>FR997775.1:6958848-11758848 GCA_905475315.1 Autographa pulchrina
ATTGTATGACACCCTTAAATTAACACTAACATCCAAACTTACATTAAAATATCGATTAAAATTCGAGTAATATCATTAAAACATTGCATTATTGTAATTTCAGCTAAACATTTTTTAACTTTCACTAATTCATCGATTATTTCTTTTTAAAGAAAATTGTTAGTAAAATCATGCTAAAAATAACAGACACTTACAATACTTTTTGGTTTTAAAACAAACTCAAAATGTCTGGCTCAATTTCCAAAATATTCAATTACAGACAAGACATTAAGACTTATTTATTTCGTGTATTATATAATATTTCCATTATTATAGGAAGTCTATCTTCCGGGAAGACAATTCCATGAACATTAGCCAAATTAATCAATATCAAAAACGTCAAAACTTTAACTATTCAACCTGAATCGATAACCAGGAATCGATTATGATGATCGATTTACAACCGTTAGTTAACATTACCTTTTTCACAATTCTTCGGTAGAAGCTATGGGGGCTTTGAGGAGTGGTGTTCGAGGGCTTTTGGAGCCATCAGAGTTTCTGGAAGCTGCTTGGAAATCTTCATTGGAAAGCGAAGCTGGTAAAGGAGCAATCTTGAGCTGGTGGCCATTCAACTTGATCTCAGTAATGGAATGTGATCTGCCATGGTTGACATTGGGTTTCTCCTTGTTCGAAGTTGTCATGGGGTCATGGGTCGGGGTCTTGGCTAGGGATTGGGTCACTCGGGTTCTGTTCGACTGTTCCCTTAGTGCCATTTGGTAGGCCACTTCGAAAGCTTCGCCTAGTGTGAGGATAACTTCAGTCGCTTGGTCCTGAAAAAGAACAAAAGATCATGATCACTAAATGCTTTTACAAACGGCAACGCACGATAAATTAAAAACATAATGGACTAAATAGTCCATTTTAACACTTAGAAACACAATAAATGACGTAAATGCTACATTTTAACCCCAAAATGACTGCATACCAAAAACCAGCCTACTGAATTTTAAATGAAACAATTATCTTACCATAGTAGCGACTCTGAACACGTGGCAGTAGTGACTCCTGCTGGCGTGATCCTTGGTGATGTACGCGAAGTGAGTCAAGTCGTCGGCGTCCTGACACGCGCAGTGGATGTTGCGGATCTCGTGCTCGCACACCAACTCCTGAGGCAGGAATGGAATTCAGTAAAGGGGACAACATTATATAACAATGCCACGTAAACAAACCCTTAAAATTAAAAAGTATGTGTGTTATAATTTTTTTTTTTTTCGCAAATGCACGTCTATTCTGATTAACTCGGGATATTGCGAATTGCTCAAATATTCAAGAAATATATGTTACGAATGGTACTAATTGAAAAAAAAACGTCAGTTTGTATTATTAACAACTGCAAAAAGAAACGAAACTCTCTCACAAAAATATAAAAAGTGTACTATTTTAACTGAACAGCAATATTTCATATCTGTCACATTTTTTAAAAGCCTGAAATTCTTTTAACAAATTCTGTCCAAAACAATATTTATACTGAAATTTAACGCACAAAAAAGCAGGCCAAATTAAATTTCAGCCGTGCTTCGCAAGCATAACATTGAAAAAAACACTAATTATCCCACTTAACTAACCGTGAAGAGTTCTAACATAAAAATTCATTGTACAAAAAGGGACGAAAGAAAAAACAATCCTTTTTTTCAAGAAACACAAAGAAGAGATTGGTCATCGTTCCGATCAAGTGTGAGGAATGGCCCGTAATTAAAAATCAGACAGGAGCAGGGTCTTGTTGGCCCTTTGTTACGGACCCCGGGATGTTTGCCGTCTTACACTCGGATGATCTTCAAAGACCAAACTGTATCTAAAGTTTGCTTCGTAAAGGACCAAAACTACCGACTTAACAAGCATCGTGTCTGCGAAAACAATTTTGTTTCATATTTTTGGTCTCTCATCCAGAAAATCAAAACATATCTTATAATAACTAAACTAGAATTCTGAAGACCTTGAAATATATCGTTTACCGTACACTAAATATTTAAAAAAAATAGTAGATTAAAAAGTTAAATATAGCAGATTAGAACGTCGCCGCGTCGGTTCATCGAAAATATACTCTATTTCGCCTCCACTTAGGTGTAAATTCAATCAGCTTCGCTCACCCTAGTAATAGTGTTTAGGAACTTGACACCTCGGTAGCTGATAGACAGGATGATGTCGGGGGAGTCCCGCGGTTCTTTGGTACATTTCTTCAGCTTCTGTATTGACTTCTTTGTGGATTCCGTACCTCGCAGCTCTTTCACCACCGTTGATCCTAGGTACTGTACAAACAATTTTGGATTAAAACTTAAATTTTTGTAAATTGTCTCAAATAGCTAATGCAGCGGCGTCAGCTCATGATTAAAAATTCGTATTGGTTCTAAAACTAGGGGATTCTAAAAATATGGGTTATGTTAACCGTTGGGCATATTAGTAATCAAAACTTTTAGATACTTAAACACTGTTTAACTTAGTATTCTGAGGGTTAATTAGCTGACTGCTTTCAGTAGAAATCAAAGAAAAAAGTGCTTAAATATAACTTACATTAGCTACATAAGTCACAGCCCCCGTAACTAACACAAACGGCTGATGTTTCCACTGTGTCTTCAACGCCCCTGGTACGCCAACTAGCAGTTCCGAAGGCGCCCTGATCTCCAGATCCGAGGGTCTAGGGGGTTGAGGAGCAGGCCTGTTCTTTTTGCTGCGCTTCAGGGTCTCGCCACCAGGGGGAGCCAGGGTTGGGACCACGGGAGGTGGAACCGGCTTGAGGTTTTCTGATGGTGGTAACTTCTCTTTGATTTCTTCTTTTAGCTGCTGTATGTTGCTCTTCTAGAAAAAATAACATATTATTGTTATACATATACCTACATCATTACGCATAGTTGTGTACAAAGAAACTGCTTAGGTTCTTAAGAACGCAGCTATGTTGAATGAAAAATGTATTACCTCTGCGTTTCATTTTCCATTCCTACAAATAGTTTATTAATGACAAGATGCTAAAATTTTAAACAATAATATACTTTTTTTCTATAGTTAATGAATCCCAAATAAAATGAGACAAACAAAACAAAGTACCTTCCTGAACGAAAAAACCTATGAAAAACACTAATTAAATCAGAAATAGACAAGGTAACAAAGCACAATACGCAACAAAACGTAAAGTGACACTCACATTGAGATTCACACTTCAGAGGTGCAAAACAAAACGCAACGGGGAAAATTAAAAACATACCCAGTAAGCGTAAAATTTTAATTAAGGCACTAAATGAAAGGCACACAAGTAAATAATTGAATCATCTAATTTGATGGTGTCATCGGTGAAAAACTAGGAGCCCGTATAAAAGGGCCAGTGTTCCGTCAGAATTGGCTTGAATAGAAAGGAATAATGTGGTACTATAGGTACCAACTACACGTTTTTAAAGCCACTTAGGACCGGTTTCCACTGGGAACTGTGTAGATAAAGTTTATGTTAATATTTGCTCTCGTTTGTATGATAGTAAAATATTGTAACTATTTTATTGATATTTGACGCGGACCACCGACGAGTTTGATATCAGTGCTGACAATCTAAAGATTATTTAAATCAATATGCTAATAGATAAACATTGGAGAAGCATTTCTTATGCAGATATGTTTTTAGATCGTTTGTAGAAATCTAGAAATAGATAAATAAATAAATATAAATAAATGCGGACAACATCACATACATTGGTCTGAACCCAAAGTAAGTAGCTAAAGCACTTGTGTTATGGAATTCAGAAACAACGAAGGTACCACATACACCCAGACCCGAGGCAACGTAGAAAAGTTGGAAGAACCCGGGACCTCAGAGCTAGCGACACCTTACCTTGACCTTACAAGGACCACAAAGACCTTAAAACCGGTGCGTACGCCACTCGACCACGGAGGTCGTCATATATAGTCATAGATATTAATAAAGCCAATTATTTAGAAACAAGAGATGATCCTGTTCTCTTACAAACAAGACAGTCAATAATAAAGTATGTATATGGAAAAAGCACATAAAAAATCTCTTTGTAAAGTTTATGGCACATAAACAAAACGTTATTATATTTTTAGTTATATTCTACGTAGTTATTTTAACACTAGCTGTGCCTGCGACTTCGTTCGCGTGGATGACGAAACTTATCAATGAGTTTTTAACCGCAAAATTAAGTTTGTTTTTTATTGTTTATACTGTTCCGGGATAAAAACTAACCAGTGTGGTGCCCAGGGAAATAAAGAATAATTATACTAAGTTTCATCGTAATCGAACCGGTAGTATTTGCGTGATACCTGAACAAACAGACAGACAAAAATTTTTTTTTTCACACTTTTTTGTTCGGTGTCGGTCTAGTAACACCACCATTTATTTTTTCGATATTTTCAATGTACAGAATTTTCACTTCTACAGATTTATTATAAGTTATGTTATTATTAAATATTAAGTTATTAATCCTGACAGATTATATTTATCAATCATTACGAAGACCATATCGAACGATGTTTATGAGATAAAAACAAGATTAGATACGGCTGCTGTTATTTGCACTGACCGGTATTGTTTTTATTGACATTGACATAGCATATTATTAAGGTTTAAATAAGTACTAATATTCTGAAGGTTTAATTGAGGTCACGAATTATCGAACTGTTGATACAAACAAAAAATATCAAATTTAAAGGTACTTTTTTGCACAAATAAAACCTTACATCTCCACTCTACTCGATAATTATACCTTAACTTGGACTTGTTGTTGAATTAAAACAAACAAGATTTTTTAAAACCTAAATAAAGAAAAATATATTTACTGTGTGTATTTCAAATAAAATTCCTATTTAATATTTAAATAAAATACTCGCAAAATTAAATCCTCATAAAAATAAATTCTAAAATGCAACCTTAGTTAGGGCGGCGAGTTTTACGTACATTTCCCTTCGCGACTCGTCAAGTACCCCACTCGCAGTCAATGCTAGCAGTTGAATAGCAACGAATTGAGCACTAATTACCTATACAGGGTTGCCGACGTGTGAAATTAAAAAAAAAGGCGCTGCAAATAGACGTATGTGAATATCTACTGCACCGAAATTAGAGACGCTTGTGTTTTAAATGAAATGCTGTTGCACAAATAAATGAAAAACTCGCTTAAATATGGACTGATTTAAATTCTTTTATACAAAACCTAAATATATAACTTAACATTTATATA
Organism: Autographa pulchrina; assembly: GCA_905475315.1. NCBI lineage: Eukaryota > Metazoa > Arthropoda > Insecta > Lepidoptera > Noctuidae > Autographa > Autographa pulchrina. Next base: position 6,964,062 of record FR997775.1, read on the forward strand.
ATTTAAAAGTGTAGCTTAAGTTCTTTATATTATTTTTTTGTTTAATTGACTAATATTGTATGTGTGTATACAGTGTGTATTTTGTGCGTAAATAAATGTACTAAAATAAATATATACTTCATTGAGTATATTATTTTGTTTAAAGTGTTAAGTTAGAATTTTGCGTCGAATATAAACTAAACCAGACAAGTAGTTAATATTATGCGATTTAGTACCTGTGTGCCAAATACTTATGTTAATAGCTTAGCTCGGGATATACGTCTAGATTAGATGGTACTTTGTAAATACGATATTATTATAGATTTGTAATACCATTTTAAAGGATTACTTTATTTGTATGGGAATGGAATGAAATTACTAATGTGAGGATCAGATATTTAGATATTTTTTTAAATAATCATGGCAGATTTTGACTGGATGGTTAGATGATAGGTAAAGTGACTACAACCTGACGTGTTGTGGGTTCAATCCGCGCATGAGACAAGAAATAGCGTGATTTACAATTACCCATATCCTATTTGTATGTTGTGAGACCTACAAGAATAGCCACCCACTGAGGGTGTCTTGCTACTAGGCATAGGTCTCCCCCAATTTGCTCCATCCTTTAAAAATATTCTCTGAGAAAATTGTACAAGGTACTTATCTACACGTATTCCTTATTTAAATGTATGTGTACATGTACCAGACGATACGTTCCCTAACCATAGTAAACGTTAAATCATAATTAAGGGAGTTAACTCTACCTATATTTAAAACTCATCACCTCGTCAAGACGGTACTTACGTGAGACGAGATTAAAACGGCTAATCCTCGTTTAATTGCTCATCTGGCTGTTAATTACCACGCACGTGTGATAGGGGGTCGCTAGGCAACGCCCTACACAGGTGGAAACATCGGGTTTTAAACGATTTGCGAACTTTTATTTAAGTATTTTATTGTGTTTTATTGATAGCCTTTTAGTTGGGGGGTTAGTTATTCGCAGGTGTGCCGAACGGTGTTTGGCTTTTTGCAGTGCTAGGGGGTTAAATACTATCGAATGCAAAAATCTTAATCCGTTTGGTAGTTCCCGATATACCGTTTACCTAAATACATAATTTATTTACTTATTATAAGTGGTTGTATCTTTTCTTTAGGAATCTTGAAAATTTTAAACTTTTAAGATCGTTCAATCAAATCCTAAGATTAAGAATGACATAGAGGTCTTGATTCGTTGAGTACTATACTCAACGAATTGAGTTGCAAATCTTAATAAAAAAATGACTTTTTTTAATCATACAGCAACAGCATCTTTATATGTATACAACATCTTTATATGTTAATTTATCTAAGAGCAATTCCAAAACAACAAAATTATTGCAACACAAAGAACAGAAAAACATCCCAAGTACATCCCAGCACATACTTATAAATTCTAATACCTACATCCTATTGGACGCATACAACACGACGTACAGCAGCAGGTGTATAGTCTGCAGCTTATAATATCAAACCAGTTATGGTATAAGGATATCCTCTTCAAATAAATTGCCAATAACCACGGCAGGTGGCCGCCACTGCACCGTACACTTACTACATCATGAGCCTAATAACAATTTAAAGTTAAATAATCCCCATTTGCAATATTAAGAACGTTTAAAAATACATTTATTATGAAATTTGTATAAAAAATTTGATTATTTACATATTGCAATTGGCCAGTTGGGGAATTGATTGGCAATACTAAAGAGCTTTTGTTTCATGGTATTAAATAATTACAAATGGCTAATGAAAATACTATTATATGAATATACTGGCATAAGGTTTACCTTTTGTACCATTTTGTACATGAATTTTAAAATATATAAACAAAGTTGTGAATTTATATCCGGCTGTTTTAAACTTTATATAACTTAAAACTGATATTCAATCTCTCTAACAAGCACTTTTTAAATCAAACTCGTAGTTTTGGAGCTTATTCACACAACTTTTTTAATAGTATGATTAAAACTATATATGCAACAATGATTTGAGTCCAACCTGGGATTATATGCACGAAGGAGCAAGTTTCACGCATATAGTCTCATTAAAACAAATGCCTAACAAGTTATCCAATTACTCATACATATCATATCATCATTAATGTCACTTCACCCTTTGCTTGTCATCAATGACTGGTTCCATTGTCTGGTCACATAGCAACACCCTTAACTGGTCACAATCGCCGCTTTACTGCAAGGATATCCTTTTTACAAGCATTTTGATTGAGCGAATTGCTCACTTCATTGCTCAGATTGAACCATCCTGGGGTGTCATCTGAATACGATTTGTTGCGCCTAAGATGTCCTTTTGATAGTGTTTGATTTGTTAAAGTTGTATGACTTTGTTGATGAGGGTTTTTTATACAAGGTTGTCCAACTTTTGAGTAAGGCGCACAATTTTTTACAATTGAATTTTATAATATTTTTGAATCAATGGTGTCTGGTCTAAGGAATTTTATTTATAAATAAAATTTGGCAACTTAATTAAAGTTAGAAGTTCAAAAAAAATATTTCATGTGAACTAATTCAGTTTATACATTGAGTAATCACAGTAGCTTACTCAATGTCGATATTAGTGGCAAGAGAGATGAAACGACTTTATATCAACTCATCAATATTATTACCACACTCTCAATTAACGGGCTAGTCTTTAGAAGCTGCCAATTAAAATATCTAGAATATCGCTATTAAAAATGCATCTTAATTTATATAAGATTTAATTTTAGTCTTTGTTTGTTCTTGTATTAGATTTAAGTATTGAATTGTAAATAAATTAATCTTAATTTGTTTCATATGTAGTTCAAGAGAATGCTACGATTTAATTAAAAACCAGCCACTTTTACTTTCTTAAAACCCCTCTCATCCATCAAAATCAGTTCACTTTCTCGCAACATACAATTAAAATAAATCGCGCCTCAAATTCTTTGGCCTACATCGTCTTGTGAAGTCGATCAATCTATTTAGAATTCAACAGCATTCTGCTACACGTCTCCAAAATTCGTTACGTGATGTTTTTACGACATTTATAGGGCGAATTTACTACATCAGTGTTGTAATCGCTTTCTCTTGCGATTGATCAACTATGGTGTTCCATACACCATGCATAAGTATGCATAGTGTTGACACCATTCGTGAGCGCCTCAAACATTTATTAACACTGCATTATCATAATATTGATAGCTATCTACCTGCCGTCAGTGACTTTTATATTGTAAATCATTTCTAGGACGGATTTTGTGACCTTAATTGTTTATGAATGGATTCTATTAAGACATGTTTGGAAATAATAATTGTTTGATATCAATATGCTGTAGGAGTGTTCGATATCCGCTCGTAATGTTAATTATATACTTAACTACTAATTATTGAAAGTTATTGCAGTAATTAGCCCCGAAATAGACTTACATTCGAGTCAACCTTTCTGTATTTATTTAAAACATTTGAAAAGCTTCATATTGAAATCATAACATTATTAGCATTTAATCGGAGATCAAATATTTATCGTACGCGCAATCAAAGCACACCTTTGATTATATGATAATGTAACACCCATTGTTCATTGTACACAACTACGGGGATGGCATTTTTAGAAGATACACACCGAACACTGACTTCTTAAATGTCTATCTGTGGCTACTTTAATGTGACAAACACAGCATGAGATTTAACGGTGATTTCAAACTGATTGACGTTTCCATATTCGGTTATTAGAGAATTAATAAAAGCATCACTTACCAAAGTATTGAGATCTGCATTAATATCTTCCATATGGTTCGCGGGTCCATTGTGTTCCCCAGAAACCGAGGCCAGGATCCTTTTTCTATGCCCAGCCTTCTGGATCTCCAGGACAGCTGTCAATTCTACCTCCCATATCCTTCTCACTCTATCCATATCTACATACAAATGTTTCCTAAAAGTATCGCTATATTGTTCTAGATTTATATGCTTAAGCCATTCTTCTACAGATTCGTTTTGGTTTTTACTTATATTGTTATTGTTATGATTATTGCTTATTTCAGTTATTTTAAGAGGTAATTGTTTTGCTGATTCTAGTATTTTTTGTCTATCATTTTCTTCTATACCCATCTCTCGGAGGTCGTTTTCGTCGAGTATACCGTTCTGAAACAAATTTTATTGTTAGATGTCTGAGTACGCAGAGCAAATTTAGTTTTTCGTAATCCTAAGCACTAAATGTGTTATGGTCGAAAACATAATTATAGAATACTGAAATGAAGCTATGAATTCCAAAACCTTTTTTTTTATGTTTCTGTATAAGGGGAATCACCAGGATACTTGAAGTGAACGAGGACGTTTTCTGTAAAAGATTTTTGATAGAAAACGCATCATACACATTAAATAAGATTCTTTAGGTGTGTGTAGTCAACTACCCCATACTAAGCAAATGTGCACTAGGGCTATATACCACTCATTGAATAGGAAAGTTGTAACAGTGTTAAAGTGTAAAAAATGCATTAAAAATACTCACAACAAAATCGATATCATCGAAACCACTTTCCAAGAACAGGGTTTCATAATCGTGCAGTCCCATGCCGGACAGCCACAGGCCAAGGCTTGAGGCCACGGATGGACTGAGACTGGACTCGGAACAGCTCAGGCCAAGCCTGGAGGTGAACTCTTGCTCCAGCTCCGACACGAAGACCGACTCCCTCACCAGCTTGCTGCCGAACGACGCCATTATCTCCGAGATCTTCGCCCATTCCTCCTGTAGGAAAAATGGAGACTGTAAATCAAATTGTTGTTTAAAACTGTTTGAATACATAGGGAAATAAAATACACAAAGTTATACGAAGTGACAGACTCATTAACCCAGAGGTATTGGAAACTAAGACAATATTTATTTACAAAATATATTTACCTAGACTTAATAATATGTATATACAATTTGTGTTCAAAAAAGGACTATTTCGTCTTGTTTTCAATATTCATAGAATCATTATTTATTTGAAGTTAACAAATTAAAGCAACTTTCAGAAGTATTTTTAAAATAAGACTGTTATTTTGTGTTTTATGCAAAAGGCGATGTCACTAGAGAATCTTTTACAAGAGAAAAATCTCTTTGTTTGTAAATCTGACATGAATCCATGGAATAGTTTACCGACTACAATAAAATACAACACTATTATATAACACTGAGGAAGAGAAATGCTATTGCAAACCATGTTTACCTATCATCTAGGTAAAAGAAACCCTCATGTTATGTGTTACGTGAGAAAAATCAGATAATTGATATCTAAGTATGCTTTACTGATGTCATCTTACGCAATAGTAGATAAACATCACATTTATAAATTAATGTTTAATTATACTAACAAACCTATTGATCCCTTATTAATCAAACCAGCTTAGAAATGTATGCGCAACCGCAGAACATACGTAAATTTCACATAGTATAAATGCGGACATCATCACATACATTGCTCTGAACCCAAAGTAAGTAGCTAAAGCACTTGTGTTATGTAATTCAGAATCAACGAAGGTACCACAAACACCCAGACCCGAGACAAAGTAGAAAAGTTTGTTTCTACATTGACCCGTCCGGGGATCGAACCCGGGACCTCAGAGCTAGCGACACCTTGAAACCGGTGCGTACGCCACTCGACCACGGAGGTCGTCAAAATAAATACACCTATGTACTGCTTAAATCACAACTCTTTCTTTTGACTTTGTCTTACCAGTAAAATTGAACTAAAAGTCACTATAAAAACAAGTGAGGCACACTTTACAGGCAAACCAGTTATTAATTTAAATTAATATGCCTTTAATAAAACCGAGCATCGATCTTATAACACGCAGACATCTGCAGCCTAACACCTGCACTACGTTAAGCTTATCAGAATCAGCTGGTTTTATGTAGGCCCGCATCAATGTGACAGTTTTATTTTTAAGTTTATTGGTTTTTGTTACGTTTTTTTTGTGAGGTTGTCATCATATTGGGTTCCTATTTTTGTAAAAATTGTGTTAAATGGATTAGTTATAGAAACTTTAATTAAAAAATCTTGGAAACAAGACTGTATTTCAGCTAAGTCACATGGGAATACAAAACATCCGACCCGAACTTTAACAAGTAAAGGGTTTAGCAGATTTATTGATATGCACATCTTTTATACCTGCATAACATAAATAAACATGTAGCATGTGGCAAGCATCAAGTGCCAGCATGTCTTTTCCACAAAAAGTATCAAAAATCCATACATTTATTAATAAATATACATGAAAAATGCACCTCAATTTTGCATATCATAACCTTATTCGCATGACTTCGCAACACCTGTCTATCCGACACGCTTTACATCCCGACACTAATGTCCAGTATCGAGTGTCGCACCTGTCTGAACACCTGGCCACCTGTAGCCTACCTTAATAGCCTATTATAGCCTATTTAATGGTACATTGTCCTCGGTTTACACTTTATTCGCGTTAAGCAGCTGATGTCTTATTATGATGCGTCTTTGTTAGTTGCATTTTCATAATAAAGTGGATGTAAGTTTGTTTGTCTGGTTTACTTAAGTGCTAAACTTGTTATGATAAATTTCACTGTGTGAACAGAGTGATCGTGAGGTGAAATCTTTCCTATTATCTAGAAAAGGTGTAAGTTATTTTTGTGTTGTCAAAATCGTATGTTAAGTAGTAGAGCGGGGCCTTTTATACATAATCTATATACTTATAATAAATCTGTAGAAGTGAAAATTCTGTACATTGAAAATATCAAAAAAATAAATGGCGGGGGTGTTACTAGACCGAAACCGAACCCAAAAGTGTGAAAAAAAATAAAAATTGTCTGTCTGTTTGTTCAGGTATCACGCAAAAACTACCGGTTCGATTACGATGAAACTTGGTATAATTATTCCTTATTATCCTGGGCACCACACTGGGTAGTTTTTGTCCCGGAAAAGTATAAACAATAAAAATCAAACTTAATTTTGCGGTTAAAAACTCATTGATAAGTTTCGTCATCCACGCGAACGAAGTCGCAGGCACAGTTAGTGAACAATAAATTAAAATAAACTTCAAAATAAAGTTAATAATAAAAATGTAATATACCAGTATTAACAGATCCAAGTTTCTAGTACTTTACTCAAGGTCAACTTTACTGAAGTGAGTAAAACTACAAATTGAGCGAAACATACTTAAATGAGAGTTTAAATGCAAAACACAACATTTAAGTGTATTTTAATTTAAAAACAAAACGTTATCACGGTATTAGCATTGTAAATTAGCGTATTTACCAATATGTCATGGTTATTTTATCTTTTCCATTGAATTGTTTCACTGTATATTTGCATGGCGACCTTGCATTTATGATCTTGGAATACTACTACTGCATAATACATTACCTACTTCAAAAAATGTGTCACTGTACGCTACAAAATTCAAAACTATATAGGGCAGGTCTGCCTATAATTTCATAGTGCTTTAATTCTTCAAATATCTAGAATTTAGGACAACTTTGTATCACCGAAAACGATTGATTTTCAGGTATTTATCATATTTGACTATTTAAGAATGGATTAGTTATAGAAACTTTAATTAAAAAATCTTGGAAACAAGACTGTATTTCAGCTAAGTCACATGGGAATACAAAACATCCGACCCGAACTTTAACAAGTAAAGGGTTTAGCAGATTTATTGATATGCACATCTTTTATACCTGCATAACATAAATAAACATGTAGCATGTGGCAAGCATCAAGTGCCAGCATGTCTTTTCCACAAAAAGTATCAAAAATCCATACATTTATTAATAAATATACATGAAAAATGCACCTCAATTTTGCATATCATAACCTTATTCGCATGACTTCGCAACACCTGTCTATCCGACACGCTTTACATCCCGACACTAATGTCCAGTATCGAGTGTCGCACCTGTCTGAACACCTGGCCACCTGTAGCCTACCTTAATAGCCTATTATAGCCTATTTAATGGTACATTGTCCTCGGTTTACACTTTATTCGCGTTAAGCAGCTGATGTCTTATTATGATGCGTCTTTGTTAGTTGCATTTTCATAATAAAGTGGATGTAAGTTTGTTTGTCTGGTTTACTTAAGTGCTAAACTTGTTATGATAAATTTCACTGTGTGAACAGAGTGATCGTGAGGTGAAATCTTTCCTATTATCTAGAAAAGGTGTAAGTTATTTTTGTGTTGTCAAAATCGTATGTTAAGTAGTAGAGCGGGGCCTTTTATACATAATCTATATACTTATAATAAATCTGTAGAAGTGAAAATTCTGTACATTGAAAATATCAAAAAAATAAATGGCGGGGGTGTTACTAGACCGAAACCGAACCCAAAAGTGTGAAAAAAAATAAAAATTGTCTGTCTGTTTGTTCAGGTATCACGCAAAAACTACCGGTTCGATTACGATGAAACTTGGTATAATTATTCCTTATTATCCTGGGCACCACACTGGGTAGTTTTTGTCCCGGAAAAGTATAAACAATAAAAATCAAACTTAATTTTGCGGTTAAAAACTCATTGATAAGTTTCGTCATCCACGCGAACGAAGTCGCAGGCACAGCTAGTGAACAATAAATTAAAATAAACTTCAAAATAAAGTTAATAATAAAAATGTAATATACCAGTATTAACAGATCCAAGTTTCTAGTACTTTACTCAAGGTCAACTTTACTGAAGTGAGTAAAACTACAAATTGAGCGAAACATACTTAAATGAGAGTTTAAATGCAAAACACAACATTTAAGTGTATTTTAATTTAAAAACAAAACGTTATCACGGTATTAGCATTGTAAATTAGCGTATTTACCAATATGTCATGGTTATTTTATCTTTTCCATTGAATTGTTTCACTGTATATTTGCATGGCGACCTTGCATTTATGATCTTGGAATACTACTACTGCATAATACATTACCTACTTCAAAAAATGTGTCACTGTACGCTACAAAATTCAAAACTATATAGGGCAGGTCTGCCTATAATTTCATAGTGCTTTAATTCTTCAAATATCTAGAATTTAGGACAACTTTGTATCACCGAAAAAGATTGATTTTCAGGTATTTATCATATTTGACTATTTAAGATATGATATAAAAGGTACTAGACATAATATTAAAAAAAAACTTGTTCGACTCGTACCAAAAAAAACGTAATTTGACAAAAATTATCTTCTTAATCTGGCCTGTCTCAACTACGCTATACATTTTCCTTAGTATCACTGCACATAAATATAACATCACAAAAGTATGTTATAAGGAAAAAAACCTCATAAAATCGTGAACCCAACTGCATCATGCAATACGCAACAGAAATTAGTGTAGTCTGTGAACCACGACAGACAGACATACAATTTGGCACAACAATAGAATTTGTGAAACAGTGACGCATCTAACAAAGGCAGGAAGTATGGGAATTATCTTGTGACGTCAGCACCTGTGGTTTTATGTACACCCTTTATGTAGTATATGTTATACAGGGTGTTGTTTGGTTAAGTGATTGATAAGATAAACGATAAATTTCGAATTTCATAAATAATGCGGGTCATTAAATTGAGGTTTTTTTTATTTCGATTTAAGATAGCTATTTACAGAAACATTTTGGCCTGCTTTCTAGAGCAGGCCAAAATATTTCTGTAAAAATGAAGGGATTATTATAACGAGTATCATGTGAATATTATTTATTATTCTAACTATGGTTTTCGCTTGCAAGTACTTCGATTTTTTTTTACTTTATTACGCTCGAAGTTAGCACCGCGATAAATAACTCTAAACATTTATTTACAATTAATATTAGCCTCCATATCCCATTTACGACCTTAACTACGTCCCTTATATAACATCAGCCTGTATATACGTTTGGCGTTATAGTATAATTAGTTCGCAGAAATAATGCAATGTTGAACGTATAGTTATTCTTTACAGCGCTTGGGCGGGTTAACAACGGAAAATGATCCACTTCCTTTTTCTTTGTGTGTTGTTGATGGCTAGGGGAGCAAACATATGTTTCAACGGTTCTCGCAACTACACCAAAACATTGCACTTTCGAAACTGAAATTGACTATGTGCTACTTTTTTAGTTCCCATCTGTCTTATAACTTAATTATAGGCCTTGAAGTACCTTTTACTCGTATTTTAAGCCTCATTTATTAGAGAGTAAGAACGCAGAACCTTACTATACATTGATGTAGAGAAAGAATAATTAGCTTAACACACAAATATGGTGTACTAAGTCTTTCAGTGACCTTGATGAACACATAGCACATTTATCATAGGAAAAATATCATGTATTTCCCCTTTAAATATGAGTGTATTTAGTATACTGCATACACAATAACAAACAACACAACTCTTTATCAAACATATGTTAATAGATGCAGTGATTTCAGAATGATGTATTTTAATTAGAAGAGAACTGACCTCCACATTTATTGATTCTATTATTGTTAATAACTTTAGAATGTTATGACTATTAATTGAAACAGTTATTAAATGTGTTAGCAATTTAACGGTATACAATCAAAAACATAATTAAATACGCGAAAGTGGCTCTATTGCGTATTCGGGATTTTACAAAGCTAGTCTATAAAGAATATAATATACTAGTGACCCTCTGGCTGGAGGCCTTAAGGTCCTCGCCAAAAGTCCGGTGAAGCAGTCAAAGCCTTCGCTTCAACTGCAAGGAATTATACCAAAAAAAAAAAAAAACTAGTGACCCGCCCAGGATTTGCAAGAGTAACACATCAATATAGCCTATGTTACTCAGGGATAATACAGCATTCTTATAGTGAATTATTTTTTCAGTCAGTCCAGTTTTAAGTTTATTCGTAACAAACATACACATATATATTTCCATAAATAAACTACATTATTATTATTTCCTCTTTATAGTAAAAGTATCGAAATAGAAGTATAGATAGTATAGAAGTATGTATTACCTGCTCATCAAACGGGCTGAGTATCGACAGGGACTTCTCCCCGCTCTGCGTGGAACTAGTAGTATTACTCCTCCGCCGAACCTCCTCCTCCCCGTTGACGCTCCTCTCCTGGCCATTCCTGGCTGGCGGGGGAGCCGGCTCAGTCGGGGACGCGTCGTACACTGACTTGAGCTTCCGCAGCGTCTTCGGACGTTCGGCTGGCATCGGCCGCAGACCGATACCGTCTAGCGTTGTCGTTGAGCCTTTGAAGAGGCCTGTTAACAAAGAAAATAGGGATTATTAATTTATATTAAAAATACAGGTGTGGATAAAGAGTTTGGTAATGGTTTTTATACTAAGGGAGGTAGATAAATCTTTTTTTCTGGGGTAATATTGTTTTGACACCTTACGTAACGAGAAGCATACGCCTGTTATTTTTGGATAAAAGGTAAAAGTTTTTTTTTGTAATATTTTTTAATAAAAAACAAATTTCTGGTTGCTTCCGATTTAAAAAACATTCTTGAGCGTGTGAATAAGTATTTAAAAGACAGTGTTTAATGTTTAAAAGACTGGTGAAATAAAGGCTCTAGACATGTGCTACTGTCTGCATTGTTTAGCTTTTTTTGTTTTATAGTCTAATTTTTAAAAAATAAACGACATATCTAATACAATACCTACGTACCATATCATTTCAATATACAAATACTATCACAAAACATTTCGCTGAACACAAAGCTAACAAGTAGAAATATTAAACTAATTGTTGCACATTTCCTCGTGACCCACAACTCCAAGATTTATGAGATCGAAGAGCGCAGACTTACTGTTGACGTAATATTTATCTATTGTTGTCCCCTATGTAGGTATGTAGGTATTGATAACTGTCATGTGAGTGAACTAGATATTGATTATCTGTGGTTGTTCGTGATTAGGCTTATAACGTTTATGTATGATTGATTTCATTTTGTGTGATAAGTGTTCTAGTTTTTATATTGTTCGTTTTCATACCAGTAGTAAAAGTAAAAAGATTTTTTAATTCTTTTTAAGCGACGTAGTAGTATCTGTAAATTCAGACAAAAATCGTATGTGATCTTTACAAGGGCATAATAATGATTTAGACTTTGATCTACAGTTAGTAAACATAATTTGTCTCAAGTCTGCGTTTTTGTGTAAATTACTTTAAGGAAATGCATTAACAATAAATGCAAGAGTTATTACCTGTATCTTTAAACCCTTTCACATAATTATTAACATTATTTTTTGTAAATAATAGGTAATAAGTATATTTATGATACTATCTTTATCAAAATATATAATTTTTGTCCGGACTTTGGATCAATGAAGAATTTTATTATTATAACATAGGTACCTATAATATAATAATGAATCCCTTTTTCAATTGGTCACGGCATCACGCGTGAACGGCTGGACCGATTTTTCTAATTCTTTTTTTTTGTGTTTGTTATTGTCAGTAGAAGGTTCTTATAAAGGAAAAAATGGAAAATTGTACGGAAAATTAGAAAATTTAAGAATACTTAACCACCATATATTAAGTAATCCTGACTTTTGTTACGATAGTGATTTGTTGTATTCATTTCCGCCCCCAATAATATAAATTCACCGGGAACGGGACCTAGGTATTCTCGCGGGTGAAACCACGGGGCACAGCTAGTAACATACTAAATACGGTAGCATATATCTAACTTCTGATGGAATAGACGCTATCAATCGACCTTGTCTATATACCGGTTGTTTTGATAACTAGCAGAGCCTTGGCACCGATAGTAAAATGTATTTTCACTTTTTATACATAGCGTTTTTGTTTTGTCATTATGAATGACTAGTGATAGGGATATTTTGAAATTCAATGTACCTATGTTTAAATAAATACTTCCTTAGTTTTACATTGTTTATTTATATTAGACTAGCTGTGCCCCGCGGTTTTACCCGCGTGAATGACAATTCATACACTATCTTTATAAATTATAGCCTATGTGTTATTCCGATGAAAAAGCTACATTATTGTAAAGTTTCATTAAAATCTATTCAGTAGTTTTTGCGTGAAAGAGTAACAAACATCCATACATCGAAACAAACTTTCGCATTTATAATATAAGTAAGGAAGTAAGGATATTAGATGTAAAATGATTTTAGTCAAACTGTTTTTATTTGTTTTTTTCTTAATTTCTGGTACTTATGCGCCTAAATGCTTGTGGTAATCATTTTAATCACAAAAAGAGATAAAAAAAATTAGCTCGATAACGAGCATGTTAACAATGACCATTCCAATATACTACTAATTGTACAATGTAAAATAATCCAGACACACGATATTTACGTACCTAACGCTGCGCGCGCGCATGCCATACAATTCAGGCCAATTTATTCTGAGTAGGGACGCGTGAAAACGATTTTAAGCTCATTACTATAGAGTTTTCTATGATTTACTATCACGCTACTTTCATGTGGGGTAAGTAGCATTTAAATATATAAAGACTTTTAAAAAGCTTTGATCCAGTTTGAAGTATACATTAAATTGAGTGTGTAATGTGTGTTTCATAATCTCCTAGTAGTGTAGAAGTAACAATAGCACATAACTGTCGCAATGTGGACTCATGACCATAATATACCTACTTATCCAGTAACTTATCAGTGTCTAGATAGACCAATTATGAAATGTAAACTTTTTGTGCTGTTTACATCATATTCATAAGCTTACTTTGTTTCCTATCAAAACAAACCAACGTTCAACTGAACAACATGTACTTGTAACCTAAACATGGCCTATATCACTCTAGGTACCTACATAACTGAAAAAAATGAAAAAATTACAACTACAATTATAAAAACAGCTTTTTGTATGTTGTATAAAGCTGTTTTTATAATTGTAGTTGTAATTGATTGAGTCGCACACAATGACTGCCAATATTCACGACTTCTCCTTTCGCGGGTCTGCAGGCAGAGATTTCTTTAGAAATAAGCGGCACCTTTGTACATCATTTATAAATATGTAATTATTTTCCTTTAAACTTCTGTGTGTGTACATAAATTATTAAATAAATAAATAAATATTAAAAAATACTTTCTACGGACAAAGCACGCACTATCCATAAGTACAATAAAAGGTACCAAATGAAAGTGACAGTAGCTTCTACAAACAATGGGCTCGCAGACAATAAGGTATTGTGGCCCTTCGAGCCCTCAGTGTGAACCACACTTAGTTCAATAGGTAAGATTACATGGCATGTTAACATGGGAAATATGTGTTCTACGTAATTTATAAAATATTTTTATTGAATGGATGTAATGCCATAGGTACACATAGCCTATATAGGTCTATATTAAATTAATTGCATCTTTTACTTAATTTTAACATGGGTTATTTTTACTCTTGTAGTTTCTTAAATAAGTAGCTTATACAAATTTTGATATATAAATTATAAAATATTTAAGCACGATCTATCAATACAATGCCATTTGCAACAACAACATGCATTTTTACAATCAACTTTGTATACCCTTAAGTAGTAGAACAAATACTTAAAACCAAGGCTTTCAACATAAAAGAAAGTGTTAGGTGATTGACACAAGTAGAATCACTTGACAATAAAACTGATTGCATCAATACCAAGGTTTGCAACGCGATATGACGACCTCAAACATATTAATCACTGTGTTTGACAAAACACGGAATGACACATTTTGAATCAGGTATTATTAAAAGCAAAACGCATAAAACAAAAGATAAACAAAAGGAATTTACAAAAAATGACATCATTTATGTTTTAAACAAGTTTCTGAACGTGTTAGTGTAAGCAGGATTATTAAGAATCCTTTTTTTCCACGTGTAAATTTTCCAGGGCGTCTCTCGAAGGGATTGCTATTGGCTATATCCAGAGACGTGATCCTTCCTCCCTTTCAATAGGGACAAGGCTGGACCACATTCAGAATATACCTCAGTCCTCAAACCGATTGAAAACCTATCCTAACTTCCTTACTAGCTTTAGAAAATAAGAGTATAATTGAGTATATACTTGGATTGCCTGACACCGTCGTTATTTTCCTTATGTAGAAAGATGCTCTATTTTGGTCTGCTTAAAGTAATTCAGTCAAACATGTGATTACAGAGTAGACTAAGAGTCTAGTGGGCGTATCAGAAAGACTGCAGGGAAGCAGTAAATGTGACTAAGACTGGTCCGGAATGGATGGCGTGCTTTAAACATATTGGTAGCCAAAAGTTGGTTATTAAAAGTTGTAGATTTGATTCATACTCGGTTGTAACACTAAATAATGTTTAAAATGGCATCCTCATTGTGTGAGGATACTATGATTCTGTTCTTTAACTATAGAAAATGAGCAAACCCGTTTAACTTTGATGTTATGTGTTTTATAGCCAATATAAAGCAACATTAAATGACTGTGACCGAAGAAATAATAGACTTGTATATTGCATCCAAGTAGTTATAGAATATTTTACTAGAGACTAAGTAATTTATATTTATTGCTTTTAAAATTGTAGGTCAATTATAGACGGGCCTGTTGGTCTAGTGGTTAGTGACCCTGACTGCTATACCGGAGGTCGTGGGTTCGATTCCCACCCAGGACAAATGTTTGTGTGATGAGCACGATCATTTGTTCTGGTTGTCTGGGTGTAATTTATCTATAATATGTATGTATTTAGAAATATATAAGTATGTTTATCAGTTGTCTGGTTACCATAACACAAGCTCTGCTTAGCTTGGGATCAGATAACCGTGTGTGAGTAGTCCCGGAATATTATTATTATTATTATGATAGGATATGTGTTTATCACCTCAGAGTCACATTAAATTACAAAGAGCTACTTGTTATGCAGAAATATCGACGTCAACTATCAATTAATTTAATCAACCAATTAAATTGTTATTATTATTATATTTGATACGTTAAACTGATGAAATCCATTGCAATAGAAGTAAAGTCTATCCCAATTCTCGCATTTAATTATTTTGTTAAAAGTTGCTAAATAGGAAACTGTCTCGAATCACATTCTACCTTGAAGGCGCAGACACATTATTTTTAATAACATGCTATTATACCATCAATCAATATCCAGTGCTAGTTACATCAAACAAAATTTGAATTCAGATATTGTAGGTTTAAAATTATGAAATAAAAGCGAGAGTTTAGACGTGAATCTATTCACTTCTATTATCTATTCGGAATAAGGTTGATGACAAGGATGGAACCACCTAATCATTGACCTCAGCTATTGGCCTAGTCAAAAGTCTACTAAAACTGATATACTCATATAAATTGGCAAAATCACTTACAATTTCCCATTAGTGTGGCAATCATTTAACATTCCATACAATTGCACCGTCGTCATCTCTTCATTAGTCAGATTTATTTAAAGAAACACCTATTACTTCCAATTTGCGATCCAAAACACACAATTCATCACTATTTAAACACAGAAAATCACTTGTTTATTATTCAATGTCAGAAATCCGCGATTTGAGGTGTAAGCGAAGTTGAAAAATTTCTTGGAATATGATGCACCGTTGACGATCGTCCTGACAGCCGTTAGCGAACACACTGAGGCGTCCAAGTCAAACAATATTGATAACAGTCTAACGTCACTTATCGTACACCACTTTAATAATCTGCATCAATTTACTGAAGACAATTGGTGGACAATTTCGTTGGACGAGGGGTATACCGGCTCCAATTCATTGATACGTGTTGCTGTCTCTGTCTTTCGCGATAAACTTGAATTACATTAGAATTACGTCATTCTTTACTATAACATACCGGTGTTTGATAGGTACACCTGCCACACGAGTGCCTAGATGACCTAGCTTGTTTTGTTTTAAAGTTTTATTGCATTTTACTCTGAGAACTTTCAACCTGACACGTAACCAGAAAAAGGAGATCAAACTTTAAAAATGAAGCCAAAACGAGATTGCTCAAATTCAAATAGGATGCTGATATGTGTTCAGATGATTTTAGTTCTTTTTTAAGCATCGAAAACTGTACGATTCTCTTTAAGTTACAAGGTTACCTGTCAGTATCTATCCCAAAAACTAAAAGTTTCCTTCAAAATTTCGTACCAGTTTCATTCTCAATACAAAGATTGGCTCTAAAACTTCGACTCGTCACGCCAGGATTAGTATTTCAAAAATCCCCGTAAGGGTCTTGTTATCATCGTTTGCAGGCATGTTATCTCTAGGTAGGTAGGTAGATAGGTAGGTAGGTAGTGGAATGTTGATGCGAATACCAAGTCACCAGATAACAGGAGTACCGTGTTTGTAGATTTTAGATTTCACAGATTAATACCGTTCCTGGATTTTTGTAGATTGGCGTGAAACGCCGAGTTTTGGGATAGTTTTGAGTTTTGAAATAGTTTGAGGAAAGTGTCGAACGTGTGAAATGTTGACAGTTTGAGTAACAAAGTCACAGGAATTGTAATGGAAATAGTGCTGAAAATATCTGTTACTGATAATAAATCGATGCACCTATGTATTTCTTATCTTTTGCATTGACACACCCTAATTTTACACGTCATTTCGATATAGTAAAAATATTACAGAATTACATATAATATATTACTATTGTATAAGATAGGTTCGTAATTCCAAGAAAAAAAAGATATATGTTTGCTGTTGTATTGTATACCAAATTCTGCGTACTGGTTTTTTTTATATAAGTTTATTGCAACTTTTACAAACTAAATAGTCTTGCTCTACACTGATCGATTTTAAAGATAACTATCGCCCAACATCTAATATTTTTCAAATATCTTTCGATAATCATAAATCATGTTTATAACATAATCAGCTGATAACATTAGTTCCAGATCTTATCTTAATTGGATTAGAAAGTGGTTAGATGTTACGAAATATGGTCAATGACTTTTGAAGGCAATTCGAATGGGTTAATCCGTATTAATGGTTTATTGTACGTAAAGTTAAAGAGAGATGATTAAGGATTTACAAGGACCCAGGTTCAAATCCAGGCTTACACGAATAAGTAGGTATGCTTATTGCTTATTAATAATTTATTATTATCTACATGAGAAGAGACTTGTGCCCAACAGTGGAACAATTAAAGGCCGGTTTTATTATAATTTATTTATCAGAAGAAACATTTTTTATCGGCGTACGTGCTGTGTACTAATATTTTAGGACGTTAAAAATTAGACTGGTTCTAAGAAAGTAGCAATTTAACTTATCATAGTTATCATTTAATTAACAGTAAATATTAATTATAAACTTTTTTTTAATTCCCTGTTTCATCTTTACCCGTCTTCCTGTTTCTAAACTCTACTACTAATACCCATAACTGGTCACATAATATAATACATAATCTGACATCCCTGTCACCGATAGTATTATAACATTGAGCAGACATATGTTGTAGATTAAGTTCCAGTAACCAAACGCCATGTGCTTGCCGACAAGGTTAAAATATATTTTGGGGTTAGGGTTGCGAGTTGGGACAAAATGTTTACTGATGATTAGGTTTTAATTTGATGAAAGTTAACAGAACTAAGTTTATGATTGCTTGGTTTTTATGTTGGTAATCTTCACTGTTCATAACTGTTGATTAAGGGATATCGTTTTAAAGCTGTCGTAATGTAACATTTTATGTTTTTGAGTCCTACTATGCATAGCTACAAGTAGTTCTAATTAAAATAATCTTTGTATTAATAAGTAAATAAATATTCCAGGACAACTCACACACGGTTACCTAATCCCAAGCCAAGCAGAGCTTGTGTTATGGTAACCAGACAACTGATAAACTTACTTATATACTTCCAAATACATACAAATCATAGATAAACTACACCTAGACACAGAACAAGGTCGTGCTCATCAAACAAAGATTTGTCCTGGGTGGAATCGAATCCACGACCTGAGGTATAGCAGTCAGGGTCACTAACCACTTGACCAACAGGCCAGTGTAGTGTAATATTTGTGCATAGTTACTTAGTTAGCTATCAAGATACGGTTCCGAAACAAGGCATTAATTAAAAACTTCTGAAATTCTTTCAGGCCTTCATAAAACTACAACACATCTACTACTTTCCTAATACGCAGTAGTTGTTACATGTTATTATTTTATTACTACTTACAAGTCTTTAGCTAAGCTCAATAAATCAAAACAAGCTTATGCTTGTTAGCCTGCCAACCCTAAGATGCAGAGATAACAACAGAGGATGTGTAAGTTCAAAGTTAACGGTTTATCTTTACGCGCGTGAATCTGTGGGGTGGGTAAACATCTAGCCAACGGTGGTGGGATTGGTCTGACTTCCTGCGCTAAATGTACTAAAGTTAGACATGTATGTCGTTTGGTAGAGTAAATTATACTTTACATACAATGGTTGTAATTTGTAATGATTCTATCGAAAAGAGCATGGTCACTTACTAGGTAACTAGTTTTTTTAGCTCTCATACTATTTGACCAGTAGGTATATACACACTGGCAAGAAAAGATTTGATATTTGGTGAGAAACACAAGAATATAGCACATCAAAAATAAAATAATACTTAATAAACAATCCCTAATGTGGTAAGCTCAGCCATTAAAAAACATTGAAATCGGTCAAGCCTTTTAGAAGTTATAGTGGAATAAAGAAACTCACAAACATACAAACATACATACATACATAAACCCTGAAAACATAACACTCCTTTTTGGGCAGTCGTGTAAAAAATAACTTAAAGGGGAATGCCAAGTCGCCATAGTAATTTAGGCCCTCTGTGCACACAAATATAAAATAATAATAATAATAGGGAGCAATTCTAACAATTAATTAGTAATAGAAATGATTTACAAAGAACTTAGCATTTCAAAGTTATTTAAGATTCATATATTCCATCTTATATACTGCAGTTTATGTCGCCAGTGTCGTCATGAGTAGCGGGAACAGAATCCATAATCAGGCCGTGGTCGTCAGGTATAGGAGAATCGTCAGAGTCAGTATTTATAGCGAAAAGTAGTCAATTTAAACCGCAATAAACACAAGCAAGTAACCGCAATGGAGTTGTTATTTACTTTTCTCTATGCTAGAAGCAATGATTTTGACATTTACGTATTTCGGCAACTGACAGTGACAAGTAAAACTTTGACATAGCAATAGGAAGTTGCCATAAAAAGTTTTTATAGATAGATATTATTATATTTTTTGAAAAGGTCGATTTATAAATATATTTTTTTATTAATAATTGGTATAATAATAATTATTAAAAGATATTTTAAGGAATTAGATAGGTATAATATATGTTTGCTGGGAAGAAAATGAACGGTTTTTAATAATAAACGAAAAATAATTATTCTGATTAGTTACCTGCCAACATTTTTTTGTAAAGGCAACATTTGAGACTCATTTTATGTTCAAGTTCCGTTTTTAGTCGTTATAATGTTTAATATTTATGAAAAAATGTTACCGACATGCACAGACTAATGAATACGTGGCAGACATTTGAAAAATACCAACATATTTTTTTTGTAAAACGAATCTCTTGTGCAATTCTGGGCCTAGACTCGTCATTCCCCTTTAAACAGTATGTTCGTATTCTTAATTCAGAACACATAAAAAACATTGTGATGATAAGTGAACGTGTAAGTAAACTCGAAAGGAAACACCAAACTTTTTTACAAAAAAAAAAGAAGGATACTGTTCTAAAAACAAATGGAAACCTTATCCCGCCTTATCCATGTCTTTCAAAACGGAACTTTTATAAAATAAATATGAATTAAAAAGGAATTAAACAAAACTCTCAATCGTATTTTCATGACAATAAAGATGAAATTGCGTTGAGAAGTAAATTAAAAATTGTGGAAGCATTTTTTAATAGTGAAACCCGATAATTCTTGTCAGTGTAAGCTTTTTTGTTTTTATTTTATAGATGACACATGTTTTAATTTTAAAATGCGTTTATTTTTTTTAAATATTAGATCGATTTGAAACCGATACGTAGTTACTTTCCCGCCTTTTTATGTATCTGTCTCCACATTTTTTTTAGCTGTAATCGCATTAATCAATTATTACCTACATGACTAATACGCACAAAAATAAGGAAAAATGCATTTCTCTCAATTTTCGTATGATCCATAACAAAATTCGTAAAAATATGTAACAAAATATATGACTGCTGATTTGTAATTTACAAATCAGCAGTCATATATTTTGTTATGTAAATGACATCACGAGATAAGCGATAAAGTATGTTTTGTAATCATTATTGATAGCTACTGTTTTATAGTAGGTTTGTACTAGTAGATAAAAACCAATGGAGGTATGTAATCTATCAATGTAATATAGTGTAATATTGACGGGCCTGTTGGTCTAGTGGTTAGTGACCCTGACTGCTATACCGGAGGTCGTGGGTTCGATTCCCGCCCAGGACAAATGTTGTGTGATGAGCATGATCATTTGTTCTGGTGTCTGGGTGTAATTTATCTATAATATGTATGTATTTAGAAATATATAAGTAAGTTTATCAGTAGTCTGGTTACCATAACACAAGCTCTGCTTAGCTTGGGATCAGATAACCGTGTGTGAGTTGTCCCGGAATATTATTATATTATGTACAGAATCGAACATAGATAAGATCAAGAATAGACGTTTTTTATTTCATTAGAATAGATTTCGCTGCATATACTTTGTTGGCAGAAGGAAAACGCAAAAAATAAATATTTCTTGAGACGTAAATAACTTATGTCAATATTTGAAATCATATTTTTAGAGGTACGATTTTGCCAAAATCAACTTTTATTACAAAAGTCGACTAAATGTTTGGGACCTGCCGAGGCATTACTTTTTATTTTTTTGTATGCTTTTATATTTTGCTAGAAAAATACTTAGGTATGTCAACTATAACCAAGTTAAAAATTCCTATGAACGTTAAGGAAGATATAAATAAAATTCAAAGCAGCTTAATAATAATACGTCTTTAATCACGTAACTATGTCGTTATCACATTTACATATTAAACTACGATCTTCAATTGAGGAAAATACGTCACAAACGTACACGGGAATCAAAGAAAATGTCTGAATCATTCGATGGGCTATTCTCTGACTCACATCTTAGTCATGCGACAAAAACTCTGGCTTGATAACCGCTCTCATTTTCAGAATAACCTTGATAGCAGACGTGTGCCACTGTGTGATAAAAAAAGTATGGCGGATTCAATTCTGTTAAAAGCGATTAGAATTATCACATCCTAAACGATTTTATGTATTTTATTAAATTTTGTAGGTACAGGATTTAGCTGGAAAAACACATAATAAAATGTGTTTTGGGTTCGCTTAAATGGTTATTTTTATAAGGTATGTTTGCTAATCATTCCAAATAACTTACCATCTCATAATAATTTATGTCGTAAGTAGAATGTCCAATCTACTTAGGCAAGTATGACAAACCATGTAGGTTTCAAATAATATAAAATCTATAACACGTACAACCTAATATTTTGTGCGTAGGTACTATTTATTTATTTAAAACACCTTAAACTATCATAACCGGGTTGATCCTAATGCGACAGCTAAGAACTTTAACTACCTACCTACCTACGGTATATTTCAGTGTCTCCTCCATACGAATGACACTTTAAAAATTAAGCATCTAATTATTTCCTTCATGATTCTAGCTTTGTTA
The DNA here is from genome assembly GCA_905475315.1 of Autographa pulchrina. Lineage (NCBI taxonomy): Eukaryota > Metazoa > Arthropoda > Insecta > Lepidoptera > Noctuidae > Autographa > Autographa pulchrina. Next base: position 6,986,620 of record FR997775.1, read on the forward strand.
CATGATAAAGTCTTATTAGTTAAGCTTTAAAACTGATGCCTACATCTACTGGAAGTCAAACCTCTCCAAGAAAAAGACAGATTTCTCTAATAGCCATCAACAATAATTTAACATTCAAATTAACACAAAACAGGCAAGTTACGAGCAACACAAACAAAACCTGTGTCCCAAAGAGGCTCGTAAAAATATTACGACTAATAAAAATAAACAAACACCACATTTCTAAGAATTTCTTTGACGGCATTATTATAATGAAGAAAAACGCTTAGTGTAATATACATAGGGACAATATTAACTGCGGTACTGGATATTAATAGGTGATACGAGACCCTTGCAATAAATATTATGGTGGCCATAAAGGGTGGACAAAGGGAGTTCGATGACTTGGATTGTGCGCGTGTGCATTGTTTTAAGATTGAGATGATAATTGCCTAACGGATTTTATTGTTTGAAGCTCTTGAAGTTTCTCTTTTAATAACACGAAAATAAAATATATATTTACTTTGAACGTTATCCAGAGAGCTACTATCAAGGCCTGGTTTCATGAAAACTAAAAATATTTAGTAGGTCATTTTATTGGATAATGAAAAATATTTATGATAATTTGAAGTTTCGATAAATGGTAGGTTAATATAGTATTGTGAAATACATAGCGGTTGATTGCAAATGCGTTTCCGACAGGTCCCCAAAATAAGTAGAGAAGCACTTCTAAAGTTTTTGTATAAGAAGTACACAACGAGTACCTACAAAACCCTTTGTCTCTCCAAGAGCAGAGAAAGTCCATAAGAATCTCATCAGGCAAAAAAAAAATAGTAATTGATACCACAATATAGCCACCAAAATACCGTACCGTGCGACATTGGAGCCGCGCCTTACTCGATGCATCGACCCCGCGACACCTGCCGACCTTGCAACGCCGCGTACATTTTGTTTATGTTACACAACTTGTTTCTAGCCATTTATATGAAGCTCTGATTTTTGCATAAACATCATAAAATTAAGGTTGTTCGGCAGTCAATAAAGACTTTGGCTCTACATACCAACATTTTTCAAAGTAAGGTAAAAGTTTAAACAGTCTACATTATTTCGCATATTTTCTAGATCTAGGTTTAACTCGGGTTAAATGAGGATTTTAAAGCTAGATACATGAACAGGTTTATGCACACATACGTAACAAAGTTATTGGTCTTTGAAAGTTTCCTAAGAAGCTTCAAGAAAATGTTGGTACCTATGAATGTGTTCAACTTGGCCTGGATACTGTCGTGCCCCCAGATTACTAATTGTTAAAACATTCCAAAGGATTCCATAAGTTTAAATATTATTTAAAGTGTATAACATGTTTATTCAAACATAAAAAACGTTTATGCTCATTTGCATGTTTCACGCAAAGAATGAAGGTGACACATTACTATAGTGAGTTTTTCGTGTTACGTCACATACCATGGTCTGTTTTATTGACGTCAACGAAAGTTTTCTTAGAAGATTAATCATTGTTTTGCGAATTGCGATAAGTTGAACAGAATAAAAAGAAAGAATCATTTATATTTCGTCATAAGATTTTTAATTCTTCGAACCTGATTTGGCAAATGTTATTGGGTGTATCATAAATTCACGATTTTAGAAAAGTTATCACCCGTTTTTTTTTTTCATTATAGTTGATAGAAAATTATGGGCAAAAATATACATAGCCTGCCAGTCTATGCCTTTCTTTTTGGCTCGTAATTATTATTAAGCTCATGATTGACGTCTATTAAATCTGAAACTATTAAGACGATCTCAAACAAATACGTGAGTAAACGTTAAATACACAAACAATTATTTAAAACCTTACTTAATTTAAATAATTTATTGTTGTAATTATTTCCTAGTTAACATTTATTTAAATTAGCACCTAACACGAAACCCATAATTTTATTTATAATGATGATTATTATTATTTGTATTAAACTCAAACAATTTATTATCATAACAACCACTCTTGACCTTTTGTAGGTGCTTCTAATGATTACGTAAAATCACTTTAACCTTGAACTTATTGCATAGTTAAAGCTTGGATTATGTTATTTATTTATATAAATAAACATTAATATAAATAATGATTAATGTTAAGCTTGATTGAAGTTGACATTGTGCATAATACAATATAATATAGCATTCAATGTAAAGGTAGGTACTAGGATTTGCAGTTTAGGAAAATAAGTGTTTTAACTATAACTGATTGACGACCTCCGTGGTCGAGTGGCGTACGCACTGGTTTTCAAGGTGTCGCTAGCTCTGAGGTCCCGGGTTCGATCCCCGGACGGGTCAATATAGAAAACAACTTTTCTACATTGCCTCGGGTCTGGGTGATTGTGGTACCTTCGTTATTTCTGAATTCCATAACACAAGTGCTTTAGCTACTTACTTTGGGTTCAGAGCAATGTATGTGATGTTGTCCGCATTTATTATTATTTATTAACTCTTCTCTATAATATAACGTAAATAACAGGTACCTGAAGGCTTTTAATAACATGTTTAGACGTTTGAAATAAAGATAGTTTACCTATAACACTTTTTAAATAATGTAACGGTAAAAGTCCTAGTAGCTATTATGTCAATATTTTGTACATTATGTTCCTCTTATAAAACCTCTAAACATTATCCATAGAACTTGCACCTTTCATACAAAAGGTATACATAATCTGCGTATACGTGTTTGTCGAACAGTTAGCGGCAAACGTAGGTACAGTCAGCAGCAAAATAATATATACTCTTAGCAATGTTTAATTGTTTTTGTCTTCAGTTCTTAATAAGTATTGTAGAACATGTTATAAACTATATCGATATGTTTCTATTCTCTAGTTGCTGAGTACTTTTTTGTGAGTGTTTAATTGTACAACAATTTTTTTGTCTCGTTGCGACCACGGCCGGTGTAACCCGGTCGAAACGTCAAGCCCAAAAAAGGGATTTATGCTTGTACGCGCTTATTCCCGTGAATTATAATACTATAAACATCCAGCGCGATAGTTTAAAAGTTAGTATTGTACAAAATTCTTAACCAATAAAGAAAATATTTTTAAACAAATTATTTAAAACAGTTCTCATCGAATCAAATCATGTAGTTCTTTTTCTTCATGAGCATCGGCAAAAAAATATTGTGTATATATTTATGTTCATGACTGTACAGTATAGAAACACTATGGTTAGCAAGTTATACGTGTTTGTAGGACATCATAATATGTCCACAAGGTACTATTTGTTATGGTGTTATGTTAAAGTTAGCGAATGTTATGTAAAATTTGCCGGCTGTTTTGATTTGAAAATTAAACTTCCTTAATTTTCTTTGCGTACGTGAAAGTAATGTCTTTGAATGCTTAATTTTAACCCCTTTTGCGTGTCTATTGAAGGGACGTTTAAATATGTTGTTTTTGTGGATTAATACTCGACTTGTAAATTCATCGATTGACACGTAAAAAAGGGCGTTATTGTCCGCATCATTTAAGCGTGTTTTTTGGTAGAGATCGTTGCAGTTAGCCTGAGCGCAGGCTTTGACTGCTTCACCGGACTTTATTTAAGCGTGTCTAACTTACCTACTTCCTAGGTATCCAATAATAGTATTGTGCATATAACTGTGCTCAACTTGGCAAATAATACTACCGTGCCCCTAGAAACTTAGGAAAGTACAATACTTTCTTTGCAGTTTAATACGTAAATAACCTTTTTTGAAAAACTTCTACGCAGGCTTTAACCGCTTCACCAGACTTCCTCGTAAAATACCTAGGTATTGCTGACACTAAGCAATACTAACTATCCATTTACTATACGAGTATAAACGTCACTTTTTAAGTTTCGCTTAGAAACTCAGGGGCACCGTAAGTGCATTGTTCAAGTTTACTAACGAAGCCTTTGTACAGGTTTACTGTTTACGAGAATAATTACAAATGTGGACAGTTAGAATCACGATAAACAAATGAAATGAGTACTGAGAGATTGATGTTTCTTAGGCCATTATTAACTTAGTATATATGAAGGGAACTTTGAATTTTTTTTTTACTCTTTTTTAAATTTTAGCTTGTTATACAATATATCCCAGGATTGCAGTTTAAAAACAAAACAACATCTATAAGGGATAAACTATGTTTTACCTTTTTTCACAAATCTCTCTTATTTGAATTCATTTTGAGCTCTCTGGGGTTACTATTCCTCGTGTAGTTAACTAAACATATAGGATGTGAACACAATAAATAATTTTAGCGTTAAGGGCAAAGGTCTTACAAAGGCGTAGTTTTGTCTTGCTGACCATCTGTTTAGCCTCAGGTAATCACGGTTCACAATTAAATGGTTACGCCAATACATAAAACGATATTTATAAATCACACAATACATATAAACGATTGCACGTCTTATTGTATTTCAAGAACATATTTGGATATCCAGCTGCATTAAAGCCTTTAAACACATTCAATTGACCACAAACTAATCGTTCATTTGAATGGCCAGTCAAACCCTGCGCGCACGCAACATACTGAACAAACAAAATCTGAATAACAATAAACAATAAGTTAACAACATTAGCGGGATTCAAGGTCAACAACCTCTTTTATGACTATTTAACCCTGCAATAAAAAAGCCAATAAATCTATGGCCCACAATTGCCCACAATGGATTTTTCAAAGGGCCAAACAGTCCGCCATTGACTGGCAGGAAGGGCCGGAAGTCACAGGTAGCGTTTCCGGTTTTGACGCATTCAAATCTCGAATGTAATGGCCGATGGTAGATAACCGTTTACTGGTATAATAGTTTCACATACATAATATGCATTGTGAGTCATACAATAAATTAAAATGCACTTGAAATGCAAATTAAGTGCGTAGGTATAGGTAGAGACAGCGTTGTCGCATCAGTTAATGATTGAGGACTCTGGCAGTGTCCGAATCTAGTCGAATAATTCTGAAAATTACGCGTGAGCAATCCTGTCATATTATATACCAATAGCTACTCTTACCTATTGGCATAGTTATAATTTAGTACTAGGTATGCTATAACTTGGTAAATGAGAAAGTTGTAGGAAAGGTTCTTCATGGTAGAGAACGGTTAATCATTATTACACAAAGTGGGTTTGATATACAGATAAAACATAGTATAACATATCACAAATACTATTTTTTAAGGTAATTCGTGTATACCTTTTTAGTATGTGTAAAATTCGAACCAACATGCATTATTCTCTAATGCGGAAATGTATAAAAAACAAAACATACAGAAATACAATGTAAAATTGGTACCTACGTTTGTCAGTGCCCCCATTATGTCGAAGAATATATTGCCAATATTTACATGTTCAAGGTGTCTGGCTGGGTGCCGACAAGGAAATATCTAGATTCTTTGTAATATACAAACTTATTAATAATCATGTTTTACTTAAAAACCACACCTGTTTTTTCTTATCACATTATGTATAACGTCAATCTATATACATAATATACTGAGAAAATGTAAACAAATAAAACAGCTTATAAATCGTAGTAAATATATTTGAACCTTTTTTAACTGACGTGCAGTGCATAAAATAATTTTATTCTGATCCTAGGACCAGGATTTTTTTTAATATTATTTAGGTATAGCTGTGCCTGCGACTTCGTTTGCGTGGATGACGAAACTTATCAATGAGTTTTTAACCGCAAAATTAAGTTTGTTTTTTATTGTTTATTAAATACTTTTCCGGGATAAAAATTACCCAGTGTGGTGCCCAGGATAATAAAGAATAATTATACCAAGTTTCATCGTAATCGAACCGGTAGTTTTTGCGTGATACCTAAACAAACAGACAGACAGACAGACAAAATTTTTTTTTTCGCACTTTTGGTTTCGGTGTCGGTCTAGTAACACCCGCCATTATTTTTGATTTTTACGCCATTTATTTTTTTGATTTTTTCAATGTACAGAATTTTCAGTTTTACAGATTTATTATAACTATATAGATATGTGTACTTTTTAGTTGTTTAACAAAACATTTAACCACAATTTATCATGTAGCTAGTTAAATGATTTCTACCAAAATTCCTTCTAATATTAGCAAGTTCCAATAGAGGCCATAATATTGAACTGAAGCCAATCAAAATAGGTGGAAACAAACATGGTTTAACCTTCACGGTTCATTTGTGCTATGATAACATAATTAATTTACGTGAATACCACACCTAATCAACCGATGAACTAATTTGCTGAAATGTACACTTCCGGACACGTAAATAGTGCCACCTTTTTATTTTATAAAGGTAATATCGTTTAGAGCATTTACATTATAAGAAATAGAGTTTTGTAGCATAAGAATTAATTTCCTTTTATTTATTGGCTTGTTTCGATTTTGACGATAGAACCAAAACTTTTTTTAAAAGCTTTTCGTTCGTTTAAACGCGCTTATATCTGACACCACCAGTCCGATTCACTTTACTGGTACTGGGAGATAGCTGGGTTTTTGGAGCTTAATAAAGAATACTTCTGCTTTAGAAAAATGTAGAGTTACGACTAGAATACCGATGAAACTAAAAGAAAAGGACAAAGTCGTGGGGAACATCTAGTAGCAATATAATGAAAGATAGGCTCTACATTAGTTTTGCCTGTTTTCTCTTATGGTACATTATTTCACATAATATTTATTTTAGTAGCTTTACCGTAGATGTCCCGATACTACCAACTAACAGTTCAAGTCCTTGAACTGATTGATAAACTGATACGAAGTGACACAGAAACCGTACGTTTGTGATAGACTATCGCGATAATCGTATTGGGTTTATATTGTACGTGCCCATCGTAAACCGTCTCTTATATAACTATTTGTTATTATATCTTTCAATCAACGCTTTAAATAAATGTGTCTAGCGGTTATACACTCTGCTGTTTTTGAACAACGGAACAGTTGTTAGCTGCTTGGCTTTCAGTAATTTTATTCAAAATCAAAAATCAAAATCAAAATATTTTTATTTCAAGCAGGCTTTTTTAAGCTCTTTTAAAACGTTAAATTACTGACTCTAGTTGCAGGTTCCAAAATGTCATTCCAATGGAGAAGAACCGGCAAGAAACTCCATTGGTTACTCTTTTGAAAAAAAGGTTAACATCAATGTTAAAAATACAATGATTTTAATAAATATTACAGTTACGTAAGATACACAAGTCTCTTGTTATTAGTGATTTTCATTTTAACTTTATAAACACATTATAACTTATTAAAATATAACCTAAGAATAAAATGTAGAGTGATTGAATCAACCTTTTCTTAATTAACCTTTGAGCCAAACAGATACCTACATGATTTTCCATTTAACTTCAATAAACAAACTTATAAAAAGAATAAGAAACCCATCTTAAAAAAATCTAGAGCATGACACACTATAAATATAGGGATAGTAATAAAATAACCTCAAAGCCCGCATCATATGCCTGATTAAAATCGTATTGTTCCAGTAATGCGTTATAACCATAAAAACACCTTTCCGAGCAATATATGGGAAGAAGTATACATTCACCTCACGTACTCAGATCACAATGGGAGATATAATGGGCTTCTGTTCCAAAAACTACAAAGAAAAATAAACCTTCACACTATAAATTTACAGTTTAAAATTCAATGGTGTTTCCGTAAATCTAAACGAATGACAAACTGTCTGGGTTAAATGTACTTTATAAATTAAACTTTATTCTTAGGGGGCTAAAGTTTAAATTTATTTGTGTTTTTTTTTCGGAGATTTCGAACACGTATATTTATGTTTTTATAAAATTGAACTGAATTATAAAGGATTAAGGTGTGTTTTTAGTTGTAATAAATTTGGCGACATGGACAATACCCATACAATTTTACACGTTTGGACACGATGTAGCTTAACACAAATGGCATTAATAATTCTGAAATGCTCTCGATTTTGTATGGATTTTAATTTTCTTTATAATGGCTTGACTTTATCTTGAAGAAAATAATAGGATTCTTATTCTTTCGTATGGATGTTCCCAGCATTGTTTGTGGATATTTATGGTCTGTTCAGAATGAATGGAGTGATGTCAACGGGCTTTCTTTAGCCATGTTGTGAAGGAAAAAGGAACTGCGGGCGTCTGATATTTTAACCGTGGCAGCAAATAAACAAGTATAATATTAATGATTCGCGTTGAGAAGAAACAGGTAGAGTCGAAAAAAACAATATTTCTAAGTTAAATAATAGGAGTCAACACAAAACTGCGCTTTAACAGGCTATTTTGCTATATATTTGTATTTGGTCATATTTTATGTATCTTACGCGCTGGAATCGTTAATTAAAACCACATTAAAATGGTGATCTTAATTAAAATTTCCAATCATTAATTTGAATATTTGAACCTATCCCATTTCTCTTTTCCTGTTTTATTCTTATATGTTTTTTTTTACATTTTGTGTTTTTTAATAACATACCCATTTGCCCCTCGGTCGGTACGTAGTCCGGAATGGTTGGGCCTCTCACACACACGTTATCACGAATTATCACTTGAACATCCATCACATGATCACTTTTCACATCTCATTCGCACTCATTTTTGTCACTTTGAAGAAACAACCTTGAAATAAAAAAGAAATAAAATTAAAATAAGAAAACAAAAATAATTTAAGTATATTTACTTTTGTGATGTGGCTTGGTTAACGTATTTTTTTGTAAAAGTGAAATATTAAATAATGTCTCGCATTTTATTGGTTACTTAAAAAATCAAAATGATAGGATAATAAAAAAATCTGTGTAATGGTTTGGTCATCTTACAACTATTGTTTTTTTTTTATCTCTTCCGTCTATAGTCAAGACTATGAATGCTTGTAATTAAGAACCAAAAGTACAACATGTTCTCATAATAACCATATCATAACAAAACTTCGAGTGTTATCATAACACACCACTAACCACCATAACAAAGTCACGTCTGTTTTCTTTTACGCTTCAAATCAACTTCGTCAAACTGACAGCACTTAAAATAGACATTTCTAAACATAACCTCTAAAAAATTACATTCACAATAACAATCAAAAAGGTAATAGAAAATTCAACGACTGGCTAAACAAAAACAAAATACATATTTCTATACAATTGTTTTTGAAAATAAAACTTGAGAGAATTTGCGACTTAAAAAGTAATTTAGTTATAACTAAACATAATTATAAACAACTCGGTAACAACCGTAAATATTTAGTGATATAAGGCACTTTCAGATGAAATAATTAAAATGCTTTTATGAATTATTTGTATAATAAGTTTTCAAATTATTTCGAACAACGTGGTAACAACGTTATCGAAATAAATAAGAAACGGATTTTACAATAGACTTCAGATCGAAATCACATTTACAGGCACATCTGGTATTGCCGAGTACTTTGTTTCCCAGACAACAATGTAAAAACAATAGAATCTTCTCAAGAAACGCAACATTTCAAATAGCGTTGTATCTGAACAGCCCCTAAGCAAGCAAAAACAATAAGAAGCCATCGGCCGAGAGTTCACTGTTCGAGAATAGAACATGTTCTAAATATAAACTGGCCGTTAGTGAAGCGCCGCGGGAACACGCGTTCTAAATTTAAATCGGATTTTTTAATTTCGATCCTGTCATTTTGTCACGTTCAAGGTCGCTTCCCGAAAGGAATTATAGTTTTTAAACATCTGGCAGACATTGACGAAATTTTTCCAAGTCGATAAAATTCAAAATGGCTTCCTTTGTAATGGCTACGTAAACAAACACAAACCGGAGTTTAATTAGATTTATAGGCGCACATATCTGTCTTAGCCATGTAAGCAATCAAGGACCGGGTGGGCGTTTTTATTAAATGTATTCCTTGAATAGGCAATTTATTCCGATGTCAATAGATAGCAATTTGCGCTCGTCTCTTTACCTATTGGCACGCTGGCAAAAGTAATAACTTTCGATTTTCTTAACTATTGAAAGTTGTGTTCTCGCAATACAGTATTTCAAGGGTTAAATAGAATTTGTGAATACACTATTACGCTGTAGCGTGTGAGTGCAGAAAAGATAGGTGCGTCTAACTCAAACAAACGGAAATGTATGCACAGCGTTGCATAAATTTCTTACAGCTTTATCTTTTAAAGTAAGATAAATTAGATAAGACAACTTTATTGCATCAAACTGACCTTAATAAACCAAAAACGTGTCACATTTTCCATTGACGAAAAAATTGAACACCATTCCCATAGACAGTTCTTTCTTGCTCGTTAAATTTAAACATGGAACTGAAGAATATTGCGTACCAGCACTAAATATCCCTTATCCTGTTGACAGACAGACAAATTGGCTTTCTAAATCCTCACTATTTCAGACTGCCAGTCTAAATTGAACCGTCATAAAAACTAGCTAAAATATAACCAAGGGTGTAGGAAAACTGGCCTTGTTTATCTAAGTTTGGTTTAGAAATGATCCCCTTACGGTTTGTGAAATTGTCGGGTGTCTGTTACAAGTATATTTAGACTGGATATGATACTTTTTGTAGCTTCCTTTATAATACTTAGTCTTTACTTGTTTAGTCGTGTTGGATTTGTTTTGTCTGGTCGATTTAATTGATGGTTATTTACGCAATTGTCTGGCTATTTATTGGAGACGAATTTATACGTCTCATATATTATGATTTTAATGAGAGAACTATAAGCAAATTGTTATGGCTATATTTGATTGTGGTTTTTGTTTTTGATTGTCCATTTTATCAAGTTCTTTTATTGTAAACAAAAATTTTAGACTCACGTGGAAGGACACAAAAAGAACAAAAAATTGTTATCGTCATAATTACGTTTTGACACTGGTTGATAAAAAATATAAATAAAGTATTATTTACGATAAAATGAAGAAAAATGAACTCTTTTTTTAACCGACTTCAAAAAAAAGGAGGTTCTCAGTTTGACCTGTATGTATGTATGTTTGTATGTTTGTATGTATGTATGTATGTTTGTCCGCGATTATCTCGCGTTTGGCTAAACCGATTTTGATGCGGTTTTCAGAAAATAATTTGTTAGTTCAAGGAGAAGGTTTTAGTATGTTTTATTCTATTATAAATAACACATAATATAGCCATTCAATTGTATAACAAAAAATATCCGTAAAATGCCCATATTTTTTGTTAAGTTGTAATGTAAACAAAATATGGGACGCGGGACATTAAAATGGGAGATGGGACATGTGATGCGACCATTTTTTTAGTCACAAAAACTAAACTTGTGTTTACTGATATAAATCAGTTTACACTGTATTAGATGTCTCTATTAGATTTGGTAGCAAAAATAAACAAGGTCGAAATGCTTTTTTCTCGTGACGTCATAATTGTAACATAACAATATGTTTATTCTAATTTAAATTAAACTATTTCCATTTACACTAAGTCAGCAAAAAAAATATAATTTAAATTTATAATAAATGGCTTGTAATTTCTATACACACCATTTTCTTATGCGACCCGGTAATCCCTTACCGGGTCTTCTACCAACAGAAGAAAATGGTGTATGTGAAAATCAGTGCATGTATTTAATATTTACTACTTACCTCAGGAATTAAATAACTAAAATAAATATTAAACCAACTTCTTTGTTTACAATAACATACATTAAATAACTTCATTGAAGGTTACTTAGAATAATTCATGAGCGTAATCCCTAGAGAATAGACGATTGAAACGACAGCACCACAATGAAAATATCTACATAATCTCATAAATATAACAAACTGATGTAATAATAAACTCGTTTAAAATGACATTATTTCTTAGTGGGGGATCTAAGCATAACTTGTCTACTAGAAAGCGTGCTATAAGTACAATGACTAGAAAAAGATAGGAAGAGCACCGATCTCTTAAAAGCTAAATAGGGAAGCCAAATTTTAATCAAGGGTGCTCATCGCATTTGTACCATTTTCTTGCAATTAATACATTATTTTATAATTTACTAGCTGTACCCAGCATGCGTTGCAATGTAATTTTTTCTACCTAGCACCTGCCTACTACCTACCTACTACTACTTAGGGGTATGAAAAATAGTAGCCGATTCAGACCTACTGAATATGCATATAAAATTTCATGAAAATCGGTCAAGCCGTTTCGGAGGAGTATGGTAACTAACATTGTGACACGAGAATTTTATATATAAGATATACTTAATTAAGATATAATATCTTTTATTATAATTTAAATCTAGGTTCAAAAATATTCAAATTATAAGTTTATTTTAGGTATTTTTTTATTCTATTCTGTCAGCGGCCTCACTTCATTCGTTGCCTTTGTCTGTTTGCTCTACGTTTTTTTGTTCTGTGGCAAAACAAAAATGTCTTTTAAGAATATACTTATAACGGTATTAGAGTCACTTTACATTGATTCCGGTGGGTGTCGCCACTTGTGTCCAAACGGTACTTAATGTCCACTTAAGACAGGTACAAATATTCAAACACACGGGAGGTCTAATATTACACACCCGCTGCGGTTTCTATGGTTCTCTATTTGAAAGTTAATATTTTCTACTGTCTATTGTTTTCTTTTATCTTTTTCTGGTTATTCTTGGCTAACGTTTGAATTTTAAATATATAACAATTAAAACTTTATTTAGTGAAAGCTAAAGTGTTCTGAATTTTAATACCAATAACTTCTCATTAACCGTTATTTCTTTTTTTATTTGTATTTATTTTGGTTTTGGAGCACATATTCCAAAGCAGCCAATAAAACAGAACAGATGTTCGAAATTCAGATTAAAAAGTAAGTCACGGGAACACACGCAAATGATATTAACACATTGCAAATTAGTTTAAAAAGGGCAATAAACCAGGCGAGACGTAATAAAGGCAACGGTAACGTCCCTACAGCGTAAGGCTGCGTTTACACTTAACGATAAATTATACATTCATATGAAAAAAAAGTAGTTAACCAAATCACCTCTGAGATGATTAGGTCACTTGTGAATTAGAGCTAATTATAAAGAAGCTTTAATAGCAGGACGCAATTAATTACTTGATTGCAAATCCCACACATTGAAACCGCCTTAATTATAGGCCATTAAAAACTACTTTTTTGCTGTAGGTAGCTAAAATCCTGCAGGTATACTTAAGCTAATATTCGTGAACCATGGAACAATGTTAGTTAATAATAATATGATCGAGTTTCACATCTCTAACAATAAGAAAAAAGAAACTTAAGCAACATAAGGAGATTTACAAAAAAACGGCAGTCATATTAAAAGACAAAACTTACATTTAAGTCTTGTAGTGTAAAGCCGTCTTAATCCTTTTAATTGGGCAGGATCTCTAACGGGACTTGACCCCTAAATGTCCGATATGTTTTAATTTTATTGGAACTGGTTCTTTGGAGAAACGTGCTATCACGGTCACGGAAACGAACTCGCGTGTTAACGATTACGGTAAGATTTAATTCATTGTCGTCTTCGTCTTCCAAATTAAATTCATGACCCACAGAGACTAAATATAAATACAGGGTGTATTTTATTAACTCGTTTGAGGCTAAAATTTTGTAAACTGACTCTATACCAGACGTACTCTTCACTCCTTTTGGATAGATATAACCTTTTGGTAACACCCTGTATAAGTGGGTGTGCGGGCCGCAAACTAAAGTGCAAAAAGTGAAACGAACGAGTAAACAGTAAGTAATTAAATAAACATTTTTAAATTAAAACATAATAAATATTATATTTGCTGCGATTGAAAAGCGACATAATTTTTGTCTTCATTTTTATTCGATGTGACGTCTATATTTTTTCTGATCTTTGGTAGCAAACTTACGGATGTGGTGATTGTTGAATGGACTACATGCTGAGTCAAGTTAATAATATTGTAATAAATGCATTTCTTATTATAATTAAATGTCGAAACCATTAAAACTTTCTTTAGTAATTTATTAGGTTACGCTTAGATTGAAGGTAACCTAAGTTACACATATGATCGTACAACGATAGTCAGAGTAATATCTCAATCTAAATAAATATATTGGAGACACAACGAAACTCAAACAAAATAAAATAAAAACATTGTATTTATAAAAATCTATACTGAGTAACATCATCGTAAATATTTACAAAAAAAAATCTATTGACGTCGACATACAGTAATTATTTAATTTTAATCTCGAAATCAGGCAGGAAAACACGTCTACTAGGTTTCCTGAATTAGGCTTACAAAGGACAATTAAAGAACAACGTCTATTATATAAAAAAGGTTTTAATGCCTACCACGTAAGGATCTGAAGGTCACTAGTAACAACAGAATGTGTTAACCACACCATGTTTTTCAAAATGGCGTCATGGGTTTAGTTTTCATATTTCGGTCACGTGTGTTTTGACAATGGATAATTAATTAGTTTGTAATTAAAAAATAACAGCTGTCATATTTATACACACATTTTCTGACAGTGACTGTGCCAGTTATGTTCAACACCCATTTTTGTAATGTGGCTGGTGTACAGATGTTAATTTACTAGACAAGTCTGTAAAGATTTTATGTACCTACACATAGCTTAAATGCTTATAGAATCATTATTTTTGTTTTTAATCATACCGGTTAATCAAATTTGTCATTTCTTTTTTGACTCTTCACTTTTATACTAACTCACAAACCTCTTTACCTATGCTAAAGAGTTTTGCATTTATCATGACAATCATATGATTTCAATTTAAATAAAAATTCGAATTTCAAATTAAATTCTTGTCAACAATCCAAAATGGCGGCTTAAACAAAAGCTTGTATATTCATTTCCAAATACACGTGTCTAATAAGTAAGGCCTCTAATTGATAAATAGTCATTGATTATCGCACTTCCCTAGCTCTGCGCGTGCGCACGTTCTACGCACGCCGACACGTCCGTTGCGTCAGGTTAGTCCACATTGATCGAAATTTGCATAGTAACCGATTCACATTCTTTACGTTTTTTACTGTATTGGTATTAAATTTTGTGTATTTGGGTTCTTTTATAGACTTTAAAGACTCATTAAAAGAAGAAAGGGGACCAATCAATTTTTAACAAGATAACTCGACTATGTATAATCGTTTATGGTTAATGTTATCTAAAAACACTTACCATTATATAATTCGTTACCTATTGACCTATATTTTCTTTTTCCATACTTTTATTTAACGTGCAATACGGGCTAAAGTGCGTAGTCTTCTTCTTTCTTTCTAGTTAGTTCGTAAAACATTCTTTATATAAATAGGAACACTGTTCAAGCATACATCAGTTTAAACTCACATAGAACTGTACCTATAAGTTATCTAGAAACAAAAAAATCGTTGAATCACCTTCAATAGGTACTCTCCCTCCCTACGAATAGTACTACCATAGTCCAATTTCCATTTTAAATCTAACACAGCCACGACCTTGTATATTTCTGCCTAACTCACACACAACATGACTGCTAAAGAGTAACAAATATTGCTACCTTTGATGTTACGCACTATGGCCAAGCTGTGATCGTACCAATTTATAAATAGTGGCCGTTTCCTGGCGCGTCATGAGATGACGATTGTCCTGTTATTTATGAGAGATGAAACATGAAGAGGACTGGAGAGTCAATAAAGGAGGTTCTAATACTTATCATACTTGGTAAATAAAATGATTACCACAGATTTACTCTGCCAATCAATTTATCGTGATACAACCTTGTTTCATGGTAAAACTACATACAGAGTAAGAAATATGATTAATACTCAACTGTTGGTTTATTGTTTTCAGAAAGGTTTGTCCAAAAAAAAGGCTTTTACGGGTACAGTGTTAACTCATTTCTAAATAGAAAAAATATTTTTGTCAATAGCAGTGATTTCTAGACCCCTTGGCATATATGGCAGAATAAATATATTAATACATATATTTTTTTAACAGTACATTTCGTCTCTATATCTTTCCACCATGAAATACTTTAGCAACTGTTCTATATTTAGAGCAAACACGACACGCAAATGAGTTAATGTTGGAACGAAAGTTGATGTCGAATAGTTGCGTACGTTTCCTGCCGATTCGCAGAAACACATACATTTTAATGCTATTCAATTTATATTAGATACACATTACAAGGAAAAGGCACAAGAAAAATAGCTGTGATCTAAAAAATGTTCATTGCATCAGTTGAAACAACATTTGGCAAGAGTTAATAGCTCTAAAGTTTGAAACATGTTTACAAAATGTACTGTGAACGGTGTTTTACAAAACATGGTTCAAACAGTTCATGTTTTTTATGCATAAAGCTAGCAATTTCTTGTACTGTACCACAAGAAATTGCTATCAAGAATTAATTACTATAATCAAATAATTAAAATTATTAGAAAATAAGAAAGTTAAATAAATATTTGCTAATAATGATGTGCAGCTATTATTTATTGTTATATGACTAACACATAAGTACAATAATACTTGTGTCGCAATATAATAACAGTATTTTTTATATACTGGAGCAGGAAGTTGAAATTCCATTCAATTGCGATTAATTGTTGTAATCAAGCAATTGTCAAGAGGATTACGTTGCTGAAATTAACAATCATAATAGAAGACACAATTATACAACGGAAAATAAACCTAAAGACGTAGAACATAAGGTTGAAAGTGTTAAAGATAGAGAAATGTAGTAAGTATGAGAGAATAAAGTAAATACTCGACTAGTTAACGAAGGGAGACAAATGACAGTCATTTAAAATTTAATGGCGCTTATAAAGTAATATAAGTGGATAAAAAACTTGAAAGGATCGCATTACAAGGAGACAAATTGTTTTGTGTTGCGATGAAAGCAGGCTATTAGAAAGAAGTTTGTAAATTACCAGCAATTTTATGTTAGTTTTTTTGGCAAAATGAAAGAAGTTATAATTACTATAAAAGGTCAGTCAATTAAAAACACACAATGCGAACTTTCCAACGGTAGAACTAACAATGAGTGCTTAAACTTGATTTTTTGACACGAAAAACAACTGCCAAATTGCTAACTCTAAATTAAACAAGGTCAATGCTGCCTGTGGCCAATCTTAACCTAACCTAACAAAGCTTATCAAATGAATTTCCATGATTACCTCCCACCATACAATTACAGATCCAGATTAAATGGAAGGTCACACAAATTATATCATTGATGCGACGTACAACGTCGAAGGTCCAACAAATATAAAAAGACCTACAATTCACATAACAATCGTTCTATAATTTCCGATTTTAGTACATAAGGGGAAAACCAGGAGGTCTTAAAACTCTGGTACTATGAGATTGAAGTTGAATCATCAATGGATAACAATGAAATGAGCAGCGAATGTACTAACTCATTGTTTTGGATTCTGTTCTACGAATCATGAAACATGGTGGTACCTATATGGATCAAGGACAGGACTGTCCAGTTTTCGGGAATTAAATGACGAAGTTACAGGGAAAAAGCAATGATATTTTTTCAGTATTATTTATTTTGTATTAGATGCCACTATTCTCATGGACTTTACTAGTAATAAAGATTATGACGCAAATAGAAATGCCAAATGACGTGTTATTTACCGTCAGATCCTATTAAGAGCTGTTTGGAGATTCCTTTTAAGAAATTGTCTGATGCAATGTTTTCGCAGCAGCCTAGATAACTATTATAGGAGAATTATTAATATCTAAATAGAAAAAAGTTCAAGTTCATCCTACGTGTCTCCTTAAGCATTCTTGGTTATTTTAGTTATTTTATTTAAGTTAGTTATTTCAAATAGATCATTATTTTTATGTGTATTATTATGGTTACTTTCAAGATTGTCTATCTCACTACTTCCCAAGACACTAACAGCTATACAAAATACTTCATCCGCACCGCCAACGTCATCATACAAAAAAACAGTTCCCACTGCTTTGTTCGACTTTTTCAACAATTGATGCGTACATCCTCCCGTTAGGCACCTGCCTTGCATCCGTTGGTGCAATAGATAACATTGGTTCATTCTATACACGTAAGTACCATAAACTGTGCATTGGAAATGTTGGGAAAGAAACATTAACGATGGTAACACTTATTGAAGAGATCAAAAGTAAGTGCTGTTAGTTTTACTCTTGCTTAGCCTTCGTTACAATCATTTGAATTCGTGACTTCATTACATACTGCATTTATATTGACAAGCTGAGCAGAAAAAAATCGCATTCAACCTCCTTGTACTTGTGATCACAAACGTGACTATTAGGCGATGTATTGAATTTGTCAGTGCCTACTTAAGGTCTATAATAGGCCTATTATTGCAGTATAATTTGGGTTTTCCGTCAGAAAAACTGAGTAGCTAGCCTACCATTTAGTAACAGCCTGATAATATAATTGGACATGCTCTATTTAACATAGGTACAACTGCCACTATCTCTGAAGAAATAAAGGTGGTACGCTAAACATGCACTCGAAAAATTCTTACACGATACTATGTTGATCAGAAGTAATAGGTATATCTTGTAATTTACTGAAGAGAATTTACCCATGCGTGTCTTCTTCATATAAAATGTCTACGCATTATATTATCATTAAAACAAGATAAAGTAATTTAGAAGCCAACGATTTAGCTTGGATTCTCACGCAGGTAAGCCGTGTTATTAACGTACCTACTTTATTAGAAAATTGTTAAC
The DNA here is from genome assembly GCA_905475315.1 of Autographa pulchrina. NCBI lineage: Eukaryota > Metazoa > Arthropoda > Insecta > Lepidoptera > Noctuidae > Autographa > Autographa pulchrina. The sequence continues at coordinate 7,005,203 of FR997775.1, forward strand.
GCAATTACATAGTTTCCTCACTTATAATCACTGTAAAGGTCGAATGAATGAAATGACGGGCCTGTTGGTCTAGTGGTTAGTGACCCTGACTGCTATACCGGAGGTCGTGGGTTCGATTCCCACCCAGGACAAATGTTTGTGTGATGAGCACGATCATTTGTTCTGGTTGTCTGGGTGTAATTTATCTATAATATGTATGTATTTAGAAATATATAAGAATGTTTATCAGTTGTCTGGTTACCATAACACAAGCTCTGCTGAGCTTGGGATCAGATAACCGTGTGTGAGTTGTCCCGGAATATAAAAAAAAAAAAAAAAAAAAGGTACGCTTACAAGCGGACACTTATTGCACGATTGTGACACAACCACAAAGTTGTCTGTTTGCCACTGTTTACCTGACAATTTCGACCAATCACAGGTCAGTAGCTTGTCTCTCATTGGTGGAGAATGATAGATACACCTGTTGCGATCCAAGCGGATTTTGATTTCCAAAGACAAATCGAAATTCAACAGTCGACACTTTTTTGTGGTGTCTTAGTTTAAACAGCATATTGGAGTAGTGATGAACACGTGACAGTTTATACGTTACATAATTAGGTACAAGCTTTCCTTGGGGTGTTGTGAAATATTAAAGACTTCAACTTATCTTTACTAGCAAGATAATTAAGATAAGTGAGGTCTGTTAGAAAGAGTTGGTTACTTAACAATTCTGTAGGCACAACAAGTAAATTGTTACATTAGTTCAGCTGTTGCACATGTAGATAAGTACTTGTAATTCGCAAAGGTGTGTTGGTGTCTAAATGCATTGCATTTTGCATGCCTAGAAAGTGTCATGTCAAGATTGATTCTATTGTGAGTTTTAAGCGTATAATCTAAGCTGTAAAACTGAGTAGGTACTTATTATTCTGTCACAGAGAAACTGACATTTTCTGTTATACTTTATAAATCTAATTATCCATAGAAAATGATATTCTACAGTCACAAGTCGTTTGTCGGAGTGGTCAAAATTTTATATGTATAATATTATCATACAAGATCTGTCCAAATAAATAAGCTCTTATTTATAAAGAGGTTAATGTGGAATTCTAGACTGGAAACGAAATCAGACTGTTCTTTTATAAATTCTACTTGAAATTTTGTTATGAAGTAAAGAAAATATAGGTTGATGGTAAACTCAACTATTTTGAAAACTCAAAAAGTATTATCCTATTTTCAAAGTTTGTGGAACAGAGAGAATTTAATTCTCGCGAAACATTTATACAATTATAAATATCTTAAAAGTTGAAATACTTTAAATGTTTTTGTTTTGCTTTGATGTTTACTTTGCTGCCTTTGATCTGTATAATTTCAATATTTTTTTATAAGAACAATAAAATTTAAATTAATCTCTCTATAATATTATAAGTAGGTAACTTACTTTAAATATATTGTGTGGTTGTTAGTTATTGCAGCATAGAGTAGTATAAATGTTTTTTCTTGGGTGAATCCCAAGAAAAGCTTATCCTATTACTACTAGCGGTCATTCAAATCGGTTCGGAGTTTTAACTGTAACAGCGTGACGGACAAACAGATAGACAGAGTTACTTTCGCATTTATGATATTATTATGGATGGTAAGAATAATTGATTTTACCAAGGAGATTTCTACAATTATTACAGTCCATATTTGGGAGAACTTAATTTTAAATCTAGTAATTTCACTCCACTAATGAGCTTTCAGCCTACTGCGATACATAAATGGAACATACAATTAATTATTGTAATAAGTAAGCTCATTATTTAAATATTTATGAGATGTATTAATTGTCTTTCGTAATTATTACGTTAAGCGTTCGGAATTAACACTGACAGTTTTAATGAAGTAAGAATGAATTAAAGATGAGGTATATTAATGACTTTGAAAAACAAATAGATGTAAACTTTTACTAAACCGTTTATAATTAACACCAGAAGCTTTAAAATATTTAAGTTTCTTTAATATATTTCGTATATTGTCGCGGTGGCCTAGCGGTTCAATGAACGGAATTGTATGCACAAGGTTGCAGGTTCGAACCCAGGCAAGTACCAATGTGGTTTCTTCAAAGTTATATGTACTTTCTTAATTATTCTAAGACACTTCTGACAAACGGTGAAGGAAAACATCGTGAGGAAACCTGGATTCCAAAATTTGGGATCTGAAATCGCCAATCCGCAGAGAGCAAGCGTAGTGATCAATGCTCGTGCCTTCTCTATCTGGGAAGAGGCCTGTGCCCAGCTGTGGGACGTTTATAGACTGGATTATTATTATTAATATATTTCATTATTGTGATTTTTTGTAACATTTTTGCATAAAAAAAAAAAACTTAGGTAGTCATGTTCTTTTCTATCACATTTGTAAAGAGGGAAAAACACTATCGTATAGAAAAAAATATCATAACAATAAATATTAAATTATTCACTTTTAAATGTCAACTGTATTTGCATACTTCAATTTAAGAAACTGTCACTTTAACAATATTTCAAGGTACTATAGCAATTTGAGATCGTTAACCACACCCACAGTGGTCATTTATCTATTCCTTATCTGTTGACCACATTAGGGTCATTAACTATCGCTCAGAAAGTTCACTGTCAACGCACTCCAATATTCTCTACACTTTTGTAATAGAAACTATTACACAATAAAGAAAAACAAAACATGATCAACTGATCAGTAATGTTTTGATTTTAGATATTTAAGTATGCATGAACTATGATTTGTAATCAGACTAGTCGTTATAATGTAAGTTTGACATTAAAATGTTTCACTTAACACATTTCTTTACTGATAAAATTTTGCCTATGTGAAGTTTTGTTACATTCTTCTGTATATGTCAAGTGTCATATAGGTCTTTCTGTGTAAGTCACTGAGAGCAAAAATCAAGCTCTAATCTATAAGTCCAGACCAAATTCCCTCAAATTTGGTTGTGTGGTTTAGCCATAAAAGCACACATAGAGTGTTGTGTTAAAGTGCATTGGTTATTTGAGTAAATAATGTTAATATGAAGAGTGAATTATACTACTCATTCGAATGAAAATCTTCTGAAGTGTTACAATAAATTATATAGCTTGTAAAAATAGGTTATTGTTATCATTAGTGGTGTATAGCGAAATAGTTTGCAATAAATAGATTTACATTTGCATGTCGTATTTCGCAATCTGTGAGTACTATGAAACCGTAACATCGCGGTAACATACGGCAAGTATTTCGAAACTTTAGCACGAAACAGGGCAACATCTATTGTCTATAGTCTAATTACGTGAGGTGAGTATATAAGATATCAAATGTCTTTTGTAACACTAAAAGTTTGGTAGTCGGTCACTAAGTTCAATTCAAAATTCGATTCAAGTCAACAATGCCATCGTGTAAATTGAATATTATGGAGTCCGCCCCGCTGTCATTTGCGTTTGTTACTGACCTAATGTCAATACACCTTAAGTTCCAATAAAGATTACTTTTCGATGAATACTTATAAGTGCAGCTTATAAGTATTCATCGAAAAGTCTCTACAAATATCATAAGGCTGTATCCCCTGCAAGGTAGCTTGCCTCAAGCTCGCAAAGTTGACAAGCTATGAAATTAATTTCTCACTTCACCATTAAATACTGATACATTTTATATTAACAATAGTAAATTGTGTAATGGATCTGGTCACTTTTCTTGTATTACATGTAGTTTTACTCGTGGTATTTGCTTCGCCGGATACAAGTTCAAAATTTTGACGCCACACGTATTTCTTAGAAGCATATTTATTTACATAAATAAAATTTTATTTTATTTCTCCATACGTCTGTTTATCTTTCAGGATATTAAAGTATCTTATTATCATTAAAGTCAGTATCGTTGCAAGCTATCATTAAACCGCAATAATAATTGATTTGCGTCTTTCATTCAATAATTACAACATTTTATAAACTTCTTACATATGCAGGCAACATACGTGTATTTATTGATATTGTGTTAAGGATGCAATCAATATTTAATGACAGTAAGATAAATGTCTTTGATAACGTTTGTCACATAAGTATGAAATTGTTAAATCAATTTTATATCGTATTATTTCTTGCCAAATTCGTAGTCGTAATTTTTGCAATAACATTTGCTAAAAATATTCACAAAACTAATATTCTCAAATGGTTTTGAAATCGTTGAAATTCAATTACAAAACAATTTAGTAAAAGTTCAGAATTAGACTTGAGAACGTAATGGAATCAACTTTCGAACCAATTATATTTACTAAATAGACGTCATAAAGTTCAATTAAAATGCTATTTACAATTAAGATATTATTATAATAGTTATTATAATTAGCAATATATTACTGTTTTACATTCAAAGGTTAGTTTGCTTGCTCATTTACGAACTAAACAATGTTTAGTTAGTATCTATGTAGTGTTTTTAACTGTTAAACCTTGTTGTGTTAAAGCAAATACCTATTTTACGTAGGTACACATTTTAAACTAGTATTTCGTTTTGAAAATTAAATATTTATCAAAATGACCTTCTGTCTTACTACAATTATATCGTATGCATGTATTTTTACCACAAACAATTAATACTTAAAAATTAACTTTCAAAAATAATAACATTTGTTATCATAATAATTATTGCATTCTACAGTACTGTTAGTTCACGAAGTGGGTTACAGTAATTATAATCGAATATTTATTGTTCAAATAAACTTCGACATATTTATGTTGCGTTAATTGAATTCAATTAATACATCGAATACCATTAAAAATGTTTAAAATAAAATGTATAGATAAATATATAATATGTCTAAATAAATAAATTCGATGTTTAATTGTTTATACATAAAAGAACTTTTTCGTACATTTTTTTACGAGAGATGCTAGCAGGTAATTGTATCGAGTTTCACTTGAAAATAAATATCGTATCCTGACATCTGCCAGTCAAACGTAAAGAAACGATACACCTAATACAATGTAATATAATATTTTATGAAGCTACCTGCTCTACAAAAGATGTTATGGTAAATACTAGGGCACATAAGCAGGTAGGTTGACAAAAGGTAGTACATTGTTTATCTTCATCTTGCAGGCTGTTAAATAAATAATGGTAGAGAGATATTAGATACTTTTAAACTTGTCTACATTGTTCATTTAAGACTGATCTATCTAAGTACCTACGCCATGGAAAAACCTTACACACATATATTTTTAATACCAAAATAATGTATGATTGGCTAATAACACCAAACGCACTTAACACACATCTAAATAATGTTATAAAAAAACTGGCCAAGTGCGAGTCGGACTCGCGCACGAAGGGTTCCGTACCACCGTCGTATGAGAGCCCCCCTTAAATATTCATTTTATGTGGTTTTTAGTATTTGTTGTTATAGCGGCAACGGAAATACATCATTTGTGAAAATTTCAGCTTTCTAGCTATCACGGTTTATGAGATACAGCCTGGAGACAGACAGACGGACAGACAACGAAGTCTTAGTAATAGGGTCCCGTTTTACCCTTTGGGTACGGAACCCTAAAAACAAAAAACAAAAAGAGCAGTTCTTAAAATATGGTTTTACTTTTGCTTTCTTTCATCTTCCTATCATAAATCAAGCATAATCTTGATATTATTTTTTTGCTATACGGAACCAAGCTCTTGAGGCCATCCGGGGCTGAGTACCGGAAACGGTTCGATAAAAACAGTTAACAAGGGTTCCTTCATGGGGGCTAGAAAGTTTTGAGCAACACCAGATGGCTCGCATTGACAACTGACAACTGTAGATAAGGAAGACATTTGTATGAGTTATCTATTGGCGGAGACTAAATATATGTTTATCTGTTATCTATTATGAATTAGATATTTGTGTATTTGTTAAGTTCAGTGTTTATTACAAACGTAGTGCTTAAATTGAGGATCAAAACAACATTATGAAAATCATGAATAACGAGTAAAACAAAATAATGCTTATAATCACTTTGTAGCTTTTTCGTATTTATTCTGATTTCACGTACGAAATGTTTTATTTTTTTTTATAAACACTTTTTTAGATTTACTAATGTGTTAGAACATAAATTTTAGGAAATTAAAATTCAATAAATACGACATTATGTTACCTATTCCATATGCACATTTTACATACTTAAGAAAACCAGACTTCAAATTCAAATTTCGTTTTTTATGCCTATTTCTTAACGTTAAGCTCAAGTGTTCTCAAAACAGCTGACAGCCTTACTTTACTTGCACGGTATATTTATTTATTATTCTTTTTGTGCTCGCTCCTGCAATCTTTTGAGCAAACGTGTTTTAAAGTACGTTGACATCGACTCTGGCAACCCCGCTAGGAATAAAGACCACATAAAATTATAGTTCGAGTTAAACCACGTTTATGAGTCGTGACTAGTTAAATAGCAGTTTTTTGTTTAAGTGAAATAAGAGGTAAATTATTTTAAACTTTTAACCTTTGTTCATAACCAGAAGTTGAACATAGTAGTGCTGTTCTTGAGTTGATAGTCAATTCTGAACTGTTTATTTAATTTAAAACTACTTTCCTCTTTCTTTATTACAAGAATAACGTTGTCATCTCTTCAAATTAGCGAATCTGAAATTTTATTGTGTAATAGTATATTTTCAGATAAAAACACTATCTAATTTGAGTGCACCGAACATGACAATACTTAACACAGAAGCTTAACCATTAACGATTGGTTAAGTACCTATTGTATTGCAAACAAGCACCTAAAATAAAGAGTGGTACATGTAATAGTAAAAGTTTTCAAGTAAAATAGTTTCGAAAACCATTAACGCCGACATAAAGACAGATCAATGGGCATAGCGTTTATAGCACGCATTGTACACAAAACATTATACTTTTACTGCACTCTTTATGTTTCCTAAACTTTATGGTTTTACACAATGGGTGTTGTTAGCTACACTTTTACGTACATTAGCGTATCGCTAACTACTTATAAAGAGTTGGGTGGCTAAAATGGTGTTTCCGGAGAATCATAATATGATTCGTAAAGTGAATTGTCATTTTATTGGACAACACATACACACTAAGCGCACTAAGAATTTTGCTATGCATAAAATTGTAAAGAAAATAATAGACTAAGTTGGATTCTACGCGGATCTACTAGAGTTCGGGAATTACATCAAGCTATGATTCTGCAAAACGGTCATTTCAGTCCCTCGGTTGTATTGAAGATTGGTTAATTTTAGGACATTGTATATTTGCTAAAGGGAAGTATTCGGACCAAATGGTTTGTGTATCTTATTGAATACAATGCAAAGCGGTAAAGGAATATCTGGTTAGTGCCTTAATTGTGAGATATGGCGAAGGATAGCATTATTAAGTGTTGGTATTTGTTACTAGTTTGTGTAAGATGTATTGGTAGGGTATGTTTATAATTGTAATATATTCTCTATTATCTGCAACAATTAAGATAGCATCAAAGTTTAGAAGAGAGTTTGAAAAAAAAATTAATTTTAATATCATGATAGCTTTATGTTCGTGTAGGGATATGTATGTATAATACTTAATTATGTAGGTTTATAATAATATTATAAATAAGAAATCTTTTTGCTACTACTTATAATTAAGAGTTGTGAGTTAGCTAATTGACAGAAGGTCACAAAAAATTGGATTTCACAATACATTTTTTTTTTGTATAAAGTAACGTTGAATATACGAATATTGTGTTCTCTTATACCTCATTATTAGTCTGTACTTGATAAATTATTATCGCCCCCATTGAAACATGCCGTCATCGACGTAATGTGGGCGCTAGTACGTCTAACAAATGTACGGGGATTACAAACGATGACAAACATAACTACTACGATACTATTTATATGTATATGATGAAGTAGATAAAATTATTTACTGAGAAATCTATATAAGTAAAACTGCCGTCTTAGGAAAATTTAGCAGTAGAAATTAAGTACTTTTTTGTGTTAATGTAGATGACATTGGATAATTTATTTTACACTGAAAAGTTAATATTATATTAAACAATTTTAACTTTAAATAAATTTTTAATTTAGCAATCTAATTATCAGTCAGACAGACATGTAGTGTAGTCGTATTTTACAAACAAAATCTGCAAAACATGCTGAATAAAGCCATAATATCAGTCATAAAAATACTACTACTTACTAGTTTAATTACCTTACCGTAGTTTATGTGTCGTCAATGAATCATAAAATCTCTAATATGGCTACCTAAAAACACATTGAAGTAACTTATAAAGTAAGAAACACGTCCAAAAATGCATGTGTTCACTTCTCAAACGGCACGTGTTCTAATGACGGGGACCATGTGGCGGTTAAACTAACATTTGTTTACTGTTTAACTAAATATTCACGAAACCTGACTCATCGTAACCTACCATATTATTCTGATTGCATAAGTAATATGGTAAAAATGTGTGGTATTGAAGTTCCGTTATTACTACAGATTTGGATTGTGGAAGTTATATTAATATTATAATTGTGAAAGGAGATTTAGAATTTTGAGGTTAATGATATAATCTCATCTTAAACAGCATCTTAGCACCTTACAGCGATAAAAGAGCGCCTTAACAAAATTTTGTAGAGTTCGTTCATTTAAGTTGTTCCCTCTTGTTGTTCCTCTATTGTTAACTCTTGATATCAAGGCAAATGAGATTTTATGATGAATATTGAAGTATGGAGAAAACAACGAAACACGTTGTGAAAATAAAAATGACGCGATTTAGACATAATTAGAAACTTCTAGATGATTCAGACTCTACTTTTTTTTTATTTGTTTCAACTATTCTTATATACTATATCAGTCGATAATAAAGGATATTAAGTATATTATAAATATAGGTATTAAACAATAAAGTTGGCCTTGTCGTGTTAGGAGATAGCATTTCTTGATAGTTCTTGTCGATATTGTCTGGGGTTTTACCTCTAAAGGGAAAACAGGCAGTGATAGGAGATAGGTATTTTGTTCGTATTCATATTATTTACTTAGTGTTATAAATAAACGACAGGATTTGTTTGTCTGTCTGTAGGTAGAGCTGTAAGTCCAAAGTTTTTTACAACTTTATTTCTTAATTTGTATGCAGTAGATTTATTTAACATTCTGATTAATCCTTCAGGATTTCTTTAAACAAATAAGCTTAAAAACACCCAACTAAGTCAAGGTTAAGGACGTTTTAAAAAGGACACTGACTAAGGATAATGACAAAAGAACTTAAAAGCCGAAAGAAGGACAGGAAAAATATAAACAATACAAAATATTACGAACTTGCATAGAATGTAACAACTTATCGTCATACTGCAACGAGAATGTTTCAAAAAGGTGAAGGTCAAAGTATTACAAAACATTTGCTTGTAGGTATTTGAGATGACCCCTTTGATAAACGAAATGATAAAAAACAAAAGACGTTGTTATTGAATGGAGACAGACAGCTGACTTAAAACGATGGATTATTGCAAGCTAATGTTATGTAACACGAAACTTATAATAGGCATTAATGAAGAAACAAATATTAAACTGGATCTAATTTGTATGGGCATCGACAATTTCACTTCCTTTATTAAGGATTCAGAGTATAATAATACACTAAAAGTAATTTTAATATTCCTTGTTAGGCTATACGAAGTTTCTAATCTTGTATAAATTATTTCCATAATTAAGGCCTTAACATCTTAAAACGGAATACTCCAAATATATTCAACTCTATTTTGCGCAAAAGCATACCTATGTTCCTAAAACTCAAATGTCAATGTAAATAACAACATTGAACAGACATTTATTTACAATAATTAATATTTCATAACAACAGCACGTTTTCACAGTTGATTAAATATCATCTAGGCACCAATTTTTCCATTCGTCAATGAAAATAGGGACTCTACATACATTCTTATGTAGAGAATGAAATAGATCAATAAAAATATTATCCAACTAATGAGTTTTAAATACATGGACATTAAATACCTACTCAAAACAATTAAATTGATTGAATTCAATAAACAAAGAGCACGATGTCACTTTGAACCCCACTATCAAGTTTATAAATGTCATTATCAAATTATGAATATTAAATCCAATGTAAATAAAAGATACACCAGTCTACACAAGAGATAAAATTGTTTACTATAATGTACATAAAAACGTTACGTATAGAAAACTCATTCATGAAGATGACTCAAATTTGTTTATTTTTGTTTTGGAAGTACATGAATCACGCAACTTAAATCGTGAAGAAACTAACGCTAACATAAACATTAGAAAATACCACATTAATAAGTTAACCAAACCACCATCACGTTTATCTATGACGATAATGTCTTTATAAAGGTAACTATAATTTAACTTAAATACAAACCTTAATGATTTCTCAGATGACCACTTAAACAGAACACTAATCAAACTAGCACTTGTTTAAAACTGGATACACAAAATCACAAAAAAGGATCTATTTAAACGATCAATAAATTTAAAATTCGAACGTGAAGCGGCTTCGATCGATGCGTCTGCGCAACTGACAAGAAGAATCGGCGAGCCATGCGCCGGCGCACGATTAACCGACCGATTTGGAAAGACCGTCACTAGTTCAAGTTAAAGTGGTGTTACAGGGTTCTTTAAACTTGGTGGTTTAAAGTGTGTTTATTCACCGTGAAACTAATGTATTTTTAGTAAATACGTAGGGCAGGTAACGACTTCTGTAGGGCCAAGGGCTTCGATGGTAAAAGTCTCCGTTTTTATAGACTATTGCTTAGTTTACCGCGGGATTTTGAGGTTAGTTTAAAATAGTTACAACATTTACTTCAAATCAATTCTTCGAGAGATTTTTGAAGAACAATACTATTGTCGCATTGGCAAATATAGTTTGTCTCAGTATGAAGAAAATTAGAACTTAAAAACAAAAATCTAGGGAAGAGAATGTTTTACCTATATCAAAGGAAACTGCTTGTGTTTTAGTATACAATTTCATAAAACAGGCTTCTTATAATTACGTGTTACGGAATTATAGTGATCACACCAAACTGGTTTTCCATTAGATTTTGATTAGATATTAATGCTTCCAATGTTTTCCGTTACGTTGGAATCGGTTACTTAATGTTCCAAAATGGTATGGCTTTGACATGTAATGAATATAATATAAATACTGTTAGAAAGAAAAACCACTGATGCTTTAAACTTTACAATATATTATCATAAGGATGGATACAACGTTACAATTACAATACTTTTAGAGGCCAGCGACGCCATAATGCTTATTATTAATTTATACAATGCAAGAAACTACTACAACGAGAATCGCACGCGCCGCCATTACCCAATAGACCTCTAGTGTTGTCAGTTCATCCGGTAATAGTGACGCGACGTATTAGTTGATTCTAATTTCGGTTAACAATACTTTGATGTTCTATAGTCCATTAAAAAATGAGAAATATGGGAACAAAATACGAAGTGGGGAATAATTTCAGTTTTGAGTCAGTCAGTTTTCTGTTAATGATTGTTTTCTTCTAATTACTTTGTCTCTTAAGAATTGATCATAACCACATGTAGAGAGAGGAACAGAGAGCACATAAATATTTATCAGGTTTTAATGTACCTACTTACCTATCCTTAATTTGGTACATGCAACATTTTCATGTCATCAGCAAATGCCTATGAGCCGTAAACAAATCATCTTACAAACGCATTCGCATTTCGTAGGATAAGATTAGGTACTAAAATGTGATTATGTGACATTTGATCTTCGACATCTCAGATATGACTCAACTTACGCATTTCTGAGATATTTTAAATCATTTTATAGTTATGACATACTTACTTTCTCATTTTTCATTGTCTATAGGCTTCCTGTATTACACATTAAACGTGAATTTGTGTCTAAAATATAGTCATGTGAAACTTCAACTTTGCCTATGTATCAGAGGTACACAGGTGCAACACACACACACACACGCAAACATATTATTGAACAATACCATAACTCTAAACTACAACAGATCTCTATAAGCTATTTTCAAATCGATCATAGTGATTTCAGTATGGATGTCGGACCATTACAATACATTCGAGTGTTCTATATTCAGTTTCGTGGATCGGATCGATTTGGATCAATAACACGGAACAGAGGCGGTGTCAACGCACTGCGCTCGCAGCTGAATGCCACAGAGTATATAGAAAACAGAGAAGACTGCGCAACTAGATAGATAAAGCAGTGTACGTGTCCGAAACACCTACGGGCAAGGCAGTGGTAGGTCAATACGCTAACTACAATAGCGCGACGTGCTGTGGGTTGCTCGCCTCGTTCGTTGACATGTTTTTGTGATCCTATAGCCCGCGACACAAATTTTAAAACCATTGGTGCAGAAGCCTTTAAAAAAGCAGTGTAATCTCTTGCTGAAGCTCTATATTGTCAACTGGCCGAGCCGGTTCTGTCAACATGTGCGTCAAAGTTTGTTGTAGTGGTGCTCTTATAGTTAAGCGGTTGTATAAAGAACTTCCTCTGTGGGTTATTTACTCTATGTCAATAAGGCGACGCGACCAATTACCAATACGTCAAGTGGGCAGACATTTATTAGGCCGGTGATATAATTATGTTTTTTTAAAGATAATGCTGGTTTATTTTTGTTGCCTTTTATGTTTATTTTTTAACGACAGCTATTATTCCTTCTTTGGTTTGTCCTAAGTAGCGACTGAAGATTGATTATAGAACAGATGTTTTTGTTTTGTCAATGTCACGACTAACGACATGTTTACCGTCTAAATCTTTTGAATTCATAAATCTAGAATAACGCTGTCTTGTGGTCATTTTGTCATAAAATATGAGTCTCTGTTTTAAATCGACGCACAGTTCGTCTTGTAATAGAGTCTTTTTCGTTCCAATTTTAAGAACAAGATATCTCTACCGTGGGATAGTGATAGGCAGCATTTTAATAAATTAAAAACTGTCGAAATCCGATAGCTTATTCGTGTTTCTTATCGTCATTCGTTGATGGATTCGACGTACCATATATCTTCCTACACAGGCTGTTAAGAAAGTTCACAGAAGTTTTATTGAAGCTTCCGTAGGCGCTAAGCTGATAATATGTCATACTTATGTGATGACATTCCATGCATTAGAATATTTATTTGATAGCGACAAAATGCCAAACACAACTAATGGCCGAAATTAATAACATATCCATAAGTTGTCCAAACTAGAAAGAGAATTTTGACTTAAGCGCTTTACTAATTATGTCAAATTTTCTAATTCTAGTAAGCATAGATAAATCTTCTATAGACAGGTTATTAATTTCAGACATTACTATATTACAAATTTCTCACCATTCCTCATTCTTTAAGTACTTTTACCAAGATATGATGCACACACTATAATTCTCGAGAAATCCTATACTAAGCTAAATGCACGCCTCATAATAGTTTATACAATACTCAAACCATCTCCAAAGCATAATAAAGCAAAAAGCATTGTAACATTACCTAGGAATCTAATAGGCGTGTCTATATAGCGTAATAAATTTACCATTTTCCTACCTTGTCCTTATATTTACATGTAAAAGAAATAAAAAAAACATTAGATATTTAGAATTTAAGAAGTAAAAGTGTCGTAAGCTATTTATACACCAGCTTAGTCATGATAATTTAATATCGATTTAACTAAGAGAAAATCTCAGTTGGAAAGTACTAACATATTTATTTCGACACGTTATTGGTTTGAAAGCCTTAATATCGAATATAAACTGGTCGATTCATGATGCATAATTCACAGTAGGTAATGAAATATAATGCGCTTGGGGCACGCTTCTATTTTATGAAGCGAGTAAAGTGGTTGGCCTAAGCTGGTACTAACACTGGTGTACCTACTGTACGTAATCATGATTATAAATTAGTACATAATTAATTATATTACATGACGTGAAGTAGTAAGATTACAAGGTTAAAAAATATTAACAAATTGAGAATCATATTTCGCTATACCCCATTATAGAGTCGTATATATTTTTTTTAATTGCCTGGTTGGTAACTGAAAATAAATGCATATCAAATTATAGGTAGGTACATAATACTAAGTCATAATCTAGGCTAGGTACTTGTTTTAGTTTTTATTAATAGGGATTATGGATTAAGAGATTACTCACACTGAAAATAATAAAACAACAAAGTAACATGAACACAGTGACAGAAAAATATTTTGGAATGATGATGGGCGTGCGTCACTGAAAAAACAGAATAGTAAAGCGAAAAATCACATACTATTCTAACACAGTGAACTAGTAGAATTGGTGGTAATTGAAGACAATGAATCATTAGCGGGGCAAGGGGCAAACCTCCAAGTTTTGTCGGAAGCAGACGAACGTGACGACGACGAGACGACGCCGGCGCTGCGTCATCGGGAACAGACAAACTTAGAATATATTTAACCTGTAGACAGTGATGCTAGTAGAATTGATCCGTAAAGACTCTAATGCAAAATTGAATATAATTTTACTAACGTACTTTGTGGATCCTTTATGAAGAACTGTTCCACGGTATCTAACAAAAATAGTAAAGAATGAAAAGAGTAGAGTAAGGCTTTTGACACAAAAACGTTTGGTAAAGGCCTTCCTCTTCTTCCACTAAAACATCTCTGTTTTTTAGGGTTTACACCAAACAAGCAAAAGAAAGCATTGAAGAAAAAGACAAGCAAAAAAGCAAAGATAAAACGGCGAAACTTATGTAAAATAACGTTTATTGACGGATGGCACAAATGATAGGGGAAACTGCACCACAAGAATATATCAGACCTTTTTAATCTGGCACCGAAGATAACAAAAGAATGGAACACCTTTGTAAATAGGGTCTTGGGACAGCATCCTGCAAGGTTTAATTCTCAGAATTGTTCAAGTGCCAGACGATATGTTCAGCCTGTTAGGGAAAATGCTTTAATAAATCCATTGTACTCTTGTAGAGCACACTCTATAATAAAAAGGTTATTTAATAAAATTATATAAGAAATATATTTCATTTTCGAGACATAAATTTTAAAGTAGGTCTTAATTAAAAAGCCTAACTAAGATAAGATTAATTGTTCGACAAGCCTGTTACTAGGCTGAAATTACTGAACAAACCTTTTAAACAACTAACTACTGCTGAAGTAATGAAACAATTTAAATTAATTGCCAATAAATTCACATTGGCCTAGAGTTTTGCTTCCGATCTGCTTCCTTGCACTATCTTAAGTGCAAGGTTCTTGATTTAAAATCTTCAAGTAAGTAATTATTATTTATAAATACTATAGGCTCCAACATTTTCCAGGTTTTTTTCATTATTTTAATAAATTTATATCAAAATCAGATCTCTAGGAAGTTCTGGTGAGTAAAACTTAATAAGGTGATTTACTACCTACCTCAGAACAAAGATTCCTTCAGACTATTTACCAACAAATCTTAATTTATTAGAAGATCTGCTTAAAACACAATGCCTTGACAGCTACTAAAAAATCAAGTAGTATGCATTTGACATTGCATAGGACCAAATTATAACATAAATATTTATATTATCCAATACTGCTTTCTACAAGTATGGTAGACAAAACCGATGGACAGACAGATACAATTGTGTTTATATGCACAGAATTTTGAGCTTTCTAGTGACAGAATTAAGATTCATTTTTTAAGTGCATGCAATTCGCCGAATTTTTCTGTTTGGTTTTAGACTAGGGTTATCATTAACTTCGACTATGACCTTATTTAAGGAAGGCCGGTTATACAAATCGAAAAGAGCAGTAGTAAATAATACCTAAACTTCGTTAAAAACAACAGAATAGAAAAAATGCCATGTGATGAACTTTTCTGTTACTAAGGCAGTGTCATGCCAGAAATGCGATTTGTGTTCCCGTAAAATTATTTGTTAATTATAATTTTTTGAGTATGACAAGCTTTACTGTTCCTCTGCTGAGGACATTAGACTACCTTTATAAAAAAAAAAATTACCACCTTTATTTTTGCCATCTACACAACTCGAGTAAAACCTTTTCTTCAAGCAAATATCGGTACAAAATATTAGCCTAACTAGATGGCAGCCCTACAAACGTCAAGCGCCACTCGTCCGTCGCGCTGCGCCCGCGCCGGCGACGCCTGTGACTCGCTAGATCGTCCGCGACAGTTTATTTTCGAACGTTTTGACATTTTGACACTCATGTGTTTATTGTTGAACGTATGTCGGTCTGTCGGTTTGTCGATACTCCCATTATTGTTGTTAATGTGTTTACTTGTGTGGAGTTGTTGATTTATGTATTAATCGTTACAGAAGGGTATATTATGCTCTATATATATGATAGTTGAGGTCAAAAGGATTGTTAGGACTTTGTGAATATACTTTTTTAAGTAGAAATATTGCATGTATTAATTGGGGCCGGTATAAAGCAGCATTGAATGCGGTATCAATAGTGAAGTCCGTAAAAATGCAGGTGAACCATGGTGGACCATGTGCATTAAATTATTTATAGAAACCTTGTTTGTAGAATTGTATCTGTATTGACACGGTTCGTATCTTTATCGTGCGATTAGGATAATCGGCGCTGGCGCCTCAATTTTATACACTCAATTTTAATAATTTTATACACATGCATTTATAAATAATACTTTTATGACTTACTTAACATAACTAAGAGTCCTTGCATGTTGATGTAGTATTTTTATTTTTGTATTTCCTCTTATACCCTAATGTACAGTAGCGGACTAAAGGCATGAGGCTTACTCTACCAATCAACCAGTATAAGGGTGATGAACAGACGACTAGAGTCTTTTGAGGCACAGAATAATTATCTAACAACAAGACCGAAGTTTATTTCCACAATACATACACCTACCTACCCAAATAATGACTATTATACCACAAAACAACCGCAAATGTTTTGTAACAAAACCTTATAATAAAACCTTTATTTTGAAATATAATAGTTTCAAATAACATGTAAAAAATGTCTTCAATAAAATTAAAAAAAAAACCTCTCGATTTTAATTAACGTCAGTGAACTACAAACCTCTATTAATTATGTTTAACACCGTAGTGTAAAGGCACAAATTGTTTATTTCATATTTTTATCATCTCAAAGTATAATCCTGTATAGCGGTTTTACTCAGTTACTCAAAAAAATTCAGAAGTCAATAAAAACTTTCTTGATTATATCACTGCATCCCATCAGAGAGTAGTAAGGCTAACTAATTTGCCTTCTTATATCATAAAAAAATGTCAAAAACTGCTTAAGTTTTATCTCTCTTATTTTAAAGAGATTTTTTACTATTAATTCAATTCAATTCAATATGCAAGGCAAGACAATCACATCTCTCAGTTGTACGTTTCCCAATTTGGATTGCGGTATTTACCGTAGTAAAAATAAACAACTTAATTAAATAAGACGTAACAGATCAAACCAGTACAAGGTATGTCGCGTTTTTTCACCTAATTTAATATTCAGATTGTATTGCAACAGGTTGTTTATCGAAAAACCTTATCGAATCGTACGCTTTGACCTTCATTCTAGTTACAATTATTGTTATAAAAAGTAAAATGACTGGCCAAACCAAGGTGTCACGATTTTGTTGGTTTATTTTTGTAAGGTTATAATATTTTAGAATTTTTATTGATAGGTTGAAATTGATATAAGGCGTTTTAATAACTAAAAATGGCGTTTTTAATATACAACTTATACCCAAACTTTTATGTATAAAGTTACATGGCCCTAAGTTTCTCGTTGTACCCTTTTAGTTTGACATATAATCAATTTGATTGATATTGACCATCCTGTCAATACATTTGTTTTTTTTTTGTAAGTTTTAGTTGAAACAATTAAACGAAACATTTACAGCAGTTTTTACTTGTTTATTTTTAATTAATATAATCGCTTGCATTCAAGTCACCAATTGCAGCGCAAGCGCAGCATACATCCACATAGCGACCGGTTTAATCCGAATTAACCTATGCCCTGTAAATATCTGAGTTATTTCAATTTAAATATGCTTTTATTGTTCAGTGAGAGGTGAACCTTAACCCACATTGAAACGAATAAAAATATTTTATTGTGCTTTCGGGTTTGTTTCAAAATCGATCTTGAAATAAAGTTCAGCACGATTGTTAAGATATGATTTTATGTATCAAGCGTCAATTTCGAAACTAATTTGCTGTCATGTAAAAATAGTTAATAGCTAAAATTATTCACTCCGAAATACGCAGATATAACTGTTGTGTAAGTTGGCAAATATTCACTGCTTATCTACACTTAATAATACCTAAAGCTAAAGATTTTTTGTCCTTTAAAAAGCTGATTTTATATTCTACGAATCAAATTTGAAAAAATCTCTTTGCCTTTGATAGATATTCTCTGGGAAGGTAATAGGCTATTTAACATCACGTTACTTTAGGAAAAAGCAATGCAAATGAAACCGCGTGGCTCAACTAGTATCATGACAGACTTAGGGTGCGTCCACATCAGACGAACGAGCATTACACGAGCAGCTCGCGAGCATGCCGCTAACGCACTAGTGTCAATTACGCCCGTCTGACAGACGTGCGCGCGCCGCTCGCAGCGTGCTCGCGAGCTGCTCGTGTAATGCTCGTTCGTCAGATGTGGACGCTCCCTTGCAATACATACCAATGCAAATGTTACACATACCTTTATCCCTTATTTTCGTACAATATTGAAAGTGCATAAACCTAAACAAGTAGTTATTATCCTGCCTAAGTCGCAATAGTTAATCAAGCGTAAATTGCTCGGTAATAACAGGCGATGATAGCTAACACGCTACTATTACTTCAAAATTAAGACCATAATAACTCTAGGTGATTTGTCAACAAGTTTCGTACCTATACAGAAAACAAGAGTCAATTTCTATAAGTTTAACTGGTTAGCACACTTTATGTATAACTTTACTTTCTTCTTACTATCACATTTAAGTAAAATTTGTTCAAAGATAACGATCTCAATCCTACATAATAACATGGTTAAAAGTGGAAAATAAAGCAAGGTACTATCTAGTGAGTGTGTTCCACAACAAGCTCACATTAAATGGCAATAAGTGGGAAAACTACTAAAAGTTTCTTATGCAAAGGTAAAAAACACTTGCATTATACAAAACACTATAATTATGTACTTTTAAAGAAAAAAATCAAAAAATTCTCAAGCTTTTTCAATCCATACACCACAATAGAAATATAACTAAAACTAAATTATGTAGACACACAATCTTCTTACTATAATCTATAGGCAGTACGTAGGTTATCGCGTCTCGTATACAACGAAGTCATAAAGCCATCCACGACTTACAAAACGTGCAACCTTACATCTCACGATTAGGCACAACAAAAGGCTTCCACCCAATGCCATCAGTTGACCACAAACCGTGTTCAAACAAACCACGGCGGCGCAACTAGTATGTCAGCAATAGAAAGGGCTCAAGCCTCTTACTAAATAACAGTAACTGCATTTGTGGAGAAACCGTGCTTTGTACTTTAGTATAATAAAACTTTGTAACAAATGTTGTAAGAAAGCTATTTGAAAATATTTATATTCTAACTTTTGAATTCAGGTCATGAAATAACCTCGCAATGGATAACAGTAAAAAGTGTTAACCGCACAATTTTGTCACTAATTAAAAGATATACAGTCCGAAAACCAGTAAGAAATCAAATTGAAGACAAATTACTGCTCTTCCTGTAAAGACGAAAAAATCCTACCTTCATTACCGATAAATATACAATTGCATTTGTTAGTGTTTATGATTGCAACAAACTAAATACCAAAACGTGTCAATTGATCTCATTTAACATGCTAGAGCAACCAGTTACTATACACCATTCACTAATTTACAGACGTCTTAAAACCATCTCTAATTAACCACTAACAAAAAATATGAACCATAATTAACAGCTAAAACGCACTCATCACTTTAACCCAGTTCCCACAGATCATTTCAATTACTTGCGTGGGGTAAAAACATCGTACAACTGTATTCAACAATCTTTTTAAAGAACTGTCAAAACGTTTGGTAGACTCTACTCGTGATCAGAGAGCTGGTTTGTTCCTTGCACAGAGAATCGGCATAGCCATTCAACGTGGCAATGCTGCCAGCCTTCTGGGCACGTTTCCCGCCATTGACAGGGATGACGATGAGTATTTTGACGCGTGTTAGTTTTATTTATCTATATAAGATTTAATTTTAGTCTTTGTTTGTTCTTGTATTAGATTTAAGTACATATTGAATTGTAAATAAAATTAAGCTTTATTCAACATGTATATCACTTTCATATGCAATCTGTCATCTTAATGTCATATGGTCCAATTCGCGAAATTACATTTTAGATTTATTATTACTGCTAACGAATACTGCAGGCTATTGTTTAACTGTAAAAGATGTGATTGATATGACCACTTCGTAAACGATTTGTGATTTTGGATAAGTACGACCTACGATCGATGTAGCCTAACGTATTATAATACTATTTAAGTGACAGAAAATTAATTATACACTAAATAAAATAAAAAAAAATACTAAATGTATCTCAATCGAACACATGCTATAGATATACCAAATCCCTACACAGTTACTATAAAGTGTTTCTTTACATTAGCATGTAACATGGTGTACCTTATCCAGTTACAAACCTAACTAGCGTCAACTACTCGAGTCTTACAAAAAATACACAACAAATTCTAGTTTCAAAAAAACTATACTCTAAATAACCTTTCTTAAATAACTATAACAATAAATTAAAGAAACTTAATAGCCCGTATAGACAATTCACCCACTTTCAACTGAAATAAATTAAACGCAGTATAAACTCTCAACCTTCAGTCACGATTAAACTTTAAAAAAGAGACATAACAATATATCGCTTTGCACATAAACGTTGGACGAAAGACGAATGAAAAGGGTGGAAATAAAAAAGGATAACAGATGGCGTCGCGCGCCGTTGTCCCGTCGGCGCCTGCGCATGGCCGATAACACATGCAATAGAGAGATGCAAAAGTTTTACATAGTTTAGACAACCTGTAAACTCCATTTTGCAAGTCTGGATTTCTTTTAGCAGCTGTCAGGGATTGTTCATACGATCTGTAAAGGATATATGCGGATGCAAGAATAAAAAGAGAATGCCTAGCAGTGATATATAAAGGGTTAAGGATGATATATCAATATCTAATGGTATCCTGCTGAAATCCTGTTTAGAGAGGAAATTAATTGATACTGGATGGTTATTTTTAAAAGTAGTAAACTGATATACATAGTTGACCATTGAAAATTATTATCGATTCAACGATTTTTCCTAAAATACATAAAATGCTGCCCAATTTGAAAGAACATTTTAAACTAAAGATTCAGTACCACTGTTTAATATCCTTTTTTGGTTCGAGTGACCCTTCTGTATTTACTTTGAGTTATTTTGACGCCGTTACAAGGATAACGCATATGTTTGTAATGCATACGTTGCTTTGAGGCCGACTTTCGTGACTTCACACAACTACCTGTTTTCCCTGATAATAATGATTTGCATATAACTGTTATAACTGTATTATAATTTCCTCGAATGCCTTTTAATGATATTAATTTTGCATATCAGCTGTGTTGCAGTTTTAAGGGTTATTGTTTATTTATAGAAGGGTTTTCTGTCAACAATATTAAAATCGACGATATGTTAAGTAAATATTGTTTTTAAGCAAGTGTATTGCAACATTTGGAACGAAATATCGGATTAACGTGCTGTTTCTTTGCTGGTTTCTTCTACATGATTCTGTCAGACGATCAGATATTAGAGTATACTATTTTCTGTAAACTAGGTCTGGCCGTAAAATACTAAAAGGTAGACTTGACTTATCAAGACTTCATATTTATAATGATAATATACTGAAGATTATCATTATCAACCGTTTTTCCCGAAGTATAAATCTATTGTACTGTGTACCTATTGTATAGTGCTGTGATCAAAATTATACCAAAAAGTTGTTGTGATTTTTTGCGAAAATCTTTGCAAAGTACATTTTTCCTAAATAGTAATCAGATGAATGGCTCCTAAAAGCTAAGGGGATCCTTATTCATATAAAAATCTATATTTTTAACACACGACATAATATGTCATAAGTATACGTGTCCAGTTCCAGCCTTCTAAAG
This sequence comes from Autographa pulchrina, assembly GCA_905475315.1. NCBI lineage: Eukaryota > Metazoa > Arthropoda > Insecta > Lepidoptera > Noctuidae > Autographa > Autographa pulchrina. Next base: position 7,027,331 of record FR997775.1, read on the forward strand.
ATCAAGGTTGTAATAGGGGCTGTAACTATATCCGTCAGGTATTTGCGGTTAGGAACCGACGCTCAAGTAATCAGGTTGTATCGAGAACGAGGAAGTCGGTTTGTGGTCTTCCGGCTAACTGTAGCGTTAAACTTTGGATGTTAATGTGGGATTATGTTTCTTGTATTGCTATATGACCGGATTTTTAAGATCACTGTTGATATTTATTTAAAGTTAGGATTTGTTTTGTTATTTCTAACTTGAAGGAGAATGGATATTTTTTCGTAAAAAGTTTATAATATGTATGTACAATTATTTAAATTGAATATCGATTTGTCTAGCGTTCTTATGTAACTAGCTATATGCCCTACAGATTCACCCTTCTTTTTGCTCGGCCCTTAAATTGTGTAGTGTGAACTGGGTTATCGGCTGCAAAAAAAAGTAATTAGATAAGTTCTTTAAAAACGAGGTCTACAGAATTCCAAACATTAAAACACAAGTACTTGTTAAAACTTTCCACATACATTACAGTTCCAAACCTTGTACCAATCACACTATAACTGTAATAAACTCCGGCGCAAGTATTACAGTGGTCTTGTAATACTACCGTAGCGGTGCGCACGCGCATACACTCGGTGTTGATGAGCGTCTAATGGAGGACAGCACGAGAGTTGGTAATAAAGTTACCACATACAGCTATGGTGTTTATTTTTTAAATCGTAATTACTAACAGCCTAATTTGCTATTACGTTCTTAATTTTAACATGGAAAATGTTTTGTTACTTCATGATTTGCTATCATAAATGTAAAAGCTGTTCCAGGTTTATACCTACAGTGTTGAGCATTTTACATTTTTTTTTCTACATTATGAGCGAAACAAGTCCCCTACTTGTTTAGAGGAGAACTTAATAGATACTGGGTTTTATCAAAGCAAGGAACTTATCATATTATATTTCAACCTAATCGAGTCAACGGCAGTGTAGGGTAGAATTATATGATGTTCATAACGTCATTTTTTAACATTTTTTTTTTAAATATTGTCAAAAACCTAGCGTAGGCTAAGATGTCATCAAAATGTCACACAAGTAGTCTTCATTCCTATGACCTGCACGTCCCATCTTACAATACAAAATCCATCTCAACTTTAAAACCAATTACTCGACCATTATCGAGCACAAGCTAACACGGAACAACGCAAATTATATCAATTACCTTTCATAACACCAACATATTATCTCTAAAGGTCAGATAATAAAAATACCTTCGGCCCTATGATTATGGAACACCAAAATCGTGATTGTCATTAGTGGGACGTGACATGAGTTTTGAAAATAATGACGTGTTTTGGATAAAATGTTTGGGAAAAGTGAAGTTTGTATAGTCGTACAGTCACGAGCAAAAATATGTATACACATAAAATTAGCGAGATTTTTGTGTTGAAACTCAAAAAGATAAATATTTACATGATTAAGGAACTGTTTTAATCATTTCTTCATAACACGTTTTACAATACCAATCTAGAATTGAAGAGAAAATCAATGAAAAATTGTAGAGTGTATACATATTTTTGTTCGTGACGGTACATCAAACTGTTTTGGTAGTACCTATTTAGTTAAGTACACATATTTACACGTACCTAGGTAATTCCCGTTACATAATATTACTATGTACTTAGGTAATAACTTGAGCTGCTATTAAAGTGATTCATTGTTCATATAGAAATACATAGACTTGTCTCTTTAGCCTTTTCCCAAGCTATATTGGGGTCGGCTTCCGTCTCTATATATTGACGACCTCCGTGGTCGAGTGGCGTACGCACCGGTTTCAAGGTGTCGCTAGCTCTGAGGTCCCGGGTTCGATCCCCGGACGGGTCAATGTACAAACCAAAAATTTTCTACATTGCCTCGGGTCTGGGTGTTTGTGGTACCTTCGTTGCTTCTGAATTCCATAACACAAGTGCTTTAGCTACTTACTTTGGGTTCAGAGCAATGTATGTGATGTTGTCCACATTTATTTATTTATTTATCTGTCAGTTAAAATTCTAGTTATATTTGAGAATGCTTTACCTAAAACGACGTAAATTGTCCAACGATCCCCAGCAGACTAGGTCAACCCCTCCGTTCCCGGCGAAGATAATTATGTCAAGAGATAACGTAGACTCTTACAACAAAATGATGAGATAGGGAGTTTGCCAACAGCAGCCTAAGAAACCAAATAATTATACCTTTGTATAAAAATCTATAAAATGTACGTTTTTGGTTGTAATTTCAATTATTTTATTCAAAATATCTAGATAAGTATATATACGGTGCCAACATGAAAAAAAAAACACTTTTTTATTATTATTTTCTGCCTTGTCTGTTTGTTTCAGCTTATTTCTAAAACGGCTAGACTTGTTTTGGCGGGACTTTCACTCGCAGATAGCTAATGTTATATGGGATAACTAAGGCTAATTTTAGGTTTTAAGGCGTGTGAAACCGCGGGAATAGCTACAAAGGCTATATTTTTACAAAAAAAAATATTATCATAGAGGGGCCTAACACCTTAAGTATCAGTATACATTCGGTTACTCAATAACGAAACTTATTACGCATGTTTATTGCCATTAGCGGCCTGTCTGATAGAGATTGATTGGTAAGTAAAAAAGTAATTGCCTTCGTGGCATAGAAGCCGATTTATTAATGCACGCTGGGAACGAGGCGATGGTAATCATTAAACGCATAGGTAGGCATAGGTTTCGAAACTTGTGTGTGATACTTTGTGGATAAAAGGTACCTTCGGATGTGAAACTGAGGTATATCTACCTACCTACCGATATGCATTAGTGTTGTTTACGATAGATTTGTGTGATAAATCAAATTTATATTCGGTGAGTTTTCTCTTTCGTGTGACATCGGTGTTAAAAATTAAGCGTGTGACTTTCATCGCATTGACCTGATGGAATTCTTGAGATGAGTTTAATATAGATGTGGTAAGCTATGAGTCTTTATGGCAAGTTAGGATTCATTCCGTGCTAAGGTTCTCTTTGTCATATACATTTATGAGGCCATAATATGATCATTAGTCTAAAATTACCTTACTAGATTATTTATTTAAAGTTTTATTTAATAGTCACTGAGGCTTAAAACTAATATTCAAAATTTCCTTTCCTATTTAATTTCGTATCACCAAATGTCACTTCAAAAAGTCACCGCAACACCAAATGCAAAAGTTTTTGGTGAAAAATGTCAAAAATGGTTGGAAGTGCAAACAGTGGTGAAATGTTTGAGTGCTCGGTTGTTGTGTGGCGAACAATTCTGTTTACCGTCTGCCAGCTAGTGGCGCGTGCTGTTTGCACCACAAACAACCAAAAATAGTGAAAAATGTTCCATTGCACTTTGACGTGTCGAAGTATCGACGTGTGTAATAAACTTATCAGTTGCTGTTTTGTTTCTTATTTTGACTTTACGAGAGGTACTTGTTCTTGCATTTAGTTTTCTATTTAAATAATTTTTAAATTCAACAATTATGCATCCTCCTTGTATTTAAGAATATTAGGCACATTACATAGGTATATTTCTTTTTTTCATAATTTACTCTGGTTTTGTAGAGCATGAAATGCTCTTTTACCACTATACCTACTCTTATTTATTTGACAATAGTTACATAATTTCAAAGTAACGAGTTAAAGAGGGATCCAGTAAAAACCCTAACACTAAACCCAAAAACTTGGGAAAAGTGTAGGAAATAAACGTACATAGGCCAGTGAAAATTTCGTTGCAAACATCGTTAAACATACCACTAAATATGTACTTAAACCCTTACTTTAATGAAAAATAATAATAATAATTTGTTTCACTTTCCATTAGCAACACGTATTTGTAGAAGCACACATATTCAGCACAAGTCGTAAAACAACGTTGTGTACATTTGTTACTGGCTCTTGCGGAAGATTTCGAGACTTTGTACAGAACAAATGTAATATCAAGCATGAGTAAGGAAAGATCACAGACACGCTTTCATAGCACAATAAAAGATTGTTTAGAATAAATGTGTTATTAAATACTCTTTCTGTAAATGCTGGCATTTCGCCAAGGATTCCCGAGGATCTGGTAAAAATCACGTAGGTGAGAATTCGAAAAACAGCTGAAAACTTTATAATGCCGTTTACAGCACATGCATTAATGTTGACTGTTAGAAAGTGTAATAGTAGCCTAAGTTCACTTTAAAATAGGCGATTTGTGTGAATCTGTAAAGTATACATTCCGTAATAGACAATAACTTTCACATAATTTAACGTTTGCTAAACCGTAAAATATCACATTTACACGTCTTCAACAGTGCTGGAGGCAAGCCAATAGGCTAATGTGAATGTTTATAGGTACTATGAATGAAGTAAATTTTGCGGAAAAAACTCACAAACTCTACCTTCTCCATATTTTGCACCCGGGTCTTACACAGTAAGATCACAACCAGCTTTTTTAACCTATTGGGCCTATATAAGTCAATTCACCGTCCATATATTTACCGGCAGAAAACTTTGATACAACTTATATAGTACCAGTACCTATGACAAAACTCAAAACCCTCCTTTTTCCTCGCAACAGTCGGGAAACAGCAAATAAAATAGTATAAAAGACTCACCCGCAAAAGGCACGTCGCAGACATACTCCTCGACGCAGTTGTCAGTGTTGCCACTCCTGTCAGTCGCCCCACTGGCCACTGACGCTGCTGATGCGGCCCTCAGAAGGAAAATGTCAGTCTCCGTCTGACTGTCGCGTTGGCCTGATCTTCTCTTGTATTCCTACGGAAAAGAAAATATGATGTGTAATTGTTTTAATTTTGAATTAGGAACAAGGTCCTTCTTTTGTTTTCCAAGGGAATTGAAACAAGGTGTAGAGAGTTTGCTAATTTGAATGTCGATGTATTGTTTTTGCCAATAATATATATAAGAAGCAGTTTGAATTAGCAGACTCTTAGTCCAGAATGTGTTTGTTTGTGTGTATGTATGGTTTCAATAAATATCATTAGCGTGTAAATAACTGATACTTGCAATGTACTTACGATAGTTTTCGAAGATAGTCCAAATAAATAAATTGCAGAAAATGCGACTGGCTAGTAAAAAGCTATACCAACTACAGATGATACTTTTGTTAAATAGGGAAAAAACTTTTACAAAAAACAGCTAAGCTAAAATAGTCTAAGAAATATATAACTGTTCGAGTAGATACTTCAAATTAAAAATGTAAAAACTGTTGACTATTTCCTGTGCTACAAATAATAATATTATGCAGGTATTTCGGGCTATTCAAGTATGTTTTCTTAATTAAGACATACCTAAATATTTTAAAACAGCTTAATTCAATCAACGGCATTCTTATCTGCCAATAAGAACATAAGAGTCGTTAGGAATATCAAGCATGTGTTTAAAAACACATTTATCTAAATACATGTCTACCTTATAAAAATAAATATAAGTAAGGCACCTTTATATCAATGTTAATTATAATAAAATACAGGTGTTTTTTACATTTAATATCCAGATATTTATCTCATTAATACATTAATACCTACTAGAAGAAAATAATAAAAAAAAATGCAACGAATCAAGTCAGTGGCATACTGTACACCTACATTTAAAATATTATATAGCGCTTACCATGTGCAGCAGCAAAATAAAATTTTACAGATAATGATAAGAATGTATCTTTAAGATTATCTTCATTGATTGATTCGTGCATCAGCTTCACTTACCTTACGCAGCTTTATTACTGAAGTCGATGTAAACTTAATACCTACATACCCAGTAGTATAATATTTTGTATATCTGTGTATTTGGCAATGCAGAAGTTACTTCCATGTAATTTAACGTATAAAAGCTCGGTTAAATTCGGTCCGTCTATTTTTACGCTCTCACGGCTAAACCACTGAACAGGTTTTGATAAAACTTTCTGTAGGGTAAGTTTCAGATATTAATGTTACCCAAGCTATCTACAAGGCATTCCAAATAAAAAAATCTGATCAGCTTATTTAACTAAGATTAGATATGTTTGTATAAGAAACAGTTCAGAATCAAACCAAACGTCTGTTTCATAGTTTGTAGTGTAGTTACCTTGTCTATAATTCCAGGTGACGTAACATTGTTTCCTGTAATTTGCTCTAAAGCGGGCTGGCCTCAATACGCTTGTCACTACACAATTAGCCCGACTACTTGAAACTAGTTCCACACGTACACTAACTTTGTTTCGTTTGTAGGAAAGCATAATATTTTGATTCTCGAGTAGAGTAACCTATTTAAAATTAAATGCTGTTACTCTATAGGATAATTATGATGGAAAAACGTTATAATAGACAAGCAAAAAAGAATCATTCAAAACCATTTTTTCACTTTAAGAAGACCCATCGAAAATATTGAGAAAGTTAAAATTATTCTGTACAAGCTAAAAATTGCTAATCTCGATAATACAATTGCAAGAGGAATCATAGTGTTGCGACTCGTTGCCTAGATAATTTAGGCAGGCATCCAAGTCACTAAGTTTTTGTAGACAAATTAAATATATACGTTTTTTAACAGAAGTATTAAATAAATTTATTTTTGTAAAATTCATCGCTTCATCTAATTTCTTTAAACATTATCGTAATAGAATCAAGTATAAGTGTGATACCATTTCTTACACAGTGTAGAGCAACAAACTTCACAAGTTACGGCATTGCTATTCGCCATTGACAGGCAAGCGTCTAACTCGTCCCCCTGTTAGACTAATCGCCATAATAGATTATATAGATATTATGTAAAATAATTAATAACGTTCAATTTTAATACAAAAACACAAATAACAATAATAATAAAAATATTCCGGGACAACTCAACTCACACACGGTTATCTGATCCCAAGCTAAGCAAACCTTGTGTTATGGTAACCAGACAACTGATAAACATACTTATATATTTCTAAATACATACATATTATAGATAAATTACACCCAGACAACCAGAACAAATGATCGTGCTCATCACACAATCATTTGTCCTGGGTGGGAATCGAACCCACGACCTCCGGTATAGCAGTCAGGGTCACTAACCACACACACAAATGAAGATGAACTCATGATTTAAGCAACTTCTACTTGAACTACGCTTTGCGTAACTTGATTTTTCAGGCGCTATTGATACATCTAGTCAAGTGAAAGCTTTAAAAATGAACATTATAATGCACAAAAATTAAAGGCAAATAATGATAACAAAATAATAAAACAAACAAAATCACATAAAATAATATTTTATTGCGAAACTAAATAAAATCAAAAATAATACACTAAAACTTAAATAAATTCGTAAAAACTAATATAATTTCACATTTTTTCCGGATACAGTTTAGATTTTATATAATATCAGTCTAATTGTCTTTCCGATTGCAAAATAAATCCAATTTCATACAAAACTAAGGGAATAACAACTACGCACTGAATATACTGTCATGTTGGTAAATGTAACACAAACTAGAACAATAATAAAATCGTTTTATAAAATGCATTGATCTTAAATGCTTATAAATTCGGAATATTAATTGACATGTAAATGCATCAATATATTTTTATTACACTGTTATGAATAAGTTTGCACTATTTTTATTATAACCTTTTAAGCGCTTGGCTAAATATCAATTATTGCCGTGCCCCTAGCGCCCGGGCTACGAATCGGTAAAATAAAAGCTCCTCTTTTTCTGCTCCTCTTAAGCTCCGATATGTAAAATATCATGTTGTATTTAAAAAGTATTCTATCTGTCTATCTACTTAAATAGAGAGATATAGAAAACATGCAATAAAATCGAACAAAACAACAAAAATCGTGAATATTCTCAGTCGCATAAATACGACACGGGCGGTAGGGGCACTGAAATATTTGTCGCATATATACGACTCGGGCGATTAAAGGGTTAAAAAAGATAAAATAGGTACACAATTAATATTTGTGGAAAAAACTTACAATTTCATTATCTGATATTAAAATATGAATGTACTTGCAGTTTTGGATATAACTACAGCATACGCAACAACTATGTCTATTTACCTAATTTTGTATCTCATTCAAACAAATATTTCACAAAACGATTTTAAATTACCTTACATCTAAAATAGCACCTTACGGAATACTTTAGCGGATAAAAAATAAACTATTCCATGTACAGACAACACTAATATACTCTTTAATAATAACTTTAGAGCACCATGTGTAAAAATATATAAACCCCTTTTAATTAAAAAAGTTGTCATACTAGCTTCACATTGTTTTGTGCCATTGGTCATTTTCAATACAATAAAATGGGATGGCATTTGATTGGTGTATGAACAGGGTTTTAGACTAGGGCGCTAAATAGGTACGGTTTAACTATAAAACGTGTGTAATATTTTAATCTGTTTTTATTCTTCAATAGTATGAGAGACAAGTTTTTGTCTACATTAAGGTTTTTGACCCTGCTGTAAAACACTGAGCAATACGTAGCTATAAGTCAGTGCAACAGATTTCAATATTTTCTTACGATTCGTTTTGTGGTAAAACCGTAACATATTACATAATAATAATATTATCAGCTATTCGCTTTACCCTGCGACATTTTTCTAATTCTTATCTCTTCAACTACCTCCATAATTAGCTGAAATGTTCGAGAAAATAATTTTATTGATATAAAATCTTTTTTCTTTAGCATGCTCATGCAAGGCGTGTTTTGTGCTTTGTTAAATACATATACTTTTTAATACATAAACGGGACTCAAATTTAAGCCGTTCTTAAAAGTATATCTGTCGCTACATTCTATGTTAAAGTGACAGAGACAGAGCATTTAGCCGCGACTCAAATTTGAGTGATGTTTAAGTATTCAGCCAATAGGGTGCTAATTTAAGGGTTTAACAGTGTGGTTTTAGCAGGAAACATTAAGAATTTTGTACGTTAAGTGATTTCAGGTTAAAGAAATAATGATTTATGTAGTCATAAGGGTACCATAACATATAAGTAAGGTTAGACACAGTGACACAGAAGTGTTTGCATTTTGTTCTAAAACGAAGATTCTACTTAATCTACTCAAAACAATTATAATCTAAAAACTATTAAACATCTAAACTAATATTTACAAGCATATTTAATCTTCGATTTAGAATAAAATTAGAAGATTTATAAGGCCCTCATGACTACGATCGGAAATGCAAAACAATCAAAATTCATACTTTTGAATACTAGCCGCCATTATTTCGATAACCTTTCAATCTTAGACAACTTTTCTACTTCATTATTTGGACTAACCTGGCTCAAAGGCCTGATCCTTTCGTGAATGCAGTTCTCAGCTTGCCTGGCGGACGGTGGCGGATGGTCAGGCGTCGGCGGCTGCTCATAATGCGTAGGCGACAACGGCAACTCGGCCCTATGCCCATCGTAATAACGCTCACAATCGCTCGGACTATTCATCGACTGATCGTCTAACAAACTCTCTAAAGAAGACTTTTCCTGATTCGAATACTTTCTGACTCTGTTATCGTTCATTCTTTGTTCATAACTATCTGGTACGAAGTTGTTTCTTCTCAGTTTTCGCCTTGGATTTTGTTCTTTAATGACGATGTTTTCGTACATAGCCGTGATGGCGACCGGCTGTGATCGTTGCTTGAGACTGGGCCGTGGGTTGGGTATAGGGACCACTCTGGGCGAGTTGTGGTTTTCCTCGTACTCTGAGTAGGATAGCTTGCCGTCTACGTATTGGTCCACCGAACGTCCGTGTTTGAGGTAGTGTTTAGCACCCTGTAACAAAAAATATATATAAGAAGGATGTTGAACATAGTAATTCAACTAATCTACTATTTCTAGTAGCACATGTTTTCAGCAGTAATTAGGGATCTAAAAATACATTTAATATTTTCTTAAAAGTCAAGTTTTAAAATATAATTTATATATACGAATACGTGATTCATAATATTATTTTTTAACCTCATTAACGTTGATTGTTCCACATTAAAATTCTTAAGTTTCGCATGGATTCACATTTAGTTATAGTTCCTAATTATTTTTATAAACATAGCCTTGACATACATTTACATTGAAGTACATACATGAAAAGAAGTAGAAAGAAGACTATAAATACGAAAAGAAGTATGATTGATAAAATGGCAACAAGTAGCAAGTATCATCTCACTGTTTTTTGATAAAAAAACTTTGCCAGTGTTACCACTACGTAAGTAAGTAGATATCATGTTTATGTGGGGTTGACAGTACATACACACATAGGTACTACCTAAACGTATAAACAGTAGGTAATTCTTTATAGGTTTACCGCATTCGTTTTCATGGTATTTTTTCAACTGCTTACTTCCTAAATCCTGTCAACTGAACTACATTAAGTACTACAAATACTTCATTACCTCTTATCCTTGGACAGCTAATTAAAAGGTTCTATTCTACAATCTACATCTCCAGCTACGTATGGTCTATAGATGTACGGTCTACAGTTACCTGTATATCATCCAAATCGTCCTGACTCCTCGCGTGGGGCCTCAGCTCATAGCTGTACCCCGAAGAGGGGGAGTTGGCGTGGGTTGGGGACACTGACAGGTTCCTCCGTGGAGGTTTCTTGGGAGGGGTTGGCTGCAATACACAGACTCGCGTTAAGGTGGTCGATCGGATGTGTATAGGAGAGGAAATCTTTTGGAAGGATTGTAAGGATACGTGGTGTAAAACTAATGTCAAATGATGTGTTGAGTTTGTAAAAAGCTATTTGGTGACATATAATTGATTCCTACATTCAAGGTAGTGTAAAATAATATTATTATGACAATTTTAATATCCGTAATCAGTTATAACCAGAGCTATTTGCTGAACACGAGAACAGGCACTTGATTATGGCAACAAACATTGCGTTTGTGAAGGACGAGCATACCTACATATGAAATAATCCAGGCAATCTTTATATAAAAATCTTGCAATTAATGTAAACAATTGAGGCATAAAAGTTTCATGTGTCTAATATAGTTCATGGCTAAAGATATTTTCGTACCAACTATTTTAACATTACGTGCGAAGGTTGTTTTTAGATATAACGATTTGTAACACATTTTGTTTATCTTAATAAATTTTCCGAAACGTTTCCGTTTTGTTAAAACTATCCGTGGTATCTAGATGTTAGACATATGGCACGACCATTTACGAAAACCTTGCAACCGACATGGAGTACTCTTTTCTGCGTTGCTTCAAGCATTGTTTAAACATACCTTGAAATTTTACTTGTAGACCAAATATGTCATTGTAATAAGAATTTCCATATGCTCATAAAAAGCCTTACCAACCCAGCCAATACCGTACAAATTGCTGATCTAAATTGACAGCATTAATGAACCATAATGAGCAATTTAGCAGGCCTACGCGAATATCTATCAAATAGGCGTCTATTTCTGTTACATCTCATTGTCATCGCAGAAGCGAGATAAGTGTCCGCAATTGAGTAATAGAGAATTTGAATGGCGATGAGGATAACATCGGGCGTTGGTGCAAGTGGTGAGAGGTTAGACGGAATATTCGCAAAAACTTATAATGAATATGACACTGCATATATATGACACTGCATTTATTGTTCGTAATAGAAGCAAGGGGCCAATGATGGTGGTAGTAAACATAACTATAATATAGAGGAAAACTCTAGATGTAATGTTGACTGTTTTCCTGTTTAAAGTAATATTGATTCGTACGTATTGTGTAATTTGTACTGATTTAACATTGTACGTATCTATGAGTTATACCTACCTCGATTAAGTTCTCTTTTAAAGCTGCAACAGCCAAAGTTGATTGATATAGTTGACAAGGATGGGAAGTAGATACGGCTATAAACATTTTGTAAGCAGTTACATTCATTAATTTCGTTCTAGATAGGTAAAGATTTTCAATTCTTCCAAAAACTTAAAAAAATATATAAGTCAACATATTTTTTTTTTTCAAAAAAATTAAACCCTGTAACTATAACAGTGAAGGAAGAGGACCTTTTAAACGTGCGCTGACCCAATCAAGTATCCAATAATCAAACACAACGCTTACGTAATCACTGGTCCGTCTAGTCTCGCTAATCCCTTTAGACTTGCACACCACAATGTGGCCCAAGTGGTCCAAGTAATTCAATCCTGGCTCGCGGATGAGGGGTAAATTGGTTGCAGCCGGTCATTGAATGGACAATTTTCTACATAAAAGCCTATTAGCCTACAGATGCCAGCGCTCAGATTGCAAGCTTTCTGCTAGATATTGTTCAGTAATATTTAGTTAGATGAATACGTAAATGATACGTTTCTGGTAGATTAGGTAGGACGAATTGAACCTACAATCAGAAATCAAAGACTGTTTAAATATAAAAATCATGTTATTTAAATGATTATTTAGGATAATTTTCATTATACATCTAGTTATTTTAGAAGCGAATAAATGAAACAGATGTTCCTGATCTGCGCAATTTATTGACCCGAAAAAATATTATTTAATCAAAAATTCTATTTAACTTTCCTAAAAATAATAAAAGGGAAATGCAGACTAGTTTCAACTAGGAATTCCTCCGTTACATCGTATATAAAAACCAAACTATACATCAACCACTTTAAAGAAATAATGAACGTGCTTTGGGATTATGAACCTTAATTCAATGACTAATAGTTCAGTTTCCATCACATTCAAATTACTTTTAGGCCCTTTTCGGTAATATTTGTCATTATAAAATGAACTTTAACACATGTTGTCAAAGTTGATAATTGCGTAATTAGTAATAACGTTTAATTCTCTTTCCATATTGGCTTTAGTATAGCTGCAAATCTTTAATCTCCTATTATGACCTTTTTTATACCACTCTACTGCCTAGACGTAAAATATGATAACCTTATAACAACATATTCTTTATTATACCTAATACGTATGCACCACACACCACGCAGTACGTTTTAGCAAGCCTTGAGCTCCTTAATCCAAAATAAGCTGTTATGTTTACTACCCATTGTCCAATACTATTTCATAAGAATCTCAACAGGTGTAGCCACAAATAATGTTTATATTGGTTATGCAAATATAAGAATACGCATCATAATAAGCCTTTACAATAGTATCGTAAACACTTTATTTGTTGTGGTTACAAAACTTAGTTTGAATAGAGTTGAATGAGCCATAACAACAAAGAATAATTTGTTGTTAAACTTGACATAACCTGGACTTCACAGTCCTGAAATAATTGGCCTGCAGTGAGTAACAGTGGTAATAAACACTCGTTCTTTAGAAGCACTCTTAAAATTTCTTAAAAAATAAATAAATCTTATATAATTTATGGAATGGCACATGTGTTAGCTGAAGGTGTAATCAAGTAAATAATGTAATAATAATGAAACATGAAAGCAAGTTCATATATAATATAATATTTAAATAATCAGGTAATAAAATATAAGTATTAAATCCGCATAAAATCAATCAACAAGTAAATTAAGCGTCAACAGTTGACAAACTAACGCTGAATTAATCCGTTCACAGTAACAAAGCGGTAATGCATTTAAACTGTCATTAAATCACCAATGAACCAGGTTTATGTCGAACCGCTGGCTCATATGATGCAATTCGGTTAACAAATTTACTAATTGCAATAGTAAACTGACGGGGTTCATGTAAACACTATATAAAACGGTACTGTTTATGAAACGTCTGGCTTTGTTGCCCTATATTTGCTTTTTAATGCGTTGTTGAGAGTAAGCTTTTAAAGATTTAGATCATTTTACTGAAGTGTGGATGGAGATGTTTCATAATGTTTGGAATACTTTGTTTTGAGTTTATAGCTGAACAGCATATAGATTACAAAAAAAAAACAATATGTTACAAATGCAAAACTGCTGAATCGATAAATAAAATTAACTTTTCTATGTTAGACTAGCTGTGCTTGCGACTTCGTTCGCGTGGATGACGAAACTTATCAATGAGTTTTTAACCGCAAAATTAACTTTGTTTTTTATTGTTTATACTTTTCCGGGATAAAAACTACCCAGTGTGGTGCCCAGGATAATAAAGAATAATTATACCAAGTTTCATCGTAATCGAACCGGTAGTTTTTGCGTGATACCTGAACAAACAGACAGACAGACAGACAAAATTTTTTTTTTCACACTTTTCGGTTCGGTGTCGGTCTAGTAACACCCCCCGCCGTTTATTTTTTCGATATTTTCAATAAACAGAATTTTCACTTCTACAGATTTATTATAAGTATAGAATAGATTAATTAATAGATACAGGTCCAGAATGGCAGATATCAATTTATTCTTAAAGAAACAATTCTGGTGCCGAACAATGAATTAGATTAAGAGCTTGTAAAAATACCCATACAGCAGCAACAATCTCAACTATTTATCAACATATACATGGTTACAATTTCCCAAAACTACTTCGAATGCAGTAAAACGGCCATAATTAACACCAGGCCAACCCAATTTCCTTGAAGCACGCCACGCCACAAATAGCCCGTACTTTCCCGTAATATTTTCCTTAGAGACCAATAACATCATTAACGGCAATTATGTGACTATTTGACTAACTATACCGAAATGTAATAACTGTTAACACCAATTAGGGTGTGAAGGTGTAATAATTTACCGGGAATTGGTGAGTTTGCCTAATGGGTTGTTTCCTTGACGTAATATTACCTACCTGATAAAAGGGTACCTTTATTTAATATGATGATAGACAAAATACTCGACTAAGTGCCAAAAAAATCCGGTATAGTTTTATTTACCGATTAGTGGAAAAAAGCTGGTACTTAAAAACCTAAGGAGGAATCAGTAACAAGTCGTATTGCAGAAGCGCCGTAAGATACTAACAGCCTAATCATTTCTCATTGTTATGACATTTCAATGAAACAAATCATATCATTACTAAGTATTCTTCACTGTCAGGTTTAGTTATAAAATTTCACTTCCGAACAAGACAATAAAAACTCAAAAGCGAATTTCTGTGAAACGTTTGGTCGAGCACAAGGTACGGTACATCATACGTGGTAACCTGGCCATACAAAATTCAACCTTATTGTATTACAATAAAGAAGGAAACATTGTTTTGCTATTGCGTGGAAAACAGTACATCAAAGGGTTGGTTGGTATAAATTGGCTGCGCAAGCGCAACGCTGACGCATACGACAGCGATTAATATGGCGCCGGAACCCGCCATTGATTGTGCACTGGATATTGACTGTGACCGATTACACTAGTTGCTTTTGATAAACGAGACCTGTACGAAAGGTCTTTTATGGTTAAATCTAGATGTTACTGCAAATTGTCCTTTGATTTGTTTCTTGATTGATCTCAGCAATGGACTTAAATTACTGTTCATGTAAAAAATACAGGTGTAAAATATACAAATTAACATAGGAACATATGTATTCAAGATAAGCTACAGAAGTTATGAAACAACAAATGGCGTTTTTAAAGATATTGTTGATAGTTGTAAGGTGAGAACAGTCAGTATGAGAATGAACCATAAACCCCATAAATAACAATGAAAAAGCGTTCCCCCATTCAGATCTAGATAACCTAAACGTACGAATGTATTTCTAATTGCCAGCTCTCATACAATGCTCAATTAAAAAGTCAAGTAAATTTAATTTAAACAGCACCAGCGTCATATCCGTCAAAGGGCAACTAAAGTGCCCATCTGGGGCTCGTCTGGTTAAGAATTAACATTATACAAGGCTTAAAATCCCTTCTTTCATACTTATTTACAGGAAGGATATTTTTGTCTGTTTATGTGTTTATGCAACGATTGGAAGCGTATTAACCCGATGCACATATTTATTATTTTTCGTAAAAGCTTCGGCTCGGTAACCCACATTTTAAGATGAAATCATCTATCCGCGCACACTCGCATCTTTATACAATGGATGGCCGTCTGTTTAGCCACATGTGTATGGTGCAATCATTAACTAACGACCGTATAATAGACATAAATAGTTTTATTAATGGAACGTTTATTGTTCGCTGATTACCATCTGAAATTGAGTCGGTTCTTAGAAAATTGCAATGAACGTCAAGGTAAATAAAATTTATATTTCTACCCACCCACTGAGACAATAAAAAAGGAATTACTGTTATGCTCAATCATCTCATCTATTTATTGCCCTATAAATTGGTTAAAATATGGAATGGTCTTCTCTAGAGACCTCAGAGGAAACAATAGTAGAAAATATCCAAAGTTTGTTGCTATTTCGTGGAGAAAACGAAAAAAAATTAAAACGAATATGAACTTTTCCCTTGTTTAACTATTGTGTCTACTGGCGGGACTGTTAAGTTCTTAAATATACAGTTAAAAACTAGACAATAATCTAAAGCATTTCTAAACAAAAGTGCTAACAGAAAAAAGTTCAAGTTCCAACCCAAAAATGCTAAAGCCTGTATTGGTTCATTAGGCCCAGAACACCAAAACACAAAACGTTTAACTTTCAATAAACACCTGCAGGAATGTCCCTCGGGCCTGTCAATACATATACCGCAAACATGGAAGCGACTGGCCGCTGGCCAAACGCGAGATATTTCCGTACCCACTAAACATTCGGCATCAATGATCACAAAATACGCAATTACATCACTACACTATATTTAAGAAGGAACTATCTTGTAGCTATTACCGTTACTTATAAACAAGGAACAGTGAAACGGAATTGCGGACTCATTCATATGTAGGTCTTTAGTTCAAGCCTGAAATAGTCGTGCGAAATGTGCTTTTTAGTGTTTGGACTTAAATAGTATTCAATGGAAGACATACAAAGTATTTGATGGATACCATGGATTGAGCAATGAGGAGGCAAAAGACAAAAACGTCAAAACACTAATCCATGGAAAATGGAGAATAACTGTAAGGGAAGAGACAAGTTTTTATTGGAATTATGACACAACCATGATGAATTATGACACCCAAGGGAAAATTTTAACCCAACTTCTTCAGGTCAACAGGGACGGTATGTAGTTATAATCCACGAGATTAAGTATGAGAAAATCTCTTAACCAGACTACATTAGGTCATCGTGGACGACTTTAGATAACAAAATTTAGAACACATTATAATCCTTGCAGTCAACTTGTAGTTTATAATAAACAGACAATCCTCGCTGCAGTTACATAGCTGAGGTCTATAGAATACAAAGTAGGTTGGATTCCGTTACTATATTATAGGTCTCGTCCCTTATTGGTTGTTCCGGAGTTTAGTTGAGCTTTTTCTTGGTACACAATGTGCATATTGCAGAAACAATGTAGCTAAACAACGATAAGATAATTTCATTTTTCGATGCTGCTTTTGTATCTATGGCTCTATTAATGTCTCGAGGTTTTATTTTCCAGTATGTTTCCGGACCCATTCGATCACGGATGCTTTTGTTTTAAATTGTCCTAAACATATTCAAACCTTAACATTGTCAGATTTTCTTCTCAAACAGTAGTCTCATTTATATCATCAGTAGATACTTTAAGAATTCAATCTTAACCAAATGAAAATGTAAATATTTCAGAGATACAATAAAATGATGTGGAACATCTCATTTCTAATCTATGACGAAATATTTTTGTCCACATGTTAAATAACAAAACATCGGAATTGGGTTACTGGGCCCTTGACACATCGTTTTAGTGCGTCGTTACAATTTAGTATATCTTTGACATACCTCTGTGTTTATAAAATAAACATACTTGTATGGGAAGTGCTTATTATTACGTTTGTACGTATAGCTACTGAACTTCATGTGCAATTTAAATCTGATAATTTTCGCCTAATAAATATTTAATACACAAACATTACAACTTACATTTAATTTCACAAAACCGCTTTACACTTCACACACAAACATACACACACAACACTCTTAACACACAATAACAATGATCACTCGATTGTTCTAATCGATTAAACGCGAATATCTCGATTCTCGATAATCGAGTGCGTTGGAGCGGACGCAGGCGTCGGTTTGATACGCGACGGCGCGACTGACCGCCCAATTTCTTTGCGTCAACTTACCGCGTATCGTGCCATGTGGCCGTCATGAGATGTAGTTGTGAACAATGCAGCATATGTGGAACTAAATATAGATAAGCGGGATACACGGGACATTGCAGACAAGATTATCAGATAGGTCAATTACTTCATTAATGATATCCGCAAGAACTACTACAAGGAACAGAAAATGCCAAGCCGTGTCTTTATTTCTAGAGCAACTCGAGCTATTGCCTACCTTTAGGTTACCGATGACGGAATACATAATTAGTAATTGACCAAATAATAATTAAAGTGACCTACTTAAAAAAGAAACGTGGTATATTACGCTACTCGTCCATAATAATTGATTTTCATTTGTTTAAACATACATCGGAATGCATGACATACATGTGGCATTAAAAGAAACGTTAATCGCTTTTCTCATGACTTTTTATGATTGTTTAATCTAAACTTAGACGTCATCATTTTATTGTGTTGTATATTTAAATTAAGACGTCATGCCTATACAGTTACTTGGTTATTTTTATACAGCATATAAGTTTCCACAGAAGAAATAAAATGATGTGGAGTTAAAGCTGTTATTCATAGATGCAGTTCCAGAGAAGTTGTGATAAATCACATAATACAAACTAGACAAAATAATTGCATCTTTTGTCTCATTAAACAAGTAAACAGACATATATTCAATGACCAAACATTGCATTACCGACTCTGAACCATCAAACTTATTACTGGCCTCAACAAATATATGTCTTACGCTCTGACTACTGCAATTGCTCCTAAATATAACATTTTCTTAAAAGCCTCAACGTGTTTTGTATTCTAATTTCTGTGCATTTATATCCTGTCATATCGTGACAGTATAACGTGACTACAATTGTTAATATTTTTAATATCCTCTAGATTGCGTGTCTCGAAGCGATCGTGCAACAGGTCATCGGGCGTGGACAAAACATAAATTAATTATACTGTTGTTGTATTTGTGTTAACGACAAATAAAATGTAAATATGCGGATTCATTGTTCTTTGTTTTAATTAATTAGATTAGTTAGGTATTTACAATTAAGTACACACGATTTCGTTTTAGAGGTCACCTAGTAAAATTGACCTACAATTCTTCAATTAGTATATCATTCAATTTTACTAAAAGAGTACACTTTTGTATAGAAAAAAGATAATCAATGGCAAAATTTAATTACGTAGTAGATCCTTAGGTATACTTTTATGTGTTTAAAACAGAGCATATAAATCTTCTAATTGAAACATAAAAGTACGCGAATCGCGAATCATTTAGACAAAAGAACAATTGACACCTTATCGATGAACGATAAGAAACTCTGAACCTTATGGGCCTTATTACAAAAGATGGTTTAAACCAAGACTAAGGTAAACCCAGGTTTAAAATATACCCATCACTTTCTTATGTCATATTATTATAGCAAAAAGAGATGGGGCTATTCTAAAACCTCGGTTTTTCTTAGACCATCTTTTGTAATAAATATTTGTTTACATTCATTGCGTTAAGATAAAACATGTCATGTTTGGTGAACGAGACCTACTTCGTCCGTCGTTATTAGCACAATGCATCGTCGCAACTGAATAATCCCTTGATTGTGTTTAATTACAAGTATTTTTCCCACAACCAATTAGTACCCCGTCTGTATGACAGCAACGCAATAAATATATCACTTAGTCTTGTCTTTATAAACGAAGAAATACCATTCTTTTGCCATTATTGCTGGTTACTTTCTTTTCATTCATTCTAACTTTATTAATGTGCAATCGATCAGTTACTCGACTTTCGATGTAAATTAATTGTTGTTTTTGTGTTCAGCATAAATCACTGAGGATATTTTGAATACATACAATTTGGGTAATTATTTAATGTCATATTGATATTTGATGCCTTTTGACGCGTTCAATATATTTTTATGTAAAGGAAAGGTAGGTGATAAGGTGAAGGAAGTATGTGTATTGAAATATTTCAATTATCCACTAACACTTGCAAATAGATTTGGAATAGTTTATAAAAATAATATATATTATATGGACACAACAGAAAGTATTCAGTAAAAGAGATAGATTAAAGAAATGTTTAGTAAAATGTTGTAAACTTACCGAGACTTTACTGTATTCGTGATGGTGCGCCAGTAGGAGAGGCGCACAGCTCGAAGCAGCACTGGATACGCTCAGCGCATCGCCCTCGCTGGTCCCCTCCGCCTCGTCCCAACGCCGGCGCGCCGACCCGCTGCGAACACCCCCGACCAATCCCGAAACCCGCTCAAGCGAAGCACAACCAAGCGAGACGTCCGCATCGGCCCTCGGAATACCACTATCGTCCTCGCCCTCAGACGACGAACTCTCAGAACCTTCTAAGCAAATACCACTCTCGTGGATCGACGAAGAAACTTCGGACTTTTCCTCAGTATTCTCCTCAACTATAACATCTATTTCAGGTTTAGAACGACTTCCAAATCTAAAAGAGTTGCTTTGTACCCAAGGCCTTTTCGTTGTACTACCATCTGACTTCACCGTCTCCGCGTCTGAGTCTTCGCCGTCCGAGTGCAAAGTACTGTCTGAATCTTCAGAGGATTCCTCCAAACACGATTTAAAGGACGCGTCAGATTTAATGGTGACGTCCGACTTACAGGAATGTAGCGATAGATGACCAGAATATTCCGAGGAACTCGATTTTCTTAAAGGCAAATGCACACCAGAAGCATGAGATAGAGTAGAGGAGGTTAATGATGAGTTATCGGTTAATGATAATTCATCTGCAATGTCCTTAATTGAATATGGACGGCCAGATGTGGATGAAAGAGTAGAGAATTGTGACATGAGTGTGTAAATAGGACTGCCCTGCTTCTGCACATTATTGCCGCTACTAAGTTTAGAGTTTCGCGCGATTATATCTTCGACAGTAACTACTGCATACGGCTCTTCTAAATTACTTGGCACTGATTTATTTTTTGGCAAATTTGATTTTGACGCTGTCGAATAAGGAGATGTCTCTAAAGTAATATCTGGTGTAGAAATACTCCTTTTGATAGCTGAGAACTTTACAATAAGATCAACAGGAGAATTACGCTTAGTCGAGTGCAAAGTACAGCTTCCGGATTCACAGTAACACTGGAATGATGACGTCATCATGTCATATCTGTTTCTAAGAGCGTCAATATCAATAATTACTTTTTCATCTTCTTGAGTGGTTTTATCTATAAGGTCTTCAGCACTGCTATGGAACTTAGGCGGCTTAGGTCTACAGAAGCATATAGCAGTTTCAAAATAACTATCTCTTTTGTTATTAGGAACCTTAGTAAACGGTGGTACATCTCTGTAAAGTGTATCTCTATTGAAAATGTAAATGAATTCTTGAACAGTCGGTGCATTATAAATGCAATGTCCTGTGCCCCTTATGTGATAATGAGCTAAAGTTTCTTTCAAAAATGAATTATTCCACTGAGGTAAATCTTTAACTCTTAATGAATCCCTATCTAATTCGATGTTAGTAAACGTTTTATGTCTGAACAGGACTTTCTTCTGACCAAAACTTTCCGGTCTCTTATTTGGTAAGGTACCAGTCATTGAAAGGTACATAGCTTTATCTTCTGTCTCTAAGCTACAATCAACGTTTTCTAAAGCACTTGCCTCGGTAATATCCGATGAATCTGAAGCCATAGATTGGGTGCTTGAAACTTTCATTTTTAAGTTAGAATAGGGAGACGTTACACCGTGGCGGAAGGACTTTGATTTCTCAGACAGTAAAATATCCTCCAAATTTGTTTCGTCAATCATTGAATCAGAAGAAATGGTAGATGATCTACTGCGGTTAGATATTTTTTCATCAAAACTTTCGTTACTAAGTTTTTTCGTAATAATAGACCTTTTCAAAGGTTCCGGCTTTTTCTCTTGAACTATGGAAATATTTTCGTACAAAGATTGTTTTTGTGCGTCATCAAGTGGTTTTACCGGTATATGAACACGAGCTGCAGGTTTTGGTATTGCCTTGATCTCCATAACAACATTTTGATAAATGTTTTCACTGCTATTTTTACTAGCTATCATTGTAGGTCTCGGAGGAGGTTTTGGAAGTGAAGAAATTTTAACGACTTCAGCATCTTTTTTAGCGAATTCGTATGATTCATAGCATTCATTAACTAAATTGGTTGACTCTGCAGACACAATAGATAGGACCGACTTTCTATCAATTACTTCCCTAGGCTCGAAAATATTTAATTTCATGGTGTTATTTACAGCTTCATTAATATTACCATTACTTTTATCACAGTCTAACTCTGTTATAACAACAGATTCAGCGATTGACTCTTCGGAACCACTTAGCTCATTATTTTCAGATATATTAGGTAGAGATGTTTTGAATCCAGGACAGCTCCTATTGCTTCTATTAACTACGGAATCTCTGTTTAACGTACCTAGCCGATCAAGCGATATAGTGTCAAATTCATCATTACATACTATTTCACCAGATTCCTCCTTTTTCGACAGCATTTTAAAGAACTTACTATTTCCTATAAGAATTGTATTAGAATTGCTCTTAAATTCTGTTTGCTTCGATTTGACAGCGGCTTCCGCTGCTACACTATTAGTTATGTTAGGAGCTGAATTGAACTTTGCTTTTAGGCCCAAGCATTTTGAAGCAAGCTTTTTAACAAAACTCTGAGGATGGTTCTTTGTTAGAGATGAGGAAGATGGAGATAATAAGCTATCATTATTGTTAGTATTTTTCTGGGTCTCAGTGGCTGTCCTGTAAAACACATAAAGCGACAAAAAATAAAATAAATCATAAAAATAAATTTGAACTTAATATAAATTATGATTTTTGTTATATTACTATGTTAGTATGTTGATGTACCACCACCAAAAGCCCGAAAATTAATTAAGAGTAAATAATGAGAATGAATACACTTATATTAAATAATGTAAATTAGAAAGAAAAGAACTACCATATAGGTACCTATCCTACCAATCGCTTAACAGTTGTTTAACTTGCATAACTTTCTTTTTTAAGATTGTTCCCACTTTATCCTCAATTATAGATGTTTTGTTTGATTCACTGGGCCCTTCATCAGTAAATTTCCGAAATTCTTTTCCTTCTAAATCGTCCACATGGAGTGAATGGTCAGATGAACTCTTAACAGTTTCTACATGCGACCGAGATTGACTCAAATTTGACAGATTATTCAATGACGTGTAAATACCTTCGTTGTTTTTCATGGGTTCATAGATATCTTCACAACTATAATACACTAGTTGACTGTTACTTAAACCTCTCCCTTTGACCTTTCTATGTATTTTCTTGTCTCTGTCTGGATCCTCATGACAATAACAAGGCATAGGATTAGCTTTATGTTTAGTTCTTGTAAAAGGTTGGCCATTACCATGAATAGTACCCGGATTTAGCTCATAAATGTATAAATAATCGAGAGATCCATAAATGCAATTAGAATCCCCTTTTAAATGGACAAGTTCTGTTTTGTTCATACAAGATGAAATATCAGGGTTGGACATTCTCTTAGGACGATACTTATTTGTCATCGGGACGTAACCAAATGCGTTATTAGTGTCGGTTTTGACGCATAGGCTCTTAAAATTTACGTCAGGCACATCATAAGTTTCATGTTTGTCAAAATCTGTATTTGTTATTACAGGTGGAGGTTGAAATTGTGGATTACCATCCATAGATATGTAATCATTCGGTACCGCGTTATTACAACTTTGATGACTGCCAGTTTTTACTTTTTCGTCATCGGGTAAATTTTTACTTAAATTTTCGTAAATGTTATCGCCGCTATAATTTTTTTTTGCTACGAATTTGTTTACGTATATTGAGTCAACGTAATCTTCATCTCGCATAGGTTTAAACTCTGTTGCATGTGTTACAGGTCTCTTATTAGGCATTGGTTTCTTTTTCAATGAATTTGTATCGTTTGCTTCAGTCAAACTAGTCTTAGACGACTTATCCATAGTGCTTCGCCTTATTTTCTCACCTAATTCTCTAGTCGGTGAGATAGACTTAAAATCCGCAAAATCATTTATATTTAGAGCACTCACTTCTCTCTCTGATTCAGGTCCCGCTTTAGATTTGTTTCTTGATTTAAATTCAGAGATGAGTTGGTTTTGATTTTCTAATAACTCTGAACAAGCGGTATCAGATTTTATAGCGTTGCCTAGAATTTTAAGTTGTTTATTGTTTTTAGCCTTAAGCACAAAGCTTTCGCTCCTTTCCCTAATGTCTATGTTAAGTAAACTATTAGTCATTAATCTACCCTGACTACCGTATTCCGATGGTGGTAATTTATAGTTCGCATTAATCACACTGTCTTTTTTATTATCATCAATTTTTGTTAGAGAAGCATTTGGTTTAGTGCTAAGCATTTTAGCAGGAGGCATATTGCAATAAGTCCTGTAAATAAAAATGAGTAGTTTTGTTTAGGTTTTGTATTGAAATGTATAATGTTGACTGCATCAATTAATTATAAGCACTCTGCAGAAATAAAACTTTTTCCGCGGGCACTTTGTTAAGGGGACTTTTCTTTAAGAATTTTATTGAGTTTAAATTTTCATCCCTTTGGTACCGTCCACGTCTTCACTAAAGCAGAAAGTGCTCATCCTAAGTATTTAGCTCGCCATCAAAGGACGTCGACGGGAGATATTGCTCTCGTGTCACCCAGACGCCTCACCTAGCTGTTTGCAGACAAAATCAAAGACACGGAAGATTTTAATGAGGCAACCCGCATTCAAAGTTTTTTGTTTAACGTCCATTCTTTTGTAAACTTACGTGTGATGTTTTTTAAAAGACGTGAGCATCTTGTTTACCAAGTAAATATTGAAAGAACGTTGTGGAATTTGGTTGTGATTTAAATATGTTCTGAAGTAGCAAGCGTTTCAGACATTCGTATATATCATCTCACATGTTTTAGTTTTTATATCCTTAATTAATACTGCATAATAAAAACAAGAATTCAGCTTTACTTTTATGTAACACAATAGACTTTGGCCTCAATTCCAAAGTGGTAAAAATATTTCCTTTTATACCCTAAAAACTGAACCGAAAATGAGCGAATGTAAGACAGCAATCATAGTTCAAAGGAGACACGGCGTGTGTCATAATTGAGGCGAGCCAATCCAATTAAAATTGAATGTTTTGAGCTAGCGCCCTCTTTGAGTAATTGCCGAGGTGCCTTTGCAGGCTTACCAACCGCAGATTTGACTTCACGAATCAACGAACAGATTTAAATAAAAAGAAATCGTGCGTGTTAGTATAAAGAGGAAGAAAGATAAAGATACCCTTCACCGTGTTAATGGTTTTTGCGTAATGAGGTTTATGTTAAATGAATGACTTTGGAAATAATCAAGTCTTTAACAGTCAAATGCAGAAATAGTACGATAGATTAAGGCATTGTCTTTCTTTTTTAATTGAGTCAATCCTCTTTAGTACACTTATATTTCTGCAAATGGCTGTTAATTATACGTTTACGTCACAACGAATCTCTAATAGATAGGTACTAAATTAGTTCTATTTCATCTGTAGCTAGTACTATTTTTGACGATAAATATTTTACTTATTATATTTCTTTGATCACGAAGTAAATAAAAACGATTACTTTTGAGAAAACAGTCAAGTTATTTTATGAACAAAATATTTACAACCGATCAAAAAGCAGCATTGTGTAAATTGCCGATGGTTACATAACAACATTAGCTCTCGTTTTTATTTACCGTGTCCAAGTTCTCTACCAAACTTGTGCTTGATTTTTACCCTGTTCCCATAGCAACCATGAAAAACAATATAAACTTACACAACGGCGTCGGGACTATAATCCGGGACCGGGAACGGAGGCAAATCCTTATCACTGTCGAAGGCGCCCATGATGTTATCATACTCTGTTAAATTAAGTAGAACTTAATAACCTAAAATATTGTGTAGAAAGAAGAATTTCTGACTAAGGTTTTTAGAGCAGAAAAGTGTTTTTAAATAGATAATACACTTTTACCGTTAGGTTAAATTAATGAAAAATAAAATATAGCGCATTTGAAATAATCAAAGAATAACGAAAAGAAATAAGGGACTACGGAATATGGTACTACAATGTGGCAAAATTTGTGAAAAATAAAGAAACAGAAAAATGAATCCGAAAATAAAATTATTTATTAAATTAGGAAAGAAGGAATATACATTATATATTATTATCCGATGTCAATAAATTAACCACAAAAGATTATTCACTACGATGCAGGCTGATACCAAGAATGCCTTTTACAGTATGATAATAATAAAATTACATAAGGAATTATGATTCATATAATTTTTAAGGCAAATCGAAATAGCTAGGCGCGCATTACTAATGAAGTGACGTCATTAGCAATACAAAAACAATTGAACTATTTTTGCGTTTAATCCTTCAACACCAGTAAAAGAAGTAATCGACATACCTGCTTTGCACATACCTCGTATGACTTTCCTGACTTTTCTGGTCGCTTCTTCTGGGTATTCTTCGAAGAGGTGGTATACCGTCTTTCCACTTGAGTCATGGGCATGGAGATCAGCTCCTTTGTTGAGGAGTATACGGACTACGGAAGGTTTTCCGAAGCGAGCTGCTTCGTGAAGAGGTGTACCGCTGTGGGTTCGCACGTTGGGATCCATCCCAGCGTCTATTAGTGCTGTTACCACGTCCCTATTGCGAAAAAATAATTACTTAAACGAGGAAAAATAAACGGTCTGTCTTTTATGAGAACTTTTAGCGAATGACTATCTTATATGAGGCGTAATAAAAGTGTAATCAGTTGTTTAAAGTGATACATGATTAAAAATAAACACCTTTCTTGTTCCGCACATCGCATCGAGCGTATATTTAATGGCGCGGAAAAACTAACTGCTCATCACTTTATCAATGGGGTTTTTTCCAAGTAAACTTATTGAATGAGTTTACAGTCTTCCTAATTAGAGAACGTTAAATTACTACGTAAATTCGAAAGTAAATTATGACACAGCGGCGCCTCAACTACATTTTTATTAATCTTGGAAGTAGAGGATTGTTTTTTTATTTAATGCATCGGGAAACGAATGGGTCGTTTACTGGCAACATTAAACATAAACAGTTTTATCTTGATACAAACGTTATTAGCAGTGTCAACAATCGCGTGTGAAACATAATCCTGCTGTTATGTTGTTGATGCGTCAACAAAGAATTTTATGTTCGGGAATGGAATAATTTTTGGTGATGTAAAGTAGAGCTTTTGTTGTTTTAAAAACGAAAGTCATGTAAACAAAAAGTGATGAAAATAGGGATCAATTACAGTGTCCAAATTAATATAAAATAATGTGTGTTAAAAACATATTTTTAACATACAGTTTCTAATTTTACTTAGGAATTAAATAGTAAGGTATGTACCTATTGAAGAAATGAGGAGAAAGTCTATACATCTAGACATTACGTCGTCTAAAGTAGAATTATGTAAGCTGATTAGATAGTATCAACATTATACAATTCTCTTGACCGTGACCAAGCGTTGCGTAGACACTTTGACGCGAGAACTACTCATCCAATTACGTTAATACAAGCCAGCCAATCAGTCGCCAGTAGGATTATGGAGTAAATTTAGCATTGGTCGTTTAGACCTTCAGCTACACAAAGAAGGGACATAATAAAGCTATCAGTAACTGACCCACTGTAAGGCCTTTCTCTCATATAAAGAATAGATAATAAACGCATTTCTGATAATATAATCTTAGCTAAATGTCGGTTGATGATTTCAGATTTAATTAAAGGATTCCATTGTTCATTTTAACAATTCAGTTATTAGCTTTTTCTTTATCAGAGACATGACACACTTTGAGTTTTGCTTAGGTATCTATGTTAAAATGTGAAGCATGGAAACCATTCGGATAGCATAACTTTTTTTGTAAGAATTCTGAATTCTGAAAGTTATATCTTTAACCGTAAAAATTATACAAACTTCCTTTTTTTTTTCATGTCATATTAGCTAACTTAGATCTATCCGAATGAATACACAAAAATCACTATTTAAAAAAAAACCAGGATCAAAATGGAATTTCGGACTTCACTAGCTACATGTGGTACTTTTAGTACACATCGACATTCATAAACCAATTGAATCATTCATATTCATGGCACTAACGAATCCCACTGGACGCATAGACTTTTATGTGGACGCCTGATTTTTATAAATGCATGTGCGATTGAATGCCATTCATGTTGGTATGGCAATTTCTGATGAAAAGGGGTTTTTAGAAAAATATGGTGGCTTGATTGTAGATAAATAAACAATATGATTAGGGCTTGTTTATTCAAAGTACGTAAGTTTTTTATTTAAGTATGTTTTTGTCACTGATCTGATTTATGATGAATCATAAAAACCAACTTATATTTTAACTTTAGTCTTCAATTTATTCTCTGTGTTAAGCCATTTGTAATAATCAGTGAGAGTGAGAAGTTATTTCAAAATCAATTTATTGCTCAATCTATTTCTTTACAGGACAAGGTCCTTAAGAATACACAAAGATTTTATATTTAAGAATCATATATTATATTATAAGGAATACAATTAAAAGTTAAGGAGCTACTGTCATGTTCTAATACGCATAACTTAGTTTAACACATTGACAACTATACATAACGATGTTTAAAGGTGTTATGTTACAAACGAGAGCGAATATTTATATTTTTTTATATCAAAGAAAGAAAATGTTATAGACATGAAATGAAAAAGACATTGCGTATTTAATTAACTACTTTTAGTGATATTAAGAGGTTGGTAGGTTAGTTTTGACGGTTTGTTTGATGTGTGAGATAGAAAGTTCATGAAAGAATGTGTAACGTAAATTAAGTCATTTGCAAGATACATTTCAAGGAATAATAGTCAATACTTTTTCATCCGCTTTTGTCATGTAATACCTAATTGACCTATATGTTTCGCAAATCAATCTAACTTCTAATTCTTATCTACTTATAATTTCGACCTAAAGATTCAAGAAATATTATTTGATCACGGACACAATTACCACAGTGGACCTATCAATAAAGGTAGTATAAACACAAAGGCTAGTTGTACGGCTCGCAACTAGATATAGGCTAACCTAGATCTATTGTGCTATTGTTTTGTTTAGCTATGGCTAGTAACAAAACAACCGTCAGTTTGTGTGTTACGATTCACGCATGCTTTACGTTGATGATCGAAGGCTAGAGCTTTGCCGCTGGGCCTACATTATGTGACTTTAACCGAGTACTTTTCTTTCTTTGTACATGGACTTTCTGAATGTCTAGTTAAGAATGATTGTCTGTCATAAACGTGCCTTCGTAATGATTTATCATTTAACTACAAAAGTTCTTCATTCTGTCTTATATTATCCTTATTTGTCGACCTCCGTGGTCGAGTGGCGTACGCACCGGTTTCAAGGTGTCGCTAGCTCTGAGGTCCCGGGTTCGATCCCCGGACGGGTCAATGTAGAAAATCATACAATGTAGAATATCTAAATCGTCTCCGGTCTGGGTGTTTGTGGTACCTTCGTTGTATCAGAATTCCATAACACAAGTGCTTTAGCAACTTACTTTGGGTTCAGAACAATGTATGTGATGTTGTCCGCATTTATTTATTATTTATCCCTTTTAAAAGGTACAACGGAAACTAATAAAACTATTCGTATTGTGAAAAGATGACGACACATAGACCTATTTTTTCAAAACCGCTATCTCTTATAGCAGAGGTCGTCAAAATCAACAGTCACAAGGCGGGGACCGCATGCCACGCGTTGCCAATTTAACCCTTCGACAGTGCGCGCGGAAAATTGACACACTGGGTTACATGGAGCCATTGAACACTGTTTGTCGATGGATATGGTAGTTATCAAATCGACATTTATGAAGATATCATTTAAGAATGGGATTGTTAGGTACATAACCTTTATTATTTTACAAAGTTAGTTTCAGTACCTAACCTCTGAGAGAAAATAACAAAGATTTTTTTTCTTCTGAAGATACCTTTGTCATTTACCTTCATATTTTTATGCATATTTTTTCATTGTATGTTATCTGTACCCAAAATATTAGTTTAAAAACAAACTTGATCAGAGTAGTAGTAGTTTGTAGTTCAATTCCAAAATCTTGTTCCTATTTTGCCTCCTTCTCATTAACATGAAGTTTCAAGAAAAATGTATCATACTAATTTTCACTTAAGACTTATGATACCTTGTAGTAAGTTAGTAGTTAGTAGCTTTACCAAAACAACCAAAACGTTTACCAAAAACTACCGCATCCATTCTTACATAGATGTAGTTTCCAGTAACCGAACGCGACGTAAACAGGCAGGAGAGCTATCGATGCGTTATAACGAACGAATGAATATGAATATGAAGCAATTGCCGCACACACGCCTCCGTATTAACATAATATTAATAAAATGTGACATGTATCAGCTAAGACGGTTTAATAAACACCTCGTTAGCGACAGTATTTTGTTTATAACAATAAGTGTCCGTTCTCTTTAGAGGAATGTGATTTTGAAATGGTCAACTGGTTACTGTTAAATAATGCGACACGCCTCAGAAACGAAAGATTGACGATTTTATAAATTAACATAATTATATTATAGTTTCCGTCTACTTTAAGCTTTTATTTCATTTACATGTTTAGTTTCCATAATCGCCGATTTCATATTATCTAGTTATTTCAGACACCGATAACTAATGACGAAAATAGGCCGTAAAAACGCACGAATTTAAAAATTCTGACATCGTCAACCCACAACAAAATTCTGTTCTTATTTTGTATGAAGTAAATACATTTAATGAACCTTCAATGCAATGGGAGAGTTTCAAACTGATAGAACTGTTGTTAAGTTATTTATCTAACACTTACTTCCTCCCATTCTTGCTGGCCCGATGTAGTGGCGTGTTCGTGAAGATGAGACTCCTGCAAGCTGGATACCTGTACTGGTCGACCAACTGCGGCCGAACTTGTAGTAGATGTTGTACAGTTGCGAGCCTGTTGATAAACAATATATTATTTGACAAGCATTTTAAAAGACGAAGAATTTTTCAATATTTGCTTTAGCTAGGCCTCAATACAATGGATCTTTTATGGTGATTATTTACATTCTACTAGGCCTCTCTTTTTATGCGTTTTAGGTCCTATTTCAATCTTGACTTCTGTTCACCCAAAACCTTTGCAATATTGTCAAACGTTCTGTCACTCAAACGAAAGGCCCTTATTTAAATTACTGAGTCTAACCTCTTCTTCTTCAAGTCGTTATCTAAAGCCACTATATCCAGTATCCTAAAGATGTTTGCCTGTCCTACTATTTCTAACAAATCTGAATCTCTCATATTATCACCATCTCCGTGCCCTATTGCCAATTATTTGGGGTCGCAATGCGTATTGAGCTTTCCTCGTGTCTAGCCCTCAAAAAAAAGAACTAAGGCCTTATGATAAAGTTTAGACAATCTTCATAGTTTCACATGCTTACCTTCCATATTGAGCAGCGAGGTCCAAAGCGCTTTCGTCATTGGAGTTCTTGATGGTAACATCGGCACCGCGAGATATGAGCTGAGACACCACATTGACGAAGCCAAACTGAGCAGCTATTAGTAACGCGGTCTCGTGGTCTGATGTCTGCGTGATAAGAGAAAAGGTTATTTATATTGATGTCATTAAGTGCAAATTAATTCAATGAGAAATAGGTTCTGATAATTCAAACATAATGTTTCCAAAATCAGTCAGGGAATCGGGTTTGAATTTATTACTTTTGCGGCATAAACTTAGGTACTGTTAATTTAATGACGTTGATGGTTATGAAAGGAGATAGTTTTTAATTTGTTTATGTAATTCATCATTTACTAGACAAACATGATCCAACGACACAATGTCACTTGGAAAAATTATGTAATATAATATTTTGTTTAAAGTAATCTAAGTTATTAATCATTTACCAAATTTCAACCATAACTTGACACCTTCGTTTCGAAATATTTGACTACAAAAGTTCTACAAATATAAATCGACACTAGGTGGGGTCCTATGTCCTTTTACTTGAAGTTATGGTCATTGTTTGTTTCAAAAGTACGGCAAGTCCTGTTGCACACACCCTGCAAGTATTTATATCTTATCCATATGCAAATGTCGACGCCCTAGCAAATACTGACCGGTTCTAAGTTACCTCACTGTTCCCAGGCTGGTTCTATTGAAATAACTATCAATGATTGTGCCGTGTTTGTTCTTGTAATTGAATTATCTTGGTGTGTACGTAATTCCTAATTTTATATGCTTTTTGGCAGTATACGATTTTAGAAAATTGCAAATATTTAGTTACTTATATTAAGGTGAAATTTTCATGGTAACACTTAATTTATGTTGCCACCAGTACACCTATATGGTAGACACAGAAACCTTTCTGTGATGTATATCAAAGTAGTATCTAAGACATCGAAGGCTTCACACAAAAAATATACATTAAGTATCTATTCTATTTCGGTACATTCATTCCACTTATTCGATAACATTACTATTGCTTTTTATCTACCACTAAACCAATTAATAGTTCTCATAAAATCAATGTTTGACGTTAAACCACTATCTCATCTTTCGTTACACCCGACTACGCGACGAGGGTAACGTGTTTACCTGTCGATGTATGCTTTTTAATTTTATTTAACTCATTTTTACAATATTTCCCAAGTGTTAGGTGAGTTAATTACAGCGATATATTATCGGAATCCCTTTACAACAACTAGGTATGCCTTAAAGTATGCAAACACCCCCGGACTCCACAAACTTGTCTGTACAAGCGTAGTTGTGACGTAATAAGCATTCTTGGAACATTCTAGAATGTGGAACGTTGTAATATACAGACTTATCCTTAAAACATACAAAATTTTGTATAAATTAAGGTTTTATACCGAAAAATATTTGAAAAACAACATTTTGGACTAAAGCACTTGCAAAGTCAGATCTGATGGGCCAAAATACGATGGCCTTGCAATTTTACGTTATTGAGCCTTTATCTCCACGTTTCCGTTTTATCAATAGACCAGCTTGGAAATATTTATATAAGTGTCAATGAATTTAGATAAACTGTATCCAAGATCTCAAATCATTCGGATGCGAAGAACTGGTTCTAAGGTAGCAAGATTTGGCCCAATCACACAAACATTACAAGTTCTATTAATTTCTACTCGAAAATAAAAAAAGAAAGTATTTTTTTTTACTACAAGCTGGTTTCGAACCCTTGACAACTGATTAAACGCAGCACTCGCTTTACTAACTAAGCTACAAAGGACATCCAAGTCAGTGAGACTTGGATGTTCTTTCTCCTTGTTATTTCTTAGGAGTTACAGTCTTTAGCTACTCACCAGTTGGTCAATATTAACGGGAGCTTGGCTGTGTTCGAGGAGCATGTAGCAGATGTCGGCGTCACCTTTGAAGGCCGCCAGGTGGAGGGGCGTAGCGCCCTTCTTGTCCACCATGCATGGCGAAGCCCCGGCTGAGAGAAGCACCCGGACTATTTCTCTAAAAAAGAAAAGATGGGTTAATAATGTTGAACTCAGATTTTAGAAGAATGTGTTAAATGTTGATTGGATTCGGTATCCGATTTCTTATATCACACATAAGACCTAATCATAATTTTACAGGAATTTAAATTTAAGCTAGACGGCAAATTAGCCACATTGGTGTCACCTTTTTGGACAAAGAGTGAGCCTTTTGGTCGCTAAATTTTATCGTTTGTTATTAATCAACGAAACATTGCTTAACGTAACTAAAAATCAAAGTAAATGAGTTAAATCTATCTTCGTTAAATCAGAATCGAAAGCTTACAAAACGGTCATAATAATATATTAATCTTAATGATAGTAATGATTAAGATTAAGTTAAGTCATAAATCTGAACGCAACCTAAGCTAAACTAAACATGTGATACATATATTATGATATAAAATTTCATATTGTAATGTTTAAGCTTGTTAGCATTAAATTTTTCCCGTTATTGTTTTACGTTGCGTTACAACCTGTGGTCAACATGACTAACGTCATAGACTGGTCAATAGTTGAGGAAAAGCTGTTACAAATAGCGATGACAGAACAATAATGTTAGATTTGTACATGCACGAAGTAACTTAGACACTAAAATTTTATTCGACCAAAGGCAATATAAATCATAAATAAACTGTTAATCCAGATTATACAGAAAGTAAAAATAAATAAGGACTAGATAGCATTGTGAGGCCTAGAATATGTTATTGAATAAAAAATATCACGTATAGAACAAATATGACCTCTACATACGTCAGAAAAAAACATACGTCATAATTTGAATACCATTATAATTAAGAAATTAGATGTAATTACATAAATGGAAAGTATACTTAAAATAATTTTAATCACGATATATTGTGATGCTAGTACAGTATCACATAAGTAGTAGTTTAGGCTAGTGGCAGTGAAGCTAGTACCTATAACATATTAAGGAAAATTTCTTGTACTAAATAAATATATTATGTAAACAACGTAGTCCTAACTACGACTAAAACGTGCGCCTTAACTTGTTCGGTAATAATATATTATAATATACCGTAGTTGGGTTTCTCAAAATTTTGAACCGGTTACATTTTGCTAAATATTTTCCTGTTGCGTAAACTAATATAGAAATAGGCTCTGCGTTTTATTTAATTATTAAGTATTACATCAGTCTGCTAAGCTTTTGAAAACTAAAAATAGTGCTTTATGAAGTAAAATAATATCTACAAATATATATAACTAAATGGTAATTAAATGTTGGAGTTGATTTGAAAAACCAAAATTGCGTTTCAACATAATGAATTGTTGAACAATACCACCTTTTTCATTTACATAAAACTAAGAAATATTTAGAAAGTATTAATCAAACTTACTTGCGACCATTTAAACATGCTTGGTGTAGTGGTGTATACCCATTGTCATCTTGCACATTAACGCCAGCCCCTCTTCGTAAACTGTAACAAAGAAAAATAAGAATTAACAAAAAGAATCCGCAGTCGGTAGGATTCGAACCTACGCTCCCAGAGGGAATCTGATTTCTAGTCAGACGCCTTAACCGCTCGGCCACGACTGCCGTGAGAGATTGGGTGAAATTGCTAATCGCGCCACACTTGTGAATGTAGTGAGACAATTAATATTTCGGAAACTCGTATACATAATTAACATTATCTATAAACGGGAGGCTGATTGTATATACCTACAATTAATAAAATTACTAGATAATTCCTTGAAATTAAATTATTGATACAATAAATAAAAATAAATAAATTACAATTTGCCATTCCGAGAACACGATAAGATTACATTATCGATATATTTGTCTTACATTAAGGAAAACAAGAAATATCTCAGTAAGGCATCGTTTATCGTTATTGTCAACAAGATCGAAGTTAATCCAACCTTGACACCAAGACGCGGTCGACGAATTATGCACTTTAACTACATCGAAAATAATTGTAACGGTACAAAAGAAAAACAACTGTAAATGTAAGAAGTTTAGGTTTATTTTTGTTAGAGGTACATTGCATAGCTTTAGATGTGACTGACCTATCTAATGAAGTATTAGATCCTAATGTCTTACTAGATAAAAACAAAATTAAACAACTTACGTAGGTACTAACGGGTTGGTTCATAATTATATTTCTACAATTATTGCCATAAACTATTATTTTTTCGCAAACCATACATTGTACGCAATAAATAAAATATCTAAGTAGGTCATTAGGTACACAAATACATCGTTATAGTTATTTCTGACACATAGTCATTTAAATTGTATTTTATTAAGCTGCGCATTTTCATATTTATCTTCCTTCTTTCTTATCCTACAATAAACAAATAATATAATAATAATATTCCGGGACAACTCACACACGGTTATCTGATCCCAAGCTAAGCAGAGCTGGTGTTATGGTAACCAGACAACTGATAAACATACTTATTATTTCTAAAATACATACATATTATAGATAAATTACACCCAGACAACCGGAACAAATGATCGTGCTTATCACACAAACATTTGTCCTGGGTGGGAATCGAACCCACGACCTCCGGTATAGCAGTCAGGGTCACTAACCACTAGACCAACAGGCCCGTCATTAATTTAGATAGTATACCTAGTACCAAACTCATTAGAAAGTTCTGCACTATATTTTGATGCTCTCCTCACAATTGCTCTAGATTTGTCACTCAAAATAATTAAACGTAGCTGTAATTTCTTGACATTAATTAAGATATATAAAGTCAAAGTACCTACGTCATAATTATGTACAGTCAACCACACATCAGTTGCAATATTAAAACTATAACAACAACCTTATGTCATTGCCGTAAGATTCATTTTAGCAATTCTTTGTTGTCCATTTTGTGGTCTAGTACGTGGTATGCTTAGTATTTTGCGGGTCAACCGTTAGTACCAAAATAAACAATTATGAGAATTAAGTAACGGTATAACGTTACGTAATAAGTGTTGCAAACACAATTGTTTGTATGCCATGTGAACTTGTCTCGGTTATATTGCATCAG
Organism: Autographa pulchrina; assembly: GCA_905475315.1. NCBI lineage: Eukaryota > Metazoa > Arthropoda > Insecta > Lepidoptera > Noctuidae > Autographa > Autographa pulchrina. The sequence goes on from FR997775.1 coordinate 7,063,880, forward strand.
TTGGACGAGAAAAAGATCTATTGTTATTTAAATAAACACAAAACGGTCTTGAACTTCATGACAGTAACAGCAAGATTATAGGCAGAGATACAACCTATGTCACTGAACTATGATAACCATAGCTAACGACGAGTGAGCATAAGGTATAAATAATATATCAGCACCAATCACTGTTGAATATAATTAACATTAACAAGAATTAAATACAACACGCCATAACAGCTCACACACAACATAAATTAATAAAATAAAGTCAAGGTCAGCGTAAAAACCCATTACTTTACACAGAAGAAAAAAATATTACAATCCAACATCAACTCAAAAACGATTCTATTTCATACAATTTAAGATTCATAATTGAAATTTGATGGATAAATGACGATTTTATGCAAAATGATCAGTGTATGGGTATTCCGCGAACCGGAAGTTACGTGTCGAAGTGCCGCCAAAGGCATAGGCTTGGGCCTTTCCAAGAAATAAAGCCTCCTTGAATCACTGGACAGTTAAAGCACAAGAATATTCGCATATTCTTGTGGTTAAGAAGCGTTTAAACGATGCAGCGTGTCACTTCGCTTTTCTAAATGGTTCTTTCGCCAAAGACCAATTAATAAAAACCGGCTAAGTGTATTGACTAGGTTTTTTGTTGTTTTTAGTATACGTTTTTATAACGGCAAGAGAAATACATAATCTGTGAAAATTTCAACTGACAGACGGACGGACAGACAGCGAAGTCTTAGTAATAGGGTCCCGTTTAACCCTTTGGGTACGGAACCCTAAAACCTACCTTCTGTGGTCAGTAAGGGCGGACAGTAGTAACTACTAACCCACTTCGCTGGCCTGCTAGAAAGCGCCGCACGTTCAAAACAAGTCTTCAAATCTGACTATAATGATAGCTTGGCTTTGATAAACTTTTTGCTATACCAATCGTTATTATGGAATGGGTTTTTTTTTAACAAATTCCAACCAATGAACCAAGTTTTTGGGTTTTACAATTTGAAATCTCGAAATTAGACAACCGGTTTGAAGTTGCCATTGAGTTATAATTTACGATATTGCATGTGGATATAGAATGTTACTATTGGTATTTCCAAAAAATTTAAATATCATGTCTAAGTAATTAATAAAATATTCTTGGGAAATTATAATCCGTGCTTGATAGCTCAAGGATCCTTCAGTACAACGGTAACTGCTTGACACTTTGTGAGGACAGTGTCAAAAATACAGAAGTGGGACGATTTGGGTTAACGATAAAGATTTAGCAAAAACAAAATATAACCAGATATAGCTATAGCTATATGACAAAATAGCTCGTTGATAAACAATCTAAGAATATTTAAGACTTTAGAACTGAAAAAGTAAATACTTATTACTTTCATAATTGGGATGTTTCGACTTGCCCTCTCGTGACATATGTAACGACTAGATTTAGGCAAAAAAATAGTATCTAACTAGTTTATAACCTGAATTTGCATATAAGATAGGTACCTACTTTTTATTTCGTTAAGGGCATAGAAAACATAAACTACATGGGTAAAACCACAGGGCACTGCTAGTTTACAGTCTAAAAGCCAGTTGTTTCCATCGTAAGATCTAAAATATCTTTAATGAAATATCTAACCTTTTAATGATCAGCATTGGCCTTAATAGTCCATTAAATATAAATCTCCGTAATTACCACGCAAAATTGTTTTTAACATTGATTACTGAAGGTTGTAGTTTCCACATGTATATAAAAACCTCTTTAAATATGAGTAAGTGAACGTAGGTGAGTAACAAAAGACTTTCTCTAAACCTAATACCTTTGATTGTAAAATGATAATTTATTTAAACTCATAGTATTTAATAAAAGCCATAAGTACTTAAAAAAATGCGAAAAACAACCTTATTTGCTTAACCATAAAGGTGTTTTAATTCAAACTGCTAAGACTGTGGAGTCCACTATCGTCATAGTATTGACATTTTGGAACCGCGCAACTAGTCATTTTATCGTTTTTACTATATAAAGTGATTATATAGTAATACAAATATGTTGATTTGTTAGATGTGTTTTTACAGTAATAAAAAAAATAATATAAAATTACCGTAGCTGACAAATTATACAATAATCTAAGCATATCATAGGTTTGTTGATGAATAACATAGGGTCGGAATTGCATTAAAAGTGCAACTAAACAAACCCGGTGGCAAAAGCTAGTCGAATATAAGATGTAAACAATAACATAGCAACTAGCGTTTTCATACATTAACAATACAGTGCAAAAATTACGTTATAGTGCATGTTTGTTTAATAGCACAATTCAAATATTTAACTAGGTAATTAAAGACATTGTTTGTCTTCAACTGAGCTACGTCTTTTGATATTTCAAGTTACATAATTATCTTTATGCATATGCACATATTTAAACATGACGATTTTGTATTTCATTGTTACATGTTGTCACTAAGTTTAATTAAACCAAATGATGTTAAGTATAACAAAGAACTGTACGCTAAATAAAAAAACTCTTACAAATCGAGAGGAACGTACGAAACTAATAATTTAGCACATGAATGACTACAAACCGCACATAACAGTAAACAAAACATGTTAATTGCAACATCACAACAAAAATCAAACCGAAATTGCTCATACTTCACACAAAAAACACAGATTTGCTTGCTTACCTATTAGACCCAACAACCCTATTCCGAAACTTCTTCGTCTTAACCCAACTCCTTTGAAAACTGTATCTAACATCACTCCAATTTAAATCAAAAGTATTTTTATATTCACAGCACTTCACTGTTCTTTCACTATCACCCATTTCGACCATGGTACGGAACTAACACCAAAATGTAAGTGACACGTAAATAGGAATCGTGACTCATATATGACAATATTTAAAACGTACACAAAAGGGTATTTTGTGAACGGGATAACATGTTATGAACAGGTCCGACTTGACACTAAAAGAGTTTGTTAGTGTAAAGATTAGATAATTCATGATAAGATAAAGGAATTAGAGCAAGGAAATGCAAAATGGTGGTGTTTATAGAGACGCTAACCAAGTTAACAAGACGTGTAGGACTGGCTATCGATAATATCTTTACGTCTCCAACTCTATTTATACAACAACGATGATACAAAATGCCTTTTTCGTTGAAGCCAATTTACGTAGGTTTCATTGTACAGCGACAATGGAGTTTTGAGTGTTAATTGTAATCAAGCGTTAACAATTACAAAATACAAATGTATACAAGGTAAAAGGTACTTGATATTGTGAAAACAACCAAAATTGTTTAATTGTCAAGGGCTAAACAAAATATAAGGATAAATTTAATTTGAACAGGGGACTTTGGATCTGATGTCGCAACTCGCAGGGCATATTACCTCTTTTAGGTCTTTTAACCATATATTATCCATTTAAATGAGTACGATTCCAGTCAAAATTCACAATGATATAAGGACAGAAAATCACTTCCTAAACTGCACAAATACAGACAATAGACTTAGACTTTACACACTGATAAAGTAATAAGCTAAGAGCACACAAACATCACAAGACAACGAACTGCTAATGAATAAAAAAATATGTAACAATATGTAATTAATACGTAACGCAGCAATTAGTAACATACCACCGTAATGATTTAACTTGAATTTATCAAAAGAGGAACTATGTAAAGACCTTGACAAATAGGTACGTGAATATTCCGGCTTCTTTCAAACGTACTTAGTTTAATACGTTAATTAATTAATCACTCGCTAAGTAGATTATCCGAGTTTTACCTGAATGCCTACATAGTTATTCGCAACACGGGCAAAAAGGTTAATTCGAACCGGTATGGATCTAGCCTTTACCTGTGACGTTCGGAATTCCAGAAACTTTTATCTTTTGTTTGAATAAAAGATGAAATAGTTTTCGACTATTATGAAGCTTTGTGGCTTGGTCGGTTGCCAAAAAGCCTTCAGTATTTGTTTACTACAGGTGGTTATGAATGATACAAAAACAAGTCAAGAAATTTCGTGTTCGCTCCTGTACTTGGTTCTGGACAGGAGATTATTAAAACAGATTATCAGAACTTACTCAATAAGTCAAAACCAAATAAACTTTAAACTTTTGACACAATCGTATACAAGTGTCGTCTAGACCGCGGAAACCATTAGTTAGCTACTACAACAAAATGTCATTGTATAATATTATCGAGTGAATTGATAATGCAAAGTGTGAAATAACATGAAACAAGTCTAAGAAAGTGTGAAGGCAAGAGCAATTCTCAAGAGGTTAGGTATTGCAGGCATTGACCTTTAGTCTTGTGCTAAAGAGCCTACTGATTAATGTAGGTACTCCACTCTCAAGTTCCTATAACCAAAAAATATCTTGTTGGTCCTAATAAGCTTTTTATGCCAATCTAAAGACGCTTGACTTTCGATTGCCAACCTTGAGATGAAACTGCCTACTTAATAGTAATAACATCGGCGGAATAGGCCATGTGTCATAACAACAACTACCTAGCAAATAAGTACAACTAACGGTTTAAAAAGCTGACCCACAAAAACAGCACTCGTCAAAAGCAAAAGTATTAGCTCTATAAACACACCTACTATCATTAAATACAAGTACAAATATGGTGACTTTATCAAAGTTAAGCTAGGACACTTAAATTTGATTTAACTTTGATACGACACTTTTGACTAGCAGTGAAGAATCAAGAGGAAACCCGTTTTCCAAAATTGGGATCTTAAATCGCCAATCCGCAAATGAGCAAGCGTGGTGTTCAATGCTTGCCTTCTCTATACGGGAAGAGGCTTGTGCCCAGCAGTAGGACGTTTATAGGCTGATATTATTATTATTACTTATAGGTCTGTGTAACACATTTTATAGCATCATATTATTTGTAATAAAACATGTCTAGCTACTTATTATGATTACGTGATTAGATCGAGTTGTTTCGTCACATAAATGAACCACAATTGGACATCGTAATATAGAATCCATTTTCCTCATCACAGATACATAAGTTATAATTATTATTGTTCTAGAACATAAATTAATATAAACTATTTATAGTAACTTAAAGCTTGATCAATAAATAATACGACAGCTATCAGCTAACTGAAAATATTTCCAAAAATAGTGTTTAAATTCACTCCTAAAAAGCTTTAGCTGGTTTCCTCAAAAACTATACACAGGAGTACGTTATTGTTAGGAGTTATTAACTAAACATAACCTTAAAAATAAAGCTTAGTAAAAAAGTTACAAACCCAAACCTCCTTATAAAATTCCTTAGACCACCATCCTCTGAGGTCCTTTGTAAAAAGTTCACAGTCTCCGGAAACAGACCCATTGCACTCATTTACAAACACTTCACAAACTTTTTGTCGTCATATTAAATATTGAATATTGATTTAAAATATTTAGAAGGAAGCTGTAAGTACAGTCGAGACCACGACACAAATGTGACTAACGAAAGCAGTGAATGAATCATAGGAACGGACAGGTCGGACCACTTAGAACATTTTTGTTGCGGTATTTTTTTCGACTTACTGTTATTCGGTTGGGAACTAACTAAATCGAGAACTTTGTTTGGTAGCGTTGGTTAGGCAATGAACCGTAAAATGATATAATAATGATCAGTAGACGTCGAGATTATATAGGTAACAAGAATTAATATCAATAATAATCCCAATGTGGTTTCCCCAACTTGAAATGGAATTTTGGCATAATTTGTAGGCACTATATCAAAGCTATGTCTCTTTTAGTTTAGGGTAAAATTAAGGTTATTTTATTAATATGGGAGTTATTTTGTATGGTGAACCGTTCAGTGCGAAATATAATGACTGATTGAAAGAAAAACATCCAAAATTAGAAACATTATGTAACATAAGCCTGATTCATATGGCTTGTTTTTCACATATTTACAGGAGTCATTTACCTGTACTCATTATGTAGGTATTATAAATAACTTAAAATTGTACAAATAATTAAATTACCGCGTTAATAATCCACAGAATACATAATATTACCGAACTATATATAGGCATTAAGGTTTTGAGTATTTTACTTTAAAAATAATGTATGAGTACAAAAATATGTAGCTCCATGCCATATATCATAATAATCTTATTGCATTGTTTATAGGTTTATAAACTCTATTACTGCAATCAGAATTATCTGAAGGTCAAACGGAACTGCTCAAGTTTAAGTTAATTATCCGTACTGAACAACTAATAGATCAGAGGGCGGAGAACTTTGCTTTTCCAAGCTAAGAGCTAAATCTGAATACATTAGTATACCTAGAAGCTATCAGTTAAAGGAGGAGGCATTGGCAAATCGGAAAATCGAACAAGATTTCAATATTTTTCCAATACCAAGACAAAACAAAAAATGGAAAAATATACTTATTCATGAATTGCCATATCTCCTTTTGGACAGAATATTAAATATTGGAGGATTAGTTTCATTTAGCATCGATGACACTGACACAGACAGTTCTACACAAGCTAAACTTATAACATACAGAAAAACTTTTGAAACCGCAAATGTAGTAGTAACACTTACTCGCTTACTTACTTATATAGTTGTACACACAGACACACAAACACACACACACCCTCACACACACACACACCCTCACACACCCTCACACACACTCACACATAGGAACACCAATTAAACTACCAACAATTATTAACCATAATATTGTTTCTTTTATTTATTTATTTTTATATTGTTTTAATCTTAATTTTTTGTACTGTAAACGCACATTAATTAATACGGTTAGTGTCATAAACATTAAGACTCTTACGGTGGGTAAGCCTGGTGATCTGCAGCACAGGTTTTACCTATAGCAGACACCAGTCTCTCTTTTTAAATGTAAAAATGTGACTGTACTGTATTGTGATAATGAGAAATATAAATAAAATTCTATTCTATTCTTTTCTAACATCCCAATTTACTGCCTCAGGGCTTACAAAATATCATAACTTTTACTCACTAATTTAAAAGAAATTAACTTAAATATTAAAATCATAAGTTTTATTGAATAAATGAGAGTTCGCCATTGAAAACATTTTTCATAGCATATATTTGCAAAGGTTGTTACAATTCTTAACATACGCAGCAATGCATTACAATAATAAATTACATAACAATAAACCGTGAAAATATTCCCTTGAAACGAAAAATCTTATACGTTTCCTTAATGATAATGTTCCGCTGCGTAATATCTTATGAATATTCATATCGAGCCAATGTTATTCGTTGTTATTGTATTCTGCTACAAATATTAAGAGAGCATTTCTCACAACAAATATTATACAAAGGGGTATAAGTTGATGGCTTTGAGTGTTGGTTAATATTTATAACTAACTAACCCAGGGTGTTTCAGGGGCCTCGGCATCGGGCCCCAGATGAAATGATGAGCTTCCAATGCTCTTTAGGTCAGTCCTGGTTGCTATTAATTTATATTTTAGACTGAAGCTATTGGCAACACTCTCCCTTAAAAATAATAATAAAAAAAGTTTACTTTGACGTATAAAATGTGTACCTATCCTAATAATATACTGAAAATATAAAACAAAAGTATCGGCAAATGAAACTAGATAACCGTACAATTCACCGCTCATCAGTAACACTGGCATCAAAAACACCCTTATTAGAAAGCGCTAAGGTCCATATTTGTGATTCGTTATCATTCAAGCGGTGGACCGTACAATCTAAATAACACGATTCGTCACTGTTCAGGGCAATAATTAATATATTATTATACAGGCTAACAATAGAGAGTACGCTTTCAGATATTTATAATGGGCCAGTCCAGCCTGAGTCATCAAATTCAAGCTAAATACTCTGATAACTCGAAAAATTCTTGACCGTAACGAAGTCATGGGAACCACACTCTTGTAAACTTGTGTGGAAAACGTCATATCATATTGTAACGAAACCTTGAATAACACAATTACATACTTTTAAAACAAGACAAAATCGTTCAGTGTGATTAGTTTGGGTTAATTAAGACAGGTACTACAAACAATAGTCAATAGGTCCGTCGACCAATAAAATGTAGCTGGCTATATCGGGTGAACCCGAAAACTCCAGCACCTTAGGGGATGCCTTTCCAGCAGTGGACAAAAGTAGGCTGATTTGATTGATATTATAATTAGGTAAGTGAAGTCTAGATACTGATATTAGGGAATCTTGTAGAAACTTTGAATAAAGTAAACTCTGCTAAAATAGCCTACATATAGTACAGAATAGTTCACTGTTCAGACGTAGTAACAAGTGTGTATAAAATTCATGGCACACCGAGCAAAGCGTAATCTAAAAACAATTTTCATCATAACACAATCTGAAGTTTTATTACATAAGTAGTTAGCTATTTAAAGCAGCTGGTCCTAAATTCTTTGTAACGATAATATTCAAAGATATAACTGAGAAAATTTCCCGTTAACACGTTCATAGGAAACAACATTTTATTGTGTCTGAAATAAAGATGAATTTTGCTTGAATTTAACAAGGATAATGGTCAATGCGATACTTACGAGCTTCAAAAGGCATTCGCTGCAATATAACCAAGATTTATAGGAATGGAATGAAATTGGGTCGATGTGATAAGTCCATTATCTGATTAAAAGGTGCCTTGAAGCTTAGTTGATGCGTAATACAAAGTAGGCTAAGCAGGTATCTAAATTACAGGTCGCACGCGAACACTTGTCATCCTTACGATTTACGACTATAGTTTGCGCCTACAATATTACCATCCCACTATCAATATAAATTAATTAGGCACTACGTTTTTCCGCAAAAAAAAAGTGGAATTTCAATATTCGAAATTGTTTCGGGTTTGGCCGGTAGTTTCCAAATGGATAGTCGTACTTGTTTAAGGGGATTCCCAAAGATTGGTTTAGAAAGCGAGCAAGTTTTAGGATTTAATTTTATGCTAATATTGTTTTTTATTTTTGCAATTTACTAAATTATTGTAACGATGATTATCTAAATTCTCCACAAGTTGCAGTTTTGCATAGTATAACATTTAAGGAATTTTAAGCATATTGTGTACATTTTCATGAATTTTAATGTTCATGATGCCATTCTCATAAAAATCCATTTACTTAACCAACACACCTAAACAATATCTAAAGTGTGACTTAAACGTAAGTAAAAAAACACAAAAGTAAATAAATATTCGCTAGTAGATCGCCGGTATAGATAAAGGTGACCCCAATTCCCATACTAGGTTCGTTAGACCTCTTATAGCGTCAAGTGCAGTTGACACAACAGTGACGTCTAAATCCATTCCAGTATTGTGAATGCGAAAGTTATCAGGTTTTACCTTCGAAACCGCTAAACCAATATTAATCGAATTTTGGTTAATGATGAAAGCTACGTTAGCATAAGAGATAGACTTGTTTAATCCAAGAAATCTGTTTATTTTTACTCTGAACTTGTCTTTTTGCAGTCTACCCAATTTAAATGCTAACACCCAGATTACTCTATTATCTATAAGTTTATAATAAATCTGTAAAAGTGAAAATTCTGTACATTGAAAATATAAAAAAAAATAAATGGCGGGGGGTGTTACTAGACCGACACCGAACCCAAAAGTGTGAAAAAGAAAAATTTCGTCTGTCTGTCTGTCTGTTTGTTCAGGTATAACGCAAAAACTACCGGTTTGATTACGATGAAACTTGGTATAATTGTTCTTTATTATCCTGGGCACCACACTGGGTAGTTTTTATCCCGGAAAAGTATAAACAATAAAAAACAAACTTAATTTTGCGGTTAAAAACTAATTGATAAGTTTCGTCATCCACGCGAACGAAGTCGCAGGCACAGCTAGTTAGCAAATAAGTAAAAGGTTTTTGCTACAAATATAACATGTTATGCAAGACGAACAAAACTAGAAACGAGCGAGGAAACAACAACAAGCGCCTTATTTTTTTGGGTATAACTTTAGCCATAATGTCAATACAAAAACATATACATTTTGTACTGACGTTGTGGAAGGTGATCCATTAGTATGTATCTACCTATCTACACTAATATTATAAAGAGGAAAACTTTGTTTGTTTGTAATGAATAGGCTCAAAAACTACTGGACCGATTTTAAAAATTCTTTCACCATTCGAAAGCTACATTATCCACGAGTAACATAGGCTAAATTTTATTTTGGAAAATCCAAAATAAATCCAATGGTCCACGCGGGCGGAGCCGCGGGCGACCGCTAGTTTGATATAAAACCATGGGAATAGACGTAACGTTTTTCCTTAGCAATAATCTATATATATAAAAGAAAGTCGTGTTAGTTACACCATTTATAACTAAAGAACGGCTGGACCGATATGACTGAAAATTGGTGGGGAGGTAGCTTAGAGCCAGGAGACGGACATAGGATACTTTTGTACATTTAAAAAAAAAAAAAAACAATTAGGTAGTAGGTAGGTAGGTAGTAGGTAGGTAGGTAGTAGGTAGTAGGTAGGTAGTAGGTAGGTAGGTAGTAGGTAGGTAGGTAGTAGGTAGGTAGGTAGTAGGTAGGTAGGTAGTAGGTAGGTAGTAGGTAGGTAGTAGGTAGGTAGTAGGTAGGTAGTAGGTAGGTAGTAGGTAGGTAGTAGGTAGGTAGTAGGTAGGTAGTAGGTAGGTAGTAGGTAGGTAGTAGGTAGGTAGGTAGTAGGTAGGTAGTAGGTAGGTAGGTAGTAGGTAGGTAGTAGGTAGGTAGTAGGTAGGTAGTAGGTAGGTAGTAGGTAGGTAGTAGGTAGGTAGTAGGTAGGTAGTAGGTAGGTAGTAGGTAGGTAGGTAGTAGGTAGTAGGTAGGTAGTAGGTAGGTAGTAGGTAGGTAGGTAGTAGGTAGGTAGTAGGTAGGTAGTAGGTAGGTAGTAGGTAGGTAGTAGGTAGGTAGTAGGTAGGTAGTAGGTAGGTAGTAGGTAGGTAGTAGGTAGGTAGTAGGTAGGTAGTAGGTAGGTAGTAGGTAGGTAGTAGGTAGGTAGTAGGTAGGTAGTAGGTAGGTAGTAGGTAGGTAGTAGGTAGGTAGTAGGTAGGTAGTAGGTAGGTAGTAGGTAGGTAGTAGGTAGGTAGTAGGTAGGTAGTAGGTAGAAAAAATTGCATTGCAACGCATGCCGGGTACAGCTAGTTACTTATAAGTACAACATTCGCAGCATAAACTATGAATAACCTTATAGGTACTTTAGTAGCCTAGTTATAACTGATACGTGTTCTTAGGATCTTGTATGATGATACTTTTGTTATGGCCTATAGAATAATGTTAAATAGTTACTAATAAAAAAACCGACTTTAAAATAAGTCATATATGGTTTTCTTATGGATCCCACTGTCATAAATGGACCAAATTATAATGGAACCACACGGGAAGCACCACCTTTCAAATAAAAAAAGAATCATCAAAATCAGTTCACCCAGTCGAAAGTTCTGAGGTAACAAATATAAAAAAAAATACAGTAGAATTGAGAACCTTGAATATTTGTCTATTTAATGTAATGTTTATGTGTGCAATAAAGAATTAAGAATTAAGAATTAAGAACCTCCTCCTTTTTGAAGTCGGTTAAAAAGAGAAGTAACTGGTCTAATGATCATTTTATTATTAGTTAACATAAGTCACTTACACGTCCGTGTGGTGACGGACCTAAAGAATACAAAGGTCACCACCCCATCTCATCCCGTGGGTGTCGTAGAAGGCGACTAAGGGAAAATTGAGCAGAGCCGAAAACCACTGCTTAGAGAAGGAAAACTCGAGACCAAACCCTATGCCAACCCGTCTGGCCAGCGTGGCATTAGTAGGCCAAAACCTCTGTATGAGCCCACACCACACAAAACGGCCCCCAGTTCCCGGTAGTCCCGCTATTCCCGGCCAAGGTAGCGGTCGCGGTAACGGCGGGACAGGGGGTGCTAGGAATCTCCGGGCTACGGGAGGCTACCACTACCTCAAAAAACTGACCCTGGCGACGTATAACGGACGAAGTCTACGGCTGGACCAACACCTCACCGAACTCGAGGTAGAATTGGGTCGCATAAACTGGCACATTTTGGGGTTATCTGAAGTCCGAAGACAGGGGGAGGACACGATAACCCTTGAGTCAGGTGACCTGTTCTACTACCGAGAAGGTGATAGGCCCTCCCAGGGCGGTGTCGGTTTCTTGGTCAACAAGTGTCTCACAAGCAGCGTTGTGGAAATCAGTAGTGTGTCGACAAGGGTAGCGTACCTCTTATTGAAAATCACCGACAGGAAGTTCCTGAAGGTGGTGCAGGTATATGCGCCGACCTCGACATACTCTGATGAGATAGCCGAAACCATGTACGAAGACATAGCGAAGGCACTACATGGTACCAGGAAGGCTCACTACAACGTTGTTATGGGAGACTTTAATGCCAAGGTGGGAGTACAAGAATGCGGCGAAACGAAAATCGGTCCTAACGGCGTGGGGCGCCGAAATCACAGAGGCCAAATGTTGGTCAACTTTTTAGAGTCCCAGGGGCTCTTCTTAATGAATTCCTTCTTTAAGAAGAAGCCCCACAGAAAGTGGACATGGCGAAGCCCCGATAATGTGACGAGGAACGAGATAGATTTCATCATCACGGACAAACGGCATATATTTAGAGACGTCTCGGTGATCAATAGGTTTAATACCGGTAGCGATCATAGACTCGTCCGAGGCTCTCTAAATATCAACCTTAAGGCTGAAAGAGTTAGGATGATGAGACCTACTCTCCGACCCACGCTGCCCCAAATAGCTTTAGGTTCCGATAAGTTCCAGTTGGAACTCCAAAATCGTTTCGCACTGCTGGAAACCACGGACAATGTTGACGAAAAAACCGACACAGTGGTCAAAACGCTGCAGAATGTGTCTCGAAGGTTGTTCCCCGGAAAACGCGGTAATAGGGAGTCCAAGCTCTCACCCGAGACTCTCGAACTTATGAAGGAAAGACGAGAAACGCCGGACGCCCAGATGTCTTCGTCAGATAGGCGGTCCTTAAACCTGAAAATCAGGAAACTGACGCGACGTGACCTCCGACGCTGCAGCACTCGTAATATCGAGGCTGCGATTGAGCGAAATAGAGGCACCAAAGTCTTCGCTCAGCAATTAGGTAGACCCCATCTGGCGAAACTGAGGACCGGGGATGGCAGGACCGTCACCTCTAAGTTCGAGATTCTCGAGGAAATTGAGAGTTTTTATAGACACCTATATGCATCACGGGTGACTAAACCATCGAGACAAGGCGAAGATGACCACAGAGCCCCACTCACGCGCCATTACACCGAGGACATCCCGGATGTCGACCCGGGCGAGGTTGAGGCAGCTCTCAGACAACTAAAGAACAACAAGGCGCCGGGTGATGACGGAATTACAACCGAGCTCCTTAAGGCCGGTGGGACCACAGTCCTGAAAGAGCTAGCGAGTCTCTTTAATTCCGTCATTCATCAAGGCTTAACACCACAAGCGTGGAGCGGGAGTGCGGTGGTTCTGTTCTTCAAGAAAGGCGACAAAACCTTGCTGAAGAATTACAGACCTATCTCACTCCTGAGCCACATTTACAAGTTGTTCTCGAGAGTAGTCACTAACCGCCTCGCTAGAAGACTCGACGAGTTCCAGCCACCAGAACAAGCCGGGTTTCGAAAAGGCTTTAGCACCGTAGACCACATCCATACTGTTCGGCAGATTGTGCAGAAAACCGAAGAGTACAATCAGCCGCTGTGTTTGGCCTTTGTGGACTACGAGAAAGCCTTCGACTCCATCGAAACTTGGGCGGTTCTGGATGCTCTGCAACGATGTCGTATTGACTGGCGATACATCGAGGCGCTGAGATGCTTATATGACACCGCCACAATGACTGTCCAGCTCCATGACCATAAGACCAATCCGATCGAGCTGCGTCGGGGGGTGAGACAGGGGGATGTTATATCCCCAAAGCTGTTCACCAATGCGCTCGAGGATGTCTTCAAGACTCTGGACTGGACTGGACGGGGTATAAATGTGAACGGTGAGCACATCTCGCACCTTAGATTTGCCGATGACATCGTCATAGTGGCAGAGTCGCTGGACCAACTAAGCGAGATGCTGCATGGCCTGAATGGAGCTTCACGACGGGTCGGTCTTGGCATGAACTTGGATAAAACCAAGATCATGTTCAATGAACATGTCATGCCGAGACCGATATATGTCGAAGGATCGATGCTCGAAGTTGTTCAAGAGTATATCTACCTAGGGCAGGTCATCAAGCTTGGTAGAAACAACTTCGAGCGGGAAGTCGATCGGAGAATTCAGTTAGGCTGGGCAGCGTTTAGCAAACTACGTCGAGTCTTCTCTTCGCCTATACCGCAATGCCTGAAGACGAAAGTTTACAACCAGTGCGTCCTACCTGTTATGACTTACGGTGCCGAAACGTGGACATTAACGGTTGGACTAGTCCACAAATTTAAAGTCGCGCAGCGGGCTATGGAGCGAGCTATGCTCGGAGTCTCTTTGAAGGATAAAATTCGTAATGAGGTCATCCGACAAAGAACCAAGGTAACCGACATAGCTCGTAAAATTAGCTCGCTGAAGTGGCAATGGGCTGGCCATGTCTGTCGAAGGACCGATAGCCGTTGGAGCAGACGAGTCCTAGAATGGAGACCGCGACTCGGCAAGCGTAAGGTAGGACGCCCCCCCGCCAGGTGGACTGACGACCTGAAAAAGGTCGCTGGAGGGGACTGGATGCGGAGGGCGGAGGACCGGGTGTTGTGGCGCAAATTGGGAGAGGCCTATGTCCAGCAGTGGACTATGATTGGCTAAATGATGAAGTCACTTACAGTAGCTTCACTTTGTTCAAATATAGCAATCGTTTTGAAATACAATTTCCATCATAAACTAAAATAATGTGGTTCTAATATTAATTAGACAAAGAGTATTGTACTCGTAAGAGGAAGCGCCCTACAAAATTTTACAATAGGGTTGTCCCTATTTGATACCAAGTAAACACAAATCTTGACCAAGTTCATTACCATAACCAGTTAATTAAGTCTAGGAAAATTTAAGTCACTATAACTGAAATGGCGATACCATTTTAACATTCGATTGTTCAATTTAAATATGGGCGCTAGAATAATAGCGGCGCGACGATACATAAGAAATTCAATGACGTCACTGCAGACTGTTAATCATAAAATTAATTAATTCCACAAGTTTGCAATTAAATTGCGACGTATATTTCTAGGTCTAACGGTACTACCTCATAAGGCATAACTACAGGAAGACTGAAAGAAGATGCAATAACTAGTATATAAACAGTTGTTAAAATTTCGCACATGTTTAAAAGTGCAGTTTTCGATTGCATTTTTATAGCCCACGAAACAGGCGGTGTCCGGTTTAAGCGATTTGCATGCAAACACAGTGTACGTAGGGTTGTCAAGTGTCCGTTTTTCACCAGTTTACTGACACCTGTTTGTCTGATGGATGGCAAGCTTAATTGGAAAGCTAACCTTACACTGAAGTAACACGTGTTTCCATTAACATTAAAATGTAATAGTAAGATTATTTCGTAGGTAATTAACAATTATTCATATAAACTTTTATTTTTCGATAAGATTACCTACCCTGGTATTAAAGATTGCTCTCATTCTTCTCTTGAAAATATTTACATTTTGCGCACCCTTCTCTCGGAATCTCATTTTCCTAATGTACCATCCCTAAGTTCACCTCTTTGGATATAGATAGACAGTAAGACAAAAGTTCAACGTACGTTCCTCAAACATCGATTGGCGCCTTGCCAACAGCCAAACACTTCACATTAATGGCTCGAGTTATCCTACTTCCTAAGATAGAAGTGCAGATGACTTTTGATCACATAGTACCAAGTTACATATTATAATAGTAGAATATACAACGAAACATTTTTTTACAAGTACAGTAGCAATCTCCCTCACTTTCTACCTTTACATGTACTAAAATGGATTTATTTATGGGGATGCCTTGAACCCGTAGTAAAAAACATAGATTGCTTTTTACCCCCTTGGTTGAGGCGAGACATTTTTATGCTTGCAGTCAAAATCGGGGACGTCTTTCGTGTTTTACTTCGAAAAATTGCACACGTTTACTTTTGTGTTTATTTCAGAAAATTACGGGTATTATAAAATTCAGTGCATAGATATATATATCCAGTCCAATCTCAGAAACAGCTCAGCCATTTTGTAACAATCAGTATGCAAGACACAAGTTTAAAAAACTAACTTCACATACTAAATAAAAACATGAGATGCAATGAGTGTGCTTTAAGAAATGCTTATATTTTCCCTAGATGTCTTGTATGAAATATAACAATTATGTAAATATTCCACATAGAACAATAAAATGAAAAAATCAAACAAACATGCTTTAATGTCTTTTTTCTCATAATCATGTAACTAGTTTTTATTATATTGTTAGAAACATGAGGTCATGAAAATACATTTACCTGTATCTGCAGATATAAGTTGGCACATGTAAAATGGGATACAAGAGAGGTTGGTGGAGATGCAATATAAATGGATGGTGGGTGAGACAGAGATGAGGACATCTTGTGACTCCTTACAGAAACACCAAGTTATATTTGCCATACTATACTAGACAAGAAATTCTGAGAAAAAGTTAATCAAAAATTTATATTTATGTACAAAAAATAAATGAAAATAAAAATGGTGTTTGTGGTACCTTTGTTGTATCTGAATTCCATAACACAAGTGCTTTAGCAACTAACTTTGGGTTCAGAACAATGTATGTGATGTTGTTCGCATTTATTTAAGTATTATTTATTTGAATTTAAGGTCAAGTTGTGTTATTAAATAAGACAACATAAAAATATTTAACCAAAATACATGCCAAACAGGTTTTTATTATTGTGTTATATTAATATTATGCATCAAGACAACTATGTTTGTCTATACAATGTTTAATAATTCTATACTAAGATGACATTACAAGATAATTTATTCAAATTAACTGAAATAATAATTTACTTAAAACAGAGACTAGCAATTAAAATTAGAATATCAAGAATTTAAACCATCTGCATCTCTTGCTGATTATTTAATTATATAACTATTAATAAAAAATAATAAAGAATAGTACATATTTATATGATAATGTAATTCTCTAAGATTTCTAACCTACTTCTAGTAAAACAGATTACTTAAAATTCTAGAGAGATAATACTTCTCTTGCAGATGTACGTTTGGAATGGTGAATGTTAAATGGTAGTTTTTATCTAAGTGTACATAAGGGTTCCATTTACCTAAGAAATTACTTAAAACTATATAGCATTAAACATATATATAGAGGTGTATATAATATGTTGTAAGGTAAAAGAAACAACTTCATTATAATTTAAATAAAGTATACAAATTTATGTTTTTCGCAAGATGGCAAAGTTTTATACATTTACATGAATGTGTCATTGCTCGTGGTCAGTATGAGTAATCTCAATTGTAAGGTCCGTGAGTACTTAATTTAGATTTTATGTAAACTTAAACCAAGTTTATACTGTCAAGAGCAATCCCTCCAATTATTAAGACTCATTGTTAACGAGAGGCAGGAAAATATTATTAAAATTCATATCAATAATATTACAAAGTGAATTCAAAGTAGTGTTTCAGTTAGCTATGTTTTCTAAACTGAGAATAATATGTAGAATCGATGATTACCTACATTGCAGTCATACTCACAACAGCCACAAACAATAACAAGTTTGTAATAGTTATGATTTCATTCAGAGGTAATAGTTAATTTATGAGTTGTCTATGTTTTACTAGCAATATTGGTCTAAGGATCCTCTTAGGTAGGAACATGTACAGTTAAAGTTGAAAAGATAGGTAAAACAGTAATTTAAAGGGACTGACATAAAAAAAATTAAAATGTTGAACAGCTCTAACTGTTAGTCCCACCATCATTATCTGTTAAGATTAAAGTTTTATCAATATAGATAATTTTACAAATCCCTAATCTACCGGAAAGTGCATGACAAATACTTGAAGTATACACCTTAATGAGATAATAAATAACTTAGGGGCAAATGGGATGGTCAAAGTAAAAACCTTTATTATTTATTACCCATGGTACTTATTCAAGTTTTGACCCTTATCAGAACCTAATTACATGTTAATCATGCCATAATAAATATAAATAGATGTCCAAGAAATAGTCGTCTGTCATGAATCGGCGATAAGCACGTAAACATTATAAAAACCTGTGATAACAATACACCATTGTTGATGCAAAGATAACATATTTAGACAATTCTCAACGCTAGTGACCGGTAGCACAAGATCCATTGTACAGCCCAATGTATTTATAATAGAACTGACTACCAGTTAAATAATAAAACATGAAATAGGACCCACCTTGTAAATGGTCCACTTATATTAGTTATTTGACCAAGTATTCTTTCAACTGTACGCTTGTCGCCTTCGCGGGCGGCGTTTAATAGCTCCTGGCCTCTTCCCATGGCCCATTAATGTAAACAGCCACACACAAAAATAACACCAAATTCAATCATTTCAATTTTTACACTAGACTTCACTCACTACACATTACAACTTCATTGATCGCGCCGCCATATTTAAGAATTTTGACGTAAGTGCGCTCTAGCGGCCAACGAAAGAATCGATATCGAGAAACAAGAACGAACGAACAAACTTGAGGCGCGTACTACGAACGTCAATGAGCACTTTTAGAAACCTATTATTTACTATATTAGTAAGAGTTATGGTACACTGTAATTTGAATTACAAGCACAGCTGTTAAATATGTGCATTAGTTGATTGTGAGCTGCTCACAGAGCTGCTCCATTTGTTGATAAACGTTAATACCTTCAAAAACATGGTTACAATTACGTCTCAATATTAGTACTACTTAAAATCAGCTGGATAATGTATTATCATAGAAAGTGTATTAAAATAATCAAACTAAAAGGAACTGTATTTACATAATCATATCCAATCATGTGTTTTATCATCATTAGAATTAGAGAGTATTTGGCTTACATAAACATATTCGTTTGTATTTTTTCAAAGTTCGCTTGTTCTAATGATGATGGCATATTTAAATTAGATTTTGTTCAAATCTTATGTAATTAAAGTGATTTTTTGTAAAAATAGCGATTATAGATTAGCATTTAAACAACATTCCAAGTTAATTAGAACAATACTAACATTTTTTTAGTATAAAGACCTTGTGCTGAAGCTAGTAGCGTTCCGACAAACTGTCACTTGTCACATTGTTATTATCAAGTGTCAACCGGCCAACAGCTGCGACTTGGTTATTTTTCGAGTTACGTGCTTGTGTGTGATATCATAGGGGACAAACCAGTGAATAATGTTGTTGTTCTTTCGCATTTTATCGGACTATTCTAGTTCATTGTCCCTATAACCAATTCATACTATCAATGACTTTTTCTGTTGTTTTAACTAAATTCAGCACAATATTTGTCAGTGTCAAAATCAGCTGTTTTGTGTTAGTGGACACTCCTAAATTTGTGATGTGAAATGTGAATATAGACGTTTGGCCGATAGAGAAATTAATATTGTTATCAGATATAAATAACGCCTATTTAGTGCTTGATATGTAAAAATGTTTTCAACGCGTTGCGCTAGTTTCAATTGTATTTTAATTATTTTATTTTATTTGGCTTCCACAGTTGTTACACAAGGTAATTAAACACTCATTTTATTTAATTAAACCGTCTAGCTATTGTGTTGGTTTCAACAAAGGTACCTACATAATGATGATTCATTTTACTACTATTATTACTTTCTTGTCCATTTACGTACATTTAAAGTATTGCTTTACCTAAACTGAACATAAAGTGTAAGTTTTATGATAATAAATATAATTATGCTTTCTTTATTGGTAAAAAATTAATGCTTTATATACAAAAGAATATTAGATTTAGTTTGGCATTATCTATTTATCAACAGACATTCTAATTCCTAAAACTGATATCTAATAATAGTCGTATTACATTTATGGTATTGTCAAAACAGTCTCTTATAAAGCTAAAAAAATGACCTTGTATCTATGAACTGAATCAACAACTACATATATTATAGAATTATTGCAACATGTTATACTTAAATGAAACCTTCAAAACAGTATTTTACGAGTTTAGTTTCAGTTTAACAATTTCCTCAATTTACATAGTAAGGAAGTTGGTAGGTAACCAATATCCTGATACAGTAACCAAAATTTGTTTCAGATGTGAATGTAACAATACCACTAAATAACACAATAACATATGACAACCGAGAAATCTACGGAGGCTTTTATTCAATAAACGGATCTTCAACAATCCATGTTACCTTCAGTAATATTAACATTAAGTTAAGTTTTATAGTATTTCAAGTCCATAGTCATTTGTTGAATGTAACTCTATATAAAACTGCATTAAAATCTGACTCGGAAGTGGAAGGAACCAATGTCGGTCTTGTAAGTTTGTTGGATCCGACTGATGATTTTCATATACTTAATGCAAATGAAAATGTTACTGTACGGGTTTATATATCTGTACATGGCTATGAGACTCCAGGTATGTGAATATTTGTATTTTAATGTTTTATGTAACATATATTTTTTCTTGA
Source organism: Autographa pulchrina (assembly GCA_905475315.1). Classification (NCBI taxonomy): domain Eukaryota; kingdom Metazoa; phylum Arthropoda; class Insecta; order Lepidoptera; family Noctuidae; genus Autographa; species Autographa pulchrina. The sequence goes on from FR997775.1 coordinate 7,084,457, forward strand.
TATCTTTATTCCAACATTTTGAAGAGTATGAAGGTTGCGAACGGTCTGAAAAAGATATTAGTATATTTTGTTTATTGAAATCAAATTTTGTACTGATTGAGGATAAAATATGCTTTAGATATATTAAATCTGTGTTAAAAATAAATAAAGTAGCAGCGAGTCTACGTCATCCTCATAATAATATGTATTAATGTGCTACATATGAATTTGTGCATATTAATTTCCTGTAGTCACATTTGTAATATGCTCCTAGTAACATCAGGTTGTCAAAACAATGGATTATTGTTTTTTGAGCACGCTTTCTCGTTACCAGATCCAATTCAATGGAAAAATTCTTGCAACTACCTTGCATTGTCTGTATACCTCATTTTGATTTCAAGTTCAGTCCAATACATTACAGTTTGTCATTGTTGCGCATGTTTACAATCCTTATTACGTTTCTCTTATAACTACGCAATAAGCCGCCAATTTCTTTTGAGACAACAAAAATAGAATTTGGTCAACAACTTTTTCTATCAGTAGATAGTACCTACAGTAATTGTGAATGTCATTTAAAATAATCAAGCTCGTCCAAATTTGCCCTTTCAATAAACGAAGACGAAACCAAGTAGCATAGCATAGGTTTCGGTCCATACTTCATTAGTAGGAGCTTCATCCCAAAATATTTTGCAGATCCTATACCAGGAGGATGTAACATGGAATTTCCTGTTCCAATCTCCCCGTACCTAGAAACGAGGACTAACAACGACTACATCACAGTTGACGCTGCCCCAGCCTCCTTAGAAATCAACTGCAAAGACAAACAGCCGAACATGACATTCTATATGATGTACTTGCCTGAAATGAATTTCTATGCTGACTTGTACTTCGATGGTATAAGAAAAATGATGACGTTAAAGAATATTGAGAAGTATGGAATCGAAGTAAGTTTGATCTTTGTTTTTCCGTTGGGATTCCCCTAACAGGTTTAGCTACAAGTTTTATTACTTAATTTATTATGATTTTGTGCCAACTTGTATTTCCTGTTATATACCTAGATGTGAGTTTTTACCTTTGCATAACATAAAAATCGGGTTACGGACGTAAAATCAGCCTGACCTAGACTTGTATCAGAAACTCGTAGGTTCAACGTGCGTGTTTTATCATGAATATCAAGGAGAAAAAAACTAGTTTAACAGATTATGTTTATAAATTTAGTTTTGGAGCCGGATCCTGATACCAAACTAAGCAGAGTATGTACTATGGTAACCAGACAACTGATAAACATATTTATACATTTCTATATACATACCTACATATTGTAGATAAATTACACCTAGACACATAACAAATGATCATGCTCATCACACAAGGATTTGTCCTGGGTGGGGATCGAACACTCGACCAACACGCCATTCAAAATACCTGCATTTCGTCGATATGATGTAGCCTATTTTCCCCTAGATTCCGAAGAGTTCCTGGCCATATAACCGGCGCATATTGAGTGCGTACCCCGGAACTGGCGTCATATTCACGGTGGTAGCCACACGCGATCTCGAAAACAATATGTCATATTCTGTGTATGTACCGAGCTACAGTTATGGCTGTCCTTCTGTGAACGAGGATGGGTGCGATATTATGGGTAAGTTTTTAAAAGGAGATACCTACGTTATGACCAGTAAAGACTTTGTTTCAGGGGTTTAAGAAATGGATCCATAGTTTAAATACTTAATATGTTTTTAAATAAAAACAAATAATTTGAGTAACGATCGTTTAGTATTTTATGCTTCTTATTCAAGCCCGCTGCTATCCTTACTGAAAACCCTGTCTTGAAGAAAGACAAACTGTTTGTTCATTGAAAAAAGATAGTAAATATTATGTGAGAACTGGAAAACACCGATAGATTCCTTTGCCCCTATTTGACTGTAATGAGGAGCAAACAGATTCTTTAGAAGTACTGTGTTTTCCTTAAATATCCTTGGATTACGACTTAACGATTTCTTTCAGATGACATGTTCACGCAATTTCTTTGTGCCATACTTTTGTTTGTCGGCGTGTTTGTGTGTTTCTTTGGACATCGATTCTTCAAGACTGAAATGTTCCTAGCTGGATTCTTCAGCGGTGTTATAATAACCTACATACTTGTAGCTTTGATTACTGTCGTTGATAAGCCTGGTAAGTTTATTTTGATTATTATTTGTGTTACTAGTTGTACTCCGCGGGTTCACCCACGTATGTATTCCCTTTCTCGATGGTTTTATAGTTATTTTGTCTTTGGGGGCAATAAATCTAACATATCAAAGATCATGAAAATTTGGTGTAAATAACCGAAATAACCCGACTTTGCCTTAAATATAAAGATTTGAAGATCTGACCATCATACATTTTTATTTAAATCGTTGTTTCTATTGTAAAGAGTCAAAAACCTCAAATATAGTTAAGTTTTAGTCATATTGTAATGACTTGGTAGTAGTGCTATGCTAAACATTATTATATTCACCGTTATTATATTCAGTCAACCGGCTTAGGAGTTTAGATACTGGCTTAAAAAGTCAATTGTTATTAGAAAACGACGGATATTATTTAACTTGAAATGGAACGTGTATTTTTTAAATCTTGTTCATCACACAGCAATTGGATCAATTGAAAATATTTTCTCATATTATTATCATATTACACTGACAACCTCCGTGGTCAAGTTGCGTACATACCGGTTTTCAAGTTGTCACCAGCTCTGAAGTCCCGGGTTCGATCCCCGGACTGGTCAATGTAAAAAAAACACTTTTATAAATTTTCTCGTGTCTAAGTGTTTGTGGTCCCTTCGTTGTCTCAGATTCCACAACACAAGTGATTACTGTTTTGGGTTAGAGGGATGTATGTAATGTTTTCCATATCTTTTTATTATTATTTTTATTTTTAGCCCTACTCGCGGCTTCTACGGTATCAGGAATATTCTTTGGTGCCATATGGTTGTTGTTCTGGTGGCTGTATGGCATACCAGTAATAGCTGTTCTCCTGCCATCTTTAAATCTTGGTTTTCTGTTGGCTTCCATATTCTATTATAGATTACCTGGTAAGTAGGTACCAAAATTTAGTTTTCTGTGTTATTTGCGTATGTAGTTTGAATAGTCCTATATTTCAGCAGATTGTTTATGTCCAAGTCAATTAACAAGTTTGAGATATTTATCTTTAAAATATGTGTTCCTGCTGATAAATAACTAAAAATATATGTAGATGGTGTAAAAATTGTACAAGAAAAAGTTAACCACTTTATTCCAATTTAGGGTTAGGCCTCTTCTCATACAGAAAAGAAATGAGAAAGTTGAGACAACCTCTATTAGTGACCTTAAACTACGTCAACGGAGTTTCCTATTCCGTACAAAATAACCGAAGAACTTTTAACCTTTACATACCAGCATCTAAAATACAATACCTTTTCAGGTAACATAACCTACTTGGAAGTGGACTTCAATTTCTGGACCCCATTCATCCTAGTAATGCTGCTTACCGCCCTCGCCGTAGTATCAGTGACGTATGCAGCAAACATACTTTGCTGTGCTATACTCGGCGCGTACGCAACTGTGCTCTCTGTAGACTATTACTTGGGATCCAATTTGAAGTTCATCATAATTAATACGATAAGGAGGGCTGTTGTGCCTAATTTCAATAAGGCTACACTGTCGCCGCCTTTTCAATTGAAAGGTATGTTTTTTGTAACTTGAGATTTTGTTATGTATTTATATTGGTTACTAACGTAAATTAGTAACGTAATCCATAAAAGAGTATGCAGCCGATACTGCATGACTTTACTTAAGTACTGCCCAACCAGGTTAGTTATGTTTTTTTTATGAAAATAGGTTTCGAGAATATCTGTATATTGTCAAATACAATTATTTTGAAATCAAAGATTCTGTGGTTTCTTAAAATATCAAATAATAAAATGTTGTGAAATTCATGGAAGTGCTACTGTAGCAATTAATATTGTGAGCTATTTGTGGAAATGAAAACTATACATTACTATAGTGCAACATCCTTTTGACTACATTTAGATAAGGACAACAAAAATTAGCCAATCATCGCATAATGTTTATGTAACATGAACGTTGAACTCATGCGCAGACACATAACAATTATAATTATTATCCCGATTATATAGTATTACACATGCAAAACAGAGATTAGGGCGTTACACAAATTAAACCCAAACATAATTATTACATACTAGCAGTTTTCTTCGATTTTGCTCGCGTGGTCTACGGCTATCGCAGCAAAAAGTAGCCATTGTCTTTTCTTAGCATCGAAACTTATCAACATACCATGTTACATCAAAATCAGTTCAGCCGTTTAGACATGAAAGCATAACAGACAGACATACATACAATCAGAAAGACGCAGTTACTTTCTGACACACAGTTACTAGCATATTTATAAAATGAGTATGGAAATCTGGATTATTTTTTGTTATGTCAATCACATCATACAATATAATAAAAAATGTTTTATAAACAATATTGTTGGTATTTTGATAGTATTGTCCTCTGTTTAGTAATAAGTTTAAGTAGACCATTAGGTGTAATAGGTAAATGACCTCGTGACACTGACTTTGACTCACCTTTTGCGTAATGATTTTGGTTTGTTAGTCTCTTGTAACTTGCATAAGATTAAGAATATACTTAGGTATTATTGACGAAAAAAGGTAGAAAATTATGAAACAAATGAACTACATAGCTACTTATTGCTGATCGTTTGACGAACTCAGTTTGGTTTTCCATGTATCGCCAAATCTGAGGTTGCGGGTTCGATTCCCGGACGCATCAATGTATGAACTCCTTTTTATTCGTTCGTCATTTCAGCTCAAGTCAGGATGTTCGTGGTAATTTCGCTGTAAATGAGTAACGAGACTAAGAGACTAAATGCTCCATAATTAATAATCCAGCCTATAAACGTCCCATTGCTGGGCACAGGCCTCTTCCCATATAGAGAAGGCACGAGCATTGATCACCACGCTTGCTCTCTGAAATCCAGGTTTCCTCACGATGTTTTCCTTCACCGTTTTGTCAGAAGTGTCTTAGAATAATTAAGAAAGTACATATAACTTTGAAAAGTTACATTGGTACTTGCCCGGGTTCATTGAACCGCTAGGCCACCACGACATTTTCAGATTCCATAATTGCAACTTTTCAATTAGAACAAAGGGCTTTGAGCTGGTCATTACTCTTATGTAGGCCAACCACATAGTTCCAGCGGTTAATCGTAAAGGAAAAATACGAGTATATATGAACCCATGAATATCTCTTTCTTTTTTCCTTAATAACTTTTATTGTGAACTATTGTTTTATGAAACTATATTATGCCTTAATGTATGTTAATACTGGCTACTGTGTTTACATCCTTTTTCTGTTTTTGCCGGTTATTTACGAGTTATTTCGGTAATATTGAATTGTATAAAAAATGCCTTTCCCGGTAGACCACGGTCGTAACGCAAGAAAATCAGTTTAAAAATATTTTATATATTCCAATGTGTAACATTCGTGAACCTCTTTTCTCCCCACTTGCAGATTTCTCGATGACCTTACTCTGGGTAATGATGGCAACACTGGGCTTCTTGTTCCAACACTGGCACAACCGCGGCCGCCCCCCCTTCCCTCCTCCCCCCAGGGACCTGCGGGAGAGCATGCCGGGCCCCATCATGTATGGGTCTGTCATTGACTATAGAAGCAGGTGCGTTTACCACTTTTCCCTTAAAAGTGATGTAGAGGACAGGTACGCATCTAAAAAATAACTATTTTTGATCTTATATCTTATTCTCAAAAATAGAGTTCTGGATAATCAGTTAACATAAAATATGCTTCATTTAATTTCAACTAACATTTTATATAAAATACTATTTGTTGTAATTTTTTAAGTCACGATGCGCAAGCGCAGATTTCAAATCGACCTTTAGAAACCGTTACGTTTCTTTTTTTTAATTATATTTAATGTATTATTTTTTAGTGTTCGTTGTGCAATACATAATTTATTTTCTTGTAAATAATTATTTAAATTATATTTTTCAGGCAAGAACGCGAGTTCAACTCGTCACCGGACCCTAGATTGGGCAACGAAAGGACTCCCCTCCTATCTTAGATTTTCGACTGAATGAAAGAGAAGGTGAAAAATATATTATAAATAATACTCTACACTATACACATATACCTATGACACACTTGAAGAACTTAGATCTCATAACTTGCTTTCTGTTTTTGCAAATAAAAAGACTTTCCGAAACTGTACAGTTTTTTAGGTTTTATTAGGTCCATGCATTTCGTCTTTGGGTACATACATAATATATTGAATAATTGACACAAAGTTGAAAATATCAGAAATAGATAGGTATTATTCTTACGATTAAACAATCGGAAATGAACCAATTGTTTTTTTTTGTGTCAGATCTTTGTAACGAAATACATTTAGGATAAAAGACATTTTTTTTTATTTTACATCATTTCAAGCATATAATTTTTGTTATCTTTGAGAACAAGTTTTTGTTGCGTACGCGCACCAATAAAAGTGAACTTTATCGCTTTGACAATTACTATAGCCGTAAACATAAAAAGTACCCTATTATATATTATGTATTTACAAATATCCTACGCAAAAGCCAAAGCAATTTTTAACAGATTTTTTTTTCTTCGTCGTAAAGCCATTATAAATGTAAGGTGTATGCTTAATGTTCTAAGAACGGACCATATTTATTATAGTATGGTAACGTAAGGTAACTTAAACAGTTTTCTTTTCTTTAGTATGTGTAACCATTTAGAGTGATAGTTTTTGTATTTTTTTTTAAATTGTTATGTACCTACCTACACTTAGTCCACGTGTGAACCGTATTTAAAGGTAATTTGAGGGATTTTATTAAATTAAGGAGATATTTCAATAATTCTCCAAAAGAAAGAAATTTTGAAAAAATATTACTGGACAAATTAAGTTTTTTTCATCAATAAAGCCTGGCTAATTGAGACTTCATTTGTAAAAATACTTTAGCTCAGTTAAAACATAATGTTAATGCATTGCTTTTTTTTATTTAAATCCTAAAGTTAAAAAATAAGCTTATGTCTATGAGTGTTAATGTATGTGAGACTGAGCTTTTTCTATACATATGTACCTAGTCAGTTTATAATATAATAGACTGACAAATTAATTACTTGTGCTTAAATAATGAGGCTGCTGGGAATAAGGAAATCTCTAGGATCGCTAGTTTAATCAATCACAAGCCAGCTTGTCTCTCATTGTTGGAGAATGACAGATACACCTGATGCGACGCTAGCGATCCTAGCGGATTTTTTATTTCACGTAGCTTTGCAGTGAAGATTGAATGGACATTATGTTATCATATCAATTGTGATGAAAGACTGTTTTGTGTGATTTTATTGAGTAGATAAAGTGTAAACCTTTCCATTTTACGCTAATAAATGTTATATGAATAGTCGAATTTGTGTCATTGTTAGTCCATCTTAGTTTTAAAGACAATCTATAGATTAAGGCAAAACGTAGATATTTTTTGTTATTTATTTGTACGTTTTTAGGAAAAGTTACATACACATTATGACGTTATTCTCAACATAAAAGATCTCTATTTAAAGCTGGAAAAATAATAACAAAATGCAAAAAGTATCTACATACGTAAATTATGTAAATACCAAAAACGATTCCTTTAACAGATGTAACACAATAATTACAATCAAATAAAACCGTTAAATAAGACAAAAATTAAAATCCCTTTTCCCCCAGAATACCGTCAGTTGGAACAAGATTACCCATTCAAATCAAACGCATTCGTCCATCTATAGATAGGGGATGGGCAAAATGTAAACCAATTATAAGCGTAGATAATCTGCAGTTGTGTAGAGGGCGCTGTATGCGTGTTTTTGATAGAATGGCCCTTTGTGAAGGATTTATCTTATGGGATGGTGATTGGGATGAAATGTACAGTCAAAAGCATGTGTGTGGGGAGGTAGATAGAACCTTAAATAGAATGTTTAAGGTCTATGTTTAATTATGTTTTTGTCTGGATTAGATGTAGTGTATGTTATATCTATGTTAGGTTAAATAAGATACTTACATTTTGATGTGTAGTGTGAGAGGTTCCTGTGTTGAAGTAGTTTTCTAAATCACACTGAGGTTAGATTACTTGGTGGGTTGTTTTGTAAATCTTCAAGATTTAGGTTTTAAGGTGATGGGCTTTTCCTTTAAAACATAATAATATACTTGTAAATACTGCTGACAAAGACTCTTTTAAACCTGTAATATGAAACCACACGCATTAATTGGGTATTCTTTTGTTTTCTTCTGCATAAATGCTGTTAGTTAGAATATTGTGTTGTTGGGTTTGGAGTACCAAATTCAATAGTATTTTTATCGGCAGTTTAAAGTAATTTAGCATCCCACTGTATTACGGTCCCTCTTCGTTTAGATCACTATAATACCTCCAATACAACACGTTTAATCCCATCCCATTGTGTTTTCCCCCAGCAAATGTGTGGGGCGATCTATACAAAGTTAACCGACAAAATTAATATATACCGCCCAAATATACTTAACGGAATAATTTACACACACTATTTTTAGGGTGGGTACCGTCCCTTTACACAATAAGGGCGAAATTGCTACGAATTGCACAATTATTAATAATATTTGATACATCTTTATTAGCCTATTGTCGTGTTATTAGACACACTCAAGTGTTCCATTCGTCATTCCAAACGATGTTAGGGCAAAAGAAACGAAATAGTAATGGTTAATGCAATATTTATTAATAAATTTCACTGTAATCTCCTCAATCTATATGCACTTATATCAAGTAATAATTTATTTTACACTTATATTAAACTAAATTACATTACTTACATACAACGTTACCGTAACGCCTATACCACGTCCATATTGCATTTTTTTAATGAAAATATATATTATAAATGTACATTTATCAAGATTTAATTAAATGTTAATTTGTGCTGATTGCCAGCACCATTACAAAAGGAAAGACTGAAAAACAAATATAATTTAAATATTTAAGAATCTGTAAGAATACAATTTTGTATAGAATTTCAGTGCTGTAAAATTTAATTAAATTGTTCCAAATATTTGTGGTAAAATAATCTAATAAATCTATATTTTAATCACAGCAATATTGACCTTAATTTTTACAATCAATAAATAATAAATTAATTCGTTTCGAGATGTATTAATGAAATTGAGTTGACACATTACGTACAACATCTATTTAGTAACAATATTATACAAGAATCATCACAATGGAACAAACATGATTAGTTTGTATGACAATTTGTTGGCGAAGGCAGGGGTGAGAAACAAACGCCATAACGAAGCTCATTGCCACGTTTTTTCTCTATGCCATTAACATTTCGCACCCCTATTGCATACATCAAAGAAATAAAAAGGGTTGTGCTCGCAAAGGGCGCATAACACTCGATTATTACAAACGTTGGCACAAACAATTTACATTTACATATTTTCCCGCCGAAACATCTCGGCTACCGTTAAGGAAACTTTCTCTACTTGACGATAGATGGCGCTTTTCTATATTTACATTCGCGTCCTATTGTTTCACTAGCTTACTATTTTATTGACCGTACGCAATGAAACATGCCTTAATTATGTCGTATAGTAAATATACATGTATTATGTTTAAGAAAATCAACAAAATTATTCGCAAAAATTCGGTTCGCAGCACACGTCATCGAGTACGGTCGTACTTACCTCTAAGTTTGAACATCATCAGTTGCCTCTTAAGATTAACGTGTTGGTAATCCGAAAAATAATGTACAATGTAAAGGAAAACTCGCACCATAGAATTGAAATCTCACTAAAACAAAAACGGGTTGTGAACGGGTTAGCAGTCTTTAACTTACGATACTGAATTGTTTTGTTCTTGCAAATCTGCGGCTAAAACATTAGCATCGTGACCGGCGGTCATGTTGATAGCGGCGTTCATAGACAAGTGCGAGTCGGCGTAGTTGTGCGCGATTTCGCCGCTAGATGGAGACTCCGGTACGTTCGGGTTCTCAGGCATCGACAGCAGCCGATGCGGGAACCCGAATAGCTGAGATCACTGAAGCCGGCCCCAGTAGTTCGACGCGAGGTCTGGCCCCTGTGAAGGTATTTGCACAGGCACGCTCACGCCCGCCGATATTACACCTACGAACAAAGAGGGCTGTCAATACAAATATACGGCGGCAACATAATATGGACATTACTCCTTAGTTTTCTAACATGATAATTTATGTAAATCCTTGGCGTGATCCCATATTAGCTGAGTAACTAAATTTGGAACAAACAATCCTTAAAAAAAATACATACAAGATAAATATAGTAAAAGGTAATAAGCATTCAACTCGATGTATGAATTCATAGCTGAACACTTACTACTATCCTAATAGACGTCCAACAGGATCCTATACATAGTAATCGAAAATTCCTAGCCACGAGACAATTCCGCAACCAATCAAGTTGTACGCATCACGAGCGCATGTTAACACAATCAAACGTGAAACCTATTAACGTCATGTATCAGTATCGGTCGGGCCATATGTCTAATAGGATTCCGATTGCATTCCGTTTATTACACACAATCGCGTTATCTGCACGGTGGGTCTGGCTCGATTATGACGACGTCATAAAGCTACGTATCCGTCTGTGAGATATTGTATGAGTATTACTAGCTGTGTGAGGTATTTGTTGGTTCGAACATTTTGAAACTCTTCCTTGAACGTTTCAATGTAATTCTGAAATATATTCCTAAACATTTCGGTATTTATTTCAATAAATTGAAGTTCCATTTTGTGTCTCAATTTAACAAGGACTGCTTTATTCAAGAATTTTGGGTGTAAATTCTCGCTAGAGCTAACAATAGCGGTGCGATGCAGATGAGTTATTTAGATAAAACATCTATTGTGAACGTGGCAACACGAATTCTGCTCGTCTAGATTTATGTAGCCCTTATTTCGATCGGTTGACGCCCCGCGTGTGTTCGGCCGATAACAGTTTTCCGTTCCGGCGACGACGGTAAAGGGGTACCGCCGCTTACATTCATTACACGTTATTATCGCCTCTAAACAGCTCCTGCGAGACTTGTTAGGCTATGGTTTGTGACTCTACCCCCTTTATGACAGTTACCAATTTGGGAGCGTTTTATTGATGCTCTGTATGCTAATAATATGTATCATAGAGTTGTTAGTTAGTGGGTGGATTATGTGTTTTTTTTTGTTGTGTATTCGATTTAGAAATGCCATAACAAAGGATATCTCTATAGCGTTATTTCATAAAAAATATTAATCTCACATTCAGACCGAAATGAAAAATACCTCATACCCGCTGAATCCGTAAAAGAACCGGAGCCAAAAAGCGAAAAGTAGAACAAATCCGCATTATTTAATACCGCACGAAGCTGGAAATGCACCCGTCGAAAGAGCGCAAAAGAGTAAATGAAACGAGAGCGTGCATTTTGAATTGTGAAAAACTCTTTTGTTCGCGGTTGATGCTGGCAACTCGGCAGACGAACAATGCCGCGAAACGCCCCAAACAACAATAATTCATACCGCTTTCCGCCACCTACGGCTAAAAATGTCCGCCGCGTGATATATAATATCAAATGGAAAAGTTACGGCTTTTTAAAACAATGGCTATGCCAGCGCCTCACGGCTTAGTCTTTTCTGAATAATAAATCTACTCTGTTTAGATACATGTGTTTGAGGTTTGTACATTTAATTTATAAGTTGAATAAGTACGCTCTATGTTTTCACTTGTACTATGTAATGCTATGTATTAGGAAAATCGATTTGGAGGCTATTTGTAAGGAACAGACAACGGGAAATCCAATCGGAGCATGAATACCTATTTTTCCTTTTCGTTTTTTTGTTTCCCCCATCATGTCGCGGTCTTGTGGGCCAGACGCCCTTCGCTCTTGACTCAGCATGTTTTTTACATTTTATTACAAAGTTGGTAAATATTTTTTCAAGCTTCTCCGTTGATTCCGTTGGTTTTATTTCTGAGATGTATTTATTTTTGTGCCTTAGTAACAGCCTTTTGCGGAAAATTAAAATTATAAATGATGTGGTGCTATATAACTAGGCTATTTTAATGTATATCTATTCTCTTCTCATCTATTATTATTATATCCCGGTATATTATCTACAACATTTCTTTCACTGTTTTGTTCCTCGGATATAAAACAGTTTCCGAGTAAAAGTGAAAGAATTTTTAATATTATCAACTGTTGCATAATATTTAAGCTTTAACAAAAAAGCCCTACTCTGTATGAAAGCATTCCGTTTCGAGTTTTATGTGTTTCAGTATTCGCTCGCTTAAAAAACTAACATAATTTTAGAGGAAGCTTTTAGTTTTCTGTAAAATGGATCACTTTACAAGCCTGAAAATATGACGGCCATTAGAATATTGTCTTGTTATATGGGACAAAAAGCTACTCTTTTGAGATCTACAATTTAGACGATAGCAAAAACAAAGACATGTCGCTGAAGAAGAACCTAAAAGTGTCTCAGAAAAATTATGTTAAATATTTATCTAGGCTAGTTTTATCATGTGAGCCGTACAACTGCACGTCGCCGAACATGTACGGGTGGCCGCCGTCTCGCTGCTGAAGGTATTTAACCCAAACTCACCAGTACTAGCGGGAGCCTGCGGTTGTGAGTAGGCGGCGTGCTGCTGGTGCGCGGCCGGGGCTCTCGAGTAGCCGCCGCTGCCGAGCACGTCGCCGAACATGTACGGGTAGCCGCCGTCCCGCTGCTGAAGGCACGACGATGATAGACCGCCGGGCATCGAACTGTGGAGGATTGTGGTTTTAGTGCTGGTTGTGGTTAAACAGGGGGGGAAATGGTGGCATAGAAGGATGAGACTGGTAAACGGAGGAGATAGGCATAATAACTTTTAAACTATCAAGCTGCATGTTTATAGTAATATTATAGAACGGGGATTAGCGCGTACATGCTTAAATACCTTTAGAGATAAGCATAAACCAAGGAGGCCCATTTAACACTCACAGCTGGGCATGAACCTTTACCCCGCTTTGGGGTGAACACTTTATATAGGCCTAAAGATGATATTGATTATTAAAATTGGAAAACAGAGAAAACTAGGTACACGAAAATAAATAATTGGAAAAGCATAAGCATATACATAGAGATAGGAAAATATAGGCCTTGAAAGAATAGGGAAAAAATATTGTTATTAAATAAACAAAGTAACGACATAAAAAAGAGAGAAATGAGAATTGAAACTTTTGCAAAGTAATAAATAATGTTAATTTGGTATATTAGATTTAGTTATAATCTCTGATTTATTCCAACCGCTAAGTGAGAAGCTGAACATTCCGATAAATTCATAGCGCATAACATTCCCGGTAGACCAAACTTCTCATTCCACTAAGTTAATTTGTTCTGGGACAAAAGCTGAAGCTTCACTATTAAAAATCAATCGGTGGAAACTCGACCTTCGAAGCGTCTCGGTGCACTGGCGGGAAACGCAAGGAGGCGCGACCTTTGCCGCTCGATTTCGCGCGCAATTTAATTAGTGTCGCCACTCGATGATAGATGGCGATAACGGACGTTTTAACGTTTATGAGTTTAGGATTTTGTTGTTCGATACAATATTGTTTTGATCACACAATATATGTCAATTGTTTTGTACTTAAAAAATGTAAATGCAAGAGTACCCAATTATAAAGTTAAATTGAATGATACATACAAGCCTTGACTATTGAAATCCTTAAGTTAACCTTAATTTCAGTTTTGATATGAATTTAATCAACATTAGCCGAACACAAAAAAAAAAGTTAAAAAAAAAATACTTATTTAAAATCCTTTATAGAAAAAAGAATCTTTGCACATTTTCAGGATTTATTCAAACCTTTTACTAGGTGAACTTAATACCGCCAGCCAAAATACAGCTAAAACAAAACTACCATCAACCAACTCACCTATAAGTCTCTCCCATGGTCGCAATAGGCTGCGGTATAGGGCTGTACATGGAGTTAAACCCGCCGTTGAGAGGCAGCCGCGGCGTCGGCGGCGCGGGGGGTGAGGCCGCCGGCGCGTCCCTACGTTGACTCCGAAGCTTTTCCTCGCGACGCCACTTCGCGCGACGATTTGAGAACCAGACCTGGTGGAGGAAATTGTTGTTAATATTGACCTATGTATGTACATACTTATAAGAATGAGTAGGTATTGGAGAAATTCCAATAGGTTGAAAGTTGGTTATGTGTTATAAGTTTTCAGATAAGATATGTTTATTGGTGGTCTTACAAGAAACACAAATGTTAAATTCTTGTATGACACACATTTTAAACAAGTATTGTCGAATCTTATTAGCCCTTATTTACACTAGACAATCTTTTTTTCTACTTGAGTAACTATAGGTACCTAATATATTTCGCCAGAAGAATAACTAAGCATAACAGTTGGCAGGTAGGTACGTTTTCATTAAGTAAAATGTAAACACTAACTAAGATCGTACAAACAACAAGACTGAAACCAAACTCCTTAACAATTAAACAAACGGAGCGTGGACGTATGATATAGTGTTGTGACATTGAACTGCGTGAAACGGAACGCGGCCCCGGAAGTAGCCCTCACGTGCGCGTCACTTCCGCCGGCAGCCATGGCGACGACAATATGGCGCCCGAAGCCTTCCCGCGCTTTGTGAAGGAGTGGCGGACTTGCCACTTCTGTGCATAATGTAACACCTATGTAGTTTTCAAGAACATGGCGGCAAGATGAAACTAGGTAGTTTGTAGTCGGTGGAAAATAGAGCTGCATTGTCAAGAACTTGTGTTGTTGATTAAAGTAGATGTGGTTTATTTCTAAGATTTTTGTATTTAACGTAATAATTTTTGCGATAAATAGGTACAAATAAATTAATAAAAAGATTATTTGTAATGGCAATTTTTGAATTTTAGTTTCGTAATGAAGCGGTAAATAATTAATTTGTAGGTTATGTACCACTGTCATTTTCTAAATAAAATATCCTACATTACATAAATAAAAGTTAATGTTACCAAATATCAGCAAGGTTAATATCAAACTAAGCCTATATTTTATCTAAATAAACGTTAGTAAGAGCGTTATTTCACAGGAAAAAAGGCCGTTCAAAGAGGTTGGTTGTGGGGGCAATATGTCATAATATTATTGCTCCGGTCTCCTACAGAATCGCCTGAATGTTACCGACAATATTTTATTGGGGCCCTCGAGCCTACCCTGCCTACTCTGCCCAGCCTACCCTGGGGTGAGAAGGCTGTGTGTACACCAGCAACTTACACAAAGGTCATTTCGTTTCATTGTAGATTGTATTGAATGTTTTGTGTCGAAGTTTTCGTACTGTTTTAAATAAAACGGTTTGGTTAATAGGTATGCTATTTGGTTTTGTTAGTCAGTTTCGTTAAGTTTTGTTTTTTCAGACAAATATAATATTTCCGCTTTAATAATTAATATTACCCATACGTATCGTTTTTATGGTAAGAAAAGGCAAAACAAATAGGTTGTAGGTAAATATAAAAATGGAACGGAAATAGTTGCGAAATGGAAACAGACAAGCATTTAATCCGACTACCCCGTGTGTCCCTCGCCTTAAGCGGGCCATTCACTAGACGGACATGCCCGCGGACAGTCTGTACGGGCTGTCTGTCGCCACAATACACTACACAGACTCATCAGTTTGTTGTCTGTGTCTCAACCGGCTACACGTGTTGTTACGATGTCAACGAGACGAAGAAAAATCTTAATTGCTGGTGCCGCAATTATACTCTTAGATCAAAAGAAAAAGAAAAGAATTTGGTGCAAAGAATGGTTGAAAAAAAGAAATCATTATAGCCATATTAATTTGCTCCAAGAATTAGAAATTGATGAACCAGGAGACCTATACAATTACTTGCGCATGGATCAAGAATCATTTGAATTTTTATTAAATCTCATAGAGCCTAAAATTACTAGACAGAATACTAAAATGAGACCGTCAGTGACTGCAAAAGAACGATTACTTGCCACGCTGAGATATTTAGCTACAGGTAGAACTTATGAAGACATGAAATTTTCTTGTGCTATATCACCTCAACTACTAGGGAAGATTATACCGGAGACTTGCAGAGAATTGTTTAAAGCATTAAAAGACGAATTTATTAAGGTAAGTGTTTATAATGTTAAAAACATATTAAAAAATTAACAACATCAAATCAACTAATTATCGTTTCAACTGAACTTAACAATAATTTGTACTTCCCAATTTTACTCAATTATTTTAGTTATTTCTTATCATTAAATTTTATGTATTTATTTATATCACCAAGATTATTCATACTAACGTCTTCGATGATGTTTATGTTCGGAAGATACACTTGCTCAGATAATTCTTCATGAGTTACATATGGTTGGCGTTGGCGATCTCGTGGATATAACGTAATCATACTTGGTGACTGCATAGAAGTTTGTTGGTAGTTTGGAACATATTCTGGGCACGAGTACGACGTTATGTTTTGAGCTTGTACAGATATGTTTGAATTGACATTTAAAAGGCCCATTCTGCCATTATACATAATTTCAGATATCATTTTTTTTGCGATGATGCATTGTATGTCATCCATCTGGTCGAGGTCAAAGGCAACGCTGTCCCCAAACGCTTGTTCTTTATAGCGTTGCTGCAGTTCGTTGCTGGCAATGTCTAAAAACTTAGCTTTTTTTTGTGCTAAGTTAATAGTAGTTTTTTTATTTTTTACGGTAGACGCACCTTGGTGCGGTGGTACATCCGATGAAGTGCTTGGACTGGGAAGCTCATTTGTCTGAAAATGAAAATTATTATGTCAATATAATTATTTTTTTTTTGTTCTAGTTTCCGTCGACTACTGAAGATTGGTTGGAAGTTGCACGTGGTTTCGCAGATTCATGGAATTTTGAAAATTGCTGCGGGGCTATGGATGGCAAACATGTTGCTATTAAACAGCCTCCGAACAGTGGCTCCTACTACTTCAATTACAAGTCCTATTACAGCGTTATTTTATTTGCAATTGTCAACGCTAATTATGAATACCTGTATATATATACTGGGACAAACGGCAGGGTATCTGATGGGGGCGTGATACAAGAAACTGATTTCCATGACAAACTTGAAAACGGACTGTTGAATCTTCCACCGCCGAGTATCCTTAGAAACTCACACATTCGAGCTCCCTATGTTTTTATAGGAGACGATGCGTTTCAATTGTCTGAACACCTAATGAAACCATATCGTAAAGATATTAATACCCCGAGACAAGAAAAAATCTTTAACTACCGTTTGTGTAGGGCACGCCGAACTGTTGAAAACACTTTTGGGATAACAGCCTGTCGGTTTAGAGTATTATTATCTACTATAACTCTAGAAAACTTGAATAATATTGATTCTGTTGTATTGGCTTGTTGTGCTCTACACAATTTTTTGCGACGAGAATCTTCTAACTATATGACAATTCGATGCATAGACCACGAAAATCATAATAACACAGTTACTCCAGGAGAATGGCGACAAGAGCAATCACATCAGCTTGATGGGTTGTTGAACAGAGGACGCAATTGTGACGAGAGAGCTAAAGCTGTTAGAAAAATGTTTACAAAGTATTATAATTCTGAAGGTCAAGTAGCATTCCAAAACCACTTTTCATAGTTACGTACATTATCAAATGATATTACTAGGTAGGTACTTCAAATAAAGTCAATTCTATTATAATATTGTGTTTTATTAAAAAAACCTATACATACCTACACAAGTACACACCTACCTAAGTTATCTACCTACAAGATAATAAAATGTGAATGTATTAACTGTTCGAAAAGTCGGCATAATGAGAAAGTTGGCAAAAGTCCTGAAAATTCTACCTATCTACTTATTAAGTACCAACATAATATTATGTTAAATATCTAATAAGTTTAGAATAAACTGTGAATGTAATGTATACTTACCAATGAATCATCTGCCAAAGAATAAGGCGGAGAGCTTATGGAAGACGTTCCAGCTCGAGCTTCCTCTTGATCTGAAGTGAATTGGAGCAGATTGAAATACCACAAACTAGGCACGTACACATCATCTGATGATGAACCCGTTCTAGTTGACTGACGTACTTTACGCAGTTCACGCCTGTAGGAGTTCCGTAGGGAATCAATTTTTTTCTTGACATAGGCTAAATCAGCTTCGGGGTGTATTTCCTTACATTTTATAATTAAATTTTGGTAGGCAGCATTGCGTAATTCTGAGTTCATAAACTCTTTGCTTTTTACCTTCCATAAGCATTGGTAATTTTTATACTCTGCTAAAAATTCTTCCCAGAATAATTTATTTTCATTAAAACTCATTTTCTTTTATTAATACTTATTTTCGAAAAAAGAACACGTGAAGTATCGAATTTACGGACAAAGAAAATCAAATCCATTGCAGGAGCGTTTTTTGAATTTGGAACATTACAACGCTCCAGCAATGTTGTATGAAACGGCGTGCTGGGGTTATTAATTACATTGCGTTCACGTGGCTGTATAGCCATAAATGCGTTTGCCTTTCGCCACAGATGATAAATAGAAAATTGGCGGCAAAGCTGAAAATTCGTCTTGATTAATTATTTACATACTTAATAAATAAGATTTAATAATTAAAATGAGTTTCAACGGTTCAGAGAGTAAAATGGAGATTGATTGTACTCCACCAGATTTAAGATCAGAAGCCAAATTGGCAATGGAAAACCTGCTTCCAGCGAAGTCAAAAGAAAAATACATGAAAGTACTTATATGAAAATTTTATACTATAAATCATAAAAGACGTCTGTACTGGGTGCTGTCGCTCTCAGGTCTGAGGACAGGCGGCCCGCGATGAGCATTCACGTACGGACATGTCTGTACGGACTTGTGCCCGCGCAGACAAAATGAGATCGCGCGGACGAGCAACGGGCAGTCTGCCAGACTGACTGCGACGGTCCTACACTAGCAAACATTGCACAGACCTGTAGTAGCGAGGTCCGGCGGGCATGTCTGCAGACTTGCCCGCGGGCATGTCCGTCTAGTGAATGGCCCGCTTTACATCACGCTAAAATATAGTGACGTGTCTCATTTTTTCCCGCCATCTATAGATATTCCGCCATGACAGCGATGACAGGCCTTTTTCCCGCCTCTCAGCTATTTCCCGTGGCCTTTTACAAATTGTAGTCCTACCCTCATAGTTGAGATGAAAATAAAGTTACTGAGGGTTCCTTACCAAATGGGATTTCCCATAATTAGGTTACATAACCAACGAGTTGCGGCCCGTAATTGTTTTTGCTTGTACATTGCGCTCGTATTAATATAGTGATGTATTTTAATTTATTAGTTTTCGTGTTGTTACTGTTTTAATTGCAGCTACAGTTGTTTTGCTATTTTTCATTATAAAGTTAGTTAATTAGTGAGTAGAACTGTAAGTGGACTGATTTTGTGGCTGTTTCAGTGTTTAAGTTTCATACCTATATTTAAATTGAAAGTTTCATTTTAGTAGCTGTTAAAATTGTTATTTAGTTTATTGTACCTACATGATAAATGAGTGAGTGCTAACTAATTAATGTTAATGGAAATATGGAAATGCTGACGGCGGACGGAGTGCTGGCGGTAAGTACATTTATTGTTTTGTATCACCTTATATCATAAAAGACACTTGCAAATTTAACCTACTAAAGTAAAATAAACCAAACGGCACAAAACGTGGACATAGAAGATAAATCAGAACGCATTTCTAACACCGCGAAATCTCCACACTTATTTGAGACGTGTTTTGTTTATTCTAATTCTACCTTATTGTTAGAAACATAGGATTGAGTTTAGCTTGTTTTAATAGTAAAAATGTTTGTGTGCGGCAGTGGGTGCCAATTTTTCAAAACACCCCTCCCCCCGCTGCCGGAAACGCACCCCCTCTTCCTGTAAGCTTGGGATCGATAGCTCACCCGACTGCTATTGTAACTGTGGCCACGTGGAAAATACTCGAGATATTACTCATAATATATTTTAATGGGAGTATTTCATTTATGAGATGGCATTTAATTGTCGTCCATTTAGCTTAGATTACTGTCATGGACCTTTCGCACGGTCATGTAAGTGTTTTACTAAACATAGTTTTTCAAATCGTTAGTTATTTCATAATCAAAATTTGTAACTATCTTTTCGACTTTTCGGCGAAATTGCATCAGCTATATTTAGAACACACTGTCTAAATATAGTTAAATATTGTATATCCATCCGTGTTGGGGTCATGGCGCACTGTAAAGCTCCATTTCGACACAGCCTTGAACCCGGCAACACGTGGGTCTCAGCGAATACCAAATGATGTTCACGCTACTCCTTGAATAGGCTTTCAAGGAGTAGCGTCTTTAAATACAAAGGAAATTGAACTTTGTGTGACATTGTTAAAGTTCAATAGAGCTTGATAAGAGTGATAAATGTCTAGCGTTCTGTTTTGCTTTTGATATTGCCTCTATGTATTACGTTTGTGAATCAAATTTTGCTTCAAAGTATTGTTTATTTTTAAATATGTAATCAGATTTGAATCCCATACATATTTATCTACAAATATCACAAATATACATATCAATAAATAAGTTTATTAGGTGTCTACTTTTAAAAATATTAACAATGTTAATAGCCACTTCTAGCCCTAAATATTATTGTCACCGTCGCGCCCAAAAACTCAACTTTCTCTCCTACAGTCAACCACATATTTCAATTATCTAAACATAGTACCTTCCCTACACCATGTTTAAATTAAAACATGTCACGCAAAGCATCTTTCCCCTATACTTGTTGACCGTACAATGCCATGCGAATGTTAACTAAGACCGACACAAGAGGTTAATGTTACAGCTTAGCCGCTTAGCCTTCCCGCCTCCCGCTGAAAACAATGTCGGCCGCCATCTTCCTTTTTTACTTTTTCACACAGACAAGAAAACTCGGCGTTGGAACTTCCCTACTTTTCGTGTTTCATTCATGTTTAGAGTTTTTTGTTTTTGCAAATGAATATTGTTTTACTTTTACACTTTTTATGTGCTTACTTATTTCTTTTGTTGTATTTTGTTTAATAGAATATTATTTGCTCAATATAATTGTGTAAAAAATTGAAATATTTGATATGATTATTTACTGATGACTGAGGTCAATTCGATAATAAAAACAACAACTTATTTTTAAATATTTTATCTGATGTAAACACCCTTATGGCACATCTAAAGTTTGGCAGTCTAATATAGTCGAAAATGTAACTTATGTAACTAACCCTCTAAAACGCTATCAAAAACATAATATTTTTATTGAAACAAATTGATATTTAGTGGGAAACTAAATAACACCGTCTCAACATGACTATCTGAAAGCTGCACTTAAATTTAATTCGATTTATCGCACTAAAAGTGTAAAGAGGTTGAAAACTTAAAAGGTTTGCAGTCAAAATCACATTAGGCCATTATAAAACTTGTGCCAACTTTTACACTTTGATAAATGACTTTTTAAACTGTTGGCAACACTTAGTGTGTCACGTTAAGTGGAATAGAACGTTGTTTACCCTACATTGTTGCAAGGGGTAAAAACTTGCCATCTATTCTAATTTAAAAGTAAAATGGCTGAACACTGGTAAATTTGAATATACTTCTTTTAAAAGTCTTTGGAGCAAGTGCCCATATTTTTATCTATCAAACTAAATAACAACAAAAACTTGTGTGTAAAGTTGATGTTGTAATGTATTTGTAACAGCAATATCAAATGATTAATTAGGCGTTAATTAAATATTCATAAGCCAAGCACAATGTGACTAAATTCAAAATTAATATCAGTGTTGACTTTACAAATAAATGTGGTCATAGTATTCATAATTGGTTGCTTTGCGGTTGATTTATAACCGTCGTTTTTTTTCTAATCTGATATCGAAACTCTTATGAAACCTTATTACTTAATAACACATGAATCCCAATAAACCTCTCCAATCACACAATTAAACAGTCCGCAATTCATTAATACCGAAAAGAAATATTTACTTTCCCCAAAATGGAATACATTACCAAAAAATCCCACACAAACTACCGTAATATTACTCTTATTAATTACTCTACATTAATGATAAGCAAACAGACCGGGTAAGAACAAACATGGGCCGTTGAAAAATTCAAATATTAAGAGCAAATTCTGTTATATAACGAGCGTAGTTTTCGCATAATATTTACATATGCTATGTAATAAGTAGCTATAATATTACCACCCTTGTTTTTTTAACATGTTTACTGAAGACGCATCTACATACCGGGTGCCTATACAAACAGACAGTGTAAACAGGCCCTTATGAACGCATCCCGCTCTCAATGAACCCCTTGTCCGATTTTAGTGAGATTTTATTTAAATCTGGGTTTTAATGTTGTTGGAGTAATGTTCGTTTGTAAGATGTTGTAGATAGGACCATTTTAACCATAAAAACAGTAATTTTAAAGCATAAGTTCCTATATCCTATATGATATTTTATTTGTACCACGCACCGTTTCATAATTTCCTCGCGAGTTTTGATTGTATATTGACTTGAAATCATCCACGTTTTAGGTGTTTCTAGCAAGTAATTTTCCGATAATACACTTTTCGACTTAACGCGAGTTATCTTACCAATCGCAAGGTTAGTCATATAAAAGTGGTGTTAACGATGACGAGACAGCCACCTTACCGCGGTGTAAACTGGATTTTATTTTACCTGGATACGTGCCTCAGGCAATCCGATCTTTTCAGCCAGTCTTTCCCGCGCGAACACGTCGGGGTAATGCGTCCGCTCGAATTCTGTACAACAAAATACACAGTTTAGAAGAAAATATAAACTTACATACATTCAACAAGAACGTTCATTACCAAAAATAAGTAACAGCTTAGTGATACTAGTTAGTTACATTGCAACCTTCAGAGTTAGGACAATAGTGATTTAATGAACTAATTAAAAACGCCGAGATTCTAGAATAACGTTAGGTAAATATTCAATACATGCAGCAATGTTTATAAGAATGCATAATTAAGTATATGAGTAATTAACTGAGTGAATAAAAATTTTAAAATTAATAAAAATAACAGTGACTTCAAAGTGAAAATTAAGCACACACATAACACAAAGAACAAAACATCTAACAACAAAAAAGAAACGATCTCGATCGCGCAATAAACCAATACGCTATTCGAACGAACAAACAAACAACGTATAAGTAAGATTAACACGAACGACATCAATAATTGGGCCCAGTGCCACCGTCCGAGAGCATGACAAACATTGGGGGCCCATATTTATTTACTTACTAATAACCGTGTTATGGCAAACAATAAATAAGATGAAAAGGACATTGGGAAATAGGTTTATGAAGACTCCAGGGACTATTGAGGGCCGGGAGAGGTACTTGGATTTTAGTCCTGATTTTTTCTGATTATTTGTGATGCTGAAGTATGTTATTGTTGGAATTTCAGCTCAAAATACAAATTAACACAAACTTTCATCAGTCTATCTACTACATAAATACTCCTGTTTTAAAAGTAATAGAGTACTTTATATTAGATTGACTGTTGCTGCAAACTTTTGCTCTACATTCCTACGTCAGTCAAAATTCCCAAACGTACAGTTTGGACAAAAGGCTCGAAAATGAATATGTGAATAATACCTCAATAAATTGCCTATAGTACCTTATATTTTGAATACTACGTGTAGTTTTAGGAGATCAATGGAAATTTGCATGTGGTTTAACGGCTAAGTCACTTAAAATTTTTGACGTCTTACCTTTTTCAAGGCTATCTATCTGGTCGTTGGTGAAGGAGGTTCTATTTCTCTGCAGCTTCCGTTTGAGTCGTAGCCTCATTTGCGAGTCTTCGTCCCCTGATGATGCGTGCTCGCTGTTGCCGTCTGATCCAGCCTCTGATTGTAATGGATCTGCTGGAGAAATTATTTCATTAACATAATGGGCAAAAAAATTTTTCGCCATTGGGATCGAGAATTTTCCTTTTGGGAAGACGACCGTTGTGGTCTATTGGATGGAATGGATTTGGATGGCTGGTTGCGTTATTGATCATGAACATCGTACTTCAGTTCTATTATGGGGCATATTTTATGGCATCAGTTTCAAATTAGACAATGAACAAGAACATTTGTACTCTTATTTGTAGAGAGGGTAGTCAAAGAATGTATAACATACAAAGCCGACTCTTCATCATAAACTATCAAAATAGCTCTCGAACAAAACGTTTCAACGACTATCAAGCAAATGCGTCAGCAGTATTGCACAAAATTACCCTTCAGAATTACACAGAAAAATTACAAACACTAGTCATCGTGACCCCTCACTACCAACGAAGTAGTGAATTGTAGAGTTCAAGTTACACCGGTTGTTTACAGCCCCCAAAGTTAGGGTGATAGCGAAATTAAACGTTACTCGTAATGTTGTCGACATGCCTCCAGCTAATTGATTAATTTGCTTTATGGTTGAAGCACTTGAGTCCGGGGTTCGATTCCCAACTCGGTAATGTGCGCACGGGTTACTGAGCCCGCTCAATGGAAGGACTGTTACGCAATCTGTCACATTTTCTGATACCGATGTATTGTGGGCGTGCAACTAATATAAGTAATGGAAGTTAACTTAGCGTGACTTTGAGTAAAGAAATGAAAGAAAAAAAGAAGCTCAGTCAGGCAACTATTACTATTTTTATTATGTCAGTAGGAGAGTAGCATAAAGAACGATCTTAACTAGATAGAAGAGTCAACATTTAACCTAGAACAAATCAGCAGTACATACGAACTACCTTCAAATAATTTAAGTATAATATAGTTCCCTAATTGAAAGCAAAACGCTGGAAACTAAAATAATAATTATATCCACTAAACTGTTGGATCAGAACACTTACTTCAAAAAGCACAGGGGTGTCATATCTAATCAAAAGGTAAATAAATTTTAAGTTCAGTAAATAAACAAACGAGACACAAAGGTATCACAAAAGCGACAAAACTGTAACACACTGTAAATACCGCACTTGAATGATGATTGATGCGCGACATTCGCTGAGCGAAACATGGCGGCCTTTCCAATCGCTTGACAATTTTGATGGATCGCTTGTCGCGTGACGCATGTCGCCAGTGTGTGCGCGCCCTTACAGACACCTTTAATGAGGCTGTGTTTATAAGCGATGGTTTGTTTTAATTTGAGAGAATTTAAAGATTTATATCGATGGATACAGATTATAATAATCATTGTAAGTAGATTCAGGAAGAAAACAAGGATTACAATGATTGGCGTTCATAAAACAACATAAAAGATTATCTTCAATCATTCGTTTTCTATAAAGACAATCTGATATTATTACAATCCAAACAATCGAATATTTTCATTAGGTATTTATTACCGGTCCCTACAAAAAATAAAAGAGGGAATTCATTAAAAAAATCAATTCTGTCGACGGCGGTACTTAACCGCAATTCCACCAATAACGACTTACAAATGATCGAAAAAAAAACTTCCTCTATCCAAGAGAAAGGCCTCGAAGGGCGGGATGAAACACGAAAAATACATAAGAGAAAATAATAGTAGTAAGAAAATAAGAAAAGGAACGAAATAAAAGTGGGGGCGGTGGAAAAAAATTGGAGAAAATAAGCACAAAGGGGAGTGAAGAAAGTCGGCTGCCGGGGAGATAAAGCGGAATTGAAGTTATCGGGGCGAAACACGACGGTCGTAGGTGGGGGGCCGATTGCCGGCGCGCGATTATGTGAGATCGATACTGTCACTCAACTGAGCGGGGCCGAGGCATGAGAGGCTGCGGGATACCTGGATGCTGATTGTTGTTGGTCAGTTTTGAGAAAATTAAAGCTTAATTGGGAATTTAATTTACGAAAGCTGCAGGCTAATACAAAAATATTTGCTGCTATTCAATGTAAGTCTTCGATGGTTTCTGTGTGAATCATCAGCACCAGCGGTTCTTATCCTTTTTTATTCTTTTAAATTAACGTGAATTTAATAGTAACTTGACTTCTACCCGTAAAAATCTCAATTAGGTTTAAACCCTAGACAAAAAATATTCAGCTTATATTAAAAGTTCTAATATTCCTAAACGGTTTTCTAATCGCTGCCTCCTATGGCTTAGACCGCGTCTCCAAGAACAAGTCCTCTGCGGCTGGACAAGGCGCGATCCGCCTAATTCGCCACGCTTCCGCGAATAAATGTTCGCTGGATACATTTCTTTTATACTTTACCTTGGAAATATACATAATCCCTTGTTTCAAAACTAGTTTTATTACAATTAAACAAATAATACAAATTCGCAAATTGTTTGTGTTAAAAGTAGGCTATTAAGTCGTTGCATTGGATATAAATAACCCTTAAATAAATCATCGTCTATTAGTACAAATTGATCCCAAACATTTTACTATCACGCCCTAATAGAGATCATAACCAATTAGTTAAGACCCCATGTGAAGTCAAATGTATCACTCATCTAATACATTACACGAGTGTCTAGAGAAAACGGGGGTCACGATAAATTTGCTTGTTTGTAATCAACCGGTCACTAAATGTGCTCGTAGCCAAAATTACTTAGCGTGGGGCTGATAACGTCCAGTTTTTATTATTGTTCGTACAAGTGGGGGCCATTTGAGTAATTTTCTCCAAGATAGGGGATTAGAATAAAGAAAGTTTTGTGTTCAGTTGTTCTGCAGTTGTGTTTGCAATTTCACGGAATTGTTTCTACTCAAGAATTGACTTTTACATTTTTAGTAACTTGTATTAGGTACATTAACATAATTTAAGAATAGTCTAATGTAG
Source organism: Autographa pulchrina (assembly GCA_905475315.1). NCBI lineage: Eukaryota > Metazoa > Arthropoda > Insecta > Lepidoptera > Noctuidae > Autographa > Autographa pulchrina. The sequence continues at coordinate 7,111,284 of FR997775.1, forward strand.
TTATATATAGATTATTCATTAACATAAGGTCATATCGATGTAAGCTTTTAAACGATCCAACAAAAACAAAAGCACCCAGTGTTAAAAAATCACGTCAAAAACAGTCCAAAAACGATCCCCTCAAAAACACGATCAATTACAATCATCGTTAAACACTGAATGAACGATTGAAACTATACTAAACGCATAATTGCGATGTAACACAATCTGTAACACGTGTTACTACTAACGAGTACACTTTACATGTTAAAGTCAATTACGCAACTGAGCTTGATGCGAAACCACTTCGCAACAACAAAAAGGCATTGTTTCGCACTAACTGCTCCAAGAGTACTCAACTTAGAGGGATTGTCGATATCGATAGTTTTTGTTTTATCGAGCATGCCTGTGACACCTGGACGTTTCGCTTTCAAAGGGTAGGTTTCATACTGTAAATGCATTGGAAGAAAAAAGTTGTCGTTTAATGTGATAGGATGAAATTGAGACGACAATTTGGACGGAAAACTTCAGGCTTTCTATTTTATAGTTTAACAAATCGATATTTTTAGTTTGTCTATCGCAGTTGAATCGCTTTTTATTGAAAGCCTCGTTTTAGAGAACGATTTAAAATGCGATCGGGACAAATTGAATGGAGTAAAAGTGCGTGTATAACTAGTATAAACATGAATGATTTGCCAGCGGCCGCGCCGCGTCACTGGCTCGCCGCTTACAAATATTTGTTCGCAGTTCATACCTAACTGAATCTGTTGTGTACGTTTAGAAATTGTTCAAATTTTATTGTTACTGATATTTTACGGGCGGATTTTGTTTTGGGAAACCATTTTTATCATAACTTGAAATTTATATAATATAATCTTTCGTAGGCTTATGTGCTATCTTCAGTTGGCAACCTAAGCGATGTCCAGTGGATAAAAATTATGCAGATAGGCTATTTGAATTAAATAGGTCCGTTAAGTAAATATGTGTATTAAAGACACTAGAGGGAGGTAGGTAGTGACATTATGGGGAAATTACATTTCATTATTTATGAAAAAAAAATACAAAAGATGAAGGTCGAAGGAGTTACGCATTATCCACATCGCAAAACGTTATGAGGAGTATGGTAACTAACATTGTGACACGAGAATTTTATATATAAGAAGATTATACTTAATTCGGTTATACGGACATATTTATAGCTCAAAAACAAAAATAATGATTGCCAAAAAACACAAAATAATGCGGAACCGCTTTACTGTCCTCAAATCTTTTTTATTTTTATTACTATTTTTCACTGATACTTTTTAGGAATTTCGAAACAATTTCATGTTAAAGAACTGTCAAAACGTTTGGTAGACTCTACTCGTGATCAGAGAGCTGGTTTGTTCCTTGCACAGAGAATCGGCATAGCCATTCAACGTGGCAATGCTGCCAGCCTTCTGGGCACGTTTCCCGCTATTGACAAGGATGACGATGAGTTTTTTGACGCGTGTTAGTTTTATTTATTTATATAAGATTTAATTTTAGTATAGTTGTAAATAAGTGTTTTTAATTTTTATGGCAATAAAATTTAATGTTATAATTATCAAACTAAAATGAATGATTATTTTCAACCGTCAAGTTTATTAGCGATTGATTAGCGCGCGGTTGCGGTGGCTTGTGTTGGCTCGGAACCACTGCGCTAATTCTATTGTGTACTCTATATCAGACGACACACAAACTATTTGCCCAATTATTTGTGTTATCCACTGGGCAAATATTGAGCAATTTTGTGTGGTTCGTTGGATTAGATACACAATGTCTAGCGTGGAATGTTTTGTTACATGTTTTTTTGGAAAGTTTAATTATTATTCGTTTATTTAGGAGGCATGTAGCTGTCACAAAGTTGTGAACACATTCAAGAATTGAACGGTTAATTACATAGTACTTTTTTAAATATTGTGGAAGTGAGTTTAAAATAAACGGTTCTGAAGAGATTTTATGCGAAGATCTTATGATGATTATCCTTTTGATTGGATTTGGATTTGATTATGTGAATTATCATAAAATAAGAGATCGAAGTGTCCAAAGCTTCTTAACTGAGTCTAGTTCCTCACAACACATCAAGGCTATCGCACAGAGGGACACTAAAGTCTGGTATTGAAAACAACCACTTTGACTTTATAACCATCGAGAAAAAATGTAGAACGTAACAACAAAATTGCAAAAAAACGCGTAACACGTCAAAACACGTCGCATTTTCCCGCGTAGATATGTACCCTTACAACGAGCGTCAATCACACTCGCGAGAGAGCTTTTTGTGCGAAAATACATCGGCCATTTTATATTTTTTTCCATTTTGTATACTTCCGAAACATTGGGCGTAGCCATCGAACCGTGAGGAAAACAGTACGTCGAATATTAAAAATGTGTTGTGGCGATGCGATATGTAGTAGTACTGTAGGCTTTATACAATTGAAACTTGATTCATCTAAGTGGTTGTACCGTTTAAACTATTAGCATTGTCAGTTTCATCAAATTGTTCATCGATATACCTAGTTGTTCATCGATATAGTGGTTAGTTTTATAAAGATTTTGTTTTGATATTCTGTTGTTTTGTGTCTTTGCGTCATTTGATAGAGCTTTTTCTACACGGGTTCTGTTACAGTTTTCCTAATAGTCAAACTTCTCAAAGATATTCAGCAACATTAAAAAAGAATATGACATAAAAAGATATTCAAACTAAAATATATTATAACGATAATTCTATTCCGTAAAGGGCTGTCCGTAATTTTGGTAAAAAACATATTTGTGCCGTGTTTGTTCGGGCGTGGGCAATAAAAACTGCCCCTTCATATATGTATGGCCGGTCATTGGTCCTGCCTTTACATGCGCCGTTAAAATATATATACGGTAAAAGTTACCATGTATTTTAATGGTTTTAGGAAGAATATTTTATGTACTATAGAAGTTATTATTAGGTTAGGATGCTATCTCTTCATTTCCTGCTCATTTTACAAGCTAAAAAAAAATATTTCTGACAGATTGTTAACATTTTTTACTTAAAAATTCCAGTTGGTTTGAAGCTAGTCGTCTATTCTAGTAACATTTAATTCCTAAAGACGTTAAAGGTTTAAACTGCTCGACAACAAATTTTCTACAGGCACCTTTCGAGAATCGAATTTGTAAAACTGAATGCCGTCGCAAAAGTTAATTAAGCCAGCCACCCTCCACAAATATACACAACACAGTTATATTTGAAGTGTAAAAAGCATTCGCCATTTTATTCAGCAGACCTTTAGTTATACGCCATTAAAATTTTGTGATTTCACTCCGTATCAATGACTTGTAGTACAAAGTCTGTAGAATATTTTTAATTAACTGCTCTCGTATAATTTATTTCAATAGCCAAGAATTAATTAGGTCGCTTACTGTTTCATTACCTGGACATCGACGCAATACATTTTCGCACATTATTAAAAACTTTTTATAAAATAAACAGATTAAAAATGTTGCATTCGAAATTCTTGAATGGAATATCGTTTAAAATCTTGAAATAAGATTCTAAATTCAAACAGTCGAAACTCGTCAATACACATTGCTAAACCAACGGAAAGTTTGGCCGAGTTCGGGCGAATCCCGAAGCTTGCCGAAGTTTGCCGAATGGTACAAAACAAAAATGTGGAGTGTTACATACTTAGAGGAAGAGGTTCTTTTTAGCGTCTGTTCGGTGCAAACTGGGCTAGTATTCGGGTCACGTGGCGGAGGCTAAACAACGCCCACACGTGAAAAGTATGAAGAAAAGTTTGTGCTACTATCTAGGTAACTTACAGAAGTACAATATATAGCTATAACAAGAGAAGATTTGTGGAATATCGTTTTGAAAAAAAAAACAGTTATATTTTGCTAAAAGTTTTTGTAAATAGAATACATAATGTTTTTTGATACTGATATGGAAAATAATTTCACCATACATATAAAATAACAATGTAAAAAAAGCCCCTCAAAGCACCTATTTATTTCAATCTAAATCAAAACAAACTCACGTTTATTTAATGACTATTCAAAATATTGCTTACAATTTCAACTAATATATTAATAATTGTCCGAAATAAATGATATTATTATTATTATTATTAATAAGTAAAATGACTCAGAAGTTTCGTAGAATTTTCAGTAAACTTAACCTTCTGTCTTTTACATTACCAGGATAAGGTCCATTTCATCACTGAAGGAGTGTGGAGTCAAGGGGTTAATCCCCACAGCTGACCTGTGATCTTGAGGTCATTTTTGAAAGGAGACCCCTCACTTGAGTGACTTTATTAGCATCCGAGTGGACAAGATGACTGAACACAGTTTGCGGGTAGTTTTAGTTTTATACGCAAATTAGGGAGGTAAGGGTAAACAGAATAGTTATTGATGATATTCGTAATTTGTAAGTCGGTGAAAGTTATGATTTTGTGGTTGCAAGATAGTATTTTGTATGTTGACTTTATTGGCGAAGTAAATAAACGTAATGTAGATCTACGACGTACGACAATAACAATAAATGCGCAGTTACTAGATCCTTGAGTAAATTAGGTTAAAGTCATGTGACAACAATCTCTTATTTACAATAGGTAACTAAATGACTTCAAATTTAAAGTCAGTGGTGACCCACTAGCCAAAGGAAATAACGCATTACCGCAAGCAGCATACAAGCCACAAACAAGATTACACTAATACTGACGCGTACATAGAATACAAGTACAAATAATACACAAAAGAGGCATATAATACAGTGGGCCGCAGCCGAGGTGTTTGGGAAGAAACTCTGTAACAATCCACCCCACCCTCCCCTCAGTAGGGCTGCCCCAAACTTTGAAGATACGAGATGAACTCTGTTTTGTAATGAGACTTTTTTGTTTGTTGGGAAACTCGATGTTAGTTATGTAGGTTTGTTTGCTGTTTTTGTACTTGTATGCGCTTTGAGAAATTTTATGGTGATTAATATTATATTTTAAGCGATGGCTGTACGTTGTATTACACATTATAACTATCGTTTAAGAACACATCAACACGCTGTTTGACAAACTCTTTGCCAATTTTCAATGGGTTAAATTCAGCATTTTTATGTAAGATATGTCATAAGATACTAATACACAGTCATTTTATGCATAAATACTTAACACAAAACAAAAATCAACGACGAATATAATCTGTACTTTAATTCACCGGTACAAAGGACCCTAAGCCTGTAAGAGTCAACCCTACAGGTCTGTGTCGTCCCCAAAGGCATGAGTCGCGACACGGCGTCAAAGCGAAATAGGAAAAGAACATCTACCAATGTCGTGAAACGTCACCGTATATCGAGATATCGATAAATATATCGATATAGATGGAAGAATCGATACGCTTTCCACTCGAATGGAAACTATGTGCAGTCGTTTGATCCTGTAAAGGAGTTATTCATATTTTCCAACTTGTGTTTGACGGTTTGGCGTTTTGGAGATATTATGTTCGTTCTTAAGCGATGTGATATCGTGACTAGTGGTGATCAGATTACTAGAGTTTTTCGTTGTTTTTTTTGTTAATTCCCGTAATATAATAAACATGTAGTGCGATAGTTTTAAAGTTAGTAACTTTAACACATTCTTAAATGTCTTTCTATCGCTACTTCTCACCTTGACATGACAAATGGAGCATGAAACTTAACGATTTTAAACTAATTGTCGTTTCAGTAATCGCCCAATAGACAATATAATTGATATACTTTACTAGGTCCTTTGTAATGATGAATGGAAATTCAGATTATCTCATCGAATTTTATATTTATTTATTTTAGACTAACCTCTTTTATGTTCCTCAGCGGTGGTCCTATTTAGTTGTGGTGGTAGTGGCGGTGGTATCGCCGGGGCAGTGGGTGCAGCTGGTAAACCTGGGTACCACCACCCTGAGGCCGCCTGGCCGTTGAACATCCTTAGTTTCTCGTACACGCTGTCGTTCTGCGCAGACGCAGCTTGCTCCTTTTGTGATGCCAGGTTTCTTAGGACTCGGTTTATTGATGATACCTGTGAGAATATTTTGTTGTTAGATCATATGGAAAATCAATGATGATATAATATGAAATCAATGATGCATAGGATCTTATTCAGGTCAGAGTAGATAGTGTAGACCTCAAAATTGGTTCGTGCGGGAGGTTCCATCCTCGTATTTACCCATTTTTGTATTTATTATTATTTTACGTAGTGTACCTACTCTATCATGAAGAGTTTTATTTACAAATCTGTCACACCTACAAAAACCACGCTTATTTCATTCCACAAAATATTTAAAGAGCTCCAAGGCGGGCTCCCACTCAACACAAAGCCATTCATCTTTCCATTCCAAATTTCGATTCGATTACGAACAAAATACCTAGCGAGAACACTTGGTACATTGTAATCGCGCCCCGCCGACCGATTTCCCGGCCGTAGGGAAAAATACATTTCCCCGTTGCCAATGGCAACAAGAAAACAGATATTATACTCGGGGACGCCCCAACATAACTATAAATAGTACCTATAGGTACGGCGTAAAATGGGCATACATAGAATTTTATACTTGTGTGGGTGAGTTAGGTTTTTACGCATGCGTAGTTTTCGGTGAAAGTAGATAGATATTGGGGTTTTTAGGGCCTCGGGGGTGCGGTGCGGTCAGAGGGGGAGGGATGCCCTAATCTGTGTCCCTTTGAGGCTCCCGATTGGAATTTAGTAATCATATTAGATTTTAAATTACACGTGTTAGCAAGTTAAAAGGGTGGGGTTCCCGACGCAATTTATTTCCTATTAGATAGTTGTTTGGCTGATAGGGAAGCGGAGCGTATCCTTTTATGTATAAGTACATTATACATGTTATTTGGGGGATATACAGTACATATGTATCGATTTTGGTTCATATTTTTTTTGTCATTTACTCATATTGGAAGTCTTATAAATACCTTAAGATTCAGTCCTAATAAGAATAAAATAATCAAATTATTTTGATACACATTCTATTTCCACAAAAGAATAATAAACCTTGCATAACAGTCATAAAGTCATCTAACTTCAGCTTAGCTCGCTTCAAGTTACGTTTCACTCAAATATGCTAGTACAGGCTAGGAGAAAGTTACAAATTCACAAGTTTCTATATCAAAGGGACTTATGTAACTTAACGCGTGTCTCTGTAAATTCTCGATCCTCTTATTGTGAACAGGTGTAAATAACTCTGTTTCATGAAAGAATATGCCTTTGAAGATACTTCAAGTTAGTAAAAAATATTGCTCATAGTATCTAAGGTACAAATTCTGTATTTTTTTTTTATCTTTCGCTTAGTACAGCATTTTAGTTAGGAAAAAGTAAAAAGAGAACTAAATGGTAAGCAGATGTAGTGTATAATTCCGCTGAATTAAATTTGCATTAATCACTGTGAACTGGTCTCGTTAGATATCACAAGTTTTTTATGAAGCCATATGAATATCATTGATAATATTTTTACCTATTTACATTAAGTTTTCCAACTCAGATAGTCCAAGATATTAAAAAAAAAAAAATTCTTTACTTAACTTGTAATTTTTTTTTATTATATACCTATACAATATTAAAGTAAAGCTCAAACAATTTTAAAGTCCAGCCATACTTGAACAGGTATACAACAAACTATCACAAAATATAAGTACAAAATTCAGCGAAGCGTGCGGCGCTGTAACATGTTTGATTTAATCCCTTGTACCGCTAAGGGAAGATAATGCGTCTATACGGCACAGTTGCAGATATAACCATATTACTATAGATATACAGCCTTATATTGTTCATGTAGGTACCATACGAAATTCATGTTCAAATTTTCTAGGCATGTTTTGCAGGGAGCTGTTTTAGAATTTCAAAACGGATTTGACTAAAGCGTTTGATAAAGTAAAGCATTCAAATTATGTGCTTTTTTAAATATTTTTTTGTGTTGGTCAATGATGAGAAATGTACCTATATACGACACTTGAAAAATAACTTTAAAATAATAGTAGATAAGATTCTTCTTAAAGGTCGCAAAAAATTAATTGTAAGAAACGTTGAAATAAAACCAGTTTATAATTCTCAAAAGGTCAAATTAGAAATTATTCCAACACTCATCCTGACTGATTGAAAACCAATTACTAAATTCAAATGCATCCAATAAGATAGCATAAAAAGTGGTTCTATTATAACGAAAACATTTTGAATTTCGAGCATCGAGTTCACCAATAGGAATGGTGCAGTTAAACGCGAATTCTGTTCGTGACAGCCGAGCGGCCAATCAGATGGGTACACGAAAAGATTAAAGAGCGTACGTTCCTATTAGAATTTTAAAGGTTTTTTTTTATTTTATTTATTCTTTTACGCGAATATTTTTGTTTGAAGTGGCCAGGAACTGACGGCTGAATTGTAATGGAATAAAAACGGCGTCTATACAGTTTACAAATGTAGGCACAAAAATGTTGGAAAAAAACTAGGAAATCGAAAGACATTTTCACATAAGAAATAATAATAAATACCTAACTAGGAAACTCAAAAAATTTTAAGAATTTATGATTCAATAAGTTTGATATTTATAAGAACCTTAAAAAAAAGGATTTGGATAAACCTTATCCAAATACCAAATAAAACATAATTTTGCCGTTCTATCAATTGTAACCGACATCACCGCAAACAATGTCAACCTTCAATGACACTCCTAGAATCACAAACGTATTTCACTTTTTTAACCAATACTCAAAAAACGGGCACGTGTCTGAACCCGGTTAGTATTTTAACCGGGATATTTGTTCAGTTGTCATTATTTGAGGAATCGGCCCGCTAATCGTGTGTTCTTTTACATTATAACGCAAGAATGAACGCAGCTGTGGGGTTTTTTTAGAATATAAGTATCTATTATAATTCAAAAATTTGTTGCGCTAATTGGCTTTGTGTTTTGATAGTTGTTTTTTTGAGGGATAGTAATTTATATTAATTTGTCTGGAGTTAATATTTTTTGACTCTTAATTAGAACTTTGAGGCCTTGAAGAAACAATTGAATAACAGTGCAAGTACTTTACCAAAAAGACCAGAACTTTTTGACGCTTTTTAATAAAAATGACAAAAAATAAATTTACTATTTAAATTAATAGGTAGTGATAAAAAACCAGTTATAAATATTAAGAATATTATGTCTACGGTCATTTGAATATAACTTCCACCAATTCTTTTCCCTGTACAAGTACTTTTATTTTTACATGATTCCGACGTACGCCCTTTTTGTGTTGAGCGGGTCGAATTAGTGTCCACCGATGTGTGTAAAGGGTCTAAAACTTTCGGCAGTTTTAGACGAGCGGCAATGTGTGTGACGCTCGTGTATCCAGGGGTTTAAAACGAGTTTTTTTTAAATAACATTAATAATATAATGTAGTCAGTGAACGATGATTTGCAGGCATCGCAAATTACGTGTAAAATTAATTAATGCCGAACGCTTTACGTAGTTTTTAATACGTTATTGGATGGTTTATTATAAGTGAGCTTTTGTTTGGATGCAATTAACTACGTAATGAGATAAATGTAGATCGGCGATACTTAATGGAAACACAAACAAATTGCGTCATACCTACGTATTTAGATAGATTGAAAAAAATATAAATGCAAAGTAAATACTTGCTTGGACAAGCAACGTAAGAGATTTCTAAGACTTTAATTAAACTTAATCCTTCGAAAAAAATAAATTACGCAACTCCACCAGACCGTAACAAAATGTTAATTTAATAAAACAATAATATTAAAGTTGCATAAATTCTTCGTAAACCAAGCACTACCGTACATGGCATGTAACTTGATATGTCTGACACCGCTCAACTTCGTGACAGGCGGCTCTGCGCGTGCGCATAACACCCTGCGCCGAGTTATTGTTATGTTCAAATATTAGAGCATTTATTTGTTGTATCGAGATTTTTTAAATAAAAAACGTAAATATTTTTATTCAATTTAAATAGGAGGTTTCGAAAATATTCCTCAATTCGCAAAAAAGGGTTTAGAAAAAAAATTGAGTCCTTTTCTAAAGCGATAGAATTTAATTATTTATTGTAATTCAAATGAAAACTTTGGTGAGGGACTATAATTAAATATTTAAAAGCGTTATTGACGCCTCCAATAAAATAAAATTCAGTTAAACACTTACAGACAAACAATAAAACGAGCAAGTCGAAAACATAATTACCAAGATAAATATCTAAGTTGTAACATCTAATTAAAATCGAGCATATTATATCAAGTTTCGCGACGAGCGATAGCGTCTAGCGATCGTTTCTGAGCGCGGGCGATCTGCTGTCACTGTGACAGTTGACAGGTGTCACGAGCAGGGCCGCCAACATTAAAATGTTGTATTATTTTATTTCACGTGAGAATCGTTCATCATTTGTAGTGTCATGTTGGTTTATGGGAAAGGATGTTAGATGTAGGGATGGGGTTGATGATTGACGTTTTAGGCCAAAAAGTCTTACTGAGATTAAAATTATAGCACAAAATGATTAGAAGGAATCAGAAATTATAGTATCCATACAATAAAATAATAAAGAAAGTTTTATACCTTAGGTAATTAAATACAAACGTGCCAAAAAATAGCCTTCTATTAAAATGTTCATCGAGAATTGTAAGATAAATTGGGTACCTAAACTTACACCAACATACTTGATGTTGAAATCTTTACTAGCCTAATCAGTTGATAAAAATAATAAATTAGTTAAATAACAAATAATTATCAAACATAATATTTTTATCACAAAAATATAACCAAAATTAATTAGTCTATTAGATCTGTAATTAGACCGTCATGCCAGCCCTTGGATGTGATGCGTCAGTGCACCTCATTAGTCTGACCACGGTCATAGTGATAGATCATCCGGCGACCGATAGTGCTAAGATCCACCCGGTGGTCTCTCGTTACACAAAAAGTTATGTTAGAAAATCGACATTTACGCGGTTAATCAAATTTGTTGGGCTTTATCATCGATCAAGGATCGTTGGTTAAATTTTTGTGATTGATTGGGACAAAATTAGGAGTTTGCTGTTTTTGAGTAAGGACGAGCTTCTAATGTGTTGGCAATAGTTATTTTGATTCTAAAATACAATTTAATTTGGGTCTTAGAACTGGCTAACGGTTTTTAAGTCAATTGCTCTTGATACACAAAAAAAAATGCCGAAAACATCTACTAAAACCTCAGTCGATGATTTTCGTAAACCGTACAAATAACTTCTCTAGTAAGCAGTTAATCACCTAAACGATCTGGCCCCACATATAAGTACAAAAGAAACATCGTCATTGAATGGAAATCCTTGTACCATTAATCCATCCACTTTTCCATGTCCATTCACCATCAAACCGATACCAAAGGTATCTTCACAAAAACCATTACTATGAATACAAATACCCATAGAGGAAGGGGCATTCATCCCCTAGAATTACTATTAGTATTATCTATAAACATTTTAACGTACACGGTTAACCCGCGGAGACCCGGGTTCGATTCCCCGGTGAAAAGCGATTGTGGGGTGCGGTTGGAGGGGTGTTTTTTTGCCATTCTCTTAGGGCGCACAGATTGGGGCGGTCTGTCTCAGTTCATTATGGATGTTAAGTTGTTGTCGGTGATTTGGATTGAAGTGGGTTTTTTGTTGAACAAAATATTGATAGTTTTTGCAACATGTACTTCAAATTTTGGATGGAATCGATCGAATTACAATAGTTTTAACGGTATCAACTGGGACTTATAGCAATAAGTACTTAGTAATTATCTACATATTGTGTGGGTACCTAGGGTAGTAAAAAATAGACTTAAAACTTCATTATTGAAATAAACCATTTAGGACAATAATTGTTGGTACACTATTTTTAGGGTTTACTCGTATAATTACTATTTACTGAAAACAAACAGCTCAAAAAACACTTTTTTACAAATAATTTTTCATTCAATATTTAAATAACCTCATTTATTATTCCCAATATGGTTGTTTAATACCTTCACAAAATATAAATTACTTTGATAGTCATTAAGGGCAGAACATTGTCCCATGAGGGACGCCCGTTGAAGTACCGAATATGTCACACACCGCGGTGTAAGTGCGAGCAACAGAGTGTGTCATAGGGCTGTGGGGAGTCTGCGCCCGTTTTAAATACCGTATTGTAATCGACCATAATTACAGTATCTACTTTTAGAAATACAGTTGTGTTATTGATTCTGTTTCGTGGTGTAACTATTTAGTATGTTATCAGTGCGGAAGGTATAAATATTTTGTTAGATGATATTTATTTTGCCAGATTTTTTGTTGTTCTCATTTGGAAAAGATTGGTGTAATTAACCGAAGTTTTACCGGTAAACAGAATGAGCGATTTAGATAGGATGTAACCTCCTATTATATTATTATCAGGCTCCATTTAGCAAGTTATTTTTTGCCTGAGTATTATTTATTAAGAGATTTGTGTCGTTGTTTATCATTTATATATTAAATGACATAAAATCCCAAACAACCGCGTCAACTTTCACTGCATACAACATAGCTGATCCACTAAAAATATATCCGATTAAAAAACGTAAACACGTCGTCCTTGCGACACTTTAACCCAAACTCAACTAAAAGGTGTCTCCAATTACAAAGGTATTGCGTGTTGACGAAAATGAGAACGTTCATACGCCACATAATACGAAGCCTCCGAAATGCCTCGCAGTAGCGATTCGGTGGTGTCAAGTTGCACGCGACTAATTCTGGCAGCTACAACTTTGGTAACTGTTTTGAAATTAACGAGAGGCACTGCTTTTAGTAAAGAGTAAATTAGATTTTTATAATTTTGGAATTTATATTTGTCACTGACGATAACATAAAAATAAACATAAGTCAAACCCATGTTACAATAAAGTGATCAATTCAGTGTAAATACTCAAAACAAGTAAGAAGTATCTAGTATAAAACCAAAGACTAAATTCAAACTTACTACGTTAGATCTAGTTCCAACAAAACAGCAGAATCAGCCGCCTCGACGCGCCTCGCTCGATCGAACTCATGAATTCTAAATTTAAATTAGATGTCTCCAAATCGTATTTAACGGTCCGCGGGCGCAACTGTTGATTGGCGATGTTTGCGTCTCTCGTGTTCTTCGTTTAGCACCATTTACTATTTCAATTTCTTTAAATAGATAATTGAAAATATTTGTATGTTTATTTTCATGTTTTTTGTGTGATTTGGAAATTTTCCTGAGGTTTGTAACTTATTCTAGAGCTCATTTGTTACATAAAGACGGTAAATAATTTACTACATTTCAAAATGAGCCCTTTCCCCTTAATAGTATAAAATTCCTTTACATTACCATAAATATCAGTGGACTTAAAACCGTCAATTCCTATGCCATCATAAGCAGTTGACGTTAATCCGCGAGACAGGGGCAGCGATACAACTCAATGCAGATCCTTACAGAATAACCACAAGTGTGAAAGAGATATCGAATATTCTGTGCATTCATGCGTAAACGTGGAATTATTGTATAGCGGGCCGGGAGAAAAGCGGCGTAAGTATGTGGCGCGCTTTTGAGAAATTGTTTTCAGCGATTGAAAGGTTTGAAAGTGACAGAAAGATTTGAAGTTGATATTCTTTGTTAGATTTAGGTTACATTTATTTACTAAGAAATGTTTTACATTTGTATAAGAAATATTTTTTTTGGTATTATTTAAAATGAAGAACGAATGAAGTTAGCGTAGTTTGAAATCGTGTCAAACAAATATGACAAAGTGTAATTTATTCAAAAGCTACACTACTCACATTCACTAAAATAAAAGTGTAACATTGTTGTAATATATTTGCATGTCCTCCATATTCAACATCCTCAGTAAGCGGTGCCTACAGGACATAAGCCTATCTGACACTTTTACACTTACACCATTCTACCACTGAGCCGTCATCGATTGTTCCACGTATTTTTGTCCGCTTTTAGTTGGTAAGAAACATCACGCCCATTCGACCGTTATGACTAGGCAGCGGAACGCACGACATATATCTGTCCTTCTCTAATACGTGTGTGGACTATCACCCTGTCCCTTTCACCTATTTGCCCAGTGGGCCGAGTGCGTAGGTACGACAGTCATAAAAATAGCCCCTTTGGCGCCGAATCTTCTAGGGGTATTTCGATTTTGTGTCCTCTTGTTACGTAGGGTGGATAATGTAGGTATTTTTATGATTACTTATAGGTACGGCTTTATGTGGAAGACAGGCTTGATATAGGATTCCGAGCTTAATTTCTTAGGCTAATGGACAACAAGGCTGTAACTGTCTTGAGTTTGACTTTTACTGTTTTTCGTCCTTTTTAAGATCGGAGAAATAAATATTTCTAAATAGGCGCAGTTCTTTGTTAAAAATCTTTTTCCATGCCACTTAAATCAATAGACCCTGCTCTCTACTTGATTCTTATTCAGACAAAATAGTGTATTAATTACTCGTACTTTGAACTCTATTATGTCAATGAGAAATCCTCTCTAGATAATGTACATTATAATGTAACATATCCGCAAAACCAACATATTTTAAGTTTTAACTGTCGGCAACTATTTTTTTGTACCATTGTGTCATTGAGTGTTTACATTGTACCACAGATCGGGATCACAAAACATTATATTTTGGAATGTGACAATATTAACAGAAAAATTGGTCCGATGTAGAAAAAAAGGGACAAGGATGACTTGATATTATGTCAACGGTTCCTTACGTATATTATTTTTATTTGTATTTTTGTTTTCAGCAATGTTAAACCTAGGGAATAACCAATGTAAAGTTATACATAGTTAGAAGTGATCCTAAATATTACGCGACTACTTATTTATTTTAAAATATACTAATATTTCAAATACACATTAACTTTTCTCTACTTTTTCGAAAAGTAATTATTTTTCTATAATGAAGTAATTAATTACTTCACTATTATACGATTGCGGCAACAATAGTTATCGATTTTCAACTGCGTTACAGTGCAACAGATCCCTAAAAATTACCAATTTTTCATTTTGTTATTTTTTGCCGTGATTGGCTGGGCAGATGTTGGAGCCGTCTGGTTCGATTACCGGCCGTGTCACTTTATCAATGGCTTTATTTTATATCTTGTCCGTGATATTTTTCACAGAGAATCGCGGTTTTTATATTTTTTCTTTTTTTACTCTTCTCATTAATTGTAGGATAGAATGTTCGTATCTTGTTACTTTACATGGATTTTATGACGACGTGTAATTGCTACGGTGTAGTTTTATTTTATTTGTTATGGCCTAGATTTAAATTTATACAAGCTAAGGTTATGAGAAATAAAATAACTTTGTTTAGTTCTTTGTTTTGTTTGTCGTAATGTAGAGATTGTAATCAATCATGTAATAAGTTTTATGGGCAATTATCTGAAGTAGATACTTAAATGTGTGTCGGGATTTAGAGTTCATCTTATATTTATTTATTACATTTCTTTGAGCACTCAATATTATACGCATACAATTCCGCATATAATTTGTTATTGACACAAAAGTTGACAGAGCTAATAACAGAATGGGACAGAAAATTTATGAACTCGAACAATAATAGATGCGTATTTGTATAGATCTATACAAAAACCTAATAAAACGGCATCAAACATCCCGAACCCGAAATTTTATAAGCCATCATCAATAACAGAATGGAGCGTTTGTAGTGAACATGGTCCGTCTTGAAAAGATTCCGGACAATGGGCCCGCGTCCGTCCGAAACATATGCTCTAAAAATGTAAAATTGCGAAATTGGATTAAAAGAGAATTATTGTCACCGAACTTTGTCCAGATTATTTTGATGGGCGGCACAATGGACCCTCGAGCATATGTTTTGTGAGTTTTAATTAGATATATCTTATTTCTAATAATATTTTGACGTTTGCTATATCGTTGTAATTGTTATGTGTTATGTGGAGGCATTGACGCAGCTTGATTGACACGTGAAGGCAGACGCTTCGAATGGATACTGCTATAGATAGTGTTTCATGCCATATCTTTGAATCAGTCCCAAATACTGGCATAGCATAGGTATAGCGAATATTCGGTTTGGTTTATGTTGCAAGCTTGTGTTGCAACTGAAAGGCTCTTGTTTATGATAGCATAAATATTGTCCTATGGTTCTAATTTTACTCATGCATGTAAAATCACAGACCTTCTAAAACATTGATGATAGTCGCATCCTTCTCACTCTAAAGGTGAATTTAACCAAGTGCGAACATTGTATCCTTGAAAACTCACTATTCAATCAGTCAGATCCGGAATTTCGTCGCATATTATTACATCCACCCAAAAACCATAAAAAAAATACTCACACTAGGTATGTTGTCATTATTGCACACGTTTTCGCTCAGCAGACGATCCCTGATCTCCCACGCGAAGATCGAAGGACACTCCCTCTTGTAGTCAGCTATCTTCTGGACAACCGGCGTGGTGGCCACTCGTGGCTTCGACCCTCCAATCGCCCGCGGTTTTATCGATCCCGTCTCGTAATATCTGCGTGCAAAGCTGAATTTAGTTTGGAAAATGAAGGGAACAAATGAGCTGGCTTTTTTTGCTCAAGTATTTGTGTTAGTAACGAAAAAGTTGGTTGATAAACAGTGTCAAACATATTGCTGTCTTGTAAAAGTAATGTTGGAATCGTCTAACGTTAGCTGTGACTTTAAATACTATAAAATGTTAATCAATTTGTGGTATCTTATGTGTTGGAATGTATGATTGTTTGTGTGCCTCATTAGTTTCATCTGTAATGTAACTGAAAATGAACAATGTTAAGATTATAGATAAATCATAAAAAAGACACGTTATGCCAGCACACAAGTATTAATTAAAAACAAGTTATTAATCCATACATGTGTGTATTCTAAAAATAGTTATTTTTTTAGATCCATTACGTGTTAATTAGCCTAATCTTGTTAGCTTACATTGCAAAATTTTAAGTTTCAATACTTTATTTAGTATCATCTGGACCTTACGTGTCTATGTTAAAGAGGCGAAGAATCGTTACTAAAACCGGAATATTTTTTCATACATAATTTCTACTAATTTCCTGTAACGAGTATCTAATACAGTATTTTCCTCTACAACTTATCAGAACATCCCTTCAACTAAATACTATTAAAACACAATTACAAACATAATCTGCCATCCCCTTAACTTCAAGTACCTATACAAAACGTTGCCAAATTCCGTCTGATTGTCTCGACACTACCAAAGGAAATTAAACTTTACTGTGTGGGGATAAGGTTAATTGTTCTACGTGTAAACGATGTGTAGGGTAGTACTGAAGCAATGCATTGTGAGACAGACGTATGTCGATTTCGACGGAGTAATCTTGATCCTTGTAAATGTTAAACATGTCTTGATACTTTCGTTCTAAAAACCTGTGTTCATCTATATTTGGCAGGCTGTAAATAATACGTAGATGGATGGTTAATAAACACCTATTTTCTTGTTATATGTAATATATTTTTCGTACCTATTTGTCATTTTGCTTCGGAAACTGAAATATTTGAGCATGGTTTAAATAATGTAAAAAAAAAATAGGTAAATGAATTAGTTTTAATTGAAACAAAAGCCTGATTTTTTATCGTAGCACTTACTGTTAGACGATCCTACTAACCCACTGTCAAGATTTATTTTGTCGTTTTGAACCAACAGAAAGAAAAGTATCTATATCTAAGATCCAAAGCAAACACGCAACCAAAACAAACACAACCCATATTCAATACAATAAGGGAAACCGTTACAAGTAATTATAGAGCAATAACGAGCATCTTATCGATATTGTCATCGATAAAGTTTGCTTAGGCATTGTCGATAAACATTTGCAGGGTATTAGCCCTTACGATCGTAATCGCTTTCGCCTCAGGCTTACGAAAGGGCGGGCCGAAGGGCTGACTACTTTTTAATTGAGGGCTTTAAGTTCAACGAATTTTGATTATATGTTGTGCTTTTAGGTTAAGAAGAGGGTTATTTGAATGGTGTGACTTGTGAGGGAAAGGCGGTATTGAGGTTTATGAAAAAGAGAGGGACGACCCAATGAAAAAAAAAAAGTATAGAAATAAATCAATAATATTCAGTCATTTCAAATAATTAATTATTAGAAGAGACAAGTCCTATATTATGTTACGAATTTCTACGTTTTGCAAGTTATGGACATTTTCAGTAAATAGTGATATTATTTAACGTAACAGATTTAGCAAAATGGGGTATAAAAGGTATTTTGCTTCAATCAAACCTAGTAACTCAAAACATTCAATACCACCATTTCCCGTATACCGTCCATATTCATTCGATAGAAATTATACTGCAAATTGCTTTCCACGTGTTCCCCAAATTAGAACTAACTAAGTACACACTAGGTACTTAATACAACAGTTTTGGAAAACCAAACTTTGATCAAGTAACTAAATTGCTGGCCACAAACGCAACAGAAATCGCAAACAAATTGTCGCCCAACCGAGCAATTATTGCATCAAACAATAATAAATTGATCGAAATCAGTACCGTTGGGCCACAATGCTGTGGCAACTCGACCAACCTTAATTCATTGTTTCAACTCCATTGCTCGCTTCTCAAGCGATACAAACAATTCAATTCGTAAAACCAGTTGTCACAACTCAGTGGACGCGTAAGTGGTGCCAACTACCGTGACATCAGGGGGTCGAAGATTAGATGGAGATAGAGCATCAGGGGCAACGATTGAGCACTTATCAGAGATTGTTTTTGAAGTGGTTATTTAAACGTAACCGAGTTACGTTCGCCCTATTGAAAATATGTCACAGAAACTCACAGTACGCTACTTCATTTTTGGCAACAAATCGAAGTGAAATAATAAGAATTACATGCAAAAAAAAAACCCTTTTGTATCACAATCTTGATCAGAAACATTCTAAACAACGCTATCATTACAATCTCGAACTATTTCAATAGACATCCCTCGACTTTGGTTCCGTGGCTAAAGTTTCCCCAAACATTGGAAATCGCTATCAAACGTGAGTTAACAGCGGGAACTCTTCTTAATTAGGAGTCCTGCGACGCTTGCCTTTCTGTATAACCCTGAGGAACTCTTTGCAACCCCTTTCCCGCAGTAATTGGCACGATAAGAATGTCCAGGGGTGTGTGAGAACTATAGAGGCACTTGCAGCCGTTGACTCTGAAGGAAGTAAAGAAATAACGAATTTGCTATTTCCAACTTTTGACACGCTAGCTATGGATTGTGTAGACATTGATGGCAAAGGGATTGTTTTTCCATGAAAAAATTAATGGTAATTACATAATTGGGTCGTGAGGTCGTGATCAACACTTAAAGAAATAAATAATATAAGGACAGATTTTATGTATGACCATAAGAAACAGTTGCTATTGTTATAAGTAATTTCAGTCCTATAAATGCTTCACGCAAGAGGAATCTAAGAAATACAGTCCAGAAAATCTGCAGTTCAATAACCCCAAACATGAAATATTTTCCTAACAAAAAACAACTTGTTTCGCCAATATCTTAACAAGCAAAACATTACAAAATAATAGCACATGCCCAGAGGGCAATATTATAGGGTTCGCTGGGCCAAATTTATTTTTCCTATAAGATCTCTTGAAGTGGCGTCAAGCAGTCTCCCTCAGTAGGGGTGCCAATTACTGGAAAATAATGTTTTAGTTTGATTTTTATTTAGGGGCGGTCGTGGGACAGCCCTGAAAGGCACACCCTATATTAAAATGAGTATACTTCTTTGATTGACGTCTTTGCATTTTTTATTGTGTGATTGACTTTTGACGTTTGTTCCCATTGAACGAAATCTTTATTGTAAATGAATTGTGTTTTAATGTTACATGTGAATTAACAGAAATAAAAAATATGTTACAATATGTTTAGGACCATAAACCGAGTATTGTTGGTTGTTTTCTTTTCTCGGATTTAAGTCTCAGTTTGTGATTTAAAGTTCTAACAAATCTCTTCAATTACGATTAACACGAACTACTGCATTAATTTCAATAAGCACTTGATCCATGAGGGCCAAAATCCTAATCTACTGATAAAATCGCAATCAAACAATAAAATTGCTGTCGAAATTAGAGCCGGCACCCCATCGGCCACCCGATGTCGATTCCCACCTAGCTACCCCGCCGCGCACACGTCAACCATTCAACAAAAACAATACACTATGGGAATGCAAACTCCAACTATTGTATTGATTAAGTCATTGAAATATTCCTTAATTTTGTCCACGGCATTGTTGACACCATTGTGCGGTTCCTTGGGCGGTATTATGGGAATTCCATCAATTTGCTAACGCGTGTCGTAAGAATTTGACCCCATCGCACTTAGACATAATCGATTCTTTGACTTTTGTTGTTCCACAATAGGTTTTGTGCTAAATAATTCATTTATTCGTGTAATATTATTCTTTTTAATTGTTATGGGTGCTTAGCCTAGTAACGTGATTGAATTGATTTCGCGAACAATTAAGAAGTCTTAGGTAATTTTGAATTGAGGTTAAGAAATTTTCCTTTAAGTAATATGTTCTTATTATAAGACGTTTCTAAATGAAAAATGTAATTTGTTGGTAGTAAGTAATTCAGTAGTGTCAGGCATGATAGATGATAGCCTTTGTGTAACGATATTCTCTATCTCCGGATAAAGTTTGTAGACCTTGAAAATATGAAAGCCTAATAAAAGCTGTTGCCAATGAGCGATTACAGAGGTTTAAAGATTTTCAGCAAACCTTTATTTGGAAATTTATCTGATGGATAAATTCAGTTTAAAAATAGCTTATTATATTCTAAAGATAGAGGTCTAATGATTTCATTCAAATTTTATACAACAGTTACATGTTTTAGTAAATATACCTAGTAACTAGTTTTTAAGAACCAATTATTGACGTTGACAAACACAATGTCATACAATATTATATAGCTGTCAAACTTGATAATTTATGATTCAAACAGTAGTTTACACGGTCTATTTGCGACGATGTTCAATCGCGCGCAACATTAAACGAACCCGCTATCATCTCAATTAAAGGTTCTTCTAAAAGGAATTTTCGTGTAGTGTATAAAAGACACTAAAAACCAACAGACCTGCCGAGTATCTTGGAGACGCAGCCGTTGGAGACCTGCAGGATGCGGCTGATGTCGCAGGGCCGCGCGCCCGAGTGCGCCAGCTCCACGATCTTCTGGCGCGTGGAGTCCGGCAGCGGCCGCCCGTTGACGTAGACGCCTCCGAGCTGGTTGATCCCGCTGTGCCCGGCTGAGGAGCAACCGAATAGGGCTCCACCCCCCATCGCCGCGCTGTGCATCAGCTCATCTGTAAAGAGGCAGGTGTTAATGGAACGGGGGCAAGGCTTATTTGGTTATGTAACCAGATAACCGTTGACTACTTGATAGGAACGTTATGTACATGTCTGTCCTATGCAAACGATTGGTTGTATTGTCTTAGAAAAGACAAAAGTTTTGATCGATGTGCTAAGAAGAAGCATTTGAGAGGAACTTGTTAACCTGTGATGGGACACTTTTAGGATGATACTATTTCCTTCCCTTAAAAGAATATATATTTATGTAAATTAATATATTGCATCTGTTATTCAATGAATGAAATTTAACGCTGAAGTTCTCGAAAACCTTAAGCCTAACAAATCCAAGAGTATTTCATATTTGAGGATAAAATCATTGTGTACAAATATTAGATCCTCGAAGAATACAAAGAAGTTTTCGAAATTGAATTTAACAATAAACATCACATCTGCACCTCTTCAAATGCTCTTCCGGACTTTACTCAAGTACCAACCTATGCAGAATGCAGAATTGTGCATAGAAACATCCTTAGAAATGATCACCTAGATAATATCTGCTCAAACTATAGACATCGGCCATCTTCCACAAAAAATAGAGTAAAAAACTTAACCCGTTTAAAAAAATAATCCGCTTTGCGAAAAGTATCTTTAATAAAAAAGGGGTTTCGCGGTGCAAGATAGAAAACCACAAATTTTATCTAATCTCCGCAGATACGATGATATTTTGAGGTCCATTGTTTGCACGAACCGTTAATACGTCCTTTTTGATATGGGTTCTTTAGTTATATTTTTTGTGTCGTTGAAATAATAACTCTTAAAGATACTACTCATATAGAGTACTTTTAGAAGTAGTCCATAAAAAGCTCAAAAATTTGGAATCAACAAACTCAGGCCCAGTTTGTTAGTCTAGTACCCAATTATTAAAACATAAAGCACATACCTAACATATGGTTATGAGAATTGCTCTGAATTAACACAGACGTCCTTTAATCGTACGAAATTAGACGGTTGGTCTGGCCACAATTATAACCACGCCGCCTGTTTACAAGCCAATAGTCTTCAATAGGAGTGCATTAGATCGGATGGGCACCGTCAGACTATTCTTTTATCCTCCCCTCACAAACACGCAGTAAAAAGTGAACAATTGGATGCAATTTGTGGGCGAATTTGGGGCAAGCCCTTGATTAAGGCCCTAAAGGGTGGGGCTAAGTTCATTGTTTTGACCCGACGTTTTTTTGCGGTCGTCTCGCGTATAATTTTCGAAGTTCGTGCGTCGAATACAAAAGTCTTCTCTTTTGTTTTATCTCTTTTAAATTGATAGCTTTTTATTGGTTGATCATTCTTGTGGAGACTGTCTTTGTACATAACGTAGATGTTTCTAAATATACTGTCTTGTAACTGTAAATATAATTCTTTTCTGCGTAGATGTTTGCTGCGACCGTTACTGAAAAGTAAACGCTCTAGCTAGTTGTATTCAACCCTACACCTTCCTCATTTTTTTGCGTTAAAACTAACACTTAGGTTCCCCGTCTAACCATAAGGCCGAAAACAAATTAATACGTCAAGTCGTTCGCCAATTAAGTGTGCGTTTCGAGTGGCAAGTTGTCGCGTCGCTGTTGTTAATCGCGCTGTGCTCACCTTGCAGGCAGCTAACAAGCGCGCTTTAAAAGAACAATGGACAATCGTACGCCCACCCTACGCCCTCGAGGGTGTAAGTGTTAGGCGGTAGCGGGAGCGGGCTGTGTACTTATGTATGTAAAAATATATAGGTTTCTTTTTGAATGGATAATTTTGAAGCAAAAGATCCTTTGTTTAAAAAGTGTATTTTCATAGTATTTCAGTAGCCTCAGAATTTAAGTAATTTTATATTTGACTGTGGTAAAATTTAAAGGATATTAATAAATTGGTCTTTTATGTCCTTTTGCACCAATAGGTTTGTTCCTAAATGTTAAATAAGGTTGCACAGTCTAATTCATATGATTATGGGAAAGGAGAAAAATGACGATGAACTGGACACATTTGGCTATATGGTATACGAATTTAAGAAAAACCAGTTAGATGCGAGTATGAGGTTCAGAGACGTAAAATTACCTAGATAAATACAAAGTACAATATATATAGTAAACATACGTAGACAGTGAACATAAAATCGCTCCCGCTTCAGCTTACATTACAATCGCTTGTAACACTCACTGTTGGCGCAAGTACGCATGTCGTGAGGGAGTGTTTTAATTTCAGAGGTGCAATTTATTCGAGCGATTTATTTTTAATCCCCGTTTTTATGGTGCGACGCCATAAATTTCATTTATAGTTGTTGTTATTTTTTTAGTTTTATATTTACGTGCATGTGTGTGTGTAGTTTTATTGCGGATAATTCTCGCTGTGACATTTAGTGGATGTGGCGTTGCTGGTTAAAATGTAGGCGGATTTACTTTGCAAAAAATGTGGTTGGAAAGGTTGTAAATTTAATTCCTGACGGTGGTTTTTTACTTGTAAAAATAGTGAACTATGTAGTTTAATTTAATTATATCTACTCTTTAAGTAACATCTTAAAGATTTTAATAATAATCAACAGTTACCTATATTATCAGCTTAACGTAGCACAAAAACTGTCATCAAATAAATAAAGCGCCATATTAAACATTAATCAAACTTTTACATAATACAGCACATAAGGGTTGCAACCCTGTAGCAAACAGCACACCTGGCGTCCATCCCCTTTTAATACTCTTCTTATTATTATTTTGTATCTGTTTTTGAATTGCTTAAATCTATGGGGGAGATTTAATTGTACGCTAAACGCCATCCGCCATATTGGATGCGCTGAATCTCGTTTCGAATGATTTGAATTTGGAACGGATAGCATTAATTTGTTTTACCATAGAGTATTTACTTTAAGTTAAACCTGTTTGGTACGGTTTTTGTTTAGATATCTAGTCAATTTATTTTAAAAACGTGTTTGAGATATATTATGTAAACATAAAAATGTTTTAAAATTTAAAATGTAACTTTTTAAAGTTACATGTACTTTCTTAATTATTCTAAGACACTTCTGACTAACGGTGAAGGAAAACATCGTGAGGAAACCTGGATTCTAAAATTGGGATCTGAAATCGCCAATCCGCAATTGAGCAAGCGTGGTGATCAATGCTCGTGCCTTCTCTATATGAGAAGAGGCCTGTGCCCAGCAGTGGGACGTTTATAGGATGGAATTATTATTTCGTAATAATTAATCTTTTCTTTAAACGTTTTCACGAATTGTGCCTATTTTAATACAAACATACATTACCTACTAAGAAATATAAATTGCAGTAAGTGTTGGCCTGCTGCCGTCGAGTATTTATTTCATAGATAATTACATAACGACAATGTAGGTAAATAAAATGATAACAGAAAATTCGTCAGTTCGATTTTTTTTATCTGAGATCAGAGCAAGGCCGTGTAAAAACTACAACATAATCATAAAAAAAACTTTAAAATTTTTATGCGATAGTCGCTCGCAACTTTTTTTGTTCAGACTGTTGGTTTATTCGGCAATGACATAATTTATAGCTAATAGTGACAGCCACGCCCCTTTTATGAATGGGAAAAAATGCTGTCATTGATAAAATATATTCTATAGATCTGTTAAGTGTCTATGAATAAAAAAAGTTTGATAAAAATTAAATTTATTATTAAAACATTTTGCAAAATATGTGTGATGTTAATAAACAATAAGTGCTCAAATAACAGATTATTAAGTTTACAAACAAAACAATTTTTAATCTCCACCTAACGGTTCATTAGAGCTTAAAACAAAACTTAATTATAATATGCAAGTCTTATTAAAAACAGTAACAAAACAGCCCTAAAGACATCTTTAAAAATTAAACAAAGTACACAATGGTTTTAATATCTTTTAACAAAAGACTAAAACATTGTTCTTTGCAAATTGTCATCGAGAATACAGTTAAGAAAAGATAAACTATTTCAACTACTAAGTACTTTGTAATCTTAGTTTTTGTTTGACAGCTTATAACTAGTCTGCTTTTAATAATAGAATAACGTTATTGTTTCTTTACAGTTATTAAAAAATAACAATCTAATGAATAGCAAGACACTATTATTCTGTTTTTTTTTAGTTAGCCTACGTTGTCCCACTGCTGGGCAAAGGCCTCCCCCAAATCTTTCCACATTTCTCTTTCTCGAGCCACCTCGAACCAACCCTCGCAGAACGACTGTAGGTCGTCCTGCCACCTCCTCCTGGGCCGGCCTCGGCGGCGTCGTCCGTCTTCAGGCACCCATTGTGTTGTTATTTTAGCCCAGCGATCTCTGCACATACGGCTGACGTGACCAGCTGTTTTTATTTAATATTTATAAATACGTATTTTTTTATCTATACTGTTACATTCTCGGGAAGTAATGAATTAAAAGAAGAATAATTAAAACTAAATTGAGCAGACATCAGGCATAATACGTAACGCAGCCAGGAAATATTCTAGCTATTCTAAATTCAAAATTTGAATATTCAAAGCGTTCCATCGGACACAGTCAGCCCGAAGCGGGGTACTCAATCATTAAAATTCCCACAGTGCAGCAACAAAGAAAAGTCTATTTATCCCTCTCCAACAACTGTTTTTCCGGTCTATTTGTCTTTATCTGGCGCTTAATGTGACACAATTGTCGCATGCTCCGTTTGCTTGGCTTGGCTATGGCGAAACATAATTATATTTCTGTTATGCTTTGAGCCAAGTCACCGGTTTTAATGGATTTCGGTATTGTGAGGTTCAATTCGCGATTAACTGTCTAAATTCTTTGCGAGAGTAACTTGTTTTGGTGCTCACCGAGTCGACAATTTAAAGCTACTGGTGTAACCGATTCCTGTTAAATGTAGGAGATTTTTCCTTGCAATTAATGTTTTTTTTTATATCTTCTAGCATATTTCTAGGTTTGTATTTACGAGTTATTGATATAAATAGTATCATATATTATTATAATAGTAGAATGTGGAAAATGCAATCATTATAGTCAGATAACTATTAAGTAAACAAAGACGTTATGTTATAATCTTAGTTCTCTAAAGAGGTTAACATAAACAAAACGTAACATAAATGTGTCTTCAAACGCAGCACAGCAAACACTAAACGCGTATTTGTCAAAAGGTCAGTTAACTTTAACGACTTGCAAACTTGCTAAGTTAGCCAGACTACCTTTACTAGGCTATGTAAATGAAGCTTAAGTGGGGACTATCTTTGAGATGCAGAGGAGGACAGAAAACATGTTTGAGGAAGTCTTGAATAATAGCTTCAGCGAGGTTAGGCGACTTCCTTTAAGGTCAAAATTCGGATTGGTTATCAGTTATCACTGTTTTCCATTTTCAAGCGATGAAGCTGATCGATTGTGTGTTTGACAGTTGACGTAAATTTGATTTTGACAGTATGTTTTTTTTCTTTGTTGAAGGATAGGTTATTTTAGTAATACATACGTAGATGGACAGTCTCAATGATTCCCTGCTGATCTGAGAACGAAGAAAAAACAGTGGTGAAGCACAACATCTATAAACTACATACTAAACGCTGTAAATTGAACGAACGATGTGTTGGCTCAAAAGACAATGCGTTAAAGCCAGTATATATTTAAAATTAGAACAGTATTTATTCATTTGCTTTTATAGACACATAGTTCTATTCAAAGAAGTGTTTAGTGTGTAGTTTTCAGATATTTTTGGCTTATCAAGTACTTATCTATTAACGTTATATTAATTTGTTATCTACATCGATTTATATCTTAGAAATCTGGATGACTGAGTAGGTACTTTTACCTAATTATTTACAATTCGATTTATAAAAAATACGTGTATGAAATTATCAAATGTCTTTTTAAACCTAGCCTAAAATTCTAGAGATCAGACATACAACTCAGAACGCAAAAGTCTAATCTATGTAGGGAAGTTAGCGTAAGTAAATCGCGCGACAAAAACCTAACTTATTTCGATGTCAACATCGTGAAGTTAATTTGAGTTGTGTTTACCTCATAAAGTGAGAACTTGACTAAGGTAGTAACTGATGCACTGTATTTGTTCGCAGGTTAATTAACTTTAACGACTTGTAAACTTGTGCGGGCTAGTGACTATAGTTGAACTCGTGTAGATTGTTGGACATCCCTATTGGATATAGATCATCATATGCCATATGGATGACGGAGCAATTTCCTAAGCACGGCTCTACCGATTCGCCTGGTTTCTGTTTTTGAAATTGTTGTGACAAAGTTTGTTTAAACAAAAATCCGTGGGAAATTATATTAAGGTTTGCCAAAACCCAGCGGAAAAGTTTAATGACGAAAACTTGATCTTGACCAGATCTTGATAGTTACTCACCATAATTATGTATCGCAATATTTAAGAGGATATTAAAGGCCTACATGAAAAGTGAACTGATTTAACCTATTATAATAATAATAATAATATCCTGGGACAACTCACACACGGTTATCTGATCCCAAGCTAAGCAGAGCTTGTGTTATGGTAACCAGACAACTGATAAACATACTTACATATTTTTAAATACATACATATTATAGATAAATTACACCCAGACACCAGAACAAATGATCATGCTCATCACACAACATTTGTCCTGGGCGGGAATCGAACCCACGACCTCCGGTATAGCAGTCAGGGTCACTAACCACTAGACCAACAGGCCCGTCAAGAAATTAAACAAGACATGTATTGTTAATAGTTTATGTTAAAACTCTATTCATAGTAAACCATTTATTCGATGGCTATGATGGTGCCAAATACCTTTTCAAAAACTATAAAAAAATTTAAGTCTATGTTCAGGAACACCTTCATAACATATTCGGGTTACAACCCCAATCCGCATAGTCCTAGGTCAGCTAACTCTAGAGCTTTCAAAGTTAGTAACTTTAACCGCGGATAACTTGGTGCCGGAATTGAAAGACCGACCTTTGACCATACATAAAATTGAGAATCGTTAAAATTTTTGCTTCGTTCATACATTGTTTAAGGAAATAATTTTGAACTAGACACTTATTTCTAAAATAGTTTTATTTCTTTTAATTAAGTTGTAAAATATGTTTATTTAATTATGTTCATTAAGTTGCATTCAGTTTATGTGCTTATCAAAAAGTAAGTATGATAGATTTTACCTCAACATACATAACTATTTACATTTCTTAATTATTTTTCTTTTATTATCTTACCAGTAAGATTGCATCCTTTAAAATTCAACAAAGACAACATAAACATAACTCTTTTCCTATCCGTACCTGTCAGTTAGAAATCAATGTAACAAATCGGCGGGAGTGCTTTGCTGACCGTACGAGCCGCAAAGCACCGAGAGATTCTAATTTATTTCTATTCTGAACACCCTGTATAGCTTCACATCCGAGCACCCTGTATCGCGGCATCTTTGGTGTTCAGTAGCATGTTACTATAAAGCGTGTTGCTATTGTTCTTGAAAAAAGACTTGATTGTCTATTGATCTGTTTGTGGCGGCATAAGTTTTTGTTTGAGTCATGTTTGACGTACATAACATTGAGATTTGCACCCGTAATTTTTGACTGGCCTGTTGGTCTAGTGGTTAGTGACCCTGACCGCTATACCGGAGGTTGTGGGTTCGATTCCCATCCAGGACAAATATTGTGTGATGAGCATGATCATTTGTTCTGGTGTCTGGGTGTAATTTATCTATAATATGTTTGTATTTAGAAATATATAAGTAAGTTTATCAGTTGTCTGGTTACCATAACACAAGCTCTGCTTAGCTTGGGATCAGATAACCGTGTGTGAGTTGTCCCAGGATATTATATTATTATTATTTAAAGAACCTTTCAAATTGCAAGTATCCATATAATTCATTACTATCCACTTAGCACAGACTACAGGTGAAACAGAACGGTCTGAGTCCTCTTAATAAGTAAGGGTCCTAAAACCGTCTGTAGCACTAAGTAG
Organism: Autographa pulchrina; assembly: GCA_905475315.1. Taxonomy (NCBI): domain Eukaryota; kingdom Metazoa; phylum Arthropoda; class Insecta; order Lepidoptera; family Noctuidae; genus Autographa; species Autographa pulchrina. The sequence continues at coordinate 7,140,523 of FR997775.1, forward strand.
TCACTTGATTAAGTCTACATCAGGGTAAAGTTCGACTGTCCAGTAACTTAGTGGTTGCTTAGAAGTACTTGATATTGTGAGAGTTACTCAGGGTTTTATTTAATTGGAATTAATTAATTTTCACGACATTATTTTTTTGTAATTGAAGGAGATTGAACTTTTAATAGAATTTATGGACTAAATTATTACTTAGTTACGTATTGGTAGCTTTGTATTTTGTAGTTTAGAACGGTAAAATATTACGACTAAACATTTTCGTAACAATCTCTCAAACGCGATTAATTCGACTGTACAGTTTACTGAAAGTTTATTTTTCAAGTTTTTATTATACATTAATCAGAAAGCCTTCACACAGCCACCAGAATATGAGCATAACTCACTATTTACTCATCACTTTATTTTCGATTAAGCATCGAGTTACAATCGAGTTCCAATAGTAGTGACCCTACGGAAAACCAAAAGGTTGTTTGTTAGGAAGCCGAGAACTCGAACGTAGTAAATTGAAACTTGTATAGTTGTAAGTGTAACTTGTAAACAGGCTCCTAGTTAACACTTATTGATACTTAACTGTAACTTGACTGTTACTTGGCGAAGTTGACGTTGTTATTGCGGATAAGTTTATCTGTTTGCATTCATACAATAGGTTTCGTATCTTAGTTTTAGTTAACCTAACGATGTTATTATATTGTTCCTTTGCAGTGAAAATATACTTAAGTTATACACACATAAGTAAGACCTGAAATCTGTTTTCATAATAATCTATAATGCTCATATTATTACTTCTTATGCTTATCTCTTAGAGTTCAAAATCGAAATAGACCTTAGTTATACGTACATAAATGTCTTCTGGTATTGCTACATTTAAAATTAAGTGAAAAAGCTGTGTCTTCCTAAGTGGCACATAATCTTAGCAGGCAAAGACGACCAGACAGACTCGTCCCAGGATATTTATTTATTTATACTAATGCGTAACCACTAGTTTACGCTAGGCCAATGACAGACCCTGAATGTCCTAACTAAGGATTTTCATAGGTTGTGTACCACTGGCGTGTATACCGTACTTAAAAGCATATTATTTTTAAAACTAGTATAATAGAGAATTCCACGTACCCTTATGCGGCATCTTCCAGAAAGCCTCAGCCGCCGTGGTGGGTTCCCGCGGCGGCGGCACCAGCCCGCCGACCAGCGTGGTGGCGGCGTGCGCGGGCGCCGGCGCGTGCCGGCCCCACCCCCCGTGGAGCGCCACCCCGCAGACTGTACCCCACACCACCCTCTACCCCCTTTACCCCCACACAACAACCCCCACAATGCTTAACCCCAGAGATTTTAAAAACCAGCGCGCGCGCAATCTCAAAACTTTTTCGGCATTACTTCGTGACCTGCGGACAAAGAAATTCACGTTTAAAGAAATTTATTGACCCCAATCTAACATTAGACAATCGCATCATCAATTACAATCAAGGCTCGTCATTACGCTCCTTTGAAGCCTTCGTCCACCATCCTTTTCTCTCTACCGACTTTTTGTATAAGTGTGAGAGAGTGGGCAGATACTAATTGGTAGATGATGCTGCTGAATTGTGTGTTAGTTGGAAAGCGCCATCTATTGTTGCATAGTACAAATAGCCGGTCGGTTCGTGAGTGCCGATAGTGATCGATGTTAGCTGGTAGTAATGAAGTTAGATGCGGCGATATTGTGTGTGCCACCCATCGAGTTACGAACGGTAGTCGGTCCCGTACGTTTTTGTTTCATATCATTGTTTGACTGAGATGTCGGTGTGATTAGCTGAGACGTGCCTACATAATGTACTGCTTGATTGGTATTCAGTATTGCAATCCATTTGTTCGTACTTGTTACATTGATAAATTGATTGATTGATAAAATGTTTTATGTTTAGATGGTTTGTAAATGAAATGATGCACCGCTTTTCGTCGTTTATGAAACTTATTGAATCTTTATGCGAGTAAAAGTTTTCTGTTAAGAATTCGAAACGTCTCTCTTCAACTACTTACGTAGATCTATTGACTTGGAAATATTTTATAGATACCTACTTACAGCTACTTAACATGACTAAATTTCTCCTACATTTTTAATAATACTTATTCGGATGATCGGAAATTCTTCTTTGATAGAGTACGAGCGCCTAAGTGCGTAAGATACAAGAGTATTCGATAAAAAATATCTCAAGAGACTCGATACCTTTATAAGCAAATCCACTATTGGCGTATAAATCACAGGTATAAGCATTTGGATATGTATTTGATCTTTTCAAGCTGCCGATCGTTTGATTTCACTTTGATATATTTTCCCCTTCGGAGGTACAATGGGGCAAAGGAGACTGGGGTCGCCTAAATTGAACACTCTCTTTGAGCCTAGTCAAAGCAAGGGTCTAAAGTGGCACGACTAATATAAAGTCGCCGAGTATCGGCGTGTGTGGACACTGCTAGACCTTGTTGAGACCTCGCTGAAATATTTGTGTGTTGCCACTTGGCTCGAACTAATGATTTTCGTTATGGAATACTTTGCTAACTATGCTTGAGTTAAAAGTTGTAAAGATGTTTCGAAGTTACAGTTTTTTTTTTCTTATTTATTTTCTTCATTATTTTTATTAATCATATTCAACGCAGCGTTTGTTTGAGCTTATTTTTTACAATAGTCAGTTAAAGATCACATTTACAAGTTCATAGAAAACTGAAAAGTAGTGAAAAACTGAACCTAAAATAAACAACAAAAGTGACAGAATATTGAGTTAATATCTATATATCTAATCTCTATCATCTAATAAACTCCGGAATTCAATTTAGAATAAAGTGAATATTTAGTAATATGTTTTACAATAAAATTTTACATAGTGACCATCACCACTACCACAGACATCAAAAAATCCTTTACACACCTAAAACCCTATCCATATTATATACATAAATATATCAAGTCCAAGTCGTCCCAAGTGCTACACAAATATGATACAAGGCATCGAAGCCGTTATCAAGGCAAGCGATCGGCGGCCTCTTTATACTTATCTACCGGTGTCCAGTTACAACTCGGAAACTGTTTCTGATTAGTAAACTTTGAAAAGAGTTCGAGATTGTTATGAGGTAGACTGTGTGATCGTCGGTTTTAATAAACTATCTAAAGATAGGTTTTGCTAAAAGAGATTGACAAAATTTGTTGGCGATTTTTTAAATTGTTGTAGAATGAACCGTGTGTGGATAGGCTATTAATATCGGCCGCTACTAAATTTTAAGGTTTTAGTTTATTTTTTAGTTGTCCCACTGCTGTAGAAGTTTTAATCTAATTTCCTCCTAGCTGTCCATTGATAAGGTTTATCAGGTTCTGTTTATTACATTTATTATTTTTGACGGCCTGTTGGTCTAGTGGTTAGTTACCCTGACTGCTATACCGGAGGTCGTGGGTTCAATTCCCACCCAGGACAAATGTTTGTGTGATGAGCACGATCATTTGTTCTGTGTCGGGGTGTAATTTATCTATAATATGTATGTATTTAGAAATATATAAGTATGTTTATCAGTTGTCTGGTTACCATAACACAAGCTCTGTTTAGCTTGGGATCAGATAACCGTGTAATATTATTATTACAATATTTGTCAGTTTTTCGTTGTTATTATAAGACGTGGTATATATGTATTGTATCAACATGAGTAGTTTTGTTTATAATGAAATTAATTTTGATGTGTGGGTTGTGAGTGGGTTTAATTGTCGTTTAAGACAATATGATTTGTGGCTTGTTTAGTGTTACATTTGGGAGGATACCTTGTTTAAACGCCTACCTACATAGTTACATATAACTTCAGAATTAAGTAAATATTTATTTCAACCTTAGCTCCTCTTGTAATTTTTACATTATTCCAAAGCTCAAATAAAAACTCTTTTAATATAATATGAAATAAAAACTTTGTTTTAGTTGGAAAACAAACTTTACTTATGTACTTTAAACTCTACATTTTAAATAGGTGCTAACCCAATCAAAATTTGCATTAAAACAATAACAGCTTCAAAACTTTTCAGACACAGTCTAAAAACACCGTACATGAAAAAAAATCTATACTTATAATAAATCTGTAGAAGTGAAAATTCTGTACATTGAAAATATCAAAAAAATAAATGGCAATGACAAAAAAAAAAAATTAAAGGGGGGTGTTACTAGACCGACACCGAACCCAAAAGTGTGAAAAAAAAAAATTTGTCTGTCTGTCTGTCTGTTTGTTCAGGTATCACGCAAAAACTACCGGTTCGATTACGATGAAACTTGGTATAATTATTCTTTATTATCCTGGGCATCACACTGGGTAGTGTTTATCCCGGAAAAGTATAAACAATAAAAAACAAACTTAATTTTGCGGTTAAAAACTCATTGATAAGTTTCGTCATCCACGCGAACGAAGTCGCATTCACAGCTAGTCGTACATAAACGTCGGGAATGTTAAAAAAAACACAGTTTTTCGTCGTAAGTGGCAGTCTGGGTACGTCAAAGGTTCTGAGACCGCATGCAAAGCACTTTAAGCGGGATAAAGTCGTCCGCAACCATTTTAAAATCTAGCTTACTTTCTAGATAATGTTAACTTGTCGATAAGTTGTTAACAGTAATAGAAATTTACTGCTGAAATTGGAATGGCTGTTTTATTTTTAACTTAACTTTTTAGGTTTTTCTTCTTTGTCTCTAAGATTAAGGATGACGGATGGAAAGTGACTTCTGGCACCTGCCTATGATACCTTACAGTGCATAAAGTATTAAATAATGATCTCTTACATATAAAATTCTCGTGTCACAATGTTAGTTACCACACTCCCCGAAACGGCTTGACCGATTTTTATGAAATTTAATATGCATATTCATTAGGTCTGAGAATCGGCTACTATCTATTTTTCATACCCCTAAGTTGTAGTAGGTAGGTAGTAGGCAGGTGCTAGGTAGAAAAAATTGCATTGCAACGCATGCCGGGTACAGCTAGTAAAATATAAAAACGTGTTTATTACATAGTTAGTATAGATGTCTGTGGTTTCTGATTTCGCCGCAATCATACACATTTTGGTTGGGGAGTTGTATGAAAGTCAAACCTGTACTAGGATCATACTTTTTATCAACTAAGTTACATAGAAGTTATAGGATGTAAAATATTAGATATATGTCACGTTTTGCAGTGCAAACACCCGTCATTCAGTATCTTCTTCATGAAATATCATCTGCCAAATTGTCTTGTGTGTATAGTATCATATTAAAAACTTCTGATTTCAGCACAAAAGACATTAATTATTTGAACCAAACACAACCAATGTTAAAAGCTCGACAAATTCCCGCTAACGTATTCCATACATCTCTTAAGGATCCGATGTCTAGGTTTCTGCACACCTCATTAGACCGCTTTGATTCAGCCCCTTACTTGCAGGTGCGGCTAATGTCCTACTCTTTACTCAAACGAATACATTTCTAATCGAATCCGCTTCTTTTATCGATAACTATTTGTTTGGTCTTACAATCGAGTAATTTTCAAATGGATTGTACGACTTCTTTTTATGCTTGTGCAGCGTGTTACTATTTATGTCTTCGAGTTTTAAATTAAGAATTCGAAATATGAAAATTCAAATATAGATCTACATTCAATCGTTATAAATATTTTATTGTGTTTAAAAATAGAACGTTTGACAAACGAGACATAAAGGGCTTTCTAATTTTAAATTTCAAACGTCACTTCCCTCAACGACAAAGTACAAAAAAAAAGATAAAACCAGCTAGTGATGTATCAAAGCGGCACTCACAGACGCACGTGCGTTGATCCTAACAAATTCACATACAAAACATATACCATTTCGCTGAGAGCTCTCAGGCTTTAAGTTGCAACGTCAAAGCCAGCCTCTTCCTTTTCACTACGTTTTAAAAATAAAACAGTCGGGCTTTCTGTATACGTACATAATTAACATTGATGTGGTTCTGCAAAGTTTTTAGAGTAAAACGCGATGCTTAATGCGTTCTTTGAGTTTTTGAGTGTCATCGTACTCGCATTGCGGTTTTTTTTTACCTAATTTTAAAGCCAAGGCTTGTAATTACAGTCTGTTGTATGTAGATCCGTGTTTGTGTAGATTATTAAAACATATTCCTAGGAATTGTTTTTCTTACCACTGTTTTAATGTAAATGTTATTTCTTGGAACTTCCATACTTGTATAATTTGTTTTGCTTGATATTTATTACAGGCAGTTACTATACCATCATATAGTAGGTACTATAACTATATTTACCTTTAAATGTTTTATATTTTAACGGCATTCAGAACCATTTAGGATTAAGAATTACTGCCATTTAGAGCATAGACCTAAGATACATAATCGACAAACAACCAAAATGTATTAAGTACGCTCTTGTGCTCTTTCCATTGGACAGAGAATAATGACAAACCTAAGCGCAAGTTCTTAAATTTCTCTCCGAACTTCTTTAAGCTGTGCCTTATCGGGTCCATATTGTGTCTATACTATAAGTAATTGTACCACCTGTTATGTAACATATGGAATGCTAATAAAGATTTCAGTATTGAGTATTACCAAAAAGTAAAATTCCTGAGGTAAACCACATATGTGTTAAATACTACGGTCTATTTATATCTACGTCAAATTCTACTCAAACAAAAACTTATGCCGCTACAAACAGATCAATAGACAATCAAGTCTTTTTTCAAGAACAATAGCAACACGCTTTATAGTAACATGCTACTGAACACCAAAGATGCCGCGATACAGGGTGCTCGGATGTGAGGCTATACAGGGTGTTCAGAATAGAAATAAATTAGAATCTCGGTGCTTTGCGGCTCGTACGGTCAGCAAAGCACCGCGCCGATTTGTTACATTGATTTCTAACTGACAGGTACGGATAGGAAAAGAGTTATGTTTATGTTGTTTTTGTTGACTTGTGTGAGATCTTATAATATAATGTGGATGTCGTGGTGGCCTAGCGGTTCAATGAACGGATTTGTATGCACAAGGTTGCAGGTTCGAACCCAGGCAAGTACTAATGTGGCTTTTTCAAAGTTATATGTACTTTCCTAATTATTCTAAGACACTGCTGACAAACGGTGAAGGAAAACATCGTGAGGAAACCTGGATTTAAAAATTTGGGATCTGAAATCGCCAATCCGCAGAGAGCAAGCGTGGTGATCAATGCTCGTGCCTTCTCTATATGGGAAGAGGCCTGTGCCCAGCAGTGGGACGTTTATAGGCTGGATTATTATTATTATATATTTATTATATTATAATAGCAATGGAATAGTAACAGATATAATTTATTGTGTGAAGTATATTACACTAAATACTAATAAAGAACGTCAATTTCAAATTTTTGGATGAACTTTACTTATCCTACTTTGAAACTTCTCTGCAATAATGTGGGTATTTAAATATGTGTAATTTATACATGAAGAAGATGTTTTTTTGTGTCTAGCTTGTATCCACAATATCACATATTACAAGATAGTAGCCATCTCATCTACCATAGAATATGTAATACTGTGTTTCTAGAACATAAATGCCAGGTTTTGTCTGTCAATCAAGCGTTTGATTTATAATAGAAGAGAATAAAAATTAGGTTCTGAGCTGAGTCAGAACAAAAACCCAAATCTTTTAAAGCTACTAAATTAAACTTTCTCAGTTAAACGGGATGCTAAATCCCAAAATTGAAACAAACGTTTTTAATCTACATTTCCCACTTCATCTGCTGACGGTACAGCTTGATCCGACAACCGCACACAACAGTAGGTTACCAGACTTACCAGTTACTAGTAACGTTGGCTCGATAAATCAATCCCGCTATTGTGACGTCACATAATAAGGCATCTTCACTCACAAGGTAGTGGCAGAAAAAAAACATAGTTTCTTTGAAGATTTCGAAAGTGATTTGTGAACTAATTCTTATAATATACTCTTGATGAGTGTAAGTTGTTTTTAATGGTGTCGGAATTTGGGGCGGGCTTTTAGATAGAAATTTACTTACTAGTGAAATTATACTTTTGAAATTCTAAGGTAATAAATACAAAATATAGAAAGGCTTGACTGTTTGAATTTTCGGCTCATGCAAAAATATAGAATTTTAATACGAAGCCTATAATTCTGTTCTTATATATTCAATGTTAAAAAACTATAAGTAGAACACTTATCATATTTAATTTAGTCTAAAAAAATTAAGCTCTAGTTATACCTGCTTGCACTCCTTGATGGATTTTTCTTTTTATTAAAATATGCTCTATAGTTTAACATAGAGCGAATAGTGTTACGTCGGCCTAATGAATTAATATTTGCTCACGTTATGGCCTTATTTAAATGGGTGTGGGAAGCCAATTAATGAAAGGTAATGTTTATCTAGTTTAATACTATAAGCACATAATATTATTATGTGTTTATACTTAGGTAGTACAATTTATACTTATACAGATTTATTTTTAGACATCGACCTAAGAATTCAGTGTTCTTATACAGCCATGTTAAATTATTTTTGGAATCAATCAATGAATAATTCCAGTAATTTAGTTTTCACACTTTTTTAACACGGGTCTGTAAAAGTCTTACAGAATCTTTTCATGTAGAAAAGGACAGGCACTTTTACATGTCTTATGTTTCAACGGAAAATAACGTCAGAGCAATTTTAAATCAATATGCAAAGTATTTATAAGGCACTTTTCAATGAGATTTTTTTGGTGGTAATTAGTTAAGTATATTTCATTACTTACATAAACTTCATATATGTAAGCAGAAATAACTTAACATTATATCAACGGAAACTGGTGCAAACACCTTACTCAAATAAAATACATTATCAATCCAATTAAACTAACATTTTCTGCAAAGCTAAGCTCATTTAATATTCATTAACGAATCATTTTAAAATGTCATCGACGTTGACATTAAAACAAAAAAGACGATATAAGAGATACATCAAAAGCTTTTTACTTTTAAAAAGAGGTTCTATCTTAATCCTTATAAAGCCTCATCATGGAAAGGGTGCTATTGAAACCAAGGAGGTGTTATGTTCAGCCGATCACAGATTATAATATATTTTTATTTTTGAAAAAGGTATTAGGACTCGTAACACTGGGAGTCGGCTTTATTAAGAGATTATTTAAAATTCGAATGGAGTGCGTTTATTAATATTACTTAATATTGTGTTTTTTTTTTGGTTTAGATACTTAATTATTTTAGTTAAGCAGTTTTAGTTTAGTTTAACTTAGATTTTTATGTGACCTATTTGAAATGACGTGGAATTTGGAACGTTAACTGTTAAGTTTTTCGTCTACAGTTTAATAGAATTAAGTATATTTAACTTCTCCGTGTGTGAATTTATTTTTCTTCATTGTTATGTTACTTCTTTGTCAAGTGTAAAATAGGTACCAAAGAAGCAGTGACGGATTAAGACTACTTGATGCCCTAAGCAATCCACGTCTGTGGGGCCTATCCGTTTGTCAACTAGTAGGTACTACAGTCATTTGGTGCTCAAAAAGAGAGTAACCCGGAAAGTTTTCCGGGAGATTCAAAATTGGTGATTTTATAGAATACGACGTGCTCTTTTCGAATTTTCACTTTGCCACCTCATATCTTTGCCGCTTGCGCCATAAGGTAAAAATGGCGCTCAAAAACAGTTTTTTGACAACAATTCCTTTCCGGATTATTTTTACGAGATAAATAGTTATTTAATAAATTAAACTAGAGAAAATATTCTACAATATGTTAATAGTATCATCTTTTTTTTTGTGGAATCAATAGTTTTAGCGTATGAGGGCCACAAAGCCCACTCCTACACGCTTTTGGCCAAATAACTAATTTCCCCATCACCATGAGGTGCGTAAGTTGCTCGTTTTGTTTATGTTATCTCCAGTAGACCTAATCAGGGGGCACGGCAGTGCTCCCGCCCAGTCGAGAAAAAATAAGCGGCTAGGCCGTACCATCCTTTACTCGAAGACTATTTTCGAACCCCTATAACCTAGTTGTGGATAAAACTAAAAGCCTAAACTTTCATTAACCAGGCAGGCATTATATAAATACGGTATATTTCAAATTTCATTCAATTTAAACTAGTAGTTTAAGAATTATTGTGTCTTAGAGTTTTTATGATCGGTCAGTCAGTTAGTGAGAGAGTGACAAAATTAACAAACTTTAACTATACTAAAGCCAATCTGGAAAGAGAATTAAACGTTATTACTAATTACGCAATTATCAACTTTGACGACATGTGTTTAAGTTCATTTTAGAATGACAAATATTACCGAAAAGGGCCTAAAAGTAATTTGAATGTGATGGAAACTGAACTGTTAGTCATTGAATTAAGGTTCATTATCCCAAAGCACGGTCATTATTTCTTTAAAGTGGCTGATATATAGTTATAATTCTTAAACTACTGGTTCAAATTTAATGACGTTTAAAGTACCTTTACCAGGTTTGGGGGCACAATTTGATACCTGATTTAATAATTTTAAATTTTTCTAAACTTATGTTTTTTTTAAATCACTAATCGCTACTTTATATAAAATGAATACATAAATACGTTTCTTAAATATTTTACTTGGTATATGGTACGGCCGTGTCGCTTGTTTTTGCTCGACTTGACGGGGGCACTGTCGTGCCCCTAGGTTAGGCCTACCATCCATTTCTTGAAGCAGTTCAGACCATATTCAACCCCCTATAACTTCGTTGTAGATAAAATTAGAAACCTGAACTTTCATTAACCAAACAGGCATTATCGAAATACAATTTATTTCAAATTTCATTCAATTTGAACCAGTAGTTTAAGAATTATAATTTGTCAAAGTAAGTTAATTTTGTCAGTCACTTACTGACTAACCGATTATCAACATTTAAAGACACAATCATTTTTTCGGTGTAGTGTATGGTGACGTGAGAGTGAGACGTGATGCCCTAAGGATGGATTTTTTTTTGCTTCTTCTGGTGCCCCCCCAGACGTGGTGCCCTAGGCAATTGCTTAATTTGATTAAGGGTTAATCCATCACTGCAAAGAAGATATTTTTGACCTTTTAACATGATAAAGCGGTGTATTTCTCAATAAAATCATAACTCTTCAAAATCTTATTTCACGCTAACGGCATAACGAATTAAAAAAAGGAAATCTTTATCAACTATTACTATACTAAAGACGTCAAAAGGTCTAACAGGAGTATCAAAAATTACATTTAACACCGTGTAATGACAGCATGTGAGAATTCTTTGCGAAACTGTCAATGGTCATGTCTCTCTTTGTCAAAAATATGTCATTAATATCAAGAAAAAAAAGAAAAAAAATGTCAAAGTGCTAGCGCGGCACCCCTGAGAGTTGTTACATAATAGGGATGTCAACACTCGATCCCGACTGCTTTCAAGTATAAATAATAGTTGTAGCTTGAATAGTGCTACTTTTGGTACTTACTTTGTCGGCACGCTTGAATTGATTTACAAGTTTCGATTTATTGATTTTTCTGTTTATGGCTTTTTGGCGATTGTTGAAAATTTTGCGATGGTCAATGCGCCTACTTTTTTACATCATTAAAATGTCAAGCGCAACTTTTACACTTAATTTATTCATGAGGAGTGTATGGAATAGCTATTTAAGATTAACTCCTTATTTAAAGTTTACTCAAATTGCGATATTTTAGTCACTAACTTAAGTCTTAATTTAGTACTCTACAGAATTCCTAGCACAACTAAGTAAAATGTCCAACAACTTCTGTTACTATAAGTATTAAAACCAACAAACTCTCGTCTTACAAAAGAGGAATATCTTTAGCACAATTAGCCGGTCCCACGTCACTGTCAACTATTGTACTTCAAGTATCGATTACCGCAAAAATTATTCGGTCCCACAATGCTCCCATCTCTATTTAACAGAATTACAAATTCGAACGCACTATTGTGAATACATTTGGAACGGCAACTTCAAACGTGTTCCAATTTTGATTTTGGAACGACAGTTTGTTTGCGTTTTCTTTTCTTTGTTTGGCTTTCATGCGTTTTTTTTATTGGTCATGAAACCTTTTTTTGGAATTACTTTTCATGAAAATTATGTGAGATTAATTATATTTTATTATGCTGGCTATTATAGCCGTATTTTTTTGTAGCTCATACATATTTATTTAAGTTATATTTTCAGTGCAGAATTTTTCAGAAATAATATTATCCAACAAACCAATATTTCATACATGTTGAAAAACTGAAGTATAATTTTAGCCTAGATAAATAAGCCGTCAGATTGCCTTACTACAAAGATAACAATTACTTAGTTAAAAAAAATTTCATCATTTTGCAAAATATTAAGTTACTGCAAAAACGAACAATAAGGCCAAATGTTTACTATTACAAATTATCCCATACAATAGACGTTAAATGTAATGATTCGATTACATTTGGAAGTCGGTGAGATAGGCCAAACAAAAATATCAAGTTACACACATTTAGGGCAACGTTGTATTCGTTTGTAAGTTACAGGTAGGTTAAATATTAAATAAAAAAAGTACCTATGCAATTTAGAGTACACTTTGCAGTCTTACGCTCGAATTCATATATTTTTAAAGTAACCTAAATTTTTATTTTGGTTTAATTAAATAAAAAATAAAACAATTTATTAATAATTTTTTCACTTAAAAATAAGTGTTTATAATCTAAAAATAATTTGAATTTGTTATATGTAAAAAAAATAAGGATATCATTGTAACCGACCTAGAGAAAAGGTAAAATTGTAGTTCATATGTAATAATGTATTATTACATATGAACTACATATTCATCATGTAATAATGTAGAGTTCGTCCGTTTAATTAATTAATATGTACTCTTGTTTAAAACTTCTAAATGTTTATAAATTATTAATAATATTTCATCTCATACATTAGCAATAAAACTAAATAGCCCTACGGTTGATTAGCCTTGCTTGTAATATTTGCAACGTCAATATCTCCTGAAAATTATTGAAATATTATCCTGAAAATTATTCAGGGTCCTAGGTTATGATTTATTGTATGTTATTCACTTAGTCTTATCTTAAAAGGATGGTAAAATTTCGAGAAAATTTTGCAAAGGTAGAGAGCACTTTGTTGAGCTTTTACTGTTCTCCATAAAAATAGGTGCAAAGCTCATTTTAAAGAAAAATCTATTAGATGTTCTGGTAGGTTTAGCATAGTCGTAACCATTGCCCTAGTATTGTAAATAAATGATCACCTACCTAAATACGAAATCAGCGTCACAGTAGCATAAAACTCACAAAAAAGTCCGCAACACAAAATCACTGAAAACTTAAAAAAAAAACTACACAGTCCTTGATACGGATGCGACAGGCCGTGATCTTATAAACCGGAATTCTTTAATTTGACAAGTTTCTAAACGCACCCGATGAGCAGTGTAGCGCGTAATCATCGAATACCCTAAGTATTGAGTGAGAGCGCGTTTGGAAGCTGCGAACCGTTCACGATGTCACGGCTCGCTTGCGACTGGCCAAGCCATCTGATTCCAAGTCAGCCGTGTGAGCATGCCGGGGGCGGGGCCTGGTGGGGACGAGTTGGGACGAGTTGTGCCGACTTGTTCGCGCTCACCCCGGGGTGGGTGACGCACACAACCGCACACGCACACACGCACGCCCCTGTGTCGACACTGACGCCCACATTCGCGCCGCGGCAGTCGCTGCGAGCATGCTGTATAACACCGTCCTTAGCTTTCTCTCATTGTTTTTGTATATAGTTGTATTGTTTAATTGTGACGTCTTTAAGTGATTTGTACGTGGATTTTTTTTTCTTAAATATTGGATGCAGTTTTTTGTGAATTTCAGTTTATTATTGAAAAAAGTTTAATCAGAACTTCGTATTCTAAAAAAGACAGTGGTCTGTAAAAATAAATAAAGGCCATTTTTTTATAAACAAACCGTGTTAACCTCGTAAAATAATTTCAACGTCAAATAGAGACAAAATAAACTTTTCGACGAGAATGTCACTGCCTACTCTCTGTAACTGAAGCAAGTCGTAAAGTGTCATAAAATATTTTATTACCACCACAGGTTTACGTTCACGACCCTATGTTATGTTCGGTGTAAAAAGTTTGCTAGCTAAGCTCAAAGGGGTATTAAAATAAAACCTAGTTCCCAACTATGCTCGGTTTCATGTCCTGAACTTTTGGAGTCACAAAACTCGATACCAAACTAACGAGACTAAAAGCAATAAAAATGCAGTCTAAGAAAGACAACAATAAAATAACAACGCAATGTCAGATATAAGTTAAACTTACTTTAAAACTTAAAATCGTTTGAAGTTAACATAAATTATATTGGTGATCAAATATAGGACTTACGGACTTCTCTTGAGGGTTCAAATCTTAAAACGTAACAAATAGGTAAACACGACTTAAAGTAGTATTATATTGTAGGAATGTAAATACAATAATAGGCGGCATTAGTATCAATATGCTATGCTAAAATCTTACCTGCCTTACCTAAATGGATGAATATCTTGGATATTCAAATATATTCATATAATAAATAAAACACACATAACAGTATCGTTGCTCTATAACAAGAGTCAAAGTTTCACATTAACTAAGCAAGAAGTATATCACCTGCAATCATAAAATATACAGATAGTTTCCTACTACGATAATTTTATTTTTCAGTAGTATAGGACTGCCAAATAATTAACTGTACCAATACCTATAATCTTCTCAGTAACAATAATTTTAAGTCGGTACCCCATTCATATTGTTTAAAAAAATAATAATAGTAATATGTATTATGCAATGAAACGAGTAGTAAACAATATAATATGTTGTTGACAAAAAGTTTGTTTGGAGGAATACCTAATCAATCAACAATCATAACTTATACGTACCTACTCTACACAAGTGTATAGGATTAGAACCAAATTCGAATCAATGAATTAGATAAATAACAATTGAAGTAATGTAGAGCCGACATAACAGAGACTTGTCGACTCTACCTTTTTCATTCAAAGTTTTGTCGCCAAACTTGTACTATCAGCTAGTAAAACTACATTTCCCACCAAAACAAAAACATGTCGCGACTAAGTACAGTCACACACAATTAATTGACAACGATATTACGATACAGTCATAACGCAACAAAATCAACAAAACGGTTTCGCACGCCGCCGCGCCGCGCCGCGCACAATGGCGGACACGCGGCAAATGTCACGCCGCTCAGCACAAGAATGACTTAGCCCTAATTTATATCAGCCTAATTTCACGCCTGCTCATACTTATTGTGAGATCTCGCGAACCATGTCATGGTATTCGACACGGCTGGTTACTGATTGAGCCGTCATTTTTTATAACCCACGCGTTTACGGTCAAAGATACGCGTTTTTATACCGCGAGTCGAGTTTGTTTGCTAATCGTCGATACAATTCAGTTGGGCGCTTAATTTATAATTTCAACAACAAATTAATTCAACCATTAAGATCTTTGTGCTCGGACAATAGAAGTCGCGGCCGATTTACTAAAAAATATATAATGGTACTTTTTCTTGTATAAAGAAAGTGTTTGTCTAAGAACAATGTGGGGTACCACAGCGGGACATCTAGATACGCGGGGCTAAAACATTTTCTTTACATTTTTTTATTTGCACTTATACCTTGGGTGAATAGAGTCGGATCCTTAATTTACGCATCGATAGACTTATTTTGTAGTTTCGCATTTGTAAGGGATTGTTCTTCGGCGTTTTGTAACATTGCGTTTGTTAGGTTAGCTATCGAACTATTGTGCAAAATAACGACAATATTGTTGTGGCATTCAAGTACTACACATGTTATTGTTTATCTACAACAAAAACACTTGAAAACTTATGTCAACTAGTAACTTCCACACACATTTACCAACAATGGTGTCAAAATAAATGACCAACGGACTGACAGTAGCTAACTTCCGTAAACGTAGCAAAAACTCCGTCCAACCTTATTTACCAAGCCCCTAAAACTAATACTTCTATGTCCTATTCGCAAATGATCTGCAATTGGCAAAAACTCATAAATCAGTAGATCGCTAGGGCTGGCTCGCAGCTGCCTCGCCTTACACGCATCAGTGGCGACTCACAACATCCATGCACAGCTTAAGTAACGAATGCTTTGTGCATGCCGATAGATTTCGTGCCAGCCCTAAGTTACAAGCTGTAGCGGGGTACTTCAATAAGACGGGATTTGAATTAGGTTTAATAATAATAAATAATAATAATAAAAATCTTTATTTTCTCATCATTCCTAGAAAGTTACAGATTAAATTTTGTACACGTTATATAGAGACTGGTGTCTGTAGTAGGTAAAACCTGTGAGACAGATCACCAGGCCATCCCTCCGTTAGCTCGGTAAATCAGTAAAACATACATTACTAACAAATTTTTAAACATAAAAATAAAGTACAAAATAATATAAAATAAAATAAAATTCAAATTGCAGACTTAAAAGAATAACAATTTTTTTTTTTTTTTTTAATAAAACTATAAGCTATAACAATGGTAACATTTTGTGTGTGTGAATGAGTGTCTGTGTGTGAGGGTGTGTGTGTGTGTGTGTGTGTGTGTGTGTGTGTGTGTGAGGGTGCGTGTGTGTGTGTATTGCGTGTGCGTTTATGTGTGTCAGTGTGAGCATTTTATTTTATTTATTTTAAGGGTTTGAGTAGACTTTCCGTTGCATCATAATCCAGACCTTGGAGCCACGTACAAACTTTCTTTTTACATTTAGATTTTGTTAATGGATAAATCAGTAACTGCTTATTTAAATTATTATATAAATATGGTCCTAAAAACAGATAGAAATTTTGGGTTAAGCTATACGTAAATCTAGTTTTAGCGCAAACTGCTGTGCCTCTTTTTCCATATTTTGCCACTTCAGAATCAAAAGGCAATTCGGAGTGCTTCTTAAAAATAGTCCCTAATATAAATAGCTGTCTTACTGTTAACACCTTGCAGTGCTGGTATAAATCATAAGTAGGGTAACGTATAGGGAAGAAGCAGCCAACTTTTAACACTGCTCTTTGAGCCCTTTCTAGGTTTATTAAATATGTTTTAGCTGCTCCACCCCATGACGTTATACAGTATGACAGCAATGATTGACACAGAGCGAAATATACAGATCGTATCAATGTTATGTCAGCAATATGGCGAAGGGATTTAAATAAATAAATGAGTTTACGAATTCTCGGAACTAGGCTGTCAATATGTTCTTGAAATGTAAGTTGATCATCTATAATAATACCTAAATACTTAATAGAATTAACTCTTGATAAGGAAGGGCACGTACAAAAAAGTTTCGAAATAGAACTGCAAGTGTGGGCAATAATAGGTATGTTAGGTGGATCCTGTTTCTTAAGTGAATATGTCATAAACTTAGTTTTTTCTGTGTTTAAAGTCAGTATGTTTTTAGATAGCCATGTAGATACTTTATCGAAGCCTATTTGAGCATAGCTATAAACTTCTTCCCAGGAGTCACCATGGAAGACTAAAGCCGTGTCATCAGCGAATGTTAAAATTTTCCCATTTGTTAGGTTGGTGTCACACAAGTTATTAATGTAAACTAAGAATAGGGTAGGCAATAAAATACTACCTTGTGGAACTCCATATTCTATCGGTAACTCATCACTTAACCATTCATTCATCTTAACAACCTGAGTTCTGTTTTTGAGGTAATCAGTAAAAAGCTTTAACGGTAAACCTCTCACTCCCAAGTGCTCTAGTTTGCTCATTAGTAGAGGGATAGATACTGTGTCGAATGCTTTAGCTAGGTCTAGGTATATGGCTAGAACCTTTTTTTTATTATCCAGTTTTGTAACTATAAATTCAGTTAGTTGATGAACAGCGTCTGACGTGGATTTTTGTTTGCGAAAACCATATTGACAAGGTGATAAAAGTTTATTTGATTCAAGAAATTTAACTAGTCTGCTGTTCATAAGACGTTCGAGTATTTTAGACATTGTAGGCAAAATAGATATCGGTCTATAGTTATTAACACTTGATCTATCCCCAAGGTTTGTACTAATACTAAGACTATTTAGGACTCCGATTATATTTTTGTCAGAACTTGCTTAAACTTCTGGACTTGGAAATGGGGCAATAAAGAAAAAGGAGACAATACTGATATCTAAACCAGATAATCAAAAAGATTTTATTAAACATGAATCGTGCTTATGCATGCACAAAAATATAGCTCTTTACTACATTTATGATCCACTTAAAATTTCTCTTCAAAACTCGCTCCTCTTACAACTTGGACCACAAGATCGTATTAAAAAAAGGTCGAGAATCCTTTTCAGCGATAGGTTACAGATTAGACGGGGATGCAGTCAATTTGACGCGAGCTGTCTTCCGCAAACCACGGTGTTGCGGTCCCGTACTTATACCGCTTTATATCGCTTTTATACCGCTTTACTATAAAAGGGTTATTGTGTTTACTATCTATCGCTATCTGATTAAAGCGGTTTTGATTTTGGCAATTATTAGTGCAGAACATTTTGAAGAGAGTCGAGTGGGCCTCTAATTACCTTCTTAGAAAATATACTTTCAATATTTATACGCAGTGTAGGTGAATAGATACGTGAAATAAATTAATATTAGTAACGTTTTTTTGTGTATCCCAAGCAACACTAATTAAGGAAGTTTAAACGATCATGGTTTTACTTTTGCTCAATTTGAGTCTAAATTAGTAAATGCAGATTTCAAGGTTAAGATACACAATAAATTATTTTAGTTCCAATAGCTGTTATTAGATGATACATACTATTATAAATCTACTTTATATTACCTCGATTTATGTAAGTGTATGGTAATAATAAAACCAAATAAGTAACTCAATAAGCTTTTTACAACACTTATCATTTTATTTAGTAGGAACCAAAAAAGAGTAATTAAAACTACTAAATCCGACCCCAATGTACCAGGAATACATAACCGAAAAACAATAGCATTTAGTATTCAAGCTAATGAGATGTACCCTCAGTCGTCAATAAATAAGGCTCTGAATTCATAACAATGTTGCATCTGTGATAATTATAAGGGGAACATAATTTAAATCGCTTCACTAATTTATGAATATAATATTTAAATACCTTCGTTTAACGGTTTTTTGTGTATTCAAATGAGTAATTCACACGCTTCAGGCTTATTCTGAGTGTTTTCTTAATTTTTCTATTTACATTTGGTTTGTTATGAATTTTATTTTAAAAAGGCTTGAATATTAACGTTTTTATTAATATCAATTTTGTAAATGAAATTCAAAACTCAGCAAACAATTTTCAAAACTAAAATTTCATATATAAACTTTTTGGATATACTTTTAAGAGTAGCAAAACATTTACAAAGTTGTTATAATACTCCTTGTCAAAATATTAAATATTCTTTTTATGAAAGCCATCGGCATATTGGAAAAGTAAAAAGGGCATTCCATTTTCAAAATGTGACTTTATAAATGTGCGTATGGCGCGCTTTCCCCTTCTGTTGGAAACTCACACAGCGAAAGCACATTTTCTTACTCACACAAGCAAACACTGGAAAGGTAGTTGTAAAGTTATTGTAAGCCATTCGTACAGCGTATTCATAAAGTTTTCTTACTTATATATTTTAAGTAAACATCATTTTGTTTCAAAGTTATAATATTCAATATTTTAAATATAAAATAAAATGTTATTAAACCGTAACGAAAGCACATTAAACCTTAAGTTACGTATATCTGTATTTGTGATACGTTGAATACATAATTTCAAGTTAATCCACTCCTTACCTTTTGCAAAAAAAGGAAATATATAAATAAATCGAACAGTAACCGATACTAAAACAACACGATGCATCATATTTCCCCCGCCGCGGCATAAACACACGCACGTGTTTTGTCCTTGTCGCGCGCGTGGGTTTTCCGCATATGTCTGTCTCATTCGTCGTGGGGCGTGCTCTGCGTTGCGATTGGTAGAGGGGAGAGAGATTCGGCGCCCGACGGCAACCTCCCGTCGGCGATTTCCCGACGCACCGCGTTCGAAAATCGAATATTTGCGGCGTGTACAGGAATTTTTCTTTATCTGTGAATGTAGGATTAAATAGTGCCAGTGAATAAAGAGTTTTTGTTTATGAACATTTTTGAAAGGAGTTTATAAGTGTGGAATTATATTTTTTTAAACGTGTCCTAATTTCTGTTAAGTGATATTTTAAGAATAAAAAATTTGATAATTTTCAGTGTTAACTATTTACATAATTATGTGCATTTTATAAGATAATTAAAGAACGGTAGTAGGTACTTAAATGCAATTACGGTTCTTCAAAACATTGTGAACAATTGTTACATTTTTTAAAAAGCCACCAAACATGTTGTAAAATAAGAATAAAAACTTAAATCAAGCTTCCTTAAGTGCTCTTCAATATAGTTTTCTTCTTATTTGTCACAAAACATCAAAAAATATAATCAATAGATACTGTTTACCTAATACCTACAGAATAATTACTATTTCCAATAGTTAGAACCAAATGAATAAACCAAACATGTTCAGTGTTGTGGTCTAATATTACTATTCTGTTAATGTTACCGTAACTGAAATACGGACGTTTGTGTTGCCTGCAATTATGATTTAGGATGACATTAAATTAATTGGTTTATTAACTAAATCTAGTTTAAGTAGAAGAGTATTTTATTTGTATAGAAATTCAGTGAGAGTTTACGATGACATTGTTTATTTTTTATGACGATGCAATATACCCAAGTTATTCGTACCCTGCAAGGACCTATTTAGTACAGCATGACATATTTTCTTGCTCTTGAAAGATCGGCCAAGAAAACAAAGGAACTTGTAATTTTGACTTTATGAATACAACTACGCTAGTAACACAGTAACGAATAACAAAAGACTTTAATATGACACTATGGTGAACTAAATATTGAGATCAGACTAAGAATCTAAGGCTCTACATAGAACTCTATTGACTAAAACTGAATGTCAAACTTTAATCAATAATAATAATAATCCAGCCTATAAACGTCCCACTGCTGGGCACAGGCCTCTTCCCATATAGAGAAGGCACGAGCATTGATCACCACGCTTGCTCTCTGCGGATTGGCGATTTCAGATCCCAAACTTGAATCAATACTTAAAAATAATAAATTAATATAATAATACATTAATATCCCACGGCTGGTGAAAGGCCTTCCGAACCTCTCTGTCTTTAATCTTTAAGATCTTTGGTTTCATGTGGTTTTAGAAAGAAAATCTTAGATGAGTATCATAACACCTTATATTAAGTAGGTATCTAAACTAATAATAAGTTAGGTAGGTAACTCAAGTAAGCACGTAATGACTGACGCAAAAATATTAACAAGATCATTTCACATATTTAACTTAAGCTAATTAGATTCAACCGTGCTTAACAACTCACGCACCTATTCGAAATTCACACTTTTTTTAATTAAATACCCTCATAATTATGACTAATTTACATATTTCTAGTTTATTTCAAAATTTATTTTAGTTATAGTGGTTCAATGAACGGATTTGTACACAAGGTTGCAGGTTCGAACCCAGGCAAGTACCAATGTGGCTTTTACAAAAATATATGTACTTTCTTAAATCATTCCAAGACTTCTGACAAACGGTGGAGGAAAACATCGTGTAGAATCCTGGATTCCAAAAATTGGGATCTGAAATCGCCAATCTGCAATTGAACAAGCGTGGTGATCAATGCTCGTGCCTTCTCTATATGGGAAGAGGCCTGTGCCCAGCAGTGGGACGTTCATAGGCTGGATTATTATTATTATTTAGTTATGACAAATTTACATATATTTAGTTCAGTTTAAAATTATTTTTGGTTTTTTTTTTGGTTTTTATTAATGTTGATTTAGATATCGTTCGCTAGGCTAAGGGTGAGTGCACATAATTACCGCGTCACACGGATGGCGGCGCGCGCCGGCGCACGCGCAGCCCTTAGTTAACGATGTACGCAGCTTTGACAGCATGAATGAACTAGTTTTGAACACGTAAAATAATGCAATATGTTTGATAGAGTCAGTATTGTCTAAGTGTTTAGTGACAAACATATGTAACACTGGACTTGAATATAAACAAATAAAAACTATTTCTTCAAATAATTCAGTTCTATTCACATGAACAAAAAATAAAGTCCTGAGGTTATCCTTAACATTTTAGAAGCTTTGTGTGTCCTCTTCTTATATAAATAAATTAGACATGTACATAAACACTGGCACGATTATACAATTATTTGTTTAATTATAAACCACTCAGGAAAAAAGAGAGCCAAGCCACTAGAGCATAAACTAGTGCCAATTAAAATAAACATACATTTAATTTTTAATTCCAATCACTTAGATGCAAACGCTTGTGTTCACACTTAAACAAACTAGACTAATTCTAGAAGTGAAGACTTGTAATTGGCTTTCTGTAAACTAGATTATAACTATCTTATATTTGTATAGCTGTAAGTCCTCCATGCTGTATTAAATAAATAAATACACCTACCATCAATTTACCTTCTTCCCAAATGACAATATTATAACAATATTATTAATAAAAACAAATATAGATTTTATCAACAACGACATAATTCAAACAATTACCGTGTCACATGCATTACGTTGTCCGCCCTCGCGAACCACGATTGACATTTTACCAAGAATCTGACATAGTTCATAGTTAATAGGTAGGTACAGTCACGAGCAAAAATATATATACACACAGCGAAATTGTAACATAAAAAAACATACAAACATCCGAATTGAGAACCTCCTCCTTTTTTTTAAAGTCGGTTAAAAATTAGCGAGACTTTTGCGTTTAAAGTCAGAAAAAAAAACTTTGAATACGAATAATGATCTGTTTTCAATAATTTCTTCAAAGCACGTCTTACAATACCAATCTTGCTATGAACAGAAAATCGATGAAAAATTGTAGTGTATACATATTTTTGCTCGTGACTGTACCTATTTGTATGTTATTATTATCAGTATAAATATTGTTTTTCCATATACGTGTTATGACAAATGGAGTTAGATGGTGCATATTAAATGCTCTACATTTAAAACAACACAGAATTGAAACGTATTATATTGCTTTAAATACGTTTGTTTTTAGTTATATGGAAGATATCTATTGCTTTATTCAGAAGGTCGCATTGTAAAATATGATATAATTCACTACAAATCGTTTCCGGAGGCTTCATTACATGTAATTATGCTTAGCGGCACCTACCATTTTAAGAGAAAGAGAGATACCTCTGAGTTTCCAATCGCCCATATACTGCGGTAGCCTGACCTATTACAATCAGTAGGCACACATGATCATTTGTTCATAAAAGTAATAAAAAAATACTGAATTATGTACATAACATAAGACAAAACTACCTGCATTAAGCGTTTAAAACAATGCAATGCTACGGATGGAAACTTAACATGGCAACGTCTCAAGTTAATTTGTGTTTGAGTATCAAGGTAAGAAGCGCCAAAGGCATGTATGAAGAAGTCCAGGGCTCGGATACCGGTATATTTTTCGAAACGGTTTCGTCTTAAATACCTAAAAACCAGTTTGTTTCGGTTACGTTCGAACGGAACGTTATAATAAGCGTTCCGTTCGAACAATAACATTGGAATTGTTCTCGGTTAATAAAACGTTTTTAACCGGTTTTTCTATTTTATTGGGTCCTTCGTTCGAAACAACGAAACTTCGATACGAAAATAAGAATATCACGATTTTAATTCAGTTGGTATTTGACGGCCGCTCGGCTAAGTTTCGTCGTTTCGTTAACGCAAGTAGACCCTATATCCACACTAATCCACACTTCCACACTATATATAATATAATATATAATAATATAATATTATAAAGAGGAAAACTTTGTTTGTTTGTAATGAATAGGCTCAAAAACTACTGGACCGATTTTAAAAATTCTTTCACCATTCGAAAGCTACATTATCCACGAGTAACATAGACTAAATTTTATTTTGGAAAAAAATAGGGTTCCGCAAGATATTTGGGTTTTTCGGACACAAGGTGTAAAAAATCAACCAGTAAAGTTACTTATTTTGCGTACGCTGCCTAAACTATACAAGATAGAACCATAAAATGTTCTAATTAATTGTAGATCTTATAAATATCTACAAAAAAGTCCGCGACACACTATACCTATCTATGTCGAGTGAGGCACAACAACCATTTTTTTTAGGTTGAATTTTTTTTGGACTACATTTAAATAAATTTTTTTCATATACACATTTTTTCATATCGTTAAATTATTTTCATATTTTGTTACCTGAAAATAATTTAACGTCAAATGTTGTTTATAGAGAAGCTCTACAATAATCGGTCTTTTATCGGATCTTCAACCTGAAGATTGCCTAACTGATTCTGTATCGTTAGATAAAGCTAAACCGGCTTCATTCAAAGTGTTGGGACTCAAATGGGATCCCTCAACTGATTCGTTTCTTTTTGAAGTTGTATCTTCACATCGGCCATGTACCAAACGGTCTATTCTTAGTGAACTCGCTAGAATCTTCGACCCGTTAGGATTCTTATCCCCCCTGACAATTCATGTTAAAAGCTTAATCCAAAAGCTTTGGATTATCGGTGCCGGGTGGGATGACGTTCCCCCTGACGAGGTCGTCAGTACATGGAAACAATATCAGGATCAACTTTCTCAGTTGCAACATCTAAAAATTTCGCGTAGAGTCACTCGTACTGATTCACAATCCTACGAGCTACACGGATTCTGCGACAGTTCGGAAACTGCATATGGCGCGGTCATTTATTTACGAGTAACAGACGTAGATAACAATTCTTACGTTCATTTCGTTTGTTCAAAAGCTCGTGTGGTACCATTAAAACGTACCTCATTGCCACGTCTAGAACTCTGCGCCGCAGTTTTGCTTTCAGATCTGTACAAATTCTTTACAGAAACTTATCGGTCTCGTTATCCTATTTCAGCTGTCTTTTTGTGGTCCGATTCCAGTGTTACACTCTCTGGGTTGCGTTCACCCTCATGTCGTTGGTCTACTTTCGTTGCCAATCGCGTGAGTCACATTCAAGAAATAACAGCTATTGAATATTGGCATCACGTGTCCTCTGCAGACAATCCTGCAGATGTTTGTTCGCGAGGCCAATTTCCAAGTGAACTTCTTCACAACTCGTTATGGCGGGCGGGGCCACGATGGTTACCCGAGCCGCATGAGTCATGGCCATCTTGTATTGACAGCGTTGATAATGACGAGCAGAAAGTTGTTGAGGCCGAGACTCGTAAATCTCCTGTGTTAGTATCAACTGTGCATCCTCGGGAAAAAGATTTTTCAATTATCGATAACTTATTAAATCGTTTTTCATCGTTAGAAAAAATCAAAGCCGCAAAGCAACATTTGTATCGCATAGTCGGTGATCGGGTTCTAACAGTTGAAGAACTTACTACATTATTCGTACAAATCGAGGCGGTTTTAAATTTACGGCCCATGTGCCCTGTTAGTTCGGACCCTAATGACTTGTCAGCGTTAACACCGGGTCATTTCCTTACATTGGAGCCTTTGACCGCTGTCCCCGATGATGATTATTCCAACGTCAATATTCATCGTCTTCATCGGTGGCAGTTGTTGCAAGCTTTCCAACAAAGTTTATGGTCAAGATGGAAACACGAGTACTTAAATTCACTCACTCAACGCGCCAAATGGACCAAGAACTCAAGACCATTAGGGGTGGGCTCGCTTGTGATCATCAAGGATGACAATCGACCTCCTCTTGCATGGTCACTTGGTAGGGTTACTGATCTTCTTCCTGGCGCTGACGGAGAAGTTAGGGTTGCAATTCTTAAGACCGCTACTAGCAATTCTGTTAAGCGACTCGAAACTCTGTCCTCTACCTATAGAGGATTAACGTATTATTTAACTTAATATTATTAAGCATCGTAGGTTAGGTTGACTGGATTCGTAGTTCAGTAACTATTAAGGTTTAACGTTTTCTTCCTAACTTTTCTATTTATATTTCGTATTTTCGAAAATACCATAGGTATTTTGGTGGGCGGAATGTTTCGTCATCATACAAATTACTAAAATAAGAACGTTTAAATTTCACCACGGGCAACACACGATGTTCTTATCGATTTTCAGCAGTGGCAATCACAACTGTTTTGACAGTTGTAATACGTGCCGTACTCGTTATCCGATTGGTGCTACTGCTGCATCTGTCATGACGTCACTACCGTTAACGGACAAACCGCCCCCCTCCCTATCGACAATCTTTTCTTACCATCTTGCACGCGCGCGCACTTCGCGATCTCTCTCAAGAAAAAACCCTTTAAACGCGTCAACTCGACCGATATTCTGCTGGAAATCCCTATTCCGAGCAGCTCGTGACCTTCAGCAATCAACTGTGGTCATCATCAGAAATCAATCATAGCGCAGGCGGATCATCGGCAGCAGAAATAGCAGACCAAGGTACGTGCACGTGTTTTAGTTTGTTACTGCTGCATTTACTTAAGAACATCGTTTGTGTGATCGTCCAGCCTCTTGGGCTGTCCCAGATGTGTAGTTACTCCTCGTTTCTATCGCGACTGCACAGTGTATGAAAAGATCCGAAGAAGAAGAAGACCGTAAATAGCTAGTATAATAAAATCTCCTATAGATTTTGTGACGGTGACGCCAAAAATTGTTAATTGTGTAAAACTTTAGGCGGGAATTTCTGTCGGTTGTCTCAAATAGTCTCAATTACCACGGCAGAGCACCAGCCAGCCTAGCATGCGCACCACGGCTATTCGTCGACGCTCGTCTCGCGATGTCAGTGCCGTGTGAGTGGGAAAGACATCACGCTGACGAGAGAAAAGTGTCGACAAAATTTTGTCGTGATGCATATGCTAGAACACCATATTGCAAACTACCTAATTACTCGCAAGTCGCAACACACCAAGCGCGGATCCAGGGGGGTGGTCATGGGGTCATGACCACCCCCTGGGCTAGGTCCAGGAACTAGGTGGACCACTAATTAAATTGTTACCTATTTCTAAAAGAGGGCAGAAGAGCAGCTGGATCCCGAGCAGTTCAGTAACAAACCCAAATATAACAACAAAATATGTAATGATGTAGAAAAAAATCGCGCTGCGCGGCCAATGTCATGGTGCAAAAGGAAATTAGCTACCTATTTTAGGCTCATTTGTTAACGGCCGATTGCTACCTAACTTAGAACAACAAATTTTTTGGAAAAATGAACGAGCATTGCATTGTGAGAAATAATGATTGAAAAGCTTTTGTGTCGGCTTAATAAAATATGGCTAAGTTAAATCTTATTAAAAAAAAATCTGATTTCTGGACCAAAAGCTGGGGGCACCCTTGCTTCTTAGGACTTGGCCACGACTATGTGACCACCCCCTGGCACCAATGCTGGATCCGCCCTTGCAACACACACAACCTTAATCAATGCGCGACCGCATCGGAATGAATAATTTATCGAAATTTAAACATTACAGAACCCAACAAGTTCATGCTTTTCGCTGCACACTACATGCGGCTGTGTCCTGCGGAATAAACCGGTTTTTTAAAACTCTCTTTTTGTTCTCATTTCGTTTTCGTTCCGAACAAAATGTTGTTCAAAGAACCGTTGAAACCGTTTTAAAAACGTTATTTTAAATAACGGTTCCGAGCCCTGTGAAGAACACTCAAGAATACCCTATATTTACAACTTAAAATACGTTAAGAAATGGTTTATTTAATATAACAGCTAATAAATTAAGTACTTAAACTATATGGATTAATGAAGGATAATATTAGCTACCGATATTCCAGCTAAATTATAATTGCATAGTTAGAAATAAGGCTGACACCACACCACACTAATTACCATATTACACGGATAGCGCTCAATATCAGCGCTGCATCCACATATACCTATAATATGCGTTAAAGTATTAATTAATTGAGGAAAAAGAGCTTCAAAGAGCGGAAAAAGGTATGTTTTCTGTAAGAGCTAAGGTAAAAAATGAAGTTGTTATTCTTTATACACGAAAATCGTTGGATGTAATTATAAGGTAGTAAACTCAAGTACTCAAACTAGGTTTTGTACCGAGACCTACAAAAGTAACTTGTACATTGACGACCTCCGTGGTCGAGTGGCGTACGCACCGGTTTCAAGGTGTCGCTAGCTCTGAGGTCCCGGGTTCGATCCCCGGACGGGTCAATGTAGAAAATCACATTTCTACATTGTCTCGGGTCTGGGTGTTTGTGGTACCTTCGTTGTATCTGAATTCCATAACACAAGTGCTTTAGCAACTTACTTTGGGTTCAGAACAATGTATGTGATGTTGTCCGCATTTATTTATTTATTTATATTTACATTCATACTCCTAAAAGCGATTTAAGATCGAACTGCCGTTCATAGAATGAATCCAATAAGTATAAACGAATATTCAGCTTCACAAATAACTTGTAAGTACAAACACTAAAACCCAAGTAGACAAAACGTTTTGAAAACAATTTCCAAATCCCACTTAATCAGAATTTCAATGAGAACGCAACAAAAATCACACCTTGCTAAGAGCATTACTGTGAACGTTTATAATCGGCTAAATATCGAATTGTTCCATCTATTGTTTCAAGGCTTTAAACCCTCGAGAATTGGTTTTGAGAGTTTTAAGCCTACCGCCTTCGGAAAAACTTAATAACGAAGCACGAAAACCACCCTTATTACAAGGGACTTGAGTTCAAAACTAATCGCGTTACGTCGAATATAATTCCTGAAAAGTGAAAGCTTTCCTACGCAAGGTATTTAGGTTTAAACTCCTATTGAAAGAGGTGAAAGTTTAGGGGGTGACTTAGCAACTGTAAATTGAGTTCTATTTTGAGGGCTTAGAGTGTATTTTGGGGTGTGTGTTTGGGGAGAATAGTAGACGAGTGTTGAGAAGATTGTGCAGTAACGAGTCTACACACAGAATGTAATTGTATCGGGGATCAGAATCGACCCTCGCGCTAAACAGTGCGGGGACACAGTCGATAACATTCAAACTTGTTCAGGCAAAACTAAAACTTATTGACTTAATATGTAAATAAATTATTGAGATATTTTTTCAAGTTTTTTCGTTGCTTAGAGAAAATAATGCTAAGCTTGTATACATAAGTGTATAAGAATTTATGGAGTCTTTGAGTTAAGCTGATTTATTCTTAGCTTATGAATATTGGTATAATAAAGCTACAGTTACATTATATTTAGGATTTATTAATAAACTGTAGTAATGTTTAATTACATGATCTCTATAGGTAAAAAATATACACAATCGGCAGAATAAGCAAGTTCGTAACTATGTACCTCACATAGTATAATAATTATCCTCTAATACTCCAATAACTTACATTTTGCAAACCAAATGAAATCAAAAACTATTTATTTATTATGATCCTCAAAAGGCGATCAAGAAACATTACGTTGTAATGTACTGAAACTAGGTCCTCGGTGTCCTTCCCATGGAGATGAGCCGTCAAGACACTCCATAGGTTTCTAACTCGTAATGAACTTAAAGATAATAACAATATGGAAAATATAAATTTTAGAAAATAATTTGTTTATAACTTCTAGCGTCTCGATTCTAGACGGATTTCTTTTTTTATCAGCTTAATTCAGGAAACATATTAGTTATATCATAGGCTTTTATTGTATCAGGCTACATTTTCTATTCATTTTGCCATAGTTCAGAGATCGCTAATTCTGAAGACGGGGTATTTATATCTAAGTTGTACTAATAATAGACATCAAAAGAAGAAAAATACATACATCTATAAAATACAAATAAAAAAAAAGAATCCTTACAATTTTTCATACTTACTAACGGTCAAAATCGTATCACACGAACATTCATCGATATACCAAACACGGCGTAAACCCCTGTCCCCTCACTACGGCCTACTGGGGCTCGTCCCGCGGTAAGCCAAGGAGGGGGCGGCTATTTATCGCTGTGTGTCGCTCTATTTTTATTTGTCCTTGTTATAATTGATGCTTAATGATCGGACACACTTTTATTGGACGGAAATATTATGAGGTTGTTTGGGAAAGGTTATGCCTATCTTTTTTACGTATTGTTTCGTAAATACTTACATGTAAAGTGAGTAATATAATGTTTAGTTGGTAGAATGTAGGCAAGAAAGTTATTAACCGACTTAAAAAAAAAGGAGGAGGTTCTCAATTCGGATGTTTGTATGTTTTTTTATTTTTTATTTTAGTAAATGATTCAGAACGGGTACAATTTAAGTTTTTAAGATAACTTAGCTCAAACCCATCCCATCTTATTATAAAATCTCCTGAGAATAGTTTTATGAAGAATATAAAGAAATTAAGAGACGCTAATGTTTATGTGATACAAATTAAGAAAGACTTTATGAGACATCGTTTGATTCCAATCCGGACAAATAATTAAGCAAAATAACATCAGTCAATTTACAATAACAGTTTATAGAACTTTTAGTAAATATGAGCAATATCTAGATTGATACACATTTTGATAAACCTACCAATGTTTACAAAACGCGACTATTAGCGTCATCTGTGGTATTTTACTGGTTAACAGTAAGTCATCCCCTCGTTGCACAATCAGAGGGATTTGCACTATAGGAGGGCGAAAGACCTCCGTGTCCTCTTGAGTATGCTACCACCCGAGAGATGGCGCTTTAAAGTAGTATTAATTCTAAAATTTGCTGAAATATGTATTTGTGATATTGCTTTTATATCTTCAGAGATTTTCTTATCTTATGTCAATTTTCTTTGGAATAGGTACACTTTTTTAAAAAATAGAAAAATAGAGACTTGATTCATAATGTGAAGCCACAAATAGTGTATTGCAATTAGAAAAGTATCAAATTCGTATTAAAAAAAAACTTAAATTTCAATGTACCTACAACTATTTTATGTATGTCGATATCAATGTGACTCACTTAGGTCTTGACAGGAAAGTACTGCTTATTTTAAAGCTAATTACTTTATTCTTTACTCTGAAATATAGAAATGGTTTTTGAGTTTCTAATAAATTTGTAGACACGTAGAATTTTTCGTAGAGTCTCGTAGCTCTAAGCTCTTGCTTGTGTTGCGGCTTTCCTTTTCTTTAAAATCGATACCGACAGGTTTGCTATCAATAGCAAAATATAATAGTAAAACATGTGTCGGCGTTTATGTCGGCAGCCTTTAGCGGCGTCTTTACTGCGATTAGCTGCGCTTGCGCAACAAAACTGATCGATTTTGGTAATCTTCCCGCCATTGTTACACGAACAAACAAGTGTTTGGTTTGTAAACAACATTTTTAGGTTTTGTTGTTTGATAAAGAACTTGTTTGTGATAGATTTGTTATTAAATGTAGGGATGGGAATAAATTGGTAGTGTAAATAGAACGATTTTATGTTAATCACGGGTGAAATAATTTTGATACATACGTAGGTTACATATCCTATTTACGTTTATTTTGTTGTAGAGAAGTAGCCACAGTAGCCGTAAATGGTAAAATACTTAATGTAAAAAAAGTATACGCACGAAATACATTTTTCTTTATTTTAAAAATATAATATAACAACAAACACTTACAACTATACTAAAATTACAACTTATAAATTTTCTTTATTACATATGTTTAAAAAACGAGAAACTTAAATATTCTAAAACAGATTTTTTATAAGTTTATCACAAGAGGAAGTATCATCATCATCTCCCTGCCCTGCCGTGCTATTCTGTAACATTATTTTCAGGTCTCGACAGCGGAATCCGCGGTGAGATGTCAAATACGTATTCTCGAATTTGAATTCTAAATCAAGGCCAATTGGGTTCACTTTTGAAGTGAGCTTTATTGTCACTTCACTTTCACCTGTCACCGAAATTATTAACAGAATAGACATACTGTTCTCAAAGTATATCAACCAAATTCAGTTTCTTAACCAAAATAAGTTCCTTCACTCTAAGGACTTAAAAAAAATAACATAACATAGAGTTCGGGAAGGTAGCGAAAAGAAAATAAGAGTAACTTAAGAAAATGGACCGATAGAAACACATTTACATAGTTGGATAGGTAGTCCAGAGTGCCTAGTTTTAGAATCATTGAGTGTACCTGAGATCTTAGATATGTTGTAATACAGGTGTATCCTTGTCCACACAAATTATAATAATAATAATAATATTCCGGGACAACTCACACACGGTTATCTGATCCCAAGCTAAGCAGAGCTTGTGTTATGGTAACCATGCAACTGATAAACATACTTATATATTTCTAAATACATACATATTACACCCAGACAACCAGAACAAATCATCGTGCTCATCACACAAACATTTGTCCTGGGTGGGAATCGAACCCACGACCTCCGGTATAGCAGTCAGGGTCACTAACCACTAGACCAACGGGCCCGTCAATTAAATTAACAAATCAATTGATTAGTTAATTTAAAAATAAATAACTAATACTATGCTTATAATAATTGGAATCGAACCGAAGCAGCATCTGTCGTATACTTTTCACAACAGGACCAAAAAGTAAATCAATATATAAATTCTTCAGTCAATCAGTTTTACTCCAAAATATACATAATTATATTTCCTACGTTGTCTGGTATCAATTGTTGATAATCCCTCAATCCCACCCCGCCACCTGAGGTTCTGCCGCCTGCGGGGGTAGGGGGGGAAGGTAAAGAAATCCTATTTTCATAGTTCACTTAACCAACCGCCGTAATTTTGTTAGCACGCATCACCGCATTGGGCTTCTGTTGAAAAAAAACGTTGGAGTGGTCTTGATACTTGAATCAATATTTTGGTTTAGTATTAACTTGCTTTATAGTCCAACTTGATGGGCATGTAGTTATCTTTATATGTATAGGGCTAAGACTGTTCTTCACCACTTTATTATAAGTCCAAGTATCGTCACGTCATCTATTTTTGAAAACAAAACTAAAATAAGGACAAAATTTTTGCAAAAATATTGCCCACTCAAATGTAAATGCAGCGTTTAGATATTTCGTTTGGAGAAGGTTTATGCTGAACCAGTATAAGTTCAATCGAAAAAGGTCAATATTATGAAGAATACGACCGTACCTAAAATCTGAAAATATTGTACTATTTAATTTCTATAATCTCAGCAATTCTTGTCATTCCAATCCAATACTTACCAAATAATATCTTTCAAGTATCAACTCCTGTCCGTTGTAGTACAAACGTCTTAGATGTTTACAAAGTTATTCCATATTTTCAATTTAAAGCGACGAGGCGGTGGGAAGGCGGTCTGTTTCTGTTCAGACAACAAACTTCCATCCGATAGATTATATTGTGTATTATATACCTACCTTCTATAATGCTATGTATACCAACCCTTTTGCGATTATCGAAGACTTAACCAGCTGCTTGTTTTCGTGAATTAAGATGGTATACAATGGGAATGTGAATAGAAGTATAAAATAAATTAAGTATGTAACTATGGAAGTGGTGGTGGCCTAGCGGTTCAATAAACGGATTTGTATGCATGAGGTCGCAGGTTCGAACCCGGGCAAGTACCAATGTAACTTTTCAAAAGTTATATGAACTTTCTTAATTATTCTAAGACACTTCTGACTAACGGTGATGGAAAACATCGTGAGGAAACCTGGATTCTAAAATTGGGATCTGAAATCGCCAACCCGCAATTGAGCAAGCGTGTTGGTCAATGCTCGTGCCTTCTCTATGTGGGAAGAGGCCTGTGCCCAGCAGTGGGGCGTTTATAGGCTGGAATTATATGGAAATATTGGATTTTTTTAGGCAAATATTTGCTAAATAATTCTTGTGGAAAATTTTGCACCATGTAAATCTATTATCTCGCGCTTGCCCTGTTTGGAATTTCACGAAATAGATAAAAGATTAAAATCTAAACAGTCTCGACCACCAAATAAGCTACTATACAACATAATATTAAGTATCAAATATGCACTATTTAACAACAACCTTTAGATAAATGGGAGCAACAGTTGCGTTCAAAATCATGACGACACACGGTAAATTCCTTAGCCCAACAATCGAGTTGTTATACGGACGATTATTATCGATTAATAATCGGTCGAACGCTCGATTAGACGAGGACACGAGACAGCCATCGTAGGGACAACGTGCCAAATGGCGGAAAACACGAATTATGTTATCAAAATAATTATTCATGGTTAAATGGGTTTGTGACGAACATTATGGGGACTATGGTGGTAAGATATTATTGTCAGATTTCAAGTTGAAGTGGTTTGGTACCTGGGTATTGCAAATTATGGGAAACGAGATGACAGGATATAGGTTTTTTTATTCAAAATATTAGTGAATTTGTATTTTTTTTTCTGTTTATGTTAAAGCCTTGTCAAACCATATGGCTCATACTCAGTGGGCACTCAACTACAATAAACCCAAATACCGAGAAGTGCATGTAATTGTCTTTAATTAACTGTAAAAACAACGTTTAATTTGCCAACAAAAGTACTGATGATACTTCCAAGAATATGGGAGCAACGCACTGGGTCGAGCACCGAACGAAGAACCGCGCCGACGCTCGCCCGCGCGGAAACTGTCACAATTTGACGTTTCCCTTGACGTGACGTTCCATATTCAAACAGCCCGCTTTTTATTTTTGTTTCTTTATCTTCATCTCAATCTAACGGCCAGTAATGTTACATTTTAATTTTTAATACCAAAGCGCAAAGGTCGTATATCGCGTATGTACCGTTCAGACATTTTGGATATAATTTTTAATCGGCTGTTATCTCGATAACCTGTTGTGGGGTATTTAGTTTCGTGCATCAGACGCGATGAATGCATAATTAAGTGGAAGCATTTTTATGATTTGTGATAATTCAATGGGTAAATAAAGTCTCATTTAAGTTGTTTCAAATTCAAATTAGCAAAGAACTTTCATCGATATAATATTATCACGTATTTTATGTTATAAATCGACCCTTAGTTTGTAATGGACCTAAAATAAAGGTTGTGCAACAGGCGATCTCTAACCTTATCTTATAGAAAAAAAATCACTGATTGCTTTTCAGAAAAAAAAACAAGACCTTGATTAAAAAATAATTATATAACACATAAAATAGGCCGGTTCCTATTTATAAAAATGTATTGAGCTTACTCATCGCGATTAGTAAGTGATCTAGGCAGGTTTTTACGCCAGCCACATAAACGACCATTATAATATTCTGTAAAGTTTCTGTTTACGTATCGTACGGTAAATCGTGTTGTGCATGTTCAAGGTACAAGTTTGGGAACTTTAGGAGCAATAAACAACTGTTTCGCATAATTACGGGATAGTATTCGTAAGCAAATAATATTAGATATTGTAACTAAAAATATAATCTTGACCCACAACTTAATTTAATGTGGCTTCAAACTATTTTCAAACTTTCTGTCACTTGTGTGTCTATTGTATAACAATCAACTTAATTAACAAAATAAAAACGTTAGTGTTATAAACTCATAAATATTATCAAAACAAAAAAAAAAACAAAATTTTTAGATGAAAGTAGAAACGTCCGACCTCTTTCGTCGGCCGCTGACGTACACGTCATGTTTGAATTTCGAACACACGAACCTTAAAAAATAAAGTTGTTTTTTTTTTCTTTTTTTAACCGCGCTAAGGAACGCAACTCGATCCCTAAAATTCACTTGCTACCAACTTTATTATTTGATACTTGGAGCGGATTATTTTTTACTGGCCTTACGCGGCGGCTCCTTTGCCCCTTTGTTAGACAAGTTTTTATAATGTCTAACTTGTTTGTACAGAAATTATTTAGGTATTTAAGTTCATTGATCAGGCTACGTTGTGTAGTTTTTGTTATGATACCGCCGAATTATAATCTGTTTGCAAAAGGTATCCGTTCATGTCCAAGTAAGTTATGAATGTAACATTTTTTATAAAGTTTCGTTAAGAATTTACAGTTGAGACAATAATTAGAAATGACAGACCGTTACTCATAATTATATATATCGTAGGTACGTTACCCGTTCTTAATAAATTCACATTTCTATATGTTTATTAATTAATAATTTACAATTCAATAGGTACTTAAATCTAATACAACAACAAACACTTACAACTAAGTATACTAAAATTAAATTGAGTTCATTTCTACATTGAGTTTCTAATTCACACTTACGTAACACTCACTAATAATAATGATAAACGAACATTAAAATGACAATTATTTGGGGCTGAACTTCTGAAACTGCACGATAAATAAAAAGGTACTGTCTGTGTTTATTGGTTTTCATTTTAGATCAGGGAGTTGCCCTAGACTGATAGGATGTGCGGAAAGATTAGGAACCCATTAAAAAAAAATACGTGGGTACTTTACAGATACATATCAATGCTCGTGCCTTCTCTATATGGGAAGGGGCCTGTGCCCAGCATATAGGTATAATATAATTATAACAATACGCTGGTATTGTCTTAACTCTTAACGTCCCAGTACTGGGCACAGGCCTCTGCCCATGTATTACCTTTAACGTATTTTACTTATTTAATCTTCTCTCCTTTCATATGCTCTGTAAATGAGTACCTATCCCGCTTACAGAGCTTATAAAATAGGGAAATAGGACTGAAAACTAAATACACAACAACATTGCAGCGAGTTTACAATTCTGTATGTTTTACAGCTGTCCCGTCCAGTGTATTAATTTTGATGTTTACGCTTTTCGTAGCACAGTAACGTAACGTTACTTTTAACGGTTGAATAATAAAGTAAAAGATGAAATAAAAACATTAGTTAACTATATTTTTTAAGCTATACGTTAAATTTCAATACCCATTTTAAGAGAAACCTAGAGACAATTGACTAAAATTAATTTCATAAGCAACGTCATTTTGCAAAAATGTCATGCAGACTCTAGGTTAATTACCTTATATAATTGGGATG
Source organism: Autographa pulchrina (assembly GCA_905475315.1). NCBI lineage: Eukaryota > Metazoa > Arthropoda > Insecta > Lepidoptera > Noctuidae > Autographa > Autographa pulchrina. The sequence goes on from FR997775.1 coordinate 7,177,381, forward strand.
ATGACTAATTTTTATTTTTATGTCCATCTTTTAGACAAGAAAAAAATATTAGACACGTATTTTTTGTTTAGTCCCGTAAACAAAGAATTACGAAGATACAGCGAGTACAATTCTTGCGTGACGTCACGTTTGAGTACAAATTGTACCTAGCCGTGACGTCACAAGCCCCCACTCCTGAACTTTACAGCGGTTTATCTTCGTATTTTGTAATTTATTTGAGAAAAGAAAAAATATGTGTCTATTATATTTTGATTATCTAAATGGCGGACTAAATAAATTTTGACTTTTCATACCTAGTCATCGACCCTATTGTAAGCAAGAAATCACATAACCAAATGAAAAGAAGACCTCCTGCTTTTAGTACATAGAAAGTATATTATTCAATATGTAAATAATTTATTACTCATTATTAAAACACAACAATAATATTCTTGATAAAATCAATACATTCAACATTCCTCTTTAACAACTCCATTTTTTCACCCAATTATTGAATAAACGTTCAAATTATTTCTCACTAATTGTAATTTAAACTATCTATATCTTGTCGGCCATCGGTTTTAGCGCGAGCCGTTGCCTGGTGGTCCTCTAAACGATATGACACTTCCATACGAGAACCAAACGTCAAAATGTCCACCTATCACTATTTCTACCAACTTCCATACTTAACTAACGAACAAAACGAAACTATTGAATTCTAACTCTATGTCTTTATTTTAAGGTAGGGTTTTGAATGAATTTATCGTGGTTGAGAATTAGGTATACTCTACTAACGAACAAAACGAAACAATTGAATTTAGACTCTATAGCTTACAGAATCAGGTGGGTTTTTTAATACATTATAGTAGATTAGAATTTGGTAAGGGTAGTTTTTGGATGTAGCGACAAAAAGTATAAGATGTCAAAGATAAGATGTGGGACGCCAACAAATTGACTCACAATTTTCGATGAAATTTTCGGGTCTATAATTTGATATGTAGAATAGGTTTGGTATATTTAATAAATACAACACGGAGAGAGATGATTAAAACAACCGACTTTTTACCTATTTGCGTAGGTGTATAATACATAGTATAGTAGGTACCGTAAGTTTGTGTACCTAGTACCTGTCTGTATGCATTAGATATGGCCAAAGAAATCATCATTCAATAATTATTTACACATTAAGACATAACTAGACGGAAACTGAGCTATTTAGACGAAACTAGTTAGCAAACAAAACTAACGCATTTAAACTGAAAATGTCTCTACAGGGGCCCGAGTCCGCTATTGTAAGTCAGTGAGTGGTGGGTTAATAAACGTTCCAGTGTACTTGTTTTTGTGCCTAATTTTCGTATTCAGATAATTTTAGTTTAATGACAAATGTACACCTACATGCCACTGTTGTCATAGTAGGATTGCAAGGGACTGTTCTTATCTAATAAGAAAATTAGGCACAATAACAAGTACACTGGAACGTTTATTAACCCGCCACTCACTGACTTAAAATAGCGGACTCGGGCCCCTGGCCAAATGTTTCCCTCGTACAGGAAAGAAACAGACTGTAAATTATTTTATCTCACTGCAAACTATATTAGTTAAAACAAACTCAGACTAGTTTAAATACTAATTATTTTCGATCATAATATCTAGCTTTTCTTAAGCATATACCTACGTACAGCATACTACAACAACAATTCTAAAAAATTGCTCTTCACTTCTACTAACTTGTCAATTTGACATCGCGGTCGCAATTACTGATCGATAATATTTAATTAATATCAATAGTGTGTGGCCTGTGTCACTGTGTAAGTGTGGATGTAATGTGTATGTATGTGTGAGACCTAATTATTCGGAATAATCATCGTGTATCGATAATATTAGTCGCGACGACTCTGTCACGAGACCGCCCGCTAACACAGTGGTTGTCAAAATTTATAATTATTACTTTAATTAAAAGTTTTAACGATAAATCAAGGCATATTGTTCAATATCTCTTTTTTATTCACAGTCACAGTTTGTCCCGAGGAAGTCTTTTCTTGCCTCACAGAATTTTTTAAGAAGTCCTTCAGCTTAATTGTATTCTACCTAGTTATGTATTTTTGCCAGTCCTACAGAAAGCACATGCGATTATTTAACAATAAATAATGCAATAAGACAAAAAAATTATCAATACTTTAATCAACATTAACAATTATGTACATAGATATCTAAAAAAAAACATCTTCATATCACGTTGTTTCTTTAACAAGCCTCTATAGTCTATAGGTAAGTCCTGATTTGCCACCTGACACATTTAAGTTACAAAAATATCAAAAACAGAGAACAATCCTTTAATCTCTCAGTTACAACTATCACCTCGAACTTTGAGCATCCTCCCAATATGATGGATCGGCCGAAGCGGCGAGGTGTCGGAGCGGCGGGTCCTCTGAAATATAATATTAATCGTTATCGCACAATCGATTCACTCGACCCGAATGTTGCGTGGCTCGTCACTAGCTCATTTGTATTAAAATTTAGAATTAGATTGAAAATAAAAATAAAGTGATTGAAACTGGTCGAATTCTTTAATTAAACGTGTATTTTTTTTCATGGGATGTAGGTATATGGCACTTTTTTATTTTAATTAGAGTTTTCCAGCTGAACGAGGATTAAAAATATATCTTGTTTCTTGCTATAATTACATATAATTACTAGTAAAGCCTGAATCTAAATAGTGTAAAGCATACAATTACCAGAAACGACAGGAAGACGACAAGGTTACGCGTGTTTTACTATATTGTAAGTAGAAGATCTCTTTTTTAATCTGTCAAAAAGAGATCTTAAGAAATAAATAAAAATACAGAGTAAAGTTAAAATCGGTGTTAGAAAATCTAAACACTTGGACTATCAGCTTTGCGTAGTAGGCTATAAAAAGAACCTCTCTATTTCCTTTTTTACTATGGGTTGTATATTCTACTAAGACAAAATCTAACAACTTTAAGGTCCTCAGGCAATAGAGACATAATCTTTAGGGCGGGCTGCGCAGGCGTTGATGAAGTGACGTCACTCGACCGTGTCCGACCCACTTAGCCAATCGAACGACTGACAGCAGTTAAGTTGTCATATAAACATTAGCCTTATACTAAGTACTGAAAAAAAAACCTACTAAGAAAAATACCTATCAGAGGCCGAAATGCACACATTATGGTAAACGTCTTATGCGTCTGAGAATGGAAAATACTTGGTCTAAGTTTTCGTGCTTACTCGTCAAAAGGTTTTCAAGACACATGAATAGATTCGGAATATTTTGAGGTGTACTTATAATGACGATGCTCCTCTCGCGTAGGCGCTGCTTAAATCATCTGTCAAGATGTCTAAGGCCTAATAATAATATAATAGCCCTAAAGGTTCAATACCTCACTTAATATTGGCATTAACAAATGACTTTGTTTATAGGAGATTCGGAAACCATAACACCAATTTTAAAGTTCGTCTAAGTATCTTCCAGACCTCTGGTATTAGAAATTTGTATAGGCAACGTCATTCACTTAACTTTTCTCGAGCCGCAGTCACTTGCCCTGGAGCAGATATTAACAAAAAAAATACCTCTACAAAACACCACTTTCGTTTCCATCTCAATCAATACAGAAGACCAAGACACACGTCATAATTTTGTTTAACTTTTATTTTTATCTATTTTCAAATCATTTGACAGGAGGCTTCTCCTTTCCATGTCTATTGTCAATATAAGGTCATAACATTTTTTGCGACAGCCCGCCTAGTAGCTTACAACCATGCTATATTACCCTCCCATTGTCAAAATTTATTGGCCAAAAGTTAATTTTTGCAAACTATCCTTTACAACTCCAATAAAGTATTATGCGTTTCCCAAAGACCTTGTAGCTTTGCAATAAGGGTTATTTTCCAATGATTTAGGTAAATTTTGTGTCGATGATTAAATAACAAAGAAATGTCATTATGATAATCCGTTTTCGGGTTTAAGTTAGTTGTTTGTTGTTTATAATCTTTGAGTTTAATTTCAAGAGTGTTCTTAGAATAGTTTGGATATAATTTTAAACTGCTTACTTAAGTGATTTGTTAGTTTTTAACGGAATAATAAGAGATGTTTTTAATACTTTAATATTGGATGCGGAAAAAATGGATTGGGTCAAGCTTCTTACTTTATAAGTAAACCTCAAGAAATGTCCTATATATAATCTATCGTATCATAATTGCAAAAAGACTGTTCGCTCATTCCTTCAAAATAAAACCTATGACGAAACAGAAAAATATTTAATTTAAGTGATGACAAGTTTGTACATTGGACCACACAACACATAGACCCACACAAATTCACACTCCCCACACCACGCATACTCGCTCACTCTAAATGCACGCACGCATACTTACTTGCACTGCCCACACGTTCACGCACTACATACATACACGCTCACACACACACACACACACACACCCTCACACACACAAACACACATACACACACACAATCTTGATATCTGTTATTAAAATCACTTTTAGTTAATTTGTAAAATTAGTAGCACTTGTAGTTATAAATTCGTATATAACATACATTTTTAATGTACTAAACAGTTATGTCAATAAAAATAGAGGGGATCGGGACTGTTACTCCTTAATACAGGCTATTCTATAGCCTAGCTAGGAGAACAGCACTGCACCCACTTGATTGGAGAACTATAATAGTACTAACTACCCACTTTGTAAAAAATTATGAATTGTATCTACAATCTGTATTATATAAATAAAAGATTATTATTATTATTTTCAAACATTGGTACCTGTGCTCAAGATTTTAACGGTTTTATTTAAAAAATAGCGCTGGTTTTGTCCATAGCTTATAGTGATGTAAAAAACTCATCATATTAATCTTTGAACTTTCGCTTTATTGTATACTAGCTGTGCCAGCAACTTCGTTCGCGTAGATGACGAAACTTATCAATGCTTTTTTTGTATAAAAACTAAAATCTATACGAATGACTAATCCTACCTAAGTGGTGCCCAGGATATTAAAGAATAATTATACCAAGTTTAATCGTAATCGAACCGGTAGTTTTTGCGTGATGCCTGAACAAACAGACAGACAGACAGACAAACGTTCTTTTAATCACATTTTTGGGTTCGGTGTCGGTCTAGTAATACCCCCGCTATTTTTTTTTTATATTTTCAATGTACAGAATTTTCACTTCTACAGATTTATTATAAGTATAGATAGAACCTGAGTAAACACCTACCTCAGACATTTTATCTCAACTAACTTATGTTATTCCTGCCAATTTGTTTCAGAATTGTGTTTTCTATTCTCTACACCAATATGATTGCAAATCTACTGGCTTACAATGTATCGTTTTAAAAAGTAAACAAATGCATCTCAGGTTGAGGTCAGCGAGCATACGTCAGCGTCAGTGGAATCATTGACACCTCGAGATTGACAGCTGATTGTACGGAACCAGGGATGAGATGAAGCGGATATCAATGCTTGTGTATTTTCTAGAATATTTTATATGGAAACATCTGTCTATGTAAGGTTAAGGCGACACGCGTAGAAGAAAAAAATAACATATCCATAGTAGTTAGTAGGTAATGCATTGTTCATGTGGCTAGAAATAGCAGAACACAGAGGTTTGGAAAAAGAATGAGGAGAACTTTGCCTAGATAGTGGCTCAAAATGCATCGTTCATCAAAAATTACTAGAGTGACTCTGCTACACTTTTAGAATATAGTATAACTACCTTGAGTATATCATGATTTCAATTATGTCTATACTTCATAAAACAATTTAATCCTGGATTTTATTATTTATGTAGAGAGATAAAAAATAATGCCTTTCTTTTTAAATTGATGTAATGAATTAAAATAATTTAGATTTTACCATAGTAAAAAAGGCGTATTTATTTAATACAGGTTGACTACAGATTCACTTTATGTAGTGTAGTACCCGCTAATCTTATAAACTAAGACCATACCCCAACAGCCCCCCGCAGCCGGTAGCAGAGGTCAAATTGTAGTTTAATTAATTCTGAACCACACCTTTTTTGGATACAATTTAATTGAACAATCTTGCTCACAGCTACTCCTAGCACTTTCTATGAATAGTTTGTAATATGAATACTTATACGTATATGGAAGTGAAAATAACCTATAACAGTATACTACTTTTTGTAGAAGTATAAATGTTGGTAAAAACGTCGAGATTCTCACATTCTCTGTCTCATTTTCTCTGCTTTGCACAACCCTAAATATCCAGGCTACTTGCGGGAACGTTTTGAATTCTTGGTCCCCTGGGGTCGTACTTCTTCCTCTCTTCTCCTTCGCACTCCTCTTCACATCTCTAGCCGTTACGAGGAACCCTTTACTATTCGTTCTGTGCGCCTCTGGAATTCACTTCCACATCCCTGCGTAATAGCCCTTCGCCGAATGTCTCTAGGAGAGAGCACTTTTTTTAAATTTGAGTTATGTATTCTATGTAAGTCTAGTCTATATCTAATATGTATCATATTATATAAGTACTATATGTAGTAGGGCTTCGCACATGGGACCCGGAATATCTCGGCTTTTCTGTACGTTTTTATGTATGTCTATACATAAAAACTTTCCTCTTGAATCACTTTATCAATTGCTGAAAACTGCATTACAATCTGTGAAGAAGTTAAAAAGATCTAAGCGAACAGACAGCGAACGCGACTTCATTTTTAATTGTCTTCAAAAAAGGAGGAGGTACTCAATTCGAGAGTTTTTTTTTTGTTTTAGTTTTATACTATGCAAATATACTATTTCTCAAAGGATACAGTGCATTGCGTTGCCGATCTACTTTTGAAGTGACAGTTATTACGAATTTAAGCAACGTGTGTGGCATCAGTAACTGACCACAAAAAAACTACTGCAAAAACTAATTTACTCTTACCGATCAATAACTATCATATAATGCTAATTAAATAAACATAAAAACAGCTGATTCAGCAAATTTTGTTTCAATTTTTACTGCAAAAATGTTCTCCTGTCATTAGTAAGTCTAAAATAATAATGTTTTTATTGATTTCTAATATGTATTTGATGATATGGTTCAAATCAGTAATGCTGTCTGAATTTGGGTGGCATTTGAAATATAGATTATTAAATTATTTTACTAATATAAAATTCTTTACCTTCTTTATTGTTTAATTAAAAGTTAGGAGGCAAGCAACTATTAATTAATTATTTATTATCATGTATTGATTTATTTACCGGCTACTGATCATCCAATGTAACTTTGAGCAAATTATGGGCCATAGATCGGCCAAAATGGAAACGTTTTAATATTAGATCTATCCCAAACATTACAAAAAAATCTCGAAGTGCAATTTTCACTTTTTGCGTTTTTATAAAATAAATCCAGTTTTTGAGCTTTAACTAGTAACTAAGAAGAAATAAATATAATGCTAACATTCTCACAGTGGCCATAGCGAACAACTATGATTGATGGAGCCCATAGTATTTTGTATATTAGCAATTAACCGCCAGATCACGGGTCAAGCATCCATACACAAAATAATTTTAATCAATATGTTTACATTATTGCGCAAGCTAAATAAATAACACGGGAAGTTTATTAGATGGATAATTTAATTGAATATAAAATGGATTTTAAATTATATTGGCCGTTTTTGAACTTGCTACGTCTTGGTTTACAAGCTATAATGATTAAGATGCTTGGAATGAACTGAGCCAGAGAGTTCTACTTCTCAGAATAATTCTAAATTATTCTAAAAATATAATAAATAAAAAAATATTCTAAGTCACTTCTTCTTCTATTTGTGCCGAGGATAGATATCATAATATCTATTTACTGACTATATCAGTAAATAGATATTATGATATCTGAAATGTAAATATGTCGCTATGATTATTTTACTGTTCTGTGCGACCTCGACATCAAATAAGTAAGATTTTTTTAAATTAAAATCGATTCACAAGATATTACGTAACACACAAAACATACAGCCAAATTAAGAACCAGCTTTTTTCATTTAATTAAATACATTGAATTTAAGAACACAGGAAGTACAAACAAAAACCTAATCAAGCGCTTACAATACGCACAGAATATACCAAACAGTAGCAAAACATCCAGTTATCAAAATGGTAGCTAACTAGCGGCATTGACCCCAAAGAATACCAAAATCAATTCACACTTACACTCCACACTCGCCACGGGATTTTCAACCTTATGTCTTAAGTAACAAGGGGGATATTGAAAGGTGATTATAGTATTTAAATGTTGATGTATTTTTGCATTCAAGTTAGATCTGTGAGGACTGTGAGCTGTCAAGAACCGTTGGGGCGTATAATGAAAGCTTCCAAGATACGTCTGAATACAAGATGTATGAAAGATGTATGAAATCTTGTTTTATTTCTGATTTATTTACTGATACTACTGTTGTGGATACGATTGTGAGTAGGTTTGTTGAGCTTTGTTGAGCTTTTTAAGGCTTTTTCCAAACATACATAACAACCTATATACGAACTTTTTGAAACCACAATAATCATTATTATTAGCACTTCCTTCTTAAGAATGTTTGCTAGAAAATAGTCTAAGATTGTGAGCTGTTTTGTTTAACAGTTTAGCCTTTCGAAGGACGTAAAAATATAATAAAAAAAATAACCGGCAATATTTTCTATCTGCAAACTGAACATTTTCTAGGCACTCAAAGAAGCAAAAAAAGCTCGGTCTCCTACATACACTCAGCTTTGATTTCAGCTAACATTACAAGGTGTGGTAAATTTCAAAGCTACCGACACCTAAGAAATTCTTAACAAGCAATTCATCCACGGATTACATAAATCCGATATCTCAGCTCAAAGACTGACCAGCGGCCACTCACAAACAGCACTTTAACAATGTTTTCGAGGTGTCGGCGTCACAAACAAACAAACCATTTATGCTCTAGTGCATATCCATTACACGCAACAATTGTATTTAAATCCGGTAAGAGTAGGCTGCCGAGAGAAAAGTCTTTGCCTCGCCGCAAATTAAAAAAAAGTTCGGCGCCGATTTCTAAGTGACCATTGGTGCGTTTGAATTTGGAAGGCGTATTAGGCGCATTGTCTAGCCATAGACACAGTAATGCGTAGGAGTGATTGTGATATAAGTTATTATGCGCAAGTTTTTTAAGGAGACAGAATTGTTCTAGCAACAATCGCATGATGAAATAGCTAAGATGCAATTTTCTGGAATTTTTATTTTATCTTAGATGATGAATTAGAAGGACTACAACAGTACCTAATTAATATATTAGTGGGTAGACTTTAGACAGGCAGTTTCTTTATCACCTATGCAAGTACTCCATATACTTACTTAAATGCTCATTGCATCCTGTATAGATCTACTGAAAAGCAACTCAAACGCATTATGTCCTGATTAGAAAAACAAAAGAAAGGTAAGAGGTCATAACTTACTCTGCCCTACGCAGCTACGGTTTATTTTAAGTTCTATAAAGATACTACGAAAACCACGAAACACCATATATTTAAAGAAACATACATTCACAAACTTTGTAACACCAAGGTCCGTTTTTAACCTACTTGAATACCGTCACACTTGATCAACCTTCCATGTAACGGATAGTGTTGGATGTAATGTAATGGTCACATTCACTGGTTCTCAATCGATTTCGAAGGCGTAATGGTGACCAGCTGTAAAGCCTACTATTGTGTATAACCTTATACACAATGGCTATCGAGATTTTCTGCTGTGATGCCTCTTAATAAACATTGGAGGATCTTGTAGAGATTTTTCGTGAAGTAGGATTAAATGGACGCTTATTTAAGGCACTAGACCGTTGAAATACACTTTGAAATAAAGTTTAATGGAAGGTGGTATGTGACATTTTTTTCTTTGTATGTGAAGAGCTCCAAAACTTCTAATTAGGAAAATACATTCTTTGTTCTCGGGACCATACCCATTAACAGCCTCTGCCCTGGGGAAACCGGACAGGAACAAACCCTTGTGTGTGAAAACTACTAGGGTGCATTTTATGCCTTTCCAAAAGAAAAATACCGTAATAATAATGATTTATTTATAGATATTATTTGCTATCTCTCAAATTATAAGGTCAATGGGATCCCATTGACCATTACATTGACAAGATGATGTGAAGTAATTTAAAAACAAAAATGGGAGTTAGCTTCTCAGTTCTTAGGTAGAAAACGTGGTAGTTCGTACATAACGTGGAGATAAAAAGCCGAGCGAATAAATAACAAAGTATTGTCAAAGAGATCACTGTAACAAACAAAATGGAATCTAACGTGTTGAGGTTAGTTTTTGTGTAACACGCGTCTTGTGAGGTTTCGGTGCATCTTTGAGGGATTATCTGCAAGTCTGCATGCATTGTTGCATCTTACCATCTTACCAGCGGCAGATACCCACAAACGATTGTCGGTACATACACTTGTTTGCTCATAATAAGGATATAGATAGTTCTCTCAATTTCAGAGTGTAACAAAATCGCCGACCGTAAACGATTTTGATTGTTTTTGCGTATCGCGACGCTTAATCTCAGACCTAAAATTATACGATTTAGGTAGCTGTACATAACATTATACTGATATTGAAAACATATGTAGCTATTAATTTATTGTTTTTAAAGCAAATACTAAACTTGTAGCAAAATACATTCTAGCGCCGAGTTATATTGTTGTCTGTTACTTTTGTGAGATAATAATATTCCGGGACATCTCACACACGGTTATTTAATCCCAAGCTAAGCAGAGCTTGTGTTATGGTAACCAGAGAACTGATAAACTTACTTATATATTCCTAAATACATACATATTATTGATAAATTACACCCAGACCAGAACAAATGATCGTTCTCATCACACAAACATTAGTCCTGGGTGGGAATCGAAACCACGGCCTCCGGTATAGCAGTCAGGGTCACTAACCACTAGACCAACAGGCCCGTCAAAGATACAAACACATATTATTTCACTATACTAAATACAGTAGTATCAATGACTTGAAGCATTATGATAAATCTACTAATCAACATTATTCTCAAAGCAAAATTAACAGCAGATACAAAAACAACTCGCTAATATTAACGCCGAAAAAACCGTATACACAACCCAACAACAAAAAGTCCATAGATTTTTTACAAGCAAAGAATGTCTTTGATACAACACAAGTAGAAAGTATCAATGTAACATAAGCTTAATTATCAATTGAAAATCTTGTAATGAATGCTTGTATAGTGCTCCTGAATCCGTAGGGTTGCCACTTGTCGATATAGACTCGTTGAATTTCTGCTCAGTGGTTTTAAAGTAAATTTTCATTATTTGAATACTATTTTTTGGTACCTAATATGAGTCCTATTTGTTACTCGAAATAAATGAATTTGAATTTGAAAGGGCAGTTTGCAGTATGTTCTTTTGTTTTTATTAATATTTGAATAGGATTTATTAAATTTGCAACAAAAATACAATGTGCAGTTCTGTGAAAAAAAAATATGTTAAAAGAAGAGGCTGTCATCAAAGGGAGATCAATATTATCTTTTATGGACACTCGTATCTCTATTATTATTTTTATACTTACCATCTTAATTTAAAATACACGTAGAACATAACAAACGAAATTTAACTTAAACCAGTTGATTGTATTACTATGATATTTTAACGTTAGACGTAATGCTTGATGCATAATGATAATAATAATATTTATCTTATGATTATTTTCGGTGGTACCAACCCTGTCCACGCGTTCGGTAGCGCACAATGCGGCGAATCAAAGATGGCGGCTCGTTTGATGCGCGCGCGCACCGCCGCTGACCGCTCTCTTTTCAATACATATCGCCTTTTGATTTGCCGTTTCCCAGTTCTGTGGGGGCCAAATAAAGTACTTGTTGTTATGCTAAGTAATGGATACATCTTGTCCTCTACTTCAAACATTTTTCCTTATAATGAATATGGTGATAATATTCCATCTCAATTATTTACTTAAAACGACGACGTCGTTTCTTAGTATTATGTTTGTAGTTCAAAAAGTATACATAGGTATTTCATTGACTGTAAAATTGCATATTTACTTATATTTTTCCTTGCCTGCATTAAAGGAATAAATCTTCGAGCAGCTAAACGTAATCACTAAATTTTAATGATTTGGGCACCAATCTAAGTAGAATGCAACAACAATTACAAGAATACAGTGGCTACAAAATATGACGAAATCTCTCTTATTTTTTATTATATCCTCAAGTTACGTCCCGAAGGAGACGTGTAGAGGAGACATTTATCGCCATATAGAAAAAATATTTCATATTCTTTAGAGAATATGTTTTAAGGGTATCTTTAATGTATTGCTGTTGAGATTTTCTGAGAAATTAAATGTTATAGAGCTTTCGATAGAACAGTTTTTTAGGAAAATAATAAATGTCCTATGAACGATATCTTTCTCTCTTTGATAAGACTATAAATTTATTTATTTTCCTTGCTAAAACTGACATAGTAACGTGTAGTGTATGAGGCAGGTATGCGGCCGAACCGATACTATAAAGTATTGTACGGTAGTGAGATTATCTCCACAAACTCAGATTGGCCCCTCGCTGTGCTCGTCAGGCTCCCGTGACTGCGACGTGCGTACGCGCAGGTACCGTCTGCAGACAAACTGTTATTATTATTATGCTGCATGAGACTATACAATTTTCGTTTACTAGAAAGGAATTAATACCTATAAGAATAGATATGTAAAATAAATGGTTACTAAACTTACAGGTCCATATAATGTGATTGGGTATTTTTGTCCTTTATTGCTTTTTTTCCACTACTGGGCAGGGCTTTAATTAAGATAAAAATCCGAGGCTAAAAATATGAGAAGTTTTAAAAAGACACAAATGGTATTTATGTTTTTGTTCGTATGATTACCAATCATAATAAATTAATTGTTTAGAGAAAGTGACGAAGCAATACAAAATAGGTAGCAGATAAATAGAAAAAAAGTATCCATGTAAGTTTGTTTTGTCACCACTACCTGTTACTCAGTGACAGTGGTGAGGTCTTCAAGCTGTCAAGAACACACCAGTTCATCTGGCACTCGTCTGCGGCCACTGGAATGTGGACGTGTGATCCCTTACTCATTATCAAGGGATAATCAAGACCCTTGTTTTTGTACCTAGGTTGTGTGGAAGCTGAAAAGTAGGGCCAGATTTTGAGAAATTTATAGTATAACATCACTTTTTTTCTTTCCAAAGGAATGGGAATGACGTTTATATACTAACTTTTAAACCATCGCGCTGCATGTTTACAGTAATATAATTCAACGGTAATAGGCGTACATGCATAAATACCTTTTAGGGCTTGACGTTTCGATCTGGTTACACAGGCCGTGGTCGCAAGCAGACTGGAGATGCGGTGTCATCGTTCCGTGCACGAAGTAGACGTTGATATAGGAAAGTAGCAGAAGTACTTGAATCACTTTCGTACATTTATATTTTTTGGTACGTAGGCGCTCCGCAACGTACGATATCGAAACTGATTCAGGAACCTCTCTGTTTTGCATGGTGCTGTGTTATCTAAAGCGCTAACCTTTACGAATAAAATGAAACATCTATGAACCGTAATTACGCCTTTAATTAATTAGGCTGTATATAAAAACATGTAAATAAGTTGAAGCGTCATTTCGATTTATGTCTTGTAATTAGTTTATTGCACTTTCATGTTTGAAGGTACATACACGCTTTGTATATTGTAGTGCAACAAACTTTGTTTTTTTTTGTTTGTTTTTTTTTTCATTTTCTTCTATATTATGGTTGTTTTCGGGTAGCTGGTGGGGCTGGTGTGGGTGGAGCTGCAACTCTACTTCTCGCTTTCGCTCGTTCCTTAAGCATTCTCCTCAACTCATTTAACCGAGATTCCTTACGAAATGTGTAGCCTTCGGACGGGTTAGCTAACTTACCCAAAGTGTCATCCTTCCCCGTCTTCACAGTTTTCCATCTAAAACTGCCCAAAAATGGCCTCCAAGGCGCGATACTTGTACCTGGATGCTCCGGACTTTTTGTGAGCGGTAGAGAATGGAGTCTTGTTTTACTGAAGTCGTTACAGGATGGGTGATGCATCGAAGGTTCAGGACAGAACCTTACAGGAACGATGGCTTCTTTGATCATAGTTGTGGATCGCCGCATGATTCTAGTGTAGTTTGGCTTGCAATACCGAGTAATCCGGGCCTTCAGTTCCTCGTTAGGTGGTTTGAACCTAGTTACCCCGGATGGTCGGTCTGCGGTGGAACCCTGGTTTAAGTACCTCAAATATCTGGGTTTGGGAAGCAGCGCCTGTTTAATAAACAATGAAGGTATCGATGTTGTAACAAATACCATTTTCATAAACTTGCAATTTTATCTTAGATTTTTCTTAACGTTTTTTTGACAAATAAAATGACAGTTGTCTTATTTAAATGCTTTTTTGCTTCTTTCCATAGAAATATAGAGTAAAAACTATCCACATCTAAGCCTTGCTTCGATAGAGGTTGAAAGACTTCGGTTAAAAAAGAAGAATTTAATCATATTGCTTGTTTGAGCGCAGCACACGGATATAAGATGTGTTTGCTACTAAAAATATTTTTCCATTCTGGACATCGAACGAAAAATCAAATTAAATTGGAACCGAAACCTTCTAACATAACATAACATACCATCACGCCTGTATCCCCGAAGGGTTAGGCAGAGGTGTACCAATGTACACCCAAAGTTCGCCGGTATGTTTAGGTCCCATGTAATAGGGGGCGAGCCTATTGCCACTAACCGGGCACAAATCCAAACTCCGACCTGCTACTGAGAATTTCATAGAAAAACCCAATAACACCTTGGTCGACTTGGGAATCGAACCCAAGACCTCTAGCGTAGCAGTCGCGCTTAGCACCACTAGGCCAACGAGGCAAGTTAGAAACCTTCTAACGCTATTAAAAAAAACTTTAGACCTGAATAAAAGGACCATAATTATGTTATTAGAATCAACACGGTATGCACACAAAAGAAACGTCTTTATTAAACATAAATCTTTTATTTACTAGACTATTTCCTATCTGTATAATAATATAAGAATCGTATCTCATTAAGACGCCATGGCAGCGACAGCAGCAGCGCATCCGCGGCTACCGTTGACGTCGAGAGCGGATTCCAGATGATATAATGTATCCCTTGTCTATACATACAAACTTGCAGACTATATGTGGTAATTAAAATTCATAAATGTCATTTTTTACAATTCCTTTATTGCTCTCTCTTCAGATCATATCTTCATAATGTTGCAGATTTATACCAGATTTGAAGGCAAATTTCCAATTTAAACTAAAAATCTTTCGATACAGAAAGAAACGTAAAATTTTAAATATATTTAAAATTCGACACCCTTGGCATGGCAGCTGGTAGCCGAAGGAGATCCCAGTCATTTATACACAGAAATGTATTTTCTTGGCGTCTCCGCTAAAATAAGGCCTAGCCGTTCTAGCTGGCGACAAGTGAGGTAGAGTAAGGTAATAAATTACGTCTTAATTTAATTACATGTTTTGATTGGCGTCGCTGCTGGTGTCACAGCCATGGCGTCCTAATGAGATACAGCTCTAAATGTAAACGTCTAAATTAATGCTGTAAGATCGTCCAGGCAGCAATCTTTCAAGTCAACTCCTTCGCCTCCGGGTTCCTAAGCGATGGCTTTTCCTTCTTCTTCTTCAGTTCTTCTAGCTGCTGCTTAGCCTTCTGAGTAAATACTCCTTCTTCCAGCATGCTGTCAGGGTGCACAAACCCAGGCATCTGGACCGTCCCTTTATCCTCCCGAGCTTTTTGACCCTTGTCTGATGCTGGATGTTGCTCACCTTTATCTGTATACTTCCTTACCGGATCCAATGGCACGAGGTTTCCTCTCACATAAGTTAAGCATCCAGGATGATTGGGAGCCACAGTCACTGGCAATATTTTCGGATGCATCTGTGTAAAAAACCTCATCATAGTGCACAAACAAAAAGCAACTAGTTTAAATTGTGATGATAGAGTTTGTTAGTAAATTGGTTTCTGAAAACATTTTAAACACATAAAACATAATACAAACAGAGATGTTGGTGATATTTTTGGCACACAAATAGTGACAAGAATCAGAGCATAGATTAAAAATATTTAAGACTGAAAGATTTATGGAAAAAGGTTAAAGCCGATTGCGCCCTTTGAGAGAAACGCCGAACTCGACAAGGCCTGTAATTTATTGTACCTATGTACTAATGGCTAATGAGCCCTGAAGTTAGTAAAAACTTAAGAGAGTCATAATTGATTTACATACAGTTACCAGGATATGTGTTCGGACCTAATTAAGATTAGGAGTTGCTACGTATATACGTACAATATGCCTTTTAAGTCCTCATATCTACAAAATTATTCTCAATCAAGGTACATACCCTTGAAAACCAAATGCTGAAAAAATACATAAATACGTTCTCTGCTTTCTGCCTAGGCTTTTCCCAAACTATACTGGGGTCGACCCGTCTCGCCGGTTTCAGCCGAATACCTACCGTATTTTTGCATAAAGTAACTGCTTTCCTCGACAACCCATATTGCTGATTATAAAAACATTATCTACAATACTACCAAAATTCAGGTTTTGGACCGAACTCACATCTCTACATGGGTATAATTCCAGCATTTTACTCGTGCGTCTACAAACGCAAAAAAAGGTAAACATGGATACTGAAATAAAAAGAAAATGTAAATCGTCAAAATATTTATATTTTATATATTTTTATGTATTTAATAATTAAAGTAACATTATTTGCAACTGGAATTCGTTTAACAAGACCTAAAAAACACATCCTCAATTTATTTATTGTCTTTCTTGTGGGCTATCTCAGGGTTAGCGTCCTTCAGCTGTTTCTTGATCTTCTCGAGCTGTTCGCGCTGCTTGTGGTGGAAGTAGCCCTCCTCTTGGGCTGCCCCGTACTTGCCCAGACCTCCTCCAGACTCCCTGACGGACCCCCCACCTCCCCCGCCCCTGCCGACACCTGACCCAGGAATCCCAGCTGGGGAGGTATACTCCCTGGTCCGTATATCCCAAATAGTATTTGAACGATCCGATCTTTTTGGGTTACATAAGAACGATGATTGGAATTGCCTTAGTAATACAATCGCCTGTTTCACGTTGACGGAATGAAACATAAATATCATTTTTAGGAGGACCATTTTTTTGTTTGATTTTACTAACGTTTTGTCAGGTGTCTGGAAATTTGACGTCTGAAATTGACGCCTGTGATTATTATTATTTTTATAAATTTACTTTATGGCCAGTTTCCGACTCGTGTATTTTTTTTCTATTAAGTAGGTTTCTATTCATTTCTTTCTTTACTTGTGCGTAAAGATAATGCCAGCAATAAAGTACAGTTACATTTTAAGTTTGTTTCACTCAGGGAAAGCAACAAAATTGTCAGGCGTTGTAAATACATAGAAAAGTTAGTATATTTTCTTTTTAGGCGTTAATTATTTTAATTATTGTACTTAGTGTGTAATTTTAATTAGTTGACTATTTGTATACATTTTAATTAGCACTTTTAAATCCGATAAAACAATTTGTCGCACTAAATTGTAGGTTTTTTATCAAATTAGATTTATTTCCACTAATTATTTTCCACTATATAAGAGAGCTGAATAATTGTGAACTCTGAGAATTTGGTGAGCGTGATCTTAGTATTAGAATGTAACTTGTTTTATTGAATTGCAAAATATCTTCATCAACATGATTTATTTTAAGGTAAGAGTATTTTACTGTTTCTTTTAACTAAGGTAAACTCGACGATTTTGGGAAATGCTCGGACAGAATAGTTACCTAGTTACTACACAATATCAAAAGTAAACATTTACACATTCATGTTAATATTGTGGTGCTCACACTCTAAATTTTTTATTTTAGATATCGATTCTGCTGATTTCTTCGGTTCTATATGCACAGACAAGGTAACTTTACGATCCAATTAATAGCCTATATTATTCAGCGATTCATTGTCATAATTAACTCGTTTATATTTTTATAGTTATACGAAAAGATCTCCAAAGCAATTGCAATATACGAGGAAAGTGAACAGCAAATCTGATGACGATAGCAACTGCATCTGTTATCCAAAAGGTCATTTACCATCGATACACAATATACTGGACTCCAACAACAGTGGTCAGGAAAGAATTGTAGTCTATTTCTACAAAAACACGGGCTCCAATGAAATCAAAATGTACACCCCTAGTTCTGATAAACAGTTACTTATCCCTGACCTACCCTACGACTCTGGAGACGAATTAATATCAGTCACTACGGAAACGATCAATACATTATTCTACAGCAACTCGAACAGAATCAAAATATACGACAATCATTTTGAAAAACTGAAACCCGGCGAAACTGTTTACTGGCCAATTGGACTGAATGTGGGTGCGGTAGAACACGTTTATCCACAAGTTCAAGATAATTATCCTCCAAAAAATATATATAATTTTGATGGGGCTCCCAATCATTATACTGTTTATGATCCCAAAGAAATTACTGGCCCGTCCAATCCAGAACTAGATCCGCATGTCGGGTCGTCAAATAGCGAAATAAAACCCAATACAAATTCACAATTTCCCTCTTTTGAAATAGATCCAAACGAGTATTATAATCAATTTACTTACAGTTTCGTACCTCATGATTCACCGTCCTTGAAACAGTTCGTTAGGTTTGATGAATGGTTCAAACAACAATTCAAGAATTTCCAGCAGTATAAACTGCCACATGAGATACTATCCATTGAGTTTTATGTTTTGAGAGTTCTAGTCGAACAAGTGTTGTACAACAACAATATTCGTGTTGGTGCTGATGGCATTTTAAGATACTCCAATGGAAAGGCTTTAGAGCTAGGTGACCTGGAACTCAGACCTCTATTTATTGGACAAACACTTGACCACCAACTTACGCAAGCTAGTCCACCTGACAACGTATATCTACCAAAACATTTACCATACGTTGAAGGCATATTGGTGACACTCGTATATCCGCCCCAAGTGCTAGGTGTTATACCGCTGGGTACAACTTATTTGTCCAAACAATACCTGGTTGGAGGCCTTAATAGTTCAAGTGAGTCTTTCCATCACGGGAATGTCGATACTAAATATGAACCATATTCAGCTACATATGGACAACAATTGAACAGCCAGACATTTCAATCAAGTGTATCTAAGCCAGGTGTGCCTTCGTATCCATACTCAAAATTAAATATATACACGAATCAGTATTCTAGCGGTTACGTTCCTGAAACCTTGAGTCTATCGAGTGTTTCCCAACCGCCTTACATAACTAACTACAGGGTGCCACCTTCAAATGCAGGAGTTCCACCACTCGGAAGTCAAAGAAGAAAGTTATTCGATGTCAAAATTAAACATCACATCGAACATCCAAAACTTAAAAATAAAAAACAATTGCTTAAAGAGGACTCTGAAGAAGAAAAAGAAGATTCAAATGTGGAAAGCTTAATTGAGCCTCTGATAAAACTAAACGCTTCAGAATCTGGAAGAAGGTTTCAGTTGCCACCAATAAAAGAAGTAGTGAAATCGCTGTTGTACCTCCTTACTGAATCGAGGGCCAGCGAAGATGATAAATTAAGTTCTAATTCTACAGAGGATGTTGATATAATTAACGAATCGGAGGACATTAAAGATGGAGAGCGACCAGACTACAGGATCATTGGGGGAAACGCCGCCACTGGCAGCGGAACTCCTTTAAGTAACAAAGGAAGAAGCGCTAATATTGAAACTAGTAGTTAATAAGATATCATTAATAAATAAACAACACGACTTGGCTTGTTAATGGAATAATGTTTTACATAAATCTTATTATTAATAAATGGGTTTGGGTGGCATCATAACGTTGTTTTTTATTTTATTCGTTTTACTGACTACCGTGACATCTATCTAAATACTGCGGTACTAGCTCACTTAAGCTCACATGACATTATCAAACATTGTCTATACGAAATACTTCGGTTTATAGCCACTAGATGTCTTTATCCTCAGTAATTAAAAAAGCGCCATCTACAATAAAATGTATAACTTTAACGGTACTGTGTAGTTAATGCGGTTAGTGGATAGATGGCGTTGATAGATTAATTTCTACATAATACAAACAGATGGCAGTATTTTACATTAGTCACTAAATATTTTAATTTTCAAAAAGTAACTGTGAAATGCATTACATATAACAAACTTTTTACTTTAAAATACAATTTTTGTTAGAGTATAGTTTAAAAAGGTATAATAATATGGAAGAGTTTATAGGAGTTGTTTATACTCCCCCGCAAGCAAAGTTGAACTCGTCTGTCAAGTTGGCATTCAAGTCAAGCCACTGCAGCGAGCCAGCGGCTCAACGAACGACAGTTGCCGCTACTCGCTTGTCGTCCACAGATCGCGGCAAACCAGTGCTCCTGCTAAAAATATCGTAACACGATTCGGCATGTCAAAACGAACAAAATAACTTAAATATTCAATGACAATACGCATGAAACGGCTTCAAAAGTGAACAGTTGTTAGTTTATCATCGTTTTTGTCGTAATTTTGTCATAATTTGTACTTTTTCTCTAATAAAGTTGATATTGTAGTGAATTCGCGGTATTCTTCTTGTGTTCTATTGTTTGTGAATGGATAATCAATGTTGTACGTGTGAAAGGATGTTATCATTGCCGCCCATGCTACTAGGAAATTAGTTTTTGAATTTCATGGGATTTAAAAGCTGGTAAGTTTATAAAGTTTATGTTAATTTATAAGTAGTTTATTAATTATGGTAACTTTTGAGTATTACTTACTTAAGTCCTCATTTACTACTTTTTTATTCTTGTAAACAGCATCTTGTGGTCGAAGTTAGTAAACATTTGTGAGTTGTGTTACATAAATTATGTTAACAATGAGACGTTATCCGCAGTGTTTTTTTTTACCATAAAAATCTGTAACCATGCTGCATTTTATAAAAAAAGGTGTTTGATACGACAAGACTACATTTATCTGTCGCCAATAGTCCAGTAGTTGAAGGTTCGACTTTTCGAAAGCAGGGGATTTGATTCGCCTGGGAATAATTTATACCTAATCAATTACCTACCTTTAGTTTAATGATTATGTTGTCTATTTAGGTTTAAATTCAAATACCTAGTAGGTAGGTAGGTGCGAAAAAGTCTTTAAGGTACATTTTAAGTATTGGCACTGATTACCTATTAGATTGGCTAGGGATTAAATATTTACCAACTAAAAATGTATAACAGTACGAAAGGTACAAAAAATGAGCATTTATCTAGAGTAAACAGGATATTTTTTTACATATTTAAATACCCACATTGCAGATATTATTCTTACAAGAGGTTTCTGTCACTGTTTCACGTTGTTGTCACTGTTTTTGTAACCTGTTTGGTTAAACAGGTTACAAAAACAGTGACAACAACAGTGACAACAACAAAATTAATAACCAATAAATAAAATAATGAGACGATTGAGAAAAAGGTTTTACCAATCGCAAGCAGCCTTAAACAGTAATATTTCACAATTTACGCTTAAAAAACGGCTCGATGGCATTGGGCGTCATCCATTGCTGACAGACCTTGTATAATCTGCCCGACACCCTTGCAAAACTGTCATTGTACATTAAATAATGTTTTGCAACGAATTCTCGTCTGCTTACATCTCGGTCAATGTAAGATCAAGCCATGGATCATTATCGATTGGTTGTAAATAGATTTTGTTTGTGGTTTTTTTGTGTTTGTGGTTGACCGCTATAATTTAAGGTTGTTGCTTCAAGTTTTGTTCTATTAACTGTATCGAATAACTAAGTGTACGGTCTCAGCCTGTTCGATACCTCTAATAACTTTAAAAGTCGTTAATCTATTTTTTTTTTTCATTTCTATTATGAAACTATATTTAAACAAATTTTTACATAAGCTTTTGTTGCTATAATATTTTAAATGTTACAAGTGTAAATCCCTAGCAGGACCCTTTTTAATTTTTCAAACAGCAAAATATCATTATTTACCTAAGTTCCTTGTCAGTGCCTTTTCAAGAGAATTGGCAAACCTAGGTATGGTTGCTTACTTTGACTTCGAACTCCTTACGTATAAAACTCGTGAAGCACAATCAAAAGTGGTACAGTCATATCTCATCTTGTATCGTCCAGTTCCTAAAGACCTACTTTATTCAAACCGGAAGAGGTAAAGTGAGTCCATTGATAAATTACTACAATACGTTCTGGTAAACCATTTAGGTTACTTAATGACCTATACAATGAGTAACGTGGAGTGTACACTCATTCAGTGACGGTTTGAATGTACCAACTGAAAAGAACAATTTAACATTTATATTAATACCTTCATGATAGGAATAAGTATCTAATGTATACAATACACCAGGGGCCCGAGTCTGCTATTTTAAGTCAGTGAGTGGCAGGTTAATAAACGTTTCAGTGTACTTGTTTTTGTGCCTATTTTTCGTATTCAGATAATTTTAGTTTAATGACAAATGTACACCTACTTGCCACTGTTGTCATTGTAGGATTGCAAGGGACTGTTCTTATCTGAATACGAAAATTAGGCACAATAACAAGTACACTGGAACGTTTATTAACCCGCCACTCACTGACTTAAAATAGCGGCATCGGGCCCCTGATCTCAACTTCGTCTAAGTAAGTTTAATTAAAATCCGTTCAGAAGCGCTTGAGTGAAAGAATTCAGAATATTATAGGCACAACGAATTAAAACTTCAATTAAAATATACCAAAAAGAAGTAGTAGAATATTATAAGACAAGACGGTAAAAAAATAAGAAGCTTGATTATAAAAAAAATAAAAAAGTCAGGTAACGCTAAAGATTATTATTTATGAGCAACACCTCACACATTTTTTCGTGCCTTGAACTAACCTAGGTATATCTACTAATGTTAGTCTAAACCTATATCCACAGTGCCTTGTGGGCTTATAACGAGAATGCGAGTCACACAAACTTTATAAAAAGAAATCAAAATCATTTATTGGAACAAAAAACAAGATAAGTAACATTAATTGTGCATTAAAAGCTACATTAGTTTAGAAAAAAACTATGTCGCAACTGTTAGCGCCCACCTCCAGGACGGGGACAGCAGTGTTCCACATTTAAAAAATATATATTTATACTTGAAATATTTATACTTGATCTTAATAACTTGGTTAATTGAAGGTAGATAATTATTATAATTGTAAAGCTAATTCGACCTTCGTGTATGGTCAGCAGAATGGTCAGTGCCAGTGTCAATTTAGATTTAAAAACTAAGAACATGACTGGGCAAAAACCAAATACATTGGTGAGGTGACTGGACATTGAAAATTATATATAATTATAATAGCACGTGTGCTAGTTATATATCTGTGTATCTTCTTAACTTATATTTATATCATTTTGTTACATTAGTACCAAGGTAAAAAGTTAATTTTGATTATTGATTGGGTGAAAACATTTAATTCTTACCTGATTTTGTGCAATTATGTAATTTTAATAGTTCCTAAATAAATTGCATTTAAATACAATAGACCTAATGGCGTCATCCCGGAAATGACGTACTTTTCATAGACTATTTAAAAACCGCAGTCCAGAACACTGGTTTCATTTAACTTCAGAGCATATCCTAAAAAACATAGTTTGGCAAAATGTAAAAGAGCTGTATAATAAGCTAAGAAATAATTACAAAGATATCCTCTCCAAATTAGCAGTAATTTTTTTTTACACAATTCACATAAGTGGATCAATGTGCTAAGAATATTTGACAGCCTTGCTCACTTGAAAAAGATTAGTGTATTCGTTTTAAACTTGCAAGATGCAAGAAACCCATTAAAATCTTAAACTTAAAAAAACTTAACGCTTCCTTGACTGCGCTCTTGAAGTTATTAGTTTAATTTTTTGTTACAAAAAATATACAGTTCTAAGTCTAACGGAAGTATCAAAAAACAAGGTTTAATGTTCTTAAAAATATACTTAATGAGTACTTAACAACAGATAAGTAATATAAAGTACCTACTTACTTAGGCAAATAAGTTTATTCCTAATTTTTATTTTTTAAGCATCTATACACGTACCTACTGTATTCTTTTTTGGTTGATCTATATATGGATGAGTTTTAGTAACTGGAAAATAATATATCAGATTTAATAATAGACACAATTTCGAACTTATTTTACAATCACACGCATTTATTCAGTACGGTTTCGAACCTCGTAAAAACTTGTGAATCAGCTACTGCGACTGAACTGTAAAAAAAGTGTCAACATTATTATTTTAAACATCTGTATTACTATAAGGGTGTAAGTTAAGATTTTTATAAGTGACACACTTAAGTACGTCCGGCGCACCCTTAGTGCCAGAATTAGAGCTACCATCCCTGTTGATAAGCCAATAACCACACTATGTTAAAAACTGTTTTCATGTATGTCTAAAATAAATTAACCAAGTTCTATTATACACTTGTTCGAGTTTAAATTCAAAGTACTCGTATGCTTTTGTTATAATAATATGTTAGAATTCAACTTAGGTCTAAGCGTATTTGCATCATTAGTAAATATTAATATGACCACTTAGTATCCATTTATTTAGCTCAACGTGTAGTTATGTGACGTAGTAAGAAGCAAATTTTTAACCAGTTATAATTAATATAATCTTAGTTATAAAAAGAAACCAAAAAAAAAGCTAAAAAAAAAACCTGGATCAAATCGGTCAGAAATCACCAACTCACAGTCAGCGTCATCACTGTTAGTTTCAACAATGAATCGAGAATGTATAACTTACATAATTATTAACACTTATGAATAAGACTGTAACATAAAGATGGTTGTATGCAAACGTGATGCAAGGTCGAACGTAAACATAACAGATGACATATTAGAATGCTTTACTCATTAACATATAATTTATAAGCAATTGTTTTCACAGCATCCTTTTAAATGAGCAAGTCACAAATCACACCAACACAGTCTTACACGATAAAATCTTCGCAATATAACTAGATTATCAAGAATTTACCGATTCAATATGAAATAGCAAAACATAAATATGTGACAGTTCCCTACTAGGTATAAGATTTCATCACTTATTGCTTAGTATATCACGTTATTGAATTACAAATACTCGTGATATAAGTCTTAGGTAAATGTGTATCAGTCTAGGCTTAAATTAAGCTTCTATTTAGCTTAGTTTAAGGTCATGGCAAAGCTCCTACAGACTTTCAGGCCGTCTTTTATACCGATATCAAATCAGCTTTTAGGCGTCTTTTCAGCAAGAGGCAGGAAATGGCTAACTTATTTACGCACATTGACTAAGCTCAATATGCGGTACAAAACATATCGTGACGAATTTAAAGGAATAGGATAAAACACTAGAAGTACATACACTTTGTTTTGCCTGGAGAGTGTTTGTGTTTCGCAATAAATGTGCCAAACTCAGACACGAGTGATTTCACTTTTCACCCTCTGTGTAGTATGCTTAATGCTAGAGGTATAGTTTTAGACTGTCAACTTACATCACGCAGTATACAATAGTATTTCAGCTAAAGAAATAAGGATTTAATTACAAAACAATTGCGGCAAATCATTAACGTCTAGAATACCGTGCAATAAGTCAATCAACGAACAAACTGAACGCTCTTATTGCAATATATTAGGCTGCCCTCACACGAACAGTTCGAGTAGTTAGACCCCGTACTTTCGCCTTATTTCCTCGACGACTTTGAAGGAAATTGGAAATAAGATGAGAAATGCAAAAATCTAAAAGTGACATTGCCATTTTTCTCCTTACGTTTCCAAAGCAATATTTAGGGGAATATTATTTTGCAGAGTGAACAACAATATAAGTATAATAACGAACTGTTATGGCCAAATTACACCAAACGAGCGAATGCTCATAATGTCCGCACCTCATAAATTTTTAAAGAAGAATCGTCAACCGCTTTCGCTCGTCACGTGCACCTCCCGCCCTTTTTGACCCCAATCTAAACAAATCATTCGAACTGCTTCTAGCAGACCGTGTGTGCGCGGCCTTATACCTAGTTATTAGTAATTAAAACCTCATTGCTATACACGTGATGGCCGTAACTAGGTAATAACAGGCATTGCTAACAGAATGTTGGACAACCCTATTGATAGTAGAGTGGAGTTGATATCACGTTTTTTAAATAGGTGCTGTTGAATGCCAATGTCAAAGTCAAGGGCTGATAACTGTTTGTCTATAGAAGGTAGATTTTCAAATACTCGACAGATGTGTTTTTGTTTCTAGTTAGATATGAATGTTAGTAAAACCCCTCGTGAACAACAATAAAAACAAAGGTTCTTTGATAAGGGAGTCGTTTTTAAACCAAATGTATTAAAAGGAACTCAAAGATTTACAGATTAAAACTATGGGTACTAGGTGCATCAGCACTAATTTGCCCTCAAACTCAATTACTCCTCTTAATTTGTCTTCTACGCAGATAAGTCGTAATTGCGTGAATTGTAAATACCTAAAACAAATGCGATATCGTGAGGTAGTTGCATATCTACTGATAGCCAGCTCGTAAACAAGCTGAGAAAATAAACCCTAACTTGTACATCTTAAAGTTCTTTTTTGTGTGCCATAAATACTTGAATGAACTAGTTTAGAAGATAATTATTGCGCCCATCGTAGCACTATAGGTCGTAAGATGACCTGACACTAGATAATACTAAATTGCATTTATTCCTAAACATGTGACAAACATTTTGGCAAATTTATCTCACGTTTCTACATTACAGTAGGTATACAAAAACATCAAGTATACAAAAACCACTAAAAACGGAATATAAAAAATAAATTATGTTATAATCATATGGTTATTGAATATTATTAATTGCTTAGTGGTCTTGACGACCCAAACATTTTCGAAACGGGTTTAAAAGTACAAGGTTGCGGGGTCAGACCATCGCAAGCAACTTATGTAACTTTCAATGTCATTGCTGATGTCATGTACTTTCGTAGTCATAGAATAAATATGAAATAGAACATGAAAATGGGAATCGTTCTACAATACAGGAAAGGCTTTATAATTATGTTGTTGGAAAACAGACACAAAACTTCACAAACCACTCGAAAATCTCTCCTACAACCAAAAATTTTATAAAAATACAAGAAGTATTTTTTTTTATTTATCGTTTATGTTGATTTTTCTACTGGGTGTAACACTGACAGTCCATAATAGGTCCCGATTCCCATTGAATCTTAAATTTCAGTATCTAAACCAAGGAAGTGAATTATCAATTGTTTAAAAACAAGTAAAACAGTAAAAGCTGTAACAGGAAGTAGTTAAAGGAGTAACAAGTTCATTGTTTGAGTTTACTCAGTTTTATCGTAATGCCTTCTTAGCGCATTATCGTGCACCGTTGCTAGCAACAATCAATTTGTGACTTACAGATGAATTAGCATCATACAAACATGAAACGTGCATTATATGTAGCTAAATATAAATAGGGTATTTACCCTCATCATTTGATCAGATGATCTAGAAAGGTATGATCAAAGAAAGACTAATTAATGTCTGCCCCAATGTAGTCAAAGCTTTTTCTAATCTCCTTCCATTTATTTCTTCGTAAATACAATATTTGTTACCAAAGCACAAAAATCTATCAATAACTTCCAAAATGTTGCTGTGTTGTTATGGTCATTTGTAGGTCTACCTAATTGTACAAACTTAAGACAAACATGTTATTAAGCCAAATTACGTATGACTCGCAAATTTTCCTTAAATAGAATTTATCTTGAGGAAATTCCCTGCAATTACTGATACGAACAACAACATAATTTAAGTCTATGCGAAACAAATATTTTACATTTCGTAAGTATGAAAATATCCCATAAATCATATATTTTATTTGACTACACGTCATACTGCTAATCGTGTCATGAAGAATATTTTGTTATAATACTATGACAAACTTATCTATGATAAATAAGTAAACACCCTTCAATTAGCTCTTTAATATGATTTTATCTATATAGTGCTTCAATCTACAGGTAAATCTTACGAGTTGATTACATTCATGTGATCTACGCAGCATATTTGGCTGGCAGGCAGTAATGACCGCTAGTAGCCTCTAATCTATTTTCCACGCTACTAGATACAATGATTGTATCTATTATGTCGAAGAAAGAAATCTATTATTGTTTAAGTGCCTAATATTTAAAACACTACCCACTATTGTTAAATGTCTCAAACGAGACATGAAAATAGATCGATGCTATTTCTTTAGTATCTGTATCGAATTCTTTAGTTCCGATTGTTTGAAATCGATCATCTTTTGGTACATCAACTGTTTTTCTTGAAACAAAAACATGATGAATCTTCGATATTTGAAAGGAGTTAAAATCGAAAGGGTTCGTGTCCCTGATCCACGACATTTCTTGACAAACGCAGTCACGATCATTTTGATCGTGAAATATTCTTCAATCAAGCAATTTTAGGTTGGGAAACATCTATTTATCCATGCTACGATACCGCGAACTAAGATTCTTTGGTTATTTATCGATCTATTGCCAAAGATTGCTGTATTGTTTAGGCAATTTATTAAACGTGGAAAAGTAACAGTACCAAACAATGAATAGAATCGTTCCATTTAGTTTTTTTCTGAATTCGATTACTCTATTAGAGGTAATCTTTTAATTGTCTGTAAATTAATTTACTTTAATTGCAAGTTCTTTAAATAAACCTAATTTAGTATAAAAATAGTTCGGCGGACGGTTAAGTCTAGATTAAATCGCTGTTTAAGAAAGGCTAGTAATAACGCCTTATCTTCCATTACAACTGGCACGAGTGATGCAATTGCAATGTTGGACAATGGTCTCGTTACCTACTAGTAGTGCGCTATTGAAATACTTAAATCTAGGTTGCACTACTGACATAAACATCTGGTTATAGTTCGCGGAACAAAACTAAGAGCAGTTGAACACGAACGTGTTTGATCAAGATGTAAACTGTAGAGACAAGTTTTTGTAAGGTCTACCGCAAGGTACAGTCTTTGGTCCTTTGTAAACGAAACATAAACTTTAATGTTTATAGCTTATGTAAAGTGTAAACAACCACCCACATAACGCCAAATAGCTTTCTACATGATAACATCAGCTTGCCTCGACTATTCGAGTCACGTACAAACAGCTTATTTCCAACCCATAAAAATGCAAACGAACAATGTGGGTTAAAAGATCAACTGCCAATGGCTTTGTGCTTACAGACAAACGGAAGGACCAATTTAGGAGAGGAGGACCATATTAGGTCAATTGGTCTGTCGTTGCCCCACAGAAATGGAATCACTGATGATTGATTGTCAGTCAGTGACAGCCCTATTATTGACCGACTGCAGTGGCTAAACAAGATGAGTTATGAGTTTAGCATTGTGTGGCATAGATGTTCTTTTATTAGCCTTTATCTCTGTGGATATTTTAAGTGTTATCGTACTTATTGATGCATAAATTGACCGCTTATTGACATGAACGAATGACATAATGACCACTTGTATAAATAAGTTTAAGACGAGAGTCTCGTTCAACTAAATTCTGATTTAGAATTGTTAGTTTCTTTGCAGTAAATGAGATCAAATCTTGTAAACAAGTATTACCATAACAACATTTAGCCATATTCTAAGTATTTATTAAAAGCTTTCGATACCACACTATCTCCTTATCCTTGTTAAGTCAGATTACTCAAGTTTTCAATGTCTATGGATATCACCCTCTTTACTATTATCAATACCGGGACGGGTTCTGCAAAGGTTGATTTGCCAGTTAGGGTTGCTGACCGCGTACTAAGATCATTCTTACAGTCCTCCACTTGGTTCGATTTGTTGTTTATACTTGCACCTGTCTATAAAAGCAATATTAATGCCTACTCAAAGTTTTTAACTAGCTAATATCGAACTAGTAGAAATAGTCCTTTGATTGTAATAACATTTCGTCCATCCTATAATTCGAAATGTTTTCAATCCAAAATAGCAGTATGTCATCCTCTGGTTTTATAATTTATTCTATGTACAGAATATTATATGAATTAACTAATTTGTTCATACCACTTATCAAGATACAATGTGAAACTGTTTTTAAATACTGTCCTTCTAGCCACTATTATTTAATTGTTATGTGCGATGTCATGACTAATTGACGTTCCTTCAAGTAAATGCCCTTTCTGAATGTCACAAAGGTACTAGTTACAGCTCATAGGTCCTCTATGTCAATACATATTACAACCAAGTGACACATATGTTTTGATTTGTAACTAACATCTATAATAACAAATGTAAGATTGTTTAAAAACATTTGAGTGTCGATTTTGGACGTAATTCAAATTTAGTCGTTAAATTGGAAGTTGTTATCCTAATTTCGAGTCAATTGAACCAAAGTTAGGTTAAATAACATGGGTAATGTAGTAACAATTATCTGTTGGACATTTGAATTAAAACTTAAAGGTCGTGTGTCGAGTTTCGCAAGATTTCGTACTTAGATATTTAGCTGTGAATGTTGGACTAATGGGTATGCATTTGTAGTCATGTATTAAGAAGTAAGACGCATTAACCTCTTGTATATTTATGATGAAATCTTCTAAGCCCTCATGAAGGTGCAAAAGCATTTAGAAAAATATTTCGTTTTGAACTTTTATGACAACTTTATCTTCAGATAAATGATTGGGTTAAAACTTTTTTGCTATTTGGGCTAATCATGTTTATCTCCTTCGAATGTTTCTTCATTTTAAACACATAATTAATCTGCAATATATTTTAAAGACTTTTTATTAAATGACACTCTTAATTCCAACAGTTATTCAATTAACTGGAAGCCAACAACAACATCACAACAAAAAATGACGTCCAAAATTTCGCAAAGCAAAAAGGTCACGATTTTGGTAGAGGTTGCGTCAATTTAGTCATTTCCCAGTAGTCTGAATATTAAATAGCTTATTATAAGGTTAAATAAGTACTTTATAAGCTGAACAGACAACCTGTCATGTCTGAAGGTAGGCAGTAAATGAATACTAAGAAGTTTGAGTAAAAAAGGTTTTGACTTTTTCATCTTTCTTTTGTTTTTGGTGGCTAAAACGAGTTCCGTTTAAATATGGAAATCGAGATGATCTTTTGTTCTATTGACCCGTTTACTGTCTGCTGGGTGTCATGGCTGGCAAATGGGGTAAGGTTTTAGATTAAAAAGTTATGCGTGATCAAACATAAAAAAAAAAACAAATATACGCGTCGAATTGAGAACCTCCTCCGTTTTCGTCGGTTAAAAATAGAGACGATTTATTCATGTTTAAAGGTTAGTAAACTTGTTGGTTGATCTTTTAGGAATTTAGAAGTGTTATGAGTAGCATGATATTAAATGTAAGTGGTTTTTTCCAGTTTATTATAAACCACTTAGTATTTGCATTATGTATAATTAAATCTAATGACATTTAACTAGATGTCTGAGCTTTCAATTTAGACGAATATATACGTAGTAAAGTAACTCATTGCAAAAAAAAATACAAGGAGTATTTTTTACAAGTTAGGGATTACTATTTCCAGGACAAACAAGAAAGTTCCAGCAATCACACTTAAAATAATATAAACCTAAAAACTACCCATTAGAATACTATGATATGTTTGAGCAAAAACCTGTTACAATAGCGGTCAGTGCCATTCTTTAAAACACCCATATAAGCTACAAACACCCACTTCGTACGTGTCAATGAATTCACGTGTTTCACACATAATTTAGATATTATATATGAAGATAGATTTAAGTAATACACTCAGAGGCACAATTAACCGGCCACTTGAACATTCCGATGTAACTTGGTTAAATTAAATAATTGTGAAATATATTTTTTTTTACAATATTATAGCTTAATTCATTATTGATGAAAAACAATGAGAAATAAGTTTGGTTATTTTTTTTTTATAATGTATAGCTTTGTTTTTGGTTAATTAATCGACACTCTCAAACATTCTTACATTAACAAAAAAGAAAATAAAGCAATAACAAATTTATTTTTCATTGTTTTTCAACAATAATGAATTTAGCTATAATATTGTCGAGACAAAAAATCATTTCACAATGATGTAACGGAATTGGCCGGTTATTTGTGCCTCTGAGTGTACCTATATTCATATTACATCGCTAAATCTGTTAAAATGTTTCTTTTAAAACAATGATTTGCAATCAAACAATGTTATATTGTGTTCATGATTACTGTTAACAACTTTGTCTATTGTATGGCCTTGATAAAGATCAGTTATGACGCTACACACATTACCCCACCTTGCGTCGCGCAGTCGGGTAAGTAAATCGATGGCATTTACTAAATTGTCCCTCTTTGCTATTTGTCGTATTTCTACTTTCTGATGATTAGCTTATTTAAAACAGCATTAATAGATAACGCCCTTCCAATTTCTTGTTTCTATTCAATTTAATTAGTATCAGTCTTTGTCAGGGGTTTATTTAAATAATGTAGAACAAACTTTTCGATTAAATTACTTTATTGTGTTAACCTTCACCTATTTTCTTTGTTACCTACCTACTTACTTTGAAAAACTAAATGATTTAGGTACTATTACTTATGTAGCATAAATCTAAAATCAATTAATTGAAGCACTTACAAAATTATCTAAATCTTACTAATATGTACAATTAGATCAACAATCTAGGCCACACGAATCACCGCGAATGAAGTTTTCTAGTTAAGAAATCTTGTGCAAAATCTCAAGGTAACCTATAGCCATCGCTAGTTACATGCTATTCCATATTCTATATATTATTCTACTAGCGGTCGCCCGCGGCTTCGCCCGCGTGGATGTCGGTTACCGCTGCAAAAAGCCTACCCAGGAAAGACACGGTCAGCAAAATGATTCCCAGGTCAATTCACAGACACCGACACTAACATCGACGAAACTTTTCTGGTTGATTTTTACACCTTGTGTCCGAAAAACCCAAATATCTTACGGAACCCTATCTTTTTTCCAAAATAAAATTCAGCCTATGTTACTCGTGGATAATGTAGCTTTCGAATGGTGAAAGAATTTTTAGAATCGGTCCAGTAGTTTTTGAGCCTATTCATTACAAACAAACAAAGTTTTCCTCTTTATAATATTAGTGTAGATTATTCTATTCCATATTCTTATTCCAAAGATTAAAAAATCTTTTTTTTTTTTGTGAATATTGCTTTAAGGTATGTTTGTTTTAATAATTAAGTAAAGTACTATGTCGTATGTCGTATCTAAGAAGTTTAGGTGTAGGAAAAAGAATTTTAAATTATTAGAAATCACTTCTTTCGAAGTTTTAAATGTAGATGTTATTAATAAAAATACACGAGTATTACTTAAATAAACATATTCTTACATAAACATTACATTTTATTAGAATACGGTGATGTACAGAGGCGAGCGTAGTCAGGAGCAAAAATATATATACACATAGCGAAATTGTAACATAAAATTAGCAAGATTTTTTTGTTTAAAGTCTTAAAAAAAACCTTGAATACGTATAATGATCTGTTTTCAATAATTTCTTCAAAGCACGTCTTACAATACCAATCTTGCTATGAAGAGAAAATCGATGAAAAATTGTAGAGTGTATACATATTTTTGCTCGTGACTGTACATACACGTGCGTAAGTAATATTTTATTTTGCAAATAATCATTAAAAAAAAACCTGTTATATCTTGAGAAACGTGAAACAATACGTGTCACAATGATGACGTCAATAAATAAAAAGCGAATGATTTGCTCATAATTTGGAACTAATTTTAATTATATTACACAAGGTGACCTTGGTTGTGACGATAAATTCGCGTTAATACGCATGCGAACTCGATTTATAAGACTAATACGTTCTATCCTTTTCTGTGTGAATCATTAAAAGATATTTATTTTTTACAGTATTTGGAATGTATTGGCTTGTCTGTATGTTTTAAACTTTAAACTTTCCTCTTGAATCACTCTACCATTCGCTGAAAACTGTATAAAATATGCACAGTAGTTTAAAAGATCTGAAGCGAACAGACTGCGGAAAAAACTGCATTTTATCGTTAAAGTAAAAGTTTTAGATGAGATTCTGCTTAAATTACTTTGGCATATAGACATGCTTTAGGTGCTTAAACTACAAATTGTGAAACCTTCTTTTTTCCATTATTTATGTACCTAGTTATGAAGCATGAAGGTATCTAAAATATTTAGGAATTTAACCTTTAGAAGGATGATAATCTCATACCTATTCCACACCCTTCCCAAAGTTAGTAAATTGTTAATATGGCGACATTCTACAGGCTCTAGGTTTACAAATTACTGTACGCTACTAGTATTATTGCAATAAAACAGATAGGCATTACTATTGTTACTTGTGACTCAATGCTCGCGTGTTTAACTAGCTTTTATATTAAAAATGCAGTACTGCATTCATAGTTATCTATTTACTATCAGTACTGTGTTGTTATAGTTTCCTGTGCTAGTTTGTATGCACCAGGATTTACGCTAGTTTTTTGCTTTTTACCCGACTGCGATCGAAGAGGATAATGTGTGTTTCAGTACGTATGTTTGTGGCTTAGTGACGCTAGTGAGACCAAACGCGTGGGCCGATTTTAATGATTCTTGCGTCAATCGATTTGTCTCAATCTTGCGAGTGTTATAAGGACATGGCAGTACCCTTTTATGAAAAGGAAAATCATTCCATTTATTACACTTTAATCATAGCTAACCACAAAAAATATCCTTTTACCCAAACTTAAGGACAAAAGACATAGGTCTTCAGAGCCTCAGATGCCTCTAAAAGCAAATTTACAAGAATTGAGGTCTCCAATTAGAGGGACCGGTAGGTATTGACCTTGCCTCACATTTTTTCGTCTGTATGTCCGTCTGTCTGACAGTGAGAGGTGCCGTCCTTGTCTCTGTAACATAGTTACCTGTTACGTATCGTGTTTAAGTAATTAGATGAACATGATACATTGTGATGGTACTTGCGCATGAGTTTCATATAAGCGTGAAAATAAATATGAGATTGAAAGGTTAAAAAACCCCCGACAAATAATAATATAATCCTCCGATATACCTATAACATAAAAAGTGAACCGATTCTTCAAAAAATTCTTTTGAATGTAATTCCTTGAATTATAGGTGAGACTACTCTTGGTCAAGTCACCTTTCAAATAAAGCAGAAAACAGAGTACCTACCTACTTCGTAATGTATAAAAAACCATTAACATAGGTAGACAACAGAAAAATTCAGTCTATTTGAAGAACTAACCAAAAGAGACAAAAAATTACTAAAAACAGGAGGTGCAAAATATAAGGTAAGAAGTACCTACATTTTGTTATCGACCGGATATACACAGTTATGGGCGTTATGATAGTGACGTGAATTAATTTAACATCCAGTTGTGAGGTCACTATCAAAATAAATACTTAGTTTGAAACTTTGAATTGAGGACTGGTAAATTGGGTTCCAATATCAAATGTTTTTATGCTGTGTCTGCTAGACTTCTGTGTCATTTGACTAAATAATAAATATAGACTTCATTTGTTTAAGTTTTGTTTTTAATTAGGTTCTTTTTTGAAGCCCTCCGTGGTCGAGTGGCGTACGCACCAGTTTCAAGATGTCGCTAGCTCTGAGGTCCCGGGTTCGATCCCCGGACGGGTCAATGTAGAAACCAAAAATTTTCTACATTGCCTCGGGTCTGGGTGTTTGTGGTACCTTCGTTGCTTCTGAATTCCATAACACAAGTGCTTTAGCTACTTACTTTGGGTTCAGAGCAATGTATGTGATGTTGTCCGCATTTATTATTATTTATTGTAGTGAGGGCAGTTGCGCATGACTGTATGTCAGTGTATGTATGACTGTTGTATGTGTAGAATATGTAGGTACAGATAATTTTAAAAGGGATCCTTCGCAATACAGGTATTGTCAGATTCCTATTACCTAAATACTCCAGAGTACGTAGAAAGTCTTTCAGAAGAGCAACTGATGAGTATTAAAATACAAAGTAATCGTATTAAATAAATTACGACTTTGTATGTAATACATAAATTCTTCACATCTAAAAATACAAATCGAGTTTACATAAGTAATCTAGTGTCGGCAATTATGTTGTAAGTGTACTTAGGTTAAAACAAGTTTGTATAGTCTTGCTTATATTTGTGCAAAGTATTTATAAGAAAAGAGAATAACAATTCAATCAACAATAAGAATGAAAGTATCTAGTTTGAAGGATAACTACTTGCTGACCTTTTCATATAAACCGCAGGTCCATAGCCTTTAGTATGAGTCTATCTTAACCAAACCATGAAATATTTATAGGCATAGGTACCAACTTGAAGCAGAAACTTGTTGAAAAAAAGAAAAAAAGAAAAAAAATATCGGTACCTAACTATCTCTTGAATTAAAATATTTCATTCAAATAAAATTATAGCTTTATGGCGCCTACCTGAAGACGAAATCAAGATACAAGTTACATAATAATATCTAAACTAATATTATAAAGCTGAAGAGCTTGTTTGTTTGTTTGAACGCGCTAATCACAGGAACTACTGGTTCGAATTGAAAAAATCTTTTTGTGTTGGATAGTCCATTTATCGAGGAAGACTTTAGGGTATATAACATCACACTGCGACCAATAGGAGCGAAGCAGCAGTGAAAAATGTTGCAAAACTAGGGAAAATTATTCATATTTGAAGGCTTCCGTTGCGTAAACGGTTCGAGTTACTCAAAAAATATGTATGAGAGAATTGTTCCTCTTTTAATGATCTAAAAAAATGATCCGACAGTATATATCTATCTTTTAAGACTGACTCACTATAACCTTTTTAAGGTAATCAATATTGGTCTAAATTGATGCATCGAATTGCATTTATTTTCTGAAAAGTTTTATCAACATAATATTAACTAAAATTATCATTTACGCAGAAATACTTTAATTTTCTTTTTACTTCAGAATCACGATCACAATAACAGAAATTGACGCGGACGAATTCGCGGGGAACAGCTAGTAATCAATAAAAGGACCAACTTCAAACAAAAAGCTAATTTATTTAATAATTAATAGCACAGAATACCACAAAAAGAGACTATAATTAAATGTTTCGGTCACGTTTATTTCTGTCCAGTAGTTCCGGGTTTTCAAAGACTGCAATTTAAAATCACGTTTCTATACTTTTTTTGCCGACGCTCGTGCGTATTTCTACTAATGTCAACACTTTTTGTTGAATTTTGTTTAGTGTACATTTTTAGCAAATATTTATATTATTATTTATAATTTAATGCAAATAAATTATTTCTTAAATGTTTTATAAAAATTATTTTTATTTTTGAATTAGTAGACGTAAATTAAATGTTAAATAAGATTAAATATTCAAGAGATTTAAATAATATTATTTTAATCGTCTTATCTTAAGTATCATAAAATTACTTAGAACTGTTTATATTATAATTACGATGTTTAAATTTTCCTTCATAACATGAAGACATGTTTATTTAACCCTATATCATATTATTATTTTGCATAAATGACTATTATTATTCGTAAGTAAATTTTTAAACCCATTAAATATTTAGTCTACATTTGCTACTGCGATACAAAGAGTGTATGTAGTACGTACGTGGACACAAGTTTTTTTTTTAATACATTACAAGCATTTTATTTTATTTTCTTTGTAGCTTCGTTCATTAATATGTTTGAAAAGTTTAATGACTTGAAACAAACGCTTGCGGATGCAAATAGAACCCCTCTTTTATTTCTTTTGGTGTCACGTTTCAAAAGATTTATTTACGTATGGTATCAAGTTCTAACATTATAGTTCTACGCGTGACGTAGTTATATATTATAATAATAACAGAATCTCCTACATGTTATTATATAGCCAGTATTTGTATGCAACTTTTGCATGATAATAACACACACGGCACATTTTCTCAACCTGATATTATAATAATTCATAGTTTTTAGTGAGGCTGACTAACTCAAAAGCGAAATTTTATAAGACTGCACTTTTTTGAAATCCAAGTTATCAATATAAGTAATTTCAGTTAAGTGGCGTTCATGCGAAAATAGAAATGAGTTTACCGTCAAGTAGACGATTTTATTTTAGTATTCTATATAATTAGTACAATTGTTGCTTCACCTCGTCACCAGTCATCCTATCCAATTTCAGGTAATTTTTAACTGAAATCGTTTACTTATTACCCATTATTTGACCTATTATATGAAACGGTAATTACCGTTTCATTACCTTTTCATTTACTACCTCCGTGCCTCGGAAAGCACCGAAGCCGTTGGTCCCGACAATCATACTATGATCTTTGGCAGTCGTTAAGTCAATTCTGACAACCAGTCTTAGTATGGGATACTGTGTTAATACCCAGTAAAATGTTTTGTGGAGGTCAGATAGGCCGTCGCTCCATGTAAAATACGCTATTCAGCTGAATCCGGTAAGACTGGAAGCCGACCCCAACATAGTTGGGAAATGGCTCGGGAGATGTTGACCGTTTCACTACCTTAACGCGCCTTGGATTATTGATTGATCTATACAGGGTGTTGAGCAGAGCCGAAAACCACTGCTTAGAGAAGGAAAACTCGAGACCAAACCCTATGCCAACCCGTCTGGCCAGCGTGGCATTAGTAGGCCAAAACCTCTGTATGAGCCCACACCACACAAAACGGCCCCCAGTTCCCGGTAGTCCCGCTATTCCCGGCCAAGGTAGCGGTCGCGGTAACGGCGGGACAGGGGGTGCTAGGAATCTCCGGGCTACGGGAGGCTACCACTACCTCAAAAAACTGACCCTGGCGACGTATAACGGACGAAGTCTACGGCTGGACCAACACCTCACCGAACTCGAGGTAGAATTGGGTCGCATAAACTGGCACATTTTGGGGTTATCTGAAGTCCGAAGACAGGGGGAGGACACGATAACCCTTGAGTCAGGTGACCTGTTCTACTACCGAGAAGGTGATAGGCCCTCCCAGGGCGGTGTCGGTTTCTTGGTCAACAAGTGTCTCACAAGCAGCGTTGTGGAAATCAGTAGTGTGTCGACAAGGGTAGCGTACCTCTTATTGAAAATCACCGACAGGAAGTTCCTGAAGGTGGTGCAGGTATATGCGCCGACCTCGACATACTCTGATGAGATAGCCGAAACCATGTACGAAGACATAGCGAAGGCACTACATGGTACCAGGAAGGCTCACTACAACGTTGTTATGGGAGACTTTAATGCCAAGGTGGGAGTACAAGAATGCGGCGAAACGAAAATCGGTCCTAACGGCGTGGGGCGCCGAAATCACAGAGGCCAAATGTTGGTCAACTTTTTAGAGTCCCAGGGGCTCTTCTTAATGAATTCCTTCTTTAAGAAGAAGCCCCACAGAAAGTGGACATGGCGAAGCCCCGATAATGTGACGAGGAACGAGATAGATTTCATCATCACGGACAAACGGCATATATTTAGAGACGTCTCGGTGATCAATAGGTTTAATACCGGTAGCGATCATAGACTCGTCCGAGGCTCTCTAAATATCAACCTTAAGGCTGAAAGAGTTAGGATGATGAGACCTACTCTCCGACCCACGCTGCCCCAAATAGCTTTAGGTTCCGATAAGTTCCAGTTGGAACTCCAAAATCGTTTCGCACTGCTGGAAACCACGGACAATGTTGACGAAAAAACCGACACAGTGGTCAAAACGCTACAGAATGTGTCTCGAAGGTTGTTCCCCGGAAAACGCGGTAATAGGGAGTCCAAGCTCTCACCCGAGACTCTCGAACTTATGAAGGAAAGACGAGAAACGCCGGACGCCCAGATGTCTTCGTCAGATAGGCGGTCCTTAAACCTGAAAATCAGGAAACTGACGCGACGTGACCTCCGACGCTGCAGCACTCGTAATATCGAGGCTGCGATTGAGCGAAATAGAGGCACCAAAGTCTTCGCTCAGCAATTAGGTAGACCCCATCTGGCGAAACTGAGGACCGGGGATGGCAGGACCGTCACCTCTAAGTTCGAGATTCTCGAGGAAATTGAGAGTTTTTATAGACACCTATATGCATCACGGGTGACTAAACCACCGAGACAAGGCGAAGATGACCACAGAGCCCCACTCACGCGCCATTACACCGAGGACATCCCGGATGTCGACCCGGGCGAGGTTGAGGCAGCTCTCAGACAACTAAAGAACAACAAGGCGCCGGGTGATGACGGAATTACAACCGAGCTCCTTAAGGCCGGTGGGACCACAGTCCTGAAAGAGCTAGCGAGTCTCTTTAATTCCGTCATTCATCAAGGCTTAACACCACAAGCGTGGAGCGGGAGTGCGGTGGTTCTGTTCTTCAAGAAAGGCGACAAAACCTTGCTGAAGAATTACAGACCTATCTCACTCCTGAGCCACATTTACAAGTTGTTCTCGAGAGTAGTCACTAACCGCCTCGCTAGAAGACTCGACGAGTTCCAGCCACCAGAACAAGCCGGGTTTCGAAAAGGCTTTAGCACCGTAGACCACATCCATACTGTTCGGCAGATTGTGCAGAAAACCGAAGAGTACAATCAGCCGCTGTGTTTGGCCTTTGTGGACTACGAGAAAGCCTTCGACTCCATCGAAACTTGGGCGGTTCTGGATGCTCTGCAACGATGTCGTATTGACTGGCGATACATCGAGGCGCTGAGATGCTTATATGACACCGCCACAATGACTGTCCAGCTCCATGACCATAAGACCAATCCGATCGAGCTGCGTCGGGGGGTGAGACAGGGGGATGTTATATCCCCAAAGCTGTTCACCAATGCGCTCGAGGATGTCTTCAAGACTCTGGACTGGACTGGACGGGGTATAAATGTGAACGGTGAGCACATCTCGCACCTTAGATTTGCCGATGACATCGTCATAGTGGCAGAGTCGCTGGACCAACTAAGCGAGATGCTGCATGGCCTGAATGGAGCTTCACGACGGGTCGGTCTTGGCATGAACTTGGATAAAACCAAGATCATGTTCAATGAACATGTCATGCCGAGACCGATATATGTCGAAGGATCGATGCTCGAAGTTGTTCAAGAGTATATCTACCTAGGGCAGGTCATCAAGCTTGGTAGAAACAACTTCGAGCGGGAAGTCGATCGGAGAATTCAGTTAGGCTGGGCAGCGTTTAGCAAACTACGTCGAGTCTTCTCTTCGCCTATACCGCAATGCCTGAAGACGAAAGTTTACAACCAGTGCGTCCTACCTGTTATGACTTACGGTGCCGAAACGTGGACATTAACGGTTGGACTAGTCCACAAATTTAAAGTCGCGCAGCGGGCTATGAAGCGAGCTATGCTCGGAGTCTCTTTGAAGGATAAAATTCGTAATGAGGTCATCCGACAAAGAACCAAGGTAACCGACATAGCTCGTAAAATTAGCTCGCTGAAGTGGCAATGGGCTGGCCATGTCTGTCGAAGGACCGATAGCCGTTGGAGCAGACGAGTCCTAGAATGGAGACCGCGACTCGGCAAGCGTAAGGTAGGACGCCCCCCCGCCAGGTGGACTGACGACCTGAAAAAGGTCGCTGGAGGGGACTGGATGCGGAGGGCGGAGGACCGGGTGTTGTGGCGCAAATTGGGAGAGGCCTATGTCCAGCAGTGGACTATGATTGGCTAAATGAATGAATGAAAAATACAGGGTGTTAAGAAACCCCTGTCCGATCCGTTAAGGTGTTGTTAGGTATCGATATCTGATTACAAAAGTGTGGAAAAAAAATGGAAAAAAAAAGAAAAAAAAATTACAAACTAATTTTTTTTTTTTCTCAAAATTCGAGAGAGAGTGTCGGCCTTATCACAGATGATACCTAATTACCAAACAAAAGGCCCCCAAAAATACCGACGAAATTGGTGTTCTAGTTTTTGTTTTATTCTGAAATTTAGGGAATTTCGGGGCAAAAATGGTTATTTCAAAATCCATTATTATTGTTTCTGTCATGAATTTTCCAAAGGAGAATGACCATTTCCAGTATCGCTTCAATCCAAATTGTGCCATAAGTTGGTGATAACCATAATTCCTTTTTTTAATTTAAAAACCTAGATCAATTAGTAGATAACCATAACTTCCCCGGACAAAAACTGATAAAAATAAAAGTTGTTTTGTATGTAGTTACCTCTATATCAACTTTCCGTACATTCTGCTTTAGTAATTTCTCTAAGGTACATTCCTACCTACACTCTAATGTCAATCATTGACACCTCAAACATGTCAATCAATATGTTTAGTTGCTATGTCATATTTTAATTTTTCTTTGTGGTTATTACTTATCGACTACGATATAAGGTGATCGTGAGACAGAGACTCCATATTACTATCATTGTAATTTATTTTGTTGTGAGATATAGACTCTATTACTTAATTTCATTATGGAAAGTTCAGTTCGCCGGTGTTTTCATTGTTCACTTCGGCTGCGGCATTTGAGCTGGCAGTCGTTGAGAGAAGTCAGTGACGAAATCTACAATACTCTGGCCTCTTGGATTTCACCCACAGCAGTACGTTATAATAATAATATACAATTTTACGCGAATATTTTGAGCAAAAAATAAAAGTGACGGTTACCCACTGCCGCACTTAGTCATATTAGGTAAACTACGGCAAAATGCGGGGAATTATTAAAAAAAAAATACTACATTTAAAAGTACCTTAATTATACTTTATATTAAGATATATTACATCGTGGCACAATATATTTGACAGTGATACTAAGTGCCATAGTCACTTGGTCATTCTCCTTTGATATTTTATTTGGGCATGTCATTGTGAACCCTCTATGACCCTTTCGGGTCGGACAGGGGTTTCTTAACACCCTGTATATGTAGAAATGTTTTTGCGCAAATCACAGAGGATGCTGTAAAGTTGTAGTCTATAATCCTACACACATGGTAATTAATAGTAATCTACTTGAGCGGGACTTTACTTTAAACTACGTAGAAATTACGTAATTATTGAACAAACAACATTTGTTCCAAACGTGACGAAATGATATTCATTATAACCTCACACAATAATGACCTCAAATGACGTATAATTATTATGAAATAATTACTTACTTATTATTCTATTCTCCTTTATTAACAGATTAATTTTGCATTTAAACTGCACGCGAAATCCATATTCTAAGCATTAAAAGAACTAATAATCTGTTGTGAAATGTTATAAGGTAATCATTCTTTATATTCCATAAGTAAATGTTATAAGGTAATAATTATTTATATTCCTTAAGTAAAAATATAAAAACATCTTAAGCAATCCATTGAGAATTAATATCATTCACAACTAACGAAAAGGTCAAAAATTTTAATAAACTTTTATAATAATACGTCTTTATTAATACATGAGAAACATTTTGTCTATTCATAATATAAATCTTGCGTAATAAACAAAAACTTTATTAAATAATAATATACAGTTGAATATTATAATCATTAAACTTAAAATATTTACTAATTATAATAAACAAATAAATACAATCTTAAATAAAAGACTCAACTTTTTCTACCAAAAAAAGTTTGTATTTCATTGACATTGACCTTATTATTGTATGACCTTCAAATTATTATCGAGTAGCATCAAAGGTTAATCAATTTCCTTATAATAAAACGTGCTTACCTACATAATAAAATGTTGAGTAAATTACCAAACTGACAAGGTCATTCGATAGAAGAGCGCATCCGTAGTTTGCATATTAAGTTTATTTTTACCTCTCGACGCAAAAAACGTGGTGTTATAAGTTTGACTTGTATGAGGCATCGTAGCTCCTTAATGGCTCCTACACACAGTGCCGGCGGCAGTGCCGTCGGGCTAGCCGCCGGCCAAGCCGCCGTGCGCCCGGCGGCATTCAGAGCCGCACAAAGGAGCCGCCGGCATTTGTTTGTGTGACGACGCGCGACGGCTTGGCCGGCGGCGGCTCGCCCGGCGGCACTGCCGCCGGCACTGTGTGTAGGAGCCATAAGGAATAGACCGATTAT
Source organism: Autographa pulchrina (assembly GCA_905475315.1). Classification (NCBI taxonomy): domain Eukaryota; kingdom Metazoa; phylum Arthropoda; class Insecta; order Lepidoptera; family Noctuidae; genus Autographa; species Autographa pulchrina. The sequence continues at coordinate 7,221,372 of FR997775.1, forward strand.
GATGCAGTGCTTTTTGTTTAAAGGTTGACGTAATTGAGATGGTTATTGAGCAAAATGATGACCCCTTTATTGCGTTGGGATTTAGCATCATTGATTTCTCTAAACTAATGTATAATCTACATGTTATTATTCTGCTTATAAGCAATAAAGTATAATACTATATAACATGCAGTAATGTTTAAACAGGTACCATTTAAAAAGGGTATACCTTGTTACCATTTTCCCAGGCAATAAAATTATGAAGCATTGTTTACGAGCTACCTTATATTAAAAACTAGAACAGTTTTCACAATAACTTATAATTCATATACTACTGTTTACCCACGATTCGGTCGTATCGCAAGATTATTGCTTCACAGCCAGGTCTAAAATAAAAGAGGTTTGTATTTACTATTCATTCACACTTGTAAGGGTGCTTTCACATCTGACGAACAAGCATTACACGAGCAGCTCGCTTGCATGGAAGGTGCGCCGCTCTTTCCATGCAAGCGAGCACGTCTGGCGGACGGCGTTATTGACACTAGTGCGTTCGCAGCATGCTCGCGAGCTGCTCGTGTAATGCTCGTTCGTCAGATGTGGACGCACCCTAATGTTAACGGCATAATTTTTGCAAGAATTTTGTTTTCGATTTCAAGTGGCTTCCTGTTCGTCAAGTTACTAAATGCTAAGAGTAACATCAGATTTGATTAAATCTTGTAATATGCTAATATATTTTATTAATGCAAATAAATGTCTGTGGTGATTGAAAACAGAAATACCTGACTTTTTTTTACTTTATCTTGAATCTTTTAATTTGTGGAATAGTATTTTTTTATGAATATGATTTATAATTTTGAACATTAGCATACATTATTTTATTTTACAAAAGTATATTTTCCAAAAATCACACTGTACCTACCTATATTATTTTATTACCTTCCTCAAATAATACAAAATAAAATGGACGTGACATTCCATTGATGTTCTCTCACTGGTTTTAGTTGACTCCATGTTTTTAATTCTATTTTCTCCACTACCTTTACATACATAGCATACATTTATGTATCGAATCGACATGCCATTTTTATAAAAAAAAAATCATCAGGTTATAGACGTGCCATCAAATAATTTAGTCTTTATGATTATTGGAAAAAAAAAAACGCATTGAATGTTTCCAAGATTTTGTTATTTAAACTGTCAATCTTTTCGTTTCAATTATTGGTAACTTTATCCTCCTTCATAAAGTACATAGTTTGCTTTTTTTTTTCGTAGTACATAATGAACTATGCGATTTGATATTGATGACGTGCCCAAAATATTATGCCGCGTGCCATTGGTTCGCCATCCCTGGCATAGAGTATTTTTTTCTACATTAAAACAATGTTTGTCGCTACTGTCTGTACCTTAGGCCAGCTACAAACGAGATCGATTTCATACAAACCTTTCACTATCATTCGGTGACGTTGCTTAAGTTTCCGTCGAAGGCACTATTAGTACAATTATTCACGTTTTTATTTGACACTTAGGTATTATATAAAGTTTCTAGTTTTATTTGCGTGGCTTTCAATTATAATCGCGAATTTATAGCATTTAATTATGGTTTGGTACGGTCCTGTCGTTAAGTTATCATATCTCATGAAAATAATGTTACACAGTCGGGCGAAAATAAATAGACCTACAACTATACCAACGAAAGAATCGATAGCATAAATATTTATTATATAAATAGCACAAGAATGGAAATACTGACGACTTGATTTGATAAATTATGAAGCTTTCTCTTGTTTCTTTAATTTCTTATTATTTACTTCTCTTTCCTTTTTTAAGAAGAAAAATTTTGCGTGTTTTTGCGACTGTTAATTACCCTCTATTTGGACTATTTCGGACAGTAATAATATAAGTAGAAAACTTAGTTTATGTACGCATAACCTATGGAAAGACCTTTATAAATAAATAAAAACAGTAATACATTATACAAGTGCTTAAACACCTTACTCCTAAATATATTGTGAACATTGTTCATTAGTCACACGACTCACCTCACCGTAAGACCAAACCGTTATTATATCTACTGTTTACAGACGCAAACTTGATTGTTCACACTCCGTATTGCTACAGAAATGGCGTAAAACTTATTTTGACATATTGCAATGGATCCTAAAGTTGTGGGTTTAGTTGTTTCGCACGTGAGAGGCAACAATTGAATATGAAATGCTGTTATTTGCAAAGAGTAATGTAAACTACAGTAATTAGTGCTATTTACTGTATCGTTTTTGGTTACTTTTTGAGTTAGACAGTAGTGACTAAAAGATGAATGTGTTGATCTTATTTTTGTTTGCGTCGAACGACGTAAAAGTTTATATATAGATATAATATATATATATAACCATTTAACTTACAATTTATAATTTATAATTTATATATAGAAGTATATAAATTATAAATTATAAATTGTAAGTTAAATGTCAAAATTTGCATGCTTACTGTTAAGCAAAACATGTATGCTCGTCATTATTTTTTGTACCATCCTTTTATACCATGTTTTTAGCAAATAAATAATATTCTATTCTATTCTATTCTATAATTAATTGGTTAAGGAAAGTACATAATATAAATAATTGTCGAAGATATTAATCAAACTCTTAAGGAACAAGCGCGTTATTCTGCCTTCCCGCCTCTGTGTCAAAAGAGGCCTTTCCCCAGCAGTGGACAATTACAAGTCAGTTAATATTATAATCTCAAAACACAAAGTTCATAGGCACCAAATCGACCTACATAATGTATCAATAGTACACAGGTGCAAACAGGTTGTGATATTATAAAAACGCGGCGCACTGTACTACAAACAATTGTGGGAACAGTGTGAACCGTTGTTGTATGAGCGACTTTTTATCGTTACACATCTGTACGATTATTCTACTATTACAAATATGTGAAGATACATCGGTTATTAGAAAAATGCATTAAGTGTCACATTTCCTGGTCTTTTTGCTCTTTAGTGAGAAAAATCCTTTGAACGATCGAGAATGTATGTGTGTAATGTTATGATGAGCTGATCTTAAAATCTTAATGTTTCCGAATCAAGTGGGACTTAAAGATAACTTGATCAAATGTTATTTATGAACCTTATTCTAGAGCCTAGGGCTTATTATGTTTATCGTTCTTCTCTTGTATGTTTTTGATATTTTTTTAGTTTCCATGTAAACCACACGTATCTTCATCCAGCTGAATGAGTGGTCTGCAAAAAAAAGTGTTGAAAATGCTAATGAGGAACATTCATAAATAATTTCTAATTACAGCTTAAACGAACCTACATTAAAAAGATTCTGTAAACTGAAAACTGTGTGCTCTCGCTTGATTATAGATTTGATTACTACATAACACATAGCAACAACGAAAATGACCTTCGTCACACAAAGGCAAATAAAATTAAGAATGCTTTGACTATCAATGATGATATTAATAGTCTTTTAAAACAACAGATTATCTTACAAAGTAATAAAAGCTATAAAAATCGAGACGTTATTTGTAATTCAAATCTTGTAATTAAGTAGGTAACGACCGGAGCAAATGAAGACGAGCTTGCAATTAGCTGGTGTTCGTCTTTCTAATTATCTGCAACAAGGTTAAATTAAACTATTGTTGCATTAAACTTCAGGATTGTTATGGCTAAAGGGGTGTATAGACTTTAGATTTAAGTTACAGAATCGTGTACAAAAAGTATTTAAAACACGCTTGATATGTCTTTGTTGTGTGAGGGTGCGTGTGTGTGTGTGAGGGTGTGTTTGATATAAGCATTTAGATATGCATATTATGTTATATGTGGGTATCCGTATATTAGTGTTAATATCTAGTAAAAATTATCCGCATCCTAATAAGTTAGAACTTAAAGGCTTTTTTAAGCTCCTACATGCCAATCCGTTCACACGGTTTTTTACGGGTTTGTATCTATATATTATAAAATGTAAATTATTCTAACAAAGAAAATATATACTTACCATGGGCGTCACTTATTTTACCAACACATTCTTAATTAATATATTTTTAGGGAATGAAGAATTCCTCTACTTTTACCATCATGAAAAAAAATTCTGGGTAGTACAAAATTCTTGTACCTTTTCCTAATGTGCCAAAACGTCTACATAACGTTAAAAAAAGTTAAACACACTAACTGAACCGAGTTAACTAAAACAAAGATAGTTACGGTAACTTTAATTCGTTTAACTCGACCTTGAGTGCGTAATGCAGGAGTTTAATCAATTGCCTAGCCTTTTCCGGTCGGTTGTACTTTACATAAAGCGGATAGAGTATATTGTATAATACATAAAGGTTGCCGAAATTAGCTAAAAATTAGCTTAGGGTTCAGGGTAAAAAATATATATAAGTGGGTAGTAGTAGATTTTAAAGACATTGTTTGTCATGAGTGTCAAAAAATTCGAGACATAATTGTATTATAAAATTGCCTCGCCTGCCATCTGTCTGAGACCGTTAAACTCAAAAACTACATAATGGTTTTCAAATTGTTTTCACCAATGAATAGAGTGATTCAAGAGGAAGGTTTGTGTGTTTATATTTTTTCTACTCCTCCAAAGCCAGGGCAGATAAAATGGTAATGACACAGTAAACAATAATAGTGTAGTTGAACTTCAAAAATCATACACATATGTAATTAAACGATGGCACATATACTAAATGCACAAAGACACACAAAGAAGGCAAGCATTCCAATAATTTCGTACTTTACAAGTTTTAAATAACACACGGAAATTCACTTTGATAGACATAATTAAATAACAATTAATTCATGCTAAAATTTTCCCTTCTTGTATATCCGTATATGAATAACCTTGATTCGAATTCGTGATATTATCGTATTTGCATAAAAAAACGTGACGGCCAGCAAACAAACAAACATACATCATACTATTGTCGTCGAGTGTATTTATTAACCGACTTCAAAAGAAGGAAGTTTTCAATTCGAAGGTCTGCTTTTTATTGTAGAACAATTTACAAAAAAATGTGATCTATAGGGACCTCAGAGGTTGTTAGTCCCATATAAAATTCATTGAAGTCTGTATCTTTTTTCATTTGTATGTGTAAACAATTACTTAATATTTTGTTATTGTACTGTATTTCCATGCGCAAAAATGGGACCACCCATTTATTTCATTTTTCTGCAAAAGGTAGGATAAATAAAAAAAAAAACATTTTTCAAAATAATAATAATCCAGCCTATAAACATCCCACTGCTGGGTACAGGCCTCTTCCCATACAGAGAAGGCAAAAGCATTTGATCATTCATAAATAGCTACATAATCATATTTCAAAGCATTCACACATTTACATAAATGTTCTCAAAACCATCTACATCAAAGACATCTGTAAAATTCCAACTTCAAGTAAAATACGTGTTTATAAACATAAACAGCTAAACCATAACATACCGAATTCGCGCAAACTTCGTGCTGACACCGGGCGCGGCGTTCTAATGCAAATGTCAAGACCACGTGCGCGTGCGCCGGTATAGTCAGCAACAAAAGTTTATGCACAAAAATGAATTTACAGTAAAAATGCACACATTTGTCATTATCATCTTGATACTTAAACTCTATTTAAAACAACTTTAAAAAGAAACAATATTTAAACTCCGAATACGCAATCTATACATATAATAAAATTGTAGAAAAGTGGTGTCTGTACAATGGAAATATATATAAAAAAAGTAGCAGGGGTTGTTATTATATCGATGCCGAACCCGAAATTGTAATTATTATTTTTTTTGTCTGTTTGTCTGTTTGTCTGTTTGTCGGTTTGTCTGTTTGTCTGTGTGTTTGTGCACGCTAATATCAGAAACGGCTTATTCGATTTAGATGCGGTTTTCACTAATATATTGTAGTAAACTTCACTTAACATTTAGTGTTTATTTCATGTCAATCGGTCCATAAATAAAAAAGTTATGACAATTTAAAGAATCATGGCGAACATTTGTTGAGCTATTTTATCAGAGTACGTACACGCCTCGCATAGTTGCATTCGATTATTGAGATTCACTTGAATGCTGACTGTTTGCATATATCATTTATTTATATTTTAGGGTTTGTAAGTTAGGTTCCTTTTCTTAATTTTCTTTAAAATTTTGTAAATAAACATAGTAAGTATTTGGTATAGGTTAGGCGGTTCTTTCCTTGATTTTTGGGTATCTTATCTTCATTTAGAGTTTCTAAATAAATATTGTAGCTGTGCCCGCGACTTGGAATAGTCGATTTTGCTTATTTATTGGTATATACATATAAGTGTAGGAAGGCGCTAGGTGTTAGGGCTCTTCTTTAAAAATAGTCTTAAAGATTTTGCCCGGAGCGTAAAACTGCTGTCGTGGCACGCGAACTTGGTCGCTACAACGTAGATGTAGCTGCGTTAAGCGAACTCGAGGAAATCGGTGGTGGGTACACATTCTTCTGAAAAGGACGACCCCAAACGGAACGAAGGTTAGCTGGCGTAGGGTTTGCCGTCAAATCCACCATCGCGCAAAAACTGTCTGAATATCCGCAATACATCTCTTACCGCATTATCACACTGCGCCTTCACCTAAAAATCAACAACTACCTGAATATGATAAGCGTATATGCATCAACAATGCGTAACGAGGACAGTGTCAAAGATCAGTTTTATGAAGAACTTTGCCAATGCCTTAGCAACATACGTTCAAACAAGCAAATACTTCTGCTGGGTGAAGGGTTGGCAGAGATACTGAGTCGTGGCCGGGCGTGATTGGAAATAATGGTGTGGGCAATATGAATAGTAACGGACAATTACTACTCACACTCTGTGCCCAATTCGACCTTACCATCACTAACACTCTGTTTAGGCTTCGTGACAAATTCAAAACCACCTGGATGCACCCACGTTCTTTACACTGGCACCTCCTCGATTACGCCATAACCCGACGAAGGGACATCTCCCAGGTGCATATCACCCGCGTCATGCGCGGCGCGCATTGCTGGACAGACCACCGGCTTCTGGTAACTAAATTGAGACTCCGTCTTCGCGAACCACGAAGACCCTGCAGGGCTAAACCAATATCTCTCAATTTAGAGCGACTAAATTGTGCGGACCTTCGAGAAAAATACCAGGAAGGACTGATAGACACGCTAGATGGGTTTGATGCCCAGCAAGGTGACCTAATATCAAACTGGATACAGTTGTCATCCTCCGTACTGACTGTGGCTACAGAAATCATAGGACGCAAAAAACGTAACAACGTAGACTGGTTTGACCAAAATGATAGGGCCCTAACTGAAGCATTCAAACAGCATCGTATACTCATAAAGCGTAATGAAGGTAATCATAATCTCACTCAAGAAGTCCGAAGTAGTGGTGATTCCTTAAGAAGATTAACAAGGAACATGAAAGATAGATAAGGCAAAACAGATACATTGGCTCGCAGACACACACCAACTAGGCGCTTTTTGTGAAGAAATGCATAAGTTGATTGGCGTTTCCATTAAAAATACCACACCACTAAGATCCCTAGATGGTTCTCAAAAACTCACTGCTAAGCAGGATATACTTGATCGTTGGGCAGAGCACTTTAACAATCTGCTCAATGTAGATCGATTAGCAGATCTTGATCATACGAATACGCTTTATATTATAAAGCGTATTCGTCCTTTGCCGCTGAATGATTCGCTTGCTGAGCCACTTGACTTTTGCTGAAGTAGTTCGAGCCACAAAAGAGCAGAAAATAAAAAAGCAGTTGGCGTTGATAACATCGCCGGAGAACTGCTTAAATACGGAGGGGAGCAACTTCACACTTACATCTGGCAAATTTTTGATCGCATTTGATTTGATTCGAGGAAATAATACCGCCTGAATTTAAAATATCCCGTATAGAGACCCTGTATAAAAACAAAGGAGACCGTTCTGACTGCAACTCCTACCGGGTATATCGCTCCTCTTTGTCCCTGGGAAGATATTCGCCAGAGTTCTTCTCAACCGGCTTTTACCCGTCTCCGAAGACATATTGCCAGAAACTCTATTGGGTTTCGTCCCACCTGCGAGGCCATCTTTTCCATCCGGCAACTCCAGATAAAAAGTCGCGAACACAGTCAACCTTTGTATATGTGCTTCGTGGACTTGGAGAAAGCATTTTGACTGTGTGCCGCGGGAAGCCCTCTGGACTTTACTGGCAAAATTAGGTTCTCCTGAGAAGTTTGTTAGAATGATTCGCCTTCTTCACGACGAAATGACCTGCTGTGTTACCTATAATGGTGATCAGTCAGAGTTCTTCCCTGTCAGTTGTGGGGTTAAACAAGGTTGTGTGCTTGCACCAACACTGTTTGCTCTTTACTTTTCTGTCGTTGTCAGTGAAGCACTCGAACAAACTTCTGCTGGAATCAAAATACGTTTCAGGACTTTTCAACCTGGCCAGATTAAAAGCTTACACAAAAGTATCACACGCTCTTATAACGGAGATCATGTATGCTGATGATCTGTGTTTTGTTACCAACTCTTCACAAGAACTCCAGGACCTGATTACGAATCTTCAGGAAGTCTGCTGCCGTTTCGGTCTGAAAATCAGTGTGAAGAAAACTGAGGTGATGGCAATCGACTCTCATGGAGCTACAGAACCTGTCAAGGTGACCATTGGCAATACTGAGCTGAAGCAAGTGAATACGTTTATATACCTGTGCAGCACAATTACAGCTAAGTGTGACCTTGACGCCGAAATAAACCATCGCATAGGCGCTGCATCAGCTGCTTTCGGTAAATTACGAGCCAAAGTCTTACAATCACATGATTTGAAGCTTTCGACAAAAATCTCCGTTTACATGGCCATAGTCCTCCCAAATCTTCTGTACTCTGCGTCATGGGTCCTCTATCGGAAACATATACGGACGCTGGACCGGTTTCATTTAAGGTGCATAAAAGACATTCTCAAAATCAAATGGTCGGACCGGATTAGAAATACCGAAGTGCTACGACGCGCAAATGTCTATGTCAGAAGCATACCTGATGCGGCGACAGCTCCGATGGTGTGGACATGTTTTACGAATGGATGATGATAGGTTGGCCAAACGCATCTTCTTTTCTGAACTCCAGAACGGCAAGCGGAAACAAGGCGGCCAGTTCTTACGCTTCAAGGACGTTCAGAAAAGACACATGAAAAGGTGCAATATTGTTCCCCAGAAATGGGAGAAACAGGCCATTTGCCGCCCTGAATGGAAGTGCATGGTGAGGAATGCGGTTCATTGAGGTTCATAGAATTGGATTCGAAGCGTGATGCCCTTAAGGCTAGACCACCAGCAGCCATGTTTTATAACTATGTCGACGATGTCCTAACGTGCAGCCGATGCGCGCGCACGTTTACTCATAAGATAGGATACTGCAGCCATCAAAGGGCGAACAAGAGAGCTGACCACCTTGGCTCCTCTGCATGTGATAGTCGGTAGCAGTCACCATAGCCGAAATCGGCTGAGAAGTAGTATATATATATATATTATATATATATAATTATAACACGATGCCTTCCAGAAAAAGACCACCTCTTTCTGCTACATCGAGATACGCTAGGCGAATGACACTAGCCTAGATGTATGCTCGATAGATAACGTTCTACACAAATAGCACTTAAAACAAAAAACTAATTGAAAAGTTTCATCATCCACGCGAACGAAGTTGCGGGCACAGCTAGTCGTAACATAAATTACAGACGTTCTTAAATGTATATCTGTCACTACTTTACACCTTAAAAAAACAGAGACGGTGAGAAACATAACTGCAATTTAAAATTCGAGTTATGGTGATAAATGTCAAAGAACGTTTCTGGCTGTTACTTTCTTAATTGAATTTTGTTGCTAGCTGTACAATCAAACACATAACGCAAAGGTCATCTTTGTTCAATATTTGGTGATCAAGATATCGATCTTCCTCTTAAGGTTAGATTTAAGTGTATGGTCTGCTAATGAAAGTTAAATAGATCATTGTTAAGTGGTAGCAAGGCTGAGAATTCTCAAACCTTGAATTATTTTTAGTACGTTTTGTGTTGTTCTTGTAATTTTCTTATTAAAATTGCCTTTACGATGTCAACTGGTTACAAATTGCATGTCATGGTCAAGCTTAGATAGACCCTAACTGGATAAAGTACTTATATCTGACCTTCTTTATTCCGTTATAAAACAAAGTAGCAAAAACTAATGGTCGATCTGTTATCAATAAAAAAAAAACAAATATTAATTTTGTCATACAATTTTGGTACCTGGCTGGTCATAAACATCCGTTAAACTAAACGTCAAATTCAAATTTAGAGTTCTTAAAAGAATAACTCTAATGTTCCATATTTGAACTTGTCTCAACAATTATGTCGGCCATTATACAAAACGTGAAACTCAATTGTTTGGACTTTAGTTCGACAAAACAGTCGTGCAGTTAGGTACTTACTTACATACTTACTTATGTAGCTTTATGTACTTGTAAGCACAAGATCCGTGTCATCGGAACAAAGGTGAAAATCGTTCTAGCACCTAGATGTGTATATACTTAGATACTATTGTGCGTAGTAGGTATTAAGAATAATAATTTGATGTTGGTTCTTTTCTTAATTTTAAATAACTCTTCTTAAACGGTCAAATAAGGAAAGGTTTGAATGTTTAATATATCAGATAATGTCTATATTAGAATGTACTAAATATACTTAAATGTAGTATGTACTAAAATGTGATTGACTTAATATATCAGAATTATGACATCATAGAATCTACCTCACCAATTTTGTTCTTATTTATGTGGCCTCCAAACACGTTTGGACAATGGCTTAAAAAACTTCGACAGGAAAATGTGTATTGCAAAATTATTGTATTCCTATCCCGTAGCGTCGCGGCCTTAAACTAAAATAATCTTTAAACAATCCATTGGCACAAAAACAAGTGAATAACAATAACAAAATTAATTCCCCTAACGAATTAACAACCGTGACTTGAATAGTTAACCTTCAATTTTAGGGAAAAGTTCAACATACTCTTGACATAGATCACCAACCTTCGGTCGGTTTTATTCAAAATTCAAAACGCTTCTTTACCCCTGACGTAACAATGCCTAGTGGAACGAATTTTATGCTACGTTCACACTTCGACTCTATAACACCATAAGGTGCTGATAGACTTGAGCATTCACTTGTAATGAGTAATGAGCATTCTAGTGAATGATAAACTATGTATTAACAAAATAAACAGGTCAAAATCTAAGACAGCGAAACGACCATGGACCATAAAGAAGTAAATTGTGCGTGTATTGTATTTAATAATTCCATAGAAAGAACAGTTCCTTCAAGCTGAGTAATTTTGTCACTCTTCACATAGGCACTTTTCTTGACGAACATTTTCTAGAGCGTTTGCTCGTGAAAATGTCGGTAGCGATGTTTGGCCACATGAGTAGATAAACGGAACAGCGGCAAAGCTTCTTAAGAACGTGCAAAATTGTTACCTATTTTGTTAGGGTTGTCACAATAGGTGAAGACAAATCAAACAAAACGTTTTTTAAATAGTTTTAATAGTCAGTATAATAGAATATATAATAGTATGATAGAATAGTTTACAAATTACTTACTCTTAAGAATTTTCTTTTTATAATTTTTGTTTTTTTTAAATAAAAAATACCTACCGTGTTGTACAAATTACTCTCTTCTTATTATAAAAAGGATCATACAATAAAATAAAGGTACTTGCTTGAAAAAGTAATAACCAAATATTTACTTACCTAATTGTACTCCTTGGGATAGTTAAAGTATGATATATTTTTGTTTTCTTTATTATTATTCATACACACGGTACAATAAACAACCATTATTATTAATATAATACCACGTTTTTACAACTAAACTTATAAAAACTTAAACTTGCAACTAACAAAACAAACAGCGTGCGTCGGACTGACCCTTAGATTGTACACTGGCTGTGCCAGCGTAAACTGGTTTTTTCCAGTCTCGCCGCGTATGTGACAAGCGGCCAGTGGTCACGCACACATGCCCCGCGCGCTTGTGTGCGTGCAACCGATTCGAGCGGTTGTTCGAAGCTTTGCCTCTGTTCCGTTTATCTACTCATGTGGTTTGGCTCTGTTCGAATTAAAAAACGGCGAATGCTCGATGTTCTGTTACAGTTTAATCAGCACCGAGTGAATTTGTGCCAACACTTACCCGGGTGTCTGAGAGTGGGAAATTTATAGCGATACACTATCCAGTCAAAGAAAGTCACGGTCAGAAATTTATGTCAGACATTTCCGTTTGCAATAAGTGTTAATGTAACTTAACAAAGCATAGTGGAACGGTTACGGCAGAACAAAAATATGCGCACACGCATGAACGTGTTTTTGTTGTAAACAAGTTAAGGCGGTTACCATAGTTACGGCAAAATGCTGCCAAATTAGACACGCTATTGTTCTCTGAAATACCGCTTCTAATCGCTAAAAGGGGTTTAGTACTAACAAACAAATGTTGAATACTGTACTTTGTTTTATCTGAAAAACAAATGAGAATCTACAATGCAAATTGTAATACAACTATTACATGGCAATTAAAGACTTTTGGACCATACAAAGCACATTAAATTATTATTCAAATAGTATATTTCAAAATACTTAAAAACACAGTAATTAATTTAAATAACAGATCTGATGTGACCAGTATTCAGTTACAGTATAAGACAATGTCTTAAAATATACAAATTCCTTAAAGCTTAGAAGGTATTCAGTCTCAAATTTAAAGTTGCCAGTGTCATAGGAAAGCCGTGTTTCGTAATATCAAAGAGGTTCGGAAGTCTTTGTCGAAATATAACGTGAGAGGAATTAATTGATTCAAATGTATATCCACACAAACATACAAAACGACATTACATAAAATCTTGGATGGAGGATGAAGCAGGAATTTATATATAAAAAAATAAACCTACATCCGCTGAGGTATTATGTTATATTATTATAACCTACATTTACATCTTGATAAAAACTCTGATCTAAATGTACCATGTATTGAGAAATCGTATTTATGAATCAATATATTTAATCCTATTCTAAATAGTGAGGTTTTTCAATATAAAGGAAGATTTTTACGACATCCAATTTACGCCTTGCCACGTGTTTGATACACGTGGCCTACAAGTATATCTAATTATCTACTAAATGAACTTGAATGCATAACACTTACATAATATTTTCATTAATACTTAAGTTATTATAAAATTAATTACACCTACGTGAATCAACCTTGCCATTAAAACATCTCCTTCCTTTTGTTTATTAAATGTGTTAACAAACATATTAGTTAAATAAGCGTAAAGTTATACTGTCCAGACGATGATTTACAAAAATGAACCTTATAATCAAGTAATTATAAGTTTCACTTAAGGTAAAATGCTCTAGGCTGTTACTGCGTAAATAGGTCAAGTACCCTTATTCGCTACTAAATGTCTTGAATTTTATTTCGTTATAGAAAAATATAGAGCAAATTAACGTTTGGCAAAATTATTATTTTTTGCGATTTAAGTAAAATTCTTACAATACGTTTAAGAATTTTAATAAAAAATATATAATACGTATTTGACCTTAAGTTATATTATAATATTTATATTCCATGTATCACATCAAGTTATTGATTCTACATAATAAATTATGTCGAAACATTTTACAACAAGCGATACAAGATTAATATCGATTTTTACTCATTGTATAAAAATTATAACCACACTTTAATTTAAGCAAGGTTTGCCATCAGCCATTTAAATAACAATTCTTTAATATTCCAAACAAATTTAGCAATAGTACCTAATCTCAGACAAAAATAACACGCTTTTTGGATATGAAAGAAAAATCCTAAATATAGTATAACGTTTAGTTTACCTATACATAAACATGATAAAATTTATAAAAAAAATAATTTAAAATAAAAATATACCTATAACAAGAAAAAAATATCTTGGTACTTACTAAAATTAAAATTACACATTAAGGATGTGTATTACAAATCGCATAATATTAACGTGCACTATTATTATACATAATAAAATTAAGTAATTATCCTCCATGATTACCAACATCCTTTATAATAAACGAGCTCAGCCCCGATAGCATTCTTAATTTAAAACTAACTGTCCCCACCACAGACAAATAATAGACTTAATAACCAAATATTTTCTCCATTATACTTATCCTACTTTATTTCTATCATGGCCACCCTACCAACCTTGTGTCTTACAAATGAAGTGCGCATCTTTATGCGCTTGCGCCACTAGCCGAGAGAAAACATACAGGGGTCACATTTTGAAAGGTCGGTGAATTAAACATTAATACTGGTTGGTAATGGTTCAACTTGTATGCATTATGCAGGAATGTTACTACGATTATAACCTTGTTGGTTTGAGAAGATCCAACTTTAAAAATAAATACTAACTAAAGAATAAATTAAATAAGTTTTCAGTTTTAACTTCTTTTTCACCTTGAATACCAGTTATACACCTATGTCCTTTAATAGAAGTGCCAAAACATACCTAAACCTTCACTAATATTTAGCCCAGACGATGGGTAAATAAAATAGTTAACACATACAAAATAACTTTAAATATGGCATCTAACAAAGCAGATGACAATTAACACATTTAAAAAAGGAACACTTTAACAAAAGACGCACGTAATATCCAGAAAAAAAAAACAATATTACATCACTATTCTCAATTATTGTCTCGTTTTGAGCATTATTCAAACTGGCTGGAGTGACTTCAAACAAGGAACGGGCAGGGAATAATAATGTAAACTACAGGATATCGGCAATCAGACCCATTGTTGCGGCCATTGACCCCAGACGCCATATTCCAATCCACCACACGCTAATATAACCTTAAGTAGTATACTTAACCAATAGGAGCAAAGGAAATTGGAATTAGGTTTGGATTTACAAAATGGTCTTACATTATTGCCCAATAGGAATTGACAATAAGGAATTAGGAATATTCAATAACATACCATTTAGGTATCCATAACAGTTTTGTCTTACGTTCTTGTATCTAAAAGGAAATGCAAATTATTAATACAAGTACTTTACTGGTAAAGTACAAATCAGGGGCCCGAGTCCGCTATTTTAAGTCAGTGAGTGGCGGGTTAATAAACGTTCCAGTGTACTTGTTTTTGTGCCTAATTTTCGTATTCACTGAAAACGACACCACCTACATATGATATTAGTGTAGTACAATGTAATCTAATTATTATATATTTTTTCCGAATGTAGATTCTCCCTAATTAACGTGCGGGACAACCTTGCTACCATCATAGTAGACGCATAACTAATATAATAATATACATTATACAATCACGACATGAACAACCCATGCCACAATTAGTAATTAATAGAATTAAAACTACAACAACTTACTAATACAGCATTCATACAAATTTTCACCATGACACATTCTATTCATTCATAAAATTAAAACTAAATATTATTTCGCTATGACCCAACGTACAAGTGTTTGACATACATCAAGACTCATTTGATATAAAAGTACAATTAAATTTCAATGATAGAAAGGGACAGAGCTATCTAGAAAGGTAGCGCTATCTCTTTCACACGACACGATGCAAAATTCACACTTTATAAAACGGTTTTCTATTGTATGCAATTTGCAACAGTGTTATAGTTTAAAACATTGTTCATATTACAAAGTTAATGTAATATTACTTCAAACGTTGTATGTTTTGTAAAGGTGGGTCGTATGACGAATCTTATGCATAACATCTTGCGTTACAACGTTACAACTAGATTGTTTTCATAGCGTTTTCCTTAAACTCGACTATCTAGGAATTATAAACATTAAGGTGTCGTGTAGCTTCCCATGGGAATTGGGCCTGTTGATAAGGGAATCTTGTGTATAAACTGATTAGGGAGAATATTTTATCAAAAGTTTGGATTTGTTGTTAAAATATAATGATGTAATTTACCTACTTAATCTATAAAGCACATACGGAATTTTACATGCCTTACTCATTCATAATGGTCTCTAAGTTACCGCACGTTTACACTAATGTTTAAAATTTAGATATATTTGTATAGTTCCTGAAAAAGTTATCTAAAATGCTGCTTCAACTACAGATTATATAATTGACTATTATAGAGCATTATTATCATTATTTGACGGGCCTGTTGGTCTAGTGGTTATTGACCCTGACTGCTATACCGGAGGTCGTGGGTTCGATTCCCACCCAGGACAAATGTTTGTGTGATGAGCATGATCATTTGTTCTGGTTGTCTGGGTGTAATTTATCTATAATATGTATGTATTTAGAAATATATAAGTAAGTTTATCAGTTGCCTGGTTACCATAACACAAGCTCTGCTTAGCTTGGGATCAGATATTCGTGTGTGAGTTGTCCCGGAATATATATATAAAAAAAAAAAATATGCTATTAAAAAGGTTTGCAAAAATAAAAACCTTATAGGTAAATGTTTCTACAGCAGAGCAAAAAAAACATTTTCTTGTATCCATTCATTAAATATACCAAAATATTTAATCCTCTCAATGAAACGGAGTTGATCACCGGATACCAGTTATCTTACTCACGTGGAAACGTAAATAAACAAACAACTCAGTACCAAAACACCGAATTCTTATCAATAACAAACTACATTAAATACCACTCACAAGATTCACTGGCACACTGTCATTTCACTCTTAGTTTTTAAAAAGCCATTCATTTTCAAGGGTGTTCTTACGAAAGCTCTCAGCTCATACAAAGGCTGTGGGAGACCCTACCTTGTTCCACTGTCCGAAAACCTACCTCCTGTATATGGTATGCCTTGACCAGCCTGAAAGTCGCTAAAAAGATGTTCCTTAAAAAAATTAAGGTAATTATATTTTACAAGATACTTGTTACATAATAGAATAGAATAGAATATACTTTATTGCACAACTTTAAAATTACATAACAATAAAAAATACAGTAATCCTAAAGTTTAAGGAAAAGTTATATATAAAAACTAAATATAAACATATCATTATCGCTTATTCAATTTACGTCATTAAACTTGATTAAACTATGGACATTCAAATATGTGAATAATAATGGCGTCATTTTACTGTCGTTTTGCGAAAAGTAATCCAAAAGCTGTTACGGAATTTATTGGAAAAGAAAAACTACATCATCATGGGCAACTTTAAAAAATTAGGGTAGAGCCCAATATTGCCATTTACGCTTGTGGCAAAACACCACCCACCTACGAATCTACGAACAAATATGACCATCAAAACGAGGCAATGGTCTAAATCTATAAGAAAACAAACAAACCCCTTTTATATACTTTTGACCTTAACCAAAGTTTATTAGTAAACGAAGCGCGAAATATTGTGTAATTATGACGTCGGCTCGTTATATTGGATGCTAAAATCAAAGGTGAGAATCGATTTTGTAATTTGACATTGACTTTAGTAAAGAGATCACTGGATCGTCATTTGTTTTTGATGCTAAAGAAATGAGTCAAGCAAATTAATAAACTTTAAATATCTTCGTTCAGTAGCAATATCAAATGTTTGATGTTGATACATATTATCTATACTTATAATAAATCTGTAGAAAGGTCAATTCTGTACATTAAATATATTTTCAAAATAACTATCAGGGGGTGATTAGTGATCGATACTGATGCCAAAAATGCAATCAGTAAAATTGTTGTCTGTCTGTCTGTATGTTCCTTATAGAAACAAAAACTACGGATTTTAACGAAACTTGGTACAATTATTCTTCATACTCCTGGGCAGGTTATAGTATACTTTTCATCACGCTAAAATTAATAGGAGCAGAGCAGTGAAGGGAAATGTTGGGAAAACGGGAGAAGTTACTCAATTTTTTAAGTTTCCGTCGCGTGTGCAGCCTTAATGGTTAAAGACTCATTGATAAGCTTCGTCATCCACGCGAACGAAGTTGCAGGCACAGCTAGTAAGGTATAATAAGTTCGTTCGATTTTTAAGAACTTACTTTTATATCAGGAGTATTTTAGTATTAGCTTTTAGGAGTATTTTCAAGTATTATAAGATATAAGAGAAAAACAAAAATATAACGAAACAAGTACAACAACTTGGGTATACAATGGGTAGTAATAAAAAAATATTGTGCAAAATCCAAAAAGAATATTTTCTATTGCTTAATTAGGTGCAAACCTCTCTTTAATTAGCATAACTCTAATTAATTAATTATAATACACCTGTGCTACATGAAATCAAGTAAATACCTAAGTATGAATAAATACATTGCAATATTTGACATGGTAAAGTTTATTTCATTATTTCCCACGTGTTCTGGTTTCATCAAGTTATTGTGCAAAGCTGCATGATACTAATTTGCGAAAGAACGCAGCGACAGTCGGCAATAAAACACGTATTTTTTATAGTATAACCGACTTCAAAAAAGGAGGAGGTTTGCAATAGATAATGTTATTTTTACTGGAACTATTTGTGAATTCTAACCGTCATCGCGCGTCGCCAAGTTTCAAGAGAGTCAGAAACTATTTTAGCTTTAATTTAAGTCTACTACGGATATTTTAAGATATTTTCTTTTCTTAATTTAGAAATCAGATTCATAACTTTTTTAGAGGTACCTACTAAAGAAGTTGTACCTAAAAGTGCTTAAAAACCTTCAAAATCTTATTTAGCAGATTTATCGCAGATACACTCAAACTACACCTATCAAGAAATCTTACGAGTTTCCTCAGTAATTAAGAATAAAAGCTAGTAATTACTAGTACTTTAGAAACGGTCATCCTATGCATATTTAAAAGTAATTAGTAAAATAACCTTGCCGCTTCGAATCCTCAATTACTTAATATGTATTATTATTATTTCTCATAATATACGGGAACAAATTTCTAATTAATGAACTTTTAAAACCTTATCCTTGAAAATCTCATTAATTAAATCATTTGAGTCTTATTTAAGTATCTTTAGTACATCGTATTATTCATGGTTTTAAAGTCAAGACCATCTAAACATACATTAAATGATTCTCTTCACTACTTACATAACTTATTTTTACTATAAACACAATTCACGACATGAACTGAAACAGCTAAGTAAAATAACCAAGCTCACTCATCTTAAAGTCACACCACTAATGTGCCAAGATTTCATAACATCAAAAGCCAGCATGTATCTGATAATTACATGAAGATAGTCAACACTAACTCTGTGAAGCAATTTACGTGACTTTGGTAAAAAGTGAATCGTGAAAAAGAACCTTACTCCTATGACTTTAAGGCACTGTCGAGTTTAATTTTATCACTGATGTATTGTCTAATGTATCTTGTTTATTTATAATATAAGGAGCGAAAACAGAATGTTTTAGGAAGACGGACAGACAGACGCCTGATCAAATCCTTTCATTAAACAACGTTCCATTTCCGACTAAAATTATTCTGGTATACCCCGGGTTAAACCAAGATGACACATGCATTCATGTATAAAGTAAACAACCACATTTGTGTAAATAATTGTATACATAATTATATTATGATCCCTAAAGGAGTATGTTATGCCATATTTATCCCTGGATAAAGTAAGCTTAACTGAATCAAAACAGCAACAAAGTAGCATTAATGTGGACTTAATCCAAAGTTTATAAGATGGCCATTATGTAAACAGGAACGTTCCATTGACCCGCGCTGGATTGTTTGGTACGCAGAGCAGTAATAAAATGGAGATATTAAATTTATAATAAACCTAATACTTATTTTTTACTATAAATGTCGGAAAAGTAGAATAATGATGTGTCCTTAGTTGACAGTCATAGTGAAAGGTTTAAAATATACCTAGGTGTATTTTAAACTCTTATTGAAAAAACGGACTGCCTTTTGTAATGGAGCTAAGAGTAACGAAGAGAAAATCAATTAAAAAACCAAGACCAATCGGACGTGCAAGTATTTATGAACCAAAACTCTGTTCATTTTTACCTTTTAAAAATTTACATTATAACTTACTATGTATTTATGACAACGTCATATGCATAGGCATATGATTTTCACCACAACTCTCCCGTGTATCTATGGTTCTGACTATTTCATTCCGCTTCACTCTATTTACTCACTACTCCATGTTTCTACAGGAAACAGTGAGTCACTGGCGTCGCGACTCCAAATTATGCTCAATCCTTTTATATGTGGCATTATCTTGGAATTATAATGGTCGGTATTTACCTTATGCGGCATTTGACGTGTATGTGAATTAGTAAGCTATTGTGCCTTAAAGGTGGTGTGATATAGATAATTGTTTACCTTAAAGGTTATAACTAACTTAGTAATGTTTCAATTTACTTGTATTAATATGAGGCAGTTACTTTTTCAATATGAAGGATTCATGATTGTACTTTTGTTATAATCACGATGATTTGGCTTAGTTGCTTACATTGGCTCCATGTAAACATTTTTGGAGTTCATAAAGTATTATTTATATAATAAACTTGTAGCAATGTTTGATGATCACGTAATTAACTGAAAATATTCACATAATTCCTTTGTAACTAAGTTTAAAACTGAATTGATTTGTGACTGGTCGCATACCAGCCGCTTTTGTCCATTTAATAAAATAGATAATTTATGCAATCAGACATTATGATTTGCTACCTGTGCAGATTTAATTTGCCAAGTCTCCAAGACTTTACCATGGAGTTTGTTTACTTATCTAAACTTTGGCATTTCGTTTCACCGTCCTTCAACAGACGAAATTGCATTACCTTAATTGGCGTGATTAAATAGGAAAATTGTAGTTAGAACTATAGGTCAATAAAACATAATTGTAAGATAATGCCAAGGTTGTCATTATTATCCCATTATAGAGTCAACCATACATTTCGTTCACTCACTCTTTAATCGAAGACATCTTGAAAACTGGTTGTAGGAATATTCTCTTCGTATTTGCGTTTAAATGAAGATTTCAAGTATTTTGCATTATGTATGAAGCTGGCATTTGTAGAAACACTTATGGTGAGATCAACACAACTTTGTTGGGTAGTTTATTTCTTTCTAGAAATAGGACTTGCACATCAAATAAAACTAATATTACTCAACGGCTTATTTCCATAACAGTCATACGCAAAACTAATCAGAATCAAACCACAGCGAATCATTGGTTGTTTTGTTCTCACATTGGCTGACTTAATCTGTATTACTTTACCAGTCTATATCAAATTTTGTCCATTATATAGTTAGTTGAAATTGACAGTCTGTTAATGTCTCACTGTATAGGAAAAACAATCACCTTGAAAAGCCACACACTGACTCTTCTACGCTTGCTACAATTTATCAAAGGCACATTGATATAAAAATAACTTAAAATAATTAAAATTCAAATCTTATGTGATTATGTACAATTATCAATTACTTGGGTGAATAGGTATATAAACATAGCTATATGTACTACATATGATACTTTTAAGAATTGGACTAAAACGAACTTAGTAAAGTGAAATGAAACTGAAACATTTTTAAAAGTAAAAACTTATGTGGTGGGTATTTCAATATGATCGTCTCAACATTTTCATACCTAGACATCTTAGAATACCTGTATATTTCTAAACCCAACTTCATAAAAAGCTAGGGTTGTCACGTGACTATAACCAATCTCCATTATGAAATCGAAAGCAATAAAACCGTTTGTCACGGTTTCACAGCGAAATCTCTGAACCAATTTTTATACAATTTGACATGGAGATAGCTTGAACTCTGTCATAGTTTAGAGTTATACCAAACCATGAGAAAAAGGGAATGAGGAAATTTTACACGTGCTTCAATTTTCATGCGATGTTTTTGCTAAATTTCGCAGGAAAATTAAAGCATATTTTCTGTTTTAAATTATAAAAAAATAAATATTGTAAAATACTTTTATTTTATAGCCGAGAAAGAACAATGACTATAATATATCATATAATTACAGGATTTTATTAATTAGACAAACCATGTACCTAATACAATGAAGTCTTTATTTTAACGTACTGCCCTTTTTACACCTGACTATTAGGTACAAAGCATGCATATTTAATACAAATTCATAATTCACGGAAAGTAATAACATATTTTCTATGATGCATGCGCATATAGACCTGTTATCATAGTAAAACCAGGAGAGTTTAGTCACGAAGGCATTTTTTATTGGAGCTATTGTTTTGAAGGAACCTTACTATTACAAATGTAGTGTTAAGGTGAATTATTTTCATGTAAATCACAGTATACTATACGTTCCTACTCGCAGTTTACTTGTTATAGTCTAATTGTCACGATCAATGTTTTTGTGATATTCAATCAAATGCTGCTTGTATGTAGCTGTCTGTGTACATACAGTTACGAGTTAAAAATAATATTATTATATACTAAGCAATTTTTTTATGATTCTTCTAGATTATAGATACTAGATTAGTATTCTAAAAAAAAAAATAAGAAATTAACCATGAACATAATTATTTTTCTTTTTGAATTTCTACACAAAAATCTGTTCAAGTTGTTTTACACCTCAAAAACCTCAAAAAATATAGCACCAGGCAGTGCTGCAGTGGCGACTATGCATATGTAAATTGCATATGCATAGTATATTATAAAGGTATTTAGTATGAGTTTTATCGTGTTGTAACTTAACGTTAAAACTATAATACCCACACCATACTTGATTCATAGTATTATCGATTTTCCGAGGTGACTAATTGAAAACACCTGCATTCGCGATTACTGTGGTGAAGTGAAGCAAATGTTAATTAACGCTTATCTTATGAGGTTTAGCTACAGGATAACTTAAATTTTAAAGCAATTAAGAGGCTTATCCATTTATACTTATATTGATGTATTTATAGGCTTACTAGCTGTTGCTCGTGGCTCCGCCCGTATGGGTGTCGGATATCACGACAAAAATTAGCATTTCTATATAAATTGCCATCCCCTATTTCATCCCCAAACAGCCCTTTTATCGCAATAAAAAGTAACCTATGTCCTTTCTCAGAGTTTAGACTATCTCTATATCAAATTCCACTAAAATCGGATCAGTAGTTTATGCGTGATGGCGTAACATACAGAGTGATTTTCGTATATAATATTAGTAAGGATGATAACAAAACAATTCCTTCGTTTATTAAAGTAGAAATTTTGTAACTTTTGCTTCACGTGTAAGAAACATTGTACCAGAATTTCGAAAGGTAGTTACAGGTAAAACAGCGTTCATTAATTTGGATTTGTCACACGTGATATTACTTAGAAAATTATTCTGCCATTAGATAGGTACCTACCTATTAAGAAAAGATTAAGATAATTCTGTAGGGAAAATATCAAAAGCACCTCTAATCTTTAAATTAAATATAACACAATTTATTTAATATTTATCATATACAAATCAGCGATAAATGAATTTATAAAATGGGGTACGTATGTTCAAACAATTTTACTTTCATCCAATGAAAATTTAAATGGAATTTAAATGTCTAAGGAAAGCGTGGTCACAAGGCGTGAGGTTTTATTCTCAGTTACTTACAATTTCATTCTCTATTTAGTTTCACAGTAAGATAGACATATAATATTGATATAAATATGTATGTTAGTAGAATAATATTATATAAAAATCAATGGTCTAACACTCTACGTTTGGTGATACAATTTTCACAGGACTCCATTTCTTGGCAATTTTGTCTGACTGTAAGTACGAAACACAAGGAATTAGTATAATACAAAGAAATGGTTACTATCAAAAAATGTTGTAGCTATACATAAGAATGTATTAAATGTAATAATAATTAAATACAAGAGAAATTAAGTGACAATAAAAGTTGAATTTCATCATACATTATGTACTACTTTCTTATGTACCTACGTATATATCTATCTTATTTTTTAATTTTAACTGAAATAACTATTTTTTTTTATATTTTGGCTTTAATTTTGATTTAGATAACTAGTTATTTGATTTATTTTGGCCCATCCCTGCGCTCATCATATGCAGGCATTATGCATATAGTTATAATTCCATCGTTCCGGAAATAGGCGTGTTTACATGATATACAATTAGGATTCAAATGCTAACTCGTTAAATCTGGCTGTTTGAAGTAAGGTCGGCAAAACAATTCGTGCATGTATGTTAATAAAATTACCTTGATGTATCAAATATTATGTTATTTACATACAAAATGCAATAGAATTACTTAAACTAAAAGCTGTTATATGATTCCTACTATATGATAAATGCATTTTGCGATTATGTATCTGTCAAAAATAGAGAGGATCGTGGCTAAGTGTAAGACCGATAATACAGGTCAAACCGCGCTCGCCGCGGTTGGTCCGTGGATGGGTGACCATTTATAACATACCGAGACCCCTCCGTGTTTCGGAAAGCACGTTAAACAGTAGGTTCCGGCTATCATACATAGATCTTTGGCAGTCGTTAAGTCAATTCTGACAACCAGTCTTACTATGGGATACTGTGTTCCCCAGTAAAATGGGTTGTGGAGGTCAGATAGGCAGTCGCTCCATGTAAAATACGGTATTCAACTGAATCTGGTAAGACTGGTAGCCGACCCCAACATAGTTTGGGAATTGTAAAGTGTAATGCAACATTAAAACATACTGTTTTCTAACTTAATCGTTAGCAACAAGCCAACAAAGGCGAAAATAGTGAAGGAACGTGTGTTATGTCAACTAAGTCAAGAACTATGTACAACTGGAGTCCTGATATGGGATTGATTTAATCTAAAGAATTGTAACATTAATTAAGTGTAACAAAAAAACAGCAACAATAATAATAATTAACATTACATAATCTATGTCCAATATAGGCTAAACTTAGAAAGTGTTGACTATCTATTATTGGAGCGCTGGTAATTGGATATTGGTTAAGCAATAGCAACAGGCCCAGATAAATATATTTGCAGCTGCAAGTGAAACAAGCATTTCCTACATTATTTAACTATCTAACAAATACCTTTTAAAAACCTTGACATTTTCAACAGTTTTTTTACCAAGAACTATTGAAATGTGTCATTAACAATGTGTTTTAAGTATAGAGGCATGTTTGTATAGATGTACATATTTAACTTGGATAGCAGAAAAAAAAATGTATTTTATTAGATAAAAAACAGTGTTTTTTGCGTTATAGTGTTACGCACAAAACAATGTTTATTTTTTACAAAAATCCTATAAAATAATCTCTTATCTATCAGTGTAACTCCATCTTACATTCAATATAGATATCGCATTATCAAAAAAAACACTCAAAACAAATAATTAAACATTACGTACAACTGTGTTGCTGACGCTCCACAGATGCGCACGCGCTGCGTTTGTTGTCGTATCGCTATAAATAAGCGGCTGCAGGAATGCTAAGTTTACCCATGTTTACGCGGAGGGTAGCTTTATACTTAGCGTCACTAATCTTATAGGATTTTATATGAATGACTTGTGATTTTACAAATCTTGAGTGATTGCAAAGAGCCTGTTATTTTTACGTAGTTAAGCGCAAGAGTTTGTTTGTACTAGTACTACTAGCAAATCTGTATATAGAAAGAAACTAAACTAAGTAATAGCATTTATAGAAAAAAACTCTTTATCTTTGATTGCCTAATTTTCTACAAAAAGTATGTATGTATGTATATCACATATCGAGCTTTTGGAGCCGAGGTAAATTTAGGCACAGCTACTAAGTATTACATAGAAATATTTTTATCTATGAGGTACTAAAAATTATTTGACCCCATAACTGGAAGCATTATGTCGACCTCCGTGGTCGAGTGGCGTACGCACTGGTTTCAAGGTGTCGCTAGCTCTGAGGTGCCGGGTTCGATCCCCGGACGGGTCAATGTAGAAACCAAAAATTTTCTACATTGCCTCGGGTCTGGGTGTTTGTGGTACCTTCGTTGCTTCTGAATTCCATAACACAAGTGCTTTAGCTACTTACTTTGGGTTCAGAGTGTAGTCAATGTATGTGATGTTGTCCGCATTTATTATTATTTATTATTATTTACGCTTGAAACTACCTAAAGAAAACAAGAACTAGATTTGTAATTATTTCGCAATATGCAGTTAAGATTTAGACATCATGTAACCCAAAACTTTATGTTCCTCAGATCAAATCTACATTTACATCTTAATTGCATTACAAATGCTGAGTATAAATAATAATCTTCAAATTTAAGATTATCTTAAACCAATTGCAACATTAAATCTCAACTCAAGTGCATTTCAGAAACAAGTGCTCTTGAGTTTACTAAATAGGTTAATTAGAGCATTACGATTGCCGATTAACTATAGTTAGCTTTGTTTTATTACTTTTAAAATATTTCGGAAACATCAAACATTAATTCAGTAATAAGATTTACGGATTGACTATTTCTTGCTTGAAGTTAATTAAAAGTGCACACTAGTGCCATCTAATAGATACTTTCGAAACTAGATTTTTTAATTTAAATGTAAGCAGTATTAAAAATTTAACCTGAAATTGTAGTTATTTAAGTGTAAAGTACATCATAATTACGTTCTTTTTTTAAACTCGCGACATGACACCCTGCTTCGCATGGTATCCATAATTTCTCGGTTTTTCTGTTGGTACTATAATATGCATATTTAATACATGTATATAAACCATCCTCTTGAACCACTCAATCTATTGCTAAAAACCGCATGAAAATCTGTTTAGTAGTTTCAAAGATCAAAGCGAAGAGACAGCAGAAGCGACTTCAATTTATACTATGTAAAGATGTCCAGACCTTAAGACTTAGGAGTAGGTAACTAACTAGGTAAAGGAAAGCCAATAGCATAAACTAGCTCCTATTGACATAAAAACAAATGATTTCATCGTTGGTAATAAAACAGGGCTAGTGTTTAGACTTTGGTCTAGAACTAACACTCTCATGCATTGTGATGTTGTGTACCTAACCTATGTACCATACAAGTATACATGGTTCTGCACTTACTAGCATTTACATAGGTATCACACAAACAATGCAGGGTTAAGTTAGCAATTTGTTTTAAATGAAGTACTCAATACTAACAGTTTATAATTTAATTTATTTTCGTGGTAGAGCATGAAAAGAAATATGGGTAGGTAATAACGCTCCTACAATCGTGGCTAAGTGTAAGTACCGCTTGACCGATAATACAGGTTAAGCCGCGCTCGCCGCGGTTGGTCCGTGGATGGGTGACCATTTATAACATACCGAGACTCCTCAGTGTTTCGGAAAGCACGTTAAACAGTAGGTCCCGGCTGTCATACATATATCTTTGGCAGTCGTTTAGTCAATTCTGACAACCAGTCTTACTATGGGATACTGTGTTTCCAGTAAAATTGGTTGTGGAGGTCAGATAGGCAGTCGCTCCGAGTAAAATACGGTATTCAGCTGAATCCGGTATGACTGGTAGCCGACCCCAACATAGTTGGGACAAAGGCTCGGGAGATGATGAATAACGCTCCTACAATCGAGCACAGAAGCATGGCAATATTATATTACCGTGACAGAAGTCACTGCGCCGCGCCACTGCACTACGTGTCACAGGTTCGATTCTTGTAGAGGACAAGCATTTGTGTGACCCACTAACGGTTTTAAGTCTAGGTGTACTTCGTGTACATGTAATATTTGTGAAACACCCGTCATACATTGAATAAATTACAGTGCTATTAACAGAAAACACATTTTATCTGACAGTTGCTTTAAACATATTTCGTTGGTTTAGGTACTTACTTAAGACTACACATTTACATATACGTGCAATCCTAATTTATAATATTAAGGTTATTCTTTTGCCTATACTGTGATCGCGCCGTCGCATTTGATTCGATACACATTGACATTAATGTACCGGGCCAACTATGGGTCAAGGTTAACTAACGAACCAATGGAATTGGCGCGCGGATTACTCATAATTCTTAATAAAAACTTGCAAGCAACAACAGGTAATTTATCTATATCTTAAGTTAGGCAGGTAGTGTGTAGACAGGTTAGTGTTATGAAGTAAAGGTGTTTGTAATTATATTCTAAAGAACAACAATTTCAAAAAACCCTTATCGAAAAATTGCTTTTTATTTCCGATTTCCTGACTGCCAAAACGATAGATATCTACTTCATCATCTCCCGAGCCTTTTCCCAACTATGTTGGGGTCGGCTTCCAGTCTTACCGGATTCAGCTGAATACCGTATTTTATATGGAGCGACTGCCTTTTTTTTTTTTTTTTATGCAGGTGAAACTCATTTATGAGCCAGCCTTGCATCTCCATGGGGGGTGGGGATGCAAGAGTCCGGGCTTCCAGAGCCTTGAAAAAGGCTCCGACTACTCCGGCAAAACACCTGGTGCCATCTTTCGCCTTAGTGGCGGCGTTACGGGACCAACCGAAGTCTTTGCACCATAACGCCCCCGGTGACTGCCCGCTTAGTGGCGGGCCCGACATGACCCCCCTCCTATGCCGGAGGGAGGACAGTGGGGGCAGTGTATGGCACTACACCACCCCCACCCAGCAAAGAAGGAGACGCGTGCAAAGAAGGCTGAAGGACCCCCGTCCCCGCCCTCTACGTCCCCCGCAGGGCAGGTCTGACTACAGCGGTTCTTGTCCGCGCCCTACCCACCCGCCGTCGGCGGAGCAATGGAGCGGAAGGGTCAGCCTCCCGCTCGCGCTCCGAGGTCTCTTTCTGCGAAATGACAATCTCGCAGAAATGAGACACTGCCCGCCAGACGCGATCGTCCGCGAGCATGGCATTAACCACACCCGCGAGCGAAAGGTCCGGGCCAGCAACTCCACGCAGGACACGGCGCTCAGTTTCGAAGCCAGTGCAGACCTCGAGTGTGTGCTGCGCCGTGTCTTCCATTGCGCCACAATGGTGGCACGAAGGGGACTCCTCTCGCCCAATTCGGTGCAGGTATGATCCGAAGCACCCGTGCCCGGACAGCACCTGCACCAAACGGAACGTGAGGAAGCCGTGGCGTCGCTCCAGCCATGGCTCCAAGAGCGGACCTACAACCTCAGTGACGCGGCGTCCGTAGCAGGCGCTGGCGAGATCCAACTGCCAACGGAGGACCATTTCCTCGTAGGCCTCGCGCCGCACGGCGCTACGTTCTTCTGGGGCAAGGCGCTCCCCGAGCGCTTTCCGAGCCGCCGTCTGGTGGTATACGGCGGCCAGGACCCTAGCTTCTAGCTCCCAGGGGGGAGTACCGGCAAGGAGGCATGCTGCTGCGTGCCCCACTGTACAGTAGGCCCTCCCAATGCGTTGCGCGATTGCCCGTTGAGGCCTGCGCAGGAGGGCCACATTTTCCTTTCTATAAAGGGAGTCCGCCCATATTGGCGCTCCATAAAGCGCCATAGAGCGCAGGACTCCGGCATAGAGGCGGCGGCAACTAGTCCGTGGCCCCCGCAAGTTAGGAAGGAGCCACGAAAAGGCGTTAGCCGCTTTAAGGAGGCGCGCAGCAAGCCCTTGAAAGTGGGGGCCAAACTCCCACTTGGCGTCCAGGATCAGGCCCAGGTATTTTATCCTGGCCTTTACATCGATCCTGACGCCAGCTACCACAACGTGCGCATCAGGAGGCTTGCGCTGACGAGGCCCCGGAAAATATATGGCCTCTGTCTTTTCCAGGGCCACTTTTAGCCCCAAACGTCCCATTCTGTTGGCAACCAGCGTGCCGCCAGCAGAAGCCAGTCGCGCCGCTTCCCCATATGTGCTTCCTTGGGCAGTGACTAGGGGAGGGGGGGTGGGAGGAGGGCGCCCCGAAGCACCCAGTTATAACCTATGTTCCACAGGAGTGGCCCAAGGACCGACCCCTGTGGAACTCCGGTGTCCACCCGGCGGCGCTTGATGCTGCCGGTCCTACTTTTGAACAATACCTCGCGGTCTCGTAGGTAGTCAGCCAGAAGCGCCGCCAGGTACTGTGGGACTCTGTGGTACCTCAGGGCCTCCAATATTACGGCGTGAGGCAGGGAGTTGAACGCGTTAGCGATATCAAAAGATAGCGCCACCACTCCCTGCCCTCTCTCTTTAGCCTCTGCGCACTGGACTTTTAGGCCCTGGATTGCGTCTATGGTGGACCGACCCTCACGAAACCCGAATTGGGCCTCAGATAGGTCCGGGCCGGTCCCGGCAAGATGATCCTTGAGGCGAACCGCGATAATCCGCTCAAAGGTCTTGCCCACCTCATCCAAAAGGACGATTGGCCGATATCCCGACGGGGAATCGGCCGGGCGATGGAGCGACTGCCTATCTGACCTCCACAACCCATTTTTACTGGGTATTAACACAGTATGCCATGGTAAGACTGGCATACTGTGTTAATACCCAGATAGATATCTACTTAATATAAATAAAAAAGGATTTTATCTTTTGCAGGTCGGTTTTGACAATAATAAACCGTCATTGTCACAATTATATATATTCAATCATTTACTCAGGATCGCGCGATTAGTTTACACTAATTACTAATTTTAGTACCAAAACTAATATATTCCCGAGAATTTCACGGGTAAACGATATTTATAAATACATAATTGAGAAAATAAACGTCTGTGCGAACAAAGCCAAGAGTGTAACAGAAATAAAGCATTTATATTACAATAATTTTGAATATTAAAAGCCCTTAAAACCTGCCTATAAAAAGACAAAAAAGGATTATATTATCAAACTTTATGGCTCGTATAACAATCACTGGATGACTGGATAACCGTGTTAATTGGATACTCAGAATTGAATTAAGTTTATCACGAAAACTTGTTTTAAATCACTGTTCATCGGTGTTTTATTGTTTATTTAATTAATTCTATCGTGTTATGTCCCTACGTTGGATTTTCCGATTAATATGCTAGAGACAAATTACAACTGCTATAAATGAAACATAGCTAGAGATTGGACAAACCAAAATGGGTAACAAGAAAAAGCTATTCACTCTCCCGTTCTCCTCATACATAAACCAGGAATTTTATAATAAAGGGTATAAATTGAGAAGTGATTTTGACAATGTACAGTTCTAGTAGACAGCTACAAACTAAGTAGGTCTCAGGACTGAAACTACAGGTAAAAGTCTCCCTCAGAAAAATCTTAGCACAACCTACCGACCTCAGCAATTCCAATGATTTCACATAAACGTAAGAAACCGACTTCAATAAAAAAAAACAACTCTACTGGATGGATTTTGATGGAATATATGCGGGACGAAGGCCTCTGAGGTACCTTTAACAAATCTTGATGTTGAAAAGGAAGAGGTTCTCAATTTGACGGTTTGATTTTTATTTGTAGGTACGAGTAAATGTTAAATGATGTCACACCTTCGTGCCTGCATCGTCACGATACCAGTAAATTGCTATTGGTGCAGTTAGAATTGATGTAATTTAGTACTTTAGCCTGTCAACTGGGTCAAGGGCCAAACGATGTCGTTTTGTATAGCCGTTAAATGTAATGGTCTCTAACGGTACTTCTACACTTCAATTCATGGACGCAGTCATAAAATACTAAAGAGATAGCCTTCTTTTGATGAAATGAAAAAGAAAGAGGTCAATTGAACTCAAATTGTTCTGTTTACATACGGATAATTGGCATAAGAAAAAAAAATAAAAATTGCTGTAAATTTTTAAAGTAAAAAGTAAAGGTTAGGCACAGTTATAGATAAAAGTATAATAAGTAACCTAGCATAAGTTCTTATCTTAAGTAAGATCCACGAAATACAAATAAACATTATTGTTTTAATTAGGTATTAATAGATTCTAGATTCTACTCCGTAGATGTGGTAAATAAATAAAACATAATTATAGTGCCGTTCAAACGGGTTTCTAAATCTAGGCTACAGTGACATTTTTTTTTTCAGTTTTTCTATTACGTTTGCACAGTAACAAATCGTAATAATTACAAGTACTATATTAAATACTTTCACTTCCTTATTATTTCCCTAATTAATACTTCGATACTAATTAACTTGCAACATATTTTTAAAGTCTATTTCCTACTGTAATTCGTGTAACAATTACCTTCGCTAGTAAACGCTCAATCAACTTATTACGAACGAAATGACCTAGTTGTTCCAAAAAATGCGGAAAATTGGCACGATTGGTGAAATAACTAATGTTAGTAATATTGTGGGTTCGATTCCCTGTTTAAACTTTATATAAATACAAAAACAAATAAATGGAGTTGTTATTTATTTCTTCTACTTCCATTGAGGCATTAATTAATATTTATATAAAACATATTATCAGTAGATCAGCTTATACATCGGAATAATACAGGCAATCATAATATATACATGCAAACAAACTATACATTAACAAAGTCACGATACGGAACTTCAAATAATAATTTACAAACAAATAATATTTATTTTCCATAACAAAAAATATGCTGATTAATTATAGCATCACTCAGAAGTTTCATCGCATACTAAAGCGCCATCTATTATTTTCTCGCGGCAGCATTTCACTCGTGAACGCGAACGCTAATTTCGACGTGGCTAACACAAGTCAGGATGGCCGAGCGGTCTAAGGCGCCAGACTCAAGGTTTCCTTGCCTGTCAAACAGGTTCGAGTTGTTCTGGTCCTCTCTGAGGGCGTGGGTTCGAATCCCACTTCTGACAAACTTTTTGCATTTTTTATTGTTATTCGACAACAAAGATTGATCTAAATTGGTTTTATATTGGTGTCAATGATGTAATCTTATTCAAATGCTGGTTTCGAATTCTGGTTTGGTTATATAATAACTAGTTTAACATGAACTCACGTTTCATGTTATTTCCATGGCCTTATGGGTCAAAGTTATTTATTTAAAGTCTTGCAAAACTTGAACTGATTTAGATTGAATTGATTTATTTTTAAACCGGCGCGCAGCGTAGACGTAATTACATAAAACTACTGTAAGTTACAGTATATTTGTACTTACAACAAATATATTTGCAATCGATTTATCGGTATAATTGTTTTATCTAATCTTTTTTCTTTTTACCTACAGTAAAGCATTTTAAAACACACAACAACGTTTAAATAGCTTATTCGACTTTTAAATATTTCCGTTTCTAATTTTACTCTTTTTACAGTGCAATCATTATTTATGTTGAATCTTGACTAAATCTTATTAGTCTAGCATGTATACTACAACTTGATGCAAAGAAATGTATAGGTTTCGCGAATAACGTAATTAACCTTCAGCTCTTTGCAAAACATACCTTTCATATTGATATAGTTCGGGAGCTATAACAAAATTATCCAATCCCTTTTCCTGATATACAGTTAACAGAAACTTTGTACAACTTTTAATTATTTTAATAAACATTGTGTTGTTGTGTTTCCAGGTGCGCAGTGCGTGTGTGATGGTGCGGACGCACACGGTGCTGCTGCTGGCGGTAGCACTGTGCGGCGCCGCCACCACACTCGACTCGGAGCTCGGGCTTGGCAAGGCGATCAATATATTTATGAGGTAAGTACTATAATCACAGATAAAGATAAAAAATCACAGATACATATGAAGAAGCCTCCTTGTGCTCGTCAAGTCCATGAACAAACAAAAGAAAGTACCAACTTAATCTACCAGTCAAAGCCTGCGCTCAGGCTAACTGCAAAGATCGCACACAAAAAAAAAACAACTTTATCTGGAGGTCTTTAAAAAGGCTTGTATTCTTTAACACCTTTAAGCTAAATATTGAAATTAACAAAAATGACGGTGTGAATATTTCATAACTTTTGTAGTTTAAGATTTATATTTATTTAAGGCCCCATACAGTCAAAGCCTTGCTCACCGGCTTACTGTAATAGACCTTATAAAAAAAAACGTATGTTTATGTATAACGAGAATTGAAGTCTTAAATGGGAACAGGAATTTATTGGCATGGACTATATTACTATGGAAACGCCTCAATACAGGATCTATAGTACCAGTATATAAGTACTTATGTTTTTACAAAATTAAAACATATTCTCTCTAATTCCAGGTATGGCTACCTCAGCATCTGCATGCGCGTGGTCCCCCGCAACGACACGGAAGGCTGGGTGTTCCGCGAGCCAACGGTCTCGGTCTTCCGGGAAGTCGAGCAGTTCGCCATCGCGCCCACGCCGCGCCACGCCAAGACGCTCTTCGACGGAGACTTCCATATGGAGTTCTGCGATAACCTGAAGCAGTTGCTGCAGGCCTACTTTAGAGATTTTAGTTTTGAAAGGTGAGATCCACAACTTCTTACTGTGAAAATATTTTAAATCTCCCTTTCGCTCAAAGGTTTGTTGTAAGCGAACTCAATTCTGAGTAAAGCGTGCTTTGTCCATGTGTTTGATCGTGTACCCTAAATAATTATGAATAAACAACAATGGTTATGGCATTACTAATACATCAAAACTTTTTGTACTAAAAATGATACACAGAGTACAATGTTTTTATATTTTTATAAATGTTTTAATATTTTACTCAGTTTGGCAATTATTTATGTTGTTTTATCAAAATCAATGATATGTAGGAACTGTACTGAAAAAAATAAACTGCACACAATAAGGAAGTATCTCTATGGGAAATTCGTTTTAGTTGAACATACAAAAAACCTAATTACCTATAGGTACCTTCTATCACTAGATACTTTACTCACCTATGTATTTTTAACTTAAGTTCTATATTGAACTGTAAGTAACAGTTGGTGATTGTTTACAACGCATTTTAAGTTTTACTCTAACTTCTCCTTAATATTTGCAGACTGGAGCGTCCGTGGCGGGCGTTCACCGCCGGCTGGCCGACGGACATCATGGCGCGGAATCTCGGCATCAACTCCTCCTTCATCAACGGAGACCACTGCTACGTCCTCGTCAGGGTGTCCAGGTAAAATCGGTGCAGGAATATTAAGTATATGCAAAAATATTTTTATAGAAACGGAAAACTGCACACTTTTAGAAAAGGTCGACTATTCTACCTACAATACAACAGCTTCTAGTACTCGATAGCTATAATCGATAAAAAACTCTTATATTTCTCCTTAATACATGGTAAAAGAGGTAGAAGAGTAGTAAGTGTAAGCCTTAACCTGTATTATCGGTTTGACCGATAATACAGGTTAAGCCACGCTCGCCGCGGTTGGTCCGTGGCTGGGTGACCATTTATAACATACCGAGACCCGTCCGTGTTCAATTCTGACAACCAGTCTTAGTATGGGATACTGTGTTCCGGGATACTGTAGCCGACCCCAACATAGTTTGGGAAAAAGGCTTGGCTGGCAGATGAAAAGAGATATTAACCACATTATCTAAGTCGAGTACAGTATCAGCTGAATTTGTTGCAGTCTCTTACCTACCTACTATGTAATGCAATCTTACTACTATTTAAATCTTCCTGTAACTAAACTTACTTTCACAGCTTTTGTTTCCCTAATTCCCTACGGTTATTGACTTTCTTTCAATAATCGACAGGCAAAATTCTCCCTTGATTTCTAAATCGCAAAATCTTACAAAGTCAGGTTTCAAGAACAGATGCTAGTTATTCATATCTAACCAAATGTTTCCAGGTTTCGTGAGACAGCCAAGCTGAGTGACCTGCCCGGCAACATAGGTGTTGAAGACGTCGTGTATGACGCCATACAAGAGTCGACGTTAGGTGATACGGCGTCGATAGCAGACTTCATTAGGAAATACGGATCACATTATATAGCTTCCTATATCACTGGGAACTCGCTTTATCAGGTGAGGTTATTAATTATTTACACTTGTAGTTAATGGTTCCCTTTCTTCCCTTTCGTAGAACAGAAAGGATAAAATACATATTTCTACCTTTGGTGTAAATGGCCTTACCACAAAAGGTAATAAGATTCTTGTTTTGTGACGTGGTACATTGGAGTGACACTTAAGAAAGAAGAAACTTCAACTTTTTAGTAAAGTGAGGCTTTTTGGAAACCACAAACTACTTAGAACGATAATTGGTTTACACTTTTTTAACATTCCCGGTCTTTCAAAATGGCCCCACTTTACAGTACTTCTTTATGTATACATACGTTATTTTAATTTTTATATCCACAAACTCCCAGGTATTTGTGTTCACCCGTGGCGTGTACTCCCGTATAAAGGAGCGGGTGAAGTCGCGCGGCATCACCGACATCCCTATCGCGGAGATGAACAACTTCTTCTCGCCGCTGTTCGCTGAACATGTCGGCGCTGTTAAGGTTTGGACTGTAATAACGGCCGGGTTCTACATTACTTGATATATTTGTTAAAGAAAAATGAGTTTTATTTGGTTGTTGTCAGTTTTACTCACATTTACTAAATATAAATTAAGAAAAGTTTTTACTAATCTATAACTGTATCTCATCTACTGTTTTAAAAGGTAATAACAAGTAAAAACCTTAGAATATTTTAAAGATGTCATTAAAGGAAAATGAAATAGGTGTAGTCCTACAGTACCTCGACAGCTTAATATTTTGACGTTAGCTAATATCTGAGTAGCCATCTACTTAGTACCTAAAAGCTTTATAGAACTTTTTTCGGTATAATATTATTGGCTATTTCGGGTTTGTTCATTTCTGGTCTACCTAAATTACATACCTACGTCGTAATTTTGAATTAAAACGTAGACAATTTTTCCATTATTTATTTCCAAATATCTGAAACATCCCATATGTGAGTAAAACTGTAAAACCCGAGCAAAAACAATTTTATTCAACTTTTTAATGTAGAATTTGGCCACATTATGCATGAACCATCCACCATCATTATTCAGTCATGGATGTCATTATGCATACTTCTCCATCGGCAATACTTCTTTTCATTCATATCATACGGGACCATCATCTTTTTAATCACGTGCAAAGCATGAAATCATGACTCTAAGCATTTTCTCTCTTTCTATCATTTCTGATCATTTTTTCATTACCATTTAGGTTTTTATTATAAATCATTTTAATTCCGCCTTATGTAGGAAAATCTTTTTAGTGTGCATTAAAGTAAAAACAAAGCGATTACAGAAACATACCGTTTATTGATCATCACCACTGTCAAAGGTGCCAGCAGACGATCTTAATAATACTTGCCTCGGTATAGAACAATTACATTTATCTTCGAAACAGTGTATCAAAAGGTGCAGTCTGCACAGTCTGCAGTTGCAGGTGCAATCTTTCACTGCTACATTGCGTAAAAATATCTAAAGTACCTAAATTACCTAATGGAGCCAAAAATCTACTTCAGGGGTAAGACTTTATTTTATATTTAGAAAGAGAGAACTTGCATAAACGTACCTAACTTTTAAAAGACAAAAATACACAAGAAAAACAATTATATGAAAAGAAGTATCAACAGTCCAATCCCGAACACAAACCAAAGACAAAAAAACTGGAGTACACGCCACAAAGAAAAAACAAAAAATAAAAACATAAACTTGAATGTTGTCTATGCTTTCGCTCCAGGTGTTTGTGTTCTCTAGAACAGCGTACTCTATGATCAAAGAGAGGCTAAAGAGTAAAGGAGTAGCAGATATCACTGCTAAGGAACTAGAAGGATACTTCTCGCCATGGCATGCTAAACATATTGGCCAGATAAAGGTAACTAATGTAGATAAATAAAACAAAAAAGTATTTATTCCAAATATCCAACTTTATTACACGACCAAGAAATAATAATTGACTGCTCCCTAATTCGTCCATTCCATACAACGAAAGGGTATAAAAGTAGGTTCAGTACAGCAAGTGAAGATGCTAAAAATGTAGAAAAAAAAACATTTTATTTCTTGTATTACTTCATATCATTCAATCTGATTCGAACACATTACAGATTCATTTTATCATAAACATCTCAAGTCATTGCATGTTCTGTCATTGCAATTACATTCATACTCAGACAGTCATTAAAGTCATAATCACGCAATACATATAATTATTATACATTTTACTAAATATATTTACATTTCACAGGTGGCCAGTGGCAACAAAACTGTAGAAAGCTGGGCAACCAAGCGCCTACGAGTCCATTACTACATATTCTCATACCCTAGCCTATTAAAACTTCACGGGGAGCCTTCACTCCTTAGAAGTCTAGACACATTACTAGGAAATGAAGCCTTACTCCAGTTAGAACTAAAAACCCTCTCCCCCGCATTCAAAGACGCAAAAAAGAAGAAATGGTTCGAGGAAGTCATAGACAAT
This sequence comes from Autographa pulchrina, assembly GCA_905475315.1. Lineage (NCBI taxonomy): Eukaryota > Metazoa > Arthropoda > Insecta > Lepidoptera > Noctuidae > Autographa > Autographa pulchrina. The sequence continues at coordinate 7,259,446 of FR997775.1, forward strand.
TATTTAAAACTCTGGGAGAGCAACATGTGACGTACTAAGTTAATCCATAGACTAAGTAGATATTTTTTAATGTATCGAGTCCTGCCATGTTACAACACGGAACGGCCATTAACAAAAATTAAATAAAAAACGGACAAAACAAAACAATGCATAAAGTTGTCTATTAGCAACTTTAAACAACGAACATATTTATTTTATTGTGAATTTTGAATAAAATATATAGTTTTAAGTACAATAATATGGAAATGAATTCAATAAGATGTTACTATATTAATAACAGTGTGAATTAAAGTATATTTAAAACTTAATCAGTGAAGCGATCGTGTGATTAATACGCAAACAATAACTATATTTTTGTACATAGTATATTTACAAAGTGCCTTGATTCCTTCCAATATTACATGTTAAGAAGAATAGGGTACAAAAGTGTAACAAACAGTAATTGATTTGATTCCATAGTAGGTTATGTAATTGCGAGGTAAAACTTTCTATCCTCTCCATATGTGTAATTTATTCTAAATGAAATCTTCGTATCGATAAATATTTCAATCCAATTATTTCTGTAGCTAATTAATACATAAAAAAAAACAGATTTAAGTTTATTCATCAATAAAAAAACAAAAAAATAATATCAAAACATTAAAATTATATCCTTACAATAATAACAACCTAATTGACTACATAAAAACCTATTTTCACGTACAATTACTTCTAAAACTGACCGACAGAGGCGCTTGTGTAGATTTTCCTCTACCCTCCAATTTCATAACCTATTGAAATCAATCAGTATCACATACTAAGCAATGCTGTCCATACTTTGACTATTTTAAATGACAATAAAATATAAGTAGTTGTAATGTGCAATATTAGCGATTTCGCGCGCGAAAAGCGGGATCAAAATATGATATGCATTTAGTTTGATATAAGTAAATAAATTATAAGAATGATTTAGGTGGTGTAAATATTCGTATTTTGATAAAATAAAGTTATTTTGTGACTGATGTTTTAGTTTCTCATTTTGCTTTTATAGTTTATGTTAAAAGAATTGTGTAGATTTATTCTATTAAAACGAACGGAAAGTAAGGAGAAAGACGTCTGGCAGAGATGCTACTGTCCGATCCTGCCCTGCCTACCGATCTCTAATGAAGGGGTTTATAACTCCATCATGTAAGGTAAGAAGAATACTATTTACCAGACAAAATATTTAATCCAAATAAGTATCTACCTATCTATCCATAATATATTAAACTTAAGAAAAATATCTTCCATTAAATACCCGTTATAATTAACTATCTGAGATAGCGTTAGCTTTGTCTTGCAGTTTTTCTCTATAGTTAACAAAATATCTTTTTTTTTAAATCTCTATACGACGTAAAATCACATTGACATTGATTAGGTCACAATCTAAGTACATACTTAATTATTATTTTTAATGAGAATAAGTTATACTATGGATTCTAAAATTGGGATCTAAAATCGCCAATCCGCAATTGAGCAAGCGTGGTGATCAATGCTCGTGCCTTCTCTATATGGGAAAAGGCCTGTGCCCAGCAGTGGGACGTTTATAGGCTGGAATTATTGGTATAAGTCATACTCATGTTTAACATAATATAGGTAAGCCGCGTATTCGTATTCCCACATCTAAAACATAGTGAAGTTCCAAATTCTGTTATCTTGGAATTGAGGTCGTTTGTGAATAAGTCTTAGTTATCAATACAAGCTTGTCTTAATGTTGTGGCTACGGTAGACAATATTAGCTGGAAGTAAATGCCATTTAGCAATTAGTTTTTTTAGGTTTTCGGTAGATTTATATGGTTTTTTCTTTTCACGAAATGTGATTTCAACTCTACATAGGTATGTTTTTTACGTGTCTACAAATAATTGCAGATTCTACAATCATTGTTTTCGCGAAGTCAAATTATTAGTTATAATAATAATCCAGCCTATAAACGTCCCACTGCTGGGCACAGGCCTCTTCCCATATAGAGAATGCACGAGCATTGATCACCACGCTTGCTCTCTGCGGATTGGCGATTTCAGATCCCAATTTTTGGAATCCAGGTTTCCTCACGATGTTTTCCTTCACCGTTTGTCAGAAATGTCTTAGAATAATTAAGAAAGTACATATAACTTTGAAAAGCCACATCGGTACATGCCTGGGTTTGAACCTGCAATCCTGTGCATACAAATCCGTTCATTGAACCGCTAGGCCACCACGAAATTAAATTATTAGTTATTTCCAGTTTACTTTAGTTTTATGTCAATAAACTTGTCCTTTCTTTACCTCATAAACCATTGCCATAAAATCAGAATTCAAACAAAACACTTCACAAATAAATACTATTATTAAATCAACAGTCGAATTCACAAGTGTACCACAGATAAGGGTTAATTCACACAAAGGTGACGTTGGGTTATCACTTGTGAATGAAGCCACAGTCACGTCTGAACAAACCTTGATTTTTGTTCGCAATTAACCAATTTTATTTAGAACTATGACGTATGAAAGTGAATCTTTGTGTGCTGGTTTGCACGTGCACTTTGTTTGTGATTAATACAACTTTTTATAGAGAGAAAGATGTAATTAAGGTCTGGTATAAAACTTTTTTATAAAAACGTTAGTGCTAATAATCTTATTTGTATTTAATATAATAGCCCAATTCTAGAAGGCTTTTTAACGCCACGAAACTTGCCTTAGGATATAAGCAACGTGAGTGAAACCGCAGGGCACAGCTAGTAAATAATAGACAGCATTTTTTTCTGTTCAATCAAAAATTAAGAATGTCGAATAATGGTGTCTATTAGCATTAAGAAAGAAAGTTAAAATGCCTTGAAAAATATAGAGCATATTATTAAGAATTTGAGGTGCTTACAAATTAATGACATAGTAACGACCATTTAATTTAAACCAATTAGATTCCGATAACAAACGTACCCATGAACTATTAAACTATTTTTTTCTTACATCAACGTCGTTATTAAAATGAAGACATATTTAAGTGAATTGATAGTTTTTATGAAGCAAGTACATAATTATTTTACAGATGCTCAATATAGTTTAGCGACCTAGAGATCCTTAATACACCTTTAGTTTTATAGACCTTTACTTTAAGTTATACAGCTATATATTTATTAAAAAAAAACATACTATACCTAATGTCAAATAAATACGGCCCGGAAGCTTAAAAAAACAGGAGCCGCCTAGTCATACATGAATGATAGCTACACAATTTTATATACACCTACATACCTACACCTATAAAAAATAAGTAAATTTAAAAAATCAAAAAAACCCGACTGCATAAAAAACACTTTAAATAAAAACTGAAAAGTAAAAAAAAAGTTCAATAATTCTAGAAGTGTAGATAGCAATGTTATTAGTACAAAAATTTAAATATCAATACACAATCAATCTAATGAGAAACATAATTGACTGTCACAGTCGGGACCCATTATGAATGATTTTAGTCTACCTTATTTAATGAGTCCCGACTGTTACAGTCAATTATGTTTCTCATTAGATTGATTGTGTATTGATATTTAAATTTTTGTACTAATAACACACACTGGCTATCTGGCACCTAGCGTACGGCATTCGAGTATGTATTTAGTTTGGATAAAGAACAATTTTTCACATAGTATTTTTTTTTATACATAAATGATATACCATTTTGGAATCCTCGTTACAAGCCCTTTAATTTGATACCCATATTGTAGCAAAAACATATTTTTTTTATTTTTTTTTACCTCAATCTATGGCACCTCGTGGCCGCCATGTTGGTTTTTGCTTGACGTGACATATCTAAGAACACTTGGGTAATCGATACGAATCCAACGATACCCTAATTATCGAAATCCATTCGGCCGTTTCGAAGATATGAGGTAATAAAGAATATTACACACATACATACATACATACATACAAGATACGCGCGAAAAACATAACCCTTCTTGGCAGTCGGGTAAAAATAATTATGCAAGCACCTTCTTAGTCTCTTTTTCATCATGTGTTACAAAAACTAGAACGGCATCTATCCACATATCGATACCTTAATTGTCAAACCAGCCAACTCCACATTTAGTCAAAATTTTTTTTTTTGTTTAGTTAGTAAGCTACAAAAATACGGCTTTATTTACAAAAACGATCTGACAGTATAAAAAATAAGAATTTAGGTTAATATCTACCAACGGGATTTTAGATTTCTTTATAAGTAGTCTACAAAAATTATTATAGAGTTTTAAGTGTCTCCTGAAAAATTTGCTCATAAGGAGTTAGCTGGTTTGCCAATTAAGGTATCGATATTTATTTTGCCTGATAATAAATCAAATAGCAACATAAATCCTTTGTCTAGAAGGGCTAGGGTAAAAACTAAGGTATCGAGGTTGTTTCAAGTCACGCAACACTTGTCATCGAGTGATGAAATAGACACAAGTTAGGATTTTTCCTTATCATAATATACTGGATGAATATAACGAGGAATCTTTGTTTTAATAGATTATTCAGTTATGTTCTAAAACAAGACAAAGAAAGCATTCGTACATATGTGATTGTTACCAGATGTAATAATTAGGTATAAGATGGAACAATAGTTCCTTTCAGTTAAATTCCGACACGCTCTTATATAAGACAATATAAACAGTTATTTAGGACAGTAGGTATGTAGGACTTACTCGAATTACCAAAAATACACCAACATTTCAGACATAAATACACAAAAACTTTCCTACACATTCACACACAAAAAATGTGGTTTAAAAAACCTGTAACATCTGTTCTTACCCTATTTTCGCGGTAAATGTCTTATGGAATAAAACTAAGCCATTGTCTACTCCTATCCCGAAGTGTAAAGAAAAACAGTATCTCACAGGCTTGGCAAACAGGAAATGCGTGGCAAACTGTTGCTGCAAGATGTGAGATGCAAGTGACGGGATTAGTAACCTATGGTGCGTCCTATAAAGTGGAACACTATAAATTTTAGTGAAAACCTAGCTTCGCTGATATCTAACAAAACGTTAATTACAATGAGGCGATTTATTAATTTTAAGTTCATATTAAACCTGTTAAACAAACAGCGCAGTATTTGGCGAAAAGTCCTGCTCTTTCTTGGCCTTTGGAAATGTAAGTATTCCCATTTTGTTTTTCATTCCCACAGCTAAAGTATAAATATTTACGATATATAGACTGATGAAATATTTGTGTTCATTTTACCTTTCACGTCATACTCACTTATTTGAATTTATATCAGCAATATTTTCCATTATAGGTAGGTTTGACATTTTCTGTAGAATTTAAATTACATAACACATTATAATACTGTAATTACCCCGATGGTCAAACGCCTGTTCCCATTTAGAGAACAAAAGCGCATTGCTAGTCCATGATATAAAACCTTTCATAAGAATACTTTAATTACGAAAAATCCGTACCAAGAAATCCGTGTCTTAAAATGTCGCCAAACTTAACATAAAGGTTTACGACCCCTGTCCCACTGATAAGTAGCAACGAACTAATCTCTTAGGTCAAGTTCACACGATGTTTACTCCATCAAGTTATTAGCAAAATGTAAAAAAATCTCAGTTTATTAGCCGCCTCGGTGCGGTAAATAACTTTATCGTGTTCAAACATGTTCCTGAATTATTTCATTGTTTTATTATGTTCCGTGCTGTGTAATAGTGAACAAGACTTAGGATATAATTTGAATATTGGAAATGCGATCGATGTGTTTGCGAAGTAAGTTTTTAATTCAAATTATCATTTATTTATAGTTTAACTAAGGAAAATAATTTGCGTAATTGATGTGTTTCTGTAATAACTAACTATTATAATTTACTAATTTGTGGCAATGTGTAATGTGTATATTATTTGGAACGATCTTGTTTTGCTTTAAAATTCGCATCTCCTTACTTTGTAATCATTGCAAATAATATGTAGGTAGGTAGTTATTATTTAAATAATGTTGAGTGTATGTTTTGATAAACTTCTTATTAAATTAGTTGATCTTGGGTTGTTGACCTAATCGTTTGTGTCAAACTACAGATTTAAGTAGACATCATATTTAGCGAAGATTTGTATCAAAACAGACGGCTTTTTACAACTGTTGCCATTAATTTATTTGCATAAGAAGCTTGTGTTCTGAAGTTTTTATTAATAAATATTTATCGGCTGGCAAGTAATTTATTACTATAGTACTTATTTATAACACGAAATGATGACGTTTTCTTAATGTTTTACCAACCGAAAATTCTGCATTTATATTTTAGAAGTCGTGACGTCATATTCAGAATGAGTTACAGTTTTGAAATCAGGATTTTCCTAGGTTAATCATGCGAAATAACCCGCATTTGACCTGTTCGCCAAATACCATACATTTACTTACCTACTAGCATTATGTTTTGTGTGACGTAAACTTAATTCCCTTTTCCTTATAATAGGTACTATTTTTACACGACTGCCCAAAAAGGAGTGTTATTGCTTTACTACTTCAATTTTCTACATCTGATTAATATCGTTGCGAATCTCAAGACAGTCAATTGTTTCCCTGAGACACGCCAAGCTTACGTGTCTCGACGTTTCATTGGAGAGTCGCAATGATGGGCTTACTAAGTTGCCTACTGTTTGCGTTTTTCATTTGGATTACACTAATGGATATAGTGATTCAAAGAGGAAGGATCATGTAAATAATTCAGTAAAGTTTTGAATACCAGTGAAAAACTGGTTAGTGTTTCAAAGTGCCTACTACCGTTCCATTGTGGTGAAGTGATAGTATATCCCTGTAACTTTAATAATCCAGCCTATAAACGTCCCACTGCTGGGCACAGGCCTCTTCCCATATAGAGAAGGCACGAGCATTGATCACCACGCTTGCTCTCTGCGGATTGGCGATTTCAGATCCCAAATTTTGGAATCCAGGTTTCCTCACGATGTTTTCCTTCACCGTTTGTCAGAAGTGTCTTAGAATAATTAAGAAAGTACATATAACTTTGAAAAGTTACATTGGTACTTGCCCGGGTTCGAACCTGCAACCTCGTGCATACAATTCCGCTCATTGAACCGCTAGGCCACCACGACTTTTTATCCCTGTACCTATATTTAGTTCATTCCAATATCTCACTTGATCAGTCCTTACTTCGAATGTCACCTAACATTATTTCTAAAATTCGTAACTTTTTCGTTTCCACAGCTATGGCGACCTATCCCAAGTCACTCAGGTCATATCAGCGGAGTACGAAGGCGAGGAGAGTCCCGAAGAGATAGTTCCCTTTAGCGAGAAGAACATCAGGGTGTTCACCAACTTCACAAGCAAGGAGACGAATGGAGAAGTCGATAGCATCACTAACATGGACATGGTTCTCTGTGAGACGTTCGATAGTCTGCTGAATGAGTATTTTAAGAATTTTAAGATTGAAGGGTGAGTTTTGAATCTCCATTTTTGTCACGAACACTTATGTAATTCTGAACTACGTGTTGGAATACTCTATGTGATCTCTGTGTATTTTTTCATGGACCTTTTCGTAATACTGTGATTCTAAAAAGATCATCATCAACAATTGAGCCTTCTTGATACCTAGTTTCACTTAACTAATAACCTAAACTGCACGCGAATAATCTTTGTTAACCAGGTATTATTTAGTTTGATCCATGGTTTTTTTATGTAAATATCCGAAGACCAATTCAGAGGGGTCAAAAAGCCAAAAATCCAATTTTTTGTTTAGATTTAGACTTTTTACAGAAGTAGTTCACCCACATTATATGTCCTTATACTGATAAAAGGAAATTATCTTCCATGTTTCACACAAAGCTTAGCCTAATCTCACAGATCAAACAATATCTCCTAACCTTTGACTTCCTCAGAACTGACAAGCCCTGGAAAGCGTTCATGGGTGACTGGATCCCTGACGAGATAATGAGGACGTTTGGCATTGACTACGACGCAAAACCAGACTGTTGCTTCGTGATGGTGAAGCTGACTAAAACCCACAAGTCTGAACAACTGGGGAACCTACATGGAGTGGCTTTGAAGGACTATGTTATAAGGGCCATAGAGAATTTGAACGTTAGTGATGCGGCCGAAGTGAGACGATTTATGAGGAGCTATGGGACGCATTACATTGATTCGTTTGAAACTGGCAACTTTATTTATCAGGTTGGTTTATTTTTCGCTGTATATCAATTACTTTTCCATTGTCACAGATGACTTAATAGGAGACCATTGCCCAGCAGGGGGACAGCAAAAGGTTACAAAAAAAAATTTAAAAAGATCACCAACACGAATCTCGAAATTGTTATCCTAATTCATAAAATAGTTTAAGGGGCAAAAGGAAAAGTAAATATGTCCTAGAAAAGTGAGATGATATGTTAAAAGTTCAATGTTTATATTACAGGTGTTCAAATACAAGCGACGTGGGTTCGACTTGTTGAAAAACGTAATTAATTTGACAAATAGACGGCCAGACGCTCTACAAAACCTACGGTTCTACTTCTCTTCGTATTTCCTCAAACAAGTTGGTGACATTAAGGTAAAAATAAATCAACATAATAATTCTACATCAAAAAAACATTTAGATAAGTGAATTATTTATTGATACGATCGACTGTCGAGTCGACAAGTTAACAAGTAAAGTTAATGTATTGCCGTTTAAAAAAAACTATGGTACACATTTTTTAGGTTGACAATACTTATTTCTAGCTTGGCCATTTTATCCTAACACATTTATGGTTATGATTTTATTTAAAAATGTGAATAAATAACGCTTTACACGTTCTGTTACCATATATAATAATTGATAAAATCATATTTCGTACACAACAACTTTGAAACATATTTATATCTACATTTTCATAATTTTCTAAAACCCACAGATAGCCAGCGGCAACAAAACCACAGAAACTTGGGCCCGCAATAATCTTCGGGACATTCAATACTTGTACTCAAGACCAAGCCTTTTGAGACTACACTACAGCTCGACTTTAGTCCATCAACTACACAAGCAAATGGACAACGGGGCCTTAATTGGCCTAAGCCTTAAGACACTTAGGCCACTATTTAAAGATAAAGACAAAGCAGACAAGTTTGCAGAAATCGTTGAAAACGATTTGCAATTATGGGAAGTCAATGCTTAGGAGGTAAATGATTTTGTGTATACTGTTAGTAAATTTGATACCGTTTGAAACGGAAAAAACACCTTCCTTATACGTACTAATAATTTTAAATGAGTTCCACTGCATGTTAAAGAATCAGGTGGCTAAGAAAGTTTGCCTTTTCTCAAAAGACAGACTTATATTTTTCTTCTTAATTATTTTAAGACTTAATTTAGTACTTACGTAAAAAATGATCAAACTTAAATAAGCTGTGAAAATCATACTAAAAATTAAGTACAAATGAAAAGTCACCAAAGATTGAACCAATGTTTTAAAAATATTTATTATTTAATAGTTTATTAGTACTATGTAGTCTAAAACAATATTTTTCCATTTGATTGCTATATATTTGTTGGAGTTTTTCCATTTGTTTTAGACAAATGGAAAAATAAAATATTGTCTAAAACAATATTTTTCTATTTGATTAATATATTTTTGTTGGAGATGAAAACCCTTTTAATAAGCCAGATCACTACTTAAAACACTAAAACGTTGTTATGAAAAATAAACGTATAAGTTTTTCTTAAATTGTAAAAACTAAAACCAATAATCTGAGACCATATTGTTGTTTTAGACCCATAACATAATAATCATTACATTGATTTTTATTAAAAATAAGTATTATGGCTCTAAATCTTTTCAATATAGGTCCCAATAACTATAAATACCAGTATTTCATTAAATAAAACAATATAAATACTAAATTTTCTTTTATTTAGTCTTTTTAACATTTATTAATACCTAGTGTACACAAAAATTGTCACATAATTATGTTTAAAAGCGTTATTTCAAATCTACTAAGCTCTGGAAAAACATAGATATAGTTTAAATATTAGCTATTTCGTTTATGGTAGAAATTAGTGTTGCCATCAGAAATAAATAAGACCATGATAAAAGATTTGTAAGAGACCGTATATGTTATCATATTTGTTCTATTTAGAGAGAGAAAGAGCTACGACAGATAAGTCCTTCTCTTTTAAGAAATGAACAAAAATGACTCACATTTGGGTGCGTTCAAATCTGACGAACGCGCACCGAACGAGCATTACACGAACAGCTCACGAGCGGCGCGCGCACGTCTGGCAGACGGCGTTATTGACACTAGTGGGTTCGCGGCATGTTCGCGAGCCGCTCGCGAGCAGCTCGTGTAATGCTCGTTCCTCAGATCTGGGCGCACCCTTTCATATACTGCCTCAGAATAAATACACTAGTTCGCACAAACGGTCGAAATGTTTTTGTGTGCGCAATACAATACATATTTTAATTTATTATAGATCGAAATGTCGTTTCACTAAAAATCGATCTTATATCTCAGTCATAAGGATTACCTTTGCCATCCTGACTAAACTTTAGCCTACAATCTACATAAAAACGTATAAAATATAATATATTTTGATATATAAGGTGCTATAAAAATATCTGCCACGGCTTTAATGGGAGGTAGTATTGTGTTTATAGATTACAATAGTGAAGAACTTTCGTACCCCGGAACAGTTAATTAAATTTTAGAAAATAAAATTGTTAAATTAACATTGACTCTATTCTGCGTAACGTGGTTCACAAATTACGTGAATTCGGTGCGGAGCGGCAACAGCTTAGGACACGGGATGGTTTTATACTAATAAATCAATTCAAATTTATACGTTATTTTTTTTGTATGAAAAAAAAATATGATAAATAATCAATTATTATCTATATTATTGTAATCTATAAACACAATACTACCTCCCATTAAAGCCGTGGCAGATGTTTTTATAGCACCTTATATTATCATTCCGATGTTTAATGGCAAGGTAAACCCTTTTTCTATAAAATTGATTGATCTAATCTTTTATATTAAAAGAAAACTAAAATATCATTAGCCAACCTTAAGGGGTAACAGAGATCTTTTCCTTAATAAATTATAATTAGACTTTAAGATAGGTAATTAATATAAATCTAATAAAGTTCCAACAGACGATGGACTGGATGTTTAACACGAAAAGAGCCAGTGTGATTTTGAATATAACTAAATTTTTATGAGCCTTTTTAGTAGGAATTGTTTAATAATATAAAGTTTTTCTGGTTGTTATAATTTTTTGGGGTTTTTATTTTAATATGTTGATAATATCTATGATTCCAATTCAAAACTTGTTTTCATAGAATACACCTTAAAGATTTTTTAAGGAAATTTGTTTATTAGCTCTTTATGTATCATAACATAACATACCATCACGCCTGTATCCCCGAAGGGTTAGGCAGAGGTGTACCAATGTACACCCACAGTTCGCCGGTATGTTTAGGTCCCATGTAATGGGGGGCGAGCCTATTGCCACTAACCGGGCACAAATCCAAACTCCGACCTGCTACTGAGAATTTCATAGAAAAACCCAATAACACCTTGGTCGACTTGGGAATCGAACCCAAGACCTCTAGCGTAGCAGTCGCGCTTAGAACCACTAGGCCAACGAGGTAGTCTTATGTATCACCACTGGGATTTTAATATTATTTGGGCCATTCATGTTTGTATTATTTCATATGCTAATGTATATTTGGCAGAAGGCTCTAAATAAGGCATTAAGCAATAAATATTGACTATTATTTATCTATAGAGTACTTTACTTTAATAGTATGTCAAGCCAGTCAATCGTCTGAATGAACCCTAAATAAAACTTACACCAACTCAACAGAAACAGCACAAAAGTAAAGAAATACAACAATGACGTCACTATGACGGAAAACTTGCAATATATATTAAAACATTATTATTATTATGTATTATTATACTGAATATGAGATTATCTTTATTATAGTTATACAAACATACATTTTTTTCAGATTTTCTTTATTTTTTGTCGTGGTTTACTGAATTTTAGTTCAAAATTATGAAAGTTAATTTTTATATCTACTTTTTAATGGATTTCATGTGTTTTGAAAACGGTTAATAATTAAATACCTAACTGCAGCTACTTCATTATTTCCTCGTTCACTATAGTCAAAGAGACAGAGGTTTTATTATATTATGTTAGTCTATATTCTTTCATAGTTTGATCGCTTAAAAGCTAAAAATACGATAAATAGGTATACGCATTCGCGTTAATATTGGCCCATTTATTAATAGATACAGAATATACGAAATATTTTCTAATTTTTTTACTTCCTATCGATAAAGTAAAAATGTGTTCAATGTCTACTGTACTATAAATTGTAAAGGTCAGAATTCCATTGGATTTAAATCCTAACATCTACGACTGATTACCGTGGTAATAAGCAGGATAAGTTATATGCAAATTATATTATTATACAAGTGAATTCAGTCATATCAATGTTATATATAAATATATAGATAGCTAACGTTCAAGCTCGATAGAGTATTTAAGCATTGGTACTTGTCCCTAAGTGTAATGGATATAATCATGTTTGTTCAAAAACTATTATATTTACTTATTTGCATGTATATTATTGACATATATTGTACTGAAATATTTTATCCAATTTTTATTTTTTTGATGAATACATATATGTATACCAGAATATTATATAACAAATCGTGTTTCATAATTAAATAAAAGTCGATGCATAGCAATACGTTATTAAAAGTTAGGCCGACATGGAAAAAAGGGTAGGTCTTGTAAAAAAAGCTTAAATACCCTCAAAAAAAAATTGATTTCACAGCATTAAAGTTAAAATATTGGCGGTATAAGTAAATAAAATAGCTCTAACATAATTATACCCATTACTCATGTGCGCAACGGTGCAAGTACCTGCATTGTTTTCAGTGGATCTCGTAGGTGCTAGTGACGCGGGTACAAGCGAATTGGTTGCGACTGACGCGGCGGCCATTCAGCTGGAGGACTAGCGGGTTGTTCACGCGGATCGATTTGAAGTCGTATGTCTGGAATGTAGGAAAATAATACTTAAAAATTGCATAAATATAATCTTTTTAAACTTATGACAAGATATGATGACGATGCCCAGCTTAAGAATGACGCTAGGTTGGTACTTAAATTTCTCTCAAGTGGGTATGAGTCTTTAATTGTAAGTAGTATTTTTTATACATGGATAAGACCTTTGAGATATCCTTTACAACACATATTCTAGGTATAATTCTAGTCTATTAACCAAAAAGCCTGATTGACTGCGTGACCCAAGGGTAGGCCCTTGTCAACGTGTTAATTTCGCCAGCCTTTTGGACACACTCCCAGTCGAGAGCGATGTGGATGATTTGATGCCTTATGATTTTAGGTTTTGTTTAGTTTATCGTTTCTTATTAAATTACCTATTATACCTATATGAATTAGTACTACATTAGAAGTTAACATATCACATAGCTCACCAGTTCCTCCGACTCATGCTTGAGGGTCCGCAGCTGGGGCTCCGGTATAGCGATGCAGTCGCCGATGATGGCGCCGCGCCCGTCAGCCCAGTTGTACACGGTCACCAGCACGCACTCCATGCTCTCATCCACCATAGCAAATGTACTGCAAATGTTAAGATTTCAGATAGTCTTAGTAATATTCTGTTATTTTTTGGTAATATCTGGTATAAACAGTATAATGACTAAATATTATATTGAGTAGTTCTAAAATTGACACCAAACGGCGCGTCAGTCATTGCAAGTAATAATTGGACACGATATAAAAACAAAACACAAGCATGGTTTTTGATGACAAAGCAATCTCTTGATGTAAATGGAACAGTTTTTTTACCTGCAAAGATAACCTGCTTGTTTTATTTAAATTGACATGTTGTAAACTAAGGAAGACATACTGAAACTAATCATTCTCATTCTAACAAAACCATGAACTCAAACGGAACTGACTAAAAAATACCATTTCATTTTATTATATTATACGGGATAGGACAGGCACTACATGTACTAGTTACTAGACAGACAAAACACTTTGTAACATTCATTCACAATTTGTCCGGTAAACATTCATAAATGTTTCGGATTCTTTACAGGCTTACGCACACGATTTGTCTAGATTTATTGAGTTTATTAACAAACATAATGAGTCTCTTCTCACATATCTTTGTACATGATATATTGTCTTCTTCTCAATTTTAATTTTGGTTTAAATGCTGATCACATTAAAGTGGCCCTGTAGATTTTCTGTAGACTAGCGAAAAGCAAAATAATTATTTTTGAAAATGAAATGCCGCATTAAATGACGAAAATGTCACTGAAATAATGAGTACGCTTAAATTACAGAGCGTGATATGTAAGTAAAAGGTAACTTATATCGTGTACGTAAGCCGCAATGGACATCAAGACGTACCAAACTGAGCACCGCTGTCTGTCCTCATCTTCAGAGTCGCTCTCAGTTTCTGGGAGAGTGCGCCAAGCATCAATACTAAATGTCCATTCCAAGTGGAAAGCATTCAAACAAGAAAAAACGTGCGTTTTTAAAACAGAAACTTATATTCAGGTATCTTAAGGCGAGATGAGGCTATTCTTACAGCCTAAAAACCACTGCATGATTAAATAAGAACCAAATTATCATAAAAGAAAAGGGTTTTATTTATAAGCGAAAAAATAGGGCCAATAGGGGCCACCTTAAGGGACACCTTTATAATTACTTCAAGTATTGGATAAAATGTTATCACATTATGTAATTTTCAAGAGACTATGAAAACCAACATTTGAAAACACGTTCATACATAAATACCAGACTTTTAACAGTTACATTCCTTAAATGTCCACTGTATTAACTAAATCAAAAGCCAGAGTTAAATCATATTTAAATTCACAAGTCGTACAAATTTCTTATAGCCAGGAACGTTATTTTATTGCTTCATACATCATACTATATATTTATACTCGCCTTTGTTATACGTGTTTTTGTTTAATAATTACAATATATCCGCACGTTCCATAAGTTTCTGTTTTAAAATCTAGCCGATCTAATAACTAGCACTTAGTCGGTAACTCTTCCCTGGTTCCGTGAAGCTCTCTTCCTTGCACAATGGTTTCAAATAGCTTGCTAAATAATTGAAAATGAACGGCCTGTAAGCTTGTTACATAATGTTTTGGCAAAAAGTGTTAAATGGAGCAAATTATGCTTTTGTTCATGTATTTAAGCTCGTCACAAGATGATATCGAAATATCTGACAAAATTGATGTGATGAATACTTGTGACTGCCTCGTCGGCCTAGTGGCGCTAAGCGCGACTGCTACGCTAGAGGTCTTGGGTTCGATTCCCTAGTCGACCAAGGTGTTATTGGGTTTTTCTATGAAATTCTCAGTAGCAGTATGTCTATTCTGTTAATAATTTCGGTGACAGGTGAGAGTGAAGTGACAATAAAGCTCACTTTAAAAGTGAACCCAATTGGCCTTGATTTAGAATTCAAATTCGAGAATACGTATTTGACATCTCACCGCGGATTCAGCGCGGATTCCGCTGTCGAATGTTACAGAATAGCACGGCTGGTCGGAGTTTGGATTTGTGCCCGGTTAGTGGCAATAGGCTCGCCCTCTATTACATGGGACCTAAACATACCGGCAAACTGTGGGTGTACATTGGTACACCTCTGCCTAACACTTCGGGGATACAGGCGTGATGGTATGTTATGTTATATGTTATGAATACTTGTATACTGTATTGTATTTTGGGAAAAGCTAGCCAAAAAATAGAAATAATGACCTAGCCAAGTAACTTTTCTACAATCGTTATAACAAATGTAATATTATTTTTAAAAGATCTATACAATAACCCTGAACAAAGGCTTTGACTGCTTCACCGGACTTTTGGCGAGGACCTAAGGCCTCCAGCCAGAGCAATAGGAAAAACTAACTACGTCAGCAATGTCCGCTTGGGGCACCCCCTGCGGGGTTCAGACCTCGACTTAGTACGTGGCTAAGCATCTTAATAAGGGTAGACATCTTCTCTTAGTTTCTTGCTTCATCAGTCACTTTAAGGCATAAAGTAGCGGCAATTAGTTTAAAGCATCTTGAAGTTAAGTTGCATTTCAGTATTCAGGGGTTACTTACGTTACTTATCGTTAAGAAACAATCGATATTTACGATTGTAGAAATTTCCCTTGGCTAGGTGAAATGACGACGAATGAACGATTTATATTAAATGTTACTTACAAAGGTACGGCATTATCATTGTGTATGGATCCCACGACTCTGCCAACCACAACTGTTCCTTCATTGTTGCCTTCTTTCAGAGCATCCAAGCGGGTTAGCTTGAGCGCCACATCGCGGCCCCCGATGTTGTGACGGGTGCCCTCGGTGTATATACCCAACATTCTCTTGTCGATTGACTGAGGAAGAGGTCTTGTATTAATAATATTGATAATGATATCCGTAAAGTATTTAATTTACTCTGAACTAGATGTTTAATTTTCTTTACATGTCATCATTCATGTCTGGACGCGTACAAGGAGTGGCACCAGGGGCCCGAGTCTGCTATTTACACTCCGTGTCAGTGTGCTCATAGTTGCATCGTCCGGCGGGCCGGTACGGGCGCGTTCGGGCCGCCCGAGCGCGCCCGAATCTGCCCGAGTGCACCCGAGAGGGCCCGAGCGCCGCCGGACGATGCAACTATGAGCACACTGACACGGAGTGTAAATAGCAGACTCGGGCCCCTGATAGCAATCAATAGAAACGTGTGGAAAGAGGAAAGGCCTGTCTCTAAATCACTACATAGTATAAAACAAAGTCACTTTCTCTGTCCCTATGTCCCTTTGTATGCTTAAATCTTTGAAACTACGCAACGGATTTTGATGCAGTTTTTTTTAATAGATAGAGTGATTCAAGAGGAAGGTTTATATGTATAATACATGCATAATAAAGTAGAGAAACACTGATAATCTTAGAGTTTTTTATGTAAGGTCGTAAATAAACACACTTTTTTGCGCTTACATTGCAAACGCTGGCTGAACCCTACGAGATAGATCAAAGTAATGTACTACAGTATTGTACACCTTAAAAAGGTCTACAAAAAAGTCTGCGATGGTATATGTCTATCTCTTGAGGATAATCCACAATAACCATTTTTATCCTTTATTTATTACTTATTAACGAAAAAGCGATTTTAAGCAATACGGCATTAATCCTTATCCAATTAAATACCTTAAATACATTGTGCATGTAATAAAGATCAATATGGCCCTTTACAGCATGTAATTTAAATGAATATTTTCGAAGATATTACAGATTTAAAATGCAGGGAAATAGCGGTTGCGGCGGTACCGGCCGGGGGGCCGCCCGGCCGGGGAGCGCGTGCCTATACCAAATAGTGCGTTGAAGGCCGCGCTTCGCCCTACAACACTTTATGATTATGTAGTATATTTAGTATCAGCATTGCACCCGTGCAAAGCCGGGGCGGGTCGCTAGTAAGTAATAAATGTCATCATTCATATCCCTTAAATTTAATTTGAAACTTACTCTTAAATTACTTATCTAGTAGTAAATTTACAAAATAAATACAGTTAAAGCCATATTTTCTTCATCAAGTACATCCTACCATACACAACTACACTATTTCGTAATTTTTAAAAATCTATCTAAAATAACCAGTCCATAAAAATCTAAATCACTTGCATCATATTAATCTGAAGTTTAGGATTCAGTTTTCATTCAATATTTAATCACCTCGTAATTTTCGAAAACCTGTCCAAATTGATCTATCTCACCTGCACCATATGCGTCAGACGTTTAGCCTTCAGCTTGCCGCGCGTCCGGACGAGCGTGTGCGCGGCTTGCGTGAACGTCACGAGTCGCGAGCGTTCCTGACGCGGCGGCTGCCACGGCGGGTCCAGGCGGCTGGCGTACTCGAAGTTCTGGATCGCTTCGTCGTAGTATTCCGAGTATTTTAAGGCCTGGATATTTTTGTAATTCTTCTTTATTCATAGTTAGTGGTTTAACATAGATATGGGTAAAGAACTACGTAGTCGGTTTTTCGTTGCTAAAATACTACCTT
Source organism: Autographa pulchrina (assembly GCA_905475315.1). NCBI lineage: Eukaryota > Metazoa > Arthropoda > Insecta > Lepidoptera > Noctuidae > Autographa > Autographa pulchrina. Next base: position 7,277,497 of record FR997775.1, read on the forward strand.
ACAAGCAACCCATTAAACGACACGTTGGTACACAATATTAAAAAACTCATGTTATTGCTAACCCGACCTTGCTGCTATATAAATTGACATTCTTGTTGCATTTAAATAGTCAAATAAATATGTTCGATAATAATATACATAAACTTTCGGGTATTTCAATTCCTTGTAAACAAATTCATAAGAATAGAAATCGTGATTCGATGCTAGCCGAAATTTAAGTATTTTTCGTTTATTTTGTTTCTTTCGCGAAGCATGTATAAAGGACCTAATAAAATGACGAATTCAATACTTAATAAATATACTTACAATTCCTTTGTTATAATACAGGTCTGGTTGTCCCTTCGCGATTGGATCCAACGATGCTTGCTTATAAGCACTCATGCACAATTTTAAGGTAGCAGGATCCTGTGCCACCATGAAGAACTGGCAGAGGTATGCGTTCCCTAAGACCGACCAGGACACTCCATCCTTTATATCCTGGCCTACAGCTTCTTTAGCTAGGTCTACGCTTTTCAAGATGGCGGTCGTTGCTTCTGAACGCTTCTTATCACTGCTTTCTTGACGAAGAATGATTGAGAGGCAACGCAGGGAAAGGCGGTTGCGTTCCTAAAGATAATTGGAGTATTTAGGTCAAACCTTTGATTTTTGTTAAACTACCTAGATAAATGTAGTTTCATATATTTTTTGTTAATTGCCTATTTATTGAGGATGTTTCACTCATGGTAGGAACAGTAGAACCTATATGACAGCAATCTTAGGGTGCGTCCACATCTGACGAACGAGCAACGAACGAGTATTACAGTAACAGCTCGCGAGCTGTTACTGTAATGCAGCTCGCGAGCGGCGCGCGCACCTCTGGCGGACAGCATTATTGACACTAGCGAGTTCGCGGCATGCTCACGAGTAGATCGCGAGCTGTTACTGTAATGCTCGTTCTTCAGATGTGGACGCACCCTTAAAATATAAAGCTCAGCAACAATGTGGTCTATTCAAGCTAAAATACTCAAGTTATCATACTTAAAATAATAGCAGCAACAACTTATTATTAAATACTTGTGAGGAACATAATGCTAGGATTTGCCTGCTTTTTAATTTATAATAAAGTATAGCACATAATTAATACATACATTTATTTAATGTTTTATAGTTTTTTAGAAAATCATTAAGCAAACATTATGCAATGACACAAACCTAAGCACAGCACTATTCTACCAATTATATTAACATAATAAGTCACAAAACTTACATGTTTTAAAGCACCTTCAAAACTCGATCTAGCCTCTTTAACGTTCATATTCTTCCAATGACACTCGCCGAGTTCATTCCAAGCGTCAACCAAGTGCGGGTTAAGTTTAACAGCTTTACTAAGATATTGAGAGGCTCTTGCATCGTAAGTGGGACTTATGTTGTAGCAACGTCCTTTCATGTATAGGAACCTGGCACGCTGGGGAAACGGGATTTGGGTCTCCACTGAAATATAACAGATCTTTTTAATTGAACATAGATCTATGCAAGCAATGTTTGTTTTTTATTGTATAGAAATATTATCTGCTGGTTGGATATAATTAAGTAAAAAAATATTTTTGGAAAGCAGTTTTATGCTATGTTTCAACTTCTTTTCTTCAAAGCCTTTTACTCTCATCAAAATGTATGCAATTCCCTAAAAATTTTATTCATGAAACTCAATTTATTTATGTTAAGGTAATATTTTTTAAGCAGATGGTATCTCCATCTTCTTTACAGTGTTTATAATACTATACTAAAGAACTTAATAATAAATTATTATTATTAGATTTTTAAAACTCCTAGTAAATAATAACACTAAAAGCCGCTGTAAAAATAATTATTACGAATTATTCAAAATTTGCAAAATTCTGCCTGCTAGTTTAAAATATAAATACTTATTGTTATTAAATCAACATGGCAATCAAGTGCATAAACTATCCCTTGTATCCCATCCACATGGCACCAGGTCGAAAACTAATAGTAAATTTGATGTACCTAGAATATCTAATTATTATGGGGATAGGACTCTAAGAAAACGGTTACCATATATATTGAACAGTTTGCCTGTGGACATCAGGAATGAAACTAATAAAAATAAATTTAAAAAGTTATTAAAAAACTACCTTTTAGATAATATAAATACATAAATACCTATATATACAAACCTGATTACTTAGATTATATTGCACTAACATTTTTGCGTTACTATATGAGACTCAACAGGAGTCCACAGTCAAACTGTTCAAAACAGTTTTGTGGACCAATGTATTAACATAAGTCTAATATTTTTCTGTACTTAATAATTATAAATAAATAAATAAAATAAAAGCAAATATTTTTTTACCGTCAATAGCCTCAAATTTCTCAACCAATGCTTTTAGCTTCTCTTCTACACACTTATTTTTCTCTGTAGCCATTTCAATAGGATGGTTTTCAAAAAATAAGTCTCTAAAATTGTACAACTCTTTAAGCTCTTCCTGTAAAGGTAAATAAAATAACATTATTTATTCTGATGCTTGTTTATAATTCATAGCATGTTGATACACAATAGCCCTATAGCTTAGTAGTGACAAATTCTTCCAGGCATTAAATTAAAGGGGTAAGAATATTTTTTTAGTCCATCTCATTTTTCCACTTACACTTAATCCGTCAAGTAATACCGTAACATCTTCTGGCACTTCTGCCTCCTTATCTGAGTTTAAAGACATCTTGAACTTATTATTCACACTGAAATTCACATCTACAGTGTAATATATAGTAATAATGAAATTTATTAATCCCGAATAATATAAACTTCAGTCCTCAAGAATCAATCAACATAAACAAAGGCGATTTATTTTTTATCTAACCACAAAAAGTAAGACAACAAGACATAGTTACTAAGGAAAGAAAGAGACCAAGATTATTTTATAATGGTAGAAATGCTTGACATACAGGATTGAAATGTGAAATATCTAGTCTATGATGCCTATTGATTTTTAATTGGATAAAACTTTAAGGTGCAGGCTTGATGTCAATAAAAATAGTTTATTGTATTGATTTGTACGAGATTTGTGTCGAAACGAAATAAAACAAGAAAATACTTTTATTATGCTGATATAACAGTAATTAAATTAAGAACGTGCCTTATATTTCATTATTCATAATAGATAACTTTAATGTTATTATTTTTATGCTTCCTTCTGGACTTTTGCTTTTTGTTCCAACTGCTCCAACTCCAAGGCTTCAGAGTTCAGAGTTATCAGACTATCAGAGTTCAGGATCTGTAAGGACCAAGGTACAGGATTTTATAAAATAGCAACATTGTGATCGCAACAGACTGTGTTATAAGTATAGTCGAGTAGACTAATTATAGTCTATGAGAGTGTGGACATCCCTAGAGTCAGAGACAAGACATGATAGAGATAGAATCACGGACTCATGTTGTAACTGATTAGGTATGTTGACTGTTAATTAATTATATACTTGAAGACACTGCAATATGTTTTATTTAAAATGATGATCAACATCATAACATGGCGCTGCGATAAGGTCAGTTAAAAATCATCAATATTGTATTGGGCGAATGACTTCTTCGACGCACGACAAAGACGCTCAAACTTAAAAAAAAAATGGCGGAATCTACAAGAAAGGGAATAATGGGATTGAAACCCCCAACTGGTCTAAAAAACCTGACAATGGAAGAATACAAAAAATTCATGCAGAGATTTGAGATATATAGATTGGCGTCGGGTGCTAAAAACGAACCAACTGAAGTACAAACAGCACTGTTACTGCACTGTATGGGAGAGGAAGCCCAGGATATCCACGCAACTTTTGATTTTGAAAAAGAGGAAACATACAAGTATGATGTAGTTATAAAAAAATTTAATGAATACTTCATTCCCAGAAAGAATGAAAGTGTCAATTCACACCTGTTTTTTACGAGAAATCAAAGAGAAGGTGAAAATTTTGATAGTTTTTATACTGATATTAAAAAACTTAGTACAGAATGTGATTTTGGGAACTTAGTAGAAAGAATGTTAAGAGATAAAATAGTAACTGGAATCTTAGACAAGAGGCTGAAAGACAGACTTCTAAGAGAAAGTGATTTGACACTCACAAAAGCCATTAAGATATGCAAGGCAGCAGAGCTAGCGGAGGAGCAGATGAAGAAAATAGAGAATGAACCAGGAACAAGTGCAGTGCATCATGTAAAAAAGAAGAATGGAAGAGGAACAGAGTCTGAGAAAGAAACAAGAAATTCAACAGATAAGAAGAGACATACTGAGAAAGACAGAGAATCGGGATACAGATCAGATAAGAGGAATACAGAACATAGAAGTTCAGAGAAGTATAAGAGACAAGAAGGTCCGAGAGCTGAGAAGATGTTTGACTGTATGAGATGTGGATTTCATCACAGCGAGAGAAGATGTCCAGCATATGGAAAGAAATGCAAGAAATGCGGTAAGATGAACCACTTTGCGAGAAAATGTAGAGCAAGAGATGTAAAAGCTGTTCAAGAGAGTGAATCAAGCGATAGTGAAGAGTCATGTCGTATGTATATCATAAATATAAGTAGCATAAAGTCAGAAAAGAACTGGTATGAATATGTATATTTTACAGAATTAGATAGAAACTTAAAATTTAAATTAGACTCGGGTGCACAGTGTAATGTCATATCTGTAAACGATTGTTATAGATTTGGAATAAGTAATTTTCAAAAATCTAATTGTAAATTGACTAGTTACAGTAATGAGAAAATAGAGACATTAGGTAAAATAAAATTGTCAGTAAAAATAGGTAACCAGGTTGAGAACATAGAATTTCACGTTTGTAAAGGTAATTACGTACCTATTTTAGGTTTGCCTACTTTGATTACATTTAATTTAATTCAGAGGACAAATAATGAGAAAATTGACTGTGTTCAGACTAAAAATTTCAATTTTTTAGAGAAATATAAGGATGCCTTTAACGGGATAGGTGAGATAAAAAATTATGAGTATGATATTAAGTTAAAAGAAGGTTGGCAAGGAAAAATTGAAAGAACTAGACACATACCATTTAAATTGAAAGATAAATTGAAGGAAGAATTAAGTAAATTAGAAAAATTAGGAATAATAAGTAAAACAGAAGGTCCAACTGATTTTGTAAGCTCATTGGTTATGACAACTAAACCAGATGGGGCTATGAGGATTTGCTTAGATCCACAATATTTAAACACTCAGATAAAAAGAGAACAAATGATGATTCCTAATGTTGACGAAATAATAGCTAAGTTAAAAGGAAGCAATTATTTTAGTACCTTAGATGCAAATAAAGGTTTTTGGATGATAAAATTAACAAATAATAGTAAAAGCTTAACCACATTTAATACTCCATTTGGAAGATTTCATTTTAATAGATTACCTTTTGGTTTAGCTTCAAGTCCAGAAGTTTTTCATAGAGTTTTTAGTGAAATATTTAAAGATATTGATGGAGTAGAGATGTATATTGATGACATTTTGATACATGCGAAAACAGAAGCTGAACATGATAAAATACTAGAACAAGTACTTAAGAAAGCTCAGGAATATAATATTAAATTTAATAGGAAAAAGTGTAATTTAAAAAAAAAAGAAGTTAAATATTTAGGGCATGTACTAACAACGGAAGGAATAAAGATAGACCATAACAGAACAAAAGCTATAGTAGAGATGAAAGAACCAAAAACTCAAAAAGAATTATTGAGATTTTTGGGTATGATTAATTATGTAGCAAGATTTATTCCCAATGTGTCAGAGGTAACAGCACCATTGAGACAATTAATTAAAAAAGATGTACCCTTTGTATGGTCGAAAGAACAAGATAAAGCTTATAAGACTTTGAAAAAATTGTTAATTGAACCACCAGTATTGAGTTATTTTGATATAAATAAACAGATAGTACTTAGTGTAGATGCTTCAAAGGCAGGATTAGGCGCAGTAATTTTACAAGAAGGAAAACCAATAGCTTATGGTTCTAGGGCAATGACAGAAACAGAAATACAATACAGCCAGATTGAAAAAGAATGTTTAGCAATTTTATATGGAATAACTAAGTTTCATCAATATTTGTATGGAAGTCAATTTAATGTAGAGACAGATCATAAACCGCTGGTATCAATTTTTTCCAAACCATTGAATAGATGTCCAGCAAGATTGCAAAAGATGAGAATGGCTTTACAACCCTATTCATTTGAGTTAAATTATAAACCAGGTAAGGAACTATTAGTAGCAGATCATTTAACTAGATCTCATTTATTAGAAACAGAAGAGAATACAGATCTAAAAGTAGAAACACATGTAGCCATGATTATGGAAAGTTTTAGAATATCAGATGAAAAACTTAAAGAATTAGTGTTAGAAACAGCAAAAGATGAGGAATTAATGACAGTAAATAAATATATACTAGAAGGATGGCCGGAAAATAAGTCACAGATAGATAGTAAAGCTAAAATTTTTCATAGTTACAGAGATGAGTTGAGTAATATTAGAGGATTAATTGTAAAAGGTAGAAATATAGTAATACCACAATCTAAAAGAAAGGAAGTATTAGAAAACATACATTATGCACACTTAGGAATAGAAAAAAGTAAAGTGTTAGCAAGAAATTCAGTGTTTTGGCCAAATATGAGTAAAGAGATAGAAGATCTGATACAAAATTGTGACACTTGTAAAAGTTTTCAGAATATAAATAGGAAAGAGTCAATGATTGAGAAGGAAATTCCACAAATACCATGGGAAATTTTGTCTATAGATATATTTTTTCTATATTCAAAACCATACATATTGATTGTTGATGCATACAGTAAATATGTGGAAATACAACCATTAGATAATTTATATGCAAAAAGTACAATTGACAGTATTAAAGAAATTCTAGCAAGGCATGGTATACCAAATATAATTTATACAGATGCAGGAACTCAATTCACCAGCTTTGAGTTTAAAAGTTTTTCTAGAGAATGGAATTTTGAACATAAGATAATAAGTCCAAAACATCACCAAGGTAATGGTTTAGCAGAGAGATACATACAAACTGTAAAGAAATTGTTAAAAAAGTTAATTTATGATAAAAAAGATATATACTTAGGTTTGTTAATGTATAGAAACACTCCTGTAACCATGGATGGAAAATCACCTTCAGAATTGCTATTTAATAGAAATATTAAAACAATTTTGCCAAAATTAAATTTAATACAGGATAAGAAAGATAGTTATAAACAAGAACTTTTGATAAGACAGGAAATTAGAAAAAAGTATTATAATATAGGAAGTAGAAATTTACCGGAGTTGAGAGAAGGAGAAATTGTTAAAATACAGGATGAGAATTTTAAGAAACCCTATGAAAGCGGAGTAGTGATAAGAAAAGGTAGTGGTCCAAGATCATATCAAGTAAAAAATGAGTCAGGAAATGTTATAACAAGGAATAGGAAAATGTTAATTAAAGGAGGAAGGTATTATGATAGGAGTAGGGATCAAGGAAATTATGAAGATAGTGAGGGACAAGAAGTACAGAAGCAGAGAATTCAAGGACAAGACATACAAACTAGTATTACACCTAAAGAGAACAATGGTTCTTCAGGACAATTGATGTCTAATAATAATGCAACTGATAGTAGGGTATCAAGATCAGGTAGATTGATTAAAAGACCAAGTTATTTTAAAGATTTTGTTTAATTAATAATTAAGAATTTGTATCTTAGCATTGTATGATTGTAACTTAAAATGTGAGTTCTCATCATTACTTTATATATTAGTGGATTTCAATATTTGTCTAAATTATAACTAGTAAGTACTTTGAATATTTGTTGAATAATATTTACTAAGAAAATTGTAATTGTAAAACTGTTCATATTGTAAGTATATATGTCAATAGTTCAGTTTAATATAAGATTAAGTATATAATGTAAAAGGGAAGGATGTTATAAGTATAGTCGAGTAGACTAATTATAGTCTATGAGAGTGTGGACATCCCTAGAGTCAGAGACAAGACATGATAGAGATAGAATCACGGACTCATGTTGTAACTGATTAGGTATGTTGACTGTTAATTAATTATATACTTGAAGACACTGCAATATGTTTTATTTAAAATGATGATCAACATCATAACAGACTGTCGATTATTTCGATCGACTCGGTCTTCTTCATCGCTCAATAGTTCAATTTATTCCTAAATTCATAACCGAGTAAAGAAAGGAGTCACTGCAAAGTGCAATTAGTGCTAAACACTACACTACACTACGACTACATCATTAAGTATTCTGTGTTCTGATAATATCTATTCACTACGTTTTCCTGCAAGTGCATGATAATCTATCCTATCGTCAATTATTATTGTTCGTAAAGTCAGAGTCAAGAAGGAAATAAATACAACAAATGTAAGTTCACTCTCAAGAATAAGGAGGAGATATACGGAGTGTTAAGATTTCGAACGTGAATTAATTAACATAAGGACAATGGCATACCATGCTGACGTTATAGTGGACGGAAATGGAAAAACAAAATGTGGATTGTGTAAAATATTTATTCGTGATAGTAATACGGAAATAGAGCGACACCTAAATGATAACAATCATATTAAAATGTATATGCAAAGACTCATGATACAAAATAACATTGTGGTCCGTAATAAGCAAATTATTTGTGGTTTATGTGATCAAATATGTGACCAATCTTCTATTCTTAATCATATCAGCAGTCGGCATCAAGATATGAAAGGTAGTGTGGAAGAATCAATTAAAATGGACGGAGGCTTACTTATATTGCCGGAAAATATAATTAACGTTAATTCTGCAGTCAATTGTTTAGCTTGCGACTGTTTTGTGGATTTCGAATTTGCTGCTATCAAATCCCATATAAAATCTTCGAAACATAGAAGAGCACGGGCCATGGCTGTTCAGCCAATGAACGCGATTTTCTCTGTAGAAGACTCAAATGATGACCTTTGGTGCAAAATCTGTCAAGTATATTTTGAAAACTATATTGAAGTTATTTTTGAACATGTTGATGAAGATCTAGTTCATAGAAAGAAACTTGGAAAGCTGTTGATGTTAATTGACGGTCAGAATATAAGTATGGAGAAATTTTTGTATGATCCCAAAGAGGATAAAGCTTATTGTAAGAAATGTGATATAGAAGTGCCATGTAATGTGGACAATTTAGAAAGGCACATCAAAGGCAAAAAACATAGTACATAAGATAATTATTATTATAATACCTAAGTCTAGTTAAGTAAATACCTAATTATAGCAATGTTCAAAAATTTACGAAAAAAATATGTTAAAAAGGCGTTTAATATTTTTATTCATGTATTCAATATTTATAAACAGGTATTAAACGAGTTTATTTTAATAAATGATTTCTAACTAAAGGTTGTTCTCATTTTAAATTGAAAGTAGGTTCTTATCTCGTTGAAGGACACTCGGCTCCCATCGATAATAATTAGTGATAATGACACATCACACAGTCAACTTCCATACAAAAAAAATTGACGGCGGTGGACGTCCTACCTTGTAAATGATGTTGCTTGTGATATTACATTTAGACGAAAAAAAAATCGGCCAAGTGCGAGTCGGACTCGCGCACCGAGGGTTCCGTAAAAACCTGTGTGTGTGTGTGATGTAACAAAAAATTTAAGGTTTTCGGAATTTTTCCTTTATATGTGCTATTAAACATTGCTTCATGCCAAATTTCAAGATTCTAGATCGACTGGAAGTACCCTTTAGGTTTTGATTCCTTCGCGAGTAGTTGCGAGTTTGAAAATATGCGGCTTAAATTGCTATTTCTTTTGATTGCGTTGAAATAAAAGTTTGATTTTGTTACAGCTTAAAGGTATTATAAATCTGAGTATTTGATAAATTGATTAATACCTCTACGCGTTCATGAGAAAAGAAGTAGTAACATGTTTTATTATATGATGTAGCTAAAAATTTACGGTTTTCGCAATTTTTCCTTTATCTGTACTATAAGACGTTACTTCGTACCAAATTTCATGATTCTAAGTTCACGGGAAGTACCCTGTAGGTTTAGATTACCATGCGAGTTTCAAAAAAATTGCGGAAATTTGCGGCATAAACGGCTGTATCTTTTGATTGCTTTGGCTTAGAAGTTTGACACAGCTCCAAGGGACAGTAGACTTGAGTATAAGATATAAATTTCAGTTTGATACCTCCTCCTGTTCCTGAGAAAAATGGCCTTGACAGACGGACGCACGGACGGACGGAAGGACAACGAAGTGTTTCTATAAAGGTTCCGTTTTTTCCTTTTGAGGTACGGAACCCTAAAAAACGATTACGATGTGACACTAATTATTTTTTTATGACTTGGTACTCGTATTTGTATATTTTTTTTATTTATTTATTTAAAACACTTACGTGTTAGAGTAAGGTTCAAAATAAAATAAATATGCCTAAAAAAACGACGTGTACAGCCGCCCGTCGTATCAAAGTATTCTATTGACGACGTCCTCAGCACTCAGCAGTCGTGTCCTTCAAACGTGGATAAAAAGCTAATCTCCTCCTAAGACTTATGAGATTCATATAGGAAAGCAGAATTAAAATAACTGTATAATCTTTTTATAATATGACGGGTATTTTGTATTATCCAAGTGAATGTATAGAATTAAAGTGACATGTAAATGTAATCCCTTTACAAAAAAGAAAACAACGATAACTTCAATTTCGTGATAGCTGCAAAGGTGAACGGCCTCATGTGAAATACGGGATTCCCCGATTCATAGACAATGTTTCGCCTATTTTAAACAACTTTACTGATAACATCCAGATTAATTTCTTAAACAATTAATTGGTTGGTTGAAATTAATTGTGGCCGCATAATTTTCAATTGTGAATTTTTAGGAGTTAATCTGTTAATTCAAATTATATAATTTATCAACACTAAGTTTAGTGTTGCCTTAAAAGAAAACGAAATTCTTTCATCGATCTTGTGTAAGAGCGGCGAATATAAAAAAAACTTTCTCAACAATCAACATCTGTCACTACTGTCACTAGTCAAACTGTCAAATCAATCCACCACAAAATTCGCGAAATTTTAAGTTACTTACTGGTAATAAAACTGTAATCCATTGCTAATACGAATAGTAATTGCTATTAATCAATACAACAATAGTAAAAAGTTAAAATGAAAACTGGAATATTGTATGGTATAGTGGCTAGTTCAAAGACGCGAGTACGTTGCTTATTTTGCGGGGTATTTATCCCGAAGGCAAGCAGATGTATTGAGCAACATACGAACGGCGCAAAACATAAAGAAAACATCCAGCTGATGAATGAGAACGGTATATGTTTCGAGAACGATACATTGCACTGCAAGCCATGCAAGCAAAACCTGCCTAACGAGGAGTCAGTGTTGAGGCACATCGATGGAGAGGATCATTCAAACTGGATGGCAGCTATGGAAGATCTGATAGACGGTGAGTTCATCACGCTAGACCCTTTCCTGTCGTGCGAGAAGGACGAGGTTGAGTGCAAGGTTTGCCACTGCAGCTTCCTCTGCTCCCTGCAGAGCATTGAGGAGCACGTCAACGACCTCAGCCATCGGATCAAGATAACTGAACGCCTAAAGCCCCGCAACGGCATATTCGCTGTAGACAATGATGATGAAGTCTGGTGCAAAGTCTGCGACGCATACATTGATAACACGGTGCAGAGCATCCTCAGCCACATTGATGATGATGAGCAGCATATGGAGTGGTTTACAGAGATCGAAGATCTGATTGAGAATCAAGAAGTGTCTATTGAGGCCTTTCTGTCTAATGAGCATGAGAATTGTGCTTATTGCAACAAATGCCACATGGAAATCCCTTGCAATGCTCAGAATCTGGAGAGCCATGTGCACAGCGAAGCACATTTAAATCTATTTGGGTTATAGGGAATGGCCCCTCGTAGTTTCCATCGTGGCTAGTTTAATCCTTGAGTATTTTTCAGATCTATTCATTTTTAAAAGTTATAGTTATTTGAATCTCATTTCTCTTTGTTAAGTTGCTTTTATTAGATTTGTTCCAATTAATATATACTTACAAGCTAAATTTAAGATATTTTATTACTGCAGCGATTCACTAATGTTTTATTCCGTTTTTACGTGAATTTATTGTAGTGGAATGTGTTGATTACAGTTATTGTATCTCATAATTTTATGAAAGTCACGATAAAAAACGAATGGGGCATTGAAATTGATAACTGAATCTTATGAACGAATGAATACATTACAAAGCAACATTTTTAACCACCAAGAGATTAGCTACGTATCTCACTGAGACTATAATTGTTGCTGACATAGTCATTAAGCACTTTATGTCAAAAGTATCTATAGATTTACTCATTAATGATAACAATCCTTGTATGGTGTGATCTCTTTACTAACATAGTACACATAATCACATTTTCATCTATAATTATAAATAGTTAAGTCACATCACAGTTTGTCTGTAAGAGTTAGATACCGCATCCTATATATTTTGCGGTCGATCTCTGAATATAAAACAACATTTGAAATTAAAAACCCCAGTAATCTCATTAAAGGGTTAATTATGTTCGAGTTTAGTCCACTGTGTCATTTTCATATATTTCATATAATAATATGCTTAGAAATGTATAAAGATTAATTATGTGTTTAGGTAGATAGCTAAAGCCATATTGTAATGGTTTAGATACATTGTTATTCTAGACATGAAAAACAGCACCATGGCTTTTTGGAACAATTATGGCTCTTAATATAATTTGTCTCATAATATAACAAAAAAGTCATATGCATGGAGACTGTATTGCTAGCTAATCCTGAGTTTATTGCAGCTATATCCCTTAATATTTAACCATACAAGTAAATTAACTAAGAATTTTTAGATGTACCAACACTTACTCATCAATAACAGATTATTTATTGTACTTTTTAAATTTCTTCTTTTAAAACCCTTCTAGTCTATTACGCTATATTATTTTGGCAATTTTACATAAGGGTATCAATAATAAAAAATTGTTCTAGTGAAGAGAAAGATCTGAAAAGTGTTATGTATAAGTGGGTGTTGTTAGAAATTGGTGTTTGTACATAAGTATTTACTGTATTTTATTTAATGACATCATGCTTCATAAATAATGTTTATTAGTATTCAATTTATTTGTGAAGTCCAAAATTACATTGTGATTAATTATTGTGCACATTCCCATTTTTCACCGTTTTGTGTTCAATTTAATGTTTTTTTTCGTTGTTTTGCGCACCAGACATCTTAGCCTTGTGTATATCAATAGGAATTAATTCAATTAAACATGTAATATCAGTGTAATAATACTTTATTCATAAATAATAATTCAATTACAAATATGGAATTCTAGATCTGTGCTATAAAACAGAACTAAAACATTTATTCAATACCATGTAATAATAGTAATATAATCAAAATATAATATTTATTGATACTTTTTTATTTGTATTTTTATGCTTGTAAAAATATCGCTAAGTATTTTTATTTGCCAATTAAAACTAAACGAGACGTCCCAACTCTAATTTGTACCTAATTATGGAAGATACTATTGTCATGTGTACTAATTAATTTAATTAGAGTATCTATCACATAAGTCTGTAATTATTTTTGGTTAGATACCTTAATTTTAGTATTGGGACGATTAAGTTTTAAACAGTTTGTGATATTGTTATAATAGTTATTAGTTTCGTTTCCAAAATAAACATTATCAAAAAACAAGAATTGGGTTTTACCAATCATCAAACTTCCTTATAAAATATCTACTGATCCAATAAATAATATTTAAAGATAGATTTTAAAGAAAACGTAAAAAATTAAGATATGGTCCCGTAATAGAGGTAAAAATTCATCTCGCACGATATTCCGTCGTGCACTGTTAGTTCAACTAAATGCATATTGCATTTCGAAATAATTATGCGAGAACTAACCAACATAAAGATAATATTTTACCTCAGAACCATGTAAAAAAAAATTTTGGCGATTCGTCGATCGTCGGTCGATCGTCGATTTTGCATAACTACATCTCAATGAGCGCGATAATTCTAATAGTCTAGACTAGCTAATATTAAATTTATTCGTAAAACTATTTGGGCCGAATGTCAAAACGTGACTTTTATCGCTACTAAAAAAAGAACTCCGAAGAAATTTTGCTTTTACCGATTAATCATCTAAAGGATAATCATCTTCTTCGTCTTCTTCTTGAATTGATTGTAATGACGCCTCCTGACGTCCTCTGAAGGGGTCATCGCAAGGATTACAAGGGTCATAGCATGGTGGCATGTTATAAATGTCTGGTGGTGGGGGCGGTGGGCACGAGCACTCGGTCGCCACCTCCCCAAGTCGGGAAGCCATTCGCTCCTCGTCTAAGCGGACGACCTTTATAATATCTTCAGCACAGCTGTCCAGACGAGTGATGCTATCCGTCAAATGATGCTGTAAGGATCTAAAAGGGAAAAGAAGAATGATGCGTCAACCAAACTTCAACTTAGTTTAAAAATCCGTGTCTTAAATACAAAAGAATCCTGGACCTTGCCATAGGTAACTCCGAATGGAAACGAACTATCCTGTCATTTAAGCCGCGTGTCAACTTTAGTAGCCACAAAACGACTCACGTTATCCTGTCATGTGTGTTCCTCAACTCCTTGCTGAAGCTCCGCAGCCTGCCGAGCTCGTCCCTCAGTTTCCTGTCCACCTCGTCCTTGGTAAGCTCACCAGTAGGCCTCATGGTGCGGTCAGCTAGCCTGGCTTCTATGATACGCTCCTGTTCCATTGACTCCATGAGGTTCTGTTCCGTAGCTGTCTGCTCTTCGGTTAGGGATTTGTAGTCTCTCATAGCCTGTGATGTTCGTAAATAAATTCAATTTGGATATGATAGAGTACAGTCTCTAAAAAGGTAGTATGTACTTCAGTCTTTTAATACGGAAACCTGGTCAGCCTTGTCAGAAGAACCAATCATACTTCCTACAAGGCTAGTATTGTACATAGTCGATAAGGATACTCTGTGGTCCCGGAAATTCCCGAACGGGCGAATATAGAAACACACTTGGAAATTGTCTAGGGTCTAGGTGTTTATGGTACCTTCATCGTCTCTGATTCCGTAAAAGTAGCGTAATGTAATCTTACAAAGTCTTATTTAATCACTGACCTCTTCCTTTTGCCAGTACAGGTCTTGCAGCTTGACTTTGTTCGTATTGAGCCGTCTTCGGAGTGCTGAGTCTACCCTCGCAGAGTGGGCTTGTGCTGTTATTGACAGGTGGACCCTGGCCCCTCTTACCTAGATGAGAAAAATCCTATACCTGGGTATTATGAAGTATCAAAGTTGAGAGTTTTGTTCTTAAAAGGTTTGCTGTTTGGATAACCCCTGTTTTGATTGGAATAATCATGGTGCTAAAACGTAATAATACGCTCCAAAAAATTATCCTGACTCTACAGCCACAGGTGGTAATAAAAGTGTAGACTTTTTGTTTTGAATTAGCTGTCTCAAAATGGATGAAAAAAAAAGAAAAATATTTTCGCTTTTTTTTTAAGGTAGCTTTCAATTATGTTATTAGATGTAGGTAGTAGTTGGCAAATAGCATAGCTAATACTACTTCTTGGTACACACATTTCGTTTTGTTATACTTAGTCTTAAAATACTACCTATACCTGTTGCCTGGTAACAATAGCGTTACTGAGTGCTTGAAGACCAGCTTTCTTCAAGGCCACACATCGGCTTTCCCAGCGAGTGACAGGCGATGCTCTACAAACCGTAAGGCCAAGTTTAGATTGGGTGTTCTGGAAGATCTTGTAAGACTGATGTACTAAAGTAAATATCTAAGTAGTTTTACAGGATTGTAGAGGAAAAGTAACGTATGTATTGGCTAATGGCCAATTTTTAGAACATATCGCGATTAGCTCAGAATCTATGGTGTTATAGAAGAGTATTATAAACAGATAAGAACAAAAGTAAATGACTTTAGATTACGTGCTAAAACATACTTTTTCTTCTTTTTTCCTCTTCTTAGATCCCCGGTCCTAGCAGCGGAATCCGCGCGAGTCATATTAGCACAAGCCTCTTCAATAGACAGTGCCTGGTCTTTACGTAGTATGTCGACCAATATCTTCTGTCTAGTCTTCTCCATACCAGCTGTCTGCTGTTCTAATATCACTATGAGTTTCTCGAATTTCTTTTTTTCGTCGCGCAGAAATTCATATTCCTGAAATAGGGGTATAATTCATATTCAAATCAGTGTAGAAGATTGTTATATATACTACAGCATGTTGCTTCATTAAAGGCAGTTTATGTAGCGTGAATGTGATCCTAATCACAGCGTCGAATAATTCTCAGACGAATAAGTATTGACGAAAAGCCATAGAATCGAAAAAAAATACATAGAAGCGAAGAAATGGAGATTTCAAAGGTTTTCTGAAATTCTATAGAGTTAAATTTTTATTTATAAATTGTTTACTTGCAAGATAACTTCTTCCACATTATCGCTCTGTGGGCTGAGCGCCCCTGGCTGGCTGGCCTCTCGGGAATGACAGTCAATCTCGTTCTGGATCCTCTCGATGACCACGCGGAGGGCGTTGTGCTCGTAATGCAAGGTGTCTATCGCGTCAGTCAGACGTTTCGTCAGGTCATCTAACACCCAGCGCCAGGATGCTATGTCGGAAATCCTGGGAAGAAGATGGTCACCTATGGGCAGCTCAGCTTTGCAAAAGTTTTTGAGTCAATTGGGGATTGAATATATTACCTTTGGATTAAAGATAGTAGCAGCCTATCTATTTCATTTTAACTATCATGACAGAGAGGGCTAAACAATTAGCAATAACACTTTTATGTTGTGCCTTTCAAGGTGCAGATCAGGCGCCAAAATAAAATTCACAGGAATTAAAGGAAAAAAAATGTTTTACTGAAGAAAGTAATTCCTGTAAGCCAATGCAAAAGCGAAGCATTTCACTAAGTTACTAAAATATGTGCTGTGCATGTTTATGTATTCATATTCACCTGTGGTGAGTATACCTATAATTGGCATATAACTTATCTTTTTTATCGTTATCTTTTAACATTCATGTACACAAAGTATGAGGCTTCTTACCTGTCTTCCAAGCACTTCTTGAACTGATACTCGTTGCTCTCATGAGCAAAGTTGTTTAACATCACCAGCTCCTGGGTGTCATTGACCTGTTCCACCACCTTAGCACTCAGTTGGTCATTCAGCGTCCTCAGATCTTCTAGCCCAAATGGGCACCCCAGGTAACAATTCTCGGCAATCATTGTTTTAATTTTGGTCTAATTTGAATATTAAAAGTAATAAAAGTTTGTTTTGGAAATGTATTATGTTTCAGTGTTTGTTGACATGTTATGATGGTGTCAATTTTTTTGTCATTTTGACGGTTGGTGTGCGAAAGAGTTTGAATGGTTGGGTTAGATATTGTTCCTCCTTTGTAAGTTTATGGTATCTTCTGATATGTTGTTATAGAGCCTTTTGAAAACTACAAGTGTAATTCGAGCGAATATAACCGTTTTATATGACCATTATATGACCCATATACTGACACATTTCTACCTATTACATAGTATTCATATGTACATAGGACAAACACATTACTCATCTTTTTCCGCTTTTCCGGAGTCGGGGACATGCTTTCACTTTCATGTTAAACAGGATCTCTATACCCTTGTTCAGGTATTCCTGAGGGAGATAAAAACGTGTTTATTGATAATATAATTTAACAATATATTGTGGTTTGGTGGGTATATTTTTCACAGTCCATACCTCTGGATTCTCTTTTAAATTCTGTATAAGTAGTAGCTACCTATAATTTCTATGAAATATTGATTTATTATAATAATAAATGCGGACAACATCACATACATTGCTCTGAACCCAAAGTAAGTAGCTATTTAGCATTATTTATAATATTTTTAATTCTCATCTACACTAATTAAGGTTAAGTTTCCAATAAAATATTCACATAACATGGGCGTGTAAGGACTTTAACTCAGCTACATAAGTAGCTATGAGCAAAAGCTTCAACTAAAGTGGATTGCAATAGGATATTATGAATTTATAATAACACAATTACGAAACATGGAGAATTGCAAGCGTTCCACAGGGATTACCTACGTGAAATACGTTGTAATCTGTAGCTCTAACAAGTTATCGGTGTTTATTTAAAGCTATTTTTAACCGACTTCAAATTGAGGAGGTTCTCAATTTTGCATGTTTTTTTTTTATATCGGTAGTATAGATAGCTTAGAGGAGGTATAATATTTTTTTTATTTAAAGCCGGTTTTTTTACGTTTATGTATACACAAATGCTTAATGTTTAATGTGTTAGAATATAACGTGAAATTACCTAAAATAGGCTTTAGGCAAGGACCTAAGTACTTACGGCTTTTAAGCCGTGTTAACACACGGAGACAAAATTGTCTAGCTAGAAAAACAAAGAGCTTAAGAGCTCAGGTGTACTAATTAAATATATATCAGTGTAAGTACCGTACCTACAAAACTCACTAGTAATCAATATTACAGGTAGGCATAATAATTAAAAAAGGGCCTGAATTTGTGTACAATATCGGTGTTTTTTATTAAAGTTTTATGATTTCAGAACATTCGTGCTTATTTCTTGAACTCTTAACAAATTGTAACTTAAAGAAATTATTTATTGCTGCTAAATTCAATCATGATGACGTAAGCAGGTTTCAGTAGTACGAAATAGATTAATTCAGCTACGCTTATAATACTGAAGCCAAGGAACAAACTCAGAAGACCACCGATAGCACCTGAAAAACAAAAGCATGCTTTAAAGAAAAGCAATAGAGCATATTTTTCTTTAACAATTTTTTTTTATCTTTTACTTAATCTTTGATCTCAACTTAAATTGAGAAAAGTATACATTGTCATGTATATTGTATAAAGGTAAACGTAGGTATATCTTATAAGGTACACGTACATGTAATAAAGTCCTCATTGTACCCTTCGAGTTAGGTTACTTCACAACAAAAAAACTGGATTTAACTAGTTTATTTATTTATTAATAAAATGTAAAAGGCTATTTAAAAACTACCTATGATAATATGCTGTATGGCAACACTATAATTATAAACAGAAAAGTTGCTAATTGATTGTAAGAACATGTTTGTATTTAATCTTTATGTGAATTAAGTTCAAGCTTGTTTTCCTGTTAGGGGAGTAGGAGTTCCTTCTGAAATCTCTATTCACTAGGGCTCTTACCTCGCTGTGCTTCAGCTTAATTATTTATATAGCAATGAAATATATTCTGTCCATTCTGAACATTCTAATTCTAAACTATTGTTAAACTTACCAACGAAGTAATAATCATCATACTGCGCATGTCGATGCTGTCCTAGAAACATGTCGTCGTAAAAGTGTACGTTGATTTGTGTCACCTCACCTCTGTACAAACATAATAGTATGTAGTTATATTAAAAACCTATATTATTTAGTAAGTACATTATTCAGTGAGCTCACTTAATCTTATCTAATGAATATATAAAATGTGAAAGTTGTCTATCTGTTACGTTTTCACGTCTAAACTTTTTGCTGTCATATATGACACCAACGCACGTAAAGCCGTAAGTGACATCTGAAATCTACTAAGAAAAGCAGATGATAAGGTTGAACGCCAAGTCTTTTTACTTCGTTTAAAATCAACCAAAAGTAAAACCGCATTCAATCACAATTCCTTAATGTACAATGTGAATTAATTTCACAGCTACTTACATCCTCAGCGTCCCCCATTTATGAGACGTATTCTCCATATCCCTCGTCAGATCTGAGTAGAACACCTGACTGGCGTAGATGACGTCATTACAAGATGGATGACACGACTTGGACTCCTGCTGAGTCCCTCTCTCGTCCTCACTCTCTGCGTAATACGCGTAGATTAACTGTTCTTCCACTTTAGCTAAGAATAAGAATACATTTATTGCTTTTAAACATTGCAATCATTGTTTACAGTGTTGTCTTAGAACAAAAACATAACAAAAATAGTACTTAAAAGTTGTAAATTCATGGTTTTGTAAATTAAAGGCTTGAGTAAAGAGCAGAATACTTTAAAACTTTTATTTACATTACATAGGCATAGATTCAGGACCTTAATATAATATTACAGTGTCATTTATAGACCCTGTCGGGCAAAGCAAAAGTTTGTCGTTTGTCTCTGTCAAGCTCTCTTTAGACCACCATTTCAAGTGTATTTCAAGACGTTCTTAAATGTTTTATCGAGTATTTCTAAATAAATAAAAAGAAAGCAACTTGAGATTGACTGGCGTTTAAGTATTAGCACAGATTACTAAATAGTTACTACGTAGTATTAGCCTGTATTAGCCATGCGAAATACGGGTTGACTATCTTCAAATACGTTTCTGTTATAGGTACCTAGGTACTCACATAAATAACAAAAACAAACCTTTTACGCTGTCAATGCAATTGAAATCAAGCTTTGTAGTACAGACAGGTTCCCAAATGAATTGCCCTGAAACGTAAAATAAAAACAACGGCAAATGCAGTAGATAACATTTTAAGAGCCTACATGCAGTTCATAATTTATTTACCCTCGAATATATGGCTCCTAAAAAGCAGGAAAAGGTTTTGTTTATTGGCCCTTATGGGACAATAACTACGGATTTTAAGAGGAAAATAATTTAAACAATATTTAGCTATGCGTTCGCTTTACTTCCTGTTTTTTCAAATGCGGTCATGAGAAAAGTACTTGTTTAGAAAATCCACTATTGCTGTGATAGCATTTGTAACTAAAATCCATAGTTTATAGCTAACTAGCTGTGCACCGTGGATGCACCCGGTTTCGATTCTTGATACTTATTTTGTCATTCGGTACGTAGACAAATCCAACGAATCCACTGTTCTTAAGTTAGAAAATTCTTTTCTTTGCCAATTTATTAAATGGCAAACACAAAATATCGAAATACATTTATGTAGCCTGAAATTTTCAACAAGCTCTGTACTCTCGGTACCGTCCAAGAGTTCAACTTACTCGGCCAATGAAAGAGCACACAGTTACACATCTTCCTTGCCTCCCGCACCCACAAATCATGTTTACAATTACTATCAGTATAGAACTCGTAATACTGCAGCCTCTTTTCATTCTGGAAGAAGCACTGCCTCTTATACGGCGAGAGGGCGCGGAGAGAGAAGTCGGTCTTGTAAGTCAGAGGGGTTACTTCGATTGTCGTCATACGATCCATTGGGAGGCGGAGGACCGTGCTCGTGTAGACGTGGTCTGTTGGTGAGGCGATTAGGATCTGAAAAATATTGGTGTTGTAAAGAGAATGGAGAATTTAATGTGGGGAAAGAAAAGGCGGTTATGATGCAGGATGCAAAAGTAATGTTATTCTACAATTAAAGTGATTAAAACTATTGTTAAATCTAATTTCATGCTGGCTTTTCGGTATTCACTAACAAATCTGTGTTTTAATGGAATTTTAGTCGAATATTTGCGATAATAGTGAGTAAAACACGTTTTTATGTCTAAAACAAGTGCCTACTAAAACATAACGTCACACTGTGACCATTTCTTTCAGGCATTGCTGTGTATTTGTTATTTTCAAACTTACCGTAAACCCCAAGCTATTCCCCTCACAAGCGTACTGGTGCTCAGTGTTATTGAGGAACAATTCCACTCCCAAGCCGTTGGACTCTCCGGATGCCATGACCCTCAGCGGCTTCATCGTCAGGTCAGGGGGGAAGACCTTTGGATACCCGATGTCGAGGCCCCATTCCAAGGCGGCTGGTTTAGCGTCGTCGTTGAAAGCTTTGTGCCAAGCTAGGGTTTCGTTAGTCCTGAGAATTGATATTAAACTTTTAGCAGCATTTTACGTACTAAAGATCTTATAAAGAGGAAGGTGTGTGGTAAATTATCTTTCAAATAAAAAATTATGATGGGAATCATCCGTTCCGTGCTAGTTCTTTTGGAACTAACACAGAATTGTTTCTCGGTTCTCATGTCCCGTTAGTTAACATTTAGGTTTTTGTCATTTAACTGATACCGAATATAGGCTTCATACTAATTGTTATGGCATATACTTGTAAGCATTATAAAGATATAATTTTATTTATCTTTAAATTAGATATTTTCGGCTTTAAGATAAATAAAAAAATGAGATGGTAACTTTCACTTCTTTTCTAAAAGATTTAATCTACTGTTGGATAAAGAGAACTTTTTTTTTCACATTTTCTTACATAGCATTCAATGGCAGGCTGTTAAAAGCGTAGCAAAGACCATAATTAGTGAAGATTGGTTGGAACAGCTCGCAGCACTTGTCTATCTCCCATCGGGACCCATGCAGGGCTGGCCAGTTGCATGCCTTGACCACATCAGAACAAGTTGGTGCACCCTGAACATGAAAATATTAGTTTCAGAATACATAGTCCAGGAAAAGTTTTTGGATGACTTAACATAGCAAGTTACTGAGAGATAAGTATAGGTAAAAAGTTGAAGTAACAGGGAATTTTTCCCCACTGCCGAGATGACCTCTTTCCTCAAGCTTTTTCATACTATCGTTTCTTTTGCCATATTATTTTTTACATACATTGTTAAACTACAATTAAATAAAATCATCTATTTTTAGATCATAAGACAAAATTTTGGACCATTAACTGATATAATAATAATAATTCCTTTAACTGAGAATATTACATGCAAAACATATAAATCTCTAAAATTGTCTTTTCAGAATTCAGTACTCTGACTGTTTTCCCACGACAATCTTCTAGCAATCAAATTAGTGAACAAAAGTGCTGAAGGCTGTATTTAGATCAAACAATATCAGTACCTTAACGACGAATTCTTGGAGTTTAATAAACTGGTTGTTATCCAGTCTGTTCTCGACATAATTGTTATCATTCTTCATCCTAGGGCATACTAGGGAAGCAAAGAATTCCTGCAAACTGAAAAAAACATATTAGAGACTAGCTGTGCCTGCGACTTCGTTCGCGTGGATGACGAAGCTTATCAATGAGTTTTTAACGGCAAAATTAAGTTTGTTTTTTATTGTTTATACTTTTCCGGGATAAAAACTACCCAGTGTGGTGCCCAGGATAATAAAGAATAATTATACCAAGTTTCATCGTAATCGAACCGGTAGTTTTTGCGTGATACCTGAACAAACAGACAGACAGACAGACAAAAATTTTTTTTTTCGCACTTTTTGGTTCGGTGTCGGTCTAGTAATACCCCCCGCCATTTTTTTTTTATATTTTCAATGTACAGAATTTTCACTTCTACAGATTTATTATAAGTATAGATCATAATAATAATTTCAGTGCAATTTAATTCTAATCCTGTCTGCTACTATTTGTTCTGATTTATGACTGCATTGCTTGGTAAATGAAAAACGGAGGATAGAATTCTAGAAAAGTTGTGAAGTAAGATCAAGTACCTTCAAGGTAAAAACAATTATGGAATACTGAGAACGTTGTTTAGATAAGTTTTCAGTGAACTAAGTCGAGCATATCTTAAAACTTGTTTTTTTCAGAACTGCTAAGTTAAAAGTTTTGTGCAGCCTACAAGTACGTGTTGGACTATGCTGACCTATATTCTCAGTATTGTGGTGCAACTACATACAATAATATATTCCATTATGCGCTTTGCCATATGATACTTAAACTATGTGTATCAAAGCTAAAGACCTACGGACAAAACCTACCTATAGAAGGTGCTATAAAAACATCTGCCACGGCTTTAATGGGAGGTAGTATTGTGTTTATAGATTACAATAGTATAGATAAATTATTGATTATTTATCATATTTTTTTTCATACAAAAAAAATAACGTATAAATTTGAATTGATTTATTAGTATAAAACCATCCCGTGTCCTAAGCTGTTGCCGCTCCGCACCGAATTCACGTAATTTGTGAACCACGTTACGCAGAATAGAGTCAATGTTAATTTAACAATTTTATTTTCTAAAATTTAATTAACTGTTCTGGGGTACGAAAGTTCTTCACTATTGTAATCTATAAACACAATACTACCTCCCATTAAAGCCGTGGCAGATATTTTTATAGCACCTTATATAATAATTTTTTTAAGAGTAGTTAATGTACTTTTAGACCTAAAATCTTCAGCCTCTTTTATTTCTTCCACCAAACACAAAACTCACCCTTTTAACTCCGACACATTAGCATACGACTTCTTAACATGCAAATGGGGACAGATCACCACAGTGGGGAACGGGACTGCCCATATGGGGGTGGGGACCGAGTCGATGACGTTGACGAAGGGCGTGGAGGTCCACTTGCAGAAAAGCTGGATGATGACGACGGCGCAGATGAAGATGCTGATGAACATGATTACTACCCATGTGGCTTTCTCCTTGCTGCCGAAAGTCGGCTCGAAGATGTACCTAGAAGATTGGAGATAGATTTTAGGGGAATGCTTACACGAGTACATAGTTATGTAAGAGGCAACTTGGGGACAACTTTTTTTAATTTTTTGGAGAAGATCTTCGCATTTAGCCTTAGCGCAGGCTTTGACTGCTTCACCGAACTAACTTAATCAAACACATTGCACTTCGAAGCTTCTAAACTCATCTCAATTGAGTGGCAAAATATAACAGATATAAAAACAACAATTATAAAACCGGTGGTGTATTGAAAGTGCTTCCAAGAGTTTTCCAAAAAATAACTTTTTCTTTAGACTTTTTTGGTCCTTTTTACGATAGGCCATTGAAATAAAATGACACACTGATATAAAATAAAGCTCTTCTACAGTGAGGTGAATTCTTATTGATTGTTTTAGTTTCATTTTGCCATTACTTTTAAAACTATTTAAAGTTTTAAAGTTACTCACTTGACTCCATGCAATGATCCTTGGTAGAAGAACTGCTTCAGTCCTTTCATGACTTCACTGATCCACTTCTCTAACACCGACTTGGTTTCCACTTCTTCAATAATCACTGGTTTCTCTACATCCTTATTAATTATTTTATTTTTATTCAAATTAATCACATCAGGACTTATATACTTAAAATCCTTTAAATAATAATCGCGAAAATAAAGATTTTCACCTACTGATAAATTATTTGGAATGCTGTTAATATCGTTGATTTTATTTTTGTGGTATTCAAACATTTTTTGAAGTTTAAATTAAATGTTAGTTTTAAATGTTTTCTGGTCTAATGTAAGCTTCGAATGGAGAAAATTGTTGGATGTCGTTTCGATACTAATGGTATTGCAGTACTTGTGTTAATTGAGTAAATGCTATTAGTGCACATTAGACTAATAAAGTTGTTTGTTCGTATGCTTGTGTGTTCATGTAAGTGACAGAATTCGACAGTTCTGTAAATATTAAGTACCTATAGCTGTATGTGTTTATTTAATTAAATAACGAGTGCAATATTAAATTAATTATTACTTTTTTTTTTGGAAAATTTTGGAGTTAGGCTGTTTTAAAGAAGAGCGAAGGTCTTAGTTTACAGACTTCGAGTATAAAACTGTTAAGGATGTAGGATAGAATTTAAAAGTGTGTAAAAATATCCGAAAATGATTTTGATAGATCCGTTAGTAACTATTAAAAATATTAAACACTTGTCCTGCCCGCATTTCATCGAAAATCAGACAAATCTTATTACGTAATTTTTTTCTTACTCGAGGAAATAGCAGTTTTTTAAACGTGTTTGAGTTTACAGCAAAAGCCACAGTACAAACGAGTATGTAGCAAGTTAAGCAATCAATATCTCGGTAATACCGTGTGGGGCGCTCTTAACTGTATTGTTAGTATTTAACGCTGTTTTTATTCGATTTATTAACACTTAGTTAAAGGCTTCATTATTTATGAATAGAATATGTAGAGACTAATTGTTGCTGCATTAAAGTTATAGCTCATTCCAATGGCTCTACCCTAATGAACAATTTTGTAATGATTTTCGGGTACACCTACATATTATGAATATAAAATTTAACCAACTTAGCTTGGGAAAAGGCTTTTTGCATAGATAAGAATGATGAAATATTAGTTTCAAAGATATTAGGAAGTACTCCCTAAGTTAAGCTACTCTAGTAAAAAGCTACCTTACTCAAATATTATGTATCTGAACGACATTTTCTTCTTTTATTTTACGAATGAGTTACAAGTATTGTAAGCTTACAACGTTTCCTTCTATATTCCATTTCACTGACGTAGTGACGTCATATCTAATAAGAACCTGTCAAATATAATCTCCACTCACATGAAGGTTAAGGATTAAGACGTCTTAGTTTAATTAACTGATATTTTAAACGTTAAAATTGTATTATTTAGATTGAAAGTAGGTACTCAGAATAGTTTATAAGCTTTAGTGTTGTTTATTTATAATTTCTTTAAAAATGTTTTAATGTATTAACCAATAAAACAAATAGATATACTGAGTATGACCTAGATGAGTATGTACCTGATTTATAATAGCTTTATCCTTTTGAACTTGAGATTTTGCTTATTAAATCAATATCGACGGATCTACAATTTTAAACAACTCCGGTAGGGCAAATAATCATCGCCAAAAATTATCATAATCATTCAAATCACATATTCAAAAACGTCCAGAATTTCAAAACACCAAAATTTGCAGATCACACTATTTTTTTGTTACATTCGGGGATCGAACCCGTAGCACGTCACGCAGAAGTAGATGGCATAGCGACTTACACCACTCGGCTATCTACACCTCTACAGTCAAACTCCCACATAGAAAAACTTTTGAAATATAAAGAGAGTCGTCGATTGTTTTTTTGAGCGTTATGAAAAAGTTACAAGAATAATAACTTGGGTATTTTCTTTAGTTGTTATAACTTGGAATGGGACCGTGCCTTTGGCAAAACATTGGAAGATGTCGTACGTATGAATTTACATAATATTTACATATGACTTTTGTTTCATATCGATTCTGGGGCCCGATGCCGCTATTTTAAGTCAGTAAAATACATACAAGTACTGTATTCAGATAGTTTTAGTTCAAAGACAAATGTACACCTGCTTGCCACTGTTGTCATTGTAGGATTGCAAGTGACTGTTCTTATCTGAAAACGAAAATTTGGCTCAATAACAAGTACACTGGAACGTTTTTTAACCCGCCACTCACTGACTTAAAAGAGCGGCATCGGGCCCCTGGTTATTCCTCCTGGCTCTGACTTAGATTTCAGATCGAGCAAGGTAAAACATTTTTTTAAATCTTATGAATTTTCGTTCTCTTTTTGGCTTTAAATACCTAAATAAATAATAAAGCTATACTAAAAAGATGAAAGTAGAACATTATTCTTTATGAATCAAAATGAACTAGAACATTATAAACATTATTATAAATTCAATTATATTTAACCTCTTGAATTTTCTGAAACAGGCAAAGCAAATACTGAAAATTCTTAAAAAAACTTCAAAAGTATACGGAAGAGAGTAAAAATCTGTCAGTATTTAATCTGTCCGTATTTAATTAACCTGTCTGTTAGACTGACTTCAAAGACAACGGGTAGAATAATTAAATATATTTGATTATAACGTTTGATGAGACTGTCACGTTTTTAAGAGAACCAATGTAAAGTTATTTTGTGGAAATGTTGAGTAGATATGATAATAATATAATAATATTCCGGGACAACTCACACACGGTTATCTGATCCCAAGCTAAGCAGAGCTTGTGTTATGGTAACCAGACAACTGATAAACATACTTAAATATTTCTAAATACATACATATTATAGATAAATTACACCCAGACACAGAACAAATGATCGTGCTCATCACACAAAGATTTGTCCTGAGTGGGAATCGAACCCACGACCTCCGGTATAGCAATCAGGGTCACTAACCACTAGACCAACAGGCCCGTCAAATATACATTAAATATACATTAAATAATATAGGTACATTAAATTTTGTGGAAATAATACGTACATATACTTTTAATTTTGTGTAGATAACTGACTGTCGGCTTATGGTGATGGTCTTAGCACTAAATATATTTGTTATGTGTATTTGCATACGTAGTAAAAACAAGGTGTAGGTATTATATTTTTGGATGAATATCGAATATGTTAATATTAAACACAATGAACGAACTTTTAGACACGTAGTTAATCTCTGTGTATAAATACGTATAGAAAACATAAAGATATATCATTATTTTGTGCTTATTGATAATTATTCTAGGAATGCATTTCCTACACCAATATATTTGAAAAATAGTAAAAAAAAATATAGTGACCCGTCGCAAGTATCAAGTCTATTTCGCAACTTGACATATAACTCCAGAAACCTTGCAAAGTCAAGGATCACGTTTCAGGACTACCTACCTAAAGGATTGCATTCCATTGAACTTATTGCTATACTAAAACTCATAGATACTTATATTTGTAACCATGAAGTATTATGATGTTCATGCTGCATATTGATTAGTGGTAAGTAGTCAACTATATATTTTTTTGTTTTTGGACGCAGATTACAATATAAATTTTAACTCTGTATTTAAATTTTAAGTAAATCTTCATCACTTAAAATAAATCTATAAAAATTATCACACGTCAAACAGGAAGGCAGCAAAAAGAAAGTTATTTTTAATGTAAGCAAAAGATTGAATATTCAAACCATCAAAGCGGAATATTTTTAACAAAATTTCTACATGTTACGTACACAAAGTCCCTTGCCGACCCAGCGCAATATAATTCAATTTCTGATACCACAAGCCAGAGGTCGTCTCAGATAAGTTCATTCAACAGACTATCGAAACTGACAAACAAATGTATTGACATTTGACACACTTATATATATAAAAAATATTATAACTTTTGCTTGTAAAATGACTCTACGTGTAAAATGACAGAGATCCAGTGAACAAACATAGAAAATATACATTCGAACACAGAATACCCAATCTTTGGGAGTCGGTTAAAAAGGGATTCACAACAGTGATTAATATAAATATTTATATACAAATAAAATATTCGTAAACATAACCTCTTTCGAATTTAAGTACCTTCTTTCGTAAACATTTAATAAGGTATATTATTTTTCAAAAAAGATGTTTATCTTTCTCAAATAAACCTAAATTGTATTATTAATTATAGTAAACGTTTCCAGCTATACCCATTTATGCTAGCCGTTCATCGCATATTAGTTTTCCTACAGTCGGCAACTTGGGTATTATAGCAGTTAAGGAGATAGTCGTTTAAACAATAAATAAACTTAATAAACTTATTTAAAACTAGCTGTGCCTGCGACTTCGTTCGCGTGGATGACGAAACTTATCAATGACTTTTTAACCGCAAAATTAAGTTTGTTTTTTAATGTTTATACTTTTCCGGGATAAAAATTACCCAGTGTGGTGTCCAGGATGATAAAGAACAATTATGCCAAGTTTCATCGTAATCGAACCGGTAGTTTTTGCGTGATACCTGAACAAACAGACACACAGACAGACAAAAAAATTTGTTTTCACACTTTTGTATCGGTGTCGGTCTAGTAACACCCTCCGCCATTTATTTTTTTGATATTTTCAATGTACAGAATTTTCACTTCTACAGATTTATTATAAGTATAGATTGAAATAATTATGACTTAGAGTATTTCCAAAAAGAGGTGTTAAGAGAATTCCTGTTTTTGGTATTATTTTTAAGTATCAAAAGGGTGTTGAAAGTTTCATAAATTAAAATTAAGTTTTTGGCCAAGCTCTCCACGACAAAAGATGCTGAAACGCTCTTTATTTGTTTCTACTATTTAATACTTAACAAAAAGGACCCTTAACAAATTCCCTTTTTAACTTAAAGTAAATAAAACAATCTTTCAAAGACTTGTTACAAAAAATTGTAAAGTATCAAGATGAGTCGGTCTACATACGACAGACATTTGTACACACACATACAATTGTGTTAAGCGCCGACGCGGACGGTCTAGTTATCATTTACGACAATAGACGAACGGTTGAGTTCAAATAATAGTGCGATAAGATCCCAATTGAAATTAATATAATATTTACGTAATTTAGGGTAGAAATTGTGTAAGTGATTGATTTTATATTTTGGGATGTCTTTGTTTTGCTCCGTGTTATAGAAGATTTGTGTTAAAAAAAATGCAAGTGCAGTTTTATATATTTTTTAAATTTGGTTGGCCACTATTGTAAGTGATTATTGACGGACCTGTTGGTCTAGTGGTTAGTGACCCTGACTGCTATACCGGAGGTCGTGGGTTCGATTCCCACCCAGGACAAATGTTTGTGTGATGAGCACGATCATTTGTTCTGGTTGTCTGGGTGTAATTTATCTATAATATGTATGTATTTAGAAATATATAAGTATGTTTATCAGTTGTCTGGTTACCATAACACAAGCTCTGCTTAGCTTGGGATCAGATAACTGTGTGTGAGCTGTCCCGGAATATTATTATTATTTCCCATACTGATAAAACTGACATACAGACAAACTGGCACTGATTTCAGTTGTGAGCATTAACGACAAATTGCTTGTAAATAAAAAAGCTTTTGTTTTCTATACAAAAGTTTATGTGTTATTCTTGACCTTTGTACCATGAATTTTATTTTTCGTAAAGAAGGTGTATTTCATGCATTCGTGCAATTTTTTCCGACCTAATAAAAGGAGAAGTGCTTCCAGTTTGAGGAAAGGTTCTAATGATTCCATCTATTGAATAATGTATCAAACTTAAAGAAAATTACATTCGATCTGGGTCTAGGTTTTACGCGTGTCTGTTTTTAATTTAGCACAAAACGCGACCCAAATCTGTTGATGCTTAGTTCTTTTCAAAAAATAACATAAAAAAAATTAATGAAAAAAGGTTTCTTTAATAAATAAGTATCCATTAGAATGCAGCATAATCACGTCCGACCTTTTAAACGATAAAAATATAAAGGGAATGAATGTTATTCTTTTCTGTTAAGCAATTAGATGGACGGACCTATTCTTAAAACGCCGCGGGCGATTCCAGAATAGTTTTAATGCAATTTTCATTATTCCTATCATTGTTATTTTTGTTTTTATTATTTCGCTGTGGTACGTGTTTTTGAGGACAATTTTATTCATGTTTTGCGTATACATGTGCATAGTCATACACAACTGATGCAGTGATTAATGTACCACAATAGCTGTGTTACATCATTGATTTGCCTGGAAATGAATGTCTCGTTAACTAATGATTTCTATTTTTCAGAATCATGTCTCCAAATAGTATTCTGTTATCGGTGGCAATATTATTATCGTTGGTGTACAAATGTGAGTATTTTTTTTAATTTTTGCAACCTTGTTTTGATAACTTAAACACATATCATAACATGTATAAGTATGTGCAAAATAGATACCTAAAGAAACCCGAAATTTATGACGTTCTGAATAACAATTTGATAATATTGATAAAAGTTGTTTACTAAACTAGATTTGCTACTCAAGGAAAAATTTAGAATTAGATAATGTTCTACTAAGTATATATTTTTGTAGCTAGAATGCATGGCATTTTAAAACATATAAATAAGCGTGTTTTTAGGTCACAAAGTTTCAAATGAGCATGATAAAAATAACATTATTATCGAAATGTGGTACAAAATCGATAGATTTTTTCTGACTTATATCAATTACCTACTTTCAGTTTAGTTTTAGTACATTACCAGTATTTCGTAAAAATTTAGAGCAAATCAATTGACATCTTTTGACACAACACAATATTTTCTTTTTTTTTCTATTTCCTCAGCAACTAGTATCTACTGTTTCTACTGCAACAGCGCAAACAACTCCGCGTGCATTGACCTCACGCAGTATGACGACGAGATGCGCGGGCGCATCATCCCGATCATCAACTGTGATACCGCCGTGCCCAGGGTTGCTGAGTACGACTTCTTCTGTAGGAAGATAGTTCAGACTAGTGAGTATTTTATTTTTAGTAGAACAACTTTACATTTTATGCCACCTTTCAAATATTCAAACCATAAGCATAAAGTTTGCAAATTAGAAACCAGGCTAAAATTAAGCCAGTCAAAAAGCATCGCCAAATTATTAACCTTTTTTTATACAGAGAAGAAATATCTTAGGGAGAGAGAGCAGTACACGAGCAGCTCGCGAGTTGCTCGTGTAATGCTCGTTCGTCAGATGTGAACGCACCCTTATACCTATGTATTGTTGGAATCCAATATATATGTATTACATGTATTTAGAAATGTATAACTATGTTTATCAATTGTCTGGTTACCGCGGTAAAGGATTTACCTAGTTTGGGGTCAGATGACCGTGACTGAGTTGTCTCAAGATTGTGTGTATATTAATGATGTAATAATTAAGTTAATAAACAAACAACTCACCCTATTATATTATTTATTATATATTCCAGTCTACCACCCCCGCAAGGAATCCGAGGTCCGAGTGACGCGCGGCTGTGGCTGGGTGCGTCACGACAAGCCTTGCTACCGCGCCGACAACAGTGACCATCTCGAGACTGTCTGCCAATGCTTCACTGACCACTGCAATAGTGCAGACGGCGTCAGTGCGTCGGCTGCGTCAGTGCTGTTCGTGGCTTTTGCTGTTTGTCTGTATTTGTATCGCTAGTTTTTAGTAATAAAAATGCAGTTGTAAAATGAGATGCTAAGAAAAGTAATTTTAAGGATTTTGTACGTTTTACATAAAAACCATAGGAAAGATAGCCAGACAAAATCCACAAAATAACGAATTACTTGTTTTGGTGGTTATAATATGTCTAAAAGAGGAGTGCTTGAGTTAACTTCCATCATCTAACGACAGTTTTTCCATTAAGTTATAGTATTTATGCACGAATTAAATATTTAATAATAAATGTAGTAAAACACAAAAAAAAATACTTTAAGCAAAATTAAAACCTAACAAAACATCAACACCATGCGTTTTATTAACCTTTATATGAACTCGTTCATTCACCTCTGTAAACATTACCCTAGACCGCAACACGGAAATAGGCCGGTATTGTGACACGAACCGTAATCCGGACCGGACCGAAAGCCCCCAGCGCGTCCGGCGCACACGGCGTTTTGTTTGAACGTTACTTATTTACTAAAATGCCGTGAACTGTTGTTTTGAATGACGTCAGTGGCGATGTAATTTTAATAGATTCAAATGTTGTGCAATGTGATATTTTGTTATAACATTTTTTTGGTTGTTTTAAGAATCGCTCTATAGCACTAGCTTTTGCAAACAGTAATTCTGAGAACGAGACTAATAAAAACTTTATGTTTTAAAAAAATATAATACAGGACCTAATTTATGTCGACTTAATCTAATACTAATTAATCTATGTTTTAAAGAATACATTACTTAATAATATTAAGAGTGTCTCGTAATTTGTTGGTATTGGGTTTCGTTAAAAATCGCTTTGTAATAAAAGAATAAGCACCAGTTGTCATTTATACAGTTAAGACTCAACTTTTATATAATAAAGAATTATAGAATTATTAGTATTATAACCATTATATTCTTCCTGTTTCATTCAACTCATCGTCAGACTAAACCTTAACAGAAAGCGTAGCATACTGCAGTCGTAGCACGTAGCATCGTAGCACCGTAGCTGCTACGAATGTTCAGTCCATGCATTTATCTTGCTACAGTTATTTGTGACTGTTTCTATTATAAATTATCTCTATAGTGTATTTTCTAAGAATGTTTGTTTTCTTGTCAATTACCTTCTTACGGATAATTAAGACTGCATTATGTAGGCAACTGCCTCGTTGGCCTAGTGGTGCTAAGCGCGACTGCTACGCTAGAGGTCTTGGGTTAGATTCCCAAGTCGACCAAGGTGTTATTGGGTTTTTCTATGAAATTCTCAGTAGCAGGTCGGAGTTTGGATTTGTGCCCGGTTCGTGGCAATAGGCTCGCCCCCTATTACATGGGACCTAAACATACCGGCGAACTGTGGGTGTACATTGGTACACCTCTGCCTAACCCTTCGGGGATACAGGCGTAATGGTATATTATGTTTATTATGTAGGCACAGTGCAATTATTTTGGTTTACCTCAATCTCTTTTCTTTCGCTGGTAAATACTACTTTTTCATTTTACTTAGTTTTAAAATAAGCATTACTGCTAAAAAATATAGTCTGCAACTTACCTACTTGTTTTGTCACATAGGTTAAACTTGAACTTAACTCGAACATACTATTGCTATGCTTTATACAAAATTATATTTGAGGTTACGATAATATTAAAATGGTAGAACAGAACTTACTTTGTGTCATTTCAAAGTTTGTTAGTTGAAGGTAGGTAGTTAATAAAAAAAAATACGATCATTCTTCCTAAGTTAAAGTTAAAATTAATTTCTAATTTTTAATTAAAAATGTTAATTAAAAAAAAGTTAAATAAATAAACATTGAAGAATGAATGAATCAATAAATATGATCTTATTTAGATCAAGCCTATCTCAAGGAATGGTATTAACTATAATTCAGGTGCATTTATTAAACTTTAGATTGATAAAGTTGGTTGAAATAAACAACTAGATATCACTAATCTATCTATCTGTATCTTTATTATCTTTAACAAAGCCAGCTTAGTTGCACCATTTATAACTTAAGAACATGTAGACACATTTCCATTTGTTAAATTCCTCTTCGCCTCCAAAAACAGAATAAATACAAAAACTAGATCCTTACACGGAAGAAACAAAAGCGCACCGCTGGTTATTGTTGAATTATAAACGTATAGGTACCTTTCATAAATAACTGTAGTATCAACCTTCTAAGCTTTTTACCCAACTGTGCTACGCAAAGAAGAGTATTATGTTTATAATCTTCACTAGACAACGACTGTCCACTTGAACTAATCCAAAACATTGTGGGTCGCTATATTTTTAATTTACCATTTAGCCCACGGCGAGATTATCTTCCCGTTGTATTGTTTAAATAAAACAATATCTAATCACAAGAAATGAAATGTATTTAAAGACACCGTCATTTTAGTCTGTGTCAATTTACTAAGCAAATAACGGGACTTAATTTAGATTTTTTTATGTGGTTTTATTGCTATTTTTAACCGACGTCAGAAGAAGGAGATTCGATTTGTGTTTTGACGCTATTTCTTCGGAAATTGTGGATCGATTTTGAAAATCTTAATGACAGGTGGTGTAATGACAGGTGACCTCATATAAATTTCATCAGTATCGATTCCTGTTCGTTCTGAGTTCTTATTTTTTTTAACATCAATTATTTATAACCTTTTTAACACGAATTCTTTTAAAGGTACTTTGATGGAGATAAGACAATGTTAGATATAAGAGGATGTACAGACAGATTACTGTGTGATTAACTTGCTGTTCTCTTAATACCCTCTTTCATGGTCTTTAGGGATTGATTTCAATCCGGTAAAACTAAAGAAAAAAACATTACATTTACAAGCACAGAATGGCTTTCACAAATGTATTAAAGGGGCCCGAGTCCGCTATTTAAAGTCAGTGAGTGGTGGGTTAATAAATGTTTCAGTGTCCTTGTTTTTGTGCCTAATTTTCGTATTCAGATAATTTTAGTTTAATGACAAATGTACACCTACTGGCCACTGTTGTCATTGTAGGATTGCAAGGGACTGTTCTTATCTGAATACGAATTAGGCACAGTATGGAGGATAAAGGTATGTTCATGAATTAAACAAAAATATACGTATTGACCTTTATTACAATTAATCAGAACATTATAAACAATTAATAATAATAAATCGCCAAAATTTTTTCACGGGTTTTGGTACAGACAAAACCCACCCAGCCAAAGAAAAAAATTTGGCAATATTTATTTATTTTAATAAACAGTAATATACCTAAATACATTTATTTATACTTACAACCTAGTTAATTACAACAATTTTGATCTTCGTTACGTAAATCAATATAATTTAATTTAAGTGAAAGTTTATAAACAATAGTAATAATAAATTGAAGGTTTGTAGGCAAATTCGTTAACTACTTTAATTCTACTCTCATTATTAAATTATACTTTAAGAGTCAGCGCATACTTTAGACTTTATCTAAGAATTTAATCCTGTTGAAACATATTATAATGGTAGTCAAGGTTTTTTGGAAAAAACCATCGGAAAATCTTAGTAAAAATTAATAACATCACAGGCAAATTAAAATTATAGAACAACCTGAGAAGATTTAATATAATATTACGAACTTAAAATAAGATCATAAAAATAATTGACTGTTTCAATTTAAAGACGTTTATATCATAAATATGTTTTAAACAACTGGTAAAGAAAATATCTAGGGTAAATCTACTTTTTCAGACTATTTGGCAACTCTTGATACAAATTAAGAGGCTACAAAATATACTTTTTACAAGATATTGTTCGAATTTAAATTAAACGTTTTTAAGTCTACAATACGCGCTGTTTCTTAGTTTCGTCGGTTCGTTGCGGGATTTAGTTTAGCGTCTCCCTCTTCCTCCGGTCATCATGCATAGAGTCTGTCTGCTCTGGCTCGCTGACGTCACTTCCGGACTGGATTGACAGGTCTACGAAGAAAATAGGATAAGATGTAGTGCGAGTTTATTTTAACTATATCTTCATATCTATATGAATTCTGTTGATACAGAGTGACTTGACATCACCTACCAAATAACCATAATAATTATATTATTTTCTATTTGATAAAAAATTGTTTCTTATTCATTTGTTTGTTATTAATTAAAAAGCATTTTTATTTTAATATGAATTTATTTAACTTGCAAAATAATTAATTAAGCTATTAAAGCTAATAATATTAAAGCCTTAGTGCAAACACAATTAAGGTTCATAAAATTTACGCTAGATACATTGTAGATGGTTATTTTGAATGTTTTTTTAACAATAAATAAAAAAAGAAACCATTACACAGTTAAACATTACACCAGTAAACATTACACCAGTACCTTCAGGCGGCTTTTGAGATCAAATGCTTTGGATATACTATTGATTAAAATCGTACAGATTTCAGTGCTAAAGTTTTTACGCACCATCATCGTTCTTGAAGGACCTGCCAAGCCGAGGCCCGAACCACATGCCGGGACTGTCGGTCCGGCGCACCGCCGACGGGTTGAACTCGCGAGGACCCGCGGGCAGAGCGCGACCGGTGCGCGGGAACGGGTACAGGTGGCTTTCTCTCTCCTGGCGACGGCTCAATTCCTCAAAATCTACGATATAATATAGCAATTTAAAATAATTCTTACAAAATAAATTACTTCAAAATAAGACCTAAATTTATTTCTTATGGATCCCACTGGACCACACTAGAAGCACCAGCTTTCGATAATAAAAAATTATCAAAATTCGTTCATCCAGTCGAAAGTTATGAGGTAACAACGTATAAAAAAAATACAGTCTAATTGACGATCTCCTCCTTTTTTTAATCATCTTCATATTTTTTTGGAATTCTAAAACACAGACCCTGACAAAGGTGGCGTTCGTGGCGAGATGAGACAAATACATTTTTAGGTATTTGGAAGGATGTAGCTAATCCCAAAGATAAGTGGAAATGGCAATGGGACAGTATGCGCTAATAATAATAATAAAAAATATTCTAAAACACTACTAACGGTGAAGGAATACATCGTGAGGAAACCTGGATTCCAAAGATTGTAATCTGAAATCGCCAATCCGCAAATGAGCAAGTGTGTTCATCAATGCTCGATCATTATCTATATGGGAAGAGGCCTGTGCCCAGAAAAACATAAAACTCTGAAGTTTCACTATTTTTTTGTGTCTTTATGTGTCAAAAAACCTTCGATAACCCTTAATTAAACTGTAATTATCACTTAATTGTAAGGTAAGTGTAAAGGTCACGTTGTGATATTTGGGTGTTGAGATAAATGCATCAAATTAAAACACTTTCTATTTTGGTGCTTACATTTTTAGCTTAGTATAATTAAAATTAAAATTCTTTAGAAATAAGCTGCCTTTGTACATTTTTGTAATATGTTGTTTCTATATGATTTTGTGTTCATCATCTGCCTAGCCTTTTCCCAAGCTATGTTGGGTTCGGCTACCAGTCTTACCGGATTCAGCTGAATACCGTATTTTACATGTTCTATGTTCGACAGCACGTATTTTAACG
Source organism: Autographa pulchrina (assembly GCA_905475315.1). NCBI lineage: Eukaryota > Metazoa > Arthropoda > Insecta > Lepidoptera > Noctuidae > Autographa > Autographa pulchrina. The sequence goes on from FR997775.1 coordinate 7,315,536, forward strand.
TAAATATTCTTTGTATCATACTACAAACCAACTTATATTTCACCACCGATTTTTCTCTACCCCACAATATATAAAAGTACCGAAGAAATATACTTCCATTTCAAAGAAGTAAAATTCGAATACATTTTTGAAAAAAATCTCGGAGCGTCGAGCGAACTTTCTAAAACCACACCTGTTCTAAAAAAGTTGTAGTAAGTAAACTGAAGGAATCCACTGGGTATGCATCTTTTGAAGTTTTCGAACGCACTGACAGTTTTGAAAGAGTAATTGATCTCCACAATCCATTTTACTGCGAAACACAGTATCCCATAGTAACATATATAAAGTACTATACATAAAAGATTAAATAAATAAAAAGCATAAGACTTTTAAAAACCAATTTATTTAATGTTTGTAAAGAATTCAGGGCTGCGTCCGATGCGTGGAAGCTTGATTTTACCATTATGTGTAATATGTGTTTGGTTCAATAATTGACGACGCCCACTCAATAGCTCGAAATCTACGATCCAAATGACAACATTTTATACTTAAAATACTCTACACCCAGTAATAAGGGGACAGAAAAACAACAAGTAAAAATATATAATGTATAATATAATAATAAATAAATACATAATCAAATAAAATTATGTAAGAAATATATGTGAAAGTTTTGTTCAAAAACCTTTAATAGATATTGTGGAATACAACATACAATACTTGTGTGTGCATTATCTTTACAAAACTTGAAAAAACAAGCAGTTGTAGTTCAAAGAGGCTGACTTGTTGAACGGTTGGAATAAAATTAAAGTCCAGTGAAGCAGTCAAAGCCTTCGTTCAGGCTTGACGGTGAGGTGTGACGTTTGATGGTTCAGATAAATACGTTATTTTTTTAATATTTGTAGGTGATTAAAAAGCATTTTTCCTTTAAACAATTTATTTAACGTGGAATAACGTATTAAGTGCTGCGTCCGTTTCGAGGGAACGGGTTGAGGCTGTGACTCATATTCGGTATTGTTGCGTTAAATGGTAAAATGTTTTGACGACGGCCATTGACTATAAAATACAGATATATAAAATAAAATAGACTTATAAAAAACTCTTAAACGCACCAAGTAACAAGAGGACAGAACAATTAATAATATCAATAGCGGATGGCAAAAGCAAAAAAGTAAAATAAAACAATGGGTGGTCCTATCAACTATTGTGATCTCTTCCGTCATCTTCTCCCATGACAAACTTATTTCTAATAATTAATAAAATAAAATAATTAATTATAAATAAAAATGATTTATAAATTTCTTAAAGTGTCAATATTGTACCCCCAAACCTTTCATATTACTACTTACTACATTTTTTATTTAGTCTGATCTATCTATAGTCTTTCATAATGGTCCTGCTTTGCGTCAAAATTACTGATCCGACTACTTTAAAACTCGTGTATTACATATCAATCTTATTCTTGAAATATAAAGGGATCCACATCCCTTAATTTAGCTGATAAGAATGGAACCGAGCAAGTCAAAAAATTCCCCGTATTAAATTACAAATATAAATAAAAAAGAACTATAAATTCTCAACAATTTTTAGAAATTGGCTACTTAATATCTTTCAATGTGGAAAACTTTAAAAAAAAAATCTCGATTTCGTCAGCTTTCAAGCAAAAAAACCGCGTCATACACACACAGGCCGACTCTACGATCTAATAGCACGCCTCTTTTTCAGGCATTTAAAATTGAAATAGAGTTATCTAAAAGTAGTCCATACCTGGGTAGATCGCCACGGGTACCTGCCAAGTGTTGCGGGAGACGCGGCCCACGCGTGGGAATGGGTACAAGTTCAACATGCCATCCCGGCGGAGCTTCACGTCACTATCTGTTGGGCAAACAAAAACATGAAGAGAAGTTGTGGTCAAGTCAACAAAAAATTGTTCAATGAATTTTTCACGGGTCTGTTGGTCTAGTTAGTGATCCTGATTAGGGTTTGATTTTCACCAAGAACAAATCTTTGCGATGAGCATGATTTTTCGTTCTGTGTCTTGGTGTAAGTTATCTTTAATATGTATTTAGAAAAATATAAGTAAGTTTATCAGTTGTCTGACAGGCTGTGCCTAGTTCCTAGCTGGGATCAGATGATAATGTGTAAGTTGTCTCAGGATATTATAAAGATACTTTAACATGTTATAAAACAAAGTCACACACAAGGCCTGCCTAACCATGATAAACTCAAACACTACCGACCGGATTTTCATTCATCAATTGATTTCTTCAATGAAGGTTTGTGTGTATCATTTATTTATGTTTTGTTTACACGTGCGAAACCGTTGGAAGGAAGTGGAGTTCGACGCTAAATGTTTAGAGAACTGAAGGGTTGGTAAGTTTTGAGCGATAGTTCTCTCGAGACTAAGACTGATATAGAAAATAAGTATCTTTTAGTTACGTGTTATTCCCGAACTACCAAAAAGTATGAACTACGAATAAGTAAAACTCGTGCACTGATTAACTCGATAAAGATTGAGGCTCAAAAAATGGTGTCAAAATGTTTTTATAGATAGTTTGATCACAGCTTTAATTGCCTTTAATGGTATAATAGAAACAATTTGTTTATCCAAAGAAAACTTCGTACTCATTTTTACTAAAGCACGCTATTTAGACGACCTCCGTGGTCGAGTGGCGTACGCACCGGTTTCAAGGTGTCGCTAGCTCTGAGGTCCCGGGTTCGATCCCCGGTCGGGTCAATGTAGAAATCAACTTTTCTACATTGTCTCGGGTCTGGGTGTTTGTGGTACCTTCGTTGTTTCTGAATTCCATAACAAAAGTGCTTTAGCTACTTACCTTGGGTTCAGAGCAATGTATGTGATGTTGTCCGCATTTATTATTTATTTATTATTATTTCTCAATGTTGTAAAACATTGTCATAATGTCTTAGTTTACTAAAAAACACTGGGTAATAATAATATACATTCATTATCTACCGCATATAAGAAGACTGCAATGTGGACAGCTACTGGCTGATATTATAAAAAGAAAATTCAACAAAAAAAAAACATAAGTGTGTAGCTTATAAGGCCTGGTATAAAAGTAAGGCAAGCGAAAATAGAACACCGCAAGTGAACTATTTAAATAAAGTCGTACGTCGATATCGCAAATTGACTGATGGATAGTCTGCACTTCGCCGAATCCACAAATAGAAGGATCCCCGTAGAACGTAATCATTCTTTTTTTGAATCCGTATGTGAAGATACTGGCAGCTTGTACACTAAAGTTTTGTTTCTTTTTTTCATTCTTTGTGGCATCGTGGATATTGTTTTGATTTTTTTATTTTCAAAATGGCTGCTTTTTTCTTATTCAGTTACGTTTTTTGTACTGTGTTTATGTAATTGTGGAAGTAGATATATTATTACAACATTACTTATAAATATGATCGTGCGTATGGTGCAAAATAATTATTATAACGTGCTCTCAAAATGAAGAAAACTATCGTAACCCCAAATTAACTACTCTATATTGCTAAAGTTTACATTGTCATAATTAACCAAAATAAGTTCTATATTAAACATGTACAGACTTAATTAGGCTTTATTGTTTATATAATGTGTGTTTAATTAAACTTTAAATTTAAATTAAGATACTTTATCAGTAGGTTAATGAATTAAATTCTGTTTAAGGACTCATTGATTTGACAAAACTCTTCAAATTATGTACCTATGTAAATACCTACTTCACATTTCACACCGTAACATTGTCTAACGAACTTCATAAAATAGCGATGGGTATTGCACTTCTCTATATTTTAAAAGGAAAAACACAAAGGAAAGTCGATATTAGAGTTACACAATGGGCTACCGAACCTTTCACAAACCTAATTGCTTCCTTAAATTAAGGTAAGTAAATAGCATTTGAAGGTTAAATACAAACTTATTTCAGGATAATATTCTCCATGAAAATGGGATCATGACTATTTTTTATTTTTATGTTCATCTTTTAGATATAGAAAATGTTAAAGACGTACCTAGTTTTTCTTTTAAAAAAATTATGAAGGTAGAGTGAATACTCTTTTTACGTGACGTCAAGTCTAAGCAAATTTTGTACCGAGCCGTGACATGTCTTATTAACCGACGAAAAAAACGGAGGAGGTTCTAGGACATATTTTTTTTCCTATTATCTAACTGGCGGACTATAAGTCTATAATAAATACTTTTTGACTTTTCATAACAAGTCATCTACGGGTTATTGTATAACGTATTCAACTCGCGTTCAGAACAAATGTTCTAATAATCCTTTAAACGCTGTATGAAGATTTTATCGAGAAACGTTCGATTTTGATGCACTTATCGATATTGTTAGTCATTTGTTTTGTCTTTAGATTTTATGACGTCTAAATTCGTGATGTTGGGTAGATTAAGGTGTATTATGTTTTTCATTCTAGACATTTTTCTGTTTTTATAAAACTTATCTGATGCGCATTATAATTAAATCTGGTACAAATGTGAAAACAGGGTTTGAAAAGTATATATTACTATATATCCAAAAAAAATATATTCTCTGGTCTTTTTTGGAATTGTAAGGCGTCAGATATTAAAGGTGAAACTGGGCCTTGATTCAGCTATTTTAAATGCATGTCAGTGGTCGGTCAGTGTAGGTACTTGTCATTGTGAATAATTTTCATATTCAGATAAGCCTACAATAAAATCTCATTAAACTCTCGAAGAGAATGATCGGAATGACCAATTAATGATCGTAATGACAGTTAGCAGAATGCCAATTATCGTAAAAATTACCAAATGAAGCAGGTCATTCGGTCAAATCAAGCAACTCTTAAATAGCTGTGTACTATTGTTATCAGCCCGCACTAAGCAAGTGTATCTATCAGTTATCATTCCTCATCCGTGTGAGATTACACCCGTATAACACGGGTCATTTCATCTTACGTCTACATAATGTATTTTAGTTAATGTTTCATTGAGAGTAGTTTAAATTGATTTCGATGAAAGAAAATGTTTTTTTTTATTAATTGGAAACTTAACATACTTAAATTAAACATGTTATCTTAACTATGTCCATTGTCCAACCATAAACCTTTGAAATGAAAACTTTAAATATGTATATAAATTTAATTATGTATTATTTTTACAGAATAAATCCAAGTAAGGCTTTATTATGTGAAAATGATAACTATCTTGCTTAAAACACTGTAAAAATGGATCCTTCCATAAACGATATCTTTTAAGCCATTCAATTTCTTATTATTATCTAGAACGCCTATTTTCTTAGGATGAATCTTATTAGTGCACTTAATGGCAACTGGAAATAGCTTTATAAATCCTAGAAGGGTCTATTTACACCATCAATATCTTCAAATTGAAGTATCGTTTCAAATTGAAGTATCGTTTTATTGAAGTATTTTTAAATGTATTTTGCCGAATTAATGATTTGGAATTATCTTGTCACTCCATAGCAATTATGTATATATTTGCAGCACTAAATTCAAACCACTTTCCTTGCTTTTTTTAGCTTATGCTGTCCCACTCTTGGGCAAAGAGCAGCAAAAATAGTTTTAATAAATAGAGTGAACTTGCTGCTTGTGATAAAAAAATGCTTAGGTATTGTTTTATTTTCTTATTGCAAAGCCGTATCTATCAGTGATTTATCGAATTGTTACTTTATTTAATCGCTGTTGAATTTTTCGCCTTTATAATTTTGAGCACAGATGTGTATAAATTTCGCTCATTTTGTTTATCGGTCGTCTGGTCACCATAGTACAAGCTCTGCTTAGTTTGGGATCAGATGACCGTGTGTGAGTTGTCCCAGGATATTTATTTGTTATTATTTTATTTATTATTACAAAACGAAATCGATTTCATGTCCTTAAAAAACAATCATGTATTCCTTTATCTATCATAAAACAGAATTAAATCAGACTCTCAAAATCTTTTACAATACCAAAATCTCTCTCGACGAATTAATCTGTTATGAAATTCAACAAGCCTTCACATAAGCACCTTAATGTGGAGAATCTCACAACAAACGTATTTAAGTTATTCATAATGTAGGGTTTCTACGAAGCCTGTCTAGGTATATTAGTTCTGCTCTAACAACCCTTACGCTGTGTTATTATAAATAATGGATTGCTGTAGATACATGAATTTATCGAGTTACGTGGTGAATTAGTTGGAGACTGATTTTGTTGGCAGTATGTCATACGTTACTGTTTATCTATAGTTAAGTCTATGGAACCAATAATGATAGGAATATAGAGAAAATATTATGGCTCATAAAATAAAAAATTATATTAAAGACGAGGAAATTAAGTTATAAATGTATATATATTTCCTTTTGTAAATGTGATAGGGGCAATTACACGAGACAATTTCCAGTCAAGACTAGCTAGCCTGGCTGACAGACTAACTAGCATGCTCGTTATTACACCGGACTTAATATCGCATGCTACTCAATCGCCAGTGTGAAGTTTTTGGTGTTGGTCGTCAGGTAAACAAGGTGGACGATGTCGATATCGATATTTTTAGTAATGCGCAAATAAGTTATTATTTTTTAATAAATTTAGGTTTACCAACATTTTTACACATACTTAACGTATAGACAAAGATTTAGTTTTAAGTAATATTATGTTGTATTCGCATTATGAAAAATATAATTATTTGTTTTATAAACACATATAAAATTAAGTACAGAATATAAAATTAAGTACAGAAAATAAAATCAAATAAAAGGTACGCGAATAATAGATGTCTAGTCTAAAATCTACTGAATAGTTACAAATTTTTTTCAATAGTGGAGATGAATTGACAAGTTAAAAAAAATAACCATTAGAATTATAAAAATAATGAGTTTCGAAGGTGCAATCAACGCAAAATCCTAAATAGTGTATATTATATTTCATCCTATTTTTCCACATGTGAATTATTTTAGCAGTTTTGAAACTGCACATGTCTTACGTAAAGATTGTGCAACCCTAGGTGTATCCGTCGGGCGGTCGGTAGAGGTCAAATCGCGTGCTTACAAGGTTAAAAAGTGCGGCAGCGTGCTTGCTCGTCGCGAGAAAGTCTAGTCGAGACTTTCTGCGGGCTAGCTGCGTGGTGTAGGGTTGCCTCCTGCAATTTATTATATAGTATCGTACTATGTTCATTATAATACAGTAAATTGTAATATATATAATAGGATAATAATATGGTACGAAAAATTGGTACTACATTTTCAACGGTAAATCAACTGTAGCACATTTTTATTTTCAAATATTTAAAAATATACTGGAATCTTTGCTCTAAGGTAATATATAAGACATTCATGGCAATGCTTAGTTTCAATAAATTTAATTAATTACTTTTAGTTAACAAAATCATATAAAAGATAAGCAAATAATAGATATTTTAGTCTCAAAAAAAACTACTGAATAGCGATAAATGCTTTTCAATAGCAGATATCAATCGAGAAGTTAAAACGAAGTACTAAAAAAATAATAAGTTTCAAAAGTCAAATCGCAAAATCCAAAATATGAAATAGAAAAGTAATCAAGGTATATTGTAATTTTATCCTATTATTAACAATTGCATGAAATAGTTTACTGCACTTGTCTTACGTAAAGATCGCAACCCTAGGTGTATTCGTCGGGCGGCCCGTAGAGGTCAAATCGCGTGCTTACAAGGTTAAACAGTCCGGCAGCGTGCTTGCTGGTTTTCGAGAAAGTCTACAGAGACTTACTGCGTGCTAGCTGCGTGGTGTAGGGTTACCATTTATAAACCACTCCACATCTTTTTTTACACATTACTGTCGATACTAATATGATTAACAGGAAAGGGTTTTTTTATATACCAAGTTTAAAGGTTTCGATAGTACTGGAAATTCATTATTTGGTGTGCGCTGAGAAAACTATTAATGATATATAAAAAATATGTTCTACGTGATTAAAGTACTCATTCCTACCTACAAATAAGTCCGCGAGGTACTATATCTAGCTATCATAGTTAAGTCATAATAGTATCCTTCGTGTTCCTAAAATATGTAATTAGATCGCCGGTAGAAACAGAACTTTGATAAATTCGTATCTTAGTATTAAATCTTATTTAAATTAACAGTTTTGTTATAAAGAGTATTTATGAAGCAGTGAAATAGTGTTTAGTAGGTACTTACTTTCAAATAGGATATTATTATCACTATCACTACATAGTATAAAGCAAAGTCGCTTCCCGCTGTCTGTCTGTCCTTGTATGCTTAGATCTTTAAAACAACGAAACGGATTTTGATGCGGGGTTTTTTAATAGATAGAGTGATTCAAGAGGAAGGTTTATATTATATGTATAATACATGCATAATATAGTAGAGAAACACAGATAATCCTAGAGGTTTTTAATGTAAGGTCGTAACTAAACACATTTTTTTGCGCTTACATTGCAAACGCTGGCTGAACCCTACGAGTTAGATCAAAATAATGTACTACAATATTGTGCACCTTAAAAAGGTCTAAAAAAAAGTCCGCGATGGTATATGTCTATCTCTTGGGGTTAACCCACAATAACCTTAATAAATAAAATAAAAAAAATAAAAAAAAATAAAATAAAATAAATAGCGTGGCGGTTGCGGCGGTACCGGCCGGGGGGCCCCGCCGGCGGCCGGGGGCGCGTGCCTATACCAAATAGTGCGTCGAAGGCCGCGCTTCGCGCTACAGCACTTTATGTTTATGTAGTATATTTAGTATCAGCATTGCACCCGTGCAAAGCCGGGGCGGGTCGCTAGTATTAGATAATTAATTTCTTAGTAATCACGCGTTACAGTCGATTAGATTAGTCGACTTAAACGCGTAATCGACATTCAATACGAGAACCGTTCGGCGCCGTGCGCCGCCGCAGCGCTATAAGCTTTCCTGTAAATATTTTAAGGGTATATATGCTTTGTGTTGTTTGTATATATACTTTCACTACAGTATAGTATCGACAAAGCAAATATCGATAGTTGACGACACTAGACTGAACAAACCGGTGAGCTAGCGATCGCACTGAGGAAGCACGCTAGTTAGCGTGCTTGCTGGCTTACTCTTATTACACGTTGAGTTGTCTTATTAAGACAGACTGAAATCGTCTCGTCTAATAGCTGCTTAAGAGTCAGCGCAGAAAATTTAGATAATCAGAGCACGCAAAATGCTCTTGATGAAATTTTGTAAAATGAACACAACATTTTGATCATTTTCATTAGAAAACACATTGTTGAACAGGTGAAGTTGGAACTTCGACTCGAAACGAAGAAAAATCATTGTACCGTCTACTGTGTTTTGACCCTAAAATTAAAATTTGAAGTTTGTTAAATTAAATAGTAAATAATTAAAATTTAAAGTAATACTCACTGTAAGCGCTGACGAGGGCTGAAGCCAGCATAACCATTGCCACGACGAATTTCATTGTTGATTGTATTTTTGGATGTATTTTACCTGCTGGACTAAAAAGAAAATGTTAATTTTAATGTACCGTACACTTCTAATAAATAACATTAAATATAATAGAACAAACAATATATAAAAAAAAGTCGAGTAGTATTCCAAGTAGATCAAAATTAAATGTCTAATATTCCGTTTTCCAGACCATCTTTCCAAATTAATAAAAAAAAAATATCTAGTAAATATTATCGACCTAATTTTCTTTTGTTTTCAGTCACTCAACGTAATATACTGTATTCAGCTGAATCCGGTCAGACTGGAAGATGAGACCCGAACATAGCTTGGGAAATGGCTAGGCAAAAGAGACGAAAAACGAAAGACGAAGCTTGGAAACTGTGATGGCAATTTATTCAGTTTTATTTTCCATACTAGCTGTGCCAGCGACTTCGTTCGCGTTGATGACGAAACTTATCAATGAATGACGAACTTATTATTGATTGTAGCGTGATGAAAAGTGTACTATAACCTGCCCAGGAGTATGAAGAATAATTGTACCAAGTTTCGTTAAAATCCGTCGAGCAGTTTTTGTTTCTATAAGGAACATGATACAGACAGACAGACAGACAAAAATTTTACTGATTGCATTTTTGGCATCAGTATCGATCACTAATCACCCCCTGATAGTTATTTTGAAAATATATTTCATGTACAGAGTTGACCTCTCTACAGATTTATTATGTAGTATAGATTAAAATTCTTAACTTACAAAGACTCAACCATGTACCTATTTAAGTCTGTAATTTTCTTCTGGACCAATCCCTGAAGCGACTTAATACAAACTTAAGTTGCCAACGCCAGTCTCATCTATTTGATCTCGATCTAACATGTTTAAACTTTCAAAAGGTTATGCGGCTACCTATCTTTAATCTTAAGTTAAGCTGTTACTGTAGATAAAGAAAATGTTTAATATCCTATGTATGTAAGTTAATATTGTTTAGTGGTTCTCGTTTACTCGATTTATCTTGAAATTGCAAATGTTTGGTACTTTGGTTTCGTTTCGATAAAATAATATTTAGTTATAAATTTAAAGCTACAAACGAAATTATTCGAAGGAGTTAAATCGTATCGGAAATATAGCAGTAAATAATTTGTAACACAATTCTTTTTTAGTGCAAGAAAATTGTATTGATCTTGACAAAAACTGGTAATTAAATCACTAATAAAATATGTACATACTATATTAAATATACACAATTTATTCCAATTCTTTAGTAACTAAGTTACTAAAAGATTTTACCAAAATATAGAAAAACACATTTCCATTAAATTTAAACCACTAAACTAAATAGGGTTTTCCTTTTTCCGTCAACCATTGCAATTAAAACTTTAACCCCGATTTCATATTACTATTTATAATACAGTTTCTGAACTAAATATTATGTATGTTAGTAGTACCTACTTATAAATTCATATTGAAAAGCCACTACTGTCGTTGGGAATTAGTACACATGGCGGGATTTTGTTAAGATGACGTCACGTATGTACCTAAAGGTTTTATACGATGGCCTATCACCTACTTGAGATCAGAATGAAGATTAAATCGTATGTTTTTATGAGTAGCTACTTTTCGAACGGCTCACATGGTAGAGGAACTTTTAAATCGTTTACATGGTGAAATGTTTTTGGATCATATTGTATAAATTTTCCGTTTTTGATAAGCTATTCAGAATATTTAATGAAACTAAAAACTGTCTGCATTATTTTTTCTATTAAATATATTTCGATTTTGATTGATTCGTTTTTAATATTTTTAATCATTAAAATATTGTTTTAATCTAGCACTGTGTACACCAATCATTTATTTAATAAATTAAATAGACCGTACAAAATAATAAGGCCATTTTATTAAATTGCCAATTATTATTATGACATAGCAAATAAGTAATAGAAAAGTGATAAAAAAATTATACACTTCACGCATTAAATTTCAGTTTTACACATTTATTATTTTATTATAAAATTATTTTTATATTTAAAGAATTGTGCGTTGACTAATTTTAAATGAATTTTAAATAATAAATTTACAGTACAAAACACAGTCATAATATTAAATATATTTTCATTTATTAAACTTATGTTTGATATAAATTAAATTAAAAATACTTAGAAAAAAAAATGGTAAAGGACTGAAAACGAATGATTTAAATAACATGAAGAAAGTTTTATTCAGAGGAAGAAGTTTTAAAGAACGGTGCAAATAGTTGACCAGATTGCCACTGCAAGAAAGTTTGTAAAAAACGTGCAGTAAAAAGTAACTTCCTTGACTATTATTGAGTAAGTTCTTGTGTCTTTATGATAATGAGATTAAATTTAGAAATAATAATGAAGATAGGATCTGCAAAGCCCATCATATTTTATTTTATTTGGTTTCATACGATCGCAACGTAGGCTTTTAAAGTCTGATCATGTTAATCTGTTATCAAATTAAAAGTCAATTTTGATTTGATTGGCTATAACTAATAGCAATTTATCAGAATTTGATTTGAGCTACATCAGATAATTATTATTTACAGATATTTATATTGAATCAGCTTTTCAGAAACTTGTAGTAATGCACAAAAAAAACAGCGCTGTTCACAATAAATATTAAAGTACTTCAAATGCTCTGCTCTTGTATTTTTGGGTCTCTTACAAAAAAAAAACAGCTATAGTTTATTTTATTAAGTTTAAGTAAATTAAGTTCAAAGGGATACAAAACCATATTTCGAGGTGAATTTGAAAACTAAATGCAACACGTTTTTTGAAAAAATATTTTTATGCAGTGGGCTATATCTTTTAGGAGTAGATTATTATAATGGTAAATCACAATAAAAGACGACGTCAAAAACTCTTATATTAACTGTCATGAAAAATTTAGTAAAAATTGATTATTTTATTCTCCATTACTTAGATAAATATTCTTTTGTTCAGCATATCTGACGTTTGTCTTTAGGTAATATAAAAAAATTGTTATTAGGCTGTTAAGTTCAAAATATTTTTTTCAAAACCGAAAGTTTGACGTTTGTCTAAGATATTTTATTCCCGATTTTTTTTATTACGTTTTTTTAGATACCTATGTCCTCAGCCAATTACAACAGTTTACTAAAATCCGTTTAATCTAAATTTAGAATTTTAAAATATTTATTATTGTACAATTTCCAACAAATAAAAAAACACTTTAAAAAAAACAGAGTTATTTTTTTGAGTGAGGCACATGTATTCACTTACCTCGTCCACCTGTTGCACGTCGAATGCTGTACCGTGATCCGTATCCCCAGTTTATATAGGCCCCGACACCGGAGAAATGGCCGAGATTCTCAAACTTTACGATATTATAATACACACTGTTTTATATTTGTACCAACATAGTTTGGGAAAAGGCTAGGCAGATGATGATGATAATTTGATTTAAACAAAAAATTTATAAAACAAAAAACATAAACTAATAACAATTATAAAATAAAATAATTGTAACGCTCGATTTTTTAAAATTATTGGCACTTTGCAAAGTTGTGTAACATTAATAAAAAAAAACAACACTATATTTTTGAATTTGGATTTTGGAACTAATAATTTAATACTATCTTCTTTTTTTATAGATGGAAATGGCAGCTGATTTTCTTACTCCAGTCTCCAGCCAACAGAACAATTTATTTAAATGAACAAATAATTTATATTTTATTTTTTAAATCTAGATCAATAAATAGCACTCATGTGTTGATCGATCAAATTCAAATTAGAATCGAAATGTAAGCAGTGGGCGCGTTTTTGATGATCCGTGTAATTAAATCAGGCCATGTAAACTTAATGACCAATTAATGACTATTTGTCTAGACTATATTACAATAACGTTATACAATCGGAAAATATAAATACAGACTTTATTAAAATCCTAATAACCTAATTTAGTTTTTTTTTTATATTTTAAGAATTGTATAGATATTTGTAGAAACTTTTTTAGTAGAAACGGATCCATTAAATCATTTATTACTTTAATTTTTGATTTCGAGTTTATTGTGCAGATATACATTTTCAAAGGAGCAGAAAGTCAAATCGCTATAAATTGAAACTGCCTGAAAATAATACTCCTGTGTGAGCGCTTCAAGAGCTGTCTTGCCGCCTAAAGCAAATAAATTCTTATTTCGGTAACTAATATGCGCGTTTAGCTACGCTTCACGAAAGAAAATAAAGAAAGGCACGAATGCAGCAAAAAATTAGCTTTGCCCGAACGATTCTATACTAGTTATATCTTCTATAATTCACGAAGAACACATCAAGATTCACAAAAGAAAACCATAATAATGATAATATAAAAAGGAAAGCATAGTAAAGCGTTAGAAAATTGCCTACTTCTTAGAGTTCAAACCAACATCATACAACATTTTATACAAAGCTGCCGCGTGGTTGCCGTCCAAGCCGGAATGTCAGAATGAGCTTCAAGTAGGTTTAATTATTTGTTTTCGTACCACAATTTTAATGCCATTACCTACAATCTACTCAAACAAAAAAATCTATATAAGTAGGTAGATAGATTTATGTATCGTACCTAACCAATTTAATGTAAACGAATTTGCAAAAGAAAAGGTACATAATATCTACCTTATCGTTTGTGAATTCGTTTAGATTTTCGTAGCAATGTCTGACACATTTTCCGCAAATCCGTTGCAAACTTTGAGCGCCTATGTCCGTGATGGTAGCGAAATCACGTCCGCTGAGTTTAAAGATAATTCATTTACGTTTGGCCCCGTGGCTTTGCCTGCCCGCCCGCGCTCAAACAACACTACTTTTATTCATGGACGTTTCTCCTTAGTCATTGTAACATTGATTGCTGGAAAAGGGGTGATTATCTTTTGAAAAAGATGATAGAAGAAATAGATCTTTCATTTTTAGTTAAATTTTTGAACTGACTTTTTTGTGGGTATATTAGACTTTTTTTAAATAAAGTTGAAATTAATGTGGTTTTAAAAAAAAGTACATTTGTTTATGCCTAGTTAACAGTATTAGGTACGATGTTTTCTTATAAGCAATAACATAAAGACCGATTTACACCATGTATCAAATTGTTTTAGAATTTCATAGAATATGATGGGGTGGGGATGGAATGAGCATTCGCTCGTTTGATGTAAATTAGCCATTACATTCTGAAAACACGGAATCGCATACTTATAAAAATATGTAGCTAATTTATGTCATTAAATAATCCCAAAAACTCTTCTTCCCGAACTCTAGAGTTTTAGAGCTATTTTACGGCAAAAAAAAATATGTTTTGATTAGAGAGTATGTAGGTTCTCCCATATAATAATATTTATTAAAAATCGATTCAGAAGATTGGTTGTTAAATAACAGAAAATATGCGTAGGTATATTTTTCCAGTTTTAATTGGTTATGTTTATACTTACCTTGAAGACGGTTTTTTATGTAATCAATTATTACCGGCAATTATATTATTATTTTAGAGCCTACTTGAGGAAGAAATAATTATTATATTATAAAGGATTATGTAAACATTACGAATCTCATTTATCAAGCTATAGTATTAGGTTCCCTTCAGCGGAGGCCGATGTTATCTGCGAATTGACGTCATAACTCCAACTTTTAAATACCGTTGTTCAGCTAGAAAAGATATAAAAGATAGATAAGGTAAACTGAAAAGCATTTTTTATGTGAAATCAGACATTTATATGTAGGTATATCTGTAAACTACAAGGGAAGGTAAATTATTAGGGTTACGCTATTTATAAAAAAAAATTGTTGACTAGTTTAACCGACTTTCGAATTTTTATTAGCAAATTCAATAATATCTCCTGAAAATTGTAAATCATTAACAACATATATTTTGGACATCCATAAGGGTATATACATTTTTTGAAGTCGGTTTTTTACATTTATGTGATAATAATTATTTTCGTCCAACATCATGATGAATTTAATAACAAAATAATAATGTTACAGCATATTGGATAATCAATCAGTGAAGATGTACAGAAAACTATGCGAGAATTAATTTAGCTAATTAATAGTCTAATCACGTCATCGATCGGTGACGTCACAGGTAGGGTAATACCCCTGAAGGTAAACTATGTTTTGCTTCATGTTTAAAAGGAATATTCATATGTATACTGATATTTTGGAAAACGTATAATCATGCCTCTTGTAAGTTGAAATTATTTACCATTTTCAGAAAATGTTGACTGTTTTGGGAGATAATTTTCAATGATATATTTTTGATTGATGATTAATGATTTAATCGTCTTTTGTGACTTATAGAGTCCTGAATTTCAAGTACCGTATGTACTTACTACATAAACATACTTATGCGTTTTTTTGAGAGTAGGCTCTATGCTCCTTTGCGCATTTTTCGACCTTCCCTTAATCCTATAGATCAAAACTTAGGTAGCATATAAAAAACCACAAGCAATTTTTTTTTGAAACTTAATATTTGAAAATACCTAAATAAATAAATATTTTTACAGTTTCTTTAATTGTATGTGTGTTTATCTAATGTAAAAATCATTATAAAACTTAATTCGCTATTATGTACTTGTACATGTATCACTATTACAAGCAAATAATTCTAAGACTAAGGCCTCGTGTTATTGTTGTTGTAGACACAAGAGGTAAACCGTCTTGATTTCAGTGTAAGCAACGTTGAAAGAGAGGGTTCAATCAAATAGGGTTGTCACTCTTAAACGTGTCAAACGTGACTTAAAATAAACTAAAAAACATTTGCAGGTAAAACTTAATTTAAATTATAAAATATTTAATTTATTTCTGTGCAAGCCTTTTGCATGCTGATTTTATTATTGAACAGGTCTATTCCTCGCAACGGGATGTCATAGTATGTAAACTATTATGTGTCAATACTATTGTTTTATTCTACGTTATTTTTGAGTTAAAAATGGGATACAAAAACTCATGATTACTGTATATGGTATTAAGTAACATTCGTGCCAACCCTAGTAATAACGTAAATGATTTAATTACACTCAAACTAATTGATACCTTCACGGATCGTCGGCCCAGCGCTGGACGAATACGTAGGGTCCTCTTTTGATATCTATCACCAGAAATGTCGAGGAATATAATATACTATACAGATATTACAATACAGTGATACATGATTGTGAACTTTCGCAATCCTTGACTGATTTAGGCCATATTAATTACATGTTAGAAGTGGAATGGTGCAAAAAAGTATATAGCTGTTTTTAGAGATACCTATCTATGGAAAACGGTGGTCACTTAATTATATGAGCCAATTGCCAATTTTTAGACAATGCTATCAAAAATAATAATGACTTAATAATTAATAATTATTTTTTTAAACCTTGTTGAATTGAAGGCCTTTGTCCAACAGTGGGACAGTATAGGATAGGAAAAAATTACAAAAAACCTGTTTACAAGATTTTAAAACTACATGACATGTGTTACATTTCTCGGGCCATTTAAAGTAAACCTTTAGTCCAAAGAGCCTCAAAGTAGTACATCAAAAAATAACTTAATAAACAAGTCATTTCTTCGACACGCCAACTTATAAAAGGGTGAACAAAAACAATCCTACCGCGATTTACATATAGAATAGCTGTTCCATTACGTTTGAGAGTAGTACGTAGGTGGCGAATCCAAGAGAAGTCGTAAGGAATGAGCCTACTTACACGAGCCTATCATAATGAATCTTTATTTATAATTCAAAACTCTGATCAACAAAATGTCTGTCGAAGAGTTTTGTAGTTGGATGGTGAGGTTTTGATACTTTCATGTTAACATTTTACATTCTGACTAATTTCATTTAAAGATTTTTATGTTGTTAATGTTTTATTGATAAACTTAAATTAGGTTTGCACTAGCAAATACTTTTCTTAATGTAACATGGAATGATATGGAAAGCGTCGGTTATAAAAGAGTGAAGTAAGATAAACAAAAAATAATTAAGTTATTATACTTAATAGTATTCATCTTGGTTATCATAATGTATTCGATGATCTTCGTGTTCAGTAAATCACTTATATTAATTTTAGTAAATCTATTTTTTTATTTGCATACTGTAGGTACTTATTTCTACTTCTTGTTACTACTAGTAATTAAAAATAATTAAAGTTCTTCAGACCTACTTCTACTAAACGTAACGTCTAACTATACGTAAGTAACTCGGTAATGTTTTAAACTCATTGGTTTAACTAACTTTTAAATTCGAAGACTATAAGCTTTCAAATTATTTTTTTCACAAAGTATCAAGACCGTTTACCCGCACAACATATCCGAAGTTAATATGATCACGTATAGCATCCGGCACTCAGTCTCCATTTGCAGGGCGCGTGCTAAGCGTAGCTCTAAATAATTCATACTATACTGTAGACCGAACAAAATCAGGTTCTAGTGTCTACAGAACATTACTGTCACCACTTTAGGGTTTCGAATTAAGTGATTTTGTATTTCTATGAACATAATTTTGCTTATGTTTTATCTGTTTCTAGATTAATATACCTAATAGGGAATTAGTTAACACTAATTTTCAGTATTTCAGCTAAATGAGTCTATTAAAATTAGTATTGAGTCCGATGTTCGAAATTATGTCAAAACCCTAAGGTATTAAATATATATTTTTGTCATATAAACAAAAGTTAGAAAGAAAGATCATGTTTGTCACTGCATGTAAATATGTAAAAACCTGGCTAGTTTTGTCAACGATAATGTCAGACAAAAAAGATCTTTAGCCAAATCTGTAGTCCTATTTTTATGAGTAATAAAATAAGGTCCAGAAATGTAATTTGAGGCTATGGGAAACCTTCTGCAATAGCGTATTAATGTAAAGTTGAACTTTAAAAATGAAATACCCTGAATATTTAATGTTTTAAGCTCTTTGATAGGGCAAATGTCTGTTATCTAAGTGTGAGGCAAAGTTAAATATAGAGCGATATTGTTCTCAAACAGTAACTCCCACAATACAAAACATTTTGTGTGGGCACGGCACAAAACCCTCGGTTATAGGTTTGCTTACGTCAGAACACAGATCTACCAACATAATAATAATTCCTTATTAATTATTATGTTGGTAGAACTGTATTTCTAAGGTGTTACAGCATGTTGATCACAGCAAATTTTACGTATTGCAAAGTAAAATTACATCTGAGGTACTTAGAAGGCAACACATTATATCGATGTATTTAATTGCCAGTTTAAACAATCAGGGTAGAATTTAAAGCTACAAATGTAGGTATATTTTGATGAATACCCATACACCAACTCTTTATTTCTACTTTTTTTTTAAGTTATGTTTTTCCTACGAATTGTTGACGGATAGATTTTTTCACTGTAGAACTATAATATATATATTTTTTTTTTATAATATTCCAGTACATCTCACACACGGTTATCTGATCCCAAGCTAAGCAGAGCTTGTGTCATGGTAACCAGACAACTGATAAACTTACTTATATATTTCTAAATACATACATATTAAAGATAAAGTAAAACTAAATTCTCTAGTTCAAATATATATCTATCGCACCATTGTACCTACTAGATACTTTTTTAGCATTCAACAGACGACACTGAAGTAATTATCATGATTAAATTATACTTATTTAAAATTCTATAACTTTCCACCTTTTAAACTTTGTCGTCCGTGCTTTGAATACTATTGTAAAATCCTTATAAAATGAAAAAAGGAAAGAGTTCTGTTCCGTTCATTTCATAGTGAGTAAGGAAATAGGGATGATTGCAATTTTTTATTTTTTTTTTCCAATTTTTCTATAATATAAAAATAATACAAGTATATTTTATTTTGTCCCGTAAGCAAAAAATTATGAAGATACTGTGAGTACAAATCTTGCATGACTGCTTGTCTCGTCTAAGCAAAAATTGTACCAAGTCGTGACGTCACAAACCCCCAGTCCTGAACTTTAAAGCGGTTTATCTTCGTATTTTGTAATTGATTTGATACTAGTAAAAATACGTGTCTATTATATTTTGATAATCTAAACTTTTCATACCCAGCCATCTACCCTATTAAAATGAAACCACAATACGTTAGACTTTAACTCATTTATTTTTAACATGAAACCAAAAACTGCCTACATCCAAACTATATTTATAATCTTATATGTATATAAAATTCTCGTGTCACAATGTTAGTTACCATACTCCTCCGAAACGGCTTGACCGATTTTTATGAAATTTTATATGCATATTCAGTATGTCTGAGAATCGGCTACTATCTATTTTTCATACCCCTAAGTGGTAGTAGGTAGGTAGTAGGCAGGTGCTAGGTAGAAAAAATTGCATTGCAACGCATGTCGGGTACAGCTAGTAAGTGTATAAAAAGCGTAGCTTTTATTATGATGATATTTTCCCAAAATCCATTCTTTTAACTTTCAAGTTCCCAAAGGACTTTAGTTCTCTCAGACTCCATTTTTATCCAATTTAATAATGTACAAAATGTAAAACGTTCTATATGGAGTATGCTGTATGGAGTGGACAGATTCACTTTTTCAAGATTGACTTCTCAGTATTCGACCATCACACATAGCAATATTAAAGTCAACATGAAAAACTTGTTGGACATTGAAAATAAGCCTTAGTACAATGAAATAAAGGCGCTCATTTTCAATGTTTCGTATGATATAAATAAACATAAATAAATAAATAAATGCGGACAACATCAAATACATCGGACGGGCCTGTTGGTCTAGTGGTTAGTGACCCTGACTGCTATACCGGAGGTCGTGGGTTCGATTCCCGCCCAGGACAAATGTTGTGTGATGAGCATGATCATTTGTTCTGGTGTCTGGGTGTAATTTATCTATAATATGTATGTATTTAGAAATATATAAGTATGTTTATCAGTTGTCTGGTTACCATAACACAAGCTCTGCTTAGCTTGGGATCAGATAACCGTGTGTGAGTTGTCCCAGGATATTACATTGTTCTGAACCCAAAGTAAGTAGCTAAAAGCACTTGTGTTATGGAAATCAGATACAACGAAGGTACCACAAACACTTAGACACGAGGCAATGTAGAAAAGTGATTTTCTACATTGACCCGTCCGGGGATCGAACCCGGGACCTCGGAGCTAGCGACACCTTGAAACCGGTGCGTACACCACTCAACCACGGAGGTCGTCAATATGGAACCAAATCATACTTTTTTATACAAAGCCATGTAAAATCCATGTATAAATCGATACCAATGTCATCACAAACAAGTAAGTAGCTACATGTAATTCGACACATCTACATAATAACAATCATAATTATTATTACTCATACATCTATACTAGTAGGTATATAATATAATATAATCCGAAAGTAATTCTGTCTGTCCGTCTGTTACTCTTTCCCGGTTAAACCACTCAACCGATTTAGATGAAATTTGGTATGAGGTAAGCTTGGACACTAAACAAGGATAAAGGCTTTTTTCTGGGAAAACTGACCCCCAAGCGGGCGGATCCACGGGCAATAACCAGTACGATGTAACTGCATTTTCCACAGTTGTTGCATAAAGGCCTACATAACCCGATTAGTACTGCATCTAGATTCCGTTACGTAGGTATAAATATCTAGTCTAGCCCGGGATATGGGTATTAATTTAGTTTCGTGTCTCATACTTGTTGTAACTGCACCGTACAATGTTTGCAGAGTTTACGTGTTTGTTACTCGTCATGTTTCTCAGAAATTGCTGGACCAATTTCGATTTTCTTACATTTAAGTGGGACACAGTTTGAACTCACAAATTATGTATTAAATTGGTAGGTAAATTAAATGATTGTAGGTACTTATAGTGTAACTGAAATAACCGTAATAAATGTAATTGTTTTAACTATCATAACGGTAAACACATTGTATTAAAAAAAAAATACTTTTTACGGATTATGTCGCGGTTTTTTTCACATAGAATTTTTATAGATTTGATATTATCTTACAATTTTAGCAACCAATTACTTGTAGCATATATAAGGTTTAAAAATATGTGAAACTATTTGATTTTTGTTCATTTTATAATTATTCTGCAATTCAGGAAAAAAAACTCAAACAAAAAAACTCTTTCAGTTAAGATATAGCTCGGCCTAAACCTTGTATAGCCCACAGCTGGGCATAATCCTGCCTTTAGAACCTAACTCTCTCGTGTCACTCTTGTACCAAAATACCAACAAGCCAACACATGTCATATGGCCAATGTTTGTATCTGAACCAAAACGGTTTTATAACGGGATGATCACTGCTATACCAGAGGTCGTGGGTTCGATTCCCACCCAGAACAAATCTTTGTGTGATGAGCACGATCATTTGTTCTGTGTCTGGGTATAATATATCTATAATTTGTATGTATTTAGAAATATATAAGTATGTTTATCAGTTGTCTGGTTACCACACAAGCTCTGCTTAGCTTGGAATCAGATAACCGTGTGTGAGTTATCCCGGAATATATTATTATTATTATATAATCACATTTGTGCACGCGTACAGTGCAGGTCAAAGAACAGGGTCACTAAAAATAAATAAATATTAATTATTTTTTGGTTTAGTCTCTGATCCTGTTTTATTTTAGAGTGCATTTTGAACATACTTTTTGTAGAGTCAATAAACGTTGTAAAGTAAAAAATAAAAGTAAGGATGAAAGCTATACTTTAGTATTTTTTTTATCCAATATATATAAATATTATATATATATATATATATTATAAGTAAATATTGTAAGCATAATTAATATAATTATGTACAATTAAATAAATGTCACAATTTTTTAATTAAAGTTAAATCGGCTCTTCTTTGTGCCTATTCCTTTTCGATTAGCAATTAACTGGCATTGCTATTAGCCATTACTGATAAAACGCTAACAAGTAACATCGGTTAAGCGTAGAAACTTGCTGTTCCTTAAAACTAATATAGTTCGCTTAACAAGAGTAATATCGTAAAGTAAATTGATGCTACGGGAAATCTCTAATTAATTGTTTTAATTAATCTGCCCCCAGCTGGGATACAAGCATATTAACTTCGATAGCAGGTAAATAGGTACAGGAGCATTATACTAAGTAACTAATATAAGAAATTGAACTTCCATTTGTATGCAAATGTGTGTGTCATGGCATATGATCCTAGTACTAAGTATACACAATAATACCGAGCTTTGATAAAATGATAAGTCTAACTGGCCAATGCTCTATTAACTATTTATTTCTGGAACAAGAGCAAAAGTTTATTTCAGTGCCACCTAGCGAAGGGATGTAACAACACCACACTACCAAGCTAACCAGGTTTTGTTGTTTACTCACAGCTGCAGCGCTCACAACGACATCTATTTACACGGCGGAGAACTAAGTCTTAGATCGCTTGTAGCGTTACTAGTGCCATCTAGCGAGGGGTTTGAGAAAAACATCTCACGAGGATTTGGTAGAGATGGCAGACCCTGTACCTTTCCTTGGGGTTGTTACATAAAACAACGTCGGTTTGAAAATTTCAATAGATAGCGCCACCAACACAGTAGTAGTTTAGGAACAAAGAGATTTTGGCAATAACTCTTTTCTGTATCTGATTAATTAAGTAGTAACTACATTTAAAAACTATCCTACATGCGAAGATTGCCTGTTATATCAGACTAACCTTTAGCAGCGTAGAGCTTTTAAGCTGGCTTAGTATTGGACTAGGTTTTAGCTCATTCCCTTCACACGTACCTAATTACTTATGTATAAAAATTATAACAGATTACAATATATACTTGGATAAATATCCGAACTTTTACTTTTGTCGGTATAAGAATGACTATAACCTTAGTTTGCTAAACATAAAACGCTTTTTAATCATTTTTCTCAAGACTCATACATTGAAAAAAACATCATAAGTATATAATATAGAACTGAATTTTATAGGTTTAAACTGGATTCCTCCTAATACAAAGTCTGCAAAGAGACAGACGTGCCATTTTTATAAAAAAAAAATTTCATTAGATCATAGACGTGCTATTGAGAAAATAATAATAATAAATAACGCATTCAAAGTTTTAAGATTTTGTTCTTACCATTTTCACTTGTACTGTCAGTCTTTTCGTTTCAACTATTTGTAACTGTTTCTTTGTTTCATGTAGTACATACTTCACTTTTTTTTTGTAGTGCATAATGAACTACGCGATTGATATTGATGACGTGCCAAAAATATTGTGTCGCGTGCCACTTTTGCACGCGTGCAATTTTTTCGCCATCCCTGGTCTAGGCTATAGTAAATATCTGCCCTACTACATTATACCTACGTATACTATAAAACAATTTTAAATTACCATAATTATAGAGATGCACAGATACTGATATGCTATGTGAACTTAATGCATGTAAGATCGGGTCAGACTACTGGATTTTTTAAAACGCAGGAACCGTTCAGTGTTTTACGATTTCTTTTAAACAATTTGCAATCACATAAAAACATTACATTAAAAATACGCAAATACATTTGTAAAAAGAAAAATAGTTTCCATTTAATTACCTAGACAGATGATAATGTCTTGTTATTCCCTGAGGGCACAGATTTTTTAACCCCTGGCACAAAAGAGGAGTGTTATAACTGTGACGTATCTGTTTGTCTGCAGCATCCTAAAAGAATAAATAGATTATGATGTTTTTTTTGTTGCTGACCTAATCTGGATAGTTCTTAGCCATATTTATTTGCAATAATAAGAATAATGTCGGATTTTTCTTAAATTTAAATTCATACAGTGTTGATCACCTTCCTACTTCTAAATTAAAAATAAACACAGTTTGTAACGGTAAGTACACAATAAATAAAGTTCCTTTTCAATGTCAAAATAGAGACAAAGATGTGGTCTAAACAATATGAAATAGTGCGGGGTAATTTGATTTTTAATTAATGACAAATACTGAAGCGTCACTTAATTTTAAGTCGGCATTAAGCCTTACGATATTTCTATCACTTTAAAGAGACATTTGGAAACTTGCTTTTACATATTCGTCCATTTATTTCTTAAGAGTGATATTCCTGCGTGTTATTAATTCTAAGTTGTTGGCCTAGTGGTGCTAAGCGCGACTGCGACGCTAGAGGTCTTTGTTCGGTTCCCAAGTCAACCAAGGTGTTATTGGGTTTTTCTATGAAATTCTCAGTAGCTGGTCGGAGTTTGGATTTGTGCCTGGTTAGTGGCAATAGGCTTGCCCCCTATTACATGGGACTAAACATACCGGCGAACTGTGGGTGTACATTGGTACACATCTGCCTAACCCTTCGGGGATACAGGCGTGATGGTATGTTATGTTATGTTTATGTTATTAATTCTACTTATTTTACCACCAGCATTTTTCCAATACACAATAAAATAAAACCGCCCTAGTGTACAGTGCGTCGGTATTTGCATAATAATTGCACGCCATACAGGAAGTTTGGTGGCTGGTTACCGTGTACCGTGTGCCGTGTTCATGCTATGTGATGCTATTGTTTTACTTTGTTATGTACCACCATTGTTGGGATATGGTTTTAATTATAATGTATTGTATACGAATAACGCTAGGGTGTAAAGCCTTATTTTTTAAATATTAGGTTTATATCGCTTTGGATTTGGTTATAAAAATGGTCTGAAGGGCAGTTTATAGCGAAATTAATATTTATTTCTTAAACCATCATGCTGTCTTCTTATCTTAAACTATGAAACTGCTCTATTTTCATGTACCTACTACATGTTACAGATATGTGAGGAATAAAACTTAAAATATCTACCTTGCATGGTTAGGAATTTTATTTCACGATTACAAACAATTAATTCCATCTTTTAAGTTCTTGAAGGATTGGAAATACCAATAAGGTTGTATTTAAAAATGAAAAGAATGAGCAAATCTTCATGAGCCCATTTACATGCTAATCAAATTTAGTAAAGTTTGCGATTCTCTATAAACCTCTCCACATTTTCTTGCAAATAAAGATATTCAATTTGATAAAACATCAGTTGCATTTAATACTATTAACAGACGATCGAACTTGGTTCGGGCCGGACAGCGGATTTGGTACGCTCCGTACCATATCCGGTCGTCTGGAGAGTTGTCCGCCGAACATTATTATTATTATTTCGTGTCCGGTCGGTTCGATGGTTTGCGCGTCGAATTTGGTCGGCTTCGTACCAAATCCGCCGGTGTGTAAGCTCGGACCGGACAAACGCACGGCAGTCGCGATCGAAACCTTCTGGAGGTAACATTAAGCACATTTGGAAAATTTTCACATTATCACATTTTGCACTTTTATCTTACTAAAAGATCAAGATACAAAAGTTTATTATTTAATTTTTGTTTTTGTTTATTTTAATTTCGGTTATTTATTTAATTTTGGTTAATTTTACTTAATTTAAGTTATTAATGACAATTTTAATCATAATTATTATAATTTCTTATTCTTTCAACAATTTCTATGTTAAAATATATTAACTGTATCAAACTAACTTGATTTTGTTATTTCAATATTTCTATATAATTGTTATTTAATAAATCCTGTATTAACTATGTATTTAATATCTGTTTTGTAGCATGATTGTATGTAGTATACTGTAAATGGTGTGCATACCTGTAAGTGACGTATTTACACTGTACATAAATTATGGAAATGATGTAACAAATCCTAATTGTAAATATGTCGTTGGTTTGCCTTTTCAATAAATAAATAAATAAATCAATAAATTATAAAATGTGCGTAATGTTATTATTAAAATAATGGCCGGATCACATTTTTGAGTAACACAGTTATGTCTAGTCTCAAACTTTAGTAAACAGACCAATTACTTATTCCGAATAGCATTAATTTTTAATGTACTTAAGTAAGTGATGTCCTGAATCTTGGGGCAGAAGTCCCGGAAAAAAATAGTGTCGTAAGGAAGTCTCTTCCTTCTCTATATTAATCGAAGTTTAGGTTAATAAGCCCTACCTATTCCTATCACTCTAATAACTAATAATATACTATAACGAAAATTATAAGGTTGATGTGTAGGCTTTAAGTACTTTAGTACTAAATTCATCACGATTTTTCAAATATATTTTTGCCTACTCCTTTCTTTTTTTTCGTGATGTTTGTGGCGGCATTAAACAACAATCGCAATTTTAGCGCGCTTGGATAACGTCGGAGGCATGACGTCTGACCTGTGTGTACGCCACGCGGTTAGTGCGAGATCCGGCGGTCTGTTGTGACTAGCGGATCGGTACGCCGTACTAAGTCCGCTGTCCGGCCCGAACCAAGTTCGATCGTCTGTTAATACTATAATAAACAAAAACGAGTCATAACTACTTTTAATTGTAGCCAAAATTTACTAATAATTGACAAACAAACCACTCAATAAACTACCGTCCTTTTCCCTAACAGAGCCTAAACAAGTGGTCACTTAAGCGTCGATCATTCGTCACTCAGATGTAATCCTGTTATAACGCTCAGCTGACACCGCGGCGAGCGGCGGGCGGCGACTTGAGCTGTAGCATTCGTTTTTGAAAGGATTCTAGTGTTTTTGGATTATAATTGAAGAGAAGATTAGTTAAAACTATGCGAAAAAATTAAAGTTGAGTTTAAAAGTGATCTGTAGTTCTTATTGGTTAACTTGTTAGCGGACGCTTATTCAACAAAGTTATTTCGATAAACTTTTATTGGTGCCCTAGCAATTAAGCCATACTTTGACAATTACTTATTTCAAATCATTAAATCAGAGATCGGAAGCCTAACTCATTTTAAAGGTCCGTAGCGTATCTTACAGACGTTTAAACCAAAATATATTCCTTTGGAGACTAATATATCCCTAAAAAGTTTATTTGTGCAAATTATTAAATTATGTCCCAAAACCGAAAAAGTTTTGCCTACTAACTTATATCACAATATAATTAAACACAAAATAAGCAAAATAAAATACCTGTTACCCTACTTTTCTAGTATTTATTAGGTCATTCATGCTGGACTTTACAAGGCCTTAAGACTCATCTCGTATCAAACGGACTAATGAGATCGTTAGCCGCGCTCGGACGCCTGGAGTTGGCAGTAGGCCATACATCTGATGAACACTGAGATAGACGCAGTTGGACTAAAGCACTCTACTATATATTTAACACAGTATTACTATTTAATGTATGTGTCTGAAAATGAAAAATAATGTAGTGTATGATACAATAAATTTCGCATGCTGCTTACAAAGGTCCTTGGTCAGTATTGAAAATAATAATATAATTTGGTAGATGTCTATTAGTACTTTTAGTCGATTGTAGAGTTATTGTCACACAAAAAAAAACTATTATATTTACCTTGTTTTATCTGGAATTAGTGGATTACCAACATTTATTATTTAATCAGTGACTGACATGACATGGCTTTTATGGTGTAATGTAGAAACAAATAGGTTTCTAAGAACGCCTCATATTTACGGGTTTTAATCAAGTTCAGTTCGCTTTAGTCGTTACTCACGTATACCTACTGAAAATAACTAATAAAAACTTATTAAAATATAAGAAAAATTTGGACAACATCACATACATTGCTCTGAATTCTAAACCCAAAGGGAGTAGTTGTTATGGAATCGGAGACTACGAAGGTACTAGACTATAAACACCCAGACCTTGTTAAAGTAGAAAAGTAGCTTTCTACACCTGTCCGGGGACACAAATCCGGGACCTCAGAGACACCTTAAAATCCGTGTGTACGCCACTCGATCAAGGAGGTCGTCGAGTGTATTCAAAGTTAAATAACATTAATCATATTTCAATTAATTACAAGTAAGTTATGAGTATTTCCGAACTAAACGTAACGATTAAAAACGAACCAGGTGGCGACTTTTTGGTCGAATAGAATATAAGAGAGTGATACGGAGAGTAGTATCTACAAAAACTTCACCTAATTTAACACCTTTTTTACTAAAACACAGTATAATTGGTATCAAAACGTATAAAGAAGCTCGCGTGCGGGTCGCAGTTGCAACCGCGGCGCCTCTCGCCTTGTAAGCAATTGCGTACACGCTGGGTTGCGCCCACTCGCATTGTGGAGACAGACTTTACTGAGACGAAACTTTATAAGAGTTATAAATATAAGTGTACCCGATTTTTTTTTCCGGATCCAAGTTGATACTAGGTTTATGCGCTATTTCGTATTCTTTCGATTGTCCTGGATGTAATAATATGTAGGCATAATTTTGTTGGTTAAAACTAAACTAAACTTTACTAACGTAAGTTTTCATTGCTATATTATTTGAGCTTCCTACTGGCAAAATTAAAAAATAGGGATTCTGCAGAAAACTTGTCCATTGATTAGATTACATCTAAGATATCCGGGTCTTCAAAATGCATCCACAACTCTATTTCACATAACATTCAACTACACAGAAAGTACTTAATTAAAATAATTATCCATTAGAAAATACACACAATTGTCTATTAATTTGAAAGTACAACCTAACTAAGTATAACTGATAACTAAAAAGGTTACTATAACGCCAATAAAATATTATTATAAGTTCGTTTTCCACCCTAAGTTAGCAGTTACTTGCCTTATTGTAGGTACCACGCCAAATTGAGCATTAAAGAGGACGTGTAGGCCCACTTAGGTGAAAACAATCTTAACATCTCGGACGCTTCAGGCTAAATCGACTGTGATCGCCAAAACAAACCGAATCTTTGCTTTAGTATTTAGTTTAAGTAGCAAGTTTAAAAGCTAAAAATAAACTGTAAAGGTATAATAGACATTTTTCACATAGGTATTTCAACTGTAGGATTTTATAGAGCGTGTAAAAATCCTCAAAGTCTTCATCAACCAAACAAAGGAATAAATATCGCCACTAAAACCCAATAAACAGAAAAAAATAAACTTCCCGCCGCTCAACAAAAAGGTTACGTTTCAATTTCAAAAATCGTACAAAACAAAATTCAAATTGGGAAGCGCGCGAAAACGAAAATTTTAAGCGCATCGATTGGCTGAAAATGGCCCGTGGTTACGTGCCATTGGTCAAAGATAATGTTTGTGTGACTAACAATTTTGTGCGGGGGAGATAAACCGAAACCCGACCGCAAATGTTGACAGAAGCTTACAAAACATTACACAAACGAAAATGGACTCTATCTCTTTCTGTTTAGGTACAATATCGTATAATTTTTCTTTCATAGTTGTACCAGAAATGACGAGTGTGGGATGAAAAGAGACGGAAAATTGTACGCGAAAGCCTTTTTGTCGGTTGCAGGAGGGAGATCGGTTATTTATTAAAGGGTTCCATTACATGTTCTTAAAATAAAGAAGAGTAAAAAATTGCAAACAGTTATGTCTGCAGCTACAGCTGCTAATTCCGTCCAGATAATCATTTAAATCTCAAGTAGGCAGATCTGCTTAATAGAATAGGGTAGATGACTAGGTATGAAAAGTCAATATTTATTTAGTCCGCCATTTAGAAAATCAAAATATAATTGACACATATTTTTTCTTTTCTCAAATAAATTACAAAATACGAAGATAAACCGCTGTAAAGTTCAGGAGTGGGGGCTTGTGACGTCACGGCTAGGTACAATTTGTACTCAAACGTGACGTCACGCAAGAATTGTACTCGCTGTATCTTCGTAATTCTTTGTTTACGGGACTAATAAAAAAATACGTGTCTAATAGTTTTTTCTTATCTAAAAGATGGACATAAAAATAAAAATTAGTCATCATCCCTATTCTCTTCATACTGTTTTTATTAATGAAATATCATAATTAAGAATAGTTTCATGATGGAACACTAAGATACAAGAGCAATGTAAAAGGAGCACTAAAACAAAACTATTTTAACATCAAAATGTATTAATGTAAAAAAATTAAACTTTGGTTTAATTAGTCATCAAGCAATAAAACATTTTTTTTGTCAACATTTTAAAAAGTAAGTTATGTTTTTTACTCTTTATCTGATAAAGTAACTCCTCACTGTCAATATCAATTCAAAATAACTTATTCATAAAACACATTTATAAACTAAAATTAACATTTAGTATTATAATGACAAGGTATTTATACTAACTATGCGTAACTAAATCAAGTTGTCGTGCAACACATCACCCGTAACTATCAAAGCACTCGAAGATAAAGATATCGACATAAATTAAACACATCATTAACATATCCAACCCCTTATTTCGTGAAATAATTTTATTATAATAGATAATTTAAAACTGCCCAAGTTCACCCCACCACTAGGGGGTTAAATGAGGAATGGGCGGAGCACGAATTAAACCTACACAATATAAATCTATGCGTCTCTTTCGCACAAATGAGCAATCCTAATAGCAGTAAGCGGCTTACAATGGGTGTTGACACTCTCTCGTACTGCCGTCTCTTTTTGACCCGGGCTTTTGGCAATAGAGTCGTTTCAATGGCCCTTCATAGTTATAAAGGTATAGACAAGCAGTGGAGGTCCACGTGAGATTTTGTAATCAGTGAATTGGCGCCTTTCACAAGTAGAGGCGCAATGTCCGCGCGTTTGACAGTTTGACGTTTCGTTTGGCGGGAAATATTATTGTGTGTTGACAGGCACGGGTGCAAAGGCACTACACTATTCAGCCAGATATAATACTGTGAACTTTTTAAATTACCAAAATAGTGATGTTAGAAGCGGCCAGTTGAAGATAGTTTTAGTTATTGCTTGTGCAATAACTTGGATTTTGTGTAGAAGTAAGTTAAGGTAAGATATTGAAAATGTACCGTGATGATAGTAAAAAAATGTCTGATAGTTTTAAAATTAAAATTGATAGTTTGGATGCACATAATCAATTAAAAACACTGCCACGAGGTAAATAGAATTTTTAAATAATTAAATTAAATTTAAATAATACACTTTATTAAAAAATCAGTATTTTATAAAATAACAGGATTAACATTTAACTTCGCAAACTTGCATTTGTATAATCTATTATTTCTAACTTAATGTGTAGATGAATACGCGATGGCTATCATGGCTCTCCCAAGAAAACGTATGGCTTCTGAAAAAAACAGAACAAAATAGATTAAAAAAATACCAATATAAAAATATAAAAAGTAGAAAGTAGGCTTTGTCATTCAATACCAAGTTACTAGTAAAGAGACTTTAAACCATAAAATGAAAATACCTATGTATTATGGTAGCACAGAAATTTGAAAAAGTTGAATTAATTAAAATTAAAAATAAGAATCATTTTCATAAACCGTTTGTCTGAAAAATTTACCTTTTGATTAAGTAAAGTTTCTGTGAATTGACTCTACTTTAAATCTAATTCGGCGTCGCGTCGGTTTAAAATCAAATCAATTAACAATATTATCTTCCACTGCATTTGATAGTCTGTGATATAATGATGAAATGATGATCTGTGAACCCTATGATATAATTGAATAAGAATAATTCAAAATACTTCGCTGAAAACTGCTCTATAAAACTCACTTTATTGTAAAACAAGTTTTTAAGTAAACTAATATTCTTTCTACCTCTTACTTAGGAACACTACGTATTTTCTCTCTTTTCCGCAAAGCTCATTTTTAAAGGCTACCAATTTTTCCTACATTTACTTTCATGGCTAATGAAATAAATAAAACCAGTCATATACTACAGAGATATGCTTAGCCTTTCCCAACCGATGTTGGGGTCCCAGTCTACCGGATTCAGTTGAATACTAGTATTTTTTGTGGAACGACTGCCTATATAGGTAATAGGATACAAGTCCAGAATCCAAATGACAGACATAATAGAATATTTGTCAGTAAGACTAATAGTCAAATTTATAATGGACTAGCTTTTTGCCTGTCATAATAAAAAAGTAGTATTTAGTCTTAGGGATCGAAGCCTGTACGAAGTTTTATGAAAATCGGTCCAGCGGTTTAGCCGTGACAATGTAACATCGCATTTAAAATATTAGGATGAAAGTACGGATATTTTTGGTTGAATAAATGACACTAGGGTCTGGCATAACGTGCTTTTGGGCAAATTTTAAGATACTAAAACCGATATAAGTGTCTATGTCATCGTATGCCAGTGTTTTTAAAATTACAAAGAGTTTTCGTGATGATTTGGAGTTACAAGCCCTATGCGTAACTTGTCTCTTTCGAAAAAGATGCTTAAAACGCGTGCTTTGAAAACGAAATCACTTAAATCATAAAATGATGTATAAGTCATTCCAATCGACTTATGTACTAGTTCTTAACAAAACTATATTATACAGGTTTATCTAATCCAGCCTTTAAACGTCCCACTGCTAGGCACAGGCCTCTTACCGTATAGAGAAGGCAAGAGCATTGATCACCACGCTTGCTCTCTGCGGATTGGCGATTTCAGATCCCAAATTTTGGAATCCAGGTTTCCTTACGATGTTTTCCTTCACCGTTTGTCAGTAGTGTCTTAGAATAATTAAGAAAGTACATATAACTTTGAAAAAGCCACATTGGTGCTGGCCTGGGTTCGAACCTGCAACCTTGTGCATACAAATCCGTTCATTGAACCGTACAGGTTTACTATAAAGTAAAAATAAGACATAAAACAAAATACTTACTGGTTGTCTTGTCCTTTTTCGTTTAGTTTTTGTTGTCGTAGTAATACTTTGACGTTTCCGCATTACTGGCGGTTTTATTTCAGTTGTAGTTTCTTCTGTCACACCCTGGGATTCTTCTGTGGTGGCTTCTTCTTCTTTAATTTCGGGTGTATCTTCTTGCACAGTTTCAGAAGCGGGTGTTGCTGGTGGGGAATCTTGCTCACCTTCTGCAGGGGATTCTTGTTTATCTTCAACAGTTGTTTCTTCCTGAGCGGGTGTTTCTTCTTCTTTATTTTCGGAAGGTGTTTCTTCTTGTCCAGCGTCTGAAACTGCTTCTGGTTCTGTATTTATAGAGGATTCTTGATCACCTTCTGAGGGGG
Organism: Autographa pulchrina; assembly: GCA_905475315.1. Lineage (NCBI taxonomy): Eukaryota > Metazoa > Arthropoda > Insecta > Lepidoptera > Noctuidae > Autographa > Autographa pulchrina. The sequence goes on from FR997775.1 coordinate 7,348,773, forward strand.
ATTCTTGTTTATCTTCAACAGTGGTTTCTTCCCGAGTGGGTGTTTCTTCTTCTTTATTTTCGGAAGGTGTTTCTTCTTGTACAGTTTCTGAAGGGCCTGTTTCTTGTTCTACATTTACAGAGGAATCTTGTTCAGCCTTTGCAGGAGTAGATTCTTGTTTATCTTCTACAGTTTCTGAAGCGGATGACTCTTGTTCAGCTTTCACTGTTGTTTCTTCCTCTGAGACTTCTTGTTCAGATTTTGTAGTCGGTGCCTCAGTTTTCGTGGCTGTTTCACTCGTAGTTTCATCCTTCACTGTCTGAGTTGGTCCATCCGTAACTTTTTTTGAAGTGGTATCATTCCCAGTTATCTTTGTATCATTCACAATTATTTTTGTTTCATTTATAATCATCTCAAGCTTAGATTCAATATTTTTCAACTTACCCATAATTTTATCCTCTGATGTGCCACTCGTTAGTGCCTTTTTTGTATTTGTAATAGTATCATTCGATTTTGTATCGGTCTCTGTTTTATTTATAATTATCTCAGACGTTGATTCAACGTATGTGGTGGTAACCATATCTTTACCCATAGTTGTTGCAGTTTCAGATTCGTTGGTTATTGTGTGAAAAGTTGACCCATCCGTACTTATTGCTGAAATTGTATCATTCACATGGATTCCATGTGTTTTTCCATGTATTGAAAATGAAAAATTATTAAACGTGCTCTTATTGGTTTCAAAGATGATTTTCTCCGTAGTTGCTTCACTTGAAGGTCTATTAGTTGTTAGAGAAGTTGATATATCTGTACTTGATATTAAAGAAGTTTCATTTACCTTTGGTTTAATCACTGTTTCATTTATAGTTTTCTCAAACGTTGATTCGTTTATTGTCTTAATAGAATTACTATCTGTTGTTGTTATACCAGTATTTATCTTTGTTTCTGTTTGAGAAGTTAAGGTTTCCGTAGTCATTCCTAACGTTGTTTCACTCACATTAATCCCAGGCGTTTTTTCAGGTATGATTGCGTCAATCGTTGACATGCTGATATTGGATATTGGATTAAACATTTTTTTCTCCGTAGTTGTTTCACTTGTAGGTTCATCCGTTGTTAGAGAAGTAAATTTATCTGTACTTATTATTAAAGTAGTTTCATTTACCTTTGGTTCGGTCACTGTTTTAATTATAGTCGCCTCAAACGTTGATTTGTCGTCTATAGTTTTGGTCATATTTCTATCTGTTGTTGTTTCACTAGTTACTGTCGTTATTGTTTGAGATGATAAAATGTCCGTAGAGTTTCCTAATAATGTTCCATTTTTGAACTCTGATTCATCCATATTAGTTTCAAACATGTCTTTATCCGTAGTTATTTTAGGTAGTTCAGTAGTTTCATTTTCTGTTTGAAAAGTTGATGTTTTCGAAATACTTATTGAAATAGTTCGATTCGTATTAGGCTCAGACCCAGTGTTAGCGTCTGTTGCAAACTCATTTTCATTCAAATCTATGTCGAATGCAGGTTCAACAGAGTTTGTTTCAAACATAGCTCGATCCGTGGTTGTTTTATACACAGTTTCACCTGTAGTTGTTTCAAGTTTAGATGCGTGTTTTTTAAACATAACATACGTTTTATTATCGGCTTCAGCTTTATATTTAGTAGAATTCGTTATATTATCAGCCTCAGTTTTATATGTAGTGACATCCGTTATATTATCAGCTTCAGTTTTATATGTAGTGACATTCGTTATATTATCAGCCTCCGTTTTGGGCGTAGTGACAGCCGTTATATTTTCAGAATCAGTTTTATGCGTAGTGACATCCGTTAAATTATCAACCTCAGTTGAATGAGCAGTAGCATCCGTTATATTTGCAGCCTCAGTTTTATACGAACTGACATCCGTTGTAGTATCAGCCTCCGCTTTGGGCGTAGTGACATACGTTATATTGTCAGCCTCCGTTTTGGGCGTAGTGACACCTGTTATATTGTCAGCTTCCATTTTGGGCGTAGTGACATCCGTTATATTGTCAGCCTCCGTTTTGGGCGTAGTGACATCCGTTATATTGTCAGCCTCCGTTTTGGGCGTAGTGACATCCGTTATAATGTCAGCCTCCGTTTTATGCGTAGTGAAATCCGTTATATTATCAGCTTCAGTTTTGTACGAAGTGATATCAGTTGTATCATTAGGCTCACTTTCACGTGTTTCAGTAAACGTTTTATTTGTTACCTCCGTGGTTGTTTTATCTGTTATATAGTCTGTGTTTGTATAATCTGTATCCATCTCATTTAAAATGTCTTCGTCGTCTGTTTCATCCGAAGTTTCTTCGGAATCAGTGTAATCCTCTGTTAAATTGTCGTCAAGGTCTGTGTTGACCAATTTCGTATGCTTATGAGACGAATTATTAATATTTTCTTTTTTACTACTTTTAATTTTCTTTTTAGCTTTATCATGGTAAACGAAGTCTTCATGGCTATGCTTCATCTTAATTTCTAAACGAGAAATTATATCGCTTGTGAAATTATCAATAAGTTCGTTGTACATCTCATCGAAAACTAGTGATTGCGTAGTCGGTTTAGTAGTACTGAAAATTCTGTTTTTATATCTAGATCTTACATTTTTGAGGTAAACCACGTCATGTTTAAATGATTTAAACTTTTTATTTGTGTTGAGGAACAGTTTATTTTCTTTATTAAACTTTGAAAATTCTTTCTTTTGGTTTTCGACCCTTTGGACCATTGAATCTTTGTACTGTGCTACAGTGAGATAAGCATTTGGCATTTTTGCTTCAACTGGATTATTGATATATATAACATTGCTTCGTAGTGCTGCTGGGTTTATAGCTTTCAAATTATGAGTTTTCAAACCGTTAACTTCTTTTAATTTTTGCACATGTAACCAGTATGGTTGGTTTATTTCGTGATACCTTCCGTCAAAATCAGCATCTAGAAAAGAAACAAATTATAAACATTAGGACGGCAGGTATACCACAACTTAATAAATCATACTTTATCGATAATGTCCTGGAGTCCGGTTGTTAAATTTTTTTAAGTTATGTTTAACGAAAGTTATATTACAATAACTGCAAATGGACTAAAAATTGACTATACGTCAAGAATTCCTTTAATACATTAGGGAATTCCGGTGACTAAGTCAAAGCCTGCCCAATGCCCATAGGTTATCTGAGGTAGACATCTCCAAAAAATCCTTAAAATAACGATTATAATTACGGTTCAGTTAACATAATTACCTTGTTTTCTCAAACTAGATGTATTTTGTGCACATACTAAACACCGATACACTGTGATTAATATATTAAAATTAAGAAAACGATATAAATAATTCATCATTGTTTCTTGTATATATTTCAGTTGTAACTACAATCGTTTAGTTACGAGATTCTTTTGAACGCTTCGATGAAAATTAATTGTCGATAAAAACGCTAGACATTAAATCTTTTTATGATGTGTTTGTGGACAGATTGAAATAGTGGATTTCATATGATGGTAGTTTTTGCGTGTATTATTATTTATACTGTAATACCTACCTCATTTAGTAAAAGAAATTGTTTTAGCCATTCGTAAAATAATGTTAAGTCATGACGCGATATTTAATTTTGTTTTACTTTTATCCGCCTAAATTAGTATTTGCACAATAACGTTTTTTCGTTTTTGACGAAATCGAGACATATGTCGGTGTAAAATTGCTTACTTTACTTGTACCTATCTTATTCCACTTAGATCTGATTAGAATCTTGTTAAACACCGACGGATGACGGTCATTGTAGGTTCCGTTGTAAATTACATTTAAATAACCGGTAAATACGATACTAGTTAATATTTCGTGTTGGATCTTTTGGATGACGAGATATACATAGTTGTGTAAGAAGAAATAAATATATTTGTAATGGCACCTAATAGTAAAAAAAAACAGCCACTTACGCTACAAGTAACATATGCCACGGTATACACATAGCAGTTATTTTTAAAATACTCTAGCTGAACTTCGTAGGTACCGCCTAACAGTCGAATCTTTAATTATTATTTTTTCTCTCCGTAGATTCATCCTCGTACTTCAAGGACTATTATAAAAAAAGAATTAGCGAAATTGGTTTAGCTGCTCTCGAGATTTGTGCACACATTCAGCGATTCATTTTTATATTATAGAAGATAAATAAGACATATTTTTAAAACAACATATTTTATCACTTGTTTAGTTTTGCATGCAATGTTTACATATTGACAGATGAAGCGTGTTAAAATCAAAATTAAATGCAATAAAATCTACTCCTTCATTTACCCAGAACAGCAGACTTACGCCATTACCCTGTATGTACTGCAATGGTAACACGCAAACCAATAACTTACACATTGCATTGTCACATAAGTTTAGTACGCCAAGTTAGTTGCAATCACTCGCTTCAGCAATGAACGGGTAGGTTTGTACCATAGCTTTTGTACTTACAACTATGGTAAAAAGACTACAATTTCAAAGGAACCGAACGAAGCAAGTATACATCCATATGGTTGTAATTGTGTGATGGAGCCTAAACAAAAGAAAAAGTAACATGCTCTAAAACATATTTCGTAGCTAATTTTACAAGTTACTATTTAACTTGCAATGTATGTATGTATGTTTATCCGGTTGGAATCTTGCAACTTAGTTTTTTAGTATCAGATTATTATTTTATCATGAAAAATATTAACTTACTAGCTTTCGCCAAATAGAAAGACCGAGTTACTTGTACATTTATAATGTAAGTATGAACTGAGTTACATCGCGTCTATGGCTGTCACGCGCTAATCATTTAAGTTCAGTCGCTTCTATAAAATTTGAAATGACATAACTACTAAAATACTTCCGAGTACTAGTGCCCTCATTACTTTTCTTAATAGGGAAGAAATATACTAGCTCTGAGTTTTTATTCAAAAATTTAGACTGAATGCGATAACACTATTTTATTCAGAATTAAGGATCCTTATAGCTTTTTCTTCAATTTTTTTATAAGCGCTCTAGCTGTCCCTGCCGACTTCGTACTGCCTCAATCTATATATAAAAATGAATTGCTGTTTGTTAGTCTCTTGTTTTTTTTATTTAATTCCGAGCATTTTCATATTAATTTATTCACCTTTAAACCAAACTAATACCAAAATTAGCCAAATCGGTAAAGCCTTTCTCGAGTTTCAGGGAGACTAACGAACAGCAATGCATTTTTATATCTTCTTATATATAAAATTCTCGTGTCGCAATGTTAGTTACCATTCTCCTCCGAAACGGCTTGACCGATTTTTATGAAATTTTATATGCATGTTTAGTAGGTCTGAGAATCGGCTACTATCTATTTTTCATACCCCTAAGTGGTAGTAGGTAGGTAGTAGGCAGGTAGGTAGTAGGCAGGTGCTAGGTAGAAAAAATTGCATTGCAACGCATGCCGGGTACAGCTAGTATTATATAGATTACACTGCAAAAAACGTTACTTTTGCAGAACACCATAATAACATAACTTACACCTATATGTTCGCACTTTATTCACATATAAAGAGGTTATTTAAATCAAACTGACTTATCACTGTGGTTATAAACTTCACGCTATATATTCGGGATGGCAGTAGATATAATGTTATTAGGAATACCGCGGTCCACCCTCTGTGTAATCTTTTAATCGCCTCTTACGACACATAGGAAGTGTGGGGCGGTTGTCCCTACTGAAACCAAAACTACCCCTCTGCTTGATAGAGACAAAAATTTGTAACATACAAAAATATTCTGGTATTACTGTTCATATTTAATGAAAATTATCGTCAAATTTGGGCTAGTAGTTTGGACAAAATATATTGATACATAATGATGTGAAAGTTTGTTTCCAACTTTATATACATGTGTTTGTGTGTTAATCAAGTCTTCTTACAATACATAACCCGTCTTCAATCATGGAAAATAATTACAATAACTAGTGACGGGTCCCAAGGTTTGTGCGGTGCTATCTATTCAGATTAACAATTGTACATTATGAGTAAGATACTTTAATAATACGTTAGTCCTATTAAATTACCTACTATTGCCCGTTCCTTAAATGTATGAATATTATTTTATTAATTAATGCTATGTAACAACTGTTAAATATAAGGGTCCTAAACAAAGTATTATGAATAAATGTACTTAAATTTGATCATATCAATGATGAATGTAGGGACGTAGTTATTATAATTATCTACAGTTTCTATTGAAGCTAAAGTTATCTGTTTTAGTTTTGTTTTAGGCATTTTATAACTAAGAAATGTAGTGGCTACAATAGTATTACAGGTACGATTAGCCAAAGTTTAAATAATGACCAACATTTTGTACCTATAGTATGCGCTTTTTGACGTAGCGGAGGCAAGGTTATAATCATTTCTGTGTTACTAAAGAACTTTTCTAGTAAGCTCTGCGAGTATTTAAGTTTGACATGACAAGGCGGTGAAGCGATTGGTTTGGGTTTTATTTAACAATCTTTAAGGCACATCCACTATATCATAATAATGTTTCTCTATTTAACAAGCAGTCTTTCAAGTCAGAATCACTCTTAAAATCTAGGTGTAACATTTTTCTAACGCTAGAACCTAATCGTCGTTAACGATCTTAAAAAGTTCAAATTAGGAACATTAGATATTATACACCTTTATCACAGTCATCTAATAGATTCCTATATCCAGGTCGTCACCATAGAAGAGTACGGGGTGTACACGATGCTGCCGGCGCAGCAGCTGGCGCCCATCAGTCCCTGGCCGCCGGACGGGAACCTGCTGGACCGGATGGACGACCTCGCGCACAAAGGTAAAGGTAATGGTGACCACCATCATTACTTACTGTAGGTTGTAAGAGTTTTTAGATGTAGAGCTATAAGCTAAAGGTAGTGGGTAGGTACGAAAGGTGGTAGAAGTGTTGGTCTCGGATGATAAATAGTAGAAGGTCTACTACTCCCGCACGGCCATCTGATCCCAAACTAGACCGGGCTTGACACCTGAAATTCATTTTTCTGTTCCTAAATACAGAAATGAAAAAGGAAATATATTTCTGTATAATAATTACAATAAGGTAATAAGCTTAGATGAATGATTGGTCTTGCGCGCTCGACTAGATACCGCCGTCGTACTCGTTAAATGCGGCGAAAATAGTACGCCCGGCGTACCCGTGCTAGTCACGTTGACAGCTTTGACAGCTTTGTTTGACTTAGACCTCCGGAACATTTTATTGTGTTTGCAATTCGATGTAAAATGCCGACTTGCGTAGTAAAATGGTGTAAAAACAATACTACACATAATAAGAAGGACACTGGGAGCACAATTGTCGCCGCAGCGACGGACATTTTGTTTGTTGACAGTGCGGTATCTAGTCGAGCGCGCGAGACCAATCATTCATCTAAGGTAATAATCTTAATAAAATGATCCAAAGTTGTGGTAAAAATCCCGAATTAAAATAAATTAAGCAACTATGGCCCTTGGCCAGGTTAAGATGAAATTCTTGTTGAATTAATTTCTACAATTTACCAAGATAATAATTATATATTTTGCAATATTATTATAATAGACTGCGCATTAGCATTAGCTCATCTTGTAATGAGAGTCTAAATTGACTTATTTGCTGTCCTTCCAAATATTTTAATTGATTTTGAAAACATTTCATAGATCTCTGCCTAACTCCAAATAAGTAATCTTGTTAACATATAATAACAATTAGTGCTCTTATAAGCGACTTGTTACTCTATCACTGGGTACAAGTCAAAAAATAATTTAAAGTAGTTAAATGCATAAGAGTCAAAATAGAGCACCTTATCGTTCAAAAATCTTAGAAAAAGTCCCATCACGTGATTCAGAACGCGTGATTAATTGGAGTAAGCAATGGTATGGTGCGGCAGGTCACAGCGGTGTTAACCAGCTCGGCGGGGTGTTTGTAGGAGGGAGGCCGCTGCCGGACTCCACGCGCCAGAAGATCGTGGAGCTGGCGCACTCGGGCGCGCGGCCCTGCGACATCAGCCGCATCCTGCAGGTCTCCAACGGCTGCGTCTCCAAGATACTCGGCAGGTCTGTTCTTTGGAAGCTTTTTTTAACACCCTTGGACTGTTCTGGAACCTTACATAACAGTCCTGAACCTTCTTAGTCCATTTTTCATTTTTTGCACAGTATACGGAAAACGAAATTGGACTAGGCTACCTTCTAATGACTCAACACTAATTAAACAAACTGGCTTAGGTACTGTTCAGTTCAGTTGATAGGAGGATATTGCACATACATTTCTCACGGTTCTAATTGATATTAATCTTATATATTTATTACATACGTCTATGCAAACGTAGTACATATGATTCTAAAGTCCAAAAATGCAAATGATTATGTGATAAAAAACAACACAAAAAGCCTCCAAAATAAATTAAATTACATTATTACAGACCATACATTCAAAATTAAATTGTAATTTAATTAATCATAACATAAACAATATTTATTTTAATAAAACCTCATTCGTACTGGCTGTAACCGCAACTCGCAAGACACAAAAAAAACATGGCGATAAAAAGCTGAGCTACTCATGTTACCTAGCTGTCACTAGACCTGCTCGTCACCTCCACTAAGATCGGTAGAGCCACGAGTAATTAATATAGGGTAAATAGAGGAGTTTTGTTTTACTAAAGGAATGGAATAGCAGAGACAAAAAGATTATAAAAACAAGTACATTATTTTGTATCAGGAACCTAACTAGACTGACTAGCAATAACTTTTACTATATCGCAAAAAAACAGCTGATGAGCTAAATAAAACAGTAAAGTTATGAGACTATTTTTTGCCATGGCTATAAGAAACTGTAAAAAATATAACTTATATCAATTGAATTATTGTGAAAAAGGATAGAATTCCTATTCGAACAGTATTTCCCTGTTTCAATTTTCATAAAAAATATTTTTTCTTCCTAGTCATTGTCGTCAACTAACTCAGTTCCTATTTTCAAAACAGGAATGTTTTTTTTCTTTGTTGTTAGTATTTTTGGCCCGTATTATTTCACCTCTTATAAATGGCAACTTTCTTACAATTTGTAGTAATTTACTTTTTATTTTTAAATCGGGCATTTAACCTTTGTAAGAGGCCACAATTCTAGTTCTTTCCTTACCGGTCGTGCGGTCAGCTAGAGGCGCGCCAGACTCCGAGGCTGCGGTCGCGACCAGTCGCTAGAGGTGTACCTTACTGCATGCCTCGCATTCCTTACTTGTCTCTAGTTTTGTTATCGACTGCGGTTAGACGTTTAGTTTTAGTTAAGTATCATTTGGTTGGTGGAGGGGTTAATTAAATGGTTTATCGTTTCTTTTGTTCAATGTTTAAGAACTTAAACATCGATTAACTAATTCAATACGAAAATGTATGTTAAAATATTATTGATGTAGTCAAGTTGGTTGGCAAAAAACCTTTCGCGTAGAAAGGAATACAAGATGGTTAACTGTTATCACAAAATACAAAAAAACTGCACTTCCACCTTCCCAAAAACAAAATGAAAAGTAATTACTACCGCAATATAAAACGCACGACGACAGCTGGCGAGCAAAGCGAATAAAAAATGTATTTACCTGGCATCGAACCTGACACCGTCCACTCGCAACCCGACACCGACAGCCCGGTGTAGGGGAATAGACTTATTTCACAAAAATTGCATAAGTACTAAAAGAAACCTTGTTCCGAAATATTACTTAAAATTATATCTGCTATTTTCGTCATAACTCATAAGGTACTAGATACAATCAGATACGCACATTGTATCTGAATTTCCTAAAACGGTAAAAAGTTTTGCAGTTTCATGCATGTACGAATTTAGGTGGATTGACTACTTCTTCGCCAACTATGTCCAAGGTATTAAAAAATGTACCATTTTTGTTTTGTACTTTATGACAATTTCCATCATGAAAATATAAGTTCTATGGGAAAATCGACGAACGGCTGTAGCAAAGATTAATCAGTTAAAAGCTCAATATTTAATCAATTATATTACAGCTAGTATATTTATACCTATATTCATCAGAAGCGAATACAGATATAGGCACTTTCCTAATCACACTGATACGTCCACATTTCACCACTCACCAGAATATCTATTTAGTTAATCGACAAACCAATGGATTTCGTCCTAACGTTTTGTCCAACATATACCAAGAATTTTCCAAATGTTTTCTCTAACATTATCCAACACTTTCCTACCCAGGTACTACGAGACGGGATCCATCCGGCCGCGCGCCATCGGTGGTAGCAAGCCGCGGGTGGCCACCGCCGAGGTGGTCAGCAAGATCGCGCAGTACAAGAGGGAGTGTCCCTCCATCTTCGCGTGGGAGATCAGGGATCGTCTGCTCAGTGAAGGAGTCTGTTCTTCCGACAATATACCTAGTGTGAGTAACTTTTGGTTTTGAATCTGCTTTCCGTTCGATATAAACGGGTTTGTTTTTTCCGTGTGTGATTTACAGGCTAAAACTATGACAAATACTGATCATCTCGTATCGTTCTCGATCTCCATACGTAATGTTAGTAGATGTCTCATAATGACTAATTGATTTACTACGCAACGTTGAACATAATTACCAACTTTTCATAAGATTTATGTAGAGAAATTGAAACAGGTGTATGTTCAAAACATAAACATCAGTCTAGGTTTCCAGAACACGTAAAATAGTTTTTTTTTATAATTTTTTGTACTTGCGTAGGTACCTCATATCTCTACCAACCTATTCATACACGTTTTTAATATAAATAACCTAAGGTAATTTTAATGTCACATTATTCTAAAGATCACTATCAATTTCCAAAATCAAAACCCACGTACCTTACGTATTCAAATCACAGCCGAATCGAGATCGCAGTTACACTTTACCGAAACGCCTTCGAGAAAGTATGAAAAATACGAAAAGGGCGCTTCGTAAAATACAATGGGGTTCCGCACACCCCAAGCTTTCCAGCTATATACAGGATGCTATAACGCCTTATCTTTCCCTAGCACTATACAGGACTCCCCTTTCCACCTCCCACCACTTGGCGGGAAAACAATATGACGTTATAAGTTTTTTTCTTCATTTTTTCCCTTTTTTTAATACGGGGCCTCTCCCTACTGGGACATCCTTTAGACGTCGATACGTCTTCTGTTATAGAGGCTGTTTTGTGCCAGTACGAATTATATTACTGAAAAAACGATGTAGCATATAAGACGTAGTAAGAAAAAAAATATTTTGTATGAAATTATCTAAGGTGAGCAATGAATCCGTTTAACTGTAATTAAGCTTCAATCTTAATATTTTACTGACAAATGATTAGTAAATCTTAACACACTGTAAAATTATTTATTTTTTCTATTAAATTTTAAGAGCTGTAGCCCACGGTTCTACCAAAGGATTCTATAGATTGTGAAGTAAAATATCCTGAAACCATCTGAAAAAAAAAACAGTTCAGAGATTAGCATGGCAAACTAAAAAACTCTTCAGTTTTACTCTTTGAGTACAGATTCAACTTTAATGGACCATAATATATGGGTAAAATCAAGGTTCTGATCTTCAAATATCATTCCAAAAACCATAAATCTTAAACAAAGTAACGACATCGGACAACCCTTGCTAACTCTTATTTAATATTCAGTTCGAACGAACTTGTTGATTTAGTTAAAGCAAATCACTCAAGCAAAATCACTTACATTTTTCAACTTTATATTATTTTTAAGATTTTCAAGTGAACGAACGAAATACTGCCATGACTCATGAATGTTAACCAGCTATATACCTAACTCTTTCATAGTTATAAAAAAGCTACAAAAAATCATAAAAAAAAGATATAAAAGTTAACGTAGCGCAAAAGATACAGTAATAAGGCGAAGAAACTCGCAAAAATTACTCTGTTTTTTTACGAGTATTTATAAAACACCCTTTAGCAACAAATGTCGCCCTCTCGCGTACTTAACATAAATTAATTAAGATATTCGCACAATCATCCTGTTGGTGACGGTTTTAAGAAAAAATGAAAGCACATTAAGTACTCTCAGCAAGGAATATCGAGAAAAACATAAAAACCGAAACAGAGGGAAAATTGTGAGACGGAAGTACGTATTTTTAATGAGAGCGAAAGAGTTGGCATGCTATCTCTTTTTTCCACTGTCTAAAGGGGGAAGACGGGGCGATTTTGACACGACATGAATAAAGAAAATATGAAGGCTTTTGTTGCCGTAAAAATTCCAGTACAGGGGATAAAGTCTTTAAGTTATCAGAGGGTACCGTTAAGGATCGTCGTTTATACATACATATATAAACAGGTAGGCATAGTATCTGAGTACGGGGGCGGCGGATACGTTCGTATTTATCGAGTATCGGGTTATATTGTGTTTACGTGGATTATTTAAGAGGTGCTTATACGTTGAATATATTAACGTCAAGAGATCGATTCGGTTGCGAACCGCGTTTTATTAACTTTGACAAGAAAGGTGAATGTTGTTTTAATAGTATCTAGTTTGTAATAACTTTTAGTGTAATATCGCTAGTTCGCGATCGATAAAAAAATATGTTCGTATTATTAGAGAAGCTTAAGCAAACAATAGCTGTGTAACTTTCGTTAAGTCTTTACAGTAACGACCCTCGACAAAAAGTATAACGATACTAAACCTTTTTAACTATTCATACAACTATTTGTTTTAGTATCCAGTTTGAAATTACGTTTTATTTGTAAGACATTAAAGTCTATTTTTATTTATTTACGTCAAATATGTGGTGAGAGGGTCAATTGTCGTCACAGGGTCATATCGCGTTGGAACATGCGTTCCCGTAGCAAATCACTTCCGGGCCACTAAATCCAGGCCAAATTAATGCATTTAGCACGCTCCCCGGCCCTTTAACTGGGGATGACAACTTTATTTCATTGTATCGCGATATTTTCTTGTCACTTTAACATCAGTGACGGGGACATTGTGATTTTTTGCTGCTAATGTCGATTTTCGGTTAAATGATTCATATTTTAAATAAATGACCTACTTTTGTTACACGATGGATCATTGGACATTCAATTTTATCGCACTGAAATTCTGTATATTGATGAATTAAGTTTATAACAAAATATACTTTTTCTACTGGGTGAATTTTAATAAAAGCGAACTTAATTAAACTATGTATATTAATATAAACTCGAGTAAGTTTTAGGTAGATATTCAGTGAAATTGACTTCTGTAAGGCTTATATTACTGGTATTTGATAGGTATTAAAAATAAATACAACAAATAAGACACCAGCGCAACATTCATATAAATTACAATTTCCACGCTATAACGGACCCAATAAATAGCTCGTTCAAAACACTGATTTAAAATATCATTATGGATCATATCTGAGATTTGGATCTCACAGGGGTTGGATATATCGGCGGCAACAAATTGTAACAAAGGAGTCCGGCAAAGAAGATTATCGAAGATGACGCGTGCCGCGCACGTGACGTGCATGTGGCCGATGATAGTAACATTCACCCTACGCTTTTCAAACCATTCTAAAACAAACCCTATCACAATCCCATACGGTTTAATTTAATCTAGCAATACTATTTCAGTAAAGTCATAGTCATTGACAAACAAAAACCGTTCTTATCAGAGGTAGATTAGGTAGATTTTTCGGTGGGAGAAATATTATAAAAGTTACTTAAAAGTAAGAAGTGTTGGAGGGAAATTAATACCACAATTCAAAGGATTTAAGGCTTACATTGATGTTGAGTGTGTAATCGGAAGAGCAAATAAATATAGATAGCGGTTGTCTTTATGTCATGTGCTGCTAATATTGTTGTCACTCGCAGACATACCTTTAGGGTAGCTATACCCCATAGTTTTTGTATGTTATTAATCGTATGCAACAATGGATTCTATATTTTTGTTGTTTTAGTAAAAATTCAAAACATTTTTATGAAGTTCTGCAAAGTTTATATTCATATAGGCATTTTAACTTACTCCATTTTCCAGATTTTCATTATTTGTTAGGTACTATGTATGTATATTATACTTGTTACATTTCTTTTTTTTTTTCAATTCCTTTAATTATTATTTAATTCGTCATCTTTTTCAACTTTATGTAATTTATTTAAATAAACTTTGACTTAGGCTTAAAATAACTCGTGTTGTCTGTTTACAACCATATTTTATATGTTTAATACAAATTCAATGAATATTCATTAATGTCATATAAAACAATGGCCATCAAAACAACATGCAAATGTTTCTTGTAAGTTAAGTTAATTAAGTTAATTATACATTTGAAACTTCTGAATTACTCTTAAATGTAAATGTAACTAATTCTAAAACTTAAACTAAATTTGAAACGGATCGTATGTAAAGTTTGAACTTTGAATGCTTTAACACTTTAATTTTAGTTTATTTTATTAGTTTTATTTGACTAGATTATATTTACAGTTCTTAAATAAAAGCATTAGCTTTATCTATCAAGACCGTCGTTAAATTTCCTTCTAAATTAAACCCCAAAAATCTTACCGTGTGAGCTATTTGTTCAAATACTCTCATATTGATCCCAAGCCAACGAGTTAATTACAAGGCTTGTACCCATCATTCTATCTACCCGCGCCTCCCCGCGCCAGCCCGCGCCAACCCGCGCCTCCCGCGAGTCCCCGCGAGTCCCCGCTGAGCAACACGTGTGTGATACCAATATTTGATATTAAGTACCTACTTATTAGATTTAGAATTTTCATTAATCGGTACTTAGTTAGATTTACATGATACAATAAAGTTGGTGGGACTTGGTGATCTAGGGTTTTGAAGTCAATGCTTAATACTTTGAAAATTGTGAGTTACTAACTGTACTTCACCAATAACAAAATATCCTATGCGAAATATTTTGTGCATTATGCCATCAAATGTTCTAAGTGGTCGATCAGACATTAGGTTACTTATCGGTGGGATTCGACTATGAAAATAAATAAAATATTAAAAAAATAATGGCATTTGGGTTTTCGTAAATGTAAATAAATTACCTGCAACACCAATTCAGTTATCAAATGACAAAAAAATATATTAAACACAAAATTCATACAAAATAATTTCAATCAGCGTGCAGCGTCAAAAAACAGCGTACCGTGTATTAAGTACAGTTCGCACAAAAAATCCGGTTGTTAGGCCGCGCTAGGGTGACAAGCGAAGCGAGATAAGCATCGCCTCGCCTCCCGTCGCCGCCCGCCACGTGCGCCTAAGCCGGGATATGCAATTTTTATATTATCCTCCTCTTATATTATTATTGACGAGCGTTTTAGTGTTATAAAGTACTTTGGTTCGAATTTTATTGGTTCATATTTTAGGGTTAATAACTGGTAAAGAAGATCAATTTAGAAAGTTGCAATTTAGAGGTTATCTTTTTAGAACAAGCAGTATGTTACTTATACATATAAATATAAAAGTGTATTAATTTATGTTTGTTAAAACAAACTGAGAACAATAATTTGATAAGTTTTAAGATCTTCTGAAAACTGTTTTCAGACAAAATTTCCGCTTTGAAATTAGAAACAATTCACAATTAACTAACAACAATATTATTATGTTCTCTTGTAACAAACATACAAGTATGCCTAAGTAACAGATTGCGTATATTAGCACAAAATCCCATCGCCGCGGCCGGTGGGCCTCCCGGGCGCCCGGCCCGGTCCGGCCGAAATGACGGCGATCCCCATGGCCAGTCACGTACAGACAGCATAACGAACACAATAAAATAAACATTAGTAAGATATAACCAATGAAATGTAGTAAAAACATATTTGAGAGCTAGCACGGAAATTGTTAATGATCTAATTATTTGTTTCCACACAATAATAAAATTATATAATAATAATATTATTAGGTACATACAATCTACATATCTATAAATTACAAAATATTTATAATTTTATACAACTTAAAAGCTTAAAGTTTACTAAAAAATTAAAACATTATATAAATAAAACTAAAAAGCGTAAATCAAATCAAATAATAATAGTACAATTGCACGTTACTAAAATTAAAACATGGCTGATTTTGATAAAAGATTTGTGCTTATGTATTTTCGTACGGTATATTTAGACAATACTTCGAGAATCAGTAATCGCAACCATCTCCTAACTACAGCAAAACACAAATTAAATACTACTTACATGTAATAAAATCTAAAAAAAACCACGAGAACACCTGTGCCATCATCCCCCAATAAAAAGATTAAGACCAACGAACCAAAAACATTACAGCGTTGGTTCTGCCGACCGTACCTCTGTAGCCAATATTAAATAGCGATAGCATCGCTGATACTAGATAAGATACCATTACAACAACTTGTTCAGACATGTTGGGGTAGAATTAAATGATCGGATGAGAGACAGAGGATTATATTGTTAGATTCATTCTATTCGGTTGTTTACTAATCAGTATTCATGAGTAAATAAGTAGGAAGTAATGCAGTTGTTTAGGAACTTTTTTATTTAGTATCATCTGATATCGAAAAAAAAAACACATTTGCTTGTTTACTATTATTACATACTGGTTATGTGGTCTAGCTACGCTCAAAACTATGATTAATAAAAGCTAATAACAACGAGCATGTTTTATTTTAAATATGTAGTTTATTTCGCTCTCAAAGTATTCGTCTAGTTTCTTATTCAGAATTCTTACAAGATGTACACAATCAACTAATTAATGATTTAAGCATATTAAATGCATCTGAAAAACTCTTTTTTTCTTCTTGTGTATTTCTTATTTTTGCGATTGCATATATAGCATCACGAGATAGTAAGCAATCTCTTCACTGTATCCCTAAATCCTCGATTTTTTATTACCGGTGACCATTTATTTATATTATGTGCTCACAAAACTACCTCCTCCAATAAACTAAATTATCTAAACACACAAACAATACATATATAAATCTACATAAAATCAAAATTGTAAGTTTAAGCCAGTGTTCTCCACAAGGCATTCTTAGGGCGCTCTCAGTTGAGCGCACTTCAAACGTTTCGCGCCACTCATAATCAGATGTTTAGGCTTTCTTTGATAACCGACATTAACGTCTTAAAGGAATTTAATTTGTTTTCACTTGTCGCTCAACTTGCTTCTGATGTTCAAAACTGATGGAAATGTTCACTTGTTACAGAATTGTAATTGAAACGGTTTTTGGTTGGTTGTTGATGCAATTATTCCTTTATATGTAAACGGAAAATCACGGAAACGTAGAAATCTTACCGATTCAACATTTATTCCTTCTTTTTATTATTTATGTATTTTTCGACCACGTTGTCGCTAAGAGCGGTTTCGCACTATGTCCGATCCGAATCCGATCCGAACCTGTGAAAATATTGGTGAAGAAATGGTAAAGAAATCAGATGACAGAGATCGGATCTAGTGCGTAAATTACCATAGAAATAGTACTAGTACGGACCATATTTTCACGGGTTCAGATAGGATTCGGATCGGACGTAGTGCGAACCGTTGTAAGTCATACTCATAAGAGCTTAAAATTATTTTTCTGATTAATTTGTTGACCTTGCACTTATATACAGTACTAGCTGTGCCAGCGACTTCGTTCGCGTGGATGACGAAACTTATCTATTGTAGCGTGATGAAAAGTATACTATAACCTGCCCAGGAGTATGAAGAATAATTGTACCAAGTTTCGTTAAAATCCGTCGAGTAGTTTTTGTTTCTATAAGGAACATACAGACAGACAGACAATTTTACTGATTGCATTTTTGGCATCAGTATCGATCACTAATCACCCCCTGATAGTTATTTTGAAAATATATTTCATGTACAGAATTGACCTCTCTACAGATTTATTATAAGTATAGATGTATTAAAAACACCATTATTTTAAACAACCAACGCGATAATGTAGTCTCAAATTTTGAACTGTCCATTAATACTTTCGAAAACCATCCCAACCGAGTGCCTATCAATGAAAATCAGCAGACAGTTTAAATCCATACAAAATCTCATCACCAATCAAAGTACGGTGTGCAAATAAACCGTTCGTTATCAAATCAATGATATTTGTTTATGGAACGCGAACAGTGAACAAGTGTAGTCGTTTAGCTAAAATCTTGTTTGATCACGGTGGGGTGGGTCCCCAACTGAATCACATATGCTGGGAGTTTTACGCAGTTTTAATTTTAATCCCGCACTGCATGGGATATGAATATTAAGTGGTTTGATTAATGATTTTTTGAGAGGTGTTCGGTGTAAGTGTTATGTTTTATACTCCATAGTGAAGTAGGTTGTCCTTGGAAGATGATATAGTTTGTAAATGTGACAATAAACAACTTTTTTTTAGCTTCCTTTCTCCAATTATTATTGCAGTTTACGTAAAGTTAAACTAAATGTCACTGTGATATAGAACATAAAACTTTAGCAACTTTAAAAAAATACATTAATTTATAATTCCAGCCTATAAACGTCCCACTGCTGGGCACAAGCCTCTTCTCATATAGAGAAGGCACGAGCATTGATCACCACGCTTGCTCAATTGCGGATTGGCGATTTCAAATCCCAATTTTTAGAATCCAGGTTTCCTCACGATGTTTTCCTTCACCGTTAGTCAGAAGTGTCTTAGAATAATTAAGAAAGTATACATTAATTTACCTACATTAAAACATATATTTTTGTTTAAAAAAGCTACATACCTATCACATTTAGATAAAGTTATTTAGATATTATTGATAGACTAAAGCAAGTCGGCTGCATTAAAATATGTAACATACCTACCTACTAGAAAATTGACGTCGTGTTACCACACCGATATACCCACATACTTACATAGGGCCAATCACGACTTAAACTACACCTAACGCAAAATTAATTACAAAACCATATAACCGCGTAATTTCCTTACTAATAGACAAATTTTAATACCGACAAATCTTTAGCCAAACATCGTACCAACCACTACCAACGAAAAGAGTTCGTTTAATATTGGCTATTGGTTATTGGCCATTAAGCATTGGCGTATTGGTTGTTGGTCGGTAATTGCGGCAAGCCTGTATCGTGAATTTGTGAGGTTTTCGCGCCGGATAGCCATTCATTAGCCAATCTAGATTAGTATTCCAAATAGCTATTGTGTTTGGGCTATGGTTAGAATTACGATTGTGATTATACGTGTCAGCGGCAGGTATCTGGTTTGGATAGTTAATTTACGTTTTATGGGCTTATGTGGTTACTAATGTTCGTGGTTCTGTTTTCGTAACATAGTTTTTTCTATTTATTTATACGAGGGTATTGTTTAAGAAATTATGTTTACGGATTAAAACTGCTGATCAAAAATTTATTTGTCAACGTTTCAAACACAGAAATAAATATTTTTGCCAATGACATAAATATGCTGCTTTAATTAAATCATTAACTAGGGTAACTAAGTACTAATAGTACCAGTACTAAGTAACTTTGATACTTTCAGATAGGTTTTGATAGCTTCTAGACTTCACAAAATATCAAGTCATTTAATAAAAATAATAATATTTACATAAACATTTACCCGAACAAAACAAACCCATACAGAATAAAGTTTAAACATTTTACAACAATTTCACAGATGTTTATACCCCCTAAGCGTTGAAAAACAGTTGACAGCGCGAAATCGTCACCCAACCGATAATAATAGGTTTCGATGTAAATCAAAACTCATAGTGATTACCACCCTAGTGGCATGAGTTATGACTTATTAGGGACCCCAAAGAGACCGGGATGGCCCCTGTATCTCTAAATGACACGTCGTGTTGTCACCTCGCCGATATGAATGTAATGTCCATCTTTTTTGACGGGACACTTTTGTAAAATTTGAAATGTGAAATTGATGCATTCAAAACCGGTGATCGCCACCAAGTCACCACGATATTATATTGAAGAAACTTTTATAAAATAGAGTCCAAAAAGAGACAAATAACTAAACTTATGAATTAGGTTTAATCTCCGTTTGAGTCCGAGTTAATCTGAAACTATAGGGCGTTAATGAAACATAAAAAAATCAACCCAAAAATATATGTACTTAATAGCTTTACAAACTTTAAAAGAAAACAGCCATACAAGGTGACATTATGTTACCATAGCAACAACATTATTTTAAAACGACTTTCTAGAGGACACGTCTAAAAATAGGACATGTCCCGCGCAACCTAGACGCATGGCCGTCACACAGCTGCATAGTCTAACCCCTGCCGAGTATTGACACCCTTATTCTAATGGAATAAGGTTGATTTTGCCTTGTTACTTTATCTTGATGAAGGTACTGTTTGGTCCACCGTACGAATATTTATTTTAATTTTATGCGGCGTCCGCACTCGTCCCTTTCAGCACTAAACGACGTCCTTGTCGCCTTTTTGTTGTTTGAGGGGTATTAAATGTAATAACACAACTATCAACGATCTTTGGTGCATATAAATGAGTTTTTTTCATACTACGCAGATTGTATGAGATTGTATGTGATTGTATGATTAGTGTCAGTTGTCGGTAATTACAGTTTATTTCGTGGTTTCGCATTACAATGGGGTTTGTGGTGCTTGAAGTTATTGGTTTTATTAGGTGTCGTGTCCGCAATGTGTTAGTTTTAAATGCAAATTTTGAGGTTTATAGAAGTGACTATATTACTATTTATTGGTCAAATGGTTTGTCAAACCTAGAAAAATCAATAAATATAAATAACTAGCTGAGCCCCGCGGTTTCACCCGCGTGAATGACAATTCATGCACTATCTTTATAAATTATAGCCTATGTGTTATTCCGATGTAAAAGCTACGTTATTGTAAAGTTTCATTAAAATCCATTCAGTAGTTTTTGCGTGAAAGAGTAACAAACATCCATACATCCAAACAAAACTTTCGCATTTATAATATAATAAGTAAGGAAGTAAGGATGTATCTGTGATATACGAAAGTTTCATTACTTTAGACATAATTATTATCATAACATAGCTTCCCCGTAGGATTTTACGAAGGTGATTTACGAGTGTTCTGAACTTCAGAGTCACAATCAAATATCGAAAACAGGACAAATCCATCCCGTTACGGAATACCGCATTAAAGAGGGATAAGTTAATAAATCTTACTTAACTATATTTCATATACTACTTTACTAAAATTTTATTGCAAACTACAGACATATTTTTTGCAATCCTAGCAAACTTGCTCTTACTTATTTCTCTCGAGCACTAAGTATCTAAAAATAAAAATAAATTATTTCTTTACAACTGTAAGTTCTATATAGCATTAACAATATCAAACAAAAAAAGAAACTGTACCAAAAATAAAAAGCCGTTGAAAAGTTGTCATTCTGATTCAGTGGAGCGTTCATCCCCGTGCCGTTATAATACTCTATTATATTATTATTAATAATAATAATTCTCACTATTATTGTCATTAGAAGCATTATTATCGACTTCAGACCGGTTCAGAAAGTAAACACAATTGACTTTTGCCATTTGGTTGATTCACAAAGATGTAGGTTTTTAATTATATTGACCCCAGTGTGTTCTCTTCATTATTTTGCCATATTTCACACTTAAGTTATTCATTCTTTTTTATTCTTGCTTGTTTAGTAGGTTGATAAGTTTTATTATTATCCGGTTTTGTAAAACGAGGCAGGTAGGGGAAAATTTATTAATATTTATATTTTTATACCTCAATTAATATTATTTTCCTAGCTTACCCTCTAACAACATAAGTAGGCACCTAATTATATAATCGTAACCTATATAAAAATCGACATCAAAATAAATTGAGACACAATTCCTGTATCTATGTTAAAGAAAATGCCAAAAATATTTATATCCGAAGTCATGAATCAGTCTCATTATCACCGTAACACATCGTATAAATTTCTTACCATATAAATTATTTCGTCGCACGCCAATCCCTATTATTTCACAGTGGCCAAATCTAACAAGACAACCGATCTTCCCAACACAATATACACATAAATCAATAATCAATTTTACGCCAACGAGAACGGTCCGAAGTATTTTTGTCGGGATTTTATTATTCTGGCAACACATCTAGTGGAAAATCGCGTCCTGCCGCCATGACGGGCAAACGCGGGAAAATCACACTTATTTGTTATTTACAAATGTAAAAATATAACAAGGAGTTTGTATGCTCCGATTGATGCTTAGGCGGCGTGAATTTGATGTTTGGTCACTTGATTTACCTGTTGTTTGTCAACTTTTTTATGTTTGGACAATTTGAATATTTGGGGTGACGGAAAAGAGAGCGTACAGAGCAAATCTAGTTTTCAGAAGATAGTTTTTATGTTTGTCAACATATCAAATCGACTTTCATTAACATAAGCTTATATAGTTTCTTTAAACAAATCCCTTCGCTTTTGGGATTGAGTTACGTTTCTTGTAAATTCACAAAATCAATTAAATTCCCTAATACTCAAATATCACGTCGATATTTCAATTTATCGACAAACAATACATCTTACAAGGCATTTACACGGACACCCCACCTATGAGAACTAATAATAAATCTGTGCATATCATTTCACCCTCAAACGATTCTGAATACACTATTGTAGGTCGAACACATCGCCTTAAGTTAATACAGAGCATTATTGAGTGCCAACGGGACGCCCCCTAGCGCGCCACAGCCGACGTATTGACAAACTGCCTATAAGCTATAAGTCTCAATCAAACAATGCCATTACGAACTCCTTACGTTATTGACCTATTTCTTTGGCACAATAGACGACAATTAAATTTAAATTTCGATCCGTGGGAATCATTCGAATTAACTGCAGTTTTGACTTTAGCTGTCATCTCATATGGGCGGGAAAGTTTCTTTTCTCTATGGTTAGTGAGGCGTCATCTTGTTTCCACGGGGCGGTGTTGCGTTTATTTGCGAGCTTTCTTGTCCGGCAGGCCTTTTGTGAACTGATGTATTTTTTATTGTGCTGAACTTCCGTGTTTAATTTATTTATGGGTCACTTTTGTTGGCAATTATTTTATTATGGAGACACAATAGTTAAGCTGTTATGAATAGACGTGCTTGATTTCCTTACGCTCAATAGACATCTTTAAACTTAAATAAATTCATTCGCAACGTTCTTTGGTTACTCATGAACAATATACAACGGAACTTAATAGATGGATAGATAGATAATTAAAAAATAATTATTTATTTTCCTTACAGGTCAATTTCTATAGCTTTTGTAAATTATTTTCTGTTACTTTTAGTTACAACTAAGTAGGAACTTTTTATTTATTTTCTCCTTGACGTCAATTTAGTAAATTAAATACCAATACTCTTAAACGACCTAATTCCGATTATCCATTTTTAATTCAATAAAAAAGAATAGAAAACGTCATAAAAGAACAAACAAACAAACAGGCACTCCAATTTCAAATATTTCGATTGCCACGCACAAAAAGTGCAAAAAACAAAAGAACATAATCAATGCAACGAATAGAGGTGCGCATTTGTTCGCTTACGTCGCGAAACGTGCGATGCTGAGGACTTCTCTAGTCTAGAGGAGTCACTGACTCACCCAAAATATTGACTCGCAAAGTGCCGACTTTGACTCACAATAGACACAGCAGGTTGCCTTTTGTAAAGGACCCTTCTGTACTTAACAATACCGGAGTAATGCACTGCTTTTTATTTTTTGCGCATTAAAATTGTGAGTGAAGTAAACGAGCTTTGAATCGGTTGGTGAAAAACGTTTACATTTTCTGTGCAAAAAAATAAGTTTCGCAATTGAGGACTTTTAAAATTGTAATGTGATATTTATTTTGTACATACATGAAAACCTACCTTACTTTAGATATAATATATAATGTTCCTATATTATTTTTTCTATTAATAAAATACTTTCTAACAGTATTTAAATTCATAAAATAATAAAAATCATATTAACAAACAAAACTTATGCAGCAATCAGAGAAATCGAATCGATAGGGAACCCTCTATTTGCGCGTTCCGTTTAACACAACGCTCGGCGCTTTACAAGATGGGTCTCGCTAAATAAAAAAAAATGCTCTCTAAGCTTATTGAAAAGTATTCTCGCCCTACGTTCACGGCGTCTGAGCAAATATAAGATAATTTTCTCGCTTCACCTCACCCGGTATTTAGGGGGCACCTTTCATACTTTTTACCGTACCGTTTGATACGTACCTAACGCGACACGAAACGTTCTAATGTAATTTATTTTGTATTCGAAATGCAAAATGCGTCGTTTCGTTGTATCGTAGGTAACGCCTGTCGCCTTGATTGGTGGTTTGATTTCTGATTTTTTCCTTTTTTTTTTGATAGAATGTAAATTGATTTCCAGATTATTGTTTTATACTTAGACTATACATACCTACTTACCAATTTTCTGGGCTACCGCTCCGACGTCGTGGTTTTAAAACGTCTATTTATGTTCGATGTAGTCATGTAAGCTTCTGATACATATAAAACAATATCAGTTAACAACTACTTTGCGCAAAACAAAACTCTTCCCCTTTTATAGTGTCTCGGATTTAACATTAAATAATTTCACATGAATCCATCACTATATTTACATAGACGGGAGTAACTAGTCTCTTGCAAATCCAGTAATACGTTGCAATAGTATCCATTAAAATCGACAAAAACCAGAAAAGATAAACGACAAGATCCACATGTTTATTGAATAGAAAAGTGTGGGATCTTTAACCCTTTGGTAACATTAAAAATATTAAGAACTAAATAGACACAAATCCTTAAATTCCCAGCTACTGGATATCAAAGACCAAATTAAGTATAAATAAAACTAATTCAGCGAACATAATTCAGGAACCACAAAAAACTGCATTTCGATCCACTCGTATGAAATGAGCACGCATTGTCGATGGCACATTGTCTAAGTGCATGCCTAAAGAAAATTAATTCGAGTACATATAAACATGTATATTTATTTATTAAAAGGGTTATTTACTAATTGGTGTATTAGTCGAGTACAATCGTGGAAACAAGTCAATCGGTGTGTGTAATTCGAATTAAGGGACTGTTTACACGTTTGTACTCTGCGTTGAGTATATTTTTTTATGAACGGCCAGCGCAGACGGTTTTCACACATGGCCACACTTTGAACGGGTCGCTTGTTTATATGTGTGCGTAATGAAATTTTGTTATGCGGGATATTGTATGGCTGGAAAATTTTGTTGACTACAAAAAAGATTCGCAATCAATTCAGCTTCAGAACTTTTTACGTAACTATAAACTCAAGGCACCTACTGTACGGTTTGGTCTGTTCTTTTAAATCTAGTCATCATGTAGGTACATTGTACTAACTTGAAGTTTTACCTATATTAGAAATCGTATACACAAAGTAGGTACAAGTCTGGTACCATATTGCAGACGGTAACGCTTCTGAAATAATGTACAAGACATTTTTAAATACTTAGTGCTTTTTACTTTGCGGTTGCTCTTACTCGCTATCTGTACACTTCAGTGAGTCTTGCAACATTCTTGTTTTCATTATTCTACTTACACATTTGTATAGTAATAAAACCAAAAAATGTGGTACAATTTCACTAGTGTTGGTTTTCAGAGACCTTAGCAACTAAGTATAATTTTTTTTGAATTCTCGAAATCTCCCATTTATTCATCATTCTGATATCTTCGTCCTTTAATAAAAGCGAATCGTAATTTTGCAACAAATTAACATCTTTATTGTTAGTAAACAAACAAACATTTAATTGGCTCGATTCATTGATTCTTTCATTAATGCTGTTGAAAAGCGTCTTGTTAAAAGTTTCCATTTCATTTGCGAGGAAACTTCAACCCTTTTTACGTTTTTTCTATTTATTTATTATTCAATTTCACAAACGTCACTCATTTGACTTTTAATTATGCGTCTCGTTATAATTTTCTGATTGAACAAGTATTTCATTTTAAGTTTAACTGTATCTGTAACTCTTGAGACATTTCATTCATTTTAAATTATATTCAGATGAACAATTAGTTTTTATATTTATTTGTAGAATGATATACCTATCTTAATAGTAACTCTAAAATGCATTATTTTTCATTTTAAAATGCAGGATTCTTGAAAGTGGTTAATGCTGTAGGCACCTAAACACCAAAACCTAAAAGCTAAATAAAAATCATTAGTATGTCATGTCAGTCATGAATGAATAATTCCAAATCATTATGTAGAACTGCATATAAAACCTAATACTAGTAGCCAAAACTAAGTACTGGCAAATAAACGGCATCAAATTAATTAAAACAAAATCAACATTCAAACTGTCCACTACTCATAGACTAAAAAAGAAACAAAAAACAGAACGTTCGTTATTCAAACGTGGCGCGCTTTCTCGGTCCATCGGGCATGTGTCATGTGCCAGTCACGGCGGAGCGGGGACCACCGCGGGCCGCGTCTCGGGTTACCATCTATCGTCTTACTTGCCTTCCTGCCCTACGTCTAAGTTACTACGTCGTCATATGCCGCGGTGACAGTTGGCGAGGTGATATTTGGTGTTCAATTTTTGGTAGGTTGGGTGGGCTGGTATTAAAAAGGAACGGTCGTTTTGCAGGTCAATTTGTTTTTTAAAGTTACGAAACAAAAAATTGGGGCAAGGGAAGTAAAGAGGCCTTTGATCTGCAGAGGAACTTAAATTCCTTTAAATCTAAAAATACAAAGTACTTAGATATTATTTATCGCAGCATGTTTCTATAGATACACTTAGATACTTGACTTGTTTTTACAAACTTGACTTTGACACAAAAAACTACACATCATGAAATATTTGCCAATATAATTTAACAATAACCTAAATCATTTTTTAAGCCAAACACCAATACGCTTACTTAAATTTTATTAATCATTTTAATCAATTTACTTCACGCCCTTCGGATCGCGTGTCATCACCGACCTTTATCATAAACATCGGGTATCGTGGCAAAGGCATCAAACATACAGCCAATAGGTTTTTTTCCTTATTTTGTTATTATATCTCCTTTCTCATTACTTGTTATGATTTCGGGGAATTTGATCGATGTTATGGAATTGGGTCAGTTATTTTGTGGTTAATTTGTAATCATGACCTCTGTAAAATTTTTCGGTATTAAACCTACATGCATATTATGTTTTAAGGGAGTTAAGGGCAGGTTAGCATTAGGTACGCGATTACTGTAACAATGATCCTATAATAAAGCTCTTTTAAATACAGTATTTGCATAAGTTTTCAGATGCATAAGGAAGAATTATTATATTTCGCCCTCCCCGGCGAGGCCCGTCGCGTATTATAAATAATAGTAACGTAAATGTTATCCCCCCGTCCCTAGACCAAGCTGGCCCGTGCCGGCCAAACTAGCAATAAAAATATGTCCTTAAATAGTTAAAACTTGGATCCAGCCATCCCTTGTTGTTTTGCCTTTTTATTAAAGATTGTTAGCAACGGCAATAAGATTACCTTCAAACGTGTTTAGGGAATAAATAGGTGTTTATTTGGTACCACACCCATTTTGCGACACTATTTATGGAACTCGCCAAAATATATCTATACTTATTTTTATAATGCTTTCTGGGTTTTAGGCGATTGATTATTTTTATTTCTACTATGTCTACTATCCATGGAAATAAGAACAATTTATTCATTTCGATTTTAGACAAATATTTTTATATATAATTTTTAATCTGACAGGTGTCATCTATAAACCGGGTACTCCGCAACCTAGCAGCTCAAAAAGAAAAAGCCAGCAACCAGCAACCGTCCCCCGAATGTTCAACGCCGGTATACGAGCGGCTGCGGTTACTGGGGGCTCCGGGTTCGAGCCCGGCGTGGCCGCGCGCGCCATGGCCGACGCAGATCGATGCCAGGACTCCGCCCTACCAGCTGCACAGCCTCAGTCCTGGCCCGCAGGCGATCAGCTGTAATGGTGGCGATATGACGGTGATGAAGAAAAGTAAGTGGAGTTTGTTGATAACTTTAAATCAATGAGATTTTGAGGATCTGGCGAAAAGGACCACCCTTTGTTAATTCAAAAAAATTAACATACTTATATGCGCTCTTCTAAAGAATTTGTGTGCGTAAATTATTAACATAAAAAATATTTGCAACGCTCAGAAGTATCTTCGATACAACCATGTACGTAACATGGTTACGTACATGGTATACGTCAAAATGGCTAGACGTCTATATTTATACGGCAAACCAGTGTGGCAGACTCAGACTTTGTATGAAATATCAGCAAATGAAGTGCAAATTGAAACAAAAGCACACCCACACTTACTCACACGTACGTAGGTACACGTACATAGAGCTGCGAATTAAAAAAAATACCATAGAGGAGCATGTGGCGGGCGGTCACAGCCAACAACGCAACAAAACTTTTTCGCCAGCATTTTGATAGTCGATTTGCGGCTCCCCCATTGCGGGGCTAGGAGGGCAAGGGGGGGGGGGGCTGGCCCGCCTACGGCACCGTCAAAAACATTACTCTGCCCATCCGCGTGGAAGATTTAATTTTCATTTTTATCTGAAACATCCCCCTTTGTAGTGGTCTGTATTCTGTATCCAATTAGGTGGCTTTGAGAATTTTTCTGGTATACCCACATAGCTGCAACGGTTTAGAGATATGGAATTTTTAATTTCGATCCTGAGAACCAATTATAGCGATTCTGCGTTGTCTTTAATGTTAAAGCTATTTTGTAGCAAAGACCGCTTTGTTAAAAGAAAAATGTTTTACTTTGAAATAAATGTTTCATGAAAAAATGAATTACGCTTTATTTTTCAGAAAGACACAATGTTAAGTTATCTTAATTCAGTTTTGTGTTATAAAATACTATATATGTATATATATATATGCTAATGTACGTTTATTTTTAAAGTAGTACTAAACCTACTGAGTAAATAGTGCTTAAAGAGCTCTACAGGTCTTCATGTCGATCTTCCTACCCAAAAATACAGGCATCTTCCATAAATAACAATTCAATAATACAAAGAAGCAATCAATCAAACCATCAATCAATACACGATGAATTATAATCTCCAAAACTTAAACTAATAAGTATCATTATCAATATGAAAGTGGACACACACGGACCGGTGCGGCTTCGAAGCGTGAAAGTAGCGTAAACCTACACCGATAGCCGATAGCCGACAGTCGACCAGCGCTCGGCTATGTCATGGCCGATTGACTGCTGCCTACCGTGGACGTGTTACATCACTAATGTTTTCGAAAGTTTGGTTTTCTTGACGTGCATCGAACAATTTGTTAGAGATGATCTGAAGATTATTTACAGATTTTTTTATTAGCTAATTTTGTTACATTAATCTCATAACATGACTGACGCCTAATAACCAGTAGGTAAATGGAAACTGAAAGATAAATATACGCTTTATCTAACTCTATTGTTTAGTAATGAAACTAACAGCAAGAAAAAACGCAAAACTACTTTAGACATTTGCTTTAATCCAGCAGTTTTACACATTCGGAAAAAAATATCCAAGTCAAACTTAACATAGCGCGAGACAGTCTATATCCATCATCCAATGTACATAATTCTAACCTAATACCTGGCTTGAAACATATTTCTTCCACCATTATATAATAATTATAAATACCTACAGTACAGGTCGGTAGCTTATAATTGGGCAAGCAAAGTGAGGCCTGCGGCATTACTGAGGGATAGACGTACCTTTGTGGCATTGACTAGCAAAGCACTCACGAATCACCCTTGACACCTTTGTAATTGTTTGCAAATTATGTACTATTGTTCTAAGGTAATCACTTAAATCTAAAGGTACATATTTACTTGAAGTAATTATATAACAAGGTGTTAATCAATACTTATGCAGTGTTTTTTAATTAGAGACGTAGATTTGGCGATGCAAATATCTAACTCCATATGTGGCTGGTTTTTTTTGAATAAGCGCCGTCCCTGAGTTCGATTATGTATATTCTACTAGTTTTTCTAGTTTTACGTATATTAACCAGTCTTTCATTAAATATCAGTAGCAGAACCTCAATATTTATGAAATGGTAAAATACATCCGACACTCGATATTTTAAATCTTTCTTTCGAATTAAAAAACAAAGCATAGCTGTTACAGAGACCATGTATTTGAAGCAAGGAGGGTTCTCAGTTTGACTTATAACTTTTTAACTTATATCTTATAAAAATAATTATTTATAATTAAAAACTTACTTAGTATCGAACATCATTCATTAACAGTGCAAAAAACACTGGTAACAATACAAATATTAATATTAACTGTCGTCCTTTTACTAGCTACCCACGTTAATAATTATACAATTCACAGAAGTTTTCAAACCGTGATATGAAAGTTATTTGTTTTCATTAATCAGCACTTGATTCTGGTTTGAGGTATGAAGTAGAAACCATGTTCGTTAAAATATAATTAAGAATTGATACGTATTCATTAAGTTCCAAGTTCCAACAGCTATTTTAAACCCGTTAAAATCGATATTTTTCGTCATCATTTATTCCGTGGATACAAATTTAAATACCTTAATAAGTATTGTTAGCATCCTTTGTACAGTACATGTCATTATGTATTTTAATATAAAAAGGGTAACAGCCGAAATAAAATCACATAAAATTATTACTACAAATACTTAAGATTTTTAATTGCTATTCACTTCCCTCAATAAAACATATTCA
Organism: Autographa pulchrina; assembly: GCA_905475315.1. Lineage (NCBI taxonomy): Eukaryota > Metazoa > Arthropoda > Insecta > Lepidoptera > Noctuidae > Autographa > Autographa pulchrina. The sequence goes on from FR997775.1 coordinate 7,379,365, forward strand.
GTACGTAATATCAGACACTTATATCGAATATTGGTCAGTTATCTATTATTTTGGAGCTTACAATGTATCCCTCCTGACAATAACACATTCAGGGGCCCGATGCCGCTATTTTAAGTCGGTGAGTGGTGGGTTAATAAACGGTCCAGTGTACTTGTTATCGTGCCTAATTTTCTTATTCAGATAATTTTAGTTCAATGACAAATGTACACCTGCTTGCCACTGTTGTCATTGTTGGATTGTAAGTGACTGTTTTTATCTGAATACGAAAATTAGGCACAATAACAAGTACACTGGAACGTTTTTAAACCCGCCTCTCACTGACTTAAAATAGCGGCATCGGGCCCCAGGTGCAGTGTATCCCCAAAAAAAACTAGATAAATTCTGGACCCGAAATTAAACCTTCAAATCTTTTTATTCATACTACCCCAATTCGTTACCAACACACAATAAAACAGTAACACAATAATATCAAGATAATTAAATCACAGTTAAAACATTTATATTTATTAAGCATCACGGTAAGTTACGGTGATAAGCAGTGTAACTAATTTTATTTGCGTCCCCTTGTGGGGGCCCCTTATTTATGATGTGCGGGGCCATAATGACACCATGATGTTGGATAGCTGTTAGTATCTATGTTCATGTCATTTTGGTAGTTTATTTTGATAGTGTATAGATTGTGGGGTCTAAATCTGTGCACATTTTTAGGTTATAACGCAATATAGTACAGAAAAATATCGATGTATTTTCCATACTTTTTTTCTATGTTAGCACCAAAATCATTTAATTTTAGACTGTTTGGTTCCTTTAAAAAATCAAGCGTTTGCCGTGATTTGAGGGAGATATTTTCATACTACTTGTTAGATTCTTGTTGGGTTAATTTTAAGCTAGACAAAAATCTTATTAGATAAGTTCTAATTTGGTTTTAAATAAACGATTTTTCCCAATCATTACATTTCAAATCTAGGTCACAAAAAGTAAATATCACAAGTGACAATATTTTCAATACTACGGACTACGGCCGTCCTTGAAAAATGTACTGTAGAATGTTTCAGCTTACATTTTTATAAGAATTTCCAACGCGTGCACGTGTGACATACCGGACACATAGCTCTCATATTTGCGATAGTATCGAAGGGAAATATCTAAATATCAGGAACGAAAAGGCTTTCTTGAAAACCAAAAAAGTATTTTTAGGAAAATATTTGCAAAAAGCCATGAAGTATGTAATTAGATTCACTGTATTCTGTACATACATACCTGCATGAATATTATGTCAATGTTCAATCTCATGTACCTAATTATAATCTTTTTTAAAAAAATCCTATTAGTCCATCATTCTTATACTTTTTTACACAACTCTATCTTTACTCTACTTTTAGGCCACTGGAACTTACAAGTTTTATTAAGGATTTGTGAATTTATAAAAATAGCATTAACATTATTGCATACTTTTCTTTAATCAATAAATCAATTCAGCCTATTAGTCCACTGATATAGGCTTCTCTCAGGTTACGCCATTTTTCCTACTGAATGTTTTCGACAAAGTTCCAAACCAAAAATACTCAAGTTTCCGTGAATCATTTATAAAGTCATTCTAGTTCCCACAGTTGTTCCAACGAACGTAAACCACGTACTTCTCACGTAACAAATAAGATCAAGGGTTTCCGAACTAGGAGACAAACAGCCAAGGTCAAAGGACTCGGACGCTGAATAAATCCATTAAGGGGCGAAAACTAAATAAAACGTACTGAATAAAGGGAGGCAAGGTCCGTGATAAAATACCGAGCGAAAGAGATGGATAGATACGTGTAAGTTGAAGTTGGAAAGAGAAGGTAGAGTCTGGACTCTTAAGATAAGGCGAAGAAAAATGTCGCAAGATATTTATTCTTGGGGTCCCGTGAACAAATGGTTATTATGGGGTTCAGTACTACTAAATTAGTGAGATGTATGGCGCTAGTGTTGAATATTTATTTATCGGAGTCGTAAGTTATTGTCCTAAACAGTGTGGTTTCGGGAAATTGCGGGCTATTTACTGAGTGTTTATTGAATTTTCTTTGTCTAGTTGGATTACGTGTGACAATAAAATACCTTTTTTGGGAATTAGAATCTTTTATAGTTTCCAGTACACTCTAGGTGGATATCTTCACCTATATAATTAGCAGAATCTTCTTTATGTAGGAAGACAGAGCGTCATTGAACGTTTTTTTTTCATTCATACTTATTTGGTATTTCTATCGATCTATCTCTATCAATTAAGCTTCGAATTTCTCGTTATTTATGAAAAAAAATACTTAAGTATTTGCTCACCTAAGAAGTCCAAGCTTAGTATTTTTTTATCACACTAAAAAGTGATCTAGTATTGTATTTTCCCACACCTTTTTTAACCTTGCTAGTTTTTATTCTTCTTGTACTTAAATAATATGCATACCTATAGCTAAGCATTATCTTTCGCGATAGGAGTCAACGACCCCGACCTATTATCGCCCGAGACAATCCGATGGTTTTTGTAGAGCTATTTTACTTCTTATTGCTACTATATTTAAGATTCCACTTTCTACCCATTTTCTTAGCAGTCTTATTCGAAAATTATCAATTCTTTGTTGTGTTTTTTGTTTAATACGATGCGCCTTTAATAATAATAATTATGAATACATATTTGTCTGTGCTATTATTATTATCGATGTAAGTAAACTATGTTCCTATAGAATAGGGAGTAAGGTAAATTAATATAGAAAGGACGTTCATATAAGTATTTGTGCCAAAATACTCCTAAACATGCACAGACAACTAATAAATCAAGATTATTTTATTCTAGCTAAAGTTAAAAAGCATATGAATCAAAACTTCAGTATCTACCGAAAACTTAAACAATCTGTGATCTGACAATAGCGACATTTACCTAAACACTATTTTAACTCTTCATGCGCCTGAAATTGAAATAGCTTCTATAAATCTGACAACCAGGTACACTACCTACATATCACCCTTGAAACACAGCTTCACAATATTCCTTTCATCTCGACACAACCTCGAGACTCAACCCACAGGGGTTGAGTGGGACTAAAACGATAACCTCATCATTTTGTCTGCCCAAATGAATTCACTAAATACCGAAACAGATCCGAACACATCTCAAAAGATATTTTAACCCTAAGACGAACCAAAATAGAAGGGAACGTAGGTACTAGGCTGGATGTACGAGATCAAAGGGTTTCGCCGCGCCGCGCTTTGAACGCCGACATACCAGAGCATATGAGTCTATGTACTATATGTATGTATGTTTGTGTGTCGGTATATAGAGCCCTGTTTTGATACCGTTTGCTTGTATTTATGTATTATATCTGTAGATTGATATTTGCGGGGTAGGATTAGCGAGGTATATGGTAGTGAAACTACATTGGTTTTTTATTTTGTGATATTATAAGGTGCTGCAAATAACTTTATAATATTTAGTTAAGAAGCTCGGTTTTAAATCTGTTAAAGTTACCGAAGTACTTCTTCGGTACTTTTTATAGCATGATTATTATTAAGACAAAATAATTCACAAACATTCGCTTAGTTTCAAACATATAGGGTTTGTGTACCCATTAGCTCAGAGCAAAAAAGACCTTTTTTCTAGCTCAGTTTTACCACAATAATTTCACATACACATTATTGTTCAGTTTTTTTTATTTGCCACTATACCATAATTAGTAATTTTTTACAAAATAAAGTAAGTAAATTGATTTTAAATCATTCTTTAAAGTTTAAAATATTCGGTAGGTAACATTTCGTTTTCGCCTCCAAGGTGGAGTATGTATTTTAGTTTAACTTAATACGTCATGCAATAAAATTATAATATGAGTAACATTTCTAATAAAAGGGTTTATTTAATAGCCATCTGACAAATGATTTGACATAAGTGACAGGAATTATATCACAAAATAACAGCCACAAACCACATAATCGTTTTAAACCTACAAAGTGCCTTAAAACAGTCGCAGGAAATCCATTTAATCTCACAACCATAACCCGTAGCTTGAAACCACATACCGCCTTTATTTCCAAAGCATTAAAGTTCATTTTTGCAGCTTCATGTTGATCTATCGTATACCATTGGTAACCCTTTACGGGACTACCCCGGTAGTCGGTACCTACCCGACAAAATAGCAATTAAATTCACCTTCATTACACAACCCTTTAGTAAAGTATATGCGATGGATAAGAGTGCGAGGTTTGTGCTGAATTTAAATGATTAGATAAATGTGTTCTTTACTTAGAAATATCCACAATTTTTTCAGATATCTACAATTTAATACGCCGTTATAGTTTAGTTCCAACTTCATTATGAGTTGTATAAAACGACACGTAGGCGTAGAAATTATTGTTATACTGCTTTTTACATAAGTTGTGTTAAGTGCATCCTGAAACAAGTAAGTGTTAGGAGTATTTTAATATAAATTCCTCCACATGCCTAATCTTTGGTCAAAGTTTGAATTGTAACTTGACCAGTAGTATTATTCAACGGGAAATAAACTTGTTTGTACTTTCAATGACACAATGCTAGCTTAATGTTTTATTTTATTTTTTGTTTTTTAGTTTAACTTTCATCTCATAATATTTGCACCCATCCCGACACAATTGAAACCTTCTTAAATAAAGCAATATGAGCATTTTTTGCTTCTAAAAATCTGCCCAAAACCATCATCAAAGACCAAAACCGTACTCAATAAATACTCTCACACTATACAGAACACCTATTAAAATTATGTTTTAGCCGTAAAGCCCCTCAAAACAAAGCAGAAATCCCCACTAATTACTAAAGCACGCATCGCATCCCTGCGAACGGCCACAAAGGGTGCCAATAACGCATGAAACAGGATTATCAGACACGTAAACGATGTAAAAGGGCCCGGCCCAACCGTTTGCGTGTAATTATACATGTTAATTCACAAATACATACTTTGAAGGTACTGTACTTATACGTACTACGTTTTTAGGGTCTCACAGATGAGTAACCGTGGTCGCGTAGCGGGACTTCAAGGGAACAGACATTTATGCAGTACGCCTCGGTTGCCGCTTTTAATATTTGACTGAATCTTTTAGATCTATAGGCTGCGAGGATTAGGGTTTGCGGGAGGGTTGGTCAATACTTATTTCTATTTAATTAACCATGCAAACGTGTGGTAAAATGGTGGCGACAGTTTGTTTGCACATCTGACATAAAAAAGACAGTCGAATTTGGGATACGAATTTATTTGAATAGGATAGGTATATATTTCTCTAGTTCTTTCATAATATGAGATATAATGCGAATTGCAGCAGTAGTTGTATTTTTATAAAATTCCGTTCTGGTTCAAGTATAATCATTTCGCGTATGCTGTCTATGTCTATGTTATAGACAAAGGAAACACCCAAATGTGTAGTTATTGTTCTAGATTTTCTAGATCGCGTAAGATTAACGGATAATATTGACGATAATTTTATACAAGCATACACTGTATTGTTTATTTTAAAGCTACGTAGGTGTTTCTTATGTAGTCGATCGTAGGATGGATTTTTCCTGAGGGTCAAGACAGCCCTTGCTCTACATTTTATATTTGACTTGATCAGTTGTTTTACAGTGTGTAGAGCTGGAATTTATTTATTTATTTATTACACACCTTACATATTATCATTACAGGTTATCCTAATTCAATAGATGAAGCAAATCTAAATTACAGTAAGAACATGAATCACAGATTACAAACTTAAATACTTATAATTACAATTCACCCAATACGTAAGCCATATTTAAGGTAATGTTTGAAATATTGAGGTATTTTTTACATCACAGAGTTTAGTGTGCACTTAGCAAGGTTTTAAGTTTTATTCTTTTAAAGAAGACTTTATTCTGCCTTACCACGAAACTATTTCCATGATATAGCCCTTTAAAATTGATACTGTTGTGAAAGTCAAACGGTTATGAAAATAAACAGACAAAGAAAAACTTATTTGCACATTTACACTCAACATAAGCATAGACAAAGTTAACCAAACAGTTTTAATATCCAAACCTCATTACCGTAAAAACAATGGCGAGACAAAAAATAATAAATAAAAAGTATACGGGGAGGGGCGTACCCGCGCCGCCCTCGACTCCACCCACGCAAACACAACATATAATTATTGTGAGAACAACATGACGCGGTGCCACATACTTATAGACATGCATAGACGCATAACCATGCATAGATATGCGTAGCCATGCAGGCATTTTTCATGTAGACATGAAGACGTAATCATAATCGTAACGTTTTTATGTTAAGATTGGTAAAGTTTGGTTTGAATTGTGTTTATAAATGGTGGGTGGGTTACCTTACCTATTAATGATTGATTGAATAGAGCTTTATGTGTAAAATATAGAGTTGTTTTTTCTTGTTTTATTGCTGTGTTTCGTTCAAATTTGTGAGGGATCTATACGCCTAACAATTTTTGAAGGCATAATATTTCTAAAACCACTTGTGTTGTAATATTTAAGGGCAGCGGTGTTTAATTAGATACATCGACGGGCAGGCGGTTTACCTGAAACCGCTCGTTCGATTGTCGGAATTAGGTACGATAGTAGCAATGGGTAAATGGGTAAACCATAAAATGAATTGCATCATCCTGCTGTTAAATTGGTTAGGGCCCATTCATTACTGTTTCCTTAAAAAGATTAGCTTCGAGAGAGTAGGTATCATTATTGTTTTGCAAAAATCATAGTGAATTATACCAACGCATAAAACTGATTTTGAGATGTAGGTAAAAAATGAAAAGATGTTGGGTCGGTAAATGTTATGTGAAAGATTTATAATAGATAACAGTAGCAAAATATTTAGGTAAATATGTGTATCTGAAATATGTTCCACTTTGTTCACCCGAAGGATATCACCTGGGTGAACAAATGCGACCTTTTGGATTATTCGAGTAGAATTATATTACCCATATACAAAATGATATGAAGATGAAAATTGAAGTATTTTACTACATTACAAGGCTTTTATTTAAAATTATTACTGCTTTTTCTTATAGTACTGATTGACAATTAACTGATTCCTAAACGAATACTGCAATTTCCATGTTTATATCATTTTGTACCTACATGGGTATTATAAATCTACTAGAATAATCCAAAAGGTCGCATTAGTTCACCCAGCTGATATCTCTCAGGTGAACAAAGTGAACTATACCTGAAATATCTAAGATAATATCCATATGTATGTAAATTTTCACAACTGAGGGAATAGTAGATATCAAACATAAGTATACCTATTAACATACAATCCTAAATGACTTTAATGCTATCGGGGTTAAAGAATTTTTGCTTAATATAAAACATAATAATCCAGCCTATACACGTCCCACTGCTGGGCACAGGCCTCTTCTCATATAGAGAAGGCACGAGCATTGATCACCACGCTTGCTCTCTGCGGATTGGCGATTTCAGATCCCAAGTTTTGGAATCCAGGAATTTTGAATATAAAACATAACTAATAAGTATTAAGTAAGTAGGGAGATACCTACATAATACACACATACGTTCATACTTCATAATTTATATACAGTTCAGTCACGAACGACGTCAGAAATATGAGTGGGTGTCTCTTATGTCTATAATTAGATTCTTTAGTCTTTAGCGTAAACGTATTCGAATGCTTATAATTAGGAATTAGATAGAATAACAATTGAAGTGTAGGTTCCTTTTATAAAAGAGGGTAACCTTATATTATAAGGCTAAGGCCATAGGCTTAGACTATAGATAACTATAGACCGATATTATCGCTAGTTTTCCTTCGTGCCAAGCGAGAGCACTTTTTGTCTGTATCTAGTACATTCGTTTACTGATTTAAAGCTATTTTTCGCGCAACGACAGACTTATATCGAAAATATCGATGGTTTCGACATTGTTAGGATAATATTAGGGTTTTAGATAGTTTTATTAAAACGGCGCGCTCCGTCTTGATACAAAATTTACGATAAAACTAGTTCATACTAGTGCTCACGGTTCATACACTGATAGGCTCACTCTTTAGTTTCTCATCTATACTCTAAGGCCCTAGACTTTACAACTTACCATATAATATTAGGCTACCGTACCCACATTAAATACAGACTTTTAATTTTTCAGTTACGTCAAAAGCTTCAAATTAATTACTTACATAGCTTGTTTAAGAATATTTGTAACAAATATCCTAATTTATTCCCGTTTTCGCTATCCTTTTTCTAAATAAAATAACTCTTCTGTATTTGCAAAAAAGTTATCTTTTTCTTTTTAGTTAGCTTTATAAAACTGCAAAAATAAACTAAATATCTAAAATATGAGTAAAAACTAAAATCCTCATCAAATATTAATAGGCACATTAAAATAAACACTTAATTCAATATTCTGTCCGGCGGCGTATCGATAGCGGCACCTGTGCGCTCGAGCGTCGCGAGCACTTTTCCCGCCGTTTTCCAACAAAATGGCGGACGCGTGACTAGACTCGCGAATATGATACGTCGTTATTCATTCATAACTGAGCACCGTAAATATTATGTGCTTTTCAATTTAATTGTGCGAATTTCACTGGGAAATTCTAGGTTGTGCATGCAGTTTTAAATATGATGGCATTTATTTGTTCGTTGGTTTTCAAACTATGGAAATAAAGTAAAATGTTTTTTTTTTTAAGTTAATTAAATATAACATAATTAGATAATTTAATGAAAATATACCCTCAATAATATAGACTGGTTAGTTGATCAGTGTTTTTTTTTAATCAAACCGGTAGACTATTGTATAGAAATTTAAAGTAGGTAGATAATATCGTCATAAGATGAATGTAGTCCATCCTTCGGTAAATCCTTTCACATTATGTTAATTAACCTCCGTTATTTAATGTAATTAAAACCTCATTACCTAAAACAAATCAAATACCACCAAACATCAAGCAAATAAGCAACTACAATAGTATCTAAACATCGGGAGACAAAACCAGTCTCCTGCACAGGGGAGCGAATGAAATACACGTCATAGACATTTTTGCGATAAGGCAACACCGCGCCCGTTTGTTTATGGCTAGGCCCGCCATCTTGCCCGTCACGCCGGGAAATAGGGTAGCCATGTATTGTTCCCTTTATTTTTGAATGGAAAATATTTTTTTCTTGATATTTCTTGGGTAGGGGAGTGTCGCGATGAAATATCTGTTATTATCGAGTTCTTTAGGGTTTTAGAGACTTCCTCGTCGCTGACATTTTGCAGCGCATCTTCCTACTATTTTAGATTGAAGCAGTTTTGGCTTAACTTTGTCTTTTAGTGTCTAATTTACAGCTATATAATAAAAATAGATCTTTTATAAATGATACATCACAAACTGAGTAGGTACTCACTTCTCGGGTACATTTTGTTTTCCGGAACTCGTTATAAAGAAACTTGGCTATAAAGACACATCCCCTCTCTTCAACTAGGCTAACTAAAACATTAAACTAATAGCAAATAAGCTATTCGGTAACTAATACATTTAAATTTCCAACGCTAACCGTACAAATACAGATTTAAACCACAACACAAAATCCGCATCGCACCTACAAATTGCCACAAACTAATTCAACACATCGGAAAAACATGGCGATCGCATTAATTCCCGCCAGTCTCTCGCGACATTGAGTGACAGTAAATAGAGACACAGTCGCGTCTATTATCTGATACAGATCTCCACATACAGACTTCATGAAACATTAATGTTCCAGATGGGCTTCTGATATACAAACACACATTTTCATCCTATATTACGAGTTTACGCGATTTTCAACCTTAATGCCTTATCATAGGGGTTGGGGATATATTTTGGGGTGCGAAAGTAATTTTGGCGTGTGTTTCGAGGTGTCATGTTCGTTGCGGTCGAGAAATGAGCGACAACGAATGTTTGTTGCATTTTGCGATTAAAAGAAAGTTGGTATCGATATGTTTTGGTGAATTATTATTATTACAAAAAGTAGTGTGATAAGCATTAAAAGATTAACTAGTCCAGAGTCCAGCTTTTGTTTATAACCTTTTTTTTTCAACTAAGGACCAAGTGTAAAAATAAGGCAGGTGTGCGAATCACCGGACCAAGGCTATTGTTTATTCAATATTATTTAAATTTTGCACATTTCCCTCATTTTAATTCATCAAACAAAGGTACTACGTTAAAATATTCATAAATTCATTATCTACTTGCGGTTTACCGAGTTACCTTCCTATTTTCTTTCCTTTAATGATTTTACCAACTTAATAGTACAAAAAGGATTATGTGAGACAAGTTTAGTAATAACTAATAAACAAGACGAAATACTAAAAAAAAAAACAAGATGAACTGACATTTGAAAAGACCCAGCTTATGGGATAAAATTAAAAGTTGCTTATGAGTTGTCATGAAAGCAAAAACCTCGCTTTTTTAGTACCATATACTTTAATCCTCCTAAAAGATAACTGCTATTATAAAAATATAATATTTTTCCTTACGATCGTTACGTACGTGCAAATCTAAACACACTTGTGTCGCGGGGCTCTCTGTAAAAACACTCGAGCCTCTACGGGCGACCTCACTACGAGAACTCGACTCACTACTTCATATGAAGAATATAATAATATATTGATAAAGTAGCGAAATGAAAAGAAAGGTTATAAATTAGGAGATTTATAAAGAAATAAGCACATTTTCTTTTATCTTACATTTTTTAGGATGTATTCGTTTTCGTAGCAACTTTATCTTTTATTAAATCTATTTTAATTGGTTTTTACGCGCAATTTTTATTTTTACTTTATACAGTAACTATTTGAAAATTGTTTAAAGATAAGACATACATATATTGATTGCAGAATATTGGAATAAGCGTTATTGATTCATCTACGAAAGTTCTCTACGCCGTAGCACTGTCTACGAGGAACGTAACAGTTTGGATATAAAAAAATATGTATGAAAGGGAAAATCTTAGCAGATCACTAATTAGTCTTTGTGGACTTCATAATCTGTTGATCCTAAGATGAGGATAAGTTACCAAACTGTAATTCATTTTGATGTAATTGCTTAGGTTTTTTTGCCTATTCAACTGTGTATTTTTTAAATTAAGGATTGGTATGGTATCAACAAAATAACTGATTAAATTTTATTATTTAAGAAACTTAAATAGGCAGGTGATGAAATCAGTTAGACATTACACAAAGAGATCTATAAACCTGCAAATAATTATCATTTCACGTCATTCAAACTCCAAACAATTCACAGATAAGAATTGAAAATTCAACTCCAACTTAAAATTTAATTCGTAAATTACGAGTCCTTATCTCAGACGAAGGGCTTTTCCAACTAAAGTGCACCTTGTCAAATCATATACTTCCATTATTGGGCCATACATTTTTAAGCTTGGTTATCTGGCTGGGTTACGTGGTAGGCTTGCCCATGTTATCGTCAGTTTCTGCATGAACGCGCCCGTTACGCCCCCCCTCCCTCACCCGGCACCCCCTGCCATCTCCCTCCCTTCCCCCCCTCGGTCCCGGTAGACGGCAACGGCGAGATTTTGACACTTGAACATAATTTATTCGATCCTGAAATAGTTTATGTTATCTAGACTGGCGATATCACGGGATTTAGGTGTCTGTAAACTTTCTGTTTGCCGGTGTTACGGGTGAATATGATTATGTTATACATGTGGAATATTTGTTTCATAATTAATTTTATGTTTAGATAGCCAGCTTCATTTGTATGTAATATTTCTGCAAGTTTTTTTTTTAACGCTCCGTAATAAAAATTACGAAAGTGTTCTTCAAAATTTGAAGTAAATATAGATCTATATGGTTATGAAGTTAAATAAATGCAAGCTAATGTAGCAGAGTTAAAGCCTACGCCAGTAGGTAGATACTGAACCTACAGTTTCCCATGGCAATTGTTATGGATGATTGATTAGAAAAATAACTTACCTGCATGTAAGTAATTAATAACTCAATCGTCTCAATCATTTAATCAACTCACAAAGTTACTATTTTCACATTATCGTGTGATTATGTAATTTTATGAAGAAACTTTTTAATATACGACACGAAGGTAAAGCTTATGTAAAGAAGCAATTTATTTGCCAATAACATTAAAAAAAGAAAAAATGAAGATGAAAGCTTACCGGTAGACAGAATAAAATAGGAAAAAAAAGATAAAGGTAACAGTAATACCTTGTTTAAAACCTGCATAGCAACACTAAAACATCTAACCTCAATACATATTAGTCGCGTTATATCGAACGAGGACGACCCGCGAGCCACGGACGCCGCCTAACGGATCACTATGGGACATTATAAAATATCTAAGATCCCATTGATAAATTGTATGCAGTCATAACTCGCCTTTTACTATAAGTTTTCATTATGTAATACTTCATTAAGAAAAGTGTTTAATGACTGAATTTCTGATAGTCAGTGACAATGATTACTCGATATAAAAAAACTAGTAACGAACTATTTGTTATACAATTTTGTTTACGTACAAATAAATATACCCATTTATCGATGCCTAATGGTAGCCCAAAAAAACTCAAAGTACCTAATATGGAAGGATTTCACACCTTCAAAAAATTCTTTACATGATACACTACAAATTTAATCAAATATACGTTAGGTATAGGTACAGCAGTTAATAAATAATTTATAATATCTATATACAACCATGGGACTAGATACTTAAAGTTCTCCCTATTTAAAACTAACCTATCCATTCCATTTCTATTACCTACTCACCCTACCTAGACAAACTCAAAAGTACCTACCCCTAAAACTTTTAATCACGGTTTCATAATTGAATCCTCACCTAACTTGGATAAGGCAGATTTACGACTAAGTACCGCAAACCGAGATAAAATCGCAACTCGAATAAATCCGGGGTATCGGGCTTGTTTTCCGAATTAATCGGCGTCGTGTTCATTTCGCGGTCTAACTTTACGAACCTCCTTCAAAGTCTTAGAAAGTTGTAATTCCTATAAACGTTGTATCTACAAGATATTTGGAACTGTTTGAGGTGATTTAGTGTGGTAACTTTGGGTTAGGAAGAAGCGTTGAATTGATTAAAACAATCACTTGTTTTTTTGTTTCGTATTTTATCAGTTTACAACAAATCTATACCTACTTAACGTTATAAAGCTGAAGAGTTTGTTTAGTTAAACGCACATATCTCTGAAACTACCAAACGGATATGCAAAAATCTTTTTGCATTTGATAGCCCAATTCTCGAGGAAGGTTATAGACTATTTAACATCACACCACCTAAATTGGGAGTAAAACCGCGGTGCGCAGCTATTATGAATATAACAACTTGAATGTTAAATTAGTATAGATTTTAAAATGAATTTAGTTACTAATAAGCTCTTATTCAAATATTTAAATAACCTTGCATCTTCGATTTGATCGAAACCTTGCAGATTCTTCGTTGTCGACGTGCGATCGATTCTTGAACAATAGACTCCTAAGGAACTCGTTAGGTTATGAAAATATTGATGCGGTCGTTAAAAGTCTTTTAAAGACTAAAAGCTGTGATAACCCGTATAACTGTTCAGTTTATGGTTTTTATTAGGTAATGCCGTTGAAGTTAGGATATACAACGGTAGGTACCTATCACCTACGAAAATCCCATGCAGACCATACAATATCTCGAAAATTTATGTTCTTTTACTTAAAAAATTGTAGGTAGTTTTAAAATTGACCCTAAACGTAGAATATAAATAGGCAGTTCCTATCTCTATGTACTTAATAGGCATTTTCGTTTAAACTTCTGTAAATCGTGTCCTTAACTCTTGCGGTTCTCATCTAAATATTTCATATACCATCTAGTAAGTAGGTACTTATTCAGTACTCTTAGGACCGAATTCCTAATTGTCGGTCTGTTTTAAGTCGCCGTTAAGTGTCGTACTATCATCGTCACTTAGCTACCTAGGTGTAAAGTGCCAACAGATAGAATTTAAGAACGTGGTACAGCTCTAGTATTTACTAACTTACATCTCTACCCTCAGACGACGAGCCCCTCGAAGGGCTGGAAGGCCTGCACTCCGATGAGACGGGGTCCGGCGACAACTCGAACGCGGGCTCCAGTGGCGCTGACGATGACGCCGCGCGCCTCCGCCTCAAACGCAAGCTGCAGCGGAACAGGACCAGCTTCACTAACGAACAGATTGACAGCTTGGAGAGAGGTACGTGTAACCACCGACGCAAAAAGAGGATTTTTTTGAGTTTGAAGTGTCGGACTGCGTGGAATCGTAGCTCCTAAACGAATGTACCGGTTGTGATGCGGTTTGAGAGCCGACGTGATCGGGAAGGTTTTTTAGCTATATAATTTGTAGTGATCTGTTCAGTATTTTGAAAGATTTCTGAAATACGTCGGGCGATTTTAATTTTAGTTGTTTGCTTAAGTATTACATAGTAGGTTATAAGTATGCTAAAGTTTGTATAAACCTTATTAACTGACTTCAAAAAGGAGAAGGTTACCGATTGGGATGTTTATAATTTTTTTTCTCACTTGACACTAACCCCAATTTATGACTGACGAATTCAGTAGGTACCTACTATTTTATCTGAGTTTGTGTTTTGTGTGCCATCTTCTTTATTGTATTGGCAATTATCTTTTTCATTTCAGAATTCGAAAGAACTCACTATCCAGACGTGTTTGCCCGCGAGAGACTCGCCGCTAAGATAGGACTGCCTGAAGCTAGAATACAGGTGAGCTTACATTATTATAAATTACTTTATAGTTATTTCAACATAGGCTTCTCACGGCTCTGTTCATATCTACTTAGTATGTCGCAAAACCCTTGCATCTAAGACATAAATAGAGACCCACTCAATTAGGTACACATTAAGGTAGGCATTTAGGTACCTATTCATGTGAAACCTTTTATAAAAGTACCTTAGTGTTTAATTAAGTAACTTAGGTAATATAAATAATTCCTTTGCCAAAAAAACATTCATTTTAAATGTAGGGTAGGAGAAAGTTACCCGACATTAATAGGTAATTTTAATATAGTATGATTTGTATCCTATACCTTATACCTACTTAGTAGAATGTCTTACATACTTATATCACCACATGCCTGTCATAGTATTGGCGTTTACGCTGTAATTACATACCGCGGCATGTAATAAGGACGCCGCACTCGCGCGGCATGTGTCCGGCTGACTGATTCCCGGGGAGCCTTGATGAATAACTCTGTATCTACAGTTATCGATTACATTGGAGATGATTATTACAACCGTAGCAATGTCTTCATCTTTAAGTAGGTACTTATAGAAACTAAAGTAGCCTATACTAAAGCCAATCTGGAAAGAGAATGAAACGTTATTACTAATTACGCAATTATCAACTTTGACAACATGTGTTTAAGTTCATTTTAGAATGACAAATGTTACCGAAAAGGGCCTAAAAGTAATTTGAATGTGATGGAAACTGAACTGTTATTCATTGAATTAAGGTTCATAATCCCAAAGCACGGTCATTATTTCTTTAATGTGGCTGATATATAGGTATTGAGAGGGGTGTTTTCTTTTTGTAACTGAGAGGATCTCTATATCTATTTTCGATACAACTATCTACTTCTCTTGACAGTTTACCCACTAGGTTCTTAGTGTGACCAAACCCAAAGGAAAATTTAACATTATCATTATCATCAACGTTTTAGAGTAGGTTGGTAAAAGTCCCTCTCCTTGGCAAATATAAACTTCTCCCTCAAACGCCTATCCAATCAGTTTGGCCAACATATTATGGCTTCAAAAAATACCTGTAAAAAGTAGGGTTTTCATAAAATGAGTATCACGAACAAGTCTAGTAGTCTTGTAAGGATCCTATTAGCGCGCTGCGCTGTGTGTTAACCTAACCCGACGTTAAGGTGTGGTTCTCGAATCGGCGCGCGAAGTGGCGGCGTGAGGAGAAGATCCGGTCGCAGCGCCGCAGCCCGGACTGCGGGTACAGCGGCGCGCCGCCGCACGCGCCGCACGCGCCGCCCGCGCACGTCGCCCACGTCGCGCACGCGCCGCACCAGCCTTACCAGCCGCCACTCAATGTTGATACTTACAGGTTAGTCACTATTTCACTTTACAGCCACAATAGTAGTAGCAGATGAAAAACTTTTTCTTGTACCTTCTATTACCCATCCCTGAAAAAGATGATTCCATGACAAGAATTTTTATGACTACCTACAGTACGTCGAATAGACGAATTTATATTGTGAATTGTGTGGTGAATATTTACCAAAGAAATACGAAAGAGGGAATTTTTGTAAATTTTATATGAATGTATTATAAAAACTAGTTAAACCTACTGTACCTACATATAGTATGGTATGTCCATGTACTTTCGAACAGATTTCCATCAGTTTCTAACAATAATTCCACATTTCAGTCCACTAACCCCGATGGGTTACGGCGGCGGCATGGTGGAGACGCCGGTGTGCGACACGACGGACGCCGAGCTGTGCAAGGGCGGGTTCCTGGGCTACCCGCGCTACGAGCTCGGCTACCGGCAGCCGCCACACCCGTATGTTAACCATCACGGGTACCAACATGAGCCGGCATCGCCGCCACCAGGTAAGACCTTCA
Source organism: Autographa pulchrina (assembly GCA_905475315.1). Classification (NCBI taxonomy): domain Eukaryota; kingdom Metazoa; phylum Arthropoda; class Insecta; order Lepidoptera; family Noctuidae; genus Autographa; species Autographa pulchrina. The sequence continues at coordinate 7,395,950 of FR997775.1, forward strand.
GCTCTGATGAAATGTGTCAGTCAACGCTGTACCTGACTGGTTGCATATAGTTAGAACAGAAGAGAGGTTTGTGTAAAATGGCCGGATCGATTAGAGAAAGACGCAAAGTGTAGCTATTGTCGTTCAGGAAAAGTAGCCTACTCTTTTTATTAAACCTAACAAGTGATTTTTTTTTTTATACAGCGTATGTTGTACCTACATGCCTATTATGTTGTATCTCCTATAATACCTACATAGGTATTTTTTGTATTTTAAAGAGTATAAATAACTAATCAAATCTCCAAAGAAAACTTTTTTTCATGACTGGAGTAAATAATATATTCTCTAACAGCGTTAAATGTTTTGTGTCGCTGTTTATGTGTCCATCAAATTCTCATGTAGCAGTAAGTAGGTACCTATGTAGTCAAGAATTTCTAACAACCCCTATAATATCTTCGTTTCCAGAACTAGGTGGTCTTCTAGGCACAGGCGTGTCGGTCCCGCTGGCGGTCCCGGGACAAGACTCGCAGCAGTACTGGTCGCGTCTGCAGTGACCCTGGTGGAACTAGCCGAGAACATCACACACTATCTAAACGTTTTCTATACCTTTCGACTGTTAAATATGTTGGGTTTTGTTTGTGAGCGTTGTACAGAAGCATATTCAAATCTTATCTAATCTATCTTTATGTACGGTCGACAGTCAGTAAAATACAAAATTGGATCATACCATTAAATAGCATACCATAGTACCATACCATACCATTAAATAGCCCTGCTAAAGTTGAGTGTTCCTACTATTTGGGGCCGACTGTCCCTTAAGTATATTACCTTAGTGTCGATTTCATTTAATTAATGAAACATACCATAATCGTTACTTAGTTGAAATACATCCAATAGATTTTTGTTGCAGAAAAACTTCAAATCTGACTTTTCTATCTTCCAAAGGTCAAAAATCTACAAAGGCAGACATAATATGCTTCTTTGGTGGCTCTGATTGAAGCCGCTTTTATTTAATGGGAGTGAAGTTTGGAAGAATATCATCTGATTTCAACCATCTCAATGATGCTCATAGGCAAAATGTAACTAAAATAATTTACCTGATTTGTTTTCCAAGTTATGTTTGTTATCAAATGAAGGTGTTGTGACATATTTCTACACAATTATGCTTATATCAACTACATTGTCGTCAAGATAGTAAATAAACTAATTTCAGAAAATCTGATGAGAAATAATATCGGCACAAATACTTAGATGATGGTAGTTCAAAAGTATTTGAGCAGATATTACAGAATACAATCGTTTAAAAAAAATATTGAGAATAAGTGTGATTGTGTAGGAAAGAAATGTGAAGGAGTTTCTTCTTAAAATGTGAGATTTTTGCTATCGTGCTAGTACCCAAGAAAATTGGTATACGTAAGATGTAGTATGCCTAAAGAACAATCGTCTGAATTAATATCGTAATTGTTTCATAGATATAGTCTTAATTTATAATTTCTTGTGCTTCACGGTGATATTTTCGTTCTCAAGTTCATTTATACTGAGTATAGATTACTAACATATAGTATAAAGAATTAACATATCCACTAGATGCCACAAAACAGGACTCTCGAGCACAAAAAATAGGCTCAAATTGTATTTATATAAATTAGAATATTTCATTCAAAACATTTTATTATAAATCTCTAATAGATTTTTTAATACATAATCGTTATTGATGCACATGTAATGATGTATCTGTAGCTCTTTGAATGAAATAATTTAATAATTCGGTGTAAGTGTTAAAAAAATATTTTAATAAAAATTAGTTAGATAGGTAAGGTTAGCATTTAATGAGTATTTAATTGTGTATATATGTTGTAAATGTTTAAATTAAAACTGAAATTCAAAACATGTCACACTTGGACTAATATTAGAATTACTCTTGCCATCTAAAACATTTGATATTAAATTTGTTAATAGGTACATACCCTATAATTTTTCGAAATACTACTGCTACTGTTTAAAAGGCTAGATAATATTATTTAATTAGAAATCTTAAAGGCTCTGTTACACCGAGACAAAAGAAAGAGAACATGCTTATTCCATAACTTTTAACAAACATTAAGCAAATACTAAAATTAATTTGACTAGCTTCAGTCATGAGATCTCAAAAATATATAAAAAGTAGGAATTTTCTAGTAGTCTCCGTGTAACACAGCCTTAACAATCGTAGTGATAGTTTTTTTTTATGAAAAACAGGGCTTCATAGTTTTAAGACACTGTACATAGTTACTTTCGTGTTATTGTTAATTGTGATTTTACAGTTTACAAGTCATAAGCGCGCAAAAAACATGCTTAAGCTTGATTTTCTACTGTTCAGTATAATTTTATTTTAATTTTACATCTTTTAGAGAATTTAGAGAATCTAAAACAAGTTGTTTTACAAAAAATGCTGACTCAAATCAGGCTTTTAGTTTTCTAGAAAATTATTAGTAATTATTATTTTTTACAATTTTACATTAGCTAGATACAACCTCGAAGTGTTAATTTCGAATTTACAATTAGTTTTTAATGTGTATATGTATTGATTATAAATAAAAATGTGAATAATTGTGTGATGTCGATGAAACGTTTTAATAACATTATATAAATACACTTTTGGATCAAAGCATTTGGTTGTTTTATTATTATGAATCCCAAGTTTTTAACTCCAAACTTTTAATTATATCTTAATTTTTGTTACATACAATGAAAACAACACTTTCTAGCAAAATTATTATAATTAATTCAATTAAAGCTTTTAACACTCAACAGTATCTCGACACTAAAGATTTAGCCCTATCTCTTAAGTAAAAATAAGTCACTTGCGTATTGCATACGTCGTATTATGTAAATGTACTTATATCTAATAAATGTTCTACAAGCTGTAGCTCTTTGATAATCCTAACATACTGAAACTTTGAACATGAGACATCTTATCTTAAAACCTACTTCCTAACATTGGAAACCTTAACTCATCATTTAACAGATTGTCTATATCGTTTATAATACTCTTTTCTGAATCGTTTTTACTGTGTTTGTGACAACTTGCGACTACGTCTGGCACGTTCTTACTTAAGTCCAAGTCTAGGTCTGACACTGTGATATCACTTTCATCCTGATCTTCGCTAAGATCCACAACTTCTATAGGTTCACCAAGTCTAGTAGACTCCACATCTATAATAACACTATCACAATCTTCTTTATCTAAATCTACTGAGTTGATTGCATTGAATTCGACGCTGACTATTTGTACTTCTGAATCTGAGTCGTCTGATTTATTATCATCAATTTCATCGTACTTAGGTTCGTCGAAACTCTTGTTTGAGCTCGATAGCCTATTTCTAATGAGCCTGGGTTTAGAGGTATGCTCTGCGACTTTTATCCTCTTAAACTCAAAGCAGTTGTCCACCAGCTCGTCTTCCTGTATTTCGTAAATGTCGCTGATTTCCGATAGTGTTCGTTTTCTTTCATTGACTGGTTCACTTTGTTTTTGATCAACTTTGGTTTGATTGTTAGCTGGTGGGGCGTTTTGATCGAGTTTCTTGTACACTATAGAGTTGCTTCTGACGACTTTGATGATCTTATTGCCGGATGTGGTGATGGTTTCTTGCGTGGAGAGTTTCCGTTTCCGGCTGAGGTTGAGCGTGATGGGCTTGCCGTGGATGATGGTGTCGGGGTTGGTGCGCGCGCGGATCTCGTCGAGCGACAGCACCTTGAAGTCGGCGGGCGGCTTACCTGCGGGCTCGTCGAACTTGGCGGCGAGGCAGACGCGCGGCCGCGGCTCGGGCGGCTCGTAGCTGTAGAAGGCGGCGGCCTCGGCCTGTATCCGCTCGAGGAGCAACAGCTCCTGCGACTTAGTAACCGGCGCTACTTTCCGCGCGTCGTCGGGAGATATGGTTTTAGTGGGCGTGGACGAGGGTGCGCTTTCATTATCCGACTCTGCAAGAACACACGAACGAACCGCTTAGTCGTACGCGAATATCGAAACTTTGAAAATGATTTTCGTAATTAATTTTGATACGACCCGTCCGGCAACATTCGCGGTGTGTTCTCGTAACGTCTATCTGAAAGCGACTCTCGAAGGGTGGGCGGTCAAAAATAATTACAAAAATCATATTACGAAACATTTTTATTTACTCGTTGGTATATTAAACACAATTTGATTAAACAAAGCCAAAGTATAATTCTGTTCCGTTACGAGTTCCTATATCAGTTTGAATATTAATTAGCTTAAATGAAAGGTACTAGACACGCGTTACTAATGATAAACATATTTTGAAATTCTTATTATAAAATAAGACTAAGATTAACATAACAACAACCCCGTATTATTTGAAACAAGAAACTATGTGTAGGCACTCGCGACAGTTGGCGACAGTTGGCGACAAGTCAGCGACAGTGACGTCGCGTCCTCGCCTCCGCGGACCAAAATGTCATGGAACACAACGTGTAAGTATCAAAAGTGCTGCATTTCTAATTTCATTACATTTACCTCACTTTCGCACACATGTACAAATCTTAGAAAAACATTCGGATTTATAACCGATTGTGATCAAATGTGGATTACAACTTTAACCTCACACAAATAATGTTCAAATCCATCTTTAATTCCCTCCCTCCGACCGCTCTCCATTAAATTAGAGAAGACGAAAAAATATAAAAGGAAAGAGTTCCACATTCAACAAAATCGGTTAGTATAAACTAACTATGAGTCTATGCTTAACATCGTCATGAAATGTACGACTGATCCGACTGATCGCATACAAAATGTCTTCAATTCAAGTCTTTTTTGACTAAGATTAGAAAAATAGATGCCACATAGTATACACATAGTATCAATTACGTAGTCACAAGTTTCTCCGTTCCTGTGATCGTAATACATTTCACAAAGACTCAAGCACTGTCCGTATGACAGAAATTTAACTGTCTAACATAAAACATTAACATTCCAACAATTATTCTAAAGGTAAATAAATAGTTTATTAGTATAAAAAAGAGACAAGACTACAACATTATACTAAATATAAAATGTATTGCTACAGTTACGAGCGAAACCAATTTCTTTTTTTTTTTAAACAGCTGCCTCTGAAAGCAACCACCCTTTGTACTAATTCATGCTAAAATATATTACTAAACTTTTCAGTACACTTTTCCGCTAATTTATAAAACCTAAAATATTTTTAGTTCTCGACAAGTGAACACCAAGAAATTTGAAAAGAAATGTGTAAAAACTGAGCATGCTAAAATAATATAAGAAACCTCCAACTTAATCTATCCCCACCAATCGAGACTATTTTATTTAAATATTTGATAAATAGTTTTATACATAAATAATGACTAGGCGTACCATGGACCTTAACGCGAACCGATTACTTATGTCTGTCCTGTTCACACTTTTGCGATTTTGTTATAAATATAGGAACTTTACTCTTAGTGCAACAATATAAAATTAACTCGAATTCTTTGCTGGATCGTTTTACACAATGAATTTAAACAAATCGCGTTAACTAGACGTACGAAGTGCTATCGTAGATGCGGTAAAATCGGAAGCGTTACCGTTACCAAAAAACCGCTAAGCAATCGAATGCTCTTTTTTTGTTAGCTTATCTCTTTTTTTTAATCTTTCTAAACTTGATAGTATCTTAAGCACGATTTTTTTTTTTTTGTTTTACGGAAATCACAGTTTTATAATTCAGTGCTTATAGGACTGTGTTTTCCGCTGTGTATACCTAGAGATACATGTTTTTTTTTTTCATTTTATTAGCTCTATCTAAATCTCACGGTGCGAATATATAAAGTATAGGGGGCAGGTAGCAGTTGGTACCTTTATAAACTGCCAAAGCCCCTTAAAAAACATCCTACATACTAACATACAAACAATTTAAAGGCATAAAGCTGTTTTTTTTTTCTTTTTTTTTCACCTATATTAATGAGTTACAATAATCGTGTATATATATTTTTATTTGTATTTTATATGTTATTAAACCTATTTATTATGTACTTTTCTATCATAGACAAAGATTATATCAACATCTATTAAAAAAAGTATTGCAGTGATATTTTGAGAGAAAACTAATTATTTTTTTCTTAAAATATGACTGTAACTGTGTATCTATGTAATATTAATTGTTATATAACGTTACAGTAAATGAAAAAGCGAGAGATATTAATGAATCTAATTAGCTAAGATATGAAAGAGATTATATTCTCTAATTTATTGCACATACAAAAATACCAACGTCGCTTTTTCTCCGTATTCTTCAATAACTTGTGAGAAGAGAGCTACCATCATAAATTCATCGTGAGTCAAATATAATCTCACTTTGTTTAATCATTGTCTATGGTATAAAAAAACAGCTAAACATTGTCTAAGTTAGAGTCAACCAAAAAGCCGCCTCTTCCGGCAACATAAAAAAAAACAATATTGTATCTTGTTAAATTAATTTGGATTCAGTTTCAAATGTAACTCCCGAACTCTTTAAATCCTCACCCACCACAACAATATTGAATACAAAAATTGTGAAACTGAATCCAACTACATCTATACAATAAATACTATATTAATTGACTATTGGCAAAATAAAAACAATAATAATACCTTCCATAAACAGGTGTTATTTGTCGCGTCGCGAACTGGGAGAACAAAAGAAATGTATTTTCTTTCTACAAAAGTTAAAATTAATAAAGCGGCAAGTTGAGACCCGCCCGCGTAAAAATATATAAACAATAAATTCCCACTCCGCTAGCGACAATAAACGTAAGAAAAAATTCTTAACCAATAACATGTGAATAAAATAAATATATATATTTTTTTAAGTAATAAATCTAACACTTTTTCTCGGTCGTTTTTAGACATAAATATTTTTTTTTATTGGCACAACAAAGGGTTGAACTCTAAAAACAATATTGTTACCCTTTTAATGCGACCTACGACCATGAATTTGACGAGAGGAGGTCAGCAGTGCCTTAGTTTATACATAAAGCATAGTGTTATATTTAGAAAACAAAAACAATAAATGAGCGTTTGAATTTATAACATCGTTAATGCTTAACCCTACGCACACCGCCCACAACATGACAATGCAGAGTTTTCAACTACCGAATTATTATAATAATGCGTTTAGGCTCGCTGTCCATTCAAGTGCATTTTCAATATCGTTGGTACGAGGGCACATGTAACGAACCGACTTAGCACAACGTAAATAGAACGCGCTTCAGCAATACTTGTCAAGTCTTTAAGATATATGAGGTTAAATAGGCAGTGCATTGTAAGACAAAAATAAACGTGCCATTTACACGTAAAGGACATCATCCATTTTGGTCCAAATTCGAAAGTGCCGGCCAACAAAAAAAAATGTTATATTCTGACAGAGCTTGTTCTCCTGAAAATTTCTTAATATGGCACCAAACCTGTAGCACCGCTGCACGTGATTTTATCCAGGGTTAAAAATTCTGAATTTTCATACATTTTTCGATCACATGCCACGATATTATCGATAAAATGAATTACTAGGAGGACAGAGCTTGTCCTCTTAAGCACTTTTTAATATGGCACCAAAGCTGTAGCACCACTGCACTTGATTTTATCCAGGGTTAAAAATTCTGAATTTTCAGACAATTTTTCGATCACATTCCACGATATTATCGATAAAATGAATTACTAGGAGGACAGAGCTTGTCCTCTTAAGCACTTTTTAATGTGGCACCAAAGCTGTAGCACCGCTGCACTTGATTTTATCCAGGGTTAAAAATTCTGAATAAATATACATTTTTCTATCAAATACCATGATATTATCTTTTAAATATATTACTAAACACAAATGAAATGTTCTGTTATGGATGATAGCTCATAGTTAATGATTGGGGGTAGTAATAAAACCAGGGATTTTCTTTTCAAAGACGTTTAATGCATCTTATCGTCGAAAACGTCTTGCGTAAAAATGATATACTCTAATCCTAAAGCTGGTGGTTTTATTTTGTAAATGTAGTGCATAGCTCACATAATAATATGCACATTATGTGAGAACAGCACCCAATTAGCCTTTTTTCTGGGATGCAGCATTAATCGTGAGCGACAGCTAGTCTTTTTGATAAAAGTTTGGACCACCACAATATATAATTCGCAGCTATATTGTATACGCGCCGTTTTACAAGATGGTGCGCCGATAGCATCCATAACAGAACATTTCATTTGTGTTTAGTAATACATTTAAAGGATAATATCATGGTATTTGATGGAAAAATGTATATAAATTCAGAATTTTTAACCCTGGATAAAATCAAGTGCAGCGGTGCTACAGCTTTGGTGCCACATTAAAAAGTGCTTAAGAGGACAAGCTCTGTCCTCCTAGTAATTCATTTTATCGATAATATCGTGGAATGTGATCGAAAAATTGTCTGAAAATTCAGAATTTTTAACCCTGGATAAAATCAAGTGCAGTGGTGCTACAGCTTTGGTGCCATATTAAAAAGTGCTTAAGAGGACAAGCTCTGTCCTCCTAGTAATTCATTTTATCGATAATATCGTGGCATGTGATCGAAAAATGTATGAAAATTCAGAATTTTTAACCCTGGATAAAATCACGTGCAGCGGTGCTACAGGTTTGGTGCCATATTAAGAAATGTTCAGGAGAACAAGCTCTGTCAGAATATAACATGTTTTTTTGTTGGCCGGCACTTTCGAATTTGGACCAAAAATGTATAGAGAGTGGATGATGTCCTTTCCGCGAAGTCGTTAGGAGCGCAAAGCGAGCACCTGAATGGACAAGAAACCTAATCTTACAATCACATCGCTATCAAGCGGTTGGCTCAAACATTAGACTTAGTGTCAGCGAGCCGTGATATCGATATTACGAGCATATATCGCTAATATGTTTATTGAAAACTCGAGTGCATTAGTACATAGTATATTAATGTTACTTGTGGCTACGAGATTCGCTACCAACAATATTTGGAAAGACATCAAAATTACATAATCGTCATACAATCCAAGTGTCCATCACGTCGTATATAGCACATATACCTTGCCGATCACTTTCCCTCTTGCATATCAAAAGTTACGATACATTTATTACGATTGCTTTTTATATCACATAAAATCATGACGCATAAAACTTGCTTGCAATCCTTTATCCAGTGCTCTTAAATAGAAAATTGTAAAGTACAATGCCACATACGGAGAATATTCATTTTATATATACTAGGAAATAATTCACCATCAAATAGCTTTACCCACTTTTTCCTTACTTTATCGTACGTCACTGGTCCAAATTTAGTCCAACTTCAACTTATTTTGATGGCTTTTCAAATGAGTTCAGCAAATCGAGCCTTAAGCCCCAATCATACAATTTGAGAAGTCTCTGTGCTAACGCAGCGGGTTCTCTCATTGCCGGCTTACAATATAACCTACAGCACCGACAATGACAGAAGCCCATAAGCGATCCTAGACGATTCCATTACAAGTGTACCGCATACCGAGTGGTACTTACATACAAGACAATCGCAAAGCTTTTCTTTGACAATTTTCACAGAAATTGTTTATTTCCGTAAACTATCTACTTGCTCAGGAATTCAACAATCTATGTTGCTTAACCATGACTCTGGTCTAAACAACATTGCAGCCGCAAATTCAATCTGTCGATTGACATTTCACATCAAATTTCTAACTCCTTTTACTCGAGGGACCGGTCCGAAACAATCTCAAACTAAATATGAAACACTAGTTTCCTACAATAAGGTGGCAGTACCAAAAAATCGCTAAGGACATCCGTCCGAACAGCATTAATATAAAACGAATAAGTTCCATCTACTTAGAACATTAACAACCTCAAGTTTGACCGAACACAACCATATCTGCCTGGAGGGTCATACGGTCCCCGGATCGTCTCGGAATCTGTCTAGGGTCGGCTGCTTGGGCGGTCTCAAATCGTGTGGCGGGGGCTTAGTACATCGTGTTTCAGTAGAGGCGCATACCTTCCTCGAAGTTGACGACGAGCGGGTCGACGGGCATCGGCGCGTAGGGGTTGGCGGCCGGCTCGTGCGCGTGCGGCGGCAGCACGCGCCGGCCCGCCAGCAGCTCGCTCGACGCCGGCAGCACGCCCAGGATGGCAGAGTCCAGCACCACTGCAACCACGACATGGTCATCATCACACCCCAAATAATAATCGTAGTTAATAAGCCTAATACACCGTCGTTCGGTCGTCAACGTACGACCAAAGATCGTACGATAACGGATTTGGTGTACGCGAGCCATAAGGCATATTTGCTTTGAGTCAAGAATGTAACATAATTTAAAATAAATCCTATCCAAAATGCCGGAAGTCATCTTATCCAAAATGCAGTATCGGAATTTATGGTTATTTTTTACATAGTTAATATCACATATCCTTCTTAAGATCTTATCAGTTTCCAACGAAAACAAGTAACGAAACAAGTCTATTGCAATTTTTATGTGCCATGACATATAAAATAACAATCACATGCCAAATTTATTTCTTATTACACAGATCACTGTTTTTATAGCACTGAAACAACACTCTAAAACAAGTTGTGTGTTTACCTCGATGACTATTAATCAACCAAGCAATATCTACCCTATAAAGGCCCTATTTCTTAGATTTCTATATTAAAAGCATAGAATTTAGCAATAATGAGGTACATATGGTATAAAATACCTACTTTTCTTACGTTACGCAAGCAAAATCTCACGATACATTGATTTTGTGTTTATTACATAAATGACAGACTACATAAATTTTGAAACCCCATTATATACCCTATTGTCTGTTATCACGAGTCACATGTTGGGTTACCTTGTCTCTGTTGCTGCCACAGCAGCGGCACGGGCGCGGGCGCGGCCACGGCGGGCGTCACGCCGGCCATGGGGGGCTCCGGCACGGGCTCGGGCAAGGACACCGACGTCGGTACTTGCTGGAAGTGTACACGCAAATAATAAGACACACGCACAACCAACAATCTTGATAACAACCAAGGAAAAACTAAAATATTAAAAAATTAAGCATGGAAGGTTTTTTTAGCTAGTGATCAAGTTAAGCTGACAATGATTAATCGAATTTTTTATGATTTTTCGGACAAGTGAAATTAAAGTTAGTTGAGATAATTAAGAGTTAAAAAGCAGATAGTAAAGAACAAACGTGAATGATCCACTGATAAAAGTTAAGTTTTTATATATTTATTTATTCCATTACTGGGCAAAGGCCTTCCCCAATTCCTTCCACACATGAAAATTATTTAGTTACTAAATGAAAGAAAATGAAATAAAAGTTAACCAAGAATAAAAAGAATAATGTTAAACTTAGTAATGAAACACCATGAGTGTTAGACAGCGTTCAAATCTATTGCTATCTCAAAAAATAAATAAATGAAAAGGCAACAGATTAAAACACTGACTAACATTAGGCACCATATTGTGGTAACACCGTCTATCTGTCGGTGTGTAGTTTGTAAAATGTGTTGGTCTCACGGGTGTGGGTGGCGCCGGCTGGCTGGGCGCGATGCCATCGGTGCGCGCATCTGGGTTCTTGTGCATAAACGGACAGTGGATCTTGCGACAACCGCCCGGCTGGTTCTCCCAATAGCATGGGATTTGCTTGCGGTTTTTCTAAAACATAAACAGTGTAGTTCCATCAGAAAGTGGACTTGATGTTATGTTGTTACACCAAAAATTATACATCAGATACCTTGTTTTTGTAAATCCAGCTATATTACACAATGACAATAATGAACATGCTTGGTACATACTACAACTATACCTATAAGCCCAGGAAAGCATGCTTTGCATTTAACAATTTTCTATACACATAGATCATTTCTATACATTCAGATCTAAGATAAGTCAAACTTATCTTGAAAGCTTAAACCGCAGCCGATGCATGAGTTTTCTTCACCATTGCACTGTATTTCACAGTTATAAAATTATACAAATTGTGGTAACTTAAAACTAACCTCTGGTCTTTAATTATGTTTATAAACTATCCATCTAAATACCATAAAAGGAGACTAAGTGGAATACAAAAGGTTAGCCTAATGAGAAATTACTATAGCAGGCATTTAATTTAAAACTGAAACAGCTCTTGGCCTATAAATAAATTAATATCCGCAATGAAAAGCTAGGAATAGGAAAACCAATTATGTAAATTCTTATTTTTCATACATTTTCACTGGGTAGCCTAATGAGAAATTACTATAGCAGGCATTTAATTTAAAACTGAAACAGCTCTTGGTCTATAAATAAATTAATATCCGCAATGAAAAGCTAGGAATAGGAAAACCAATTATGTAAATTCTTATCTTTCATACATTTTCACTGGGTTAAACCATTCACCTAATTTAATGCTTATATCAAAAGATTAAGATAAAGAATAGCCAACATTATTACATCATGATTAGAATAATAATGATAACAACTTGTTCTTATCAATAAATCTAATGATATGAAGTGAATGCTTGAGAAGTATTATTATGCTAACAAATTAAGAAGTGCTCAAGTCTAAAATAACTATTTTATTTTAAATGTCCTAACACTATTATCTATACATATTGTATTTGAGCATTTTATTGGTGTAGTTACTATGTGACTTCCACAACTACTTACTATTTTACAATTATTTTGATTTATAACATATTTTTAACCATGTAAACATCCTGTAATAAAACACTGCAGGAAATAGTCTTAAAGTATTTAAAAGAGTTTATTTTTACAAAATGTTTTGTACACTGATTACAATATCACATATATCTGTACTTATATTATAAAAAAAGAGAAAATAACTGTCTTGCTGTTACAATTTCATATCTAAACGACACAACCGATTTTGATGAAATTTGGTACAGAGCTAATGTACCTAAGCCTCGAAAAAGGACATAGACTTTTGCCGCGCTAACAACCGCGCGGGCGGAGTCGCGGGAAAAACCAAGTACTACATTAAAACATTGATGAAAAATTATTATCACCTAACCATTTGTGTTCTAAACTTCTGTTTATAAGGAAATAAATATTGATCATAAAAATATTAACATCCTAATGAACAAACATATTATTATGATAAGAAATGTAATGATGCTAATTATTACAGTCATTGTTCTACATCAGGGTTTCTTATTGCTAAAAATGACAAGCTGAATAAAATATCTATAATATTGTAAAGGAACCAAAACATAACCTTGATCTTGGTTTTGACAAAAACATTGTATGATTAAATTAATGGTCTGGAAAATGAAATTGATGGCAAACCTAATTTTCGAGTGGTTTTATAATAGTAAAAACTATTTTAAATACATATAAAAATACATAATGACATAAGGGACTAATTAAAAAGTCTCTAAAATTAAAAAAAACTAAATCTATTTATCCAAATTAGGTTACCAAGTTCACACTTTTTGAAGATCATGATTTATTAACTATTATTATATTCATTGCATTGCATCAAGTCTGTATTTTATAAGTCTACTTAAGAACTTACCCTCAGTTCCATGTGACGTAGTTTGCAGCGTTTATCAAGGCACTTGCCCTGCTGCCAGGCTGTGCACACTGTCTCACAGCCGAGCGCTGATGGTTCATGACGGAACACGCAATTGTCACCCTATAACAAAAGAATTTGATATTTGTTCCCTCCCTATATTAAAAGAGGTATTCACTCTCCAATAAGATATATTATTTATGGGATGATAGTATACAACTTTTAATATTGATAAATGTTAAATTTAAAAATTTACACAGCAGTGTAAATAATGACAAAGATGTTGCTAAGATAAAAATAGACAAGATTTACTACATTTCTGCAAAATTATGGCCACATGTACCTAACTGGTAAATTGACTATGAAGTTCACAAATACTAATATTAAATTATTATTTTTTTGTATTAGACAAGTAGAAACAAAAGATGGGGAAATAAGCTAAGGTCATAGAGAGAGTGATTTATTGCTATTGTTGGCTTACTAACAAAATTGTTTTGGTGGATAAATCAACATGCTAACAATACTTCCAGTTATCAATTAAAGTTCTACAAAATTGGTATTCTGTAATTAAGGACTGGCATGCATTTATCCAATTGTCATTTATAAACATACTTCATTTTACATGGTGTAAAGTTAGTTCCATAAATATTTTGCTCACATACTGTCATTTTTTAATTTTTCGACAAGCATGGTAATTTAAGCCAGTATAACATTTTTAAAGGTTGTTATTCAGTCAGAATAAAATAGTATTTGGTTGTAATTCACAGATGAATATAAATATATCTTTATCTCGTCAATAAAATATTCTAACCATAAAATAATGAATGAAACAGGGCATAACACGTTAGCTTCCATGATTTTTATCAGACACTCAGAATATAAACAATATGACATTAGAAGTTACATTATGTTTTAAAATGTGATCAAAAATATTTTCTTACCTTCGTGCATGTGGAGTAGTAGTAAAAATAGCAATCGTTGAATTTTCTTGGAGACTCCATGGTGTTTTCCGCCGTCGAGGGTCTGTGAAATATTGGGTACACCGTCTAATAATGCCGACACCAAAAATTATTGTATTATTCAATTGGCACCGTTAAACGCTACAAAATACGTCACGAGTATAGTTCAGTGGATCCAATTTATAAATAACACATACAATAAGGCTGTAGTTACGATAAAACTAAGATTTTTCCATTTTGACAATACGTAAAGCACGGCGCGGACAAACAAGTTCCAAATTAAAAACTATCAATATGTCAAATCCAGATTGCACACTTTACTCACCGTGTATCAGATAAACTAAAAAAATAATTAAATTATACAACGAATATCTACACAATAACGCTATCTAACACAAAATAATATGAACGTCACTTTTAGAAAGAAGATGTAGTAGATATGGCGGACATGTGGCGGACTTTCATTTCGTTTCGTCCGCCCCAACGTTTGATTGGTTGATCACTTGTCTATTTTGTACCATAGAGTGATATTTTACTTTTCCGTGGTAATCGAGATTACACGTAAGAACAGGCGCAGGTATTTTTACGTAGACTAATTAAATAATTTGAATAACGACTTTTTTATTCACGTTTCAATTCTCATTCAAATATTATTTACAATCTGTACAAATACATTAGAAATGATTAATTACTAGAATTATGAACTAAGTTACATAGAGATTTACACTAAAATCGTTTTTAATTTATAGTAATACATTCATTAATCATCAATAGATTTTTACTTACCTATTGTACCTGCACCTCATTATTTTATTTTTTACAAATAATATTATTGAACATAACGGGATAGTATAGTTTCTTAGTTTGAATCGTTCTATTTCGATACAGATATATTAAATAAAAGGATTCAGAATCAGAGACATTCAGATATACTGCTAACTGCTTACGTAAGTTACGGCACGTTGAAACCTAATTTATTATCAATAATTACGTACTAGCTATCTAGCTAGTACGTAATTATTGACTATTTTTTGAATATTTACAATTCTCTACATCTATCTAGATGTAGAGAAATGTAAGTCGTGTAATCATAACTATACCTAAATAAATAAAAATAAAATCCCCGTTGAGAGAAGTGTACGTAAGAAATGACCAGAAATGCTTTCAAAGATTTTCATAAATAATAGTTAAGAACCATCTTGATCACGCTAGCTTTCAAACAAAACCGCGTCGGCCCGTTTGTTTAGGAACTATAATGCCACAGACAGACAAACAGAAATACATACCGACAGGCAGATCGAGGCGTCAAACTTATAAAACCCCTATAAAACAAGAAGAACCAGAATTCATTCATCAAGAAACATTTAGTGCCATGCCTGCGCTGTCCTTAGACATGTAGTCGTCTAGGGCTTTTTTTCCTTTACTTATTTATTTATTACTAACACAGGCACTACACATGCCTCTATTAAAAAATTGTATAGCTAGGTGCTCTGATCATTCAACTATAGGTCTAGCAGGCCTTAGACCTTAGACCTCCTTTCTATAATGTCTAGCAGGCCCGGGCCCCGGCCCTAGCTGAGATTTAATTCGGCTCAATGGCATCGTAACGAAGTAACGACTTGCGTATAACGTACTTTAATTGTCAAACGAGGTTTTCTTTGAAGTTTTCTCTTAATAGACAGGTGAGCCTGGGGAATGAAGCTTATACTTAGTAGGTACCTACTTATTTATCTCAGCCACAATTTTCAACCGGTCTCAATAACGGCTTTTCTCATTCTTATCACGCTGTTTATTACACGACGTTTCATGATCCAATATTGGCTCCATTACAACGACGTGTAACTCTATGTAGAAGCGCTAAAGGCTGAAATTCATTTGCACTTACTATTGTCTGGTAAATCAATAACAGTTTAATTATAGAGACAAGACATTTTAACGATTTCATCGCAAACCTGTGACTCAGTCGATCAATGACTGACAAGAGCCCGAAGTTTTTAAGACTAACATTATATATTTTACACGGTGGAGTGTGGCAGTCACATAAATTCAAAAAGCTCAGCTTATGTGACCGTGACCGCTCAAGAGTTAGATAAAAAGCCGTAAGTGGTTTGCGTATTCGTGCGATATACCTACTAGTGCAGGATGAAAGCACGTCGAAGCGTTAATCTAAAAGTTAATATAACGAATTTAATTCACCCTTAACGACAGACTTAATAAAAATAACTTTTAAACTATCGCGCTGCATGTTTAAAAGACTGACTGCTTGCGACCACGGCCTGTGTAACCCGGTCGAAACGTCAAGCCCTAAAGGTATTTACTTATGCATGTACGCGCTAATCCCCGTTTTATAATATTACTATAGACTTAATAATATTTCTTACGAGATAAAAAAAGATCGCGTCTTTATCTTGATAGGGTTTTGGAAATGGTACATTAGATCTGTCATTGAAAAAAGTCAAGTGCATTGAACTTTAGTACTCGCGCATGCTCGGCATATGTACATAAACCATAAATGATGGACGTCTACAGAAATGAACATTCTTCTCCCTTTGTAGAAAACTGTTTAATGTGACATTCTTTAC
Source organism: Autographa pulchrina (assembly GCA_905475315.1). Taxonomy (NCBI): domain Eukaryota; kingdom Metazoa; phylum Arthropoda; class Insecta; order Lepidoptera; family Noctuidae; genus Autographa; species Autographa pulchrina. The sequence goes on from FR997775.1 coordinate 7,412,969, forward strand.
TTTCCTATTTAACATTGAAAATAACACTTTTAAATAAGCCGATAAATAATATGCTGCATCGATTAACATCAATATTTTTTCCACAGAGTCCAGGGCGCGCTCGGGCGGCCCGAACGCGCCCGAACCGGCTCGAGTGCACCCGAGAGGGCCCGAGCGCCGCCGGACGAGCCAACTATGAGCACACTGACACGGAGTGTAAATAGCAGACTCGGGCCCCAGTAATTGCTTGTTTGTTTGTTTTATATTGTATAGTTGGTAACCTTGTCTTCTGCCCCTGCTCTCGGTGCGGGTTCCACTCCAGTGGGAAAAACAGTAGTTGAAAAAAATATTAAGTATCAAAAAGCAAGTAAGATGAAGTTCGAAGGAATCATTACAAATAATAAAATCGGATATCAGTGTTGTATGAACTTTATTTATCATTAATATTACATCATGATTTAAACATTAATTTACATAATACAATAAATAAATGCTCAGTATAATGAAGTCAAGTTTAAAAAGCGAATGTTTATACTAAAGACAATAATAGAAATTAACCTAATTTATCGAAGTAACATTGAAATCAAGAATACGTATGAAATAAAATCAAATCTAAACGTTATTTAAACAAATCTAAGGCTCGTTAACTTGTCTCTGTAGCGTAAATTTAATAGTTATCGTCGACAGAGTAAATTTCTTAACGATATTAACGATTCAAATTTAACGTATCGAGTAAACTTTTTATTAATAACTACTGAGTACTGAGAATACACGAAACTCATACTACGGATAACATAAACTAACAAACAAAAACTTGATTCTTTTCTTACAAAAGTTTTAAACAGTTCATTTATCATGATAACAAAAGAGGCATTGTTTTTAAAATGGGAACATACTTGATAATATTTTCTCCTCTCTACGAACTGTCACTAAAATTTAATTTTTATATAACTTAGAACAAATTATTATGTGTTACATTGTAATTGGCCTAAAATGTCGATGAATGAAAACGATAGTGGATAAATATTATGATGAGAATGGACTAAAATTTGTACCTAAATAGAAATCCAATACTGAGAGGAATGTTTTGATTACATTTTAGCAGATTACATGAATCGTGGGATACTAAAATATATTTATATGGCCTCATCTCAGCTCTTAAAGTTTTCTAACAAACCTACTGGATGACGACTGGCGCGCATCTGACTACCTCGACACTCTGAACACAACTCTTTAAACATCAATCGTTGAGTAAAAACAACAAATAGAATTGAAACAGTCATTGGGTCATGCTCATGCACTATTACTTGACTGTTGGTTGCCGCGGTCAGATTGAGCGCGGCAACCAGCAGAGCTTTGAATTTGATGTCAAGCTGACTCTAGCAACCAATGAAATTGAAGTGCTCAAATTTTTCACACACATTGGTCAGGCAGAGAACTTCTTCTTCATCTGCTCAAGGCTGACAGTACGATTTCAACGTGACCAACAATAACTGCTCCAACTCGAATGAGTATTGCTTGTTTTATATCAAATCGCAAACTCTTAATACTCAAACACATACAACCAAAAAATCAACACAAACAAATCCGATAAAAACATACAAAAATTAACTTAGATAAACTGTTAGTATGTGATACATCAATAATAGTTTTCAATTTCAATGAAAACTACATTGAAATCATAGATATACTAGGGTTACCGCACTTGCTTACATTTCGTATCATTCGTAAATATTTGATTACTGTGTCAATTGGCTAAGGAATATGTTTAATACAGCTACTTATACACGGTATTATCATAAAAACACTGGCTAACATATTAGTATATTACGTTCTATACTGGTACAGTTAATTTACTTCGTCTCATATTGAGTAAGTACCTCCCAATTTTAGTTTATTTAGGCGCAGTCGCAGCTAAATTGATTTAGAGTACAGAAAATATTTATTTATTAACCTGCGTTATAAAAAAATACTTTATTCAGAGACGGGCCTGTTGGTCTAGTGGTTAGTGACCCTGACTGCTATACCGGAGGTCGTGGGTTCGATTCCCACCCAGGACAAATGTTTGTGTGATGAGCACGATCATTTGTTCTGGTTGTCTGGGTGTAATTTATCTATAATATGTATGTATTTAGAAATATATAAGTATGTTTATCAGTTGTCTGGTTACCATAACACAAGCTCTGCTTAGCTTGGGATCAGATAACCGTGTGTGAGTTGTCCCGGAATATTATTATTATAATTGTAGTCTTCAAGCATTTATTTTAGCTATCTGTACAATGAGTCGTGGGTGGGGCACAGTTGCGTCAAGATGTGTATAGTGCGATACAGAGTAATGTGTAAAAGTTAAGTGTTAACAGCAAGCATTTCATTCCAGGGAATAAAGGGAGAACAAAAACCTATAATTTTGAGTTTTTTATTTATTCGAAAAAAATATTTTATTTCTGGCAACACTGCAGTTAATTCTGCTGATCTTTGTAGTAGTAGATAGATCTAGTTTATAAGAATTTCCTAAGCTCTTTTTCATTGGTTTTCTCAATTTTACGCGCTCTAAAATAACTAGAATACAGCTTGCACCTAATAACACTGCATTTATAATTCCGTGTAAGTGCGAAATAAGTGCAAAGTGACACAAGACCAATAATAGCACATTTGATCTAAGAGACATCCTCATAAAAAGGTTACTAACATAAGGCTTTTCATAACAATTTTGCAAGCGATCAACACCGTGCGTTGTGCAGAGTAAACCTATTTACACATGGTATACCCTAATTTATACACCCATTATCTCACTTTACTAACATATAATCCAATGGCAAGGTTTCGCAATTACAGCAACAAATGCATTAGTATTTAAAGACAGACCTTTTACTTTAAACCGGACTGAACTTCGGTGCACCCTGTTTTGAAAACACATACTAATTTAGCTGTTTGTCTATGTAAACACAAGCTTAATAAAATGCCGTCACTTTTATAATGAAATATTATCAATATTAGTGTTGTCTGTAATGACATATTGACAGAATGGTATAGTCAATACATTTGTTGCTGACTGACATTGGATTATATCCAATTACACCATACTACGTCTATTATTCACAGACGATTACCTTAATTTAAAACTGATACCAGCCCTTTGGCTCTGTGGCTAGATATGAGATTCATTATCAACTTTATATCGACTTACTAGTCCAGCGTTTGAACCACCGCAAACTTTTGTCTATAATTTAAGAAAAGTCAGGGTCATTTATCGTCATACCTAGCCACGTAACGAATATCAAACGTTAAAATGGTCAAACATATGTATCTATTAAAAAACCGTACATAGTAATGTTTTAAAATGCCAAGTTATAACCCTATCAAAACAATCCCTTACCAAGACACAAGTTTCCGATCCATGAAGCGTTATACCCTGTGCAACGCGATACTGTATTATATTGTCATGTTTAACTCTTAGTAAGGGCTTTGGACGCTACATTAGAACACGCATAGGCCAAACATACAACTCTTATAAACTAGATGAGAACGAATTATCCGGAATGGTAACAATTGAGATTAATAATTTCGAGTTAATGGCAAGCCAAAGATTGTCAATTTAAAATTAAAAGCGTTAGTCAACGTTAGGCGAGAGTTTCAACGTCAATTTAGTTTTAGTCGATTGTTGTGGGTAATCGACTAATGGTTGAACTCTAGTGATGTACCGCAAGGTGCTTCAGTATCGATGACGTGTATGAGAGAGCTACCGAATCCGTGGATGTGTGCGGGGGACGTCCTTATCTCTTGGAGGAGCTTTTGATTTGTTGGAGCTTGAGCCTAAGCGCGTCTACTTCGGCTTCGTTTCTTTGGGAGAGGGTCTGGGTTGTGTTAAGCTGAAACATAATTAATTATATTGTAAATAGATGTTAGGTATATTTATACCGCAAAAAATAGCAAAAATCAACCTAGCTACTTTGAGAAAATCAACAATGTATAAATGACTTGCGGTCATTTGTACAACTCCGAGAAACAACAGTACTCTTCCCAATAATAAAACAACATACAGCTAACTGGAATTCAGAACAACTAAGGTTCATTTTACTGTGGCAAGACGTAAATATAAGGCTATTTAAAACCTATTTATATTTGTCTGAAAATTAACTCTATAAGGGTTATATTACTTCAAGTTGCGGGTCAATGCTGTGTGTCCGCGGCAATGTGTTTTCGTTGATAGAGTCTACCAGCGTTCTATTGTCGCCGATAGGAGTGCGCGGCTGTGATGAAGGTGACGACTCGGTTTTCAAACCTGCTTTAGCCTGAAATACATTGAATAGGTTATAATACAACTTATAATATATGTATAATAGTATGTGTATAAAAAAAAAAAAAAATTTAGTAAAAGTACCTGCAAAGCTCGTAGTCTTTCCAAGAATATCACGTGTGACTTTTCGTCGTTTTCATTACTGATATCTGTAACAAAAGTTATTTGCTTATTTACTTATGTTGTGTACTTAGCTTATAAAAGAAAATTGGCAAACAAGTTGAGATATTACGTCGAGTTTGTGCATAAACGCAAGTCATTGTTTGTTCCTTACGTACGTTAGAAGCACAATAAATGAAGGTGAGACACGATGAATTATCAAATCGCACGAACAAACGGCAATCTTCTCAGTAAAGAAATTTGTAAAATCATCGTATACCAAGTTGTTCACAGGAATCTCAACCTTATTGCAGTAACCAATACATACCGATGTTCTCAGACTTGTAGTCGTGTTTGAACATGGGCATAGAGGCGAGTTTCCTCTGCTCGGCCACCTCGCGCAGGCCGCGCTCCACGTAGTTGCGGAAGTAGAACGACGAGCCCTGCATGAACGTCCAGATGTCCACTTCTGGGTGTCGCTCCTGGAGAAAACGCCGATATTACAATATTATAGCAACCTATATGTCCCACTGATGGGCATAGGCTGAAGGAACTAGTAAGTTTAAACTGTTCTTTTTATTACATCGCATAACAAAACGTCTTAAGTTCACAAGTAAAACTAGTTACGACCTACCCCATCACATGCTTAGCCGCTATTTTAATATAATATTGATTGGTATATCAATGTTTCCAACATTGATATACCAATAATAATACATTTTAATTTTATATGTATAGAATTCTTTCCCATTTTTTTTATTCTTGGATGTATGTGAACTGTGACTTAGACAGGGATAATGCTGGCTTTCTAAGGCCGTACAATGTCGCTTTTATCAAAATAGTTCTAGAGGCGAATATGATTCGAAAAGATTTAGATCACATTTTCTTCGCCACAACAATTGCTACAAACCATTAAGTGAATAACAGATTATTCTAAAAATCACCTTCACCACAAAATCCTGTCCTGTATAAGTAACTTACCCTCAAATCATACAGCTGCGACAAGGCGTCCTTATTATGCTCCTTAGTGCCGATCCGCTTAAGAATAAGCGCTAGCTCCTCATGCACGGCTCTCGGTAAGCGTCCGGCCGCCAGCGTCGCGTTGTTCGGCGGTACCGACGCTAGCACGGACCCGCCGTTTAACGCGTCTGATGTGTTTTCTTTCTTCTCGTCTAGTTTTAGTTGCTGTGGAATAAAAGGACTAATTTACTTTTAAAGTAACTATGAAATATAATAGTGCTTTTTTTTAAACTACCGTGTAATATTCAGTTATAAATAAATAAAAACCAAAACTAACATTTGGTAGCGTGATTTGGTTCTGACAAGTATTGCAGCTAATGTTTCATAGATAATTTTCGATTTATTTTTGATTAGAGAGAAATGAGAAGATGAGAAACAGTTCACATAATACATTTAAATAGTTTCTATTGTATACAGTGTTAATACATTACCTTGAGTACTTTAAGTAGATATGGGTACAAGTCAGATCCGTTTAGATCAGGTATTTGTGTCAGATGGTTTGTGATGGAACCACCCTTCATCTTGACTAGAGTATGAACCAATGTTTTCACCGTCCTGTAACGAAAAATAAGTTATGTAGTCAACCATTAAGATGACCTTTGAAAGCTATATTGCTGTTTAACAAATTACTACAAATCTACTGGATTCCAAAAGTTGGATCTGAAATCGACAATCCGCTAATGACTAAGCGTGGTGGTCAATGCTCGTGCCTTTATATGGGATTAGGCCTGTTCCCAGCAGTGGGACATTTATAGGCTGGTAAAGGCCTTTGCCAAAGCCGAGATAGAACTCGGTGATTTGCATTCCATATTCAGTCCGACTTACTTTCTTAGGTCGTTAATTTATTTAGCTAAGCATAAAGTTAGTTACCTATAGGGTGTATCACTGATATCGGGGTTCTTCTTCCAGTAGCTGTTAGGGTACGCCTTATAGAACAGGTGTATCCTGTACAGCACCGCGTCATAGTCTATGGAGTTGACGTCCCACGTGGAGATCATCTTGAGGGTCTTCCAGAAGCACTTGAGGAGCAGGTCCTGGTAGCGAGGGTAGGCAGGGTCGGAGACGCCGATGGACTCGTGTAGAAGGGATACTATTGCGCTGTGGAGAAAGAGGTCGCAGTTAGTATAAGAATCTTTTACAAACGACACGTTATTTAACGCAATTTAACAATCGTTCAAGAGAATACTGATGAGTACATGAAAACTGACATTATTGGTCGGAATTAGTTATAGATCAGGTATTTGTTATTATGTATAACAACAGTATAGTAAATGGCGTCGTATATGACATTCACAAAACCCAGTAACTCAAATACATTTTTACAACAAAATGTGTCTATATGATAATTAGTATAGGCATTCTGGGATCTAACTTTCATGTCTATGACATCATTACATACTATATTAAACTATTTTTTTCTAATGAATTTACTTCCGTCTCTTTACATCAAATCGTTATTATTTAAAAGACTTGTAACTAATACTTTCTTAGTTAACATACCACAATAGCGGCGTCCTCGGCGAGTGCTCGAGCACTCTCACGCAGACATTATTCAGTATGCGCACGAGTCGCTCGCCGTCGGGGCCGGTGCCCGTCGCGCCCGTGCGCGCGCCTAGCAAGCGGAGCAACTCGCCTATTAGCGAGCAGAGCGCCTGTTCGCCTACGTGGGAACCACAGCCGGCTGTTTCGTAGAACTGTAAATATGAAGGCTATGAATATATGGGGAGAATTATGATAAAACAGGCTTGTAAATATAGGGTAGCCAACTTGAAATATGAGTTTGACTGCATGTAAGATTTTGTTAATGTATCTTTGGCTTGTACCTTGACTTTTCAATATGGCGTGAAGGTAATTTGAACGTTCTAGTTTACTTGACTGATTATTATGTTCCGCCTTTATTCTGTTGACCATACTTGTATGTTGTAAGTTGAGACCATTGCGCGTTGTGTTTTATTTCCGACAACGACTAAAGTAATTATATGTGGGAGATAAATAAGGAATTATTCTTTATTACTGTATTGATAAGGGGCTGTAATGTCAGGATGCCATCACGAAAGTGTACAAAATATATTCGGTTGGCACGTGACATCTTGTATTTTCGACAGTGGAAAACCGACGTTTTCGACTAATTATGGACGTGATAAAAACTTGTGTGTATTATTGCTAACCGTTGAAGATCTTGGACTTTAATGTTACCTAGTAGAACAGTTAATACTCACAGTAGTCAGCACACTGGCCAGATACTTATACGCCGGCAGCGCGTCTTGCGGCGGCGCGGCTCTAACATGTCGCAGCTGCGCGGCGATGGCCGACACCAGCCGAGCCTCGTGAGCCGCCAGCGCGCCGCCGCGACCCGATACCAGCGCGCCCGAGATCAGCGAGAGGGCGCGGATTGCCGCCTGCATATATACAAGTCAATTACAAACGTCGTATGCTTATTTACACAATTAAACAGAAATATACATAGTTAAGGTATATATCTGAGTGTAACAAGACAATATGCATTTGATCATATTGTACACGAATTTTTGGTTCTCAAAATAAGAGAACTTAAAGTAAATAAAAAGATACAAAGTTCGCGAGTAGGGGCTAAAGATGTCATGCGACATGTCATTTATTAATTTATCATCGCAAGTTTTAGATTACTTTTAAATAGTAATCTACTTCATTGAGAAGAATATAAGCATAGGAATGCACAAGACTATGTAATAAACCTAGAGAGAGCTATAACAACTGCAATAGTACTGTCTGATTATATCGGTTGACGCTTCAACATAAGTTCAATACCGGTTCAGATCCAGCAATTTAAGTCTTATATTTATTTCTTATGAATTCCACCGTCAACTGGACCAAAATAAAATGGGACCACACGGGAAGCACCAGCTTTCACATAAAAAAAGAATCATAAAAATCAGTTTTCCCCAGGTAAAAGTTCTGTGGTAATAAACATAAAAAAAAATACAGTCTAATTCAGCACCTCCTCCTTTTTTGAAGTCGGTTAAAAATAGCTTATAGCAATAACTTTTACTAACTACAATTTATCCATGTAAATAACTTACGTTTAGATCGGGACTAGCAATAGAGTGTATGGTGTCAGCGAGCAGCGAGTCGTCGACTTGCGAGGGGAGCGAGTGTGGCTGCTGCGTCACGAACGGCGTGGTCGTGTGACGCGGCGGTGACATCGCTACCATACTGTAAACATTATATTGTGATAATGGTAGCAACAATTACACTCAGTCTATACCGGTCTCTTACCGGACGTAAATGTGTGTTAAATTACTCAGTCAGACTAGATACGGAGGCCGATAAATGCGTGTTAGGTAGGGATTAGAAAGGGGCTTTGTATTGCAAACTTTATGTAAATATCTTAGTCAAAGGGTGTGTTAGTGCTTGTTGGACGCAGGATATATCGTATCGGTTCTTACAAAAATTACCACAAACTCGCACTAATACATAGCGTATGGAAGCTGTCCAGGTCCAACTGTATCTCTTCTTTGCGTATCCTTTCGTTTCTCGTGCTGTGTATATGAGACCGTCTAGCTGTTCTGGTATATAGTTACCTGGACCGGACGGGCGGCTGGGCGTGCGAGCGCACGCGCACGGTGGGGATGGGCTCGTCCAGGAACTGCAGGTCGATCTCCGCCACGTCGGGCCGGCGCAGCACGGGCACGGCCGCGTCCAGCTGCGCGATCAGCTCGGGGTCCAGCCCGAACGGACCCGTGATCACGCGGGGCTCGGGGGCCACTCTGCTTAGCCAAACATATATTAAAGTTAATTATTTTTGTCACAAACCAACAATAGAATGGGTAGACAGAGCATATGGCTGGGCGAATAACTTATGGCAATTCTGAATTATATGCACAGAAATGGCTTTGTTAAAGTACGGCGACATATTATGCGACAGCTCATCTCTGGCTCGTCACCGCGAACACACGGACCCACAAAAATGTCTCCACTCAACAGCTCGCTGCGCGGCTACTTGGTTCAAGTCACGACAAGCCTCGACTCGCGGCACAGTCTCCACTAGACCTGCCCGCCCCGAGGCTGCCTCAAATGGATACCCCGCTTAATATTTCATCACTTACGGCTTCGGCGCTGGCATCGGAGGCAGTTCCTCCTCCTCTTCCTCTTCGTATTCAACCGGAGCCGTGTCCACGGAGATCACGCGTCGCGGTGGTTCTGGCTCCTGGTAAGAGTGTCAATAATATTAACTTCATATCTGTGACTTTCAAAGTTCAATTTACTAACTCTCTTAACCATTAAATTGGCCTCACCATACAAGATTATCAATGTAACGGACTAGATGTCAATCAGTTGGTTTATTGGTCCTAGTTATGTGGCAACGATTAGTCAAGTGTAAATGCCTCGAGAGAAACAACCATGTTAATTAAATGGAATTATTTGCTTAGCAGTGCATCTATGGATGAGTATATCATGTAAGTGATTAATAACATCTATATTATACGAAAACAGATAATATCTTTATAATTGAAAAATTGTTAAAATAAATAAGTGTGGACGACATCAAATTCAATACTCTAAACGAAAAGTAAGTAGCTAAAGCACTCGTGTTATGTAATCAGAGACAATAAAGGCACTCAGACCCAAGATCATTTTTCCTCATTGACCCGTCCGGGGATCGAACCCCAGACCTAGAATTAACAACACTTTAAAAATCAGCTACACGCTATTCGACGACGGGGGCCACCTATTATTAACAAGCAATTAATTATATAATTATTTACAAATTGCACTATTTATAATTACATAGGTTATTAATGTATTAATACAGTGTTAGTTTACATACTTCGTTTACCTCTTGCGGTATGAGCACGGGTCGGCCGGACGCGGACAGTGGCACGAGGTTCGAACGCCGGTTCTCTGCGCTACGGGACTTGCTTGCGCGTTTTATACGCTCTTCTAGTAAGGATAGGTCCTTGTCTGATATCTAGAAAGGAATACATTTCATTATTTTAATATTGCTAAAATAGTCCTATTGTTATCAACTTATGGAGATGGATGGATGGATTGTGTGAAAGATGATATGAGAAAGAAAGGAGTGAATGCTGAGATGACGAGTTGTAGAGATGAATGGAAGCTGTAATGGGAAATAATTAGGCACAGGGCAGGGAGATGATGATGTTATCAATTTATATCATGAATGTGAAAGCCTCTTTCTGCCTTCTGGCTAGCTATTTCACAAACTATGTTGGCTTCCAGTTTCACTGGATTCCGCTGCATTCTCTATTTTATTAATGCGAACATGCCTGTTGCGAACAACTGTGTAACTTAAGACACGCGAAAGATTAAGTACTTCACAAACACACCAGTAAATTTTTCCATTCCATTTAAAATATCTTACATTATACTATGCAAGATACTAGCAGGCAGGCGATAGAACATTACATATATTTCGATGTGGGATTCTCTAAATACCTATTATCTTAAAGTAGAACAAAACAGTGCTCCAACAGCGCTCCTTTTACATAGTAGATTATATTACTTTTGATTTTTAAGTAAATAGCATAAAATAGCTCACCTGCCCAATCATCCTATACACCTTCTCTCCCTCCAAGAAGTAAGCGGAAGCCACACAGTTGAGCGCGGCAGAGCGCACGGCGTTGTCTCTATCCCCGATGTGTCGCGCCAACTCTTTGAGCGCACCGCCGCCGCCACTGCCCATCACCGTCGAGCCGTACGTCTCGAGGAGGTGGCCGATGCATTCAAGACATTCTAGGAATTAAATAGGCTATTAGTTAACAATAATATTATGTACAGGTAAATGTAAAAAAATACACTGAAATTCTAACAAAACTCTAACCACATAAGGTAATATTTGCTTCTTTATTGACTATCGCTGCCAAAAGTCACAATTGTTCCTTGGTAAATAAAGATAGTGAAATCAGAGTATTAGATTGTCGATTATGTATGCTTATGATAATGAAATACGAATCATAATAGGTGCATTTTGATTTCCATTCTGACAAATCTCACTTTAAATACGAATGGACAATAATGATCATTACAACATATTTAATTTACAAATTGCACAAACAGCGAATATGACCATAATATAATAAAAATCTAAAATAACGATTTGCATAACATGTTATATCTTAATGAGCATATTATCATAAATAAATGCTTGAGTATATCTTACCAGCTCTCTGCCTAGCGTTCTTAGATTTCAGTCCTTCCATCAAATACCCAAACAGTTTGGTGACTGAGTAGACCACACATATTTGTTTGAACAGAGCTTTCACGCCGTTACGAACTGTATCTTTAGGGTCTCCCACCTAAAACCAACCAACAATACCTTAAATAACTTATTTTTATTATTTTAAAGACAGGAACAACAACAAAACTTGCTATAAAACTGATAATTGTATACTTGACAGATAAAACCTAATATATAACATAAGGAATACCAATAACACCTAATCGTCGAGATAATGGTCCTATTATCTAATGGATAACCGTTTATCAGTAATTAATGTAAATATAATCATTATCTTACCTTGAGAACGAGATAAGGAATAAAACAGTTGGCTTCATACTCCGGCATGGTATAGTCAGAGTCCATAAGATGTGTGAATACAATGGACAGGTATTCTAGACCCTTGAGAATCACTGAAGGGTTGGTGTCGAAGAAGCGAAGAGTTAACCATTTGAGCACTAGATCTAGGTTCGCCTGTAAAGATTGGCCGTTCTCGTGTAGATCCTCTGATAAAGCTTCGATTGCTTTTAGATGGTATCTGTTGGAAAAAGATATAATATCAAATAATTAATATTTTGTTTTGAAACATCCCAAATGATTTGCCAGCTTGTTCTTTTTCTCTGGACTAAGCAACCCTGCTTCTGGACTACTGTTTTAAGAGCAATCAATCTATTCCGATAATAATATTTAGTCTTAAAATAACGAAAAATTATTTGATTTTAAATTGGTTATAAACTTGAAGCTTTAAATATAGTTTGACTCGTTTGTTACCAACTTCCAAAAAGGAGGAGGTTATATGTTGTAATTCTTTATTTAATTCTACTGGATCTACAAAGACAATTTAACCTCTAATATATTTTTTATCCATACACATTTATATACAGCTTGTTGTATTCTTACCTGAAGTCATTATGGAACATGTTGGCAACCAGTTGTTTGTTCAGGCCGGCAGTCCCCATCTGCTCCTTCAGAAGCTCAAAGAACTCCTCGCGCGGAGTTGTGAAGTTCCATTTCAATACTGTTTTATAAATAACATAGTTGGTAATATTGTATTAAAGTATATTGTAAGGTACAATACCATACAATACATAAGGGTTATTTACTGTACTGGTTTGAACTCACACACATCATTCATGCACATAACAAAGTAATATTGTTTAATGACCTAAATAAATTACTACAATATTTGCATGCTCAATAACTATGCTATTTTAGATGTTACTTTTTCTGTTATTTCGTTTATAAATAAAGCAATTTTACCTTAATTTGTAAAGATGCATTTACTTAGACATAAATTATAATTATTCATGTCTAAGTAAATGCTTGTGGTAAATTAAATTTTACAGAAAATGTAATGTTTTTGCTTTTACAGTACAAAAAAAAATAACGTAACATTGATTTAGTCATCAATAAGTATGACATACATACACACTCACACAAACTGAATACTTTTATACCTCAAAATGTTTCTTACTAATTTTTCCAGTGCAAATAACGCTAAGTGCATTATATATTCCTCGCAGCAAAAATGTACATTTTGAAGTAAGTGTTACAAACAAGATTCTTTTTCATGCAGTTTAGTTTTGTGAAGATATTTTTGATTTATGTAATTGTTTGATATTTTTGAGCCAGCTTTTTTTAAGTAAATTATGAGGCACATAATAGTAATGAAAACTAAATAAATGATGTGTATTGTTTAGGATGTTAACCTTTAAGTTTCTGGTCGTCGATGATACGTTGGTTCTTAGCGTTATTGTTGGGCAGTAAAGGAGAGAAGTCTTCATCATCTTTCTTGTTGCGGTTGGAGGCAGATGCTGGTTTTGCTGGACCCTACAAAAATAAATAAAGGTTAAGATTTATCGTAGAACATTTTGTTTTGAAGACTGCCTTATTCAATAAAAATATGAATATATTTATTTACTAGTGCTTTTCAAACACGCAGATTACTTTAAGCGATATTAATTTAAATTATTTAAATGACTTCAATGTAATATTTCAATGAGAGGATCTTAAGGCCCATACTTTATTGTCCATGTAAATCCATGAACACTGGACTTTCGGATCTGCATCGCTGTATATTCATTATGTAAAATCTTTATATTTTAAACAATAACATTAGTAACTAGCTATGCCCCGCGGTTTCAACAGCCTAAGTACCTATTTTTCTCCTTTAAAATAATAAAATTTCTGAAATAAAAATATGTATCTTAAGTTACTCCTTATAAAATTAGCTAACTGCGAAGCCCGAAGAAGTACCTTTATACTGTTATATGACACTTAAATTTTATTTATTTGCATACATATAGTATTAGTCATAACTCACCTTGCTCTTAACAACAGTCTTCTTCTCAGTCTCCTTCTTCAGAGCGCCGGCGGACTTGACACCGCGTGGCTCTTCCTTCTTGGCTTTAGTGGGCAGCGGCTGTACCGGCAGGCTGGGCCGGGCCTTGTCTAACGCTGCCAGTACTACTGTCTTGGAGCCCGGCTGGATATAAACAAAATTTTTATGATTATACTATTGTAACTGAGGGTTGAAATTGAATATTGATATAAATTAATTTTAAGTTGAGTGTTAAAAGCTTTTTTGTCCTTCGGAAAAGTTTAATCCGAAAACATATACATCGAAATTTCACTAGTCGTGGGATTCCCTGAATGCGCTTGAGTAACCCGTTATAATGCCTAAACAAACAAAGGTTCATTCTTTAAATTAAAGCCTTTTCTACTGACATCATCATCTGCTGAGCCTTTTTTCCAACTATGTTGGGGTCGGCTTCCAGTCTTACCGGATTCAGCTGAATACCGTATTTTATATGGAGCGACTGCTTATCTGACCTCCACAACCCATTTTACTGGGTAACACAGTTTCCCATGGTAAGACTGGTTGTCAGAATTGACTTAACGGCTGCCAAAGATCATAGTACTTCGGGTCTGTCGTAGTCGGGACCTACGTGCTATCCGAGGCACGGAGGGGTCTCGGTATGTTTGGAAATGGTAACCCATCCACGGACCAACCGCGGCTTAACCTGTTTAATCGGTCAAACCGTACGGCTTAGACTTAGCCACAAGCCTCCCTTTCTACTGACATTATTTGTAAAATATTTCTGCTTATCATGTATAAAATCAATATTACATGGTATTTTGCAAATCTTGTTGAGTCTTTTGTGAATTCTTTCAACAGTTACACAGCAATTATTTTCCATCAGACGTACCTTCAACTTATCAAGCTGCTTATGCATGGCCTCGTATCCGAGATGCAGCATGAATGGCAGCACGCAGTCCGCGGTGACCTTGCGCACGTCGGCCGCGCGGTCCTCCAGGCACGCGAACAGTATCGGCACGCACACTGAGAGTTCTTCACGAGAGAAGGTTTTTGGTGGCACTGTGTAAAAGAATAAATAAAAGTTAGTTTTTTTAGACATAGTACACAAGCATAGCACATACATAGGTAGTGTAGGTATTTACTACACACGTAACTTATTTATAGATGCTGCATATCGATAAAATTATAAGCCTGTTATGTTTTAACATTAGTTTTGTTTTGCCAATAGCTTTATGTGTTCCAAAACTAATCAGAAATGTAATTTTTTTTATTACATCATCATGATCCGTGCTTTTTAAGTAGATTAGCTTTTTCCTATTGTAACTAGGATTTCGCGGACTCCTTCTTGTACGTATTTTTGAAGGTGACTAGGTGGACACATATTAATCTAGTCGAACGTGGATCTAAAGATTATAACTTCTTATGATGCCACACTACCGGCAAACGCGAGTAATTATAACGATGTCGATCATTGACGTTGACATTATCATAGTCGTAGAAGTTAGTGTGGCCCCGGCATTGCAGCAGGTCCATACCGTTAGGCAGGTGTTCGGCCAGCCACTGCAGCAGCGTGGCGCGCAGCAGCGGGCTGCCGGCCTTCAGCGCGTCCAGCAACATCTCGCCCTCCAGCGGCGCGGCCGGGCCCGCCTCGCGACACCACGCCTCCACGCACGACACCGCGGCCGCTCGGATCCATTGCTTGCTGTCGCCGAACGCTGAAACACAAAAAAAATTGTCGTTTATCCGAAAGAAGAATTATTTAAACCTGGAAATGTAAGTTAGGTAATCGAGTTCCTTAGTCCATTGTTAATTGGTGAAATACAATAAGGTTAGATAACTAAAACTAGTTTCAACTTGTTTAATTTATATACATTAATACTGAAATTCACACACAGTAGCGTCGCTAACGGGCCACTGACCAGAGCGACCGGTGCTCAACAGTACATTTTTTCAAATATTTATCTGGTGTAGCAAGTGGCTGCTGCCGCTGCCGCTGCCTATGGTTGGTGGTGGCCCATCGGCGCTGAGCTTGAACTAAAATGCTTAATGGAATAATGTTGACAGAAGCTTGGAATCCAAGTCCAAGAACTTGGTAGATAGGGTTGCCTGCAACTTTCCCAGTAAACACTTGATCGGTGCAAAATTCACACTTTAATGACTGCTTTCACTCACCTTGGAAGAAAGCCGGGAAGAAGGTCCTGACATGCGTCTTACACTTGGTCCCCATGGCAACGGCTAACGCCTCGCATATCTGTAGCGCACTCTGGGCGAGCTTGGAGTTCGAGTCCAATAGTCTAGCGGACAGTGCGGCGGGCAACTCGCCTAGCGACGATTTGATTGGTGCAGAGTTTGTTACTATCGCCTTTACTTTGTCGAGACCTTCGTTACGGACCTGTGAAATACGAAAATGTTTAGAACGACATTTAATAAATAATCAATTTCGTATTTCTTCACGTCGCAACAGAGTGCTAATTAACAAAAATTGACCATCAAGTGTAACTCCCACAGATACGAATAAATAATTTTGAAATTGAAGAAATTGATTTTTATGGTCATCTTACGTCTACATCTCACCTTGAAAAAAATAATCATTAATATCATTATATACTCAGAAAACTGGTGAAAAACCGAATTGTTTATTTTTTGGTTCTTATGGACTACTACTGGTAAAACAATACCACTACTATGTTCTATCAGCTGATTTAGGCCCAAGAACAAATATTTTACATAGAACTATTTACCACCCTTCCCTCCCTTTAAATGAGCTAGCCACACTGTCTCACCTTCCAGTTCTTATCATTGATCTCAGCGATGAGCGCGTCAGTGATGAGGGGTGCGATGTCAGTGCGCGGGCGGTTGTCGTCCACCACGACCGGCTCGTCCTCCGCCGCGTCCTCGTAGGCTTCTTCTATGTCGTCACCTACTGACGCTTTGCTTGCAGACTGGGAGATAGAAAATTAATATAGGTTATTTAAGAAAAAATGTCCAAACTCGGAGTTTGCCAGCGGGCAATGGAGCGCAGCATACTAGGTATTCGGTTATCCGACCGAATCAGGAATACAGAGCTGCGCTCCAAAACACAAATCGAGGATGTTGGATTCAAAGCCGCTTCCTTAAAATGGAACTGGGCCGGAAACATCTGCCGCATGGCCAAAATGACGACTATTGGGACTCCAAAAAACGTCAGAGCCTGTCTCTTTTTCCATATTATGGACAACAATAGCCCAGGACCGGGAGAATTGAAGAAGGAAAGGGAGGCCTTTGCCCTACAGTGGGACGATAACGGCTAAAAATAATAATAAGAAAAAATGTAGGGGAAAATTCTGAATGCTGTTTGAACCTATAATAAATGACATGAATAAAAAAAAATACGTTATTTACCACTTTCATTTAGTATATTATATGTAATGCTGTTGGTATACCTAAATTTAAAAAATAAAAACTTAAGGACCTTAATAAGGAAAATGCAGACCAAAGAAAAACTGATTTAAATGATGATGATTTAAGGAATTTAAATTGTCAAATGAAAATAGCGTGTAATGTAATCCACGTCACACAATATGCTAATCTGCGGTCTTCATTAAGTGTCGTAAATGAGTTGGAGTATTAGAAATTACAACGTTTATGTATAAATGTGTACTCATTGTGATATATATGTGTGCATTATGTAAGTAACCTATTCTTAATTGTGTGTGTTTGTGAGTATTTATAACACATACCTTGCTAACAGCACCGAGCAGTCTCGTCGGCGGCGGCGCAGTAGAATTAGCGTGTTTATCCAGCTCCAGGCTAATCAGCTGGCGAGTGGCGGGCTTCTCCGTGTCAAAGTGTGATAACAACGAAGGTCCCACATATAATGATAACGTGCCGAGGAACGTCACTGCTGATGTGCGCACGTTAGGGTTGGTCGCGGTTAGCGCCTTCTTGCAGTGAGCGATTATTGATTTTATGTTCATGCTGAAAGTAGAATTTTTAATTAGTATGAATTCAATGTTGTAACAAAATCCTGAAGTATACAGGGTGACTGGTAATTAGTGACCGATCCTTAAACACTTGATTGTACTCATGATTACAAACAACTTTCCCAAAGAAACTTTTTTTGTATACTCATTAGTTTTCTTTTTATCGTTATAACAAAATTGCTGGCGCGCGTGCAAAGTTCAAACTTCGCGCGCGCGCCGTCGCCCGATCAGCTGTTAGCGACGAGGCCCCGCGCCCGCGTTGTCAATGACACAGGCAATGTACCTACATGTTAAATAATATTATTAAATTGTTACTGAGCCCTCTTTCTCTCTCCTTATGTTGCTGTGCCCGACAGGGTTCTTATTGAACTTTCACCTTGTTATGTAATAGATAAGGAATGCAATAAAGACTTAGTATTATGTTTCGATAAAATAATATCTGCGACTAGTATTTTGGTACTTTACGCGCGCGAGCTACTACAATAAATACATAATCTTTCTAACTTACACTCCACTTTAAAAACTAACTACGACTACTTATAAACCAACTTCAGGCGTTTGTTTTTATTACTTTTACGATGGATGTTTAGAAACGATTTGAAAGATACCACTACATTATTAACTGATTTGATACTTACTCGACACTGGGCATGATTCAATTTATTCCAAGTTTCCCATCACACTTATCTAGGCTTTGGACTAGCAGCCTAAAGCAAAACGTAGGTATTTTGTAATTAGTCTCGTTGCTAAACTTCGCATTAGACTGGCGTGTTTAAAAAATTGGAATCAACTTGGCTATTTACAACGATAAATTATTACTTAATCAGATACCTATTATGATTTTAACCAACTAAGTTTTAACTCACATTAATTGTTGGATGTCTCCACCTTGCACTTTAACACACTTATTCGCACGTTTTATAATGTGAGCCTGCACTCGCCGCAGAGTGTTAGTGTCACTTTTCACTATTTCGAAACAGTTTTCGATCCTAGTTTTTAGTTCATCGGAAGTAAGTATTGACTGGCCCATCACGATACACTAAGATTTTCACGTGCCCCCACAAAAAAAAGTCCAGCGGTGTTTAATGTGCAGCGCGTAAAAATGTTCTTGGGGTTGGGAGAGTTCTTGTTGGGTACAAAAGATGATACAATCGTCTTGCTGCTTCACCATTACCCCCTTCCGAATAGTAGCACATTACCATATCACTGTACTCACTCGCGGTGTAGTTGTACGACATAGTGCGCGCGGGCGGGGCGGCAAAAAATAAACAAACAATGCGCATGCGACACGCTTCCCGGAGCAACTGTTTTTTATACCTTCGTCACTCTGCATGGCTAGGGGGTGAAGGGGCGCGGTGCGGGCGGGGTAAAATGGCTCCTACATTGCCTGTGTCATCGACAACGCGGGCGCGGGGCCTCGTCGCTAACAGCTGATCGGGCGACGGCGCGCGCGCGAAGTTTGAACTTTGCACGCGCGCCAGCAATTTTGTTATAACGATAAAAAGAAAACTAATGAGTATACAAAAAAAGTTTCTTTGGGAAAGTTGTTTGTAATCATGAGTACAATCAAGTGTTTAAGGATCGGTCACTAATTACCAGTCACCCTATATAAGGCACGAAAATGTAGAGTAAGTCCCAGCACAGACCTAAAAAGGGGTGGCGAAGGCACTGAGAAGGTTACAAAATAAATAAATCCATATCTCCGTGTCATACGATTGAATATGCAATGCCAAAGATATTTTTTTGTGAACAGCTTTCTACGCCAGTCAAGCTCTACAACATCTGTGTATGCGTTATGAGTAAATAAAATTATAACCATATGCTTATCTACACCACATAAAATTTTACAATTGGAGCTATTTCTGTACCTTAACTTAAACATCTGTATTGTATAATGTTATTCACCCTGTCACAAATTAACTTACTTAAAACCAAACTCCTTAATCGCGTTGTGCATCCATATAAACACTTCGGACTGTACTTTAGGGTTCTTCTGCGAGTCCATAGCGTAGGTTAGAGATTCGTTGAGCACGTGCTCGAGACCGCACGCCTCGGCCAGTGACGTCAGACATTCCGCGCAGATGGCGGAGCACGATGACTCGCCGAGCTTTGTTACTATGTCTTGGAGGACGAAGTCGGCTGATGTCCTGTGGAAAATATTCATGTAAGAAAACTGATATTTTGAGTACTTGAAAGATGTCTTGTTTTATTTAGGTGGCAATGTGTATCCTTAGTACTTGTTCACGTTGACTCGCGGGCGCGGTGGCGGGCGCGGTCACGAAATATCAAACATATGGCGTAATATCCAAGTGTTCACGTACGAAACGCACGTGCGGTCTAAGTAGCGGGCAAGCTAGCGACTGGCGCGCGCGCGCCGCTCGCGGCAATATCAAACGCGTGAGATGTTTGTGTGTATTCACGTCGAACTAGCGGCGGAGCGCGCGATTCACACGCGACGTCAGGTAAGTTCAACCAGTATGAACTTGCCGCTAGAAACGTTAGCGCGTCTTCTCTTCATCATGTCTTTCAACACAGAAGAGTTTATTAGTGCTGTTCAGGCTAGAACTCCGATTTGGCAAAGCAAACACAGTCATCATATGAACAGAAATATTCTCAATAAGTTATGGAAAGAAATTGCGGAATTGTATTTTTTTCACTTTTTGCCACTTTAGGTATGAATTTTCGGTTAAAAATAAAAGATCGTCGTCCATGTTTACAATCTCTGACAACACGTCACACCCGCGCAAACGCCTGGCGGCCAATGTGAACACAAACCCGCCACGTTTTCGCGACCGCACCCGCCACCGCGCCCGCGCGTTCCAACGTGAACAAGTACTTATATTTATCGCTAAACTCGCCATCTCAGTGTTCACACCCTATCCTTCCATACATTACACAATTCATCCTTTTAAAGAGTAACAGTGTTTCTCTAACTAGATATCCAGTGTCATATTGATAACTGGTTCAATTTTGATCTGTTCTTCGTCGTAAAATACGAATACTGATATTCCTTAGCAGACTTAAGGCACCATGTATTTATTTTACCAACATGATACTATAAACCTGAAAGGTGGATATTTTTACCCGACTGCCAAGAAGGGTTATGTTTTATTGGAATTGGACACTACTACATTAGTCTTGAACAGAACAACTATTATATAAAACTATCACTTACGTAGAAACCGGGAAGTTCTCAGTGATATACTTGCAGGCCTCTAGCCGAGCCTTTAACACTTGAACATTGGTGTCCTTCAACCCCGGCTTCCTGTTGAGCGTGCGGTACAACACCTGTGACGTCACGTCGCCGGAGGATAGGCCTTGTACGGTGGAGTAGAAGCTCTGGACAGAAGAGAGACGGTTCTTCCAGTTGCCGTCGCCGAGACCTAATTAAATATTGCTATTATATAATGTTGTTTATAATAAGTTAATTTGATGTTTTAGTAGAGAGACAGTTAAGAGAAAAGCTTATAATAATTTAAAATTTGAATATTATGTACTGAACTAAGTGTCTTAAAGCTTCTATACAAAATCTAGGGTGGAAACTACATAATGTTATATCACTAGAACATTTGTATATTACTTTCTTTGTCTGATTGTGTGATTAAATAAATATAATTTTGCATTGGATATGTTTCCAACATAATCCACTTTTGACATGAATTCAAATGTGTTGTTATGAGTATGAGTGGTTACTAGGCAACAATATAAGACTATATGTACCTGTAACAACATCACCGGGGAATAGCATCTCAGCCTTGGCGTCGACCTCCTCCTGTGACAGCTCCAGCTCGCGCGGCGGGCTCGGCTGCCCGCGAGCCGCTGGGGCCTTCTTAGCGGGACCTTTGGCTGCAAAATAATAATATTATGTATTATGCTTTAATATATTTTGTGAGAATATAGAATTATAACAAAGCTCAGCCTTTCAAATATACTGGGTGACAAAATGTAGTGCTATTTTTTTGTTTTTACTGGATTACAAATTTCCCACTGCCACTATACATGTACATCTTAAAACAAGATAATTAAAATAATAATATTAATCTAAAACATAAATTAACAAACTAAAGTACCCGTCACGAGAAGCTATAAATTTTGTAAACACACATTCAGGGGTTTGCCATCTTCGGGTAGAATAAAATAAAAACAGTTTTGTACTATTTTTTTACAGGGATATAATTATATTAACGCACACATCTTATTACTGTCTTCAGACGATTCTGAATCATTATTTTTGAATCATTATTCTGTTCATAAAATTCATACACTCGAAAAACCATTACTCTCTTTTTGACGCAATCAGTCAAATAAACACATACCTTTTGAGGTTCTTTTCGTGGCGAAATAATTTCCTTGGACGTACTGGGTCCTGAATCCATTATAGGTAGTAAAAAAATAACAATTCCTTATACAATAATTAACAATAACAAACAATATAACCTAATTCGCGAAAACACCACAAACAAACAGACGCATTCGAAACTCGAAAGAGACAACGTTAGCGTGAACTTACTTCAAAATCTTGGCCCAAATGTTAACGTTCTATGAATCAGATGTGTTCCAGTACCACAAAACCTTAGACGACAGCGCTTTATATCGCTAAAATATAACCCGATCAAGTGAAATTGCTCATTAGTTTCGTATAACACGTACGTCACTTTGACATTATTGAATTTGGGATAATTGGTTGTTGATTAAATTGTCGATAAGTAACTTGGTAGAAGTTCTTTATTTACAAAAATTATAGCTTCTCGTGGCGGGCACTTTAGCTATATCATTAAAACAGTTGATGGTTTTTATGGGATCTCTAAAATTAAAATCACAATTTGAGATTATTGACATGCTAAATTTATACACATGAAGGTAAACAGAAGTTATATTGAATCTTTTCATTATATTAGCAACACAAAATAGGCATTTAAGTAGGTATTCTTCTTCTTAGCATGTTGATGGCAGTCTATCTAGATTTTGTCAATCCAGAATTCTGCTACTTAGGTATTTATTGTGTATATAAAATTTATATTTTCTAGTAAATATGTTTACCTGAAGCGGGTCGTCTGACAGGCTTGGGTTGTGACGAGCCGGCGGTGGGTTTAGCGTCTCCCTTGCCGGACGGTGACGCCGCCGCTTTGGGCTTCGCTTCTTTCTTCGCTGCAGCTACCTTTACTTGAATTACAGCCTGGAAATAAGAATATAAACATAAGATGAGATTATCCTATTTAATGCATGTTAATCTTGTATCAAACTACTTAATAATATCACTAGAACACTAAAATTACTGCAGCAATGCCACATAGTATCTACATCAATACATTTTCAGTAACTAATTATTATATTGAATAAATAATCAACTGTACATGAGATCTATATGTCCATTAAACTACATATCCTACTATACTAAATTTAATTACCCTTCTAACCCAAATACATAAGCAAAAAGAGAGTGCGCGCATCGCTAGTGGCCCGTTGCGGCGACCATCTTTTTTTCTATAGTTACTTGCTTGATTAATTCTATAATATTATCTGACATCTTTTTCAATAAAAGAACATTTGAAGATGGACGCTTGTTCAAGCCTATGTCACTGTTCATACTCCCGCGAACTTTATAGCTTACATATCCATACTCTATGTTCCAACCACTTACGAGCATACAATGAGGTGTTACATGATCTCGACAACAACCTCACGAGCATCCACTAACCAGCATCCGTACCTTATCCGCAAACTCCTTGATCTTCTGCTCCTTGAGGTTGTCGAGTTTGCCGATGTGTGGCGCGATGTTCTTCTCGCCGACCAGCTTGGTGGCTGTGCCCAAGGCTTCGGCGGCTGCGTCTCGTACCGTGGGGTCTGGAGAAACGAATTAACTTAAATTTCGCTTTCTTGTTGGAAAAAGTCTTATAATACCTAATAACTGAGAGAAGGCCTACATGTGAATTAAATAGGATTGAAAATGGCCTTATGTACAGATACTGTGATTATTATAAAAAAAAAGCCAAGGCATGACCATAAAGATTAAAACATACTGTTACGAGGCTAGATTCTTATGTATTTTTTTACTATATTTGATTACTTATTTTAAATTGATGCCACCTATTAATCAGATTACAATATATTGTTAGAGTCTTCTTATACATGAATTTTGGTAATTAACGGAAACAGATTTATTCACCATACACATCTAATCTCAATGAAAACTCATTACAAAAATTATTTTTCCATCAAACAATTCTATAACTTACTCCCTCATTTATAAGGTATAATTTCACTTACCAGCACTTTCAATTAACTTCAGCAGGCCAGCCACATACGCCTTAATGAGTTTCTTACTGAACGCTGTAGGTTGCGTATGACATAGCGCTCGCGCCAGGAACAGGGAGCTTTCCGCTTTTATTGAGGGGTTCTTGTTGTCGAAAGCTGCTAGCATGTCCTCCATTATAGCTTCCAAGTTTGTCTGTAGAAAAAGTATATTATAGTCTACTTAAGTTCTTTTAACAATTGATGTTAGATGCTATTATTAAAAGAACATGAGCCTTATGCAAGTGAAAATAAAGTGACTATTACTAGTAATGAGGATATAAGAATATATGAAGTTGTAGCGCAAGCTGAACCCTATCTAAAAGCATTACGGTTGTTTTTCACTTTACTTGCGTTTGTTTGGCATATAAATTGCGAACGCAGTTTACTCATTATACTTTAGTCTTTTATATTATTTCTATTTACAAAGGGTCGTTCGAACATAAGCGAGTTTACTCAATGATAATTTGAATTACGATTCAAATTTTGAAGTGATTACAAAAAGTTACAAAGTAAATTCTATATTTCAGCTCCAGTCCAAAACAGATTAAAATAGATAAATTCTATTTGAACGTAAGGCATACTGGCCTATTGATAACATTATTCTCTAATTTCAATACTTGAATTTTTACTTACAATTTATCTTTCTCTTAAAATCTACTTACACAAGGATAAATAGCATCAATGGCCTCTCGCAACGAAGTGACGACATTAGTCTTCTTCTCCTTAAATTTCTCGAGTATAGCTTGCACGCAGGCGGTGGCGTACGGCGAGAACTTGTTGCGGAGGCCGGTCGCCACCAGCCCGAGCAGGCGGCCGCCCAGAGCGACTAGCATCACGTTCGTGTCTTTGGATATCACCTGGAAGAGTGTATAAATGATTAGGATTCTTGAATGAGCAGAGTGAAGGATGTAAACAGTATGGTACGGTGAAGTTTTAAAATAATATAAGTAAAATTTCAGTGTATAAACAGTTGTTAATCCAATGGTATAGTCAGCACTTGCCTGTATAACAAGGATGTTCATCTGTTTATATTCTTGTAATTTAACTGACATCAACTTTATGCAAGTGTAAAAGAAATATTTTAGATTTATTAATACTGTTATAGAGTTGTATTATAACTTATGTGTAAATAAAGTTACTCTTACTAAAAGTCATGTCGTGTTCGTAAACATTAGAGATGTAAATAACTATTTGAAGTGAAAACTTATCTTGACCATCTAGCATATTTTTTTAACATCCTTTACGTATTAAATAACTTACATAACAACGTCGACGCAATGACGTCCAAAACCATTACTTTACAGACTAGAAAGCCAACTTAGGGCACATTTAGCCCATTAATATCAAAAAGTAATCAAATGCTTGCCATACCTTTTTGAGTGCCCTAACCAGATCAGCATAGTCCCCTGGCTCGAGCCTCGGGGCAGTTTTGAGCAGGTTCTCTAACGCGTCGAGGGCCTCTTTCCTCTCCTGCCACTTCTTGGCTTCCAGCTTATCGTAGAAGTCCTTCGGCAGCTTCGACAGGATCTCCACCGGGTCGAGCAGGTCGAAAGGGTCCATGTCGCCAGAGTCCCCGCCACCGGTTTCACCGTCGTCGTCGTCGGCTACACCTAGAAAGGTTAACATAATATTTAGAAATTGTCAAAAAGCTTGTTCTTAAGTTAAAAGGTATAAGTGTGAATACATTCTCAAAGAGTTGCATCATTATTTAAGTCATTTAATTGATGTAAATAAATAAAAAAATATTCATTTAATTGACTTTCTTGTCCATTGAGTTTGTCTTTAGTGTAATGTGATTTTACAACTACATCCTTACATGTTCTTATTATTGCTTATGATGTGTAATTTAATACTATAACAAAACTTGGAATGCCAAACTCTTCCCATAATTTATTGAAAAATGATGAAGAAGGAATTCAAAACTGGATTAATTACAAAGCCTGGAAGTTAAGTTTCAAATATATTTATCAGGCACCCGCATCATATAATATTATGTACATGTCCATAGTACTAATATCTAGTATCAGGACATTAGTTTCTCACCATCAGCGCAGTCAGCGGCCGGCGTATCCCGCACCCTGTTCTGCTGCGACCGGAGGTAGCGTGTGGGCTGCGCGACACCTCCACCGGTACTGAAGGACTCCCGCAGCTCCTGCTGGATGACGGCTTGGAGGGATGCTATGTGAGGCTCTATAGCACCACCTATCCATCTGGAAGATAAGTTACACTCAAACTCAATATTTCTTTAATTTCATGTGTTACAGAGATGGTAAAAACGAGTTAAAGATACAATATGGACCCTGACAGGCACGAAAAATTAGGAGAGAGGAAGAGGGCTGAATAGCAAATTAATTAAATCAATATTATTTTAATCTGTAAGTATATAATATCGACATCACTTTTCAACTCAGTCACTCAATCACTGATTCGGTAAACAGAAAACGTTGGTTTTGAATAGGTGAGTGTTGAGGCTAAAACACATTTTTATTACACTTCTCATCAAAAAAATCGAAACACTTTCGTTTTTATTGTTTTTGTCCTAATTTTTTACAAAAGAGAATTAATTCCATGAAAAAAAAAACATTATTGTGTAGCTGGCAGTTTGGTCATTACAGTAAGAAGAAAAAAATCAAAATTCAAAATTAGAATTTCATTTGTTATCCTATAAATGAAATTAATCACTGTTTTAAGACAAATGTGTATTTAGGGTTGGAGTACGTTTCTCGTTTAAAAACTAAAAATTAGCGCTTGTCTTTAAACTTTTTGTTTCTTATTTCATTTACTGTGACTTTGGGACGTCTGAAAAAACTTTTTTTTCTAAAACATATGGATACTTCGCCCGCAGAAGCCGCCCAAGTGGTGGCATTGCTGGATTCTGGACTTAGTCAGCGTGTTGTGGCTGCAAGATTGCATCTAAGCTTATCATCTGTTCATAGAGTCTACAAACGCTATCGGGAGACTGGTTCGTTCACGCGCCGTTCAGGATCTGGCAGGAATCGGGTCACTTCTGAGCGAGATGATCGATTTATTGTAACAACTTCTTTACAAAATCGACGCCTTAACGCTTTTCAACTGCAGCAGCAGCTTCGCGTTGTACGAAGAGTAGCTGTAAGTGACTCTACAATAAGAAGAAGGTTGAAGGAACGCGGATTGGCACCGCATAAGCCAGCGAATGGGCCGAAATTAACTGCAGACCATCGAAGAGCGCGCCTTAACTTTGCACGCGAGCACCTAACTTGGTCATACCTTCAGTAGAGCAAAGTACTGTTTTCTGATGAGTGTAAAATTATGCTGTATGGTAACGACGGAAGGAACAAGGTCTACAGAAGAGATGGGCTTTGCACAATGCTGCATTGAAGACGAGAAGAAGGTCAGCTATGGTGGCGGTTCGTGGACGGTTTGGGGAGGAATCAGCGCCGACGGTAAGACAGAACTTGCCTTTGTGTCTGGGCCACGGCTGCCTGCACTAAACTCTCATCGGTACATCGAACAGTGTCTTGAACCTCATGTGATGCCCTATGCACATTTTATTGGCAACGACTTCATATTCATGCACGACAATGCTAGAGCTCACACCGCGGGCGTCGTACGAGATTATCTTACCGAAGTCGGTATCTCCATTATGGTATGGCCAGCAAGAAGCCCGGACATGAATCCCATTGAACATCTATGGGATGAATTAAAGAGACGAATTCGAGCAAGAGATCCAGCCCCAGAAACACTTAGCCAGCTGCAAAATGCAATCCAAGAGGAATGGGATAATATACCACAACATGTGATCGTGACTCTCATCCGATCGATGAAGAACCGTATGGAAGCAGTAATAAGAGCTCGCGGAGGGAATACAAGTTATTAAATAAACGTTTCTTACATTTTTTTTTCATTTACGCGTGTTGTTTTACCCATTTCCTTCATATTCCATACAGGGTAAAAATTACTCATTATACAAAATACGAAACCTATGAAGACTTAATTTGAATTTAGAACATTAACATTAGGATTTAAAAACCTCATACTACTCACTATTAAATGACATTTTAAATTTATTCCTAAATATTCACATTTTTCTGATAATCCTTATCAAATCATAAACTGCGAGGTGTTTCGATTTTTTTGATGAGAAGTGTATTTTTGATTGCTAATTGCACTGTAATAATGAAAGAACGTGCTGGTGGAGAGTTTGTTGCTTTTCTGCTTCATATTTACATGTTCATCGACAGTGGCGCGAGTATACTTTGGCGTAATTCAAATATGAGAGGCAACTGTCACAATGTTTAATAATCTAGTAGGCAAGATAATGTCAGGCTTTGCGGACTTCAGTTAATGTATACTAAACTCTGTCTTATTTACATACTAGCTGTGTCCCGCGGTTTCACCCGCGTTTGTTAGTACCTAGTACCGTTTTACAAAAAAATAAACTCCTTATAAGATTAGCTATCTGCGAATAATTTTTTTGTTTAATGTTAGTACCATATATATATAATTTCATATGCATTTAGTGAAAAGCTCTAAATTAGAAATTAAAATTACTTCAATTTCATATATTTGTTTAGTTTGAAGAAGAGAAAATTTTACCACTTACCTATGCATCTCAACGACTAACGCCTTCATCTCATCTCTGACCGACTTATCTCTGTCGGACAGCAGCACCGGTATCTTCTTGACCATAGGCTTGATGGCTATCACTTTGTTTCCGAACTGTTTTAACGACGTGTGCAGGGCGGCTACGCAGGCGGCAACGACCTTGGGGTTCTTCTGCTCCATGCCCTTGATTAACTCTTCTTCCACTGTGTCGTGTTTTTCTATTTCTATGTACATTAGTGTTACCTGGAAGATATAAATAAGTTTATTGAATAAAGATATATCAGCTGATCGTAAGCATGTACCATGAGACTCACGACATTCTACGTATTTTCTAAGGGGCAAGTTTCCGGTTCCGTAACATGTTGCACTACTTGTCATCTGGTTTATTTTAGGCTTAATGACAACATATTTCAAAAATATATAATTATGAGCATTTAAAAAGGTGTTTTTTAAGGGACAAAGTAGACATATTAAGACTGAGGCATGAGAAAAAAACTGGTAAAATAAATGTGAAAGACACAATATGCCATACACATAAAGTACTATTGTAACTAAAAGATGAGTAGATATAAAAACACACAAGAAAAAGACGTACAATCGAACAAATATAAACAATAACCTAAAAAGGTAATTGGTTCCAAGCAATTCATTCAGGCAATTATATAAAATGACGGGACGACGATCTCTTCGCATTGTCACAGGGTAATGACTCGAGATAAATCATTAAATGACCCGGTTATAGAAAGAAGGCCGAATAAACCACAGTAATAATAAAATAAGTATAATATCGAAAGTGTTGCGGTCAGACATTGTGGGTCAGTTCTTCTTTTGTATTTGAGCATCGAAATTGATTGATGGATGATTACTTCAAAAGGAAATTTGTTTAACGTATTTTTTGTGTTTAACAAGTAATATCCCGTTTTTATATTATGGTTTAGTCGAGTTTATTGTATGTTATAATCGGAAATGTAGTGTTTTTAAATGTTAATTGTATTTATTTATGAGAAGAAGCGTGTTTAGGATTTTTTTACTAAACAAAGGAGTTAAAAGCTAGTTAGCAAAAGTATTCGATTAGAAATACTTTCACTTATGAATTTCGGTAAAATGGCAATTTTAGACGGTATATCTGTAAACAGTAAGGTACACGAACTGTTTGAGCAGTTAATCCGTAATCAATGTACACGGACTGCGCTCTCGCGCATCACTCTCCTCATTCTTGTATCGATGATAAATACATTCCACATACTTTCTTATTCTGGGCCTTTGTTATCGCACAATATATTCAGGTCTTCAAAACCTATAGAAATTACTTTTGTATATTGCAATATAATGGAACCGCTGGAGAGAATGGAAGGAGTTCTTTGACCAGCAGTGGGTCAATGTAGGCTAAATAAAATATTATTATAAATGATTTTACCTGTAATGCCAGATCTTTAGTCTTTGTTTTGGGCGCGGCAATGCATTTCGCGACGATGCCAGACATAACCTCGCCGGTGGTCTTGCCAGCATGTCCGCAGTTCTCCACGAACACCAGCGCTGCCTCCAGCCCTAGAAAAGAATTCAAAAATATATTATTTACAAGCTAAATATCAAGACAGGAAAAGTTAGAGTACGACAGAAACTGCCTTTTGCCTCTCATGGGGAAGGCTGGATCTAATGATCCGGACAGTAGGCGAAGGTGTATTAATCGGTTCTAATTAATAGATCTTTTAATTGGGCTGTATACATGGAATAATATCTGACTGTATATAATGTCTACATTACCTAGCAAAAGATAATGCTCATGATGATGATAACATGTGTAATGTAAGTAGAAAACCTCTTCTAACTCTGATACTCAATACTATTATTGCATTCTATAATGTGTACATAATTGGTAATCGTCCATCTCCACATCACATCAAGAGTTCTGTTGGTCCAAAAAGCAAGACATTTGTTCTAAAACATTTATTAATTCAGCCATTCTTTGACCGAATTAAGCTCACGTTGTATTAAAAGATTAAAGCCGATTGTTTAAATACGTAATACGTTAACGTCGGATGTCGCGTGCGGAAACCTGATCAAGTTTGACCGCTAAAGGATTTAAAGGTCACTTCAAACTAAGCGTAACGACATAACGAACATTTAAAGGTAGACGAAGCGAGCTTGAAATAGATGCCGACACTGCCGTAAAATAAAAATCGAAATTATTGTTTAAATATGTGTTATATTTCGACGACCTCCGTGGTCGAGTGGCGTACGCACCGGTTTCAAGGTGTCGCTAGCTCTGAGGTCCCGGGTTCGATCCCCGGACAGGTCAATGTAGAAACAAACTTTTCTACATTGTCTCGGGTCTGGGTGTTTGTGGTACCTTCGTTGATTCTGAATTCCATAACACAAGTACTTTAGCTACTTACTTTGGGTTCAGAGCAATGTATGTGATGTTGTCCGCATTTATTTATTTTATTTATTATTTATTATTATTTCAGTACCGAGATACATTAATTTTCTTTTTATTTGCAAGCTTGTTATACACTTTAGTAACCGAATACTGAAACGCCAATCAGTTAGAATCAGCCGTTACGTCTCATGTTGTCTGTCAGGTTTAAGATCCTCCTACAGTGAACTTAGAAACCTTAAGGGTGCGTCCAAATCTGACGAACGCGAACCGAACGAGCAGCTCGCGAGCGCCGCGAGCACATCTGGCGGACGGCGATATTGACACTAGTTCGTTCGCGGCATTCTCTAGGACATCTACCTCTGTTAGGGTGCGTCCAGATCTGACGAACGAGCATTACACGAACAGCTCGCGATCCGTTCGCGAAACGCTCGAGGCGTGCTCGCGAGCATGCCGCGAGCGGCGCGCGCACGTCTGTCAGACGGCGTAATTGACACTAGTGCGTTCGCGAGCGGCTCGCGAGCTGCTCGTGTAATGCTCGTTCGTCAGATGTGGACGTACCCTTAGTATACAAGCAATTTATAAAAGACTAGTTTTCCTATTTCCAATTCTATGGTAAGAATCTAAGACTTATTATGTCTATGGTATAGCACAATAGTATCATCAACATCGACTCAGCCATGTCTACATCATACATACAATAATATTATGAATATGCTAAGGTATTTATTTCTCACTTGGTATGTTATAAGTACTTATGTAAGATTGCTGCAAGCGATAAAACATTTTGCCAGAAATATATTTGATCAAGGCTTCGTGTGTTTGATTGACATCAGTAAACATCTATCAAACAGGAAAAGCTTTTACGCATAGTCAAACAAGACTGTAATTTTATACGCACAAGTTCCCGATTTTTTCTACGTCGATATCAAACAAAAATCCAAGGACATTATTTTTTTCTTAGATCTGTCAAATCAATACAATTTACATATAAATTCTATTACTGCACATTATACAAACTTGGCACCCTATAGTACCAAATGTATATAGTGACTTCGATAGCGTGTCACAAGGGTTTCCGTGAAAATATTTATCGGTCGTTGCCCTTTAGTGCCCTTTACATCGTTATACGACACAAAGAAAGAAAAATAAACATCGATCGGCATTTTTTTAAACGAGAACCATTTCTATTATTGCTCGTTTTGTTTTCCTTGTTAACATATAAGTTCAATTATAAAACTACACTGTTAGTCGCGTGTTTAATAAGTTATTTATATTAAAACTAAGTTATGTTAAAAAAGTTTATGATTATTGTTTCTTTTGTGAGTCATATACCTACTTTGTAAAGGTAAATTAAGCCCAGAAACCTTTTAGAAGAAAACGTTTGTTTCACTTAAGAAACGGCATACTTAACGAAACATAATATTACTCAAGACTTAGAAAATCATTCTAGAATTATTAGATATAGCTGGAAACAGTTTTCATATCTAAAAACAATAAACTGATTTATAACTAACTTTCTAAACGGAATCGGTATTTTCTGCTGAGTCTTGTCACCAGTCAAGTCAGAACAAACAAACAAACTTTCGCTATTTATAACAACAATGGATAAACAATAACCAACAAGCTAGTTTGTAAAGATAAATTCATCGTATTGATATCGCTTTCCAAAACTTTTATGAAGATATCACACATAATTTACTTTCAAACGATCATATTTTATTTAATAGACAATTTTGGAAATTACTGTGAGCTAGCACGGACTGGATGCAGAAGGCGGAGGACCGGGTGTTGTGGCGCAACTTGGGAGGCCTAGGTCCAGCAGTGGACTGCGATTTGCTGAGTTGATCGATTGTTCGAAAATATATTCATGGAACATAGTTATGGGTACTTTAGTTACTTGTATATAAAGTAAATGACCTACTCGTGAACTGTATTGTAGACTATCATTATACAGCTTTTCTTTGAATGTGCCCTAGTTGACAATAAATACAATACACATATTTCGACGGGCCCAAAGAACAAAATCGTATGTGAGAAATTGACAGTTTTCAGTATGAGCGTTTGAAGTTCTGTTTAAATATAATCATAAATTGTTGACGCAAATATAATTGTTTTGTGAAATAAATTTGTAAAAGCTATAGAGGAGAATTAAATCTTTATTTTCATATAGATTTAATTGAGTTTAATTAATGTTTTTGAATAAAACGAATTCTTATAATACCATAGGATTTTGTTTTCCGGACATATCTACAATATAATATGTTGTATGTTAACATACGACTTTGTTTTTCGGAACGACCTTAATATACGATTTTGTTTTAGGGAATTTATATTTTGTTTTGATGTCTTAAAAGACAATTAAGCCCTAGTAATCAGATTAATAATTAAATAACCAATATTAAAAGTAGAAAACTTTAATTAAATAAATGATATTAAACGTTTTTGTCTCAAAAAAATAATAAAATATAGTTTTGAACCTTATTTATGAATTAACACCAATGATACCGTGTATGATACATTAATACAAAAATAACGGGTATAATTATTATTTTAACGAACAATAACAAATTGGAAAACCTTATCAATATTTTAGTGAGTGAACTTTTATATAAATTGAATTAAAAACCTTAAAATGCTTAGAGCTACTGTAATATTAGAGTAACTTGGTGTAATATTAGCACATCATAACCTTTTTTGAAAATAAATGACGAAATTAATGAGATTATACAGTCTTTATTGCTAACATCAGTTCTTTGAACTTAATAGTAAACAACAATTATAAATTTAAGATAATTAACATCGATAAATAGCTTTATGAACGTTTTGTGACCTTAAATAATCATTAAAATTTAAACAAGGTAGGTCAATATGACCTAAGGCCATATTGGCTACAATTAAAATGAGCCATGTAGGCCACCGTAGCAAACAAAATAAAAATTAAATTTGCAGAACATCATTAGCAGGGAGAACGTCTGTTTCCAGTCCAGACCATTCTTCCTGAGCCCATAATTTACAACATAGGCATTGAATCCATGATTCGCCTCTGTTATCAATAGAATAAAGAACATCACCAATATAAACACTTTGCATCAGACACATTGCTCCTATCCATGGTATGGACCTTCGTCGGACCTATCGTTGTACACAGGTTTATTTTCTACAAATGTACAAATGGCTAGGTAGGAGAGCTAGCCATTTGTACGTACTTTGCCCTTTCCTTGTATGGTATTGTTTCATTTTTATGGGGATGAAGTAAGCAAATTCGAGTTTGTAGCTCTTCTACTGTGGTTAGTAGCTTGCCTAGGTGTTATTTCTGGTGTTGGAGATAATTGGAATGGCATTATAAAGTTATCATCTCTCGAAGTTGATGGCTATGGCAAAGTCGCAACAGAAACTAAAACTTTTTCGAAACGTGAAGGCGTAGTAGGTACTGTTCTGGTTTCTAACTCTGAGGTTGCATCATTAACCGTCGTCTTTTACTTAAATCAGGTTCGTTTATGGAAGGTGTCATGTCAAAAGATTAATTTTCTATTACGGGAATAGAAGACGAAGCAGTTAGTTCTGGTGTAATATTTTCTTAGCCTATCAATGAAATCGTGATCTTTAAAAACATTCCTGTTAACCGAATAAAGCATTATCATACGAAAAACAATAAAAGCTCTTAGTCTAACAGCTTCGTCTGCTGTCTGCTGTCGTCTGAATACTTTCATCATAGTTTATTGGGTTACGGAGCGTAAATTGTTCTTGAACCACGACATAACTTCATCAGAAAAAAAAATTTTAGTGGTCCCATGAATTTCTTATATAAAGTGAGTATTTTGTGGCTGGAATGTAGAGGAAATGATAGTGAGCGGCCATTATTTTTTCTTGCGAAGTCTACCAATACAAGGTTTCTGGTGTGACTGGTATGGCCATCTAAAATAAGCTATCACGAAGATTCGAAATAAATAGCAAATAGTAGAATTATTTAACTGAAAAAACGGTGCATTTTACTAAAAAAAACACGATATTTCATCTACTTTTGTAAAGAACAAACACGCATTTTGTATTAATTTACTGAGAACAAAATCGTTTATTTACATAAGACACAATTTTTTCATTACTTATTCGTAAAACAAAATCGTATCTGCTCAAACGATGAGAGATTTGGAATTGATTTTTGAAGAACAAAGACTTAAGGGAAAATAATTAGGTAGATAACAAATAATGTATAATCATAATCGTATAGTGTAATCTATCAACATAGAAGTATAATATGTAATTATATTTTTTTTAGAAAGTTACTTAATGACTTCTTTACATTTTGTAGAACAATATGGTATACACACAAAGGTCGCTGCGCGCGCGATGCGAGATGCATCGAACAAGCTCGTAAATGGCAATACGTGTTTGTTTGCGGGATAATATTTCAAATACGACAGTGTTCGATTGGTTATTTTAATAAGTAAAAAGAAATTTAACAAAAAAAAAATTGTGCTGGATAGTTTTTGATATCGATACCTTAATTGTCAAACCAGCCAACTCCACATTTCGTCAAAAATTTTTTTTTTGTTTAGTTAGTAAGCAACAAAAATACGGCTTTATTTACAAAAACGATCTGACAGTATAAAAAATAAGAATTTAGGTTAATATCTACCAACGGGATTTTAGATTTCTTTATAAGTAGTCTACAAAAATTATTATAGAGTTTTAAGTGTCTCCTGAAAAATTTGCTCATAAGGAGTTAGCTGGTTTGCCAATTAAGGTATCGATATGTAGAATACGAATCCGTAATAAAATGCATTTCGTCTTATGTTTCCATAAGATTTTGTTCTTGGGACCCGTCGATTTATTTGTGGACGTTTGTAGGACAGGCGTATAATTGTTTATATGCGTGCTACAAATTGATGTATTTCGATGATCGATATAATAATAATAGATAACTTAATCTATCCTTGTATTATCCTGCAGATATTACCAATTCACATTAACATGAAAGGTATTTGAAATGTTTGTATGTATGTCACTCGAGCACAAGAAAATTGTTCTTTAAGATTGGGGTAAAACTTGGCATATAAATGAATAATGACTAAAGTTTGCACATAAGATACTTTATATTCTAGCCGGACGTGCCTTTGGGATTAGACGATGACACCAACGAAGCCTTAAGCTTTAACAAGATATACTTTTTTAGAAATAGAGCTGAAACTAGACTTTAAATAAAGGCAATCTACAATATTTCCACAGGAATTTGATTAACAACCCACATACTTAAAATAATCATGTAGTTCGAGGGTTATTAATATGCAGTTCGAAATGCAGAAACATAACTTGATTATATACAACAACAGACGTCATCACACGTTTTCTATTGTATTAATACGGCGATAGACACGAAAATAATCCGTCAATGAGTTCATACTTAAATGGATGAAGTTACAAAACGTTCGGACTTAATTTAGGCACGTGCCGATGCCTTACAATAAGACGCGCTCATACACATGTGATACAACATGTGACTGAGGAAACCTTGTAGTCTACTAAAATGATCCGGACATCGAGACAGCTGAATAGTATAAATTGGATTATAATTTATAACAAGTTATAAATGAGTTAATGAATCAGGCCAATAATTGCTGATATCTCAATTTTAATGTAGAGAAAGTTATTTAATAGCGATATAATAATTAAGTTCCTACATTTAAAGCGTTTTATTACAAAAATAAAAAAGATAAATATTAGATTGCTGTCTTTCCTGCACTTCCAAAGGTTGTCTAGAAGATATCGTAATTCTACTAATTACGATGATATAAGACTAGCCTGTCAACTTACTATCTAAAATGCTGTACGGTGTGCAATAAAAAAAA
This sequence comes from Autographa pulchrina, assembly GCA_905475315.1. Taxonomy (NCBI): domain Eukaryota; kingdom Metazoa; phylum Arthropoda; class Insecta; order Lepidoptera; family Noctuidae; genus Autographa; species Autographa pulchrina. The sequence goes on from FR997775.1 coordinate 7,449,967, forward strand.
AAAAAAATACATTTAAATGACTTGTATAAAACTAATAAAATAGAGGAAGTCAATAAATTAAAAAGCATTGGCATTTGCAAGACATGTTATAATAATTATATGCAGCTTATCAGACTCATTAGATTTCGATGTAAGAATCTTCTCATAAAGATAACACAAAGGTCTTTGTACAAAATTGTATCTCAGTTATGTAAATCGGCGTCACAGTGCATAACAGAACAATAGATGAAACCGATACGAGATACGGTATATCAATGATGACCGATACGTTACGGACTGAGGCCGAGCTACTGGGGCGCGATTCCGCTGTTTTAAAGTTTAGTGGGTGGCAGTTTAATTAACGTTCCAGTGCCACGTCATTGTGCCTAATTTTCGTATTTAGATAAGTCTACAATGAACAGTCAGTGGCAAAAAGCTTTAAGTTTTAATCTGCCACTGAACTTTAAAATAGCGGAATCGCGCCCCTGCAGTGATCGTTGTGAAAACAATCTATACATCAGCCACTTTAAAGAAATAATTAACGTGCTTTGGGATTATGAACCTTAATTCAATGACTAATAGTTCAGTTTCCATCACATTCAAATTTCTTTTAGGCCCTTTTCGGTAATATTTGTCATTCTAAAATGAACTTAAACACATGTAGTCAAAGTTGATAATTGCGTAATTAGTAATAACGTTTAATTCTCTTTCCATATTGGCTTTAGTATAGTTTACTGTTTAGGAATCTCTGTTCTTAATATGTAACGTGGCATTTTGTAAATACATAGTGGTATTTAATAATTTGGCTATGGGGGCCATATTTGGATTTTAAATGTCTGATTTGTAACCTCTATTCAGAAACCGTTATAAGTGGTGGACTTATAGCTTTATACATTAGTAGCCTAAATGATATCTCTGTAAGATATCAAAATTAGTTTAGACGATATTTATAACTAAATACCTGTAACGCGTGAACGATTTCAACATTGAACAGCTAATCATTTCCAGTTAAACCGTATGCGTCAAACTAACTAGCAACTAGATCGATATGCCTTTAATTCAAAGAATCAAGAAAATTCAATATAATTGCTTTTACCTCTATAAATATTTTAGCATCTATTGTATAGTCAAACACATGGGTCCATCGCCTATATTACAATCTTGTTTTTGCCGCGGCTTTGTTTGAGTTAAGTCGTTTTTATTACTCACTGACTGTACCCCGCGGTTTCTCCCGCGTAAGTACCAGACATAGTTAATCTCCTATTCGGGGCGGAGACGAATCCACAAATCAAAGATGGTGTAACGAACCCGATGGTGTAGGCGACATGTCTCGATGAATCATGAACTATATTTTAAGTTAGTTTTCTAGCAACACAGCTGTGAAAAGTGATCCAATTTCCTGCAGTAGTTCTTAAGTGATACCCGAACAAACACGGACAGACAAAAAAAATATGTTATTTCAAACTTTCACATTACTCTTTGCTAAATAGCTTCTATATAAAGACAATTTAATGACATGTATGTATCAATAAAGTCGATTTACGTATGCATAACGCTATTATTAATGTGCGATCGACCATACTACATCTTTTCAGTGCATTGCTTGTGTAGAACAAGATCTAACTATTATTATATAAACGTGGGTAATGGAAATGTTTACATACTAAAACAATCTCAGTCTCATCTGATATCTATAACATTTGCAATATTATTCAAATAAAGTGCATTTTATTGAAATTTATTTATATATCAGGATATTTTTTTAGTGTTTGACATATAATATAATGCTTACTTAAGTGCATTCATAGATTAAAAATTATTTGATGTTAAATAGATATTAACATAAATTAACAGCATGCATGGATAAAATTGTCCTATTTTTGACCACACTATTTTGGTAGTGTAATACCTACAGAAATTATAAATTTAGTTGGAGGATCGATTTAATTTATTCTTATAATTCATTGTACTTTCTGATTCATACAATGAAAACAAGTAATCCAGAAACATTTGGCAACTACTGTGAAGAAATTTCATTAAATACAATTTATTTTATGTCGTTGTTATCTGTCCACGCCCAAATACGTGAATCGTATAACTTCTTGGAAACATTTCAATTGATAACAATTATGTTCGAATCATTTTAGTTGCGTCGATAAAGAAGAAAGAACGTGACATTATAATAATATCTAGATTCAGCTGCAGTGTTTAGTATTTGAATAAGAAATATTTTATTTATTTAACTACTAGCTGTACCCGGCATGCGTTGCAATGCAATTTTTTCTACCTACTACCTACCTACTACCTACCTACTACCTACCTACCTACTACCTACCTACCTACTACCTACCTACCTACCTACTACCTACCTACTACCTACCTACTACCTACCTACTACCTACCTACCTACTACCTACCTACCTACCTACTACCTACCTACCTACCTACTACCTACCTACCTACTATCTACCTACCTACTACCTACCTACCTACTACCTACCTACCTACCTACTACCTACCTACCTACTACCTACCTACCTACTACCTACCTACCTACTACCTACCTACTACCTACCTACCTACTACCTACCTACCTACTACCTACCTACCTACTACCTACCTACCTACTACCTACCTACCTACTACCTACCTACCTACTACCTACCTACCTACTACCTACCTACCTACTACCTACCTACCTACTACCTACCTACCTACTACCTACCTACCTACTACCTACCTACCTACTACCTACCTACCTACTACCTACCTACCTACTACCTACCTACCTACTACCTAATTGTTTTTTTTTTTTTTAATGTACAAAAGTATCCTATGTCCGTCTCCTGGCTCTAAGCTACCTCCCCACCAATTTTCAGCCATATCGGTCCAGCCGTTCTTTAGTTATAAATGGTGTAACTAACACGACTTTCTTTTATATATATAGACTGTTTCATCACATTAGCACTCTCTTGTCGGTGTTTAATACGAGTTTGATCATTAGGTCTAAGAATACAGAGTACAAATTGGTATGAAAAATAGTATTTGTTAGTTATGTCTGAAATATCAGCCTCATACAACTAACAATAGTTCACAATGCATAATTTAAGGTAGATAGATCCAAGACGCTGTATTTTTACGTAAAATAAAATCAGGCTGCAATTTATATTTTTTTAGTTATTTGCCTGTGTTATGAACACCTATGGTTGACAGTGGACAGTTAGTATAGGTAGGTTATACATAAGGCAGGTGACACAAAGACAAACCAACTTAGCTTCAATACACACTGTGTGTTATATTGCTATAGCATTCATACCCAAAGTTGAATCAATATACAATATAGAATAAGACACAAATCTTCAGGAAGAAATAAACTAGAAAAGATTAAATTGAGTGTAACCATGTAATTATGAACAACTTTGCTGCTCAGCTGCAACTATAATTTATTCTGTTTCATGAATATTAAGCACTTGTTAAATATGTAATGTAAGAAAAATTAACACACAATATTCTTAGGCAAAAATTAACAGTGGCGTATCGCATTAATGGTGTTTTCATCATACATCACAGAAGCAGAATTCTCAATGGATTCAGCATCAACCTATATTTTATTACCTGTGACTATCTGACCTACACATAGCTTATTGTTTTTCCCATGTAAGTCTCGTTAAAATATTGAATTTCTTATTATATCAAGGGTGTAAAGGTATGCTTGAGGACTGGTTGTCATGGGGATAGGAATCTGTTGTCCAACCATGGACATATTTCAGCTTAAAATATAGGATCAGCTACAGAAAAGTATAATAAATGCCTGCTATATAATCTGCTTGTGTAAACAACATGTATAATGTAAACAAAACATGTTTACATTCATAATATTTACAGTGACATATCAATTGTATTGCAATTAGGATTCAATATAAGTGACAAATACAATAAATATTCTCAAGATGGCTTGGTAGCAAACAGTTCTTAAGTTGATTTAAATTAGCTTATTTTTATCAATTATGATTAATACTTAAGTTGAATGCAGCAATGGAATTACCTTAATCTATTTAAATTAATATGCATTTATAGTTTAAAATAATATATTTAATAATGATTAGATAGGTTTTTATTATGCCAGCTAGTTAAGATATACTAAGTACAGATTATTTAGAAACTATATTGATAACCATAAATTAGAAATTTAAAAAACCCCTGACAATATTTAGAAAATTGCTGATATCTTTATGCTGTTATATGCTGAACTGATCTTCATAAATTTAAGGTAAGGACCATCTTGATAGTGTTAGGGAAGTTTCATAATACGCAACGCATGTTCCGTCAGATATGAACCTTCCCTTAGTCTTAGCTATGATTAAAACCATGGACATATAGAAATTAAACTTATAACAACAGCCCTCTTTTAGCCTTGTCGGATAACAATGCATGTCAACCTTTTTCACACGTACAAAAGGCGAATGGTTGACTGATACCTTTATTTTATAATGTTATTTTATGATCTTACCTTTCTCTTGAGCGACAGCATTGCTATCAGTCACAAACTTCTTGATTAGTCCCAAATATTTGTTCCACTCCGGTGATTTCTCATCGTCAATTTGGTTGAATAGCTTAATAGCCTCCTCGTAGCCTGCCACTCGAGCCTTCCATAATTTGTGAACACATTTCTCTTCTGTCGGCAATTTTTTATACTCATTCTCATCCTCCATATTGTGTTAGCGCGTCTTGTCAAATTTTGAATCCAAACTGTAGAAATATGAAAGGATATAATGCATGTTAATAATTAGGATAGTAGTTGAGTATCCCTTATTTCAGAGTTGGTAAAATGGTGTTTATTAAGTTACAATACAATGCCTCAAATGTGTTAGGGTTAGTTATTTTACATATAAAATTAAATCTGCGACAGCCCTGTTGGTCTAGTGGTTAGTGACTCTGACTGCTATACCGGAGGTCGTGGGTTCGATTCCCACCCAGGACAAATGTTTGTGTGATGAGCACGATCATTTGTTCTGTGTCTGGGTGTAATTTATCTATAATATGTATGTATTTAGAAATATATAAGTATGTTTATCAGTTATCTGGTTGCCATAACACAAGCTCTGCTTAGCTTGGGATCAGATAACCGTGTGTGAATTGTCCCGGAATATTATTATATCTGTATAAAACACATACAAATGTGTGTACTCAGTAAATAATATTTTGTGTTATGTGAGATGTTGTTTCTGAAGTACTATAAATAAAGTTAAATTCAATGCAGGTACCAGTTATACATAAATAAATGTACTTAAAAAGAATAAAGAAACATGAGTTTTATAATTCACACAACTGTGTTAACATGGTTTTAGCACAAATAAGAAGGTAAACAGAAAAGAGGTTTGTATCTTTACATGGATAAAAATAACAACCCATAAGTGGGTAGGTACATGTTTCCTTTAAAGGATTCAAGTTAGCCCTGAGTACATAACATGTGCATAATTCAACAATTTGCATTTGCCCTTTTAATTCTGTACTGCAGTTCCCTTACAAGGTCATGACAAAATGCATCTTAATCTTAAAGGGTTAGTATACATAACACTGGAAAAAACTGACTCACACAACAAGAAATGTGTTTAAAAAAATAACGTGGAACTATTGTATACCAACTTTCTTAACGCGTAGGTGAGTAATTTAAACTACTTGAATCAATTAAACGAATTACAAATACGTTGATACACAATAAACGGTGATTCAACGACACTTGCTTTCCATTATAATAATGGCTACCTGGCTGATATTGCGGAACAAATAGTTAATTACAAGCCGGTTCATTTATAGCCGTGCCCGTTTTACGGCGAGATGTGAAATTGGATCACATCTACGGTGACTGAGAACGCCCGACAAACGGTCACTTTCTCACTTTACAAACAAATCCAATCAAGTGTCAGGAAACTTACCGTTATCAAGCCGTTTTTAGAGTATCCGCTTGATATAACTAAATATATTAAAACTAAACAATATAAACGATAGTTAGCTCACATTACCCAGCAATAAGCAATACTTTAACCGACAAAAAGAAATGCCTTTTTCTTTTTCGTCGTCGTTTTTTTAAGTTTGCGAAATGAAAATGGACGGAAGGTTAGTGTTGCCAGAAATAAACTGTATTGTACGTTAACCGTAACTGTCAAAACGATTTCTGTTAAACGCGACAAACAAAAGATTGACGACCGGGGCATGTAAAAAAAACAAACTATGAAAAAGAAAATTATTTATTAATCGATTTAACGGACAGGAATAACTTCTAAAATACTGATAAAATTATTTTTACTAGAAAGTTAAACAAAAATCATAGACAAAGCTAATTTTATAAGTGGCAACAAAGGTGACAGAATTTATATTTAATATTATTTTGAATCAAATAGTTATCACTTGAAATTTTATTATAATAAGCTTTAATTAGATTATTTTCTTTAACCTAAAAACTAAGAAAATGTAAATATTGTATCCAAGCCAGTAAAACCCCTTAAAAAGTTAATTGACGAATCACGAACCTCACAAATATCTGTCAAATAGAACAGCCTACGAGCAAAGCAACAGCAATAGCGCAAGTACTCAACATAGACTAATATATATATATACTGAGAGTACTCAACTCAATCAAGTGCAAGTACTGGCAAGCAGTTCGTTCCGAGAACATCCGCGAGCGAGACGTGTCGCGTTGTTGTCGTGACAGCTGTGCGTTCGCAGTTCTTGTAGTCGATGAAAATAAATAATTAATCTGAATGTACTTGTTTTGATATCATTTTAGCTATTTGTGCGTTGAAATGTTGTTTAAGATAATGAAGTAATAGCAGAAGACGTTAAAGCCCGTATGATATAGACTAAATAAACAAGAGTGCTGTGTTTTCGTTCGGCGTTGGGGCGATATCAGAGAAAGAAGGGAATTCAACAGCTGTCTGTGCATAGTATGCTTCATATTGTGAGTACGTTATGCTTTTCTGAACATGTCATTAATTATTTTAATTTAATGCCTGTCGACATAGTAATAGTAGCGATATAATCGGTGAATGCTGAGTGCGGTATCCAACTCTCGCATATAGTGTTGTTTCGTTCTTTGTTTTTGAACCGTCAGAGTCAAGATTAGTAAACATTGGACTATGTTTGTATTGTTTTAAGTAATAAAATTGAATCCTAACTATACACATAGGTTACGTATAATCTTTATCCAATCCAAACAAGTTATTTACGTGTTAACTATTTACTTTTAACTTCCATATTTTGTGATTACTAGATAGTCAAGCTAGAGACCTATAAAACATAGTTGCAAGTTAAGTAAGATACTCATGTATATTTCCTACATGATAAAAAACAATAATTACAGTATTTAATCGTTGAAGTGGCCGTTAAAATAAGCGGTTATAATAAAATTAAACTTTTTATGAACAAAAGAAACGCATTGCATATTCTTTCGGAATATGTTAACCGAACGACCGAACGTTATACTTTTACGTTATTTCATGCTGTATAGTTGTAGATTAAAATTAGTACTTAACTTAAATACTCATTTGGATTGTACTAGACTACCTTGAAACTACCCACAAAACCAACATTTTCATAAATAGTCACTTACCTGTACAATTTGCATAATATGCGTACCTATCGTCGAATAATATACAAACGTATTCGATTGAATAACTTTTCTTATTGAATTAGAATTATTGCGGCAGAAATGTTTATCGACTTAACGTAAATAATCTAGTATTAGAACAATAAATACAAATTCTAATAAAAAGTCGTGTTTCTCACGGTTATGATTAGTAATAAAGTTGACAGATTGATTACCTACCTACCTATGTTACCAGCGTAAAAAATATGTTAAGGTTACTTTTATTTCGTATTAAACAAATACGTACTCGTAATTTGTATTATTTTTGATCCCCTTATGAAATAAAGAGAACATGGTATCTTTCAGCCACACTAACCTATTAGAACTTAATAAGAAGTATTATTAAAATATAAGACTGCGATATAAATAACAAACTAGATGATAACAACAAATAAATTTTCCGCGTCTCAATTCCTTGGTACCTATTCAACCTCTAGCCCTTTTACTTCGCCGTTACAGAGAAACCTTCGTAAAGTTCACGGCATATTGAGACAATACTGGTTATTTGTAGGAAGTCACGATCTTATAAAACTAAATCTTAACTTGTGAAGCTAACAATTTATAGATCAGTTAGTATTGAATGTCAACTATCTTATAATATCACTGATGTTTCGATAAATGTTACCACCTACTGGGGTCAAATAATAAAATATTTATACCATAAATTCGAATAGAAACATAAAAGCAATGTCTCTTATACGCAATGAATAACTTGCTAATTGTAACTAATAACTATACGTACAAGATTCGTATTTGATTAAGAATAGAAATTGATTAAAAACATAGTTTTTACAAGCTCAAAATAAAGCTATTTCTGTGTTTGTAAGTTGATTAATTATTGGCGTAGAAAAGCTCTTTGTCTAAAGCAAAGTCAATAAGGGCTTGGTCAGACATCAAGAGGGAAACAAATGAACCCTACAAAGAATGCACAAGTGTAGGACTATTGAACTTGTAAACACGATTACGTTAATTAAAGGTTTTAGATTACAGTCGATTATCCCGATAATCCCTTACTTTCTAAAGGAAACGATGTATAACTAAAACGAGTGGTATAATGGTTCAAAGTAAAACTTCGTATGTTTTTAATACGTCTACAAATTCTCTCTAAGGAATTTTATATCTAGACTACATGAAAAGTAAAAACCACAGACAAGATAACCAAATAATAAACGCATCAAAATTAATCTCAATTAGATAATAAACATGTTAAACTTAAAGAAATTCGTTTCAAACAACTAATAGACACCAATTAACACAACGGAGTTACGTGCGATGATATAACAATATTAATAGCCAAACTAATTAATAAAACAATACTATTTACATAATAAAACATCGATAAAAAATTGTCACTAAAAAGTAAAATAGGTTATCAGAACACGGCCGTTTATTAATTGATTGGATACTCATTAGTAAAACTGTGTGGTAATTGCGGTTACACGGGATTTCTGTAGTGTTGTTATTTATTTAATTTTAATTGATGGATTTTGCATTAGATTCTTCAAATAATTTCAGATGTGTAAACATACAAAAACCATTTGGGTATGTGAAAGTAACTCTATATGTCTCCCGGTCTGTTTGTCACGCTTTCAAGGCACACTACTGACAGAATTTTATCAGATACCTAAATGCCAAGAAAGGACATAGGCGAAAGCTAGTTTTAATTTCACATACGATGTGGTCGTTCTAAATTGATGCTGTTTGCGTTTAGTTAGTGCACCTGTTATAACACCGGTAGTTTCCTCGTCTCTTCCGTAAACTTTTTCTCTGACGATTCAATTAACTTTTTGTCACTAACCACAATGATTGAACTTCGGTTGGTTTAAGGCCATTAGTTAGTAGAACCAATGGGAACATTCTGTTAGGTTTATCAAATTGTGTTAGTTCCGATAAGTTGATTAGCTTAATTATCGCAAAGTAATGAAGTGCGATGTTCACAATTTATATTTCACGATTGTTGTTCTAGATTTGTGAAAATTGTGCTTTTTGCGATAGTTCTGAATTTTATTTGATAATCTCAGAACGTGGGAAAAAAACTGCAAGTAATGGAATATAAAGGGGCTCAAAGGTCGGGCCGCTGTTACAACCACATTTAAACAAGTGCACGCCATTATTACTTCAAGATTGTGTTTTAATTCTTATTCTTAAATCAACAATCGTTATATTTCAGTAAATACTATATATTTTACCAATAATAATCGACAATATTTACTTTCGTTGACCTGCAAACAATTACCGGTTTGTTACCGACTTCAAGTGAACCGGCCCTGGGCAGTCTGAGTACATACTTCAAAAGGCAACGCATAACAAGGAATAGACGTGATAAAAATATTACACACAAAACGTACATCATTTGTTTTATCTCTGTTCCAATCAATTCTTTAAATATAATCTAAGTACTTATAAAGAGCATCGTCCGACCTACGACCTAAATATTTCTATATTATCTGGTATTAAAAATAAACTCGACCACACGCAAATCTATGCGGGTGTTTATTCAAAGTTTTCCAAGATAATATATTTGCATGCTTCTAACTAAATGCTAAATGTGTTAATATAAATAGTCTGCTTATTGCGGTTCAATGAGCTTGTTGCAATGAGGTGCAGCGTTTATTGGAACTGTCGTGCGAAGCAAACTATTCTTGAAAGTAGATTCATCATTAGTCTGTATTTGTTCTATTTAACGAACCCGAGAAATATTTTGCTTACTTTATTGGCTGTATTTTTACTTATAATAACTTCGTTCTAAGTCTGATAAAAGTAGCTAGGGACATTGAAAGAGTTCATAACTTTGATATTTTATCATTGCCCTCAGTGCTAAAATTACTTTGTACACAGTTATTGTTCTTTTGCAAGGTACATCCGTGGTACATACAACAAAATAATCATTAACATATAAATCAATGTTACTTGTAATGGCTTCTGACTTTGTTTTGGTAGCACGTGACATCATAAAACTACGCCTACAGTCTAAAACTAAATTATTGTAACACATGTTTTTGTAAAATTGGATTATAGTTTTGTTCAGGTGATTTAAGTCTCAGCTGAGACCTAAATAGGCTTATTAGAAACATAAATGTTGTTGATTGTATACACAACTTATTTGAACAAAGTTGTTGCTATCTGCACGATTTGTACCAGCTAAAACGACCTCAATTGTCCAAGATGAAGTTCTAAGTAGTCATTTATATTCTTGCAAACTTTCCTAAGATGCAGAAACACATTAGCAATCAAGGTACCGTGATTAAAATCAAACCTGTTGCCGATCACGTATACGGCACACCTAGTAGCGAATATGGATAATGCAATCCCCGCTACCGGCCGCCATGTTGCAGCCGCCATATTTGTGAATCATGCGCACGCGCGGATCGCTGGACTCTTTATTATCTAAGGATGCAGTCTAGAGGACAATGCGTATCGTCGTTAAATATGAATAGAGTAATTATTGCATCCGTTGTAACTACATTGTAAAGTGCGTTTTTATTTGGTCGCAGCGATAAGCTTCTTTATTTTCTTAGACGGACAATGTACACAGTACAATGGAGAACAAAAAAATCAAGGTCTATTTTTGCAATGTCTTACCTTAATTTCAAATATTTACTGGATAGTGTCAATTTAAGTATTTACTTAATGTACATCATCATATTGTAATAATTTTGTATTTTTATATCTGTAAATAAGTGCTAATCAACTATGTCACATAATCAACGAAACTGACTGGTTTAGAAAATAGTACTCACTTTTACAAGATAAGTTGATAGGATCTACCTGAACTATCTACAACGAAACAAATACCTACATACAGATGAAGATACGACCGTCTCTTTTTTAAAGTTGGTTAATCAGAATATATTCTATAAAGGCACTGGGAAAAAAGATTTTATATCGTAATGAGATTTATGTATTGTGTGACATGTGAGCATTGCTGGGGATTCCTCGTGCTCTGATTTGATTAATAGCATCTACGTGATGCATGTTTTGCGAATCATCAATGATAAATAAGTTAGATTGGATTAACTTTCATTCGTACCCTAAATAAGAGGCTGAAATATATCCAAAGGGCAATAACTTGTAGCATACATTCCGAAAACAGCATGCCCTTAATAAACACATAAAATACTTTAAACATGTTCACATTCTGTATCTGAGAGATCAGAAATTTTGCGAGTGAGTGGTGGTCATTTATTGTTTACTACAACACAAAGAGCTACTTATTCAGAGTTTTAGATAAACATCACCACAACCAATAATTTGCTACCATGTTTAAACTCTTAACTATACTTTTTGATATTGTTATTATCATCCAATGTGACATCACATGTAGGTGTGTCCAGTTTCGCTATATAACGAGATCTAATTTAGGTGCAAACCGGTTTTAAGTCACATAAACATACAAATTATATCAAATCTAACCTGTATAATGATGTAAAAAACCTATAAAATTACTTCAAGAGTGACACATTAACATACGGGGTCGACTGTCATATTCAATTAATAACACGTCCAATGTCTTTAGTTGTTATTTAAAGTCACATGATCGTTATAGGCAGTTTCAATGCGGTTCTTAACAATGAATTGCAAATGGCGACCGCCTATCTATTTGCTTTATTGAAATTTGAAAACCGAATGTTGAATAAACTATTTTTTTTTTACTCTGCGTCGTTTACGTTATTTGTATTGCCAGCGTGTTTTCTGTACATTTTTATTACTTGAACGTGATTAAATTTAAGGACCAATATCCTTGGTTAGTGGCCATTTTTAAGACGTTTTCGATAAGTAATAAATTGTGATGGAATTTCCTGGTCCCACGTTACAAGGATCGGATAAGATATTATCAAGTAGGAACTGTTTACCAGTCGCCATTAAATCATTTTATATGAAAGACTTATTGAAGTACTCCGCACGATAAAGTATATCTTGTTTGAATGGAGAGTCCTTGTGTTTTGGAGTGGTAAGGTTGGGCTCTTCTTTATCTGATTTTAAAAAAGGTTTAAACATATTAATCTAGAGGAAAAGCAAATAGGGAAGTGTATAAAACTTCAATGTTATGAATTTGTAGTTGCTTCAATTCTCCCTTGTTTAAATCCCATCAATTAAACCCATCCATTAATTCTGTAATTAACTATCTTCCACAGTTAATTCTTTCCGTGTTCATAAACTCTCCATTTAAAATGACCGCACCATTTCCTGGTGTTTTATTGTCGATAACCGCGTGGATGCTGCGGTAGTAGAGATAATGTCGCAATAAACTGGCTCGAGCCCAGTTTTAAGGTTTATCTTATACAGGTCAACGGTTTCAATGTATCCAATCGAGTTGAATGACACCGCAATGAGCTAAATCGGTTTGCCCGAAATGTTTGTATACGAACCATATCACAAACATAAACAAAATGTGTTCGCACATTTTATTTACAGCATTTACGATTTGAAGATGTCTGACCCATTTATATTTCTAGAAATCTATAATTCATATTGTATACATCCGGCCTTTCATACCTACGTGTGATTCATTCGCACTGATTCACTCTTGTCGTACTGTAAATTTTAAGTGTCTTTAAGAATTCAGCGTTTAATTTCATTTGCAAATGTTATGAGGGTTCGTAACAACATTGTTCGACGTGAAAAACATTTTGAGAAAAATGTATAAACAGAGCCGGTCTCCAGTCGGCGCCTCCACCTACAATATCATTGAAACTGAATATTTAATGTACATATTTCCTCTTTGTTTTCAATTGCTTATACATATTCTAGTGGGTTTTTTTTCTATTTGTATGAAAATCTCCAGACGATTATGTATTTGTTATCTTACATGGTACAAAACAGAATAGTAATCGAAAGGTTCTCGTCAGTGGGTATTTTACTTCTTGTACTTAAGTGACTCTCTATGAATCATAATCCCAAAATAAACCTATTGGAACTGTTATTTGTCAGCCAGTATCTAAATGATAACAATTCTTCATTTAAAACAAAGAATAAACTTAAAAATAATCCATTGTTTGAAATTCGAACGAGCCGTTCAAAAGCACCGTTTGACAATAGGAAGCGTTGTATAGTTCCGTTCGGTCGCGCATGGCATAAGATTAAGAAACGGTTTTCGAATGAACTTCCTGCGATGGAGACTATAAATAAACTAATATGGCGGCGCGGAAACATCATGACCTCGGTGACGATACTTAAATGGAATAAGTGAGTAGATGTTGCCCGCTATCTGAAATAAATATTGAACTTAAGTATGTGGCAATGACGTTTGGTAACTGACTTGTGAATGCCTTCGAAATCTTGGGTTGGAGTCTCATACGTTGTTGAATTTCTCAATAACTAAAGGTGATAAATGAATTCGTCAATTTTTAAAGGGCGTATCTGTCTACTTTTATATTTATTTTTGACCGTCTTAAAAAATAACGGATTTTGTTTAAATATAAAATGATGGAAGATGAAAAATGCGTCGACTTGTATAATAACTAGATCAACTAAAATTATTTAAAGGTTTTAATGGCAGTTGGATTTTGTTGTTTGTGTGGAATTTATCTTTAGATTATTTATATGTTTGTTGTTATTCACTAATTAGGTATCTAGTGATCCCTGCCTGTAATAATCTACCTATACACAAACTAAAGGCTATCGTTCTTAGCCAAAGCTTCCAGCTATCACATAAGCAGCTAATCCAGGAAGTCTTAAGATAAGGTGCATAGCTATCACATGAGAACCATTACGTTATAAACAGTTAATAACTTAAGCCAGCTGCACTATTTTAAGCAAGGTTTAATGAAGAACTTTACACACAATTATTATGGTAGTTATACTAACACAGATATCTAAAAAAAATCAAGAGGTTTAATTTTTTTGCCCTATCTATCCCTATCGTATCTATGTAATCATCGAAAAGATTTCGTTATTAGAAAAATTCAAACCTTAATCACGATTTTGACATCCTTCTGAATTAAAAATGAAAAAGTAAGTACTCTCAGTTATTACAAATATGACATAATAAGGCCACTTCAAAAATAGGTCAATACACAGACAAGTATACCGCGTGGCAGCGATTTCAGGGTTCAATTCAAGAGTCCAAATGAACCATTTGGCATTACATATGGCAGATGTCTGCCAACGGTAACACTACAGAGCTTTCAATCTACATTTTAATTCGTTTTCATTGTTGCATATGATTATTTTGTCAATCCACACAATATCATTGCATTTAGACATCAAAATATTTTGACTTGTAAGTGATAGTTGATTGAAAATCCGTCAGACTGATTGTTTTGTGTCGATAGATAACCTTCCATTTGTGGCTTACTTCACTCCAATATTTAGAACAATAAACAATAAGGCAAAGATCTAAGTAACAATAAGCATTCTATAGTAAATGTAGCCTTTATAATTACTTCAACTAAATAAAGTTAGACTAAATACGACTGAATTTGTTCTCCATTGCCTAATCCAATTTCAGGTATGCAAGCGTGAAGCAATTAGCAAATTACTGCGTTAACGTCAAAACTTCCACAATACAATTATTTTACTATCAAATATTACTGTTTAATTAACGTAAAAGAATGTTTAGTCATCCAAGATGAACTCAATTGGTATAACTTGATTCTTTGTGTACGGTCTTTCGCAAATGTATCCTTAATTTTTAGACCCCTTTTATAAGGTACTTTATATTGTATCGAGAATAAAAAGAGGGTTATTTAATGCTCTCGATCTCAATATTTAGTCATCTTTTTTATAATTTGTTAAGTAACTTGTTTTGGTTTTTTACTGGGAATAAAGAAGCATCTTGCAGCTGTTATCTTTTTACTGCAGCATCCCTTGCTAAACCATCTGTTTTTATGGAGTACTTATCCCTTCATTTTAATCTACTTACGCTTTTAAAATGCCATTTGGAATAATAACGATACAAGTTTAAATTTGTGTTTATTTTTTAAATCTTAAAGGGGCCTTACTATGCCATCCACTCCTGCAAGAATTAGTTTCTAAATATTAACAGTTTAAACACTTGTTACATCTAGTAACTTCAATCATCAGAAATCCTTCATGTGGTTCTAAAAGAGCTTCTTAACAAACTATTATCAGATGTTTAACACATACTCAAAACAAAAGAGTACCATAATTACAAACAGACGGGTATAATATGGGTCTCAGCGTGTGGTATTTTTTCAGCTTGTCGCCGGCCCGCCATACCCAATAAACCATAATAAACTGACTGGGTGTGGTGGCATCCATCCATTTTTACTTACTCATCATCAATGTCTTATAAACGTATAGAGTTGGCACTAGTCATCGTATTCAGGTCATTTAGATCAAGAACAAGCCCCAATTCTGAAGTGCATGACTGCATTTTCTCTAATAACATTAAAGAAAAGTTTTCAGTTTCTTCTCTGAAAAGGAAAAACATTTTGCTATTCTAGCAGCAGTTGTCGCCATTAATCTTGTTTTTAAATAAAGTACTGGAAACTGGGGCTTAATAAAAAGTAGTTGTCGTAGTAGTTTTATCTCAGGACTGTTTTCTAGAGCCTTGGGAATGTTTTTATAAAATCCTTTCCGATGTTTCTTAGCTACAGCAGTACATACCTACCTATTTATTATAATAATAAACTGTAAAACTGTTCTAAGATCATAGCGTTGTAACTCTACCTGATTTCGGCTAGTTTTCCTAATTCCTTCTTTGGTGTGCTAATGAAATCCATAAAATTCCGGATTTGATCCGACTTGTTGTTAAACTTTTTAAAAAACGTTCTTGTTGTGAAGAATTTCGTTGGTTAACATAGTAACATATTTTTTACTTTTTTTGTAATTAGTTATAGAAAACGAAACATTTCTAAAAAATAATAAATGATTTTTAAACAATTACTTTTTGTTGGATTATTGCAAAAAAACTTCTAAGGAACCGAACCGGGGTCGGTTGCTAGTAGTAACATCTTATTGATGTTGATGTCTAGTTATTTGATCAATGCTTTGTGTGGCGCTACTATGTTGGCAGGCCACTAAAACGCCTTGTTCGTGTGCCAAACAATGCTTGTCACTTCATCAGGTGTATCAGATTACTGATATGGCACTATAATGGTACTTAGAGGTAGATATGTGTATAATAGGATATTCTTGTTGTTCACATATAAAGTCTGAACGAACTTTACGTCTTGATGAGCTATGACAGTATAATATGGATAAAGGAGACATTTTCGGGATGAATATTTCTTAGGTTTATGAGTATTGAGTATTGAGTAGGTTTATGCATGCATTTTTCGCTATATAATCGCCGTTAATTATAGAGAATTACATAGCCCATATAGGCTACTTCGCCTCAAGACAAAATCCTCAGTAAATCTTAGTTCAAACATCTGTACCAATTTCAATGTTTACAACGACAGTTTGAAATATCTCTTTAGTATCTTGCAAGCGTTTCTGGCTTGTATTAGCACAGATTAAAGGATAGACTGACAGAGCGTAGGATTACACAATCGTACAGTCAACTCAGCACTGATAGACGCCTTTATTTCTAAGCCAGTAAGGTGGTTTTTCGCTGTCGTGGTTCTATGGCATTGTGGTGTGTTGTACTTTGCGTTCGCTCTTAGACTATTAACTGGCGATACATTATCTATTTCACGCTCGTACTCAATTAAGGGGTAGGCAGTACACGTATGTGTTATGTTATTATTCATAGCGTTTTGTCGGCCTTTTACCGCAGTTTGATTGACCGTCTATGCCTTAATGAGATACTAATATAATAATATTAATATTGCGGCGAAATATTGTTCCTTTTCTCTACAAGATATTGATAAACTAAATAGGATAATCATGGAATTATACTAAAATTAAATTCAGATTTTCTAAAGATTTAACTTCTTGATCTTGAATCTTGATCTTTTAAACTTATTATTATCTGTTAACCTTGTATTCTTTAATATTAAGTCAGAATTTAAAGTGAAAAAGCCTTCATATTTTCCAAGCCATCTTAAATTGATTTTCCAGCCTAGTTTTGTTTGGTGCACACGCACTATATTACATAATTTCCAGTCCATCGACCGTGGCTTAATGGCCGTGATAAGTCGAGTCTGCTTATGTAATGTGTGTCGTGATGATAGCTACTGCATGTACTAAATGCCCGCGAATAGAGGATTATGTTTCGAAAAGTTTTAAAGACCCTTTTTGGACAAAGCCCTTGAAATTACGTTTTGTATGTCTTGATTATATTCTGCTAATGTTCAAAATGCTGAAGTTTGTAAGTGTAGTAAGATGTTTTTTTTTTTAAATATATTTTTTATCTACCTTAGCACATAGGTTACGAAGCTTGTATATTGGATCGGTTTTCTGTTCCCATGGCAATTCATAAGCAATTTATTTTTGGGTATATTCACTGGTTTTTATTTCAATCGACACATTATATCCTAGGAAAAAGGTTCTACATATTCAGTTACAAAAGAAGTATTTAATTATGCTTATACAATGTATGACTGTGTCTATACTCAAGTGCTTAGTTCATAATCTAATGGGTTCCACTCGAACCGAAATCCTTGAATTAACGTCATTAAGTATTATAGATACAGGTACAGTGTACACATAATATGACGTATAATGCAATTCCACTGCGTTTATTTCAGGTCGATCTTATCTCCTGATTGTTATCCTATTATAGACCTTAAACTATTTCAGTAAGGTTTATATTTGTTTGCTGTTTACTGCTCTACATTGAAAGCTTATGGTAAGTGCATTGCGGATTACAAGCCTAGGTGGGATTTCGTATTAGGTTTTTGTGGCAGCTTCGAAATCGTTAAACTGTGTTACATGATTTTATGCGATTTGGAATTTAGGTCGTGTGATAATATAAATTGATTGAGTGAGAGACTAATAAAATCAAGAGTTCCGTATCTAAAAATTATTCTTAGAATAAATAGTTTTGATTATATTTTTCTGCTTTTCCATACAATATTATCGCTTGAACGCTAATGTTGCATGTAGTAGTGGTTTTATTATTCCTGTATTGTTTTACGATTCGAAACCAGTTCTCATAATATCAACTTTTACTTTATCGAACGATAATTGAACTTATATTGAATATTCATGAGTAATACATTACTAGGAAGAACTATTTTTCCTTTGTATATCAATGATGATACATAAGGGACCATTGAACGTTATTATTATGTTGAAAACATAGTAGATATAATAAATATATTATTATCCCTTTTATTACATTTTGTGGGTTTAACTGATCTACGACGGTATTCTAAAAACCGGTTTATTTTTTCATCAATATCAAATTGATTGGTGTCGCAAAGACTTAATTACTTGACGATGTTAGAGGCTTAGAGCTATGTTTCTTAAGTCACGTATACATGTTTGCTTAGATAAATATTATCTAAACTGATAGCAATGCAGTGCAATGAATACGAGTGTGCTAGACTATGATACAATATCTAATTGCTTAATTGATTGCTTGATTATAATAGTTTATTCCGGTAATCTTGATATAGTATTTTCATGTTTTTATCCTACCGTACTTAAAACAAAAAAAAAATGGTATTTTAATAAAAAGTTTCTCAGATAAATCGGAATCTTCGAAAACTTGATTTTTCCTTTATCTGTATTAGGGGAGTAAGAGGCAGATTTGCTAAAAGATTAGTATTTATTAAGGCTTAGCTAAATAATCTTATATGTACTGATAACTGAAATTAGAATCGACTAATACGTCGCGTCACTATTACCGGAATAACGAACAACACTAGAGAGCAATATGTCATGGCGGCGCGTGCGATTCTCATTCTAGTAGTATGTTGCATTATATAAATTAATAAGAATCATTAGGGCGTCGCTGGCCTTTAAAAGTATTGTAATTGTAACGTTGAATCCATTCTTATGATAATTAATATATTGTAAAGTTACAAGAATCAGTGGTTTCCTTTTAACAGTATGTGTTGCCTGAAATAAAGGAATAAATGAAAAAAAAAATAAAAAAAATATGCTACTGCATGAGAGGTGACCTATAGCTAATAAATAGATTTAAAGGCAGAATATTTTAAAGTATAAACACAGCATCCAATTATCGGTAGCTTACCATCGCTCATTTAATTATGTTCACAATGGATACATAGCCGTGGCCTATCTGCCAATTTCATCAGGATTACCCGCAGCAGAAAACGTTATTTATTAATAATTTTATGTAGACAATTTATTTACGTTCGAACATAAACGAAGTTCTTAATCATGACATGACGTGGCGCGGGTAAAATCATTACCATCATTCACAACCCTTGCCATCGCACTGTTGGGCATATGCTCTTAGTAAGAATAGTCCGGATAATTCCGGTCCTAGGTCAAAATTATCATCGTTAAGACAGTAAAAAATATTACGTCTCACAAAAATATAGATATTTCCGGAACTTTTTTTTTCTTTTGGCAATTTTTTGGACATTCATGAACGAAAAGAAATATATTCTTGGCACAACTTTGGTTCCACCTACTCGGTTTACGCAAGTCATGTTGCCCCGCATTGCCGTTGAGATCGAATTGGAAGAGTTGAAACGATGCTCTTCGTGTGTAGGTAGGTACTCTTAAAAAGTGCCGTTGGAACACTTGGAACTTGAAGGTATATCTAGCTTTAGAAGTTCTGTACTTCTGTAGGATAGTGAAATGTTTATTTTTGTAGAGGAAAAGAGTTTGTATTTGGATTACGGTTCTATGACTTTTTTTTATTAAATAAAACACATTTACTTATCAGAAAAATAAAGTATTTCTCGTTTATCTAATTCCATTTGCAGTAACTCTTCTTAACGAAAAACATTACCACGATTGAATACTACTCACAAATCTCGCAACCACATGATCATTCATTCTTAAAATACGCATTGTTTATTTACATTGTACGCAAGAATCCAATCTAGCATTTCCTAGACAGTAATGGCTTCTGGTTTATAAAAGTCCTTCTCAGTCACGATGCACTATCACGCACTACCACGCAGATGTAAGGCCAACAAACTACAGAGCATTGATCGAGCATTCCACACGAAACCAATTATTCCACTGTGTACCCGTCACACCCATTGCATTAAAAATATCTCTTTACCATCTAGCAACACTGAGCGTTGGTATCGTAACCTCCTTCGAGAAAACGCTTGTCACTGTTAATTAATTTGTTATGTTGGCAACACCCAGTGTTTATTTTGTCATTGGTGATAAAGCTTTGACATTGACTTTCGTTATGTAATTATTTTTAAGGTTTATTTTTGTATTTTCACAAAAGACGTGGGTAGACAATACGCATGCGTTGGTTCAACATTGTATTTGGAACTCATACATATTTACATACCAGACTTAAAGACTATTTTTGCAGTGTAAAAATATTTCCGAAATTTTAAAATTTATTTAGTACTTCGTTTTAAAATGCAATGCAACAATGAACATAAATATTTTTTTTTTGCGTTTTTAAACTCGTATTTCTTAAGTATTGGAACAAAATATTTCTCAACAATGTAACCGGGAAATGAGTTGACTTAATGACCCACAAAGCTTTGTTTGATGTAAAACAATTGAAGATTTCAACGGATTCTATAAGTTTACCTTTGGCAAGATTTTTGACGGCCACTTTCAATGGCATTGAATGCCAATAATTATACAAATAAAAAATAAAGAAAATTATTTTATGTCGTGTGTTTTTACGTCTTGTACCTAATGCACCTAAATTGAAACCAGTTGGTACCGTAACCTCGTTACTTCCGAATTACTTACATATGCATACAGTTTGAAGATAGTTTTATGTATATTCTTTTATCTTCAGAAACCTTGGGATGTAATACAAATAATAGTATTGTCCTCAATTACAAACTAAGTTACTTTTGAAATTTTAGGGTAGCAGACAATTTGATAGCCATATCCAGTTGCCGGCTCTTCTCCATAAGAATTACATTTTGGAACCTGCAACTAGAGTCAGTAAATTTAACGTTTTAAAAGAGCTTGGAAAGGCCTATTTGAAAATTAGTTTTTTTGGATTTTGATCCTATACTAATATATACTTTAAATCTATTGGTAATAAGCCTTGTAACTTTAATAGCCTGGGGTTTACCCTTTTAAAACATTTTCCGATTAGTAATGATTTCTAAAGAACAATGGAGCTTATTAGTGCTACTAAAGCAAGAATTTATTTTTAATATAGCTATTTAAAAGAAAACTATACACACAGGAGATTAAAATAAATTAATTTTTAAATGTTTCTAGCACGTTTTCTATGTACCTACTTATTTGTATGTAAATAAATAGTGCCATAAGAAAATAATTGTTTATTTTTATTTAAGACCTCATTTTGCTAAATAACGTTTGCCATTATTTTAGTTTTTGTTTCCTAATTGGATAAGTTAAAAGACTCATGAATACTCGAACTAGTTTAAATATTCATTGGGTTAATTGGTTGTCGAGTTTTAATTAATATTGCTTTCTTTAAGGATAGTTATCCAGTGTTACATAAAGAGATGAAATTAAATCATTCAAGTAATAATATTCTTAAGTCATCGAGGGAGAAACCTACATATTTCTGGCAATCTCTGATTACAGGAATGAGTATTTAAGAAATGATAAAAGTATATTTGACTTGTAAACGCATGGTATCAGAATTTCATTTCATGATTTGTCATTCTGTACACTATTAGTACATCGTAAATCAATAGTAAATGCCTCATTTCGATGGAATTTCTTTCGTTTAAATCCCGTGAATCTTTTGATGTGTTTTTCATTTTAGAGTCCAATTGAAATCCTTTGATGTTTCTAAATTAACCACACAATTTGCTCGTAATGAAAGCGATTCTACTAACTATTAATTCAAGCTTTTTTTATTCACACATGTTACGAAAAATCGCAGAATGCTCTGCAAGTTAGGCCGGTTTATGCGATCTTTTCTAATTGTGTACCGATTATTTGTGTGTTTTCTTTATTTTTAGTTGTGTTTATCTCAAGGGCCCAAGCAGTAAAAGTAATATATCTTATATAGGTACCTAAGTTATATTTAATACTTACCATTGAGATCTTAGTCAGTTTTATTTGAAGGTATTTGACCTGTTATACAAGTGACAAACAGTAATATCGTGACATTGTGTTATTATGTATCAATTATCATTGTTACGTGCCTAATTTGCGATGTAGTTGCGCAACTTCCTAGTGTTGCACTGTTATGTTACGTAACATTGAACACCACTAGGGTTGTCCCGAGAAATAACCAGAAAATCGAGTGAATGTCAAGCGAAAAATTAATACGACTTGTTTCTCAATATTTATTTAAAATTCATGAAATTATAATTGTTCTATTCTTTTTTGGTACGGTATCTTTGTAGACAGTGGCATTGTTTCAACTCATATGCACGGTGAAAGTATTTAAAAAGTGAGAGTCAAAAAAGTAATTAATGTGTTAATTTTTGTTACATCCGTTTGTGAAATCATCAACTCGAATCCTTACAAAATGAATGCAAAATCATGACAATGATTCATTACGATAATTTTAATATCTTTTCAGTTACAATTATTATAATAACATTATTTTTTCATACACCTAATCAAACTGCAAAACATAACGCCATCAATAACAATGTAGAAGAAAAGCCCAAGAATTTTCAACTTCATTTTAAAATCTCCAGTTTGGCCTCGTGCCAACCCTATCAATATTTGTGGTTATCAAAGTACGTGATTCCGTCTACCTTTGTAGTATCGACCTCAAGCGACCTCGCGTACTGTATTAGCTATTAGTTTCTGAACTTGACAGGGATTGACTTCAACTCGTGTGATGAAGGAATTCTAAGGGTAACCTTCGTGAGGGTCGAATCAACAAAAACTTGTAGAGTTGTGGCCTTTATTATATCCGGACTTATGTACTTGCGTTAACTGTCGATCCTTGTAAGATACAGTATTCAGTTGCGTTAGGGCTGGTAGCCGACCTCGACATAGCTTCAGAAAATTCTGGGCAGAAAATATTTTTTCAAAGTTCAAGTAAGGTTCCTGACTTTATCCTATGTTTCAATCTAAACAGATAGAAAACAAATAAAACTAAATGTGTATAGGCCACCATATTCTTTATTTTTCTGTTTATATATTTTTAAACTAAATGTGTATAGGCCACCATATTCTTTATTTTTCTGTTTATATATTTTTGTTAATAAACATTTACTACTACCTACGACTAAGAAGTTTTTTCTGGTATTTTTATTTAACGGCTCACGACAAATGCCGTGTGGCTGGCTGGATGAAATCTACGTAGGCATTACGTAGGCAACCTTTTCCCGGGGGTGTTGTAAAAACAAATGAGCAACAGCCTGTATACAAATAAATTAGTCCGGTTGTTGTTGCAATTACGACAATATCAAGGCTGTTTATTGATGTCTGCATTATGACACATCAATAATGTAATCATGAATGCAAATGCTATTTCAAACAGCTAAGCGAATTCATATATTTTGTTTAGGTCTGCAAGTTTTACTATGAATGAATATAGCAGGAATTCTTGATTTTATTTATAAAGATTTGCAAACATTTATCTGCAACTTATCTACCAAACACTATAACGACCTAAATTCCTTTCAGCTGTTTCGTTTTTCTTTTCCAGGTCAGACAATAAACTAGATTTTTTTAAACCCTACTAGAATTTTGATAATTTTTAAACAACGATTTATCTCTTAAACACTTTAGATTTATTTAGGCTTATAAATTGTTCTATTTTATTTATTTAACGCCATGAGTGAAGCAAAATATCGTTCCGATACTAGGTTTAATGATAAGATTAAATGAGATAGTGAACAAGCCCCAACAGTGGGCTACTAACAGGCTATAAATAAATCAATTAAAACACAGTCTCAGTGTCATTCCTAGAAACTAAATTTCGCAAAGGATGCGTAATATTTGGCGACTATCACATCCTATGTCGGTTGAATCATTTCCTTCCTACACTGTTCCAATTATATTAAATTGCTGCTACAATTCTGATGTAACGTTATTAGCTAGCTTGTGGTTTGAAAGTATCAGCTGCCAGGATAATTATGTTAAGATCTTCCTTTCACTCAAAGGGCTCGTCTAGACGCCATCTTTGAATTTCATTTTCAAGTCGTTAAGGGCTGGTTGGAAGTGGAAAGGTTAGTTCGGTAGGGCCTACTTTAGAATATTATAGTTGTAATATGCTTGAGTTAATTGCTTTCGTCTCTATTGTAAGCGACTTTTTTTGTTTATAGACAAGATTAGAACCTCATTTTACTTAGATGCAGAGATGAAGAGACATTCTAGGACAGTATAATGATTGCAGTTTTTAAAGTTGTATAATAAGAAATGTAGCATTCAGGATTTACGCTTACACTTAAAAAGTTTTCTTAAAAACACTACCTATGTTGCTGTTCTAAGGTATAAAATACGGTTCACATTTAATCCCAATAATTCACACCTCTTAAATTTTAACCCACGCTTCCGTCGCACGCACGGCTTTAATTTAATTATAATTAATGTTACTCCCGTGAAAGTAAACAGTCAAATTCGGTCAAGGTGTTACCTGTTTTATGGGTTTGCGTGATTCTCATCTGCCACGATATTTAATGGAGTTTATTCCAGGGGCTTTGCAGATAGTGTGTCCTGGATTGCACGCATATTCCAATTAATCTGTGAAAAAGAGTAATTTGAAAAAATAACTTTAGAAACCTGGACCGTGTTTT
The DNA here is from genome assembly GCA_905475315.1 of Autographa pulchrina. Classification (NCBI taxonomy): domain Eukaryota; kingdom Metazoa; phylum Arthropoda; class Insecta; order Lepidoptera; family Noctuidae; genus Autographa; species Autographa pulchrina. The sequence goes on from FR997775.1 coordinate 7,475,257, forward strand.
GTTTCGAGGAAAATCATACTGAGATGTTTGGAGAAGTTGCGTGTGATTTAATCTGCAAAGGAATAAGGTTCTTATGCAGTTTATATGACTAGTTTCACTATATGTCAATTCAGTGGAGAACTACACAGAAAGAAGGTAAATTTCTATCTCAAATATTTATTATATTTGATTATTGAAGGGCTTCAGATAATTTTAATCTGTAGATAATTATGTTACATTTCAATCAAGAGTATTTGTTATCGTATAATTAAATTAAGCACGAAACCACGAAAAATGTATACCATTAGCATAATTATTTTTATTTTGATATTAGTTATTTACGAGTATTTTTGAAGTAAAAAATAATAATATCGAAAACTCTATATTGTCGACCGTACGTATCATTATTTGTATGTAGTATTTAAATATACAGTACATATATTATTATACAATTTACGTGTGTTTAAAAAGAGACTTGACTATTTTGGACATAATATATTCGTCATAAACTCGGCTTAGAGAATGAAAATTAACTTGCGTTTTAAATGAAAGAGTTATTGGAAGGCAACTACGATAAGACTCGTGATTATTACATCAGAACGATTGACTGATCATTGCGTAATTTGCATAAATCATAATCAACTCAATGCAATCAATTATATGCACGTACAGTTTCTTTTTAAAAACGTCAACTTCTATGAGTTAATTGAGTAATGTTGTTGTTTTTATAACTTGCTTGGTTAATCACGAGATTACTGTCTTGGACTGATCACTTGCTATTTTACGTAGATTCTTTTAAAGAATTCTTAATAATTTTAATTAAAAATAAGGAGTTTGCGGTTAAAGTATGTATACGTCAGGCTAAATCAGTACAGCATTGGTGCATGTAGAATAACTACAATAGCATGATTTGTCTCTCTAGTTAGTTCAGTCTAGCTAAAACAAGTTTGACCTGAATTTTCGAACTAGATACGTACACTTGTTAATTCAATACATAATCTAGAATCAGAACATTTATATAATCCAGATTATGTCTTTGGTATATTAAACATATTTAAATTATATAAAACCACTGCAATATAAATTGATTATAACGAAATGAGAACATTACTTGATTGTATTTGTGACTTCATTTATAAAGGGTTGTTTATACTTAGATTCTTATACAAAAACTAAGCAACTACATAACGAAGCAGTTACATGTCATCGCCTGAGCGAGACGCTGCTACATGCAGTGTAGTGCGCTGTCTCGCTTCCGCAACGGCAAAAGTCCTGCTTGAAGAGGTCATGGTACAGGTATAGTCATAGTAGTCATGTAATAAAGGAGTATAAAATGTAAGTTAATATTTCTTTGGGTACAGACTTTTATATCTTTTGAAAACCAAATGTTTGGTTACAACTTTACTCGACAAATGATTTCTATCCTTTATAATTTTGTTGCGTTGCATACATGTTTATAAATGGAGAATAAAATATAAATTCGTGTATACTTAGGTTACTTAATGCCGGCTTTCGTAATAGATATAAAACTTGTTTCTGCATCAATGTTTTGAGACTAGCTTCTTGCTCGACGGAGAAGCAAACCGGTCTATACGATGGGGTAATGCTTTTAGTCTACAGCATAATAAATAGCTATATAAAACTGTTGTTTATAAATGAAATATGGCTCTAGAGTTTACGTCCGCAAAGAGGTCTTGCTTAATTAGGTTTCTCTGTAATAGAAGTTATTTAGTGCATTCGATTTTAGACCTTGTGATCGATTTGAATAATGTTGAGTTTACCTTTCCATCTCTCATGGTATTGTGGTATTGTCTACTCAAATACTGAAGCCTTTCCTTACCTTATAAAATATATTATTTTCTTTTAATAATATTATGAGTTGTGTTTTATAGTTGCCGTTAAAAAGAAGCGGATGATAGTTCGTTTGGAAATCTTTCTGTTATTTCCATCTTGATAGCCTTAACTTAATCAAGATCTCATCATGTTAACACGAGTATAAAGGTAATGACATGAAGATTTATTCATTGGAGGCAACTTTGTCACAACGGCACAAGATAGAGAATTATTGAGGTCTGAATAATAGTATATAGTATTTGTATCCACATGAGAGACATAAAGCCTACTTACAAAAGTAATGGCAACAAAAACAACAAGATATCCACTCATTTATTTACTCTAACGACCATATTAAAACACATACTTGTAGTTTCTAAGACTGTTCGTGGGAAATAAACTGCGCAATGAACATTACACGAGTCTACCAAGAAAATAGAAGGTAGAAGTTTTAGACTCGTCACAAACTTACGACAACCTCTTTACACGCGCTTGACCTAATATGAACACGTTTCATGGAGTTTCAAAATATTCTAGTACATCACATCACTTATAACACATTTCTTTTCACAACGCCTATATTTATATACAATACGGTTCATTTTTGCTTGCGGCCGCCGACGAACGTTTCTGTTTTTTTTGGTACTTGTATTTGAATGGTTTGTCGAGGGCTTAACTGCACTCGAGTCGACCAGTGTTGCGCCATTTCCCAAGATTAGACTCCGTGGAGGTATCGGAGTTCAAAACGTGTTTGAAATCTGATTTTGTATGTAAATTATGATGAGTTTTATGTTATTATGTAACGTGTATATGAGTTTCTTATAAAGGCGCCTATATCTTATCTTCATCAGCTATGTATTTAAATGTAAATCACGTTTTGGAAACTTCGATTGGGGCATCGGCTTTATGATTCCCTATTATAGTGGTACAGGCAATTCTTTGTATAATATGTACAATATAGTACATGATAAAACAGTATTTTTTGCGGAGATACACTTTCTAGTTAGAAGGGTGCCGTCCTTTGTCTCATATTATCCATTTTGAACAGTCCTTTAACGCGAAACATTGTAATCAGTTCCTTATACAGAATTTGCATATAAACGACAAGTTCTCACATTTGTACCCTACACCTACATAGATGTTTTATCATCGTACGCACCGTGCATAAAGTGGGCGTACAAAGGAAAATGACCTTTATTACCTTGTTATACCTGTTATAATGATGTGTGCAGGAGATGCAATGATGTCGAAACAGCTTCAGTTCAACTTCCTGGTGACCTCAAGGTTCTTCCTTGTGTAGACTATACACCATAGATATTCATGGGTTTAAGTACGATTAATTGCATGCACTTTCCGCGTTAATGTTTGTTCCGTATTAGCGAAGGAAACTAGTTGTCATAGATTATACCTAGTTACTTACATTTATAGACTAGAGGTGAATGTCAGATGTCAAGACTGGTTGTATAAATAAAAAAGTTTTTAAACGTGTTATGCTCTGTAGTTAGGCAGTAGATTTAGGTTTATATATTAGCGTTGTTTCTATGAGCAGGAGTATAAATAAATCGGTTCTTAGTTTGTCGGTCAGCTGGGTGTTATCGCTCAGGTGAACAAAGTGGAATATACCATTGATTTTCTTTGTTTTTCATTTAACAGCACCTTTGATGAATCCCCGATCCAAGTATTATACCAACATTTACGTGAGATGCTTAGGGATTGTTATTCTGGATGGTTTCATTACCATTTGTGTTTTTCATTTGTTTTGTAAGCTTAAATGTATCCTTGCAATATTTTTAAAATAATCATGAAGAGGAGATCACAGGGATCATACTGGATGCAGCGCCGTAGTAGTATATTAGTTACCATTAAATATTCTGTAAACACTTTAACAGCAAAAATAATGAGATTAAGGCAGGCTTTTATTCCTTAGTGAATTCTTCGTTCGTTAAAGTGAAAATCCAACTCATCCTACAAAACCTTAGCAACAAGTCCAGCATATTTTAATGAAATAAAGGAATTTTACGTAGCATGACTCACAGCACAAATGTTTTGTTAAACAAAAGGTAAACACATGCTAATTCAGTGTTCATCAATGCTAATCGTTGATTGTGGGGCAGACGTTGCCAGCCATTGTTTTGTAATAATACCTGACTGTTATATAACGCTTATAGTAATATTTTTGGTACGAGTATCATTTGTACTAAATCAATAATTTTCTGACTCAATTCACGGTTTTTAAGAATCTGAAATTGAACCACAAACTTCTCAAAAACTTTTATTGTTTGGGAAGGGAGTATGTTACTAACCAATTATATTAACCGGCTAAAAAGTAATTTATAAATAGAGACTATTGTAAATACTAATGTAAAACTTCATGACACATGACAGAAGGTCAAACGAGTACAAAATAAAAAATACGTCTTTAATCGAAACTAATTGGAATATTTATACGAACTAATGTTTTATTAATTCTGGGCTAGTTCAAAATGTTCGATTATTGTTAGAATTTATGCACATGTTTATTGGAACTTGATTGGTTGGACGATTCAAACGTAATTACTTTGTTGACTCGTTATCATGTTATAATTAGAATTAAGTAAAATAAGTTATCATGTATATATGTCCGTGTATAGAAAATTGTAGTCGGAAGGTAAGGAAATAAGGTTATCTTGGGCTGTGTCATTACGATTAGTATTATTCTTGTATTACCTTTAAAGATCTTAAATCATTCATTATGTAGGTATAGACAACACTAAAACATAGACAAATAAAATTTCTTCATTGCTATGTTTGCTTTAAGACTGTTAAAGTTTATATTCACCTGGTTACCTAAATAAATGAAACGAGTATAAAAAATTACCAGGCTTTTCTAATCCAAGCTATGAGTAAAATTCAAAATTAATTCAAACTCCACAGACAACACGGCTTGGTAACCAACCTTATCAGAATAACAAAACGAAATTCTCATAAGTCTATCGAGTACTTGAATAATGCTTCGTCGATAATGATAAAATATTCTGCAGGGGACAACTGACATTGAGAGGCCTTTGCCCCCTGTACACACGTATCAAGTTACTTAGAGTAATGTTTTGCATAGAAAGCTAAGGATAATGTATCACGTGTTGTGCACACAATGTACGGAATGAGAGACAATGGGGTGTAGGATTACCAGCTTTCCTAACTGTTATAAATCTTGTGGGTGAAATGGTTCAGGGATTATGATGTTTTAAGAAAGTTAAGTCTCAACACAATGTTTATAATAAATAAATAAATAAATAAAAGCGGACAACATCACATACATTGCTCTGAACCCAAAGTAAGTTGCTAAAGCACTTGTGTTATGGAATTCAGAAACAACGAAGGTACCACAAACACCTAGACCCGAGGAAATGTAGAAAAGTATGTTTCTACATTGACTCGTCCGGGGATCGAACCCGGGACCTCAGAGCTAGCGACACCTTGAAACCGGTGCGTACGCCACTCGACCACGGAGGTCGTCAAATATAATGAATATTATATGAATAAATGTAATGTTATATGGAGTAGTATTATGCAGTTGTAAACTATGTACTTAAAGCTTAAGATAGGCCAGAGGCCTGTGTAACAGGAATACAAGCAACAGTGTAACTGCTTTTTCCTGGAAATCCTTATAGACTAGCTTAGCCCTAGGGTAGTCTGACTTTTGCCGGCGCAAACCACGGGGTAGCCTCTGACTTCCTTTACTCTCAGCAGGCGGGAAAATATTGGCAATTTATCACCGTATCTGTTAAGGTGCGTATCCATTAGAGCAGCCTCAGGCCGAGCAGCCTCGACTTGAAGCAAACCGAGGCTGCTCACTCCGAGGCATAGGCTCGAGGCACTTAACGGATCAAGGTAAGGCATGTCACCTCACCTTGATCAACTTATTAACAATTTTATTAATTTAACTGCAGTTTCGTTGTCCATTGCGACCTGAGGCGACACGCCCGTCTCCACCAAGTGCACGGCTCGGAGTGAGGCTTCTTTGAGCGCGCCAAAAAAACCGACAAAATATGGCTCGGCCCGCTGCAACGAATTTGCCTCATGGCGCGGCGTGCCTCAGGTTGAGGCAGCGTCTCTACTTGTGCGGCCTCGGGTCGAGCGGCTGCCTCGCCCTGATTCTGCCTCAAATGGATACGCAGCTTTAGATTACTATCCAACAAAAACGAACATAGGTCAATAATTCGTACTATAGCAGAGTTACCTGCATAACACCTATATGTAAAAAAATACCTATGTCTTACAAATTTAATTTAGATTCTTATTTTGAGAGTCGAAGGGCATCGAAGCGTCTTCCCTAGGTGGCCTCATTGCGGCAAGACATTTACTACCAGATTACAGTTTTTCTCATGTTTATCTTTCTCTTATCTTTTATTCCCTAGGTATCGTACTGTGTACATAAACTGTTAAATAATAAAAAGAAAGGTAAGTTAATTATCTCAATTTGGGGCAAGATAAAATGCCACGCTTTCGGCATTATTCTAATTTAAAGGAGGTCACTTATTATTTAACTTCACGAAACCGTAATATCACTTTATTTGTTCTATATACGTGAAGTGTCAGTATTTAAATTAAGGTGTTCAAACACTGAATTATCACTAGAATTTTTATATTTACCTACTACAGTTAGATAGAAGTGCGCAGTTCCTAGTAATGGTTGTAACTTTGATCATTATGTTTTCTTGTCATATACATATTTAGTGGTCTCACATTGATACAATAGGGATGATGACTAATTTTTATTTTTATGTCCATCTTTTAGATAAGAAAAAATTATTAGACACGTATTTTTTGTTTAGTCCCGTAAATAAAGAATTAAGAAGATACAGCGAGTACAATTCTTGCGTGACGTCACGTTTGAGTAAAAATTGTACCTAGCCGTGACGTCATAAGCCCCCACTCCTGAACTTTACAGCGGTTTATCTTCGTATTTTGTAATTTATTTGAGAAAAGAAAAAATATGTGTCTATTATATTTTGATTATCTAAATGGCGGACTAAATAATTTTTTACTTTTCATACCTAGTCATCTACCCTATTATATTTTAAACGTTTTAAAGTTCTTCTTTAAAACCGCACAAATTCTGATTCTGGTCGTAGCCATGAAATAACCATACCACTGACAAGCTATAATAACTATACAACAAAAAACAACTTTCATGGAGTATGGGGTGCTAAAATATGGTCTCAATATTCCTGCAAACTATCATTCGCCACACGAAACATACATAGTCAAATAAATCAATATAATATGTACATCAGGTTTGACAACGATACATCAATTTCGGCCGTCTGCGTTCACCCTAACAGGCTTGGCTATAAGAACTAAACAAATAGTCGGAAACAGTTACATTTATGAGACGTTAGTGATAAGATTTGAGTTATATCTACTATCTTTGTGGGGCACATTATGTTTAACTAGTCCGCAGAAAGTATTATAAAAGTTATGTATTGTTTGAATAATGGTTGCGGTTTTAAAATTGTTATGTGTTAAAACATGAGTATGTAGGTTGGGTATTATACAATCCCACTGAACACAACATTTTTTTTTAATTTTTCATTGAAATCAGCCAAATACTGTACTTGAAATAACATTCCGAATACTGAAACGCTTTACGCTATTCAACTTTATGGAGTTCTAAAATGATATCTGTCGCTACTTTACCCTTTTAAGTAACAGAGACAGCATGATACTAAACGGCAACTTAAAACTAAACGACGCATGTGGCCATTCATAATTGGGACTTAATATGATCATGTTAAACTTTCAATGGCTTAAGGTTACGGCCCTGTAGCACTGTAGTTAGTCGCATGTAAAAAGTGAAATGTCAACCAATAACATGATTTTACGTGTATTTTCTTTGCTTGGTGATCGAAAACCTGTTGAATCATTTAAGTTCACCTTGTAAAAACCATAATGCAGTAAAACAAAGGGTAACCAAGTTCCGTATTTACAAGCTTTTACAATACGCCTCTGGCCTCATAAATAAAGTAAAATATGTACTGAATAACAATATGTTGTTTTTACTGTAAATATGCTTTGTGTTTGACTTGCAAACTTTATCCCTGACCGTTTGAGATGAATTCTTACATTTCCTGAAGCATTTGACTTTGAAAATTACACAGCATAATATAGTAACTACCTGAATTTATTTAACGAAAACCTATTTCGCCTAGGCCTACTGCTGGACCTAAGTCTCACTTATATGTGTTATAACACTAGCTAAGCAAAGTGACTTGTGTCAAAACATACACATTATCACAATGTTATTCTTATAACTACAGGGTACCCAATTCTCGTATGTACCTAATTATATTCCCCATTCGTGACACCTGTAGTTTGCCTTATCTTAGTTCTGTTCCCTTATATTTGACGTTTGTCACTATATCTGTAACAATAGGGCATATCATTTAGATTGTCACCAGTGAAATAAGGTCACACTAGCGCTTGTACTATGAGCACTTTAAGCAGGATTGTTGGCATTGTGGAAGCGAGACAGCGCTCTACACTGGACGTAGCGACGTCCCGCTTCCACAATGACATCGTTCCTACTGAGTTCGTAGTAAGCGCGCTGTACATATTTGCTTCCCCTTTTAAGGTATTGAGGCGTATCTATTCTCTATAACAGCCTACATACAACATTCTGCTCTATTTTTTATCTAGGAAGTTTCAACATAGGTGTTACAACCTTTATAAAGAAACTGAATAGGAAACACACAATGTATCAATTATAATTATCTCATGAGTTGATAGTTAAAATCTTGGTTTGTTTTATAGGCTAAACGTTAACACGACAGGATTACTCAACTAAGACATAATAAAGGTAGTATTTTAACGCAATAGAATATTCAATAGGTTCTCTATACAGTAGCGCTGTTGTGACACACATACATGTTTTCACAGCTGATTTATTAGATAATGTATGTATGTGGGTGTTGTAAAACCCATTAATAAAGGCATTTGACTCTCAGAGTTGTTATTGTAAATAAGATATTAATTTCCCATGTACAGCTATGGAGATTGTCTACAGTCTTGTGTTTAAATAAATAATGATAATAATAACATTATGTGTAGACTATCACATCTTATATATTGTGAAAACGACAGTTTTAAAATAGACGGGATGTGATCAACGGTATATCTCAAAGATGGTCCCATATAAATGCCATAAAAATCGATTCAGTAGTCAGATCAGTCAAGTTGATTATTTATCATCATCATCTTTCGAGCCTTTTCCCAACTATGTTGGGGTCGGCTACCAGTGTTACCGGATTCAGCTGAATACCGTATTTTACATGGAGCGACTGCCTATCTGACCTCCACAACCCATTTTACTGTGAAACACAGTATCCCATAGGAAGATTGGTTGTCAGAATTGACTTAACGACTGCCAAAGATCTATGTATGACAGCCGGGAGCGAGCTGTTTAAGTTTAATTATTTATATCAAAATAAATATATCAAATGTTCCGTACAGTCTACGTGAGTTAGTTGTGAACTTGTAAGTGTTTAGCCAAAATTATGGTCAAGAAATGAAATATAGGCATATAATTTACATAAGAAGGAAGTCACATTTATGTTTCTCATTCCTTCCGTTTATAATTCATCAGGTAAACATTTAGTTGCGTAAGTAATATTTCATTTAGGTAACATAAAAGGTTGGAAATTATGAAAGAAACAGGTTGGAGAATAAATTTTAATGTTACATAACAATTAATGTTATTTAACCAGTTAATTTATTTTAAGGTCAATGATAAATAGCACAGCCTTATTTTCGTTGTTTTCGCAAGATTGGGAAAACTTAAGTGAAGAAACAGTTGTAATTCTATAATTATTTAAACTCGACATGTGCTATGTGAATATGTTATTGCTTATTCTTCTCTCTGAGATTTACGCGAATGTTAGACGTTGAAATAAAACCGCTTTTAAGGACCTCTATATCTATTGTGGTATATTAAGATTGATATTATTACAAAAGGAAAGAACATACATATTTATTTATCATCACTTGGACCGCTTACCAGTAATTGAATCCAGGTTTGTCTAGTCAATGAAAAATATACATTCTGAGTTTCACACGATTTTTGCGTTGTACTATTTTCGGAAAATTTTATGGTTAAAACAAATATTTTCAAACCTTTAATGTATTGTTCTCGTCATTTTGAACATCTGAAAGATATGATGTTTAACAGGTGTTCTTATTATTCTGACGAAGATTTATAACAGGTATTTGTAACAAATACGAGGATTTTTTATTACTTAAATAACTTGATAAACTAGTGTTTATATTATAGGAGTAAAATTGAGATAAGCAAGGATTTTGTTAATAGGTGTGTACCTTTGTGGTTTACCTTATTGTTTAAATGTAGCTTACCGAAAACAAAATTAATTAATCTAATTAATCAGTTTTTCTGGCTTTGTGTTAAATCGTATAACCGTAATTTTAATAGGTTTGAATAAAAATGGTGACTAACCGTACCTAGTCAAATAAAAGCCAGTAATTCTAACACAAAACATAGTTTCGTATGTCTCTCTGTGGCGGCTTTAATTAATATGTAGGGCTATAAATATTAAAATTTAAATTTAGAAAACACCAGTCGTTATTTAGTCTCTTAAAATAGCAATAAAAATATTTTTCGCTTTAGAAGACATTTACGTAATACACCCATACGTATGTTATCTGAACTATTACAGCATGACATATAAACAGCTGTTCGATTTGTTATTCATAATATATACAGATGTGGTTATAATAAACAAAAGCAATCCTGATCTTTGATCTGAGGAAAAACAAAAGACGCATACATTTCTATTGTATTATCAAACTAACAATTAATATGGATTCTCACTCGATTAGGTACACTCTACCACACAGCTTTGACATATAGATATCAATGACGACTTTATTTCAGAGATTATAAGACTGAATTTCGCAAACCCTGGTCGCTATTTATGGGGTCTTCTGTACAATAGTCTAGGAGTTTCCACCAAAGACAATTGCCGCGGAAAATCGCACGGTTTTTAATCGTTGCTTATTATAAGTAATAGTTATTACAACATCTCTCGTGACATGTTTAGATGCTCTTTCTAGGCAGATAAGTGGCCATTTACTTGGTTCTCTATCGACTTGCGTCAATATTAAGAGACAAAGGTTCTCCTCAGGTACCTAACTACCTAGGTACTAGCTATTTTTTATTCTAAGGTAAGTGTTTTAGACGTTTGGTACGGGGTTGGTTACATGGTAAAGGTAAAACGTACGTAATCCTAAAAATTTAATTGATATTTATAATCCAGCATGAAATAGGTATTTTGGAACTATGCTCTTCGAGTTTCTAAAATAATGTACTCGTATTACATAAAAAAACACTTTAAAACGGATTATGTGAGGTTAACGGTTTAAGAAATTAATTAACTAAATGATAAATATTTTGACTTTTAAAAATTATTTGTTGATATATTTGAAATATTAACAACGATGTGTTATTTCTCTTTACATAGGAACACCTCATAAAATACTCATTTACATGTCCATAAAATATTTGGCGTTTTAAGGTTGTGAAGTTTCGAGGTACTTACTTAATTATGAAACAAAACGGTTTTCCCGGAATTTATAATGAATGAAATTGATATATTTTGGTATAACCGGATTATTAAGGATTTCGAAGAACGGAGGTGTGGTTCTATAACATAAACATAGGTACCTACATAGGTCAAATGTATATTAAACACATAAAATATATTGCGTTGAATGATGTTATTTAATATTGCAGAAATGTTTTTTCAGTTTTCAAAATTAGTAAGATAAATAAATAATTTTCTTAGATATATATCCGATTCTAGTAATTTATATAGCAAGGAAAGGTTATGTAGTCTAGCAGAACAAAATAGAGTCATAGGGTAGGGTTAGCTTTGGAATTAAATATAAGTGCGGGCAAAGCCGCGTGCAAGAGATAGTCCCCTTTAAGTACACAGCAACTGACACAGAGTTCAATGCCTCATAATTGTGTTAGGCCTTTTACATTTGCAAAGACTTTTCATGACTATTATTTACTGAAAACATGTTGGTTATTACGTAATTTTATTTAATTTGGTATTTTTATTCGATATTTGTATTATTGTAAAACAATTAATGTTTGTTTAACTGTATCTAATTCATTATTCAAAAGATGACTTTGCCCTCTTGTTTTTATCATTGTGTACATATAATACACCTATACAACTTTATATGTATACATAGGTGATACAGGTATTGCATCATATTCTGTTTTACTGTTAAAGCCAGTTTCATATGATGTGATTAAGTTTATGAGCATAATTCAAAGAAAAACCTTTTTTAGGATGACGCATGAATGTAGCTAGATACAAGATAAATGAATTTGTATAAATACATGCTTAAAAACAAAATAAATTAAAAATCAAACAGAAAAGCTAATATAAACCAAACTGTAAATCATACAGCATACATATTTGAAACCAATCAGTCTTCTCCGGCCAAAGTCATGCGCAGTACATATCCTCTTTACGATATTGAACAAAAAAACTAAGTAAACAACGTTAAGCTAATATTTTTGAACAGAATATAATGTTACTAGGTACGAATTGTTAATATAATTAATTATTAATTCATAAGAACTAGCAATTTATGTCACGTCTCTACCTGGAACAAGATAGTTCTGGGCTAAAGTCCCGCCTGTTCCTTGCTAGATGTCTTCGATTGCCATTTGCTATTCATAGAATTACTAACTAAGACTGTACAGAGAATTATAAAGATAGCTCTTAAAGATGGATTTTGCTGTTCGAACTATTTTATCTTTGTCTGTAGGTAGGTATATTATATCCATTTGGTTACCATCCGTATTCATACTAAAATTATACATGCGAAAGTATCTCTGTCTGTCCGTAACGCTTTCAAACCTAAAACTAAAACGCTAAAACCCTCAACCAATTAGGATAAAACTTGGTATGGAGTAAATTAGGATTCTAAGAATGGCTACTTTTTGACTTGATAACCGACTATCTCGCCCCGGGGAATAGCTAGTTAGATTATAAATCAAGCAATTACAACCTATAGGCTGTTTATTTACCGCCTATGACCTATAATTTACTGATAATTACAGGCATAAATATAGCAATTACCTATGTAGATTTTTTATTAAGGAACTGCTGTAGGTCCATGATTTTCCTTATCTGCCGGTATAAAATTAATTATTACTTAATTAACTGTCAGAGGAGGTGTTCAATTAATATACCATTAGATGTATCTTTTCCGCTCCTCTTAAAAAAGAAGCTACTCTGTGACTTTTATATTATACATTTTTGCTTATAGGAGCATTACATCTAATATACAAAAGATTGACTCATAATTAAAATCGTATTTCATCATTTGGTCTAACGTAGGGAATCTGAACAAAACATCTATTCCTTGGGACCGATAACGCAATACTATATCGAACAGAATTGCGTAAAAACTTCGTAATAGTAGTAAAATCACGTATCCACGCGTGGTCGATAAATATTATTATATTGGTACTAAAACACGAAATGCAGTTCATAAATCATTTTGTCAGAAAAAGGAAATCGAAACTGCGACTTAAGTTTAAGTGCGTAACAAAGCGGAAACAAGATTTTGTTTACGACTTCATAATCATAATAATCTATAATCTATTATTTTCTGATAGCCTATCAATTTATTTCTCTCGTCTTACATTAAATGTTTGGTAATAATTATGTAATTAATTGAACCACCTGGATGAGGGACGCGCAAGACAGAGAACAATGGCAGAAAAAAGGGGAGGCCTATACCCAGCAGTGGGTGATTCCGGGCTGATATGATGATGATGATGTAATTGATTTTGTTTAATATCTCGTTAAAAAAAACCCTTGCCTCTTACAAGTTTTGTCATTTTTATAGTAATCGAAGTTCTATTTATGTCGAGATTAAATATACTGTTTCAATCAATTTCCTTTACAAAAGCATCATTAAGTACTCAATTTGAGGTACAACTCGATAGGTATAACTCATTTTTTTTTTATAACTATATAAATAACATTTTTATTTTAGAATCCATTAACTGCTATCAAATTAGACTACCCACGTCCACCCACTGAGAATTAAACAGCGTCCTTGACGAGATTACAAACTAGAAATAATTCTATTGACAGCTCCATGGAGACGGCACAACGTCATCATATTTCTTTTTAATACGGAAGTCCGTGGAGCGTCACCATAAAAAAAGACAATTATGAGTCTCCGCTCCATTTCTCACTGTGATTGGTTGGTGCAAAAACTCGCTATGAGGAAGTGATCTACCGTTCTGAATGAGTGATGGTATAAATTATGGGAAACTCGACAGCCGGTGCCAACGAGCCCTTTAGCGGCCCTAGAAGGCCCAAGCTGGTTGACTGGACTTTCCTAATTAGGATAGGGCAACAAGATAAATTTACACCAAGCTTTATAAAAAGTTTTTGAAATAATTTGACTAGGAATTGATTCTCTTTTTTCTTTTACTGTTTGTTATGAATATGGCTGAAATACATACTCTTTATGAGATACGTAGAAGAGAAGTTTATCGAAAAATAGTTGAACCATATAAAGGTAATAAACCTTGAAAAAAAATATAGCAGATAACAGCGGCAAGAGAAATGGTTGAAGTAAATTTGATAAGGGCTATGTACTTTCAGTAAATAATCAAGAAACTTATCTGAGAGCATATACTCCTAAGATAAAAGTACATTCACGCATGTTTGTGTAGCATAAAGTTCATGTTTATACCGCATTACTTTCATCACATTAAAAGGAACTGAATAAAATGTAAGTATCAATTTGATGACTGGTGCAGTCGTTTCGTGAAATATTTACTCGCAGTCGTCTTAATGAGACCATTACTCAGAGCCTGTGGTTAGCTTTCTTTTGCAGACGTATGACGCATTAGTGATATTATTTGTCCGTGTGACCTGACATACTTGTAGTATTGAACTTATTTCTGACCTTTAACGAGACGTGGGACAGTTTGGTATTAGTCTCATCATGACAACTTTTCTAATTTAGGTCGTATTCTTTTTTCATTGCTGAAATTGAAATGGAATATACAAACATTGTGCCACTACATTACTAATGCGCATTACAATAATATTCCGCATTCACACAAAAAATCCTTACAAGTGTGCTATTTAGTTGCCCATGAAAAATAATCAGAACCCCTGCATATAAGGCCATAAAAGCATGCACCCAAATCGTAAACCCGTTTCGCAGAAACACCATTCAAAACATCCCCGTAATAACTGAGGCATTACTAGACAGCCATGGCCAAAAGGGTGGCCCAATGTCAAGCTGGCCATTAGCCATAGCTTCATAAGCCAAGTTCATGGCAGCCTTGGTTTGAAGTTCACGATCGGGCCAAGTCACGCGATGGCCCAGGTACTCACCCCTAGCTTGTGAGGTGAATATCGACCTGTTTATTTTTAATGTTTTTAAGCTTATGGATTTTGCGTGGCCCTGTTTAATTTTAAGAATTCGTTCGCAGAGTTTCGTCGCTATTGATACTTGCATTGCCTTGAATTGTGACTTTTTGAGATGGTTATTGCAAATTGTCAGGGATTTAAAATTGTAGTTGATCAACCTCACAGGTGATATTATTTAAATATTGTATTGATCTACATTATAATATTCTACATTATATTATTCTACATAATAATATAATATTTATAGTATTTTAGAGTTCTTCCCAATTAGTAGGGCTTTTAATGGAAACGTGTTTGACGGCAGCTAAATTATAAGTTCCTTTTAATTAAGCTCAAGGTCGCTTTCACGGCCATTGGAAAACTTGCCTAAATACTATACCATTAAAACTTTTGTATTTTTCCTTCCATTTTTATCATTTCACTGTATTTAGTTTTGTTTGTCATGCTAGCTTTTTATATTGTAACGTTGCTCGTTATTTTCCCTTTTAGAAGATATTCAGTTATTCATGAAATACTCTCTTATGTGTGTTTTGTGATCATCAGTTTATTTAATATCAGCAAAATTAAATGAGGTACTAACTTTTAAACTATCGCGCTGCATTTTTACAGTAATATTATTCAACGGGAATAAGCAAAAAATACAAAGAATAAGTAAAAAACGTATTTATGCATGTACGCGCTTATTCCCGATGAATCATATTACGTTAAATGAGGTATTTGTAAAGCCTTGTGTTGACGACGTTTGCTTCGACCAAAGACGTTTAAATATCTGATAAAGCATTATTTACTTAATAATTTACCTTTCAGCAGTCTATGCTTCACGGAATTCATATGTCAAGGCCAGGGCCGCTACCACGGTCTGCAACCTTGTGGAATTCCATTACCAATACCCGAGTTTTCACCCCTAACCTATACTGAAGTAATTATTGGTTTTTAATGTGTAGGAACTAGGAACGTAATAACTTGGCTGTGAATAATTGGAATTGTAGAGCGAATATATGCGGTATTTTAGGGTATATCTTTAGATCTTCGTTCAAATATGTGAATAGTGAAATGAAATCATCAAAATTTAATAATAGACTAGTTAAACTGTCAAAGCCGTTGTCCTCAATTGCTTTTTCGCATCTACTCTACATCTTTATATCACCCCTGCCGAAAGCTCCAACACATACCATAATATACGCATAAAAAGGACCATCAATGATGAATAAAATCGAGTTACCTTTACACTAAACTTTACTATCCTCCCATAATTTGAAGGGCCTGTTGGTCTAGTGGTTAGTGGCCCTGACTGCCATACCGGAGGTCGTGGGTTCGATTCCCACCAAGGAAAAATGTTCGTGTGATGAGCACGATCATTTGTACTGTGTCTGGGTGTAATTTATCTAGAATATGTATGTATTTAGAAATCATCATCTCCCGAGCCTTTTTTCCCAACTATGTTGGGGTCGGTATGTATTTAGAAATATATAAGTATATTTATCAGTTGTCTGGTTACCATAACACAAGCTCTGCATAGCTTGGGATCAGATAACCGTGTGTGAGGTGTCCCGAAATATTATTATTATTATTATAATTTCTCTTTTACAAACCACTTCCATATACATATAACTATTTACTCTCAGTATTTTACCTATCGTGAGTTTCTCCTTCCTAAACAGATAAAGACGTCAGCAAATTATATATCTACCTATAGCTTATGGTACCCTGGTCGAGGTCCCAAGGCCGGGGTTGTTGTCACGGCCGCCATACAGCCTTGTCTTTGCCATTATACTGAACTTCCGTGTCCCGTTCACCGTTGTTTTGGTTTAAATAGGGATAAGAGTAGATTTGATTTTGAATGTTCATTAGGGTGGGTAGTCAAATTTTGGCAGTAAATTATATTTATACATGAACTTTTTCGTAGTGTTTTTCTTCAGTAGATCAAACTGGGGTGGATATGAACATATACATTAAATATCCCAAAATCACAAGTAAATATCAGGGCTTTGGCCGTATTAATTTTAGACCCATTTCTCAAGAAAATCCTGAGGGACACATATTCAAAAGAAATATTTTAATTAAAGGTGTGCTCCAAGCAAACTTCGTTTGAAAGTTAGTAATGTTATTTCAGCATTAAAAAAAATAAACTGTTTTCTTCCACCCTTCCAACTCACCATGGAGGATTTCAAATAAGATTTTACTTCATTTCCGCTTTGTAACTTAATAACATTTCAGGTTTGTTTTTCTCGTAATCGTTTAGGGGAGGTTTTCTTCTGTTTTGTTGTTTTTTAAAAATACTTTATTATTTTTCATATAATTAGGAGTTGGTGAACGGAAAATTGGGTGTGTTTACCTACTTTAAACATTTTTAGCCAAGTTATCGACCCTTATGTAGTTTTATGACTGTATTATTTATTAGTTCGTTGAACTTTCTCGCAATAATTAATCAGACGATGACACTACGTAGTGTGATTCAGTCACAATTTAATTATTTGTGCAAAAAACAGAAAAGTTGTAATTTTCTATGAATATTGGCGTTAATCCCGCTCCTAAGTAATAAAGAAACTGGTTAATTACGAGTAAAAAAGAATGTATACTAATAATGTAGGCTAATACATGATGATAAATTTGTTTAGGTTAGTTCCTGATAGTCTGGGTTTTTCCAGCCGTAATGTGCAAAAAATAGTATAATTCCATTAACATATTTATGGCAAATTTATAAGATTTTTTACTTCGTAGAGATCAGTGGTCCAATTCATACTATGTAGTTCCGTTTGTTCAGCTGTCGAGAATAAAATTTGGCGCGCCAATAATACTCGGTAATGTAAACATTATACACTACATACAGTTTTGTAAATATTTTATTAATAATACGACGTCGTTATGATAACACCCTCCCAGACAGAATTGTGGAACTGTAGAGAGATTTCAGAAGTACTTCTCATTCACTACAGTTACATTTTTTATGCTTATTTTTACACATTTGCGAATAAGAAGTAGCTGGGTATTGCTGAAAATAATTCATACGGGGGTTAAGATTAATGTGGAAAAAAATGCCAATGCATATGAAATCGCGAGAAGAACATAAAAATAAATAAATGATATATTTTCTTACTTGTACTGTGTAATAAGAATACAGGCATGCATACAAACGAAGGGTAACGATTTCAATCACATAATACGACTTATACAATTTTGTTTAAAATATGATGCGTAACGTTTTCCAAACAATGATGTCACACGTCATTTGTTTTGTCGAGTGACAGATATCTGCGTCATTTATTTCAAGGAACATACCAAGTGTACCTTCTGTTCTTATCTGTATAGTGACCGACTAATGCGAGAGGTCATTCGCTCTCAGCAGAGTCGTTCACCTATAAACAAGATAGAAGCATGACCCAGTTTCAGTTATAATATTAGGTTGATTAGATAAACCCTAATTATAAACAATACTGAAATCTGTCTCTCGGTAAAGCAAAGGTGACTTAGATTATTTCAGTGTGAAGTAGGTTGTTTGTCGTGTCAAGGCGTATCAGTAGTGATTGTATTATCGTCCTCCAACCTTGGGTCAGCCTGTTACTTGGAGTTTTATAGCTCTATACAATCACATCGAGACTGTATAGGTATAGTAATAATTCTGAATTAAAAAAGGAAAATAAATACGCATTTGTAAGTGTCTAAATAGCATCCCGCTTCCATGAAAGAAATGAAACGAATTATTCTATCTACAGATCGAGAAATAGCTTTTCTTAAACCAAATAATAATAATAATATCTTGGGATAACTCACACGCGACCATCTGATCTTAACTAGGTAGCTTGTACTATGGGAACCAGATAACTGATAAACATATACTTATATATTTCTTAATACATACACATTCACTTGTTTTACTAATGACGGCTTCGTTCATACCTACAGTTATTTTTCCCTGCCTGTAGGACCGTTCATCCCTCTACCCTTGCAAAATTGGAATTGTTGTATAAATAGAACTCACCGATGTCACAAAATTGATCGATTTTTAAGTAGACACACGTTCTGTTGACGATAAGGTTCATACCTTAGAGGATAGATAAAAACTGTAGAGTGCACATATCAAGTACCAAGGTATGAACCGTCAGCTCTTGTATGAACTAGTTTAGTCGCAAAAATACTATCAAAACAGACAGGCGTCGTATTAATAAACCTACATGAAAACATAATACTATAGGAACCTATATTTTTCAATATTTTTGCATCGCAAAACTAATGTAGGTACTACATGCAGCCAAAAATGTGCTTACGCTCGGCGCAATGGGTTTAGCGATGCTTGCACTCTGTAGTTTTAACGGTTTTACACTCTTTGGTTCATATCTTCGTAGCGAAACCAATATTGTCAATCATAAAAATGTCATTTCGATATAAGGTTGCCTGCGATAACAGATATTTACCGGTTATAGAATAGAAGTCTTATATTGCTTTCAATACATGTTCTAGAATATTAGCATAACTATGTATGTTATATTGGATACTGATGTGAGTTTGTTTACTGTATTTGCAAGTTATTTGTTGTACATTGATGGTTTTGACATTTTGATTATACATATAAGAAGCGATTTATAGTTATACGTTTCTTGTCAGAGATGATGGATGTTAAACGAATTCTGTATAATAGCTTGCTAATTTGGGAAAAACAAAGGGAATTGAGAAATTAATTGTTTCTTAGATTTAGTTATTTGTAAATTTTGTTTACTTAGTAAATAAATGGGTATCGGTAGTGAATATTCACTATTCTGAAATTTCAAAAAAAATAATGATGATTTTTTTTTTCACGTAATGAGTAGGTATATACCAACAACTGATGGAAGACACTGAATTAATATAATTAATAGAAACATTTTTCAATTTAACATTTCTTACAGTTGATTAATTAATAATAATTTATTGCAAGAGCGAAAACAAAATTATTTTTTAATTAGCACACGCCCGGCCCAACAAATTTTCTTTTTAATAAGGATGACTAAACATTATTTAAGAAGTTCCGTTACTCGACCGGTATTTGTATAAAAAATAACACTTAAATCACTCACCGTTTTGTTAGTCTAAATAAATACGTATGGCAATGAACAGATAAGTTAAGTATTTCAAACAATGCGGTAGAAACAACATATCAATAGATGATTGTAGAAATAGTCTGCCGTGTTAGATAACATGATAATGTCTATTACTCGGTACTTAATAATATTATAAGCTATGTTTTTTTTGACCCGGTGGAAATCCTGCATGGACTACTTCCGCCTTGGGGAAGACGGAGGGGTGTGCCTGACTCCTAGCGGCTAAAACCACCGAAGTGCTTCTCCGTTCCCTATTGCCGGGGACCAGGCGGGAACGCCTTTCGCAATACTAGCGCGAAAATTACTATACTGTCCCAACGTAGAACAAAGTATTTTTTCAAATCCGACTGGTACTTTCAGAGATTGGCTTAAATAAATATATTTATATATCAGAATGTCGTGGTGGCCTAGCGGTTCAATGAACGGATTTGTATGCACAAGGTTGCAGGTTCGAACCTAGGCAAGTACCAATGTGGCTTTTTCAAAGTCATATGTACTTTCTTAATTATTCTAAGACACTTCTGACAACGGTGAAGGAAAACATCGTGAGGCAACCTGGATTCCAAAATTTGGGATCTGAAATCGCCAACCCGCAGGGGGCAAGCGTGGTGATCAATGCTCGCGCCTTCTCTATATGGGAAGAGGCCTGTGCCCAGCAGTGGGACGTTTATAGGCTGGATATAAAAAAGGGGTTAAAGTTAGATTACCTTTGAAAATTGAATATGAAGAAAAAACCAAATGGAGCAAGTTTTTCATTAACTAAACTCGTGAAAATTGGCCATTATAAAACTAAAAGATTTCTTCTAAATTAATTTAGCTGTCTTCTATGTGATATCACTAAAAAGTCTAAAGCATATATTATTTAAATCCCAATCAAATAATGAAACTCAGAAAACGAACGTAATGTATCACGTAATCTTTGTTTTAGGAAGTTTCAGTGGCATTGTACGAATTAATTCGTAATAACCAGAAATGTGGAAAGACTTAAAAGATTATTTATATAGGAAAACGGAAAATAGAGGAAGGAACTACAGGAGTCAATATTACAGCATTAAATAAGGCTTAAAAGGCTTGAGAGAAAATATACTGAAATTTGTTGACACATATTTAATACATATGACTAATATGTAGGAATTACCTTACTGGCCTCCGAATGAATGTCACGGTCAAAATAGGCTAGTATGATTATCATTATCAGTCATTATAATTACATTTAAATCCTATCCAAAGAACTTAATAGTAAATAATGTTTTTAAAACGTCATTCCCGGTTTTAGGCCTAACCCAAGCCAGGAACAGTCAACACTTTAATAACATACCATCACGCCTGTATCCCCGAAGGGTTAGGCAGAGGTGTCTCAAATGTACACCCACAGTTCGCCGGTATGTTTAGGTCCCATGTAATAGGGGGCGAGCCTATTGCCACTAACCGGGCACAAATCCAAACTCCAACCTGCTACTGAGAATTTCATAGAAAACCCAATAACACCTTGGTCGACTTGGGAATCGAACCCAAGACCTCTAGCGTAGCAGTCGCGCTTAGGCCCACTAGGCCAACGAGGCAGTTTTAGTCAACACTTTAATGTTGTTTATTTAAACCAGCATAGAAACATGGTTGACCTTAAAAAACACATAAAACCTTATCGCAGCGCTCCATATAAAGTGGAGCATGAAAAACAAAAGTTTTAAGGAAATCGCTCGTGAAAACGCTATAAAATGACGGAATAAACTCAGATGGATGTCGGACGGAAATTGAACGGCCGTCATATGTACTGAGAGTCTGAGAAAGACAACCCCCATTCACAAAATAAGGGTCATATATATAGCAGATTATAAACATAGTATATTAAAACAATACCAATAAATAAAAAAATAAAAATCTTTGTACTACAAAAAAAATTAACATAACATAACATACCATCACGCCTGTATCCCCGAACGGTTAGGCAGAGGTGTACCAATGTACACCCACAGTTCGCGCGGTATGTTTAGGTCCCATGTAATAGGGGGCGAGCCTATTGCCACTAACCGGGCACAAATCCAAACTCCGACCTGCTACTGAGAATTTCATAGAAAAACCCAATAACACCTTGGTCGACTTGGGAATCGAACACAAGACCTCCAGCGTACCAGTCGCGCTTAGAACCACTAGGCAAAAGAGGCAGTTTCAAAACAAAAATTGATATATAATAATACATACATACATACATACACATAATCACGCCTCTTTCCCTTGTAGGGGTAGGCAGAGACCACTTCTTTCCACTTGCTACGATCCTTACACACTTGTTTCGCTTTGTCCACTTTCATTATTCCCTTCATACCTACATGCTGTTCGGTTTATGGTACTCTTGACCTGGCCTTTTTTCATTCACACTCACCTTATTTACTTTTTTCGTCAATCGTTCTTCATTCATTCTCTCGACATAGCCAAACCATCTTAGCATACCTTTCTTTATTTTTGTCTCAACATCCATCATCTGACATACTTCATCCACCTTACCATCCATTCCTCCTCTTGCATTCAACGTAGCGAAACGGCTCTCCGTGGACCACTTTTCGCCCCCGCGAGGAACGAGACGTGATGGGTGGCGAACCACATCGCCGCCATTTTGGATAATTAAATTATTTTTATGATTATCCATTGCGTTCCTGCGGGAATAATAATACAAATAGATATATATGTATGTATACTAGGTATGTGCCACTTATTATTTGATAATTCTTGTTAAAATAACGACTATAATTGGTTTAGTGAAAAAGCTTATTATACAAAACAAACAAACAACAACATTTCACACTCAATACTCCATTCCATATTATCTATATATGTTTTTGATCCAAATTAAATTTCTGGCGGGCGGTAATTATTTAGATATTTTAGCTTCATCATATTTGTTTCTATCACTTTGCTATCAGAATTTACAAATATGCGTAATGCGTATGTAGACTCTTGTCTCGTCATAAAATTAATTATTTAATTGTTATCTGTAGAGTTGCTATACGCACTTGAAACTACCGCAAACTGTTAGGCCGTTTACACACGTGGTTACCTACGCACTAAACACTAATATTCCGTAATGAGGAAGATGAGCATGTTTTTTTTATCATCTAGAAAAATCAAACTAAAAATTAGAAAAACAATGGTGAAAAAATTTTAGCGATATCTCAAAAACTCTATTTTTTACGAATTTTTAAAGTCGGGCATTCTTAAATTTAGTTTTGGTTCGCCCGATCAACGCGTGACGTCACAACGCCCGTCCTCCGCTCCCGTACATACGATCTCGTGCAGTATTTTTATGTTACTCGCATATTTTTCTAGATTTTGCTAAATATGGAAAAAAGACTAGCGTATAGTTACTGAATAGTCTTCTTTGTACTAAAACAACAGTTAGCACGCCAAAAAATATATCTTTACAAGCTTTTATTTAACATTCAATGTATACGTTTGTACCTAAAGCTACGAGTGGAATCTTGCAACTTAATTTTGAAACAGATATCTTTAATAACCGATTGAGCTGAAATTTTGTATATCTGTTAAGTTTAGATGACAATATAATTTGATAGTACTTTCGAGCTGATCTGATGATGGCGCCAGAAGGTGGCCAGAGGAACTCTCTAACTAAATGACGTAATCGCATCGCGTTTGGGCTTGTTTCATAAGTCTACACTATTACTGTGAGCTTAGCTAAATTTGAAGCTTGTGTTTAAAATTAATTTAAGTATATTAGAAACTGAAAACCGATTTGTGCCCGAAATGACAAAAAAAAAGTATGTGCTCGTGTACGTATGTGTACGTGTTGTAAATTAATGAAAAGGAAGAACAAGTCGTCATTGTTACAAAGATCGTTTCAATGTCAAAAATAATGCTTAAACTTTATTTCTATCTATAGCGGCCCGTCCCGGCTTCGCACGAGTATTTAACAAACATTTTAAAATATAATTTTAATACACACACACACAAACACCTTTTTGAATGGGGTTCAAAAAAAGAGTAGGTACATTAAATTTCATTATAAAGAAAATTGGATTATTATTGTTTTTTTTATTATTGTTTATGTATCTTTCTATTACATTTTATATTTTATTATTTCTTAACGTTTACTCCCTTCCCGTATTCCAGTGACGTCTACATCGCATAGTTAGCCGAGCGGAGAGAGCGGCCACCATTAACCAAGCGACTTTTTTCTAATACTTACACTTTTGAAAAACACACTTACGTAAAGAAACATGTTTTATTTTTTTTGTTTGGCTGTCTGCCTGTTCCGGGTAATCTCTGAAACGGCTGGACCGATTTTGACAGAATTTTCAGTCACAGATAGATAATGCAATAGGAAGTTTAAATTTTATTTATTTTTCAAAGGGGATTTTGTAAAACATTGGGGCACATATACTACTGAATATTTAGCATTCCGCTGCTTTTCATGTTCTCGAACATGAGCAAAATGTCCAACATGAGAAATCTACCTATCTATACTGATATTATAAAGCTGAAGAGTATGTTTGTTTGATTGAACTTGCTAATCTTAGGAACTACTGATTCAGACTTTATAACACTACGCTGCACCCAATAGGGCGAAGCATCAACGGAAAATGTAACAAAAACGGAAAAATATCCCTATTTGTGAACTTCCGTTGCGTGCGCAGCGTAAACAGTTAAAGTTAGGCAAAAATCATGCCGAAATTGTTCCTCTTTAAAAGTTCTAAAAAAAAGTCAGGGACGACATATGGCTATCTTTCAAGATTTACTTACTATAACCGTATTTTTATGGAAATCAAAGTTTTAAATTAATGAATTATTTGCGAAGACGTTTTCTCAAAATAATATTAATCCTTATACAAATAAATGTGATATTAATCACAAGTATTTAATTGTGAACAAAATTGTCTTCGACATTACTTGATTTCAATCAACATCTTAGGAGGTATCATAATTTTAAAATGACTACCGGCCGGCCCGAGCGCCCGTCGCCTGCGGTAGGGTGATGTGACGTCACGACAGATTCCGGCCGGCTCAAAAATTTATCGGGAGATACGAAATTGAAAAATTTATAAAAAAATAACTATTTGAGATATCGACATAATTTTTTCGCAGTTATTTTTTTATTCACCTATATTTTTCGATAAGCCAATAAAAATGCGGTTTTTTTTTATTTACATCTTCCTCATTTAATTGTATTTTTAAATCATATTTACTTGTACTAAGAACGCGGAAAAGGCTATACAATATTAATATAATTATCCCTACATTCTCCAGTGTCCCTTGTGTAAGTAGCCTTATTGTACGTTTCCAAGTACAAACAATAGGTAGACAAGTTTATGTTTACTTAATAAATACAGTTTTGATAGATTCAGCCGTCTCGTGACGTCATAGACTTGATCTTTAGACCGAGATGAGACAAACAACGTAAAGCTTAGTAAAAAATGTGCCAAAATATTGTTACAGCGGCCTTCGTAAACAACAACTTTTCTGGAATCTTCTTTTGATGGTTTAGGATGATAAGGAATAATATTGAAAGGTTTGAAGGGCAACAACAAAGTTTAATACTCTCACACGTGTGTCTTAGGTAACATAAAGGATCTTCTTTGTAAGAAAACAAGCATATTTTTTAGGTTAATACTGTATAAAATGATATCTTGGGACACCTCACACACGGCCATGTATTGAGCTGGTATTAATTCCTAAGAGAAAAGTACAATAAGCCAATGATCACAATAAAAACCTCAGCAAATAAACATGAAGCCAAGGTTAAAAGAAGGTGTTATTAAATATTGTGACGTCAGACCGTTTAAATTCGCATGCAACTGCCTAGACGTTAAGCAAATGTATGGTTGACCGCACATCAGTGGTTACAATAAAAGAAAATATAATTTACCGGTTGGATATAAAGGTATAGGGTCCAACGCCTGTGGCGGGGTATGTAAGAAATTGTATATAAGAAAACCCCATAAATTTGGGAAAATTGCTTAGGTATAACTTTTGAAATACTTAATTTTTTAGCTAAGACACTCCCAAATTATTAACATTTAAAACAAAAATATAAATTGGTTAATGCCTTCGAGGACTACGATGCCACAGACAGACACACACACCGATGTTAAACTTATAACACCGGTTAAAAATATCTTTAATCAAGTACAATCTAAAATACCTAGGACTATCCACCTCTAGACATCGATAAGGTGCAAAAACAAATGCCAATCATCAATTGCAATACAAATAAAATTCGAATTACGATACGTAAAATATAAAACTTTATCATATTGAAGTACAAAATCCTGTACTAGACTGTGTTTATAAATAGCCAATGATTAGATAAATACGTACATTATAACGTCATACAATGGTTGGCACACCTTCCAAGGAACAATGCCCTGAAACAGGCCAGTGCCAGTAAGGGCCGGACTCCACGAAATCGGAGACGAGCAGAGCGGAGCAGAAGTTTTTTTTAACCAATAGGAACTCGTTGTTCGATCCGGACGTCACAGCGTAGTGTCAATAACACAATCCTATTGGTTGTTTAAAAACCTCCGCTCCGATCTGCTCGACAGCTTTGGTGGAGTCCGGCCTAAGGGTTTTGTTCCTGTAATTACACTAGCCATAAATCTATCCCCTTAAAGTGGCAATGAACTCAACCTACTTTCGAAGGTAGTTATTGTTGAGATTTAAGCAGGGTCAATGACCGAATGATCTAGACTATAGATTTGGAAGTAATTCAGTCAGTTTGATATAAAAATATGGACACGATAGTAGATAGTGATTTTGTAGGTTAAGTACTTAGATATTTTTTATGACAGTTTTATTATAAATATTTTAATAGCTGTCTGTAATAGGCGGAAGAGGCAAGAAATAATGATAAACAATAAATAGGGATAAAGTCTTTATTTAATATAGCTATTAAAACTATTATCTTATATGAAGCTATTGAAATCTGTCTACTTCGAGGATAAAATTATTTATACATATACGATACAGTTCAATGACTACTAATCGAGTTATTGACAACTTAACATAGTAAAAGGTCAATGACTATCTCAATTACAATTATTTCAATACAAATTACATTCAGAAACAGAAGTAACAAGGATCACGGCCATTACCGGTCGATCACACAAAATGGCGCTGTGAATATTTATTTATAATTATGTACAAGAACATTTCACTTTTTTAAAGGTATATATGTATGTACTTTCTTAATAATTCTAAGACAGTGAAGAAAAAATTCGTGAGGAAACCTGGATTCCAAAAATTGGGATCAGAGAGCCAATCCGCAAATGAGCAAGCGTGGTGATCAATACTCGTACCTTCTCTATATGGGAAGAGGCTTGTGCCCAGCAGTGAGACGTTTGTAAGCTGGTATTATTTTTATTTATGTTACAAGAACATTTTAGACAGTCAAGCAAATAAATGAATAGTAAAAACAATGAAAATCAGTAACATATCTATCAATGAATCATGCATTGAGTTTCACAGGCTGTTGACCGCGGCTCTACGACCTATTTAGAAACAAATAAAATTGTACGTAAATAAGTATTGATGGTTCATTAGATATCGGTATCTAGACAACGTTATCTATACTATCTTTGCAAGATATCATAAATGGCGTCATTGCTTTTTGAGATTACATTGACCTACTATGTCTGAAAGGAAAGATTAGCGACTAAAGGTACGTAGTTTGGAACGGCTAGACTTGCAAATATGAAAGTCCAAAAAATATGCAATTAATGGTGATGGTCATTTATTTGTCGTTTAGATCCTTTACCCTGGACAATGCGCATGTAATTGTTCTACAATTATTATTAGGAAAAAATTGAAGAAGCGAATTATTTCTAACCTAGTTACAGTAGTTTACACACATACCGCTAATTCCAGTGAGGAGTTTATTTAGGCTTTTATATATAAAAAAAAATGCATGCACGTATCCCTATACGGGCCATAGCGGCCCTGGCATTCATGCACCATGGCTTCTTGATGCAGGTTTTATATCCTATTGAGAAATGTTAGTAGGTGCTCTCTTCATAATTTTCGACCTTCGCACCTTATCGCGACATTTGACCAATCTTACTCAATATTAAAATACACCTTGTTCTGTTATTGCAATCTATTAAAACCTTGGTTCTGGTGCGAAGTAAATAAAAGGAAAGGTAATGTTTATCTAATCCACTTGGAGTTAGGACCTAAGATACTGTGAGCATTTTGGATTATTTTCTTCAAGTAGAAAAAATAAAATATAGTTTAAGTAACGAACTGTTATTTTGTTATTTCTAAAACTATGTTCAGATTTGTAATAGTTAGTGGTACTAGTTATCCTGTAGATATTTGTAGGTTCATAACCACAACATTAGAATTATGTAATAACTCCATTTGTTTTGAATATAATAAACACTTTGCATATATACTAAAGCCAATATGGAAAGAGAATTAAACGTTATTACTAATTACGCTATTATCAACTTTGACAACATGTGTTTAAGTTCATTTTAGAATGACAAATATTACCGAAAAGGACCTAAAAGTAATTTGAATGTGATGGAAACTGAACTATTAGTCATTGAATTAAGGTTCATAATCCCAAAGCACGTTCATTATTTCTTTAAAGTGGCTGATGTATAATTGTCTGGTTACGTGTAAAACGACAATAAAAATACACAAGTCGCTAGTATAACTTGTTGATTCAAACAATTGATACTTAATTAATATGAAAATGATTGATATTCTTGAGTTTGTGACCTGTATTATCCTTGTTATTGTTGTGAAAAAAAAAAGTATTTATATAGCCGCTATTATGTTCTAGAAATTTGTATGACTTGCCATTTATCCCTTACGACGTCAGAGAAATAAAAACTGGCCAAGTGCGAGTCGGACTCGCGCACGAAGGGTTCCGTACCACCGTCGTATGAGAGCCCCCCTTAAATATTCATTTTATGTGGTTTTTAGTATTTGTTGTTATAGCGGCAACGGAAATACATCATTTGTGAAAATTTCAGCTTTCTAGCTATCACGGTTTATGAGGTACAGCCTGGAGACAGACAGACGGACAGACAGACAGCGGAGTCTTAGTAATAGGGTCCCGTTTTACCCTTTGGGTACGGAACCCTAAAAATTTACATAATATTGAGCAATTTCTTCACAACCAAGTACAAACTTCTTTCAAAACAAATCTAAGCTACAAATCTTTTCATCGTTTTTAATCCTTGTTTTCAATCCCCGAATCATAAAACGTAATTGTTACACACTAACAACAATTTAAACATACTACCGCTTATCATGTATGCATAACCTATAAAGCAAAGTAATTGAAATTACTGGCTACGTGACCATAAACCCAATTACTATAAGTCTGACGTCACTGTTCTATTGTTCCAGTTGCCTGATGCTGTAAAGTTCCTGGCCGGATATGGTGCAGCTATCGACTTCAAAGAAAAACTAAGCTAACGCAAGATAATGCGGCACACCCGACCGAATATATCCTAACCTTTACCTAAAAAAAAGAAAAGTTGAAGATTTAAAAGTCGAACGCAAAAACATTCAAAGAGTTCCAAAGGAAGCTAGTGTTGTGCTAAATAGTCGCGATATCGTTATCGTTTTCAAGTTAATCCATTGCGTCTGTTTTCTTTAACCGATAGCAGCGCTGATAATGTGTTGTCGTTTCATATTTACCGTCACATCGTAGCCGGTCGCGCATCTACCGAGACGTGTTAATAGTGGTGTACGACTGATATCGTTTCGCTCGCCAATGTTTAAAAACATATCGACCGTTAGCCAAGTGTTGTATACGGGTCGAGTGAGCGTGCCTGCGTGTGGTGTGACATTTTTTAAGTTTTATTATCGGATGTGTTTAGTATGAAAATGCGTGGTTTGTGGTCTGGGTTGGCGTTGGGGTGGGTGGTTTCCCTGGTGGGTTGCCACAACCCTGGCAGCGAGCTGGAGTCTGTCCGGTACGGGCCGTCGGACGACCGGTTCATGAGTGACACGTACACAGTCGCGAACATCAACATCACATACGAGGATGAACATGGAGAGGAATACACTGAGACATCTGAGGTGAGTGACCTTTACATGTATATACCTACTTTTTATACTCATTTATAGACTTTTTATAGTTGCAAAACACTTTCGATGTCAGTGGGTATGTTTAAAAATAATATGCTATAAATTAAATCGTAATTTTGATTTATTGTATCGTAAATCTTACTATTTACAGCATAAGATATTTTAGGTGGCCTAGTATTTAAAACACAATTAAAATTAATAAATAACGTAAAATATTTAGAAAGAAAAATATATAATTGTTATCACTTATTATATAAACGTCCAAAGTCCTCGTTATTATTGAAATACAATTTTATTAATTATTTATTTAGCACATTATTTACATCGAAAATGACCGCGCAAAAGGTCAAGTATTTATGTTTAAAAAATCATCGCTAAAGTTGCTTTGCTTTGTTTTTAAGTTACTATTATTTATTTTAAAGGTTTTTTATATTTTCTATAATTAATTACAAATTATATGTTTATGTTCGTAGAATACCGTTTGAATATCAATAAATATGAGATTACGGTGAATACTAAACGATTCCTACATATCTGTCTGACAGTTGAAATGAAATACGTTGAAAATAAATCATTATTTAGGACAGCTTAAATAAATATGTTTTACTTGTTTACTATGAGTTTAAAACTTCAGTTGAATAATAAAAACATGAACCCTGAAAACATAACACTCCTTTTTGGGCAGTCGTGTAAAAATACATGGAGCTTTATTAAAAAAATGTTACATAATTTTACACAAATAATTTAAACTTTACGCAAGTGTTTAGGATATAAGTAGCTTTATATCATAATAATTGTAAAATAATAAATAAATAAATGCGGACAACATCACATACATTACTCTGAACCCAAAGTAAGTAGCTATTAAGCACTTGTGTTATGGAATTCAGAAACAACGAAGGTACCACAAACACCCAGACCCGAGACAATGTAGAAAAGTGAGTTTCTACATTGACCCGTCCGGGGATCGAACCCGGGACCTCAGAGCTAGCGACACCTTGAAAACCGGTGCGTACGCCACTCAACCACGGAGGTCGTCATCTTTCGTTTAACCTAACGTACCAAGATCTTAAATATTATTCTTAATTTAATCTATGATATGATATTTCTTGTTTCGTGTAGTATTAAAGTACATCATGTAACAGGCTAGCAATTAACTCATTTCTTCTCTTACTAAGCTAAAACCTATAATTTTCTTGGGAAGCCTTTGTCTAGCTATTGATATACTTACGTAATTTTTTCTAATAACAAATTTACAACATTTAGATATAGTTTTACAACTCTCTTTGATCTTATTACTCTGCAGTATTAAAACAAACGTATTGTGTATATTTACAATTTGATAAGATACAACATTATCTGTTGTGGCTAATATGAAACTAAATGATAGTGTGAATATTTCAAAAAATCACATAATTTACGTTTTTACATTATCGTTACCCAAAACCATATTTCAGTTATAAGTTATCATTAATGTAAATATAAACAGTCTTTAGCAAACTTAAAGTTTTATATTAACTATATTTTTATATCTGTAATTATTTATAGCTTATCAAACATTTCCGTAAACAATCGATTAAACATCAGCCAGTGTTGCCACACATCTTTATCGATATGAATAATATGCTTGACTAAATCAAACATATCACAAATACAATTGCTAAAAACCATGCAGTGATCGTTGAAAATCGTATGCTTCGCATTGACGTAAAACAGTACTCAATTCTGCCAACATAATCATTAAAGCGAGATAAAGTTAATGACGTCATCAATTGCTTTCTTCTACACTAATATTATAAAGAGGAAAACTTTGTTTGTTTGTAATGAATAGGGTCAAAAACTACTGGACCGATTTTAAAAATTCTTTCACCATTCGAAAGCTACATTATCCACGAGTAACATAGGCTAAATTTTATTTTGAAAAAATCCAAAATAAATCCAATGGTCCACGCGGGCGGAGCCGCGGGCGACCGCTAGTTTACTGATAAAGTATCAATTATCACTTAATGGTGCAAAATCAATTAGTTCAATTATTGCACATGTGTTTGTGACGTAGCACTTGTAGATGCACGTTTAGATTTTAATTATGTACAGTAGACCACATCGTAGAAACTCTACCGCTACGTATATTCTCAAGACACTATACACCACTAACTTCTCAGCAAGTCAGCATACATATTGCTTTATGAAGTTTACACGAATGTCAGATATTCAAATTAAACTACTTTTTTACCGCGGATTTTATCGTCGTATACTCGTATTTCAGTCTGCCCGTGACCATGACACCTGCAAAGGCGTCAAAAAGTGAGGAACTAAAACCTTAATAAATACCGTGATAAAATCCGTCAAAAGAGGTTTTTTTTCAAAGTCTCAGCATACGTGACCACAAACACATACATTAGTAAACCACACCGAATGTATGTGTATGTATGTGTGAACATAAGTGCCCGTGTATGGGACATTTTTTTGTGATAGACCCTATCCAGTGTAAACAATGTCAACACTTGAAAGCAGAGAAATACATCAATTATATTGTATCCATCATTCTCTCCATTGTAATTATAACTTATGTTCTAAATACTTCCTGATGCGTAGTCTCAATTAAAATACTCGATAAATTGCGAAACGATTCATAATCATGGATAAAAGATAAAGATAAGAGTCTACTTAGAATTACGCTTTGAAGGGCAACAATGAGTAGCTCCCGTTCAGGGGCCCGAGTCCGCTACTTTAAGTCAGTGAGTGGCGGGTTAATAAACGTTCCAGTGTACTTGTTTTTGTGCCTAATTTTCGTATTCAGATAATTTTAGTTTAATGACAAATGTAGACCTACTTGCCACTGTTATCATTGTAGGATTGCAAGGGACTGTTCTTGTCTGAATACGAAAATTAGGCACAATAACAAATACACTGGAACGTTTATTAACCCGCCACTCACTGACTTAAAATAGCGGACTCGGGCCCCAGTGCTCTAACTAGGAACAGACAGTGCGAAAATCTTCCTAGCAACTGTCTTGCTGTGTGAAGAAAATAAAAAGATTAGTGTCATTGTAGATAGTTAAAGATAAATCTATACTCATATAATAAAACTAAAGTTATTTTTCGTTTCAACGCGCTGTTTCTAAAACTACCTTTCGGGATTTACTTAACTTTACATTACGTGCTTTCTCTATATGGGAAGAGGCCTGTGCCCGGCAGTGGGACGTTTATAGGCTGGTATTATTATTGTTTATTATTATTATCTGAGAAATATGAAGTAAAGTAAATAAATTAGTTAAAATACTTGATTAGTAATGTAATAGTCTATTGTCGTATCGTAGAGATCAATGCTCGGTTCTTCCCTTTCCCCGTCCTTTATAGGGCTTTGCCCTCCATCGCGACAATAACAATACATTATTATTTATAGCTCTTACTTTTACGCAGTTTTCTAAGATAATTACTATTCATAATAATAAATAGACCTTGGATTAAAAAGCTAATAAATTATGGCAGCCAATTAACGTATAATAAAGGGGTTTATTTGTGCAAAATGCAGCTGTTAAGATAATGTTGAAATTAAGATAGAGTTAAGTCGTTTGCAGGATTTGCGTCAATTGCAGAATACGTCACAGTTTATGCGCACGCGCACGAGATGTCCTCAAGAATTTATAGTTTACTGTAAGCGGGGTGACATGCTATAACAATGGTAATGATGCAGGTGAACGTTAGTGTACCGGAAATTATGCAAAAAGTAGGTAATTTTCTTTTATACTTAAAAGAACTCCTTTATTATATACTCGTATCTTCATTGTTTTTTTATCAAGTGCGTCAAACACAGACCATTCAAATAAAAGCACTAAACGTAACTAACAATTTATTAAAAAATAAAATAAAATGAGAAAGTATAACCTTTCAGGTATTGGGAATTGATTATAACCTGCTTGGTCCTTCCAAGAAAATAATCGAAAAATGTACAGTTTAGTATACAATTAATACTAAACTGTACATACATTTTCGATGCAGTATACAGGATGTTAAGAAAACCCTGTCCGACCCGAAAGAGTGATTATAGGGCTCACAATCAAATGCCCAAATAAAATATCTAATTTGGAAAATTCATGATAGAAACAATAATAATGGATTTTGAAATAACCATTTTTTGCCCCGAAATTCCCTAAATTTGAGATTAAAACAAAAACTACAACACCAATGTCGCTGGTATTTTTGGGGGCCTTTTGTTTGGTCATTAGGTAGCATCTATGATGACGCCGACTCTCTCTCTTAACTTTTGAGAAAAAAAAAAAATTTTAGGTTTTAATTTTTTTTCTACGTTTTTGTCATCAGATATTGATACCTAACAACACCTTCACGGATCGGACAGGGTTTTCTTAACACCCTGTATATTCATACCTAGTTGTAACTTAAATGACGTTTTTTGTAAATTGAAATACGACTTCACTGTAACAATTGATTACATGCTATGTACGTACGCATTACAGTACTGCGGTACATATGTACAAACATATTAATATTTAAATATTTTATTTACGTATTAAATTGATTCAACACGTAATTCCAATTTATTTGACGTTACTGTTACGTAGTAGGTGTAAGAAAATATAATTCGTTTCAGCATTTATTTTTATATGAAACAAATAACTAAGTAAGTACCAAGTATTTATTTTGTTTTCTGATCTTTGGATTAGTTATTTATTTATAATTAAGCATGTAGAATGTAGATGCAAAAGTCTCTTAGTAAAAGGTGCAGTTGCGCACTCTGTAGGTACTAATGTATTTTTTTATATGATACAAAGCGGCAGTTAGGCCAGCCTTTGCCCTGCAGTGAGTTTTTCCTAATGCTCTGGCTACAGGCCTTAAGGTCCTCGCGAAAATTCCGGTGAAGCAGTCAAAGCCTTCGCTCAGGTTAACTGCAAAGATCACTACAACAAAAAAAAACAACGATTTCTAAAATAAACAAGTAACAGAGCCAATTTCTGTTTCGAATTTGACGTCATAAAAACTGCGAGCATCGGATCGATTGATAGGCTCAAAACACAGAACACTTTCCTAATAGAAAAACGTGCGACCCATGAATTCCATGAATCGATATTCCGTTTGATATTTGATGTAACACGATACACTCTGGAGATTGGACTACACAGTGCCAGAATTTTGATTAAATTATCGATCTTTGAAGGTTAGGCCAAACAGGCCTTTATTGTTTAGGGCTATTTAGTATAACTGTTACTTTTACTTGCAATAATTTCTTGTTAGATCCGCAAAGCATGGTGCATAACCCCTTTGTACAGTATAATAGGGATAAACATTCTACAGTCCGTCAGTTAGATAATAAAAAAATATTACACACATGTTTTGATCTGTCAAAATAAGAAAAACTACTTGGATAGAGCGGATTTTGGTTAAGGAGCAGGGGCTTGCCACGTGAAATTATGCAAAATAACTTAGTGCAAAATGTACTGAGTTTTAACGACAAGCAAATAACTCTCAATTTCTTTTTATTATTTATCTGAACATAAATTTACACGAGACCAAAAAAACTTCAACTTTTCAACAAGAGTACAGAATCTGTACATCTTAGTTTTTAATGTATTATACCTACCTATTAGATGCTGACTGACAATTGTTCCTTTAACAACGAGAGACTAAACATACAGAATCATTTACAATTAAACTATGGCTTTAACTCTCATAAGGTATGAAAAGATTAATTACCGCATAAAATATTAATGCCAGACAAACACGCAGGTGTCAATGGTTGTGTAAGATGGTGGCGGATGTTTATTTAATTGATTCATTGAATGATATTAATAATATTGTGATTGTGTAACTTGTTTAGATAAATAAAAGTAATCATTGTCGGCTCTTTGTCTTTCTTCCGCTTACGAATCATTATATTTACAAATAATATTTTCTATAGTATACGGAACCGATTACCAAGCAAGTTTCTCATCAAGTTACTACTAGCTCATTGGAATATTCACATAATCATAACATTTTAATTTAATTAACATTTTAATTTATAAAATATTTATCAATTATTTAAATACCATACTTATTTTGATATCAAATCGAAGTTCATAGTCATAATTATCATATTTATCGTCACCAAATATAAATTCATAACAATTTTATACCGTGTCTAAACATAATAATTTCTGTCAGTTTTCTTGAATAGAGCATAAACCAGAACTTCGTAATTGTAGTTAAAATTATTTCTATTCATCCACATCACTTCAAAGAAAGATATACGTCAGAGTTCTCAAGGAAGATTAGGCTCAAGTTTACGTTCGAAGGCACATACAACAAGTTTATAACTTTATAAGTCCCGTAGGTCACCGGCCACCGCACATTATAAAATCATAGGAATGTACCCTAATCTTTGAACATCCCTTCTATACAGAGTTCGTTTTACTTTACATACAGAGTATTTAACTGACATATTATATCATTCATCATCATTAGCCCATTCTTACACAAGGCAACGCAAGTCTCCTATTACGGACGATTTTGGACAAGCAACTGCCGCCATACAAGCCATAGATGTTCGTACATAGGCGCGCGTCTTCTGAGACTAAAGTCGTCGGCTATCGGAGACTTGTGTCGCCTTGTGTACGAACAAGCCTACTTTTCATGTTTGCAACGCTTTTCATAAAGATCACCTTTTCAATTTGTTGGTGGAAATATTTCTGAATAAATGTTTTCGTAAACTTTTAGGAGTTATTTTGGAAATATGTATGTTTGTTTATGTAAATTCTGTTGAGTTCTTGAGTAATCTTGTTTCAAATGTTGTATCATCTTCAAAAGGCCAAGGGTATATATATATTTTGTTACTAAGCCAATTTAGCTTGGGTTCGTATAGAGGTTCCTTTCTAGTACAAGATGAATAATTATTCTGGACGTTCACACACTAGATGAAGGCATTTCACATATTGTATCTACAAATTGGGTATTCCAAATTTATTTATTGTCGTCTCAATACTGCGTTCTTAAAGTCCATTTTGCCTTACATCTGTTCGTACTAGTTAGTGATTGAAATTACGCTGTGATGACCACCCTTTCTATAAGGGTTGCAGAGGATATTGACTTATTGACTAGTATATATTTATATATGCGTACACTGGCGTACAGTGCACTAGATACTGTCTAACGATTTATTTTCAGGTATCATAATGCCTGATATATTAAATATAGAGTGACTGTTTCAGAAAAATGTCTCTATTGTCTAAAGTTTTAGTCTTAGATGCTTGAAAGTAAATGACGTAAGATTATCATAGATATCTTTTGCCGTCTAGCTTTTTACAAGCTATGTTGGGGTCTACTCCCAGTCCTACCGAACTAGCTAAATACTGTATTTATCCGGATTGACATACAGATATGTCAATCCGGATAAATGAAATCAAGATCCTAGGTGGATATTTTGGAGTCAGCTTTAGACTGGCTGCGTCCTTACATACATTTTAGCAGTTCAGCAGTTATATAACAAATTTTCAGCTTTCCTATAACAGTAACTTCATCCAAAGTAGTAGTATTATTACGTACGTGTAGCGGTTATGTTGCAACTCATTGTTACTATTGTTATGTCCACTTGTTGATTGTTACCCCGCCCCTCCCGAGCCGCCTGTAACACCCCCCCTCTGGCGCAGCATTGCATCACACTGTATTGTTTTAGAGTATGCGTGAAACGTAATTGAATTGTTTATTTTATGGATCGAAAGTATTGGAAACGGAGCGAATTGTTTGTTTGTTGTCATTGATATAGAAGTTTTAGAAGAGCAGTTTCAATAAATAGTAAATACCGTGAATAGGTAATACATTGCATCGTTATTTTTTCAGAAGAGTGTTTTATAATATAGATACTTTAAATCAGAAAGAACAGCATATAGGCTACTATACTCTTCTTTCAGACCACAGTCTACAAAGAAGATATTCTAAATTATATTATTGTATAACTATTATATATGTAATTGTTTGTTTAGCTAAAGAACTTTGCATGTACATACTTTGGTAATAGCACCAAGCACTTTTCAAGTAAGTCCATAATTAAAAGTTCGTACGTGATCAAAATGTACTTAATTAATTATATTATCGTAATATTTTTTTTCTGATTCACAATACGCTTGTGTAAAATCTTAGCAAACATTCCTAGATACAGTTAAATCAAGTATTTTTATCAATATAATATCAATGAATTTATCAT
This sequence comes from Autographa pulchrina, assembly GCA_905475315.1. Taxonomy (NCBI): domain Eukaryota; kingdom Metazoa; phylum Arthropoda; class Insecta; order Lepidoptera; family Noctuidae; genus Autographa; species Autographa pulchrina. The sequence goes on from FR997775.1 coordinate 7,513,869, forward strand.
TTTAATATACTTTATCTGACAGATTTTAGGAGGTCTGACGTAACATAAAAACTATTTTTTTAATTGTTCCAAATTAAGCGATAATAATATTATTATGTCGTTTGCTTATGTAAAGTGGAAAGGAATAACATTCGACTTTAAATAGGTAATCACATGATGTTTTAGATTAAATCGTTAGGACTGTGTTACGACATTATACGATATAAATCTTTCTATATAATTTACTATATTCTCTGATTAGATTCTATCTATTGACAAATTATTTTGTTTTCCATGTCCTGTCTGTCTATTATCAAGAGATGTCACCTGAATGATTCGTTGGACACGATTTGCGAATAACATGTTTACGTTTCTAAGTAACTGCATTTCAACGATAAGTTAAGGTCAATGAACGATTAGGATTAGAACACGTCAGGACAAGTTACACTGGCTTTAAGTGCTTTTAAACCCATTGAATACTGAATATGTATCAGTTCTTTATTAGAAGTTACGTTAATTGATTCTATTTTTCTGTTGCTTGAGCAAAAGGCTGGTGTTTGTAAAACACTAGCAAGCCAAACAAAACTATTTGGACATACCTTTCTCTAGAATTACTCTATCCACTGGTGAAAACCAGATGAAAATCTGTTCGGTAGTTTTTGAGTTGATCGCATTCAGAAAGACGCGGTGGGGGACTTTGTTTTATTATATAAATGGACTAGCGGTCGCCCGCGGCTCCGCCCGCGTGGACCATTGGATTTATTTTGGATTTTTCCAAAATAAAATTTAGCCTATGTTACTCGTGGATAATGTAGCTTTCGAATGGTGAAAGAATTTTTAAAATCGGTCCAGTAGTTTTTGAGCCTATTCATTACAAACAAACAAAGTTTTCCTCTTTATAATATTAGTGTAGATAGATAGATATAATACGAAACCATGTAAATGTTAACTTTCATTATATCTAATAAAGTACATACTAGTTGCACCCCGCAGATTTACGCGCGTTATTTCCTTTTTCAAGTACTTATCAGGTTTTATAACCTAATAAGTACTATATATATATATATATACTAATCATATGAAAATTTTATAGATGATAAAATTGAAAATTTTCAGTCAATTTCGAATAGACTTTTCAAAATCTCTTTACATTCTGCTATTACTTTAATTCGTTTTTGTTGTTTTGGTCCAAAATTTACATATTTTCTTCGTTCTTCACGACTATGGAAACATTTGCCGCTTTTGGAAAAAGTCGATAAAATTATTCGGTCCACGTTAACGTCAATTTTTAACGTAACGTTGGATGACCGAGCTTGGACCCAAGCCACGCTGCCGATCCGATTTGGTGGGCTTGGTGTACGTAAAGTTTCCAGTCTAGGCTTACCAGCATTTTTGTCTTCGGTCCACAGCACTGAAAAATTAACCAGGCAAATCTTAGGGTCTTCTCTGGTTGATTTTCAGATTCTGTGCATGACTGAGGCAGTAAATAGTTGGGAATTGTCCTGCCCGGGCACAGATCTACCCGAGCAACGTTCTTCTCAGAGGCAGTGGGACGAGCCGCTTTGCAGTTTGATACGGAAAGAATTAATTAATACGTCAATCAACACTGCAGAGCGCGCGCGTCTCCTGGCTGTGGGAGAATGGGAATCGGGCCTCTGGTTACAGGCACTTCCGTCAACCACTCTTGGTACGATTTTGGATGACAATACTTTCCGGCTCGCCATCAGTTTACGTTTAGGTATACCTTGTGTCGCATGTCATCGGTGTCAATGCGGTGAAACAGTCGATTGCCTCGGTCACCATGGCCTGTCCTGCAGCAGGAGCGCAGGACGTATATCCCGTCACGCAAATATTAATGACATTATTCGTCGTGCTCTTGTCATTGCCGGTGTACCAGCTGTTTTGGAACCCAATGGTTTGGTGCGCAGCGATGGTAAGAGACCTGACGGTATGTCATTGTTGCCTTGGAAATTGGGTCGGCCTTTGGTGTGGGACGCAACGTGCGTCGACACCCTTGCGCCATCCCACGTTCTAAGTTCGGCGGCCTCTCCTGGAGCTGCTGCTGGAGCAGCGGAGACCCTTAAACGGCGAAAGTATAATAACCTAATGGGTAATTATATTTTCGAGCCGTTTGGGGTTGAAACGCTCGGGTCATGGGGTCCGAGTGCACGAAATCTTTTTAAAGAACTGTCAAAACGTTTGGTAGACTCTACTCGTGATCAGAGAGCTGGTTTGTTCCTTGCACAGAGAATCGGCATAGCCATTCAACGTGGCAATGCTGCCAGCCTTCTGGGCACGTTTCCCGCCATTGACAGGGATGACGATGAGTATTTTGACGCGTGTTAGTTTTATTTATCTATATAAGATTTAATTTTAGTCTTTGTTTGTTCATTATCTAGTAAAAAAGTACTATATTATGTGTGCCAAATTAAGTCCATTTTGACGGGCCTGTTGGTCTAGTGGTTAGTGACCCTGACTGCTATACCGGAGGTCGTGGGTTCGATTCCCACCCAGGACAAATGATTGTGTGATGAGCACGATCATTTGTTCTGGTTGTCTGGTCGTAATTTATCTATAATATGTATGTATTTAGAAATATATAAGTATGTTTATCAGTGGTCTGGTTACCATAACACAAGCTCTGCTTAGCTTGGGATCAGATAACCGTGTGTGAGTTGTCCCGGAATATTATTATTATTATTTAGTACATAGTTATTTTCCTAATAGAGATAATAAACATCCATGTTTACAATTTTTGGGCAAAACATTTCGCATTTACGCCAATAAATAACAATGCTTTACTCTATTTAAATAATGTTTTCTAACAATCTTTCTCAAATAATATCTGTAACAAAGGCAAACAATTTGTTTTCGATACGCTGAAATTCATTATTTATTCAAGAGTGAAAAATCTCTCACCAAAGCACTTTCCTTGAATTCTGTAAACATTGCTGAAGGAAAAACTGTTTTAATATTAATTCTGTTTGAATTGCTTTTGTTATGTATTTTTACTTTTAAGGTAAGTACTTCTAATTCTAAATTTCTGAGTGTTTTTCGTCATGGTACTTGGTAGGTACAATAACGTTTCCGAACTTCCATATATTAAGAAATATAACAAAAAATACATAATCGTCTCTAATAAATAATACTTACTAAGGTACCTAACAGTAATTTTTGATAAAAATATTTTTTTTTTTAAACATCCATTTTTCACAAGCCAACCTAGACCGATTGGTTTTTCTTTTTATCATATTATTAAGTCTTTGTCAAAGCTTGAACAAAATGGATCTATTAACATATTTAAGTTAAGTACATTATTGTCTTAAATAACCTGAAGTACATCCATTGTTCAGATATCTAGCACCTGTTATAACAAATTGCGTATTGCAGGAAATGCTAGCTGTTGTACTAAAAGTACAGAAAAACTTGGCTCGGCCGGCTCGCTTCCGCATTGATTATTGCGTGCTACTCAAAAGTACTGTATAGTCGGATGGCCGGCGTTTTATGCCGTATCTAAAACGTACGCTCCCGTTACCGGACCCGTACGCAAATCCTCCCCTGTTGATGGCCAATTAGAAATATTTATTAATTTATTTTATTTGGTGGTATGGTGCGCAAACTTGGGCTCTCACCAACGTTCAAAAATCCCATCTCGGTGTTTGCCAACGTGCTATGGAGCGCAGCATCCTCGGAGTTCGGCTCACGGATCATGTAAGGAACTCCCTACTGCGCTCCAAGACTCAAATAGCGGACGTGGCCCTGAAGGCTGCCAAATTGAAATGGGACTGGGCCGGACACGTGTGCCGTATGTCAGAAGGACCGTGGGCGAAAGCCTCTACAAATTGGGTTCCTAATAGACGGAGGCCGCGTGGAAGACCCAGGCGGAGATGGAGGGATAAACTAAACGCATACAAAAAGGAGTGGCAACAAATAGCAAACAATAGAGACCTGTGGAAAGAAGGAAGGAAGGCCTTTGCCCTGCAGTGGGACAGTTCAGGCTTTAAATAATAATAATTATTATTATTTTATTTATTTATTTATTTAATTTTAAGAAGGCTTACAGACTAATACAATATTACATAGCTAATAACATACAGTAATCATATCGCTAACGACAAGCCTCCACAGATAATAGACACACACGTCGATTACAATTAATAATACTAAAAATGTTGCGTGCCATATTTTTTTTTTGTTTTTTAATTTTCATTTATAGTCATAAAATACACTTAGTGATAGTTATTAAATGTATTATTGATTTCTTTAGCCAGTACATAATGTGTTTTAGACGTGAAATATGTACTTGTTCTACCAAAAATCCTGCCGGCCCTGTAGCCAAGTGGCATTTCTACAAGCGTTGACAATGAATGGAAATGACATTTAATTTCGGTAAGTCACGTGACTTAGTCTTGTCACTTCCATACATTTTAGCGATTCGATTAGCGTTTGGCGTTAACGCTTATATAAATGTCACTTGGCTAGAAGGGCTGGTATTTACTTGAATCTTGTATTGAAAGCTGACCTCAACATAGTTTAGAAAAAGTTAGGCATCATTTGTGTACTACTTTAAATAACTCTTCAGTATTTAATAATGATTGCGTGTAACCGCGATTCCAATACAAGAATATGTCGATTTATATGTTATGTAGGCTAGATAAATGTATTATCGAAAATTTGTAAATGTGAATGTGTATGCAATTTGAGTATGTTATGTAACCAAATGCCGGTCAGCTGGTTTGGTGGATAGGTCATTCTTGTGTCATAATAGTATTCATACTATTAAATACGATGTTTATAAGAACTGATGATTTTACATCGGATCGATGATAGATATAACACATTTATTGTTTTCAAAATTAATATTTTATGTTTTTATTTATTATTTATTTATTAAATACTTCTTGCACACAATGTACAATGGCGGACTTAACGCCTTAGGCGTTCTCTACCAGTCTACCTTTGGGTGGTGGAGAGAAAGCATAGGTAGGTGCCAAGAAATTTAGACGAAACACATATAAACCTACATATATTACAACATACATTATTATTAATATATATATAAATAAATGTATATATACATATATATAACTATATAAATATGTACACTACATATACTACTTATACTTACATATCAAGAAAAATAAATAGAAAACGAAATACTGTTATGATTCTGCTAATTTCCCAAGAATGTGGTTACGTAAATTTACTTTGAAGGTGTGACGGCTGTTTAACATCCTGATCTCTTGAGGTAACTCATTCCAGAGAAGAATAGATTTAACAAAGAAGGAAGAATGAATAATATCAGAACGATGTGCAGGGCAGAGTAGAAGACGATTTTTTGAAGAGCGTAGACTTTTGTCATGATGTGAACCAAGATTTTCGAAGTGAGAAGTTAAGTAGGAAGGTGAAGTAGGTGTGTGAAGAATAGAAAAAAGAGTGGTCAACGCCCTCATCTCACGACGCTGCCTTATAGGTAGCCATCTGAGTTGCGTTCGATACACTGAAACATGATCGTACTTGCGAAGATTAAAAACGAATCGAATGCAATTATTGAGAAGCCGGTCAAGTTTGTTGAGCAGATCTGCATTCAGGTCATAGTAGCAAACATCACCATAGTCAATTATGGGGAAGATTAAGGTTCGCATAAGCATCGCTTTCACATTGGACGGAAGCAAATTTTTCAGGCGGTAGAGGAACCGTAGCATGTTCGTAACTTTTTGGCTGACAGCTGCGACTTGTGCTTGCCAGTTAAATGTGGAGTCCATATGTAAGCCAAGGTTCTTCACGTTGTCACTGTAAGGTAATACCATGCCATTGAAAACTATAGGTGGCAAGCCGAAAGTATCAACTTTCCTTATATTTCTCGAGCTACCAATAACTATGGCTTGGCATTTACCAGGGTTGACTGCCACCCCAAACCTGGCAGCCCAATTTTTTACAACCACTAAGTCCTCATTGATTTTCCCGAGCGTGACAGCCAACTCATCAACAGAAGTATGACGATATAACTGCAAGTCATCGGCATACAGATGATACGAACACTGAAGCTCAGGAGTAAGTAAATTTATAAATACTGCGAAGAGAAGAGGTGAGAGTATGCCGCCTTGCGGAACGCCAGCATCCAAATTACACCAGGTTGACGAGACTTCGTCCACCCGAACCGACTGCTGGCGCTCCCGAAGATAAGAAGAAAACCAGTCTAATGCATTGGAAGAGACCATGAGATATGACAGGATAGAAAGAAGGATATCGTGACTGACGGTATTAAACGCATTAGAGAAATCTACTAAAACCAACACAGTCAGGTTAGCGTCTTCCACGGCGAGTCTAATATCGCCAGTTACTTTGAGAAGGGCAGAGGAAGTGCTATGGCCTGGCCTAAACCCAGATTGAAATTGGCTCAAAAGCTTGTTTTCGTAAACAAAACGAGTGAATTGTTTATGCGCACAAGCCTCTAGCACTTTGGATAAGAAAGGCAGGATTGAGATCGGACGGAAATGGTTGGGGAGTGTTGGATTAGAAATCTTAGGAAGAGGACAAACGTACGCTTTCCTCCAAAGCGAAGGAAATACTCCGGAGAAAAGGGAAAAGTTCACAATATGGGTGATGACAGGTAGAATTGGGACTAAGATAGAAATAATCATATGGCGACTAATGTTGTCACAGCCCACCGCTTTTGATTTAATAGAAAGGATAATCTTTTTGACCTCTTCCTCATCGACTGGCGAAAAACTAAAAGTATTGATATCAGGACGCGATAGCCCAGAAATGTAGTTAAGAGTATCCTGTCTGATTACATAATCCACATTGGAAGAAGTGCAGAAATGACTATTTAAAGTATCTAAGCTGATTGAGTTAGGTAGGTCTAAATGCCGCGATTTGCCAATACCGAGTGTTCCGAGAAACTTCCAGATATCAGCAGGAGAAGAAGAGGAGATATTGTTTAGAATATGGCGGCGTTTGGCGTTACGTATCATGAGATTACACCGATTCCTTGCAGTTTTAAATTGAGCCCAATTTTCATCTGTACGGTCTTTTTTAAACTTCCGAAATGCACGATCTCTCCTACGCATTGCAATCTTAATAAGCCTGGTCATCCACGGTGCTGGTAGTCGTTTCACTCTTACTCTCTTAACTGGTGCATGGAGATCATACAAAGAGTTCACCCGGTTGTTAAAAATATTAAGCTTATCATCCACTGAGTCAGCTTCCATCAATGGAGTCCAATTGATATCGGAAGCATCCTTAAGGAGCTGATCAACGTCCATACGCGCAAAGCAACGCCTATGCAAAACCTTAGGCTTGGACTTAGGAGGTTTAAGGATATAGGAGAGGAAAATAAGGTCGTGATGAGAAAAGCCGGGAGCAATAAACTGACCATGAGAGGAAATAAGGGAAAGGTTGGAAGTTAGGATTAAATCCAGCCAGGAATCATCACCTGTTGTAGATCGGTGAGTTGCCTGTAAGGGCAGGATGTTTAAGCTGGATGATTCCACAAGATGAAGGAGTTTTCGGGATCGAGGAGAATTAGGAGCAAGGAGATTTGTATTGAAATCACCCATGATGATGTAGTGTGCATACTCAGAACCCAGCGATTCTAAAACCGATTCAAAATCAGTGAAGTAATCGATGGAAGGGGGGCAATACACAACACCAACGACGGCCTTAGCTCCTTTAACTGAAACCTCTAGAAAGAGATATTCAGCACTAGCCTGATGACCAGAAGAAGCAGCCAAGACCTTGTAAGAAAAGTCAGATCGAAGGTATATTGCCACACCACCCCCTCTTCTCCCAAGCCGATCATTCCGAACAAGAACAAAACCAGGAAGGGGGTACGAGGTAGACAAGAGATTTGGTTTGAGCCAACTCTCGGAGATCAGGATGGCATGCACATTAATGTTAGAAAAGGTTTCAAAGAGCTCACTATAGTGACTAGCAACACTTTGTGCATTAATGTGACACACGTTAAACATCTTGTCCGATTGATTGAATTGTGTTCTCAGAGTATCTCCCAGAGTATCGGTCAAAGAGCAGAAACTACCATCACTATCACACGCATCTAAGGATTCATTAGCAGAATGGAAACTATCATTATCTGAATACATAAATAATAAATATAATAGATAAAATTAATTTATAATAATTAAATAAGTTATTAAATTAATAAATTAAATGATTCTAAAAAAATAAATAAGTTTACTTCCTCGACTTCACCCGCCAGCTAACACCAATAAATAATAAATCTAAATTACATAACGTGTAAACAAAACGTAATAAATAAACACCAATTCGTAATATTATCCACATAATTTCTGAACGACATTATTACTTCTATAATCTGTGTATGTTCGACTTTGACATTTGCGTAATCTAACTAAAATAATGACAGTGACAATGACACTAAAGATTTAATGCTTCGGTCGATTGATTTGTGCAGAGAAAAAACAAAACTAACTTCATTATTAATTATTGAGGGTAGAGAATTAAGTATCTACAACATTACAAGTAAAGTAAAGAAAGAATTGGGATACACTAAAGAGACTAGAACAAACATAGACAAGAGAAAACAACAATTTACGAAGAAATCTAATTAATCTAACAAACAGTAAGTACTTACTTTAACAAACAGTTACTAATTAATACGCCAAAACGCAAATGCCAGTCGTCACATACCAGTTTTAATTCAGTTCCAGAAACCTCTCAAGTAGTCGGCGAAGGAGAAGACTTAGTTGGGTACTTCTCCAGGAGCGGCTTCAACTCGTCAATCGAAGCAATCTTGTGGCGACTCCCATCCGAGGCCCTAATGACAATCACGCCGTCCTGCGTCCAACATGAACGCATTCCGAAGTGCTGCCGTGCCTGAGTGAAGATGGACTGCCTAGTCTTCGTCAGAAACTCCTTGGCTGAGATTTTGGATCCCTTCAAGCCAGTCTTCGCCTTCCATATCAGAGATTTAACTTCCAGACTGGAGAACCTCACGAGAATGGGCCTCGGGTGATCCTTACTAGGACTGCCAAGCCTGTGGGCAACTTTAATGTTGGCAGCTGTAATGTTCCCGAGAGCCAATTTACTATGGACAATATCTATAATTTTGGAAGAACAGTCTTCATTCTCAGCTTCAGGAAGTCCTTGAAACACCAATGCCTTCCTCCGGTGCCTCATCTCCAGTGCATCAATGTGCAGAACGCACTCAGCGATTTGCTTTCTTAGCAACCCCAACACACTGTAGATTAGTTCCCTGAAGGCCCGGAACTCCTCTGCAACCTTGGCTACCGTGTCCTTCACAGGCCCTGCTGCTTGAATTTGGGCTCCGAGTTGATCCATCTTCTTGGTGAAATTTTCTTCAAGGCTCTTCTGAATGGACAAGATCTCCAATAGTTGGGACATTATTTCTTGTGAATATTAATTATTGTGCCTAATTTCTGTATTATGTAAATAGTTCTGTGGCTAGATGTGATTAAGGTGATGTGGCAGGTGGTGTTTATAGTGCACAACTATTACATTTATGTTATCCAATGTAAGTAATTGGCCTTTAAATTTGGTTTAATGAAAAAAAACTATTAAAAAAACTATTAAATATATTTTTAAAACACTCAGAGTTTCTGAGACATGTAGTTACTTTTTCTACACCTACCGCCCAAAAAAAAAAAAAAAAAAAAAAAAAAAAAAAAAAAAAAAAAAAAAAAAAAAAAAAAAAAAAAAAAAAAAAAGAAAAAAAAAAAAAGCAAAAAACTTTTTATCACCACATTAAATTCCTTTCGGTAGTAATTTATAACATAATTTTATGTTATTTCTAGTTTCAACAAGATAAGTCAAAAGGTCTAATAAAGTCAGTCATGTATTATAAAATAGTGAGACTAAAAACGAACCGATCAAACAATTTGATGAAAGAGTTATTAAAAAAAAGGTCGTAAATCAATTGTATTGTAGGTAATAGTTCACCTATTAACATATTACGATAAATTGTTTTGTTGACTGTCTCGTTGGCCTAGTGGCTTTAAGCGCGACTGCTACGCTAGAGGTCTTGGGTTCGATTCCCAAGTCGACCAAGATGTTATTGAGTTTTTCTATGAAATTCTCAGTAGCCGGTCGGAGTTTGGATTTGTGCCCGGTTAGTGGCAATAGGCTCGCCCCCTATTACATGGGACCTAAACATACCGGCGAACTGTGGGTGTACATTGGTACACCTCTGCCTAACCCTTCGGGGATACAGGCGTGATGGTATGTTGTGTTACGTTTTATTGATACTTCTTCTCAAGGCATTTCATTGACTTCTATCACACTGAGTTACAATGCCTGAATATATTGGATAGCCAAGGAGGTAACAAGTAAAATATCGCTCATCCGCTGCTTTAACTTGTATTGTTTTCGTTCACAATAATAAACTTATTCACATACGAAACGTCGCACAAGGCATCATAACAAACGGAAACCTTCATAGGAAATTCAGCCTTATACGCTTAATCATAAGGATGAAAATGGTATGCTGTATTCTTGTGTATTGTAATGGACGTCGTTGGATGGTTGTACCTGCTGTATATTGTTCATGAGTCATTGTGATTAACCCTATACGACCAATCAGGAATCCTCATTGTCTTCAAAACAATTAGGTGTAGTTTCTAGAAATTTTATACGATACCTAACATAATTATTTGGTTGAATTTTGATAGCCGACTTGTTATGATAGTAAATAATACTAATTTCACATTATTTTTAAATATCAGATGTTTTTAATAATACAGTGAAATCAGTGTGTCTAACCTGTTTAGGAAAAACTTTGCAATTACAACTTTATTTCAAAGGAATAAAGTTCATTTTTGTAATTCCGTGATGTTATTACAGTTCATGATTTTGATTAAACGAGTATCATGTTACAATCAGAAATAATACGATACATCTGGCTACCTAATTAGTAGATTTAAACGTTCATTGATCCACTGCACACAAGGTACACGCTAATTTAAACCTTTAGACAAGGGTTTATGACCTCTTTTTCCTTATTTCTATGATAAACCGTATGATAAATTGTATAAGGGCATTATGATTTTGAAAACATACACCCTTATACATACATAATATACTCATTTTTTTTTGGAACTGTTATGCAGGTTCTAAATTCGAATTAAGGAATTCGATTTTAGTATTATTATACTATTTAGAATCTTCTTATCTCCAAGTCCATCTATTAAAGTCTTTTTATCTCCATGATTAAGAGATAAAAAAGTTCTTTGTTACAGGCACATAATGTGTAGTAAAGAAATAAAAATAAAACTTACGCGTATTAAGCACATCTAAAAAGGTCTAGGTTAAGCTAATTGTTTATTTAAAAGCATTACAATTTAAGCGTATTATATTTTTTCATGAGTCATTGTTTACATGGTTAACAATAATCTGATTAAAAACAGTCACTGTTGTTTTTATTTTTACTATTTGTTTACAATCATTACGCAACTTACTTTTTAAATACAGGATATGTTAATAAACATTTTTGCCATGTATTTTGGCATTTAAGTATATCACCAAAATTATTGTAGACCAAATTATCTTTTTAAATAGAAATGCAATATATTTTGTTCTATTAAAAAGGAAAGGAGTTTCGTGGTAGCCTAGCGGTTCAATGAACGGATTTGTATGCACGAGGTTGCAGGTTCGAACCCGGGCAAGTACCAATGTAACTTTTCAAAGTTATATGTACTTTCTTAATTATTCTAAGACACTTCTGACAATCATTGCTCGTGCTTTCTCTATATGGGAAGAGTCCTGTGCCCAGCAGTGGGACGTTTATAGGCTGGATTATTAAAAAGGAACACAAAACAATTAAAAAAATATATGTATGTATAATATTGTAAAAGAGGATAGATATTCTACTATTTTAAATTTAGAATGTTATCGAATCTTTCGACGCCATCTTAAAATTCGTATTTTGTTTTCAATTTGCACACAACAATATTATTAGTTGTTTATACATGATAAACATTTCCAATTTGCATAATAGATACTGACGGATAAGGGCATTACACATCGATTCACTTTTAGGTCGAGTTTTATTGACATTATTCAATAGAATAACAAAGTCACTTCGTTTTAAGGTTACCGAGAGGATAATTAAAGATCATGTCTTGTAAATATTTGCATTACAAGTTGTTTACACAGAATTTATTAGTATTCTCGTATTTCATTATTGAATTTCGACATTCCTAGATTATAATAGTATTTGTCAACAGGGAATTAATAAAATCCTTTTTTGTTTTTTTTTAAGTATTGACATTTAGCTATAGAGTGGTTTAGTCTTTACACACAAAATAAATATTGTTTAAGAGTCTGTATTAAGTGCCAAATCTGACTGTCTGGCGAAGCTATTTTAAATGAATCTTAAAGATAGATAATAGGGTTTTTTTTAGATAGTTTACATTCTACGGTTACATATTTTTTTGAATTATATATGATGCTTGTGTACCAACAGTCATTCATACAAGTCATGCGTTTTTATACCCCTTAATAGGCAAATAATGCCCTGTTAAATGCAATAAGCAAACAGTTCTATAAACGTCTTTGTTATGAGAAAAACGTGCAGATAAACAAATATATTACTCGACAAACAATCGATTCACTTTATCACCTTTTGAATGGTAAACTGTCATTGATATATGGTATTGATGTTGCAAGTTATTTATTAAGTTGACATATAGCCAAGAGGGTTGGCTTTTAAAACTGTGTAAAATAAAAATTGTGCATCAAAACGCAGTCTTTCTAAGAGACAGTTGTGTCTCGTAGCTTGAAATCGGAATAATTTATTTTCTGGACAATACATAAAGCAGACAGTGTAGAGCTTAAAAGAAAAGCAAAATTATATTACAGAAAGATCATTAGGAGTCAGCTTTCCACAAAATACCAAAATATAATTCCCAGCTGAAAGTTTCATCATGGAAAAGGTATTCAAACAATGAAAATACCTATTCAAACATTGATCTGCAGCATAAACAACATATGTATGGAAAACAGTATATTTTGGATTATAAATCTTTGATGAGAAAGTGGACAGCTGAAAACAATCAGCTTAAAGTCCAGTCATCCAAGTCTTATGGCACATTCGAATGATGCCTTTGGGTACTAAACAAAAAGGTTTATTTGTACTCTAACCAGTACTTAAGCGCCTAAAGGGCCTTCCTTCGTATAAACAATCCTATGATAAAGTATTCAGGGTCCGTCTTAACTTGTAATTGTAAATTTGGATATGGCGGTGCGGATGTTACAGCGTGCTCGTTGAATAAACATCAGTCCTCAAGGCTTCATCTGTTGCCTTTGACAGACGGACAGACACTTCAAACTGGCCATCTATGTTTAGCTTTGTTTCTTAGTAGATAATGTTGTTACTGATTTTGTTTTAAATTTATTATGATGTATACTACCTTACCTCTTATAAAAATTCATCAAAATCTCTTGTTATTCAAGTATTTACAATTTTTTTTTACTTGCTTTGGATGCTGTTTTTAGTCTTTATATATAAAGGATCTTCTTTCTTCATCACTATCTTTTTAATTTTACAAAATATAATATTATTTATCTAATTTTACGAAATTTTAACAAACGAAATATTTACTATTATACTATTACAGCGCCATGAAATAATTACTTAAGATACCTATGAGGTATCTATTAGGCGTGTACCTTGGACTTTCCAAAATATAAAAACAAAAGGGAAAGTTAAGAAAAGCGATTGTTACGGAACTTTTTTAAAGTTACAGGATAATGTCAATCTTAATTGAAGAAGTATTTTTAAGTTTGGTAATCACTTTGACGCGCCTTAATTCAAATTACTTTACAATTATCGGTTTTTGTTTTAAAAAGCTTTTTTAGACATTTTCAGAAACGCTTAACTTTTTTAGTTTTTTAACGTTAAGATTGGCCTTCAAAATACCTGAAGGTTGTTTTGAAGCTTAATGAGTAAAGATATTACGATCAAAGGCTCTAATTGTGGGCATGTAATTAATTTTCCAATTTATTTGATTATGAGTGGTGAAAGCAGTATTCATTAGCGAGACGTTATTAATTAGGTAATTGGAATTATTTCAAGTAAATTGAATAATAAATGTTAGACGAAAATACAAATAGACTGTGGATTAGGAGAATTACCTCAAAAATGGCAAGGTCGTCCCAACCTTGATTTCATTTTATAAAAATGGGTATTTAATGGGATATTATGTATATTACTATTGTAAAAAAAAGTGTTTTTTTTTGCAATGACTACGGTAAAAATCGTTTAGTTTACAGCTCTCACCAATAATATCCAACAGGAAATCTTCTCTAATTACAAAAATATTTATTTATTTAGGGAACTATTTTCCGCAATTGGTTTTTAAGACCAGCCAGGTTTCTATCCTGTTTCTAATTGTCTGTCACTTTTAATACCTAACATTTGCTTCTTTATAATAGTTATTAAAACTGGCAGTATCAAAGGAGGTAACAACCTTCATTTGTTTTATAATCGTATTTGTAAACCAATTAGTTTATCGGTGCAAGGGCATTAAATGTCTCATATTTATCATCTTCTGTAAGGCCAATAGAATTGTTATACCTTGTTTATATTCAGCATTCAGCCATTGCCATTGCCGTACGCTGCCGTATTGGTAACGGCAAGAGCCCGCCCATTGCCCATTTTATTTCCTAAAGTGGGAATGGGCTGACTGTTTACGTATGTAAAGTATTTAACAGGTAAAAAAAAATATAAGTAAAAAAAACTGTATGTTTATTAAATAAAACACCATTAAATGTTATGGAATTCCGCAAAGTAACGCCTGATTCTCTAACTTAACAAAACACCAGCCTGTCTGAACGATCACTGATCTTTTTGAACATTGTAAAACTTGTCAATAACATGATACCAGCCATTTTTGAAGTTATCATCCTTGTGCGACCACAGTATTATTTTATTGGTTGTTTCGACTAAGCAATTATTTAAAACGTTAATTTTATCAAAAGGTAGCAAAAAGTAGTACAGTATAGTTTTTACCGTCTTGACGTAATATTAACTAGAAAATTTAACCTTGATCCCGATGAACTAATCTTGAGATTAGAAAACCGGTTTCTGTAGTACAGTGTTTAATATTGCGATAATTGTAATCGTTTCTTGTTCCTAATTAAATGTTTGATCGTCAACTGATTTCATATAATCATATCTGAGTAATTGGTATTTTGATAAACTGATAAATAAAATTATATCGTTTTTAGCCAGTGTTATAATACCTACAAAAAACGTGTATTTGTTCCTAATTTATGTAGGTACTGCGAAGAAACTTTACATGTTATTATGACTGTAGGTACTTTGGGTTCTTTCCATCAATGACCAGTCTGTAAATATGAAATTATCAATGCAAGATCTATCATTGATTAGATAAGTCAAACATTCCGATGATCGATACATGCATACTGTAGCCACTTAAAGTGGAAAATTCGCATTTGTAACTAGCTCATTGAATGTCAAAGACTTTTTATTCTCGATATAGAATGGACCGGAATTGATGACTACACTTGCCTACTATGGTTTTGTACTTTCAAATATTAAATATTTTCATTTTATTAAAATAATTACCTAAGAAATCACATTTCTAGTATCTTCTATTAAAAATCCATTAGACGTATACGCTCTAAATACACTTTTACATCTAATATTAGAATTTTGGTTGACGACCTCCTTGGTCGAGTGGCGTACGCACCGGTTTCAAGGTGTCGCTAGCTCTGAGGTCCCGGTTTCGATCCCTAGACGGGTCAATGTAGAACCAACTTTTCTACATTGTCCCGGGTCTGGGTACCTTCGTTGTTTCTGAATTCCATAACACAAGTGCTTCAGGTACTTACTTTGAGTTCAGAGCAATGTATGTGATGTTGTCCGCATTTATTTAAAAAATATTAGAATTTCCTCAGAACGGTATAAGTCCCATACAGATAAGTAAATTATTGATGACTGTAAGCGCCATACATTAGTCTCTATGTATTCATATAGAAGTCCCTTTGTTTGTTTTTACTCGACCAGGAAGTTAGATCCGTACTCTGGGGAATGTATACCTTTTTCCCTTGTTTCAAATCCCTAAATGGCCCATGTCATACAATAAATGAGTACAAGATAAAGTTGTTTCATGTTGATATTATATGTTTTGTTAAAAGAAATGATGTAGCTTCTATAAATGGATATATTTTGGGTCTTGATTCGACTCACGGTGGGGTATCAGGTCCATAAAGGATGCAAAAGATTCAGTTAGAAACTTTGCCTAAAGAGTGTATATCTAACGTTTAGCGTTTCCTAGATGGTCTACCTCGTTATGTTTACTGGTGATAACTGAAAAAGCTAAGGGTCAAAATTAAGACCAAGTTATAATCACCTTTCAATTTTTGTTGATGACTCAATCTGCTTCTTTTATGCCTGTGCTGTCGCTCAGCTGGGCAAAGGCGTCCTCCAAGTCCGTGTCATTGGTCCTTGTCTCGCCCCTAAACCAGCCGTTGCTGTAGGTAGGTACACTTCAAGGTTTCCGCCTCCGCGTTCTATCCTAAATTGGGTCATTGCAAAAACAATACCTAGTTATCCGAGATTATATAATCAGCAAACAAACACAGTCAGTGGATTACACAGTAATTTCTATCCGGTATTGTAGTCATCGTATCGAAACGTTACAACTACTTGTTACGTTAGAAGCGTATCTGATCGTGGAAATGCATTGGATAGACCGACAAGCCGATAACATGGCCGTAATTTTATAAAATGTGTTATGTTTTAATGCAGGCACGAATAAGTGTGATTTAGACTCTCTAGGGTGTCAAAACTGTCAAATAATTAATACGAAAAAATAGAAAAACCATTATTAATTAAACTCATTTTGAGCTGAAATTTTGTAAACTGACTCTATACCAGATGTGCTCTTCACCCCTTTTGGATAGATATACCCTTTCGGTAACACCTTGCATAATAAAAGTCATTATCGTTGGACCTAGGATGTGCAAAAGTTGCTCTATGTATAGATTTATAAGCCAGAGCACTTAGGAAACGTTGGTTTGCGAAATTGTCTATGTGTACTTTTTGATCTTCAAAAAGTGCTACGTTGCAAGCAAATTTTAGAAATTTAGAATAATTGAAAGTAATGAAACTAAATCTTACTAAAGGTAAATCGATTCTACCCAAATAAATTACCATGACCTACCTAAGTAACTTCTAATTAGGTCTACTTAAGCAAGTTCGCGGAATATCGTGCGTCGGTCCCACACTCCCACGCAGTCGTTAGACGGCTTCACAGTCGTGTTAATGTCTTATCACCACCTACGCGATAACACATTCGTACCTAGATATCATAGCAAGGTATTTATTTAGCAATTCAATTTTGTACTTCAGTGAGATAAATAATTACTATAATTGAAGTTTAATTTATCTTGTTGAGATTTTTGGTTTGTTCCTATGTTATTTCTTGTATCTAAGGCACCTTTTCGGTGTTCATTTATCCCTCCATTAGTAATGTTGTGTTATGTGTGCTAACGTAGAAAAAGTTTTTAATTGAATTAAATTGTTAGTTCTGGTATTATAAACGTATTATAAAATAATTCTGCTATAAAAAATCGACTTCAAAATAAGTCTTATATTTATTTCTTATGGAACTGTCAAAACTGGACCAAAATAGGGACCACACGGGAAGCACCAGCTTTCAAATAAAAAAAGAATCATCAAAATCGGTTCACCCAGTCAAAAGTTCTGCGGAAACACACATAAAAAAAAAACAGTCGAATTGAGTGCCTCCTCCTTTTTTGAAATCGGTTAAAAAGAACTTCATTGACCTTTTCGATTCGATTTCGTTTCGATCCGTGTCTGTTCAGAAAACAATGACTACAAGTAACATTTAAAACACAAACTTGTTTAATGTTTTATGACTGTCAATGTGGACATAATATTTGAGTATGTTTTATGTAACCTCATAAAACTTATCAATGACGCTGGCTGTTGCCGGATCGTAAACTGTGGCTCCTGATACAGAAACTATTGGCTATAATGTTATATTGTATATTGATAGTCTAGGAGCGTAGCCAACCGATCCCTATGTATTGATAGACTTAGGTAGTTTATGTAGAGAAACTATAAGATGATATAACAGAGGTGTTTGGATGTAGAAGGTGATCTCAGTAGGTCATCTCATTATATTATAATAAGTCTTTCATTGATAGATGAGGTCTTCCGCGTGTTTTCAATGTTTTGTATGTTATTTCTAAGCATAAACCTGGAATATTGCGATATTTGAACCGTGGTTGTTTATATTATGTTTATGCTCAAGATAGTGAAAAAAACTGTGTTGTTAATAAATACTGAAAATGCAAATTATAATTTAAATAAAGCTATTTTTAAAATGTAGGTACCTATTGCTATTGTCTTTAATAGATTTTATGACACCAAAGTTTACACGCGTCGACAACGCCATCTATCTTTGCATAAACTAAATTAACGATTTTAATTAGTCACCACTTCACCTTTAAGCAATCTTTTGAAATAGCATGAAAATAAATAGCACACAAATCTAGCTAGAGTTCATTGACCTACCCTTATCAGATGATTGAAGGCATTCGATTACTAATAAAAATGGCTGATATCTGAATGACCTGAATAGAAAATAGCAAGAAACCTATTCGCCTTTTTTAATACTTACCTATTTCTTCGGTAATTAAGTTTTGTTAGCACATAAATATTAAAATTTGTATGTGAGTGTATCGCAAAAACGAATTTGTTCTAGAATATGATACAGTAGCTACTTAACTGTTGTGTTTTTTTTTTATAAAATAAGCTGATGACCTCAGGTTAAATTAAACACAGAAATCAATAAGATAACGGGTTTAACATAACTGTTATTTAATTAACTATTTACACAATTGTAACAAAAACACGTAACTATTATGTTTTTGTTTGTATGACACATTTTAAACACCTCAACAAACAATGTTTGTATGATACCGTAATTTAAATAAAAAGTACACTTGTGTTATTAATGTATAAACTTTATTATTCTTATTTTAAATAACAGGATTGACAGCGTATTTTCTTTTTGTTTAATGTCTTATGTAGCAATTAATTTTGGCCAGTACCTACTAACCAATAGGATAATGTTATTGTTTGTTTTGAATTATCGTAGAACATAAATAATTACGAAATTAATAGGTACAAAATAAACACAAAGGTCTCAATTTAAATATTTTGAAAAACAATTCATTATTCACAATCAAAACAACAATACATAAATATTGTTACTTAATTGGTAACACTTATTTTCATCCTTAAACAAAACAAATAATTACTTTGTTTAACGATCTGAATACAAAAAGTTTATTGTAATTATAAATGTTAGTGATCCATCTTACTCCCACTTATAATCATTTTGAAAATGTCGACAAATCCATTATGTTACAATATAAAATGGTCCACGAACATTAAAGGTGTCCACAGCAAAGTAACTTGAATAGAAACCTGTATCCATCTATTTCCATTGAGATACATTTAAACCGAAATCTAATAAACCAAACAATCCATTACTGCGTTAGTACTAGCCTTATTTACAAATCACTGTTTAACACTGTAATGGAATGCATAACATGCGAAATTCTTGCATTTATGGATTGATGGACTTCGAATTTGAGGCAAGATAGTACTGCTCCTCTAGACAAGTGTCATTACTACAAACGTAAATTACGATTGGTGGGCCCAAATGCATGAAACTGTCTTAGTAACGTGACTTATCAGAAAGTAATAAAGTAAGAAATAAGATTTCCATCATCGTCATTGTCTGATTTAGACGATGCGTCAAATGTCCGAGTTGTAGTACATTGCGGAGCCGCCCGGCAAGATGCCATAAGTGATCGATCATAAACGCCAATGTACTGCAGCTCGCATGATGTTTCTCGCACTGTCTTCTACTGGAGCAGACCCAGTACTGGCTTCGTTTAAATTAGTCGTGTCAGTGCTGACTTAAATCTGCTTTCTCTGTTGTCTTTCCCAAACTATGGTAGGGTCGGTTTCCAGTTTCTCCAGGTTCAGTTTATTACAATATTACCGTCCTAGTTTAACATGGACTTGGAGTCGGTTGAGACTGAAATAATCCCAATCGAAAGTTCTAGAGTCGTTCTGCTTCTTACCGACCTAATGTAAACTAGTCTTTATGCTATTAATTGAGCACATTACATTCAGAAGACGTAGAGCCTCGTTAGATGGCTGTAGTTGGTTGAATTTATCGGCAGGCCGGCTTGGCTTGATGCCAGTATGCTACGGCACGAGGCTACCTAATGCGCTAAGGTTTGTTTATTAATTAACTAGCTTTTCTTGCGGGTCTACCCGTGGTCGGATGTCAAGGGAATATGCTGTCTTGTATACTTAAATGAACCATTATGCCCTTCGTAATTCTGGGTAGCTTGAGATGGGAGTTTAACAAACATACGGACCGTTATTTTCGCCATTGCATATTGGTTATGATGATGATTAATACAATATTTATGTAATATACCTTTAGTCATGTCGTGAACCGATGACGTGTGTCTACGCTAGAAAAGATTCTGACAAACTTTGTTTGCGGCCATTTACATCATTTTGTACCTACCTAAGCTTTAGGAAAATTTGCTTGTGATAGTTGAATGAATCAAACGGAAAGTTATCAAAGATTACAATTTTTCCACTCCACTTCTGGCATGATCCTAATTAGACATTTTCTTATTCTCTATACTACATCTATACTTATAATAAATCTGTAGAAGTAAAAATTCTGTACATTGAAAATATCAAAAAAATAAATGGCGGGGGGTGTTACTAGACCGACAACGAACCCAAAAGTGTGAAAACAAAATTTTTTGTCTGTCTGTCTGTCTGTTTGTTCAGGTATCACGCAAAAACTACCGGTTCGATTACGATGAAACTTGGTATAATTATTCTTTATTATCCTGGGCACCACACTGGGTAGTTTTTATCCCGGAAAACAAACTTAATTTTGCGGTTAAAAACTCATTGATAAGTTTCGTCATCCACGCGAACGAAGTCGCAGGCACAGCTAGTACTATAATAAATTTTAATATCGGCCTGTACTAATAACCACTGATGGTCAAAGACCCCTTATACATAGCAACGAATCGAGAACTGATCGACGCTAACTAACTTGCGGATTAGCTATTTCACATTCCAATTTTGGACTTCAAATTTCCTCACGATTTATTACCTCACCCATTATCTATAGTGTCTTAGAATTTAAGAATGTTCTTCCATAATTAATTTTCTTTTTCTTTCTTTCACAGTCTGGTAAATACGGCGAGGGTTTCATCGGGTCGTCGCGGGGGGTGGCGGTGCACGTACGGGGTAAGGGGGCGGTGAACGAGCGGGACCACACCGGCTGCACCTGGCCGCTGCTGTCCACTTCTGCACCTAACGACCCGCTGCCCAGCGAGCCCTGGGTCGCCGTTATTAAGCGAGGCAGCTGTAACTTTGAAATTAAGGTAGGATCTGATACATCGACATAAAGTATATACGTATATAAGGTGCTATAAAAATATCTGCCACGGCTTTAATGGGAGGTAGTATTGTGTTTATAGATTACAATAGTGAAGAACTTTCGTACCCCAGAACAGTTAATTAAATTTGAGAGACTAAAATAGTTAAATTAACGTTGACTCTATTCTGCGTAACGTGGTTCACAAATTACGCGCAATGTGACGCTTCGTCAATGAAAACAACTGCTATCTCTTTCCATCTTTTCTGTGAATGAAAACTGTAATCAGCTGACTACGCAACGCAATAATACGCAGGCATACAAGTGTTTTAAAAGTGCAACTACTTACACGGGATGGTTTTATACTAATAAATCAATTCAAATTTATACGTTATTTTTTTTTGTATGAAAAAAAAATGATAAATAATCAATAATTTATCTTTAATATTGTAATCTATAAACACAATACTACCTCCCATTAAAGCCGTGGCAGATGGTTTTATAGCACCTTATATAAGAAAGAGTTTCTATGATCTTATCAAATAACGAGCTAGCTAAACAAAAGACTGTGCAAAAGCCTTTCCATATTATAGAGAAGGGAGGAGATTGATTACCATGCTTGCTCACTTGCAATTTGATCATTTATAATTTCATGTTTGGACTCGAGGTTTCCTAACGATGTTTTCCAAATCGATTGCAGCAGTGTCTTTAAATAATGAAGAAAGTAGTCATTGGTACAGCCTGGGTTTGAGCCCGCCTAGCTGAACCGGTCTTTCAATGAAACAAAAAAAAGCTTCTTAGGCGTATACTGCAATGCGAAAGGCTTAGAATGGATGCAGATTTAACTAGCTATGCAGCTAAGTTGGTACTACTTAAGTACAACTACAAGTTCTTGTGCTTACTAATCACGGCTCAAGTTGCTAACGATGTTTCGAAGAGTTCACTATACAGTCAATGGAACTTCAAATAGGTATTACAAGTCTAGACTAGACTAAACAACTTCTTTGTTCGTAAACAAGACTTAGGTATTTAGGTACTAACGAGGTTACAAGTACTGTGTACATTTGAATTTACTTAAAACATTATGGACATAATGGTACACAAGGCAGACCTAATACCACTACGCATGTTCGGAAAGTCAAGCTTTGACAAATGTGCTAAATTGAAAATTATCAACGATATAATAGTTTTTAACTAGTTATTTGATACACGATTATAAATTAAATAACGGTCCATGGTTATGGATTGTCCTATAGTTTTGACACATTATGCCTACCTACGTTCTTATCAAAATATACACTAAACTCTGGTAACAGGTTGAAACCACTGGGTGCTACTTTTACCCTTATTTTAAATACACAATGCTTTACTTTATTTCAATCTAATACAGCAACAATTATATGGAACACAATCAGGTCCAGACCTCCCTCTACAAGTACACACAAATATCTCAGTCTAGACTCAGACATTCCTGATAAGCAACTAGTCATAATGGACCTGTCACCTACACGATTATAAACGCCGACCATTACAATTTAAGAGTACGTAAATAATACCTAATTAATATTTCCTGTGACCAATACAATACATGTTTAACGTTATATTTAGTAAAATAGTTTGTATATATTTTCCTCTGTTAATGACTTAAGTGTAAATGACTTTTTTTTCACGAAATAACTATGATTGAATGACATCTTTTTTCGCATATATTATATTGTAGATAATATACTCATAGGCTCAGCTTATTTATCAGTAATTGAGTATTAAACTTTTATAATTATATACACATCTTTAATTGGATAATTAAGTTTGATTTTCAATTAAAATGTATACCTAGGTTATACACAAATACATACCTAATCATTGTAATAAAGGTCATTCTATCCTTTTTATAAATTCCGTCTACTTTTTTCATGACGCATCAACTTCAAAAACTCAAAACAAAAACATTAATTTAAAAACAAAATATTAATCCAACATAACATGACGCCTATCATTTTTATAAAAAGATAATACAGTAGGTATCTTGAAATAAAAGAAAGCAAAATAAGAAAAGAAAACATTTGACACAGACTTGATTGATTATGTACTAGTAAATAGCCTGACAACTTATAAATTAATTATATAAATGTTATTTATAAACAAGGTGGTAATTATCGTGACGAATCATGAAAAGAAACCTGTCAACGTTGTACTAGTATTTAATATTAATTAGGTAGAAGTTTAATTAACATTGGACAATCACTTTGATCATATTAGAATTTAGAAAGTGTACAAAAAATATTGGGTACCTGGTCAGCTTAAGATTCATATATTTTAGTGTATCCTATATTTTGTTTTAAAGCATAATTTTATAATAATAGTAATTCCAGCCTTTAAACTTCCCACTGCTGCTCGCAGGCCTCTTTCCATATAGAGAAGTAACGAGCATTGATCACCACGCTTGCTCATTTGCGGATTGGCGATTTCAGATCCCAATTTTTTGGAATCTAAGTTTCCTCACGATGTTTTCCTTCACCGTTTGTCAGCAGTGTATGTTTAAAGCTTACTGGGATATAAAAAACCATGCCAAAAAATTTCGGACTAGCCTAGAGACTATATGTTAAGTATCTAAATAAAATAAAACCCGTGAATAAAACAAATGAAGTTTCCTATCTTTATTTAGGATACTTTATACATTATTTCCTCCTCATATAAAAGATTGATTACACGATATCAGTAATATTGCCAGTAAATATCGCGACTTTATGAAGAATATTAGTATAAAACGAACACAATATAACGTAATAATACGTAGATCAACTGCGCTTGCGATAAAATGATAACATTCAATTTCGTCTGTCGGGTATTATTTTGGACGATAAAAAAGAGTATAAGTTAATACTTAGATAATATTTTGTACTTTATTAATATACTAGTTACTTTTATGTAGCTGTCTCTAGTTTCCATGTGGATAAGAGTCTACATTATATAAATAAATAAAAACAGTATCTACTTTAACTTACTCATTTTTTAAGCGAGACTGAATATAATGAAATTGATAAGTTTTCTTCTTCTGGTCCAATAGCTAATATTTTTTGGTTCTCTAAATCTGTATTTTTCTTCTATTCACCCCGTCTATGTGACATCTCAGCACTCCTTTTTCACAACAGCCTTCACATAACCCTTCCATATTTTTCGATCTTTCCATGCCCGCATATTCACTCTGCAACATGGGGCGGTCAGAATTAAAAAAATATATCTTAACTGGTTTTATAATGTCTTATTGACAGTCAGGTCCTGATACTTAATATAAGGCCTAGCCTTACTCCACTGTACCTGTACCGTAATACATAGTTGAACAACCGCTAGCCTCCTAGATTGGTTGTTATCTTAGAGTTAACGGTAACTTACTCTAAATGGTTCTTTATGTACTTGATTAACACTATGGGCCGTTAGATACGGTTTTACGCATAATTGTGTATTGGAATCATCTTTTGTTTTGTAACGGAAATTAGTTGTATTAATTTGATGGCACACGTCGTCGATTTGTTTACATGTGTATAAGGGTCAATCCACTAATTACTACGACGCGGTGTGGTTCGATTCTTACATAGTAAAAGCATTTATCTGATTCCTTGCAGAAATAAAATTATTTGTTTTAAATCCAGTAATGTAGTTATTTTTTTCCCAAGAAATTATTATATCGCAATAAAAAAAAAATAACAATGAAATAAGCATTGTTATAATTACTTGATAATAATTGAATTACCAATCTGACTCTTAAATCGGCTTATTGATTATCCTAACCTTACTGTATGTTTATTAAGAAAGAACATAACAATTTAAAAGTACGTTACCTACCTACTGTAACATCGCACTTTCATCAACATGTAAATGCTAAGGCTAGCATTTTTTTGACAAGCCTAACGTTATATAATCAACGTCAGACCAAGTGAGAGGCACAATCTGAAGTGGCTGGACCACTGGGCCGCACAAATGTCAAACAGAATAAATGTCACGCAGAAACGTATTTCTCATCAGGGTTTCTGAGTGGGTAGTATTCCCACGGGCAAATATAAATAAAGTATATATTTTTTCATCTAAAGGCTATGCATAGGTACTTTAATTGAGGGAACACACTTTTGTCTAATCTTGTGTGTTATTCGTTGGATATCCATATACAATAATAAATACCATTATTATTGAATATAAAATATTGTAACTATGCTAAGTTAACTTTTTATAAGTTTTTGTCATTTCACGGCTGTTTCTAAGATTATTTTACTGTTTACGAAGACATCATAATAAATAACAAGCACACTGACTTTAAGGAATAAAAGTCTTGAAATACTTAAATTTCAATAGTCATTGTAATGGATTTTAATAAAATGTGTGTGAAGATGTACCCAGACTTATCAACTTACAACTAAAACCACCAAATTGTAGACACGCACTCCAATCAACTGCGTTTCCTATACCGAACTACATACCTAGTTTATAGTTAATATACCTATTATTCAATATCTATTGAAGTAAATATTTATTTTTTACAGGTTAACAATGCATGGCGTGCGAACGCGACCGCCGTCCTCATCTACAACGACCGGGACACCACGCTCTTGGAGAAAATGAAGCTGTCCACGGATAATGGACGTAAGTACACACATTATGATATATTATTGACGTCGGAGAAATTGAAAATTGCGAAAATCAATTTCACAAGTACTTTTACCAATAATTCGTTGAAATAATGTCATCTGTACGATTTCTATGGATATTCATTAATTTTATAACATTTTAATAGTTCATGTTTTGTTTTACGTTAAATAAGAATCAATGTGACCTGTACATAAACGCACTTTAGGGGTCCTTAACATAGGGTCTTAGCCTTACATACCAACGCTTTCAATAATTCACGTCCCATTCCCCAAATAAATCACGTCTTAAAAAACTGAAGAACTTTTAAAATAAAATATAAACGCGGATAAACATTAAATGTAAATGACGGAAGAACAACAATAACTTAAGACTTACATGACCACTTTCGTTGGATTCATACATTCCAAGGAGGACTGCGTTAAAAGGCTGTATATTGTTATTGCTTATAATATTTACATTACTGCCTTCATCGTAAATCGATTACTTACCTGTCGCTTCCCTATGTGACGTCATCTATTCAATCTGTACGTCTCATGGGAAACGTTTATAATAAAATATAACTGGGCTAACTTGTTTGATATTTCCTATAGTCTACAATGATATTATTACAAGGTAAAGTTGTTCTTTGGATTAAAAAGAAACAATGTTATTAGTGGTGGTATTTATTTATAATGTCTTTGTATTTATATACTTAAAGGTTACAAAGGTTAAAGTGCTAAGTTACAAGCTAAGAGGGTAATAAGCTATAGAGTGCGCATATCAGGGTATGAACCGTGAGCACTAGTATGAACTACTTTCGTCGTAAAAAAATGTATTAAAACATAGTGCGCAATTTTAATAAAACTTTCTCAAACCCTAATATTATCGATATTTTCGCATAAACTTACTTCGTTGCACGAAAAATAACTTAAGTCAGTGAGCGAATGTACTACATACTCGTACAGACAAAAATGATCGGCGCTATGGGCTTTTAGCGATTTACGCACTCTTTAACTTTTTAACTCTATGGTTACAAGTGACTAATCAATTGACAGTTAATACTTAAAACAAATGGTGTGTCAGACAAAAAGAAACTCACCAGTTCTTTGTCTGAAATTAATTCATTTGTTTATTAATTGAAGTGTTAATTCAAAGAGAAAAAGCTCACTTAAAATTCTTAATCAGTCTTAATCTTTCATATCCTGTAGTTGAATTAATTAGGTGTATGGCTTTGACCGCACCCAAGGATAATGTTTTGAATAAAGGACTAAAAGAAGGGGTTTGACCACTTGAGGGCTTGTCAAGGCGATTTTTAGTAACAAAATGCTCGAGGAAGAGATAAAATGTTTTACATATGTTTCACTTTCCCTGTGACATAAAGTAACAAGATGTATTCAAGTAAAGAACGGACAAAACTTCGCTAGAAATAAATAAATAAATAAATGCGGACAACATCACATACATTGTTCTCAACTCAAAGTAAATTGCTAAAGCACTTGTGTTATGGAAATCAAATACAACGAAGGTACCACAAACACCCAGACCCGAGACAGTGTAGAAATGTGATTTTCTACATTGACCCGTCCGGGGATCGAACCCGGGACCTCAGAGCTAGCGACACCTTGAAACCGGTGCGTACCAACGCCACTCAACCACGGAGGTCGAAATAAATAATTAACAAAGAGTCCAAAACACACCTACCACTACTGATTTAAGATCCTTGATTTAAAAAGTTTGTACTCTTAAAAACCTCGGTAATGTAAGGGTTGACAGCTTTAATATATCAATTAGAAAGTAATTAATTACAGAGTACCGATGTCGCTTGGACCAACGCCCTCACATAATAACCCGTTTTTCTTACTTAACTAACAATTAAACGAAACACATCGCCTTTATTGAACAGTACAAAACAAAGTTGAACAAAGTACTCACCGAGACCAAAGAGTAGAGAGCCAATGGAGAGTGCATCTCTCATAGAATATCTTTAAAAATATTATAAAAAAAATATCGATTTGATATTTTTCATTGACTTCGAAAAGAGGTTCTTAATTTTTCTGTTTGTTGTGCAATATCCGCGGGAATTGAGGATGGATAACTTTAACTTTTTTTTCGATACGTTATAACCTCAAAGGTCACATATAAATTTGATTGTAGCCTGTTCTTCTTTACATTTAAGTTTGGGTAGGTAATCATAATATGTTACTCCTTTATAAAAGTGTTCTATGTTTTTATATCGAAAATTATATCATGGATGTTGCAAAAGTGGCAATAGTTATTGTTAGTCACATGTTGTGATTATAAAATGTAAGCTAATGATAATTGATATTCAATATTCGTAAACAGTACATTATATCATCTGATGACTCAACTCTTAAAGATTAGTTTTCGATTTTAATCCATCACTATCTGTTATATGACAATGCAAATGTTAGTCTATTGACAAAGAAAGATTGCATCATTAATCCCTAAACAATTCTTCTTAATCTTTTTAAAGCATTAATATGCTTTAAAAAGATTCGAAGAAGAAGCTTCGATAATTCGAAGCTTCTGTTTGAGCTAATCTCCAAACCTGACTGTACCTTTAATGAAAGTGGAAAGTTATTACGAAATACGCTATATTTTCATAAACGAGTGAATGTTTAAACGACTTCAACTGTCATCAAATTGCGGACATAATTTAAGATTTATTTAAAAATTGTTCTATCTCAAGTATGTTCGCCAATCAACTAATTAACACTCCATTGGTTAGTTACTCTGTGATTGCTACAGTTATGGCTGGCAAGTCGCAAGGCCGACCGGTCAGACGCACATTGTTCTCCTAATGCGACAGTGAATGACAATTCTCTGTATATAATAACACTACTGGGTACTATCGTACGTACGCACTATGTTACCAACAAACAGCCAATGTACTTCAGTTATACTTATTAAATGTAGTGTGTAAAGATCGGAATGAAATAATAATGGCATGAAATGAAACCAGAATTCAGTGTAAACATAAGAGTTTATTTCTTAAACACTAGGTACTTAATATGTATATGCTACGAGCCAGAAATTAAAGGAAGATAGGTAGAGTTTTGTAGAAGAAAAAAGCCTTTACCCAGAATTAGGATGTGAAAAAATAAGCAACTATTTACAACCAGTTATGTGAAAACAGTTATCACATAATTCTATATACTCTACAATTTGTTTCAACTAGTACCCACAACCAAGATCGTTGAAGTGAACGAGTGCTTTCATAAACGTATGTTCCTTTTGCAGTTCATCCCAGAACTTCATTCGTTCGTAGAAAGGGTTCATGCCCTTCGTGAGTTCTGACCCTATGCTGAGGTAGTTCAGGTTGGCTTCCGTCATGACTGGGTCCCAGGTTATTGATAGTGTAGGGTCGTTGGTTTCAGGGGTAGGGTTTCTGAAAATTAAGAGAAAATTGCAATTAAAAAATTGTTTTAAAAGGGCAAAAGATATTATTCAATCAAAACAAAAAGATCATTCAAGTATTGAAATACAAAAAAACAGGAGTAAGAATTAGATTATTTTAGTTTTAAGCTCTTTTAGTGGTACGTGCTAGCGATGGGCGTTGAATCAACGAACTAGTTGTATCAACGTTGATGTCTCTTCAACGGGGTTAACGTTGACCGTGAACAAATCAACTCGTTCAATTCGTCAACGAGTTACGAGACAACGACGTTTACGACTTCAACTCGTTTGACGAAACGAGAAACTTAGCCCAACATTTTGTTATTTTCAACGTACGTAAATTGTATTTCTTTGACAATAAAACTCCCGCTACGTCACGATAGTCACAATAATTTGAACTCTAAAACTTCCTGAACGTAAATTTGCCTGAAGACAGGTTCAAGGGCTATGATTAAAATATAAAAAAAAAAAATCACGAATGTACATAAAATTACTAAAAACAAGATTAATAGTAAAAAAAACAACAAAAAATACAAAAAAAACCGGCATCAAATTGTTCGCTTAATTAACATTACAACAGCATAAGTTAATAAGAGCGTTTAGGCGTTTATCGTTCATGCAAGTTGACAATCGTAACACGTTAACTCGTTGACGAAATTAACTAGTTGATCAACTAGTTGACAAACGCAAATCAACGTTAACGTTTCGTTGACGGAAAAACCTTCAACGACCCATCGCTAGTACGTGCTAGTTTATATTTAGTTAATACAAAATCTACTATAGAATATACTTGTCTATAAATATAATACTATTTGTTGATCAGAACATCCGAGAGACATACTAACTAATCTATTAAACCTTTTATTACAATTAAACGACATACCCCGTCTTAGCGAAATTCGTCCACATTTTCACGACTCTGTTCCTCGTGGCTATGGAATCCCTGCTTCCCTTGCAGACCTCATCTTCAGACTTAATTCGAAACAGGAAAGGCAGTTCCGCAGCATGTCCAACCGAGTTTAAGAATTCTAATTTCTTTGGTACCGTCCATTCTCCAGCATAGTTCAAAATATAGTAGTATATAGGAAAACCATTCATGTGCTGTGTCATCATTCTAACAATCTTATTCACATAGTATGAGAAATAATAATCGCTTATAAGTTGTAAGTATTGAGTTCTCGTGTCTGCCCTCAAAAACTCCTCGCCTCCCAAGTAAAACTTCAGTAACTTATGACCAATATTTTGCGTCATTTTATCTTCTCTCGTCAATTCTCTTGGTACAAGCAGACGAACATTCTGATTATACTTTTCGTAATCAGAATAAAAATCTTCAACGAGGAACTCTAGTAAAGCACCCTCTATATTATTACTTCCAATAATAATTGGTACTTTATTGAAGTTACCAGATTTGACGATTACAAATGGACTTTTTGTGATAAAAGCTGGTATACCTTCCAGGTCAAGTTCAATGCATGGCTTGAAGATAGAGTCAATTACATGAGCATGAGCCTTACTTTCAGCCAATTTCTTCAATTTAAGAAATGCGGTGACAATATCTTGGGCTGGTAGATTCCTGAGTTCTTCAACAATTTCTAGTTTAGACGATTTGTGGATCCCTAATTCTTTGGCTAGTTCTATTACGGGTTGCGATGGATTCTTGATTAGAGACCAATTGTTTAAGGCACTAGCGCTTTGTATGATTGCTTTGTGAAATAGTCCCGTTGCCATTGGTGACAGCATCATAAAGTTTACTATAGCTCCTCCTGAAGAGCTTCCGAAAAGAGTGACATTGTTTTTGTCTCCTCCGAATAAAGTAATATTCTTTTGCACCCACTTTAGAGCTAAGACTACATCTTTGAGTCCACAGTTGCCAGGTGCTGTGTAATCATTGATGGAGAGAAATCCGAATGGGCCCGTTCTAAATCCGCATCTCACGAAGACTACGTTTTGGTCTACTATTAACGCTGGGTCTAGGATGTGGTCTACTACGTAGGTGAAGCAGTACCCTCCTATCCAGAACATCACTGGCATTGGCTTGGCTGGTTCAATGGTTGGAGTGTACACTTCTATGTAAAGACAGTCTTCTGCGGACGTTACTTCTGGGTTAGATCTACTGTAGTGAGGTATTGGAGAATCCTTTGTGCAGTCAAGTACTTCTGTCCATGGTCGGATTGGATGCGGGGGCTGAAAAAGCAAGTTGAAATAATTTTATAATTATCTTTTGAAACGTGTTCAAAAGGATGTGGTTGTCAATTTAGCGGTTTGTTTTTTCTTCTTTGTGTCTAACGCGGTAGGTTAAATATTTTTTTATCGATTACAAAATTAATTTGGATATCTATAGGATATAGGTACCTGAGAAGGAGTCCCATATAAAGTCTGCTCATTTTTAAATTGTGTAATCGTGTAATTGGGTTTATATAAACTGCTCTTACTTAACAATTTTAAAGGGCATCTTGTTAGGTTTTACTTACCAAGAATCGTAATCTGCCAACAGGTGGTAAAGCATAAGGTATACTTTTGAACTTATAATGATCTTTTCCATCAGTCTTATCAAGATATCCACAGATTGGACCTTCTCTTGTATTTACTATACAATTCACATTATCCGTGATTTCCGCCATATTTGAAAACCTGTAAATTATAAAGAAAATTATAAAAGCATCCATTTATGAATATAACCCACTTTTTATATCTTTAACTTTTTAAGAGAGATAAAGTTGTCGATACTTTTGATAACAAACAGAATATTTGTTTATTAAAAACATGAAATTGCATATTTTTATTACGAAAGTTTTAATTTCGTAGACAATCGTTAATCTATGATGTAACGTAATTTGTAATGACTAAACATAAAACATTGTAAATCAATCAATAAATAACAATTAGTAACTAAAAATAAAATCATCTTAACATTTAACACTCTCTTTTGATTTCAAACCGTGAAACCATTATAAAAACTCGTTCTGAATTACAACAAATCTTTAAATACACTCAAAATACGTCAATAGTTAATTGATTATGACCAAATTCGTTACAATCACGAACAAAACCTTTTTTCTGAACACACAATCCACAATTCACACATTTGTACACAATTCCTATACATACCCAGAGTCAGAAAAACATAAAATATTGGACAATTTATGAAAAAAATAACTTACCGCGCCAACGTAAATACTTCTAGAAGTATTATATTGTTATGTTTAGATAACTCCAGTACTATAATTAGCTAAGTTTTCCTCAAGTTGTACACATTATTTCTTCCATATTGACGCCAGTCGGATTGCGCTCGCTACTGGTGTCTTTGCGAACGATGCCAGACTAATATGTGTGAAATCAATCGATTTTGATATGGAAGATAAACGTTTGATAGCATGAACAGGTAACGTTACACTGATAAGAGTAACGATGACAAACGAATTATTACTTTGTTTGTTTTTCAACCTATTTATAGATTTTTTTGTAATTGATTGTCATGTAAACTAAGATTTTTTTTTAATGCGACTATCTGTATCGGGCTTTAGTTAACTTAAAATATATTAATATTTAACATCAAGTAAAGTGACTCTTAATTTTTAGGGCTGTCGAGGTAGACAGATCGCATTCAACACAAATTTCCTATATTTTTTGTTTACAAATTTTAAATGGTAAATTAATTAACTCACAATTTCAATGCCGTTTCTTGTACTCGAGTTTACGTCCACCTTTGAACACAATACAAAACATAATGTCTGTAACGATCCGTCAGATCAAAAAGCAATTATGTAGTTACTAGTTACTTATAATAACCTAACCTGTTATTTTTACGTCGCAATTATAAACTATATTTATCTGTTTGTTTGCGTTAGCAACAGACTACGTCAAGTGAGGTTGTTAAGGCAGCTACGCCAGCTACATATGCCCTTTATTTAAGTACGCCTGCGTGTCTCATTCCCTACTTATAAAGTAGCCTTTATTAGGTAGGCAGTAGTCCCTGTAAGTACATCTATGCTGTCAGTTTTTTTGTCATGCCATATTTTGTGTATGTGGCAGACTAATAAAAAATATATTTTAAAATGAAAATTCTTAATAACCTAATTACTGCCCCACTATGGGAAAAGGTTTACCTAACTTACTAGCTTCACTCGTCCACAAAATTTTTTACGTTTTAACTTGTAATTTTATTATTTTTTGTCCTGTAGTTCTCTATTATGTGTTACTTATTTACAAAAATATCATGTACTAGTTCAGTTTTTTATAAAGGTGACCATGTACTTATAAAAAACCCATCACATAATCTATTTTTTGAGTGTAATCAACTCATGATTACACTTCCTTACATCAGTTTAATTCGTTACTTGATTTAGTTAGCTTTAAGATCTACGCGATTATAATAGTCACGGTAGATAATTAATGTAAAATAAGTCTTATGCTCTAAGAAATAAGGCGTTGTTATCACCTTCTTGTGACTGTTTTTTTTAAGTCTATGTTGTGATGACGTCAAAAAGTATCATCTAAATTCAGGATTTTTTAACCCTTCACCCTTGACGCAAAAGTGTGGAATAAATATAGCGTATTTTTGGCCATATTTAACATGTCGTGTATCTTTTTATAGGTCTGTGGTATCATATCTGGCAAATGGAGGCCAGATTTGTTTTTTTAAAGGTTCAATTACAAGGAATTTACAATAATTTTTATTTAAAATAATTTCTATGTAACATTGAATTACGTTTATTTCTACCTGACAATAACTGAATAACGTATAATCTGCCTGGACCTTGGCAGTGAAACCCGTCGAGATGATCACGTTAGCGTTGCACATGTCGCACTAAGCCTGCTTAGCGCTCTACGTAGGTTCAGGCACTTAGTACTTGCTGGTGACGTCTGGAAATGTATTAAAAGAACTGCTGTCGGTACATAACGGGCTTGATGTAGATACCTATGTGAAAAAAGTACCTAGCGATTATCTACTTAACATTATATGGTAAATTTGTATCACACATAAGATGTCTTTTCCCATATATTGTACAGCAAAGAAGTATCTTAATGAAAAGCGAATGAAATGAGGCAACCTGGATTATAATTTATTTTGTGTATTTGTGTACTTTGTTGTTTTTTATCGGTTAATACCTGAAAATAAACGAATTTGAATAATCTAGGAAGCAGTTTGCATCATGGGTCTTACTTACAGGGCTTCATCACACTTCTTTTAGTATAGTTTCATGTCGCTAAGTATAATTTTACGAGTAGCGACAACCTCTATCCATATTATTAATAAAAACAAGTGACCAGCTACATGAGCTATCTTAAAAACAAAGAGTGTGTAATGATCTGATATCGTCGCGTGTAGCACGTCTGGTTACAAGAAATATTACACAATGGGCTCGTGTCCACATAAATCTCATTCTGATGAATTTATAAGCATTTATAGTAATAGATAAGCAAACTTTCCAAGAACCTCTGATACGGTTTGTTGATGTTCTTGGGTTTCCTTTCAAAATAATTTTGATAATATAGATACTTCTGTTTATCTTTGAAATGTTGTTATTGAATGTTGTTTTTCTCTCCCGATCGGAAATTTACTCAACGGAAAAGCCGGGTCATTCCAAACTATATACCGCCTAAAATTATCAAAGTGCATCTCTTTACCTTTTACCGAGAACCATGGGAAAACGCATTTGCAATCTAATTTTTTGATAAAACTTTGATACGTACAATACAGTAGTCGTTTTGACTGGTCTGTTAGTCTAGTGGTTAGTGACCCTGACTGCTATACTGGAGGTCGTGGGATCGATTCCCAACCAGGAGAAATTTTTGTGTGATGAGCACGATCATTTGTTATGTGTCTGGGTGTAATTGATGTATTGTATTATATACATGTATGTATTAAGAAATATTTAAGGATGTTTATCAGTTGTCTGGTTACCATAGCACAAACTCTGCCTAGTATGGGATATGATGACCGCGTGTGAGTTGTCCCACGATATAATATGTCTTAGAAACGAACAATATTATCATTAAAAAGAAGTAACTCGTGCCAATCTAAAGATCATTTCTCTTCTTTCCAGGTAACATAAGCGCGGTATTCACTTACAAATGGAAGGGCGAGGAGATCGCGCGCCTGGTGGACAACGGCACGAGGGTCACCATCGGCATCATCAAGGGCCGGACCTTCGCGCACGTCAGCAACAACATTAACAAGTACGTAGTCGTCGCGGAATTAGCGAACGATGTTCAGTAAGTAAACAGGAAGTAAGAAAATTAAAAAAAAATAGGGATTTTGTTTTTTGTGACAGTATCTGATAGGATCTATACGGTGTTCATTAAAAGCTGTTGGTATGTCTTAATCGTTGGCGTTCATGGGTCACCTTTTATTAAGACGGCAAATGTTGACAGCAATTCTTAAAATTAGGTACACGAGTGACCTCCATATAAAAAAAAAACTTCTGAATAACTTAAGACAGGAAGGACTTGGGGAAGCCTTTGCACAGCCCTGAGACAGCGTAGGCTAAAAGAAAAGTAACGAAGACCTAGGTAGACTGTATGTATACCTACTTAGTCATCATATTCATAATGGTCCATATTTACAATACATACAACGGGATAGATCCGGAAGTATCAAACTAAATCTGTAGTCTTAATTACTTATCCATGGTTGCCAAATAGCCCATATATTATACCATAACCATAAATAATGAGTACCGTACATTACCGATGTATACGCACAAATAATACTAATTCATCCCAGTTCCGGACCAGTTGCATCGAATAGTTCTTGCATGCGGCGATGACAGTCGCTGCCAATTCCAAAATAAATAAACGATTTGCTGTAAATAGCATCATAATTTATTGCTTTTATACATTCCGTAGTAATGTGGTCAGTAAAGGAAAAGTCGCAGTAACAACTAAGCTATGTAAAATCTAACTGATGACATTTTTGACTTGCCTCTCGACTCATAGTTAGTTCGGGTAAAGTTTGGTAAATTAATTACATAGCTTGTGTAGCTTAGTTACCTCCTATTTTGTTTAGTAGGTACTTTAAATAGTTTTACACACCTAATGTGATGTAGTATATTTATAAACTTAACCTAACAAATAATTTTATTTCGCTTCCTAAAAACGAGTCCCTTTAAATCTTGCTTTTTATGCACGTCGCACCTAATTCGTATAAACATAAGTGACTTAAAAAATATCTAAATAAAACTTCTTAGAAAGTAACATACCTAATTTCTACTTACCTTTACTTTAACTTGCCTAAGTCTTAGACATAGCAACAAAGGGCTTTACGATAGACAGATATCAAGCAGTAGGTACTATGCATACTAGTAATACCGAATGCACTTACAGCTGAAGTGGTGTCTACCCGACAGGTTGACGGATTAATAGCCCCGTGTTCCAAGCCTAGTGCTTCACTTTGCACTTATTGCCGCTTGTGTACCACTTTACTTGATTTATATTGTTTGTTTCTACTAAGCTGTGTACTTTAGGAAGACAGAGTAGTGATAGGACAGGAGAAATTGGTAACACCTTAGGTAAAACTGGCATTTAGACCGTCTATATTGCAAATGAAAACAGTAGATAAGGCGTAATTTTCATCTCTTCAAAAACTACTGTAGATACGGTCGTCCTTAGTTGATTAATATTTAGTATTAAATGAGGAAAATCTTACGGTAAATTAGCGATTATCATGACCATAAATAGTATTGGGGAAACTAAAATTTCTATACACACATATTTCGTATGATTACGAATCTTTTTTATGAAGGCAATAGCTATACTATCAACTTAATAGTTTCCTTTATAATACTCTAAGTAAGAGTATTATAAAGGAACCTATTGCATGCTATCCACTAATTATATATAATGTGTTGTATATTAATAATGTTTATTGTTTCAGGACGTCGGTGCTGTTCGTGTCGATATCATTCATCGTGCTCATGGTGATCTCCCTGGCCTGGCTCGTCTTCTACTACATACAACGCTTCCGGTACATACACGCCAAAGACAGACTCTCTGTAAGTATACACTTTTATTTTAGTAAACTTCTTTATACTGTCTAGCCTTTTTCCAAACTATGTTGGCGTCGGCTTCAGTTCTACCGGATTCAGCTGAACACCGTTTTTTACATGGAGCGACCGCCTATCTAACCTCCACATTACCCATATTATATTTTCGACAGTTACTCTGTCTGTTTGTTACGTTTTCACGGCTAAACAGCTGAAACAATTTTTGTGAAACTTGCAATCCTACATACGATGGTGCTACTGGAAAAGTTTTATTTGTGCAAGTCTTAACACTGAAAACTTTAGACACACCTACAAACAGACAAACAAACAGTTTATATGGTTGTGTTAAAACAATGCAACTAATTAGCATTCACTTTATCTATATATCATCGGTCGCGGAAGACCATTTAAGACCATGCCCATAACGGCTTTTAAGATTTTCTGACGCATACAAACAATTTGGAATATGATAAATTAATTAATTCGATTATGTAGTTATAATATGGAGTGCGTGCGTATAAACGCCATCTGTAATGTAAAGAATTTACCCATGTCTGTTTTTAAAGTTGGCAGTGTTGTTTACAAAACCTATCTTCATTAGTAACATACTATTTATTTATTTACATTGAAGTGCACAACATTACAGAATATCCAAATCGCGTTGCAATAAATACTGAAATACACACAATCTAAAAATATGTACTAATAAAGATAGGTTTTGTAAATTGTTGTCTGAAAAAATATGTTTAAAGTTATTGAAATAAATATGAACACGACCTTTGCCAGTGTATAACAGGAGCCCGAGTCCGCTATTTTAAGTCAGTGAGTGGTGGGTTAATAAACGTTCCAGTGTACTTGTTTTTGTGCCTAATTTTCGTATTCAGATAATTTTATTTTAATGACAAATGTACACCTACTTGCCACTGTTGTCATTGTAGAATTGCAAGGGACTGTTCTAATCTGAATTTCATACGAAAATTAGGCACAATAACAAGTACACTGGAACGTTTATTAACCCACCACTCACTGACTTAAAATAGCGGACTCGGGCCCCTGGTAATTTTAAACTAATTTAAACATACTCATTTCTGTTAAGGTTTTTTTTAAGATATTTACCACAATTAGCCTGAGCGCAGATTTGACTGCTATACTGTACTTTAAACTTTAACTAGGTACCTATATAATATGAATTATGTAGTTAATGTGAATATGTTTGTTTACAGAAACGTCTTTGTTGTGCAGCTAAGAAAGCGTTATCCAAAATACCTGTAAAGAGTTTAAAGACTGAAGATAGGGTAAGTAATATTTAATAATACTAATAAATAATATAAAAAATATAAATAAATCACTAATACTAATAAATCTTAAGGTTTTATTCTAGAACATTACATCATTGTTAAGTTGTAGTCATATAGTTCAATTTCGTTATAATTCTCGAGGAAGGTTGGCTATTTAAATTCAAATTACTTGCGAGAAAACAAGGCGAGTGAAACTGCAGGGTATAGCTAGGGTTAAATTTAATCTTCTGTCCGTGACCATGATACCTGCAAAGGTGTCGAAACGTCGGGACCTAAAATCTAAAACCGCGAAAAAATCCGTAAAAAGTAGTTTTATTTCAATAAATATAATCTTATTTAAAATTGAAAACAGAATTTTAATTTTACAAAAGTATCTTTTCGCTATTTTTTACTTATTTTATTAGGTACAATATTTATGTAGTGTGGAGTTAGTTAAATTATATTATTATATAACATACTTTATGTATTATTGTAGTTACTTATCTGTTTGTTGTCGTTACAGGAAGTCCAAGGTGACGGCGAGTGCTGCGCCATCTGCATAGAACCTTACAAAGTGTCGGAAACAATAAGATCTCTTCCTTGTAGGTCAGTATAATAACACGATTTAATTTTATAAGCTATGGCTAATGTATTAAGGCTGATTATCGCTTGGCAACGCATTAAGAGGAATATTCAAGGTGCTTTTGTATGTGATAAGGATTTTCAAACTTATGCGTATAAAGTCAAGATACTTTTCGGCTTAACTAAAGAATTTACATCAAGTTCGGTATGTAGTCCCTTGTGATGACATCACCGAAGTATGAATCTTAAGCACGAGAAAATAAGGTTCAAATTCTTCTGTCCTGCCTCTTTAAAGTTAGATTACCATACTTTAAAGTGTGTATATTGTAAATAATGTTATATTGTTTGATTGCAGACACGACTTCCACAAGAACTGCATAGATCCGTGGTTGCTGGAGCACCGCACTTGTCCCATGTGCAAGATGGACATTCTTAAATACTACGGTTTTGTGGTCAGTATTACTAATTGTACTTACTTTTAGTTAATCCCAAGCAGCAAAATTATCCTAGAGTGCAGATGTTATAGGCCTCCAGAACTTATAATGTTCTCTTAACGGTTCTAGTATTCGCTGCCACGCTTATAATTGTATGCATGGAGTTAGTTGGGCCTTATAGTATATCTGATCTTATACATTGACTTATAATTACTTATAGGTCGAAATTAAGGGTGCAATATAAGCTTGGGTGACCTACAAAAGTGTCACCAGGGTGTAAATGCACTCAAGAGTAGATAAACTAGTAAGCTATACTTATAACTGCTAACAAGAAGCATTATAGAACTACTTTAAGTAAAGTACGACAGTAAGAGTGATAAACAGAACTAAACATACTGGAAACTATTTGCATTTATTACTTGGTTTTATAAGTGTTTATAAATTCACTTTACAGAACAATTATAAGTAAACTCTAATTCCAAACAATATGGCCAAGCGATGGTTCTGATATTTACCATTTTAAAACAAAGTACGCCTATAATGGTTTGTTAATGTATTTGGGAAAACCAACTTTGTCAAAATGGCGACTTTTCGTTGTATGTCTTACTGAAATCAACATTATTTTGAAATTCAACTTAATGGAAACGCTAATTTCAAGGGGCGTGTAAAAATTTTGATAAAAATCTTATTATACTTCACCGAAAATATACGTGCGCCATGCACATTCAAACTATACATCTCGACTTATTGTTAACTAACACTCTACTCATAATTGATATTCTAGATAATATTAATAGTAAGAAATGGATGTATAACTTACCTTTATCAATATTAACCCTTAGAAATTGAATTGCAATTCACAACACTTTGTATGAGCTTGTAAGAGATTCACCGTGTACGTTATTGTCGTGTTTGGTTTCATTAAGCGCTGATAGTTAGCTTCGCGGGAGCAAATAGTTCTACGTAGTCCAACTATAAGGTCGTTATTGTCCTGTTTAGTTCCATTAAGCGCTGGTAGTTGGCTTTGCGGGAGCAAATAGTTTTACATAGTCTAACTATAAGGTCGTTATTGGTCAAAGTGGTGTTCACCAAGTCTACTATAAATATTTAATTAGTTAAAATACGCTTATTAATTGGGCCCTTTTCCGTGGTTATAATTGCTTACTATTCCGTTATAATCCTAATAAAATGGTGGTTCTAGGACAATTACTAGACCACATTTTGCTGCTTGGGTCTGTAATAGGTACACTTTATAAACAATTGAAGGGCTATTAGTTGCTTTTAAATTAGATGTATAGATGCAAGGTCAACTTTCTGAATGACTGTTGCAAGTGACGATGCTTTGATTTACCATAGTTTTGTACATTTCATGCGAAAGCATGACATCATTAACTTTGACTCCTGAATTTTGATTCACTCTTTTCACTTCTTGTATTCTTAAAAAGGAAGAACGGACAACATTTATTTTGTCTTTTCATTCCCATTCTGCTACTGGACACAATTTGTATATATTGTGCTTCACTTCTACTCGATAAAACCATAGGCGGCTTTTCTGTAACCAAGTTCGTAATACGACAAGTTTTAAGCCGATTTCCTTATGTTTGGTACCTATATTGTTACAGTTCACGGGCAGCCAGGAGAGCATCCTACAGCTGGAGGTGGAGGAGGCCCGCAGCCGCGCGCTCAGCCCCGCGCGGAACCGACACCCGCTCACACTCGTAAATGTTATACATACTTATATTATATATCTTGTAGATAGAAGCTAGAAGAATTTTAAAGAGACACCTAGCGTAGCTTTTACTCATTCTTAAAAAATCTGGTCCTGGTAGATGATTAACTGCATAGCAGTGGAAATAAAATACGGATTTGAAGTTGATTCCAAGCAAGCAGTTGAACGCAATAGTCGTGTTTTTAATGATTTTTGAGTTAGTTTATGCTTATAATTTAGACCCCTTTTAGCTAAAGTGTTTTTTTTTTTAATTTTTGTATTATAAAGCTATATGTTTGTGCACAGTTGACGAGCGACAACTCGTACGAGGAGGCGGGCAGCGAGCGCAGCAGCCGCGCGTCGTCGCCGGACGAGCTCGTGCCCTCGCTGCCGCCGCGGGACTCGCCGCGCCACGCGCACAACGCCAGGTAACTTGTTATATACTATATTTTTAAATGACACAGTGAAATGGCACGACATACTAGTTATATTACTTTTATATGGGGGCAAAATGGGGTTTGGACAGAGCAACACAACAACTATTTGGTGATGGTGCTTTTACTTAGGTTACCTAGTAGAAAACCTCATTGGCTTCTGTGTATGTAAGCGAAGCTTTTATAGACCTGTTATTGCCATGCCAAAATCGTCAGGCGATTACAATGACTAGATTCTAATAGAATTATGTATAATTTAGTAGCTAAGCTGAACAGAAATTACTCTAAGGAAATAAAGTTTATTACTTAATAAAGAATTTCGTAATTTGTCATTGTTCAAGTTGTCATTCTAGTAGAAAAATAGAGGCAGATGTTCTAATTAAAATTTAGATCTGTACCTTGTTTAAACATGATGAGATAAATTACCCTGATTTTTGTGTAGGTATATACCTAAATGATTTTATATAAATAATTAATTAATTTTGTATTGTACAGATCGTGCACATCATCCCCCACGGGTTCGCGCGGCGAGACGGCCGGCAGCAGCACCGCGCCCGAGTAGACACACACACACAGCTGCCAGTGACAGCTGTCGGTGACAGTGACAGTGCAGTGACAATGTGCTCATACGATACAAATACTCAACGCGAAACATTCGGAACTCCAGTGAAGTGACGCTAGTGGTGAATCAAGTGATATTTTTCGTAATTAAGGACATAGCGTATGGATTTCACCGC
This sequence comes from Autographa pulchrina, assembly GCA_905475315.1. Lineage (NCBI taxonomy): Eukaryota > Metazoa > Arthropoda > Insecta > Lepidoptera > Noctuidae > Autographa > Autographa pulchrina. The sequence goes on from FR997775.1 coordinate 7,556,527, forward strand.
AACTCCGCCTAGTCAACGAATAAGTGTTCTTCCTAACGCTTGTGACCCGACCCCAACTAATGTATCAACATGGAAAATTAACGGTTTTTATATTTGATATCAATCAACTTCGTACTTAATATTTGATTGGTTCATGATCTCATAAGTTAATCGTATCCTATGTTACCTGCAATAACCTTCAAGTGGCTAATGTAGTTTGTGGTGGCCCTTTTTTTTGTAATTCTAACGTATTTGGGATTAAGGGTATCCGTCCATATGATACTAACAAAGTAATACCTACAGTTTGTTTGCCGTCTGCAGTTAACACTCAGCCATAACGTGTTAATATTACCTTTGATAGACTAGGGGCCAAATGGCGCAATATGTTGCGTAACAAGTTAGCATCACGTGGTATGTACCGAGTCGTGCTCTCGCTCTAGGAGCAGAAGCAAGCAACATGAGCGTGCGTCGCGTAACATGTTGCGACTCACTGGGCAACACTTTTATTTGAGCGTTGCGCTTCATGTTGGTGAATATTTTGTCCCCCAGTGTATCCTAGGTAGCGGACTGTAACCTCCCTACTAAAATGTTTGTCCTTGCGTGGACTGCTTTATTGATATTAGTTGGCAGTCGTTTATGATTTAGACATAAGTTTTCAACAATCGTCAGCCATATGAATGATATTGTAAGCTATTAATGTTCAGTAGCTGTTTTATCTTGAAACTATAATCATATTGATGTGTAAAGGGCCATATCGCAACTCAATGTCAAATGTTAATATAAGTTAAGCGAAAGTTCATTTAGAACAATATCGGTGTACCTACTTCTATAAGGTGCAATTTATGAAAAATAACATTGTAAACACTTCTGTGTCCGAAAATATATAGTTAATTAACTCTAGTCTGAAGATATGTCGCTTTTAAATTCAATTATTTTTGCGTTGTCATGTCAATGTGTAGTACTTTTGAACTTAAATCAAATTTATTTGTTTTTAAATAAATTGGTCGAGGTGTTCATTATTCTGAATATTTGTAAATAGATACTATGAGGTATACTTTTTATTATTTTTCGTTCAGAATTTGGATACGTCAGATCTGTATAGTTCTTAGATGAAGTGAGATGGGATGGCTCCGCGCCTTTTGCGGTTTCGCGCCATTTCCTCGTAATCAAAGTATTGTGTTCATAGATATTGTATTCAAAAGCGACTTAGTTCGTTCAAACTGTCCTTATCATAATTAAATAAAAAATATTTTAGGTTAAGTTATTTTAAGTGAGCATTTAAGTTATTATGTACGAAAATAGACAAAAGGTACTTAAATCCATTGGATTTTATATAAAACAAGGAGACTGGTATGTACTTTAGTAACAGGTAATTTGTGCAATGTTGTAAATACATTCCCGATTTGTTCAAGTCGAATGTTGTACGTAACTCCACGTGCGAACATCATGTGTTGAAATAAAAACCAATACAGTATTGATATTTGTGTTTTGATTTAACTATTGATGTAATACGATACCTTACCGCTAGAATATATGTGTATGTATTGTATGTATATGTGTCATAGTAAAAACAAGTAATAATAATTCTGTATTATTGAAAATATGAAATACAATAAAGCAATGTTTTTTAGTGTTTTTGCACATTGTGTGATGAACCGTGAAATTGTGTGAGCATGATTCATTCGCGAAAGAAAATTAAAAACAATCGATTCATAATTGGCGAACATCACACTCAAAAAAATACCCAACTGAGAACCTTCTCCTTTGTAAGTTGGTTAAAAAAACAGATGTCTTTCAAAAGAAAGTAGTTTATTGACTTATTAACGAGACAGAATGGCCAATACATTATATACAATACACGAGATCTTAATCTAAACGAATTAACTATAGAACATGTTCTATTATATCTAAAATCAAGTTTCAAACACCAATATGATATCACACATTATTCAAAACTACAAGTTTATTAAATAACTACTGAATATATTTTATTAACAGTTCAAGACGATCTCCGATTAGAAAATTGAATGATTATTTTATTAAAACTTACACAAGTAATACACACCCACATAGATTTCTTTAGTATAAAAATGAGCCTAATGACAAACAAAATATAAACACACATTTTATTGAAAAATTACCAAATTCCAATACTCAGTATATTAAAGTCACTATTATTTTAAAATGTATAACAGGAAAATCGAGTCCGAATACCTATACAGGTAAACTTCATGAAACCAACAAACTAATTTGTTGATACATAAAAAAACTTATCAGTCTTAATATATACATAGGATTATTATTAAATTCACTACTAAATATTAACTAGTCATATTCCCACACTTTTCTGCCCATGATATTAAAAAAAAAACTAAAAAGTATTTTTATCGTATAAATGAAGGAACTAACCGCTGATTTCTAAATTGCTGTTTCATTTTACATTTAACTTATGTGATTGGTTGACCAATTTATTAATAATTTAATTTAGACTAAATTACAGAAAAAAATCAGATAAATTTTGGTACGATAAAAATAATTTGAAAGCTAACTAAAACACCGATAATATAAAACACAATGAGCAAAAAATACATTTCATTTCATAACATTATGTGAATTAAAATACTCAATTTATACAAAAGTACAATCATGAAATCAAACTATAAGATTTATAATATACTATTTTGAGGATTTTAAATGTCACTGATGAATGCGACAAAAACATTTTACTATGAACTAAATGCGATGGAACAAAAAATATATAAACCATTATTGCCTTATGGGATAAAAACAAGCTGATCCACAAGATTCGCTACACTGTCATATCTGTCAATGCTCATGATTGGTTGAAATTGACAGATTGACCTCATGACAAGCTGGCGCAACTGGCAGATTAGTATTAAAAAAACCAAAAACTTTATTACATAATATGTATGTATATTATACTGATATACGTTAATTTTACCTAAAGCGCCTAAAGAGCAAGCTAAAGAAAATATTGCTCCATTTTGTGTATCGAAGGAAAAGGGAAGGGGAAGGGAAAGGTCCCAAGATGACTGACTACTCAAACGTCACCCAATTTAAAGTGGTAATTGAGTACATGTTTTCTCTTTCACTAAGGAAAATGTAGCGACCAATATAAGAACGACTTTAATTTAAATTTCATTTGAGTATATGGTTATTTATCTGCTTCAGAAGAAGCTCAAGAATGGAACAAGTAGGGGCTTTCCACGATAATATTCTAATCTAAATGCTAAAATACCTCTATATGTCACGCTTTCAAGTTTAATCACACAATCGATTTTCATAAAATTAGGTTTGGATAAAAGGACTAAGAAAGTCCTTAAAAACTTTTTGCCGCGATAAGCACAAAGGGAAATCTAGTTATTCTATATACGACGGTGAAACAGTTGTATCTTACTATATTTTGGACTATATATTGTTCATATCCCATAAGACTTATGTTAGTTATTACTTATCGGTAGAGCGCTCGCCTTTCGCCTCGAGCGGTGAGGCCGCGGTGGTCTCAGATCATTTGTCCCACAGACCTGCCTCCTTCATCTTAGTGTGGAAGTATTTTTCTAGGGTGTTGGCACATCTGGAAAATAATAATATTTATGGTCGGTAAGTAAAAGAGGAAGAGTATTAATTGCGTTAGGAAAATACAATGTACTAATGCTAGCTTTTATAAAATGAGAACAATTTGCGATTGGTCAAAAAGAGCTCACAAAAAATATATTATGACGATATTTTCAGGTATTATTTATATTATATTGTGATGTCTACGTACACACATTAAAGCTAATCGGGCCACACTAACGAAGATTTTGTGTGAAATATATGTATGTATTATAAATAAACTGTTTCCCGATTTTCTTTAATATGTCTAGTTTTTGGAAACCTATTCCAGAGATCGTGTATATAAGATTTCGTCGTTTCTGTGCTATTATTTTAGGACTAGGTTATACATATGAGTATGAGAGTAATATATATCTGTACCTGTAGTAATCAGTATCGGGCGAGTTGTACAGCCGGCAGTTAGTGAATATTCTGGTCATGTCAGCTATGAACAGTCGCTTTGACACGTAGTAACGAGCTTTCAGACGCTCACCCATCGTGCGGAGATCTGTAATGTTAGTAAAGTGTTTATAGGTAATGTGGTCAGTAAGGTTATGGTCGGAATTATACGAATACGAAAATGAGCCATTATACGCATATAAGGATTATGTGGCATTTATCTGTTGACAACCAAATGTTTATTAACGCAACATTTTCAGTACTTAAGACCTTTAGTTTAGAAAATAAAACCTCAAGATTTTATTGTAGGTAAAGAACTTTTTGCGGAACTTACCCATAGGATACTTAATGTGGTCATAATAATCAGGTACTTCGGCTTTGTCGACGGGCTTCAGGAAGGGCCAAGCGGTCGCGTGGTTTTTCACCTGGAAACATGTAAAATATTAGTATTATTTCGATACTAAATGTACAATTACTTTTAGGAATATACTTTTAAGAAAATCTTAATTCGCGTTAGGTTCGTATGGGTAAATATGATCACCTCACGCAAATATAAGCGCAAGGGATTATTCACTGTTTCTTGTAGGTATTACAACTTTTTGGACGCCATTTGCAAATAATAATAAACGATAAGCCGCGGTCGCTGCGGTTGATCCATTAATGTGTGAACAATTATTAAGATAATCACTAAGCAGCTCGTAAAACATAAAACCAACATAGCTTAGCACTACTTGGGAGAAGGTGAGGCGATAACTAGAAGTATGTAATTAATTAAAATGCGTACGGTATGTAGCACGTTTCTCAGCGTGGCGGGGTCGGGCTCCGGCTCGGGCTCGGCGGCGGGGGCTCTGGCGGCCGAGCGCCAGCCCGTCTCGCGCAGGCCCGGGATACACTCCACTGGGATACTACGCACCTGCACAACACATGTAATAATAAATAAGTCGTATGTTTACAAGCAAATCGTATTTTATTATCTGCACCCCGCGATTCCAACCGCAAAATTAAGAATCCGCGATCCTATTTTTTTATAGCTTTGTTCTTATCGTGTCGATGGCAATCTCTTTATTATTATTATTTATTTGTCTCAGGCAACTAGGGCCCATAGAAAATACAAATACACATATATTTAATATAACAATACTTATAAACTACTAAATACATTAATTTATTATAACTATTTGTTAACACGAGTAGGCGGTGTCGTGTTGCACTGCGTGGTGTCGCGTAGCCTCCCGCGGAAACGCCGGAAAACGACACCCTTCGGCCAAAACTGTTCATATTGTGTCGGCGGGAAATTGTACTACGAACACTGCATTGTCAGTAGCTTAATATAATCGTCCATCGTGGAGGTGTAAGGACACGAAGGACAAGATAATAGGTATTTTATCTTCGTTATTATAGCTGTTATTCGGGGCGGAGGCAAATCCGAAAGAATGAATATCTAGTAATCTAGTTTTGTTTTATAAAAATTACTTTAACTTACCCCTTCTTTAAACAAAGTCAACCCAGGATGTATCTTCCGCACGTCTTTCTGTCGCATATCAATCAATTTCTTGACAATCTGTAAACAAAATTAGTAATGGTTTGAAATTAAAGATATAGGTAAATTAGTAAAAAAGTTCTTAATTAAATTTTATAACAGTTTTACTACAACATAATTAGAAAATAGAAAAAATGCACAAATTTCATGTTTTCTAACACACAAGAAAGAAAGCCTTCCGTAGACTGGGATTAATCTTTTTAAATTTTTGTGGTATTTAGAGAACATTTAGTATATGTGTTGTCGTATACTTTATTTAAACCATTGTATATAATTAAATTAGGTTTTCACTCCTACATATAAAACAAACAAATAATTTATTACCTCTTTCTGCCTCCTTATAATGCTAGTGAACTGCGTGTACACGATCCTGGGGTTGAGCTCGCAGTGCATGAGCGTGGCGCCCTCGTAGTCCTTGATGTAACCCTGGTACATCGCGCGGGGTAACTTGATGTCTTTACTGAAGCCTTGCTTTTTGAAGTAGCCTGGGGATTTACGTAGGTGTTACATATATAGTCAGTCTTATACCACCTTTACACTACTCGAAATCGCTTTGACGAAGTACTGAAGTTAGACAAATAGTGTAATTCGCCATATGTTAGAACTTCGGTAAGCTTCAAGTCCTTTGACTGGGATGCAATGCAACTAACGGAAGTTGCTTAACTCGACGCAAGGTTGCATGAGATTACCAAAGTACCTGTTTACACTCCTTGTATTAGCTTAATGTCGAAAACCTTCGCGATTAGTGTAAAGCAAGTTCTATAGACATTTTTATATTTGATTTATAAGAGGTCCATTGCACATTAAAATAAAGGTGTGTATCACTATACACTCAAAGTGGCAACACCATACGGATAACGGAATCTCATAGTTACGAATAAATTTTATTTATTCGTCGTATATAAAAAAATACTACCAGTAACAAAGTGTTTAGGTGCACTTAAAGTGTTAAGTTGTACTTACCAATAGCGAATTCATCAGCAAACGTAAGGAAGTGCAGTATATTGTTCCTGATGTGATGGTCCTTAAGATGGTTCATGAGGTGTGTGCCGTAGCCCTTAACTTGCTCGTTTGACGTCACCGCGCAGAATACTATCTCACTAAAACCCTGACAATTAAGACAGAGTTCATTATTTAAAATATTTCAAAGTTATCACATAGATTTTTAAAACTTAATTCCAGGTAACGAGGCTTAATTTTTAACAAGGGGGTACGTCCTGAAATATTTGGAATATTATGTTAAATTATTTACCCAAAGCGCAAAGGGTTTAAAGGGCCAAAAATATTTTGTCGGATTTGTGGTGGAGTTATAAAAGTTATTTATAATAATTATCCTTGAAACTAGTTTTTACTATAAGACTTATGATTCAAATTCTAATAATAGCTGCAGGTTTCTGCAGGAGTAAAATAAACGATCATCTAGTGTTCTTATTGTAAGTTCAAGTTACTCAGCCTAAAAACGTTTCTCAAATTACTAAGATATTATATATTATATCACTTACTTGTGCACTAAATGTCCTGAAGCATATTCCACCGATTGGTCTTCCCTCTTTGATAAGGGCAAGAGTTTTGTGTTTGCTGTAAAACAAATGAAAACATAAAATATTTTATTGTCGAACACACAAAATCATCTCCCGAACCTTTTACCAACTATGTTGGGGTCGGCTACCAGTCATACCGGATTCAGCTGAATACCGTATTTGACATGGAGCGACTGCCTATCTGACCTCCACAACCCATTTAACTGGGAAACACAGTATCCCATAGTAAGGCTGGTTGTCAGAATTGACTTTACGACTGCCAAAGATCTATGTATGACAGCCGGGACCTACTGTTTAACGTGCTTTCCGAAACACGTCGATCATGTCGAACACACAAAATATTATTTAATTATAAATGTATACTTACGGATCAAAGACTAATTGTGAAATATACTCCTTGGTCATTTCTGGTAGTTGGTGCGAGAATACATTGTGGAGCCCTAGAATAGTAACATACATGTTTTAAAATTTGAGGAATAGATTTATATGACCAAATCTATGTATTATTATAAGTTTGTTGTTGTAGTTGTAGCTTTCTGACGATGAAGTATTTTTGTTTATTAGGTAAGTTTAATGGATAATAAATATTTTTCTGGACTCAAGAGCAAAAATAATACTCATTAAGTTTCAGATGTTCTAAGAATAGGAGGAAAAGCATGCAAATTTTTTTATAGTTCTTACTAGCTGTACCCGGCATGCGTTGCAATGCAATTTTTTTCTACCTAGCACCTGCCTACTACCACTTAGGGGTATGAAAAATAGATAGTAGCCGATTCTCAGACCTACTGAATATGCATATAAAATTTCATAAAAATCAGTCAAGCCGTTTCGGAGGAGTATGGTAACTAACATTGTGACACGAGAATTTTATATATAAGAAGATTACATGTATTTAGTAAGTCTCGCTAGTTTTTTTGTTTTAACTGGATGAACATAAGACACGGATAGTCTAGCAAACATTTTATTGTTTCTTTGTATATGTGATTCTGTAAAATCTCACCGATAAGCCACAGCATGGTCTGCTTATTAACGGGTCCGGTAAGAGAGTTGCCTATCACATGGAACTCTATCAGCTTCCGCTGTTCTTCCAACTTTGCAGCCTCGTCGCGGGGCGCTTGCATTTGGAATAGGGCCTGGAATTGTATACATGTTTAAAGATGTTTGATACATAAAATAAGAACTAGGTTATTTTAATAAGTGGACAAGGATGTGAGAGCTATTTGAGAGCTATTTGGATAGATTCAATTCTTCTACAGTTGATCTAAAATTATGTACCAAGACACAGCAGAACCACTTTTTGACTATTAATCATTTTTGGTAATGTGTGTAACCTCTTCATGTAATATTCTAAATACTTCTCTGAGCTATACATTCAAATTAGTGAAAACTCAAACTCAAACTCAAACGTTTATTTGCTAGAAATACATTGTTTTTTATAAAGGTAAGATCTTAAATCCTAGATGTATATGTATTCTGCCTGCAAGCAGGCGTGCAAGAATTTTACTTATTATATAACATTTATTATCAATTACATATATTATTTATTTCTATATTCCATAAATTCTTTAATGCTGTAGAAACAATGTAATAGGAGCCATTCCGTTAATTTTGTTTTGAAAACATTATTTTTAATAATTTAAATTCTCCTGGCAAGTTATTATAAATCAATATACACATGTTAAACACATTTTTCTTATAAATATCTTTATAACAGGGTGGTTGATATAACAGATTTTTAAACTGTGAACTTTTCTGCCTCGTAAAAACTTGGTTGTGTTGCTTAAAAAAATACATATGCTCTTTCGTAAAAATGCTTATGGCTCTTATACAAAGTGGATACGACAGAGGGGCTTTTCTTTAAACTGCCTATACTAGATACCATTTTCAAGCTCTGTACCAAAAATCAATTAAATAGGAGCAGTAGTTTAGTAGCAGGGATTTTTTAAGATTTTGCACCGTTTCAACACGATGTATCTTTCCTAACAGCTGATTATGTCTAAGCATTGACGCATGTCACAAGTAAGTCAGTCAAATTTATTTACACAGGGTGGTTGCGTTTTATTCTAATTTGTAAGCTATTTAGTTTGTTTGAAAAAAATATTTTTTCTTTTTTGGCGCTTTTTATTTTTATACCGTATCGAATTAATACTAAACACGTATAGTATACGTTGTGTAGTTTAATGCCCCTCTGTCATATCCACTCTGTATACATACATGGTAAAGGAAGTATTTTACATTTTTTAAATAAAGGTTTACAACTATCTAAGAACCAAGCTCTGTTTATCACTCTGATACACCGTTTTTGAATTTTGAAAACTCTATCCACATCAACAGAATTGCCCCACATTATTATTCCGTAGTCTAAGACCGATGACACGTAGCCATGATAAGCTGATAGAGCCGCTTCTACAGATACATTTTGTCTTAATTTTTTTAGAGCAAAAACGAATTTATCTAATTTTGTACATACAGACTCAATATGCATTTTCTAGTTTAGGTGTTTATCTACATAATATAGTCCTAGGAATTTTACATTATCTACTTCTTAAACTCTTTTATCTTTATAAATAATGTCTAAAGCCATTTTTTTGGTATTGTAGGAATTAAATTGAATTAAATTTGTTTTATTGATATTTATATTGAATTTTTTTTTCCATCCAACCGACTAAATCAGACAAAGCTTTTTCAGTAACTAAGAGTAAGAGTAGTAGTAAGAGTTTTTATCCTGACATTTAACAATAATTGTAGTATCATCTGCAAATAGGATACATTCGTGCGAAGTGGATTCCGGAAGATCATTTATATACAAAATAAAAAGCATTGGGCCAAGAATGCTACCTTGTGGTACACCTTTTTTGTTTATCACTGCGGTTGATTGGAATTTCTCTTTAGAAAATGTTTTGCTATTCTTCATCATGACTTTAGATATCTCTGTACATTGTTTCCTATTTTGTAGATAACTAGATATCCATTTATTTGCTTCCCCCCTTATACCATAGAGTTCCAACTTCTGTAAGAGTATTTTGTGGTCTACAAAGTCGAAAGCCTTACTCATGTCTAAAAATAAAGATACTACTGGATTACCGTTGTTGATGCTTTCTGAAACAAGCCGTGAAGTGAGGTTGGACGCCAATTTTAAATTACTTTGAAAATGGCTGCGTAAATAACCTTCTTTTTTTTTATCGGTGGTACTTTCGTTTTAATTGAATGCGCCCAGAAGTTGGCCACATAAAAGAATACTAATAATCTATACTAACATCAGGGCCACACATATAGTTGGGGTCAGTGATGGTGGCCACTATATCGGCCACGGTTCTCTCGCTGACGTCATCGGCGGGCTCGTCGTTGAGGCGGCGTCGCTTGGCGGCGGCCAGCACCGGCGTCTCGCCCGCACGCTTGCCGCCCTCTGTCTTTATTGAACCTGCAGATATATACGTACATTATTGTATATGAATATTTTGTGCAAAACATATTATGATAATTAGAATATGTGTATTTTCCCATTGCTGGCCAAAGGCTCGTTGTATTTAATGTCTGTCGCTTCTTTTCCTCCAATTTCCAAGCAAGGCGTCCAGTTCATTCGTATATAGTTAACTTAAAACATCCTGTATAAAATAAAAAGAGTGGATAGGTACATAAAATACATATTATGCAGATAACTGAAATTCTTGAACGCGTATTCTTTAATGTTACATAATTATATGTGAAATATACATACAAAAGTTCTATATGAAAATTGATAACATCTTTAGTTACCTAAAAAATATTATTTTAGTTATAGCTTGATGATGTACATAGCAACAAATAACATTGAAAAGTCTGTAAATTATTAGTTATAAACCTTTTTACCTGAAGATAGTGTAACAGTAGTGAATCCATCTTTACTGTCGCCGGAAGCGGTAACACGTTCAAACTCGCCCGCCCCGCGCTTGCCTGCTGTTTACATAACAAAAACCTTATTTTAAGAGGAGTAAGGTTCACTTTAATGTTTTTCAAATCCTACGTAGTACGTATACAGTACTTTGATTTTGTATCTAGAGTACCCGTCACGAGAAGCTATAAATTTTGTAAACACACATTCAGGGGTTTGCAATCTTTGGGTAGAATAAAATAAAAACAGTTTTGTACTATTTTTTTAAAGGGATATAATTATATCAACACACACATCTAATTACTGTCTTCAGACGTTTCTGAATATTCTGTTCATAAAATTCATACACTCGAAAAACCATTACTCTCTTTTTAACGCAATCAGTCAAATAAACACATACCTTTTGAGGTTCTTTTCGTGGCGAAATAATTTCCTTGGACGAACTGGGTCCTGGATCCATTATAGGTAGTAAAAAAATAACAATTCCTTATACAATAATTAACAATAACAAACAATATAACCTAATCCGCGAAAACACCACAAACAAACAGACGCATTCGAAACTCGAAAGAGACAACGTCAGCGTGAACTTACTTCAAAATCTTGGCCCAAATGTTAACGTTCCATGAATCAGATGCGTTCCAGTACCACAAAACCTTAGACGACAGCGCTTTATATCGCTAAAATATAACCCGATCAAGTGAAATTGCTCATTAGTTTCGTATAACACGTACGTCACTTTGACATTATTGAATTTGGGATTATTGGTTGTTGATTAAATTGTCGCTACGTAACTTGGTAGAAGTTCTTTATTTACAAAAATTATAGCTTCTCGTGGCGGGCACTTTAGTATTTATATAATTAGACTAAGAATAGAGTTTACATACAGAGATTATTATGATCGTTATTAAATAATTCTGTGGACAAAAGAAGCAAGCAAGAAAATTTTAAACATGGCAATTTCTTGATGAAATTTTAATTTATGTGACAAGGAAAGGAAATTTCTTATCAAATTTTCAGAAAAAAAATGTAAATGTAAAAAAAACTTACGGTTATTGTTATCGAATATAGTCTGGATATGGTTCGGTGGAATCTGTTTGAAGTCAGGGTCCCATATCGGTGAGTTGGTGCTGAAGATCTCCTCTTCGAGCAGCGCCAGAAAGCGCGGGAAATGGGTGAGGACCAGTACCTATGATATAATAGTTATTACCAACATGTAAGTAAAATAGATCAATATAAATATGGTGTAGAAAGGTAGTAAAACTCCGGATACATTTTTAATGTTTTTTTTTTATCAGACAACGATTTGACGAAAAATATTGGCAAGGAAAGCTTAAGCATGTAATGTGTACTATATAATATGTCCTATGTAGTCATATAATACTATCACTGCGAATATTTATTCCACTTTAATACCAACTAAAATTTCCTGAAATCCTCATAATTACTGAAATGTTTAACCAATCTTAGGGTGCGTCCAGATCGAAATGTTCGCGAGCTGCTCATTCGGTGCGCGATCGCCAGATCTGGACGCACCCTTAAGACTATAAAATTTGGATAAGGAGAACTACTTGATGGATAGACCGACCAGGGTATCCTCTATTGATATTGTTTTTCTTTTCCTCTAGTTTTTTTGTGTACCATAAAGTTATTATTATATATACCCTCTTCTCTGGCGGCATGCGGTCGCGCTCGGAGTGGCACTTGTCCATGAGCTGGCGGCAGACGGACTTGAACACGGCGCGCAGCAGCGTGCGCCCGAACACCAGCGACGTGTCGTAGTGCGGGAGCGAGTCGCAGAACGCCGGCACGTGGCAGAACACCAGCCATCTGCCGAGGCAAGCGACTATATACACTGGCTACTTGGATTGTAAGAAGATTTAAAATGAGGACAGCAATACGGCTATTTTTTTCAGTTTCAAAGTAATGTTCGGACATACGACCGCCTTAAAGTCGGGCCTGCGGCTGACAGGGGGACAACCTGTCACCCGACCAGCTAATAGGTCAAGAAGGAGACGGACGCGTTGTCCTGTGCGTCCGTTTTCAGGAGTGAGGGGTGGGCTCTTTGACCCACCCCTCGAGAAGGAGTTCGCTAGCACGATGGCCTGCCGGAATCGTGCAGGTAGTGCGGGAGCGATCCCGTGATTCCGGCCGAGGCAAAGGGAAGGGCAAGAAACCGGGGTGTTTTTAGTTAGTGAAAGTTCGACATATCCGGGTTGAAGTCTTAAGTTTTTTCACCCCATATAAAAAAGGATAGATGCAGAGCCATGTAGAACAGAACCTGAAGTAAGTAGCTAAAGTACTTGCGTTATAAAATCAAAGACGGCGAAGGTACCATAAACAGCTACACCCGAGACAATCTGGAAAAGTCTAGCACTGAGGTCGTCAAACTTTATATGGTTACTGAACTTCTGCACTGTTAATTAGTGAATTATATGATAGAAATATAAAATCTACATACTTATAAAACTTGTGAATATATTAAATGACTTATGAACATACCTTGTATAATTGATTTGATATGCTGATATATCTTCCGGATTTGAAACTTGCTGCAAAAGAAAAATGCTCCAATTAAGTCAGCAAATTGTACATACTTACTTAGAGAAATCTTAATATCACTTAAATATAAAAACAAAAAATATTTTACATTAACTTTCCTGGTAACAGAAAAAAGAATAGTTTTTTACAGTAAAATTCAAAAGATGAAAAACTTAGTTACTTACAAGTTTCCTAACACTGGGCGTCTCAAAGTTCCAATGGTTGAAGCAATGTAGGAACATCTTGGCCAGATCGTACATGGTCTGCCACTCCCGCTGCGGGAGGCTGTTGAACTTGAACAGCACGAAGTTGGTGATGGCCTTGGCTATGGACGGCCGCTCGAATGGCGGCTGGCCCAGGGGACCTTCGATGCGAGGGTGAGAGCGGTTGAGAATGCATTTGCGGAGTATCTGTAGAGGAAATGAATGGTAGGTAGGGTAAAAAATATAAAACAGGTCAAGAGAAAATTTAATTTCTATCACGGTTTATGTGATACGGCCTGGTGACAGACTGACATCGGCTTCTGTTTTACCCTTGGATACAGAACCCTAAATATCAGTATGCATTTTGCAGTAAATCAATTATTGCTAAAAGAGTAATGTATACCTATTGATATTTTGATAATATATATCTAGTTTTAGGTAGTACTTCTAAAAATGTATAGTTGTGTAAATATTTGCTAGTATAGACTGACATCGGCTGTGTTGTTACCCTTGGGTACAGAACCCTAAATATCACATTAGGTAGTACTTCTAAAAATGTAAACTTGTGTAAATATTTGCTAGTATAATGTAAGTTTTATTGCACTCAATAAATTTGAACTTGTGCGCAAAAAATGGTACAGGCTGGTTTTAGCAATTCAAAAGTATATTATACAATTTACCCTACTAACAGCTACAATAACTAAGTTTAGTATGTTAATAAAAATCACAGGCTGAGCCTATTAAATAATTTGTTGAATTTCTCTTACACATAAAATCAGTAGATATATTTAGATTTACCTTAAACAGATAATAATACACCCTCTTGGTATCATGATCGTCTTCCCTGTGCATTGACATGAAGATGTTCTCCACATCCACTACCGCACCCAGTAGTCTGTTCACTTCAGCTACAGGTAGACCTTGCAGCTGGGTCACATGTTTTTCTAAAAGAGTAGTGATATGTTAAGGAACAATTTACATAGTAAGGATAAGGATAGAAGTCATGTTTTGAAAATGGTTTATAAGGTATAAAATGCTTTCAGCTGATAATATAGGACCAGACGTAATATAGTGAATTTTAAATAGCACCAGCTTCATCATTTTGCTTCAATTTAGCTTCATAGGTAGAAAGAAACCCAAGCCAGTTTTAGATTTCTTGATTGAAAATGCTTAACAAAATAACCACTTTGTGTACCAAGTTTCATTGCATATTTTGGGCTGTTGATTAATTTATATCAGACGAAAGACAAATGTACTTCACAGATTTTTTCTCTATTGCATGTACTTAATAGGCATTTGGACTTTGTACCTTACTATGCCTGATACATAACATGTAACAATCTTAGTAAATAGGTACAAACCTAGCACATGGGTACAGTTTCGGCACGGATCATTGAAGTTAGCCAGTGGTTGGTTGTCCGTCCGAGCCTGAGCCTTTGCAGCTGGTTGAGGTACAGGTGTCTTCCATCCATTGCAGTTGCAGTCAGGTGTCTAAGAATAGATACATGTGTTAATGGTATTGTTTATAATTTTTAATATACATTGGTCAAAGGAGACCCACCAAAAAATAGTTTTCTAGCTAAACATTTAATGTATTTAATTAATTTCTGCCATACTTTACTTCTCATATTGGCAGAATTGTATGGTCATAGTGGGTGGATGATATTTTTTTATTAAAGAATGTAAAATGTGTGTAATAATACTATGTATGTAATATGATTCATATATGTGATCATAGCAAAACCTTCAAAGTATCTATTGCCATGTGTGTATCATGGGCACATGTTAAGATACTATTGCAGTCATTTGAGAAAAAAACCAAAGAAATATGTTTAAGTTACCTGGCATTCCGAGTATATCGCTAACTTAAGGAGTTTCTTATTATGTGGCCAGTTATAAACTTGTTGTTTCCTTTGCTGTATCCGTTGAAGATTTGACTGTCGTGAAGCTTGACCTTCACTGCCCGCAGGGGTCGCCGCATTGCTTGATGATGCATCATCTGTGACACTTGCAGGTGCTGAAACAAAATAAGGTTTAATCATTGATACTCCGAAACTGGTAAAATTTAACCTGCCAGGCTGGTATATTTTAATGAGTACTATCAAACTAGTTGTACAACGTACGATGTTGGTGTAAAACACAATTGCGCTTAAAGAAATGCTTTCTTAAACATATGGTGATATTTACCAAAGATTTTTTGGGTCACAATTAAAATATATTTACGCATTGCGAAAGCATTTAACTGAAGATAAATGGCGTTATGGACTATGTATTAATTGGCGGCATTTGTAATATAGTTTTATTGGTTTCTACCTACAACTAATCAAATAGTTAATTTATGAAGGAAATTACTAACACATTTAGTAGGCAACTGTCATTGAACCTATTGATTTCTGGAGTTTATATTTATATGGTATTAATGGTATGTTAATAGATTACCGGCAATAGATTTACAGTTGTAAGAAATTGTTTGTTGTTATTATATAATTGAAAATTGTTTATTTACTTTCGTGTCCGTGTGTTTGTGAAGAATCTGCTTCAGTGCTTGTCATAGCTATGTCCACAATTTCTTCGTTCACTTGTGAAGTCATATTAGTTGTTTATTAGCTTTATGCCTGCAAAGGCTTATTCTGTTATAGGTGTTTACGATAAAAACATGAGTAATTATAGCATTTTCACTATTATAATTTAACAAAATCCCACGGATCCCACGATTTATACTTTTTTAATCTGTGAAATTTACAGGAGCGTTGACAACTGCACAGATTAAATAGAGCTGGCAAAATTGAGAACATCGACTAAAATCAGTTCACTGGTGTTGCCATGCCATGATAATTTGGATTTAATCTTTGTTATCGTTTTGACAACACTAGCTTCAATACATTCGAGCGGGAAAAAGTGGCGCGGATTTCAAAAGGAAAATTCAGAATTGTGTAATAATTGTTCATTAAATTGTTTATTAAAGAATAAAAATAAGAAAAACCTATTTCAAATGTCGCTTATTATCAAGTACCTTAAATTGTTAAATTTGTATACTCTTTTACCTTATTGTTTTTTTATATAAATTTTAATGTGATTTAAACCTAGTATTCATCAGTAAATTATAAATTTGCCTGAATAATTTAATAGGTATCTATATCTGATCACTTCTCTGGTCAAGATTACACCAGTTATGTTCGACCCCATACACTCTAATCTGTAGTCCTGAAAGTTAATATTCAGTCATCACTGAGTTTCAGTGCGCGCGGGAACTCGATGGAATCGGACATGTTTTCTGCAATTTAGAAAATAGCAAAGTTTACGTGTTGTCGAGTTCTGGTTTACAACATTTGTAAATATTCCGTGTACTTAAATTAATCCGTGTGTGTGATGAACTGTCCAATTTAATAAAACAGTGTTACACGACATTAATTAGTGAAACAAATATATAATTTGTAGTGAACTTGTGCAACCTGTGGATTTAAAATGGAATACAAATTATTTTTGCGAGCAAATGAAACTATTGACGACTTTTATAATCGATGCAACAATATGACGCATTTTGATTGTAGTGAGGAAGAAATGCTTTATTGGTTAATGGGAAATAGACGATTGCCTCTGAAGGAGATTGTACCGATCAGTGTAATTTTAGTCGTTATTTTCTTGACCGGAGTGGTGGGCAATGCGTGCGTTTGTGTGGTTATTGTTAAACATCCTGGATTGCATACTGCGACCAATTACTATTTATTTAGTTTGGCTGTCAGCGATCTGTTGCTGCTTTTATTTGGTGAGTATATGACAACTGTATTATTTATTACAGATTTTTTTAAACATAATAATATAAGATATTATGACAGTACATTTTCAAATTATTTGTGACAGGATAGGGATCAACTCATTACATTAACAACTTTTATTACTACGGAATAAAAGAGAGATTATTTCAGAGCAAGAAATGATTAATTAAATAACCTGTTTTCAGTATAACTGTTTTATCAATAAATTTAGATAGAAATAACACAATAAACGTTTCACTTCAAATACAATGAAATTAGTCTTCTAAGTGAGGACTAAGATTAAATAGATTAAGGATTTACGCATGAGGGGATATTTATCTAATTTGTAAGACCGGTGATGGAAAGCGTAATCTGTCTAAAAAGGATCCCTTTGCTAGGAATAATCCTTTTTGGTAAATCCTTTGTCGGAATAGATACTTCGATAAACAACTCGAAAATCTTACCGTTATGTTTCTAATAAATAATTAGTGTGTACAATTATTATTGTACATAGATAACTGAATACGATTTTTTTTCATAGTAGATTAGCTGAGCTCTATGGTTACACCCACGTTCTTTCCGTTCCCGCAAGAAATGCGTTTTTTATTTCAGTAAACCTAAATACTTATTTCTACTCAATATAAATATTTTTGGCTAGGCTAGAAAATTTGTCTTAGTTTTGTAATTTTTCTTAAAAACTGACTATTTTGATCATTATATTGATTTTTTTTTTGTAGTAAAGAGTAATAGAGTAATTTTAATTCAATACTTAAATCTTATACAAGAACAAACACTTACAACTACACAAAAATTAAATCTTATATAAATAAATAAAGCGGCTCGTATCACTGCCTCCGAGAAGAACGTTGCTCGGGTAGATCTGTGCCCGGGCAGGACAATTCCCAACTATTTACTGCCTCAGTCATGCACAGAATCTGAAAATCAACCAGAGAAGACCCTAAGATTTGCCTGGTTAACTTTTCAGTGCTGTGGACCGAAGACAAAAATGCTTATATTGATTGATGATGTATTTAATTGTTAGTTCTGTTTCCCAGACAAACATCAATAGACTTCTTGAGAAACGAAGTAAGATAAGCTGTTGATTCAATACTATTTGGATGAAGCAATATAGGCACTAATATTCAATATACGCAGCCTTAACTTATGTGAATAAGACACCTGATTAGTTTCGACATTTCTATGTTACTTATTAGTATTCTGCTGAAGTTTCATATCTCATTCATTTTTTTTTTTGTGGTTGGTTTTATATTTAGTAACTCGTATTGTTGTCGTATGACCAATATATCTTGTGTAAAACCCTATCAGTGCCATATTTTAATTTAGTCGCCCATTATTTGGGTCCATCGATATTTTTTATGAGCGTAATCTTAGTGTACCTAGTAGATAAATATAGATTTCGAATATATCTGTTGGACTACTAAAAATCGGACCCACTGTTACCTTGCGTGCTTAATTTGATTTCAGGAATAGTACAGCAATTTTTGTGCTAACATTCTAAATAAAATAGTATCCATACCCGTATTACATAGTAGCATCAGATCCTTATTCATATTATTATAAGCCTCGATATTTTCTTCGACCAAAAAGGGTTTATTTTTCAAGTAAATCTGGGACGTCAAAAATAGGAACACTATTCCAAACCACTGAACAGGAAATAACAATTTATCTATTTTGTCACGATTTTTTCTCATGAATCCTTTCAAATCTCTTTCAGTAACATAATATATTTATATCGTGTACCTACCTAATATTAAATTGGGCTTAAGGATTAGGTACGTAACTTAAATTTGTAGTATTTTTTGTTTTCTGTTATCTACTCTATGTTGTAGTTGATATCATGATATTTTATATTACATACATAAGTTAAGTCTCTTGGGATTATATAATACATTGGTTTAGTTTCTAGGGATTATGTTCACGTAAGTTTCGTACCCTGTCCCTAAGTACATTTATGTACTTAAGACCATACATACCCATTTACTTTTAAGCATAGCCTCGTGAAGAGTAGAAAAATATTTTTGTCCTAAACCAGCTTATCGTAGACATACGGTAGGTATATAAGTAGGTTCTTATGGCTATAGAAAAATAAATAAACTAAGTATTAGACATTATTTTTGTTGTGCGAGATATAAAAGAAATGTTTAGTGATAAAGCTGATAAAATTAAATGGAGATTATTAGTTTTACCTAGGCCCACTTGTTTGAACAAATTGAATTTCGGATTAATTATAACATGTTTCAATAATACGATGCTGTTAATTTTATGATGAAATTTGTTAAGCTTTGCATAATGAAGTTAGATACTTAGAACTATTTTGATATAACTAGCAGCTTATGAGAAATAAAATTGACATCAATAATAAACGACGTTGAAGTCATTTAAATATTAAGTTTTATATGTCAAAGATTAAATTAAATAGGTTTAAAATGCATAATTTGTTTAAAGTATTTAAGTAGCTACTAAATCTCTACCTGCATAAATTAAGTCTAAAGAACCATTGACTTTAAGATTAAAATCTCGATATCAAAATAGCTATGTTGGAATAAAATTATAGTAGTGTTTAGCTAAATTAATTGAAAAGTTTCAGATTTAACGTTATATTATGAATAAATTAAAATTTCAATTACCTAACACTTAAGTTTCAACTTTCATATAATGTTGTACCTAAATACACTGCTTGATTAGATTTTCAATTAATCTGTACCTTAACTACAGAGGGTCTCTTCAATTATTCGATATTGAATCAATCATGGATACCCATGTCAATATCAACGGTACCTACATCTCAAATGATTGAGAACATGGTTTACAAGTAAGCAAGGTTTTCAAGTACCTTTAATACCTACAAATATTCTCAGTCTACTTAAATCAAAACAATACAATATTGAATAAATATGTTTAGTATATTTATGGCTGATTTTTCAATAGACAACCATTTTTTATTCGAGAGATAAAAATATCAAAAGCAAAATCATTACTCGGATAAAATTATTGGTCGTTGGAAACAGGGGCCCGAGTCTGCTATTTACATTTGCTTGAATCGTCTGAGTGGGTGGGGTTAGTGGGACCATTTTACGATGATTGGCATTCTACTAACTGTCAAAACGTCACAATTGGCCATTGGAACGATTGAGCCGCGAGTTGAGTGAATATGACCGATGGCCGGTACAATTTCGTATTCCGCTATTTTTTGACAGCAGTTGCATCATATCTATGGCTAAACATTTTTTATTTTTCATAGACAATGTGTCAATTTCAACGAAAACTTTCCTTTTTTAAAACATAATTATCCTTATTTACAAGTTTTTAATAGAAATTACATATTGTATGGGCTTTTACAATTAATTAGTATTCAAAAAACAATTAATACAATTTTTTGCAACATAAGAAACGATTATTAATAATTAGTGCCAATCGGTGTTGCCTATTAATAATTACAAAATGTTTGATACTTTTATTTTTAATTTAAATTGACAACACCGCATCCCACTCATGCCAGTATGCCACTGATTGTTGTTGGCCTAACTGAATACGAAAATTAGGCACATATTGGGTTGACACTATCATCCCACTATGATCATAGTAACACGGAGTGTAAATAGCAGACTCGGGCCCCAGGCGCGGTCGCAGCCTGATATTTTGGAGGGGGTCACTCACTACACTAATAAAAAATAGGTATCATAATAGGTAGATATAATTTTATTTACTTATTCATGTGATCTATGTTGTATTTGTGTGTATTTTTTTTATTTAATACATTACCTATACAACAAATGGAAGTCGTCTCTTTGTATTTGCAAATCGGGTGATAATATTTGAGATGTCTGGTAGGTACTATTTCCTGGTGAATGTTTAGAAGAGCTAAACCTGTTAATCGCTCTTCTAAAATGTTAGCTCTCAACCACATTTTTACACGCCTAAGCGTAGAAAAGGATCGCTCTGCTGTCGCACCACTAATGGGAAAAGTTGCCAGTATTTTGAGAAATGTCTTTATATTGGGTAAATCATCATCACAAACGATGGTAGAAACTACACACTTAGGAAGTTTCATATCAGCATTTTCATTATCATTTAAAAAATGAATTTATAACAAATGAAAACTAAAATTTATCGCTGTTAGGGGATAGCTATAAATTTCCTATATATTGGTTTCTTAGGTTTACGCGAATGTTAGACATTGAAATAAAACTACTTTTACGGATTTTATCGCGGTTTGTATTTAGATTTTAAGTCCCGACGTTTCGACACCTTTGCAGGTATCATGGTCACGGGCAGACTGAGATGGCGTTCGTCTTGACAGTAGATGTTGCTCGTTCTACCTTCATATTTTAACTAATTATTTGAGTTCCGACCTACGCAATATGAGCTCACTGTGTCTTGATGTCTTGCAGCGCTGCTCTTGGGTTTGGCCTTGAGTTTATGTATTATTGGGTCCCAAGTAGGTGATATCTTCCAGCCATCTTCTCTATTGAAATTAGGGTGTTTTTTAATTTCAATAGCCTCGCGAAACATCCTAGGTAGGAATTTGGGTTCTTTAGCGAGGATCTGTGGTTGGTCAAATCTAATATAATGGCTGGAGCCTTCAGCATGTTCGGCGACTGCAGACTTCGTTGAGCGGCGGTGTTTCACGTCAGCTATGTGTTCTTTAACGCGGGTCCCTATGCTTCGTTTTGTTTGACCGATGTAAGAGAGGCCGCAGTCACAATCTAGTTTATAAACTCCTGCATCTTGTAGAGGTATGTGACACTTGACGGATGGTAAGGACTGACTAATCTTCTTGGGCGGCTTGAAGTATGTTTTAATTGAAGCTCGCTTCAGGATGTAGCCAATCTTGTCTGTGACACCTCTGACGTATGGTAGTACAGCAGGTAAACGATCAACTGTGGCTGGCTTCACTCGGTTTCTGTGACGGGGCCGTGGAATTTGGAGCTTGTTGTCTCGCAGTACTTGCTTGACATGTTGAAGCTCAGCGGCAAGGTGTCTGTCATCACAGAGTCCGTGTGCTCTCTGAAACAAGGATTTTCCCACGGTAGCTAACTGTTTAGGGTGGTGGTGAGAGACGAGCAACATCTACTGTCAAGACGAACGCCATCTCAGTCTGCCCGTGACCATGATACCTGCAAAGGTGTCGAAACGTCGGGACTTAAAATCTAAATACAAACCGCGATAAAATCCGTAAAAGTAGTTTTATTTCAATATAAATTTCCTTTTATTATTTGGCAAATTTTTGAGATTTCTCAATTTGACCTTAGATTTTGGGGGGGGTCATGTCCCCTGTGACCCCCCCCTTCGGACCGCGCCTGGTTGGAAAAAGAAAACAAAAACCTATTGAACATTTGGGAACTACAATTGTCATCAAAAAGTGATGAATGTTTATTGTAATTACTTACAAAAATGTTCATAAGTTTATTTCTATAAAGAAAATATTTTTCATTTGTGTAAAGTAATATTTTGTGATTATACGATTGGTGAAAATCTATCTTGTTTTTGTTTTTCTCTTATTTCTGCAAGTAATTGTTAGGGACATAGACCTCAAGTTGAAAATGTTACCGAGAGTTTTAGTCACTTTGTTTACTAATCTTTATGTCTCTAGGCATCTGGTGAAGAGAACCATTAATGTAAGTTTACAAAATAATGTAGGTTTCCCTCGGTAGCATTCCAGACAGTGTTTACTTATGGTTACAATAAGAAAATTTTAATAATAAATTGAAGAGAAGAGATTTTAAGCCTAAGTTTTGGTCGGTAACGATTTCGGTTATAAGCACAAGGCGTTTATAGTTCTCAGAAATTTATTGAAAATATGTATCTATTATAAGGAGTTTCCTTCACATTAAATGTGCTATTACCTAGTTCAAAGATAAAACGGAAGAAAAGACATTTTTCTCTATATCGAATTCATATACCCGTTTCAAAGAAAATTATTCAACAAAATTCAAGTTTTATTTAACCCAGTTTTGTTGTTGTAATTCAACTGTGAGTAGGTAATTAATTAGTTTGTAATTTAGCAAACTTTTCTAAAGCTTCTGCTGTTCTTAGTTCTTTGTTTAAAGCTAATGTATTCATGTCTACTTCAATTGCAAGTTTTGAGTGCTTGCCAGGTTGGGAAAACTTTATCTTATGTTTATCAAAACGTTTGTAACTTACTTTAAAATCCTCTCATTTGTAATGAAGAAGATACTTAAGTCTTTATATAGCTGTATTTGTAATCATTTCTTTCTCCTTTCATCTAGTTATTTATTATCATACAGTACATTTTAGGTTAATGTGCACAGCAACATAAACTATATGGCTATAAAATAAGCCCTTTTTTAATTAATGATGGTATTTTTAAGCCGCAATTCTTCATATTCAATTATAAAACGTCAATAAGCTTGTTTTATTAAATCAAAAAAGTATATTATGCCAGTATAGAAAGTCAAACATTGTTTTTAATACATTAAGCATAGGTGCAATCAGATTTAATACTGCCATAAGAAACTACGAAAGTAATATAGATTTATCTGAGGTTTCATTCAAGTAACTGTCAATAGAACAATGCTTGAACAGCTTTCTCCACCGTCCTCTCTCCCACACGCATCGGTTACTATGAACTAGACTCAAAGTTAAGTTCTACCACTTTGACATGTAGATGTTTAATCCTAATGTATTGCGCACTTTACTCTGGACTTGAACTATGGTTCACTTAGTCTTCCTTTTAATGCTAGACTTAACATTTATATGTTAGAATGATAAATCGTGAAATGTGGGTATTTGAAGGCTTAGAATTCGTTTTAGATACATTAGGTAGAGGTAGTACAAAATTGCTGTGAAATTAGGCCGTAAAAGTCTAAAAGCTTCGCTAAACAAAACGCTTACTTAGCGCACGTCACAACGCTAGCCTGTCGCCGCGTCAGGGGCCTGATTCCGCTATTTTAAAATCAGTGGGTGGCAGGTTAATAAACGGTCCAGTGTAGTTGTTATTGTGCCTAATTTTCGTATTCAGATAAGCCTACAGTGAACAATCAGTGGCAATCCTACAATGACAACAGTGGCAAGTAGGTGTACATTTGTCATTAAACTAAAATCATCTGAATACCAAAATTAGGTACACACTGGAACGTTCATTAACCTGCCACCCACTGACTTTAAAATAGCGGAATTGGGCCCCAGAGCGTTTCGTACTGCTAGTGCTCTGACGCGCGCTATGTACACGTTCTGTTTGACAAAGACTTAAATGATAACAACTCAGTCAGCAGGGTTCGTGAACGTAGAAGCCTCGCAGGTCGTGCGATATGTAGCCTGATTTTATGTAACGTTTGCGTTTCCTTGTTTCGTATAAAAGTTTTAGGTATTTCATGGCGTTTTTTTATTTAAGTTGTAATCTTTCACCACTCGATTATCATGTTAGCAGATCTTGTTATTGTAAGAAAATGAAAGTAATTCTGCACTGAATAAACTCAGTTTTGTATAATCTGTGTTTATTAACTTGGCTTTATTTTTATGATAATCTAACATCTACATTTAAATTTGTTCAATTTGAAGTAGTGCTCGTTGGTGTATCACTGCAGGAGCTAATTTATGTTAAAGACGATTTAAGAAATCGAATACCTATAGATTAAACCACGTTTTAATACCAATCCTCTTCAATTCTCAATTTTAAATCGGAACCGAGTTAAACTTAATTGGAATGCGCCCAAGATAAACTCAAACGCGAGAACTTTAACGTTCTTCCAACTAAATTAAAAAATACGAAAAGGAATTTGTTTCCTAACTATTGACTAGTTTTCAACCTACCTAGTTGGTTAAATGCCCGTTCTTGTTTTGAAACAAAACCTTCAGAACCTTCGAATTGTCGCCCATAACAACATTCGAATCATATTTAAAAATAGTACACATACTAGGAATAAACATTTTCCTAGCATACAAACGTTTATTGTATGCTGCGCGTGTTGGAAGGTTGTATATCAATTTCAATTCAAATAGGTACAATGCCAATGCAAAATTGTTATATATTAAGCAGGCAGACAAACAACACACAGAAGAAAAAGAAGAAAAAATACTCTTCATGATTAGATTCCAGTTATTTCTTTCAACAATAAAACTGGATCTCGTGTCTGCTAAACTAATATACTTAATTTTTCCTTGCATTGTATAGGAATTAAAATTCATTGAAGAATAAGGGTACTCTGGCTAGCGAGGTCACTGGTAGCACTCGATTATCCGTTCGTTCAAAGTAATCTGTAGACCACCAAGTATCGCATAGATGAGAAAAAGAAAGATAAAATACCTATATTTTATTTCTGAAACACGTGTAGGTACAAATTAAACAGTAATGTTAGACAACAAGTAACAAAAGTGCGTTAGTCTTGTAAGTAGTTTTAACTTATAATATGTGGTTGTTTCTTTTGTTACAGGTCTGCCGAATGACTTGTCAGTGTACTGGCATCAATACCCGTACAGTCTAGGCCTTGTATTCTGCAAGCTAAGGGCCCTAATATCAGAGGCGTAAGTATGAACATTATTTTTCTCTAAAACAACCGTTGTTTATAGTTATAGTCTTCATGTCTTAGAGTAAACTTTCTTAGCCGTGCCATTATGTGTTATTTATGTAATGTTTAAGATATTTGTTTTACTTTTAACGGTAGGTAGGTACAGTGGAAGTGTGTTATGTAACAAAAACTACTTAATACGTTACATTAACGTACTTAAACTATAAGATTTTGGACTATATGATCCATATTTATAGTTTGTTCGTTTTGCCAATCCTCAATAAGGTAAACAAAAAAGGAAATATATTCAACTGGGTCGAAATTCTATTTCCAAGATGTGAAAATCAAAGCATTTAAAACTTGTGCTCAACTGGTGTTTATCGTGAGCTCGTTAAGCAAAGAAAAAGACCTGCGAGTGAAGCGTTTTAGTAAAATTAATTGATTTACTTCCTTTCTGATTTTGTGTAGGTAACCTCGTATAAATAAAAAAGTTTAAGGGAAACAGAAAATTCCACATATTACAAAAGACATAAGTGCCGTACAAACATAATGTGGAATGTGGATTATTTGGTAAAAAGCAGCAGACTTTTGCCTTTTGCCAAGACTCAGGAATTTACGTTTCGTACATAACAACAAAAATCTAGATACACTCATAACCTTGCCTCCAAACAATTATAAATCAAGCCGATTAAAAAAGTTACGCTCAAAGTGACAAAATGAGGAATGCTTGTAATAAAAATTGTTTTATACTGTTCAGCTACCTATGTCGGAAGGATTTATATTAAAAATATTAGCTTAGTATTTTTGTAGGCGCCTTATTTTCAATAAGGCATAACCGATTTATTAGGTTTCTCTGTTAGTTATAAGAGAAAAAACAAGAAAGACTTTTCTTTAATATAATAAAGATACCCATGCTCCAAACCGCCATTTTTGTATAATATTAATTATCTTTGCTTGTATTAGATGTTCTTCACATAAAGCCACACCAAGCACAACATATTTTGTACAATATTTTAAAAGTATCTTCGTATTGTTAACTTTCGAAACGGTAAGGAAAATTAAACAATGTAATTTATACAAGGAACGAGTGAAATTAAATACATCTGTAACACATTATCGAAGTTTCCATGTTTTCTTTGAAACTCAAACACCAACCAACGGTTTGTATTTCATAAATAAAGACCTTAACTTCGGTAATCCTTTAATAAATTGATATTATGTAAACAAACCCTTTGGAAAATTTAAGTACATAGTATTGAATGCCAAAGTTCAAAGATACCAAATCGATATGTAAATTAATGTTTGTTTTATTTCCAGTAACTTTAAAACAGGCACTCAATATAGCTTTTAAATTGCTAAAATGTCATTCAATAAGAAATTCCATAGGTCACCCTTTAAGTAAAGAAAAAAAAAATATACCTAACATTTCCCAAAGATTTCAAATTTATTTATTTTGACAATGAACAAAATTCTTTTTAATGATAAAATATATTTGAAATCTGTAAATACCTAATATTGGAAACAAAAGGGACGACCTCCGTGGTCGAGTGGCGTACGCACCGGTTTCAAGGTGTCGCTAGCTCTGAGCTACTTACTTTGGGTTTAGAACAATGTATGTAATGTTGTAAAAAAAAAATTGTAACACCTACATTTTTCGTAAAGCTATGAATAGAATACCTTTTATATTCCAGTAATTGCAATCAATTTGCTTCACACAAGAGCTGACAGTGAAAATCCCTAATGGCAAAATGTGACGCACCGTCGTTTAAAATAATTTTACGGCTCGTAAAAATATTTTACGTACTCTTCATTATTGTAAATTTTGTAAGCACATTAAGCTACCGTTCGTCAGTCCTCTCATCCATATATTTTCAGCTGATTGTACTTAAAACTTAAAATGATTACATTATTCAGGACCCATTATTCATATTGTTACAAGCGTCGATTACTCACTCTTCAATTGGTAAAAAGCAGGATTGCAGTAGCACGAAAGATTTTTAAAGAACTTTATAGTAACATCATAAACAAAACTTGTAGTACAACAATTCTGTTCGCTTTTGAATATCAAAATAAAATAACAGAATACTATTTTACGTACCCGTGTACACATTTTGTACTAAAACTGTCATTATATTACAAGGTAAGTACATTAATATGCGTCCTAATGTGGTCCGAAAAACTCACAGATGTTACTTAAATGGTTCAAGACATCAAACCATTTATCATACAGAATTCGTTGTAAAAACTACAACTTGTACCTTGGAATATATATTTATCATTTCGCATCATATTGTTTTGTATTTCTTTTACTAGTACGTGTTTTTAGATGTTGTCTGTGGTGATTTTTAACCGACTTTTTATAAGTATAGACCATTATGTTTCGCACTGAACATTAAACGTGCAGACATCTAGATTTTTCAAATCTTGACCCCTGTACTGCCCTTTTATTCACTGCTAACGACTCGTACTAACATTTCCATTTTCTAAATCTTAAAGAAATTTCCATTTGATTCGGGCAATTCTAAAAGGACTAGAATCAATTCAATTTACATCGAGTGACTTTATTCTCGTTATTTATATAAAAGCACTTATGTTGAAAAATAATTTGTACCATTGAATCTGAGTGGCAGTTTAAGTATATATCTTTTGTCAAGAGTCTAAATAGTTAAGTGCTGTTTTCTTCCTTCTCGTTTTTCCCTCAATAATGCTTACTCTATTATTTTGTGGTCAACAAAGCTTCTTATGATTTATTGTTTAATGAATATTTTAGATGAGATTAACAGGAATATTAGTTACTGATACCACTGCGATCAACTGCCAGTTAATTAAGCTAATTACTTATTATCGAGCTTAGGGATTAGGGTTTAGGGATATCGATAATTGAGAATAGATTGTGAATGATTGATGACGTAACCCTCTTATAATATAGACTAATTGCAAAATGATTTAATTACTTTTGCAGGCTTTAAGAACACATTAAAAATTAATTCGACAAAATTATGTTTTTCTAAAATCGATCTTATTAGACTTGTAAGGAGTAAGTGAAGCTCCAAAACATTTAATCAAACTGTGGAGTATGTAATATTCAGCTTTATAATAATGCTGCTCTATTATGATTTCTAAGAATAATTATTTTAGTATCCCTGAAAATACAATGGAACGATGTACTTACAACGCAATTTGGCGACCCGTTTCAGAACACTATGAATGAACGGAATTGGAGTGGGATGATTATAATATGAACTAAGGCTCGTTTTAATTAAATATCTAAGAAATAGGAGGATATTATTATTATTACTATTAAATGGAAATTGGTCCTGACTTTAGTGAAATATGGTAAATAGGTAGTCTAGACCCATATCAAACACTTGTGTTTATCTCTTATTCTCTAGTAAGGTAATTCGTAGAATTTCCAATTCATGGAAAATTTGAACGTTAACGTAATGTCAATTACCCGTAATAGCATTACATTCCTTTGCAAATAAAAGGAAAAAAATTAGAATGAAAAAAGGAAAATTCCTCTGACTTTTCGATAAAATCAGAATAACTAACAGTAGGTGTAGGTCTATAACAAGCATAACCATCATTCATGAAGAAATATTCCTATACGTATACATAGATCGAGGTACTAGGTGATGATCAAAACCATTATTACGTTACTAATTCAAACCTTTGTTCCAGGGCTACCTACGTCTCAGTGCTGACTATATCCGCCTTCTCATTGGAGAGATACCTGGCTATCTGCCACCCTCTACACCTGTACACCATGGCGGGACTGACCCGGGCATCCCGGATCATCCTGATACTCTGGATCATATCCATCGTGTGTGCTTCGCCCTATGCTGTTTACTCGGACATAAGCTACAGGGATTATCCACCACGTAAGTGCTATAATATTCGTGATACATATTCTCTAAGAATCCATAAAAAGATCTCTAACTTGCGCGTATTGAACTTTTTCGTGCATCCTTTCGATCGTACGCGCGAGAGTTCAAGTAATCGCAAAAAATATCTAATTAAAAGCTTATCTAATTGATGGGTCAGGGTCTAATCCTTGGTGACCTAGTCTGTGCCGATACGTTAATATGGTAATCATAAAATAATATTCAGACATTTGTTAAGAACTTTATTTAGTACCTGCGTCATAACCTTATTCCAATGCAATAAAGTTCAATTTTGTCCAACAAGCGTAGCAACTTCTGTTTTATACAACCAAATGGCACAATAATAAACTAATAAAAAAGTTGTTATTCATAAGCTCTGTCACAGCCGGGAGATTTAGGTAGCGACTTCATCCAGACAGTACTTAAATCTAGCTATCGTAACCGTCATAATTATCTACCATTTAGATTTAAGTCGTTAAAACTCTCGATATGTGGTACAGCTGACACATTTACTTCTTCATGGTTTTATGTCACATAATTGTCACATAAGCTATTAAGGCCCATTATTTATCCTATCAAAAGATTTTTTTGTTTTTTTCTTGTGTGTATTTGTATCGGTATGTATGTCGTGCAATCTTCATGTGTAATAAAAGTAAATTTAAGTAGTTTATTTTAATGATCAGTTTTGTTTACATTTTTATTTGTTTATTTTATTTTTTATTTTTTACTATAAGTACCTTGGTAATCCAAGGAAAAGGTTGCCTGGAAGAGATTGCCAGGTGCAATAAGGCTGCCTTTTGCACAAGTTTTTTTTTCCTTTGTACAATAAAGGAATAAATAAATCCTTGTTTACTCATCATATAAAAACTAAGTACTCATGTTTGAGTAAATAACTCAAAAATTCTGATTCAAAACTTTTAATCACTCAATCTTTCCCGATTTAAAATAAAATGAGACTCAAGTTCTTAATACATTGTCTATCTTAAGATTAAAAGGACCTGCCTATTCAAATGAAAGTTAAAAATTCCTTTGAAAATAAACTAACTTCTGAAATTGCTGTCAACTAAAGTACTAAAGTTAGATTTTAGAAATCAATGGATTCATTTTACGAAACGGGAGCCATCTTAAAACGACCTTATAATAAAAAACTGCAAGTCCAATGCCCTACCACAATACTCTATTAATATTCTAGAGACAGGTGATTTTTTTATTAAATAAGAAATTGGTGATTAAATTAATACATTTTTTTATAACCTAGACAAGGTTAGAGTCACTAATACAATTAGTCAAACAAGTTATAGAAAAAAGAGAGTATGTATTATAAATAATATAGTGTAATTAAAAATAATATAGTATATTATTATGACAGTCGTGGTGGCCTAGCGGTTCAATGAACGGATTTGTATAAACAAGGTTGCAGGTTCGAACCCAGGCAGGTACCAATGTGGCTTTTTCAAAGTTATATGTACTTTCTTAATTATTCTAAGACACTTCTGACAAACGGTGAAGGAAAACATCGTGAGGAAACCTAGATTCCAAAATTTGGGATCTGAAATCGCCAATCCGCGGAGAGCAAGCGTGGTGATCAATGCTCGTGCCTTCTCTATATGGGAAGAGGCCTGTGCCCAGCAGTGGGACGTTTAAAGGCTGGATTATTTATGTATTAAAAATAAATAATCTTCCTTTAAATAATTATTATGAGCTGAAGATATTTCGTTACCACTTAACGTTTAGCTTCTATTTATTTTGTCTTATGTAATGTTAATACTTCCAAATATCATAATTATATGTTCAGATGTGTTTACATGATTCAACGAATTCATACGTGGTCGTAGACATCTTGTTTTAATCTATAAGGAATAAGAGAAATCACGACGGTTCTCAAAAACTCTGTAGTTCTTGATAGAAAGTCAGACCTTAGATCAAATTAAATTATGTCTAGACTTTGGTATGCGCCTTGTACAAGCGTAAATTGTACGATGACATTTATGAGTTAAAAGTTCTCAAGACACCTTACATTTTATAGTTCATTAGAGCTTGAAGTTTTTAATATTGATAGGTATAAAGTTATTGTAATTTTTGAACTGTGTTTGAACGTCTTTTTGTTCATTACAACGTCCCAGGTGATTTTGATGGACAGACATAATTTTTACCTAGTCAGACTCCTAAGTCAATAAAGACAAATTACAGTTCTGGGTCGTCAAATCGCTTAATTTATTTAAAGTTCGTTATCGTTTGATTTGTTCTTTCTGAGACAGTGATTTAATAAAATATTTTTGAAAATTAATGTTTCTTAAATTTGAACTGATTGCCGCTACAATACAGCCTGGCCTCTGAGAAGTACTGGAGATCCTTTCTACAGGATAGACTTGACAGAACAATTACAATGAAAATTGAACTTTACGACTGTCATGAAACAAAAGACTATGTGAAACTGGCTATGATCCTGTAAGTAATATAATGCGTGTTTCGGAAAGCACGTTAAACTGGAGGTCCCGACTGCCTTACATACATCTTTGGCAGTCGTTAAGTCAATTCTGACAACCAGTCTTACTACGGGATACTGTGTTTCCCAGTAAAATGGGTTGTTAAGATCAGATAGGCAGTCGCTCCATGTAAAATACGGGATTCAGCTGAATCCGGTATGACTGGTAGCCGACCCTAACATAGTTGGGAAAAGGCACGGGAGATGATGATGATCATGTAAGCAATAATATATTCTACGACCTTCAGTACAGCGATTTATAGAAGCCAATTAACTTGATGTGAGATTTCTGAAAGAAGGTAAAAATGTGGGATTACAGACTCTTTGTTAAGAACACCTCCATTCACCTAAAATGAGATTATATTTATATAAGGTGCTATAAAAATATCTGCCACGGCTTTAATGGGAGGTAGTATTGTGTTTATAGATTACAATAGTGAAGAACTTTCGTACCCCGGAACAGTTAATTAAATTTGAGAGACTAAAATAGTTAAACTAACGTTGACTCTATTCTGCGTAACGTGGTTCACTACGCGCAATGTGACGCTTCGTCAATGAAAACAACTGAGCTATCTCTTTCCATCTTTTCTGTAAATGAAAACTGTAATCAGCTGACTAGTTCGTCTCTACATAATCTACTAGGTACGCAATAATACGCAGGCATACAAGTGTTTTAAAAGTGCAACTACTTACACGGGATGGTTTTATACTAATAAATCAATTCAAATTTATACGTTATTTTTTTTGTATGAAAAAAAAAATGAAAAATAATCAATAATTTATCTTTACTATTGTAATCTATAAACACAATACTACCTCCCATTAAAGCCGTGGCAGATGTTTTTATAGCACCTTATATATTAACATTATTGTCGGTCTTTTCAGACCGTATTGTTGTTATATATTATTGTGTTGACCACAGGTAGGTATTAATATGGGTATTGGATCAGGTTTTCTATTATACTTTTAAGAATTCCTACTAGAGTCAACCCAATACCAAGAATTATTAAAGAAATCCTTGCGTATTAGAATCCTACAAAAAACCTTTGTTATTTACTATTGTTATGTTAAAGAACTGATTTTTTCTCGTATTTCGATCCAATATTTGGATTCAGTATAATTTTAGAAAGCGTAGGTTCCCTTTACATTAATTTTATGTACTTATATTCGCATCATTTAGCGATTTCTGACCTTTTCCACGCTTAAGGCTGAAGCAGAATTTGTATTGTTATTATAAAGATCTTATACACGAGCGGAGGTTTATAGCTATTTAAATGATATTTCCTTTATATATTTTGGATACAATTTTCAATACATCTGAGAAATGAATAAATACGTTTCTATTCATAATAGCTACGTTCAAAATACGATTGTTTGGTTTGTCTCGAGAAGAATCACTTAGCTTCACGTTGAGTATTTGATCTTTGCACGTACTCACGATATCTTTCAAGATACTGAATTCGGTATGAGAATGATATATTTGTAAAACGAGAACCTATACTATACATGAGCTAGTAATAAGTACGTCTCAAATATTTGATATTTGAATTGTTTGCGTATTGAAATTAATCTACGAAAAATAAGTTTTACAGTCAATAAGTAAGGAATAAGATTTAATTTTGTCCGCTGTATTAAAAAAAAAACAGTTATAAGTACTTATGTTTTTGTTCTAATTTTATATAGCTAGGTACCTAGTCTTGTTTGGAGTTGTGAATCAGCATTGCGACTACGTTGGCGATGTAAATGAGTACTCGAGACTTTTCTTCTTAGAACACTTTTAATACTACAATTAATACAAGGTAACTTAACCATTGGAAGACGAAACTAGGAATTATGCTCGTAGAAAAATCTATGGTTTATATACCATGTAAATTGTGGGAGGAGAACTCTCTACCTTAACGGTTTAGATACGGTTGTAAAAATAGGCTTACAAATTAACCGTGACGGTCATAAAATCTTTTGTCAAGAAGTCGACAAGCGTAACTAAACTGATAATTTACGAGCGAGAGCTACTGAGACGCCGATGGTGAAATCTATATTACCATGTATGCATTTTACGACGTCATTATGTAGGCTTACGTGATGACGTAATTAAAATATTATAGATATTAGAAAAAGTAAATTACTTACTTATTCTAATATGTATAACAGTACAATAAAAAATGTTTATTGAGTTATTGAGACATTTTCATAACATAAAATAATGAAATAACCTAAGTGTATTGTTTCTGCTTTAATTCCTCATAATACAATCGGCCGTACGTAAATATCGAATATTTATTATAGAGTCGTTTCCACATTGTAAAACAAAGTGACGATCTATGTTTATGAGATTCGTTCAATATGCATCGACGGTGAGTGATACAGCAATGAAATTCGCTTGTAAACAATAAAATTTGATGAACACAGAAATAGCTTGTAAATTTTCCAAGTTCCTTATTGCCATGCGCGAATTACCAATAGAAATCTAACTGCCCTTTGTTTTATCTCGAAATAATCGAATAGTTAGTATTCTATTTAACCTTATATTATATAAATTGCATTATAACTAACTAACTGCCTCGTTGGCCTAGTGGTTCTAAGCGCGACTGCTACGCTAGAGGTGATGGGTTCGATTCCCAAGTCGACCAAGGTGTTATTGAGTTTTTCTATGAAATTCTCAGTAGCAGGTCGGAGTTTCGATTTGTGCCCGGTTAGTGGCAATAGGCTCGCCCCCTATTACATGGGTCCTAAACATACCGGTAAACTGTGGGTGTACATTGGTACACCTCTGCCTAACCCTTCGGGGATACAGGCGTGATGGTATGTTATGTTATATGGTTTTATTGACTAAATTCGGAAAGTCATAATAGTTACATTTCGTATTGATTTTTCCGGGAGTCAGTTAAAAAGACTTGTGGCATGGTTTAAACTAGGCAATCAGGTAAGAAGAAGGTGTTTAATTGTTGTTAAATGTATTTTTTTTTCTTTGTTTACTTGTGGCTTTGGTTCCCACAAATATTTGTCCAACATTATGTGAGTAGCAGTAAATATTAATACTAGTGGAAATATAAATTCAAGAGTAGGTATTGTGTTCCAGTCATCTGATTTCAAAATATCCAATTCTTGTTATTCTTATATTTTATTGTTCGATATAGTGCTTTATAGTTTGTAAACAACTACAAGCATGTAAGTACTTCGAAGTAAACAGTAAAACTGGGATTATTTTAGTAAATATATCTTATTATTAATGTTCTGTTTACGTATACTGTTTACGTACGTTAAACAGTAGGTCCCGGCTGTCATACATAGATCTTTGGCAGACGTTAAGTCAATTCTGACAACCAGTCTTACTATGGGATACTGTGCTTCCCAGTAAAATGGGTTGTGGAGGTCAGATAGGCAGTCGCTCCATGTAAAATACGGTATTCAGCTGAATCCGGTAAGACTGGTAGCCGACACCAACATAGCTGGGAAAAGGCTCGGGAGATGATTAATGTTCTGTTTACTCAAAGATTTGATTTTATTACAGTTTGTCGGGATCAAATTTTTTATTGACTCTAAAATATGTTTATTAAAGTGTTTTGTATGTAGGTATGTAGCTACTAAATTTTAAAAGCAAAGGCAAATAAAAACACTTTCTGTACAAAAACCTGTCACAAAGGATAAAATAATGAAGGTTATTATTAAAATTAAAATGCCCATCCCAATGATTAATACCGTAATCCCGAGTGGATCTAATAAAATGTCAGAAAAGTATTCGGGAGCAATATTTTAACAGCAATTAACGTAATATATTAATGACAACGGAAGTTTTTATAACGTTGATTGCGTTTGAGATTCCTGAAATGTTACACAGATTTTCCGGCCGCCGAAAGAATGCGTTCCTGACAGATCGTCGTCAGCATGAAGATATAGCTTTAATGTGGCGAAGAATTTACTAAACAACTAAACATAAATTACGTACAATCACTTTTTTGTCATATAAACGAATAATATCATTCAAAACTATATAATTATGCCAGGTTGCAATGAATATTATAACATAGTTTTTATTTCACCATACAAATCAAGGTCAACTGACAGGTGTCAGGAAAGCATTCTCTTTGCGGCCGAATTATATTTAAGACAAGAACCTTGATATTCTAGGTTAGGTGCGCTAGAATATGACGCTACATTTACAATGTAATTGAGAAAACAAATGAACGAGATTCACGTATATGATACAACTTCGCACATACATTTGTGTAACCGTGTCAGATTTCTCGTACTGATATAGCCGAGCGTAAGTGAATATCCGCTAAAATAGAAAAGCTTGCTGTAGATATTCATTTTTCTCTGGAGAATTTAAATCAGATGTTTTGTACTGCTGCTGTATTCAGTCCCTGACACAGTGGCCGGCTTCTTTTCATATTTTTGAGCAACATATCCTTTTGGGTGAAATGCTTTTATCACTTTTATGGACATAGTTGACGTTGATAGGCACTTTGAGAGTTTAAACCCGCACACTGTTTATTCGTATTAGTTCAACAAAGGCAGTATACGGTAACATACTTTTAATTTTTTAGATTTATGCGAATGTTAGACATTGAAATAAAACTACTTTTTTACGGATTTTGTCACGGTTTATTTTGATTTTAGGTCCCGACGTTTCGACACCCTTTCAGGTATCATGGTCACGGCCGTGATATCCGTAAAAAAGTAGTTTTATTTCAATACTTTTAATTGCTAGTATACGTTTACATAATTGCCTAATAAAACAAAGAGAAACAGAATGAAAAGCCTCTCTTAACAAAATTTTACAGTAAATTTTCCTTATTCTCTCATTGAATATTTTATATAAAACCTTCAACACCTCTTTTCCAAGACTGGCGTTTAAAACAGCGCATCAGAGTTATAAGCACGTAGACAATTTACCGGGGCCTTGTAGCTAACTTCCGTTAGTAGGTAACAAGATGGTTTGTATTTCAACTCTCTACGTGCTAACGTCTAAAGTAACTTAATTTAATGTTTAAGTTTATACAATTACGAAGAAAAGATTTTTATTTCAATTTCTATTTCGTTTTGTTATAAAAGTTAGGATAATGTTATAAGCTTAAGTCAGTGTTAATGTTACGGAAGAAAAACAAATTTTACTTGCTTACAACCTCGAGTATTTCTTGTTAAGTTCGCCAGTTATAATAGTTGGTAAAACAATGAATATATTTTAATAGCTGCCGATGTATTCTGAGTGTTGCAGTGTACTTATAGCATTGGCTATAAAACGTAAACGCACACTGTGACTCAATTGATTTTGATGAACTTTTAAGTGTAATAGGTATACAATTGCCTCATTGTCTAAATGCGTATTACGACGAAGCATCACTCGAAAACATTATTTCCAATTTTACTAGTTTATTTTTAGTCGTTTGTTTTAACCAGGTTGCAGTTTATAAAAAAACTGTAGAGACAATCCACGAGAAAAGTTTTGAAGGATTCTGTATAAAAATCTTAACACAAAATACAAGACGCGAGTTTGTACGGTTGTGTAAATATATGTACAATACAAAATTGTTTTCAATGTTTCACAAGTGCAGTACTTTATGCTTTCACCGCAGCTGCAAGAGCTTAGCTACGAATAGGAAGCGATCTATTCATGTCGGTGCATGCATTCAGATGCACTTTATATGCAGCTGTTTTAAATACAGATGTGTCTAAGATATCTGCTTGTAAATACAGAGAAATTATAAAATAACAGAAATTCTATACGAAAGAGAATGTTTTTGTCGTTTTCTTTTTCATTAATAATAATAATTCGATCGGGAGAAAGTATTGAAATACTAAACTTTAAATAAATTCGAAACTTCGTGCCTTAACTCTCGAACAACATTTTAAGTCACGGTTTCTCCTAAGCTATAAGAATTGAGCAAAATCCATTGCCAATATTCTGTATACAAATTGGATACTAAGATCGGGGATTTCTAAGAATTGTTGAGGAAAATAAGCTCTTTCCTCTAATTTCCTCTTTTCATTTTTCCTCTAATTGGTTTACAATCGCTCAATTTGTATAAATAAGTTCAAGTTCTTTTAAACGAAATCGCTTCCTTAAATTCTTAACAACTAAATACACAATCTTCTACAAAATAACATAATCCTTACTAATATTATAAATGCGAAAGTTTGTTTGGATGTATGGATGTTTGTTACTCTTTCACGCAAAAACTACTAAATGGATTTTAATGATACTTTACAATAATGTAGCTTATACATCGGAATAACACATAGGCTATAATTTGTAAAGATAGTGTATGAATTGTCATTCAAGCGGGTGAAACCGCGGGGCACAGCTAGTGTAATCATAAATCTTTTTCATCATAGTGCCAGTGGCAGCTTCAGTTTTTATCTTTTAATAGGAAACGCCATAAGAATTTCATTTTCGCCTTTTTCTCGCCACACAATATCTAAGCCAGATGGACGAACCTGCAAAAGGACGATTCCTTATTCTTGTTAAAGCCGACGGCCTGTTAACAGAAAACATTGAGAGAAAATAATGGCACCATTACAGAAAAAGTACATCTCGGGTTCGAAAACAAACAAGGTCTAGTATATATAGCTAAACACTTATCATTTGTGACCATATTGCATTTCACAAGGATTTGCCAAGATTTTATTACGCCATGGGATTATGGCTATTATTTATGAGTGACCTTCTATGTGACCTACATTTCTTTTCAGTATAATTTTAAACAGGATTCGGTGTTAAAGCTGTATTTTCCCTATTATTCTACTGTACTCTGGTTGTATACGTTTCTGTTTTATCAAAGAAGCAGACGTTTATAATTAATCCAAAGCTCTGATAGCGAATGAAAATTTTCCACCACTGTTAATTACTTGATCTCGACGCCTTATTACTATTCAGAAGGCGTAGAAAATTCTCTCATACATAAAAGCAATAGGTTCTTCTCTCTCAGAAGTGTAACAAGGCGCTGAAAAAATCGGATTTCAATTCCCCGTCCAATAGAATGTTACTTTGTATTTGGGGGAAAGCAAACGTATATGTTATCGTGCACATAATTTATCATAAAACCCTTTAATTTACTGAACTAATATGATTTTAATTAAAAGTAGTGTTTGTAAAAATATAAAATATCAATTTCACGAAATCATAATTATGTCGTGTCTAGAGGAATTTGAACAAATCTAAAAGAATTTGATGTTTTTAATTAATTATTTTTGCGTTTTAAAGCTTATTCGAAAAGCTCTTAATCATTTTATTTACGTGTCTAATTAATGAGTAAAATTAAATTTAATGATCTCTCTTATGTATCACGAACTTTATGGTGCTCCCACACAGCAGTTATATAACGTTAGAGACTGACTTATAACATTTGTTTTTAAACAAATTATAACAAAAGTTATAAATTGTTATTGATGTTATACAACTTCATTTAACAAAATGTTTTACAACTGATTACAATATGATATAACAATATATAACTTTTGTTATACTTATAACATCATCAGAGCCTCAGCCAAACCCAAACTGATTGAACATAATGTTATACGATGTTATACAACGAGTTCAACCAATGTGGGAGCGTTTATAACATATAACATTTCTTAACATGTTGTATGTATGTTGTGTAGAGTATATTGTTACACGCTATTAATAAATGTTATCGTGTTACACAATGTTGTGTAACGTTATATAACTGCTGTGTGGGAGCACCTTTACAATTGTATCAAATGTCAAATTGTATCAAATGTCACAATTCAATAATTCAATCATTATAATTATTTGGTATATACATATAACACTTGTTTTTGAGCTTTGAAGAACTAGTTAATAACCCATTTTTCAAACAATTTCTATTTATGATTATTGCTTGTACTGTGAGCTTTTAAAGCAGAACTGTAGTAGTTATGGAAGCGAGACGCCGCTATGCGCACTATTGTGCACCGTCTCGCTTTCATAATGACAGAAATTTTGGTTTATGAGCTCTCACTACAGTTTTAATGTGATAGTTACTATGAAAATTTAAGACGGATATTATATTTAAACTGCGGTTTTATTAAAACATCTCGTTAAGATTTAATGGTTTAAAACTTGGGTCAGTATTTTAGTCATAATCGCATTGTTTTTGAATAAAATACTTCTGTTATAGCTTTTAAGCTAGCCGATAAATTAAGAAGTATTCAGTTTAAACTAATGGGACTTTTATAACATTACTAGCATGCGTTGCAATGCAATTTTTTCTACCTAACACCTGCCTACTACCTATCTACTACCACTTAGGGGTATGAAAAATAGATAGTAGCCGATACTCAGACCTACTGAATATGTATATAAAATTTCATAAAAATCGGTCAAGCCGTTTCGGAGGAGTATGGTAACTAACATTGTGACACGAGAATTTTATATATAAGATTTTTATGTGGGTAATAAAATAGTAAGATTCAGGCTTAGTGCGAGTTTCAAATGGCTCGGAATTTCGAAATACATTATTGCGTGGGATTCAGATGGATGGCTGAACTGTCAAATATAATAATTCCTTTTCTCGGTATTTGCAAGATCCGATTTCATTACGAAATATATATGTTAGTATTTTGATACATCTACACATAAGTAGTTTCTTGTCAAGGTTGTCTGTAGGCAGAAAAATATCCCT
Organism: Autographa pulchrina; assembly: GCA_905475315.1. Lineage (NCBI taxonomy): Eukaryota > Metazoa > Arthropoda > Insecta > Lepidoptera > Noctuidae > Autographa > Autographa pulchrina. Next base: position 7,597,456 of record FR997775.1, read on the forward strand.
GATTAAAAACGTATCGACAAATATATGTATTGCTCGATATTCAATATATACAAGAAAATGTTAAAATTCATACATATTATTCAAAGAATTGAGTTTTAGAAGCATTGGAGCAGATGTAACACGTCTCAAGAATATATTTTAATTACTTAGTTTTAAAGTTCATTAACGTCTCCACAGATTTGTGTAGCAAGTCATGTTTAAAGATGAAAGCGTTAAAAAACTCCTATACGATTTTAATTTTAACTAAATACTAATTATTTTCTATATTAAATTAAATTTATCGTGTTATCAACTGTTCAGTACATGTAAAACGATGAATTCTCATAACGAATTCTTATAATGTAGGTACCTATTGTTGATATAAGTATGGGATTGAGTTTTGTTACCTTCTTGTTGACATTTAACTGCCAAATCCCTGCCAATACTTACCGAGATTAGATGCGTATATGCGATGAACAATATTGAAGCGATAAGATTGAAAAGACCCAAGACTTTTGGCAAGAGAAAATCTCGTAGATTCCTTCTCAAATGAAATCTTCTAGGGAATAACAAATATTACATGTTTATCGTATACTTTATAGAGGGGCTCTTGGCTAAGTGTAAGCCGTACGGCTTGACCGATAATACAGGTTAAGCCGCGCTCGCCGCGGTTGGTCCGTGGATGGGTGACCATTTATAACATACCGTGACTCCTCCGTGTTTCGGAAAGCTCGTTAAACAGTAGGTCCCGGCTGTCATACATAGATCTTTGGCAGTCGTTAAATCAATTCTGACAACCAGTCTTACTATGGGATACTGTGTTTCCCAGTAAAATGGGTTGTGGAGGTCAGATAGGCAGTCGCTCCGTGTAAAATACGATATTCAGCTGAATCCGGTATGACTGGTAGCCGACCCCAACATAGTTGGGAAAAAGGCTCGGGAGATGATGACATGTTTATTGTATACATTTACTAGCGACCCGCCCCGGCTTTGCACGGGTGCATTGCTGTTACTAAATATACTACATAATCATAAAGTGTTGTAGGGCGAAGCGCGGCCTTCGACGCACTATTTGGTATAGGCACGCGCTTCCCGGCCCCCCGGCCGGTACCGCCGCAATCGCTATGTCCCTGCATTTTAAATCTTTACAGATTAAGAAGATATTACTATCTTCGAAAATATTCATTGAAATTACATGCTGTAAAGGGCTATATTGATCTTTATTACATGCACAATGTATTTAAAGTACTTAATTGGATAAGGATTAATGCTGTATTGCTTAAAATCATTTTTTCGTTAATAAGTAATAAATAAAGGATAAAAATGGTTATTGTGGGTTATCCTCAAGAGATAGACATATACCACCGCGGACTTTTTTGTAGAACATTTTAAGGTGTACAATACTGTAGTACATTACTTTGATCTATCTCGTAGGGTTCAGCCAGCGTTTGCAATGTAAGCGCAAAAAAGTTTGTTTATTTACGACCTTACATAAAAAACTCTGAGATTATCAGTGTTTCTCTACTATATTATGCATTTATTATACATATAAACCTTCCTCTTGAATCACTCTATCTATTAAAAAAAACCGCATCAAAATCCGTTGCCTAGTTTTAAAGATCTAAGCATACATAGGGACAGACAGCGGGAAGCGACTTTGTTTTATACTATGTAGTGATGTATATGTAAGTAAATATACTTTATTCAGACATTTTATAACATAAACGTAAAAGGGGAACTTGTCTGTTATTATAGTAGATAGTGAATTTGTAATGTCTTCCTTCATTCTTCTGACAACTTGAAAAACTCTTGGGATAGAATGGATTCGCATAGTGGATTTAAGTTTGAAGTCTTCAGTAACTAATTTGTTGTAATGTCAGTATGTTACTGCAAACAAACATTACGTGAAAAATTATTAATGTAATTGGAATGAAAGTAAAAGAAATGTTTTAGAAAAAAGTTCTTAATTTGCAATTTTATTTACTTGTTCTTCTTTTCAAAATTAAATTACATTGTGTAAATAAGATATGAAGCTTAAAACGCCTTAATTTGTGTTGCTTCATTAATCTGTTTTTCTTAGTTTTCTTTTGGCGATCATCCCTTGCTCTTGTACAAATTTTGTTTAACTTGGCAATGTAATTAAAAATATTTTTGTTCTTATTTTTGCTCAATTTATATAAAAAGAGGGATCATGTTGTTAAATAAATTATATTACTAAAGTTTGTCTTTTCTTTTTATAAAGTTGCCTGCCTGTTAAGATGGGGAATAAAATAAAATAGTGGACTGTATCAAAAATAGGTGTACTGGTCTAAGTGCCGTTAATAAAAGTACAAAGGGTCCCGGACAAACATTAATATTTTAAGAGCGGTTGAGGGGTCCGTCGCGGTGGTGTCCGTGGAAGCGAGTGGGGTTCCGGGCCGGTCGTGTCGCTCGCTCGCCGCGCCGCTGCTGGTGGGCCCAGCTGGTGACGCATGACGTGTGCACGCCGCCAGTGCGTGATGGCCGCGCGCTTGTTGGGTTCGATTCCCAACACTGCCTTTTTATTTTACACGGGTTTCACCTAATGGAAGTTCAGAAGTTTTATCATAATTCTAAAAACGTTTTCATACATTCATTAATTCAAAGTTCTGTAGGTACTCATGGTATGATTTTCAATTCATTGGTTATCCCGAGTTTATCGGAAGTATGATTGCTTGGTAAATGTAGGCTTCTTTTGCTATATTAAAGAACTTTGTTTGACTTGAATTTGTTCTAGCTTTATACATGAAAGAGTGGATCGTAAATATTTATTTATTTGTCCAATTTGTAAAGCCTTTTCCGTCCGTATAAATTCCATCCTCGTTTTTTGCAGCGATCGCACATTCCTAGTTCTTATTTACGGATGCCTTTGTACATTTCTTATCTTATTAGTTTACTATTATGTATGTACTACATAAATGTTTAAATACATATAATTCAGTATTTACTGATATTTTATATGTATAGAGATACGCGACTTAGATATATACATTTTTTTTTTTTAAACAATACAATTAGTTTTATTGATGAAATTAAACTTAAAATATTTACAAAAATAAAAAACTAAGCCTACACAAGAAATAAGAAGAATTATAAACTAAATAAAACTAAGAACTAAAACAAGGCATCAAAAAATTCATCTACATCGCTGTCGACTGGGAGTGTGCCCAAAAGGCTGGCAGCATTGCCACGTTGTATGGCAATGCTTATTCGCTGACCTAGGTAGAAGCCAGCCTTTGGGTCCAACCAGGATATATATATAGTACATTCGTAAGCAAATTTCACATACTTAGAAAGGAAAATATTTAGCAGGAGAAACAGATTTTAAATACAGTTGTATGTGTTATGTCTTGTCCCGAAAGACGATAAAGATACTTATATGAAAATAACGAATGAAAGACGACCAAAATAAGCTTTGAAAACGACAAGCATAACATTTCCTAAAGCTATCATTTCACTTCTTCCTTTTCAAGTAAAAGAAGAGTGTTTTTTTTTAACTCTGTAACTATATGCATACATACTGAACGACTTTATTTGCTAAGAGGGCGCACTGTTTGACTAGCGATCGTGTAGGGACTTGAAAAACATCGGTTGATTTTTCTATATATTTACTTTAGCTTACTTCGTGTTTATTTACTCGTTTACTTCGTGAGTCTGTGTCCTAATTATGTTAGAGGCAGCCATTTATGATCTACAGCTGTTGCCACATCATAACCTTTATACCGAGCCTGGGTTTTACGCTTCGATATAAAACGTAATCACAAACAACTGGTCTAAGAAAAGAAATTGCGATTTATACAATATAGAAAATAAACAAACATATAATAGAGACAACCATCTGTAAAGATTGACGCATGGTGCTTACCCATGTCTTCATCTCATTTATCTTGAAACTCTTTTCAAAATACGTCCCTTTTTTATTTTAACAGGTTAACTGTCCCGCTAGTAGACACAATAGTTAAACAATGGATATGTTCATATGTGACTCACGGGACAGGGAAAGGGTTAAATAGTCATATGTATGAAAACAGATAAAGGATTATATTTTCTTTGCGTGAAGAAAATGCAATTCTATTAGGTAAACATGTTTTTCATCAAAATAAAATAATGTTCAAGCCAGATAGCTACATACTAGTGTTTGATAAACGATTGTTGCCACCACAGATACATCTTACTCATATTTGTAAATGCGGACAACATCACATACATTGCTCTGAACCCAAAGTAAGTTGCTAAAGCACTTGTGTTATGGAATTCAGAAACAACGAAGGTACCACAAACACCCAGACCCGGGACAATGTAGAAAAGTGGTTTTCTACATTGACCCGTCCGGGGATCGAACCCGGGACCTCAGAGCTGACGACACCTTTAAAACCGGTGCGTACGCCACTCGACCACGGAGGTCGTCAAAATATTTCAATACATAGGCCTTAGAAGAGAGCTTTCCGTGACTGTCTCTGGAGTTAATCCAAAAGTATTTTCGAGCATAGAAAACGGTTCAAAATCGCACATCCAAAACGTACAACAATAATAATCAGAAATGTTTACAACAGTAACAATTAACGAGCAGTAATCAACAACATAATAAACCCTCAAATGCAAAAAATAAAAACAAATTACCTATTACCTAAAAGGGTTTTCTACCATGCATTTTATATTCAAACATTAAAAGAAGGTCAGTCGACCGGCCTACAAAATAAAAATATCTCACAGCTAATAAAACCCTTTTCTTTTAAACATAGCCCTTTGACTGGTTTCCACGAAATTATTTCTTGCTCACATTGTAATTGATGATCAGGTTTCGGTATCGGCAAAATTTCGAACGAAACCTTTGAGAGAAAGCTCATCCATCATAAAAGTGTGCCAAATAACTTAACAATATTTGCTTGTAAATATGTATTTCTTGGATTTCTTGCCGCATCGCGCGATGATCATCATAGTTCTGTTGTAAAACAATCATGGTTTCAAAACACATTATCACTGTGTATTGGTTACCCATGAAGATATTACCCCATGCCAGCTGTCGCACTGTTCAGCAGAAGCCTTTCTCAGATGATTTATAAATTATTATCCATAACTAGCTGACCCGGCAGACTTCGTACTGCCTCAATCGATAAATCGGCATTTTCATATTTATTCACCTTTTAAACCTTCCCTGGGCTTCCACAAATAATTCAATACCAAATCGGTCCATCCATTCTCGAGTTTTAACCAGACTAACTAACAGCAACTCATTATAATTTGACGACCTCCGTGGTCGAGTGGCGTACGCACCGGTTTTCAAGGTGTCGCTAACTCTGAGGTCCCGGGTTCGATCCCCGGACGGGTCAATGCAATGTAGAAAACCACTTTTCTACATTGTCCCGGGTCTGGGTGTTTGTGGTACCTAAGTTGTTTCTGAATTCCATAACACAAGTGCTTTAGCAACTTACTTTGGGTTCAGAGCAAGGTATGTGATGTTGTCCGCATTTATTATATATATATATATAGAGGTTATATTGCGTAAATAGCGCTCTCAGTATACGTCGAATTCGTCCTACTGCCTCTATGTCGACAAGCCCCGACGATATCATCCAAATTCAGGCTTAAGTTAGAATGTATAATCTCTATTTTACATATGTCCCAAGCCTAAGAAACGGGGCACGTTTATATAAGCAGATTTTTTAATTTGCTACTTAAATAACCATAGAACTCTACAAACACACAGTCAACCAATCCCAGACTCTTTTAGATTTCCGGTACTGTGTGCTGCCGTACTTCGAGTTGTAGAAACAAATAGTTTCAGTATCAACAAGTAGGGCAAAGTAACCAACTTATAATAGGAATACGGGATAACAATAAAAGGATGTGTTACTGTTTCGAACAATGAAAGTAATATCATAACATTCTGGCTTTGTTCTCAATAGATAAACTAGTTATTTGTTCGTTCCTAGTACATTGTTTTTCACTAGGTAGGTCCATGCAATTCAACGCTGGCCAGACATTTTATACTAAGATAGCAGTGAGTAACGATGAACGTAGATGTTAAAACTTTTTACAATCTGAAATTGCTATCCCTTTCTCTGCCTGAGATACGGGTTTCTTTAAGTAGGAAAACACAGTCTGGTTTGATAATTGACTTTTTATTGGTCAGACGGCTGGCATTTTACTGCACATTATAAGTTGTTTTGTACAAATTCTGGGCTTGGCCTAAATAAGTTAGGCAATAGGCAGTCCCGAAGTTAGGAAGTTGGCGTGGGACGCAGGGATACTACATGCCTTAGAAAGCAGACCTAAAGTTGTCTTGTTGTAGTCACAGTTAAACTTCGTGTTCTGACTACAACACAAGACACAGGTCAATACGCCTTCGTATCTAATTAATTTAAGGTAATCTTCACTTTTAATGTTTCCTTAAATAAGTAATGTTTGAATCAAACTTAAATAACTCACAGAAGTATCCACGCACAGATGTTACCAAGCACCTTTTATTACTCATATTATTAAATATCTCTTTGCAATTATTAAAGACATATTAGTAATTAAACTTCGACTATTAATTGTGGATTATCGTCTTTTGTTTCAGATTCGGGCAACAAGTCGTTGAATTCGGCATTCTGCGCGCTAATGGCTCCGTCACCGCTTTTGGAATTAAGCAGCATTTTCTTCTTCTTCGTGCCTGCTATACTTATCCTCTGCCTGTATGCGAGGATGGGATATCATATAAGGTATACATTGTTAGTATTTCAATTTCTTAAATTATGTTAATAGAAATGCATTAAATATTTATAATTCATAGACAAGAAAAATAGAGATATTCGGCTTATAAATCATCGAAACAATTTATTTTTATGTAAGCGTTACATTTTTTTACACGTGAAGCAATCATTTTCCGCTTATTCCATGCCTGTAAATAAATAAGGATCTCGATTTACGAAGATATTGAGTAAATATTAGAAATATCTTTGCAGATAATTCATTTCGATCTTTGAGAATATTTCCACGTAAACCGTTACCGTAATACATCTCAGATCCAGAAAATTTATATCTATTTTCTGACGCGATTTATATTACGCTTTATTAAAGGTCGTGTTATGTAATGGGCTTTGTTCACAGGCGTTGGACGACGAATTCTGAATTCTCTAACATGTAATTTGTCAGTGTCGCGAACACTAACGAGATTTTCGTATTGTCATCACCGCAGGATATTTTGATCGATCTCATTGTTTGGCTAAATTAAAGGGCAGAGGAAACTGTTGTATGGTTTCCCATTATCCGTTATTAAGGCAGGCATAATTACATTACTCAGCGTTATTTTATGTTGTTATTTTGTACTGTTTGCTACAACATAATATTATAATTGTAATCGTATACGACTAGAATTATAATATAATATGATGTTATTATAATAAGAGACCTTAAATAATGATAATTAATTATTCTGAATTTTAACATTAAAATATTTTAGGGTGTTATTTTATTACGTATGTTAAAAAGAAAGGCACGACATTAACTAACAAAATAAACTTTTCGAAGGCTACGAGTGTTAAAAAAAATATTACTATACTTAGAACAATAGTTTCCCACCCACCCTTCCGTAGTTTACAAACTTTTAAACAATCAGAGTAGCCTTTTTGCTGTAGTGACGTATATAAACTTCGTGATTGATAGGTATTCGTTGTACGTGTTATGGTTGTGTAATGAATGTTAGAGTTTCCTGGAATTTGGAGACTGCTGAGTCAGCCCATTATACCATTACAGGAGTTCCGTTCTTTACACTTATTATGTAAGACGGGTCCGTCTAACCGATGTCTTTGAGAGACGCACAGGATTTCCTTGGGCAATTTAATGTAACATCATTATTTTTAAGATTCATTTTGTTACGTTTGTCCTCGGCTTCCTGACTTCTTTATGACATTAATGGATTGTTAGTCATTTATTACTCACTCTTTATCGGTATGCTAGCTCAATTTTATATAGGTCAATAATTCCCATTTGTGTCGCGGGGTGTTTCAGAATTGTTCATATCACGTACAACCGTACTACATTGTATACATTGATCGCCCAGTTTTTTAACAAACATATTTTGTATCATGTATCAAATCATTGATTTCAGAATATTTTGTACACTATAACTTTATTTAGAACTCCGATTGATATAAATAGTACCTATAAGTTGAAAATCAATAACTAGCACGCGACGATTGCAGGAAACCAATCGTGACTTATAATTTGATATTTTTCTATAAAAGCATTAAATGTAGTTAACTACTACGGTCTGTTTATAACTGACATCTGTTGAAATCTATTGCGTGATCTGAAAAAACATGCAATTTGAAGTTATTTAAGAACTTTTCTCGGTATTAACTGTTGATAGCTTGTTTAGAATAAATCGTGTTTACTAATAGAATTGGTAAATGAAATTATATTTGTAGTATGAAAACGGTAAAGACAATTCAGGATGTCTTTCCTAAGGCTAAGTATATTAAAGTTGAGGCCTGCTTCAAAATAAAAAAAAATATATATTTGGAAGTTACAAGTTTCATGTAATCAACATAATGTAGGGAAAGTTCTTCCCTTTAATATATTTCGAACTTCTTCCTGTTCGTACACGAGGCGACACAAGCCTCCTATATATCCTCCTATTTTAGTTACCAAGCAACTACAAAGAGTGTCATTTCGTTAGAGACTAACGTCGTCGGGTATCGGGGTGTCATTCCTACCCGAGGCGATGAAATGTCCTGTGTAAGAACTGGCTTAAAGTGTGATGACCCATGACGGTGTATAACTTTAAAATGTTACTAAAGCTTTTAGTTTGAAGTCTAGATAGTAAGTAGAGGCCCATGTCTTGGTGACCAGTGGGAATAGTCAAAAAACTTATTTTGACTGCATTAGCCTTAAATGAGAAGTCTTAATTATACCTATGAGATTTACAGCCTGTTACTCCATGACAACAATGTTCCGTAACCTAGTTATGAAGTTTTAAGTCACGTAAGCGCTATTTAAGGTACAAAGAAATAACATTTACTCTAAAATGACGACTATTTACCTAAACAACACATTATGTGACCTTTTTTATGAGACTGAATAAGTAAAACTACGTGTTGGTTCAAAACATGTAAAAAGGTTTTTTCTTGAAAACCTCAAAAAGGCTTCAAGAAACGTTGACATTACACATCTAAATGACTCTCGGGTATCTAAAAAAACTAGCTTCTACAAATTACAGCGACTATTACTAACAAAGCCCTGTACTCCTAAAACAAAATGCTACACAAAATCTCTGATGAAACTTAAATAAATTTATTTATTTATTCAAGATCAAAATGTTTTTATTTCTTATAAACCAAAAAAAAAAGCGCTCAAGAAACGTTACGTTAAATCTACTGATTCTAGTTGCTCGGTTCAAAAGTGTCCTTCCTATGGAGAAGAGCCGGCAAGGAACTCCATAGGTTACTCTTTTAAAAACTTAATTGTTAAATTATTTTTATTTAAATAAATTACTGAGTTACTAACGTTATAGCTCAGATAAAATACATTCCAAAAAGATATCAAACACGAGCATGTTAGAAATGTACAAAATCTGTCGTATGAATATATAGAGGAATAAAATTCGTCGTCCGTATTTACTAAAGTAACTCGGTAGAGTTGTTAGTAACATAAAATATCAGTATCTCAAATTCACTGCATCTCAAACTTAATATACTTACTAAAATATCAATGAAAGCACACTTTGAAACCTACTGAATCGGTCCAATAAAACCTTATTGAATACGAGACACAACTTTCAACATTTCTGAATGTATATTTGATACGATATTTTTAGACTCGATCAATCACGCTATATTGTTTAAATGTCAAAACAAAATACTGTGATATCATTTTGTTTGTTGGGAAGAAAAGTTAATGACTGCAACACACGCTCAGCGCATGTTAAGGTGCGTATCTATTTGAGGCAGACTCAGGGCGAGGCAGCCGCTCGACCCGAGGCCGCACAAGTGGAGACGCTGCCTCAACCTGAGGCACGCCGCGCCATGAGGCAAATTCGTTGCCGCGGGCCGAGCCATATTTTGTCGGTTTTTTTGGCGCGCTCAAAGAAGCCTCACTCCGAGCCGTGCACTTGGTGGAGACGGGCGTGTCGCCTCAGGTCGTTAAGTCCAATAGCAATTGGTCACATCCATGCTGAATTCTATGGCGATATAACTCTTTTATCCACCATCGATGCTTCCTCTTTTGTATAGTTTTTTGTTGTATTCTCTTTTTTTATAGTTTTAATGACTATTAAAGCAGCAGCTACTCTACGCGCGTCTGGTGTCATCGCGTTTTTGCTTTACACTGGTTTCGGATCAAGGTGAGGCGACATGCCTCACCTTGATCCGTAACGTGCCTCGAGCCTATGCCTCGGAGTGAGCAGCCTCGGTTTGCTTCAAGTCGAGGCTGCTCGGCCTGAGGCTGCTCTAATGGATACGCACCTTTATAGGGATATATAGATATTTGAAGGGCCTGTTGGTCTAGTGGTTAGTGGCCCTGACTGCTATACTGGAGGTCGTGGGTTCGATTCCCACCCAGGACAAATGTTCATGTGATGAGCACGATCATTTGTATTGTGTCTGGGTGTAATTTATCTATAATATGTATGTATTTAGAAATATATAAGTATATTTATCAGTTGTCTGGTTAGCATAACACAAGCTCTGCTTAGCTTGGGATCAGATAACTATATTATATATATTATATTATATATACTATGATATATGAACTTGCACCGACTAAAAACACCCCGGTCCCATCCTAACCTTTGCCGGTGCCACGGGTTTTCTTACGCAAAATACCGTTATACCTAAAATCAGCTTTCACTTATTCTTCTGTAGGAAAAACCTAGTACCGAAAAATAAATAAGAATTAGATAAAAACATGTGAATCTTATAAAAGTCATTTATCTCTATTAATTTAAATTTTAAACCACGCACCGCTGGTCTAGAAGAAGAAACTAAATATTTATTAGAGGCTATTAATTTGAAAAACTTTAGTTCCTAAAGTCTAGAATTTTATCAAAAAGCCAATAATCTGGATCGCTATTAATATTACTTATAAAAGGTGTAGGTACGTTATTGGAAAATAATGTGCTAAAATTTAGGTTGCCTACATAGCCCTAAGTCGGTTCGAATATTGGTTGACAAAGGAGTATAATGTCTATCTGGAATTTTATTGTTTATGCAGCCTTTTCATTACTTTCATGATACACCTATAAAGAATATTAATATAATGCTTTTGTTTGCAGGTCTACACGTGTCACCGAAAAAACAAAGATCGGCTTACTCAATGGCCATGTTCACGGCGAAACTCGACAGGCTAAATCCAGGAAAGCTATCATAAGAATGCTAGGTATGTTTACATAATACTGTTATTTACTTCCTACTAGAGATGAGCCGAGTTGGAGTATTATTCGATATCACATTTATCAAACCAAGTTCCTTTCCTACTCTGTCGAATATCTGGGTTCAAAAACAGAATAGGAAAAAGCTTTGTTTTTTTAGTGTGTGTGATGATTCATTAACGGCATAGATTATACCTACATTTAAAATGTCTCTAAGCTCAATAGTGAATACTACACGTCATTTAAAACGATTTCTAACGAGTAAAAAGTAGTAAAAAAAAGACACCATTTATGCAGATTATCGAGTAACAAGGTGCATCTCTAGTTCCTACATAGGAAACCCGATAAACTACGCTCCAGACTTGAGTGGAAAACTACTTGAACATTAATATGCTAATCTTGTAGAGACCATCTTATATATTCTGTTTCACAAAGTTTGTACACAAAGAAAGGAATATAAGGATAAGTACAATAAAAAAGTTAATCCTGTCCTCTATGTGAACGACCTTCGCAAAGTAAGTAAAAAGCTCTAAAAAGTCCATATGTATTGTTCAGGGGTTGTTAACCTTTTCTCTTTTACTGTGTAATGGGAGATAAAAAGGTCCTGATGAAAAATCTGCGGTAGCACCCCTGTGACATTTAACCAGGGGCCCGAGTCCGCTATTTTAAGTCAGTGAGTGGCGGGTTAATAAACGTTCCAGTGTACTTGTTTTTGTGCCTAGTTTTCGTATTCAGATAATTTTAGTTTAATGACAAATGTACACCTACTTGCCACTGATGTCATTGTAGGATTGCAAGGCCCTGTTCTTATCTGAATACGAAAATTAGGCACAATAACCAGTACACTGGAACGTTTATTAATTCGCCACTCACTGAATTAAAATAGCGGACTCGGGCCCCAGAACATTTTTTAAGAACGTGCCTTAGATAATTTACTTAATTTAAAAACAAAATATAAATGTATGCAATAATTACAACCATACACATGAAAATCCTAATGTGTTCTTAACTTTCAACGTAATTAGCTACCACTTTACACAATGAGATGGAAAACACAATTTATTATTATTAAAGCAATAAGATAAGCATGATACGCAATCTTTACACATTCGTAAGCTCATTATGATACATAAATGAAGCCATTTAGATGTTGTAAGTTTTTAGAGACCATTACTAACCATAGCTTTATTGCAAGGAGCAAGGATTGAAATAAAGATTTGGTTTTGTTTTTTTTTTTTACATGGCATACACTTTTCAAAGCTCGTTTCGAAATCTATTTGCTTGATTCCTTTACTTCATGTTGACGTATGCAATTTGCGCACATTGTCTTTATTTGCTTAGAGACTTAAATCTAAGTCTAAAATAAAACAAGATAAAACAGAAGTGAATATTCTATTCGCATTCAAATTGAGAAACAAAAAAAAACCGATTTCAAAATAAAGTCTTATATGGTTTTCCTTTGGATCCCACTGTCTTAACTGGACCAAATTACCACACGGGAAGCACCACCTTTCATGTAAAAAAAAATAATCAAAATCAGTTCACCCAGTCGGAAGTTCTGAGGTAACAAACATAAAAAAAGAAAATAAATATAGTCGAATTGTGTACCTCCTCCTTTATGAAGTCGGTTAACTATCGTTGTTTTATAAAGCAACTTTAGTTTTCATTAATAATTAAAACATGGCCAAACTTACGACGTTCCTAAAATATTCATCGCAAAAAATGTTTGTGAAACAAGGACACGAGCATAAAAAGTAATACAATATTCAGGGACTTCAATGAAAAAGTTTTTTTTCCTAATTTTTGGAACAGTTTGCACTAAATCTTTCTAAAATATTGTTATACTTATATCCTGAGAGTATTTCCTTATAACGTATACGTTGAAAATAATTTAAGTTTACTATAACAGAACAAAAGTTTGTCTAAACAGCTGAAGTGAGTTGTTAGTATTACGTTTTCCTTGGGATGTTTTTCCTAAGCTTCTATAATGTTAAGGTATTTCTAAAATCCAAAATGTATACAGGAAAACTTTCTTAAAATAAGGCCTATGTCAGAAAGTTGATCCTACAACTTGTGAAACTTTAGCTTATAGATGAGTTTAAGTATACCTTTCCGAAAAAAAAGCAAAACGGTTATAAGATGTTTACTATAATGTGGGAATGGAATGTATCCGAATATTTTGATAGATTGAGTGAATGATGTTTAGATGTGTATCCGAACGACGCGAGTGAGAGGACGGATGTGAGAGCGAGAAAGAGGACGAATGGGATTTGGCTTTTGATTTTGGTTTTTGATTTTGGAATTCGCATTGAGCACGACGAGGATCACGACGCTGGACGTATTTTTATATTTTAAGTTGTTTGTGCAAATTTCTATTCAATAAACCGTTTAAAGTTTCTCGTGGTCGTTTCGCTGTATTTTTCAATCCCACAATAATAATTCGAGTTATTTATTCATCATTACCTTTATCCCGCGTCAGAATCATAAAAGATGGACAAAAATATGATATACTGCAACAAAATATAAATTTAAGAAGTGTCTGTAAAGTTATCCGAATAACTTTTTTATTGGATGCACCCAAAATAATTGGATCGTTATGATGCTTTGAAAAGCTGGTTTTAAAGATCTAAATAAAGATAAAACGAATAAATCGGTTCGTTAGAGACCTTTGTATTAAAAAGTGCGCCTGAAATCTGATTAAAACTAAAAAAAATAGAATAAAAAATATATTTTTGTGATTGCAAATAGATAAAAAAATACATACAGGTGAACAAAGAACCTCCCTCTTTTTTGGGAGTTGGTTTGAGAGAGATTTAATAAGGGTAGGTTGGTTTAATAAGGGTAAAGGGTAATAAACCTCGTACGTCTAACGTAACAAACCATGACTGTTCACTTCACTGACATCCTTGCAGGCTGGCCATTCTCTACACCACAGCATGAGCAATATTTCTGTATAGCATGAGTGATCATGCCGACAAGGCCGAATCGTACACAAACTGCTTGATCAGTTAGTCAGTAGAAAAAAAAACTGCGTTAGCTGTCGACCGCTTACGCGCGTAACGTATGCTTCCCGCCCCACTTTTCTTTCGTCGACCGCTCGAATCAATCGATACCGACTTCTTCAAGCAATCGCACGCGGCCTCAGGGTTAAAAATTTACACTTCTAATTATAGTACCTGAAAACCCTTTCAAAATATTATTTAAGTGCTCAACATCATGAGAAATTTGCAGTTACAATAGTATCTGACGACTTACCGAAAAAATATTGAAAAAGTCTATTATGAAGATAAATTAACTAATTTGACTTAATTACTATTTCTTGAAACAAACAGACTTTCTGAAGTTGTACTCATGCGTATTATTTACATTAAAAACCACTTTTCTAATTACCGTGCCTAAGGGCTGCAATTAGTACAAATTAAGATAGATTATAATTACTTTTCATCGGCTATGATTTTCTTATGCTTCATAAATTAGTTATATTAATTTTCGTTTTATGTAATATATTATTCATTCGTTTTGTTTAACGACCAGCAGTAATATGAAGTCGGTTATTTTTAATTATAAGATTCGTGGATGTCCACGGCCCTAACCAGAGAGAAATAGAAGGAGGGTAGAGAGGCCTTTGCCCTGCAGTGGGAAAAAAAGGGCTAGGAAAAAAAGAAAAAAAAAAGATTAATTATAAATCTGTGATTTCCGCATGAGTATGTTGTCAATACTTTAAACTTAGAATTTGCATATCAACCATGTTATTTAACTTTTTTTATGTAAAGGTGCTCCCACAGAGCAGTTATATAACGTTATGCAACATTGTGTAACACGATAACATTTATTAATAGCATGTATCAATACTCTACAACATGTTAAGAAATGTTATATGTTATAAACGCTCCCACATTGGTTGAACTCGTTGTATAACATCGTATAACATTATGTTCAATCAGTTTGGGTTTGGCTGAGGCTCTGATGATGTTATATAACAAAAGTTATATTTTGTTATATCATATTGTAATCAGTTGTAAAACATTTTGTTAAATGAAGTTGTATAACATCAATAACAATTTATAACTTTTGTTATAATTTGTTTGTAAAAACAAATGTTATAAGTCAGTCTCTAACGTTATATAACTGTGGGAGCACCATTAGTGGCTACGTCTGAAATTCTGAAGATTGTTTTGCTCTGATCTTATCTGTGTTTTAACATAACGATAGTTAGAAAGGAAATGGCGCTATCTTGTTTTGGGAAGAATATACATAACTTTTTTAATCAGTGTTAGGTACCTACAGGAAAAGAATCTTTGTAAAAATTGTTGTACTATTTTTAAGTCTTGTAGGTAGGACTTAAAAAGGTTTGCAAAGAATTGCTTTTAGCAAAATATGTGTGGGCGATAGCCTTTACTTTGAAAAGCTTGTAGTAAAAATATATTTAAAGCTCTGTGGGAGTGATTAACTTCAGCAACCGTAGGTATATAACGGTTGAAAGTTACGTCTTACGATTATATTTTTCCAATTAAACTGACAAATAAATCACAGGTTTTTATCACAGCGTTTTAATTTAAAAAGCTCTCATCTTTACCTACGTAATGTGCCTATATTTTGATGTTATTTCTAATAGAATAATTGAACAAACTACGGTACTCTAATTAGTTTTAACACGTTGCCTGTCCAAAGTATTTTGGTTAGTAGCCGTGACGTCCAATTTGTTTTTTTCGGTTAAACTGTTTCATTTTATGTACTTATGAAGTACATGCAAGTGCTTTTCAAAATTTTTTTTTAAAAACAACTAAAATACTGAATTTCAGGCATGCATTAGTTTTAATGCACAGACGTGCATTATATGCATTACATGTAATTAATTAATTACATTACATTACATCATGCATTACATGTAATGCACGGACGTCACAGCTGGACTAAAAATGCATTGTATATAATGCACGGACAGGCAACGTGTTAAGTAACATTTTGGTACTCTTATACTACCATAATTTTAATTTTTAACTATGATACAAACTGTTAACTGTTACGAAACTAGTTCGTAAACATTCTACGATTCAGGGCTCTGATCTAATGTTTGTGAAGTTTACATCAAAGTGAGGTCAAGGTTAGTTTACAAGTGGTGTTTGTGGTAACTTTTCCTCTAGTTATTACATATTTATTAAGTTGTAAAATAAATGAGAGTTCTTTATGTGTTAATATAAACAGTTGTCGATATTTTGGCCAATTAAATAAATGCGTTGTTTTAGGAGAGCAGGTGCTTAGATATTAATTTAAAAAAAAATATTTTAGAAGTGTATTCAAAAATACATCTTTAGCTGATAAGGAACAATATCTTAACTCTTGTACCTACTTGTGATTTCATATTGAATTATTACTATAATATTTTTTAAATAATGTCATCGACGAACCTTTAATGCTTTTAAAAACCTAATACACGTTAAATTATTCAAATATGTTTTTGCAAATCAAATAGCGTAAATAGACAGGCGCTTTTTAAACATAATGTTGTTCGTCCCAAACCACAATTCTGAATATACGATACGAGTGGAAATGTTAACCGCAGTATTCGTGAATTTCATAGACATAAACTATCTGGTGCAATTGCGGTCGAAAATGAGCTTTAAATATACATAATCATATTATAGTACCGTTAATGAGATATCAAAACATTAATTTTACTAATCTTTTCCTTCTTCACTACTATTCTGGATCCAGTATTTTCTTAAGTCGTATATATCTCTTACTTTACTTGATGAAAATGATGTGATATAGCGATTATTTCTTTAAATGAACAATAGAATAAAAATGTTTGCTATTTAATGAATACATATTTGTCATATTAACCTAATGACAAAATATTTATAATTTATCTATCTATTAAGCCCGTGTTGTCCCAGTGCAGAGCAAAGGTCTCCCTCTTCCACGCACTTCTGTCTTGAGCAAGGATAGGCCAGTCCATGCAGCAGGAGTCTAGTTGGCAAAGTCCGGTGAAGCAGTCAAAGCCTGCGCTCAGGCTAACTGCAAAGATCTCTACCAAAAAAAAAAAAAAAAAGAGTCTAGTTGGTTTCTAAACTTTCTTCTTCTATAATTTATACAAACTTGAAACGTGTGCTCAATTCCATCTAACAACTAATAAACTTTATCATTAATCTAAATCACAGACCACCGAAAGCCACACGAAATTTATGTTCCTACTTATACTTTTATTTTCAGAACATATAGATTTAAAACTTTGTGTTAAAAGGGTTGCTCTTAGGGCGGGCTGGGATTGCCAGTACTTCCGTCCTTTCCGCAGCCTTTTTATTCTGTATGTTACGACTGTGCTTATTTACAAACATAAATGCTTACTTACCTACTTACAATTGTTTATATAATACGTCAACATGTTGAAGTGTTTAAACATCACAGAACTGGATAGGTTTAAAAATGGCTAATTTGTAGAATCTCTAGTAGGCCCTCAAGCAGAGCACACACAAAATTATTTGTTTTGTGGCAAATCATTTCTAATTCAGAAATTCATTAAGATTAATTTAGAGATGGATTTGCTTGTATTGATTGTATACTTATGGAATCAATAATTGATACAATGATCAATAATTGACTTGTAAAACCTTAATTAAGCCGTCACCACAAATAGAATAAATTTAGGTATCCCTAATTTCTTTCGTAGTTAATGATCTTCGTTTTTTAATATAAAATCCATTACTGCCATTGGTTTTTATATCTCTATCCTAGTTCCAAACTTTTAATGATCCAATCTGTAATGGATCGACGACCAACCAAAGGGAATTCAAAAAAGGGATTCGGTACTTGTGACGTCAAATACGGATTTAGTCCAAGGAGGTTTTAAGTAGCAAGTAGCAACCCACCACTATGTACAAAGCCATCTATTTTTATAAGGGATTTATATAGGTAATAGGTATGCTTACTATTAAGACAAAACCTACGGTTCTTCAGCCCACAAGATAGATTTCTATCAACTTAGTTGTAGCTTGAGGAACAGTGTATATTTTATGATGTTGTAATAGCAACTGAGTTAAAATAACAATTGAATAGTTCTCAATAGCAAAGTTATATACACTATAATTGGTTAATAATTTTGAACACATAGTTGAATATAATAATTCTAAGTAAGTAAGTTAGTTAATAAAGTCTTAGCAGATACTTATGAAATTAAATAATCTACCTATTTAAGTTCTGAATAGACAGAAAATGGCTATGTGAAAGAAGTATTATAATACAAAAACAAAACTTAGAGGGTATTACAATATTTAAGAAGTGTTATTATCTTTTTATGATTTTTTGAATACTCCAAATCCTCTAAAATGGCCAAGTCACTGTTATTGTAATGTAAACAAAACTATTGATATAGTCACAAAATATTGATTTATTATTACAAATTAAGTTGAACAGGACTTGGCTCCTATGCGATCTCAAAACTTTTTACGATGGAAGAATTGCATAGAGAGACTTGGCTTTTTTTTACATTGTATGTTTTTGGTGGGATAACTCTTACAAGGAATGGCGGTCTCTAACCGAAATGCCACTTAGACTTATTATATAGATAAAAGAAGGTTACTTAATGAAGGCAATGTAATAAAGACGGGCCTGTTGGTCCAGTGGTTAGTGACCCTGACTGCTATACCGGAGGTCGTGGGTTCGATTCCTACCCAGGACAAATGTTTGTGTGATGAGCACGATCATTTGTTCTGTGTCTAGGTGTAATTTATCTATAATATGTATGTATTTAGAAATATATAAGTATGTTTATCAGTTGTCTGGTTGCCATAACACAAGCTCCGCTTAGCTTGGGATCAGATAACCGTGTGTGAGTTGTCCCGGAATATTATTATTATAATTAATCAAAGAGAGAATGAGTTATGGTGGTTCTTTGAGATACGGATTTAAATTTCAAGTGACTAATTAAAAACTTTTTGTCACACTATCTTCTTTTTACTTTCTAACTGAAATATTAGGATATAAAATTAGGTACTGAGGGAAACAAAGTCTGTGGTTTAAGATAGTAATCTAATACAGTATACTTTTAAGTTTTCAGTAGAAACCTAACTTAATTAAAATAAATTGCCTCATACCTCTAAAAGACAGATTCTAG
Organism: Autographa pulchrina; assembly: GCA_905475315.1. NCBI lineage: Eukaryota > Metazoa > Arthropoda > Insecta > Lepidoptera > Noctuidae > Autographa > Autographa pulchrina. Next base: position 7,616,916 of record FR997775.1, read on the forward strand.
ACAAAGACAAACTATTATTGGACGGGCCTGTTGGTCTAGTGGTTAGTGACCCTGACTGCTATACCGGAGGTCGTGGGTTCGATTCCCACCCAGGGCAAATGTTTGTGTGATGAGCACGATCATTTGTTCTGGTTGTCTGGGTGTAATTTATCTGTAATATGTATGTATTTAGAAATATATAAGTATGTTTATCGGTTGTCTGGTTACCATAACACAAGCTCTGCTTAGCTTGGGATCAGATAACCGTGTGTGAGTTGTCCCGGAATATTATTATTATTAAAAAGTTAAAATTCTCATTTAGTTCATTGTTCTTAGAACTTGAAATTCAAGAACTAAATATAATACGTTCTCCCAAGTTAATTTCTTCAGCGAATTTCTATGTCTGAAAAGACATTTATTACCGGTAGAAATTTTAAGCTACTGATTAAACGATTTGGTTAGTTCTTAAACTTAATCTGCAAAACCCTGAAGCAAGTTTAGAAAGAAAAAAGATAAAAAGAGAAGGTGATGAAGATGTTTTTAATCTCGTTGAACAGTATTTCTTTCCCAGAAAGAGTTGAATAGCGAATTCTGAAGTCTTGAAACCTATTTTCGTATGATAATTAGATACTTGAGTTATTCGTCCGTTGAATGCTTACTGAAATGAAATATTAATACCTGTCAAGATATTCACGGGGGCGTAATAAGGTTATTAAATTTCTTATTTTAATATTAAAATATTCATTCTCCCAAATAAAATGAAATGCAAACCTCTTTTATTGAATTTCGTTGAGAATCAGAGTACTTCGTTACTGTGCGAATACAATTAAATAAAAGTAACTGGGTTAAATATTTGTTGAGGTCTCCCATCACAATGCAACTCACGCAAAGAAGGGTAAACACAATCCGGACCTTAGAGGTTTATTTCCTTAAGGTAATGGATTGGCTATTTTTGGTCACTCTCACTTATGTCGAAAGAGAGAATTTGTCAGTGTTAATAGCACAATAAACCGTATACGTAGCAATTAATGTGATAGATGAGACAATTATGTAGGAGGAAAGATTTTTTTACCCTTTCCTCGTCGCGCGAGGCTTTGGCTCTGCCTATGTAGGTCAGGTTCTATCTACACAAATTATGACTACCATTCATTTACAATGTTCGTCTTATCTGTTATGGTATTACGAGGTTTAATGGCTAACAATATATCTTAACTATCTCACACCCAACTATTGTATCGCGATGTACCCGTAACTACTAATAATGACCACAAAAAGCCATAATCACATGAAAGATGTATTGATTATAGTTTGAAACTGAAGCACAAGGAAAGTTCTGGAAGCATTTTGTTATCTACTCATAGTGAATTAATAACATCAAAGTTGACGTACATGTTTAAATCAGTGCAAGTTAAAAGGCTCAGCAAAATAAGTGTTTTACTGTACACTAAAGCACGTAAAGAAAAAACTACGGAAAAGATAAAAGGCTTTCCACATGATCCCCACTTATTCTTTGTCAACGTATCAGCGTCAAATCTTAGGGGATATAAAGCGGAATTACGAGACATAAGTCAAAGCTACGCACGCCTGCGACTTATACTAAAAAGATTCAAGCAGTACAGTGTACATAAGTATTGTACTTTTTATGGTTTACGAGCCTACGTTACGTTTCCATTGCGAAACGTTTTCCGACCCTTTTTGCACACAATTTATTTTTAGGAATCATAGAGGTAACTCTTTTGGTTGTTATAAACAGCGTAGAATGTGTAGTTATCACTGTTTTCTTTTTATATGGAGTAAAAACAATGTAGTATGTTACCGAAAAACGTTTATGTTAGTGTCTCCACGCAGAATATCAAACTCAGTAGAAAATACACACTATGTGTATCGTACCTTTATGTGTGTTTACTGATATAAAATGTGTACAAAAGTATCTCCAGTTTGTGTATATGTTCAATAAATAGGTACAATATTATTTTAGTCAGCCTCCACAAGCTCGTTAGTGTCCAAATAAAATACTTCACAGACATTACGGCAATTATTGTTTTAAATTATACTAACTTTTAATACAAAAACGTGTACTAAATTGTCATAAAATGATGAGATCCATTAGGTTTTATCCTGAAACAAAAGTTACTAAAACCTTTTGAAACTCCAGTAAATAAAATAAAATATTTACCTTTGGTTGGGTTACATAGATATCCCTCATAAAATTTTGTTGACATCATTTTAATATTTAAGTAATAAGTTTTGGATCATGGATGAATTGACATGTTAAACATTGATAAACAGATATTGACATTAATATTAATGTCACTGCAGTGCTTGTGAACGAAAACACGATATAATTTATCTTCCATTTATTTCTTGAATGTCTGATCAAAAAAGGAAAAGGACGTTATGTATCGTACTTGTAATATTCTTTAAACAGTTTATTAATCAACTAGATAAAAACACCTCTTTAAAGAGTAACAGTAGCTCTGATCTCAATAAGAGTTCGAAGTCCGAAGTCTTTCACACTGTTTTTGGTCTTGAATTAATAAAGTAGGTACGAGTATCTTTCGTAAAGGTTGTGAGGGTGCCATTAAAGTTGGATTAGTCCGCTAAAGAATTATCTTACATTTATTTGAAGAGTTATCTACTTAAAACTTTTTGAGATAATAATTACCTACTTTCTAAATTGGATGCCTGGAAAATTGCCTGCCCGAATACAAATACTCCTGTCCACCCATCTTCCCAGAGACAGTGGGACGAGCCGCTCTGCAGAGTAGTTAAGGATAATCTAAGCTCTTCTTCCAATACTACTGCTGAGCGTGCGCGCTTACTGGCTGTGGGAGAGTGGGAGTCAGGCCTTTGGCTTCAAGCATTGCCTTCGTCGAACATAGGCACCTTGTTCGACGACACCACTTTCCGCCTCGCTGCTGCTCTACGCCTAGGGGCTTCGAGTTGTACCCCGCATCGCTGTCACTGTGGCGAAGTTGTCAACAGCCTCGGACACCACGGCCTATCATGTAGCCGTAGCGCGGGCCGCATGGCGCGGCATGCGAATATAAATGACATTATTCGACGAGCTCTTGTCGCCGTCGGCGTTCCGGCTGTACTCGAACCTAATGGCCTGGCACGCGACGACGGCAAGAGACCGGACGGCATGTCTTTGTTCCCGTGGAAGGTGGGTAGGCCTTTAGTGTGGGACGCTACTTGCGTCGATACTCTTGCGCCATCCCATCTTTCTAGTACGTCGTGCTGTGCTGGCGCTGCTGCTACGGCTGCTGAGAACCTCAAGCGGCGGAAATATACCAATCTAGTTGGAAGTTGTATATTCGAGCCGTTTGGGGTTGAGACCCTTGGTCCGTGGGGTCCGAGTGCACACAGATTTTTTAAAGATTTATCCAAACGCTTGGTTGACACTTCGCGTGACCCAAAGGCTGGCTTCTACCTAGGTCAGCGAATAAGCATTGCCATACAACGTGGCAATGCTGCCAGCCTTTTGGGCACACTCCCAGTCGACAGCGATGTGGATGAATTTTTTGATGCCTTGTTTTAGTTCTTAGTTTCGTTTAGTTTATAATTCTTCTTATTTCTTGTGTAGGCTTAGTTTTTATAATATTGTAAATATTTTAAGTTTAATTTCATTAATAAAGAGAGTATTGATTTGGATCTTCAGAAAAATCTTTCTAAATATTATAAATAAGTTCTTAAGACATATCTTTTATAACCTATAAAAGTGAAAATGTAATCAATTGTGTACTGTCATAATTTGACCGACTATTCTTCAAACTGGCGTCAATATATTGAGAGAATGAATCGCCAAAAGTAGTGGGTGTCATGGCCTAAAATAATAGTCATTCTGGTCATAAATCATTTTAATAATAAAGATAGATCGACAACATATTTGGCTTGATAGCCTATAATTATAATACTAGCCCGTATTCATGACAGTATTGGACCTAATTCAGGTGCATAAATCTTTTTATCATTACTTCGTTCGCCTTTCTGTTAAAATATTATTTTCTATTTCCATTGGTATCGGAACAGAAAGTTTTCGAGAAACGGAACAGCTGTTACTAGCATTAGCGTAAAGACGTTCAAGTATAATTTCTTCCTGGGAGAATTCCATACTTTTCAGAATGCATTCCATTTGAGTATTAATTAAACATCCTTTAAATTAAACTTCATTTCATTTTGTGAAATAAAGAATTAACAAGATAATCACATTATTCAGTCAATAAAAGATAAGAAGAACTTATAAGATCTTTTGTTGAATAGTCAGTAGTCAGTCAATAATATCGATATTTTGTATTTAACTACATAGTAGATAGTTAGACACACATACTGAGACGTACACACTCACACTAAAATGTTGCTAAATGTTAAATATAATTATTATAATTTTTGTAATGACTACATAGTTCTTAAATTTCTCTCCGAACTTCTTTAAGCTGTCGTGTCGGGTCCATATTGTGTCTATACTATAAGTAATTGTACCACCTGTAATGTAATATATGGAATGCTAATAAAGAATTGAGTATTGAGTATAGCCAGACAATCTCTATAATAGGTGAAAGCCTTCAAAATTTCTTCATCAATTTCCGTCTATGTCAGACAACTCCCAAAAATATTTGTTCCCGAATAATCAAAAATTGAGTTAGGTAGCAGTATAAATTATATTCCCACAGAAGTAACGCAATTTGTAATCAGGATTTTGCTCGGAATCTCATTATATCGGGCAGTGTTTAACAACCGTGTAAAATTAATTCTTTATCACTGATTTTTTTATTTTTGTTTATTTCAGAGGTCATTAACCTCGCATTTTAGGCTTTTAGAACATCGTTAAATTGTTAATTATTTTCTTGGAAAGATTTTAAAAGAGAGTTATTGCCTGTTAATGTACCGTTTTGGGTAGGAAGTGAAAATAATTATTTTAATGGCGTTGCGATCTGAAGTCCACATTAACTTTATCGTTTTTATTACGACCTTTACAGAGCTTTAATTAAAGTACCGCGAGGTATGCTACGGGGCGTAAAAGTGCGTAGTAAAACTTTTATTTATATGATTTATTTACAGTATTATTTCTTGTTAAGTGTATTTTTGGTGTCTTTATTTTTGTGTATAAACGATTTCGTTATATATGTAGAGACTCCTAAAACATTATTTTGATAAACCATTGTTCCTACTAGTTAGGTACGTAGGTACTAATTTATATGTCTAACATAATTTGTGTGTCACAATTTCGTTGGCTATCTTTGGCTGGAAAATCCATATTATTATATTGTTATGTATACGATAACATGTTTCTCTACATGTTTAGTTATATGATGATATACATATATTGCAACATTATTTAGGTGTATTTTCAACCGACTTCAAAAAGAGGAGGTTCTCAATTTGTTTGTATGACTTTCTGTGTGTTTTAAAAAAATCCGATAGTGTTGTGAGATAGAGGTGGAATTTCGTTTTGTTTTTTATTTGCAATCAAAGTCGTTTAATGTACATTTATACATTATAACCTCTATTTATCATTTATACCTACATTATAATTATTAACCACCTTTTTGTTTCCAGCTGCAGTAGTAATCGCGTTCTTCGTATGCTGGGTCCCGTTCCACGTCCAACGCCTGTTCTTCATCTACGGGTACGACCTGCCGCACTTCTACGCCATCAATGAACACCTCTTCAACGTGGCCGGTGCTTTGTACTACGTGTCTGCTACTGTTAACCCCATACTCTACAATGTTATGAGTGGCAGGTGAGAATTCACGTTGTCTATTTTAGATATCACATAAAATCAGGTCGATTCTTCTACTGTAACTATCTATTAATGTATTAAAGTAGCTAGTTAACACGGTTTAAAGAATCAAAATAATTAAAAAATTTGAATCCGATATGGTGAAGATAAAGGTTGTGAGGAAAACAAGTTTCTTACAAAGGCTGGATATTTTTGGTACTATTTGTTGGTTAAATCGAGATTAATAATTTGCCCCACGGTGGGCAGCATTAACATTTCGTATAACAAAATGATATCAAACATGAGGTTCAGATAACAGTTAATACGTCATATTATCGTTTTATTATACCTATGTAAAGTTAAGACAATTATTTACAGGCTGTACATTTCATATATGGCCGACGCTGAATCCTAATACCCCACACCTGACGCAAAAACGGTAACACATTCAGACGAAACCTAACATTAGACTACCTTACCTATATACATTGCTTGAATTGGCCAAACCCAGATTTTCTCAAGTACATAGGTATATTTATTTAAGGAAACGTCACACCGCAGTCAAATTTTGTTTTGCTGTTGTTTTTGCGCGACAAGCATAAAAATTACAATCATATCTTCTGTGTGCGTATAATAAAATCATTGTATAAACGAGGCCTTGATGTTTTTCGTTATTATACCTTCATCACTCAACTGCCACTGGAATAATAATATTTTAAAAATAAAACAACGATTGTGTTTTACGTCAATTATTTTTTAAATTACGAGTAAAAACAAAGAATAAAATAATAAAAATTTATACAATTTGCAGAAGAATAAACGCGGCAATAAGTGTCACAAATATACAATAGTAGAATGGAGTATCTACCTTTCTCCTTGTAAAGGTTTGTTTTATCTTGCTTGTAGCACAACTTACAAATAGAATACTGTTTTTATTATTTATTACGTTCTGTGTCACGTAAATAAACTTATTTTATGCAGGTAAAAAATTCAACCGTGTTTTGTTAAAAGATTTAAAGATGTGTTGGTTATGTTTTTTATTCGAGTTTTATGTAACGTGGTTATAAACAGCTTCTCTAGTTAACAACGAAATTGGATTTACCGTCCAACCTTTTTACGTATTTATTCAATAATCTTCTACATAATTATTACATTGTTACGATGAATCTTAAGTAGCGCGCTCTTAGCAGCATTTATCTCAAAATCTTGACATAATCTTTGAGGTGCCTAAAGACAGCTTTAAAAACAAAAGATTAGCCGAAAAACAAAAGCGAAGCTCTGAATTTTTTAACACTTCGTAACAAAATATTTTTGATTGTAAATGGCCTGCGGACCACATTATGATGAATATTCATGCCTACTAATTATTCCTTAATTGAATTACGTGTTTTAGCTTTATTCGTAAACCAGTTATAAAAGAAAATTGGGTACTGAAGTTAATTTAATGTAGGACTAGGCTATTAGCGGTAAAAGATTAATTGACGAATCCTTAGCAATAAACTAATTTATATAGTATATGGTACAATTAACAGAAGGTCATTAATATAATAAATATAATAATAAAGTATGTTTAGGCAATTACAATAAGTATTCCAATTTATCAAGACGAAAAGTACAGACGATAATGTTGCAAAAACAAAAATAAGTTTACGTAAAGTGTTTTGGACTTAGTCATGATTGATTATAATGATGAATTATAAAAGCATTTCAAAACAAACAGGTAATTTACTTAAATCTCTTTCCAGTTTTCATATAACTTTTTCCGCAATGACTGGATATTATTTGTTCCTAATGTAATTCGATTTTTTCTTGCCTAACCATTTTCTCATCTGAAGAATCGTATAATTATTTTCTTTATTTATTTGAGATTAATAAAGTTATTATAACAAACTCCAATATCTTCTTCATTCGTCCTTATATTATAACTCGCATTTTATATTCAATTGTAAGCTATATTTTAACGTTACACAACGTTTTACGCCAGTTTATATCATGAATTCTGAAAATGTATCAACCAACAATATGTTATCATAATGTTTAGACATTCTTCGGTACTAAAAACATAAAAGCACCTACATTATTCTAGACTTCACGTTAGTACGGTCAACAAAGAAAAAAGCGTTTTATAATCTTAAACAATCTTGTAAAACCTACCTAGTAATAGGTTTTTTTTATGCGACACACGTCTAGTTTATTACTCAAAGGCCCCAAACCCGGCCCCAAGTTAGATCTTTATTCTGAACTCAAAATCTGGATTAAATTGGTGCGTGTTGTTAGACACTAATGACCAATATAGCTAATGTAGGTTCTGCTAAAAGAACCTACTATTTTCTAAACCTCGTAAAATACATAAGAAAGAAATTCTTTAAAAACTAGAATTATTTTGTATTCATTTTATTTAGTTACGCTTGCAATAATATATTTTATTAAAGCATTATTTTAATGAGGATTTTTAACAAAAGATACACAATTACATTTAATACATCAAGGAGTGCTCCATTTAAATAAGACCACTTACTTATCATTAGGTAAAAATGTAAAATTTAAGACATATTCCTACTAATATAGGAATTAATCTGAGATCACATAGGAAATTACGATTATCATACACAAAAACAAGGTACTAATGTATTTCGCCCATTGAAAATTAAAAGTTGTTAAGTTGTTTGTTTTCAGTAAATAAGTTTGCTTTCTTTTTGAGTTAAAATCACTTCAAACATTTAAGTATTTGTGTTGTGTTTTATATTAGTATACTCACCTCACGGTGAGCGGTTACTTTAAGGACATAAATTGATGTTCTCGGTGGGTGGTATGTCAAATGAAATAACGAATGTCACTTCAGCAGTTAATACTTCCTTTAATATACGGATGGAGTTGTGCATTGACACACCATTTCTGAATGGCGGTGTTAAGATTCTCCGGCACTACTATAAGAAGGGCGAAAAATTTTGTCACTATAAGCGGCTTTGTTAGTACAGTAACAGAGGCTTTTATAACTCTAAAAACTAAATTTCAATCAATGGGATTGAAATAGAATACCTACAAGCATAAAGAAAAATAATAGGTAGGGTACCTACAAGTAAATGCGAAAGCTTCTTCTCTGATCAGACTCCAAAAGACAAACAATAATCTTTACACAAATTAAATCAATGGCCTCAGAAAATAAGTCGAAAACTCCTCTCTACGCCTTCTAGGGTCCCCAATTCTAGAAGAATCTCATAAAGATTTCATAGAAGATAAAATTAAAAATTTTCAATTGCACTTAAGTACTTGAACCATTGTAATGTGTCACTATTACAAATAGTTTATCCCACATACATGTTAGTTTCACATTTGCGGGTCTTACTCGAAAACTTGAGACATACTTCAAACCCCAAGGGTATCTTATTTCTACGTACCAGTGACGACCTGATTTTAGTACTAGCAAGACTGAATTTACACATGAAATTCGAAGCTCGTCATACTGGCAGGTATTTGCGTATATAATGAGGCAAGAAAGATTTCTTGGTGGTAACGAGGGATTAAGAATGGTGTGAATGTTTGCTTTGATCCTTCTAAAGGACCATTAAAAGACTGTTATTATGTTCTGAGGAAGGCATTCGATGTTGTGTTGTTATTGTAGCTGAAATTAGAATTGCTATTTTAAAAATGGTGGAGAACGATAATTGTTTTTTTACTTTGTTGTTAGCATGATTTTCATTTTAATGCATGGCATAAATATAAAAATAAATTGAATCCTTTGATCTGTGCGTATTGAGAACATACAAGTGTTGCAAATACAATCTCAACAGGTAACAGTGATGATTAATAAAAATAGGACGAAAACAGCCGAAGGCTTGCCAAATAAGGATCAATTATGTTCAATAAACAAAGACTTGCTACCTAGTGCAATGAGCACTTGGTAGCAAGTCCATAATAACATAGAAATCTATTCCATAAGATATTCTATTTATGTGCCGTTGTCAAAAACCTAGACGACATGACGATTTAGTTCAATAGTTTTCTCATACGTAATACATATTATTATGTATATTTAGAAGAAACCACTAACGGTAAGAATTCCTATATTTCTCAGGTCCTTTGAGCTGACCTATTACTCGATGAAGCAGAAAGCCAAAGGCGAAATCGGTAACTGTAGGAGAGGTCATTGAACTACAGATAAAATAATATTTGTGAATGGAAATCGCCGGTAATCATAAAAGATTTGTTTGTGATTTTTATTTATTATATAACAAACACATTTATTGAGAAGAATGCTTGAAACAATTCTTTTAAAAAGAACACAATACAATATTATGTATGTTAGGATAGTTCGTATGACATTATTTGTAACAGTCGTCTTTAATGATTCCAAAGCTATTCATACTACTTGCCTGTCAAATAGCTTTTAAACATACACACAGTTAGCATACACACTGTATACTGCTTTATTAATCAGAAGTAATAAAGTGACACAAACAATGCTAATTGAAGTCGGATATTCATTAACTATTTACTATGTCAGGTTAGCATTTCAAGTAGGGTAAGGATAGTTTTAATGACTCTAAAATTTTCATCAATATTTAAGGAACACACATGTAACCTGTGTGTGTGTGTGTTGGGCCTGTATGTCAGGTCCATTAGGCAGGCATAATAAGTTTCGTGAGGCGAATTCACAATTTATTATTCATTAATTTGTTTAAAGATTTACTCACGCAAGTGTCTCGGGATCGATCGACTAGTTCCAGACCTAATTTCTTAAATATGAGCTGGCGATCCGTCATGTATATGTATTATCTAATAAATACCAAAATGATATGTTATGACGGGTCAAAACGGATAAATGCACGAGCCTTCTCTATAATAATATGGGACGAGGCCCAGCAGTGTGGCGTATATAGGCCGGTTTTTTTTTTTTTATGTGTCGCATGTTTTAAATTTTTATTTGAATGTTAAACTATTCTCAATAAAGGTTATCTTCGCACTGCATAGCCTTCATATTAATCTTCATTAAGAGAGATGATCAATCATAACAACTTACCTCTTCCAACAATATTAATATTCAGGAGAGCTCTATTTATTATAACTATTCAAACAGATCTCTATAATTTGTCACTGAAGTTTATATTTATTATTAATACGACACTCTTAAATAAGTGATGATATTTTAGATAGCATTGAAATTATAGTTTTAAAAATAATTTGATTTAATAGGAGCCTAAATAAACAAATAACGATAGATACACACCTACTTGTATTATCTTGTTATTAAAACCGCGGTCAGCGAAAAACAAGCCTTAATTTTAATCTTTTATTTAGCAATAAGTTCATCGTTTGAGCTGTCCCTAAAGATGTCAAAGATATAATATCAAATACCAAGAGAAAAATAAACTCAATCAAGATCCTGAAAACTTTGAAACAAACTTTGCCGATAGGATTAGAACTTAAATTAACGTCATCACCTAATTCCCTGAGATACCTAGCAAAAGAATAAAATAGTCTGAGTCTCGAACTGATTAATACGTTGAGACGCAAGTAATTTACGGTCTCGTATCTTTACTTTCATTTATCTTAGTTCATTTGGCTAATAGTAAGCATTTGGCTGTCTGCCCTGTTCGCTAGTGCGATAACGAGTAAAAAATTCTGTTTTGGAGACGATGCTATCGCAGACAACGGCTATGTGCAGAAAATATTATACATGTGCAACTTATTTCTTTGTTGATTAAAGAAGATATTGTGTTGGCGAGCTTAAAAGAATCGCCAAACCATACGTGGGTATTTACAAGATTTATTAACACATACTTAGATTTTTTTATCTTTTAACATAAGCTGTCACACAACAAGGTTATCTAAAGAAATTTATTTTTACGTGGCTGATAAAGAACTGTTTTAAATTTAATTATCAATTTAGTTAGTTTCGAAATTATCTACAAGCCAATAAGTTATATACATTAGTTAAAAAAAAAATATGAAACACCATCTCCTAAATTAAAGTCCGTTATAAACATACAGCAAATTGTTTTAACGTTGTTCATAATTAGGCAACGCTTTGCAGTGATCATGAATATCTCTGCCTATACATTATTTGTCCATTCTTCGTCCGTAATATTACATTATGTAACATAACTACCAGAATCTATTCCCTTATGCGTCCAAAAGTTGATAAGTGAATAAAAACTATAACAGGGTTTAAGAACCTTTTTCTTAACAGTTTTATTTTTCTGACTTTTCTGATCAATACTTTTTTACCCTCCGGTGCCAGTTTAAGGTATTAAATATGTACTTACTGTTTAGAGTGAAATTTTACAGTTGAAATTTTCGTTTTGGAGGGCAATAATCAGGATCAAGATATCACAAAAAATCACTATCACTAAAAATCACTAAAAAATTATTGTTTTAAATTAATCTCGAACTTTCCAAAAGAAAAACAAACCGTTTAGGTAGGTTTCAGGTACATGCCTATTTATAACTAGTACTTTCAACCCCGTAAAATCATGTATGGTGCACATTTATTTAGATACACATATTTTTATCATAATTTGGTACCTAGATGATTTATTAGGGTTTTTTCACTAATAAAAAGTAACTAGACCATACATAAAGCAAAAAAAATCTAATTTATTGAATGCGGCGTATCATCCAAAATAATATATTTTCTCATCTGGTTTACATTATAGATGAAAGATCCAATCTAAACCTAGTTACATAAGAATACCTATTTATATCTAGCAACTTGTAATATGGCACATATTAAAAGTTCTTATGTATTCAAAGTCATAAAAATACAAAAATAATGATATGATAACATTTTTCACACTTTCTATTATAGAGATTCACATAATAAAGTCTTGCGTATTGTATTATATTAAATGCTTAGATGAATGATTGGTCTCGCGCGCTCGACTAGATACCGCACTGTCAACAAACAAAATGTCCGTCGCTGCGGCGACAATTGTGCTCCCAGTGTCCTTCTTATTATGTGTAGTATTGTTTTTATTACACCATTTTACTACGCAAGACGGCATTTTACATCGAATTGCAAACACAATAAAATAAAATGTTCCGGAGGTCTAAGTCAAACAAAGCTGTCAAAGCTGTCAACGTGACTAGCACGGGTACGCCGGGCGTACTATTTTCGCCGCATTTAACGAGTACGACGGCGGTATCTAGTCGAGCGCGCGAGACCAATCATTCATCTAAGATTAAATGATTATAAAAATTTGTTGTTGCTGTGGGTAAATTGGGATACTGGAAAATGTGTTACTTCATTTCTTTGTATTGTCTATTATACAAATACAGTATATTATTTAATCTAGAGACTGACAACTGTGTTTAAGAGGCGTTAATACGATGTATTATTCTCTTCAAGTAAAACCCCAGATGGATTTCTAGGAAAGGTATATAAAGCACTTTTCTGTTTCATCTAAAACTTATTTTATCATGTTACATAATATTTTTAATGTATTATGGTTCAGCTGTTTATTAAATACTTCTTCAAAAACAAACTACGAATACAAATCGTTTATGTATTTGCTAAAGCGGTGGCTGTTTCACGACAGATACACTGGTACATTGAAATGGACTAAATCAAAGAAGACTTACAGGAATCAAAATAAATTCCAATATGAAGACGAATATAAATATCTATATCTATACTTATAATAAATCTGTAGAAGTGAAAATTCTGTACATTGAAAATATCATTTGTCTGTCTGTCTGTTTGTTCAGGTATCACGCAAAAACTACCGGTTCGAATACGATGAAACTTTGTATAATTATTCTTTATTATCCTGGGCACCACACTGGGTAGTTTTTATCCCGGAAAAGTAAAAACAATAAAAACAAACTTAATTTTGCGGTTAAAAACTCATTGATAAGTTTCGTCATCCACGCGAACGAAGTCGCAGGCACAGCTAGCTAATAATATAATTGACTGTATATCAGTTAGGCATCTGTTTTAGCTATCCTTAAACAATTATTATGATAGAAGACAACACATTTACACTATACTCTCATGCTCATATTTGGAAAAAAGGAGACGATACACGATATAAGGCAAAGCCAGTACCTACCCACCTATTTTCCTAATATTAAAACTATAGTAATTACTTTTTAAATCAGAATTTAACCTATATTTTCGATAAGAACTTTGTAGGTTATCGTTATTTAACACCTCGTTCGAGTTTCAGAACACATTTAACTGTGCGAGACGTGAGGTGCCCTAAATGCTTGGGATCGCAATTTAAGTTAAGAAGACTTTTACTTTCAATCGACTAAATTTATAACGTTCAAAAGCCATACTAAGGAAGGTAGGTAAAACTCACTTACAAAGTTCTCATGAGAAAGTCGTTCGGGAATTCAATATTTACTAAAGCGTTTAATATCAAAAGTCGCCTTTAAGATTTTATTACTATTTGACTATTTAATATCGTTTTTTATCTCCTTACTGTAATAAAACGCATTCGTTCTCCTGTCATCGATTTATTTATGTTGCTATTATTAATGTGATAATCTGTAAAAAAAATATTTGATTATTACAATACTTGGTCTAAAGTTATTGTTTGGTATAAAACACACATGTGTTTTTATAATTGATATTGGAATAAGTGAATACCTTTAAAAGTAGTCTAAATTACCAACATATAATAATAATAATAATATTCCGGGACAACTCACACACGGTTATCTGATCCCAAGCTAAGCAGAGCTTGTGTTATGGTAACCAGACAACTGATAAACATACTTATATATTTCTAAATACATACATATTATAGATAAATTACACCCAGACAACCAGAACAAATGATCGTGCTCATCACACAAACATTTGTCCTGGGTGGGAATCGAACCCACGACCTCCGGTATAGCAGTCAGGGTCACTAACCACTAGACCAACAGGCCCGTCAAAATCATAATACTTAGTATAACTAAAAAGTAAATATAAATCTCGGTGGAAAATAGCTAACACTTTAATTTTAGATTTATATGTAGGTCGATCAATATAGACATTTGGTTCAATTGAGTTACATGTTTTGCTACAATATCGGCCGCTAGCTTTTTCGTATATTTTTTGTGACACGAATATATATATTTTTTATTATCAACAGCTAAACAGTCAAGCGAGACGATTTTCCCGATAGGTTTTGTATGTTGGTATACTTTTACACAAATCAATGTGTGTATAGTTATATGGGTACATATTAGAATATCGAAAATTAAAATATCTACGGTTAACATATCGACGTTCAAAACATCGAAAATGTGAATATCGAGTATATCATAATATCGATAATTGTTATACCTAAGCTCAAAAAGTCGAAAATTGAAATGCCGACTGATGAAAATATCTAATGATTAAAAATATCGATACTCATTATACCTAAGTTCAAAATGTCAACATTCAATTCATCGAAGTTCATTATATTTATTTTTAAAATACCTACTCGTTAAAATATCGAATAAATTTTCATTATGTGGTATTATGAGAGTACAGATTCAGTATGTTGTGTTATAAAAGTTTGTGACAGAACCGAATCGCTGCAAAACCGACCCCACGTAGTCTTGTCTGCCCTACCCCTAGAGTGTAATTTAGAGTCGCGTAGGCGCGGAGGGGCGAGGCGGCCCGCGGGCTGAGGAGCAAGCGGCTGCGAGCGAGCCGCCGCGGCTGAGGCTGGCCGGTGAAGCAGGCCAGCGAGCCGAAGCTGCGGTGGTGAGCGAAAGCCGTTTGCGACGATTAGCACGCGTGGGACCGCCGGAGGCCCGCAGCGCCGGAGCCGTGACAGAAACCTGCATGTTGCACGCTTGCTTGCATGCCTGATGTTTGCTAGTTTACATGTTGCATGCTTGCTGCATACATGGCATATGCTTGTGCAAAGTACATAATAATGAGATATCGATATTTAGAACGTTCGATACAGTGTACTTCGATATTTAGGACGTTCGATACTTTGTACTTTCGATATTTAGATATTTCGATGTCACTTTTGTAGATTATTCGATTTTAGATATGTTGGTCGTGGGTTATTTAACAATTCGACATTATAAACTTTCGATATTTTAATTTTCGATTATATGGTCATTCGATATTTTAATTTTCGATGTTTTGAACATTGATATTTTAACCGTAGATATTTTAATTTTCGATATTCAAATATGTACCCAGTTATATACATATATATTTATGACAAGTAAGTAATACAATCTCGACATTACACATTTTTCGTATGTTTTGAATTATGAAAAATAAATTCAAACTAAAACATTTTTTATTTTCTTCCAATCAAACTTTAGACAAAAACTAAATCTTTAAAACTTAACTTGTCAATGTCCTTGAAGTCTCTAATCAAGAAAGTAAAATATAAAAGTTAGATACACAAAATTATGTATTAAATATATTTTCTACAGATGTTTTGAAAACTTCAATATATTACTTTTTATTATGACCGTGACAATCAAATCAAACCTTAGTAATAAAGATCAAAGTATTGTTTATTTAAAAGAAAAACAATATAGAAAATAAATATTTTTCTCTTTGCAATATTCATCAATATAGTTCGAAACATTCGTATTTAACTTGGCAATATAACCTTCTCTACACCGTTGTAGCAGCTACGGTTTTCGTAGATTGTATTTGCGTAGACTGCTACGCCGTAGCTGCAGTGGCACTTTGATACATGGATTCAAAGCAACCTTATAACTAAGTTAATAGAGCAGTGAAGTCGCCATTCCTCATATTAATACCAACATAAAGTTTACAGAAGGTCAATAAGAACACTAATAAAAAGTTAATCGTCCTTCAATTGTTTTTTTTTTGTGTTGTTCAGTCTTTATCATAGTAAAATTGTATGATCAATTAACTTAAGTGTTTAACATTCCTGTAGGCATTAGGTATGAATTACATATTTAGACTACTGCTAAATTATCATTTATAATTATAAGTAACATGACTACTGATATATTTTTTACGGGCCTGTTGGTCTAGTGGTTAGTGACCCTGACTGCTATACTGGAGGTCGTGGGTTCGATTCCCACCCAGGACAAATGTTTGTGTGATGAGCACGATCATTTGTTCTGGTTGTCTGGGTGTAATTTATCTATAATATGTATGTATTTAGAAATTATAAGTATGTTTATCAGTTGCCTGGTTACCATAACACAAGCTCTGCTTAGCTTGGGATCAGATAACCGTGTGTGAAAAAAAAAAAAATATATTAGAACGGTTAAATAAAAAAAGCAGCCAAAGTTCTCACGAACTTGTGTTAGTCCGATTTTTTTTTATTAAATAGCCGCGTTCATTTTTCTTACCTCCTTTTAAATTTTTATATTCACCACATAATTGATGAACGGATGTACACTTACCACAATAACTACTATTACTACTACTACTGCTATAGAAATTCCTCCAATGTAAAGTTGATTTTCTGTAACCTTTCCACCTAGTGGTTCATTTTCCTATCTGATATTGAATTGAGCCAATAGTTTAGTACAGTACGGGCGCCACAAAACTCGTTTAGTCATTTATGGAGAAGGAATTTCATATCGAACTTCTTAACGAGATTTTAATGTTTGCCGATGTCAATGTAAGATTTATCTTAAACTTCAAGGTACTTCGTGAAAGAGGCATAAGTGGGTCATGTGTGTTCCTTTGTTGTTCTTTAAAGGCTTGAAGGTAACGTTATATATTATTATAATATCATTCATAATGTATTATGATGTTGTATTGTTGATACTCTAAAAAAAACTGGTTCTATATTAATATGACATTAAGGAGACAGACATTAGGTACATACACACATACACAAGGATTTTCTTTTTTGCCCAAACTATAAGAATATCCTGGGACAACTCACACACGGCCATCTGATCCCAAACTAAGCAGAGCTTGTGTTATGGTGACCAGACAACTGAGAAACATACATATATATTTCTAAATACATCCATTTTATAGACAGATTACACCCAGACACAGAACAAATGATAGTGCTCATCACACAAAGATTTGTCCTGGATGGGAATCGAACCCACGACCTCCGGTATAGCAGTCAGGGTCGCTAACCACTAGACCAACAGGCCCGTCCGAATCTAGGTAGATGAGACGCGTAGTAAAATTAAACCTAAACATAACTAACAATCTAGCTTATTCTTTATCTTACTTAATCTTAGTAAACTACTACAGCTAAGTACGAAAAATGTTTCACTTACTTTAGATTGTAGCGAATAACACCTAATCTAGGCATTATTCGCTTTTTGTAGGTAATTGGAAACTTTTACTAACACAGTAATTAATGATAGTACTTCCAGTAAAGTTATTCTCAAGTACAAACAAAATAATTTCATAATTCAAGTCATTTATTCACAAGAAATGTGGTTACATAGTGGTGGTAAGTTAATTGTTCTACTAGCATATTCTATCATGACAATGGTACGTGAAATATGTCAGCTATAAACATATACTGTAATTAGGTATAATAGTAATTCATTTGTTCTAATCGATTTATAATTTAATAACAAAGTAAACATTTAAAGTACTAATATTTCTTTGTATCTTGTATACTTCAGTTAGTATAATACCAAAGCTATCTACAAACATTATCTATATACTCCCCCTGTTTTGTAAAATATCTAGGTCATGTAATAAGATAACGAATTTAAATCACGTAGAAAATCAATATCAATAAATTTAGGTACCAAATATATCACAAACTCGGTAGGTGATAAAATACACGTAAAAGGGTACTAAAACATTGTTAGGTATATGCCTAGGAGTAAATTCTATTAAAATAGATCTATCACACCTTAAGTTAGGCATAATTACATAATACAAATATATAAATCATTCATTACTTACTTATTCAGTGCCAATATGTAAATAAGGTTTTATACAATTTGAATACCAAAAAACCGGCCAAGTGCAAGTCGGACTCGCGCACTGAGGGTTCCGTACAAACCTGTAGGTATATAAGTAAGTTAGGCTTAAGATGCAGAAATATGTGATGTAACTAAAAATTGACAAACTTGACAGACGGACGGACGGACAACGAAGTGATCCTATAAGGGTGCCGTTTTTTTTTTTTTTTTTTGAGGTACGTATCCCTAAAAACCATTGTATAAATTACCACATTAATGAACATACATTAATTTTGTTAATTTATACAAAACTTTTTGGCTATCTTTAGCTTTAACAACATTTATAAATGTAATGGTGTCTTAAACGTGCTAAAATATTTTGCAATAATAATATAGTTTATTTCCCTCATAAACGTACATTGTGAGTGACTTATGCAATATGAGAGAAGAAGTTATAGGTCGTAGAATCAGGTACATACATGTCATACATGAATCATCATCATCATCATCTCCCGAGCCTTTTCCCAACTATATTATTATCCTATTATATTATCCTGGGACAACTCACACACGGTTATCTGATCCCAAGCTAAGCAGAGCTTGTGTTATGGTAACCAGACAACTGATAAACTTACTTATATATTTATAAATACATAAATTTTATAGATAAATTACACCCAGACACCAGACCAAATGATCATGCTCATCACACAACATTTGTCCTGGACGGGAATCGAACCCACGACCTCCGGTATAGCAGTCAGGGTCACTAACCACTAGACCAACAGGCCCGTCAAAAACTATGTTAGGGGTCGGCTTCCAGTCTTACCGGATTCAGCTGAATACCGTATTTTACATGGAGCGACTGCCTATCTGACCTCTACAACCCATTTTACTGGGTATTAACACAGTATCCCATGGTAAGACTGGTTGTCAGAATTGACTTAACGACTGCCATAGTAAGTACTATGACAGTCGGAACCTACGTCTTAACGTGCTATCCGAGGCACGGAAGGGTCTCGATATGTTCGGAAATGGTCACCCATCCACGGACCAACCGAGCCGAGCGCGGCTTAATTAGTCAGTCAATCCGTACGGCTTACACTTAGCCACGAGCCCCTCATACGTCATGTCATACATGAATACTGGCAAATAAATACGTATATTGGAACTAAACTTATGTCACAGGATAAGATTAGTTTTTGTATTATTTGTGGTAAATTACGAGGGAGTCTTGGCGCACCAGAGCAGAAAGGCTCATCCTCCTCCAATCCTATTTATTCTATACCACATCAGTAGATACAATCTCCTATGAATGGTAGTGTAAAAGAAAGAAAATTAATATATACATACCTATATATAAGATTTAATTTTAATATAGTTGTAAGTGTTTGTTCTTGTATTAGATCAGAAAATAAATTGAGTATTATTAAAGAAAGTTCAATTGATAGGTGTTGTCCATCCATTCCAACACCCCATGTCGAGTGTCAATATTACGAACCAATTGTGATCCAACCAATATATGATGAGTTCAACATTACAATAGCCATTTATCTAAATTAATTTGCTTTTGAACCCAGCCAGTAACACATGACCGACTATTCATTGACTACGGAATAATTTTATAGCTATAACAACTTGGAAACTCGATAAATGGGCAATAGATTGTCGGTGAATTGTACGTATCCCGGAATTGTGAACTTATGATATAAGTAAACCTTTAACAGAGCCTTTGAATTATGTCCGTGTCAAATATCGTTGTGGGATTCTATACAAAAGAACATAGCAAATACCGTTGTAAAAAGGCGAAATCTTGCGATGTAACATAAGGTATATTGCAAGCAAACCTCTTATATCGCATAGCAAGAATTCAAATTCACCATATTTTTTTTTTTTTTTTAGCGGCGCTCGTGGTTAAGTGTAAACCGTACGGTTTGACCGATAATACAGGTTAAGCCGCGCTCGTCGCGGTTGGTCCGTGGATGGGTGAACATTTATAACATACCGAGACCCCTCCGTGCCTCGGATAGCACGTTAAACAGTAGGTCCCGGCTGTCATACATAGATCTTCGGCAGTCGTTAAGTCAATTCTGATAACCAGTCTTACTATGGGATACGGTGTTTCCCAGTAAAATGGGTTGTGAAGGTCAGATAGGCAGTCGCTCCATGTAAAATACGGTATTCAGCTGAATCCGGTAAGACTGGTAGCCGACCCCTAACATAGAATTAATAGCTACATAACAAACGCTTATATGTTTGAACACTATTGATTACATGAGTGATTAATTGTGTATGAGACGGCGTTTAACCCATCTTGATGAGTTTCACAAGTGCTCTTTCTAGCTAAGATCATGATTGACTATTATTCATTATGGTATAAATAATTTTGTAGTAATTAGATAAGCGGGAATTTGTTGTATCTATACTTAAATATCATTCAATATTTTTTTTTACACACGTCCTTTTCGTAAAGTAAAAATTAGTATAATATACAATGAAAAACATTATAATTAAAAGAATAGTAATTCAACTTTTTTGTAACCAAAGTACCCACGTTCTTTAAACCTTTTCCATAATCTTTTAGGAAACTACGATTGTTTCACAAAATACATGACAAGCTATTCAAGCAATATTTAGGACCCCTTGCAAAGAAAACTTTAAATCGCTGTCATTTCAGATGCTTTCTGTGTCTTATTAAGGTACACCTGTAAGGTGGAGGAGGAGACTGCCTCGTTGGTCTAGTGGCGCTAAGCGCGACTGCTACGCTAGAGGTCTTGGGTTCGATTCCCAAGTCGACCAAGGTGTTATTGGGTTTTTCTATGAAATTCTCAGTAGCAGGTCGGAGTTTGGATTTGTGTCCGGTTAGTGGCAATAGGCTCGCCCCCTATTACATGGGACCTAAAACATACCGGCGAACTGTGGGTGTACATTGGTACACCTCTGCCTAACCCTTCGGGGATACAGGCGTGATGGTATGTTATGTTATGTTATGTTACCTGTAAGGTACAATACATTGTAGCAACAGACATACATTTAAGAACGACTTAAACTTGAGTTCCGTTTTTCGGGGTAATCATTTAATATTATAAATGCATACCTGACTGCTGAATTATTTCAACAGTCATATGTTTACGATTGTAATAATCATTTTAAACATAGCAAATATGAACAAAAGGAAAATTGTTTACCAACGGTTTGCCTAATTTATTTTGTGAAGTGCGGTAAATATTTGTTTTCAATGATACAAATTGGTCACGTGTATCATTAAATAAACAGTAAACAGAATTAATATTATTATGGAATATTATTAATTCTGTTTACTTTTAGAACTACTATGGTACTATGGGCCCCTGAGAGAATGAGTTCCTGACACATGTCAGTTGGTGTTAATTTGTATAAAAATTAAAATGAAATTATTATTTTTTATTTTATTCATTATTATTATTTATTTATTGTAACCTGGCAAAATGAATAGTTTTAAACCATATCCTATTTTATAATATAATAAGTGATAGTAATTTATGTTTAGTAAATTATTCGCCAAAGTTATATCTTCATTGTGACTACCAGCTATTAGGAACGCGTTCTCTCAGCGGCCGGACTATATTGTATTGGTATACCCCTAAATATCTTATGAAACGAAGACTGATTGTGACTTTTTCGTAGACGAATAGAGGACTCTTCTCAGTACGGCTGCAGTTGACATGAAGATGTCTTGTTCTTGTAATTGGATGGAGTAATATATTATGAAGGAACAATTAAGCTTCGGCTTTCATACTACCCCCAGTCCGCGCTTGACAAATTCAACCGTTTAATGGACGTTTGGTTTAAATAAATAAAACAATGTTGACAAACTGAACAACGGCTTACATGTAGGTGCCATTTAGAACTCAAGAACGGATGGATCGATTTTATGATCTTTGATTTGTTGGATTTAATATCTTTGTCCCGAATACAACAATAAAGTGATATCAAAACCTTGCAAAAACAGTCATACAAAAAAGGTTTTGTTTTGTTGTTTGAGAACAGGAATTATTTATGCGCATATTTTTTAATTTCACTAGATCATTTCTATATGTTAAGTTTATATTAAGTACTAGCTGTGCCCCGTGGTTTCAGCCGCGTGAATACCTAGGTCCCGTTCCCGGTGCCTTTGTATTATTAGGGGCGGAGATGAATCCAACAAATTACTATCGTAACAAAAGTCAGGATTACTTAATTTGGTGGTTGAGTATTCTTCAATTTCCTAATTTTCAGCGCAATTTTGCAAACCTTTTCTTTAATAAGAACCTTCTCCTGACAATAACAAACCCAACAAAAAAAGAATTGGCCAAATTGGTCCAGACGTTATTGAGTTATGCGCTTACCAACACATTAAGCGATTCATTTTTATATATATAGATATAAACTTTTATCTACTTACTACAAAAAACTTACACGATATTAAATTTAAAACTTATTATTTATTATTTATTTTATTTATTATTTGCGGACAACATCACATACATTGCTCTGAACCCAAAGTAAGTAGCTATTAAGCACTTGTGTTATGGAATTCAGAAACAACGAAGGTACCACAAACACCCAGACCCGAGACAATGTAGAAAAGTGAGTTTCTACATTGACCCGTCCGGGGATCGAACCCGGGACCTCAGAGCTAGCGACACCTTGAAAACCGGTGCGTACGCCACTCGACCACGGAGGTCGTCAAATTTTATATATATAGATATAAACTTTTATCTACTTACTACAAAAAACTTAAACGATATTAAATTTAAAACTTATAATACTTTATTTAATAAAATTCAAGGATTATCTTTACTAGAATAAAATTCGGGTCCTTTTGACGCTCTCAAATTCTATCAACATTTTTTTCATACCCTCACACAGAATTCTCTACTCAAATGCATTTTTTCACAATAGGCAGACTAAAATATTTTTATATTCTTTGCAAAAGATAGATTTGAGATTCACATATTGTAAATCATGAAACATGCAAACGAATAAATCTTTTTTTCTTAAGAATATAACACCTATATGGGACCTAAAGAAAACTTATGTTTTTTAGTGCGCCATTTGAATACAACCTTTGAATTAATGGTTTTAAAACGAATGATTTAAAAAAGAAGATATAAATTTAGTCTGCTTAAGCTGTTTATTGTTCCAATACGCGTAATCTGTCTAAAGTTTAAAAGAGGTTTAGTGAGCATTAGTATTTAAAGTAAGTGTCACAACATCTTTAAAAAATATTATTTTATTTACAAGCTAAATCAAAACAACCTCCGCTATTTTAATATATTAATTCACAAACTTTTAAGTTTATAGTAAGACTAGGATTTTTTGAAGTGTCCTATATTCGCCATAAAAATACCATTTTAAAAATAATTCATTACCTACTTGCAAAAAATTTAGTGTTTAAGCAGATTAACCTACTAAATGTGTCAGTTGCTATTGCAGTACATGTGCATGCTAATTAGCATTTTACTCACTGACTACATGCTTACAACTATTTTGGAAACCACTTCATATTTAGATTACAAGCTAAACTAAATTGTACAACTTACATATTATCCTTATCCCGGTTCTCCGAATTTGGCCTGTTATTCGTTTTCTAACTATAACTGTATTATTCTCGGAAACAGTTCATTTCGTAGTGAACACAACTACTACACTACGTACCTACAACTAATATCTATGAATGTAATATTGTGAAAATAAGAATAATCGTCTTCGTCAATACCTAATAAACAATATACCAGCCTATGAACGTCCCACTGCTGGGCACTGGCCTCTTCTCACATAGAGAATTCATGAGCATTGATCGGCACGTTTGCTCATTTGTTGTTTCTCAGATATACGACGTATACCTATAACTAAATACCATTCCACTGAAGTATGTTCAGTGCTTCAGATTATTCCAATCCATCTGCTGTATAATCATACCAGTCTGTATATGTCCTACAGGTTAAAGACCTCGGCCACTGAGTACTAATGACCATTGATCACTATGCCTTCTCAGTCGTACTGTTTATTTATGTTTCAGAACATTCGGTCCGGTTTATTCATACCGCTCGTTCGACACTATTAAGAAAGCTACTTTTGATTTGTTGTTAAGTCGCTATTATTTCTACACCACAACTTTAACACTTAGAACATATCTATTTTTAATTATGGGTTCTGAAAAGCTTTTAAAATATCGTCAATTGTTTAAAACAATTTGTTATAGAGAATAGAACATTTGTATCACACGCAGTCTCACAAATGGTTCAACTTTGTAAATAATACTCAACCTTAATTATCTCCAAATGAGCTGTTATTTTTATTCGGCATCAAATTACCTATCAAACGAAAGAGGTGAATGTGCTATTAACGAAAAATAAAAGTACATATATCCCATAAATAGCACATCTACATAGACACAGGTTATTTTCCTTCGATAGCTAAACTAGCATTTGTTAATGACCTCAGTCCTGAGGGAACACACTTGCACAGGATAAAAGTAGCCTAACCTTCCGAAAGGTAAATAACATTTTCAAAGTCTTTCGAACTAATCGACGTTTTAATTACAAACAAATCACATAGTACTTAAGATTTTTTGATTATATTCTGTTTAAAATACCTACGTCTCTTTTAAATATATCGCAGGGCTGCTGAAAGAAATTTCATTTGAAATAAGCAGTACCTTTGTACCTATTTGTTCTGTATGTGTTAACTATTGCTTGTCTGTTGTGTGTACATTAATTTATAAATAAATAAATACTTCATTTTATAAAAACAATGCAAATTCAAGTATTAATATGTACTTACTTACTCATAAGACCATCATGTTACGAGTCCATTTCGTTTGTGACCACAGAGCAAAGTAATATGTAGGATATTTGTGACTATATCAACAGCTATCTAAATCGTTGGCTATAGCAACCATAAAAATATGTTCTAGCAAATTAATAACTAAACCTTTTTTAACTAGTTACATATTGGCAGAGAGCCTTTTCCTCATTATCTGAGTTAAAATGTAAAATGTTGAGTCTATCGGTAAAATTCGTTTCATTTCATTTGTTTAACGAATTTTACCGAGACGAGACGACCTCCGTGGTCGAGTGGCGTACGCACCGGTTTTCAAGGTGTCGCCAGCTCTGAGGTCCCGGGTTCGATCCCCGAATGGGTCAATGTTGAAACCAACTTTTCTACATTGTCCCGGGTCTGGGTGTTTGTGGTACCTTCGTTGTTTCTGAATTCCATAACACAAGTGCTTTAGCAACTTACTTTGGGTTCAGAGCAATCAAATGTATGTGATGTTGTCCGCATTTATTATTATTATTTATTTATTATTTTACCGCCGCGGTGTATGCTTTTAAATACAAACAGTAGGTTTACATATGAAGCGATGTTTGTATTCGCATTACATTACATTCAAAAGTAATAAGAGATTCGTTTTTTACTCGACATACGAAAATAGCCGAGTCTACCCACAATGCTGCCTAAATTGCGGTCCAGAGGTAGTAGAGGTACCTTTTCCTAAAATATATAAAAAAATCCTTTTAGTAAAGGGTCGGGTCGTCAAAGTACATTGTAGTCCTGCCTTTGGACGTTTTATAGGTCATTTCTACACTAATAATAAAAAACCTATAAGAGTAATTGATTTCGAATCTTTGTCAATGAATGTCATAAGCCTTTTTAGGGAAAAAATGTAGGTATAGACCACGGATAAGCGCGAGAGTCGCTCTTAAAATGTATAAAGACAATGCTACGCCATTAGTAAATTTATCAAAACAACGATTATTAAAAAAATATATTTAAAAACTACCAATTCCTTGACTGACCAGCTTCAGCCACTTTTATTATATCAATAAAATGTCCAAATAATTTCTAACAAGGATTCTCCACTACAATAGATCTTAACTTCAGCCCAATGAAAGCCTTGGTGATATACATAATAATAATAATAATAATAATAATAAAATCTTTTATTGGTTCTAAAAACATAAAACAAAATAATTAAACCCACCAAACTGTGTGACAGTTTGTCGGCGGGAATAGCGCTCGATAGATATTACACGGTTAAAGTTTCAAAATACAAAATAAACATACAAATACAAAATACAAAATTAAAATACAAAGGAACATAGTACCACTTATAAAATTATTCTTTGAGTAACATATTGCGAACTTTATTCTTTAAGGTTAGCTTACTTATTTTAGGATTTAGTTTTCTTAGCCAGTCATACTTATTATATATCGAGGGGATCAAATACTTGTTGGTTCTTTCACCATAATAGTTTTTTATTGTTGGACGGATCAATTGCTGTTCTCTTACACGTCTTGTATTATAACTATTCTGAATTTTTATTTTAAAATTATCACTATAAAATTGTTCTAAAATCACCAAGTATTTGACCCTTTCATGAATAGGAAGTATTTTACACACTTGAAACAGTTGTTCATAATTATGGTTACATTTACGTTTTATTTTAGGGGTAACAAGGAATTTCATAAAGCGGGTTTGCAGTGACTTAATAATATCTAAATAAGTTTTAAATGTCCGGCCATATGTGCTCAGTCCATAGCTAATTAATGACTCAACCAATGCAAAGTAAACAATACGTAATGTCTTTCTGCTCAACGGTGCCTTTAATGCATGAAACTTGCTCAGGACTGCCCTAAGTTTTGTGCACACTGAGTCAACATGCGTCTTCCAGTTAGCGTTACAGTCCACCCACAGACCTAGGTATTTAAAAGTTTTAACATATTCTATATTTTTACAGACACAGTTTATGTAAGTCGCGTGCAAGCACTCATATGTGTGGCCCTGTATACTGATATCTGAAATGGCGATATGTTTTGCTATTAGGTTATGTGGTGAATATATGTGCATTACTTTAGTTTTGCTAATATTTAATATAATACCATTATCGTGTGCCCATTTGGTGACGTTATTGAAGTCCGCTTGGATTACAGCTCTGGCCTCTTGTATATTTTTGGACGAGTATAACAAGCACATATCGTCGGCGTACATGTACACTCGACAATTTTTAATAACATTAGCGACGCTATTTACATGCATGATATAACCAACTGGTCCGAACACGGAGCCGGTTGGCACACCCAGAGTCACTGCGGCTTCCTTCCCAGTCACACCCGATATGCTAGTCTGAATAGTTCTGTCACTTAAATAACTTTGAAACCATTTATTAGTTGGACCCCTAATGCCACACTCATCCATCGCCTGAAGCAGTACCTCGTGATTTAAGGTGTCAAACGCCTTTCTGTAGTCTATAAATAACGCCAGTACCTGGTGACCCAGGTCCAGTCTATCATTTATAAACTCAGAAAAACTCGTGAGAGCCGTCGTGGTACTGCGACCGCGCCTAAAGCCGTGCTGAGTATCGGATAGATTACTACTACATACCACAGCTGGGAAACAGCCTTGTATTAAACAAGGCAGTTTCCCAGCTGTGGGGGAAAATCTTGTACTTTATTTATTTTTTACTCATTGTACGAGTGGTGTGGAATATGAATGAATGCGGAGTAAAATTTTTGAACATATTTAGTAATTGACTTGACTTGTAAATGAGCCACTGAAACCAAATAGCGCAAAGATAATAAGTTTATGTGTGAATTAATTTGGTAAACATAGTGATCATTTAAACATTTTTTGCCTTAGGACTATTGAAATGGTATTTGATTAATTATTTTATGTATATTAGCACATGTAAATCACTGTAATACGCTTTTACTAGACATATTTGTTATCTTGCATGTAAAAACAAACATACAGGAAAGTTTAACATTCCAAAACGATAAATTATTTGCATATTGTTAAATAGTGTAAAAAAGGGTAGAACAAGATTTATGCGTTAGGTTACCGCAAATTGAACGGGATCGACCCTTTAAATGGCCCTGACATCAAACATAGTCGTGGTTTGGCCTCAAATAACTGTATTACTGACTTTATGAGAAAATTTTATCCACTGTTTTGTCCTTCTTTTTGCGTAGATAAACAACAACAATGATATAATAATAATAATATTGCGGGACAACTCACACACGGTTATCTGATCCCAAGCTAAGCAGAGCTTGTGTTATGGTAACCAGACAACTGATAAACATACTTATATATTTCTAAATACATACATATTATAGATAAATGACACCCAGACAACCGGAACAAATGATCGTGCTCATCACACAAACATTTGTCCTGGGTGGGAATCGAACCCACGACCTCCGGTATAGCAGTCAGGGTCGCTAACCACTAGACCAACAGGCCCGTCATAAGGGTTTTAATTGATGTCAGTTGAAAATGATTAGTGTTTAGTTATACAAGGTAGGGTCAATAACGTTTAGGTACTTGATTAAAGCTTTATTTAATATACGGAAATGATTAATAGTGTCATGTACCTACTTATGGCTTTTCACTGTATTTCCTTGTTTCTGCAAAATTTAATTTAGTATAGAATTGGAGTATGTTTTGTCTCCAAGGTCTTGTTATTCAACAAAGTATAAATGCCGCGGAAAAGAAGCTTTATTTTCTTAATTCCTTGTATAATTTTAGTTTTACCATCTCACTAATTTTGTCTTCTCATCTAGAAATAAAAGACACAATTTGGGGAAGATTGTGGTCTGATTGGACCTAATTGTTTTGATATCATAACAATGAAAAGCAAAATAATCGCGACTATGACGGATGGTAACGTAGATGCTGTTCGGTTTTTCATGTATTATAATCGAGCTACACAAATAGACATAACATCGCTGTCTTTTAGCATATCTAAAATGACTATAACAACACAACATGCAGTCTCTGATTGTCGAACATAGATAGGTTTCATGCACGTACCTACTTATTTTCTATCAGGGTCAATACTCAGCACAATTGAATGCTTTCTACATTCTATACATTTTTTGAGCTCAGCTTCAATAGCCTCATTGTACATGCGCAGAATAAAAACATGTTTACTATAAGGCCAACCCTCTTCGCAAGCAATGAAAAACATATTTCCATAACCGGAACCTTGTGAATAATCTTCTATAACGAACCTCATTGTTTTTAAAGCCATTTTATACGACTTTTTAATCTTCTTAACTGATTTAAATATTATGTAACCGACACTCTGCGAGGTTGAAGGTTCTCTTATAAAAGAAAAGTAGCATTGATCGCAGTGTAACTTTAAGTGTAATAATATTTTAACTACGATATTCGAATACATTCTCAAACCTATCACCCTTCCTGTTTTAATTGGCTTTAGCTAAAAAACACATTAATATTAATAGTAATACTAGCTGTACGGCATGCGTTGCAATGCACTAAATTTTCTACCTAGCACCTGCCTACTACTACCACTTAGTGGTATGAAAAATAGATAGTAGCCGATTCTCAGACCTACTGAATATGCATATAAAATTTTATGAAAATCGGTCAAGCCGTTTCGGAGGTGTATGGTAACTAACATTGTGAAACGAGAATTTTATATATAAGATAATTCACGGGATTAAGCGCGTACATGCATAAATACCTTTTTTGGGGCTTGACGTTTCGACCGGGTTACACCGGCCGTGGTCACAAGCAGACTGGAGATGCATGTACGCGCTCATTCCCGTGAATTATATTACTATAAACATGCAGCGCGATAGTTTAAAAGTTTACATTAGTATTTGTCCGAACCTGAAAACCTTATGCATATGAAATCGATTGCTGAACGTTTGCTATGTTATTTGATTGAACTTTTGTCCCCGGTTGATATCCTAATTCGCCATGAGGAAGCAATGCCCGAATTGACCCTAGATTTAATAACAATCAGAGTGCCTTCCTTTTGTTTACCCAGGGCCATATTAAACAGTCTGGCAGGCCTAACTTCTCATTCAATAATATAAGCTTATTAATAAAACCTCTTTGTTCCAGATACCGCATCGCATTCCAAGAGACTCTTCTCTGTAGGAAGCGCAACCGGCGAGACTCCCGCATCATAAATCTAGATCACACTATCTGTAGGGAGGTCACCACCCTACCCAGCGTCAACTCGTCTAATACAAAGCGAGAATCCCGAATATCGTTTGTCAGCAAAGTCGATTTTGTAAAGGATCCTGCACCGTACTGCGTTGAAGACAGGGATTGCGTCGAACCAGTTTTTAAAAGCTATTCGACGACATGAACGGTTTATGCTATTAACTGGTTGTAAAATAACGTTTTCGGTGCCAGGGTTACAAGTTTATCATACATGGATATCAATGTAACATTGTAAATGATCTTATTTAAATAAATTCTTCATTATAATGAAAAAAAATCTAATGTCTCTTGAATCAATGTATTACTACTTAGACTTAAGTTATTGTTAAAAGCAGTTACATAGGTATATATCAATGATATACAAATATATGATATACTCATTACGAATATTCCATTAAATAGAAGTACATTACGTAGTTGAGAACAATGAATGTTTATATGTTGTATATATTCTTGTGTATGTTGATTACATATTATGTATATGAGGAAGTTGATGTTAGAATCTTTAGATTATTCTGTATACTAAAGCAAGTTAGGGGTAAACACGTTTAAGGATACAAGTGTAAGAATAACTTTTAAACTATCGCGATGCATGTTTATAGTTATATTATAAAAAGGGAATTAGCGCGTACATGCTAAAAGACCGGGTTTCACAGGCCGTGGTCGCAAGCAGCCCGTCGAAACGTCAAGCCCTAAAGGTATTTAAGCATGTAGGTACGCGCTAATTCCCGTTATGTAATATGACTAAATGAAAGTATAAGGATTTTTTATTCATACTTTATATTTGAATACTACATAATTATAAATGGATGATAATATATTCTTAAGTATAGGTGAAGATTATTTTCATACCTAATACAATGAAGTAACTAGCAGACTTTATTCAAATTCAGAAAAAAATATTAAATTACCAATTAATAAATATAAATTTGAATTTTTTTTTTTTTTATTCAACTGTTCTACTGGTGTCAAAGTAAACTGTATAAAACGCCTACATAAATAAAGCTAATTACAGAAAGAAAACATTTCTTCAAAACTTTTTGTAAGTAAAAGCTAAATAAAATAAAATATTTAAGTACATCTTCCTTTTCAAATAAAAGCTTGCCAGGGAAATAATTATCATATTCTTCAAATAAGAGTTTACGTAATTACATATTAACATAGTCATTATGGAAATGTTGTATTTCAATGTTTGTTGTACAAATCTAATATTTAACTTCCTTTATTGACATAATTTAATTTGAATCTGTCCAAAACTAGTTCGAGTTTGCTAGGTCTAGGAATAATTAATTCTGACTTCAATATTGATGGTAGACAAATACGCTAGTCAATAGAACTCAAATTAACTGTTGTAGTTGGGCGTAAGGAATAGTTTTAAATATGTATTAAATATAAATATAAATAAATATAATAAATAAATATTTACAATAAAAGCAACAGACACACCTTTTTAGTGTAGACCTTTCCTAAACAACATGTACATTTAAAAAAGGAACGCACGAATAAGATGTTTCTACAAATCTAGATCCATTCATTTCGTTTTTTGTATAATTATTAATTTAATCTTTATGTGCCAAATTTCCAAAGAAACAATAAGGTTTATCATAAAACTTGACGACTTTAATAATAAGGGTGGTGAGGCACCTTCATGTAACATTCTCAGCTGTTAGGAAGTACAGGAAGCCAAAACTAACATAATTAGCTGTGTTAAGAAACAAGCAAGTTATCATCATTAAAACCGATATAGGTTTCTCTTTATTTATTCTACGATGTTAAGAATTTTAGGTATAAGAACAACACATATTCAAAATACAAATATTTTTTATACAAAATGTATAAAAATATGGTAGGATTCGTCAAAAAAAATGTGTAAACATATTTAAAATTTTAATAAAAATGTAGAGTATTTCGTGTAATCTAGTTTTATCAAGAAACTTTTAATTAGGACAGTATAAGTTAGAATTTCACGAGAAGTAAGCTTATTTCAAGTCCTTACTACAAGCCCTTAATAAATAAATTAAAACTGTTCGTTAGAATTATATTCATACTAATAAAAATAGGGACTAAAGTCGTTTTCAAAAAAACATTGAATTATTTTCTAAATGTCACATTTCACGATAAAATGTAGAAAACTGTTGAAGAGATTGGAGAGAAGTTAAATAAAGTAACTGAATTTCAATTGTAGTGAAGTTTTTTTTTTGCGAGTAAACGAATTCACATCATGATTCTGTATAATGACAAGCTTAGCTTACCAGCTATAGTAATCATATATGTACGTATGTAGGTAAGGAATATTTTTTGGTAAATATTGTCTCTCAGGTATCTTGTTCTTTCTTTTTTTATTATTGGACATTTTTTTTACGAAGGATAACATAAAAATGAAAACGTTAAGGATCACTGGTCAATACTTCGGCATACAGAGAAAAATCTGAATGACTAAACTTATTTTTTTTCCTAATGTTTTTTAATTATGTATAATTTTTATAGTTTTATTTATCTAAAATATAATCTAATTAAGTTGGTATTATTTATTTTATTTTCTAAGTCTTAGCACGTTCTAAGTAACCTTTACAACTTTTTTAACCTTTGTAAACTCGGCCTCATTCTTTTCTATGTCACTATTATAAGGACATTTCATTCTTTGAATGTTAGTTACTAAGGCATCTTTCAAATTAATTTTGATATAAATGTAAATTTATTATATAAAATAAATACTAAAATTTCTGAGTTGTTTCATTATGTAACCTATAAACTCGGGTAAACAACATAGTATTATAAAGAAAAAGAAAACCTTGTGTTACGTTAGCTACGCAGGTATTATATTTCTATAACGAATGTTCGCTAAGTTTCTAAAAACTGTTTTCGAAAAGAGCTCGTTTTATAGCTCTTTTCGAAAAAAGTTAAGTCAATATTTTTACAAAGAACAGTAGAATTGAAATTAATCGTTTACATAGAGTTTTGGTCAAGATTCAATGTTACAGAAACGTTAACAGAACTACGCTACTAAGGAAATGAAAAAAAAAAAACTTAGGTTTGACTTCAAACGACTTGAAGTCATTTGAAGTCAAACCTATCTTGTATATTTGTACAACCTGTGATTTCAATCTACACAAAATTAATTTAAAACAATCTGTAGGTAAGCGAACAGGCGACAAATCCCAATGAGGACAAGATGTTTCTGTAACAAAATAATAATATTCTCCAATCCCCGGGCCTCTGAAAGCGATTTACTGTAAACATAATTATTTTATTTCAGACAAACAGCTTTATTTAGTCTTAGCGTCAAGTCTTTAGGTATATTGGAGAGCAACATTATTAAGCATTAAGCAAAATTATTTTTTTCTACATCTTAGGTGCAAAACACTTTTCAATTCAAATAAAATTAATTTTTATAACTTTATTTGTATAGTAAGTACAACTAAGTAAAAAAATGCCATTGGGCTATGGAACTAAACCATACCAAGTTTTTGTAACTATCATAGCATAGCACTTAGCTTCTTAGAACCATGGCCAAAATAGAAATAAAAAGAGTAGGTATGCTTGCGACCACGGCCGGTGTAACCCGGTCGAAACGTCAAGCCCCAAAAAAGGTATTTATGCACGTACGCGCTTATTCCCGTGAATTATATTATTATAAACATGCAGCGCGATAGTTTAATAATAATAATAATAATATGCCGGGACAACTCACACACGGTAAAAGTTTAAAATTTAATAGAAATAAAAAGAGATTTAAATTCTATTCTATTTATATAATTATGTTTTCTTAAGTAGTGATTCTATTTCCCGGACATCGGCATCTTGTCTGCGCTGCTCTTGACAATCCTATTACCTTAAAGCAGAACATTAAGACGGAATTGATTTACTTTTCCAAGAATCTTCGTAATTCTGTTTTCTTACAAGATCGAAAGCTAAGAATACCAATTTAGATATTTAATATACTGAAATGTTACCGAAAATCTTTCCTATGTTTCCGTAGTAATAGAGATTTATGAATATTAAAAAATATCTTTGTTTAAATAAAATGTGTTATTAAAGGAGGAGGCCTTTGCCCTGCAGTGGGACAGTTCAGGCTTTAAATGAAATGAAATTTATGTGTGTCGGTATTATAATATATTACATGCAATTCATTGTTCTTTTTAAACAGCTACGTAAACCTGTACACGTCTTGTACGAATAATATTTTAATTAGTTTATGTGTAGGATACCTCCCAAAACTGACCGCTGAAATATGAGTCATTATAGAATATTCACCGAAATTTAAAAAAAAAAATTAAGCTTTCTTTAAATAAAATGAGAATCAGTAAAACATACTTATTCATTTAGATTATTACTTCCTGTTATCAGAACTTATTCGCAACTATACCGATCTCGGCGCAAATTGAAAGGAATGGCTGAAAACATAATGAAAATGCTGAACAGAATAACGCTAACAACATTATTAGCTAACAAGGAAGTTTAGTAAGTATCTTCTCAATTAATTACACTAACTTATATTTACGATAGTTTACTTCGTAATTTTAGTTAGTAGTTATAAATTATAATTATTACTGTGCCCCGCGGTTTAATATAAATAGCCTATGTATTATTCCGATGTATAAGCTACATTACTGTAAAGTATCATTAAAATTGATGCAGTCGTTTTTGCGTGAAAGAGTAACAAACATCCAAACAAACTTTCGAATTTATAATATTAGTAAGGATTCGTACTCAAATAATTGTAGGGGAGGCGAGGCAGCTTTGATAACAAAATAAACGATTTTCATTTCAGCTACGTCTTTCGGCAATTCGTCACACTTGCGAACCGTTCAGACAGTTGTATCAGCAACAAAGACTCCTGGGTATATTATTTATCATCTCGTTACACGGAGTTCGAGAAACACGCAAAGCAGACCTTATTTATGACTTTTTCCTAGTTTATTTATTTACTGAACAATTTAGACACGACATAAATTAACTAATAAAAAATTACTTAAATTTTTGTTAATTTTAATCATTGAACAAGTTTAAATAATAAAATAACATCATTAAAGTTATTGCTTTATTGTAGATAACACATATTAAGATACCTTTTACCTAACATGTACAATTGTACACAAAATAACTAATTGTTCATTTGATATTGACATGCAAATACAGTCAATGCTTGCAAATTGCAAGACGAGCTTCGAAGTACAAAGATCAGACTAAGTATATTCTATACATACATAGCTTTTGTAACTGGTTTAGCTTTTGCTAACTTTACATCGTATTTATGTTGTAAAGTAAAAAACTTATTTAGAGATTGGCAATTAAAAATGTCGACGAAGTTGTAATGTGCTTGACAGTTTTAGAAGCGATGCATGTACGGTCACTTTTTACTCTCTATTAAAACAGAAAATATAAACAGTAATACAGCAATTGCGTTACAAAGTTAAGGGAATTGCAATGTAAAAATATTTTTTAATATTTAATTTCTATGACAACTTTGCAGCATGATGTCAACTGTTTTTTTTTGAGAACTGAGTAAAATATGACTTAAACAAACCTCTGACTATTTTCCCCAGCCTGTCGTATTTAAATAACAATATATATTTTTTAAATCTTTATCAATTGCCTCAAAATATTATTTAAAATCGTAAAATACAGTTTTACCCTACTTCCCTTCATCCAACTAGGAGAAGAGAAATTAATACAGGATGTATCAATCATTAGCAGAATAACAATTAGTAGCTGACCTTATTTCACAAGTTTCTACTAACACAATCAATCAAAGTTATTGCTCTTGTTCCTAGTTTCATTTACAAACCATTTAAGGCCAGCGTGTTACTAATATTTGTTTATGTAAGTTTGTTTAAGTAAGCCTGCTTCATGTTCCATTTGTATCAAGCAATAGCGAAATGACAATAGACGGTTATTTGCTATAAGGGTGCGTCAAAATCTGACGAACGCGCACCCAACGACGCAAGCAGCTCGCGAGCCGTTCGTGTAATGGGCGTTCGTCAGCTGTGGACGCACCCTAAGACACATGATCAATCAATAGTAGTATGTTTTTGGCATCTAAATTATGGGATAAGTAAAAGGGTCTATTTCATTATATTTGGCATGTTGTAAACTTTTTTTCAAGTTAAAACCTATTAAGTAGATAAAGGTACAATGGTGAGTACTGAAAATGGCACATAAAAAAACACGGCCAACAACAAACATAAAAATATTCTAAAACTCTCAGTAACACAATCATAGAAATCTTACAAAAGGTTTAATTACCAACCGCAGAAAGGTCGTACATATTTCTTTCAAACTAAATTTAATTGAAAATTAAATGAATTAAGTGATACCCGACCGAAGTTGATATCAATTTTATTGTTTGTCAAATAATTCAATACCGTTGTCAAAATATAATTAAGTTACTAGAACGTGGTATTATTATATTTTCTTGCAGCCAGGCAGGAAATAGACACAAAGTTACTCATATTTTAAATAACGGTAGGGTAGGTACTACAAAAATATTAAATAATTTTCAACTTAACTTAACTTAATTAAGATTAATAACTGAATAATGAAAAAATAATGTGTTTAATTCGTCTGTACTTAACTTACCCATATTCTGCAAATAAAGAATTTTGAATTTGAAATTTGAATTTGAAAAATTTGAACTTTTTTTTACCTTTTTTTTCTGCAGAAAGTGCAGAACAATAACAGTATAGATAATTGACATAAAAGTAATAAAAATCAACTACAATTAAAAAATATACATAACGGAATAAGTGTCGACATTACATTAATAGCATTAATTTAATACATATTAGATTTAAAATTTGTAGGATATTTCTCTCGCATAGGCAATTTCCAGCATTTTGGAAGGTTCTACATAAAATTAATATCATCAAGAAAGAAATATAGTGGCACACGAGTAGTACTTACCTAAGTACTTACATTACATACAGATAAAACTATTGTCTTAAAATCATAATCCAGTAAGAAAACAGGGCCTCGATTCAGCTATTTTAAATGCATGTTAGTGGTCGGTCAGTGTACTTGTTATTGTGCCTAATTTTCGTATTCAGATAAGCCTACAATAAAATCTCTAGAACTCTCGAAGAGAATGATCCTAATTACCAAATATTGATCGTAATGACAGTTAGCAGAATGCCAATTATCGTAGTAAAAATTACCAAATGAAGCAGGTCAATTCAAGCAACTCTTAAATAGTTGAATCTAGGCTCATGCAAGAGCGTTTATACAGAGAAAAGACTACCCACACACACACATTTTCTCGTAAGGAACGTTCCTTTGTTTTTGATATTTAAGTGTACCATTAAAATGTTAAAATACCTACCCGTAAGACAAGATTATGCAGGTTTGATATCTTTCCAACGACATTTAATAATAAATGAAAAGTTTATAGTGAGAATTGGCAGTCAAATAAACTCCATATAAAATGTGAAAATGTAGCGGCGTGTGAGTGTAGAAATATCGAATCAAGTGTCCTCAAAATATATATTTGTGAGATATATAAAAGTGATTTTATTATTCCAGTTACAAAGTAAATGATTTGATTATGATTTGTCGAAGGTATATTTCTGACTATTTTTAGAAACGTCTAAGACGACCCACTGACCGTAATATATGTTTAGAAATTTGATTGCGGGGTTCCCAGAAGTGAAGGAAAAAGTTATTTAATATAGTGAAAGTGGATTAGTTCGAATTCCAAAAATAAGTTAATATTTTTTCGTGTTCAGTCACATATACGTATGTGTTTAAAAACAGACGCCATCAAAATGAATTAATGTAAGTACTTTAACCATATTGTTAATTTTTACGCTGTATTAAAATGCCGTTCAAATACCTAAAAACTGAATTAAAACGTAGATAGGTAACAAAGCAAATCTTTATTCGAATTTTAAAACATGTGTCTGGCAAAAACACTTAAGTACTTTTTTCACATTTATTTTAACAGACATCTAAAATAATTTTATTTCATCCCAAAAATCTGTGGTCTACCAAAAATCACGTGGACGAAATTACTTACATATACCTAACGACTTAATGTTTAGAAATAAGTCTTCATTCTATTATTTTTTCATGATTTTATTCCTTTATTTATTACCCGTAAATTGAATAAGACATTCATGTAGGAACTTAACCCAATTAAGCAGGAAATCATAATTTGTACAATCCCAGAACAAGGGTTAGTACCCTTATACAACATTTATTAAGGGTTTGTCTTCAAGATTGAATGTTCACGTTGAATTAATTCAACCAAACCCGGAATTACTTATTTGCTAGATTAGGGATAGCCAAAGGCAGGCTTAAATAGTCTTAATATTTAATCAATTGGAGTGCATACAAACCCTTTGTTAATTTGTTGGCGGTTGGTTTGACTTTTCACAACAGATTTCATTTAGACGGTATTAAATAATTTTAATTATGTTTAAATATTTGGTTTCTAGTACATAATAATGTGTTCTTATTATTATTTATTTATTTATTTATCAGAAACAAGTTGATAAAACTATTTCTTAGAACTATGCCCCGCAAAACCGTATACCTACACGGTTTGTCTGCGGGATCGTAACAAGATATTATGACAATATATTTAATTAATGCGGACACTTATTAGTACTTAATAACTAATATTTATGCTACTATATACAGGGTGTCCGGTAAATAGTCCGACAAACTGTGGTGGCTGATACCTTAGGTCAGGTCCTATCAAATGAACACAACATATGTTCCCCGAAAATTTACAGGTTTCGAGTTACAATCGATTTTCAAAAATTTTAGAATTTTCTACCTTGCATCAGACTTTTCCATTTTTCTTGCTGATTAATAGCTTTCACAATACTTTTTGTACATCAAATTAATCTTGAATAGTTACTCTACGCTTTAGTAAGTCTCATATTTATCTAAAAGAAGAATGTATTGACAAAAAGCCATTCGCTTAACAATTTTCACTTTTAGTTTTTCTTACTGCTCAACTTTGAACTGTAGTGGTGAAAAATAAATGTATGTAGGAGTTTTGTACAACAATCTTAAAAACTTGCTTGAATATTGGTGATTTTGGAAAGGTACTATACTTGGGTATTTTCTTTACAAAATTTGACAAAACAAGCTTCTGAAGTACAAATGGGCTTATTTGCTGAAATATTACTAATGTAAATCTGAGGCAAAATGAGACGTAACTTAACGCGGATCGTCATTGTCCAGTGAAATAAGGTATTTTCTTCTAGCGACTAACTAGTTACACAAAATAATTGTGGCCAATTTCAATTTGGAAAATTTGGAAATGAAAAAAAACATGCTCCGTTAAATTTTTTGCAAAGTTACGGAACCCTTTGTTAGCATGTCCATCTCCAACTTGACCGGTTTCTTAGAAGACCCACTCTTCGTAAATACATTTTAGGCAAGTTGAACGATACAATATGGTTTGGGAAAATGGGTGCCAAGTGCAGGGCCTGAAGTAAGAGCCTCCTCTAATGAGGGATACCAGGGCAGATGGATTGGGCTTCCAAAACCAGCAATTTCATTGTTGAGGCATGAAAAATAAAGTGTTATAAAATCGATTCATCTAGTAAGAAAGTACTGAAGGAAAAGGTAACTTTACACTAAAACATGTTTTAATCTGGCATAGAGAGTTAATGGCGAGAAGAAAATACCTAATTTCATTGTACAATGACGATCCGCGTTAAGTTACGTCTCATTTTTCCTCAGATTTACATTAGCAATATTTCAATAAAAAAGCCCATGTGTACTTCAGCAGCTTGTTCTGTCAAATTTTATAAGGAAAATACGCAAGTATTGTACATTCCCTAAAGCACCAATATTCAAGCAAGTTTTTAGGATTGTTGTACAAAACTCCTACATACATTTATTTTTCACCACTACTGTTCAAAGTTGAGCAGTAAGAAAAACTAAAAGTGAAAATTGTTAAGCGAATGGCTTTTTTGTCAATACATTCTTCTTTTAGATAAATATGAGACTTACTAAAGCGTAGAGTAACTATTCAAGATTAATTTGATGTACAAAAAGTATTACGAAAGCTATTAATCAGCAAGAAAAATGGAAAAGACTGATGCAAGGTAGAAAATTCTAAAATTTTCGAAAATCGATTTTATCTCGAAACCTGTAACTTTTCGGGGAACATATGTTGTGTTCATTTGATAGGACCTGACCTAAGGTATCAGCCACCACAGTTTGTCGGACTATTTACCGGACACCCTGTATATACATTATATGACTTTCTGTCTCAAAGACCTGGAGAACCACAAACGAGACAAATTCTTAGTTTCTTATTTGAGTGTTCAATAATACTTGTGCTATCTACGCACGCAAGATATCTCGCAAAGGTATGTGTTACCTACGTCATTATTTTATATAATGGCGAACAGTCTGGGCCTCGATGCTCGACTGAATGACATGCTTCATTTGGTAATTTTTACGATAATTGGCATTCTGCTAATTGGTCA
The DNA here is from genome assembly GCA_905475315.1 of Autographa pulchrina. Taxonomy (NCBI): domain Eukaryota; kingdom Metazoa; phylum Arthropoda; class Insecta; order Lepidoptera; family Noctuidae; genus Autographa; species Autographa pulchrina. Next base: position 7,657,897 of record FR997775.1, read on the forward strand.
ATTGGTCAACAAGATCATTCTCTTCGAGAGTTCAATGAGATTTTATTGTAGGCTTATCTGAATACGAAAATTAGACACAATGACAAGTACACTGACCGACCATTGACATGCATTTAAAATATCTGAATCGAGGCCCTGCAAACTTGATGATCGTTTTAATACGTACATTGAGTAGGCGAATTTCAAGCGCCCAGACGAGGGTAAGCTCTTATTGAAAACCTTTTCAGAATTCACTTAAGACTGTCTCACAATCAAATACTGCTTAAACGGATGTTAAATAACATCAACATACTTGGGGTTAAAATAAATGAATGTAATGTTTTATGTATATTATTTTTGCAGATTCTTTGGACAACTGTGCCCGGTGATTTCACCCGTTGTCGGAAGATTTAAATTTCAAAGAGGTTCTCAATTCGTCTGTTAGGTATGTTTTCTTTTTTTTTTTTTACACTTACACAGCTAGTATTTAATTATCTGTAAGTAAATATATATTATTGCTGTTTACATGTGTGTGTGTGTGTGTGAGGGTGTGTGTGTGTGTGTAGATGACATCTCCTATATCGAAGGAAAGACCAAATATCTATTTTCTTAGGTGTCTAAATGCCAGTTAAAGCGTTTATTAAAGTTTAAGTGTCTGTAAAAGTGTCTAAAAATGTTTGTATGTATGGTAATCATTAAATATTTAGTTTGTAATACATGGTCTACCCGCGCATAATATGTCTCGCAAATTCCTATATTCTATTTTATTCTGTTCAAAGGTAGGTATGTGTTTCGAACATCATTATTTTACTGGCAACTACAAACAATATTCAAACTCGATGATGCGAATAATTTCAAATTGTCATACGTTACTGTTATAAGTTCCCTAGCACGGTTGATGAGATATTCAGTATAGGTAAGTCAGTTATTGCGAAGGACTCTCACGCAATTACTTAGTTTCATAAACGAACAACTTTGTTCATATACCAGTTTGCTTGTTAGTGACCTTAATAATAGTAGGTACTGTAAGGCAACGGCGAGGCCGGCGTGGTGAGCAATACGATGGACGAATAGGGTAGATGACTAGGTATGAAAAGTCAAAATTTATTTAATAATCAAAATATTTAGCCATTTAGATAATCAAAATATAATAGACACGTATTTTTTCTTTTATCAAATCAATAAAAAAGTACGAAGATAAACCGCTTTAAAGTTCAGGAGTTCATAATTCTTAGCTTACGGGATAAAAGAAAAAATACGTGTCTAATATTTTTTTATTATCTTAAAGATGGACATCAAAATAAAAATTAGTCATTACCCCTATTGTTTTGCGAAATATTTATGTCTGAAAATTGAACCCAAATTTTTTGTTCTAGTTAGGTGTATGGATTTATGAACGCTAATATTATTTAGAAAAAAATTACCTACCTATTAAATACCTTAATTGGGCTTGATGTTTTAAACAGGGCCTCGATTCAGCTATTTTAAATGCATGTCAGTGGTCGGTCAGTGTACTTGTTATTGTGCCTAATTTTCGTATTCAGATAAGCCTACAATAAAATCTCATTGAACTCTCGAAGAGAATGATCGTAATGACCAATTAACGATCGTAATGACAGTTAACAGAATACCAATATTATCGTTAAAATTACCAAATGAAGCAGGTCATTCGCTCAATTCAAGCAACTCTTAAATAGCTGAATCGAGGCCCTGGTTACAGGTGCAGATTCTGATGCATGTATGTAATCTGTATCTATCTGAACTCGCTAGAATTTTATTAGCATTAATAGTTATCGAAAATAAAGTCCAAAAAGATAGTTTTCAAAGTCGATTCATAAATTCCGAAGTTGTGTCACGTTTAGACTTATAAACTTCTTTGGATAGACTTAACCACAAGGGACACATAGTGAAGTCTCTTGTCGAATATTATAGTTTTTTTTTCAAAAATCTATGAAGAATACATTAATTACTTATAGACTATTGCAGTTAAAAATATACGCCCTCGACCAATATCCAACTAAATGTGTATTATTAGTTTATTTGTAGATTTTGTCCACAGGTATTTAAATCTATAAAACGGGAAAACAAAATTGTTTACGTGAATATTTAATATTTTTTACACAGGAAACATGAGAAGTTTCGTAACAAATAGCTGATAAAAATTGTACTTCGATTTAAATACTGGTTAAACTTATAATCAGAATTGTTTAATTTTTATAGGTACGATTAAATCAATAACCTTTTAAGAAAGTCTATTGACTTTCGCAGTTATTGATGTATAACTTAATAAACACTCTTGTTTATGACTTTCTAGAAGATTTTAGCTGTAAACAATCTCTTGGGTTAAACGAATATACATAACAAAGAAAATCTCTGAAACATAAGCAAAGTTTAAATTTACTGTTAGTTAAGAAAATTGTACTTAACATTTAGTTTTTAATTAACTCTTAGGTAATTTTAAACAGTTTGTCGTATCTTTACGATGAAGGAAGGCTGTAGTTATTAATACAAATTAAACTGTTTTTTTAGGATAATCTGAAAACACAAGATTCAGCTTTTGCAACACACATAGCCCGAATTCTATACATATTAATGCAGTTCATAAATCTCTAGGTCACTATGACAATTTGCTTTCCATTCAAACGTAATTTGCATTTATTAATATGCAGAAGTGACTCACGCCTGTAAAGAAAAATATGCAGTCATGTTCGTGAGTGATTTTGCCAAACGTATGGACAAACGTTAATGTGCATTATAAAAAAACAAAACAACAAACTATTTATCATATTAGATTCGATTATAAACCCTAATTTGTTACAACTTTTGTGAATCTTGTTGCTTGTTGTACATGTTTTGTTTGTACATATGAATTGCAAACTAGATAAGCTCAAAAGGTGTCGCGTTTATTCAATCTCGAATTGGACTCGCGTTTACTGTGTGAAAATCTTAATGCGGTATACAGAATACATCTTCTTGCCAAGTTTTAACAGTATAGTTCTTATAGTTTCGGAAAAAAGTGGCCGTGACATACGTACGGACAGACAGACAGACATGACGAAACTATAATCGTACCGTTTTGCCATTTGGCTACGGAACCCTAAAAATGCATAATATATTATTATTCAACTCGTAATTTATTAAATACGCATGATATTACTTAATATTCTAACAATTATTTATCAGTGATACCTCAAAATGCACGAAATATATTTTCATTTCATATTTCTTACATTTTCAAAATTTTAAGTCAAGTTCAGTGTTCATGTATTCTGGCTTGTAATGCAATGCTTTCTATGACTCTGCAATTCCAGTTGGCAAATACAGGCTAACTTTGGATAAGGTATGTTCTTTGGACAATTACTGTGCCCAGTGATTTCACCAATTCTCTTAATAAGCTAGCTCTATCAACCGACTACAAAAAGAGGTTCTCAATTCATCAGTTTTGTATGTGAAAACATCATATCTACGCAAATTTTGGACAGATTTTAAAAAAAACTTTTTTCATCGATATGGTATAGGTGTGTAGGTACTGTGTACGTCAGAGTTGGTCCCATATAAATTTCTTTCACTCGCAGATGTATTAGGGTTTAAGGAGTAACTTATGCTACTCTCATTTCAGTCGTAACACAAACTTACAATTTTATTTATTTAAAAACTGGACTAGTTAATAACGCGAGTGAAACCGTAGTTTACAGCTAGTATTTAATTAACTGTAAGTAAATATATTATTGCTGTTTACGTGTGTGTGTGCTTACAGCTCCTATATCGAAGGAAAGACCAAATATCTATTTTCTTTGGTGTCTGGAAGCCAGTTAAAGCGTTTATTAAAGTTCAAGTGTCTGTAAACGTGTCTGGAAATCTGGCAAAGCTTTTGTATTAGAAAATACATTTGCAATATACCATTCATTGATCTCTGACGACTGTCGGGAATGTCCGCTTCCAACTTTATTACTTTGCTTTGCACAGACTGTGCATGACGCTCTAGGTACCTTCTTCAATCTATATTTGTTAACCGAATTCAAAAGGGGGTGTCGTATGTTTGTCACGCGATATATCTTAGCAAATTAAGATCGTAAGGAGAATAGTTGTTTGAAACATACTAAGTAATTTCATATCAGCCTGTTGCAGTCCACTGCTGGACATAGGCCTCCCCCAAAGAGCGCCACAGCGCATGATCTCCCGCCCTTTGCATCCAGTCATTGCCAGCTGCCTTCTTCAGGTCATCGGTCCATCTAGCCGGGTGGCGTCCTTCACTACGTTTGCCCTAAGTTATTTGGTAAAAACATATACAGAGTGGATATGACAGAGGGGCATTAAATTACACTACGTATACTATATGTGTTTAGTATTAATTCGATACGGTATAAAAATAAAAAGCGCCAAAAATGAAAAAATATTTTTTTCAAACAAACTAAATAGCTTACAAATTAGAATAAAACGCAACCACCCTGTGTAAATAAATTTGACTGACTTACTTACTTACTTGTGACATGCGTCAATGCTTAGACATAATCCGCTGTTAGGAAAGACACATCGTGTAGAAACGGAGCAAAATCTTAAAAAATCATTTGCGACTAAACTACTGCTCCTATTTAATTGATTTTTGGTACAGAGCTTGAAAATGGTATCTAGTATAGGCAGTTTAACGAAAAGCCCTCTGTCGTATCCACTTTGTATATGAACGTGATATTTGAAACAATAATGTAAAACTTAAAATAGCGGCATCGGGCCCCAGAGCCGTACCTCGCAGTCTATTACTGAGCTGGATACCAAACCACGCCATACAGTTTTATTAGTAGTATTGTAATTTATTTCTTTGTTTTATTAGTATCTCTCACTGTTTCCTCACAAATTATAGTGACAATGTTCGCAGAGAAAAATATTATTTGTAATACTATGTGTATATTTTCTATAACGAAAATAAATAGATGCTCGCAGATCTGTGGTTACATTTCATCATCGCAAGCACGTTATATAAACAGGATTTAATTCCAATATATTTTAAATTACTCGTCTTATTGAAGATCAACGGAGTCTCTAAATAATCCTAACACAATATTTGCCAGAGCTCATTAATTTCAGCGGTTATAATTTTGCTGTTTGTACATTACAAATGGGTCGCACTGGGGCCCAATTCCGCTATTTTAAAGTCAGTGGGTGGCAGGTTAATGAACGTTCCAGTGTGTACCTAATTTTCGTATTCAGATGATTTTGGTTTAATGACAAATGTACACCTACTTGCCACTGTTGTCATTGTAGGATTGCCACTGACTGTTCATTGTAGGCTTATCTGAATACGGAAATTAGCCACAATAACAAGTAGTTACACTGGAACGTTCATTAACCTGCCACCCACTGACTTTACAGTAGCGGAGTCAGGCCCCTGTTAAAGTACCCACATGTGGTTATCATCCCTACAGGAATAATTAATGCTCTTAGACCTACTGATTAATATTCGACATAGATATAAAATTTACTGTCAGGTACCAACGAAAAGTTCAATTTATATTATGTTCAATGCCTATATGCCACTTTTTCGTTCTGCTAAATACTTAATCAATTCAATGTTTTTAACCAGATACACATCTTAGTAAACTTACGTAAAACTTACTAATAACTTAAAATACGGTATTCAGTTGAATCCGGTAAGACTGGTAGCCGATCCCAACATAGTTTGGGAAAAAGGCTAGGCAGATGATGATGACATCTTAGTAAACCTGAAAATTAAAAATGAAATTAAGATTGAGAATTGTGTAGTTACAAAATATGGGTATTAGGTCGTCGACTAATTTGAATAATTAAACTAGTCAGTGTGTGATATGAATTATTATGTATGTAATTAACAGATCGCTAATCTCCTCCTTTCAATTTACATCACAGTAGTAATTATTTAAGCGGGAGGTAGGTATATTACTTAAATTTATGAATTTTATTTAATCTTTTTATCAACAGTCGACCTTCGAATAACAGCACGAAAAGTAACGATGACTTATTTAAGTCTAGGCAACATGTAGGTGAGGTATATACTATAGGTAGGTACTATAAACAAACATACATACCATCACGCCTGTATCCTCGAAGGGTTAGGCAGAGGTGTACCAATGTACCACCCACAGTTCGCCGGTATATTTAGGTCCCATGTAATAGGGGGCGAGCCTATTGCCACTAACCGGGCACAAATCCAAACTCCGACCTGCTATTGAGAATTTCATAGAAAAACCCAATAACACCTTGGTCGACTTGGGAATGGAACCAAAGACCTCTAGCGTAGCAGTCGCGCTTAGAACCACTAGGCCAACGAGGCAGTTGTACTATAAACTACGTATTTTTTTCAGTTTGAAGCCTAATTTTTATTTGCATTTATTAACCTCTCTTATAACCGAAAAATAAGTCGTTATTTATCTAATCTAGGATACTGAGTCAAGAATATTTTTTCAAGAAGTTTAATTAAAGGAAGCTTAGATAATGAAACCTTTCAATTACAAAATTAAACTTAAATCTATAGACAAAGAGGTCCTTATGATATTGTTTTAATATGTAATTAAGGAGTTTAACCCGTCAATCAATTCGTTCATGGCTATATTTAAGCTCCATTCAAGGGGTTCTTAGTTATAAGATTCCGTTATCATGAACTCAAGCGATGGTTCCAATTATGAAATTTAATTAAGTTGCCTATTCATCGTTAGCGGTTAGAATGGCATCTTTTGTATTAGGAAAGCCTTCTTCTTGGATAATATTTTTGTTATGAATATAGTTTATTTAGACCCAATACAATGTCAGTGATTTCCATGAAGTAGTGCTAATGGTAAGCCATTAATAAAGTTTAAAGATGTAAGGATAGTAGAAAGTGGAAAGAAGTGGTCTCTGCCTACCCCTAAGGGAAAGAGGTGTCATTATATGTATGTATGTAAAGAAGTAAGTTGCATGCATAGCGGCAAAACGTCACTTCAGTTGATTTTGTATTGTGTGCTGCATGACGTGATGTGTATGAGATAGTTTGTTGATTGATTTGTCTATATGGATGCATGTATGCAAGTGTGGGTTATGAAAAATAATTAATGAGTTTTTTGAAGTCCTTATAGCTGTTCGACTGCTTCGAGCGGTCGACGAAGTATAAAGGTCCCGGGAGGCCAAATTGAGCAGTCGATAGCTCAAACACTCCGTATATGTTGATCACTGGCTAACTGCTAAATAATTCCGTGTAGATATAGACCAAAGTGTCGTTATGTAGTCATAAGTGAAGCACACAATTAAATTTTGGATTCCAGTAGGCAAGTAGGTACCTACGGTGCAGTCCAAAATTCCTCAAAACCATTTTATTTTTAAATTGTTACATAAAATCTTTTTTTATGGGCAGGCAATTAACATTTTACACGAAGGTCATTAAATAACGCCTATATTCACGAACGGTTGATTTTGATGGGTAATCTGGTAAAACAATTTTACGCTTGAAAGATGTTTCAGAAGCGATCTAATTGAACCATTTGTTACTGACCCTCAATTCGCTTAATTAACGATCAAATTAGGATCAGTTTAATTTCGATGTTCAAAAAAAAAAAAAATTTTTAACCAACTGTAAAAAGTAGGAACGTTTTTTTGAATTCGTTACTCGACAGCTCCGACCATAAAGGACCGATATAAAAAACCCATATCTTACATACATACATATAATCACGCCTCCTTTCCTTAGGTGTAAGCAGAGACCACTTCTTTCCACCTGCTACAATCCTTCCACACTTGTTTCGCTTCGTCTACTTTCATTATTCCCTTCATACATGCTCTTCGGTTTAGGGTACTCTTAATAGACTTTATAGACTTATTAATTGAATTCTGTGAGTTTCAGTGTGTTCATCCTTTTCAGCAGATAAACTGAACATCAGAAATGTAACGGAAATAGATGCGATTAAATTATGTATCTAGATGTTTCAGACTATATGCACTCTTGTGGTCATAAGCACGACCAATCGGTAAGTCTAGTAAGATTATCCCTTTTAAAGGACACAACTAATTCTGTAGACATATTATATGCTTATATTACAGCAAATTCAATGAACAATAAGCATAAACAAACTACAATACGGTTTCAACCCTCAAACGTCTTGCGAATGAAATCAAGGAGAATAATGGTTTGATCATATTAGTCGGTTCACAGCATACGTCATTCAGCTGTGAAATATCTCACAAAGGATCCTTTCTACACGATTGGTGAATGCATTGAGAATCAACATTTATCGTTCAATAAAGTAATTGCTCTTTTAATTTGTTTTTCACCGACTTCAAAAAGAGGAGGTTCTCAATTCAATATTTTCTAGTTATGATTTTCAGGACAATTGTGGATCTTTAAGAAAATGTCATCGATTGGCCTGAATAAATTTCATCATAATCGATCTAGTAGTTTTTTATTTACCTTTATATGCCACCAATTATTATGTCTATAAATGCGCTGTAGATACAATATAGTTAATCTCATGTCTACATAGAGTATTTAAATTAATATTATTTACTGATCAGGTCGCAGATGCCCGGTAGCTATTTTCGAAAACTCTTTTTGTTTGTTCTCTTACCTAAAACACAAGCTGGCTTGCGTAGTCAACATTTCACCCTTCTCAATTGGCTGCGTGATTGCAGTGAGTTCGAAGTTTTGTTAAAAACTTTGTGTCAAAATTGTTTAAAAAGTTTAGCAATATTGAATTATAGATAAAGTTTAGAATAGTAATTACAGTATCTACTCGGTTGGGTTTGAACTCATAATGGCTACTTGACAAAAGAGTGAACTGTTTTCGTTGCTGTATATGATTTAAACGTCCTCGGATTTATAATAAAGGTGCCTGCCTACTTAAAGGGTGATAAATAAAAAACCAATTACTACATAAAGTTTAATTAAACAAACAGTTACATAATTTCTAAACAATACAGGAATCTACACATTCACAATCATGGCACAAACAACTTCTCAAAGTTTAGGAAAAACAATACACTATCTTATTTTAAAACTTTTATAATTGGTAGATATGCAACCAACTGGGCCTCGATTCAGCTATTTTAAATGCATGTCAGTGGTCGGTCAGTGTAATTTTCGTATTCAGATAAGCCTACAATAAAATCTCATTGAACTCTCGAAGAGAATGATCGTAATGACCAATTAATGATCGTAATGACAGTTAGCAGAATGCCAATATTATCGTTAAAATTACCAACTGAAGCAGGTAATTCGGTCAATTCATGCAACTCTTAAATAGCTGAATCGAGGCCCTGTAGTTGTTACATACGTTGGAATTACTTAAATGTTGGAATTGTAAAACTATGGTAATTAGATTAAAAACTAAAATAAATGAATACCACATCACACGTGTTGTACACACACACACATTCATACCTACACCTCATTCTACATGTTACAATATGAATTAATTAAATGTATGCATTCTAAGAATCCTAAATTAAATGTAATAAAAAATTATATTCAGTTGACAATCGAATTATGAAAAAAATATTGTTTGATGTATTAAAGATGTCGATGTATTCATATAATTGTTAAAAATACAAAAAAAAAATGTTTTTTTGGTAGAAAACTTTCGAGTTTAAGCTTTTTCTTGTACTTAAGGTTGGTACATAAAATTAAAAACATATTATGTACCTATCATAATAAATATAATATAATAATAAATATAAACACATAAATTTTATAGTTACGCAAGTATATGGTCTGTTGATATTTGAATTAAAAGAACCAAAAATACGATTATGAAAGAAATTATTATATTGATTATTACATGTTATAATTTTAATCAATGAATATTATAAGTACCTGTCATAACAAATAAATTTCTAGTGTAGAATATTCTAGAAAACTTTTGTTAATAGATACTAATATTAATAGTATATAAAGAGTTATTTCTTATAGAAAACCTTATTATAATAATTGAATATATAATTGCCGTTGTTTCTATATAGCTCTAGGAAGATAGAGTCGGTCATAGGTGTTTATATCGACCTTTAGAAGGTTACCATTACATATAATATATATCCTAAATAATCCTAATTTTAATAACTACCTTTTCCCTTAAGACCACCAAATAATTGTGAATAAGTAAGCTTATAATTATTCTTGTCAGTTGATATATTTTGGTAACATTACCACTTTTTTTTAAGAAGTTTATGCAGTTTGTCTGAGCGCAGGCTTTAGACTGCTTCACTGGAATTTAAACATTACCATTTAATTCCGAATAATTAACATTGTAATTGTGACGTTTTATTTAGTTGATTTTTTAGTTACTAAAACTGTATGCTAAATTAGTACTTAGTAGAAAGGATATCATTGGAATACTGCTTCAGTTAACAATTTGTCAATAGTTGTTAGTATTCCTAAGATGATTATAAACGGCATTTTCCACAATGATTTGGTGGTATTAGCAAGCGGAATATAATTAACACTACAATTTAAAACTTCATGCACTTATTATTTTATTTCAGATTATTAATAATCATTAGAAATAGCTACGCTTATCAAACTATTTTAATTTACGGGTATTAAACACACTTTTATACTCGTCTTAACGATTAACAATAACACCTAGGTACATATACTACCTTAATTATGTTTTTTCATACCTCTATAAAATAATATAACTGCAATCGTCATTAAAACGCACGTTCAGAAAAAGATTTTTGTGTATTTGAAATCTGTCTACTATAGCTACGAAACAGATGAACCGATTTCGATGCGGGTTATAGTTTTAAAGTGTGAAATTTATAGACTAATTACTGTACTAATGCACAAACACTACTTATTCTATTAACGTACATACCTAAATACTTAAACATATATATACATATTACTTGTTACTACATATATGTATACAGTTCCAATGAGGTGCCTTTTCTATTCATATATTACAACTAGTTATAGTTATTTTATACTTATGTTTAGTGTCAAAATCGTTTAATGAATAATGGTTATATGATAAGCGATTTGTTTAAAACTAAAAACTGGAAGAGATTCTCAAAATGGAATAGTGAATATTTTAATTGCAATACTCAAATGAATTAGTAAATATTTTGTTAGTTTTTAATTACCGTTCAAATTGTTAGAGGTTAAGGAATCGATAATAGTTTCGATGTAATGAAAAAACACATTTTCATTTTGTAATATTTAGTTCCAGTCCACCACGAAAAATCGAACGTGTAGATATTAAATGTGTTTCCGAAGATGCAGTTACTACTGATAATATTAATAAATTAAAAATAGTGTAATACGTAAAGAACTTTAAAATTATTATGTAATACATGGTTACATAAATGATGCAATGACGGAAAAAATAATTAAGGAGGAATACACAAGGGTTAAGTTTATAGTAAGATAGTATTTATAAATTAGATGATTTATGGGAAATCTAATACGTGAATATTGGATAGGATGATAAAATCTTTCAAAATTTGATGAAGATGGGAACATTTTCCATACATAGGTACTAATACATTGTGTAGCTTATTTTAATAATAAGTCCTAAGTTTAAACACGTTTTATGTCGCATAGCAAACTAACCATTGTTCTGTGTTAGAACTAATAGTATCTAAGTCTTATAATTATTCTTTTGCGTCGTTCATAACTCTTTTTTGTATATGTACAAGTTCATCCTTACTTATTATCTATGTTATATTAAATTTGACGTTTAATATAAATTTCTGAATGTATTTAGTAAAGAGATGCGAAATTTTTAAAAAAATATACAAAATCATGCTCGAATTTTTGTTAAAGCATCAATTATTGTTAAATTAATAGGCTCACATAATGTATTTTTTTTAAATATTTTTTGTTTTACGTTTACATAAAAAGACAATGTAAGTACTATGTTTAAAAACATAACTATATAACAGACAACAATGTTATCAAGAACTCTAAAAAAAAACTAATTTACGATTTGTCAATGGCATCACCAAGAAATTTATATTTAACTCGTCTATAAGTATTTATTATTGTAATTCTTATTCCTAATTTAGAAATTTCAGGTCCTAAAATTTGTTTAATATCACCGCAAAACAGTTAAAACGAAATACATGTAAATATAGTTCTAAGATGACTTATACAAACACTTACTAACAACATTTTGAAACGTTTTTTCTGCTGATGTAGCTTTTTTGAGATTTTTTTATCTGTACTAATATAATAATAATATTTCGGGACCGCTCACACACGGTTATCTGATCCAAAGCTAAGCAGAACTTGTGTTATGGTAACCAGACAACTGATAAATATACTTATATGTTTATAAATACATACATATTATTATTAAATTAAGTACCATTATATACGTTTTAATTTGTCGCCGATAAGTCTTACAGTCTCTAACTTTGATTGAAATTGCAAAACTGTCTTCAAAATGATTTTTTGTGTTTATTTCGGCTTTTTTCTAGGAGTAAATTGTTTTTATTGTATGTGTTAATATTGTATCTCATAAAGTAAACTATTATCTTTGAGAAAATATGTTCTTTGATTCTAACATGAAACTTATAAACATACTTTTGAGAGAATCTTAAAGTTGATTTGTTGAGTTGAGTTACTGGTTAGCGTTTCAAAATACTTGCTAGTAAATAATTGTGATAGTCCAAGCTATGACAATAATAATTATATAAAATAAAACTTAAATAAATATTCTGTGCGAACTCAATGTTGTTTTCTTAGTATTTACATTTAATATTGATAAATAAAATAATATGCAAACACACTGTTTATATACTAGTTAGGTGTATCTAATCTATACCTACTAAACGTATGCCTACTATAAAAATATATCTATATACTTAAATATATAATACAGTTACAGAAAATTTTCCATTTTCTTCTATGAACACCGAATTACAATATATTTGCGAATTGACTTCAGAGCATGCTCTTTATGTATATTTCTTACTTTACAACCTTATTTAATTATGTTAATTTTGAAGAGCGAAATAGACAAGAAATGAAATCTTGACGAAATTGTATTGAAATAAATGTTAAGTAGATTTTTTTGAAGAAAATTGAGAGGGGCACTTTAACTTTATAACAAATACATAAAATAATTTTGAAGGCATATAAAATGATAAAATAATATAAAAGTATTCTCGATACACAACTGAACTGAACGAGAATTGTATGTACCTAAGGTTTTTTTTTAAGATGCGGAGGGCGGAGGACCGGGTGTTGTGGCGCAAATTGGGAGAGGCCTATGTCCAGCAGTGGACTATGATTGGCTGATTGATGAAGGTTTTTTTTGGTAGAGATCTTTGCAGTCAGCCTGAGCGCAGGCTTTGACTGCTTCACCGGAATTTTAATATGTAAGATGTTTTTGCATGTTTGTAGCGCGATATATCCGGCAGTTTAAGATGGAATTAAAATCTTTTTACATTGATAGGTTATGCCTTGGCGGTGGTTCGATAAATTGGGTCCGTAGTCAACCAAAATGGCAGTGAAAAAATTGTTAATTAATAATTTATAGAAAAATGTTGTCTACTTAAAATCTGAATCTCAAAAATATTTAGGTAGAGTTCAGTTGTTAGTGACTTAAGCACGTCAATATAAAATAAGATTAAGTTTCAAACTTGCGGTCAAAAAGTTGTTTAAAATGTTATTACCGAATACTGAATCTTCACTTAAATTTGAGTCTCCATTAAGTATCATGGTGTCTGTCACTTTAAGGTCTATGGTAGCGACAGATATTTTAAGACAGTCTTAAAATTAAGTTCAGTTTCAGTATATGGGGATATAACTATAATTGCTTTAGTGACAAAGAGGGATGGCGCTATACAGAAATATAGCTCTGTCTCTTTTCATCACGAAACTATTATAGATTTTTATAATAATTAACTAGCTCTATATTCTTATGAGCATTTCTGTCCAAGCACAAGTCTGAAACTATTCTTACTTTATATTAATATGCTTGACTTAAGGTTGTTAAGACTCTACTTTTTATTTTTCAGGTTTAACAATAAAACCGTGAATAGTTGTTATTGAAAATCACAATTTAAAATATCATTTAGACAAGTTACACCGCAATATTATAAAATAGCTTATATTTGATCAAAATAACTGTTTAACCCCCTAATTTGGTTATTATCTAACTTTAATATGTGCCTATCTGTGGCATGGTAGTTTTTAAATAGGTAAACCAATTTTATTCCTTTTTATTTGAAAGATTAAAATTTTAATATAATTTCACTGGATTTTGTTGAGGATTTTGTATCATCTTCTTTTGAGCCGACATAGTAAATTAAAAGAAGTACATAAGCCGAGGTCATCAGTTCTTTGAGTATATCGAATAAAAATAAGAAAAAAATCGAGATTTACGGTTATTATTTGGCTGTTCTTCTGCCTACATTTGTATCGATGCGCACGCGCAACTCTCAAGTAAGTTTCTTACTCTTAAACGTTATACTAGACATGAAAGTTAGTAAAATACAGCTTCAGTCAACTTTTAAAATACTATCCGATCCAAAATAGGACGCAATTACTTAAGATTATTTTAGAATTCTGGTAACAAAATCCGATAGATCGAAAACATGCTATGCATGCTATGCTCGAAAATATGCCTTGAAATTTTCTTTTTATTTTCTGAGATCACAGGCTTTGATAATAACTGGCAATAGTGACACGTAGTTGTTAAACTAATTAAGACACAACAAATCATTTTCTTTTCTCTTCAATCAATATGGTCTAGTAATTCATTAGATACAGTATTTGTTTTATTTTTGAATTCCTTTCTTTCAATTCCGTTCAGTTTAGTTGTGGCTCGAGAAGAAAATAACTCCAAAAAAGACATTAAACTTACTTACTTTACTTTTAATCTAGACTCTACCTTATTAACTAACTCTAAATTAATTATTATAATATTTAAGTAGAGACATCCTTAACTATCACTGGGATTAGATGACTATTCCTTACATACTATTTTAGGCCCAACGCACTTCGTTTCAGTATATTTACATTATACTTAATTATTTAAAACGAATATACATGATAATGATAAATGATTCATTTTTTTTTTAACTTTAACCGACGACCACGGTTTTTGAAAACAATATAGGTAAGGTTATAATCGTTTTTACAGCTTTTGATTCTTTGCTCTTTTGTTCATTCAAAATTATTAACAACTAGCTGACCCGGCAGCCATCCTACTGGCTCAATCGATAAATAAAAGCCTAAACTTTTGTATAAAATAAACTTAAAACAAATTGCTTTTTTTTTTATTTAATTCCGAACATTTTCATATTTATTCACCTTTTAAACCTTCTCTGGACTTTCACAAATAATTCAATACCAAAATTAGCAAAAATCGGTCCAGCCGTTCTCGAGTTTTAGCGAGACTAAAGAACAGCAATTCATTTTTATATATAGATGAAATAGCAACAAAATAGGGAAAAAATTCCATAATAATCTGTCAACTCTTTCACACCACATATTAATAGACGTTTAAATATAGCTAGATTTAGTATATTTTTAGAAAGAAACATAATATAATGCTACCATATCCTGTCGATTTGGAGGTTTTTAATTAAATAGTTTAGCACAACAATATAAGTTACTATTTCGAGAAAGAGTCTTGCATCAAGACTTCGTTAAGTAAAAGATTGATGACAAAAAAATTATTAGTATTAATTCCACATATACTTCATTCACATCTAGAACATTCATTCAAAGAAAAATAACACTTGTTTCTCATCATATAAAAAACCCACTCAACTGTTTTTTTTTTAATATTAAGATACCTAAACCAAGGCTATTGTCTAACAAAAAGTTTTTTTTATTTCCAAGAGTAACATTTGAAACAAACTTATTTTTAAGGTCTAGTTGTGGTCATAATCAATATACATTACTGGTTTTATATTTTGAATGCAGGTAGGTATACTTTACTGTAGATTAAATGATTGTTACCTATACCTATGTATATACCGCAGAAGATGCATTTTCTGTTATTCATAAATCATTTATCATTATTATTTTCTCGTCAAATAGAGCTTAAATATCATTGACTTGGGAACAAGCAGATCATTATTATTTACATATACGCTACCACATAACTTTCTAAGTAGTATATATAATACATATACAACTATTTATTAACGGTTTCCATATCGCATCATTTTCAGTTTTCTATATTTACACTTACATTTCTAATTAACTTATTCTATCCAAACAAATGCATTCATTCAAAAATAATTTATAAAGACGTTTGGCTCTGAAACTTTGAATTGTAAACAATTATCATTATTGACCATTAAAAAAATATTACCGCTATTTATGTTTAATTTGATGTACGTGGCTTTAGAAATTACGACAAAAGCTGCTTAATATACATCCCAAAGTAAACTGTTATATTCCCAAATTGCAGCACCTAATTTCGTGTTGTGCCCGGTTAGTGGCAATAGGCTCGCCCCCTATTACATGGGGACCTAAACATACCGGCGAACTGTGGGTGTACATTGGTACACCTCTGCCTAACCCTTCGGGGATACAGGCGTGATGGTATGTGTATGTGTGTAATTTCGTGTCATATAAATATTTTGAACGGGTTATATTTCAGACTAAACGAAAGTTATTTTACCTGAAATACATGTGACTTGTTACTTACGTATAATCACTGCGATTACTTAAATGATTTTGTCATGGTTATAATTTAAAAACTAAAATAATTTAGGCACAACTCATATTGATACAATCTTAGAAATAAATAAGATAAATCGCTCACTCGTTTCTCGCAACCCTAATTAAAAATCACCTTTAATCCTTATATATAAAAACTAATTATATACATAGGTATTATAATAGTATTATTATTTTAAACTAAACTACATTTTATTATTGGACTCGGATACGCCAAATAAATAATGACTATAAATGATTTGTTTAGTTAAGAGTACAAAAACACATGACTAACGAAACGAGTCTTTTGAGATGTTGGGTAAAATATCAGTAATATATGGTACCTACGTTAATATATGAATAAAAATATATACAGGATGTTAAGAAAACCGTGTCCGACCCGAAAGGGTGATATAGGTTTCACAATCACATGCCCAAATAAAATATCAAATTTGGAATATTCATGATAATAACAATAATAATGAATTTTGAAATAACCATTTTTTGGCTCGAAAATCCCTAAATTTGAGATAAATATAAAAACTACAATTTCGTCGGTATTATACCTTTTGTTTGATCATTTGGCAGCTCCTGTGAAGACGGCGACTGTCTCTCTCGCCTTTTTGAGATTTTTTTTTTATTGTTCAATTTTTTTGTTACATTATTGGAATCAGTTATCGATATTTAACAAAACCTTCACGGATCGGACAGGGTTTTTTAATCCTGTATACTACTGAGTCCATAGGGTATGTGTGTGCACCAGTGAGTCATTAGATGGTATGGGACACTTCAACAGATCATTTTTGAGTACGTAGTATATCCATGTTGAGTATAATACAGTATTGAGTACTTATATATAGGTATTTCTGTAGCTCCAATCTAAACAAACCTTCCGTTCATTATACCTTATAACTACTTATAGCTAATTAATGATTTTAATGAACATGACTGATTTATGACATCTGAAATCCTAAATTATTTTGGAATGATACTATTTTCAATGATTTATGAAGTATGAACACATGTATTCCTAGAGCTATAACTAAATAATTAATTTCTTTATGCCCGGCTTATCCTAGCATTAAAACTAATAATTAAGAGACAATTGTATCTATCTTAATTATTTACTAATTAAAAATACATAAGCCCATTACTTCGTGTATGTTTTTATATTTACAATTTTTTTTTATACTATAATAATTTATTTGAATTGTCTGCTATATCGTTAGGCACTAGGTACTAATTAAAGGAATATAATTAGTGAATAATAATTATACTAAATACAAAGGCCAGAAAAATATATAGACGGAGACACGTTCTCAGAATGAAGTAGAAAAGGTGCCAACATTGAAATAGGGTGCCGAAGGCGTCGTACATGTCTTTAAGACCGTGATCGTTTTGAATTGTAAAAGATCGGTTAGTATCTATACTAAAGCCAATCTGGAAAGAGAATTAAACGTTATTACTAATTACGCAATTATCAACTTTGACAACATGTGTTTAAGTTCATTTTAGAATGACAAATATTACCGAAAAGGGCCTAAAAGTAATTTGAATGTGATGGGAACTGAACTGTTAGTCATTGAATTAAGGTTCATAATCCCAAAGCACGTTCATTATTTCTTTAAAGTGGCTGATGTATAGATTGTATTTTTGCTTTTTTTAACAATTTCATTAATACCTTTTGTTTGCATCTCCGTTTAATGTTTTTTTGGCCTTTGACTAAATACTTATGTATTGACGAATGTAACAACTTTAGTTCTTCTCAGACCCAAGAACAGCGTCCAATGGGTATGAAAGAAAATCTATTTGTCTATGAATTCTTAGTGCATGAGATCTTATAAACGAATACTAAATAAAACCTGAATTTGTTGTTAGTTTGCTTTAAATTATACCTAAATAAAAACTTATTTAAATGTCATACACGAAATGCGTAATGCAGTTCTACTTACCCAACTTGTCAGAAGGAGGGTAATGTTTTATCTAATAGGAAGTTTAATATTAAACCAAAAAAAGACTCTATGCTGTTCGAGATTCACTTGTTTTTCGGTCCATGTAAATATTGATAGTAATTAGGCTAAATATTACTACTAAAATGTAACAGCGGAAATATTTTAAATAAAAAACTTATTACACAAAATAGTACATATAAACCGTAAAATAATTAATATACATATATTCAAAGTATATAGTACCTCAGTGGAAGTAAAAGAAATAAAACGCAATACTTATATTTATAGGTATATCTTATATTAATCAAAATAAAACCTTAAAATAATATAAAACAAAATGATTGAATACATTCTATAAATAAAAATGAAGATGATATGATTTTGAAACTTGAAACACATAAAAGAATAAAATTTGAATAATATACTGATGTTTTTTATACAAAAAGAAAAATCGGACTATTCTGTAAAAAGTTATGCGTGATCAAACATAAAAAAAATATATATATATATACGCGTCGAATGGAGAACCTCTTCCGTTTTTTTCGTCGGTTAAAAAATATAAAATGGAATGATATATGAAATAATGAATAGATGAAATTCATAGGCTGAAAACTAAGTCAGAAAAATAAAAGCGTACTATATTTAAAAAAAAAAAATACAAACCCGGCAATAACGTGCTACGAATTATGTTCTTATTTCAAATACATAATGATATTTATCTTTTTTGTTTTGTTTTTTTAAGTAACAATCTTTTTTGTTTATTAGATTTGGACCATAGTTGATGATAAATGATTTATTATTATTGCATGTCTTTTTTTGTAATTATTTAATGAAGCTGCACTCCGCATTTCGTGTATGAATGTACTTATAAACTACTTGAGGTGGATTTCATTTTGGTTGTATGAAGTATTTTGATATTTTTCTCGCAATTTACAGTGTGAACAAAGCTTGGATTTCTACGAAAGTTACTTATTATCATAATATGAGTTTAAAACTGTAATTGATGAGTAAAAAGAGGCGACGGTCATTACGCAAATCTAAATAAGATACTATACAGTTTTATTATTTAAAAATATTTTGAATTTAATCCAAGCCTTGAGTTAGAAACACAATGCAACACTGTAGATGGTAGAATAGAAATACCTTTAAAAATAAATTATTAAATAAAAAGGTATTTCTGAACTTCCCTATTTATTTTTACCTAAAATAAGTTTCCATAAAATTAGAAAAAGAAAAATAAGTATAACTTAGATCCTTTAGAGTTCTTAATAATAAACTTATTAACAAATAAAAAGAAAAAAAAACTTAAATTTAAGACGCAATTAAAATGTAAAAAATGAAAACTAAATTGAAATAACCTAAGGCGGATTACCGACATATTATTTATATTGTTTGTATTTACTTAGGGATGAGGGGGCATAAAACATTTTATATAATAAAGAATTGTTAATAAAAAACTTTGTTAATTAGTAAAAAAGTAAAAGATGTATGAAAAAATAGGCTATGATTTTTAAGTTATATTATATTAATTTAAAATAAAACTGTTTCAAATATTATTGTTAGTGCTTATAAAAATAGAAAAAAAATCGATGGCATGATTAATTTTGATGATGATTATGAAAACAAAAACATAAAAAGTAGTAATGATGAATACTTATGCTTGTATTAAATTATTCACAAATTGTAATAAATAAAAACTGTATTCATATGTCATCTTCATCCCCAAGTAAATAATTATTTTAAAAGTAAAAGCGTAAGTATAAGACTATTCAACCACGATCAAATGATAAAACTAAATCAAATTAACACTAATAATTGAACGATTGGGAACCACAAATTAATTAAAAAACCTATAATTAAATTGGCATAATTATTATACCTACCGAAAAAAAAAATACTAAAATATAATAAACGTGTGTATTTTTATTTTTGTATAATTAGAATTGCTTTGTTACTGCTATTATCAAAATCATTTTTTGTATATTGAACGCTTTGATTATATAATGTCTAGATGGAGCGTCGCCCTACATTCATAACAAAGACAACGAGACCGCCATTTTAAGTATGTGTGCGTGCAGGCGTCGTTTTACACTATACGTCAATGTCTCTGTGTGCGTAAATAGTGATACCAGCTATTACAAATTCTCCCATAAATCACATTAAATAAAGACGAATTAATAATAATAAAAAAATATTTACTTATTTTAGTTGTATGTACTTATGTGGTATTATTCAGTTTAAGTGTATTTTTATTAAGTAGTTACTTTTTTAAATAAATAAAAAAAAAACCCAATTTAGAGTTGTGTGCTTGAATGGACTATTAAATAAACTAAGTATTATGTACAATATTTTTAGGCAGTTAGGATTTGGAAATTTTAAATGAAAGATCACATCTCGTTAATTAGGAATGAGTTTTGATTAAGGGGTTTTACAGGCGATCGTTCAAAGTACATCAACGAAATTTTATAAACGTAACGATAAACCAAAAAATTTACCCACAAAAATGGGAGAATGAAAAACAGAAAGTGGCAATACTGATAAAATATGGCGTAATTAGGTAAAAATAAAAACAAAAAATAAATATGAAGTTTCTCGGTTACTTATCGATGATAGGTGATGTGCTTGGTATTTTTTTACCCTTCCTTTATAATTCAAGCACACTTTAAAAGCGCATACTGTCATTTTATCGCTGTTATGTGGTTATTCCTTAGAGCGCGTAAAACGTAGTGACACGAAAGCGGCACGATCTGTACTGGTTGGCGGGAAAGTAGGTACTTTGCAACCAAATTTGGTTGCAATTTTTTGACACGTCTGCGCGCACTTGACAGTCCATCTAGACATTATATAATCAAAGATTGAACGCAAAGTTAGGTCTCAATAAATTTTATATTTAATTCTTACACAGATTAGGTATATTATTTGGTATCATAATGTACTTGACACTAAAATGTATTTCGATTTTAATATCCTATAAAACGTACCAGTATTAAAAATGCAAACTGAATTTAAAACTATGTAAAAATTTGCATTTTATGTACAAATTCGTCAATACACGAAACAATAAGACGCCATCTTGAAAAAAATGGCGGTTAAAAGAAAATACTATGATTTTATCACTCAGTTGACGAGTAGCCGTTTACGACTTTATGATAATTCTTAAATAAAATTATTAAAAACAACTATGAACTACGCACAAAATGTTAAATATAATCGACGCTACGTGCTAATTAAAATACATGTTATAGTGTGCGTATCTTTACAGAAAACTTTTATTTGTCATAGTTTATCAAATCACATAAATGTAATTTTTCGTCAAATTGTTAAAACAAAAGTGAATTTATGTTTTTCAAATAATAAAATATAGTTAGTCAATTATTTATAAAACTCTGACGAAAGGACTATCGAGTAAATCGACAATTGGATCGAAACATAATATTATAAAAAAAAACCTATAATATAAACATAACATGGTACTTAATCTATAAGTACCGTTTTAATGCAGTTTTTGTATCAATTTCGTTCTACCTTCAGCTTCGCCCGCGTGGATGCCAAAAAATTAAAAAGTAACGTTTTTTCTAGTGTTTCTAGCCATTCTTTCATTTCATTCTTCCATACCAATACAATATGCAAATTTAGGATATAATTAAGTTCTTTATTTTTGTTTAATTTTAACTATAATATTTTAATTACTTTCTAACTTTCTATTAGTACACCACTGTTACCATTTACTGGAATTGGCATAGAAGAGCGGGACCTCCTATCACAAGTATATACTTTACTTAAAAGGAGGTCTTTATGTAAGTTGTACTGTAAAGTTATACAAGCTTATGCAATAAACATTTTTATTTTTTATTTTTTTTTTTTTATACCAAGATTTTATCAAAATCGTGTTAGTGTTTTATGATGTGAAAGCGGAACAGATACCAATTACTTTCGCATTTATAATATTAGTGTCTGTAAAAATACGCACAATCTATCAAATCACACATCATTGGAAACACGAAACTAGACTTAAAACAATCACTCTCATATTTATAAAGTATTTATATATTCTTACTTTTATATTATATTAGTAAAATTACCATTTACAGTAAGTTTTAAACTAAGCCTAAAATCTAATTGTTTGTTATCTTTAGAGCCACCCAGTTCTTTAAAACTGTTTTTAAATATTATATATGCTACCTAAATATGTTCGAAATAAACCTCCAATTATATTATATGGTAATTTGCAGACTAATTTTAATTTCTAAAGGTTTGTTACTCTTTCGGCATGTTATATAAATATTTTTACATAATTTTATCATTGATCTTATTATATTCGTAAAATTCCTCCTATTATAGATTTTTATAGCAATCTTAATTCTAAACAATTGTTACCAATTCAGCGTGTGTTAAAGTATTTTTACAATTTATATTAAACTTTACATACACATATATATACACAATAGATACTTATACACGTAAAATAAAAATACGATTATAGAAAATCTTCGTTCCACTGCCCTTACTAATAAAATATCTTATACTGTTATTTTTTATATCCAAAACACCGAAAATTAAAAATCTAAACACTTTTTTTTCGAGCTATTTAAAATATAACAGTGGACCCCCGGTAATACGGCCCCTATCTAATCCAGTGGCCCCCTAAAGCGGGCACGCCTAACTGTTGATCGTACATAGAAATAAGTTTATATAGAATATTTAATTTGTAATTTATCGGCTTACATAATACCTACTCTTTATTTTTTAATCCGGCCTATGGAGGTTGGTATCCAGTATGGAGGGGGTCTTAGCCAGTACTCTATGATACTACGAATTCAAAATTTGAAACCGCTCTAAAAAAAGATGTCAGATTACCGGGGTCCACTGTAACTGTAGAAAAACATGATACCTTTTTGAAAGATTATCTGCTATCAATGTTGTTGATGAATCCTAACATTAAAATATCCTACGCTTAGTAAAAATATGAAAATTGAACTTTAGTTTTAAAACGCGCAATAAAATTTACACCATATAGTAAAATAACAATCGAGACGAAAACAATATAAATACGTGCATCTAATGACGATAAACAATTCCAACATTGCAAAGGATTTATTTTAGAAATTCCTTAAAGGATTTTCTCCTCTTAAAGTTAATATTTAGGATATAGCCATAAAATAGTTACTTAAAAATAGTCTTAGAAAAAATAATTTTCAGACAAAATGACAACAAACTTCCCCTTAACTGTACCAAAAAATATATAAATCACGATCATAATAAAACTAAATGGACATTAAATGTCCCATAAATTCGAAATCAAAAAACAATATACGAGCAAACATAACCATTTAAAAAAAACTATTATTTTTTTGAAAAATTTACAAAAAGTTATTCAAATAGACAATTTAAACTTTGGCAACCAAAAAACCAAATACAGAATTTGATAAAAATAATTATACATAATATGCCAATCTACTAGATTCAAAGCTATTGTACTGTTCACTATAAAACTAGATGAAATAGAATAAAAAAAATCATTTACGTGTTTTTAAGTATGAATTAATGATATTTTGAATAAAACACCTACTTATGTGTACGAGGGAAAGAGCGAATCGAGAATCAACAAGGCAGATTGAACCCCGTCTTCATTCAGCCAATTTCCACGGCAACTTGCACGGAAATGGAAATAAAATTGGCAACGCGAGTTTGTAAATTGGTTGCTTTCCTTTGCCATACCATTGCCATACCGGATCTTTTTCCTTATTAGGAAAAAGATCCGGTATGGCAATGGCTAAATGTAAACAGGGTATTAAGTTAGTAAGCAAAAGGGAATCAATTGAACAGTGGTCCAAAAGACCAAAATCCGCTATGAAACGATTTTTTTGATCAGCTTCTGATCAGCAGTACGAAATAGGACCAAACAGTAGAACAGGCATTTTATTCAGTAACATCATTAATGAGGTCTATACGATTTCTTTGTCGCACTTTAGATGTTTTGTATATTGTTGTCTCTCTCATTAAGTGAAGTCACCAAATAATTTGACTGTTTGCAGATATTATTTAAAAATGGAACGTGTTTGATCCTCTCACGTACAGCTGCATACAGTTTTAAAAGATGGAGGTTACATTATCATAGCTTAGTTCAACTATCCTCCAAAAGGAAATGTCTTGTTATTCCCGTCTCGCTCTAACCCTGATAGGTTAATGCTGCCAGCATTAAACCTGGTTCTTAGTTATACGGCATTTTATAAAAATGATGATGAGTTTGGAGAAAATTAAGCATTTTGTCGAAGAAACGAAATCCTTGATGCTATTGGTTCCTATACAAATCTGGTCCGGTTTCCAGTAGTGGCGATCCACAACTGAGTATAGGTTAAGTTGATTGAAGAATACATACTCCAGATGATGACAAAAGACGATCGTGAACACCACATTAGCGTGAATCCAATTTCGTTCTTAACGTGTTGAAAATAAAGTTTACTTTAGAAATGAATTACTCTCCTCCTGTTTGACAATCCCCATCTCCTGGAGCACAGCCTCTAGGCCTTCCGGCATCCTGCCCTGGTCGAGCTCCTGATTCCACTTGTAATACTAGAAAGGGAAAGAAATATGTTTTACCACGTGATAGAAGGGAATGTGGTGAGATAACCATATAAAAAAAGAAATAGTTAATATGTTTTTGAATTTTAAAACAATATTAGGAATTTTAATAGTCTATATGCATAAAATTACAGATTTATGGTTCTAGTTTTTCTATCGTTAACATTATATTATGTTATCTGCTAGTTATGTTTGTTACTAAAGTGCCCGTCACGAGAAGCTATAATTTTTGTAAATAAAGAACTGCTACCAAGTTACGTAGCGACAATTTAATCAACAAACGTGTTATACGAAACTAATGAGCAATTTCACTTGATCGGGTTATATTTTAGCGATATAAAGCGCTGTCGTCTAAGGTTTTGTGGTACTGGAACTCATCTGATTCATGGAACGTAAACATTTGGGCCAAGATTTTGAAGTAAGTTCACGCTGACGTTGTCTCTTTCGAGTTTCGAATGCGTCTGTTTGTTTGTGGTGTTTTCGCGGATTAGGTTATATTGAATTGAATAAGAAATTGTTATTTTTTTACTAACTATAATGGATCCAGGACCCAGTACGTCCAAAGAAATTATTTCGCCACGAAAAGAACCTCATAAGGTATGTGTTTATTTGACTGATTGCGTCAAAAAGAGAGTAATGGTTTTTCGAGTATATGAATTTTATGAACAGAATATTCAGAATCGTCTGAAGACAGTCATTAGATGTGTGTGTTAATATAATTATATCCCTGTAAAAAAATAATACAAAACTGTTTTTATTTTATTTTACCCAAAGATTGCAAATCTTTGAATCACCCTATGAAAACTGATTAAAAATGACTATGTTTTATTACTGTGTAAGATGAGTTTTTCTATACCAGACATTCGGTTTTAATTTTAAGGGCACTAGTCGAAATTTTATCTCTGTTTTTAACAAGATTTTAGCGGCTTTATAGGTATCATGTACAAACCTTGTCCAGTTCGTTCCTGAGCGCCATGACAGAGCGTTCCCTGTCGGCCACCAGCTCCTCAAGGTATTGGTAGCGGAGCTTCTTGCGGGCACGACACTCACGCGCCGACTGCCTGCTGCGTTCTGGAATTATTTAGTTATGTATTATATATAGCAGTTACTCATCCTTTTTCACGTTCTTTTGGGTTGACTCTCCGTTTCAACAGCCATATATTGCTAATGCAAAGATACCTTAGAATCATGTCTTAAAGGACCAAAACTTATTACTAACATGTCAGCCTAGACATTAAACCTAACTCGTATGTAACAGTCTGAAATATAATCTTTTGAACCTTCTTCTTTCTTCGGAGTCTTCGATCATTGACGAACTGTTAAACAGAAGAATAATTAACACTGAAACTTACTATGTCAATAGGTGCGGTTAGTAGTAGGTACAGATAGACAAGTGCGCAGTAATAATGATTTACCAAATCTGGTACAACTGGAAGCCGACTAAGTTTGGGAGATGGTTAGGCAGAAGTCCTTCGTGTCTTATTTGTACTTGCGATTTGAGGCCTGACCTGCATCTGCTTTTGCCTTTTCACGCCATTCCTCACTCTGTGGATAAAGTCATATTCTAGCCTTACCTAGCTAACTTTATGTCCTGTTTGTAGAGTTGCGCCATGCAGATTGGTCTGCACCCGCGCTCTTTGGACTATGTGAATATGATCATGTGCTGGCCTTACCTAGCTTGGCCTTCATGTCCTGTTTGTCGAGCTGCGCCTTGCGGCCTGGCTTGCGCCCGCGCTTGCCCCCCTCGCGCCTGTCCCCGCCCTCCGCGCCCGACGCCCCCACCGAGCCGTACACCCCACCACCCAGCGACTCCTGGAAAAAAACATAAAGTAGTTTAGAAAAAAATAAGTTTTTTTCGGTTTGAATGGAAGAATTAAACTCGACGACAAGCTGTCTGGTCTATTTGAAGAACTGTCTACTTAAGAGACTGAGACATTCTTGTTACTGTGCCTTGTTTTTCACTTTAATTTCATCAAGGTATTCAAAACTACTACCGTCTCCTTTTCTTTCACACCTATGTCTACTCTCTACGCTAGGTACCTTAGGGTGATTGTTAAAAAGTGACAGCAAAACTTGTTTCCTAGCAGCACCGAATTTCTGACAAAACATACACCTTTGGTCATTGAACATAAACGACGCACTTACAATGGCAACACCAAACCAAAAATTCCGATCAATCAATTTGAACGATGACTTCAACTGATTCCACAACCAGTTGGGACACATGTCGAAACTACGACTTGGCACGAGCCGGCATGAGATGAGAGAAAGACAATACGTAATGCCGGCTAATTACGTCTCATTCATACACTAATATTAATTGACTTTGCCAAATTTTCCCTTCTGAAATTAAGTTAACTTGTATTCTGGCCCAAATTTAGACTCGCAAGTTGTATTCTAAATATAATTTGACGAGTTCTTGCGTGATTGTCCGTCTGCGTGTTTTTCCATGATTGTAAAGCTCGAAATAGCTTGATTTTCAACCAGTTTTTTTATGTTGGTTCTGAGGTTTTATAATATGTTTCGCTTATATTTTTACTCATATAGGTAGTTAATGTGGATTTTAGGCATACCATTTATGATACATGACAAGTATTTGAAGTCTTCGAGTACACCAAATACTTATTCAGTACTGAATTACGATTATGTAATCGTTTCATGGTAAATCAATAATCAAGTGAGTTTAAATAAGCAAGATAGTCTAGCGACCTGAAATCGTAGTGTTTCTTGGAAGCCAATTCACAGGCAAGTTGGTATCGATTTCATAATGTAACAAGAACACCCACATGCATATCCAATGTATCTATTTTTGTAACTAACTTATCGATAAGGTTTTATATAATACCAGTCTAAATACAGGACAAGACAACTTCTTTCACTTCTGCCTTGCCTTGGTCACAATTCTGTTACTGTCGTACTCCACCTACCGACTTCGTTTGGCCTATATTTTGTTGGAAAAGATCTACGCGTTTAGCCAGAGCGCAGGCTTTGACTGCTTCACCGGACTTTAAACATTGTTTTGGCCAAGTGACTTGCTCATCACGACACTTGGCCTGCAGACCAAGCACATCAAGTGAGTGCAACTACATAATCTATCTATGCTTTTAAATTGATATTTTGACTGTTATATGCACGTTTCGAAGCAAGATACAATGTTTCCAAGTTGAGTTCTCATTACGTTAGAGTTTAATGCAACTTGATAGGTTATATCGAGGATAAGCCTACGCATAATAGCAGTTGATCAGCAACTAAGTAAATGTGTAAATTCTATTAATCTTGGCAGGTCCTCTGTTTAGTAAATTGCACTGTTTATTGTATTTTTGTTTGGCCACTATATTCGCAATTATTGGTTGATAGATGTAAAAATTACGCGTTGATATTATCATTATCAGCTATTATCATAATAAGCATTAACTTCGGGTGTTTTAAAATGTCCTCAAATCTTATAGCTTCTTTATTATGAGAAGCAATTGCCTTACAGTGGAAAAGTGGAAGTTAAATTTATTTGCAAAGCAGTACATACATACACTTTATGCTTTCAATAAAACAATATCAATAAAATATTTTTATAGGTTCAATGCCAGTGCATGTGACCTGATGTAATAAAAGGCGCAATCAAAACCTAATGGTCCTTTCTTATCGCTTGCTTAATTGAGAAGGAATATACGCGTGGAATACGTAAACACGAGACGAACGTAACTGCGTAGTACGAAACACGAATTCGCATGAATTTTATAAACAACACGTAAAAAACCAAGGCAAGCGCCCACTCACAATGGGAGCCGGTTCGTTGACACTAAAACCTCATTGGAAACACATACCTCAATTACAGGGACTTAGAGACTTAGCCTTTATTCCAAGTGCATAAGTACTAAAATCGAACGGTTTATTTAACAATAACCTGACTGTTTAGTACCGTGACACAAGTCAATGGGGTAATTGTTTTAAGAACCACGATTCCAGTGCGTGCGAGGGAGACGCGGTGGTTTCACAAATTAGTTTACCAAGGAGTTGTTATTTTGTTCCTATTTTTGTAGGAGATTATGTATTTCGGACTTATTGTAATAACAGATGGCGATAAAGACCCTATTTACAATAGATAACGTATGACGTTTGTACTAGACACATTAGCACTTGCATTATGCGAGATACAGATATTTTTTACGTTTTAACTTATTGCCAATGTAAGAATTGCTTACTACGCTGTTTTTGTTACACTCAAGTCTCGAAAACATAAAATGTATTATATTTTTGGGCTAAAGAATAATATCGCAAGCATGTTGACCGCCTGTTCTCCATTTGTGCAACCATGCGCTAGCTTCTACTCTTAAAAAACATTTCAATTCATATAGCTAGTTCTGGCGGCATGTTGATAAACATGTTTAATTGGATAAACAAACCGCTTGAGAACCATTTTTATTGATCTTAATCTTACATATGTCCCACGACGAAATATTTCGTACAGTACACCCAAAGTTCAACTATAGTATAGTAGAAAAATCAGCCTTATTTGTTCGGAAATAAAGACGCTGTGGATATGAGATTTAAATTGCGTGGTGGACTGTACAGAGTTATTTATTCTTAATCAGGATGTGTGCATATGCATTGGCGACTGCCGGTTTGATAGGGGGAATGCATGAGAACGATGCGTGCAAATAAAATTGAAACAGACATTTGTTATTGCGTCCGATTGATTCAATTTCGAGCTAAAGTGGTATAGAACCCTCTGGAAGCTCTGTGGAATAAAGAGAAGCTTTAGAACTAAGTTGCAGCGTAGTATTATTTTAAAAAGTGTTATTGTGTAGTCGACGATTGGGCTCGTGCGAAAATTTGAATTCAAGTCTCTAGTCCAAACTTTTTGCGATATATTCAGTTTGTTAACATTAATTTTGTTATAAAAACGATCCGTTCAAAGAGATAAATACAAATATAAAGAATAAACTTACGCCTCGGAGAATCCTTGCACATCTTTTCAGTAACAACGTTGTTTTAAATTATGTACCATCACAATAATTACCCCAATTCACTTTAAATTACAAAAAAAAAACCTAACGAATAATGATTATCTTCACGATTTTCACACACACTCAACAACCAAGATCTTTTCCGAAAGGCAGAAAAGAACTCACATTAAAAGATAAAGAATTAAAGATACACAACAAGTAAAGGAAACAAATCTACAACTATACAGCCTCGTTGCTACCGGGCGAATCAGCTCTGCGTATGTCTGCGCCCCTGGTAATGCGGGCGATCAATACTGCATCCCCGGTATACTCTTTATATTTTATACACACAAGCAAAGGTAACAAATGTATTCAGCCATAGGTAGGTAGTTATCGAATCAGGCTCTGCGTCTGTCTGCGCGCCTGGTACCTGACGATCAATACTGCATACCGGGATGCTATGCTATTTTCATCCGGATGGGGATGAGGGGTGGCTAGACGTCTGGTACAACCGGTTACCTATACCGGTATATTTTAACGAAGGGGAGCGATTTAATATGACTGTCTAGACATGGTTGGTACCCTTCCTGTAGGAATTATCATGTTTTGTGTAAGTTGTTGAGATTTCTTTTGTGTACAAACATTTTCGCAATAAATTGGAAGAACAATATTTTGCTTGCTCTGCTTGCGAATTATGTTTCAATGGTATTTATACAAAACTCAAGTATCACGTTATTTATTTTATGTAATTTAATACAATTTGGATTGTATTTTAGATTAATGTTAAACAAGATTGTTAGTTATTCTACATATATGGTCAATTAAATATGATCGAAAGCTCTATACATTGCAAACGTCTTCGTAAAATAATTGCGTCTGATAGCTTGATTGATTACAGTCTTATCATCTCTACAAGAGACCCTTTGTTAATGACAATGTTGCAGATATTTTAGTTGCCAAGGCAAAAAGGTTACATAACTACTTAGGTCATACAGTAATACTTGATAACTATATTTAACGCTTTGTATTTCTGAGAGACTTTAAAAAAGTTTTCAATTTGCTGCAATGTTTTTCATAAAACAAAATATTTACCTACCAGTGCGTATGAGAAACTTTTATGCAGAATTAGGAGAAATCGAGGCGTTTTACAAAAAAAATTAACATAGGGTAAAAAGCGGAACTTTTTAAATAAACTATTTCCTTTCTAATTATACTTGCATTTGTGCTTTTGCCATTATTTTATTTGTTGTTATAGGTAATTTATCAATTTTTATCAGCATTATTAGAAACTAGAAGTTACGACATAAAATAAAACACTGTCTAAAGTTCATCGTGTTTTCGTCATAAAGAAAAGCGCGATGACGTCACATTTAAAATTTTGGAACTGCGTAGTCGGCAGACTGGAGTTCTACTTATAAACCATCTAACAACCGAGAGTTTCAACATTTCACTATCCATCACTTTCTATCGTTAAGAGCTTTTGCGTGACGAAGATTACGAAACGCAATGTACGGTGAATGTTACATTGTTTCGTTTGTTGTATTTGTTTTTATGATAATGTGATACGTGCAACGGTGCATTGAGTTTTTAGGTCGCGTTATTCTCGCATTTATATTTGTCGGTCGAGTGTCCCTGATGTTATTGTGGGGAAATTGAAAATCAATACTGCAGGGAGTTTAATATTTTATGCTGTCGCCGCGCAGTCGGCACGAGCTACGTATGTAGGTCCGTACCTTCTTATGTAATACAAGATTGTTACTGTTACACTATGGACCAATAATTATTTTTTATTCGAAAAAGGAAAAAGCCTTTTTTTATTACATCTTTGTTTATCAAAACCGACCAAGCACTTATTTGAAATCTTTAAATATAAAAGCAAACTCACATTAAACCAACTATTATTTGCTTACCTAAATCTGTAGTTTATGTTGAACGTGTTTTATAATTGTAGAAAATGTTAATTAAGAAGGTGGTATTAAACTTTATGATACATAAGATGGATAACTATATGATCCAGGTGCACTGTAATGTGATACACCTATGTTATGTGAAGCCTTAGACTCAAATCAGGTGTCGTCTGACAATATATTACACTGTAAATACCAGAATATAACAAACATCAAGCTGGATCCCCGTAAGGTTTAAAAGGGCTGTCAATATTCTTGAGAGTTTATAATGCAAACAATAAATAATTTAATTATTTTTGGGAAAGACTACTAATGTAAAATTTTATCAGATCAGATAATGAGAAATTTTATCAGAGATTTTATCAAATCAAGAAAATGTACTAGAATATGTATTTGTTTCAATTTGATTAGGTACTATACTTGATAAACAAAATCTTTGATTCTAATAAAATATAATCATTTATACTTTCTTAAAATTGACAGAATATTTTTTTTTTTATTTAATAATTGATGTACACACAATAATTTAACAAATAATATTACATATTTAAAAAAAATATGTACAATATTTTCTTTTAATTGTGAAAATTAATCGAGCTCTTTAATTAAGGACCTTAACCCATCTATTCAGACAAACTATATTAACAATAACATAATTTCTAACCGTTAGTCGCAACTCGCAGTTAATATTAAAGGTGAAGCCTTTGTGTGGTGAAGGGACAAAGCGAAGTACAACGGAATCCCCACATGACTCACTGGACGAAACGTTGGAAAGCATGGAAACGTCTAGAAGGTGTATGGAACTTGTATGTATGAGTTTTAATGAAATAATAGCGTCAATTTTGTTTATGTTTACTGGCATTTAGGCTTAATTTTGTTTGGTGTACAAAAGCCTACAAATACCATTGTTTCTTCAGTGGTCAAATCGAAATAAAAGTTTTGCAATATAGAGTTTAAGTATTATCTGTGAAATAGGAAATAAGAAGTTTAGTCACAACTAAAAATAACGGTCTAGATATTTGAAAAGTATCGAAGAAATGATCATTTACATAACTGCTTAAATAATGAAGTAAATAATAATATCTTAGTTAACGTGACTGTGAAACAATCGACAGCAGTTATAATCAAATCCGCGCGAGAAATTGTAATGAAACATAATTCACTAACAATAATAATTATTATTGTAAATGAAAACATAGTAACAGCCACAGATAATAACATAACACAATTAAAATGGCAATTGTGTGTTGCAGTTAATGTTTAAATATGGACATTTTACGATAAGTAACATCCTACTAGAAGGGCGAACATTATTTTCTCCAATTATTTCTAACCCGATCCTATCAAGACAAGCAAACATTCCTACACTTACCCCTGGTTTCTGGGTCCCGAGTCCGCTATATCCGAATACGAAAATTGGGCACAAAAACAAGTAAACTGGAACGTTTATTAACCCACCACTCACTGACTTAACATAGCGGACTCGGGCCCTTGAAAGGCTGAATAATTTAATCTGTTGTCAAATCAACTGAATACGGCTGTAATTGGTCGACCAAAATACTAACAACCAATCACATTTGCTTTTTCTGTGTTGATCAGCGTTTCAGAAACGTGTGTTAAGATCGTTTGCTGACTTTACGGTGCGGCAGCGGTGCGGTATATGCTGTACCGAAAGCTCACCAAGCCTATGTTTCAATGAGTGTTTCCTGATTGGCTCAGTGTACGCAGGATGTACTGCCGCACCGACAAATCAGAAAGTGGCCTTAAGTAATTCTGCACGCATTTGAGAGACCTTCCTCGTTCATACATAGCTTAAATAGTGCGAATACCGAAAATTATTAGCAAATATCTGTGAGTACGAGTATTCGTGCAAATATGACCGTTATAAGTAACATTATTATTGATATTACTTCTTCCTATGACCCCACAGCGCCACAGCTGCGCAGAATCTTAAACAGTCGATACAATCGCGTTTCCCTTTCATTTGCAAATCATTACAATAACAAAGGAGGAACACCTTGGATGTGCCGGATACATTGTGTTAATGATAATTATAATCTTAACCATCGAAGTATAACGTAAATCTTAATCCACACTTATATTACAAACTTGACTGTAATTCTGTCTGTCTGTCTGTTACGCTTTCACGGCTAAACGACGTAACCAATTTTCATAAAATTTGGCATGGGGCTAGTTTAAACACCAAGAAAGGATATAGGGTACTTTTTACCGTAATAACCGACACGCAAGCGGACGGAACCGCGGGCGAAAGCTTGGTATAATTATTATAATCGTAAAAGTTTTAAATGTATGTTTGTTATACTATCCCGAAAAAACTACGTTACGTATTTAGACGGTATTTTGTACATTAGTAGTTTATAATATGGATCAGAACATAGGATATTTTACATACCAATAAATTAAATAAAACGGGAATTAACTAAGTAAAACCGAGCGACTCTACCTAGTTAAAATTATAAATCTTTGAATACATCGAAGTGTAGCGTAAGTAATCTATACGGGTAATCTTAATTCTTAACCGGTGTCTATAATTAGATGTTGCATATTGCGTTGTAAAAATCAATGTGATCAGCATTGCCAACAGATGTTACGGGTAAGGAATTGGAGCAAGAATCTGGTAGAGTTTTGTTCATTTTAGATGAGATTTTAAGCATGTTTATAACTATTTTAGTAATAGTTTTATCCTGTTTAGGAACCTTTTTTTGTCCCTGTATTGAACTTGAATTTTTTTCGTAGTATTTTATACTGTTTTCCAAATGTTTGTTGCAAAATTGTTACTACTTGCTTAGGTACTTTTCAGATAAATTGAATTAAGTCAATATAACTTATTAGAAAAATAAACTTTTGCTTTGTTGTTTTTGTTTAATAAATTCTGAAGTTCATAATGATAATTATTATATCTAACAACAATAAACAATTTTGCACAATCTTTGTGTGGGGCTATAGATCAAAGTTGGTCAATGTTACAACTCATGTTCTTATCTACTTTGTATTATGTTGATAAACAAATATAAATGATTGCAAAATACATGAAACGAGATATATATAATTTAACAAACTGTTGAGTATTCATTTTCTTATTGCAAAGAGAAAACTTTCAATTACAACGCATATAATTGGTCCTTTACCTCTAATTAATAAATCATCTTGACCTACGCACTAGAATGTATAAAACAAATTAGTTATTAAACCACCTTGTCCCTAGTTATCGTTTACTATGTCGCACATAACATATAGTATCGTAATAAGCAAATACGCAGTAAGTTTTGTTTCCCAGTTAGCAACAAAAGGCCGGCCGATACCAAGGGAACTGCGTCGTTCGTTCGCGTCAAACGATGTACATTTTGTGCGGCGTAGTAACTGACAGCTCCTAACCTCAAATACCTCTTCCACCACTAATAGCACTGTATTCACGCAATTAACACATACCGGTCAATACAAAAACGCATTCTAAATATATTTTATCACAACAATCTTAATAGAAATGTTTCGCTACTCACGATTTATGAGATTATCGGAGTGTCGTGTCCGCCCTAGTGACTGCCTCAACGCACACTGGCTGCGCCGAGTCGCGTTGCGCAGTGGGAGCGACCGAGCGCGTTCACTCTTCTTGTTTAAAAAAAACAACTTTTTAAATCGGCAATGGTTCGGTTCAGACAGACAGACTACAGCGAGTTACAGCGGACGAGACGTGTCGCAACAGCCCGTATTGTAGCCCTCCCCACCTTGGACAAAGTGACCTTATCGTTTGGCTGCACTCGGTAACAGTGAATGCAATATAAAGACGTACTTACAGCGCCGTGTCGCGACACTAATACAAATTAATGCATCTTCGAATAATACTGCTGAGTGCGCAGTTTTAAAGAATGACTAACACGACCTGTTTCAGCTAAACCCTTAACAACAAAAAAGTAGAGCAAAAAACAACTTACAATTATTTACGCCTGCACTGTTCACGTCCCCGAAGTATAACGTTCGCATAAATTTTGCCAAAACCATGATAACTGAACAAAGAAAAATTTAGCAATTTAGAGAAACATTCCGACGAGTAGTTCCACCGGTGGCCGACGGGGAACTGGCCGGGCTAGGTGCATCGGGGCAGGATTCAATAACGCAGCGCACTAATTGGAGCCTCATTCCCATCAGACATGCGCTCGAATATCGAACTACTCTATTCTGGATGTCGGAACGAATAAGAAATATATTGCCTTTCACGTACAGATCGTTAATGTGGAGCAGACAACAAAAAGTGCATCAGACAGGGTTGCAAATGTTACCGCCCTTTCCGGGCCCCACCCTGCTGACAATACATTCAAAACAGCCTTAAGAACCTCAAAGACCTCTTTTTATACAGTTTGATTAACTGTACAAAAATAATTATCCCTTAATAAGAGCTAATTACTTACACAATACTTTATTGCATTCCACACTTATGTTTTTAGGTCATAAAACTTAAATATAGATACAATTATGGATCCTGTCGGGAACATCAAATTAGGACAGGAGAAAACGTCTACTGAAATTGTGTCAAAGTAAATATACTTTAATCGTTTTCATCAACTCTTGTCATATCCAAACTTGATTGCAACGAAATAAATGACACCGTCTCTTGTTTTTGTCATCTAGACATTTTCAAAAAACAATAATTTTCTCAATTGACACCACATAAAGAGTCGATTGTATGTGGTTGTTCGAATATGCGCAGTAGGAACTAAACGTTCTTTAAGACGTAACTACGCAGAAACTAACCTAGGTCAACACGAAGGTCGGAAAAAAAATGCATTATGATACATACGGTAGATTAGCTACTGCGTTTGAATCATTTAAACTGTATAGCAATCATTTTAAAACTAAATTCAACATTTGTTGAAGAAACAGTGCCCCCAGTGCTAAACTTAAGACTCTCCAGAGATTATTAAATCATTTTGTATATAAATATATGGAACCTTAGAATGTAGAGTCAAATTATACGTTTCATACCAGGAAAAAGCAAGTAAAATATATTTATATCAGATTCCTATTTTCTATTTACCTATGTCTAGATTATTCTGATGCACATATAATTGCTAGTTTTAAACATCTATTAGCTCTACCTTTAATTAAACCTTTCAAAATGCTTTTTCGGTACTCTAAGAGATTCACATGAAGATTTTTATGGAGACTTAATGCAGAATATAAAATAGAAATTCATGTAGATTTTAAATACCAGTTCTTTCAATAGTTTGGGTAGTAAAATAAATATATGTATATATGATCGCAAATTACCAATATACTTTATTTATTTAATATGACATTTAAGACTGAGATTTACAAACCATTGGTCACTTTTGAGTTACATCTTTGCATTTCTGCGATGTATACGTAGACATGGAAAAAACGTTTGCAATAAAAGCGAAACTCGGCAGACATCAAAAAAAGACCCTTACCGGATACGTCCTTCAAATTGTTTATTATATCCCTAATATGTGTTACGGACAATAGAATCCGTTTTAATAAGGTCTCGAAGTAAGAAGGGTGTCTCGGTGCTAAAAGGGCCGCCTTGTATAACTGGCTTAACAACCGGTCGATTTGTACTTACTTCAAAAAATAATACAAATGTATAGAAAAGGTTTTCGTAACGGAATACGTCTGACACAGGAATAATGTGTTGTGTATAGATAGTAGTTATATGTTATGAATATGTAAGTAGGTACATTATATAGGTACCGAGGTATCTATGTTATTGTTATTCATCTTTTTAAATCAATATTAAGGACTCCTTGAACCGAGTGAACCGTCAATATTAATAAATAATATTTTTTTTACTCGTAAAATGTTTACAGATTAAATACTTACTACGCAGATTTATGTAGATGGCCGCTTTTGCATGTAATGATAATGTATTTTTAAGCGATATGTTTATTTATTATTTTAAAAAATAATTCAGAACATTGTTACTACGACCAATGAATTCTCACGTAAACCTTATAACTGCGCAGTTCTCTGGTTACAAGGTAACTTAATTTTACGAATGCTCTAGAAACACTTATATTATGACAACGGATAATTCTATGTAATAGATAAATACTACCAACAATTTCATACTAAATACCTATGACTAATCATAGGAGAAAATATTCTATACTAAAGCCAATCTGGAAAGAGAATTAAACGTTATTACTAATTACCCAATTATCAACTTTGACAACATGTGTTTAAGTTCGTTTTAAAATGACAAATATTACCGAAAAGGGCCTAAAATTTGAATGTGATGGAAACTGAACTGTTAGTCATTGAATTAAGGTTCATAATCCCAAAGCACGGTCATTATTTCTTTAAAGTGGCTGATGTATAGGTAAAACTCTTTTAATCGTTGTTTTTTTTTATATGTCAGTTAAGCGATTTCTAGAGCAATGGAGTATCGAATTTTTTTAATTCAAAAGATTCGCTTCGATATCAAAAAGGACAAACGTATTGTGTCGATTTTAATGAATTTTATATGGGAGCTCCTCTGAGGTATATCCTATCGATATGAAAAATTTTATTTTATTTAACGACAAGAAAAAAATAGAGAAAATTCTCCACTATATCTACTTACAATCAACTCCTTATAAGATACCTACAGTAAAGTATTGATCTATCCAAAAATAGAAACACATTTTACGAAAACATCTTTTGTACGGATTCTTTTATTCATTCGCCTTTTATTCAACAATATATAATTTCGAACTCAACAACAAGTAGGATTATAAGAAGCCCTCTTGAAGGACTCTTTGAGAATATTAAATTCAAGATGAAAATCATTAACAACTTAATGATATTCTGTTATTTACGCGGCTGAAATTAAAGTACCTACTATTACCCTACATAATCAATAAATTTTCACAATATTACCGTGATTTTCTTTACTATCTTCGACTTACTTATTATTAGATTCGATTAGGTACCTTACATCTTAATTTTCTTAATAGGTTATAAAAACAAAAGCGGTAAAAGTGTAAAAGAGCCGACCAAGGTATGGACCAGTCATACAAAAAGACTTAAAAGAGATCAATCAAAGCAATCGTTCTGGCTATGTTTAGGACTGGTCAGATTAAAAGAAAACCATCGACACGGAAAAAAAAACCGTACATATTAAAGGTAAGTAGTATTGTATTTAAATTTCATTAGGTTAACAAATTATACAAGAAATGGGTTAGAGGCTCTTCCTGACGAGGACACTTCTCCCGTTTATCAATTTTATATACGAGAGTTAATTAGGTACCGAATAAAACCTACACATAGTTGACGACAGCAAGGCCGACGCAGGGACCATATGGACTCCTTACGGAACAGGTCAATAGAAATTTTAGAGAATGAATTGGGAAGAGGGATGTCTGAGACAACTAATAATAATGACAAAGACAGTAAATGAACACGTCTGTAATAAATTCACGAGAATTTGATGCAAACCAACTGTGTAAGCAATATGCAGTTGTTTTGCGAAGCGATTACTTATCTTATCTGGTCGGCCGTTGGCGTTAAGTGAGGGATACAACATACGTGCCGACGTAAGGCTGATAACATACTGGTGAGCGTGGAAATGAATCATGAGAATTTACGAGTATAGTTAATGTTAGACTACACTTGGGAGCAATGTATGGAGGTATTAAGAGACGCGCTATAATTTGCGTCCTTTTAAAACTTTCGCTGTCCTAAAAGTAGACAGAATAGTTAAACAATGGAAATGTTCATATGTGAATCTTTGGACACTTGGGAAACTGGTTGAGTACTATATACAGCAGCGAGCCTGCGAGCTTCATGTCCGTCAATAATACATAAGTAGATTGCATGTGGACTGCCCGACTAAAGTCGCACGCGCGTCACGGCAAAACACATTTTGGTTGGTCAGATATATAATTTTGGGAAACAGGAAACTGCAGCTTACTTAATGCGTATTATCTCGGATTGTTGAGTGATGTATTAGTTTCAGATAAATTATTATGATCTCTTTGCCGCTTCGTGCCGCGACACGCCGCGCTTTTCGCGTCGCGCCTTAGTATAGTCTAGTGTGGTCTTACCTTAAAAGGTAAACGACTTCAAAATTTCCTTCAACAAGTAGGGCCCAACCTAAATAAATTAGCAAACAAAACGCTGCGAAGTAAGACGCAAAAAAAAGTAGTTCGAATTAAAAAAAAATACGGTTTAGTTAGGCGATCACAATAGCAGAATTTATGTATTAAAATATCTATACTATGCATCGTACCTTACCTGTTATGGGTACCTAGGCATCTGCATTCATAATCCTAATAATAAAAACACAAATTGTTAAGATAAGTACCAACTCTACATAGAGGTTACCACGGTTTGCAGATGATAACTATCTTTTTAATAGTGACATCTGCTTCTCAACAAAATATA
Organism: Autographa pulchrina; assembly: GCA_905475315.1. Lineage (NCBI taxonomy): Eukaryota > Metazoa > Arthropoda > Insecta > Lepidoptera > Noctuidae > Autographa > Autographa pulchrina. The sequence continues at coordinate 7,698,278 of FR997775.1, forward strand.
GGGCAAGGATCTATGTAGGATACGCCATATCTGCATTCTGCAGTTAAATATCTACATGAAGTTTTTATAAAATAAGAAAGCACGTTTTCATTCATTATTATTTACTTCAATTTTAATAACATTCAACAATATGTTACATAAATAAAGAACGCAGTCAAAAAAACCACTTCCCTATATACAACGCCATCTATGTTTTCTAATGTAACTATTTCCATATTCATCAGTTGTCATAGTTCTGATTTACCACGCTAGGTAGCGCTGATAGCAAGAGTGAGTGGATCAATATAATTCTCTTTGTTATCAAAACACACACCCCACCATACATTTGCATTATCTGATAAATAATGAAATGAAAGGATGATATTACATCTGAAAATGGCTAATCTTTAAGACAAATATTATTTATTAATAGGAATAAATCCCAATTAAACAATCATTCTATTAGTAAATGGAATGTGCCTGATCATCACTATATCATATATCATGGCAAAGGAATCAACAATTTGTCTGTACAACTGGTTAATGACTTTTAATTTAACAGTAAATGTATTAGTGGATTTGTTATTTTTAAAAACCTAATCCTTGATATTTGTCATTTAGCTCACATTTTTATTTTTATTATTTCTGATGAAATTATTACATGGTATTTTTAATTTCCCTACTAAGTGGCCTTGTAATTTTAAAGATATGAAAGATAATACCAATAAATTCAGCTGCTAAAATAATCTTTATGTGTCAGCTCACGAGGTCAAATGCCAATTGTGTGAACGGAAAATTGTCTGATAACATTCTTAATGTCCATAGAAAATCATTCTAAATGTTCTATGATCATTATTATGCAAAATGGCTATGAAGACTTTAACACAATTAGCATATAATGTATTTTCTAGAGCCAATAAGATATTGATTGCCTACTCTATTAAGTAATTATGGAAACCAATATTGATTATATCATTAGTGTCTTGGAACACAAATGGAATAGCAATATGTCCAAGTGTGGAGCAGACATGTTGGATGTCATAATAAACCACTCCACATGGCTGTAGTAAACACAGCTGATAAGCTGATATTACTGTTTTGATCCACCATTACTGTTTCATTAAAATTCCTTTCTCAATCAGCCTTTTTTAGCATCAGCCATTATAAACATATCCCACATTACACATGACGAAATTCTACATCTTGTTGTGCAATAGAAACAGACAGAAAATAGATTAAATGAAACCACGGCATGGCTATAAATTATTACATTAATAAACAAGGAAGTAATATGATGGAAATGAAATATAATATTTTACTCTTCATATAAATACAAATTATTGGAATCCAAGAAAAAACACTAACTGAGACCAGAAATAGAACATTAACGTAATAAACAAGCGTAACAAAGGAAATTATTAGCTACTTACATTCTGTGATTCCTCCTCCAAAACAGCCATAGCTTCGAAATCGATATTCATTTTCACAATAACTCACAATAAAATTAATAACAAAAACCAATAAATATATTATGCTCCGACGATATTTCAAATAAACAACAAGGAAATTAGATAATTTGTATCAAAAGTTGCTCTTCAAGGTATTGTTTACAAACTGGCAAGGTCACTTGACATATTTTGGTAAATAATTCTGGTGCGTTCATCTTAGCTGTTGCGAAAAACGAATGACCAACACAATGAGTGAATTAGTCGACTATCGTGTACACTTCACTATGACATAAACAAATACTTTACGTTTTTAACAAGTGTTGCCAGCTGCTAAAACGAACTGTCAAAGTTTTTCGACCTCGCTAGTTTTTCTTTCTGTGATAAAAATCGTAGCTTTTATGTTTTTTCATTGAACTTGTGATGTGGCCTTATATACAATAATCCATTTTGTCCGCATAGTATTTTAGAATGTGTATAGAGTGCGGTGTTACTGAAGTGTTTTTGTATTTTTATGTGCGGTTAATGCAATAGTGTCATTGTGAGATCACGATGCGTATCGGTTTAGTGTTTTATTGGTGCGTATTTGCTTTTCATCTGTGTAAAGCGGAAGATGTGGAGAGGACAGAAACTAGAGACAGTGGGAGAAGGCAGCAGTGGGGTCCGGTGGTGAGGAGCGGGTCGTTTATGAGCGACTCCGCTATCACAGCTTCAAATGAGCAGAGTAAGTTCTCATGGCCCTGAATCCGATAGTTTTTTCTGACTTCTCATGACACCTGTTGACGTCCTTCACTCGAGTCATATCTGAAACAATTCGTAATTACTAGAATACATGCCAATTATTCATTTTTATATGTTAGGAGTTACAAAACATAGGAATTCGTATCGAAACATCTTCGCGGCACTATTTTATATCCCGTATTTGGGAATTCCGGATGTTTCTGTTGATTACTGTCCTTTTCAACAGTTTTATATACAAAATTAAATTTTAATAAAATTACAATTGTTAATGTAATTTAGAATATTATATTTAGGTACCTATTTAATGTAGGTACTAAGACATAAATAAAAAAAAAATGTATGGAATTATCAATTATGAAATTTTAAATTTCATGAATTATTTGATAATTACATTTTTATTCCTTGAATTTCAAAATAGTAAACTATTTATAAAGACATTTTGATTAAGAATAATGTTTTAATAAATCTGTGCCTTAGCATTTTAGACACATAATTACATCTCAAACATACTGAAATCATAAATTAATTAATTTAGACTACTTGTCTCTTCTGTTTACATTACAAAATGTACAAATAATTCTAACACTTTACAAAGAGACCTTATCCCATTGTGTTAAGATCTATTTTCGTTTGTGAGTTACTAACAGATGTTTTTCTCAGAGCACTTATGGGTTTTATGAACATACACTTATCTTACACTGTTGTCAGTTATGGTGGTACTAAGAGTTATAACTGACCACATGTTTAAATGAATTATTACACAAATTTCATTATTTATGAACAGTTGGTGAATAGTTATTTATTTTAAACACAGGAATTGAATATTGCACTTCTTAAACCTTTGCCCTGAAGATTATTTTCATTCTTTGATATTATTTAGCTACAAAAATATATTTAATAATTTATAATATTGATACAAGGATTATCAAGTACACTTGACAGACACTATTTATATCATAATTTAGCACCCAATTGCACTCTCAGTATATCTTATTTCATTGAGATCTGTTTTTTATTACTCACTGAGTTACCTGGCAAAAAGGTTTTGCTACTGCTTTATAAAAATTACCTTTTTATGTTGAATGTATGGTTACAGACCTAACTATTAAATTAAAGTATCTGATTGTTATAATTCATAAAATTCTACATATATACTTATATTGTGGACAGTTGCAGTCATAAGGATTAGACTTCGAACAAGCCCTATTTCAAATCAAAACTTAAGAGTAAATATATTAAAAGTAGATAAAACAAAACATATGCAGTATTTGAAATGTCTTAAAAGTAGATTAAATGAAACATGTAATTCAGTATATCAAATTACTTATTCTGCTTTTAAAGAGAAAATTTTAAATAAAAATAATATATTAAAAGTAGATAAAACAAAACATTTATTTATGCAGTATATCAAATTAGCCAATATACTATTATACAGAAATTTGGCAACTTAAACTATTAATTACCTCTAGTAAAGTATTTTATAATACACAAGCAATAGCTCAAAGCATTGTGGAAACAATTGTCCCGGAATATTATTATTATTAATAAATTAATTCCAATTGCATCATTAATCAATATAATGTATAATAATAGTTCGGGAAATAACTCATTTATAATATATATTCAAGAAATTTTAATTATCATGGATATTTTCAGAAATTTCTAGAGTAATTGACCGCCTGCATTAATTTTTCCTTATCGTTCGGCATTGCGGCGATTTTATCAGATGGTTTCATTTGCTAATAATTCCGTACTCATTTGCCTTTTACCGGTAAACATTGAATCTAGAATTTCTTATCAGATTGTTTGCTCATGTATCTTTATTTGTTGAACTGCATGAACTGTAGATAGGAATACTGAATGCTATGGCCCATGTTATGACCAATTATTTTTTTATTATGAACTAGATGCTCCTTTTCTTTTATTATCCTTATTAACATGATAATAGTTGAAACATGTGTCATTCATGGTCACTTTTAATGCTTAGTTTTAAGTACCAAATTGTGCTAGTTTTCTTTACAATAAACAATGGAAATGATTTCCTGGAAATACCTACGTACATTTACATATTGTGTAGGTATTATGTTGACGATTTCTGTTGAAGGCTGTTAATTATAAGTATGTAATCTATACTTATAATAAATCTGTAGAAGTGAAAATTCTGTACACTGAAAATATCAAAAAAATAAATGGCGGGGGGTGTTACTAGACCGACACCAAACCCAAAGGTGTGAAAAAAAAAAAATTGTCTGTCTGTTTGTTCAGGTATCACGCAAAAACTACCGGTTCGATTACGATGAAACTTGATATAATTATTCTTTATTATCCTGGGCACCACACTGGGTAGTTTTTATCCCGGAAAAGCATAAACAATAAAAAAACAAACATAATTTTGCGGTTGAAAACTCATTGATAAGTTTCGTCATCTACGCGAACGAAGTCGCAGGCACAGCTAGTTAAGAAATACAAGCTGAGCTCTGTTATACAATGTCTGAAAACTTTTCATCATCATGTTATGTTTGGTCAGTAACCAGCTTATCTTTCGTGGCTCTTGATCCCTATTTCCCCTTGATCTTATTAGCTAGACAACAACTGTCCTTAAGAACAGAATCTATGTAACTTGAGTATACCCTTACATAAGCACAATTCACACATTTATTGTTTATACTTTTCCGGGATAAAAACTACCCAGTGTGGTGCCCAGGATAATAAAGAATAATTATATCAAGTTTCATCGTAATCGAACCGGTAGTTTTTGCGTGATACCTGAACAAACAGACAGACAGACAGACAAAAATTTTTTTTTCGCACTTTTGGGTTCGGTGTCGGTCTAGTAACACCCCCCGCCATTTATTTTTTTGATATTTTCAATGTACAGAATTTTCACTTCTACAGATTTATTATAAGTATAGATAATACGTAAGTACATAGCTTATAAAATAATCATACAAAAATGAACGGCCATCAAAAATTATTTATCAACAACTTCACACAGGCGACGATAAAAATCCCATAAAACATTTATGCTGCCTCTTTATCTTAAATATTATGATAGATACCTATATAAATCTTTACATTTAAAACTAGGTGCGTTACACGTTATACCAGACGGTTTTAGTAGACGTTACATGAGTCATCAAGACGCGATATCAATGGTAGACATACGAGTCTGTTTTCGTCTTATTTTAGAACGATAGCTCGCGACGTGGCTGATACGTGTTGTACCTGACGTACGAAATGAGAAACGCACGTCCCAGGTACGACTTTATAACGATTCTATTTCAATTTCAACTGATTAGCGTATTGATAGCGCTCTACATAGTAACACGTTGGGTTTTTCTTAGTAAATAACAGGCCTGTAGCTACAGCTTGTTAAATCTATTATCATAGCATTGACACAATATTCTTACATTGTTATCTACATAGACGTTATAAGAATCTAAACTCTTATACGAATATGATAAAGCTAAAGTTTGTTTGAACTCGCTAATCTCCGAGGCTACAAGTCGTATCTCAAAAAATATTTTTGCATATGAGATCCCAATTCTCGAGAAAGGTTAAAAAATGTTAAACATAACGATACGATGGTAGAAAATTTCGTACTTGTCTCTATTGTAATTCGTTGTCCAGCCAAAGAAACTAAGGTTAAAGATAATCAGTACAAATAAAAGATAAAGCCATATAAACGACTAACTAATTTAACCTAAAATCGAAATGATAATGACTATGTTATACCTACAAATCGTATCAAAAGTTTCCGCGATTTGTTATATCAAACCCTATTTATAATTACATTTTCAATTAATTCCACATCGGAAATGTATTTAAAGTAGGACACTAGATTTGAGACTGATTTTTCCATTAATTCAGTTTAGTTTAAGAGTATATGATTAAGGGCAATCAACGCAGAAGCATGTAGAATAGGCCTTCTAGAGGTTACTGGTGTTTATGTGTCTGAATACTTATTGATAGCATGTTAGGCTATATTTAGATTATTATATCACAGCTATTTTTATTTGAATCTTAGAAGAATGCTTTTATATCTAATTAGCATACCTATCGTACGATTTTAGACTAATAAAATACATTTTTTGACTGATGGAGCCCGTGATGGATCCGTAATCTCTCTATACTAAACTAAATAAACGCCCCATAATATTTTAAAGAATTTATTGCTAACAAGATGACACCATCCATTGCCATCCAATTATTATTTAGCTCTGTAACAAAATAGTTGAACCCAGTAACAATTATAATTTGTCATTGGAAAAAATACTTTCCTCTGATTTAAAAAAAAGTTTTCGCGTGACCTTTTTGTCAACACTGAAGCTAGTTAGTTATCTGTCACTATATACACTATACAGGCTTGACAGGATGAATCTGAAGGTCTGCAGCCGACAGAAATAAACACCTATCACAATATTCACGATACTAAATAGGTGTGAGTCGTAATATTAAACAAGTGACTCTCATTAGGAAGTACAGACGAAAATTAATAATGTTCAGAGTAGTATGCCATAAACGTAAACATCTGTTGGCACGGGATGGCCGATCAGTTGATTAATTTAATTTCATAGCTATATCAGTAGCAACTGTGTAGTTGTATGATTCTACTGTGATACTAATAGTTTTTCTCTGCGTGCTTTTAGAGATAGAAGTTTGGGTATTTCGTAATTAGCTTTTATTAACTAAAACGTATGTTGTATAATGTGTAATGTTTTAGAAATATGGATTTAAATTCATAATATGGCTTGGAATAGAAGAAGACAACCTGAGATCGATGTTACTGTAATCTGTTAGCTGTTAGGAGGACTAAACTTTTCTTCTGAAATATGTTAATAGTTACCTATATTTTGTAGGTCATATTTTTCTTAGATAAGTATACCTAGTCTAAATCAGAAACGATGTTACCTTATTCCAATAAATAAATAAATAAATGCGGACAACATCACATACATTGCTCTGAACCCAAAGTAAGAGCATTTGTGTAATGGAATTCAGAAGCAACGAAGGTACCACAAACACCCAGACCCGAGGCAATGTAGAAAATTTTTGGTTTCTACATTGACCCGTCCGGGGATCGAACCCGGGACCTCAGAACTAGCGACATCTTGAAACCGGTGCGTACGCCACTCGACCACGGAGGTCGTCAAATCGCCAATCATGAAGAAAATAAAAATAAACTCTTTTTCCATAAATAACGCTGGGAATTATGTATCTAAGTATTTGTAAGTGGAAAACCCGACACCTCTGCCTTTGATTTTGGGAATTACGGTAATAAAAAATGTCATTGTCAATAACCTTATTATTACAGCATAGTATATACCGAATATCTATTTTAGCATCCCTAAAAACTTTGAAGAATTATGACGTTGTTTGCAAAAAGATCGTAAACTATTTACAATGATAAACATTTTTTAGTGGCAGTAAGTGTAATGTACGATAATAATTTATATTGTGTACACTTCCTTCCAGTTTTGTTATACAAGTTATACAAACAAGCTAGTATTAATAAGTATGCATATAACCTGTGCCGCCTGAATAAATTTACATTTGTTATCGTTTACCTATTTGTTAGTTTTATTCAGAATAGTGTGCTGTTTTAATGTTGTTTGTCTGTTTTATTGTTTTAAGCTTAGTTAATAAAATTTGTCGTCCATAAAATTATCATTTGCTACGTTAATCATGGTTTCACTCTGTCTCCGTATGGCAGAGTAATTAAGGCTAAAAGCACTCATATTGATCTTTTTCAGCGCTCGATCTCAAAGCATTAAACAGATCATATATCGAGATTGAAATACTTGTATTACAGATTCTCGGTAGTTAAAGAAAAATGTAAACTCTTTAAACAGTAACTAGGCGACGATAAAGCGATAATTCAAGGCCAGTTTTTATACTACCATATTTCAAACTAAACGTTTTAGCTTCTGTTTGTCTTGTAACTCTTATTTTTGACTGTAATCTCTTTTTGTTATGTTCTAGTGATCACACTAGTTGTTATAAACGATTTTCCATTGTTTTTTTCGAATAATTGATCTCTATACTTCATTAAAAAAATAGACAACAGATATAGGAAGTTTAGAAAATATCACATTAATTAGGCACCTACTATGCAAGTAATTAGTCACTATTTAAAAGCGTTATTTTGTTTCCTTTTCCCTTTGACATAGTTTCAATCCTTTTCAGCCCACCGGCCCTCTCACGAAAACTATATTTGGAGAGCCTCTGATAATCAAGCTCAATATTTCTAGTTATTTTACTAATTATCACTGTGAATTGTTATTCTTTGAAGTTTATAAAAATGTTCCTTTTTAGTACTACTTATTAATGCTACTGATTTTCATCTGACCATTTTCAGGCGTCAGAATTTTCCTTAAAACATTAAAGCCACAAATAATGATAAAACACGGTAGTCTGGGCCTCTCAATTTGCCTTACTCATTAGATGTTGACAAACGCTAGTTTTTATTACACAAAACGATTTGTTGGCAACCGAACACCTGAATGAATAGCTACGTGCTTTTTGATAGCTTCGTTATCTTTCTAATAAAGGGTTTTCCATGCTTTTATATAAGTGTTGATAAACTAAATATTTAATAGTGGTACCAAAGTATAACTATTAAATATTTTAGAAACAAATGCTGCTTGGATTTTGAATCGGCAATTGACAGGCAGACAAAACATTGGGTTTGTATGCGTTGGATCGAGCATTTGTTTTTTTTTTCCTTGTATAATTATAACTTGGATTACAGGTTACTGGAATCTACATATTCCGATATATTTTTTTTGTAATTCAACAGCTTAAAATTATGAACTTTACTTTTAAAGAGTAGTTCTAAGTTTTCAATTAATTTATGCCTAGGCAACTTCTACCATACATAACTAACCAGTTTCACGAAAATACAATCTTAGTTATTGCTTTAAGATCAAAGATATCAATTCGCGTTTATCTAAGCGTCAAAGTCAGTTGGAAGTGTCAGGTAGTTGTATGAGTTTTTTGACCCTGACCTATTCAATAACTTCCTTCAATAGCCACGCCTATCGTAGGCGTAGGTCGTAAGTACAGTTTTGACGTAACCTGCAAATATACATTCGCTAGTTATATTGGTAAAACACTTATTTTTCCTGCCATGTTATCAATGAGGGCTACTGATTTCAAGAATCCGCTTGGGTCGCTAGTTTTTGCAGTAGACTGTAGTAGACTATAGATCTATAAATTTCCACGAGTCACATGCCAGTAGCTTGTCTTTAGATGGTGGAGAAAAATAGACCTGATGCTACACGAGCCTGGCGGCTTTTATAATTATGTCGTCTCATAGTTTGTCTTTTTTATGAGTACTAGGTACAAAATGACAATTGGTTCGGCCTACTATATCGGGAACGCCCGATTAGTTTCAGCTTCGGTCTTTATTGACTTAAAGCAGATTTATTGCGCTTTTATAAAAACTATTTATGTAACCTTATCCCTTTATTGTTCTAAAGCAGGGTAAAGTTTTTTCATTTTCCCTTTCCCTCACACTTTCCTGATCTAGGATGGGACAATTATGTAGTAAGAGTGAGAGGTTTTTTTTAGTATTTCATTAAGTACAGCAATCCATTACATTAAATTACCTACATGATAAATAGAGCCACAGATTACTAGATAGAATTACAGTACATTGTTTAACATAATTAACTATAATTGTTTCGCAACCTAATTGCCGGTAACTCGCTACTTGTTAACAGTGGTTCTTATAACTAGTTTAAATTAAAGCCCCCTTGTTGTTTGCCAATTGTTAATTGGCGTTAATTTTACATTTTGGGAGACTTTTACATTGAATTTGTTAATTATGTGCCTACAATATGCCCTGATTATTGCGTTGAGCCAGTATCTGCTTTGCGACAACTTTTACCTTACTAATTATTCGTCTAACCCATATAAGACAAAATTCCGTTGTTTTAAACACGCGTCGCATGGCTAAAGAGTTCTGGGAACTCCAGTTTTTATCGTAGAAGAATAAAAATAACTATGTATTTATCATCTTCGGATGATGGGCTTTATGCCTTTGCATTAGACAACAATAGTATACATCGTTGTTGTATAAAACATTTACGAAAATTATACTTACGACCATTTAATGACCACTTCAAAAGTAGTTACATACTTCAAAATCAGTCTCTATAGCAACAAAAACAGTGCACGATTTTAATGTATGAAAATATGTCACGAAATAATAGAAGCAAATCATTTATCATTAAACTCGTGATCTAGTGTGACTCAGATTGTACATTCGTACTTCACAGTAATCGTGAATCTATGTATACGCACATACAAAATGAACAAATAGAAATCGTCACGTATTTCAACAGGTGTTCGTCTTTATTAGAATTATATTATGTCCTAACTGGGCAATAATAAAAACACCTGTTTTTGGATTGTAGATTTTGTGGGGCATTTTATATTTGTTACTAGCTGCTCACCACTCTTTCGTTAGCATTTTCCTCGGTCCTAATTGCGGTAGCGTGATGATAAATAGTTAGAAACTTCCTCAAAAGTGGAATGAAGGCAATAAGTTTTTTTTTGTGCAGAATGTGTATGAATCATTTCATGTAAATGTAAATTATTTAGATTAGAAGAAGAATGTTGTCTTTCGTGTGCCGAGTTGCTGACGCGACGAGGTTTTGACTCCTACCCCCCAGTCTTTTAAAGCCTTTTAAACTTCTTTTAAACACATAAAGCAAATATGAAATTTCCCTTCAAAACCCGCAAATTTGAAAGACAATGATCCGGTGAGAATAATTCTATAAATAACCGCAATTCTCCAGCACTTTGAATTGGTTTATTGAACTCGATTTTGTCAGAAATACGTTGTTTATTTCATTTGCACCGTCTAGAAACGGAGCCAAGTGATATGAATTCATTGTTGATGTGAATGATATATTTAACGCGTGAAACTGTAGGATGTGATCGTTGCATCTATTACTATTTTGTATTATTCCATTGTAACGAATAAATAGTGTTCTTTTGTTTTGATCAGTCCATTCTTTGATATTATTATAACCTTTTAATCCGGAACATGTATAATTTACGTGATATGAAACAGGTTTGTTTATTGAATAATGTAAAGTGTCTACATAGTTCAAGATATAAATAATTAAAACTTTATGATTTGTAAGCACAATTACTCACTAAATACAGACTTAAAACACACGGTACATGGTTATTCAAAAATTCTAATTTCCAACAAATTTCTCTATAAATCAGACATGTTTTTCAAACACAAATGTTTGACAGTCGAACTTAAAACAAATACTATTCCACTAAACTATTAAACTGACAGAAGCGGGATGCATCATACTTATATTTTCTCACATACATGACTAAAGTACATAATTAAATAGCTTGTTTAAAACACGTCAAACAAACTCGCAAACCAGAATGATATATTAACATAATTTATGTCTGGCATTTTTGTCTACAGAAGGCTTATGATTGTTTGATATGATTGTTCTTAATTCTTTTGCAAACCCTGGTCATTTGAGTTTAAATGAGTAAATAATTTGTGTGCTTTTTATGTCAATTTACTTACGATGATGTTAAATTTCGTAATTTTGACTGTTTTGACCCCAACTTTGCAAATGTTAGTTTTTTTGCGGAATATTGTACAATATTCCGCAAAAAAACTAACATTTGCACACAAATTATTTACTCATTTAAACTCAAATGACAAGGGTTTGCCATAGCCATAGATTACAAGTAGTATATATTACAAGTAGTATAGCTGGTATATGGTCCCTGTAATCATTTTCCGATGCATCCAGTAATTGATTGTTCTAATTATATCAAAGTAATTATGGTTCATAATAAAATGTTGTACATGTAGTTTATTTTATTTTACTTTTAACGAGACTGACAATTAATTTTGTAGTGTTATCATTAGTTATAACACACGATTTAAAGTGCGTTTAAAACTGTTTTATGTCTATGTATTATTCGTGTAAATCTTGGAAATGTTCCTTTAACTAGATTTTTTCCCCGTCCGGCTGTAACAAAATCATTATTACCTAGTTTTATGGTTCAGACTTGTTTAATTACTTTTTGCTATTGCTTGATTTCTAGAGTAAAGCGATTTAATTTGTTCGATAAGATAAACCTTGATTTCTGCAAAACATGTGTAGTTAACAAGGTGTGATGTAAATATAACCCTGTGTTTCCGTTGTCTTGTCTTCAGATACTTTGTTTTAACACGCCATCCTGCATATTGGCGTACAAAACATTTGTTTGTTGGTGTGTTACGAGAGACTTATGAAATTATCGATTTATTTATCTGTCACCATGTCTTCAATATATCCGTTCTCAACCATATTAATAATAATAATAATCCAGCCTATAAAGTCCCACTGCTGGGCACAGACCCCTTCCCATATAGAGAAGGCACAAGCATTGATCACCACGCTTGCTCTCTGCGGATTGGCGATTTCAGATCCCAATTTTGGAATCCAGGTTTCCTCACGATGTTTTCCTTCACCGTTTGTCAGAAGTGTCTAAGAATAATTAAGAAAGTACATATAACTTTGAAAAAGCCACATTGGTACTTGCCTGGGTTCGAACCTGCAACCTTGTACATACAAATCCGTTCATTGAACCACTAGGCCACCACGACATTAAGACACCATATTAATACTATTACTAATTCAGCTCAGCCTGTAAAGGAAAGAGTGATAATATTATAACAATGACTACCTTTAATAGTTCCGTTCAAGTACCAGCGCATCGTATAAGTACCAGTGGTTAGTTTGAATGGTAATGTGATCGTTTTATTTTTATAACCTACGGCTTTACGACTAATAACAAACTCTTGATGCGCTGAGCAGACAAAAGGCAATTTGACTGCAGACAGATATGACCGCTCAGGCGCCTCAGGGCCATTGGTTTTCATGCTCAACTTTCTCCCTGTACTCAACAGTTAAGCGCAATTAATTATTTATCCATAATTTTCTCATTACATAAAACTATATATGATGATCTTCCATCATACGTTAATAAATCAACGATAATCAAATGAAAACGTTGTGTCAACGTTTTTAATAATAATAAACTCGATGTGAAATAATATACTTCTGATATGAATTTATGTGCGTGGGAGTTCTATGTTAATCGAACTGAAATGTAAAGATTTTTGTAGTAAAGATCAATTTGTTATTTTAGATAACAGATAGAATGATAGGTAGTATATTGTTTGGTACACGTATAAAATTAAAAGTTTGATTTATTAATAACATGATCTCATCATACCGTATTAATCATTTTCCTTTCTTTCACGTTCCATTAATTTCTATCTCACCAACATATAACCAACCATCTAAATTACAACAAGTATTAAACTACTTGTTTGTGAAATCTTCTCGCTCATGCGACTCAACGAATTTTGATGAAATATGGCATATTTGCAACGGAGCGCCCATCTGACGTCCACACCCCATTTTACTGGGTAACACAGCATCCCATAATAGTAGATAAAGAGTATTTTCTGTAGTCAACATAATAATAGATAGATAGAATATTCTTTATTCCACAACATAAAAGTTACATTGTTAAAATAATAAATTACAATAACAGTGAAGTGAATAATTAAACCTGTGAAAAAATACACAATACCAAACATACAGAGCCTGTTAGCAACAGATGCAACCTAGTTTCTTATTACGGGTGTTGCAATAACACGAGAAGTACAATATGCAGTCAATGTCTGCCTCTTTATAAAGTCGGTTTATCTGGCCTTACATGGTGTTATGCTGTCATACAACTTGCAGCGACCTTTTCACCATGTGTTACGAAATATTTGCCGGTGCCAATGATGTACAGAAATTATTTAAAACTGTTTAAACAATCATGGTATACATGACTTTACTAGAAGGTAATACCCAAACTAATCAGAGCTTGTACTATGGTAACTAGACAACTGATCAACATATATTTAAAAAAAAATACATAATTTTTCAGATAAATTACACCCTAGCACAGAACAAATGATCTACTCATCACCCAAAGTTTCGTTCCTAGTCGGGAATTGAGCCCAAGACCTCCGGTGTAGCAGTCAGGGTCACTAACCACTAGACCAACAGGCCAGTAGAAAATACAAACTATTCAGGTCGTTTCTATTTGTCTGCAGGATTATGTACAAAAATGACTCACCGTTTACAATTTAACCATCACTGATTATTTTAGTGCTTCACTGAGAATTTGTTCTGCCTAGCGTAGTAATCAATTAGTTTTTTTACGAGCGTCAAGACTTTAAGATACAGAATTATGTACCGGCAAATTCTAAGAAAGCAAACTGAAATCTAATAGAATAAAAAAGAATGTCAAATGAAATTGTCGCTAATTCATAAAAACATCAAAAGGTCATTTGGCCAACCTGTCAAAAATCTACGCTGGCCAGCCAATCTCTACCCATCAAAAGGTGGGCTGCTATTAACCGATAAAAAATGGTTTTATGTACGCCTGTAGGTATGTATTTTACATAGCCAATTTAAAGAATGAGACTTGAATTAGGTTCTTTTCTATAAGTGTGATGATAATGTTCACAGAGTTTTTTATTGTAAACGCGACAACAAAGAAACCTTTCAGCGGCTTACGAACATTGTATAATTATTCCATTACTTTACATAATCTGCCTTTTTTACCGAAGATTCTAGATGCATTTGTTTACCAACAAGAGAGTATAAGCAACCGTGACAGTATTTTAAATCCTTTGCTTACATTACAATTGAGTGTTTGTGAGTACAAATAGTTTGCGTCACAACACCAATTGATCTTAATAAAAGGGGAGTTAAATGGCTAGATGTGATGCTTTGTTGGACATGCCTAGAATTGATTGTTTTGTTCGCGGCTTTGACTCTTTTACGGACAAAAAGTTATGTTTGTGACATCATCAGGCACTCATTGTGTGTGTATGTTTTTATATTTCATTTATTGAGTTTAATCAGTGTCAAGACAGTAAATAAATAAGCCAGAAAGAGATGTCGAAGAATGGTTGCTTGAGGATGCTTTAGAGATGCATACGAATTATTAATTCGATATTTTCAGCGTCTTACTTTCAATTCTGTAAGGTCCATGTTTGTTACAAATTGTAACCAATAACGTGCGTTCCACTGTACTATACTTTCAGCTAAATAAGCTCTGCATTTACAACTCAATATTTAAATCAGTACCATAATATCAAAATATTTATTAAGTGACTAGTTGTGCCTGCGACTTCGTTCGCGTGGATGACGAAACTTATCAATGAGTTTTTAACCGCAAAATTAAGTTTGTTTTTTATTGTTTATACTTTTCCGGGATAAAAACTACCCAGTGTGGTACCCAGGATAATAAAGAATATTTATATACCAAGTTTCATGGTATTCAAACCGGTAGTTTTTGCGTGATACCTGAACAAACAGACAGACAGACAAAATTTTTTTTTTCACTCTTTTGGGTTCGGTGTTGGTCTAGTAACACCCCCCGCCATTTTTTTTTTATATATTCAATGTACAGAATTTTCACTTTAACAGATTTATTATAAGTATAGATTTCTTGGAACATATTAATGGAATTTTTTGGAGTAGATAGTCATGTTATTTAGGTACTCAACGTAATCTTGTAAGTAAAAAATACGATTGAACTTTATTCCGTAGGTATCGCTTATTAACAAAATGCACTATCATACGATTAGTCATAAATTCATTTAACTTTATTATCATTACTTCTAGTCAGTATTTTTATCAATATGGTGATCATCACACAAGATACGCGTGTTAGGTCATTTTTAGTTTTGTCAATGTTCTTACTTTCCTCATTTTCCTGGTATATGCTATTTTTCCGTGACAAGAATTTTAAGCCTTGTTTTAAACCTTCATACTGTTTTCTTGTTGTCAAATTTCAAGGATTTACCTGAACTTAAAGTAGATTATGAACAAGAATACTCAAGGCTTTAAAATCACGTGAAATCTTTTATAATGAGGTAATCATTATTCTTTCATGTGCTTTCTATTATACATTTGAACTTAGTAATATGATATCATCGTTTCATTGTGAAAAGAATATGTCAGTATTTCATTGTAAGGCAATTTTTCACATTAAAAAACGAACAAGCACCCAGAACAGGCATTAGTAATTGCATTCATAGGATCCACATTTCACTTATCAGATGTTTCCCGTTTTGCCAGTATCTTTCTTACTGGCCAGTCTCTAAGAACTTGAGAAGTAAAGGATTATGCTTTTGTCTCAAAGGGGCTATAGCAATCCTTCAGTCATTTAAATTATTCTGCCCCATCACAATGAATGATGTCATTCTTTCAACCGTCGCAACATCGTGGAATGTAGTAATTAAGCTACGACCATTCAATCACAGTCATTTCGTAGCTGACTGTTAATTGGAGTAATTCTATACGAAGTTTTACATAGGTATTGTAATCGTTTCGAATTATAAGTAAACAGTTACACCTGTGTACATAGATACAAGACGAATAGCTTTTTATAACAACAACAGTCCATCTTGTCCAAAAAAATAGTTGTTGGGGTTTTCCATTGAGAAATTCCTGGTATCAATTCTAAAGTACGCGGTCCGGAGTTCGTTGCTATGTGCCCTCAATATACCTCCCCTCCGATCAGAATACTGTGTGTACTGAGGGTCCGACTGTGAGACTAGACTAGTGCATCACCAAATGCATCCTCTCTGTTTAATTTATTCATCATACAAAAAAGTTTCTGTCGTGTTTAATACTTTGTCAGGAAGACAAACAAAATTTAAACCTCATTCACATTATGTTATACGTAGTTCGTAAAAACCTGTTAAACTTGTCCTTTAATAATACGTAAATACGTAATAATCCAAAATGATTTGAACGTTATGACGTGACATCATATTATGTAACAATACTTCTAAACGCCGACTATGTTAATTTTAGTTATAACATACATTTGTGTCAATCTTTATGTTAAACATTGATTTATTAACCTTCTTTTTTAGTTTCCTCCTTTACTTCTGTGGTTATTTTTGTTTTATTTCATATGAATTGATTGTTGTTTAATAAAGAATCCTTACCAGACGCTATCCAGAATTGTACACTTGAATAATATTGATCCTTTCGGGATTTAAGAGCAATGAGCAACCTACTATATGATATTAGTCTTGATATAATTTTCAGTATAATGCGCTATAATATAGGTCCATACTACAATATTGTCAAAGCCTGAATTGTCTGAATCGGTCGTAGATAAGAATAGGGCCAGAAGTGTAACCAACTTCTGTCCACTTATACAAACACATAGAAGAAGACATTATAATAAAGTCAAAAGTGATCTTTGCTTCATATTATATGTAGATTTAGATACCTATGTAATAGCATTAAATTACGTTTTTGTCAGACAGATGATTACACAAAAAATATAATACCAGAATCTCAAGTCTTGATGTAAGCGGAAATATTTACATTAATTATACATTTTCTTTGTTATAAATAGTCGGAAAACCGATAAACTATTATTTATTCTCACACGATTCGTGTTTTATCGCGTTTATTTTCTTGTGTAGTGATAGTGACGCCACGATGAAGCCATATTATTTATTGGCCTGACTGTCAGGTGTAATAGATTTTTTATTTACGTAATCGATAGGTGCGAATCACGAAAAACAATCCTGTAGAATTTGAACCTTTAGATTTTTCAGTTTTAATACTGGTGAATGGATGGGACCAAAACAAGAATAGTAACTGTTTTACAAAGGTATCTAACAAATCCATGTATGTATGTAAAAACATTCCTTCGTATGGACAAAATACACTGGATTTTAAACTTACTTCAAGTCCATATCCACGTTAAAGTTACAGTTACTGATTGTTTATTTACTTGACAAATACAATAACCCTCCCTTATTCGTTTTGCCGCTGTATAAAAAGAAAATGATAGTAATTCTAGTTTTATTATATCACTGTTATTTAAAATCTCGCCCGAGTATAAATACTAATGCGTCAATTATTCACAGCGAGCTGATTATAATAACGTGTTGTTATCAGTGTTGCCCACGCATAAACGGTTTGTTATGTTACCGTAAATGGCAAGGTTTTGGATTATTGCTAATTTACTAAAGATATCAGTATATTAATGCTTATAACATTATTTGCTTGCCCGAAATTAAGTACAAACATTTTGTTTTTCTCTACTAAAGATTGGAAATTGACATAATATGGATTGAAGTATGTAATGTCAAAATAATAATAATATAATAATTGTTATCATGTTATAATAAATAGCTTTATTTAACCTGATATAATTGCTTTTAACTAAGTATCTTTCCTACAATGTTTTAACAACTACACTGTTAAATGACTAACATTGTAGCCTCGTGCCCGATCATTTTGGGAAATGATACCACTATCGGTCACCTTCGGGCTTCTACTAATCTATTACGAACTATAGTTACCAACCTACTATAATATACTTAGGTCGGCTAAATACACATATTACCTATGTCATGTAACATACTGTAAGTTGAGCAAGAAACTTACGAAAATAGTTATTCCTAGCCTTATTCATACTAATATTATAAATGCGATAGTACCGTTACTGACTGACAGACAGACAGCCGTCTGTCTGTCTGTTACGCCTTCACGACTTAACAGCTACTAAACCTTGGATCCTAAGAAAGGACATAGTGTTTAGCGATAAATCTGACATTTGGGGCTTAGCCTTGGACAAAAGTTATTAGTATGTTTAGATTGTTAGGTTTCACCTCTTTAGAGAAAATAGCAGTAAACAGTTTTAAAAATAATTGGGCACATTTAGCTTTCCAATACATAGAGTTATTTCATTCTATTTAAGGATCCACGGAAACGGGAACTACACAGGTAAAACCGCAAGATACAGCTAGAGAAAAATGGTTTGCTCAAATGTAAACAGTTGTCGGTCTAAATGCTTACCAATGGTCTCATTGATCGGGTTAATGGGTAAGACCTATAGCCCGATTAATTGACCATATAAATATTTCAGATTAATCCATAATGAATCCTCATAGGCTATAGTTTAGTTCATAGTTCATCTCTAGCGTAAGTCCTTATTATTACAAACTAGATGTTTCGGAAAAATATTCAAGGTACATTTAACATGGTCTAAAGAAATCTAATTAGATATGCTGCATTAACATATCTGTGTATTACTTTTTTAAAATGTGTGTACAAGTGAATTAAATACAAATAAACACCAATAGCTTATTTTTTTTATTCTCACACATCTGTAGAATATCGTGAGTAAAAAGCTTGTTGGAAGCTGCCTGCCTTGGTTGATACTTGGTGCAGTGGAAATGCATATAATAAATCTTCAATAACTTGTTTCTTGCCTTCCAGTTGTTGGACACATGTGCTTTATTACGTCACTCCTTTTCAATTCATTATTTTATTTTATCTTGTATTCAATTCGTCCGTATGTATATTTAGATATTGACTCAGCAACTGTTACAAAAGTGTTTGTTGACATTTTTTGACTGACTTCGATCAATATAATCCTGAGTTTCAAGTTCAAGGCAATTATTGCTTTCTTGCATGATTTAAAGTGCCCTGTAAACGATCAAACAATCCGATTATTCCAAACCTGACCCGGTGGTGGGTTAGGTTAGGAATTTGAAAAAATAATTGATATTTATTCCGAACGTAACCCTATTCCTAACCTGACCCGACGTATCGTTCCTATCATTACCCGAATTGCGAAGTAGGTAGGTTCTAATAAAAAGTACACATGTGTCAAATCAAACTTAATATTTGTAATACCTAATTAAAATATCACAGAATCACATACTTAATAAACAATATACTTGTATATGTAATCATTTCTATCGCCTCACTAAGTAACGATTTACAAAATGTAAAAAAAAAACTGTCGAATGTAAAATAACTCTAATATTTCTGAACGTACTGTTCAGAACTACAATAACTTAAGCGAACATATAACAAACTTAAAATGAAGGTACTTTCGGAAAACTTTTCTTGTGATGTGCTGTTGTCATTTTTAAACCAATTTAATTTGAACTGTTTAAATAAACGGTAAGCTAATCAATTGACATCGTTTAATGTGCATTGTTGGTTGTATAACTTATTTATTTTTGAACTGAACTTATTTATTTAATTTAATCAAACCATGTCATTACTAATGCTTTCCGAGGTTTACGCGAATATTAGACATTTAAATAAAACTACTTCTTAAATGAATTATCTAAATAAACAGCCATGGAATCCGTTTACACATAGTTATATTTAATAGAGTTCCTTTTAGTATTAAGAAATAAAATTATCATATCTCAGTTATTTGTGGTATTTTCCTATAAAAAGCATTGAAAGTAACATTGACATATTGAGATAGGTTTAAGTGGTAGCTTTACCAGATTATTCAGCGATCGCGAAATAAGGAAATTCCTCACGATTACATTGGCGTCAGATTTGTTATTCCACTGCTTATCGAGGTCATTAACTACCAATATTTACGTGATAATGAACCTGATTGTTTTGGAAATAAGGTTTTATATTAATACCTGTTTTTGTAGGTTATAATGTTTATATGTGTAGATCGCCCCCCATGTTAATGTCGGTCAGATTAGAAAAGAAAAAATAAAGTGCAGTTGATTTTCTTGTTTTATAATTGGTTTAGTTATTACTGTCGGTATTGTTGTAAACAAATGATATTGTTTATGTATTGTTATTTAAATATGATACAGTTTTGAAACAGGATATATTTCATCCGTTATTTGAGGTGATGTAAATGCTCCAAATAGAGTAATGTGCAAAGCATTTAAATTCTTAAACTTCGTCTCTTAACGGATCAATCACTATGCATTAATTTTGTCAAAACCCTTATTATTATTTACTTAGGTTTAGTCATAGATATAATTAATTAATATTTCTATGGGTTAGGTATCCTTTTTATGTTCTGCCCAAAATGTTTTCTGGTCTCCAAAAAGTGTTACAATTTTTGTTCCAAGGCCCTTTCGCGGGCTTAAATGACTTCTTCTTAGCGTCCTCGCGTGACCCCCCCGTCCCTAGCTCATACTGGCCCGAGCCGGTTAAACTAGCTTCCAAACAGTCCCTAAATAATCAATCATTGATCCAGCCCTCCCTTGCTTGAGGTTCGAACCCCGCAGGGGATGACCTTAGCTTTAGTTGCCACCACCCTTATATTTTGTAGTTTCTGGCTGGAGACGTATTAGTGTCTCGCCAACTTAGTCCAATAAAGCAGTGAAAGCCTCCACGAGGCTAACTGCGGCAGCTCTCAACAAAAAAAAAAATCTCGCGTATAGGACACGATGGTAGAATGGATAGTTAAAACATAAGTACTAACGCTATATACCTTTGTTTCCAGTATTGTTCGAGGCATGCCACAACGAGCCCGCGTGCCTGCAGGACCGCGCCGGTCTGGAAGCCATCACGCAGCTCCACAGGCAGCTCGATGATGATGCTAACGGCAACGTTGACCTCAGTGAGAGTGATGATGTGAGTTTATTGAGTTTCCATAGTTTATGTATACTCGTATATCGTAACCGATGTAACTTGGTGACGCTGGCAAAGGATACAAGATATCGTCGTCTCCTTTTGTCCTGCCGTTTTTGTGTACTTGCGTGTAAGTTACGGTCTCGTAGTTTTTTCACACTTGCCCTGCCATGCAGGTCCCCAAATAATATGAAAAAGTTGAAAACAAACTCCTCTTAAATACAATTATTGGCTGGCTTTCTTATCCAGTATGAACCATGCATTAATCGCGCTTATACATAAAGGCTCTCTATTCTTTACTTTCATATAAGTTCATATTACGTTAACCGTTTCGATTAGGTCGTAGGAATCAGTGCTTGTCAAGACCCATGTTTTAGATTGTTTCGTCTCTTTAGAACAAGATCAGGACGTTATTAAGATTTAATTCCCCGATAGCGTGTTCCTTATTGTTTTAATATTGGTTACATAATGTTCCTTAATACTTGAAAACTGAAGTTTCAAATTTCTGATCCTAAATTCTATTGTCCAATCAGTTTCATTAATATGCTATCGTTTCCCTTGATTCCAGTTCCTCCGTGAAGAGTTGCAGTACGACAGCGGGTATGAGAAGCGGCAACGCGCCTTCCACCACAACGATGACATGCACATATCTGTCAAGGAGCTGTGGGAGGCCTGGCTGAGATCTGAGGTAAAACTACTGGTTCTATTTTGATTTAAATTATATGAGACCACCTCTGAGTTATACCCATTAGACGAAAAAATATTAAAAATATTTTTTGAAATCGGTCCACAATTGCTATAGATTACGTATAACAAACATACAAAAAAAATAAACATACGAATTGAGAAACTCCTTTTTTTATAAAGTGAACAATATGTTATGCTAAGCCTTTTGGAAGAGATAGGAATATCCAAAAAACTGTCCAATATTGGATGTAATATACTTACAAGCTTATAAAATTATTTTTTGTATGTGTTAACGGCAGATATATATATACTCGTAAGTTACTTATCAAATATATACAATACACCTACATATTTATATTATTTAATTATGTAATTCTCTATTTGCAGGTGCACAACTGGACGGTTGAGCAGACAGTAGAATGGCTGACGCAGTCGGTGGACCTACCTCAATACAAAACTCTGTTCCTGCAGCACAAAGTCACTGGTGCTACCCTCCCCAGGTAACTGATCATTTGAATGTAAAAAAAAAAGTCTTTTATTTCCAGTTAACACATTAACATGCAAATGTTGTCACCTACCTATAATACTTAGTTAACAAATGATAAAAAAAGAGAAAACTAATATCCATACGCTTAATATACAATTATCTTAATGACTATTTAAATTTTACTAATATTATAATAATAGGCAGTAACATTTTTCTTTACTGTGCTGGAACCCCTCTCAGGTAAAGGCCTCCTCCAAAGCTTTCCATTTCTCTCGGTCATGTGCTATTCGTTGCCATTCTGGACCAGCAATTTTTTTAATATCGTCGTCCCATCTAGTGTACGGTCTTCCTCTATGCCGTTTGCCCGATGGGCCTTTCCATGACGGTTACGTCATGGAAAGGCCCATCGGCCACAAAGGCCTAACTTGCATTGTATCCTTTCTTTCTACCAATAAATTTATTATTATTTATTATGTTATTTCTGAGGCGCCGAACTTCTGATATATACCTATTACCTATATCATATTTTACATTTGTTAATGCCTTTTCCATTTCTATTATTCGTTCGTGTGATTGCAGAGTTCTAACATTGTAGGTTTATGTAGAGTTCTTTTTTATTCCTTTTGGATTTTACTTGGTGCTCATTTTGATCTTTTTGTGATATCTTTGGAGGGTTGTAGTCATATTCTTCCACGGTGACTAGCCGGCTTGGAAGATTTTTCGTTTTTGGCCTATTTTTAATGTAGTTTTGCGCGTGAGAGTGAGAGTGAGGTCTTTAGTTGTTATATGTTATTATTATCGGTTAAACCTAGCTTGAGGAATATGATAGGTGTCAGTGAAAGTGACGACTTAACTTTGTAGCGTCGTCGTAACGGATGATTTATATTGGCACAAGAAAAAGTATCGACATAAATTTTTTTACACTTATAATTTACATATATACTTTATTCAAATTTGAAATGATTCAATTTGTTCTATAAAATCATCTTAAAACTGAAATAATTTTCACTGAAATGTGTCAGAATATTAACCAAGACATACGTAAAAGGTTAAGTCATATTGCAAAAATGTTAGGGACGAGACAACTCGATAGATGTAAATCGATTGAACAAAGGAGTATTTAGTGTTATTTGTTACAAGTTTTTATGGACACAGTCTGAAATAAAGATTATTATTATTATTTATAGATTTTATTAGAAGGTTTCTACCATTTTCTTATTATTATTCAACTTGCAATGTATGTATGTTTGTCCGGGTGTAATCTTGCAACTTAATTTTGAACCAAATCAAATTTTGTTGGAGTCATCTTCTACTGATAGAGCTTAAATTTTGCATGCATGTATAAATCGGATGACAGTGCAATATTAGTATGACATAGAGCTGATCTGATGATGGAGCTGTAAGGTGGCCATAGGAACTCCGTAATTAAACGACGCAACCCCTTCGTGTTTCGGCTCAATTGATTCGTCTTGACGAGTATCTTAGTTGGTAAAAACTCGAATTAGAAATACTTAAAAGTTTAAAATGAAATTAAAGAAAATAAAAAACAAGCTATTAATATGTGTAAAAATTTGTTAATTTTAGTGTTTTTAATTTATTTTTAACTAAACTGAACTAAAGTTCAGTTTTATTTAAAAGTATCGATTTAATAAACTCTTTCCCAGCACTAGTCACACTAGTTTGACACCTATTTGTTTTCCTGATTTACCGATGTGTTAGTCGGGTGTTTATGGAAGAAGTTCAATATGCCCGGTCTTACTGGCCCCTCATTTGAATGTAATAATAATTATGTCCTGGGACAACTCGCACACGACCATCTGACCCCAAACTAGGTAGAGCCAGTGTTAGTGGATCTAGGCAACTGATATTCTTTTTTATAATAATATAATTCTAAAAACATACATATCTACTATTTATTGTTATATGGAAGAAATATATAGAAGCCGTCATCCTTATCCATACATTTCAGTTGAAAGTAGCTTTCGATCTACATTCATTGAAAACGGTGTCAGAAAACTTATTCCCCTTCTATAAAGTATTAGAATTTTCTAGTTTAATTTAAAAATACTATATTTATCATACAACACATTGGCAAGCCTAGATAACAGGGTCTAGTGAGGTTAGAAAAAAGCCCCCATCCCGTGCATTCCCATTAGGTTACCCTAGGCCTTATTTATAGAAATTATTTATGTCCACAATACTTTATTGAGAAAATTATCAACTAACAGTTTCCGGTGATACCTTTTTAGTATTTTGATTAGGTTGACTTGACATGTCCACAATTAAACTGATGAACAATATGCATTTATATTACAACCTCTCTAAATCATATTGAGCTCAAGAGCTGTTGCGACTAGTTTAAAGATTATATAACATACCATCACGCCTGTATCCCCGAAGGGTTAGACAGAGGTGTACCAATGTACACCCACAGTTCGCCGGTATGTTTAGGTCCCATGTAATAGGGGGCGAGCCTATTGCCACTAACCGGGCACGTTTCATAGAAAAACCCAATAACACCTTGGTCGACTTGGGAATCGAACCCAAGACCTCTAGCGTAGCAGTCGCGCTTAGCACCACTAGGCCAACGAGGCAGTAACGAAAGATTATATAATAGTAGGTATTTAAAACATAAAACAAACTTGAATAATTACTTTAAGTTATCATCAAACAATAATAATTATTCTCAAGACAATGATCATAATTATGATGTCAATCTTACTTCGATGAACTTATAATAGCTAGTATTCACTATGTAACGCTGAGCGTTAGATTTCTTGTACATAGTTTTTGTGACGTCATCCCTTCAAAACCTAACAGTTTTTAGTTCTTAAACACATAGCTATAGGTTACATAACTCAAGTATGAATGTGACTTTTTCAATTACATGTGTAATTTTGAAATAGTGCATGCTAAACCTCCATTTAAAATTGCCTATTTTGTGTAGGTTGTTTTTTCGTCTGCAGTTGCATTGGAGAGTAAAATCAGTATTTCCTACTCGTCTCTTCTACTACTTTTCATTAATTTTCTTGCGGGCTACAAGACAGTAAATCGTTTTTTGTTTTTTATGGGACAACACACACCGTTAACCGATCCCAAGCTAAGCAGAGCTTGTGTTATGGTAACCAGACAACTGATAAAATAAATAAAAATAAAATAAAATAAATAAAATAAAATAAATAAATTGTGCTGGGGCTTAATATTGGTTCCAGGATTTAAAACCATGGACATGGGATAAATAATATGAAGTTTGTTACATCAAAAATGGTCAAATAAAATGTGTATATATCGTAATCGCCTTATTTTTGTCACCTAGTTTTGTAGCTATTTCTGTTCACTGCAGTGCAAAGGCTTCTTCCCTCCTTTCATCTCCGCCTGGTTAGGGCTTTGTTGTTTTATATTATTGTCAATGGATCCCAGCTTTTCCCGCCATCTACGTCTGGACTTATCGGGATAATCTCTTGCCACTTACCTTGACCATTTCCGTCGAGTGCCGTACATTCCGGTTTTCAAGCTGTCGCCAGCTCTGAGGGTTCGATCCCCGGGCGGGTTAGAAAATCACTTTTACACGACAAAGATGTAATGTTCACATTTATTATTTATTAATTGATTGAGGGACGGGGTCGTTAGCTTGGCCCATTGTTCGCCTGACCTCTATACAGAGTATATTCTCATCGTTATTTCCCCTCAGATTGGCTGTGAACAACATGCAGTTCCTAAGCAACGTGCTGGGCATCAAGGATCCCATCCACAAACAGAAGCTGACGCTCAAGGCCATGGACGTCGTGCTCTTCGGCCCCCCTAAAGGTAACGTACGATACTGTAACTGTTACTCTCATAAGACATATTATGTATTAACATCAAAGACGAAATCAAGACAAATAAAAGTTAAAGTTAAAAAACATAAGAAATATCATCCGGACACATAACTGGTTACAAAAAAAACATTTTCTTTCCCCATAATGAAAGTTATATCTCTAGGCATACTATATCTGACAGTTATATCCAGTTGACCAAGACCTGGAAGGAAATTATCAAATTAGACTAGATAAAATTAAGGTATTATTTAGTATTAGGTGCCAGGAGTGCCATTTTTCATACATACATATAATCACGCCTCTTTCCCTGTAGGGGTAGGCAGAGACCACTTCTTTCCACTTGCTATGATCCTTAGACACTTGTTTCGCTTTGTCCACTTTCATTATTCCCTTCATACATGCTGTTCGGTTTATGGTACTCTTGACCTGGCCTTTTTCATTCACACTCGCCTTATACACTTTTTTCGTCAATCGTTCTTCATTCATTCTGTCGGCATAGCCAAACCGTCTCAGCATACCTTTCTTAATTTTTGTCTCAACATCCATCATCTGACATACTTCATCCACCTTACCATCTATTCCTCCTGTTACATTCAACTTAGCGAAGCGGCTCTCCATTGGCTGGCACTGGCATTTTAGGTTATAGAATATTATGCATTGCAATTGCTATCTCTTTCCTCATTTTGTTTCTTTAATTTCTGTTCTACAAGAAATATTATTTTTTGCGTTCGGTCACCGATCACAGACGCGAAGTAGCGCTATACTGTCTTGTCGTTCTATATGAGAATAGTAAATACATTCATTTTTTGTCTTTTTGGCCATCTGCTTATAAAAACATATCAAAAGTCAAATATAAATACCCATATTTTTTATAGAATACATAGCATTTTCTTTCTTATTTGTTCCGAGAAGAAATACCAATACAAGTGTAACATTTACATTTAAAACAAAAATTTTATTACGAATTTATGTTGTTACTACATGGTACCCATATTCTCATATGGTACGTTCATATGTACGGTAATACACATTACCTATACTAAAGCCAATCTGGAAAGAGAATGAAACGTTATTACTAATTACGCAATTATCAACTTTGACAACATGTGTTTAAGTTCATTTTAGAATGACAAATATTACCGAAAACGGCCTAAAAGTAATTTGAATGTGATGGAAACTGAACTGTTAGTCATTGAATTAAGGTTCATAATCCCAAAGCACGGTCATTATTTCTTGAATGTGGCTGATATATAGGCATATATTATTATGTAAGCCTCTCTGTGAACTTGCCACACCTTTTAATGTACATATTTAAACAGGTTTTATATTATATCAGATTCTTGAAAATCAATTAAGGGTATTACCTTGCCCAATGACCTTGAAGATTTGATCTGTGTACTGGTATTTTTTATTCTAGCGCCATCTACCGACCAACGACCATACTACAATAAAAAAAAGTGGAGATTAAGCAAGAACACAGATGTGTCGCAGAGTTTTCATAATTTTTGCCTATTTTATTCGCTCTCTGAGAGACCTAATGTTGTTCCTCTAGTTATTGTTGTCTTGTACGAGGAATACGAGGATCTGCCTACATCATAATTTATATTTATTTTGAACTACACGATGCACTATTACTTGAGCACGGGTGCTACTACATGATGAATTCTGAAGGTCTGATGATGACCAGGTAAGTACTTATTGGTTCTCAGTAACGGGAATAGTTAGGATGACCTAGCTTTCAACATTTATCTACTAGAGCACGGGTGCTGCTACATGATGAATTCTGAAGGTCTGATGATGACCAGGTAAGTACTTATTGGTTCTCAGTAACGGGAATAGTTAGGGTGACCTAGCTTTCAACATTTATCTACTTGAGCACGGGTGCTGCTACATGATGAATTCTGAAGGTCTGATGATGACCAGGTAAGTACTTATTGGTTCTCAGTAACGGGAATAGTTAGGATGACCTAGCTTTCAACATTTATCTACTTGAGGACGGGTGCTACTACATGATGAATTTTGAAGGTCTGATGATGACCAGGTAAGTACTTATTGGTTCTCAGTAACGGGAATAGTTAGGATGACCTAGCTTTCAACATTTATCTACTAGAGCACGGGTGCTGCTACATGATGAATTCTGAAGGTCTGATGATGACCAGGTAAGTACTTATTGGTTCTCAGTAACGGGAATAGTTAGGATGACCTAGCTTTCAACATTTATCTACTTGAGGACGGGTGCTACTACATGATGAATTTTGAAGGTCTGATGATGACCAGGTAAGTACTTATTGGTTCTCAGTAACGGGAATAGTTAGGATGACCTAGCTTTCAACATTTATCTACTTGAGCACGGGTGCTGCTACATGATGAATTCTGAAGGTCTGATGATGACCAGGTAAGTATTTATTGGTTCTCAGTAACGGGAATAGTTAGGATGACCTAGCTTTCAACATTTATCTACTTGAGGACGGGTGCTACTACATGATGAATTTTGAAGGTCTGATGATGACCAGGTAAGTACTTATTGGTTCTCAGTAACGGGAATAGTTAGGATGACCTAGCTTTCAACATTTATCTACTTGAGCACGGGTGCTGCTACATAATGAAAACATTATAATATATAGATAAAGATAGTAGCCGATTCTCAGACCTACTGAATATGCATATAAAATTTAGTAAAAATCGGTCAAGCTGTTTCGGAGGAGTATGGTAACTAACATTGTGACACGAAAATTTGATACAAAGATAAAATCCAAAAAGTAGTATAAAAGTGAAATATTTCGATTTTACATGCCATTATTCTATAAACTATTTTAATAAATAAATAAATTTAATATTATTTTTGAAACGTATTCATATTTACCTATCCATAATATCAAGAAAATATTTAGATATTTTTATACCTATAATCATACAAACATGAATTTTAGGCTCCGTCATACTTGCGAAACGAAGAAAGGGGCGGGGCGCGGAGCGTCGGCTCACAAAACATCAAGTCGCGCGCGAGCCTCCGTTGCCAACGCAAACGAAGCGCGCGCGCCTCCTTCGAGCGCTTTGAAGCCCTGCCGCGCCGTTTTGGCGCGCGATAGCTAGTGTAACTAGGGTCACTACTTACAAATATTTAAGTCATGAAAATATTTATATGTACCTATATGGTACTTTATTATGTTATATTATTATATTATTCTTCAGGTAAATAATGATTGATGTTTATTTGGGTACATATTTTAATATCGAAAGTTAAAATACCTACGTTTAAAATGTCCATATTCAAAACATCGAAAACATAAATATCGAATGACCATAATATAACCTATTACAAAATAGAACCGAAAATAAGTCTTATATGGTTTTCTTATGGACCACACGGGAATCACCAGCTTTCAAATAAAGAAGGAATCATTAAAATTATTAAAATCATAAAAATGTTTTTTTTTTAAGTCGGTTAAAAATTAAAATTGTTTAGATTCGACTTGAAATACGGTTGAATATAATTAACATCATAATTATGTACAAAATAAATATAAAAATATAGTAATACATTTTGTAACATTTATAAGTTTATATTTTATTTTACCAAGTCGTATAATTACAAGCTTGCTAACCCTGACTATAGTTACTCACACAAGAGCGCGTGTCCACACTGTCCAGGTATTACAACTACAAAAGGCTCACCCGCTTTTGTGATAAAATAACTATACCCATATTGATAGTTAGATAGTTAGGCCACATGAGTAGATAAACGGAACAGAGGCAAAGCTTCGAACAACCGCTCGAATCGGTTGCACGCACACAAGCGCGCGGGGCATGTGTGCGTGACCACTGGCCGCTTGTCACATACGCGGCGAGACTGGAAAAAACCAGTTTACGCTGGCACAGCCAGTGTACAATCTAAGGGTCAGTCCGACGCACGCTGTTTGTTTTGTTAGTTGCAAGTTTAAGTTTTTATAAGTTTAGTTGTAAAAACGTGGTATTATATTAATAATAATGGTTGTTTATTGTACCGTGTGTATGAATAATAATAGAGAAAACAAAAATATATCATACTTTAACTATCCCAAGGAGTACAATTAGGTAAGTAAATATTTGGTTATTACTTTTTCAAGCAAGTACCTTTATTTTATTGTATGATCCTTTTTATAATAAGAAGAGAGTAATTTGTACAACACGGTAGGTATTTTTTATTAAAAAAAAAACAAAAATTATAAAAAGAAAATTCTTAGAGTAAGTAATTTGTAAACTATTATATCATACTATTATATATTCTATTATACTGACTATTAAAACTATTTAAAAAACGTTTTGTTTGATTTGTCTTCACCTATTGTGACAACCCTAACAAAATAGGTAACAATTTTGCACGTTCTTAAGAAGCTTTGCCTCTGTTCCGTTTATCTACTCATGTGGTTAGGCCATTCGAAACTCTGTACTTTCGATATTTAGGTATTTCGATGTTACTATTGTAGATACAACATTATAAACTTTCGTTATTTTTAACCAACTGTAAAAAAGGAGGAGGTACACAATTCGAATGTATTTTTTTATGTTTGTTACCTCATAACTTTCGACTGGCTGAACCGATTTTGATAATTCTTTTTTTATTCGAAAGCTGGTGCTTTTTGGGATCTATAAGAAATAAATATGTGACTTATTATGAAGTCGTTTTTTATGTAAGAATTATAATTTTCGTTGAAATATAACTACTTTTACTTCTACTTTTACTTTTACTTCTTTATGCTGGATTAAATCCCTTAAAAGCATCAAGTGTTATTTTAAGACAATTTAAGTCATATTTCTTTTTGCATTTATCATTTGAGCATTCTAGAAAAGCCCTGTTTGTTATTGCCGAATAACAAGCATTACAATTCGCCATTGTTGCCATTACAATTGGTTTAACTGTCCAATAGTCAAATTCTGTGCGAAAAATTAATCAAACTGTGCAAAGAAAAATAAAAAATAAACACAAAAAGTCAGATTGCTAGGTCGAGATTTGAATTCAAGACCCTATTCAATGTTAGTCACCCAACGTCTGTTACCGCTATGCTATCTGTACACTTAGCAGTTACGTCAAATAGCACATTCACTCATAGCAGCTATTTATAAAAACGTTATGCCGGTGGATTAAATTTTTGAAAAAAATGTCAATGTCCTGCAAGCTTGTATAAAAAATCACTTATAACTAAAATTGTTATTTGTTTATATTGAATTAGTTTAAAAAAATATAATATATTATATTTTTTTATGTCCCTTGACACCTCTCAACTTTTTATTATTAGTTAAATTAAATTATTAAATATTTTTTTTTTATTATTAATTTAATTTAATTAACTTAATAAATTAATAATTAACTTAATAATAATAGAATTTAATTAAGTTAAATTTAATATAATTAATTTATATTTAATTTAAGAATTAAATTAATTTAAATTTAATTAAATCAAATTTATAATTAATTAATTTTAATTTAATTAATTTAAACAAAATTTTATTAATTTAATTTAAGAATTAATTTGAATTGAATTTAATTAATTTTTAAAAAGTTTCTGTTTTTGCAAAAAGTGTCATGCCAAGTTTTCGTGAGAATTTTTTCCGTCTAGCCCCCTTTCTCAACGCGCGATAAGTAACTTCGTTTCAACAATAAAAAATAAAAGCACTAGTAAATAATGTACTCTTTATGGTAGGTACCATAAAGAGCAGCTTACACCAATAGTTTTGGAGAGCTCGGCCACGCTTCACCTTACATTTATTCTTATATTAGGCATAGTTAGCCTTACTCTATGACAGGTTCAAAAAACTAAACGAAATTACAAACTACTTTTCATATATTTACAAACTTAATTTCTGTTGTTTTTTTACGAAATATTTATATTTATACTATTTACAATATGATTTCATTCAAAAATCATTCAAAACTAGTAGTTTTAGTTTTTATTCGGAAAAAATAACGCGCGTACAGTCCACCCGTCACAAGAGTCATCGAGACACTGATCATCAGTGTCTCGATGACTCTTGTGACGCTGATGTATCGCTTCCGAGTACGCGTCACAGGCCGTAGCGGGGGTGCTTCAGCGGGGTATTGGTTAGGATTCGGGTTTTTATTCATTTTTAAGA
Source organism: Autographa pulchrina (assembly GCA_905475315.1). Lineage (NCBI taxonomy): Eukaryota > Metazoa > Arthropoda > Insecta > Lepidoptera > Noctuidae > Autographa > Autographa pulchrina. The sequence continues at coordinate 7,731,039 of FR997775.1, forward strand.
AATGTGAGAAGAAATAAGAAAAAAAAAACAATACAAATTGTGAAATACGTCATTACACATTTTATGGTACAAAATTCACGCCAAACTATTGAGCCGTTACTGAGATAATTTACAATTTACGTTGAAAAAGGCCCCATTTAATAAATTTTTTTTCCAATTTTGGGAAAGTTTATTAAAATTTTAAACAATACAATTTATTTATGATAACCTTAAGTATATCATATATTTTTTATATGGAAAACGAACGAGAGGATTCATCTAAAATTTTCTTTAAAGTTACAGTGTTTTTGGGATTTGAGCGGGGTAATCCCCTTAATCATTGAAACCTGTTCTCTAGGCCTCGTTAGAATTCACTTTATTGTATTATTGTAGACTACAGCAAAAACGCTTTTGGCTTGACTGATTTTGTGTACACACATATTAATACGTAGCTATTGTCTGATATAAGATAATGTAAAAAAATGGTCTTAAGTAAGGCTTATTGTATAGAGAATTAGGTACACCGACTACAACGCCACCTGCCGGGTCGAAATGTGTTTTCAATCTATCTAGGTCACCAAATGGGTCCAGTCTTTTAAGAGGGGCTAGCTAGGTCATAAATACATACACAGAAGTATTATATATTTTAAGATAGGTTACCTACGTAGTTATATTTTCTGCCCTTGTTATTTGAAAACTGCTAAGAAGTGTTTCCTATTTTCTATGTCCCTTTTTATCTTCTACTGTCATTGTGTATGTCTTTTAAAGGAAAATGAAAAAATTAATTAATGAAATGAGGACATTTTTTTGTTTGTATTACTTTTGTTTTTTATCAAAACTTGTTTTACTAATTAATGATGTCTTCAACTTCAAGTATATTATATTATATACTAATACTTAATCCAATGAATAAGTGAGTGAACCGTAAGACCTGTAATTAACTTTCACTGGAATCAATTTACTTACATAAATTGCAGCTATATTTTAATTAAATTGTACATCATTTAAAATATGACCTGAAATTAAAAAAAAGAATGTGTCAGCTGCCAGTTAACCTTTGGGTCGCCAGGTATTCTATTTACTTATTATTTATATAGTTTCCTTTTTTAACCGACTTCAAAAAGGAGGAGGTACTCAATTCGACTGTATTTTTTTTATGTTTGTTACCTCAGAACTTTCGACTGGGTGAACCGATTTTGATGGTTCTTTATTTTTATTTGAAAGGTGGTGCTTCCAGTATGGTCCCACTTTAAATTGGTCTTTAATTTGGTCCAGTTATGACAGTGAGATCCATAAGAAAACCACATAAGACTTATATTGAAGTCGGTTTTTTTTGTAAGAATTATTATTATTTAAAATTTATTTTTAGTCTATATTTATCACGTTACTCTACGTTGTCGAAAGACGGAAAAGAGCAAAGAGTGTGAAACCGCGAGGCACAGCTAGTATTACATAAAAACTAAATAAGTATACCGCTGAACAGTATTTTTACAACAAACCGTTTTTCTCTTGAAACTAGGTACCATGTTTATTTTTTACCGCCAATGATTCGGCGTAATCGTTATTTAATGTTCAAATAACGTAATGATATGACCGCATCTAATTGCAAAATTGTATTTACAATGTTCTCTTACGTAATTTACAAAAATAAGTTAATTTTATGTCTTTAGACGGTTTTTTTTTTAGGTTTTCTGCACATAAAAAAATACTGAGAACATAATATTCAAATAAGCTTGCTAAGCCACACTTTATCTATACATATAATAAATCTGTAGAAAAGTAATTTTTGTACATTGAAGAAATTGAAAAAAAAAATAGCCAGCGTGTTAAAGGATAACTAACAGAACCCATTTCCATCATTTTTGAAATTTTTGTCTGTTTGTCTGTTTGTCTGTTTGTTTGTGCACACATCACGTAAAATCTACGAATTCAATGCAGACAATGTTTATATACAAAAATTATACACAACTTGAGGTATAACTTAGTTTTTGTTTCATCGAAATCGGTTCACTCTATCAAAAGATATGATTAATTTAGTGAGTTCAAGAAGTAAAATATTACCACACGCAATTCAGTACAGTAATTGCATAACAACTCTCTTTTGCGGGGGGTCAGATTTTATGTTACAGTATCAAACATAAACTACTTAATCGAATGGTGTAAAAAATTGAGAGGTTGTTTTCAAGAAATCGTAGATGGTTGTTAGCTATGTTGAAACATGCTATTGAATCTAGCTGATAAGGGGTGGAGCTTTAAATTTCCAAAATCATTTTCTCAACTGCACACATAAATTGGCATTATTGACAGATAAACAAGAGGGTAACCATGGCAGACTGAGGTAGCCATAGCAATCTTCAATTTGATTAGTACCTATATTTTAGTGAACTAGCTATCGAAGTAAACAGCTTGGCGGTTGAACGATTGGAAATGAGTGATCTTGCTGCAAGTTCAAATCCGGTTGTTAATGTTTGTATTTTTTTCATGCGTCCATTTTCTTATATAAGTTTGAATTTTTTGATACCCAAGTTCAAATCTCAGTAGAGATAACTCTTTTTGTGTTTTACTAACGTATCTTTTTTAAGTAATAAAAATATTTGTAACATTTTGTTGTATTTTTAGTCGCAATAAACGACATCTTTAAGTCGTGAATTTTTTCTCAACCGATATATAAACTTACAATTATTTAGTGTTTGTATTTACTAATCTCCGTAGGTAAGTTTGTTCCTCATTGCTGATCATGGAGGAACAAACGTGCATGGCATATACCGTAAAGTGATTCAGGCGTAAATGTCCTGGCCATTTGCCTGGAAATTTACGCATTCGCTTCTGACTTGAAAACGTAAATAGATCACTTTATAGTTGGTTAAAAACTTTAATCCACTTTCAAACTATTTTTCCAACATAATGTGTAATGTTTTCTACTGGTCATCTATATTATATTCCATGGACAAGATCTTTTTGCATTTGTTATTTATTTTCTTTTACCCAAAAACCCAATGATCTTTTTATCACACAATCTTTAGTATGTACTACCTCTTTAATATTCTTTAAAAGGTAGCTTGCTTCTCATGTAGGTTTTTATGCGTACATGATGTTTTATTTATGTGTTTAAATTTCATAAAGTTTTTGTACCCTATTACCGGAGGGTTGGGCCAAAACCCTAAATAAAATAAACTTTCTATCGCATTCTCTACATTTTAAAATATATACGTACGGTATTTAAGCCCATCACCTTATGCTGCACCTTACACTTAATTAAGCGAATTGTACAGGATACAGCCTCTGACTTTGATCAGGGTAGAATGAGATTGTCCTTAGACGGCTATTACTTAATCTTTCCAAACAAATAATTTTAAACACAGTTTTGGTAATTCTGCCACTGCGCCTCTCAAACCGTACGTCAACTTTTTGTAACTACCTCCTCTTTCAGTTTCATGGGTCTCATGTCAGTCACTGCCTATCTGATATCCACTCTCAATTTAACGGCGTAGTTCAATTTCGAGGTTTCGCACCAAAACCTCGCGCCCTGTAGTCTCACTAGGGACTACGGTACCAACGAGAACTATAGCATAAAAAATGGACTAATTTGTTTTTATGGATTCGGTTTTTGGGTGCCCTTTGCCATTTACTGCCTAGAGCGACAGCTGCTTTTACTTTAACTCAGAGTTGGCGCTGCCAGTAGACTCAATACCAAAACATTGACCTTCAATTATTGTAACCAACTGGGTAAAGCACAAAAGAGAAAACATACTACATATATAAAAAAGAAGATGAAAGAGTCAGTTCATATTTTGGACATTGACATCGAAAGCCACTATGAAAATTATATTTTTTTCTCACGGTTCTGGACTTGGAAGATAAATCTAAAATTTTTAAACAAAGTAGCATCAAAACCAATCCTTATAATTTTTAGAGGTAAGCTAATTATATAATTATGACGATGGTACTTTTTTATTTTGAGAATTTATACAAACAGCAACATTTGTGACAAAATTTACTCGGCAGTAGGCAGTTCGTGTTAGTGGCCCTCTATATCACAGTCAAATATTTATTAATAAAGATGAATGGTAGGTATATAAGCGAACAACGTCGCGGGTACAGCTAGTATTAAAATAAGCACGTATTATTTTACTTGCAGTAGGTACCTAAATAAGCCTGTCATTAGCAACTGTAAAAATAAGTGATTGGGACTTGGGTTCAATGACCTCGTATGAAAAGTTGGCGTGAAATAGCGACCAATGGAGTGCAATCGTGATCTCTTACTAATGCTATTCAAGATACATATTATCGGATATTTTGGACATGTTTCTTATGATATTTTAAATAATAATGATTAATTAAGTACTCGACTTCTACTTGATCCTTAAAAAAATATCTTCACTATGTCACTTGTCTCTGAATAAACCCTTAAAGTTATACTATCACCAATTTGCAACATCTAAAAATAACTGGCATTATAACCGACTTAAAATGGAATCTCCGAATACAACAACAGCTCTCCGAAGGTCATTGTGTAGCTATTAAAACACGTCAATACAGTGCAAAAAACGTTTCATTATGTGCCCCGATAATAGATCTACAACCATTGTTGGATGTTGATAAGGGTTCGTACATACGTGACGATTGTAATGCGACTGCGACACGACTGGCGGCGTGTGATCGACGTAGTGATACTTACCTATCAATCGGCCGCTTAGAAAATGCGTTCCTGACACAATATGCCAGTTAGTCTTCATTTGTCCAACTACCTCGTTGGCCTAGTGGTGCTAGGCGCGACTGCTACGCTAGAGGTCTTGGGTTCGATTCCCAAGTCGACCAAGGTGTTATTGGGTTTTTCTATGAAATTCTCAGTATCAGGTCGGAGTTTGGATTTGTGCCCGGTTAGTGGCAATACCCCCTATTACATGGGACCTAAAGATACCGGCGAACTGTGGGTCTACATTGGTACACCTCTGCCTAACCCTTCGGGGATACAGGCGTGATGGTATGTTATGTATGTTATGTTATGTCTTCATTTGTATGTGAAAATAAAAAACCTTGTTCAGTATATTATTTATTGTTACCGGGCATATCCTATAACTAATCACTGTGACTGTGATTATTATAAGACATCTTCGTTTGTAGGCCAATTATGTGATAGTAACTTATGTTGAGTAAATTCTTCGCCACATTAAATATCTTATATGTTATATCTTCCTGTTGACCACCACGTATCAGGGGCCCGAGTCCGCTATTTTAAGTAAGTGAGTGGCGGGTTAATAAACGTTCCAGTGTACTTGTTATTGTGCCTAATTTTCGTATTCAGATAAGAACAGTCCCTTGCAATCCTACAATGACACCAGTGGCAAGTAGGTGTACATTTTTCATTAAAATAAAATTATCTGAATACGAAAATTAGGCACAAAAACAAGTACACTGGAACGTTTATTAACCCGCCACTCACTTACTTAAAATAGCGGACTCGGGCCCCTGGTACGCAATCACTCAACAACTGTACTTATTAAAAACTAGCTATGCCATGCTACTGTATAGGAGAAACGAGAGGAGTTTTAGATAGCTTTTCCATTTACCTTTCTGAACCTTTGCCTTGTTCTGCTTAGTTTAGGAGCCAGTATTACATCGACATGACATGCATTTAAGACTCATTCTGTTGAATAAATGATAGTCCCCAAATAGACAAGATATATCTAGATACTTTTATCACACACGTCTGTGTTGTTATTGTAGGTTTGTATTAACGTTTTGTTAATACGTTACTAGCTTTTGCCCTCGATATCTGTAGAAAAAAAGTACCTTAATAGTATGCCCTTTCGTTTTGCCCATTGTTTAGTTTTAGCGTCTGCACTAAAATATTTGTGTAGAGTAAAATACCTGTTTTGTATAAAGGTAATGTTTGCATGTAAAATTCCATTTGTAAGTTAAATTTACACGAGTATATCTGAAAAGCGTAAAAAGCATTGATATGTTCAATATTCGTTACGCCTGTCAGGTGTGTTATTTAAGTTTTTTAATTCTGCTATAAGTATTATGAAAATGGTCGAATAGTTACTTTCCGTAGTAATCTATGTTTGTTAATATTTATTCATAACGTTGTGTAAAATGTCACAATCCTACCCGCCCGGCGCGGCGTCACATAGGTAGACTCAACATTCATTTATCACACACACAAACCTTCGTTTTAAATCACTCTATTGGTGAAAACTATATGAAAATCCTGTTAGTTAGGTAGCAAGTTCGGTGCTATGTTTAATCATATAACTAGCGACCTGCCCCGGCTTCGCACGGTTTTCGTAATTTATCGGCTTTTCTGAACTATAATATGTACACGTAAACCTTTCTCTTAAATCGGGACGGGCCTGTTGGTCTAGTGGTTAGTGACCCTGACTGCTATACCAGAGGTCGTGGGTTCGATTCCCACCCAGGACAAATGTTTGTGTGATGAGCACGATCATTTGTTCTGGTTGTCTGGGTGTAATTTATCTATAATATGTATGTATTTAGCAATATATAAGTATGTTTATCAGTTGTCTGGTTACCATAACACAAGCTCTGCTTAGCTTGGGATCAGATAACCGTGTGTGAGTTGTCCCGGAATATTATTATTATTATAAATCACTCTATCTATTGCTGAAATCTGTTAAGCGAACAGACAGTGGCAGCGACTTTCTCTTATACTATGTAAAGATGTAGGTATAGTTAGATATGAAGTCATTCAGGTCATTAGACGAGTCTAGGTTCAACATTTAAAGTCATAATATTGTTTGTGTATGTATAAAAGAGATATCCTTTCTCCGTACGATTGAAAAACAATGGACTTGTCCTACAACCTTGTTTACAGATATCGAATGCATTGTCTGCAGTCGGTGTGTGTGCACTTAACTTTAAGGTCATCATTGTTTTTACATTGCCTCGTAGAATTTACACGCCAGCGCCATTTATATGGCTGAAAATTATAAAGCCTTGTCTTTGGAAACTGATGATTCGAATTTATTTTTCATATGCTCTGGGTAGTCCGTTTGCAGAAAAAATGATTTCATTAATCTGATAGGTTGGTAATATTTGCTCTTTATTATGTAGGTCGTTTTTAAATCATCATTTAAATGATAAAAATATAACCAGCTTATAAACGTCCCCACCGCTCTAATGACCACATGCCTGTCACATATACAGTGGGCACGAGCATTGATTACTACGCGTGCTCATTGCGGATTGGCGATTGCAGACGATTTTAATCATAATTTTTTTTTGTATTATCGGGTTCCCTTCAGCCAAGCAGCTAGTGGTTTGAGTATTTCATACATTTATCCGTCAACATGAACTTTTTTTTCAATTACATAGTTAGGTAACTTATTTATTTATTTAGAGCCTGAACTGTCCCACTGCTGGGCAAAGGCCTTCATTTCCTCTCTCCACACGTTCCTGTTGCGAAGTAGTTGTTGCTACTCCTTTTTGTATGCGTCCAGTTCATCCCTCCATCTCCCCCTATGTCTTCCATCCTCGGAGTTCGGCTCACGGATAACTTAAGCAACTTAATGAGAAAATTCTGTTAATCATTCATGGGTTAGTAGGTTAAGTTAGCTTGTTTAAATGCCACGTGGAAATCATACTCGAAGCAACACATGATTACGTTTTAATCGCTTTACGAAGGGTATTGTTCTTCGGTAGCAACAACTTTTGTTTATTTTTTTCAATATCGATAGCTCCTTAGTATTCGATTCGTTTTTAGTCAAAATACACGTCACATATAAATTGTGTTAATTAGGGTTAAAGTAACTATATTTTGTGGTTGTGAAATGTGTCAATGATGATGAAGAGGGATGTCAGTAGTAATTTGAAGGAGTATTTTTTCCTTCATTAATAAGGTAAATACTTTATGGATTGGACATTTCTCTATTGGACAGTTCTCAACTTAATTCATTGGTTTCTTCTCTAAGTGATTAATATTTATTTATTACTTGCGATAGTAATAAATAAATATTAATCACTTTTTTTTCATAATAATTCATTTAATAATTCTTTTTCACATTGTTTTGACTAACTTCATAATAAACCTTTTTATTGAAACTACTAAGCCATTTTCCTTGTACGTGGCCTTAAAAACGTTTTTTAAGTTTTCGGAGATGCCCAAAATACAAATGTATCCTAATGATTTTAAAGTAGTATGCACTGAACATAGTAAATACAATAAAATTCTGTATGATGTATATGATTACTCAAAAAGTACCGAATATAACCGTGTAAACTTTATACAGGGTGCTAGGGAAATGCGTGGTCATGTTTCAAATACAAAAAATGCTGGAACACATTCTAGGCTTTTTAAAAATTGGACCTGAATATTGAATTAATAAAAAAAATTGTACCTCCGTTACCTATTTTTGATCAGCTGATATTTTTATTGTAAGGCCGATTTGTGTTTTGGGATTTAAATAGTGTCCTTGAAGTAAGTTGTTCATCTCTATAGGCAGAAGCAGTATTTCAAATATGACTACGAATTTTAGTAGCACTCTGTATTATACATACATTAGGGCGTTTTTCCTTGTTTTCTACATATACATAAAAACAAGGCAACCACTGTCCATGTTCTTTTATAGCAATGACACTGATTTTAATAAGTTGTCGATTCTCACAAAGTACTTACCTAACTGATAAACTATAATTAATTATGCGAAAGCGATGCCTCGAAGGAATAATAAATTAAATTTAAATTGTCTGTCGTCATGCAAACTTTTTAATGTCATTTAACAATATTGTTTAATAGAGAAAAACAACTTGAATTATTATACCTATAATTCTCTTAATTTATTTTCCTTTAAGTTTGTTTTTTCTAAGTTCTTTGACCGACTTTGACACTAGGTTGACCATTAACCACACGAAATAGTTTTTTTGTGTATTTAATAACAATACTAACTAGCCTGTCAGTGACCCACAATATTTTTTGATATACAAAAGTCGTGCATTGATAAAGTTAGTTATTCTTATTCGTTAATCAGCTAGTCTTACCCCCGAATAAGCAAAAACTTAAGGACCTTAAATGTTTACTTTACGCCTTAAAGCGATAAATAAATAAATGCGGACAACATCACATACATTGCTCTGAACCCAAAGTAAGTAGCTAAAGCACTTGTGTTATGGAATTCAGAAACAACGAAGGTACCACAAACACCCAGACCCGAGGCAATGTAGAAAAGTTTATTTCTACATTGACTCGTCCGGGGATCGAACCCGGGACCTCAGAGCTAGCGACACCTTGAAACCGGTGCGTACGCCACTCGACCACGGAGGTCGTCAAAATAGATAGAGAAACCATGAGTTTTAGCGTGCCACTTAAAATTGAGTTGCCCTTAAGTATTTACAAACGTTATGCCACACGCTGCGACACAACCAAATCGCTTTATTCCTCGTGTGTACAATTATATTCAATACAATAAAAGCAGATTAAAACGACCCATAGTTTGCGGTACGACTAGAATGCATGGAACGTAATGTCAGACCGCACGTTATTACTACTTTAAACGTGTTATTAAATCACATATTTAGTAGAGGCACCATTTATTGTGTTTTTTTTTTCGAGACTAGTTCTATTGTCTCGAAACTGTCTCTATGACATTTTCACAAAATAAAAAAAATCTATTTATTAAAAATATATTAAAAGCTGTATCGCTTTGTGAAAACGAATTCGTAATTATTTTAATATTGAGATACTTACAAGCATTTAAATATTGCGAATTAAACAGACTATAAAATGTAACATCAATTGTTAAATCTTACTTATCTGCGGGTACTACAAAACACTTTTTGCGAAATAGTGATAGATTATGCTTTATCTACTCGGTTAATTTTTTTTAACAAGTTATTTCAGTCTTCCTTAAACAAAAATATCCTATCCTACCTATCCTACGGGCGGGCCTATCTGACGGGCCTGTTGGTCTAGTGGTTAGTGACCCTGACTGCTATACCGGAGGCCGTGGGTTCGATTTCCACCCAGGACAAATGTTTGTGTGATGAGCACGATCATTTGTTCTGGTCTGGGTGTAATTTATCTATAATATGTATGTATTTAGAAATATATAAGTTAGTTTATCAGTTGTCTGGTTACCATAACACAAGCTCTGCTTAGCTTGGGATCAGATAACCATGTGTGAGGTATGAGATGTCCCGGAATATTATTATTATCCTACGTGTATATCTTCCTTAAAGAAATACACGTAGGTAATGTATCAATATTTCGATGGTAGTCAAATACACCAATTGTTGAGCTTTGCCCTCCTAGCATCCTTGATTGCCACCCACACGGTATACACCAGTCGCTAGTCGCGTAACGTGTTATAAGGATTGACTCCATAGCTTCTTAAATGTATGAGGTAAAATGTTTTATGTGCAAAATGCTTTGAAGGTCAAGTATCGAAGTGATGTTTTATTACACAGGTTTTTTGAGGCTTTTGTTTGCGAACATTCGGTATTTTTATAGTTACATACGTCCGTAGTCTTTAATTAATTTAAAAGATTAAAGCAACTAGAGTCAGTAGATTTTAACGTAACTTTTCTTAAGCGCCTTTTTTGGTTTATCTATACATATAAAAATGAATTGCTGTTCGTTAGTCTCGCTAAAACTCGAGTACGGCTCGACTGATTTGGCTAATTTTGGTATTGAATTATTTGTGGAAGCCCAGGGAACCTTCCCTGGGCTTCCTTAAACCTTTAAAAGGTGAATAAATATGAAATTGTTCGGAACTAAATAAAAAAAAAACAATTTGTTTTAAGTTCATTTTATACAAAAGTTTAGACTTATTTATCGATTGAGGCAGTACGAAGTCTGCCGGGTCAGCTAGTGAGAAATAAAAACATTTTGACCCTGTAGCGTATTATATTATTCAGACACCTAGGAAAACTATGAAAAAAAGACTTCTACATAACTGCATAAAAAAAATGATTTATTATATTTTTCTTGTAACATTTTTTTAATAAAACTTACTTAGCCACCTAATATCATAAATTACCTAATGTCAATGTACACTCGTTGTCGTATGACTCACATAATTAGTTTGCGATGAGACACTCAAATTCAAAGAAGGTAATAAATATGATATACACGTACATATCAACGTAACTATTTTATAATCTCCAGTAGTTGCACGCCAGGTCAAAGTCACGTTAACTATGATTATTGCTGACCTGTATGATAACAATAAAGGTGTACCTGTGTATGATGTAATATAGAAAAATAAGTATTATACAACTTGTATCGTTGTATTTTTCATGAAAAAGATAATAGATCCTTTGTTTTGGGCGATAATATTATTTTTTACACTAAAAATTGAGAAAAATAATAAGTACCGTAGTTTAAATTAAGTCAAAAAATAATACAAAAATTAAAGTCGGTTAATAACATATAAAGTTTTTTCTTTTAGGCATGTATGAATGAATCCTGTATCAATATTTATGAAAAAGTAGAATTTGGATAAATATTTAGGCTTTATATGTGGTATGCAAAATAGCAATGTGATGAAAAAACGGCAAAAAAAATTGCAAGAGGCTAGGCGGCGAAAAAATAAGTTATATCTAGGTAAACAAATAAACAACTTAGTTGCAATAAATATTGACCTCGAGGTTCTATTTTAACCTCTACATTTTGCGTACCCAAAACTGTTTTTGAATATTAAAGATGATGTAGGTAGTGTAAAATTTTAAATACTTCATAGCACGATTTAATCGTAAGTAGCACAAGTCTGCCATCCCCATGTTTGTATCAGCAAATGTATGACAACTGGTTTTCTTAGATATTACACGTGTATAAATAACATTAGCTTGTAAGGAAAATACAAATTAGTTTACACTAAATAAGCAAGTCTCACGTTTTGCAAAATGATGGTGTCAATGGCGTTACATCACAAATTACAAGTATGATTTAGCTTCATTCAAACCTGAGTTTTGTTAGCAGTAGATGTGTGTTAGTCGCAATTTTTTTAATCAAATGACGCGCTATTTCGCAACGGTTTAAACTATATTATACATTCTTTAATATAATCACTGTGATATATGTATAAGACATTCAGAACTTGTGTTTTAAGTGAGATTTTTAAATCTTTTATTAAGATTGAGTGATGTTTTTTTATACGTAATGTGAAGTGACTTCTATGAGTATGTAATAATAAATGTTTGAGACCTGGATCGCAGTGTGTGCCTCATATTGTGTTTACTTGGTGTTCAGTGGCCGTTATGTGGATTTGAATGAAGATGGTAAACTATACAGCTAGCAGCAAATATTTTGTCAGGTCCCGTGTTGCATATAACTGTAATATCCTCTTTACTTGAAATTTCACTGTCCTTTTATTTCGGATACTGCTATCTGAAATCGCCAACCCGCAAGTGAGCAAGCGTGGTGTTAAAATACTCGTTCCTTCTGTCTGTGAAAAGAGGCTTTTTTACAGCAGTGGGACATGACCGGTATTGGATTATTCTAGTTTTGCCCAGTGGTTTTACTCGCCTTGCTTTTGGTTCCGAGGTAAATAAGGTTATGTATTAGCCTTTAAGTTTCTTCGAGAATTGGGTTATCATACGCGAAAAGATTTTTCGAATCGGACTGATAGCTTCACAGATTAGCGCGTACAAACAAAAAACTTTTGTGCCTTATTATATTCGTCTTCTAGCATGTTTAGGTCCACTGCTGAATAGTAGCTGCTGTATATAGTTTCTTACATTAGTAGTTGTCTTTATTAGGTACCTTATAATATGTAGATTATATTATTATTATGCGAACTGACAGTTGCTATGCGCGATAGATTTGTGGTCAAGTTCGTAGTGTACATAGGCATGTTTTTGCAATAGTTTACTATGACATAATATCTTAACTAGATAATTACACTTGACCTTCTGTAAAGCTATTTTATTTATAAGAAATCAATCTGGTTTGACATGTCTTGGTATTTGTTTTGTATGTGTATATTATGTTAATAGTTCGCTATAGCCGTTTATGTTTTATTAAACTGGTGATTTAGGCCCTCTATTAATATTTTAAGTATTATTTTATATTATTTTTTTATAAAAATTCTGGTTTTCAGATTTTGGGTAGGATAAAATAGGTATCTCAGATATTTCGTGTGTAAATTATTTTATTGTCCAGTTTATGTATCCTATACAAGATGGAGTTTTCAATGTTAATGCCACCTTTCACAGGTTTCATTAATGATATAATGAAACCTGAAATTTTTTTGCATAGCCTTTGTTACTATTATTCCTCTTGTCCTCTTTTAAACAACAATTTTCGTTATTGACTCATTCACAAAACCTTCTGTTCACTTAATTTCCAACAACATTTCCTGTTCTAGTGACTAGTGCATTATTATCTAGATTCTAGACTAGATCATAAACGCTATCGGTGATTCACCACGGCCACGTTAGGACTGAATGATGGGTTACATAAATGTGTTATGAAAACTATACTGCAGTTGCAACGAAAATGCTTACAGTGATACCAAATAGTTGTTACAAATTATAATGTTGGAATGTCATAGTGTAAACAAATATTGAGTTCATGGATTTTTTGTTAATACATGTACCTATTATATTTCTATACCAAAGAGTTGTTTTGATCATCAGATCTTCAGATCTATCTATACCTACGTGAAGAATTAAAAACAAATGGTTTTTTTATTGAAGATTTTATAAAAAACTGCCTCGTTGGCCTAGTGGTTCTAAGCGGGACTGCTACGCGAGAGGTCTTGGGTTCGATTCCCAAGTCGACCAAGGTGTTATTGAGTTTTTCTATGAAATTCTCAGTAGCAGGTCGGAGTTTGGATTTGTGCCCGGTTAGTGGCAATATAGGCTCGCCCCTATTACATACATTCGTACACCTCTGCCTAACCCTTCGGGGATACAGGCGTGATGGTATGTTATGTTATTTTATAATACTTTACTCAATACTATATGTACGAATGTACTTTAATATATTTTGCTACATGCAAGTTAAAATAGTACAATGGAAGTGACAGTTGTGAGCGTAGAAAATTAAAAACAGTACTTAGTTGTTAGTTATTGAGTCACAGTGTGTTACAGGTGCGTCTGTCTGTATGTATGTTTGTATGTCTGCGAGGCATTGACCCAATGCACCTTAGGTTAGGCAAACCAGTTGTCTGCCAAGTATTTACGATAGTATATTTATATACATCAACGAGCTATAGTTTTCCTTATGTGTTAAACTGAGATAGTTTAGAGCTGTGTTATTATGTTGATTGTTGTTGTTTATATGTTCTGAGTTAGTAGAGCACTTAGGAAACAATTATAACAATAATTGAGAAACAAATCTGCATCATGGAAAAATATTGTTGTTTAGGTAATAATAGGTAGGTTTCTAAACAATGAATAGATGAAGAGAGAATAGATTCAGTGAAGTGACAAAATGTTGTATTTTAGAGATATTTTGTCCAAGAAAATCTGGTCTTAACTTTAATTGGGATTTCAGAATATAGCTCAAAGGTCAGTATATATCTTATATATAAAATTCTCGTGTCACAATGTTAGTTACCATACTCCTCCGAAACGGCTTGACCGATTTTTATGAAATTTTATATGCATATTCAGTAAGTCTGAGAATCGGCTACTATCTATTTTTCATACCCCAGGTGTATAGGCAGTAGGCAGGTGCTAGGTAGAAATTGCATTGCAACGCATGCCGGGTACAGCTAGTAAGTATATATAAGTTTAGTACCTGATATTTTACAAAAACTATACTTATTGCCGCTTGATTCTAGTTTTAATCTCCATAAACACTAACGGACATTAAAAATAATTGGCATACCTTTTTTTGCTGTTACCTCCAACGTTTTGAATAGCTTCGAACACAATTATGTACATTTTGCGAGACTTTAATAGTTTTCACAGATTTACGAGACCAGGAAAATATGTAAACGATTTAATAGTACGTACTCTGATCACCTACAGATTAAAGTGACCTCCGCTACTTTAATCATCATTTACGTTCCTAGAACACTTATCTAACGAAAGTATCATCATATACCATAGTATTTGAAGTGTGCCTTTAATACTTAAAATAATGTAGTATTAAAAATATCTGTGTATGGAAAATTTGGCTTGTATGTAAGAAGAATAATCAAATATTATAGAGGGTTTTAAAAAAAACTATTTTTATTCTAAACATTAGGTATATTATTATTTTCACCTATAAGTACGTATCTATGCCTAAAATTTAATACCAATAGATATGTAAAACTCAACAGATATTTTTTTATTAATTTGCCTTATTTTTTTTTACCAGGCTTAGTATTTCAATTTCTTCTTTTTTTCAATACCATATGAAATATCCACCTTATGCTTATGTCACTGAAGATATTTTTGGAAATTACACCAGATTTCAGGAATGGTTAGTCTTCTGTTAGACTCAAGCGTCATGATCAATGTACTTGATTAATTTATGTCCTTCCTCGTAAATGTGCTTTTAATTGTTGCGGTTTTATACTCTATTAGAATCCTCCTAGATTCAGTTGTGCTAGTTTTGTTTAGTTTATATTGCAAAAGACCCGAAATACCTATGATTGTTTTGGAACACTTGGAAAACCACAAGTTTAAGTAGTCAATTTATCCAAATATTATCACTTCAAGCATCATTAGCTTATGATATAATCTTGTTTGAGTCCGTGACGTGAGTATATAATATTAATCACTTGCAAAAAATATATTTAATTACGTTCAATTCTTTTTATCGCGTGCAATTCTCAACCTAGTTTTAGTAGTTTTAAAACGAAAGTTCTAGCACCATTACATACATTATTGTAAAAAAAAAACCAGCGAGATATCTGATAGTAACAATCGTGTATAGATCGCTACAGGAACAAAGATATTTGACCAGTCTAATAGGCCAATTTGTCTCGACTATTAGCACATTAACCTAGATCGTTCTAGATAACAACTTAATTCAATTACTCTTCATAATATAAGGTTACCTGATATCAGTTACATTCATCTCGATAACCTCGCTTACAGAGTATACGAAGCCTTCATTTTGATAAGATTAACTGGAACGCTAATTACTAAATAGACTATATAGGTAAAAAGTCTGCGCATTACTTTGTTGTGAATGGCAATGAGATTATAGTAGGTAAGATAAATTCTACAATAATATTGCCTAAGTAAATAAAAAGCTATATTAATATTTTTCAATAGTATTTGAATAAAAACGTTGACCAGGCTACCAGCATGAAGCCTACTTGGTTTCATGCTTGCAGCCTAATGCTTGTATTTTTACTACAGAAACTTTACCCTAATAAAATAACTCATTAGTTATTTTAGTAGGGTAAAGTTATTAATATCATTATATTTAACATAAGTTAAATTTCTTATATGGCTCAAGTCCATTACAAAACTTTTCTTCTGTCCATGAATAGATTTGTTACATACCTTAGGTTACATGCCTTTCAACCCCTAAAGTCCAGTAAGGCAGTCAAAGATCTCATTGAAACTGCGTAGATCTCTTAAAAAAGCTTGTACCCTACTAACACTAAAACACCATCAGCACCTAACCCCCGCCTCTGTTCCAGAAGGCAGTAGATGGAAGGACTGGCTCCTCGCGTCCCTCCTCCTCGGCGCGGTGGTGGGCGGCTGGGCAGCACTGCGCGCCGGCCGCGCCAGCCGCCACCAGGTGCAGCGCATGCTGCGCGACATGGAACAGCTGCGGAAGGCGGAGATGGCGCTCAACGATATGCAGAAGGAGCTGGAGAAGGCACGATTAGAACAGGTTAGATAGATAAATGTTTAAAAGATTTCCAGTAGGTACCGCATGGTTTCCTAAACTGTAGTGATTTCTAGCGTTAAGACCCATTTGACACCACTTTTGTTTACCGCATCTTATATATTAATTGGTAAATGTGCAATAAAAATAAAGACTTAAGATTTCTGGAAGTAGCGGTTTTTCAAGAAGCGAGGATAGCATAACCAGTTTCGGGTAAAATAGAACATCTTTTTCGAGGAAACATCAATCAAGAATTGATTAAAAAATAATAAATTATGTACTAATGAGAAACAGGTGGAAAAGGAGCGGTAAGGCAAAGGCCTGCATAAAGCAAAGGCCTAGCAGTAGGATAACTTAATAATAGAGAGAATATAGTGGTAAATAATGGTCAATTGTAGACCACTGTTTTTCTCTGGTATTGCAGTTGCAGCTGTATTTACTGTAAGTGATGCAAGGGAATGATCCTTTAAAAATTTTGAAAAGCAAGTGGCACACAGTGTAATTGTATTTAATATAAACCTTGTAATTCTTACAGGAAAACGTAACTACAGAGAAGAAGAACTTGGAGAAGAAACTTCGCGAAGCAGGTGACACGCCGCTGCTGAACTCCGCGTCCTCTGACCTCGAGGTCACGCAGCTCAAGGCGGAGATCGAGGTGAGACCTTACAGTATACATAACTAAACACAACTTACAACAGTAAATACAACTGATAAACATACTTGTAAATTTATAAATTCATGCATATTATAAATGATACAAACATTTATCCTGGGTCTGGGACTCCGGTTTAACAGTCAGGGTCACTAACCACCAGAGCTGAAGGCCAGTCAAGTACCATGTCACATGTGAGTTGGTCTTGATTTGTATGGGGAAATAAAAAACCGTGTTGAATTAATTGTAACCTGGTTATAATGTAGTTTTTAATGATATGATTCGTTCATATTATAAATAAGTACATAATAGTAATAATATCTTTGCCACATTAAAGTTATATCATCCTGTTGATCACGACCTGCCAGGAACGCAGCCTCTTAGCGGCCGTGCTGTATAACGCATAACACAGTGCTTGACTGGTTCCTATCCGGGACAAATGTGATGATTTAAATATATAAGTATATTTATCAGTTGTCTGGTACAGCATTGTGAGGTCATTTATTTATACGAGAATTTTCATTTCGCACGTTTAGTTTGATGTGTAAATACACAGTGCCTTTAAGAAAATACAAAATAATTTCAATAATAATGTAGATGGTTAAATAATATAATTTACCATGATTCAGCATCTATGGCGCGAGTGTTTGTGTATTTATCTGAAAGAACAACCATTATGTGCTATTTACATTCAATAGTATATAATTATTAAAACAATAGAAACAATTTGACGCTATAGTCTTTATATTGTTTTGTATCCAAATTGTTGTAAATTACGTTTATATAACAAATTGATATTTGACTGTTTTAAGTACTTATGTTATAGCTATTTACATAAACTAGACACATGAGCCAGATACATAGCTAACTGGCAGAAGCCTTAATGAGAACATTACTCTAATGTGGGATGGGGCATCTACTAGGGACCATCCACCCTGCTCTCTGGGAGAACAGACATGGACGGTCCGAAGTAGATGTAGAACTATTATATACATTATGGTTGTAAAACTAACCATTATTGAAATAAAACTACGGATTTCATCGCGGTTTATATTTAGATTTTAGGTCCCGACGTTTCGACACCCTTGCAGGTATCATGGACAGACTGAGGTGGTGTTCGTTTTGACAGTTGATGTTGCTCATTCTACCTTCATTTATTATTATTTGGTTTTGTTTTATTAATTACAGATGTTGCGAGCAGAGCTCCGTCGTGCGGAAGGCGAGCTTGAAGACAGGTGCTGGGCACCACCGCCGGGCCTGCAGCAGTGGCTGCAGCTCACGCACGAGGTCGAAAACCGCTCCTACCTGCGCAAGAAGCAGCAGGCCGACATGCAGCTGCAGCAGGCCAGGGAAGCTGTGAGTACACACATATATAGGTCCAGCACTAAATGGAACATAGTTTTTCCCACAGCTTTTAAAATATAGTTTTTTTTGTTTTTATATGAGTAAGTAAATTTTTGTTTGTACATCTTCATTATTATCTACATCTTCAGAATTGTGATGTATAAATTACTACATGGTGACATGTGGAGTACAAAAATATATTCAGTCTTGTTCGAGCTAAAGCTAATTTAAATGTCACTAGATATTTATTTATTTATATGAATCTCCAAAGAAATATAGATATTAGGTTAAGAAACTGTGCGTTTGACCCATACTTGCAACAACAATGAAAAAAGGGTAATGGTTGTTTTCAATTCGTTTTATTTTTCTCTTTTGTAATTCTTCTCTTACTTTAAGTCTAGAATAACAATAAAAACGTAAGAGGTATAAATAAAGTCCTTAAAAAATCCTATATCCATGTTTCCAGTGCGAGAAACTCCGTAAGAAGCGTTCGAGTTTGGTGGGCGCGTTCGTGTCGACGCACGGCAAGTCCATCGACGACGTCGACCGCTCTATAGTGGAGGCACGCACCGCTCTCAACGAAGTCACGCAAGAGTTACAGGTAATATACTCATTATGTTTTAATTATAGATATAACATCTAGTATTTTGAACTGCCTCGTTGGCCTAGTGGTGCTAAGCGCGACTGCTACGCTAGAGGTCTTGGGTTCGATTCCCAAGTCGACCAAGGTGTTATTGGGTTTTTCTATGAAATTCTCAGTAGCAGGTCGGAGTTTGGATTTGTGCCCGGTTAGTGGCAATAGGCTCGCCCCCTATTACATGGGACCTAAACATACCGGCGAACTGTGGGTGTACATTGGTACACCTCTGCCTAACCCTTCGGGGATACGGGCGTGATGGTATGTTGTTATGTATTTTCTACTACGTGACTGTTGTTCCCGAACGGATTACCGATACACAGACCAAATGTCTGTATAGACCATTTGGTTGGCCTACGATATTGATCAGATTTATTTTATGTCTGTTACCAAATAATATAATATTATAGGCGAGTTAAAAATGCAGGTTTAAAAGCAATAGGTAGAGTGATTCAAAGGGACGGCGTATATGTGTAAAGCTGCGTATCCATTTGAGGCAAGCTCAGGGCGAGGCAGCCGCTCGACCTGAGGCCGGACAAGTGGAGCGCCGCGCCATGAGGCAAATTCGTCGCCGCGGGCCGAGACATATTTTGTCGGTTTTTTTGGCGCGCTCAAAGAAGCCTCACTCCGAGCCGCGCACTTGGTGGAGACGGGCGTGTCGTCTCAGGTCGCAATGGACAACGAAACTGCAGTAAATTAATAAAATTGTTAATAAGTTAATCAAGGTGAGGCGACATGCCTCACCTTGATCCGTAACGTGCCTCGAGCCTATGCCTCGGAGTGAGCAGCCTCGGTTTGCTTCAAGTCGAGGCTGCTCGGCCTGAGGCTGCTCTAATGGATACGCACCTTAATACATGCATATAGTCCTTTGCACCCGTAAGGAGTTGAGATTAGGGCATAGGAACCGGGTTTTCCCGGTTCCAAAAGAACCGGGAATTCCCGGTTCTGAGGGTCCCTGAAAGCAGTGGCGTGCATAGCATATAGGCAAAAAGGCAGTGCCTACCTCCAAAAACCCCTAACTATCTTCTTTTAATATAACAACACTCATCATACATAATCATAACATTACAGGCAGTAAAACTTCTAACCAAACATTTCAATAACAAACAAATCAATAATGACGTCACATATGTCAAATTCAAATCATTCAATACTTAACTTAATAATCTTGTACGAGGTAGGCTCTCGAAAATGTGCCTAGTTTACACTCACACATTCAAACGAAATCTCCTTGTCCATATACGCACGCACACTTCAAAAACGGAAAATAATACCCCGCCATCTTGACTTTTTATTATACGACAAAAACAAAAATCCCTATTTTTGCTAAGAGTGGTGCTTTGACATTTGACATTCGTAATTTTTTACACTTACAGTAAGCTAGCTTACCTGCCAATAGACTTATAGAGTCCTTTTACCAAAACATAATATAAATGACTGCAAACTGCCACAGATACTAAATGCATAAATTTAAATGCCAAGGATTAAAATATTTTAAATGAAGCTTGTATTTTAAAATGCTAATAACTTGTAAATTAAATATCACAATATTATTTAGTTACTTATTATTGTTTATTATATTTAATTTCAATTAACATTTTTATTGTTTTACTTCTGTGTTGCAACTTGGTCGTTTTTCGATATTTGTTATCTGTGGCAGATTGTTCATTAAGTTTTTGATAGTTCGCGCGCGTGTTTTCGTCTTGACTTTCGTAACTAGTTTCTATTTATTGTGATTTTGTGAAGTGGCTGTAGTTTAAGAATCAGGAGCATTAATAAACCGCTATGTGTATGAATTTTAAGATTGTGGCGAAAATGAAATATGTTTGGATAGCATACGTGCGTAATTACAAACTTACAATACAAACCCATCAGATGGGGTTTGTTGACAAAACTTTAAAGGTAAGGCTCTTATTAATATTAAATTAAAATGTTAGAAACTATCGCCTGACTAGCAGTGTGCTGCTGGACGAACTGTTCTTTTTGTGTTATTAATCGTTTCTTGATTGTTAAATACGAAATTGTTGTGTGAATTGATACCTACGAGAATAACTACGACGAAAACATGTTGTTGTGGATGATGATATTTAAGTAATTATTTTTAGTTAAAATCTTAATAAAAATGGGAGTAAATTAAACATACAAGATAATAGTATATGTTGGCACATTCAATAATACGTCTGATTCTTTTTTTGTCTTTGTAATACATAAGGTAGGTAAGAAAAATGTTGATCTCGAATGGTCATATTGACCATGGCTCAATATATTTACTATTATTTAGGTCTGGTTTCGGACCCTTAATGAATAATACACAAATAAGAGTCCTCAATCATAAGCTGACCGTTTGCTCGTCGCGAGTCCCGAATCGCGGAGTCGGCTGCTGTTCGCAGTTAGCTTTACTAAGATTATTTTATACAAACTTATACCAACAAGTTTGAAATAGTGATTCAATCAGAAATTGTCGCGAGCTGCGCGCGCATTTTAAATTGTATCTTGCTCGCGCCGCGCGAGCAGCGCGATACTGCTCGCGAACAGTTCGGAGACGGCGTTATTACACTATCGAGTATCGACCTTTGCGTGAGTTGCGCGGAGGAGGCGCACTAACATATTGCAGTACCTAACTGCAGGCGCGAGCAGCGCATTCGATGCGCGTTCGTCAGACCTGAACGCATCTTGTGATCCACAAAAATCATGCTTGTTCCAATTTTTTGGGAGTTCATTTTCGTATTTACGGTAAAGTTGCTCCATGTACGAGTGCCTACCATGGCCGAAAACCAATGCACGCCACTGCCTGAAAGAACCGGTTCTGTAAATCGGAGAACCGGTTTTTTCGGTTCTTTCGGTTCTTTCGTTCTTACTTAAAATAAATTTAGAAATACCTCAATTCATGCTAAATATCAAGTTATTATCATATAATATTGTTTTCACTTGTATTTTCTTCGAATGGTCATCAAGAAATGTTATAAAGTATTTGGCACCCCCTAGAGTTTCTGTTTCCATGGGCCCACAGATATCAGAGTGAACCAGGTCAAGAATTTTATTAGCTCTTGGGTAACGTCTCTTACACGTAACTCATGTCAGATTTTCCATTTTCTTTGGCAGAATTACATGGTCAGTGTTTTCAGTCATCTTACTAAGACTGTGAAAATTCAGGTGTCCCATTCTCTGATGCCACAGGTAAGAATCTTGTTCATCAACATCAGACATTCATGTAAAGCCTTTTCCAGACATATTCAACCGATACATGTTGTTGATTAAGCTAGATGTTGCTACATTCTGACCTTTACTGTTCATAATAACACAGCCTCTTTCATTGAATCTTACTTGACCACCACTTCGGATTATCTGACTCACTGATATCAGATTTGTGGCGAGTTCAGTAACACATAGCACATTTGTGAATAAAACTTTCTTTTCTACACGTTTGTCATTATAAATATCTAAACTCACTTCTCCCGAGCATTGCACATGTAAAACTTTGTTGTCTGCAGTCCTTATGTTCCGTACAACAGGAGTTGTTATAAAAATAATAAACAATGTGATTTCCAATAAAGTGTGTTTTATCCATTCTCCTTTATTCGTTATGGTAGTAGAAAATCAGCTTCATCATCATCATCATCATCAGCCGGAAGACGTCCACTGCTGAACAAAGGCCTCCCCCCTAGAACGCCACAATGAACGACAACTCGCCAATTGCATCCACCGGGTGCCCGCAACTTTGACGATATCGTCGGTCCACCTGATGGGAGGCCTGCCAACGCTGCGTCTTCCGGTTCGTGGTCGCCACTCGAGAACCTTTCTTCCCCAGCGGTTATCGGTTCTTCGAGCGATATGGCCTGCCCATTGCCACTTCAACTTGCATATTCTTCGAGCTATGTCGATAACTCTAGTTCTTTGGCGAATTTCCGTATTCCGGATCCTGTCGCGCAATGAAACCCCGAGCATAGCTCTCTCCATAGCTCGTTGAGTGACTCTGAGCCTCTCCAAAAGGCCAACCGTTAGCGACCACGTCTCAGAGCCATATGTCATCACTGGCAACACACACTAGAGATGTAAAGAACTCGAGTCTTTTGAGTCCTAAATTTTGGGCTCAGCTGACAAAGAGCACAGCTCGACTAGTTGCAACACGACCCCCAGACTAGAGCACTTAAATCTACAAAGAGACTCGAGCGCAACATGGCGCTCAGGTCTTGATTTGAGCTCGAGTCGTTTCACGCGACGAGTCGCGCTCAAGTTCTTTTCCATTTGGAGTTCCTTTATAAATAAACAGGGAATAAAATATAAGTCGGAATAAAATAATAAAGGAATATAATATAGGAAGAATATAATATAGAATAATAATAATATAGAAGTAAAAATATAACAGAAGAATATACTATAGGAAGTAAAACAATAAAAATTGGTATTTTTAAATAAATCAACCTTGATACGCTCAAGACTCGATACACTCGAGCTCTTTTTAAGACTCGAGTTCTTTTTGAAATACGAGTTCTATTTTGGCGCTCGAGTTTTCGAGAAAGGGCTGGAGCTCGGCTCGACTCAAGGCTCGGAGTTTTGTTAGTACACCGAGTCTTGTAAAATTGAGCCGAGTCTATCGAATTAAGACTCAAAGACTCGAGTTTTTTACATCTCTAACACACACTGGTCAAAGACCTGCGTCTTCAGACCATGCGGAATTTTGGACGAAAAGATGTCGCGTAGTTTCCCGAACAAAATCAGCTTATCAACTAAAATTTATCAAAAAGAACCGAAAGAACCGAAAAAAACCGGGTACCTGGTTCCAGCTTGAGTTTGGAACCGAAAGAACCGGTTCCTAAAATAGGGCCGGTTCTCGATGCCCTAGTTGAGATGGGACGCTAGTGGTACATAAAAGATAGTAGATACAGTCTAGGCCTCTCCTCATTGTTTTAAACATCAATAAATGCTGTCGCTGCTTCAATAAAATATTTTACTAGTCATATCGTGCACAATTATCTTTTATTAACTGAGTATTTGATCATGATTCAAATCATAATTATCTTTTCCAGGAGCGTATGCACAGATGGAAGCAGATCGAGCGTCTGTGTGGCTTCAACATCATCAACAACAACGGCCTGCAGTACCTCGAGACCGCGCTCTACAGGAACGGCAACGGAAGACCTATTGGACGAGGTGAGAATTGCACACTTAAATTTATTATTATTTATTTCAATGTATCATCGATCCACAAAAATGATTTAGACGACCTACGTGTTCCAAGTTGTCTCAAGTCTTCCATTAATAAAAATAGTTTATACGTATATAAAAAAATGAAACAGAAAGTGGCGTACATACAGGTTTTCAGGGTGTTGCCAGCTATAAACTACTTAATCTTTCGTTAGGCGGTTACAATGTGAACCAATGGGTTTAATAAATAGTGACCAAAATAAAAATATATATAAAATTCTCGTGTCACAATGTTAGTTACCATACTCCTCCGAAACGGCTTGACCGATTTTTATGAAATTTTATATGCATATTCAGTAGGTCTGAGAATCGGCTACCATCTATTTTTCATACCCCTAAGTGGTAGTAAATAGGTAGTAGGCAGGTGCTAGGTAGAAAAAATTGCATTGCAACGCATGCCGGGTACAGCTAGTAAAAATATAATAACAAAGAATAAGTACGAACATTTGTTAACAGGTAGAAATCTTTAGCTCTTCAATGTGTCCTTTTAAGAATTTCACCTATGTACATTGCGTAAAAACGATTTGTTTTTTTTAGGCCGTATGAGCAGCTCACAGGACGACCTAAGCATCGGTGACGACGCGTCCATTTGTGGTTCAGGTAAGAACTTTGACGACCTCTCTGTCTTCCATGAGCACGATGAATGAGCTCCAAATATAAAGTAGATGCACTCAGACTATACTGTACGTTATGCGTAAAAGACATTTAATATTTATTAACCTAAGACCCCGACAGCTTTTTTAAGGCGCAATCGGTTTTGAATGTCTATATAAATCAACTTGATTACTGTATCGGATTTCTAACAAAAACAACATCAAAAATGGTCCATCAGTTCGTGTGCTATGATTGCACAGACAGTAAAACCCATACACACAATAATATAGCAAAAATTAAATCATGTAATACCTCCATTTTGTCGCTGGGGGTTGAAAATTATCAGATAGTGAATAAAATACTAACTTAAAATTTTTGCTACTGGTAGCATTGGTACTTATTTTGAAGTAATTCGATTTAGTCGATTTTTAAGAAACATGTCTGAATGCATTTACTTTATAAATATTTAGTGCAGTAATACGGTTGCCAAAATACATTTCTCGATAGACATTTGCATTTAGTTTGCAAACGTATTTTTGAAGTCTTGTAATGGAGTGTTTTAACGAGTTTTTTTACTAAAAATTTACTGAGCCATATTAGACAATTGGTTTCGATCGAATCTCACCTTTTTATTCATTTTTGTTTTTAACTAACTTTAAACACTTCATAATGAGTCTTGCAAACAGTAGCGGCCTTTTAAAATGTTTGGTTTATGAAAATGTAGATAAAATAGTTATTTTTATGCATACTAGAACCAATAGTACTTTGCATGCCATTTAGAAGCTAAATATTTTCATAACGGTATTTATTTTTTAATAATCCTGTAATATTTTTCATCATTTATTTCTCATTGTAATTTTGAAGTTACACTTACTTTTTAACTAAATAAGAGTACGATTTAATCTCTTAAGGCTTGATTTAGACGATGCGAGAAATGTCGTGCGAGTTGCGGTACATTGAGGGGCCGCGCGGCTATGGTGTCATAAGAGATGGATCGTAGACGGCAATGTACCGCAACTCGCCTGCTATTTCTTGCACCGTCTAAATAAGCTCTAATTCTCAAAACTGCATATCATGATACATTTTAAATATAATGTCAAGTGCAAATTAGATCTGATTAGAATATTGACAATAATTTAAAGATAGATTTTTGTCCTGTCTCATCATAAATTCATGTCTTAAAAGTCGCTACTGTATGCCAGATCTGTGTGATATTAAAATAGAAATTATATAACAGCTTTTTCGGCAGCAAAATGATGACCGATCCGTGATAACGAGAAATAAAATATAAGCATGAGCATTTGTTAGTAAAAGCATTTATATTAAAACGAAATCCAGCACTAAATTGCACTTAATTTAGGTCACAAAACAATGTACAAAAGCAATAAATATATTCTATTTAAATTGTTACAAAATATAAATTTAAAATCATGTTAAGTCTAACAAAATATAAATTTAAAATCATGTTAAGTCTATCCAATTAAATTTGATTAAAAGTTTTCGCTATTTTAAGTGAGTTTACTCGCAAATTTATGTATATTAACAAATATTTGAAACATTGTGATAACAATAACTTTAGCATAAAATTGTGATTGCTTGTGAAGCAATATTTTTAAAGTTACCCTTGTAATATTAAATTTACCTAAACTGATTATCCGAAGTGCTCAAAGTGTGTCGATTAAGGAAAAATGTTAGTGTTGTACTTAAATAAAACGATTATTGTATCGATATAGATATATTAGTCGATTTTGCAATGTCATAAATATATTTTTGTAGTTACTTAATAAATGAGAGGAATAACTTATTAAAATCATTAAACACCCATCGAAATGTTAAATTTAGATCATAGACAGTTGACCATATTATTATATTGATCATAACATCTAGTTCATCTTATCGATTTGTTTATGCAAGTAATCGATTGTAGACAATTAAATCATTTAGTCGAGTTCCTGATGTAGATCTAAATGTTTCATAGTGGTGACATTAATAATAAGTTAAAAAGCATTGTTATTTATTATTATTAGTTTCTAAGTAACAGTTTTATGTATGTATTGGAAATAAATAATATTTTAAAAATGTCGATCGTCACAATCGGTAGGAAGCTTTCAGGCAGAAAAAAAGGTACCTATTTGTTTTTTTTTTTAAATTTAGAGTTTTTCCCAAATAAGTAAAGCATGTATGAAGTAATAAAATTATATTTTGTATATTATATCTCCTGTCGGTGTGGGTTTTCTTTCATTTTCTATCCCTGTGCATGTTTTGGTAACTAATATCACTTGAGTACAAATTATTCTCATGTAGCTGACGCACGCACGAAAATGACACGGTTAACTGTGCATTACACGAAATGCATTTAATGGAAGAAAGGCTTATGTGACACTAATTAAGTAATCAGTTTATAATCGATAACACTGTAAAAATACTTATTGATAGCAAAAATATTGGCTTAAAAGTAATCGCTTGTCAATGACCCCTTGAAGCTTGAAATTTTTGGTAGATTATTTTAGTCGATTTTGAAAATGTCATGATTGATTACTATTTGCACGTTTGAAAGCTTTTGACGATTGTGATTTTGTTTTATTTTGCCGCCATCCCCTTCCCGGCTTCCGTCAGTGTTGCAAGAACTTGCCATAGATTACATTAGTTATGCTTTATCAGTGTTTTATGGCAACATTATTATTTTTTGATACAGGTAAGAGATTGTTATGTATAATTATGCTTTATAATGTAGAAAGTATTTTGTATTATTTCATACATGCTTGAAACGCTTATTTTAATAGTAAACAAAAATGTGTAAATAAAAGAATAGTGAAATGGGGGATAGTTGCTTGCTGTGTGTTTGGTAGTGGTGTGTATTATAGGTGTGTCGGTTTTACAGTTGCTGATAACTTCATGTGGCGCGAGGACTCGTCTGGGAGCGAAGCTGACGCACCACACTACCCGCTAGATCTGAGACTGGCTGAGGCTAGGTGAGTAATATCAACATCTTTTTAACCTACTTCAAAAAAGGAGAAGGTTCTCAATTCGTTGGAATCTTTATTATAAACTGTGGTTTTTGAACTGCCAGTCAACTTAATTACTTGTTTTAGACTTTATCAGGAAATTTCTTAAATTGTTCTCTCTGAATTTTTCTCCTTGAAGTACAAAGATGGTTCTTACCATCGTGGTACTTCAAGGAATATTATAAGAAAAAAATAGTGAAATCGGTCCACTACTACTGCTGCTCTCAAGATTTGCCCTTAGTAACACATTGAGCGGTCTATTTTTATATTATAGGTAGGTAGTACTATATGTATAACATTTCCAATCTCCTCGCAGACTACAGCTAGAAGAGCGTCTAGCACAAGAAGCCCGCGAACGCCGTCAGGACGAGCGTATCGAGCGTCGCGCGGAAGAAAAGCGTGCGGCGCTCGAGGAGTACCGCGCGCGAGCCTCGCACGCAGACCTCAGGAAGAGCCCGCACGACGACAGGGCCAGGGAACAGGTGCAGTTCATACTGGGCGGCGACAAGTGAGTTATATGTGCTGCATTTCTTAAGGAATACTAATCAACCTCTGCTGGGTACAGACCTCTTCCCGTATAGAGGAGGAATGAGCATTTCGTATTTATTTTTCTATTTGTGATTTTGTATCCTTAGAACAAAAAGAGTTTTTGTTAGCATATTTTGTAGAGATGGCAGCATAGTGCTTTAGACTTTTCCTAAGCTATGCTGTATAGCATTACATTTTTTTTTCTCTAATTAATAGTCTATAATATATAGAAACTTCTTATTCAGGAGATTTTGTTTAATAGTGATACATAAAATTAGGATTCTGATGATAATTTTTTTACGAATTCAACTTAGTCATTAGTAACTGCTCGTTTTTCTTACTTTATGTATTGACATCATTCATTTGTGTCTTTCAGCACGACATGGTCGAATGAGGGCGAGCTGTCCCGCGCCGTGGAGCTTTCCCGCGCGGTGACGTCACTCTCGCAGCCAGCCTTGCGCGCGTCGCTGCGCGGGGCCCCGCTGCCCCCGCCGCGGCGGCCCGGCCTGGCCCCGGGCCCCGGCTCCGCGCCCAGCGTCGCCGTCGGGGCCCCCATCATGCGCTCGCGCAGTACGGATGTGGTGGCGCTAGCGTCTGCACTCTCCGATGATCCTCGTCCCCCGCCTAGGAATACTTTCACGAGGCAGAAGACGTTGGCCGAAGGTGAGTTTTACACAACTATTTATTTATCGGAAAGCCCAGCTATGTATAACCCTCTCCCTTAATACTGGTCCTTAGTCGACTACAGTATAAAACTACTTATTACCACAATTATCACAAGAAACTGCAACACGTGAATCGTGATGCGACATCAGGCCTTCATTTTCGATGATCTAAGCCATCCATTACATAACTAATTATTTTGGTTATGCTTACAGACACAACGACCCCTACAAGCAATACGCCACCGGAAGAAGAATCAACAGACTCATCTCTAATGGACGACGAAGGAATCCCCAAGCCGCGCAAGCGTCGCATTCACTTGCCGTTCGGAAAGAAAGCCAAGACCCCCGCGTGACCCCGCTTCACCCCGCGCCACCCCGCCGGCTTTGACCCCCGCACGACGAACGTGTTTCTTCATTACAGAACTTAAGAAAGAAAGGTATAAATCCACTTTTAACATCCTATGTGGCGTTAAGGAGCAGCTGTGGAATAATGTCGTGTTTGAAACACACATTCTGTTCTAAAGCAATAGTTTTTCTTCCTTTATTTATTTCTTGAAGCCTTATTTAATCTATTTTTCTATCCTTTTTTTATAAAATTCTATGTTTCCGGTGACTATTCTCGTTAGTCCCCATTTAATTAAAAGTTGAGCTTCCGATTGTTAATCCACGTTTTTCGCAATGATTTAGAATGTATGTAAATTATTTCGCAAGAGTAGTGATATAAGTAGGTAATTGAACCTGTTTGGTTAATAAACACGGCCTAAAAGTAATCGAATGTTTTAATGTAATAGTGTCAATTAAAACAAAATGGAGGAGACCAGTATGGTTAACTGTAAGTTATAATTACCTCATAATGTGAATTTAAGTAAAATAATTTAAATATATCACAGCTCGGTTCGTAAGCTGTGAAAATCCTTTTAAATTTGAGTGAGTGTCATTTTTATTTTTCAAGTTTTTTTTTGCCCCGATAAATGATTTTTTGCACGTTTGATAGTTTGACTCACCTCTAGTTGTAGATTCAAAAGATTTCCCATATTATTTAAGTACTTAATGTTTCATTGAAAATCCCGGTCAATTAATTTTATTCGATTTTGCGATTTTTATTTTACTTAATTGATGAGTGACTACAAATTTGCTAAATTTGAGATTCGTTGAATGAATGTTCGGTAATATCGAGTGAATGTAGGTGAATACATTAGATATAAATGACACTTATCGATAAAAATATCGATTACATAATTTTACTGTCTAAATCGAGCTAATTTGTAGGCAGTTTATAGTTTTTCTTAAGTCCTTTTAAGACACGAAAGGATCCGGAAGTAATTTAAAAATAATCATTGTTATTTATATTAAACATAGTTTCTTGATTTATAGATGCGTTCGTAAAATATAGTATTATGCGAGAATTTGATTACGCTCTTGTGTTTAACGAAGTTTGTAGCAACACCATCATTATTGAGGAGAATGAAAGACATTTATTTTGTATATTTAGATATTAATGACATTGCATGTAGAACAGCAAGGGTTTTTATCATTTTTTTAAATATTTTTATAGTTTATTGATATTTTGAAGTATTTTTGACAGTTATTGGAATGTTGTCTTGTGCAATCCGGTTTTCCCTTTTTGATAATAAAATTTGCAGTCCTAATAATTGTGTACCTACTATGAATTGACCATTATGGTTTTGGGTTGTAAATTGATGACTAAGTATTGTATTTTATATAGGATCTGGCTGGGAGCCCGAACATTGTGCTAATGTATTATAAGTTACTTTAAAAAGTCATAATATAGTATTTTAACTTCACCAATTTATTTTTATATATTATATATATCTATTAAATTATTTATCTTTTGTATTTAATTGATGACTGTGTGTTTTGCTTTTTAATCCCGTGACTAGATTCAATTGTAAATTTGACATTTTAGATAGTTATCATTTTTAGTTATATCTTTGAAATATTTTACTTGTTATACCTATTTTTGTTTACTTGTATTTAATTAAGTATGTTCCCCAATTATGTATTGTCTTAGAATTGAGTTGGACTGCCGACTAGTTAGATGAGCGCTCAGGTAGGTATGTTGTGATTATTGTAGTGTAAAAAACGTCTTAGAAAATATTCTGTGTGTCTGTGCTGGACATACATAATTAATGTCCATAAAGTATTATTGGAAGGAATAAGTGTCTAAATTATGTGTCGTTTTATGAAGACCTTGCAGAAAATTTGCTTATTTGCATATTTACAATACTGGAATGTTTTCTAGAACTCCATTTTACAAATCATTTGCTAGTAGTATAAACTAATCACAGTATAAGTTACAATTAACACGAGTTTACCATATCGCATCATTCCCTTTTTTTCGCGTAGTTATGATAGCGATATTATCGACCTTTAGCTGTACGTGTAGAATTATTTGTAAGGCAACATGGTGCTAAATGAACGTTCAGACTGAACACCGCGCATGGCTCAAATTTTTGTATCAATTTTATTAGTCTGTTTGTTTCTATATCGTTTTGTACTAAATTATAACGTGATGTTGCGTTTAGCTCCTGCCGTCTTAGAAAATGAGTATAAAGAACAATGGCGTAAGTAATTATGTATTTGTTTTGAAATAACTTCATTTTTACCGGTTTCTCTTACGCCCGTATCAGTATCATAGTTCAAGATAATCAACGAAGGCTATACGTAAATATCGTAGTGATGTATGTCCCAGTTGTGTCAAATACAATCATGAAATATCAAGAACTTCGTACTTAATGAAATTAATAGTTTAATGCAGAGGTTGAGTACAAAAATGTATTAACAAGTGTGAACTCGGTACACTTGTTGTCAATAATTTTATCTTTTGACATTAATTTTAGAAATATTTTTATTAGTTAATCTGTCGAATTTATTATATGGCAACAAACCGGTGACGTGGTTTTCATTACTGCATAATAAAAGTATGTTTGAACTCAATATGAGCAAATAATGTTTTTTAAAAGGCTTACAGGCAGCTAAATACGCGCCACGTTTGCCTAAAACCCTTTGTTTGATGCCATAAAATAGAGCGAAATATCTCACGAAATGTATATTTTGTAGACCCCCAGATCTGATCGCGTTGTAAAGACAAATCGTGATAAATAAATTGTTACAATCATTGAAAGTTAATAAATTGATATTACAAAATTGTGTTTTACATTTTTACGCTCTCCTTATTTTTTTGTAGAATGCTGATCACTGTTTTTCTTTTCAGTTACTTTTGCTACACATTCAGTCGCATTCATACATAAAGGTACCTCAGAGTCGGCAAGTCTTTACTAGCTGCTGGCAATGGAGATAGGATAAATAATATTCTGATCATTTATAATTAGTTCCTGTGAGGATATTACCTACATAAATACTATGTGTTCTTGTGTATATTTTAAACACATAAAAGTATTTTTAATTGACTAACTGGCATCTCAGATTTCTTTGTGCTACCAGCAGAAATAAATAATTTATAAGCGTTACTTTATAGCATACCACAGGTGTTATTTATTTCAAAATTGGTGTGATATGGAGTTTTCATCAGGTTCAATTAATATTGAGCCAATCTCGCAATCAACTCCGCCTCTCGCGGTCTACTGCTGGACATATGCCTCTCCTAGGTTGCGACACATCACTCCTTTGGCAGCGGATGTCAATGAAAGAGCGTCCTTCACACATGACCAGCAGCACTACTCAGTAAGCTATTTTTGTCACTCATATAACAGCCAACCTTAAGGCTCGGCGCAAATGGGCCACCGACCACAGCCACCGGTGGCCAGCGACGGCGACTTAACACACTTTTTCATATATTTTATTGCTGTAGCGCGTGGCCGCCACCGGCTACACGTGTGCGGCGCGTCTATACAAAATATATAAAAAAGTGTGTTAAGGGGATTACCCCGCTCAAATCCCAAAAACACTGTAACTTTAAAGAAAATTGTAGATGTATCCTCTCGTGCGTTTTCCATATAAAAAATATATGATATACTTAAGGTTAAAAATTATTAAATGGGGCCTTTTTCAACGTAAATTGTAAATTATCTCAGTAACGGCTGAATAGTTTGGCGTGAATTTTGTACCATAAAATGTGTAATGACGTATTTCACAATTTGTATTGTTTTTTTTTTCTTATTTCTTCTCATATTTCTTAAAAATGAATAAAAACCCGAATCCTAACCAATACCCCGCTGAAGCACCCCCGCTACGGCCTGTGACGCGTACTCGGGACGCGATACATCAGTGTCTCGATGACTCTTGTGACGGGTGGACTGTACGCGCGTTATTTTTTCCGAATAAAAACTAAAACTACTCGTTTTGAATGAAATCATATTGTAAATAGTATAAATATAAATATTTCGTAAAAAAACAACAGAAATTAAGTTTGTAAATATATGAAAAGTAGTTTGTAATTTCGTTTAGTTTTTTGAACCTGTCATAGAGTAAGGCTAACTATGCCTAAATATAAGAATAAAATATGTAAGGTGAAGCGTGGCCGAGCTCTCCAAAACTATTGGTGTAAGCTGCTCTTTATGGTACCTACCATAAAGAGTACATTATTTTCTAGTGTTTTTATTTTTTATTGTTGGAACGAAGTTACATATCGCGCGTTGAGAAATTCTCACGAAAAGTTGGCACTACACTTTTTGCAAAAACAGAAACTATATATTAAATTCTTAAAATAAATTAATAAAATTTTGTTTAAATTAATTAAATTAAATTAAAATTAATTAATTATAAATTTGATTTAATTAAATTTAATTAAATTAAATTAAAATTTATTAATTATAAATTTGATTTAATTAAATTTAATTAAATTTAATTAAATTTAAATTAATTAAATTCTTAAATTAAATATAAATTAATTATATTAAATTTAACTTAATTAAATTCTATTATTATTAGGTTAATTAAATTAAATTAATAATAAAAAAAAATATTTAATAATTTAATTTAACTACCTAATAATAAAAAGTTGAGAGGTGTCAAGGGACATAATAAAAATATAATATATTATATTTTTTTAAACTAATTCAATATAAACAAATAACAATTTTAGTTATAAGTGATTTTTTGTACAAGCTTGCAGGTCATTGACATTTTTTACATAGCTGCTATGAGTGAATGTGCTATTTGACGTAACTGCTAAGTGTACAGATAGCATAGCGGTAACAGACGTTGGGTGACTAACATTGAATAGGGTCTTGAATTCAAATCTCGACCTAGCAATTTGACTTTTTGTGTTTATTTTTTATTTTTCTTTGCACAGTTTGATTAATTTTTCGCACAGAATTTGACTATTGGACAGTTAAACGAATTGCAATGGCAACAATGGCGAATTGTAATGCTTGTTATTCGGCAATAACAAACAGGGCTTTTCTAGAATGCTCAAATGATAAATTTAATGCAAAAAGAAATATGACTTAAATTGTCTTGTTTTATTTCAACGAAAATTATAATTCTTACATAAAAAACGACTTCATAATAAGTCACATATTATTTCTTATAGATCCCAAAAAGCACCAGCTTTCGAATAAAAAAAGAATTATCAAAATCGGTTCAGCCAGTCGAAAGTTATGAGGTAACAAACATAAAAAAATACATTCGAATTGTGTACCTCCTCCTTTTTTACAGTTGGTTAAAAATAACGAAAGTTTATAATGTTGTATCTACAATAGTAACATCGAAATACCTAAATATCGAAAGTACAGAGTTTCGAATGGCCTAACTATCTAACTATCAATATGGGTATAGTTATTTTATCACAAAAGCGGGTGAGCCTTTTGTAGTTGTAATGCCTGGACAGTGTGGACACGCGCTCTTGTGTGAGTAACTATAGTCAGGGTTAGCAAGCTTGTAATTATACGACTTGGTAAAATAAAATATAAACTTATAAATGTTACAAAATGTATATTTTTATATTTATTTTGTACATAATTATGATGTTAATTATATTCAACCGTATTTCAAGTCGAATCTAAACAATTTTAATTTTTAACCGACTTAAAAAAAAATCATTTTTATGATTTATATTTTAATGATTTTAATGATTCCTTCTTTATTTGAAAGCTGGTGATTCCCGTGTGGTCCATAAGAAAACCATATAAGACTTATTTTCGGTTCTTTTTTGTAATAGGTTATATGGTCATTCGATATTTATGTTTTCGATGTTTTGAATATGGACATTTTAAACGTAGGTATTTTAACTTTCGATATTAAAATATGTACCCAAATAAACATCAATCATTATTTACCTGAAGAATAATATAATAATATAACATAATAAAGTACCATAAATATTTTCATGACTTAAATATTTGTAAGTAGTGACCCTAGTTACACTAGCTATCGCGCGCCAAAACGGCGCGGCAGGGCTTCAAAGCGCTCGAAGGAGGCGCGCGCGCTTCGTTTGCGTTGGCAACGGAGGCTCGCGCGACTCGATGTTTTGTGAGCCGACGCTCCGCGCCCCGCCCCTTTCTTCGTTTCGCAAGTATGACGGTGCCTAAAATTCATGTTTGTATGATTATAGGTATAAAAATATCTAAATATTTTCTTGATATTATGGATAGGTAAATATGAATACGTTTCAAAAATAATATTATAATAATCCAGCCTATAAACGTCCCACTGCTGGGCACAGGCTTCTTCCCATATAGAGAAGGCACGAGCATTTATCACCACGCTTGCTCTCTGCGGATTGGCGATTTCAGATCCCAAATTTTGGAATCCAGGTTTCCTCACGATGTTTTCCTTCACCGTTTGTCAGAAGTGTCTTCGAATAATTAAGAAAGTACATATAACTTTGAAAAAGCCACATTGGTACTTGCCTGGGTTCGAACCTGCAACCTTGTGCATACAAATCCGTTCATTGAACCACTAGGCCACCACGACTTAAAAATAATTCAAAAATAATATTAAATTTATTTATTTATTAAAATAGTTTATAGAATAATGGCATGTAAAATCGAAATCTTTCACTTTTATACTACTTTTTGGATTTTATCTTTGTATCAAATTTTCGTGTCACAATGTTAGTTACCATACTCCTCCGAAACAGCTTGACCGATTTTTACTAAATTTTATATGCATATTCAGTAGGTCTGAGAATCGGCTACTATCTTTATTAATAATTAATATTATAATGTTTTCATTATGTAGCAGCACCCGTGCTCAAGTAGATAAATGTTGAAAGCTAGGTCATCCTAACTATTCCCGTTACTGAGAACCAATAAGTACTTACCTGGTCATCATCAGACCTTCAAAATTCATCATGTAGTAGCACCCGTGCTCAAGTAGATAAATGTTGAAAGCTAGGTCATCCTAACTATTCCCGTTACTGAGAACCAATAAGTACTTACCTGGTCATCATCAGACCTTCAGAATTCATCATGTAGCAGCACCCGTGCTCAAGTAGATAAATGTTGAAAGCTAGGTCACCCTAACTATTCCCGTTACTGAGAACCAATAAGTACTTACCTGGTCATCATCAGACCTTCAGAATTCATCATGTAGCAGCACCCGTGCTCTAGTAGATAAATGTTGAAAGCTAGGTCATCCTAACTATTCCCGTTACTGAGAACCAATAAGTACTTACCTGGTCATCATCAGACCTTCAGAATTCGTCATGTAGTAGCACCCGTGCTCAAGTAATAGTGCATCGTGTAGTTCAAAATAAATATAAATATTATGATGTAGGCAGATCCTCGTACAAGACAACAATAACTAGAGGAACAACATTAGGTCTCTCAGAGAGCGAATAAAATAGGCAAAAATTATGAAAACTCTGCGACACATCTCTTGCTTAATCTCCACTTTTTTTTATTGTAGTATGGTCGTTGGTCGGTAGAAGGCGCTAGAATAAAAAATACTAGTACACAGATCAAATCTTCAAGGTCATTGGGCAAGGTAATACCCTTAAGTCGCCGTCGCTGGCCACCGGTGGCTGTGGTCGGTGGCCCATTTGCGCCGAGGCTTAGGTGCGTACAGACTATATAACATAACATGTTTTAATTTTATTCTTGGGTGCAATATTCTGTTATATTGCAATGTTGTATAACAAGGTTACATAATGTGGACGTGTTATAAAACACAAGTTATATCATATGTTACATAGTCTGTGCGCACCTTTACTAAATAAAATCCCCTTTGGTAGTGCAATTCGTATTTCCAGTTTTTTTACACGTTTATTTCAATAGTAAGGATAAAATAATAAACAACGCACATTCATTATTAAATTTATTTAAAAATGTTATGTGTACAAATACCCTATAGCTGGTGTATGCAATGCGAGCATAACGCTAATACCATTTATAGTAATAAAAGAACTGGTCTCACAATAGCCTTACAATCTCTCTGATGTTAATTGCAAAAACAATTACGCCTAAAACAAAAATTGCATTGTGGAGTAATGTTATGAACTAGATGCTTATTTAACTGGCGGTATTACCGTACAATCGGCGAGTTATACAAATACAAAATAATATAATTTACGGTCTTATAGACCGTTAATTCCAACAGCTGTTTACAGGCAGTGTTAACTACATCACAAGTCTCATACTAGCCTAGCTATCGTGCCTCAAGCACTAACCGATTTGGATTACTAATAACAATGGACAAATAAGTGAATTTAAGGCGGATCATTAACGAACTCGATCTTCGAAGCGGGGGCGACAACATCGGAACTATATTATTAGATAAATTGAGCGCTCTCGAGATATACGGCGCCTAAACATGCAATCTAGAATTAAAAGGCAAGTTTATCGTCACCGTTCCGAAGTCTGCCTTGATTGCATTCCTTTGCCTTTGAAGTGTTTTGACACGAAATTAGGAATGTGAAGGAAATGAAGCTTCGCGAGGTTTGTAGGCCAACGCTTTCACAAGTCCCTTTCTAAAAAGCATCCTATCCTAGATTTCAGTCACTGCATTATAGTGCATTTGAATATGGCGAGGTTGCCCACTTCTATTTCCGAATTTTTGACATAACAACAAATAACAGCGATCACAAAAAAATACGTTAGTTTTTTAACTAGTTTACTGGCAGTTTCAAAGTTAATATAAACAGTTGCTTCAAAATAGAATCACATACGATATTGGTATATTGAGAACTGATTAAGGAACATTGCCGTTAGCAAAAATAGACCCGATGGGTAATAATGGGTTTAAATTAAAATTTTACCTAGTTAAAACCGTATTGGATTCTTGAAAGAATCCTTTTTAAATATGACAACACTCGTATGTAGTGAGAGTAAATTGATATTTATCAGCACCAAACATACTAGTCGTATGAACAGACCTCGGCGATAGAAAAGAGTGGCGCAGGCAGTCGCCGCGCTTACTGTTGCTTGCACTCGGCGGGGTCGTCCATGGGACCGCCCTTGATGGCTTTCTTGGCTCGTCTCCGAGGCGCCGGCTCCTCGTCTTCGCTCTCTTCCGTAGAGCATTCCTCCTCCTCCTGACAACGCCAACACAACGTCAACACATATTACAACTTAACACCGCCCTCGTCAGACTCGTTACCTTAATTAACATTGAATACGTGAATTCTGCAACCATCTGCATTCTCGACAACTCGCATGCAAATAATAAGGATAAAATAAATAAAACACTCGAGTAAAAAGCATACAATTTTAATGTCATCATTACGACATCATGCCAAAAACATAAAGCCATTACCGATATATAAAAACTACCTGACGAGCTGCTATACATTGACATTATTATGCTAACTTCAATAGAAGGTTACATAAATAAAAAAATATACATCTATTATCCGACCTAACTATTGTCAAATCATTATTAAAAATACATATCGGATAGATCACAGCTGGCGATGTTCAAGTGATGATGTAAAAAAATGCATTTTGGCACTAAAAAGAGATTCAGCGAATTCAATTCCTGGGCAGATAGCCGTTACGCACGGTGCGAGGGATCAACTAGCGTCTCAATGGAATGACGGTACATACTTTAATTTAATTCAATAGGAAACATTAAATATAGCCTTAGAGAATAGTAATATCACATGAAATTTCAAAGTACTCAAACGAATATGTAAAATTCGTAAACAAAAATACACACTATAATTACTGTATAATAATAAATAAAAACGAGTAATTGTATAACTAAACTAGAAATGCAAAATAGTTGTCGTAACAGACATTAACAAGTTAACATGCATTATACATCGATAATGAAGGCACCTCTTACTTCTCGCGTATACGATGCGAGCTCTCCTTGAAAGCTCTGTACAAAAATCTACTCTAAAACATATTTATCTGTTCAAGGGATAAACCATGCATAGAAGAGCCAAAAGAGCAAGAAGTTAATAATATTAAAATATTCTAGCGTACAAATACTACCGATTTAAAGGACAATAACCCGACGACGCGTCGCAGGAGTATTCGTTATCACGTTTCGCTTGGCGAATCGACTTTTTTGGTACAATTTGAAAGAGATATGGGCTGATATGGTCGCGGTAAAGACTAAAGCACGCAGAGCTCGTACGCACGAGCCGCTAGGGGCCCACGGCAACGCGCGAGGGTTGGCGTGGGCCCGCAGCGAGCTGCCGAGAGACGCTATATATAACGCTAGGGGGCGGTCGGACAATCGTCTTGCATCAATCCTCCGCGTCGGACACTTCCTCCGTCCCAGAGTCTTCGTCAAAGTACGAATCCTCCTGAAACCAAATATACCGCTTTTGTTTGTGCAGCCACAACACCCACCAGACGTAGATACTGTATCTCTCTGCCCGTGGAAGATTTATGCAGACGCACTAATATATACCTTATATGTATGGGAGCAGGGTTCAGAATACATACTGTACCTCCGTCTGATCTGGGAGGAGTGGGGGGAAGGCAAAATTAACGTTTAGCACATCCGGTACTAAACTAGCTAAGCAAGCAATTTAAAAGGGTCTACCATGCATAAGTAGGTTCAAACTAACACCTCGTGGAAATGCTAGATGGCTGTAGAATTCACTGTTCCTGAATTATGCAGACAAGCGAGTAAAGTAAAAATTGTGTATCGTCATTAATCTGACGGCAGTTCAATCAGAAATAATACTTATGCAGTACAATAACACAGAAGAGCAAAGAAATTTTACTACTTGAAATAGCTTTTTTCTTAACACAGCTTTTTATGGATTATATTTATTATTGAAAATCTCATACTTCTGATTGAACAATTTTTATAGTATCTACTGTTTAAAAGTCATGTCAGCTTATACGTGATTTCATTTCACTATCTACTAAAGCTACCTGCCTATACTTTAAGCTTATAATAAAATAGTAAGGTCCATTTAAAACGAAAGCATGTCACTGTCAACTTTTTAGTACATTAACCACATAACACCCAAAAATAAAGCAGTAATAATGGTGTTTAAATACAACCTATTTATAATACTGAGATTTCAACATTATTTGTTATTACAGAATAATGTTTTGTGAATGCCTAACCATTACAAAATGGTGGCATGTAAATTCAAGCAGGCTTCATAGACGACTTTGTATATATCATCCTGAACCTAAAACAATAACAACTAATTCAACATTGATCACCACATTCCTCATTTAGTATTTTAGTCCCCAGCAATTAGTGCATAGCTGTCTTTATACAAGGCTTCAGATGTATATAGTGTACAACTTTCTCAGCTAGTAGTCTACTTTGTCAGCATGTTACAGAAATGTTGAAACAACTGCACATTCTGTCTAGCCTTACCAGATTCAGCAAAAAAAAAACGATATTCAGCTGAATCTGGTAAGTCTGCAAGGCGACCTTATCATAGCTCGGGAATAGGCAGAAGGCGGCAGACAATTCCATTAATCTAGGTGGTTTTATGTCGAGTTTGATCTAGTTTTTCACTTTAATGGCGTACAATACTCAGTATAAGGTTGACTAAGTGCGCTATGCTTTCGCAACAGACCTTACGAGTGCAAGCTGTGCGTACTGACCTCCTCCTCGTAGTCGTCATCGTCGTCGTCGTCGAGCCCCTCGCCGGTGTAGAGCAGCACGGCGCGCGACACCACGCGCTCGCGGATGTAGTGGCCGATCTCAAAGTCTGCTGTGAGCAGAGCCTGGTAGCGAATGGTACTACATTATTTATCTTGGTTGGTAGGCAAAAATGAAATATTTAAACTGGCATGGCGATTGCCTAAATCTTGTTTATTTTGTATTTTTTATCGCCGCAATATGTATTTTACGGTTAACGATCTACGTTTTCGGAGGATGGCGACTGCCTATTTTCAGAAAAAATCTAAAGGTCACAAAGAAGAGAATGTTTTGAAATTTATAATTAACAATGGTTATTTCTTTTCTACAACCCTGTAAACGACCTGCAATATTTAATTCGGACAATATGTACTACCCAGTAACATAATTTAGACAATACCTAGTATACAGAGTCATAAAAACATCGTCGGCATCGTAACACGCTCCACAGATTGGTCAGGCAGCTGGCGTAACATAAATACGTGTTTCTTAGTATATCTATCAAGCAATCTATTTATAATAACAAGGTAAGTTTGTACCTGGATATCGGAGGCGAGCGTCGAGTTGGGGTCGTCGGGCATGGTGGGCGGCGAGAAGAAGTTGAAGAAGGAGTCAGCCTGCACAGACTTGGTGACGGTGCGGACTGAGCCGCGCGACTTGTGCTTCTGCTTCTTTTTTATCGTCTTCACTGTGACATTCTTGCCTTTCTTCCAGTTGATCTCACAACCCTAAGAAAATACACATCAAGTTACTTTTTCTGTTCTACATTTGCTCGTAGCGTCAATATTCGGGAACTTCGGCTGCCGCGCCGTTAGGTGATCTTAAAACTACTAGGCAAGGTCATGCCTTAAATTGATCTAACTGCTACAAATGCACAATTATGCTAGAAAGAAAATATTGTTTCCAATTAGCAGGTCAAAGTAACTACTATTTAACCATTTCACACATTTTTATTAATGAATGAGCTGCCATATCCATGTCTTAGTTATGACACAGTGTTTTCAAACTTTTCTTACCTTGCATGAGTAGATCTCGGGGCCTTCGAACTCTAGTGGGTTCTCCTCATCGGGCTTACATTTCATGGAGTACTCCTTAGTCAGAATAATGTTTGTGAAGTAGTCGTTGGGCGCGAAGTGGAACTCCAGCGTGAAGCCGATAGGGTCCTCGTGCATTTGCACTGGAAATGACACCTAGTTTTAGATATGGCCGGGAGGTGTAGTATTTGTGAAAGATTATTTAAAAATATCCTCAGTTGGTGATGCATGTAAGAATCGTATCATGTTTCTTCAGATCTTGGTGTATTAAGTCATCATTACCATATTTTTTTTTATATTATGCTGTCTAAGATTTTGAAAATATTATGAATACCTTTAATATCCTGCAAGCATTTGAGAATGGGCTCGTCATGTTCCTGCATCATCTCACAGAGCATGGAAACATTCTTGAAGATTGTGTACCAGAAGTCGGGAACACCCTTAACATTGGGGTCCATTGGTGGCCTGAAAATGTACTATTGTTTAGAGGTTATGTGGAAAAAAATTTTATTACAGATAGGCAATAGATATCCTCAGTTGGTGATGCATGTTAAACAAATCGTATCATGATTGTTTCAGTAATTGGTGTTGTTAGTCATCATATAAATAAAGCAGTTTTAAATTGTTCCTTACAAACATATTTTTATATAACATTGTTTAATAACTTTACTTGTTGGCATAGTATAGGAGGCTTAATATCGAGTGTGGGGTATGTATACTAACTCTGCAGGCTTGTCATCAGCCGGCTTCTTCTCCTCCGTGCCGTCAGTGATGGCGGCTCCCTGCACGGCTCGCGCCAGCTCCTCCTCCTCGGTCTCGTCGCGCCACGGGTTGAGGCACTCGTCATCGTTGGGCTCGTAGTCGCCGTTCACTATGTGAGCGCGCTGAGTAACAATATTAAATCATAAGAATTATTTCTTTATTAAATTTCTCTACTCCTAATTGTATTAAGAAAACTAGCCAAGATTAGATTTGAAAAAGATGACCTTAGTTTGAAAAAGATGTAGGTACTGTATAATTTTGAGAGATTACTATTTAAAACTTATGTCGGTTTAGGTCTAGTTCATCCAAAAATTATAAAAAACATAACACTCCTTTTTGGGCAGTCGTGTAAAAAGTAAGGGTGCAAAAATATGCAATTTACGAGATCCGTTTTTCATTGCGGTAAACCAGTACAAACAAAAAAGTAAAACACACCTTCTCAAACAGTGGTTTGTAAAGTTTTTCGTATTTGCATTCGAGAGCGTGCACTTCGCTGTAGAACTTGGCCTCGATGTCGACGAACTCCTTCTGCAGCGTGCGCAACGCGCGGATGCGCCGGCGCACGTTCGGCGGCAGGGACGCCATCGCCTCGACGTGGATGCGGTTTGTGAGCGCGGCTAGCATCTCGTTGCGGGTAATGCCGCTGTTGACAAAGAAAGCTATTGTTAGATATTTACAAAATAATAGATTTTAAAGACTGGCTGTCGCATTAAATTTCGAGACTATATAAATAAACTTTTTCAGAATTTGCTAGTATTTTTAATAGCCTGTTTACGTATCCTGCTGTTGGCACAGGCCCCTTAGCTTCCAAACCTTCATACCCTTCTTACATAAAATAATATCTTAAGTTACCGGTCATTTGAAAGATCTCAAAATATACGCGTTATCTATACAAACACGGTATAACTACCTAGAACGGAGTTCCGCTTACGTACGTAACGTTCTATTTTATACGTTTCATGACACAAAATCGCCAAACTTCTTTATCCCAGAGCTTACGTGTAACAGATTTTATAGTGGTGCCCCAATTCCCCTGAAATAGCACGTTGCGCAACAAAATAAACATATCTTGTAAACTTGTATATAGTAGGGGATAGGTACTAACATACCCCAGTAACAACTTTACCTTCTTCAAGGGTTATTCGTTTATACAAGAATAGCGACCTTCGTCTTGTAACTGGCAGCTTCTTACACTCTGTTATAGACTGGTGCTAAAATACTAAATGATGTCAATGTTTTGTAAACAATTTGACAACATACTTCCTTACTTTATTTTTAAATTTGTAGAAGCATAAATAAATAAAAAATCATGTCTTCCAGGGTTCGTTGAATTGATACGTTAGTTAGAATTGTAAATTCACCACTTGATGCAGTTGACGTCAATTGGGCTGTTAACTTGTTAAGTCATTAATAGAAAAATTAAATTATAGATTCCTTACGTAGTTACAAAGCATTTCTATTTGTTTAATTTAAATGAATCCGTACAAGTGCCATTATTAAGTCGTATGAAAATAAAAATACATTCTAACACTAATTAAATCATGAACGATTACATAGCTATCTATTTATCGGCAATGACCTAACAATTATCAGTTCTAACTGATATGATATACCTACTACGCTTCATAGGTATAGGTTAA
The DNA here is from genome assembly GCA_905475315.1 of Autographa pulchrina. Classification (NCBI taxonomy): domain Eukaryota; kingdom Metazoa; phylum Arthropoda; class Insecta; order Lepidoptera; family Noctuidae; genus Autographa; species Autographa pulchrina. The sequence continues at coordinate 7,775,813 of FR997775.1, forward strand.
ACAAGGATAAATTGTTAATTAAATGTAAGGTTGCCCAATGAAGGTTTATGTAACTTCAGCAAGAAATCTATAGAAATCTACACAAGTCCCGTAGTCCCTTATTTTACTTTTAAAACATTGCATTTCTATGGTATGAAAATGGGGCAGAACTCTGCAAACCAAGACGTAGCGTGAAACAATGTTTTTTGAAATGGCTTCCGATAAAAGAATGTCTTTTGTCGGTACGAAAATTCGCTGGTCGTTTTTATGTTAGTCATGATTTCACTTTTTATTGCTATAAAAACATTTGGTATTTATAATATCGTGAAATGGGTTCGTGATGATTTATTATTGAGGACAAAAAATTTATTAGATTTTTTTTTTTAATTGAAAATGTATTTCAATAAATCTTTGAATTAGGAAATATGTAACTCTTTAGATACCTATATGTTTTTAAAGACAATAAAATGAATTGAACCTATTACCGATTTACACGACCGATTGGTTTTATTTTATATAGTTAGTCTCAAATATGTATTACAAAAGAAATATTTAGTTAACTGGTTACACGGAAGTTACTGTAAGTCGAATATTTTTATATAACCATTATAGCATCGCCGGTGTGAAGGACCTGCGGTGTAGGGAAGAACCGGCTTTTTACATAAATGTGTACCTACTTATGGACCGTCTTCGCGCGCAGTACGTTGTATTGAATAAACGCATGTATAGCTACTTCCGTTGGCGTTCAAGATGAGATTCAATTGATAAAACATGTGAATACCGCGTAGTTACTTTAGCATTTCATTATTCGTGCTACTTTAAATCCGTTCTGATATTAATCTTTTACAGTAAAATTATAAACCATCGTTCGAGACAAAAAAACTAACTAGCTGTGCCTGCGACTTCGTTCGCGTGGATGACGAAACTTATCAATGAGTTTTTAACCGCAAAATTAAGTTTGTTTTTGCCGGGATAAAAACTACCCAGTGTGGTGCCCAGGATAATAAAGAATAATTATACCAAGTTTCATCGTAATCGAACCGGTAGTTTTTGCGTGATACCTGAACAAACAGACACAGACAGAAATTTTTTTTTTTTCCCACTTTTGGGTTCGGTGTCGGTCTAGTAACACCCCCCGCCATTTATTTTTTTGATATTTTCAATGTACAGAATTTTCACTGCTACAGATTTATTATAAGTATAGATTGTCGGTAAGGTAAATTAGGTTACCCATAAGCCTGAAACTAAAACGTAAGTCTAGTTTTAAATTAGGGTTCAACTGTTATGAAGACAACAGGAAAAACTACTTAACATCCTGTTGAGCCAAGGGAAATGAATAGTTAAGCTCATCGCAAGTTACTCTTATATTAAGGGCCTACTGTACACGCATCCAATTTGTCTTTAATTTGTTCCCATCGAGCCACGAACAAGGCTGGAGGTAATTTGTTACTCATTCGCCTTGAATATCGCGACACAAGGCTGACTACTGCCCTTGGGTATTGAGGTCGTGTGTCAATGAAAATAAATCACTGCAAGGAATGAAAAGGGTGCAAAATTGGCAAGGTGTAGGTGCCAGGTACAAAGTAAGAAATCATTGTACTTTCAAAGGTATTGTCTGTAACAATGGTCTTTGTATGCACGAAATATAAAACGATGTTATTATAGTCTAGTTTTTATCGGCTTTTCTTCTACACTTGATATACCGACACTTAATTTGAGAGATTTGTACCACTTGTGTTTTTTACGTGATGAGTGAGTAATAAGTGATGTGTATCTAAAAAAAACAAACCACTAAGCTGTTATTTTTTTTTTGTGAAATAATTAGAGCATTACACGTTTTAACGGTCTGTAGAATTATGTAACGAGAGTCGTAGTATAAAACTGCAATAATAAACACCGAGGGACCTTGAATCCCGAGCGGGTAATGTACTTTGAGAATAGTCCCCTTGGTAATGCGAGTTTACAAGCAGCTGTCTGCAAGGATATTTAAACAGAAATTTGCGGAACGTTCTTAGTTATTCTCTGTAAACAATATTTGTCTGAAAGACCCAAAAAACTTTTTAGCTTTGTGACTTCGTTGATATTTTGTTAGGTATACTCAAATCCCAAGCTTACTCTCGAAAGGTTCAAAAACGGATACAAAAATTACGTTGTATTGTGTACATCACAAACTTATTCGGAAAAGAAGCTTTAACAATCAGTAAATACAAATAAATCAATTGCATGCAATTCCAGCTCGATTGATTGTTAATTAGACAAATGCATATTACCATAAACTCAACCAATAAAAACATTGGCATGGCCTACAATCTCAATAAAATTTATTTACTGTAAAATCTACAAGGATTTATGCTTGGTTACACAGAAATACCATGTGCTTATAAATTCTATCAGCTAGACTAAACACTTATTGATCAAGTAGAGCATAAAATGACTCATTAGTTCATTGACCCGTAATCTCATTTTGAACATGCTGCTTAACAACAAGATCCGAGGTTATAGATAATGATGGTCATGCTTCAAACCTTTTTAGACGTTTCAGTTTAAGATCTTTTTGATAATGGAGACTCTTTGTAGAATATATAGAATAGTTTCTAAATATATATATTTTAGCAACATTTATATATGAATGTATGGTTGACTTCCATACATTTAATTTTTGTATTTGTATCTGGATATGTATTTAAAGGATAAAAAACAAAATCCATTATTTTGTTCTAGGTTTACCTACAAATTCAGCATATTTTCAGGAAATGTTAATTGTTGAAGCAAGAAAAGAAAAACTTGCAACTAAAAATAATGAAAACTGATTAATCATTTTGTGGGAGTACCAACCAGGAAGGGTGATTCATCTCAGATGAATTTAGGACCCACTACATGATGTAATCGTTTTAATGGTAAACGGACTAATGGGAATTTAAGAGCTCTGAATTGAGGAATGCTAAACTAACAATTATTTTTTCAAATATGCTTCTTTACTTATAATGCAAGATAATGGTTGATACAGAATATTTACACTTAAACATTTACTTAAATAAACATGTGCAAGTATACACTTAAGATATCTAGGAATATGATTAATAAATGCACATGGTGATTTATCCTGAAATTTCACGGTTATGTTGTCATAAAAAGTACACAGGAAAGTATTACCATTGTTGTGAAATAAATTGAAACAAATCCTTCTTTCACATCACATGTGCTGTCAACTTCTGTCAACGCCAAGTGGTGTGGACAAATCTAACCTATATAAAGACATGCTGGCTTACCTCTTCATGAGATGCTGGGCCAGTTCACCGCCCCCAACAATTTCTTCCTCCTCTCCAGACTCCACCTCGGAGGTGTGGTCGTCACCAGCGCGCTCCACAGTACCCATGTTTATATCTACAACAAGAACACCATGTTAGCACAACGGCGTTCGCGCCACGTTGGTTACCATACCGGCTTCCGAGAAATACCTTAAAATTCAATATCATAAATACATCACTAACGTAACAAATAAAATCAAAATACTCATATACTTTATCTAACGAGTATACTTCATGATTTTCCATGTAAAACATAATGCGTAGTACGTTGAAAAACCATTTTGGCCGACCACATGGCCGACTTTGTTCTTGCACAAATATGGAAACTAATATCACTTACGGAATAGAAACGGATTTACAATACAATTGAAGTAGCGGTGAGACAATTTTGTACTCACTAAATCGTTTTATTTAGCGAAATATTCGAGTAATAAAACGTACCTTACTGCCGACAAAAGTTGCGAAAAGAAAGATGGCGACGGAATAAGGCTGACTGTGACTGCGACTGCGAGTGAGCGACCATAGTGACTTGAAAATGACGGCGAATGAATGAAGTTTATGAACGTAAATGTAACGATCGAACTGGCAAGTTTACCATTTCCGGATTTTTTTTTCATACGTCGAACGAAGCTTTCATACAAACGTGAGAATAAAGATTGATGCATCAATCTTTGCAAGTTTGCAGAAAATACCTTTTCAAACAAGATATTTCCTTTCTACAATACAGTAAGACACAAATTGAATTCTTAAAATCGCGTAAATTCAACTGAAAAAACAATATTTCTTAGATCGATGTTGCTTGAAACAAATAATGCCAGGTTGTCAACCAATACAGTGAATGTCAGATGTCACAACGGGAAAATAATATAGTCGCGCGTTGTTTGTTGTAATTCGTGTTTCAATGCAATGGATTGAGTTTTAAAATATTTATTGTGATAGTTACAAGTTTTTGAAATGTTTATGTGAAGATAAGTGATATTAGGCCTTAAAAATGCCACCTACTGTTCAAACAAATGAACCGGATAGAGAGAAACGTCCACAGCGGTCGGGCGAAAGGAGGTTAGTTGATTTTCATAACTTTCAATCGTTCAATCGTTAACTTATTTTTGTATTGTTGTATTAATTATGACTTATTCCTAGGACGGAGCTGGTGACACGCGTGAAGTACTGCAACACGCTTCCAGATATACCATTCGATTTAAAATTTATAACATATCCTTTTCCTTCGACACGATTCATTCAGTACAATCCGACCTCCTTAGAGAAAAACTATCGATATGAAGTGCTTACGGAGCATGATTTGGGAGTCCACATAGATCTTATAAACCGCGATATATACCAAGGCGATGGCAACGCTTTGTTAGATGCTGCTGATGAGAAATTATTGGAAGATGACATCCTTACTCCACAAGATTCAAAGAGATCGCGTCATCATGCGAAGAACGTGTCTTGGTTGCGACGTTCCGAGTACATTTCTACAGAACAGACGAGGTTCCAGCCTCAGTCTATGGAGAAGGTAGGTCTTTGTTTTGTAATCCTTCATGTAAAACAGTGGTGACATGAAGTTTGATGTTATTCATTGTCTTAAATCAAATCCAATCGTTTATTCCAATCCATAAGTACAATTACTGGTGGTGAAACATAGAAAAATAAATATAATTGTATACTTATTATTAGTTATTATGATGCAATTTTTTGTAAGAAAACTGATGTGATCAAGATGGTTCTAAGCTATTTGTGAAGATCTGTTTAGCATTTTGAGAGTAATTAGCAATTTATTCAAATTAATGGGGGATTCCTTTTGATATATTTGTAGTTATTTTCATTTGGGTATCTATTTATAACTAAACTATGTTACATTACAGGTTGAAGCCAAAGTCGGTTACAATGTTAAGAAGATCTTCAGTGAGGAAACTCTGTACATGGACAGGGAGAGTCAAATCAAGGCTATTGAGAAGACCTTTGAAGACAATAAGAAACCTATAGAGAAGCACTACAGCAAGCCAGGAGTTACTCCCGTGGAAGTCATGTCAGTATTCCCCGACTTTGACATGTGGAAGTATCCATGTGCCCAGGTCATCTTCGACTCAGACCCTGCACCGGTTGACAAGAATATTGCGGGACAGATTGAGGCTATGTCTCAAGCTATGATTCGGTTGGTATTACTGTTCTTTTATTGGGTTAAAATATTGTGGCTGTAAAATTTTAATGATGAAATTAATTTAATTGATTGCTATTGGCTAAAAAAACTAGTTTTACAACATTTTTCGATAGTTTTCTTAAGTGCCAACTTTGAATATATGTACTTAGTTTGAAATTTGAGTATGTTTGGTAGAATAAGTTTCTCACAATTCTCAATTTTTGTAAAAAATAAACCTACTTAACCTATTTTGAAAACTGCACATTCAATATTATAATAGTAAATAAGCAGAACTTTCTACACTGCAGTGTTTTCTGACCTTCAATAGACAAAGCTAAAACCTTTTTCCTAATTCCAGAGGTGTGATGGACGAGAGTGGTGAACAGTTTGTTGCCTACTGCTTACCCACCGAAGAGACAATACAGAAACGTCGCCGCGACATCAATGAGAACATACTGTACATGGACGGTGACACTTACGAGTATAAAATGGCTAGAGAGTACAACTGGAATGTTAAGAGCAAAGCGTCTAAGGGTTACGAAGAGAATTACTTTTTGGTGAGTGTGTACTAATAACTAGTTGCTGACTAGTGGCAAAGTATCAATATATTATTATGGAAGCTTGTGTGACTTATATTTTAATGCAAAATTAGAAATGTATTTTTTAAGTGATTTTCCAGCTTGTGCTTGTCTACCAATGCGTCACTTATATATTTAAAATATACAACAAAAAAATTATGTGTGTAAAATAGGAAAAAAATAAAACGTAGGCATAAATTTTTAAGTCTTAAAATACGAGAGTTGGTGTCTTGCCATACTAAAAATAAATTACATGGCAACATAATTTCAACGACCTCTGTTGTCGAAAGCGCACACACCGGTTTCAAGGTGCTGCCAGCTCTGAGGTCCAATCCCCAGAAGGGTTAATTTAGAAAACCACTTTTCTTCATTGTCTCGTTTCTTGGTGTTTCTGGTACCTTCAATTACTCTGATGGGGTTCAGAACAATGTGATGTGGTCCACATCTTCTTAAACAAAAAAAAATTATGTTTCTGTTTCATGTCTTCACCATCTGCATTACCAAACACTAGTTATAAACTTATAATTATACCCACAGGTGGTCCGCAACCACTGCGTATACTACAACGAGTTGGAGACGCGCGTGCGTCTATCCAAGCGTCGCGCCCGCGCCGGCGCCGCTGCACAGGCGCTCACCCGCCTGGTGGTCACACACCGACCGCTTAGTGCCGCTGAACACCGCATGCTTAGGCTCAGGGAGAAGCAACTGGAGCCTACACAGGTATGTTGAACTAACAACACAAGTATATTCTAACTGCCAATTTCAATAACATATCCACAGATCGTTTTTTGAAATTGGGAAGTAATTTATATGGTGCTTATGTCAGATTTTGATGAGGGAAAACTATCTACGGAAATGTTCAAAGAGGGAGAAAGGGTCGTCAAAGATACTTAACTTTTCTATCTGTGTGCTTTTGTATAGCCTGGCCCTGTAGTTGTTATTCTGTTAATTAGCAATGTGATTATATGCTAAAGATACTGCGTAAAGTATGTGATATAATATAATTTAAGTACAGTCACGAGCGAAAATATTATAATACACATAGAGAAATTGTAAAACAAAATTATCGTGATTTTTGTGTTAAAACTCAAAAAGAAAGATATGCTCATGATTAAGAAACTGTTTACAATTATTTCTTCATAACAAGTTTAACAATATCAATCTGGAATTGAAGATAAAATCTGTTACAAATTGGAGAGTGTATACATATTTTTGTTCGTGACTGTACAATCTCTTATATATATATGTCACCGGAAAAGAACAAGAACCGCCAATTTATAAATTTTCAAGGAAAATTATAAACTTTCGTAGGATTCTAAACGAGAGAAAAATTGTATTATTTTACGCCCACATTTTCGCCAAATGATAAACTTACATAAGTCACGCGTAAAATAATAAGTAAGCAATAACCAAACGCCATGTGCGTTCTGATTGGTTGAATAAGTCACGTGTAAATTACTAACGAATCAAAGTTCAATTAAAAAAAAAAAAAAACCTAACAACCTAACCTAACCTAGACCCATAATGAGCGACCTAGAAGCTGCGGACAGCCAAAATGGTGAAGATAGTCAGGTAAATGCTAGCAAATTTGTTGACAAAGTGAAATTTACCACCAACCATTTTTCAACATCGACCAATCAGAGAGCAGTGTGTTATTTGCCGTATTTTAAAGAAGCGTAAAATTGAAAGCTCTTCTGTGATTAGTCGAACCGTTTAGAATCTTACGAATGGATATCCGTTAGTTTATAAATATACCACGAGACATTGAAAATTGATAAATTTGCTAAAATGTGGGCGTAAAATAATACAATTTATCCCTCGTTTAGAATCCTACGAAAGTTTATAAATGTCCTAGAAAATTTATAAACTGGCGGTTCTTGTTCTTTTCCGGTGACATATACAATCACTAAAAGATAAAGACAATTTTGACGAAGGATATTTGTATATAATCTTATAATAATAATAATATCATTTATTTGCATAAAATGTGGTACAAGAGTTGGTATAAAATTAGGTTACAGAGCTAGGCACATTCCGCAGTTATAAAACAGCATGCAAATGTTTGAGAAAACTTAAATACCTACATACATCAGTTTTAACATACAAGGCATACAACACATTATAATAATATTCTTTACAAACAACTACTTATACAGTGTTACCATGCTTATCAGTGGCGTGCATAGCATATAGGCAAAAAGGCAGTGCCTACCTCCAAAAACCCCTAACTATCTTCTTTTAATATAACAACACTCATCATACATAATCATAACATTACAGGCAGTAAAACTTCTAACCAAACATTTCAATAACAAACAAATCAATAATGACGTCACATATGTCAAATTCAAATCATTCAATACTTAACTTAATAATCTGTTACGAGGTAGGCTCTCGAAAATGTGCCTAGTTTACACTCACACATTCAAACGAAATCTCCTTGTCCATATACGCACGCACACTTCAAAAACGGAAAATAATACCCCGCCATCTTGACTTTTTATTATACGACAAAAACAAAAATCCCTATTTTTGCTAAGAGTGGTGCTTTGACATTTGACATTCGGAATTTTTTACACTTACAGTAAGCTAGCTTACCTGCCAATAGACTTATAGAGTCCTTTTACCAAAACATAATACAAATGACTGCAAACTGCCACAGATACTAAATGCATAAATTTAAATGCCAAGGATTAAAATATTTTAAATGAAGCTTGTATTTTAAAATGCTATGCTTGTAAATTAATTATCACAATATTATTTAGTTACTTATTAATGTTTATTATATTTAGTTTCAATTAACATTTTTATTGTTTTACTTCTGTCTTGCAACTTGGTCGTTTTTCGATATTTATTATCTGTGGCAGATTGTTCATTAAGTTTTTGATAGTTCGCGCGCGTGTTTTCGTCTTGACTTTCGTAACTAGTTTCTATTTATTGTGATTTTGTGAAGTGGCTGTAGTTTAAGAATCAGGAGCATTAATAAACCGCTATGTGTATGAATGTTAAGATTGTGGCTAAAATGAAATATGTTTGGATAGCATACGTGCGTAATTACAAACTTACAATACAAACCCATCAGATGGGGTTTGTTGACAAAACTTTAAAGGTAAGGCTCATATTATTAAATCAAAATGTTAGAAACTATCGCCTGACTAGCGGTGTGCTGCTGGACGAACTGTTATTTTTGTGTTATTAATCGTTTCTTGATTGTTAAATACGAAATTGTTGTGTGAATTGATACCTACGAGAATAACTACGATGAAAACATGTTGTTGTGGATGATGATATTAAGTAATTGTTTTTAGTTAAAATCTTAATAAAAATGGGAGTAAATTAAACATACAGGATAATAGTATATGTTGGCACATTCAATAATACGTCTGATTCTTTTTTTGTCTATATAATACATAAGGTAGTTAAGAAAAATGTTGATCTCGAATGGTCATATTGACCATGGCTCAATATATTTACTATTATTTAGGTCTGGTTTCGGACCCTTAATGAATAATACACAAATAAGAGTCCTCAATCATAAGCTGACCGTTTGCTCGTCGCGAGTCCCGAATCGCGGAGTCGGCTGCTGTTCGCAGTTAGCTTTACTAAGATTATTTTATACAAACTTATACCAACAAGTTTGAAATAGTGATTCAATCAGAAATTGTCGCGAGCAGCGCGCGTGCATTTTAAATTGTATCTTGCTCGCGCCGCGCGAGCAGCGCGCGTACTGCTCGCAGTGCTCGCGAACAGTTCGGAGACGGCGTTATTTACACTATCGACCTTTGCGGGAGTTGCGTGGAGGAGGCGCACTAACATATTGCAGTACCTAACTACAGTTCGTCAGACCTGAACGCACCTTGTGATCCACAAAAATCATGCTTGTTCCAATTTTTTGGGAGTTCATTTTCGTATTTACGGTAAAGTTGCTCCATGTACGAGTGCCTACCATGGCCGAAAACCAATGCACGCCACTGATGCTTATATAAACAAAAATTTATGGTATGGAAAGAGAGACTGTTCTAAGTGCTGTCTCCTTCTCATTTCTAGGAGGAGGATGAAGAAGAAGAGGAAGAAGATGATGATGATGACGACACACAGAGGCAGACCAGGGAAAAGGAAAGGTAATATGGATAAATCTTGGAACTTTCACATAAAGCAAAAAAAATATGTATGGTTTATAGGTTGTATTTATCTAGTTTTCTGAGGAATCAATCCTCAGTTTTTGGTTCAATTTCGAATATTTATTATTTATGTAATAAATATTCTGAATGTCCCATTTACCTACTCTATCTTATAAGTCTGTATTGAGTTATTTTTGAGCCTATCCCTCTTTTATTTACACTTTGTTCTTGTGATTTTTTGTAATGTAATTTTGTTCTTGTAAATAGGTTGTATTCATACCGCAAACCCTTGAAATTGTAATCATAAATTATTAACAAGTCGCTGAAAAAAACCTTTTAAATTTTTAGATCGCGATCCCGTTCAAAATCGGGTTCCAAATCACCACAAGGGTCCGAGAGGTCAAAGGGCTCCAACAGGTCGAGGTCAGGATCACGAGAGCGATCCAAGTCGAAGTCCAAGTCTAAATCCAAGTCCAGAAGTCGCTCCCGTTCTGCTTCCGGTTCCAGGAAGTCCAGATCACGCTCCGGATCTGCACAGTCTGGTTCTGCTAGGTAAACATAACATACCTAGATCATAAAGTAGTAGATAAACTGAATGTTTAAATATGCGGTATATGTTTTTAACTGATTTTGTTTTTCTTTTGGTACGCGATAGGTACATCCAGCATCGGATAGATCGATTTCATTAACTATTTGCTGTCGATTTTGACATCGACCTTTGTGAATTATTCTTTAACTCTAATTTATCTCTATTAAGAAAAACTGTGTATGTTGTAACCTGACTGCAAAATTCTTTACACCGTTTTCGTAAAAATTAAACAAATTACCATACTAAACTGACTGCCAATCACATACTGCTTTCCTAGGTCCGGTTCAGCACGTTCCCGTTCCCGGTCCAAGTCCGGATCCCGCGCGTCATCCCGGGCGTCTTCCCGCGCTAGCTCTAAGAGCGGGAAGGGCTCGAGGGCCAGCTCAGCCAGTAGGGGCTCGAGAGCTAGCTCTAAGGCTAGTGGCAAGGTTAGTTTTAAACCTTTTATAATTAAGACGGGATTTTTACCATCTGTAGATGAAATGTATAGTCATTTGGTGCATAATGTTGCCAATAAATTGAACTTTGATGAAGTATTGAGTTTTGATGTATTTTGTAGGTTTAATAAAGGGAATCATATCTGAAATTTTAAATATGGGTAGTTATATGGTGAATCTATTTATGTTACGATGTTGTCTATCAATAATATTGTTGCCAGTTGATGTAAAAAGTCACCGCCCATTCCCAAACACTTAAGAGTTTTACCATGCCATGCTACTCTAGTACATTAATTACCTTGCCAATTATTTTTTAATAAAGTTTGTTAAATCTATAGGAAATCAATGTTTATGTTAGGATATCGCATAAAAGAAACTCAATTAAAAAAAAAATATTATTGTTCCAGGGTTCACGAACAAGTTCTCGGGCGAGTTCCCGCGCCTCGTCTCGAGTCAGCAAGCGGTCGTCCCGCGCATCATCACGAGCGTCGAGAGCCTCACGAGCCTCGTCCAAGGCATCCGGCTCCAAGGCCTCGTCCAGAGCTAGTTCCAGAAAGAATTCCGTGTCAGGAAGCGGATCTGATAGGTCTAGGAGCCGGTCTGGAAGCGGATCTAGGAGGGTGAGTGGAATTGTAGAATCTTGTGAACTTAGCGTAGAGTGCTTTTTCTTTGTACGTGGAAATTTTTGATTGTAGATATTTTTCGATTTGTTATTGAGATTTTTGGGGGAGATCTTGATCAACGATCAAAGTCAAGCCATGATAATGATGAATTATACTTAGTTTTTTCACTCCAAATTATACAATTTGTATTCATTAGCAGCATGTAACATTACATAAACTCACTGTGAGGTGCTGGGGAGTTTTATTGTGTCGTTTCATCTCCGCAGATTTTGGGTACTGCCTATTAATATGATCGAGCTTATAAGTGCTATCTAGTAGCCCACTGTGAATAAATAAATTAAGATTGTCATTTATTTTCACACATTTTATTAATTTCTTGTATATTTTCAGGGGTCCCGCAGCGGTTCAGCATCAAGCGCGTCGTCTCGCCACAGTGGCTCCGATTGAACTAAAAAATGAATGTGTTCATTATACACAGTACATTCTATCTAACAAGACCCCTTTGATATTTGCTTCATTTGTATTGCCGTCTCTGTCTCTCTTCAATGTTTGCGTATACTTGCATCTCAATCTAATGACGTCAAATTTTAGAGGGGTCTTGTTGAATATAATGTAATTGTTGACTGTCGCTTGATTTTTATGTAAAGTGTAATGTGAATAAAGTGTTAAGGATATGTTTCTCTTTTTTTTTCTGCCTGAATTTTTAATTTTTATATATTAAGTTTTATATTTCCCTCACAAACCGAATGATTTTAATATTTAGGTAGGTTAGGTAAATCGAATAAAAATCTAAATAGTTAACATAGATTTTATTAGTTCAACATCTACTCGATTACATACAAATACAATAAACTAACAATCATTGAAACCACAAATAAAAGTAATTTGTTCCCGTTTTGTTACACAGATTAACTGGCATAAATTATTGCTTTTTATTTAATATTATCTATACGACACACCAACTTCCTAAAATTCCGGACCTTAAAGATCCTAATAAAATATACTGTCTCTTGGACTAGACTTTATTAATTAGGCTTTTCGTACACATGGCAACACTTAAGTCTGCGATACAAGGCGACTAATCTCCAAGCGGCTTCCAAATCGAGGTTCGTAAACTCGCGACTAAACTTGCCGAAATTAGTATCGGAGACTTGCATTCCTATTTGTACGAAGGTCCTTAAAATTAATAATTAATTTTCTCGTTTTCTTTAGTCAATTTCAATTTGTCTGATATGATAAATCATTTTTTACCGTTTGATTTTTTTTTGTTTTAGTAGTAGGTAGATAATATATTTATTTTAATAGAAACACCAACTTAGTTCAAGCTAGAAGTTAATAACTTACTGCAGATTTGCAGGGTCTAAACTAGATGTTAGAAATTTTAATTACCAATGAAAGTTAACCTTAGAGAGCCTTATATAAATGGCTAGAAATAAGTTACACATTATTTTTTTTTGTAATTATTAAATCATTCTGCACAGCCCATATTATTTTTAAAATCATTGTTTTTTCCTTATACCAGACTAATAACTATTTAGTTTCTGCTGGGTGACCAAACCGCATTTCTTGTACTTTGATAAATTCAATATGAAAACATCAATGTTACTTTTCTATTTATCAATACCAAACCTACCATTTTTTTTTTATATTTGACTCTGTTTACCTATTATATTATTATAATATAGTAGGTATTATTGAATATTTCATTTTCGAAAGCTGATAAACTTTCAAATTCTATTCTCTATGATCTAATTTTGTTACTTTTTTTAACTAAAGACAAACAACAGTCAATTTTAAGAGTTCAAACATTATTTATTTGATAACATAGTCTTTTTATTCTACCTTTCGTTTCAATTTTATTACGAAAGAAGCACCGTTACATTACATTAGCAATAAAAATCTCAATATTCGTAAAACTGTCTTTAATATTGTTACTTGGGCGGAAAAGTCATATTTATTTCATTGCATCTAATTAGACACTTAATTAATAAAAATCTGATACAGGTCTATAAATTGTGATACTAACTTGTAAGGAATGGATATGGTAGGTGAAGTTTTATATAAAACCCTAATTTAATAATTTTCGAATGTATAAATGGCAGTACATTTGAAGAAGGTGAAATTTTAAGGTGCTGTTAGATCTGAGCATTCACTTGTGACAGAACATTGAGCATTCGCTAAGGAACGAGACAAACATCGTTACGAGCAAACGCTCTAGTAAATTTTCAATGGTTAAATTGCCTGGCTCAGCACGGCGACGGCTCCGTTGTATTTTGTTTAAAATTATGTAGCATTTACTACTATAGTATGCTCATTACAAGTGAATACTCAAGTCTATAACAACATATAGAAGAAACACGATTGGTTAAAATGCATTTATATAAGAATTAGAAGTTAATTGATAAAATAGTTGATTAAAATTTGAAATATATAATCACAACAATATTGGAATTCCATTTTGTAACTAGGTAAATAGAAACAAATTACAGTCCTTTTCAATAGTATTTTTTACAATTTAAACAAACAAGACTATATTTTTCTTTTAACTATCATTTTAGACAGTCAAATATAGTGTGACTTTAATGACGAAATATTCCTTCAAAACTAGAAAGAACTTAAAAAATATTATGTTAATGCCAACATTTACATAACAAGAAAATTGATATCCATAAAATAATACCAATATGGCGGATTTTTAACATAAAATATAAATCCTATTGAAAAGGACTGTAAAATATAATAAGATTACTTATTTTAAATCGAGATCAGTTTGATTTATTTTTCCTTCTATTGGAATTACTAAGCACCATCTTTTCAAACATTGAGTTTGGAATAATTTGATCGAATTTAAAACCGGTTATTAAAAATATTGCACAGAAGTTAGTTATTGCTTTTTATATAGTCATAAAAAATTAAGACTTACAGAGCTTATATTAATCCAATACATTTAGGAGAGATACGAACTTAATTAGTCGATTTTTCAAAAACACTAAAACTATAATAGGCTTAATTTCTATTTAGTTCTTCCTCGATGATGTCCAGGTAGTGTGAGGTGAACACTGCTTTGTTGTGCATGACGTAGCGTAGGAGAGTGCCAGAGATAGAGGTCAGTTCTCGAGTGAGAGCGGACAGACCGACCGGGATTTGGCGGGAGCCACCACCACACACTAATATGGTTTTGAAGAACTCGAAGATTCGTTGATCTGTGAACAAAGTAACATGTTTTAAAGAAATGACATATATAGATAACTTGTATATTTAAATAATAACCGTTCTGTTAATGACAGAATTTTGAAGATGTATGTGCAAATGTGACATGCAATAGTTTACATGCTTATAGAGTATGTTTTGTTCAGTACATAAATCTAACAGAAAGTGCATCAAATTTTGGTTGAATTTAAAACTACCCTGCCAATATCCATAGATGCGAAAGTTACAGTGTTCGTTTGTGATGCTGTCATGGCTAAACTACCGAAGTGGTCTAGATGAAATTTGGCATGGAGTAAGGTTGGATTCCAAGCTAAAAACATAGGCTACGTTTTGATGCGATAGCTAGCTAATCATAATTTGTAAGCACACATACTACTGTTCCACAATTTTTTTTTTATATAATATTGTATTGTTAAGTCTTTAAATACTCACGAACGATCTCCCGGACTCTATGTTCGGGATCCCCTAGTGAAGTGATCTGGGTCCTGATGATTTCCTTCGTCTCCGCAGTCAGGGGCGACTGGCTCATGTCCTCAAGAAGATGCTCGGTCACTAAAATCACTTCTTCGGCCACGGACGGCAAAACTTTTTTCAGTTCACTGAAAAATATTTAGTGGTTTAGTATCAAGAAGAATATGTAGTATTTAATTAGTAGGTTTAAAAAGTGGTATTAGAAAGGAAATTATTGTTTTATTTTTTATAGAATAACTAGCAGTGCCCCGTGGTTTCACCCGCGTGAATACCTAGGTCCCGTTCCCGGTGCCTTTATATTATTGGGGGCGGAGATGAATCCAACAAATCACTACCGTAACAAAAGTCAGGATTACTTAATATGGTGGTTTAGTATTCTTTTATATCTATTCCTAAATTTTCTAATTTTCCGTACAATTTTCCAATTTTTTCTTTCATAAGAACCTTCTACTGACAATAACAAACACAACAAAAAAAGAATTAGCAAAATCGGTCCAGCCGTTCACGCGTGATGCCGTGACCAAGGGAAAAAGGGATTCATTTTTATATACAATATAAATGTTTATAGAATAGTTTTTAAAAAAGAATTTTGTATTTATTTAAACAAATTTTAGTAATGTTTGATGGACGCTGCTCAACAATATTTTTATATTGAGACCATTGGCAAAAGAAGTTTGGGATTATTCCTCTTTGCTGAAGAAAATGTTTATTTATTTTAGCAGTACATACATTAACCATACTGCATTTTCAAAAAAAAACAAAATTCGCAAACATTTGTCAATCTCATGATCAAAAAGCCATACAAGGATTGACTGATCAAAAATATATGAATGTATTTCGAAATACATAAATATGTTTATCAGTTGTCTGTTTACCATAGTACATAGTCTGCTTAGTTTCGGATCAGATGAACGTGCGAAATCCCCTTAGAGGGACATCATTCCAAATTCTCACTTACATATCATTAGTAGTATTATCAATAATGATAAACATCTTCTCCTTAAGGGTCTGCTTATGAGCGGCGGCGGCGGTGGGGTCGCTACCGCAGGCGGGACTGACGAGCATGAGGGAGGCGACGGCGATCAGACGGAACACCTGCGTTCCTAGCTCGGCGAAGCGAGGCGCGTCGAGGGTAACCGTCTGGAAGATATATGATTCATAAAGTAAAAAAGGTAGAAACTATAAAGAGCGCGTATCGCTATAAGTAACCAAATTGTTGGCGCGCTCTGTTTTGATACTAGTTTTACGACGAAACTTGTTATTACTAGTGCTTACGGTTCATGCCCTGATATGCGCACTCTGTAGTTTATAACTATGATCTAACTAAGGGTTTACCGTAGTATGAGGTTATTTATTACATCATATACAGGGTGTCACCGAAAGGGTATTTCTATCTAAAAGAGCTAAAGAGTACATCTGGTATAGAGTCAGTTTACAAAGTTTCAGTTTAAAATGAGTTCCTTAATAAATATTGGTTGATATACCCCTTCGGTATCACCCTGTACAACTCACAACAAAAAATCTACAGGTTTTAAGTTACATGGGACAAGCCCTACATATTGCTTTCGATATGAACAAATAATGACTAAGCATCCCCCAGTCTAACCGATGATGTTGGAAGTTCCTACGTATATACGTATATTAAACATGAAAAGGTAGCTATATTTTTCAATTTAACAAACCTCAGGATAAGGTTTGGACTCATCCCACTCAAGCAGCTCCAAGTAGGCCTTAGCTAAAGTCTGCGCGGTGACATTCCTGATAATGTTCTTGTCGGTGACAGGAACACTGATGCCTTCCTTATCGATATGCCGCTTTAGCCACTCCTTAGTGTACTGTAGACCGTCTGATGAAAAACAATAGAGTAAAAAATTATGTTCCTGTTCATGAAAAGTAAAGAAGTAACCCTAAGGGCTCCCACACATAACTTCGAATTCGCAACGCATAGCAAATATCTGCGATTATATTATATTTTCAACTTAGCAGTAATATGTGGCGCCCATATACCACTGCGTTGTTTGTCTGTCAAGTTGTGCCATAATTTTATAGGCTATAATTACAGAAATGTGTATTTTCAAATGCTCAGAGCGTGACCAGAAAATGGGCGTAGGATATTAAATAAAAAGTTTAGAACTATATAATAAATATAGGCAAAAATAAGCTTTGCCAAGTGGTTATCAAATATAAATATTTTCTGTGTTAAAAACTACCAGTGTGCTTAAATTTTAACGACCAGATTTCTATTAACCGACATCTGAGCACAAAAAATCATATCCCAACTTCAAATAACTACAATATTAAAAAATCTTAAATCAACCTCTAACTGACCTTCAGAAATCTTGAGTATCTCATCGAACTTGGCTCTCTCGTATTGCACGCTCTCCTGCTGTACGTGCGGCCTGATCATAGCTATCAGAGTGTTCGCTAGGTCTAGCTTCAGAACCTCTAAAGTCTCTAGGATTGCACGGAAGACTTCCACCTGTGGAACATAAGAACATTTAATATTGGAAGAAGTTATGACTCTTTTGGATAAAATAAACTTTAGAAAAAACTTTATGAGTGAAGATTTTTTTATGCTATAATAAACTATTCAGACACATATTTTAAATGTGCAGACTTTTAAAACATAGATTAGTACCTATATTTGAACTGTAAAATCAAGATGAAATATAATAATTCCAATAATTATTATACTTAAAAAAATATAATTATAGTAAAGCCTACAACAAAAAAAAATTAAAAAAATTAAAAAACCCGACTGCATAAAAAACACTTAAAATAAAAACTGAAAAGTAAAAAACAAGTTTAATAAGTCTAGAAGTGTAGATAGCAATGTTACTGTCACAGTCGGGACCCATAATGAATGATTTTAGTCTAGCTTATTTATTTTTTATTAGATTTTAATTATGTATATTTTTTTTAAACTCACAGTATCAGTCAACTTAGAGATATTCTGTATCATCTCATCCCTGGCGGGCGCGGCGAGCTTGGCCATGAGGTCGATCACGAAGGTCGCGTACTTGTGAAAGTCAAGGCTGTTGTTCTCCGCTTGTTGTTGGATGAAGTCCGCGTCCAGGACCTCCTCAATCATCTCCCGGATTCGCGTGTGACGGGGGAGCAGGATTGCGAAGAGACCCTGAAATTTTATACTTTATAGTTGACAACATAAAGCTTAGATTTGCTTGCAGATTCATTCATTACTTTTTCTTAAAAGCTCAGATAAATCTAGGATACGCGTGTAATAAGACCCTGGAATTTTATACCATATAGTGAAAATCATAAAGTTTAAATTTGTTTGCAGTTAAACAGCCATATTCTCTTTTAGGCTAGATTCTTATCTCAAATTGAATTGCTATTGTTCTAGTCACTGAGCAGAAGAAAAAATCATAGTAATCTATGTTATAGTTCAGTAAATATTGATTTTAAATACATTCAAGTTCTATGCTAATAGCATATAGTGTTATATTCAGGTTAAATAACGCGATTAAATAAATAATACAACTGCAACCTAAAAACAAAAGTTATTTGTATCTGTCTCATGTTGGATGTTTGCCAAATCTGTTATGTAAGGAGTTACAAAATTATTGCAGTGCATACAGTTATAAATAAGAATGTTAAATTTACAACAATTCATGTTACACCATTTTTAAATATTTTGTACATTTCTTTTCTCTACCTCCTTGAGAAAGAAATACAGGGACAGAAGAATATCAAATATTAATGCAAAAACAACAACTTATTTTTTTTTTTTTTTTTTTTTTTTTCCGGGACAACTCACACACGGTTATCTGATCCCAAGCTAAGCAGAGCTTGTGTTATGGTAACCAGACAACTGATAAACATACTTATATATTTCTAAATACATACATATTATAGATAAATTACACCCAGACAACCAGAACAAATGATCGTGCTCATCACACAAACATTTGTCCTGGGTGGGAATCGAACCCACTACCTCGGGTATAGCAGTCAGGGTCACTAACCACTAGACCAACAGGCCCGTCTAGTTAATATTGATAAGTAAAATAATTTAATGTAAATTATGCTTACCTGTTTCACATCTTCCAGTAATACAAGAGCCTGCTTGTATTCAGGAGGGTGAGAGTTAAGTTGCTCTTTTAATATATCAAAGTAGGCCTTGTGCATTGTCTCCTTGACTAGTTTCTGATAGCTGTAACATAAAGTTTTTGATTAACAGAACCTTTCTTAAACACTGTATATTATACTTATAGCTTTTGGTAGTCATCATAAAAATAAATATTTCAACATTCATTAAATGTAGGCAAAAGATTAACAAACTCTAAAACATGAGTAAGTTTATCAGATTTACTAAATTATTAAGACAAAGGAACAAAGAAAAATTGCGTTACTCATTGACCTTATTTCTCATTGACTTTATTTATTTTATTTATTATTTAATATTGCACACTAGCTGTGCCTGCGACTTCGTTCGCGTGGATGACGAAACTTATCAATGAGTTTTAACCGCAAAATTAAGTTTGTTTTTTCCGGGATAAAAACTACCCAGTGTGGTGCCCAAGATAATAAAGAATAATTATACAAAGTTTCATCGTAATCGAACCGGTAGTTTTTGCGTGATACCTGAACAAACAGACAGACAGACAGACAGACAAAAATTTTTTTTTTCACACTTTTGGGTTCGGTGTCGGTCTAGTATCACCTCCCGCCATTTATTTTTTTGATATTTTCAATGTACAGAATTTTCACTTCTACAGATTTATTATAATATTGCACATAAAAACAACAAATTTAATTTCTCAAGGTATTCATTAACTTACTAATATACTGGTAAAATCAGTTAACTACTGTCAAATTTAAAAAAAAAGGATATAGGATCAAGAATAAGTACAAAGAAAATCAATATTAATCAACAACATATTATTTACAATACAACAATTATTACCTATTATCTGGTGGCTCAAACGGTTCCAGCTTGAAGTCCTGATCAACGGCAATCTCGTGAGCTAGCGCCATGTTCTGCATCCCGTGAGCAGCCTTCATGATATCCTCAAGCGTCACGAACTTCGGTGGAGATGCTCCCGTGATTGTTGTGCCTCTTACTCTGAACTGTATTGGCTCATTGGCATAGTAACTGTGGGCACTGGAAATGTATTATATTGATTAAGTAGGGTAGTTATTGAGGGGTGAAATGTGCATGTTCAGTCATGCATATTGAAATAAAATTGGGTAGAAAGGTGAATTTCAAAGTTAATGGTCCCTAGCATAATATATTGAACACAAGAATATTTTAAACTACTTATTATTTTGTTGCCTATGGTTCTACCTTTGTGATATTGTTTATTGTGGCCAGAAATAGCTTGTCTTTTTTGGGATACCAGCTTTCTTTATGTCATGTTTTATAAAAATCAGTTTGACGGTAATTTCTCTTGAAATAAAACTACTTTTACGGATTTTTATCGCGGTTTGTATTTGGATTTTGGTTCCCGACGTTTCAACACCTTTGCAGGTATTATGGTCACGGGTAGACTGAGGTGGTGTTCGTCTTGACGGTTGTTGTTGCTCGTTCTACCTTCATATTTTTATTTATTATTTGTGTTCCGGCCTACGCAATACGAGCTCACGGTGTCTTGAGGTCTTGCAGCGCTGCTCTTGGGTTTGATTTTGGGTTTGTTAATTATCGGATCGGATAAAATCCGTAAAAGTAGTTTTATTTCAATGTCTAACATTCGCGTAAACCTCAGAACTCAATGAGTAATTTCTCTTGTATTAAATTAGTAAAATAAATATATACAGCTACATGTAAGTATTATGATTTGTATTCATTTACTTATTATCTTTAAACAACAGTAGTTTAATAATAAAAATAATTAAATAATTTTCTTAAAATTATTTGGTATTTTTCCATGTGTAACTTTATGTTGTTCATTGTTACAAAAAATATTTGTGTATGTAATACTATTGTGTATATGTAATACTATACTATAGTAAATAGTTACTATCATACTTCCAAAACAATGGAGTTTATGAAGCGAATCTGAGTCTATTTTAGTGCATGTCACCATTGATGAGTCATGGGCCCTACCTGTATATTGCATCAGATTCCATAAGGATAATAATTTTAGTTAATTATATGTTACAGTATAACGTTAATAAACAGATTTATTGTAATACGACGTAGTAAAATATTTCAGCTAACACAAAATAAGTAAAGACGTAGATTGTCTTAAAATTTCTTACAGGACTCGTAACTTGACGTAAAATTCAACATCTCAGTAAACAAAGGGATCTTGGATTATAACTACAACAAAGGAGTAACAAACCTTGAACCAGTAGGCATTGGCTGTGATGGAGTCCGAGTACTCTTTTCTCCTTTGTCAGGCCCTTGAGAGCCAGACCCACTTGCTCCATCGCGGTCGCTCATCGTGAAAACTGAATACAAACTGAACTGACTGAGGTAAAGGCAGTAATCTTTTCAACCCATATAAGGCTACCTGCTTAAAGGCACTGCTTGAAAACGGTCAAATCATTGAGCACAAATCACCTTGAGTCAACTTAACTCATAACAACACATAACCTAACTTTTACAACAACGAAACGCAGACTTTTTTGATTTTCTACGCGAATATTTTAAATGAAAACTACACATCAGGTATTACAGTGTAGTTGTGATTATTTTGTACGTCTTTTTCTGATGTTTTCGTTTATTTTATACAAAATTTAACAGATGTTTTCATTTACTTGTCAATTTGGTTAGTTGTCAAAACCATTTTTAAAACGTTTCGTTCTATCATGTTGACTCCTGTTAAAATCCGTTTTTTATGTAAGTTTTATTAAACAATTAACCGGTGTTTTACTTAAATAATGTTAACATGTTACGTGACAAGAAAATACTTAACTAATAATTTAAAACATACGCAAAGTAAATGGCTAAGTGTTTATCTTATTAAATAATATCATTTAAATGATGAACCCACCTAAAACAAACCACCCACTTAAAACAAAAGCATTATGTAGCTATGTACAAAAGTTTAAGTAGCGTTAATTTGAAAGGGTTAAAAGAAAATAATAGATAATCAGACTAAAATTGATTGTTTTCCATATTTTTAACGAAACCATCTGCCCAATGTTCAAAATTTAGATTATCTTAAAACGTGTGTTCGACTATCATTATAAATGTACCTATCACAACACTATGTGTATCCTATGTAACTAAGAATACAGTTAGCAATTTACAAGACTGAAATGCAAACAAACCAATTTGACTAATTAGTTAGTTTTTAAGTCTTAAAATGAGTAATAATAAAAAGCTTTTACTCCGCATCAAAAACGTTATAAAAAGTTTCTTCATAAAGTATTTTTTCTTAAACTATGGCGCTCGACAGTCCTGTGAGAATGTTAAATGGGACTGGCTGTTTACCTTAGAATACGGTTTCAGGAAGTTCAGTCAGAAAATTAGCTCCCTTTTCCGGTAACGGTTGCGGCTTTTACCTATCGCTTTTATAAACTTTTCAAATTAGTAATGGTCGCAAAAGCTTTTAGTAGGTATTTTGTGAATGTTCGTTTTAGAGAAGGTTCTGTTAGATTGTATTCAGCTGTTGTATCTTTTATTTAGGTTGTAATGTACCTAAATTGTTTTAATTTGTCACCGTTTTTGTCGTTGACTTCATAAATTCTTACCTACCTAAGTCTCTCAGAAGCACAAACTGGCACCTGAAACTTTATATTGAGTAATCTGATAGATAAACTATTCACCCTTTATTTTATTTAAACAGTTAAAGATTTGAATGCTCGTAAATCAACAAAACTTGGGCCTCTTGTACCTTCGATTGAGCTGAACCGAAAGTCCGAACTTTGTTTTGATTTTGAATATGGGCAGTTATAGTTTGGACTAGACTTAATCGGAGGTTGAACGTAGGCGTTGCTTTGTTGATCGGAAACTACTTTTAATTATTTATTCTCTTTGAAACTGGCAGAAGTATAAAGTAGAAAAGCAAATAGAACGATACAGAGAGACAGATTTATTTTATTAATTCTTTAACCCATTAAAATTTTAGCTAATAAGTCAGTAATTCAGTCAACCACGCTCGACCTTAAGAGGAAAGGGGAGTGGACTTTTCTCCATACAAACGTTCTCGTCTGTTTTCTCGCTGGTTTCTGAACTTAGGGCTATGATTTTTTGCAGTAATAAGTATAAATATGAACTAGATGTATGCCCCTATTTTTTCCTTTTTTAAAATAAGTGATATTTAAAGAAACTAGAAACTTCTAAAAAGTGCTGATTTTGACCGCAGTTTTCAGAGGCGTTTTTTTTCAAATTTGGCAACGATTATTGAAAAAAGGAAAAAATAGAGGCACAGATTATTCTTTTCTTATGCAGTATATGAAATATCTTTCAAATTGGTTAAGAATTGGGGGAGAAAATAGACGAGAGCCAAACCTCGATTTTTCGTCAGTTTTTCGGTCTGAGCTGCAGTTGTCCTTATCGCACGAATTTGAGGGCGCGGAATTAGAGCGACAGCAATACTTTCTTCAAAAACCGAATTTTCAAAAGTCTCTCCGCTCCCCTTTCCTCTTAAGCTATCAATATGTATTAAATTAGCTACAATAAACTACATCGTAACAAAAACATCATTTATAAATCCACTCTATTATTCAACTGATAAAAACAAAACAAAAGATAAACTTAATCAATCCTATTATAGCGTAAAAGATAAAGCAAAGGAATGAAGGTAAATTTTCACAAGTTTAAAATGAAATAGTTGTGAAAAAGCAATCCGCTTCGCTAAAGGCAAGGCAGGCTACGTTTGCCTAGGTAAATTAGTTGCTGGTTCTGTCTGTGAGCAAGTTAGATTGCCTCCTTGACTCTATATGGCTCTTTAATTTTTCTCTGAAATATACGTAGCCGGATAACAAGTTTCGTGTACCTAAGTATAGGATGAAATTGCTTTTCGTCTTGATGCAAAAATGAATTTTGAACGTGATTTGGTGTGATAATATTTGCAATAGAAGCCTTTGTTAATATTGCGTTATTTGTTTTTAATTTAAAGAAAAACATTTATTTAAAACATAATTTTCTTTTTATATTCGTCGTTCTTAAACACCTTCAATTTAAATAGACTTAGATACTTTGCGCTGGTTAAAGATCTTTTATGCCATAGTGTTACAACGTATTATTTTATTCTTTTTCAGTGATTTCTATCTTCTTTGAAATTTAGGATTCATAAGTAAAGGTTGGATTGTACAAGTTGTCATACAAAGGCATCATTTGTATAGTTATATGAATACCCCTTATAGTGTAGTGTACTAAGCCAACTTTTCTAAATCAACTTCCATTCCAAGCCGACATGACATCGTCCCAGGAGATTAGGTCATAAGTAAGTCGCCGACTTTTAAGAATACTTTCATGGAAGGGGATCGTTTGCTTTGAGTCTAGACTCTAGACTATGTTGTTTTACTTAATCCTATGTTATACTGTGCTTAGAGGAGGATTAGATCTGTGGAAGGTTTTTCCTTTGATCCATATTAATAATGAGAGGTAAGTATATTTTTATTTCCCAAAAATACAGAGAAGTACTTTAAGATTTTTGAAACCTTTGAACTTTTGAAATTATGAAGGGAATCTGACAAGAATAAAAATGTGTAAAAGAGGCTCAAGGATTCTAACTTTTCTTAGGCTTAAGGATTTAACTTATGTCTCAGTGGCTCAGAAGTCAACGGATCTTGTTCATATTACGAGTATATCAGATTGTAATCCTGGTCAGAACCAGTTTTAACCTATTTCTTTTTTTTTCAAGAAGTCCACATTCAAATTTTCATGTTCCAAAATCGACTAAATCTTAAATTGTTGTCATTTCAAATTCATTACACAACCATCTGTCCAATCCACCGAATTCGGTCCACAGAGACATAATGATAATACCAATTCCATTGTTCGGTAGTCAGTATTATTAAAACGGGAACACAAATGCGGAAACCACAATATTTAACCAATAGAGTGTGGACTTACGCTTGTTGGCCGTTCCAATCCGATTCAGTTGAATTAACGCTCTGAATCTGAACTTACTTAAAGTTCAAATGGACCTAGTTTGTCTAAGTATATAAGCGTTGTGTGAGCTATTCAGGATTAATTAAACTATATTTATTTGCAATTTGGTATGAAAATGATATAAATGCATTGTTGTCAAATTTTTAAAACAAAACTCTTTTTAAAATAAAAGTCTTAACAATGCACAAAAAAGTTATTTAATAAATAGGAACAAAAATATGGCCAATTTAAAAGTAACTTAAACTTAAGATCACATAATGTAAGAGACATAAACGACGGACAATCCTGTAAAGAAAAAAGTATTAAGAATCAGTCGAACTAATATACCTACGCCGTCGAAATAAGAACCTTTCTTTTTAGGGTTCCGTACCCAAAGGGTAAAACGGGACCCTATTACTAAGACTCCGCTGTCTGTCTGTCTCCAGGCTGTATCTCATAAACCGTGATAGCTAGAAAGCTGAAATTTTCACAAATGATGTATTTCCGTTGCCGCTATAACAACAAATAACCACATAAAATGAATATTTAAGGAGGGCTCTGATACGACGGTGGTACGGAACCCTTCGTGCGCGAGTCCGACTCGCACTTGGCCAGTTTTTTCTTTATGTCGGTTAAACGTAATTATCAAAAAAAAGGAAAATAAAAAAAAAACCTTCACACCACTAGTTTTTGATACAAGGTGTAGAGATTTGGCTGGTGTGACTATGTGGAAAAAAAAACCACGTAGTCACACTGGTTTGTCTAGCTGGTGTGAAGTTATATGGAAGTCGTCACATACACTGCATTACACACTAAAAGTGAGGGTGCCTTAAAAAAGTCTTATATCTTTAAGTATTTGGTCATAAGAGTATTGATACTTCGTGTCCTCAAAAACGCAAATTACCTACTTATATCACAATTCCCAACGAAGAATATATTATCTTATCTCCATATACCGGACGTCTTAACCAGTTAAATAAGCTAGGTATGTAGTTGAATTTATTAGCACTTCGGGTGTGCAGTGAGATTAGAAATGTAGATTGTTGAGGACAAAAACTACGCCCAGATCCGAGAAACGTTTAGCATAGTAATTAAGTGTTTTGGTTGCGGAATTATTAATTAATGGGGATGCGTTCTTGGTTCATTGTCTTCCTGTATAACTTTAGTTCAGATCGTATTGATTTATTTAAATCAGTGTTAAGAATAAGGGGGAATAAAATGGAATAGTAGCGCAACTGTGAAGCAAGTTTAGAATTGATACGATTGACTTTGTTTGCGATAATAATACTTGAAATCTATACTTAAGTATAATAAATCTGTAGAAGTGAAAATTCTGTACATTGAAATAAATGGCGGGGGGGTGTTACTAGACCGACACCAAACCCAAAAGTGTGAAAAAAAAAAATGTCTGTCCGTTTGTTCAGGTATCACGCAAAAACTACCCGTTCGATAACGATGAAGCTTGGTATAATTATTCTTTATTATCCTGGGCACCACACTGGGTAGTTTTTATCCCGTAAAAGTATAAACAATAAAAAACAAACTTAATTTTGCGGTTAAAAACTCATTGATAAGTTTCGTCATCCACGCGAACGAAGTCGCAGGCACAGCTAGTTGTTAAATAAAACTGGACTCGGACTGTACACATATCGAAAATCAATCTTACTGTTTCCCTCTAAATATTAAAGTGTTATTTCTGAACTGATGCTTAATTTATTATTGCATTTCTTTGTCTTAAAATGGTAACTGATGAAGTTGGTCACAATATCTTATAGAGGAGTGAATTTACACTTCTCTATAAGATATTGTGAAAACAAACACGTAAACCAACTAACGTATAACTTCATTCCTCTATAAAATCTTCTTAAACTGAGAATATCCCGATTCGATTAGAATCAAGAATCAAAGAACTTTAAAATCACAGCAATGTAAGTGCAAGTAGTTGGAAAGCGTTCAGAAAACAATTTCAGAGTGTTGAGGAGTTGGAAGGTTCATTAAAAATGTGCTGGAAACCCGGCTTCGGCTTAGTATTGGGGGGCTTAACTAAAGCTGCAACTTTCCTGACTTATAGACTCAATATAAAGTTTGCCGGCTTTGGATTCCTGTTAGTTATTTACAGGTTTGTAGGAGCCATTTTGTATTGATCTGATGTGTTTAGCGGTTCAATTGTTTTGTCGTTTGTTGAGTGTCGTCTTGTTTGTGAGCATGGGGATCAATGGGGATCTTCAGTGAAAATTAATACGAAATGTTAGTTAATATACCTACCGTTGTCTTTCGATACAAGTAGTAGTTAAGATGTAACTAATATTTGGATAAATAAATAATATCAATTTTTTTATGAATAAATACTTATATAGTTGCTGTCGATCTAGCTTAACCTAATTCATATTTTTATGACAAATCGCTCCACCAACTACTTAACTTAATATAAAAATACTAGCTCTGCCACGCGGTTTCACCCGCGCTAATGATAGTTCGTACATATAGTCCACATCTTTATAAATTATATCCTATGTGTTTTTCCGATGTATAAGCTACATTATTGTAAAGTTTCATTAAAATCCATTCAGTAGTTTTTGCGTGAAAGAGTAACTTACAAACATCCATACATCCAAACAAACTTTCGCATTTATAATATTAGTAAAAATATTAAGTTTATTTCAAACAAGAAATAGTCAAGGATTTGCTTTTGATTCCAAAAAGTTTTTATTGCAATTAATTTCAACATATTCTCAACCAAAACCCACAAAATTAATTTGTAACAAAACAAAACTATTAAGCCACAAACGACCAAAACGCAATTTACGAACAAAACTCTGATCCTGTTTAATGTGTTAAGGACACAATAAATACATAAATACGGTATGGGAGAGCAATCTGCTTAAAAACTGGATTTAAAGTTAAATTAACATTCGCCCGGAGTGTCGACAACGGATACACAGTTTTATCATATGCTTTAATCTCTTAAAATAATTTAAACTCTTAATCCGTGTTTGTATGTGATTTTGGTTGGTCGGTTTTCGATGTCGTTATTGTCTCCAATTATTTCGAGGATCATAAAAGTGAGTTAATATTATACAGATTTTATTTCGGATTACGTTTGTTTAAGTTGTTGTTTCTGGATTTGTGGGGTGTGAATGTTTGTAAAAATTGTGTGGAAAAAAAAAGAAAAAACTGGCCAAGTGCGAGTCGGACTCGTGCACGAAGGGTTCCGTACCACCGTCGTATGAGAGCCCTCCTTAAATATTCATTTTATGTGGTTTTTAGTATTTGTTGTTATAGCGGCAACGGAAATACATAATTTGTGAAAATTTCAGCTTTCTAGCTATCACGGTTTATGAGATACAGCCTGGAGACAGACCGACGGACAGACAGACAGCGGAGTCTTAGTAATAGGGTCCCGTTTTACCCTTTGGGTACGGAACCCTAAAAAAGTAATTGATGGAATTGACACGCGTAGGCGTAGAATACTAACGATTATAACAATTGTAAATTCCTAAGTGATTAAATTGCTTGAATCAATAAATAAAATAAATATTTTTAACTTACATGTTACCTAACTAAGGGTAGTGGTAGTTTTTTTTTAATATGTTGCTAAAGTATTTATCGTCCATAATTAATTATAAACTGACTTGTAGATAATGTTGCAGAAACGAACTTCCTGTTGGTTTCTCTATGTTCATAAATTAAACTACTTAGGAGTAGTGCTACTGTACTACTAATAATAGTAAAACGTCCAGTCCTCAACATTCCTTTATTAATAATTCAGTTTACAGTACGATATTTTTGATGCCAGATCCACAGATTTCACCGTAGAACGGATTCCACCATTTTCTGAACAAAACGTAACTGATTCTCGTTCGTAACCAATTTTCATTGTTCATGGAGCTACATAAAGAACATGGATCTAGAATCGGGGACTCTTTTATAATATAATGGTTCCTCCATCTAAAATAATCGTAGTATTTCTCTTTGTTTTTAATAAGGTCGTTCATCGCTTTTGCTAGAACTTGTTCACCTATCGTCGTGCCGTCTAAGTATGAATCCGGGGGTAAATATCTGTAAAATTTATCGCAAGGTTATTTTACTGTAGTAATTTTCGTAAGAAGACTTTTGTATAGTTTTAATAGCTTTATAAAGGTGTCCATGTCACAAAAAAGAGAAAACAATATATAGAATCTAACCTTTGTGAAATACGGTTAAAATTTTTTTTTTGTGTATTTTTTAAACAAAAAATTCAATTTGATATTAACTAAATAAAAAAAATTAAAATAAGAAAGGAAAAGAAAGAAGGTTGTAAAGTATGAATTTAAGCGGCTCTTAATGTAAGCCTAAAAAACAAACTACCAATAAAAACATTACTTGTGATATTGAGCTCCTCCGAACACAACAGGCACGGCGTGATTCTCATACCCTAGTAACACAAGCCTGGTTATATAATCAGTAGCGATAGAATCTTCTAGAGCGAGATAGAAGTAATACGTCCTTTTAATTCTGTAATAACATGGTTTAATGGACCTTCTCCCACATTTCAAAGTACCACAGGGTCCAAAAACATCGACTGTCAGATTGTATTGTGCCAGTTCCTTTTTCAGATTTTTCAAAAAGATTTCGCGCCTGCTTGTTGTGACGCATTTGTCTAGGTATATAGCCGCAGCCTGGGATTTTGAAGATAGAGTTGATTTGAATTGATTGGTGATGGGTTTCATCTTGTAGTTCCAGCGAACGTTGTTACCAAGTTCCTCGTCATGTATGTTGGAGACGCTGATGAATGTGTAAGGTATTGAGGAGTCTGGCCTGTGAAAGATAATGTTGGTTTTAAAGCAAAACTTTAGAGGAATATAAATTTTTATTTTAATATGCCATGGTCAAAGAAGGTCTAAACCGTCTAGAGGTTTTCAGTCAGTTTTGAAGACTTCGATTAAAAATACATAACATAGATACACGTCCGTACAAAAAAAAAGTTATTAAAAATCTTAACCACCATAATCATATGTATAAACTAAACTATATGCAATAGTATGTTACTTAGAAATCCGATTTAAAATCACTAGGCAAACACTGAAAAACTATCAACTTACTTGTAAGTCCAGGTCCAATTAAAATAATTGTCGTACACAGAATCACACACAGGGTAGTTCCCGGAAGAATCGTTTGCCGCGAAAATATATTTCTGCTCTAGACTCCTTACTTTCGGCAAGTCGGTAGACTGCGAGCTTACATCCTGAACATTGAAGATTATTCCATCGAAATGCCTTAAGTCCTCAAAAAGAGTTCTGTTGGAAGTTAAATAACAGTTTATGAATTCACAGTTCTTACTTATAAAGTACCTTTGACCTTCTACTTCTACACCAGGCACTTTTGTCCACATTAATAAGTGCTTCATATCTGGCATATATCTCAAAACTTTTATAAAAACTTTTTCCCGTTTTTGATTCTTTATAAAATAGTTTATGAGAACTAAGAGTGTAATATGCACGATGAACTTTAAATATTTTATTACTCTAGCCATCATGTAAGTGCTAGACCAGCTTTTGAAGAAGTTTCAGTGATGACTGTCCGTTCGACTGATGAACTCGTTTATTAGTTTTTTTGTTCTGACGCAAATGGAAATCGAGTTGATTCATTGACTTCTAGGTAACACACACTCTTGTTTTTTGTTTACATTTTTTTGTCTTTCTTGTTCACGTCAAAATTATTTTCAGAAATATTTGCTTACAGTCGTCTGTAATAGTTTGGGAGAAAGGTGTTTAAACTAGGTAACTCTGGGTAAGTAGTTTATACGAAGTAATATTTTTTAATATACTCGCTCGTAGTTTTACACAATAACAAAGTAAGACATTGCATCAGGTTGGTCTACTAAAACATGCATAGTGTTGTTTGTGAAATATTTAAAAAATAAGTAGGAATTATAAACTTACTTCATAATGTTTTGTCTCTTTATTTACTGACTAGCTGATCCCCGCGACTTCGTCCGCGTCAATTTCTGTTATTATGACAGCGATTAAGAAGTTTAAAAAAAAAGTATTTCTGCGTAAATGATAATTTTAGTTAATATTATGTTGATAAAACTCTGTAGCAAATAATTGGCAATAATGCATTAATTTCGACCAAATGATTACCTTAAAAAAGGTTATAGTGAGTCAATCTTAAAAGATAGACATATACTGTCGCAGACATTTTTTTAGATCATTTAAAGAGGAACAATTCTTTCAGACATATATTTTGGGTAACTCGAACCGTTTACGCAGCGCACGCAACGGAAGCTTTCAAGTATGAATATTTTTCCCCCTTTTTTTGACATTTTTCATTGCTGCTTCGCTCTTATTGGTCGCAGCGTAATGTTATATATCCTTAAGCCTTCCTCGATAAATGGACTATCTAACACAAAAAGATTTTTCAATTCTAAGAAGTAGTTCCCGAGATTAGCGCGTTCAACCAAACAAACAAACAAACAAACAAACTCTTCAGCTTTATAATATTAGTATAGATAAAATGTTTCATAAAATATTTTAATATTTATCTAGCTGATTTCAACTTGGCATTCAAATAAACAGAATCCTATTGAAGATTTTTTATTTGATTCTCGGTTTTTCGTATGATTTGGCGTGCTTTTTAAAAGGCGCCAAATGACAATGCTTCCCGCGCTTATTGTGCACATGATGTGGGTCCGGGACAGACAGGCTCCGAACGAAATTGTCCATGTTTTTTGAATGGCTTGTCCGATTAATGTTGTTACACGGAAATCATTTTGATGGGCGCTTTAGAAATACTTTTTTTTTTGTTGCTACGACTGTGACATATGAATGCGTAAGGGACGGAATAGAAATCGAAAAGCGGGTACAGGCTGTATATGGGCCTGCCGTTGCCTATACGTCAGTATTCTATTTTAACGAGGGATGTTTTCTTTTGTAGTGATTAATTTCTACCTTTTTTCAACACTGTTTTTGTCGTGATTTATCTCAATGATAACATGTTTACAAACTTTTAATCGGCATACGGAATAAATTTAACAAATTAATGTTATTTATTTATTTATTTATTTATTTGGATCTCCAACAAGAAGTACACCTTACATGCTAATAAGTATTAATATCTATAAACACTTTTAGGTGCCTCCTCAATTACAGGAGACCACATCATGCATAATAATTATTTATAAACATTAATGAGAAGAATACAAAATAAAACATTAAAATCAAACATTAAAATACAAAATAAAATAAAATAAAACATTACATTAAAATATAATTCAAAAACAGAATCTAAAATTTAAAATTTAAAACTGGTAATTGGAAATATTCAGATTATTATTTAGATATGTATAACAATTAATTAATTAAGACAAATAGATAAACATTCACTGACAAATAAAAGCAAGTCAGCACTGATTTTTTAAACAAGAACAGATAAGGTACTTGAACTGACCAAGGCTATTAGCAAAGATGTCTATGTCCCCCGAGCTGACTGATATTTTGTTGTATTCTCCTATCATTCTAGCGATAGGGGAATGCTTGCCAAGGTTGGTTCGGGCTCGCGATGCTCTTAGCAATGCACAAGGATAGCGTGGCACCCGTGACGGCACATTTATATTAATTTTACTTAGCAGGTCCGGGCTGTCAATACCGTTGCGAAGCAATTTGTAAAGGAATATCAGATCGGCTAGAGTTCGACGAGATTTAAGAGAAACTTGTTTAAAGTATTCTAGTCTTTCCTTGTATGATCGTGCTGTGTACTTAACTTTGAACCTAAAAGCTAGGTGACGTAGAAGCCTTTTTTGTACTCCTTCTATTCTAGTTGTATGGACCTGGTAAGTTGGATTCCAGACAGTACTACAGTATTCCAGACGAGTGAGAACGTAACTATTGTATAATAGTATAGTGGTTGAAGGCTTTTTGAACTCCTTTGATGATCTTAGAATGAACCCTAGTGCCCGGTACGCCAAACTAAGCATGTTATCTATGTGATGTGTAAAACGTAGTTCACTATCTACGAGAATACCCAGATCGCGAATCACATTGAGTTCTGTAAGCGTGCTATCTTGGATGTTATATTTAGATTCAATTTTGTTACGTTTTCTGGTGAATTTAATATGGTAGCACTTGGAGCAATTCAGATTCATTTTGTTAACAACACACCAATGATATAAGCGGTTAATATCTGCTTGGAGTAAGAGAGTGTCAGATACATTCTGAATGGTACGAGTCAACTTTAAGTCATCAGCAAAAAGGTAGGTCTTGGTGTGTTTGAAGCAGTCAGAGATGTCGTTTATGAAAATATTGAAGAATAGGGGTCCTAAATTGGATCCCTGTGGAACCCCAGAGACAGCAAGAAATTGTTCAGATTCATCGCCATCCACAACAACCGAGGAAGACCTGTTTTCAAGGTAAGATCTGCACCAATACAAGATATTATTTGTAATACCTAGCGATTTTATTTTCTGGATTAGGATGTTATGATTGACCCTGTCGAAGGCCTTCGAGAAATCAGTGTATATTGCGTCGACTTGAAAGCCCTTATCAACTGCAGTTGTCAAATCAGAGACGTAGGTAACGAGATTGGTACTTGTTGACTTTTTAGCCATGAATCCGTACTGGTTGCTAGAGAGGAAATGTTTAACATGACTGTATAGTATTGGATATACTAGTGACTCAAAGACCTTCGACAGAGTTGAGAGTATCGAAATGGGCCGGTAGTTAGATATTGACTCTCTCTTGCCATCTTTGTGGATTGGTACAATTCTGGACACTTTCCAAATATTAGGAAATATCCCTGTACTGAGAGAGGTGTTGTAGATTGTTGCCAGAGGATATGACAGAAGATCAGCACAGCGCGACCAGAATACCGGGGGAATATTGTCAGGTCCTGCTCCCTTTGACAAGTCAAGCCCTGTAAGTTTTCTATATATATCCACAGGAGATAACGAGAAATCACTTATGTCCGGTACTATAGATTTAGACGTTTGGTTATTCACTGTCTCATACCTATCGTTATTATTGTTAGTATGATCGTACACAGATGCAAAATGTTTGGCAAACAGGTTCGAGATTTCTTTATTGTTATAGGCATATGTTTCGCCTAGATACATTTCTGAAGGGTAAGACCCGCCCGATTTGCGTAACTTCTTTATATGGGTCCAAAAAAACTTTGGATTTCTTTTGATCGAGACTTCTATGTTTTCCAAGTACTTATTGTAGCATGTTCTCATAAGTGTCTTACATTCTGTTCTTAAGTATTCGAATTCGATTATGTCTAGTGGGTTATTATATTTTTTTATTCTTTTGTGAAGTTTCAATTTAAGAGCTAATTGTTTTTTTAGTCGGTTGGAGTACCAAGGTGGATACTTGCTTTTATAACATATGGTTTCTGGTACACATTCTTTAATTATTTTTTTAATTATATCATAAAACCTATCTGTTAATGCGTTTACGTCGGTGCAGTAGTCAAATTCATTATCCCAGTCAATAATGTTTAGTGATGTTATTATTGATTCATAATCTGCTTTGTGATAGTTGAATTTACGTATTAGTTTTGGTTTATTTACGTGTTTAACAGATATTTTTGGCATAAATTCGAAAGCTGGGTGAAATTGGTCAAGTTTTTTAATACTGTCAACACAGTTGCTAATATTCACATCTACATCGGAAAGAATTAGGTCAAGGGTTTTGTTTTGGAAGTTTTTGATCCAATTAAATTGGTTCAGATTGTTTAAAGCCATGAAGTCAAGAAGTAAGTTTTTAAGATAGCTAGTGCTTGATGGGGACGCGATACAAGGTTCGTCTATACTATTTCGAATCCAGTCAATACTACTCATATTAAAGTCACCTACGATTATTGTTAAGCTATTCGGATGTGCGTCTAGCACCGTAATGCAATTTTCAAAGAAATGTTCAACTACGTCACGGTTGACTGGTGGAGGAAGATAAATGGCACAGAGTTTTAAAGACCCGCAATTTTTAGCCTGTGCCTCGATGGTAATCCACAGGTCTTCACAGTCACTTTCCCACTCGATCATGCGACGAGAGTGTAATTTATTAGATACCGCTATAAGCACCCCGCCCCCAGTCCTTTTGTGTTTACTTAAGTTGGATGACTCGCGGTCTCTCCTATACACCGTAAAATTTTCATTGAATATTTCTGAGTCCAACACACTACAACAAAGCCAGGTTTCGGTAAGGACATGGACATCATATACACTGTTTTGTATTTGTTGACGTACTTCTGACAAATCACTTCTTAAGCCTCTAGTATTCTGGTAATAACATTTTATAGAATTGAATTTAAACGTTTATTTGTGCTACGTACCTTGCATAGTAATAGTAAATAGTGGATTAATAGGCTAGAGATTTCAACTTATCTAAGTTATTGATGACGATGCTTTGCGATTCCTCATCCTTTTTAACAAAGATTTTACCATATCGGACCCAAATAAACTTGTATCCCAATTCTTTTCCGCGTAATCGAGTCGCTGCGTGGAGTTCCTTGTTCTCTGGGGAAAGATGTTCGATGACGTAGATGGGCTGAGTTTTTTCTGTCGCTATTCCTAAATGGCTCGCATTCAATTTTTCGTTGTTGTTACTTCTATTAAATTTCATAGCTGCAGCCAGAAAGTTGTCACGCTGTCGAGGACTGCTTAACTTTATAAGAACTGATCGAGGTCTGGGATTTTGTGGATTCTTTTTGGCTATTCTAGTGCAGTGTAATATATCGGAGTCTTTGATATCACAGCTTATCACTTTCGCCAATTGCAGAACGGTCGTAATTAAGTTTTCAGACTTGCTCTCTGGGATACACTGTAGTTCAATGTTGGCAGATCTGGCGTTTTGTTCCATCAAACTGAGTCGTTTTCCGAGCTGTAGAACATTGTCCCGCAGGCAAGTATTGTCTTTTTCGAGTTGCTTTATCTTTTCTGATTTTTCTTCCAATGTAGCTTTCATTTCTTCGTACTGTTCGTTGAAAAACGTTAAAGATTTCTTGAAACCGGCGATAATTTCATTAATTTGACGATATTGTTCCGCCACTATCTCCTTAATCGCGCTCTGTATTTCTTGCTTTATTACTTCCCTAAGACACTCGATGGAGACACTCATAGTACTATTGCTGGAAGCCTCATCACTCGATGCTTTATGTGGAGAGACTGCAGTACGTTGACGCTTGTTACGCGTTGTAATATAGGTTTCAGTGTTGGGTTTGTTTTGAGGCGAGACAGAGGTGGATTTTAAATCGGATTCAGGTTGAGATTGCCCTTGCGAAAATGATGTTTTGGGTGATTTGGGCGGAGTTCTGTGCATTTTAGGCATTTTATT
Source organism: Autographa pulchrina (assembly GCA_905475315.1). NCBI lineage: Eukaryota > Metazoa > Arthropoda > Insecta > Lepidoptera > Noctuidae > Autographa > Autographa pulchrina. Next base: position 7,812,584 of record FR997775.1, read on the forward strand.
TTACACAAAACACGTATTTTGTGTGACTGACTGTGTGTTTTTGTAATTCAATTTATATATTATTATAATTTTGACAAACCAAAAAAATAAATAAATAATAGTAACAAATGCTAAAAAAACTATAAAACTAAACAATGAAATGGTAAAAATAGAGCAAAAAGTTGTGATATGTTATGCCAGAATCGAACTCGAGACTCAATGTTTCCAGTCCTTCACTGTCTCCAACCAGCCATTTAAACACTGACAATGTTAGTGTAATAGTGGTATCCTTTCTTCTTACAAACTGTCAATGCAAACGGTGCTTCTTTTGTGACCTTATATGGTAGCGAAATGGTCGCTGCGTGCGCTCTGTGACTCACCGGCAACGACGAATAGGAGCCACGCGTGGTGATGATTCACTGTTGGACTGCTTGCTTCAAATTTACTTAATAGAAGTCATTTCTATTATCTTGAAGTTTGAAGGTTCAATGATTATATTTTGCACTCAGTTGATGTATTAGATGTTTGTTTAGACTGGTGTACATCTACACTTCTTATCAAGCACGCCGGGATATATTAATTAATTTATTTTGTTAGAGCGAGCTGCAACACGTCTAGCTGTAAGCGCGCGCGGGCGTAGGTAGGATAATGTTAGGTTAATGTTAGCAATATTCTGTCTTTAACCTTTAATTTTAAAACAACTTTATTAAATAACACCTTTATTAAAGGTGTAGTGACAAAAGACTTGATAAAACGAATGAAAAAAACAATTTAATAAAAATCCGATCCAACTGCAGCAGTGCCTGTATTAGAGCATTTATTAATACGTGTATTCCTGCATAGAATACCATCCAATATTCATATGGCATAGCGAACACAATCCGACTCGATATGAACAGTATGTCAGTAACGCTATATGAGATTTAATACACAGATATTGTGCTGGTTGTTCAGTATTCAGTGGGCGGGAGTGATTTTCCAATGAGCGGGCTGGTACGAATGCAAAGACGCTGTGTCTTCACTGTACCGCGGACAACGATGTCGTATTCTGAATCCCTACCACGGAGCAAATACAAAGATCCCTACTTATTACTTTTCTCTATGTTCTGAATTTTGAATTCGATTATTTGAATCGATTTGGTCGACGAGAATGACTTAGTTCCATTTTCAAAGTGTTGTCAAACTGGCTTATTTGATACGTTTTTTTTTAAATCTTGTTGATTTTATTTTACATGCATGATTAGAAAATACAAAAGGAAATGTAATATTGATTTTGAATTCCGAACGAAATTTCTGACAGAAGTTCGTAGTAAACCGTCTAAAGTAAGTTTTAATTAAATTCTGCATAGTTTTGAAGTAGTTAACTATCAATATTAACAAAACATATTTTGGTTTTGTAAATAATGTAATATGTTTGGCAGTTTAGTAATATAAACACAATTATCTCGCCTTTCGAAATATTTAAAAAGATCAATCTTTTAGAGTAAATAACTAGATACCAGGACTGAAAAAACATGAATAGCGAAGTCTACTTTTATTTCACTTAGTTCGACGCATGATGGAAAGTCTAAAACAATCTTTGATCAAATAAAATTAGGTAAAGAAAGGGTCACGAAGAAATTACATTAAGTACTAAACCTTCCGTCAATATTCAGCCAATGATAAAAAAAAGGTCACGAAGAAATTATATATAAATAAAGTAAAACCATTTACTTTTTTTATATATAATTAATAAATTATACCAAATTAAATTATACCAAAATTATGCATAAAGTAAAACCATTATAAAAAAAATATAAGAACAGCAGAAAAACAAAAAAGCATCTATCGAATTTAATTCTCGAATACCAGAATAGTCCCCCAACCAAAGGTAACGTGGTCTCGTCTGCTAATGAGATTCTTTGGGTCGCGGTTTGCATTTCAGATCAGGTGCTGTCTCGACTCACAGCCTTGTTCCGCTAAACTCCGACTGTGCTGCCATCTAGATGCAAGGAATGTGGTTATTTAAGTAAATGTTATACATTAGCGGTTGGTTGAGGTCACAAAATAGATAATACCCTTTGGTACAGCCTAAGTAAAGCATATGTATATTTTCTTTGGTCTTTTTATTTTGTATTACTAAATACCCTATGAATATTGAACAACAGTTCATAACTACCTATTTGACCCAGAACTTAAGTTCATCGCTAAAGGTTGCGGATTGAACCTCGATTGAGATTATAATACTTGTGCAATTTTCAGATAGGAATTTGTGTTACGAGAACATCAGAACGTATGGTTTATTATCGATAGGTTTATTATCTAGCAATTTAGCATCTAGTCTGTCCCATTTGCAGACAAAGTGACATAATTATACGACATTTTCAGTGAAACTGCTCAACAATTGACATGAATATGTCATTAGAAATATGATCTGTGTAAAAAAGGAATAAATTTAGAGAGAGGTATAATATCGAAAGTGTAAGGAGCATACAAAAAATCCTTTTATTGAAACTAGTTGGGTCTGTTATCCATTATGTATTAGGCACTTGGGCCACTGTCTCCATTATTCGACGTTTTTATTGTTGTCTTATAATAATAATATTAGTTATGTTACTTGCTGACTTTTTATATAAAACTTGCTGAAGGCAGTGATTTTACCCGCATTATTCAGTAATTTTTCTGTTTTGTTAGTTATTCTACTTTTTGAGACGGAGATAAAATTAAATTGCCTTGTTGGCCTAGTGGTGCTAAGCGCGACTGCTACGCTAGAGGTCTTGGGTTCGATTCCCAAGTCGACCAAAGTGTTATTGGGTTTTTCTATGAAATTCTCAGTAGGTCGGACTTTGGATTTGTGCCCGGTTAGTGGCAATAGGCTCGCCCCCTATTACATGGGACAAAACATACCGGCGAACTGTGGGTGTACATTGGTACACCTCTGCCTAACCCTTCGGGGATACAGGCGTGATGGTATGTTATGTTATGTTAATAAAATTAAATGTAACTTAAAAAAAAATGTAAATAGTTCCACCCTTTTTTGTATTATAAATGGTGTAAGCGACTTTTTCTTATATATTCAGATACAAATATAGATATTCCTTAATACTCGAGAATCAATTAAAGTTTTGTTTGTAGTACTTAAAATTGAGAGCTAGCTACTAAAAATAGAAATGTCATATAGCTTGCTAGTAGATGCATTGATTACAATTCGATACTTAATTAATAGAACAAGTCGACTAAGATGATTTGTGATATGTTCACAATCTCTTTGAGAATAAGATCGAATGCGGAGACAAAGACAACGAACGCTTCAGAATACCTTGATTTCAGGTAAGTAAAGCCTTTGGACTACGAGTAAGTACTGGATACTTCATTGAAATATGTACAATAGAATGTGACTAGATAATTTGTGCCAATATGAGAAATTCGACCCATCTTGCTCCCGGTCGTCCGGGAGCAAGATCGGTCGACGACATAGTTAAAGTCTCGGGTCGAGTCTGGATGAGGCTGGCACAGGACCGTAGAAAATGGCACGAAAAGGGGAGGCCTATGCCCAGCAGTGGGAGGACAAGGGCTGTGGATGATGATGATGAGAAATTTGAAAGTACGGGTGGTCTTGAAACCTTTAATGCTAATGTGATTGGATGGATTTTCACAAAACTTGACACAGATGAAGCCGAAAAAGTTTCGTGCAAAAGTTTTTATTTTGTATTTTAATTGTAGTACATAAGTCCTACAATAAATTAAACAGATTTTCAGCCGATACCGTATCGTCCCGTCCAATGGAATCCTACAGCAATAATGCGAACATATCTACAATATTCAGTTTTTGCCCGTCTACCTTCCGTCCCCCGGGGGCCACTGGCTATGACACATGCGTGGGACTGTCTCCAAAATGGCCCCCTTGAATACATTTGCTCACCCGATATGAGATGCTGCCTTTTTGTCACCATATTCCGGATCCGATAGTTTTTTTACACGTAATATCACTAGACGTTTTTGTGTTATTGCAACGGAATTTATTGGAATATTTTTTGTATTTTTTTCGTGTTTCATGTTTGGATTTTTATTGTTGCGTGTCGCAGTTATTTATAGGATACATTTTTGTAATATAAAGCTGTTCATTTTATAGTGTGTTGATTGAAATCTGATGATTTAGGAACTCTAAATTGCATTTTTATTTTTCCAACTTTAGGTGTTTTATTAAAAATGCTATTTTTTAAAGTTTTAATCTCTTTCAGGGAATCTGATTTACCTACCTATATTGTTAATTTATAAACACTTGAGTTACTTTTAATTTCGAAATTCTCTCTTAAAGTCAATTACTAAGAACATTATTTGTTTGTTAATCCAATATAGAAAACACATGAAATATGTTATTATTCTATCTGGGTGTGATGGTTATAACTCAGTACAGTGTACCTACAGTCGGACCCCGAACTGTGAAATTAAATCACGCCTCAAAGAGAGCCGTGCTTTGAATAATTCTATTGGTAACCAGATTACGTTTCAAATATGTGTAAATGGTAATTGAATATAGAAACCCTAAGAGACAATGAGAATAGCGTTAATATTAATTCTGTGTTGTTAAGAATTTAATTCGTGTCTATATAATAATTAATTAATATAAATTTAATTCATAACATAATTTATTAATTTTGTTATCTTTCACCAAAAGAATTTCAGAAAAGGATAGCTGTGATGTTGTGAAATAATTCCAATTATTATTATAAAGTGATTATTTTATTCATTACTTTTAGATGTTCTTCCATATAACAGAAGAAAATACTTAGTTTTTTTTTTTTCCACCAATTTATTTTTACTATCTTAAAAAACACCAAAGTCGCACTGAAGTACCAGGCGTGCATAAACCGAAGACATTGAACACCGTTGTAACCCTGTTGTAACAGACAAGCGTGACAGAATGTTTTTATCATTTGAGAAAATAATTATTACCAACAATCTTTTATTCTTTTCTTGAAAACCCAATGGGCAGCTCACCAAAGTTCGCTTCAAAGTACCAGGCGCGCATAACAGCAAAGACATCGATCACCATTGGAACTAGCGACTAACTGCGCGCGGACAGGGTGACCACGCGTCTCGTCTCGATCTATCTTCATCTGAGCACAAAATTGTGGGCTACTGTGCCCATTGTTCATACAGGAACGTGTGGTAAGGTATAGTAACACACCAGTAGAAACATTAATAAAAACTATAGATTTAATCGTCGTTTTAAGGATTATTATGCCTATATGGACAATATGCCTAAATGCTCAGAAGACATTTATACAACTTAGATTTTGACTTCGGTCGTCTTAAGACATGTGGTTTCCTACCAGTAGGGTTCTAGCGTTCATCATTCATTATTAATGTTCTGCTTATTATACCCTATGTACCTCGCTTTGTGCATCTATAAATTAGTAATCCCACAAAAAACATACAATGTAAAAAAAAGCCAAGTCTCTCTATGCAATTCTTCCATCGTAAAAAGTTTTGAGATCGCATAGGAGCCAAGTCTTGTTCAACTTAATTTGTAATAATAAATCAATATTTTGGGACTATATCAATAGTTTTGTTTACATTACAATAACAGTGACTTGGCCATGAGCACAAGTTAAGGTCGTTTGCTCCTTGTAATTACGTGCAAATACCGTTGAATTTATATATTATATATATTATGGACATGATTTTGTAACTGATTGGAATTTGAGATCACTATGGACTAAACATGTGCCATAGTGCATGTGCAGTTCACTGATCTTGGATGATACCGACTGTCGGTTAAGGTGTCCTGATATTGTTTATTATTTACTTGCAACTCCTTCAAATATGCCGTTTTATATTTGTATCTTATTGTGCTCATGGCCAAGTCACTATTATTGTAATGTAAACAAAACTATTGATATAGTCACAAAATATTGATTTATTATTACAAATTAAGTTGAACAGGACTTGGCTCCTATGCGATCTCAAAACTTTTTACGATGGAAGAATTGCATAGAGAGACTTGGCTTTTTTTTACATTGTATGTTTTTTGTGGGATCTCATTTATTTTTTGTAGGTCTCTTTCTTTTCTTTTTATAAATAAACAAAATTGCTATAAAAATACTTGCTTTTTGTACATAAACAAAGAACAAAGTTAACAATGCAGTCAAAATTCATATACCATGTTCTTGTAAAACCGCAAATATAAATTTGTTTCGTATTATTTACTAAGGTATATAATTTATTACCGTTTTTATAATTTTTCCTTTACATGTAGCTAAAAACCTATCTTGGTGCCAAATTTGAAGGTTCTAAGTTTGCTAGAAGTACCTTAGATTTTTGATGATCGGTCAGTGAGTGAGTCAGTGAGTGACAAAATAGTGTAACTTTGATCGCTCATAACTCGTAAACTGTTGGTTCAAATGTCATGTAATTTTGAGGCTGAGCTTGTTTTAATACTTACTCTAGGTCATCGAAAACCTAAACCCCTAGCTTTGTCCGTATCGATGATACAGGGGGGGTGAAATAGCCGCGAAACGCTTCGAGAAAAGAATGGTACGGCCGTGCCCGTTTTGCTCGAGACTTGGCTGGGGCACTGCCGTGCCCCCAGATATACAGACAATCAATTTATGAGTAAGCGAGTTGTTTAACTTTATTTTCATGCCAATCATGCATTGATAAAAAAATATTTAAATATTTTTACTCCCATTATTTTATACCTCTCCCCTTCGAGTTTCCAAAATACATGAAAACAGTCTTCATTGCATTTACTTAATGCATCGAATAAAAATCATACGTTTGTCGCTTCTCGTGTATGACGTGTCGTCGTTGTCGTGTCGTATTGCCAAATGGAAACTGACCCCGGCTTGACTGATAGTCCCGTGTAATGGGGGCATTGAGTGATCGCCCTCCAATCTGACAAGTTAGTTCTACTCTTTTACTGTGATCGATGTACGAAACACGCCGTTGTTCTGCCGGGTTCTGCCGATGTCGATACGTTATTGATTGACTTTTTTGGACATTTACTCTCAGATTGAGATTAATTATACTGTTAAATGTTTGCTTTTGTATTTAGCTGGGATTTAAAGATTAAGTTTTATTTACTTCGATCTTTTAATTGGAATGGAATGGCTGGAGTTGAGGGGTTCTTTTTCGTTTTGTAGAAATGCAATAAAAGCTACTTTTACCAAATTATTGTTAACGAAATCGTTTCAGTGCGTTAGATTCTATATCATAAATTAATATTATTTTTAGACTGTTTAGTATACTCTTGATGTCAAGCCCTATTTTTTTTTCTTAATTTAGACAAGTAAACTTCTGCACAAAAGCACAAAGTGAATGTCATAAGTTCTTCAAATATATAAAAGATTTCGTAATCAAATATTCTCTGTTAAACACACACAACAATCTTCCCAATAATCTCTTCACCACGAAAAGTGCATCCGCCATTTCCAAAAGCTAATTAAACGAGAATCCAGTAAATACTATTATCTAACGCAGATATCAACGAACGTAGGTATTAGGCAATGTAGCGGCGAAATATGCAATATCGTCAGCACACTGCACGGTAAGTGAATGCAGAATGGCTAGTCCGTACAAATGAAAAAAAAAAAACAATATAGACTTCAAAATCGCAAAAGCCGGTTTGGAGAACGGAAGGAGAGGCCTTTGCCCAGCAGTGGGATCTTAGAGCATATTGTTGGAACCGCGTATCGCGTCTAAAGAAAATCGTTTTTAAATTGAGATCTGAAAATTACTTTGGTAGGTGCTTATGTTCCGTTTTTTATAATCCTGCAAGTAAAACTATAAGCAAAACAATGGAGTTCAATTAAAATAGATTAGGTGTTCAGTTGTATATGCTTGTATCTTGAGAACAGCGGCACTCCACCGAACACCTCTTGCTTCAATGCGGAGCTAGCGGATTCTTCCTCGTCTGACGGCCGCCAGCAAAAGAGTCCGGAGTTGTGTCAGTGTCAAGAAACGTCCACCCGCTTGTCATATTTCAGCTGTTCCTTTTCACGTTCCTTGACACTAAAAATATCGAAGCGCCGATATATATATTTATTAGCCTGTATCATCCCATTGCTGGGTAAAGGACTCCCTTAGTCCTTCAATAGTTCTTTTTCTCGAAATATTGTTTTTTAGATATGTTTATTAGTTTTCTGACTTCCATATCTAGTTACCGTAACGCAGGGATCTGTCTCGTTTTGAACCAGATCGCCATGTGTTAGTAGTCCTCCATTTAATCTCTTCTTATACATAAGACCTTCTGCCCCACCTTTCCTGTACTGTGGCAGCCCTCTCCAACGCTCGGGGTATCCGCGTTATTTCAGAGTTATATTCAGTTGTTGCCATGATATAATTTCCCCACATAGTTCCCTAGCAATATTGTCAACTATTTAACATTGCTTTTCGTAATTGATTTACGCAGGCGTACGAGGCTTAGCCAAGTTTGTGTTGTATAATTAGTTTGCTGGTTATGTTTTCTAGAACATGCTTCTTTGATTTAGTGTTTAGGTTAAATGAAGATTTTTCATTTGAGTTTTTGAAAATTTTGCTTCGATATAATAGTTTTTAAATGGTAGTTACAGTAGTACAGTTTCAGTTTTGATTACTGCATTGTTAAAATTTCGTCAAAAAAATAAATGAATTCTGTTACATACCTGAAAGCTTACCTGTTCTAAAAAATCCAATTAACATTTTTTTTTGTCAATGAATTAAAAATAAAAAACATATTGAGATACTTTTTTAATTTACCCATAAAAACTATACCTATTTTAACAAATGAAACTAGGTATAGCCGTTTTGGATAAAACTTTATGTAAAAAGTATCCGCAGCTACCGGTATAACAATAAAAATATATAGATATAAATAGTAAAACTCCATCGAACACAAATTACAGGAAACTCTGGAATAACTTTATGCTTCAAAATAAACCTCAGTACATTATCCAATAAATTCCTCGATAAATTCTGTTCATAATGAACCCTGTTAAGTTGTATGAAGGTTGTATGAATATTTTATCAAGTGCACTACACAACTATGTTAAATTCTTGAGCCCAATTATATGCAACACCCTGAATATTTCAAGTTCTTTAATAATATGGTGAAAATTGAGGAATTTGATGGGATATACAGGGTGTTAAGAAACCCCTGTCCGATCCGTTAAGGTGTTAGGTATCGATATCTGATTACAAAAATGTGGAAAAAAAATGGAAAAAAAAGAAAAAAAAATTATAACCTAATTTTTTTTTTCTTAAATGTCGAGAGAGTGAGTCGGCGTCGTCACAGATGCTACCTTATTACCTAAAAAAAGGCCCCCAAAAATACCGACGAAATTGGTGTTGTAGTTTTTGTTTTATTCTCAAACTTAGGGAATTTCGGGGCAAAAAAAATGTATTTTAATATCCATTATTATTGTTTCTATCATGAATTTTCCATTTGGACATGCCCAAATGGAAAATTCATGATAGAAACAGAACACAAACACGGATTGTGAACCCTCTATCCCCCTTTCGGGTCGGACAGGGGTTTCTTAACACCCTGTACATTATACATACGGAGCAGATTGCTTAAAAAGCATGTTATGTTTACATACATAGATAAGTATGTTTATCAGTTGTCTGGTTACGATAGTACAGGGTCTACCTAGTCTGGGATCGGATGACCGTGTGTGAGTTGTCTAAGGATATTACATTATTAATGTTAAATAACTCATGATTGAGTTATTTAGTATATAATATAATAGACTTATAATGTAAGAGAGTTTTTTGATCTAATTATTTCTTTACACCGCAGTTCGTTTTAGATGTTTTCTAAGAGTTTTCTAGCGACTCCTTGCAGACAATTTTTGGTCTTCAAATACCATTTTGATCTCATCTATACTTATAATAAATCTGTAGAAGTGAAAATTCTGTACATTGAAAATATCAAAAAAAAAAATGGTGGGGGGTGTTACTAAACCGAAACCGAACCCAAAAGTGTGATTAACAAAATTTTTGTCTGTCTGTCTGTGTGTTTGTTCAGGTATCACGCAAAAACTACCGGTTCGATTACGATGAAACTTGTTATAATTATTCTTTATTAGCCCGGGCACCACACTGAGTAGTTTTTATCGTTTTTTTTTTCTTGACGTGCTCGGTAGATAACTTAAATTTCTACACAAATAGCACTTTACACAAAAACTCATTGATAAGTTTCGTCATCCACGCGAACGAAGTCGCAGGCACAGCTAGTTGTTATAATAAAAAGTACATAGTACAACGAAATTGTCCAAATATATTAATAATAAGTGTCTAAATGCTATCATAAAGAAAAATAAAATGTACGCCATATTTATGTAATTCCAAAAAAATACCAACTAAAAGATAGACATAAGATACTTTACATCTTTTTATACTTGCTCTTCATAACTCTTTAGACCGTAACTTAGGTATTCAAAAGAAATACGATTGTATATTTAAAAGGATGTGTAAAGGCCCCAGTTATTAGGTATGCTGTCGACGGGCAGCACTCGCAATTTTTCCTCATAAAACATAAATTCCTCTTATAAGTTTGAGTGATCTTCCTGAGGTTATACGTAATTTTACGGCAAAAGTTTTGCGCGAACCGTGTCCTGATTTGGCTACCTTTAATAAGGGAATATTTTGTTGTGGGCTGTGGGCTGGTTATAAATAGATGTTTATTTAGTGTGTGGGCATAAAATTATCGTTGAATGTTTTCAACTGTGTGTACTTTCAATGTTATGGTTTATTTTATCGAATTTATGATGACAGTTAAAGATTTCTTAACTGTCCTATTTTATACAAACATTTCATCTACCTAGACATTATACCACTCACATTTTACCATCATAATTACTTAATGTTACTATGTGCCAAATTACAATTAACTGTAGAGGAAAACGAACTTGTTCTTGTGTAACATTTACACGTAACATCATCATCTCCCGAGCCTTTTCCCTACTATGTTGGGGTCGGCTACCAGTCTTACCGGATTCAGCTGAATACCGTATTTTACATGGAGGGACTGCCTATCTGACCTCCACAACCCATTTTACTGGGGAATCCATTATATAACTCACGGCAAATAACTTGGCAAGATTTTGACGTAGTGGGGGTAAACCCGCGCATATTCGACTAACTCACCAATCTCTAATCGACTCGGTCGATGAACGCACCAATCGCGCGCTCGGATCGGCGACTCGGTCGACTAACGCACCAATCGCGCGCTCGGATCGGCGCTACCGCATACCCCGCGTCCCGCTTGACCACCAAATAGACCTAAAAAACGATTTCTGCGCATCTAATGACTCTTGCCAAGTTATTTGCCGGCAGTTATACCATAGTAAGGCTGGTGGTCAGAATTGACTTAACGACTGTCAAAGATCAACGTATGACAGTCGAGACCTACGGCTTAACGTGCTATCCGAGGCACGGAGGGGTCTCGGTATGTTTTAGAAAATGGTCACCCATCCGCGGACCAACCGTGGCGAGCGCGGCTTAACCTGTGTTATCGGTCAAACCGTACGGCTTACACTTGGCCACGAGCCCCTCGTTGTGTAACATTTACACGTGACATAAAAGTCCAAAAATCTACTTTATTCTTGTACTGAATCACTTTCAGCTAAAGAAGAATCGTCCTTGTTAATTAAGTTTCTCATATAAATAGCTCATTTCGTATTAGATATGAGTAATTACGTTAGGTTAGTTGGTACTTCAGTGTATAACTTAAAAAAAAAAACTTGAAGTATGCTCTACATGTATTTTTTTTTGTAAGATCTTAATAATACGTTGTTTCGATACCTTATTCTGAACAGTGACTAAGCTGACTACTACGGTTATAGAGCATACTTATTAGGGTACCGATGGGTTACTTCATAACTCCTGATTTGGTTCGGTTAATGGTCTTAGTTCAATGTGTTCTGTAATATATACGCAATGGAAGGGGGAGAAATTTGACTGACGTCAGCCCGTCTTTATAAGACTGTAAGTGCTTGTTTTATAGCCATGTTTCAGCAATTTGTTTTGAAGTTTTTTTATTGTACATTTTTGTAAGTATTTCTTGAGAATTATTCGATAAATCTGCTATTTTCTAATCTATCGTAGGGCTACTAGCAACAAGTTAGTATTATGTACGTGTATGTAGTCCTTAAACTAATTATGGTCCTTTTTTACTCTTGGAAAGTTACAATCTTAGATTTTTTCTACACATACATAACAAAGGTGGGATAACAGATACACAAACGTACCACATAAATCTAAACAGCAATCAAACCCAACTTTTTACTTCCAAAACACAATTAAAACAAGCCAAAATTAATTATACATCTGAATTACTTTCGTAAATACGAGGATCGATGTGCCGAGAACAACAGGCTCATTGTAGGCGCATCCGGGAAGCCGATTATACAGTAATTTGCATCGGGCCCAACCCTATTTGAATGTCAAAACCCGCGAACTCAAAGACAGAATGTTTGACGATGACTTATGTACCTAGATAATGGCGGCATTATTATCTGAGACGAAATATGTATTTTCTCTTTATGGATTTTAAAGTTTTGTGGATAGAAATGCAGTGTTTCTCAGATGCGACAGTTTTAATGAAGGTTGTCTAAAGGGATAAAAGGTTAACTCAAATACTTTTTAAGCTTGTCCATCTAAATAGATATTGTTTAATGAAGGTTGTCCAAAGGGGCGAATTTCAACTTAAATCTTTTAGTACCTACCTACTTAAGGTAACACGTCGGTGTAACGGCAATTTTACATTCACATTTTAAGTTTATCAGATTTTTTCAATTCCTACTATAAATTTTGAAAAAAAAATAGATTCTTATTGACCTTATATCATCCCGCAAATCTTCAAACATATCTTTAGTCATTCACTCAGTTAAAAAAATATATCTAAATACTATGAATAGACAACATTACCACGAAAGGTCTAACTTCGATCGAGCTAAGTCCCTATCGCATTAAGTTTCAGAGAGAGCGATTTAAAAAATAAAATGTTTTAAAAATTCCTAAAGTTTTACTTAAGGATTCCAAGTTGATGCCTAACTTTGCAGGCTTAGGGAACTTGGAGACGTTTGGAAAACTCGACTTTATTCAATAGCATACCTTGGACTATTAAATGTTTATGAGATCGTTTTATTGTTGTCTGTGTTGATTTTTCAGTGTCCTTGACTGCTAAAAGTCATGATAAAATATTATTTGAATTTTATTTTTAAGCTTAACCTTCATTCAATATTTATTTTAGTGTTATGCGATATCTCCAGCATTTGTGCATTGATTTAATAATATATTTTTGACATCGATAGGGTGGTGTCATTGAATTCGGTTCCTTTTTATATCTATGTCATAAATTCTCTTTTGGTTTATTTATTTTTGGAGATAAGTGTGCATATTTTTAATTCCATATTCATTACTTTAAATAATGACTGTTATTTAAGCAGAAGGCACATTATGTATAAGGATTTTTCAATAAAATTACGATGTTTCCATGTTGTAAGTAGCTCATCATATTAATTTCTATGTATATTCGGTCAGCCTATTGAATAGGTTCATTGAATATTACTCGAAACCACTAATTTAACCCTATTGTTGTGTTTCGGACAATACTGTAACGGTCACAAGCCCTAGGTACTCTCTATAATCCTACATTTCATCTCTTTCATGTATTCATTGATCAATCGTTAAGATCATACTACGAATTAACCCGTCACTGCAGCGACCATATCAAAGCCAAACGTCAATACATTTACAAAAAACCGTCAAACAGTTTTTCCGACTTTTTTGTTCGTTTTTCCCCCGCTTTTTCGTCTGTTTTCACGTATTTTTTCATCGGCGCTTAGCATCGTGAGTCTGACAGCCGCTATCTGTACCCGTTCCACTGTATTGGCGCGACAGTTTTGCCGACTTGTCATTTTTTAATAGTGACACGAAACCGACTGAATTTACGACGACTTGTATTTGTTTAGTTGAATTTATTACTTTGTTCGTGCTCTTGTGAGTTCAGAGTTGTTTGATGTATTTTATGGGATTGTGTGAAACATGCAATACACATAATGAATCATGATAAAACCGAGTGGTTTAGTAGCACACATGGTAAAACTTCATGCCAAAGTTACCATTCGTTTAGATAGTGAAATGTCATAGTGTGCGGAAAAAATCATAAATAAATATTTATCGTTAAAAATATATTCTCGTTTTCGACCTGTAAATATGTTTCAATATATTGGACAACCAGTCATTATTTCAGTAAAGCGATTTGTCCTCAATTTTAAAGTATCAATGTATTTCTGACGACCAGAACGAAATCAATGCTGCAATGCGGAGATTACAAGTCAATTCTTTACGGGAGCCTGAATATAAAAATAAATTGAAAACATGAAGTATTACGCTACTTAACGTATTTTAATAATACTTGCTAAGTATAAATAAATCAAAAATTGAATAGCACGAGTAACTTAAAGTCTTATTATTATCATTTCTATAAAAAGCAACGCGTCCAATAAAAATAATCATACCGACGAATTGAGAACCCCCTCCATTTGACGTCGGTAAAATAGAAGTACGCCCTATAAAATTTTAGAAGTCATGTAAATATTTAAGCGGTCTCATTTATCACTTGTATACGGATCGTAAACATACTAACCTTACATATCAATATCCATAAAATTAATCGACAAGGCATCACTATAGTACAGCGCGGTTATGTTTGCGTGGTCGATACTAGCAATTACAATAATTCAAACGACAACGCCTGACCTATCTCTGTGAATCCATTAGCTAATACTGGTTATGTTAATGCCCTTGTCTGTAGTGACGAATGAGCGGCCATTTTCAGTTTTGATAGTTGATGTTAAACCTTACCAAAGATAAATCAAAATTTTTGTGACAACTGAATCGAATTAAGAATCAAAGATAAAAAAAAACAATTGATGCGATACTGATTTCGATGGCACATTCGAAATTCAAAAATAGCTCATTCTTGTATTTTTTGAAAAAGATGACACTTTTTCAAAAAATACAAGAATGAGCTATTTTTGAGTGTTCCAATTCGTGTTCTTTTTTTAAATATTTTATTTACTCGTATTTTTTGTTTTTACCCGAAAATACTGACCGCCTTTTCACGATTTTTATTGCTTTTGTTTACATACGGCGCGCTTTTTTTTGGTCTGGGAATTAAATATAATAAGAATTCTGTTTATCTGTAGGGCCTTTGTTAATTTTCATGATGAGTGAGGGTGAGTGGATGTCGGGCATTATGGGAAGACAATAATGAGAAATATTTGGATGTCGGACATTACATGAGAAAAAATCTGTATCTAGAAACAGGCTTGTGTTAATTTGGATGAGATATTTGTCATTGATGGTAAAATAACAAATATACTAGGTAACTAATAATACTCAATACCTAATCTTGCAGCATCTTTATTGCATTCCATATGTACTCGTAACATAAACAGCTGCACTCTGTCGGGTAAAGCAAAAGATTTTAGTGAAAAGGCTTGTAACTAAATTACAAATGTAATTCTAATTTTAAAGATTAGGTACCTCTATTACTTAGGTTTATATTCGACTCAAGGACTATTATTTATTTTTTTACGGAGATAAATATCCAAAGGTTAATAATTAAATTAATAGTGATTCGTAGACTAATTCATAGTGTTGGCAGATGATTTAAAAGTCATAAAACAGTAACTGAGTAATAACTCATCGACTAGTGTTTTCAAATAAATACAGGTGCAGTGTTTTACTGTTTTGTTTTATGATGTCTATGATTTATACTGCATTTTTATGATTGCAGAGATGTTTGATAAGGTTATTTGTGTTTGTTATGTCTGCATTGAGTAGTCATTGAGTACCTACTTAACTAACTTAAACTATAGGTATTTGGTTACTATTTTGCTTAGAAAAATAATTAAGATAATTTAATTGTTTTTTGCGAATCGCGAAGGCGTGGTAAACGTTATATTACAGGATATGTCTGTATGAAGCCTTTGCCCAGCGGTGGGCCAGAAAAAAGTTATTCGTAGCGTAAATTACATTCGTGTTACTAAATCCTATTTTATGTTATATCGTTAGGATGTTAGTTACTTCATTCCGCTTAAATAACTAAAAGGATTTTGGGGAAATTTTGCACGCAGAAAAAGTAAATAGTTAATATCTAAGCCTTGTATTTTCAAATTTGTTATTAGGTTTCGTGAAATGTTTTAATCAAAATAATAAAATTCTATTTAAGTTAACCAGTACCAATCACAATAGGTAATAATAGACAAACCAATCTACTTGTACTGCATTATATATAAGATGCAAATAATATGTCTGGCGCGTGTACCAAAGCGCAGCATGCATGAGTGCACCAGACTGACTGTCAGCGTTTCTATGATTTAGTAACTCATTTCCCGTCAAGTGCATCAGCTGTATTTTTGATATAATATTTAGATAGGAGAGAATCAAGTATGTAGCCTTTTCATTGTTTAACGTATTGTTGTATTTACGGTGAAATAGTTTAGTTAAAGATTATTTTATGTCTCGGAGTAGGTATAGTCTACGTGCTGGAAGAAAAATGTTGTTATTTACAGAAACGGAATCGAAATGAAAAGTGTTACTTGTTTTAAATAACGTTTCAGATTACATTTCGTATGTGTTATCAAATGGAAAAATGTTCTCTCTTTGAGTATTTATTTGATGTGAAAATATGGTTTTCATCAACTCAAGCGCCTTTTCCGGGTTCTTCCGAATAGTTCCAGACCGATAAAATGTCCTTAATCGTGAACTAAACAATTATAAGATTAAAGTACTTAAGTTATTATTACAAAATGTTAAATACTTGAAATTACTCTAAACTTATAATTAATGCACTTAAATGTAAAAAATAAACTTTATTTAAAAATTACAACTATAGTTCATCCATTATACCAAAATAATAAATGTAAACAAACCATTCAAAGAGTTTTTTCGATGTCATTTTTATTATGGTTGGCGTGAAATAAAAAAGTCTTAGAAATAATTATTTTCATACATAATTGATTACAATAATAAGTTGATTGAATCACTAAAATAATTTAAAATTGAATTTATAAATATTTATATTTATGCTTTGCAAATCGTACCTTAAAAAGAACCTAAAAATACAGCGTTTCCAAACTTCAACGCTATTTCATATGGTGACAATTAAGGAGTACCTCAAAAGTGATTATTTTACTTGACAGGAAAAGCTTTTTAATTTGGTAGTACTAAGACCGCCATGTTTTTTTTCACTCTTGCTCAACTCGTTGATGCTAGCGTAGGTACTTTCCTATTTTCGTATTTTAGTTTTCTCCTTGTTTTATCGTTATTTGTTGTTGTTGTTTTTAAGTTGATTGTTTTTATTACTTGTGTTAGTGTTTATTCGTAAAATGAGTGAACCTGGACCGAGTAATATATCTACTTTTTCTTCGCCGAATAAAAAGCGTTCGAAGAGGATAACCGTGAACCGAGAATAACCGTGTTACAAAAAAAATACAACCAATAAAGTACAATTTTATTTTTATAAAAAACTTTGAGAAACATTGAATTCTTTGTTTACATTTATTTTTTTGGTATATTGGATAAGGTATAGGTACTGGATACTTCTGAGGTATACCTGCCCGTATACCGATGAACAAAATAATTTATGAAATCGAAAAAAGAAACGTACACCCAAATTGAGAACCTCTTCTTTTTGAAATCGTTTGAAAATAGCTGAGTGAGTCTTCTACCAAGGATCTAAGGTAAGGTAAACCACACGGCGTCGAATGCAAATATTGATTTCAATTGTAAACTGGCATTTAATCCGATACATATTCATTTCAAAGTTTAAGCAGTGGCTGTATTCTAACTGTTGATATTATGGAGTAGTTGTATCGGTCAGGATCGGTTGTGCAATGCCCTTTTTGTGTCTGGGATAAAAATGGCTCTTATTTTTAACCGACTTTTAAAGCAGGTGTTTAGTGATTCGGGAGTATCTTTTTCTACCTATCGATGATACAAATATTTTTTTCCTTAGAGGTTCCATATAATTACACTGTAGTCAGGTCTTTTTTATATTGGTGCGTAATCAATTGGGTACTGTACAATGAATCTAGCATAGTCTATATTGGTTGTTTTGTTTCGTAATGTGTTCGTAAAAAAACGTATGAGTGCGTTTATTTTGTACTTGCGTTATTTGTTGACTTGTGAATTAATTTCAATCCCCATGAAAGCTTTTTTTTTCTCTAGCCTATATCTGATCCCACTGCTGGGTAAAGGCCTCGCCTTTCGTAATCCAAACCTCTCTATCTTTCAACATCGTCACACCACCTTCGCCGCGGTCGACCTCGAGGACTATGTCCACCGTCAGATATCCAGTGTGTGACAATTTCAGAAAGCTACATGATTTTTATTAATTATCAAGAGCCATCCAAAATATAACAGTTTGCACTAAAGCGTTATACAGTTAAGGTCACAAGATCACACTACAAGATCTTTATAGATATAGACTTTAACTATATTTTTACGTTAAATATATTTTTATGAAAGTCCATTTTTCATAAAAATATATTTAACAAAAAAAATAAGTTTATAAAATGGGTTATACCTATCTACAAACATTTTTATTCACAAACATATTCACCGAAGCGTCCAAAAAGTTTTCCATGTTATATGAAAGTGGGTACACGGTAACATAATATATTACGACAGTGATTCAACAAATCCAGTGGTGTTACGAGGAAAATCACTTAGCATATGACAAATAGTGGTGGAGTGACACGCTTTTAAGATACATAATCATGTTGCAGGATTGTGGAAATCGTGCTTAAATAATGATTGAACGTCCGAGCGAGTGTGGGTCTATTTTGATCCAATTTACATGTTTTATGTGACCTGGTTTATCTGTTTATTGATGTATTAGAAGAAGTTAGTTAAGCTCTATGTACCTACAGACAATGCTTAAATAATGAACTGTCTATATTTAGTTCTTTATTCTTATATACCGAGGATATGAGTCGATAAGTGGCGGTAGAGACAATTACAAAAAAATACGGAGCAACGGGATCTAATTCAGTCACGTACCTGGGTTACATGGACAAAAAGAGTTAATAATATAATAATAATAAATGCGGACAACATCACATACATTGCTTTGAACCCAAAGTAAGTAGCTAAAGCACTTGTGTTATGGAATTCAGAAACAACGAAGGCACCACAAACACCCAGACCGGAGACAATGTAGGAAAGTTGATTTCTACATTGACCCGACCGGGGATCGAACCCGGGACCTCAGAGATAGCGACACCTTGAAACCGGTGCGTACGCCACTCGACCACGGAGGTCGTCAAGTTGCAAGATTTACCTAGGTATATTGCCCAGTGTGAATTTTGAAAGAGATTTATTTTCACCAAATTGTCAAACTCTTCATGTTCAATCAATTTAAGGATGGACATAAAGATTTAAGTGAAAAATGTTATTGTTAAAAAAATACACATTTACCATTTTAATTAATAATACTGTATGCACCTTGAGGTCCGTTCAAATAACTATTTAATATAAAACTGTCAGTTGTAGATACAACAGTGTTGCTAGTTCTCTTAACTTGTTTTAATGTGTCTATCTGTATTCTGACGAGACTATTCCGTTGTGAATGGCTTCAATGATGCGGTTCTAACAATGTGAACTGCATAGACAAATGCAATACAGTAACTAGTTTGGATTACCTATACAACTTTAACAAATCTAATACATTATATTTATTTGGTAGGAATGACGTTCGAATATTATACAGGTATCAATTGGGTCTAATTAATTAACAACTGATTTTCTATCTAGTCGGACGACATTAACACAAATACTTGCAGTTAAAAAAGGTTTTTCTGCATGCTGCATTTTCTTATTACTATTTTAATTTCGATTTAAAAAATAATCAACTAAATAATGCTCCTGTATCTTACGTATAAATCCCTTTAATCTCAGCCAAAACAAAGGATTAAATTCACAATATCCGCTGTTTGTAGTCCTCCATCAAAGATCCTAGCTTTATCGCCGGGGAATCGAACCCAAAACAAACGCGGAGAGACGCGGATCGTCGCGTGATCAATCGACTTAGCTCCCGGGACGCGGGCAACTCGTTTATTCACTATTCTATAAAAGAACGTTAAAGGAGAATTATAGAAGTTCCAATCAGAACAACATTTGGAATTTATTTAACACAGCGCCATCTATGAATTTACTTAGGTACCAGATACTTTCTAAAAGTTTAATTAAAAATTCTAGTATTTTAACCGTACTTATACGAAAAGTAGTTTTGTATGTTTTTTTGCCAAGTAAATAAGTACTCGCTAAGAACGAACTTTCATCAGGATGGAATTTGTAATGTCAATGTCAAAAATTAAATTTTTGATATTTTTGAACTGGTTTTCTGAATCGGCCTTTATAGTGTTATTTGTCGGTCACCAATATCGACTAACCTCTGGGATAAAGTGAGAGAGTTTTATTTTATCAAATTGACAATTTTGTAGTGGTGAACTAGTAAAAAGTTAGAGTCACCAAGAGGATGCGAGAAATCTATGAAGTTGTGAGCCTTTTTTGAGGACAAAGGCTTTTGGTATTCAAAAAATATAATATAACGTACATATAACTTTTACGATAACTATCAATGTTGGTATATTCTGTCTATTATAATATATCTATCGTACGTCATTCCTTCTGGCTGGAGGCCTTAAGATCCTCCAAAAGTCCGGTGAAGCAGTCAAAGCCTGCGCTCAGGCGAACCGCAAATATCTCTACAAAAAAAACGTCATTCCTAACTTCCCTTCTTCAGTCATATAGGATTCAGACCAGTACTTGTATGTCACGTCGCTCAACTATCTGACCTCCAAAACCCAATTCTTTTATCTACTTATTCAGTCCACAAACAAGTCCAAACATCAGCCATTTTAGAAATGAACATCCAAATAAACGAGAGCCAACCTCTGTTACATCAGAGGAGCCCCAACACGATTGTCCACCACTGGATTAGATAAATAACAAGTTTGCAAAACTTTGGTATATTGGTCTGACCAACGATCCCCTATTTCGGGCGCTAACTAGGTAACTTCCCAATGAGAGCCACTGTTTACTTTCTTTTGTTTCGGTAAAACTTCCCTTTGATTGTTACGTTGTAGGGTAGGATTAAATGAAGGTTATTGGTACTGGTACGGGGTACCTACTAGATGTTCTTTTGTTTGTTTAGAATGTTTGGGAGAGGAATTTCAGCCTAGGAGCGCGCGATTTAGTTGTTCTTTTTTCGTTTTTGAAGGAAAGTTTAGTGGCCAGAATTGTTGAATTCTCGATATGGTATGGGTCAATCAATCAAGGTTAAGACACGGTCGAAGTTTGTCCGTGGATGGCGTAAAATCATTTTGATAAAGAAGTTGTTTTGGCCCCTAAATCTGTTTAATTATGGAGATTTTTTGTAGATGATGTGTTTTGCGAATATCACAAAAATCCATCATATTTCAAGTGCATACAGCTGAGTATGTTCAATCTGTAGTTATTGATAGTTGAGATAAGTAGCCGTGAACAATCAATCAAAATAGATTCGTAAATATGTAACTGCCACGTTGTCCTAGTGGTTCTAAGCGCGACTGCTACGCTAGAGGTCTTGGGTTCGATTCCCAAGTCGACCAAGGTTTTTCTATGAAGTTCTCAGTAGCAGGTCGGAGTTTGGATTTGTGCCCGGTTAGTGGCAATAGGTTCGCCTCCTATTACATGGGACCTAAACATACCGGCGAACTGTGGGTGTACATTGGTACACCTCTGCCTAACCCTTCGGGGATACAGGCGTGATGGTATGTTATGTTTATGTTATGTAAATATGTACAAAAATCGTCATAAACACAATCAAATTCAAATACCTCCAAATAAAACTTTTCTGAACACTGGTACAAATTAAACCTCAAAATTAAGTACAGTTTGGGTAGGTGATATTTCATTTGACGGCAATTTAATATAAATGAAAGTACTTTATATAATAATCCAGTCCCTTATCTATCATTGTAATCATCGCCCACTAATTATACTCGATAACATTTGAAACTAGGTTTCACAAAGTTATTTAAACTGGAATACACTTGCGAGCATGTGAATTGAGGCACGTCGTATTTTAGTCTAACCGTATCTTCTGCCTTCTGTTCGTCAACTTACAGGCTCACCGACTGACAAGAATATCACTGATTTCAACATTATGTTGTTGTTATTTGACCCCCACAATCTGTGTACTGGGTAAATGCTAACCTAAATGACACCCTGATTTCACTGTATAAAGCCTTGAAATAAAACCACTTTATTCTTTTGTTAATTCTAGATTTTATTACCATGATACCTGCAAAGGTGTCCACACTTCGAAAATATAAAATAAACCGCGACATAATCCGTAAAAAGTAGTTTTATTTCAATGTCTAACATTTGCGTAAACCTAATAAATTAAAATGTATAAAACCTTTTAAATTACTGCCATTAATGAGTAATGGTGATAGGTGAGTAATTGGTGTATGAGAATTTGGATTTTTAAATTGCCATTGTTTCTAATTAGTATCTCAATAATATAACAAATCTCAAATTTTGCGTTGCTCGCTTTTCGTGTCCGGGAGTGTGATACCTAATCCGGGTAAAATGAGGCATGTGCGTAATCTGTTAGATTATAACGATTTGTTCAAAGGATTTGGTAGTCTGTTGAATAGAAGATCTTGATTAAAGTGTGATAAAATGATTAAAATGACCTAGTAAACCAAATAGATACAAACATACATTGAAATAAAAAAAAAAACGTGTTCTAAAAAAACATTTTGTACTACGCATTCCTTGTTTTGTAGGATGTCTTGCAGATGATGTTCATAATTTTTCTCATTTTAAGTCAAATCGTAACATTTGGTTTGGTTTTTAGAGGTGTTGTTAAAAAGTGCTTTTGTTTGAATTATTTAAAGTCATTACTCCCAGTCGCCAACGATACTAGTCACATTATTTCCGTCTTATTATATTTTGAAATCTAAATCAAGGGGAAAAAAAGCAACACGATATATCTATATCAAAGAAGTAATATTTGTCTGCAAAACAACGTATACACACCCATATTACTCTGAAAACAATATCAACAACACACCATTCTCATAATGAAAACAACTGAATTACTCTTTGTCCTTTGACTAACACTAACTATTAAATTCCTGGTCCATTTGCTACGGATTCTTCGTTATGTATATTGACATCCGTCTAGATTTCAAAGAGTGCTTTTAAGTAATTAAAGTGTGTCCGGGCAAATAAGCTGGGGCCCAATTCCGCTATTTTAAAGTCAGTGGGTGGCAGGTTAATGAACGTTCTAGTGTGTACCTAATTCTCGTATTCAGATGATTTTAGTTTAATGACAAATGTACACCTACTTAGTAATATAATTCACGGCAATAAGCGCGTACATGAATAAATACCTTTAGTGGGCTTGACGTTTCGACCGGGTTACACCGGCCGTGGTTGCAAGCAGATTCTTTAAAAGTTAATATGTATGTACACCTACTTGTCACTGTTGTCATTGTAGGCTTATCTGAATACGAAAATTTGGCACAATAACAAGTACACTGGAACGTTCATTAACCTGCCACCCACTGACTTTAAAATAGCGGCATCAGGCCCCTGGTGTCATCAAACGGAAGCCTTCCTTTGATAAAAAATAGATGTTTTAAGAATGTTTTCATTGTGTTGTGAACTAGTGTTTGTTTGTCTTTAGCTAGTTAACTGATGCTGTTTATTATGAAAAGATAAGTAAGAGTCGTGTTAATTAGATTGGTCTTTTACTTTGATTAGTTTCTGCAGTTTGTTTTGTTGGATTGCTTTACTTTTGAAGTATGTTATGTTGTTGGTAGTGGTGGTGTCATTTATTTTATCGTGAATGTTGCTTTTATGTTTTATTTCATTTATAAGGTACAGTAATCTTTATTTGTATATTTTAAGCAGCATTACAATGTAAGCAGTCTATCAATTATGTCGTAATGTCAACCAATGCGGCCAATTCCATAGTGTAGTAACAGATAACATACATAACATACCATCACACCTGTATCCCCGCAGAGGTGTACCAATGTACACCCACAGTTCGCCGGTATGTTTAGGTCCCATGTAATAGGGGGCGAGCCTATTGCCACTAACCGGGCACAAATCCAAACTCCGACCTGCTACTGAGAATTTTATAGAAAAACCCAATAACACCTAGGTCGACTTGGGAATCGAACCCAAGACCTTTAGCGTAGCAGTCGCGCTTAGCACCACTAGGCCAACGTGGCAGTTACAGGCAGTAACAGATAGGTAGATAGATTAAATAAAACATGATAAAGACATCTTCTTAAGTATGTTTATTATCACTAAGATAAACTAATAATAATGCGTAATGTACAGTCAGCCGAAAAATTAAATGCATTCTTAGAAATTATTTTTCTTTAATTCTAGATTGATATAATACCATCATCAAGAGTACCATAAACCGAACAGCATGTATGAAGGGAATAATGAAAGTGGACAAACAAGTGCTTAAGGACCACTTCTTTCCACATGCTACGTTAGCATGGGGAAAGAAGTGGTCTCTGCCTACCCCTACAAGGGAAAGAGGCGTGATTATATGTATGTATGTGTATGTATGTATAATAAAACATTATGAATTTAAGTAAATCGGGTGTAAAGGTTTCTTTATGCGATTCAAAACAAACATCCCTCTTTTGTTACAAAATTTTACTTTTTATACGTATGTACATATAAATTTATGCTCGTGTCCATACAGAGGTACCTCTGTTTTAGACAGTAGGTACATAAACTGCATTCACAACTTATCAGCAGCACTCTATCTCATTTCATACATTTGAGTGGTAATATCGGGCTGCACGTTATTGCAACTGCATTTGCAAGATGATTTTGCCAATAGTTGGGCGTTGGCAGCCTGCCAATAGATACCACCGGTACACTTTCAAATATTTAGACAATATCTATAGTATAAATTGTACTAGTTTCGATGTTTCGCCGAAATATTGGGATGATCATCTCAGATATTTGGGTTGAGTAATTTGGATGAAATGGACACGGTAGGGCCTGATAAATGAATAATAATAATAATAATCTTTATTGTCAGGCGACTAAGGCCCATAGATATATACCTTACAAACTAACATACATATTTTATAAATACATTTTGTGTTAGTACATATAGACTTAGACCTATGTTAATAATGTAATCATTTGTTTTTAAACTGCCTCGTTGGCCTAGTGGTGCTAAGCGCGACTGCTACGCTAGAGGTCTTGGGTTCGATTCCCAAGTCGACCAAGATGTTAGTCTTCGGCCTTGCAGTTTGCTTATTTAAATTCTTCTTTTTTTTTTTTTAGTATCCTATACTGTCCCACTGCTGGGCAAAGGCCTCCCCCAAGTCCTTCCATTGGTCCTTGTCTCGCGCCACCTCGAACCAGTTCTTAAGGTAAATGTTAATTCCTCTTACTTAATAATAAAACCTGCCTTAATTGTTATTCTTCAAATGGATACAATAATTAACGATGATATAGGGACGTACACGGTAGGTACTCAGTGGGTATGTGTGTTGGTGATTATATTAGCCGTTTAATTTTTCAACTTCGCAATGTAATATTTATGTACTTAGTATGAGCGCTACCTATTGTTTACAATACCAAAAACAATTAGAGTAGCCTAGTCGATAGTTGTATTCTTTTTAATAATTTATCTATTCATCTTAATTTTTTCAGGTTTTACATGATACGATTTATGATTGCAATGTAAGTAAATATTGAATGTAATACTGTATTTGAACAAGGCATCGTTAGCCTCTCAGAATCCATTTAAAGCATGCACTTTCTCGAACGGGTTCTATCGCGCTGAATACTTGACATCATAACCTCTGCTAGGACAGGGGTGTGTAACCTTTTCGTTTGTCGAAATAAATAAACTTTATTTAAGACTACGAACTTTATGCAAAAAGGTATTATTATGCCAAAATATGATTTTGTGAACTGCAATTGTAGTTTTTTATTTTAATTTTCAAAATATAAATCATCAACAATTATTTATTTTTCGTTGTATACTGCAAAAATACGTATATGTGCGTATATTTCATGCGGTTTTCATGTAATGTTCAGAATGAGCATGTAAGGTCAAAGAAAACATCACAATTAAATAGAGCGAGAAAATTCGGATTACATAATAAGTGGACACTGACCAACTGAAAAACGTGAAGCTTTAAGATAAAGAACTTGTTTTAGATATGTAGAGTAGGTTCTGTGCTACTCAATTAATAGGGTGATAAGTAAGTATACATACAATATATATATTAATGTTTATTGTCACACACTGTACAACTATTACGGATTATTCGTATAACAATATGGTGCGCTATAACGCGTGTTACGTAGACAGCGACACAGAACCTACTAACGGTAAGTATGTGCGGTGTAGCCTAAGCGTGGGCGAGAGCCCTTACACAAGACATAATGTTAATCTATAAATAAATCAGTATATATAAGGTCTCAGCATTTTTGTCCGTAATTTAAATATGTGTAGTTATTAAAATAATATTGAATTTTCATTCAAATTCAAAATCAAATATTTAAATAAAGAACTGCATAATCCACAGGTTTGACAGCCCTGGCCTAAGCGATCGTGTAGCGAGATGTTCACACTTGCTTCAAAATGGCTACCGAGATAAGATAGAGCGTGTTAAGTGAAAAATATTCCTTCACTCTATACAGACTTTATTATGTTTATTAATATTTTGCTATTTCATCGCATTTTGTGCACTGTTCGGGCAAAGAAAATCTGGATCAAAAGTTTGACTAGGATTTTATCCTTTACCCTTCCCTTTGCAAGAAGTATTCTGCTTTCAAGCCTTTCACAATTTTTATTTTCTACAAATAATTAGGCATTTAGTTAATAAACAGTAAATGCAACAAATATAAAAAAACTTATTTATGTTTGGAAAAACTCAAAGCTCCGAACTTCAAAAGTACGATGCTCCATTGACTATCAAGCGTTGTTTAAAAAAAAACATACACAACATAAATCCTTTTTGGAAGTCGGTTAAATTTCATACCAAAATTTCTGTAACTAAAGATTTTCCGCCAGACTGAAACAATTAAAAGCCAAGTAATTCTATATACGTTTTGATAATCGCACAAAATAATGATGCTATTTACTTCGTGTTCCGTATAATTAAGACCTTAATTCTTGTGTTCTAAATGAACTTGCTACATAATGTTACGAACGAAAATAATGAACTTGTACGAAAACAAAACAATTAAATTTAATTGACAATTCTCGTGATTTTAATGGAGCATATTATCTTATCAAACTAGTTGCTGTAATCAAGGTTAAACTGAATTTTTAATTAACCCGATTTATCAAAAGACTTGGTCGTAAATTTTTATTTCAGGCAATAAAACATACCGTTCTCGTATGTGACTTTTGAAGAAGAATAGGCTAATACCTATAAGTATGTTTTGAAATATCTTGATGGACCTCTTCTATACAATTCTGTCTTACCCTTTCTCCTCCTAGTACTTGGTGTTGGAAATGAATGCACAAATAATAGGTTATTAAAATACATTTCTAATCACAAGCTTTTAAATAGCTAAGTTCAAAGATGGGGTTGCGTTGTTTCGTTACCTGAGGCCACCTTCTGGCAACCCACAATTTCATCACAATTTTACCTAAGAAAACACACAAGACATACCTACATAGATTGTAAGTTACGTAAAAAAGCTTATACGTAATTTGTATGAACTTGTACTGAACTGGCCCAGATAATATGTTTTTGCAAGCGCAAATTCCAAATATCTGGGGCAGTTCAGTTACGCAGAAACCATTCTGAAGGTACTGGCATGATCTAGCTGCGTAAACATACTGGAGAGATCATTAAAAAGGACAATACTGAGCAGCGATATACACACACACATGATTACCAAAATAACTTTGATTATTCAAAATAATTTAATGTATATTATCAAAAACTTTACTTCCATCAAATAATTAAACAAGTATTTTATTTAAAAGAAACGATTGACGGTTTCTTTTAATACTTTGTAGGCTTCATCAGCTAAGCCTTTTGCGCCGTCCACACCTTTTGAGATTGTGTCGCTAATCCTTGCTTGTACCTCTGAAACCATCAACAAACCTTTGACACAAAATTAGAACAAAAATAATAATAATATATAAATGTGGACATCATGCATTGCTCTGAACCCTAAGTAGCTAAAGCACTTGTGTTGAATTCAGAGATAAATAATGTACCACAAACATCCAGACCCGAGACAATGTAAAAGTGATTTCCTACTATGACCAGGCGGAGATCGAACCTGGGACCTCAGAGCTGGCAACACCTTGAATGAGAATTGAGCAGAGAAATAGTCTGTCTTTAGGTAATTAGAATCCTTGTCAGGAGAAGCTATACTTTTAAAGCAGCAAATTCCAATGCTTCTCCAATGCGGCATTAGGTCCACCAACAACCCATACTTAGGAAGTATTCAATAAATAACAAAATGAACTTACGCATAACAGGCCCCAATATTTTGCTTGTAAAATCATCTTCAGGCAACTTATATTTTGGTTTTTTAGTAGCCGTAGAAATAGGGGGGTCTATCTTTTCCATGGTTTTTGGTTCCTGACTGCTGGAAGGACTCTCAAGTCGTAATTTACCCTAAAAAAATATACGGTCACAGTACACTAAAATTAAATTAAAACTAGATATACTTTTGGTCCGATTAAGCCTCCTGGGTGCCAAATTCGTTCTTACTTTAGTCATCGCAAATACAGAAAGCGAAAACGTTTATACAATATACAGTAATATAAGAACAGCCTGTCAGGCTTCTATTTTTTTTTATACAGTTCTACCGCTCGATTGTTAAATTTAGCACTAGAAGATATATTATTAGGTATATATTGAAAGCGACGTACGACTTGGGTATTGGTAAGACTTGGGCTATGTCGGGCCCGCCACTAAGCAGTCAAAGGCGTTATGGTGCTAAGACTCCGGTTGGACCCATAACGCCGCCACTAAGGCAAAGGATGGCACCAGGTGTTTTTCCGGAGTAGTAGAAGCCTTGGAAGGCTTTGGAAGCCCGGACACTTACATCCCCACCCCCATGGAGATACAAGGCTGGCTTAGAGATTCACCTGATTAAAAAAAATTGGTACGATTCGGGCATTGGTACGATTTGACAAACCTTACCTTACTATGCGGTGTAGTTGGTTCCTGATAGTCTTCTGGACCAGCAGTACTAAAGTTTTCTCTTCTAGAATCATCATCAGCTTTCTTTTTTGCTTCTGTAGCATTTTCCTTAGAAGCAGATTTATCTAAACGAGCCTTTTTAACGCTTCCATGTACTTGATTTTTTGAAAACTCTTGTGAATTTTTGATCCGGTCTTGTAAAGTCTGGAATGTAGAGTATTTACATTCAATTTTTATATATATTATAAGACATCATACTTATATAAACCTCAATCTCTAAAAAGAAGATTACTTATGAATAGTATAATAATTCTGGGCTTTAAAAAACTTGGTTAAACTAATGGTCATATATAAAACGAACATACTGCTAGGTGATACATTTGTATTTATGTATGAAAATCGCGGCTTACTACACAAATCTATTTCAACACATACTCGTTACGCACTTTCGTATGTTTGCAATTGGTTGCACTGATTGCCACCTTATAAAGCGATTCTATTTTATCTTAAATAGCTATAATGTACCATGTGCCATTGAGACTACCTAACATATTGAAATACTAATTCATCTTATAAGGTCTTTCTTTGATTTTATTGTTTTCGCTTGATTAAGTTTACATGAGTTCTTGATTTTGTAATATTTGCATTAGTTATGGATACGGCGTGAGGTATTATTTATGATTTATACTTATATATTTCAAAGATAGCTCTATTGTCAGTTGGTCTATCTATCTGTCTGTTTGTTTATTACACTTTTAATTATTACACTATCAAATCTTTCGTATCTCCTATAGTCCGAATCGACGGGACAAGATCCACATAGTTTTAAATCAAAATTATTGACATAAACTGAAAGTATTCCATTTTTTCCCTCGCAGTATACCGTTATTATTCACTCCTGGGCTAGGTTGTTAAATTGTAGTCTGTTATCTAAATATTTATTGTAAACGAGAACTAAGATATCATTTCGGTACTATTTGGGCAGTGGACGACTTAACCAACCTTACCGCATTATGTTCTGTTGTTTTTTCTACTTGGTCTTCTGGATCGGCAGTGATGTTGTTTTCCTTTCTAGAGACATCATCAGTTTTTTTTACTGATTCTACATCATTCTCTTTTGCTGAAGGTTCACTAGAATTTCCCGTTTTTAGAATTTCAGGTGCTAGTGTTGTTGTATTACTAGTTTCCTCTTGTACAGATATTTTGATCCCATTTAGGAAAATCTGAAATGTGGAGTAATGTATGTATTTCTGATATATATTTTTTTACATGACAGAGTCATAGCAAAGAAAATATTTAAATGTAATTTTACTATACAGGGATGAATTTCTTTCGAATTTAGAAGATTTAAAGAAAAACGGAACCAAAATGTGAAAACATAAGTACCTAACTAATATTTTATTGATGAAATTAAACTTAAAATTGCCACGTTGTATGGCAATGCTTATTCGCTGACCTAGGTAGAAGCCAGCCTTTGGGTCACTAGGTATGTAATTAAATTTTCTTTTACGTAAAATGTGAAATATCACACACCATGGTTTAATAATGAAATTGAAGAAAGTTACGTTATTTCTTGTATGTGTATTTTTCTGTAAAATCATAAGTATTTTCTATCGACTGTTAGACATAATATACCTTTTTTGAGACCTAATTGTTCAACACTGAAAATCAATAACCTGCTGGTCATTCATAAATGACACACCGACTACTCTTCTATAACTAGAAAGCTCTTCCATGGAGATTTTATTGTGTAAATACTTAAGTATACTTACAGTTATAAACAACAAACACACAGCTAAACGGTACATTTGTAGTTATTTACGAGTATGTACGTCGTCGTTAACTACGCGAGTCTTTTTCAATACTGACTTGTTATGCATTGTCGTATTTGCAATTGGTCACACTGATTGCTACCTTATAACGCTATTAAATCTCTTAAATCGATATACTGCTCAGGATTGAGATTAAGAAATGTATTGAAATACCAATTTGTATGAAAGTCATTGTTCGCTTTTATATTTATTTTCACTTGTTATCATGTAAGTAGTGTGCTTGATATTGTAATATCATCATTCGTTACAGTTACGGATTTATGAAGTACCGTTCTTACGTTTAAATATAATATAAGCGAAATGAACTTTGTGCGTCCGTCTGTCTGTCTGAGTGTTTGTCTATCTAAAACCCCGCAATGTTTAAATAACTACATAATCTATGGTTTTGAGTAGTTTAGAGAACGAAAATGAATGCACAAAGTAAATGGAAACAATTTATCAAAAAAAAACAACCAACTCCTAAAATATCAAACTACACTCTCGTTTTTTAAATGAAAGAGCTAATTACGTGTAATTTAAGTCTCAATCTCAAGGACGATTTCATTATCAACCATTACCTACGTACTTACGTTTTTCTTGTTTATTAATTCTTTTATTACTACCAACAACCACCAAAAAGTCCAATTTAATGCATTTTCATTCGAAACAAAAGAAAAAGGGGTGCAAAGGCTGCACGAATTGCAAGCTATCAATATAATAACACAATAGCTATATGACTGTCCTTTGTTCGATGGTGGCGAAAGGCGCGAATTGGGATTCAAACCCATCGATTCCCAACTAATATTTTACACATTCATGTTGAAACAAAAACGTATAGAGCGCAGAATTTTACTGATGGTAACTGGGAATCGGTATCTGGATTAATTTAAAGATTTTTTGTTTAGCATAATAAAACGTTATTGATTAAACCTGTTTACCTGCAATCGTAGATATGCAAACTAAAAAGATAAAAAGTGTTAAGTAAATAAAGTTTTAGATTGTAATTAACAGTAAAGGAACTGTGTGCAAAAACAAACCCCCTTATAGGGGGTTGGAAATGTAATAAATAATTTTAAGTGAACTTTGTAATGAACATTTTTTCGTGTTTATTGATTAGTTACTGCAATTATAAATGATTTTTAACAATTTTGGTACCTATAAACAGCAATAGCTAAAGCATATATCTTC
Source organism: Autographa pulchrina (assembly GCA_905475315.1). Classification (NCBI taxonomy): domain Eukaryota; kingdom Metazoa; phylum Arthropoda; class Insecta; order Lepidoptera; family Noctuidae; genus Autographa; species Autographa pulchrina. The sequence goes on from FR997775.1 coordinate 7,844,769, forward strand.
AAGCCCGACCTTACAACATAAATTAAAAGCTACTTAATAAATATTTTAGTAATTTTTGTAACAAACATTTGATCAGCACCGCGTTATACCCGCTAGTAACGTCCGCATACCGCCACTGCGGCCGCTCAAATGTAAATTAAATGATGAATAGATACGCGCTCGAATGCGCTTTGCAGGGTACCCGCAAAAAAATAACATCGACCATTAATTCGAGATGTGGTTCGCCCGTGTTTTTCACCCGGTTTTTCGGCGCTTACTTATATTTTTGTTTATTGTTGATATAGTTTTAATATTTATTTATGTTGGTGTCAGTTTTTTGGTGTTCCTAGGATTTTATAATGGATATTTGTAAATAACTACCGGTTTTTGTGTTGTTTACTTTGCTGTCTTTACTATTTATAATATAACTTCGTACGTTTACTCTGTACTGTTAAAGGTACGTTTAAACATTCGGTAACAAGTGTAAGTAATGTCTGACTCGAGGTGTCCTAAAACTCATCTACTGTACAAAAACAGTCATCATAAAAAGCAGCCCAGTAGCTTTAGTGAAAATCCATATCAGACATAAACAATACTCATGACAAAACAAATAGAAGATTACTTGTCACTGTGTACTTTATTATTGTCTACACACAAGATAAAAATAAGCTTACTGAATTATTGGTTTCTTAGGTTTACGCGAATGTTAGACATTGAAATAAAACTACTTTTACGGATTTTATCGCGGTTTGTATTTAGATTTTAAGTCCCGACGTTTCGACACCTTTGCAGGTATCATGGTCACGGGCAGACTGTCTGCCCGTGACCATGATACCTGCAAAGGTGTCGAAACGTCGGGACTTAAAATCTAAATACAAACCGCGATAAAATCCGTAAAAGTAGTCTTACTGAATTATTTATATAAATAATTTCTTCAAAAGATAATGCTAACTGAAACAAATGAATTATTCTAACTTAATAAAATAATAAATAAACATAAAAATTAAATAGCAAATGATATATTACGAGTTTTAATAAGCCTGCTGACGGTACCACCCATATCAGGACAAACGTCAGGCGAGTAATCCACGGTTTATACATATTTATTGCACACCTGCACAGCTGGGATTTTTTGTGTTATCTTCAAGCTTTTAATGTTTTGGAGTCGGCAGGGGATGAGGTTATAGTCAAGTTGTTTTTTGTCCTTTAAGTTTATCCTTCTTTGAAACTAAATTTAAGTATCAATAGATTTATTTTTAAAAAGTATTTTGATATTGAGCGATATTTTTCAATTCACTGGGGCATTTTTTACTTGACTTATTACAATGTTATTGTGTTGTGACTATGAACTTATCATATTTATAAACCACTAGCGACCCGCTCGGACTTCGCATTGGTCGACAAAACATTAATGAATAATACACAAAACCTACCTCTTGAGTAATACTGTCCATTGTTGAAAACCGTATCGGAATTTTGGGAGGTTATCGCGTTTAGACGGACGCGATGGGATTTTATTTTATGATAAGTATTGATGTAGGTCCCAAACCTTTGTACTAAGCAATGTAATTTACCTTAACTATTTATTTGTTTACATTAATAAAATAGCCGCAACAACATTACATAAAATAGCTTAATTACCAAATTGCTGTGCAATCAAAATCAAAATATTTTTTCTTTAAGTAGGCCTTTTTAGTTCTTCAAAACGTCAAACGACATAGTTGCAAGTTCCAAAATGTCATTCCCTCAGATGAATGATTGGTCTTCACAAAAGGGTTCTGCTGAATTTCTCGTAGATAACCCAATACCATAATTGTTTTACCAGGTAATCTGACAAAGACTGACCTACCACAATACTGTAGGGGGATTTTTATTTTTCTCTCTGGGTTTATCTTTTGTTAACAAAGCTATGTTTACATTCTTTTTATACGTTTTTTAAGGAAGTTTTTTTATACATGTTTAAATCATCTTTCCTACCTTTAAAGCATTGTTTAAATATACTTAGTTAATTCTTGAAACTACCAAATGGAGCTGGAAAATAATTTGAATGAATGTAATTAATTTAATTAGTATGTAATTTAAATGTAATATCATATCTCCTGATTCAAAAGGAACAGTATAGCCTACTATTTTAGGAAAATAATTTAGTATCCCGTGTTAAACATGAAAAATATTTGCAACAAAAAACGCAGACGAAGTCGCGAGAGACAGCTAGTAAGGTTACAAATATTTTACTAATTTTATTAACATAGTGTGTCAATTCATTCGAATTTATATTACCCTTAATGCTAGTCTCATCAATGGAAAACAAATGTGTGGCGGGTTTCAGTTTTTCAAGTACCGATTTCCCATCAAGCATTTTACTTGGAAAAGTCCCTCGTGCAACAGTCGACATGGAAAGGGCGTTACTAGTGAACCGATGAGTCAGTGGGTTCGAATCTGCAATCTAATAAAATAGATACGCTTACTTAGGACTTCAAAAAGATGAGGACAAAATGGCGTTTTTTTTTTACCTTATGTTATTCTATGTAACAGAAGTTTGTGGAAAAGCAATTGATGCGCAGTAGGACAATATGATTTATAATAAATGATAATAAATGCGGACAACATCACATACATTGCTCTGAACCCAAAGTAAGTAGCTAAAGCACTTGTGTTATGGAATTCAGAAACAACGAAGGTACCACAAACACCCAGACCCGAAACGACGAAAGTTGATTTCTACATTGACCCGACCAGGGATCGAACCCGGGACCTCAGAGCAAGCGACACCTAGAAACAATTGCGTACGCCACTCGACCACGGAGGTCGTCGATTTGCTTATTACATTAGATTGACGAAATGGATTGTGTAAAAGATGTTATGAGAAAGAAAAAAGTAAAAGCGGAGATGACAAGTAATAGAGATGACTGGAAGCTGAATAAACATTGCGCTAACCCTAAATCACTGGGAACAGGGTAGAGAGATAATGATGATTGGAATTACAAAAAAAATACATATTTAATTATTACATGAAAAAAAAAACTTAAAAAAACATCATCAGCATCATCATATCAGCCTGTTGCAGTCCACTGCTGGACATAGGCCTCCCCCAAGGAGCGCCACAGCGCACGATCTCCCACCCCTTGCATCCAGTCACTGCCAGCTGCCTTCTTCAGGTCATCGGTCCATCTAGCCGGGGGGCGTCCTCCACTACGTTTGCCTAAGCGTGGTCTCCATTCAAGAACCTTCCTGCTCCACCTCTCGTCGGTTCTGGGACAGACATAATAAACATACCTATGGCATAATACACCTCGAAAAACATAGTTTGAAGTACCGAATTCTGAAAATGATTATCAGTTTAAACAATAAATACATGTCATAAAACATTTCTTATCATTATAACAGAGTTTTCTTTACAAATACATACAGCGTTTGTAAATTTTCGATCAATTTGGCACAATTTCCTGTCGCTCGGTTATTTATCAAGTGGAATATATTCAAATGGTATTAGAATCGTTACCGACACCCGAGATTCACTTTGAAGTGTATTTGATAATGAATGTATGTGTATGGAGTACTGAGTAACTAGTGTTGGGTATTGTTTTCGATATTAATAATACCGACACACTTTAGGGCCTATGCACACCACGTTTTTTAAACGCGCCGTCGACGCGCGTTTTGGGAACGCGCGTCGCCGGCGCGTTTTTATCTTGCAGAGCAGTTTGTTGTCGTTTGTATCGATACAAACGCGCGGCACCGGCGCGTCTGTATCGATTCAAACGCGCGACACCGATACGAGCGCTAGCGCGCGCGCCTTCCCTACGGACGGGGTTTCCCCCGCAACGAGGGAAAGAGAAGTGTGAATCTACGCTAGTAGCAATCGAGCGATTTGGTGCACCGCACGTCTTTGGAACAAAAAAATGGAGCCTTTCGACACAGAAAACTTCATAACTGAAATTATGTTATTAATTATAAATTATATATTGCATCTCGTCTGTATCGCTACACACGCGCGTCTGTATCGCTACACACGCGCGTTTGCATCGCGTCTGTATCGCTACACAAGCGCGTCAGGTGTGCAAAGGTCTACAGGCTGCGTCTGACTTGCGTGCGTATCGCGTCTGTATCGCTACAAACGCGCGTCGACGGCGCGTTTAAAAAACGTGGTGTGCATAGGCCCTTACATTCCCGAATGACGGTTCTCCGAAAAACACATACATGGCGACCCAGTTTTTGGAGGGAGAGCCTCCGAAAACTGTGTTCCCCAGTATTTTTGTTAACAGTTTCAACACATAGTGATTAGAATATTTAAAAAAAAAAAAACAATTTAATCCTCAAGTTATTTATTCATCCTTTCTAAACACAGCTAAAAAGCGTCTATGTAAACTATGCAAATTCCTTCAATAATTCTTGATTATTTACTCAGCACAAAAAAACTAAATTTTTCATATTAAAATAGTTGGAAGTAGTTCCATATTCCAATATCAATTTTCACTCGATTATAATTTATCGATAATTCATAACCAGACGCTCGCACAGCACTAATGCACATGTTAGTGTTAGACGAAGCTTATTTGTCTAGACCGGCACTAGAACACTTGTAGATCTAGCACATAAGGCTTTGACAATATCTGAGGAAATTGCTCTGAAGAACAAGGTACAAACCCTTTGATATACTTGAGTAAAACTCTTTGAAGAAACTGATTTTATTTAATAACTGAGATGTTTTGATTTGAGTTTTGGTCCAAACATATTTTGTATATTGCTATATTTGTGTCACCAAGACGTTTGCTTATCTTATAGTAAATGTGTAAATAAACATTTATTTGAAATAATATCTATCTTGTCAAGGGTCACATAGAGAGATAGTTATTGAAATAAAACTACTTTTTACTGATTTTGTCGCGATTTATTTTAGATCTTAGGTCCCAACGTTTATGATAATTATGCTATACTCAATTTTATGCATACGAAAATGAATTTATCTGTGTACAATTAACACAAATAACAAAATAAAAAAAATATTAAGAGTCCGCATCTTCAAACCGTATCAAAATCGATCAATTGGTTTGGAAGCTAAGATCGTCTTCTAAGCTTATGGTGTATCACACAGATTCACACGTTAACCTAATAACACTAGTACCTGGTAACAGACAATTTCTTACTACTTTAACTTCCAACTCATAACAAAAACCTATTAAGAAAACATTTCGATAAAGATCTATACTAATATACAATTAAAACTGCTCTGCTCACCCTGTGGTTTAGGAGTTATACTCGTTAACCGTACGAACAGAAAGCAGTGAAACTAATTATCAAGTCTTAGCGGAGTTGGACGGAGATTTCGTTAGCTTAACAGCTATTTTTGTGGCCAACTTTGCTCTTCCAAGGTACTTACGCACTTTATTAGTTTTGGTAGCTAGCGAATGTTTGAACGTAAATGAAAATATAGGCAGTGGTGCAAGTATTGCCTATAGGCACTAGCGGTTGGTGACTTTTGAAAGTGTTTTTTTCTGGTTTAAGTTTGTGTTTTAAACCGACAGGTTTGGCGCTTAAAAATATGTGTTTAGGAAGCTGCTATTTTTTCAATAAATGTTTCGTTTCAAAATAGTTATATTTAATACAATATACGCATTACCATCTTAGACGACAAACAATTAAATTCATCTATCGACACTATCAAAGTGCGTTCTTAGAGAGTGTCGATAGATGAATTTAATCGTCGTGAAGTCATACTCGTACATACAGCAGTACTACAATATTTGTGTATTCACTTCCTGTATCCTTAAAACAAAGCACTAAAGGAATAAAAAACGTAACATTCTAATTACATTATCAACTTCTTGCTAACATCCCGAGAATATAATACAAACATCAGTGAGATGCAAAGAGACACTCATTACACTAAACGTACAAGCAAAGAAATTATAGTGAAATACTTCAGATGAATTCACAAAGTTTGCGTCAACCTCGAGTTTATTTAGCGAGTTGCAGCGGAAAGTATGTTTAACTTATGATTGGGACCCTGCAAGGTGCATTGCGAAAGACTTACATGGATTTTTCTTACTTTTTCAAATAGATTTATTTATTAACCCTCGACGCAATAGCAACGGGGTGTTATAAGTTTGACGTGTCTGTCTGTGGCATCGTAGCTCCCGAACGCATGAACCAATTTTGATTTTGTTTATTACATAATTTTTGTGGTATATCCTCAGACCACCAAGTCTCTCTTATACATAGATTCCAAAAAGTTTGGCAGGCACTAGAAGTCTTAGTTGCTCAATTGGGAAATATTTTTTGTGTTGTACGAATTGTGTTACTAAGATCATCATATTGTACTACTATTTTAGGTGCTTGTAAGATTTTTGTGTTCACAGATTAATGTCTATGTATCTAGGAAAAACATGAATTGCAAATTATTTCACGAACCTCTACAAATGCCATTTCAAAAGTCTTAATTTTAAGATACTTTTCTTGACCTTCCGCATTTAATATTATTACTTATTTATTAACATACCTATGATCATACATTTAATCTCTTACTGTCTTAAATCATAACCCTCATGTGCACAGGACAACCAATTTTTTATAATGGCTTTGTCAGGCTTTGTCATAGCTTTGTAATTGTCAAAAATTTCTCCATACGGATATAATATCCGTATAGAGAAATCATATTGTCTTATTGCAAATGTTAGCAAAGACGAGTATTGTGGCCGTTGACTAATTAAGAAATGTCTTTAAAAGTTGTATTTCCTACATGCAGCTATTTGTACATTTTTGAACCGAACCACGTATGATTGTTTTTACAATACTTATATTACGATTCTGACGAGTAAACCATATCGACAATAATGCATTGCACATAAATATAAAAAAAACTGACTTCAATTTAAAAAAAAAAAACAAAGTTAGTGGATGGATTTTGACAAAAAATAAATTCATATGGGACAGACTCTGTAGTGGAAGATTCACAATTGCCGTATATATCTAGTAAAATACTTATAAAAAGCAGAGGAATTGGAAACCTTCTCTTTTTTTAAAATCGAAATCGTTATATTCCAAGTATAGAAATATAACAGTTCTAAAGACCGAACAGAACATCCATATAATTCTTCCAAAAGCATTTCATCTCTTTAGCATTCGTTTTAGAGTTATTCCGAGTTAAATAAACTTTGTGAAAACGTATATGTTTGTTGCACGGACTAATGATGGATACCGTCATCGTATTAAAGTTTCTACTTAAATTTTAAACACGCCCCAAGACGGCAAAACTTAAAATTAAGTTTATTTAGTTTGATGAAGTTTCATAAGTTCGTTTACTGGAAATACTTTCGGATAACGTGATAAGTAAGCTCAAGTTTGCACTTTCATGGGCTTAGCAACTATATTTAATTCATGTTTCAATTACCGTTTTTTGTTTTTTGTTGCGAAGTTCTTAAAAGTGTTGAGAGAAAAGGGAAACATTGTAAGTGTATTAAGAGTTTGTTTATTTTCAGCAGGAAATATATATATATATATAATATAAAATTGATTTATTTCCGCTATATAAAACTCAAGAACAGAAATATGATGAAAATTGGCCATTTTTATCATCTTTAATTTGTTCTCCTGCCTCGCTGTCCTCACCAAATTGCAGAATATGAAGAATAAAACATGAAGAATATGTTTTACGGGGATTTCTCGTCGGGTGAAACCGTGGGGCACCACTAGTAACTAAAAAGGCATTATGTCCGCATTATGAATGTGTGTCACATGTTCCAATGAGGTTCAAACACCTCTTATAGCAATAGAAACTTTGTGGTTAAACGCGACCAACTGTCCGGTTGTCCGTACAATGTGGTTACAGTTGCAGTCTATTTAGAAATAACTTCTTTGTTTGAACATGAGTTGTTACATAGAAACATCTTGTGTACAGTAGAAATAAAATGATTTATTTTAGGTATAGGTATTATTACAATATATGGAGTTATTAAGGTGAAAGGATAAGTATAGTAACTTAATTCGAAAAGAAAAATTGCAACTGAAGTGATTGCTTTGGAGAAGAAAGGTATACATAATGTTTTCGAAAGGATATATAAAGCCAATAAGGAAGAAGAGTGCAGATTGTATAGAGCAATTTTACAAAATGTCCGTTAAAAATAAGTTAATTTAATTATTTGTTATTAATTTAACTTTTTGTTACCAAAAATCGATACATGACCCTTTTGGTAACACTCTGTACACTGAACAGTCAAAAAAGGTAGTTAGCCTACATAAAGGGTCGGGATTTCCGTCCCTGCTTAATATTGCCAATAAAGGACCCTAGACCTTTAATAGTACCTACCTAAACTATGTAAATGAGTTGATGTCAAAAATTTAGCAGACGTGAAAAGCCTAAATTAAAAAAGGTTGTATTTTATCAATTTTCGTGCTGGTGGCTTTGAGTCATCAAAATATAATAGCTTTAATCTTCGCAAGGTGTCAGCGGAAATTTTAATTATGTCGCTCGAAAAAAATCCGATGGCGATGATGACTAGGGAGACAAGTTATAGGTTAGTTACAGTAGTCTTACTTGGAAATAACTTTTATCCGTTTATGACAAGTAGTATATTTGCAGGTCTAATTATTTTCAAATGACAACATTTACATTTGTACAACATAATAGTTTGCATTAAAGAGTAATACACAAATCATGCACATAAAATGTATAAAGAAAAAGTAAAAAACAATTAATCTCGCTTCATCATATTTGCTTCTGCCATGTTTATTTGGTACGCTGATTAAAAAAACACATTATAACTGCGAAATACAACACGCGATTATTTGACTGATATAATCGGTAATAAATTCTGTCAGTAAAATCTGTAAATATCTGGGGGCACGGCATCTGGGGGCACGGCAGTGCCCCAGCCAAGTCTCGAGCAAAACGGGCACGGCCGTACCATTCTTTTCTCGAAGCGTTTCGCGGCTATTTCACCCCCCCTGTATCATCGATACGGACAAAGCTAGGGGTTTAGGTTTTCGATGACCTAGAGTAAGTATTAAAACAAGCTCAGCCTCAAAATTACATGACATTTGAACCAATAGTTTACGAGTTATGAGCGATCAAAGTTACACCATTTTGTCACTCACTGACTCACTCACTGACCGATCATCAAAAATCTAAGGTACTTCTAGCAAACTTAGAACCTTCAAATTTGGCACCAAGATAGGTTTTTAGCTACATGTAAAGGGAAAATTATAAAAACGGTAATAAATTATATACCTTAGTAAATAATATGAAACAAATTTATATTTGCGGTTTTACAAGAACATGGTATATGAATTTTGACTGCATTGTTAACTTTGTTCTTTGTTTATGTACAAAAAGCAAATATTTTATATAGCAATTTTGTTTATTTATAAAAAGAAAAGAAAGAGACCTACAAAAAATAAATGAGATCCCACCAAAAACATTCAATGTAAAAAAAAGCCAAGTCTCTCTATGCAATTCTTCCATCGTAAAAAGTTTTGAGATCGCATAGGAGCCAAGTCCTGTTCAACTTAATTTGTAATAATAAATCAATATTTTGTGACTATATCAATAGTTTTGTTTACATTACAATAATAGTGACTTGGCCATGAGCACAATAAGATACAAATATAAAGCGGCATACTTGGAGGAGTTGCAAGTAAATAATAAATAATATCAGGACACCTTAACCGACAGTCGGTATCATCCAAGATCAGTGAACTGCACATACACTATGGCGCATGTTTAGTCCATAGTGATCTCAAATTCCAATCAGTTACAAAATCATGTCCATAATATATATAATATATAAATTCAACGGTATTTGCACGTAATTACAAGGAGCAAACGACCTTTAACTTGTGCTCATGGCTAAGTCACTGTTATTGTAATGTAAACAAAACTTTTGATATAGTCACAAAATATTGATTTATTATTACAAATTAAGTTGAACAGGACTTGGCTCCTATGCGATCTCAAAACTTTTTACGATGGAAGAATTGCATAGAGAGACTTGGCTTTTTTTTACATTGAATGTTTTTGGTGGGATTTGTATTTACTCTCACTCTATACATAAAAATATTGATCAATGATTTCTACATGAGTTGAGGCGAATCTGAAGATATTTAATAACATGTAACAACAAATTACTAAAAATGAAAGTGAGAAAACGGGCTGAAAATCCTCCTCAAAGATTGTTTTAAACCAATGTGACGTAAAAAAAAAATAACTTTAATTCATAACTGCTTCATATTACAAAAACCTGAACTTCTACCTACTTTTCTGTCCTCTGGCAGCCTAATTGGAATTATCTCGGCGAAAATTTGAGGCTTTGAATAATGAGTCCCCATAACGAGAGCTGTAAGAGGATTGCTTTTGCTCGCCCTTTAACTGTACAACTGCTGGAAGTAATAGTTCGGACTTAGCTTTATACTTCGCTAGTTCATTTTTTAAACGGCTTCAAAAAAGCAGGATGTTCAGGCGAATTGAGTACAATTTGCCAGTTTTTTTTTTAACACAGAGCTTTCGACTGGATGAACCGATTTTGATGATTCTTTTGTTATTCGAAAGCTGTTTCATGGTCCAGATTTGACAGTGGGATCCATAAGAAAACCCAAGAAGCCTTATTTTGAAGTAGATTTTTATTTGTTAGAATTATTGTTATACCGCAATTCTTATACCTACTGGATAATACTGGGTGGCGCAAAAGTACTGGCACTAAAGAAAATACTTTTTTTTTTTTTATATGACATTTTCTGTCATTCTGTTGTTGAAAATTGTGTAGTGAACAAATGTAAAATACACTGAAAATAAACATGGACCGTTTTACTCCCCAAGAACGTGGAATAATTGTGTCAATGTTCTTACGGAATAATTCATCAGTGATAAGAACACAACGTGAATTTCGTCGACGATTTCCCCACCGTCCGGCACCGATTGGTCGCACAATTCGACGCTTTGCCACACGCCTTGAAGCAACTGGCTCAACATTGGATAGACCTAAGTCTGGGAGACCAAGAACAGGCCGTTCAGCTGAAAATATCGATGCTGTGCGCGAAGATGTGGAAGAGTGTCCAGAAACATCAACGAGGCGACGTGCCACGCAATTGGGCATTTCCAGACGGACCCTGCAGCGTATTTTGGTGAAAGACTTAAAGATGTTCCCGTATAAAACTCAAATGACTCATCAGCTGCTGCCTGCTGACCACCGAGCTCGTCTAGATTACTGCCAGCGCGTCATAAACCTCAACCTTGAAGAGGATGATTTTCCTTCAAAATTGGTTATGAGTGACGAAGCGCATTTCCATCTCTCAGGGCATGTCAATAAGCAGAATACTCGGTTCTGGGGCACTGATAATCCGCGCATTATTCAAGAAACACCTCTACACCCACTAAAAGTTACTGTATGGTGTGGCATCTGTGTTGACAGAGTGATCGGACCCTATTTTTTCGAAGACGCTGGAGGCAATGCGATTACTGTCACTGGAGAACGCTACAGAACCATGTTACGTGAGTTTTTGATACCCAGTTTGGACGAATTGGGGCTGGAGCACATCTGGTTTCAACAAGACGGCGCTACGGCACACACAGCGCGCGACACTATGGACTTAGTGAGGGACGCTTTTCCAGGCCGAGTTATCTCTCGTTTTGGCGATTTGCCTTGGCCTGCAAGATCACCCGATCTGACCAGTCCAGACTTCTTTCTTTGGGGTTTTTTGAAATCTCGGGTGTATGTGAACAAGCCACAGACTCTGGCAGCTCTAAAAGAAAACATTCGTCAAGAAATAACGAACATATCGCAGGAAGTGTTACGGCAAGTTATGCAAAATGTCATAAATAGGGCTCAAATGTGTATCAACTCTGGAGGTCACCATTTAAAAGACATCATCTTTAAATCCTAATGGTACGAAATTTAATGGCACAAATATACATTTAAAAAAATCTAAATCTAGTTTTCTAATTTAGAAAAAATGTTATAGCTGAACCAAATAGGGTCTTTACTTTTGCGCCACCCAGTAGATATTCGTACATAATTTTCAACTATTTTAACGAATTTTTGACAGTGTGTTTTAAAATGTCTGTCGGTTATATTATTTTTGTCTTAACAAAAAAATAATTCTTCAATGATTTTAATAACTAAAATCGAAGGGTGGTCTGTATACAACTCCAGTTGTTTGCTTTTTTCGTTTGATCCCCGTTTTATCTATGATTTCCAATATTCCGAAGAAATCTCGTTTCTTGAGCAGGAATCTCCCGATCCCACGTGGGCAAATCGTGATGAAGTCGGGGTTCCACCACTGCCTGAAGTATTTGATGACCTGGCGCTTGTCCGCATCCTCATTGAGGACTCTGCAGAGCTCACACACGTCTGGCACTGGAGGTGTCTTCACGTATTTGTAGTGGTTGTGCCATCTAAAAAAGTAATGTAATTATTACTTTTACTGTCAAATCAAATTAAATCATTTATTACTTGTAAAACAGGTATAAAATACATAGTATTGTAAGAGTGCTATGCTCTGCTTGCTTTTAAAGAAAAGAACTTTAACCATATAGCTTAACATAGTTCTTTAGCATAGTCGTCTTTAAAAAGAATTTTATTTACTAGGGCACGACTGCTTTTATATTCTAAATAAGTGTCTTACTACAAAATGTCTAATACCTACATTACGTATTGGAGTTCTGATGTACTACATATTAGTAAATTGAGCATAATTGTCGAAGTGATCATTGGTTCTTGTTTTTAAATTAATAAAAGTATAGTCACCTAAAGAAGTTGGCATAAATACCAGGGTTTTGGATAGCTTTAAGCATAGCAGCAGCAAGCTGTGAGGAGCTTAGCTCCCGAGCGTTGAGGTACGACTCCGGTGGTAGAAACCTAGCAATAAAAATAATGTGTAAAAAGCTGCAATATTAAACTACAATAGGCAAAATTTGACTGTTTAGTCAACAAATAAGGACCTCTAGATCATTCTTTATTTCAGTTTTTTTTTGTACCTTGACTAAGCTACACTAAAATTAAGTAAATATATAAATATTACCTGGAGTAATTAGCACCACCATACACAACGGGAACTGTGTAGTGTTGTAACGGATACAAAATCTTCTCCGTCACATAATCTTCACTCAAGGAGTTTTCGAACGCAAAATAAAAATAATAATCAGTCTCCAGCAAATCTAAACAGTCTGGCAGCCTGTCTTTTGGACAACTTTGCCTTCCACACCATCCATATATGTCTAAAGTCAAGTTCAGCTTTTTCAGTTCTATTTCTATATTCTTCGCGACAAGCTGCCTCCCACTATCAGCATTACAGTTAGACACGAACCAAGCAGCAGCCTTCTTCTTCCTAGTAAATTTATTCGTGACTTCCATAGGAGTCGGCAGCATAGGATCTATCCATTTCATGTCAATCTTAGGACCAACTAAATTACCTTTCATGTCGAGAATGTTTAAATAGCTCCACCGTATATCCGAGTCTAATTTGTACGTCCACGTCAAGTTATAGTAGTGGTCATAAAATTCATCGCACAACGGATAGTGAGCGGCTGACTCTGATGCCATGAATATAAACTTTTGATAAGCTTCCCTCAGCACTAGCATACCATCCCAACTATTTTCAACATCAAATAGGATAGCGTCGTAATCCCTATAGTCGTTTAATAAATTTTTATTGTTCGTCAAATAGCAATTAACGTACGTACAGTTGCTCTCAATGAAAGCCCTTTGTCCATTTTTGTACAAAGATGTTCCATAATGTAAGTATGAGTTAGTGTACTTTAGTACATACTTTAAGTCCGTTTTGAATCTTCTGGGCTTCTCATACTGTTTTGCAAAAGCAGTGAAATTGTTCTTAAACTTTTTAAACTCCTGTTCTCGTTTTTTGATGGACATCGGTGTATGAATAATATATTCTATGTCGATTTCATCGGTGACTGGAGTCAATGATATTTTTAAATATTGTATGAGAAGGCAAGCGTACCCACTTATTAGTAACGTCTTTACGAACTTCGACATGATTGTGAGCTCCTGCAAACGCAACGTTCAACATCATGTTTATAAACTATCCGAGCGTTTGTAAACCTTTCAAAAGTACACGGAAGAATGTAGAATTGACGTCATACGAAATTATGTTTAAACGAAATTGTAAATTGTGGCTTGGATTGTGAAATCTGCGTATGCAAATCAAGTATGAAACGGTGGACAGAAAACGAAATATGTTGGCAATTATACTAAATATAAAATTAAATATGAAAATGTGTTTGTCCGCGCGAGCGCTCACGAGTGTGGTGGTTGGCGTCCGGTATGCAAATGACTATAAATAGACGAGTAGCGCCCTCTACTGGAGCTGCCGCGATTTATTTTAGTTGTGAAATGCGATGCGTACGACTTTTATTTTTTGAATAAAAGTTAGAAAAATTCTCTTTTCTTTTAGATATAAAAGCATATTAGCATGCACAGTACCGTAATTTTTACTTCTTATGTCTCATATTTACCTCTGATTTATTTCAGCAAGTGTCTACTTCTTCATTGATGACTGCCACATAAATCAATCACAGTAATAGTACTCTAAAAAACTAATTAATTGTCTACCATAGCAAGTTTTTTAGAAATACATTTATCAACATTATAACGTGTATAATTAAATCGGCAATCTTTTACTTTATTTCCATCTTTTATTTACCATAACTAAACATTAAACAATGCTATTTAAGCTGTCAGATATAATTTTAAGTAGAAATGGTTAACCAAATACAACGTTTGGTACTTGAATAGTGATGTCCCTTGTCCCAGGGTCGGTCTAACGGGTGCTATGTCCCGGATCGCGTGACAACTTGCCCCGGGATTTGCATAACAGAGTGCCTTCTGGCCCGGGACGCTTCTTAACATAACAATATGCTTGTTGTGGAATTATTTGAGTATTTTTTAGTTTTATGTTTAAAATGTTTTATGAGATTCGTTGGTTAAATGAAATTGGGTTGTTTGATGATGCCTTGGTTTGGATATAGTGAAATAGTGTTTGTGAGATGAGGTTTATGTTCTTGCGTTAAGTATAGTGTTGTCTTATTTGTAGCTCGAGTTTTATAATATGATATCAATGTCCACATTTCTATCAAAATATATAAATATCAATATACTTATATGCTTTTATTTTACTTTTTATGACCTTTTTCAAAGTATTCCTCTGTATTTGAAACACCAACAGTTTTTACCAAAATCGCAAATCGTATTTTTCTTTTATTTTAAGTTACCGTCTAAAACATATCGCTCTCAACACAAAAAAAGCCTTAGAAAAAAATATCGGAACCTCACCCTAAAGTTTTGCCCTCAAAAGCCGAGAGGAACTAGATATTAGCAAAAAGTCATTAAAAGTAAGGGCGCTGTTCATCATACCGGCTTCAAAGTCGGTATTAAAAGTGGAGGCGAGACCTTAAGTTAAAAAGTTCATTCATTTAACGCTTGTATGCGTCGGGGCCCGCCGGTGAATATCAAATTTTAACACGTATAAATAAATGTAATAGCCCTGTTTTTTTCGTTATGGTCCGTTTGATATTGTGCGGTTTCTATTTGTTTATTTAAAGTTTAATGGTATCTATTTGTTGGTATGTGTTGCTATGTGTTATTAACCGCAGAAGGATGGGAGGGAAAAGTAAGTTGTTTTTACTAAACAATGTAAATGGACTTTATATTTGCTACTTATCAGGGCGGATGTAGATTAGGCATTTGATGTCATTTACCTTATGGCAGGCCGTCTTTATAATTTTTGTGAAGACACCAGATAAAATCGTAAGCTTTGTTTTGTAGAGTAAAATTGAGATAATACTTTTTAAATAACGGGTCAATCATATTACCACAGGAAAATAAAATTAAAACGTTTACAAACTTAGTAAATTGCTACAAAAGCCGTCAAACAATATTAGTGAGTACAGACAAAGTTTAGACCTTAAAAGTAGGTACCTCCAGGCATACAATGGTGGGTTTCACAAAACTCTTTAATTCGTCCCACTTTGGTTGTTCCAAGTTGGTTTCCGCGCCATTGGCCGGTTTTATCCGATTAGTGATTATTAAATCTAACTTTTGATTTGTATTCAGAGGTTTAAATTTCATTTTGGGCTAAACTTTGCTAATGTTTTGACCTCGGTCGGTATTATTTCGCTGTAATTAACGTTTCTGTTCAGCTTTGCGGCTAACTCGCTATCTCGGTAAGTTACCCTTTTGACTTTTGACAGTTTTTGGGGTTTAAAGTTGCCTTTTAAAATGTTCTCTAGAATTATAGTTATTTTTAGATTGGATTGGGGTTAGGTTTAGTTTTAATTAGAATATCGGGTAAGCTGACATTATCGAAGAGAGGCAGGAAACAGATGTTTTCCACAATATATAAAAAGATCCTTTAAATTTGAAAATGGAGACGAATTTCTAACTGTGCCCTGCTAAGAAATAGTTTAATAAGCTAACCTAACCTTCCTCGAGATCTGGGCTAGCAAATAGGTATATTTAGATTTTTTCAAATGCCTCAAAATCAAAATCAAAATGTTTTTATTTCTTAAAAAACCAAAAAAAAAGGCGCTTAAGAAACGTTACGTTAAAAACTACTGACTCTAGATGCTCGGTTCCAAAGTGTCCTTCCTATGGAGAAGAGCCGGCAAGAAACTCCATATACAGATTCCGAGTTTATGATTAAAAAAAAAACTTTCTAAGTTTATTACATCAAGTATGTATTTCAATCTTTTCTCAACTCAAAATATAAATAATAAAAGTTTAAGTTTAACTATCACTCTTCGTATTTTCTCAAGCTATGTTGGGGTCGGCTACCAGTCTTACCAAATTCAGCTGGATACCGTATTTTACATGGAGGAACTGCCTATCTCCACAGTCTTTTTTTATTAAACTAGCTGTACCCGGCATGCGTTGCAATGCAATTTTTTCTACCTAGCACCTGCCTACTATCTACCTACTACCTACCTGCCTACTACCTACCTACTACTACTTAGGGGTATGAAAAATAGATAATAGCCGATTCTCAGACCTACTGAATATGCATATAAAATTTCATAAAAATCGGTCAAGCCGTTTCGGAGGAGTATGGTAACTAACATTGTGACACGAGAATTTTATATATAAGATTTAACATTTTCCTGTTTACAGTAAAATTATAATCGTTCCTGAAACTGAAATGTGTGATGAAAACTAAATGTTTATCGAATAGTGGCGATCAAGCAAAGAATATGCAGGCCTCGCGAGCCGCATTGTCTATATTTGTTGTTTGTGGTTTATCTTACATAAAAGTTTAATGTTAGTACGTAGATAGCTATATCTACCTAAAGCTTTTTTATATTTTTAAAGTGCTTATGTTCTTTTTACATACATGCATACATATAATCACGCCTCTTTCCCTTGTAGGGGTAGGCAGAGACCACTTCTTTCTACTTGCTACGATCCTGACACACTTGTTTCGCTTTGTCCACTTTCATTATTCCCTTCATACATGCTGTTCGGTTTATTATCGGTTTATTATTCGGTATTTATTTTTGTGTGTGGTAAATTGGTGGTAGGTACGTATATCTGATGTTTTATTAACATATTTACTAGGTAAACAAGTTTGGACTGAAAATACCCTAATACTTATACTTGAAAAAAAAAAATCTATTTATAAATATCGGTTTTTATAATCATATTTGTAGTTCTTCGTGAAATTAGTACGCACAACGATTTTAAATTAGCACTTACGAGTACTACGATGATAAAGTACTTTTATATACATCTCCCTACTTTCAAAGTTTGGATACCTATCTATGAAAACATATAATATAAATAGAATATATACAGAAAATATTTCAACAAAAAAATCAACTTAAAACGAAACCTACAAACATAATACCAAAATAATTTCACAAAAAATCAAGCTTCCCACCCATGAAATAACATTAGATAACTTTTATCTTATTACGGGGACTATGTCACCATAATTTTGACTTGAAAGTCCGTCTGTCAGCGCCCCTTAGATAAATCGTGAATATAGAATTATCACCTCCGCTCTGACTCGACACTTTTAACTTCATTTTATTAAAAAAAGAAAGAAAATGTGCCTGAAATGCTGAGCGGCTTTTTTACTCTCGTTCGTTACAAATCTTTGAATCAATTGATTTGGAATTGGGACATTGGTTTTCATTATTTTGTGTTTAAATATTCGTGATTTGAATTTATGATATTATTATACTATTAAATATTGTCGTTATTTCAAATAGACTTACACGCGGTTTTCCTGGTAAAAAAAGTGAGAGTTTCTTGCAGCAAAAGATACTTATTTTTTTCTTAATCATAATTAATGTAGGCTTGACCCATTGCAGTGTAAATGTATGCATTTACACCTGATCTAATACAGTAGTAAATATAAATAAATTATAATTGGCCATTGAAGTTACTCACCGCGACATACATGGGCAATTTAATTTACCTATTTTTTCCCATGATTTATTTAGTATTACGTTCTTAACTAAAACCAAATGAGTATTCGTTAACTATTTAATATAACCATTTCACAGATTGATAACATCTACAACTGCTACATCTGCAACTAGTAGAAATATCCAAGCAGTAAAACTTATCTCTGCCTTCGTAACATTTGGCGTTAATCCAAAAAATTAATTGGAGACAAACGTTCACTCAACAGTGCTTAAAGCGCTTTAAAGCGCTCAAGCTCAAGTGCAAGCGTGTCGAGTGTAATTAGTGCAATCAGTGTGAATCACGTTTTAGTCAAGTGCTCGTGTTGTGACGGCCCTTACCATCGGATTTTGATGATTTTTGGTTCAAACGTAGTTTTTTTCGTTTACTGTATTGTAAATTGATTCGAGAGTAATTCAGAGAAAATTCAGTCACATTATGTGATTACCGTAAGCACCTATCTAAGTCATATTATTCCTCAGAATTAATTTAACAAAACATAATAAAAAAAAATTGTTTCTACTACTAGTAGTTTCTACTATCTACTTTTTGGTGGGATATAAATAAGGTTTCTAATTTATAATAAAATATCCCGACATACTAACTCAGTTATATAATTATTGATTTGCATCTATGTTCGAGATTCACTACTACATCTTGATTGTCATATAAAATTATTCATATCGGACCATTAGTAACAAATTTTGGAATAATTTAAATGGACCACTAGTACCGCCTCTCGACACTTCGCAAACTACATTCAGTCGAGGGCTTGTTATTGTCCTTTTTATAACCACTTCACTAACACTTGCGTTAACCACACAAGGGTTAAATTTAACTAAAAACATTAAACCTAATGTCTTAATTATCAGGAGATAACTGCTCCAGTAGAGCTCCACATTCTCCTGCAAAGGAATATCCAAGAAAATATAAAAAAACTTTTCACAGGTAATAAATTCAACCAAAATTTTTGTGCATTTTATTTACCCAAAACAACCAAAGTAACAAACCAACAAACAAAAAGGATGAATATTCAGAATGTGTGAGACAACAAACGTCTGAAAGTATCAAATACTGACTTAAAAGTTTTCACTCTAGCGGCGGGGAAGAGTAAATCCAGAACTCCTCTTTGGTAATCCTTTCTTATCGGTATCACTCTTACAGATATTTCTTCTGGTTCCTCAGTGGTCGTCGAAGTGGTTGACGTGGTGACATTGACCTCTGTTTCATTTTTCAACATGAAACTCTTCACGTATCTTGGTGGGGGTTCAGTGACCGGTGGGATTGTCTGCGTGTGGGGATGGAACTCCACGAACTGTGTTGGTAAGTTGTTGATATGGAAGGTGTCGTCTTTGACAGTGGTGAGGACTGGCTCCTCAGCTAGCATGGCGAGGCTGTTGCTGTAAATGTCATGGAAGTTCACCGTTGATGGGGCGTAGTAGCTGTTGTACGTGTACCCTTGCTGCTCCTCTGTAGATTCTCCATTGGATAGAGACTGTGGGAGAGAAGCACTTATTAGATTCACCATTTCCCTTTACTGAAAGACGTCAAAGTCAATGTAGTAAATTATCTAAACTCATACATAACTAAAATGCTTATATACATGGTTACAAAACAGATATAGATTTTTGATTTGTTACCAAAAGTAGAAGGTTAATACATATAAATATGTTAGTACATACAAGTAAGATTCTTGCAAGAAGGATACATTTAAAGCAAGCGCTTGTGGTCTGCGGTTTGCCTAACCCGTGCTTTTTGAGGATAGTTACAGTCAGAGGGTATTTTAGACACAAGGTTAGTTAAGAGATAAATAGGGTCACCGACATAGGTTCCGACATCGTCAAGGTGGAGTAGCAGCGGGCTGGCTAGGGGCTTGGTATAGTCGGTGCTTGCAGTGGGCCGGGGGAGCTTGGGCCGAGACCGCAAGGCAGCGAAAGTTTGGGACGCCCTCCTGCAAGGTAGGCTGACGACCTGAAGTAGTACAGAAGTGGTTGAAGAAGAAGAAAGGACTTTTGTAAAACATGTCGTAGTTATGCTTTAGATAGTCTGTATAGATAGGGGTCCGGTCGGATTGGATCAATGTAACGAAGTCAATCGACCGGACCAAACCTGAACACTTAATTAAGCAGTACTGGTGGACTTGACCTTGAACTTTCAAAGCCTCAAGACAAGTAATGGTATGGTATAGTAATAAATATCTATTTAACACTCCTATCACTTAAAACCACCAGATATCACACATTAATAAACCTATTTCTTGATTTCGAAGAACTGTTAAAAGGTAATTAAAATTTTATTATTCCCATAGCGATTAATCCAATATTTTTAAGTATTACTAAAATAATAGACGAATAATTTTGTCCGCACTGCCTATAGGACTAACAAATTTGAATTCAACAAATATAATTAATAAAATTTACTCACTAAAATCAAAATCGCGGTCACAGTTATACTAGTTCGGCACATGTTGTTTCTGTAACGAGACAACTAAAACTAAAGGCCGTGTCATTGTCCACTCGACGATCAGTGACTGCGTGAACCCGCTTGATTGTATTTGATACAATGTACTGTTTATCAAAATACAGAGTAAAATAGTAACAAATATCATTGTCAAGCATAATTAGTTAAAGATTTTCTCTATTGTGTGCTACTGTTATTGTTTTTCGATAAATTCAATTGTATATGCATGTACAGAACATATTCGTATATTATTGACAATTGTTATTAAATGGACCTTATTATTAGAGAAGTAAGGTTCGTTTTCGTAGTTATCTGTTACTACTATGCAGTTACGGTACTACGGATTAGGATTTTGAAGTTGGTACTATGTTTTGGGATAAACAGTATTCCCATGGATTGTGTAACACAGGGTGTAACGAAACCCCTGTCCGACCCGAAAGGGTCATAGAGGGTTTACAATCACATGCCCAAATAAAATATCAAATTTGGAAAATTCATGACAGAAACAATAATTAATAATGGATTTTGAAATAACCATTTTTTGCCCCGAAATTCCCTAAATTTGAGAATAAAACAAAAACTACAACACCAATTTCGTCGGTATTTTTGGGGGCCTTTTGTTTGGTAATTATTTAGGTATCATCTGTGACAACGCCGACACTCTCTCTCGAATTTTGAGAAAAAAAAATTTTTTAGGTTATAATTTTTTTCTTTTTTTTCCATTTTTTTTTCCACATTTTCGTAATTAGATATCGATACCTAACAACACCTTAACGGATCGGACAGGGGTTTCGTAACACCCTGTATATTTCCGTTCAAGATATCCCTAGCTATTCTGAACGTAGTGCATAATAATAATATCGGCTTATAGTTGTCCCACTGCTGGGCAAAGGTCTTTCCAAGCTTGTGTCAATATATTATGATATCGAGGACATCGGAGGCTCCCATTCAATTGAAAAGCACCAATTACAACAGCTTATGAAACGTCGATACTGTAGGTGCAAAGCTTCGAAATGTTCAATTCCTATAAAGGATCATGGCCATTATACTATTTAAATTAAGGTAAAATTACTACTGCAAGCCAAAATCAATTATTAGGATGTCATTATATTGATTTTGATGGTTTTTAATCTGGATTTATGTAACAGATATTTTTTCCAGATGGGCTGACGTGAATTTATATATAAATATATTTTTTTAAGTGTAGTTGCACAGAAATTACACACATTTCAACGTTATTTATAGAAACTTAATTTGTGTTAGTTCACTCATCGCATTTAATATAATATTTTATCCAATACAAATTCGTATTTCTGCTTTAAAAATGCATCAAACACTTTAAAACCGCGGTTTTTTTCATACGTTCGCTTTCCACTGTGGTGTTAATGACATTAAAAATCAAAGAGTGCCAGGCATATTCATAAGGTATGTAGTTGAATGCAAGATAAAATCGCATTCGGTTGCAAATAAAAGGAAGCCTGCACGTACCCCTACGAGCCTGAGCGAGTGTGGTGCGGGTCCATTGTTCGTGACGACACGAGTTTTATAAATCGTCTGTTTTTAGTTTCATTTTATGTGAAGAGGCTTTTTTGTGGGTTTGTGAATAATAAATGTGGACAACATCATATACATTGCTCTGAACCCAAAGTAAGTGGTAGTGCACTTGTTTTTTGGAATCAGAGACAATGAAGGTACCACAAACACCCAAGAAAATATAAAAGAAGGAAGTCGTACACACACAGCTACACATTTGAGCTTTGTAGACACGATTGACTCTATGTTTAGGTAGAGAAACTAAAGCAACGATGCTATACAATAAATCGCGTAGATGGTCAAATGCCTTTAAAACATTTTCTACAGTTAAAGTTTGCTTCATGATTTCGTGGAATCAAGTGCGATGGCATTATTCCACGATTTGGTAATCAAAGAGCTTTTTTCATTTGTTTCACTACGTGTTAAAATGTAGAAAAACAATCATATTATTATGATTCATACACAAATAAAGAAAAAGCATTCAAAGTTCCACCTCACTCAAAAATTTAGTGTGTCGTCTCATATTGATGTAACATTAAATGTCACATAGCAAGTCTTACCCGAAAGCAATATAGTTGTTGAACCTCATTTTATTTTATTAGTATTTTTGTACCGAAATTAAATAATTTTTTTACCCGAAAAGCCAAAAAAAGGAAGGTTATGTTTTCGATCTGTATTTTTATATTTTGACATTTATTTCTGTAGACGTATCGTGCAACAATGGATCCTCGCCCCGCCTCGGTGCGCTCGTAAGGATGCTTATGATGCGGTGTTGCAGTTTATTTAATTTCCTCAAAGGTATTACGTGGAAAAAGCATGTTTTCAAGTGCCTCCCTAGCTTGTAGCGCAGCCTTTTTGTGCAGCCCTTTCATGTTGTAAATATATTTTGACAGGGAGGTTCTTTTGATGGTGCTGGAGTGTTTTAGAAGTGTGGAGTTCTATTGACAATTTAGTTGGGAAATGTATGGAAATAGAAGTTTTAGTGTTTCTGGGCATAGGTGCACAGATATTTTATTATCATCAACAGATTTCCTTAGCCCACTTTTGGTCATGGTCTTTCGTTGTACTAGTCGCCTTTTTCCTTTGCCTCTACGAAATGAGCTTACATAATGTATGTCTTTTCTATAAAAAGTGAAGAAATATTTTCAAAATATAATTAAAAATTTTTGTTGAATAGCTTGATTGGACATTGAAGACTAGACTTTTTTTTGATCACATCCCAATTAAATTATGGAACTATAAATAATCAAACTCTTGACGAGCTATAACCTAAATACTACAAAAACACTCCAATCACTAACTTCTAGGCATCCATTTTCACTTAAAACAATTTGGTAGCTGAAAAGCTGAAACCAGTACAGTCGGCAAAAAACTCTATAAA
Organism: Autographa pulchrina; assembly: GCA_905475315.1. NCBI lineage: Eukaryota > Metazoa > Arthropoda > Insecta > Lepidoptera > Noctuidae > Autographa > Autographa pulchrina. The sequence continues at coordinate 7,868,532 of FR997775.1, forward strand.
CGTCACTTTGCTTTTACTCGGGCTCTTCACTGCGACACGAGACTGTACGTCAGTTCGACGATGTATGTGCGTACCGTACTCCCTTGGTTTGTCGCTTTTGTATGACCAAAATGGGCATATAATTGTGCAATTGTTTGATTTTACCTAGACTTTTTGTACTGTGTAGGTAGAGTCTACTGTTTTGTGATCCTCACTGGTTGTTTTTTATTTAAGTAAACGCTTATTAGAATCTAATCATAATAATAATACTTAAAAATTATATAAACGAACAATGATTAGGTACTAAGAAATACATGAAGAAAAATTATTGTGTTCCTACTTTCCGACAATTTTTTTTAAGAGATAAAAATTCGACAATACCTGAGTTTATAAATTAGCAGAAAGGTATGTGTCAAGAAAAAATGGAAAAATATATTGCATTAAGAAGAGAGAGATAGTAAAAGAACAAAGGAAAGTCCATTATTTCGTACATCTTCGTTCCTACCGTAGGGATTCGCCACTCAGCTATGTTACTTGAATTTATTCCTAAACCTTTTGTGAAGGATTACGTTGACAAATTGCGTAAGCGAGTGCGATTTGTCTGTCGCGCAGTCCTTATGGGGCACGGATTTTAATGCTAATACGATGTGCTCCGTATGAAACTAGACTATTTTGTTGAAGTGTATTTTAGGTAAAATATATAGGTATGTAGTTTTACGTACAGTTGAGTAGATAAACTAGAAATACAATTTTGAAATAAGCCAGGATTACAATATTTGCAAAACAGTGTCTGTAGAAAAAAATACTGATCAATTATTTTTAAAAGGTGATAACATTATACCTACTTACATTGCTTCTTCTGTCTTAATATTGGATAAGTCGTTATATTGTGCAGTTATATAGTAAATACTATGATTAATCATATATCTAAATGTACACACAATAATACAAATAATATATAAACTTAACTATATAAACACATCAAAACACAAAACAAGTTTCTACGAAAATAAGGCAGCAAAAATTTATCCACTTTTCTGTCGACTGAAAATTGAAACTATTATCTAATTATTATGTTCTAAATTACCTTATAACACAGAAAACCTAAACACACTATACTTAATATACACTTATAACTAGCCGGACATCATCATTAGTGCTATTTACCATCATAATACTATTTAGAAACTTTTATAACATAAATAGATTCTACAGACGTAAGTTAGTTCAACATTTAGCAAATAAACGCAGACTGACCTGCATAAACAAGGTCAAAGCAGGTCTACTTCTCTATATTTAGAGGTGCATTCACGGCAAAGGTCAGTTTTAATGATGAGGTCAGTTTATTTAGTTCTTTCTTTCATTTGTATGATAAGTAGACGGAAAATCGTTTACATTATTTGTCTTTTGGGGTTCTTACTTATACTACTAGGTATTCATATATTTACCTTCCAGCTCTTCCTATGTGAATTCGCTAAAATAAACACAATGATAAAAATTTGCAAAGCAAAACAAAACATTATGAGAATAATAATATGATCATATAACTATAACAGCTAAATGTAAAAAAATTGTATTGGATAACTGGATAACATTTGTAAGTACAGACAGAAAAAATATCTACTTCTTGTTTTTCAGGTGCAAGGATATTGTTATTAAAACTTACTAATACGTTGTCACACATTGAGGCTTTGATTGAACAAAAAAAACATACAAACATCCGAATTGAGAACCTCCTCCTTTTTTTTAAAGTCGGTTAATAAAGGACTCCCCGTCGTCAACGATGTGGATGAATTTCTTGATACGTTTTTTTTAGTTTTTATTTAGTTAAGTTTATTTTCTTTTTTCAAAAGTAGGTATGAACAGTTAAGTTTTTATAATATTGTAAATATTTCAACTTAAAAGTGTAACGATCTGTACAGTGAAAGCTACATAAAATTCATTTTCCGAGCAGAGTCGCGTCAAAAGCTAGTATATTTTAAAACTGTACAATTTAACGGTATCTCGTCGCCGGCACGTTCGCTGTTCGTCTTCAAATCGACCGCCATTCGACTGGTCTTTTGCTAGGATTTTATTTTGTACCTTTTTGTAAGATTGCCGTGATAAATTATATTATGCAACGATTTATTGAAACTATGCTGATATTTTTACTGTTGTGGAGTGTAAAAGTAACATTGTAAACTGTGTTTGTATTTAGTAAGTACTGTAGTGCTATTCTGTAACATTATTTTCATGTCTCGACAGCGGAATCCGCGGTGAGATGTCAAATATATAATGTCACCTTTACAGGCAAAGGAATTAAGATGCCAAAAAAAATAAATGAGACATATACAATCGCGTAGAACATGTTTTGTGAAAAGGCTAAGTTTCTGTACAGATTTTTCGCTATAAAAACAAAAAATAACAAACAGATACATTTCTTTTAATAAAGTTTCACCAATCAATAACGATTTTATTATATGAACGTTCAACGTAATATTTTTATTTACGACGTTGAGCAGAATTCAACGCTCAACGTTCAGCGAATTGCTGCACCATAATCTTTAGAAGCCAACTAAAATACCAGGAAACTGAACAATACTAATAATCCACAAAGGGAGCGGCAGATATTTTACACTGAATACGTAATACGTCTTGTGCGATCCAGTAAGCCTTACACTTGAATAATGCAGTTGTCAATACACAGATTGATATGCTCCAACCACCCCTTATGTACACGGGGAGGGAGGATGACGAATAATAGCTATAGACTTACTTGTGTTGGTTAATAAAAGTATTTAAAGACGCACAACTTTATAACGGATTGATGATTTGTCGTTCACGCAAAAACTACTGAATGGATTTGGATGAAATAGGAGAGACTGATAGTTTATATACAGGGTGTTAAGAAAACGCTGTCCAACCCGAAAGGGTGGCGGCGCGGTGCCTAAAAAGCAAGCCTTTCAATGAACCGGGTAAAGTGAAAAATAAGAGATATAGTTTTATATTAGGCTCATAATCACATTCTCAAATAAAATATTAAATTTGGAATATTTATATTAGTAACAACAATAATGAATTTTGAAGTAACCATTTTTAGTCGCAAAATTCCTTACTTTAGAAATTAAAACCAAAAATTTCAACGCCATTTTCATCGGTATTATTGGCGGCCTTTTGTTTTGATCATTTGGCAGTACCTAACTGTGGCGACGCCGAATCTCTCTCTTGACTTTTGAAGAAAAAACTTTTTTTTAGGTTATATTTAATGTTCTTTTTCCATTTTTTTTTATACTAATGTAATCAGATATCGATACCTAACAACACCTTAACGAATCGGACAGGGTTTTATTAACACTTTGTATATTGGAGCGGGAACGGGAACTAAGTGGGTTAAAACACGTTGCTTGAATTTAAGATTTGAAAACCTAAGGGGGTATCAATGCAATTGTTTGCTATGTCTCAATGGTTAGGATTGTTCATAAATGGTTGGTTTTTGACCAAATGAAAGCAGAAACAAAAGACGCCTTAAAATCAAATAACGAACGATCAATTCATAACTACTGTGTGTGAATACGCTTCTGAATTTGCAATATTTTTTTTTTAGATCTACGTTTACATGCACTTCAACTTTGTTGTAGTATGAATTGAGCCTATAATGAGGAATAGAAAATTATTTAGTTTTATCTTTGTTGTATCTTCAAATCTTTTTTTTTAACCTTTTCTTCTACGTATTCGTATTTATGCTAAAAACAGCTCTTGACGATACCCTATTTACTAGAGTTATTTAGAGTTCACCAAATATCTTAGTCGTATGTCGCGCGACATACAGACAATCGCTGTTTCTGCCGCACCTAATCTATGCCGTAAGACACCTTTGTTCTATGCACTGCCACGCCAATTCATGGCCAATACAATGGACGCAATGCATCAAGCTGATAGCTTGTGGCCTAATCCTTGCTCTCCGATATATTACATATGCTATTGGAATACGGATGTGACGTCATAGAAAGGTGGAGGACAGAAGTACAACTGTAGTAAGTCATCGAGTTGCTTGGATCTTGGCAAAGTTTGTAAACTTAAACATGCAGACGTGGTTTAATAATTAAATTGAACTTTAGCTAAGGTTTGTCAATGTAAAAAGATAAGGTACAGGTACTTTGTTAAATCAAGATATTTTTGTTTTCTGTTTGAATCGTTATCTTCATAGCTGCATAATATCAAATGAAGTCGCTTCAGCTGTCAGTTCGCTTATACCTTTTAAACAACGGATCTTAGTGCAGTTTTAGCAATAGGCAGGGCAATTAAATAGGAAGGTTTACATACGTAATACATGAGTATATAAAACTGGAAATTCCGGATACCGTGAGAAGCAGGAGCTAGTAAAGAATAAAGGCTAAGCTTCGTTTTAATGAAAATGGATGCACACGCCATTCATTGTATTATAGTTACCGTGTTCTTTAAGTAGACCATAACATGAAATACACCTATAAATTGCTTTCCAATTCACACTTTACACTTTTCCAAGACTATAATTTTACATTGAGACTTCTGTATAACCTTCTGTACGTGAAAGTCGGTATAGTTCGACGTAATCAATCAGGTCGAGCGAGGCTCCTGTCTCAAAGGATTGAATCGAAGCAAAACACCACAAATGCATGCCTCAGATGAAGCCAAGAAGTTATGCATACCATTAACTCACTAACACTTTATTGGAGCTATTAAACTTATTATAAAGTTTATAAATTTTGATGGAAAGTGCGCTAAAAACGTGTGGTTTTTAATATTATTATATTCTTTCAATGTGAAGTTTGTTGATATCTCCAGGACTTTTCCTTAATTTTTTTTGGGAAATTATCCATTTACCATCCTAACTATGAATAACATGTTTGTCTTTAGCTCAACCATAGCTACCAGTCTTACTGGGTGATTATTTTTTTTTATATTTTTTTTCTGAGTGAAGTGCTGATGTTGAACTTTCACCGACCGTAACCTCCCCAGTTCCGTCTCTGCCTTGAACTGAGTAGCAGGATCGCTCGTGGTCTATCTAAATGTGTACATTATTACCCAGCAACTGGGTTTCACACGTCAAACATACAATCACACCACTTACAACTGATACTCATCTGCATCTGTTCTCTGCAAAAAATACTAAAACATTTACAGATCCAAAAAATCACTTAATAAAAGAACATCCTTTGTAAACATGTATCTTCTTAAATGCATACTTACACATGTATAATATATTTTTCAGAGATCTTTAAATCATATTAATTACTGCAAAAGTAATTAACGCTTTCACGGCATTCGTTAAAAACTAGTCTCCCGCCCAACTGTTAGAACGGTGTTATAAACTCGGAACAAGTAAGCTGTTATATTGGTAACTTTAATATTATATTCAAATGTATGTAATTAAAAAGTGTGGTTATTTATTTATTTAATAATTTATGTACACACACAATAGTTTAGTAAATTTTACAAAATATATAAATGATGTACAAAGGTGCTGCTTATTTCTTTAGAAATTTCTGCCAGCAGACCCGCGAATGGAGAAGTCGTCAATATTATATCGGTTATGAAAATGTGTTTAAGACTACCCTTATTTTTCTATTGCAAATCATCACTATTGATTGTTTAAGAAATAATATAGTATGGTGGATTGACATTTTAAACTAAAGAAAGCAAAATTATGCGCTTGTTTAAAACTTACTAGCTTTTGCCCATGGCTCGTGGCTGCGTCGACTATCGCGGCAAAATAGCCTATGTTTTTTTTTGTCCAGGCTTATCACATGTAATTGAATGCATAGATTATGGTATATTGTATAAAATAAAATGTAAGATAATATTATTGCTTTTATCAACCATTTCTCTACTCTCCTTCCATCTCTCAAAGAACAATGACCTCATGAAACAGGCAACTCAACCTAAACAGAATTATGTACAAAGAGCCAGCCAACAACTACCAAACGTACGCTTGTGACCATAGAGTTTGAGTGTTCCAGGAATATGAAATTTAATAGTTGAGCTAACTGGTTACGTTCAGCGTAACACCGTCCCGCGAGTGTTCGCTGCAACATCTTGTGCTAATTGGGCTGCGATGCGAAGATGCTCTCACAATTTATAGCCCGCCACCTACCGAGCTTTGCATTTAGCTTTAACACGCAATTTTTATATTAAAATCGTGTGTTATTGTGCCTTTTATTTTAGTGAGGATAGATCGTTTTGTCTAGTGTTATTTGAGATGCTACTAGTTAGACTGTCTGTGGCAGAAAATGATCTAACAAAAAAAAAGGTTCCTACTCCCCATTACTGTACAGTCGCGTCAGATTATCTCTTCAATTGGATGATGAGAGTGAAAAAATAGCGATAATAATAATTACAATATACATATATGTTTTATTGTTAAAGCTACTTTTTAGAATGCAATTATTAGGTACTAGATTCTTTCTTTTTTGTGTGTATACTAAAAAGGTATCATCTTTTGTGTTAGTCATTGCACAGCGAATATTACATTTTCTGTTATGTTGTGCGCTATAATGTAAATAAATAATATTATTTAGTAAATAGTAAACAGTAAAGTTGTTATCAAAGTCTGAATGCGTTTTTTTTTTAAATCTTATAAGTAACACATTATCCCACACAAACATTCAAGTAAAGGTTTAGCATGCTAGCCCTTACTTATGAAGAGTATTGAAATAAAGATGAAATGTTCATCTTTATTTCAATCCACTTACGGTCGATTTTCCTATGTCTTAGTGCAACTAGTGTTCACTCGTACGGTAGCTTTTTAGTTCACCGTTTCTCGTACGAATAACTTAAAGTTACTTGAGTCACTCATCACTCTTTTAAGTTCTTGTCAGGGATGACATATTGGACCATTGAGTTTAAAGAAGTTCAAACTATAGAGCGCAAGTTCCGTAAAAGTATATTTTTTTTTAGAGGATTAATTTATTTTCCTTGCAACGACAGACGTTTGTGTGATAATATTGCACTCAATCGATAATATCAGGGTGTGAGATAGACTTATATTTAAAGAGCGCACTCTGTTTTGATACTATTTTTAAGACAAAACTAGTTCATACTAGTGCTTACCATTCATACCCTGTGCACTCTGTAGTTCTTATCTATCCTCTAATGCGCCTGCCAGACTATGCTCCTTGCGCTGCTCATCGCTATGCTCCTCGCGCTGCCGTGATTTGCCGCGATGTTGCCCTCTCTGCCCACACACTGCTCTACTCGCGCAATTAATCGCGACGCTCCTCACTTGTCATTTGCCTTGGTGAGACAATGGACGTTGAAACGGTGGTAGCGTGCGCGCTATGCATTTTTAGTATAGCTAATTATATTAATGTAGTAATAAGAAATAAACATCGTCGTCGTCGTCCTCGCCAACGGAGATGGTGGATCACATCTATCCACGCTTGGCTACGACATAATTCCCAATTTTACATGCACGTGCGTCTTGTGCGCGAGCGGCGGCGAGCGCTCGTTGCGGACTGCGACCGCGCGATTATGTGGCCAGCTACTCGCACTCGTATTGCCGGTCCTTTGACTCGCGCGCAAAAACCGACAAAATAGGGAGCAGTGGGTAGGACGAGGAGCATGACGTGTGGCATGACGAGTAATGTTGCCACACTATGTCTCTGCCTCCTTTCCTCGTTACTTCCCATGCTACTCGTCGAGTGTGTGGCAGGCGCATAAGATTGAACTTACTACTACATAATTATAATTACTATGTATTAGAATCCTGATGTTTTATAAGTTGTTTGCCCTTATAGATGTAGATCATATAAATTTATGAGGGGCTTTAACTGTTTCTTGAAATGTATTTCAGAGATTAATTCTTGTATGCCCATTAAAAAGTACCTATATAGGTGGTGAAATATCGTACTAAAACAAAATATATTAAATAATGTAGATTTTCACCTTAAAGTGAGATGAAAATACTCAACAGACAGACGTTACGATATAAAATATTAGATGCAATTCCGCGTAACATTTTCTTTTTCTTTGAAAGTTATGATTGGGAGAAAATCTCACTAGTAGGATCGCCAACTTTGCCTTATTATAGCATAGCGTGATGTTGCGACCTACCTGTCGGTTGGATTATTGTGGACATGCTGAGGATTTTTTTTATTTTAGATAATTGCGAGTTTTTGTGTAGGTACTATTTGTTAAAATAGTTTTTAGTGATGTTAATTTTGTAGTGTAAGGAGATAAATACTGTAAATTTCGCTGTAAAAATTTGCAAAGTTAGCGTAGTGGTTACTGATTTTGTGATGGTTATAATGCCTCATGAACAGTGACGGATTAAGACTTCTTGATGCCCTAAGCAATCCACATCTGTGGGGCCCCACTATCGTTTATCAACTTGTACTGCTACAGTCATTTGGTGCCGGGAGACTGAAAATTGGTGATTTTATAGATTTCGATTTGCTCTTTTCGAATTTTCACTTTGCCACCTCGTATCTTTGCCACTCGGGCCGCCATATGGGAAAAATGGCGCTCAAAAACTGTTTCTTGACAACAATTCCTTTCCGGATTATTTTACGAGAAAAATAGGATTGTAATTAATTAAACTAGAGAAGAATCAATAGTTTTAGCGAAAAGCGCCGCAAAGTCCACTCCAACACGCATTTTGACCAGTAACTAATTTCCGCACCACCATGAGGTGGAGTAAGTGGTGCGTTTTTTTTGTGTTATCCCCAGTAGACCTAATCTTGGGGCACGGCAGTGCCCCCGCCCAGTTGAGAAAAAACAAGCGGCACGGACGTACCATCCTTTTCTCGAAGACAATTTCCGACCCCCCATAACTTAGTTGTGGACAAAACTAGAAGCCTGAACTTTCGTTAACCAAACAGGCATTATATAAATACGGTATCCCACCAAAAACATTCAATGTAAAAAAAGCCAAGTCTCTCTATGCAATTCTTCCATCGTAAAAAGTTTTGAGATCGCATAGGAGCCAAGTCCTGTTCAACTTAATTTGTAATAATAAATCAATATTTTGTGACTATATCAAAAGTTTTGTTTACATTACAATAACAGTGACTTGGCCATTAGCACAAGTTAAAGGTAGTTTGCTCCTTGTAATTACGTGCAAATACCGTTGAATTTATATATTATATATATTATGGACATGATTTTGTAACTGATTGGAATTTGAGATCACTATGGACTAAAAATGCGCCATAGTGCATGTGCAGTTCACTGATCTTGGATGATACCGACTGTCGGTTAAGGTGTCCTGATATTATTTATTATTTACTTGCAACTCCTCCAAATACTTATGCCGCTTTATATTTGTATCTTATTGTGCTCATGGCCAAGTCACTATTATTGTAATGTAAACAAAACTATTGATATAGTCACAAAATATTGATTTATTATTACAAATTAAGTTGAACAGGACTTGGCTCCTATGCGATCTCAAAACTTTTTACGATGGAAGAATTGCATAGAGAGACTTGGCTTTTTTTACATTGAATGTTTTTGGTGGGATCTCATTTATTTTTTGTAGGTCTCTTTCTTTTATTTTATAAATAAACAAAATTGCTATAAAAAGTATTTGCCTTTTGTACATAAACAAAGAACAAAGTTAACAATGCAGTCAAAAATCATATACCATGTTCTTGTAAAACCGCAAATATAAATTTGTTTCATATTATTTACTAAGGTATATAATTTATTACCGTTTTTATAATTTTCCCTTTACATGTAGCTAAAAACCTATCTTGGTGCCAAATTTGAAGGTTCTAAGTTTGCTAGAAGTACCTTAGATTTTTGATGATCGGTCAGTGAGTGAGTCAGTGAGTGACAAAATGGTGTAACTTTGATCGCTCATAAGTCGTAAACTATTGGTTCAAATGTCATGTAGTTTTGAGGCTGAGCTTGTTTTAATACTTACTCTAGGTCATCGAAAACCTAAACCCCTAGCTTTGTCCGTATCGATGATACAGGGGGGGTGAAATAGCCGCGAAACGCTTCGAGAAAAGAATGGTACGGCCGTGCCCGTTTTGCTCGAGACTTGGCTGGGGCACTGCCGTGCCCCCAGATATTTCAAATTTCATTCAACTTAAACTAGTAGTTTAAGAATTATTGTGCCTTAGAGTTTTGATGATTGGTCAGCCAGTAAGTGACTGACTGACAAAATTGACTAACTTTGACAAGTTATAATTAGGTACTACTGGTTCAAATTGAATCAAATTGGAACAGTAGGTACCGTGTTTAAATAATGCCTGTTTGCATAATGAAAGTTCAGGCTTCTTATTTTATCCACAACGAAGTTATAGGGAGTCGAATATGGTGTGAACTGCTTCAAGAAATGGATGGTGGGCCCAACCACGCACGGCACGGCAGTGCCCCAAGTCGAGCAAAAACAAGCGACACGGCCGTACCATATACCTAAGATTAAAGAAACGTATTTATAAATTTATCCTTCTACCAATCCTTTTTCTATAATGATCTGTACCTCCACGCTTTCGCTTCGACTTCTTTTGTTTTTATATTTCCCCAATGTTTGCAATAACAAAATAAAAGATATGGGTAGGATACTTACCATTCATTAAAAGTAAGGCGGTCTTACATTAAAACATTTTCTTTCTTCACATGCTTTAACAATCGTAGACATAACGATCTGACGACGAATATTCCATAGTTGATCAGTCCTGTCGTCGAAACGAACAAATGCATGGTTCGCATTTATACGTTTCGGCGACAGGACTGTCGGTGAAACGTTCTATCGACGAATATCTTAAAAACGAAACGGAAATTTTCTAGGGTTTATTAAACCCTAGAAAATTTCCTACAATTTATGTATTAACCTTTTTTTGTAGAATCAATACTTAGTTTTAGCCGCAAAGTCCACTCCAACACACTTTGGTCAAATAACTAATTTCCCCACCACGAGATGAGTAAGTTGCGCGTTTTTTCCTGGTAAGCCTAATCTGCAGGCCCTGTAGTGCCCCCAGACCTGGTATACTTCAAATTTCATTCAATTTTAACCAGCAGTTTAAGAATTATAACTAGTCAAAGTTAGTTAATTTTGTCACTCTCTCACTTACTGACTGACGAGTGAGACGTAATGCCCTAAGGACGGTTTTTTTTTTTGCTTCTTCTGGTGCCCCCCCAGACGTGGTGCCCTAGGCAATTGCTTAATTTGATTAAGGGTTAATACGTCACTGCTCATGAAAATGATTAGATCGTTTGAAAAATGATCGTATTTTACATAATTATTTGGTGTTAAATATAACCAGATTATTACATGATACTTGGACGACGTCATGTTAATCAAGGTTCATTCACAAGACTGATACGGAAATCTGATTTCACTCTATTTACCAATTGTTCCTTATCAACTAAAAGAGTAATTAAAATATTTCTTTAAAAATACATTTGATAGTTCATACCTAATTAATTTGATCGAGTACTGAAATATTTTCATTTTTTGCTTCCAATCTCCAAAATAGATATATTTGTATTTAAAAAAAAAAAACTCGAGTCGTATCCATATAATATCGTCGTCTGCCGCTCCGTAGCCTCCTGTACTCCAGTCGCGTATGAAGGAAAATTAGACTTTTTAAACTTGCCTCTACAACTTCGATTTTACCTCATTTCTTCCAAGTTTGGAGTAACTCCTCTCAGGTGGGCTGCATGCTTATTACCCAGATTTTTTATGCTACGGTAATGTTCCGCATAACTTTACTTTAAATTATAGTTCAGGATTTAATGTTTTGAAAGGTTCTGAAAAGACTTTGATGGTTTTTATTTTATGTTAAATGCAACAAGACTTATTTATAAGTGGTAGCAGGGCAAGCCCCACCTATGTCTTTCATACTTTTGTTATGTGCGTAGGATGAATATGTTAAAAATGGCATTGCTAATTAATTATCACGCGTTAACTGCAGATACGGTGTTCTTTAGGCAGATTACAATATTTATTAAAAAATTCATGTACACAATACACACAACATTCAGCCAGTGATGTCCTGTTTACTTTTTAATAGAAATCCCTTCCAGCAGTCCTGCAAAACGAGAAATTCATGAGACATAACGACAAGTGGATAACACTAGGAAAGAACAATAAATTACCAACAAAAAACGTTCAAACTACAAAAAACTACATAACATCCTTAAAGTATATTATTGAAGCATTAAAGTACCTAATGTATAAATAACTTCAAAATTCATATTATACAATAAATCTTCCTTCAACATTAATCCGATTCGCCTTTTATAAATCAATAAATAATTTAAAAATCGAATAAAAAGCAAGTGAGCGCGGAAACCGAAAAGTCATTTGTAACATCCAATCGCTTGTTTCCGAAACAATGTTAAATGACAAACGGGTAGCGATGACGTCATAAATACACGTATGTTTATCATACCCGGATGAGTGTTGTACAAGCTGTTAAACTTTATTCTTTACGAGTGGTTAGTATGATTTTTCAATACTTTTTTCGTATTTGTTGAAATAGTGAAATCGTAAATAGTGAAATCTACCACGGATTGCTGTAGTTCAAGGAAAGGATAGCTGGATGGTTTTAGCCGGAAATAATCTGGCGTACTACGCCATTCACAGAGCGGCAGAAGTCAATGTACATTTCCCCAAGATAATAAGCGGTAGTTTTTAATCAATAATGCTAGAATAAACACTTAATTGTTTATAAGTAAATGAAAATGAAATTTAGAAAAGTTTTTGAATCTAAACTCATAAGAAAATGTGTTTCAAAGTAAATTATAGAATATAACATGATTGATTAAAAGCACAAAGGAAAGCTTTTTGGTTGTATCATCTAAGAATAGATAAAATACCAAATTACTGTAGTCTTGTACACTGAAAAAACATAGAACTATATAATAGAAATCTCGTGCGACACCTCTATTAGACTGTTATTCTATACTCACCCTAAGTTATTTAATAACCTGCAATCTCAACAAGGAGGTTATAACTATCTCCAATATCACAGTTAAGGCAGTCAATGAGGTTGTGTAAACCGTCAACCAATGGCACGCAGACATTCCGTCGCATGCCACAAATACCGATCGCTCAGAATGCCTGAGGTCTCTGTCTTCAAATATTTACCTTAATATCGAATCAATCAATAACCGAAAGGGTCGAGTGAAATATGTTGAGTAACATCACTAGACATAGTTTTCGCATCACTATTTTGGTTGTAAGCCTCGTGTTAGTGGCTGGTTCAAAGTCACACCATAATTGAAGTTATGTTCAGAATTAAAATCAACTTTTTTTATCTTTTTAACTAAAAACAAATCACAGGTCTGCAGGCTGAGATCATCTGACATCTTTATATTTTAAAATCAATTGCCTTATGAGAACGGTTTGACCGATTTGGCTTTTTTTTTCGTGTTCATGTAATTATTTAATTATATTATAGTTAAGGGTTTTATGAATGCGAAAAATCCGCAGGAATTAATGAACAGGACAACGACTATCGAGTCAGCTAGTTTCTGATAAAATGGCAGTACCTTTGTATATAATATTTGGTAGTGTTGATTCTTCAATGTTATTTGTATATATAATTTATTATATAAATAAACAAACATGCAAGTGTAGTGTTTGTTGGTGAAACATAAACCGGTTACAAAACAAATGAATTCCTGGATTTTATGAAAAAAAATTCAACAATGCCACGTAGAGTTTTACGGTAAATTTTACCTTATTTTAAATTTATAGGTAGTATAGAAAGTAAACAGCCGCATTGCGTCAAAGAGTAATTGTATAAACAAATATTTTGTACCAAGTGCAGACAAAAATTGTGCTTCGACGATCAAATGTAAAATATTTTCTTACTTGACAGCGTCTTCCAGTGAATTTAGAATTTATATGAAACTAACTACAGTTATGGATTCGTATTGACACGCCGATGCTTGTCACGTGCGCAAAAGGGGTATATTTTTATGGAATATGTAATTCTGTTTGACTTCATACGCGATGTCCATATTTGCCGAAGACTCGACGTCCTACATGCAAAGAGAGTGGTTTGTGTACATTATTGGAGACGTTTCGATACTTCTTGTACGCTATCGTCAGAACAGGATAGTATATTCCTTATTGTACACCATGAGAGATACATAGTTAAAATAATATATTAGAGGGCAGATGTGCAATCGAACGGCACTTTTGCAGTAACTAGTATTTTGTGGAAGAAGTGTCCAACTTGGTGCCTTTTGATATATCAAGATACGGCTACAATATATTAAAACACTCTTAAACTGATTTCCATCGATCCTCTTTAGAAATAAGCTTCTTCACTGTATTTTCGCCTGTCAATAAAGGATTTTATTATTATTATTATTATTTTCATGTATAACCAGAGCGTTGAAGTCAAATTGAAAATAAATTATTTTGATTAGTTTGTTTTGCAGTATTATCGGTACCATGTGCGAAAATCGATTGCAATGGTAGTCTCTAGTCTCTTGATTAACAACCTCATTATTATTAAGAACGCAAATACATAGCTTGGCACATACTACATCTAATACATGATCAGAAAACTTTTACTTAGACTACAAAGTTACCATCTTTAAGTAGTATCTTCAAATAGAATACAATGGAAACAAACCATGCCTCTAACGAAACAGGTCTTAGCAAATAGAGGGAGACATCGACTGATAGAAAAATTTTCTCGAGAGCTTTTTGGCTGCGTACAGACAGACAGATGGATCTCCTTTGAAACGTCTCGACGGAACATTTTATGTTTGGTATAAAGAAATAGGACAAATAGCGTCCCCTATGCCTTTGAACGTGCCTCCTGAACGATGTTAAGAGCTCCGTAGTTTTAAAGGCATCTTGACGGATTGGTTGTGATGACTTGAATTGGTGTGTAATAATTGCGGTCTTGGTTTCCATGATTCTGACGGCATTTATAAGTGTTCTGTAAGGGAAGAAAGCTCAATGTCGACGATAAAAATGGACAAATGTGCGAAGAGCTAGAACTCATTAGTAATACAATACATCGAGTAAAATATAAATAGATTAAAAAAAAAATTAAGTTTGAAGTTGGGTACCTACTATTAATCTGTGTTTCAGTTGATTTATGTTATTTGTATTGGCATTTTTAAGTTCAAATACTATTTAGTTGTATTCGAAATTATTATTAAACTGTTCGATTTCTCGTAAGTATTTAAGGGACATATTTATTTTCGTAATGTCATTTCACAGTAATGTTTAAAGAATCTGTTCGGCGAGGCAGTTACGTACACAGCGTACGCTCACTGCCTCGCTTTGTTTATTTGAAATCAAAAGAATTTTTTGTTTACCGCCGTCATCTAATGAGACAGCGGATGCATTCTTTGTTATTTATCGAGATGAAGCCAACGTTTCTTCCCATTGTCCCAGCGACGCGGCGCGAAACAACTTCGCAAAAATGTATTTAGTTTCTCGAACCGAAACTTTTGCGAAATTATTTTTCATAGTCAGTTTTACGGGGCTATTTATGTACGTTGCGCTAGCCTTTTATTCATTTCATACTGCGTACACAACAGTGTCTCAAATTAGCAAGGATCAAGACCATTCCAATAGGCATATAGATGCTTCTGACAGATTCGAAAAAGATCTCAAGTATATTTTGCTGTGGACTATTAAGGATGACCTTAGGGAATACAAATTAAATTTGGAAGGTCAAAGTCCGTTTATCGAAAACAACTGTCCGGAAATCAACTGCTACATAACAACGAATAAAACAATCCTAAACGAAGACTATACAAATTTCGACTCTATAATATTTAACATCAGTCTTCTGTGGAACTGGAAGCCTTTGCACATGCCTAAGGAGAGGTCACCGCGGCAAAAGTATGTATTCTATGGAATGGAGGCGTCAGACGATCATCCAATCTGCAATATTCTAGTAGACAACTTTTTCAACTGGACCTGGAGTTACAAATTCCATTCAGATGTATTTACTCCTTTCATTGAAGTAAGGGATATGAATGGAAAAGTCGTGGGACCAAATCGCAATATTTTATGGAGTAACGAAGGGACTGGAACGAGGAACAGTATGGAAAATGTGACGAAGACAAAGGCAATAGCGTGGATTATGGATAAATGTGAAATTATGTCTAACAAAATGCTTTCAATAAGGAAATTGAGGCGAGCATTTAAGGAGCATAACCTA
Source organism: Autographa pulchrina (assembly GCA_905475315.1). Lineage (NCBI taxonomy): Eukaryota > Metazoa > Arthropoda > Insecta > Lepidoptera > Noctuidae > Autographa > Autographa pulchrina. The sequence goes on from FR997775.1 coordinate 7,884,623, forward strand.
GTATTGGATATTTATGGTTGTGGTCACTTCAATTGTCCGAAAGAAGGGTGTTTGAAGATGCTGCAAAGGGATTATTACTTTTACTTGGCGATTGAAGGGAGTATGTCAGAAGATTATGTGACGACTGAGGTGTTGAAAGCCTACGATAATGATGTCGTGCCTGTTGTTGTTGGTGGCGCTGATTACAGCAAGTAAGTTGTGTTATGCTTTTTTATTGTGGACAGTGTGTGTGTGTGTGTTTATTTTGCTTTTACGAAGTGCGTCTTTAAATTTGGGCTAAATGTAATTCAGGTAGCTAAAGAAATAAGAGAGTATTTACTAAGACGAGAATGATACAGAAACTGTAGATGGACGGCGGATGCTATCAAAAATTCCATTTATTTTAACGTCCAATATTCGTTTTGACCACAAAAATCGTAAGGTATTTTATATGAACGATGAACAGATATTTCGTTAGGTACTAATAACGTTATTTCAATACATATATTTAGACATTAATTTTATTAAAAAAGACCTTAGTTTCTAACCTTAATCTATTTATTTTCAGGTTCCTTCCAGACAATTCGTACATAAATTTTCAGTATTACACAGAAGAAAAACTCGCTGCATTTTTAGATCACACAATTCGTCACCCATCTTCATACATTGAATTCTTTTCTTGGAAGAAATATTACACCATAAACAAAGCAAGGAGTTTTAATGGGTATTGCCAGCTATGCAAGCTCCTTAATGATAAGAACAAATTCACTAGTTTCAGTGCATATGAGGAGTTTAGAAAATGGTGGTTCTATGGTTCGTTAAAAGAAAGGTGTATCCCAAAAGGGGCTGAAAAGTTTACTGATGTTCTAGGCTATGTAAATGAGACTAGCAGAACTGGTTAATTCATTTGTTTTGAATATTGTTGAAAAAAAGAAGAAGAATTTACGAGCAACTTTTTGAGTAATGGTTGTACGTTACCTATAATATTGATTTATGAGCAAATTAGCAAGTTGACTGAAGGAATTTAGCCTATTTTGCTTTAAATTGCTCCATTTCGCTTATTTAAAAAAGCTCTTGTCGGTTTTTTGGTTCCTTTTGAATTATTATAGCTTTTATACAGGTATCTTAAATGGTGTGATGTGTTATGGTGTTATAATTGACGAAGTTTCATAAGATTTATAATTTTTGGTTGTCATCTTAAAATAATTAAAAAAAAGTTGCAAGTTGTATGTCTGTCAATGATGTGTATTGTAATAATTGTTAAGTTGTTGATTTTGTACGTTAAATGACATAATAAAATTTTACTTATATGAATTTTCTTTTCTTTTTGTTATAATATGTACACTGATAGTATAACAGAAAAGAGACAGTTAAAATAATATCACAACGCTTTCTCACTTGTCTGTTGCCAATTTTGGATTCCACGTTTCGAAATACAGGTTTCCCTTGTTTTTTTTTTCTATCTTTTGTCATACTTATACATTTAACACAACATTTAACAAGCATCCTACAACGACTTTTACACCTGACTGGCTACAATAATATTTCCGAAAACAAAGAAACTGTGGTGCTCTTCTTTTAAAGGTTGGTCTTTTGTCACCTTTTGACAAAGGAATTGATCGGTGACATTCCCTGGTATAAAAGGCTTGTAACAAAGGAGAAAATTGGTAATTCTTTTGATTAAAAATAACTAGCGATATTTCGAGCAGTGTCTTGCTGACTGTGGAAGGAAACGGATCATAATAATAGGTACCCAAGCATACTATTATTACCCCTTATTACCTTAAACACCTCGACATCATTCGGCAGATGGTAAAAAAAATACATGGTTTTGTTCATTAGATAAATGCAAAATATATCACCGGATGATTGCAAATATAGTTTACAATAAATCCCGGAATATTATAAACAACAATTTTCACAATCATCAAGTAGTTATGTATATTTATTATGTACAGAGCGCACAATAAAGTCACATTTAAAACAGAAATACCTAACACAACCATATTTTTCCCTTACAAAAACAAAATCAAAGTTCATAAAACAAACAGTGACATCATTACCATAGTGAAGCACCTAAGTAGGGTCAACAACAAAGAGCTGCTGAATATTCGAGCAGGCGATCTCTGGGATATGCTAACCATGAGAAGGAGCGCTTCACTTGCTGACGGTACTGACGAAATGTATGAATTTTTCAGTATTTACTTCATCGCCAAGACTTTGACTCATCAGCTTTGTCGTCTGATTGTTTTCTTAGTCTTTGTTGAATTTTTAATGTGGAATGTGAAACAGGTAAATTGTAGATAGGACATGTATGTTAAATTTAATGCAAGGTTACATATTGGTTTCTTAGGTTTACGCGAATGTTAGACATTGAAATAAAACTACTTTTTACGGATTTTTTCGCGGTTTATATTTAGATTTTAGGTCCCGACGTTTCGACATCTTTGCAGGTATCATGGTGACCATGATACCTGCAATTTAATGCAAGGTTTTATAAATATGTTTCATTGAATGTCCATTTATGTTTTCCGTTTGATTAATTATTATAAAATTTGTCATTTTCTTTATTAAATAAAATGTTTATAACTGATACTCCATATTTAATAAGTCAACTGTCAAGTAAATCGCAAACAGAAAAAATCCATACGTCCAAACCAACTTTTATATTAATCAAATATGAAATTGGAGAACTAGGAAAAATCCTGTTCCTATTTTGATTTATTAAGCCACCGCATTTTAAACCTACCTACTACAAAAAGAGGAGGTTCTCAATTCGTCTGTATATATTTTTGTTATGTGTTTTATGCGATAGATCTACGGCAATTGTGGAATGATTACAATTTTTTTTGTATACCTAGGAAGTGGTCTCATGATTTCATCAAATACGATCCAATATTTAATTTATTGATATTATAATTTATTGACGGGCCTGTTGGTCTAGTGGTTAGTGACCCTGACTGCTATACCGGAGGTCGTGGGTTCGATTCCCACCCAGGACAAATCTTTGTGTGATGAGCACGATCATTTGTTCTGTGTCTGGGGGTAATTTATCTATAATATGTATGTATTTAGAAATATATAAATATGTTTATCAGTTGTCTGGTTACCATAACACAAGCACTGCTTAGCTTGGGATCAGATAGCCGTGTGTGAGTTGTCCCGGAATATTATTATTATTAATAGTTATGTATTGTTTTTACATTTATATGCATTCAAGTATCGATTAATCTATAACAGCATTTTCACACTCAGAGTATTTTTTTAAATTATGTCGTTGTTAATGACATCATCATCTGGAAGTATAGTTAATTATAGTGTCCATAAATATAAAGAGGATATAAAAAAAACATAGAGTTTAGAATATAAAGTTGCTATATTCATGTAGGTATGTTTATCCTCTTTTCACGTAGAAATTAATCCATACATTCCAGAATTAGAATTTGTATAGTCCGCGCGAACTAATCTGCCGATAAATAGTTGTACATAATTTATCTAAATTCTAAAACATTCAATATTCATATACACATTATTCACTTACATATTATTATCTAATAGACCGTCAATGAATGTTTAATTAGGATTCAACATATTATTATCTAATTAAGTTTATAAACTACTGAAAATAATTCAACTTCAAAATCAAATTGCTATACATAGTGCTTTCCTAGGTTTACGCGAATGTTAGACATTTCAATAAAACTACTTTTTAAGTAGCTTTACAGGGGCCCGAGTCCGCTATTTTCAGTCAGTGAGTGGCGGGTTAATAAACGTTCCAGTGTACTTGTTTTTGTGCCTAATTTTCGTATTCAGATAATTTTAGTTTAATGACAAATGTACACCCACTTGCCACTGTTGTCATTGTAGGATTGCAAGGGACTGTTCTTATCTAAATACGAAAATTAGACACAATAACAAGTACATTGGAACGTTTATTAACTCGCCACTCACTGAATTAAAATAGCGGACTCGGGCCCCTGGTATCATGTCAAAACATCGGGACCTGAAATCTAAAATAAACCGCGACGTAATCCGTTAAAAGTGAATTTATTTCAATGCTACACATAGTTTTATATTTCAGGTTTCATTTAGTTTGGCTTTAGTTAGTAAACAGGGTGTTAAGAAACCACTGTCCGACCCGAAAGGGTCATAGAGGGTTCACAATCACATGCCCAAATAAAATATCAAATTTGGAAAATTCAGGACAGAAACAATAATAATGGATTTTGAAATAACCATTTTTTGCCCCGAAATTCCCTAAATTTGAGAATAAAACAAAAACTACAACACCAATTTCGTCGGTATTTTTGGGGGCCTTTTGTTTGGAAATTAGGTATCATCTGTGACAACGCCGATACTCTTTCTCGACTTTTGAGAAAATAAAAATTTTTAGCTCATATTTTTTTTTTCTTTTTTTTCCACATCTTTGTAATCAGATATCGATACCTAACAACACCTTAACAGATCGGACAGGGGTTTCTTAACACCCTGTATAGTTCGTTTTTAAATAGATTGCAGTTATTTGTAACTATTATATTTATTTATTGATGAAATTAAACTAAACTAAATTAAATTATTATATTGTATTGTAATTTAGTAACATAATTTTACAATTTTTTATTTGTGTTAACTGTAAAAATAAAAATATATTTGTAAATCTGTATAATTATAGTATAATAATGTACATTATCATAGTATGACTTCCTAAGTCGTAGATATAAAACAAAGATACTTATAAAGTAATCAAGTCTGCCTGATGAATATTCGAGAAGGTTTGACGACACTTCGCTCTCACAAGAGGGCGCCACTGAGCTAGCGATTTGAATTATGCCTGGTCAGGCCCTTAAGTAGCTGGCGAGGTGATAATTAAAATATGCCTTTAGGGAGCCTGAATATGAATAATTGTAGACAGAAAGGCCTATATCAAGTGTTCAAAAAACGTAATTATTATTTAAAAGATGCATAATTGAATGAGACATGTAGATATGTGTTTTGTGTATTGTTTAACTTTGTTGTAAGGCTGGAAATAGATAATTAGATTTTATAAAAGTAGGTAGTAGTAGCTATATTAAAAAAGTACCACTTGCATTCCTTGGAGCCCTAACTGAAAGTATGTAACTTTTAAATGTAACTCACTAATATGTAACTTTTATGGCTATAAAAATACTCGATTATAATTAAAGGAAATTATTACAGATACAATACGTGAACTTTGCAGTTTTTGCAGCCCAATAACATCAAAGTATCTAAGATATTAACCTAGCCTAATTCAATTCTAATGGCTAGCAGTAAAACAGTGCATTGTAATTGCATCGCAATGCGATTGCGACGAGATTCGGCGATATATTCAGCTGGAAGGTGTTAACTAGCCAACACGCACCTGCTTCCAACTACAATGACTCCCCTACTATGGGATCTCGAATGTTTTGTATATGGATGAAACATTGCTTTTTCAACTTCAAAAAGAGGAGGTTCTTAATTCGTGGGTATGTGTTTTTTGTGTATGTTATGTGATATTTACGGCAATTTTCCACGATATGGTATACCTCAAGGATAGTCCCATATTGCCATCAAAATCGATCATGTACTTTTGTATTTTGTATTAATGTCGTTTTTTTTACATTGCCTCGGTTCTGGGTTTGTGGTTTCTTGGCTATGTCTGATTCCATAACACAAGTGCTGTTGATATTAATTTTGAGTTCAGAGCTATGCATGTGATGTCTACATTTTATTTATCTTTTATATACTTTAAACTTCTTATTAAACAATTTGTCGCTATTATCTAGTATACTTTTTATTTGCCTAATATTCTTTTAAACTAATAGACAGACTTACGGTATTTCTCTCACCCGATTTAGCAGTACTTAGTATTCTCTTATATTGCTCACATACTCATTCCCCGATTAATATAATTATAAATAAAGTATTTTTGCTCCATTTCTTATTTCATACCAAACTAATTCTACTCAAAACACCCAATACTTCGCCTTAATTCGGTTATACAGTACCGTTTAAATTGGTAGAAGCCTATTCACGTTTAGTTTCAAGATATATTCTGAACTAGCATGTATTTTCCTTAATACTGGTACCAATGGTACTTGTTCAATAGTTAGCTAGTTCTATTAGTGCGTTATTCCCATACGAAAGCGCACCTGCGCTTTGTGTATGCACCTACTTTGAATAAACTTAAACCATCAATGTTTGTTTTGCTATCAATTGCGTGCAGTTTTGGAGGAGATAAGTTTTGGGATTTAACTAGTTTTTGGCACCAAATAAATAATACTGAAATCCTTTATAACGCAGTATTTGCATGTAGCCTGACCTAATGCAAATACTGCGTTATTAAAACGTTTAGTAAAACGTTCATAAAATCTAACGTCAAGATTTAGAAAGCCTTTTTAAGGATTCAAAATGTCATATTCACTTTACGATTTTTGTACACATTTATTTGCGCAAACATGAAATCTTTCTGATTAAGTCTTTCCAACCACTTTTGATATCATTTAGAATCTCTATACATACTTTTATTGCATTCAAGTTTAACACCTAAGAAATGAATCTTTGACACTAGTCACAAGTCTCCCTTTGGGGGGGCCTGAAACCACATACTTAACTATATAATCTGAAACTGCGGGTAGCGTTAAATAACAGATTGCATCCCCAGCGGCCGATTGGGGTGCAAAGTTGCCGCTCGTGATATAATCTGATAAGGGTGGCTATGATTGCACCTATTTTTGAGACGGTATTATTTTTTGTGAGGTATGATAAGCTTTTGGTGAGTAGCGTTTGGTATCTGCAATGACTTTAAATAACTCTTATTTTATTTAAAGGGTTGAGTTGTATAGAATGGAGGTTTATTTATTTAATAACTTATATGGTTGAAACTTATGACCACAGATTAAGCAATAGTATAATCAATGACTTAGATTATATCGTAATACCTCAACAATTAAATGTTGGAACCAATAGATTATTTATTTAGACACAGTTATCTGTATTTTTCACGCAACTGCGGTGAAACCAAAAAAAGACGGTTATTCATTGAAGCAAAACTTTTGCGAAACAGTTAAAATTATATGACTGTGTTAACTACAATAATCATTAAAACCTCAAATCATATTATTTCAGAATAAGCTCCTACATTCCTATTTCCTAAAATTCCCATATTCATAAAATTCTCATACGCACTGTATAACATAATCAGGACAATCCATTTAATTACTGTAATCATGGCCACCCTGTTAATGTGGTATTTATTTGCGGTCGTAATGGATGAGCTGTGCGGATTGCAATTTATTATAAAGCTCCCAATGTTTAAATTGTGCACAAATATTATTTGTGAGCCCGATCGGTATTGTGTTCTTTGATAGATAAGATTTGTTTAATAGGTACTGCGAATTTTCATTTAATAATAATAATTGGCCATAATTTTGTATTTATGTAAATGGGTAAATAAGTAACAACAGAGTTTTGAAGTATTTTTAACTAAAGGTATGTTGCAGATTTTATTAGGTACGTTTTAAAAAAGTTCCAAAAACTGAGTTTCGAAAAAGTTAAATATCAAAACGTATTTTGTCTTATCTAAAATGAGTGAAGTAATAATGCTGGTCTTTCTCGTAAATAATTTCTAAAATATAGAAAAAAAAAACCTAACAAACTAATTTATTGCTCTATATTCATAAAGAAACCCGCCCTATCTATCAAATTCTTACCATAACAATACACACAAATCTAAATAAGACATACAAAACATTGAAATGTAAAGAAGATAGATGGATCGCGTCTCATTGTGATCGAATAAGAAGGCTAAAAAGTATTCAATAATAAATCTCAGTTGGGAAACGTCGATCACAGATGCGTCCCTCAGGAATGATATCGGCACTCCTTTTAATGCGGAATTGAAGAGAAATAAAACCTTCCAAGTACGAGTCGGACTCGCGAACGAAGGGTTCCGTACCCATTGACTAGTTAAACAACAGTAGGTACACACATTTCATATTATTATTATTTTATATTATATATATAATAATCCAGCCTATAAACGTCCCACTGCTGGGCACAGGCCTCTTCTCATATAGAGAAGGCACGAGCATTGATCACCATGCTTGCTCTCTGCGGATTGGCGATTTTAGATCCCAAATTTTGGAATCCAGGTTTCCTCACGATATTTTCCTTCACCGTTTGTCAGAAGTGTCTTAGAATAATTAAGAAAGTACAAATAACTTTGAAAAGGCCACATTGGTACTTGCCTGGGTTCGAACCTGCAACCTTGTGCATACAAATCCGTTCATAGAACCACGAATTTTATTTCATATTATTCCCCTTAAATATTTATTTTATTTTGTTTTTAGTATATGTTGTTATAGCGGCAACAGAAATACATAATTTGTGAATGTCAACCGTCTAGGTGTCAGACGGCCGGACGGACAGGGAAGTCTTAGTAACAGGGTTCGGTTTTTACCTTTGGGTACGGAACCCTAAAAAAGGGAACACCCTTGAATGTTGACAGTTACAGAAACAGTTTATTGCGATGAAAAGTAATATAACATTGACAAAAGTGGCAAATTCTGGCATGGGCTTGCAAAGGTTAACTTGAAAATTGAGATACTATGTGTATTATTTCTAGGAGTTCTTCGTGAAAAATAAATGGACACGTAATAAAAAAAAAGCTTTATTCAGAAATCAAGTTGCAAGGTAAAACACCTTTACTGATTTTTAAAGATTCTCACTAAAACTACTTAATATTTAACATATTTTTTAAAAAGTCATACATAATTTACAAGTCTTTGTCGCCTAACCTTACTTAAGCTTAAAATATTTTTGTATACAGAAGGTAAGTATAGGAAAAAAGGGTCACTTGTAATTTTGTAAAAATTGATCACAAGCACACGCTTCATAGAGTTTCTTAAACATGAAATCAAAACCTTTGAGATCTTTTCCAATATATACAGCTTAGTTCGCTAGTTTTAAACCAAGGTTTAATGTAAAATCTTTAACATTAAAACAACTGATAAAACTACACTTCAGTATTAAATAATTTGAATAATTTCATTCTTTGGCACACGTCCTTATAATCGGGGTCCCACCAGTGTCTAAAATGATCATAAGTGGTGGTGGTGCCATTGTATTCGTTGAGTTTAGTGCATAGATCACATATTTGGGACCTCGGACGCACTGTGTAGTAGTAGTAATTCTTCCAATCGAAGAAGAATTCGTACATATCGGGGTTTTTGATAAGGTAGTCGATGAGAGCTCCTAACTTCTTGAGGTCAAAAGCTTGAGCGTTGATGTAGGAGCCGGGGGGTAAGAAGCTGTAAAGCAAAATAAAAGTGTCAATTGTATTTTGTTTTTACTGAAGGCCGTTGAATAAACATATGAAGTATGGCATGCTTAGCTATAATTTGGGGGCAAATCAGTAACTTGTTTATCAATTATGTCGTTCAAAAGGGCTTCTTTAATACTGGTACTTAAAGAGCACTGCTAAAAACCAATACATGAGGTCTTTGACTCAATTTATCAAATGATAGTGAAAGGGACGAAGTCGTATTTATTCTTAGGCCATGCCTACAATAAAATCTTTCTCGGAATTAATGTGCCAAAGGCTTAACAAGAAGTACTTACTTTGAATAATCAGCTGCTCCAAGTACAATAGGGATCGCCAAATGTGACATGGCACTAACCATCGCTTCAGTCACATAGTCTTCTAGAAAATATTCTTCCAGTACTATTTGAAAGAAATAATTCTTCTCTACCATCTTATAGCATTTTAAAGCTCGACCACCAGGGCATTTCTTTTGACCACAAGGACCATAAATATCTAAAGAATAATTGTACGACTTCAACTCTTCTTTAAATTCCTTAATAAAATCCTGGTGCTTAGTTTTCAGTTTACATTTTGTTAAGATCCAAGCAACGGCCTTACGTTTGTAACCAAGTTTACCAGCAAATTTGTCAGTTCGTTTGATTTTCTTTATCCAGTTCATATTAGTTCTCGGTCCAACGATGGAACTGTTTGGGCCATGGATGTCTATGAACGGTTGTGGAATATCGGACGTTAGTTTATACGTCCATGTCATGTTGAAGAAGTGGTCTAAATCGTGGTCGCATAACGGATGCTTCTCAGGGGTTTCCAAAGACCTGAATATGTAAAGCTGGTCAGGAGATCTCGACATGTTGAGATAGTTCACATCCATTTTCTTAACGTCATCTATGTTGAAGACAACCGCATCGAAGTCTTCATCGTTGGTAAGGGTGTCCTTACTGTAGCTTATATAACAGTTAATGTACGGACACTTCTGATTTATAAACATGCTCTGACCAGGTAGAAATTCGTGGGGTTTATTTAAAGAAAATCTTGATCTGTGCTTCTTTGGTAGTGTCCAAAAGAGTATATACTTCAGATCCGTTGGGTATCTTGCGTGGCGTTTATGGAACACGTGCTTGGTTGTCGATAGAACATGCGGTACGATCATGACGACTAAAGCAAACGTCACGAACACGAAGCAAACTGCAAATTTTAGATAGTTCTTCTTGCAAGTCGCCACGAACATCATCTCTTTCATATGGTACGTGTACATTTTCTTTTCTACGTTATCCTTCATTGGCGAGAGTTTTCATTTCATCAAGTCACTATCACTCCACACTAACTCGAACGCTGTTCGAACTACAACTGGAGAGATATCGTCGGCTCTAAGTATTGTATTTAGTCCTTGTTTACAAATTAGTCGACAGTTCTTGAATTTTTCAGCGAAAGAATGTCTTGTTTGATTCGTTCTTGTAATGCGTTTTGCGTAATCGTTTAAGTAAACAATGTGTGCTTAGAATGCAATTGATTAGTTTGTTCGTATCCTTTGTTATTTTTCTGTTATTACGTCAAGTATGAAGCGTTATTTACTAAGAAAGGAAAACTGTCTCAGCCCTTTTCTAGATTGGATTTAGTTGTAAATAATAACACAATGCACACTCTATGTAAATTTATAATTGCGTTTAATCAATCCAGTATATTTTAGTAAAGGCTTTAAAAGATTTGAAAATTAATATAAAAATAAATCTACGGTAAATCCCATATAAAATGCAGTCCTTTGTACTTTATAATTAAAACTTCAAAAAACTGATTAAGGCAAACACACCAAATTGAATATATGCACCTCAAGTTGTACAGTTCGTAATTTATGCGTTTCATTTCGCGATTTCGCGTTTCGTATGAAAAACCCGCTTACATGCCTTTAATTTATGGCTAAAAAATATTTTACGAAAAGCTTAATATTGTCGCTTACCGCACTGGGTTCGGCACTGCCTTAGCTTGTATGATTTATTGGACTTTAGAGTAACATATATCGAATTAGGGAGGTTTTTGTTTTGAAAAAGATCTCTTGTTTTAGGCAGATGTGTGTGTCTTTGTTTTATATAAACAAAATACGTTTAGTAGTGAATTTAATGTTTTTGTTAGTAGTGTTTATTTTGAAACTATTGGTAGAGTTAAATGTTATGTAGGACCTTGGCTTGGCTTATTATTTGTACCTATGATTAGGTTGGCTTTTAAAACTGGAAATAGCTGAATGTACCTATTCACTGTTTCTCAAATATTGGGGATGTGACGTAAGGTTCCACACTTAACACAGGAATGGGAGCAGAAGGACTCCTTTTTCTTACGCTTAAAATAAATAAATCAGTACATAATAATAATGTAAAGTTCACAAGAGGGGCTCGAGGCTAAGTGTAAGCCGTACGGTTTGACCGATAATACAGGTTAAGCCGCGCTCGCCGCGGTTGGTCCGTGGATGGGTGACCATTTATAACATACAGAGATCCCTCCGTGTTTCGGAAAGCACGTTAAACAGGTCCCGGCTGTCATACATAGTTCTTTGGCAGTCGTTAAGTCAATTCTGACAACCAGTCTAACTATGGGATACGGTGTTTCCCAGTAAAATGGGTTGTGGAGGTCAGATAGGCAGTCGCTCCATGTAAAATACGGTATTCAGCTGAATCCGGTAAGACTAGTAGCCGACCCCAACATAGTTGGGAAAAGGCTCGGATGATGATGATGATGATGATAATAATAATGTAAAGTTCATATTGACATTCAGATCCAAGTCAGATCTACAAAAATCGTGCTTTAAATCACGGCGTTATTTAACCACGTCACAAAGAGAACATCGTTTTTATAAACTTACCACAGCGGCTTTTAAAGTCAAAACCTTAATAACAATAAACAAATGACGATCATCCATAGACAACGACTCTCATTAACTTAAGTCAAAGCCGAGTCAAATTACACCCAGAGACCTCAATTATTTAAAATACTCAAATTAAAAGGGTATTGCAAATAATAGCTCGATAAACAGCGTTCATTACATAGAATCGCGGCGTAAACCACGGATTAAGTTGAACATGGTTCAAGTCTTGCTTATTTTCTGTTGTTACGCCTCAAATTGTCGACACTTGAGTACAGATTAGCTTCGTTACCCCGCGGCGGAGCGTACCTGCTCTAGAGACGGGGAGAGGTATATCAAAACATTTTTGTCGATGTTTTTTTTGTTACGAATAGGATTTTATTTTTGTAAGGTAGACATCACGTAAAGTCACTATTTTATGTGAAAGTTGTAGTTAGTAGTAATTAAATTAATGTAATCAAAAAATAATTGGAATGCTTGTAATATTAAACAAAAAGACGAAATATTGTTTTTTAATTAAAACAATACATAACAATGAAAGGCTTACACCTTGCTTAAGAAAAGTAGTATATTGCAATCTATTACGCCGTCAACTTCTGACAAAAGAAACGTCAAAGGAAACAAGCCTCACAAAAAAACACGCACGAAAAAATGCAATCATGCATCCCTTCTCCATATTCATAAAAATAATAAAACGCAAAATGTAGTGTAATCATGAACATCATCACACATTTATTTATTAAACCGACAAAGAAATATAAAAAACATCGATATATCTATCCCATCTCTAAATTTCCAAGTGGTCGCGCGAGGAAGCTCGCGGAATAATGATTTCTTTGGGTCCCCACTGTTTGAAGTGCGCGCCATTACTGGCTCTGATACGTTTGTACTCTGTACTTAATAGACGATCTCAATGCCGGCCATAATTGTTTTCCTTACCTTTGTATAAAATCATGTTTACGAGATTTTTTTTGAGAGACTCCAAGATTTTTATCTGTCGTTATTTGGTATGAATATTTTATGGTAAATATTTCTTAACAGGGTGTTTTTATGTTTTATTTATGTTGTAATGACGTAGATACTATGAGGATTATATCTTGATAACACATTGACCCATGTCAGTAGGTATAATCTATCTATCTATATATATAAAAGTGAATTGCTGTTCGTTAGTCTCGCTAAAACTCGAGAACGGCTGGACCGATTTGGCTAATTTTGGTATTGAATCATTTGTGGAAGTCCAGAGAAGGTTTAAAAGGTGAATAAATATGAAAACACTCGGTATAAATAAAATAAAAAAATTGTTTTTCCTTTGATGTGTCCTCCGTCGTCCAGAAATCAAATTCCTTTTGTTTGTTTTAAGTTTATTTTATTCAAAATTTTAGGCTTTTATTTATCGATAGAAGCAGTACGAAGTCTGCCGGGTCAGCTAGTTTATTATAATAATGTACTTAAATGTAAACTAGCTTATTAAAAGTTCGGTATTCAAAATTCATAAAGTTTAAAAATACTTTAGTGTATTTTAGCTAGATCATGTATAATTAAATTTAATTAAATTTTGATGTTTTTAATTAGTGAGGTTCGTTAACGAGGTTGCATTTATTACGAACGATTTTACAAAACGAATTAAAACTAATATGGACAGAAATATCTACATGGAAGACTATTTATTTTTAATTCGTTTACATTAAGTATTCAATATTCCTACCACTCGGTAATAGTTGAAAATCACACAGAATCTGTGATCGTGGTAAAAATAGTTTAGCATCTTTTACTCCAAGATAAAATGTATATCTGGGTTAATTCAGAGCTTAAGTAATAAAAATGCATATAATTTCTCACTTTTATAGAACATCTGATTTCTTAGTCTACATAAAAATCATATATACGTCAACGTAATACATAAAACAAAGGGTAAGCTACAACATTTTAACTCAAGAACGGGTGGACTGGTTTTTATGATCTATGATTTTTAATTTCGTCTTCACCTGAATAGCTTCTAACTATAAGAATTCTGAGGAAAGTTACGGACAAATATTCTATAATCCTAAAATCTGCAGCCATATATTTTCTCAAACAAAACATAGAAACGAATATCGATTCTTCGAACGTATAGGATCTCTTTGCTGCGAACGTCAGCACAAAGTGAGGACGAACTCAATCAAATCTACTCGTAGATGGTGTAAAGAAAAAGTGGGTAGTGTAAACTGGATTGTCACAGTTTCAATTCCATTTGGGCGAGTTGACCGCGACCGAGACGGTGGTGCCGTGTTGTTAAGGGTAAGGGCTTGGTGGTGAGCGGAGCGATTTAGATTAATTTACAAGTAGAACTTTTTGGTCTACCTTATTATTAAACATCAGACAATTCGTCCTAATTAACTGCTTTGTAAGTAGTTTTGATGTAGAAAAGAAACGGCGCATCAACTCCTTAGGAGCATGCTACCTGAATCAGGGCATCACCCAACCTGGCAGATGGAGATGGCGGGATAACCTAAAATCGTTTTTATCGAACTGGTCAATTGCAAGAGAAAGCATTATGGTATTTTAATCAAAGCTAATAATAATAGCTCTGTTCACTGTTCAGCGTCGACTATGTTCCGAAGCCGATTGGAGACCATATTTTATTATTTTTATTTAGCATATATTTTATTTTGTATGTATTTTATTGATGAACTCGACTCCTTTAGAGACAGAAAGACGACAGGGATAAGTGGAAAGCGAGAAGGGAGGCCTTTGCCCTGCAGTGGGACACCACAGGCTCTTAATAATAATAAAACAAAATATAAAAATATGAAATAAAGGTATTAATACACCTGAGCCTTTCTAATTTATATATTTCACCTACCTTCACTAACCGCTATCTCTTACCACTGTGTCCTCACATCAATTTGTGGTAGAGTATTCACAAGTGTAAATCACAGCAAACAGAGAGGTCCGCGTTCACGTAAGGATACAGTCGTTTTCAGTGATTTAACACGTAATTAGCGGTTAGCGGGTAGATCACTTGCGTCCTATTTATGTGAGAATTTACTTTATGAGGTGCTAACTTTGTTTGGAAGATATGTAGATAACCCGTTTTATTGTCGGCCGAAAAATTAAAGTAGAAATTTTATAATGAAATTCAGCAGGTTTGGGTTAAGCTATCTAGGATGCTACCGCGCGATGGCAAAAGGAAAAAAGGCAGGCAGGCAAAAAGATGGATGGATGATTTAAGGACAGTCGGAGAAGCTACCAGTTCAAAAAAAGCTAAAGATAGAAAAGAGTGGAAACAGCTGTAAGAGGCCTATGTGTCACAAGACACGCTGATCACTAAATCGGAGAAACAGATGTGCTATTTTATAAGTTAGATTAATTATGATTGGATTAGTTTCAGTAATAAAGGCTTAATAATATCTAGGATGCTAGCGATATGTTTTTAATTGGACTAGATGATTTTGTATGTTTGTTAGGCGACATCTCCATTTATTGGGGATCGACCCAACAAAAATGTTTTGTGGTGTCTGAGAGGAGGTCCCTTATAATTTTCAGTGACGTTGGTTCTTTGAAACATATATGTGTGTTATCAACCAATGTTTATATATTATATTTATGTGTGTTATATATCAATCTTTATTCTCTCAATCTTATTCAAAGTTAACACTTATTGTGGAATCTAAGTTCCACTACTCCACTATTTTACTGTAAATTAATTATAGTTTTAGATGCAATCAGACTTATAATCAAGAATTTTTGATTAAAAACATGTTAACGGGTATTGTGTTTTTTTTTTATAGATATCAAGGCAGTTTTGGAATTTGCCTGTAACCTAAATATTGTGTACCTAAATTGTACCTTTTTGAGAGAAATAAACAGCTATTATTTTATTATTAGTTAGCCTTTGCGCAGGCTTTGACTGCTTCACCGGACTCTTGACGAGAACCTTAAGGGCTCCAACCAGAGCATTTACCGCAGCTGCATGTATATATAAATCGGTTCATAAAAAACTTCAGCAAATTACCATATCTTTGCTATTATTTTTACTAAGGCGTCTGACAAGCGAAAAGAAAACGGAACCATTTGGACAGACAGTAATGTTATCATTAGCAAAGCTACCATGTTATTAATTTATAATTTAAAAACCCAAACGTTGACTTAAAACTCTAAGATTTACTCTAAAATTAGCCTGAATCATGAGTATATAACTAATATTTTCTGTACCTAGTCCAGGAGTTGAGTGATTCCACTTACACTACATAATATCGTGACGTTATTGAGTAACGTCAAGTAAAACAACAGCGTCCAATAGAGAAGGCTCACTAAGTGAGTTGTTTGAGCAATAAACGATGTGCGGAGTGCATTACGCCGTCAATGAACGGTAACTCAGTTGTGACGCGCAGAGAAACCGCCGGTAGTGGGAGCAGGAAAATGTTTATGGTATCGAATAATAAAAATATTTATTTATGGCAAGAAGGAAAGGGAGAAATTTTTAATGCAGTGAGACGATAATGGCTAAAAATAATAATATAATTTAGTTTTTTTTTAGTTCTTGTTATATAAAATCACTTTGTGTCTATTACATTTTAAATCTTCAATGTAGTAGAACTTTCTCATCTTAGAAATTGCATAAAAAAATATTTTCTAAGATCTTGCATCACTTTAGTTAAGAAAATTAAACTGGATTTAAAAAAAAACCACTTTTCTTAATATTTAGCGGTAGAAGACACTTACATGAAATCAGTTTAAAATATTCCATCAATATAAAATATTTTATATGAATTCACACTACTGTCATAAATAAGACTCGGAAAAAATCTTATTTAGAAACAAGAATCTAACCTTTAACCTCAGCTAAACTCTACTTCCACTTCCACGCCTAAAATTCAATACATTTCTAAACACACTCTACTTTTCTAATAAATTTCTGCTGACGCTACCACTCGCTAGCCACTCCGTCCTCCGCCAAGATACAATGAAATTACCGAGACGGCTTTTTAGCTTGCCGAGTTGTAATTCATAAATTGTCCTGTGACCGCTTGTTTTGCTGACGGTCCCCTTTATACATTGTATGCAAAGTTGGGTTAGCTTTTAACTTTATCCCCTTTGTTTTGTAGAGCGTTTTAGTTTGTATGCACTATTGTGTCGGATTATTATTGGTTTTGTGTCATGTTTATTTTTAGTATATAAGACGTGTAATATAGGTGGTTCGATGCAAATGAGTGCAGAATTATTGGATTGATGGTTGTTCAATATTTTTTATATGTATGTTAATGGTTTTATAAGAAACATTGTTATTAACTGTTTTAATTTGGTACAAAATATATGTTTTGCTGTTAATATGTCTAAATAAATAAATGTCAGTTATTCTAAAATAATTTTGATTACTGACATCATAAAGTTATAGTGTAATCATACTAAAGTTTATATGCATTTTAGCTCTACCTACCGAAAAACCAGAAACCAGTATCCAAGTATAAAACCTCATTTTATATTCAGCTAACTAAACTAACATATTCAAAGTCTCACATCAAAGAACCTTAAAAACATGTTAAAGTGCTGTAATGCAGCCAACTTGGAGACAAGTAGCGTCGCGCCGGAAGTTCACCGCAAACAATATGGCCGCGGCCCACTTCCGGCCGCGGAGTTTCCGCTTACAGTCCACCGTAGACATTAATAACTTTCTGCTGACGCTACCACTCGCTAGCCACTCCGTCCTCCGCCAAGATACAATGAAATTACCGAGACGGCTTTTTAGCTTGCCGAGTTGTAATTCATAAATTGTCCTGTGACCGCTTGTTTTGCTGACGGTCCCCTTTATACATTGTATGCAAAGTTGGGTTAGCTTTTAACTTTATCCCCTTTGTTTTGTAGAGCGTTTTAGTTTGTATGCACTATTGTGTCGGATTATTATTGGTTTTGTGTCATGTTTATTTTTAGTATATAAGACGTGTAATATAGGTGGTTCGATGCAAATGAGTGCAGAATTATTGGATTGATGGTTGTTCAATATTTTTTATATGTATGTTAATGGTTTTATAAGAAACATTGTTATTAACTGTTTTAATTTGGTACAAAATATATGTTTTGCTGTTAATATGTCTAAATAAATAAATGTCAGTTATTCTAAAATAATTTTGATTACTGACATCATAAAGTTATAGTGTAATCATACTAAAGTTTATATGCATTTTAGCTCTACCTACCGAAAAACCAGAAACCAGTATCCAAGTATAAAACCTCATTTTATATTCAGCTAACTAAACTAACATATTCAAAGTCTCACATCAAAGAACCTTAAAAACATGTTAAAGTGCTGTAATGCAGCCAACTTGGAGACAAGTAGCGTCGCGCCGGAAGTTCACCGCAAACAATATGGCCGCGGCCCACTTCCGGCCGCGGAGTTTCCGCTTACAGTCCACCGTAGACATTAATAACTTTTTAAAATGCGTTACGTTGTTTTAAAATAGATATTTCTTTGGATTTAATGTTAATAATACTTTAAATATAGAATTATATTGAGCTTGGGAGGGTTTGATGTTTGAGTAGTTCTTTTTAATTTTTTAAAGCATAAAAAATTAATAAAAAAAAGCACCAAAACTAAAACAAGCGTGCTGTCTGTCGACTACACTGTTGCAATGCATCAAATATGCAAAGGCTAGTTTTTACTGTACGAGATATAGATTTCCATGTTTAATAATAAATAAAAACATGTCATTATGATATTATATGTTTAGAAAACTTTAGAAAACCCTTCAATATGGCCTTTTCATGATCGCGTAAAAAGAAAATCATGAGTCACTTTAATTCAATTATTTTCTCCCATCAATGTAAGGATGCATATATTATAATTATTATTATTTACAAAGATTACCTCCAAAATCATAATCAGTTACTAAAAGAAATAAATACTACCATAAAATAATGTCACTACATTACAACACAAATGCAACATTAAACCTTACACAGACGATAACGCATTGCCTACGTCGTAGCCTCCACGGCGTAGCTCCGTAGCTCCGTAGCTACTACGGCGTAGCGGGCGGTGAGTTCCGGAGGAAAGGGAGGTTGCAGACAGCGGACACATCCGTCGCACGACATATGTATCGGTGGCGTTTCCTCCCTGAATGTTTCATGGCTAATCTACTACCTGATACAGTTAGTAGGTAGGCTGTATTAATGTTCCATGCATCGTGAATGCAGGCATTATTAATTCTATCTTGTTTCTTAGATGTAGAGGTATGTGTGAAGATGTTGATTTTACTGCATTTAAATTTGGTGTTATTTTTGAACAAGGTATTTCAAGAATTTGTCAAAATTCTTTCTATAAAACCTTTAGCTACAATAGATTCGATTTTATTTGAAGACCTCGTGTTGTTTGTTTGTTCTGTATATTTAATAAGTGTGTTTTTAAGGATTGTGGCCAGACATTTAGGTCTGTAAGAATTTCACCAAAGCTACTACTCGTAGTTCCAGGTGCTAGACTAGATTATACCGCCATATCGTTGGTACGATTATTAATAGACATATAGTAAAACATATATTTTAATTAAGTCCATACCATGCACGAATATGGACATTTTTGAGGTGTAGTACAGTAGTCTATTTCTGGTTAAAATAACGTTTCTCTTAGGAACTGCCTCGTTGGCCTAGTGGTTCTAAGCGCGACTGCTACGCTAGAGGTCTTGGGTTCGATTCCCAAGTCGACCAAGGTGTTATTGGGTTTTTCTACGAAATTCTCAGTAGCAGGTCGATGTTTGGATTTGTGCCTGGTTAGTGGCAATAGGCTCGCCCCCTATTACATGGGACCTAAACATACCGGCGAACTGTGGGTGTACATTGGTACCCCTCTGCCTAACCCTTCGGGGATACAGGCGTGATGGTATGTATGTATGTTTTTGTTTCTCTTAGGAGTGGTTAGGGTAAATTAGAGTGCAAAGAATTATTTTCATGACACAGGTTTTTGAATTGCACAGTGTTAATTTTTCAAATCTTATTAGAGGTTTGGTTCTTTTTCCACTTGGTGATCGTTCGGTTTCTTCTTTTACCATTTTAATATTATTATCAGGATAAATAAAACAAGTAAATCTGATAAACATTTTATTATGTAACTCATATTGACAACACAGGCATCTAAACTACACATTTAATTCCATAGGTACATTACAGTTAGTTACAGTAATCGTATAGCTATCTATTTTTACCAAAAAAATAACTAAACACATTTTATTTTATCCTATGTTAGCCTTTTTTACCGGAGTTTTGATATAAACAGTATTTTTTATAATATTTTGCCAATGGTTACATCTACTCTCTATATATCAGTTACAATCTAACCAAGCTTTTTTATTTGTATATAACATATAAAGCGTAAAAAATTAACAAACATTATTAATAACAACACAAGCTTTTGTTTATTATTTAACCCGCGCTGACTTTTAAAAACCTATTTTTTCTATCTCTACAATATTTGAGTACTTTTCATAATTGTATATTTCATGTCGCTTACTTACATATCAAGCCTTATAATCGTATATTTTGCAATAAATACACTTGACGTGTGGACGAATTTATGATACTTCATTTTATTTATAAAATTGAAACACAAAATTTTATATACAATTTTTATATACATTTACATCTCTACAATTTTAGTATATTTATACGTTATAAGGTTACAGCCAAGAATAGAAGCTTTGTTTTATTTGTATATGATTATTATTATAACAGTAGGTAGGTGGAAAATATTGTCTACACAATTGACCATTTATAATTATTTCTTTAGAGCTAATATATTCCAAAAATGTTTCTCTAAAATTCGGCTCCACGCATGTCTGTATTCCTCGTTCAATTTTACTTTGATAAGTTCTTCCTATCAGCTGGAATACGACAAGAATGGAGACGAATTTTCAGTTTTATTTTTATATTTTTCTAATAGCAAGAATATTCTCTAAATTGTTATTTTGGATACAGTTAATACAAGGCTTGTATTTATAGGTCACTATAGTAAAAGTACATTTACGCTTGTTAAGTATAGTTATTAAACTTGATCTAACATTTAAGCGATCGACGAGTTGTTATTGCTTCGAGGTGTGACGAAGCCTTTTTTTGAGTAAAAACGAGTAATTAATTGCTCATCTCGATTCTAATCATTTTGTGGTCTTATTTTTTTTTTTTTAATGAATATTATTTTTAATATACGCATTGGTTTATTTTATATTTAATATAAGCTTAATTAACTTACGTTGGTTAATTTACGTAAAGCCACACTTACTACTCTACTATACGAGTTTATGGTTACATTTGGAACTTTATTTGTTTCAATAAAACTATTTTATTTATAGTATATAATAACATATTCATTTATATTTACATAAACAAAATAAAATAAACTCCGACTGTAATATTTCTGTAATTATTAAACTGTTAATTAATATACGTGTTTAGATAGTCATATGTATTTAACTTTCAACCAGCGCGGCTTGTTTTTCGACAATCGTTAAAATTATATTTGGAACATAATTTACTATAAATTACAATAATTTTAAAAAGTAAATATATCGCACATAAACTGAATAATATCCTTTTTGAACATACATTGAACTTAATATCCTCGATTATAGTAATTTTACAAAAAATGTCATAGACAAGAGTAATTTTATTTCTTTAGTTGTGCGCAAGAGCAAGTCCATCAACGCTTCTGTACCGCAAGCTGTGTTCCTTTGGCCATTGGGTTGCTGAGAAATAAAAAACATACATTAATTTTAATTTAATTAAAGTTTCACACTTTCATTATTTAGTTTACCTAAGAAAAAATTAATTAACACTTACACAAAACTTTAACTTGAAGGAGACATAGGATTCTTAGGATTAGTTACTAAATATCCCATTGAAAAAATAACAATTTTAAGTATTTTAAAAATTACAGACAAAACTACGTAAAATAGATGAAACAAGAACATAATTAAATGCTAAAAATAATAATTAATAACATTTATGTAGGTACCTACAGTCTAACACAAATACATACACAAGAATATCTACAGCTATGTACAAATATAATCTACAATATTTAATAAGTAAGGTTTCCATTAAATTGATCCCAGCAAAGTCCATGGCATAAATAAGTCACAAAAAATTCACCAAAACCTTACCTTATTTACCTTAATCCGTCTCTGGTATACTGGTAGTACTAGTAGTACTAGTATCCGGTTTTACCGTAGTTTTATCCGTAGAAGAAGCAGTTAAAATATCATCAGCTAATGACACAGCTACGTTAGCTAAAAAGCAAATAAAACAACATATATATTCTAAACTATTCATGCATAAAAAAATACATGACGGGAATGCAAAAAAAATAACACAAAAAAGAGCATTGCTAAAAAATTACACTGCAGTTTGACAGTCACACGTTTTAATATTCCATAGTGTGATGGTATAACGGACTTATGCTAAATAATAGAATATAGAATGTAGAAAAAGGTAAAACATAAAAAAATATTGCCATCATTTTATTACACACCAAGGTTATGCTTTTTCTCTATAATGTAAGAGCGAGAAGAACAAAACTGACTAACTTAACACTTCGCTTGACCCAAAGGCTGGCTTCTACCTAGGTCAGAGAATAAGCATTGCCATACAACGTGGCAATGCTGCCAGCCTTTTGGGCACACTCCCAGTCGACAGCGATGTGGATGAATTTTTTGATACCTAATTTTAGTTTTTAGTTTTATTTAGCTTATATTTTTCTTACTTCTTGTGTAGGTTTAAATAGTTTTTTTTCTTCTGAAATATACTTTACTTTTATTAAAGATAGTACTTTAATAAAAATATAGTGGCGTTCACATTTAATAATTAAAATAACAAAACTAAATAATATAAAAAAAAATATATAAAAAAACGAGGTATAAATAAAAACTAAACGTGAAAAACGCTGTTTTTAATTACAACTAGGTGTATGGAATTACTGACAAAACAAAATTTTATGATATAGAACATAATAGAAAATATTTGATCCTCACAGAAGTTTAAATATGAAAATGTATTGCTATTCAATTTGGATTGTTAAAAAAGATACTAACATGGAAAACTATACAATAGATTAAATACATATACATATCACAATGCAACAATTGTAAAAAAACAAATAAATGGGTTATCTATAGGCGTCATAAGCATTTATCGTAAAAAATACTATTAAGAAGCTACGCCACAGATTTTTGGCATTATTTTTATTTTTGTAGCTCGACTCTCCGTCTACCTTTTTCTAATCTATAGTAGTGCAAAAGCAAAAAAGAAATCGCTAATATAGAACTCTATGGACAAACTATACCTAGTCCTGTGACATTTTTTTGGTTTATCGTGCCTTTTGCATGCAACACTTTTTTTTGTACGTCTCTTGCGATGATAACGTGCTGAAATTAAAAACAGTGGTACAAAAATGTTCGTTCAATCACTATTTGCTCGCATTCGTGCCTATGCTTCGTACCAAATAAAAAACAAAAAAATTTTACGTCAAGGAAAATATTTTTCGAATTTTAAAATTACGTTCTGAATTTTAATATTAAAAAGTTTGTTTTTAATTAAAAGAGGAGAATGTTCGAATATTGCATAAATTTATAAATCAAACTTTAATAAATATCGGTTTTTTTATTTGGTAGGAAACTTTGAAAGGGTATTTTGTTTCATGCACCTTATATAGACAAGATGCACTAGTGAAAGTAGGTGCAGAAAAAGATTGTTTAGATTGCTAAATATTATTACATTAATGTTAAGTTACCTGTATAATGCATGTTTCGGTACATGTCTGGACAGTTGTTTGAACCCTGGAACAAAGAATTTAATAAGTATATTTTTTATAAGTAAAAGCAATTAGTATACTATGCTTTATGATTTAAAAACATGAGCCACTCCTCTCTCGTAGTAAATTAGTCTCAATAAAAATAGTTATCTTATGTAGTAAACGTTTTTTTTTTGTATTTGTCTCGTTTTATGGACATTTCATAAAATTGTGTCCAATTGTTATCTAAATTGATATCTTAGCTTATTTATTTTTATTTATTTACATTAATTAAAGGTGTACAAGTGTATGTTAAATCACTTATTTAAACATATATATAACTAGCACTAACACACTTATTAAGCTCACAGAACTTCAGACAACCAGACAATCGTCGACAAAAACAAATAGTAAACAATAATTAATTTCTAAGACATTCAACATACATTGACAAAACAATATATCTTCACATTTACAGGACAGTTAGTCGCAGTGGACTTAAGCGGAACCAAATTGCATGGCCGGCAATAAATTGTAGATAAATCCCAGACTAAGGCGACACGACGCCTGTCCGAGGCCACAGACTAAAATAATTTAAGTAGAACAAACCGTTCATACTGATTGAAGAGTTATTGGAAAGTTTCTACCTTACTTGTAGAAGATAGATAAGAAACTACAGAGTGCGCATATCGGGGTATGAACCGTAAGCACTAGTATGAACTTGTTTTGTTGTCAAAATATCATCAAAACAGAGCGCCGATTCAAAAAAATACGAATTATCCTAATTATATCGATATTTTCGCATACATGTATGTCTGTCGTTGCACGGAAAATAATAGTAAACGAAGTACTACATACAGACAAAACTGTGTTTAAGCTTGGTGCAATGGAGAACTAGCGGTCTATAGTTATCCAAAGTCTATGGTTTCTACTCTAGATTTAAACTTGTAGGTGGTTTAGTGTTAACTATAAGTAGATTTTTGTTAGGCTGTGGCTATTTGATTTGGTCTTACCTGCGGTTTAAAAGACTGATGTCAATTGATTTGCAAAAAGACTAACAACCAATCTCAATAAGGTTTCAAAGGAAAAAAAATAATAATTGAGTTGTTAATTTTTTAGAAACAAGGGGTTTGTGAACTGTGTAATACGGATAGAGGAGTGGTATATGCAAGGAAAAATAGTTTGTGTGATATACAATTATTTTTTCTAATTTAAGGTAGGTATGACGGGCCGGTTGTGTGTGTTGTGTTGTGTCGTGGGCTCGATTCCCGCCCAGGACAAATGTTGTGTGATGAGTATAATCATTTGTTCTGGTGTCTGGGTGTAATTTATCCATAATATGTATGTATTTAGAAATATATAAGCAAGTTTATCAGTTGTCTGGTTACCATAACACAAGCTCTGCTTAGCTTGGGATCAGATAACCGTGTGTGTGTTGTCCCAGGATATTATTATTATTAAGGTACATGATTTGAAATTTATGAAACACCAAGCGTCAGTCATGAGTTACATAGAGCGGGACTGAAACCAAATGACAATATCATCCTAATATATTTTTACGATATACCTAAGTTATTGCGAAAAGCCTCAAATGCATGTTAATCGTAGTAATATTTTCGGATATAACCACCGCTCTAACTGCGAATCCCGAGCCATTCGCATCACTAAACACGGCCCATAACTCACTGAGCCACGAAGTCTTATCTGCGAGCTAAGTGTTCGCCTCTGAGTATGAATTATACAACCTATAGAAATTGAATTTCAATACAACTTTGCATTTCTCCTTGATGAAAGACTAAAATGAAATATCTACTGTAAAAGAGTCCATAAGTCAAATTAAAGAGAAGGTGAAGGTTGTGACGTATAAGGAAGTTCAGGAATTGGCACTCGATAGGAGGAAATGGAAGGAGCTGCACCGACAAGAGCTAGGCTCTTAAATCAAAGAAGAAGAAAAGAGTCCATAACATCCTGATTGCTATTAATTTATCCATGGTAAGTAGAAAGCCTAAATAAACAATGCTTCATGTATCAAGAAAGATTTTCAGTATTCTTTATGGTACATGTACCTACCTACTATGAGCACACAGTATTAACCAGAAATAAGTTGAGGAGATATTCAGGCAGACAGTCGCTATACCTATACAGGGTGTTAAAAAAACCCTGTCCGACCCGAAAGGGTGATATAGGGTTCACAATCACAATATATCCAAATGAAATAACAAATTTGGAAAATTCATGATAGAAACAATAATAATGAATTTTGAAACAACCATTTTTCGCCCCGAAATTCCCTAAATTTGAGATTAAAACAAAAACTACAACACTAATTTCGTTGGTATTTTTGGAGGCCTTTTGTTAGGTAATTAGGTAAGTAACTTTTGAGAAAAAAATATTTTATTAGGTTATAATTGTTTTTTCTTTTTTTCCATTTTTTTCACATTTTTGTAATCAGATATCGGTACCTAACAACACCTTCACGGATCGGACAGGGTTTTCTTAACACCCTGTATACAAGTGAATCAGCTGAATTTGGTGTAGTATAGAAAAAGATTAGGCATGTTAACCTCGTTCAATTAATACTCAATGTAAAACTGTTGTAATACGACGCACAAGTTCAAACTCTGTTTATATCACGGTTATTTGCTAACTTCGTGATAACCGGTTTTTTATTGTCCAGACCTTTTGTAACGATAACAAGTGTTGTTTACACCTGAAGCCTTTGTTTCGTTGATACTGCATCTAAAAATCCTGTATCCTCTATTTATCCTTTTAAAAAGTCGAATTATATACAGAAAATAATTTTAAGATATAATTGTAATCTATTTGATGTTGCAAATTTGAAGAGATAAACTTAAAAATTGTAACTGAAAGTTCTGTGAAATCTTGACCATACATAGGTATATCAACAGCATTGTTTTTCCATGGCCCACAATTTTAAGTGAGTATATTGAGCTGCCTTCTACTATTATTTTTGCCACTTTGTAATTCCAACTTACAAAATTTTGTTACAATCAAATGAAAAAGACGTTAAGTCAATCCTGTCCAATTTTTTCTAGAATAATTTTTTCAAACATGGAATAGGATTTTTTTTATTTTTTTTTTGAATTCTAGACATATGAATACTAACCTGAACTCCTTGCTTGTTAAAGTTGATGTTGGTTCTGACGGTGCGATGGTGGAGCGGCTGTACTGGTCTAGCGTTATTGCCGAGCGGGGCCTTTGGGGTGAGCTGGGAGCCCTGCATCAGCTGCCGGAGAGCGTACATCTGGAAAACCATGCTGGTTACCAGGTTGGACTTTGAATCACGAAAAAAATGAGTAGAGATTTGTAAAAAATGCATCACCTGCAAATACTGCCTTTTTGTTTACCACGATACTATTGTGACGTTTTCCAATAATGTTTTTATAAGGATGTCGCTTGTATACTACTAAACGTATAAAAATGTGAGTTCCCGAAACAAAAATTGCCAGATTTTAAATGTTGAGGGATACTACAGCGATATCTGCCTTTTTTTTCATAAACATATTATCCTTATGTTTTATTTTCCTTTAATTGACTTTGATACCCTGTTTTTGTGGCGAGGTGCCTTAATCACGTCCTGAAAAACACGTTTTTTCTGACACATTACGGAAACTTGTACATACCCAAATTATTGTAATCATTATTGTTGTTTAAATATATCATCATTCTCGGGACACTTTATTATTATTATTATTTATTATTTTCAGCCCACGCTGTCCCACTGCTGGGCAAAGGCCTCCCTCCCTTCCTTCCATTCTTCTCTATTGAGGGCAAACGTGGACCAGTCCTTCATATAGGAATCCAGCTCATCTCGCCATCTCCGTCTGGGCCTGCCACGTGGTCGTCTGTGGTTTTGTGGGATCCATTCGGATGTTGTTTTGGCCCAACGGTCAGTCGACATTCGGCAAACATGCCCTGCCCAGTCCCATTTCAGCATTGCAGCTTTTCTACCTACATCAGTAATTTGCGTCTGAGAGCGCAGTATAGTATTTCGAATGCGGTCCGTGATTTTGACTCCCAGTATACTGCGCTCCATGGCTCGCTGGCAAACCGCGAGCGTGGATTTTTGATTTTTTGCCAAAGACCAGGTCTGAGCACCATATATGGGACACTTTAGAACTAGTAAAATAAAACGGATTGTAAACTTGCGACGGTATAAAAACCAGTTACCTCTTGTTTGGAAATATAGATGGGTTTGTTGAAAATGATCCAGACAGCCGTCTCCCAGCATCCAGGGTGTGTGGTGGAGCCTTCGTAGGTCAGGTACTGCTGCGTGTTGGGCAGCAGCGAGCTCAGTGGCAGGTGCTTGATGGGAAATGAGGCGCCTATTGGGAAAATACAGGGTGTTACCGAAAGGGTATATCAATCTAAACGGGGTGAGGAGTACTCCTGGTATAAAGTAAGTTTACAAAATTTCAGGTCAAAATTAGTTAGTTAAATAATTGGTACCCTATTTTTCGCATCCATTATTTGACACCAATGAGAAAGTTGTACCCTATAATGTAACTTGTCGTACATATACACTTGTCGAACAAAATAAA
The DNA here is from genome assembly GCA_905475315.1 of Autographa pulchrina. NCBI lineage: Eukaryota > Metazoa > Arthropoda > Insecta > Lepidoptera > Noctuidae > Autographa > Autographa pulchrina. The sequence continues at coordinate 7,913,089 of FR997775.1, forward strand.
AAAACTTAAAAACTTTTTGACTGTATTTATTATTTAGTATTTTGCGAAAGTTTTCAACTGACTTTAAAAGGATAATTTGTATTCATGTTATTTTTTTTAAACTTAATCATAATTAACTTACCTCTATAAGTAACTTTGTTGAAGGCGCTAGTTATCAACCTGAAGTCTGTGTTAGTAGGTTCCCCAACCTGTGAATATAATTTGAACATTAAAATATGAACTAAAACTTTTTTCAGTAAAGCTGAATGCCGTGGTGGCTTTTTTTGTTAAATGTCTAAATTCGTATAAGCGTCTTTACTGGTTCGAAACCTTTGAGGACCGCGTCACCATCGTCATTGTCACCATCAGCACCATCATTTCATCATCATCATCATCATCACTACTATCATTAGACTACATACTACCTGGACCATGAGGGAGATGCCGACGATGCCTTCACCATCATCATCATCATCATCATAACTACTATCATTAGACTACATACTACCTGGACCATGAGCGAGATGCCAACGATGCCTTGCGACTTGTGCTGAGCCTCCGACATGTTGTGGTACAACTCCTTGTTGAAGCCGTACAACTGGATCTGTAATAATAACATGTTATAATTGTATGTCAAGACAATTAGATAAAAGATGTATATATTAAAATAAAACGACTGAAATTTCTCTTTGAATTGAAATAAAATAAAATAAAACTTTATTTATAAGTATCTTCGCTGAAAGTATTAAATTTTAATATTGATTTAGGGATGTAAAATATACACAACAGATATATACATGTAATATGGAGCAGCTATTATTTAGACCTACTTATAATTGATCAGTACCTAAGTCGAAGAAACCAGACTATTAAAAAAAAAACACATTTACGATGTGTACTTTTTTATAGTTAGTACACCCAAACAAAAGCTCAACATAACCTAAAATAATTAAATTCAATTATCCAAAACAAAATTTAAAACGATAAACAAGCATAATTAACAAAATAGGTAACCGCAGTAAGTTTAAACAGTAATAATGACTAAATCAGAAAGTCATTACGATCAGACCGCAAACCGCAGTCGAATTCCGAAATAATCAAAAGCTACTAAAATCGTCACTTGTTCGGTAGTCATTGATTGGTTAAATTAATGGACTTGTGAAGTATCCAATTAGGATTCCTTGCCGTTTAAATTGATTGAAAAACATTGGTTGTTCAAGTTGCGCTATTAATAACGATTATTTGTCTGTTTGCATAAACTAAATAAAAAGCCTTGCATGTAGAAGTTTGGTACCTCGTTGTCTCTGAATTCCATAACAGAAGTGCTTTAGCTACTTACTTTCAGTTCAGAGCAATGTATGTGATGTTGTCCATATTTATTCATTTATTTATATAAGTACAATAAATATAGTATAATTCACTTTACATGAGAAAACTATTATAACGTTTGGTTCATTTAATAAGTGCAAGAAATGCATCATACGTAAAAAAAGAAGATTCGTATATATCGGTATATAAGTATAAATAGTTTTGTTAATTACTGAATATAGCACAGACCTAGAACAAAAATATACAACTTCAAAAACTGACGCAGTAATCCAAAAATACCGCAGTAGAATTACCGAAGACAATAAAAATTCTTGCCACAAGACATCGAAATCTAAACTAAATTAAAAGACAGCCATTTTAAGAAAATTACCACTTTCGATAACCTAGAATGATACACTGGGATATTTATGACGAAATATTTCGAAGTTATAGCTTTAAAACGATCGCATTCGAAGTTAAAGAGCGAAGTTCGGTCGTTCGGGCCCCCGGGACTAATAATGAGCCTTCGATAACAGCGGCGGTTAAGTGTTAACTTGTGAAAGGATAATTTGTTATTTGTAATGTGACGAAGTTAATGATGTTTGAGGGTTTGATAACTCGCTTGGACTCTGAGCTTTTTAAATTAATAATTAATTTTTGCGGTTTAAAAATGCGGAAATGTTACAGCGCAGCAATACAAATAGCCCAAATAGTTTTCCTTCAATATGTTAAACAGATGTAAAAACATGTAAATATATTTATATTGTATATTATATACAGGGTGTCCGGTAAATAGTCCGACAAACTGTGGTGGCTGATACCTTAGGTCAGGTCCTATCAAATGAACACAACATATGTTCCCCGAAAAGTTACAGGTTTCGAGTTACAATCGATTTTCGGAAATTTTAGAATTTTCTACCTTGCATCAGACTTTTCCATTTTTCTTGCTGATTTATAGCTTTCGTAGTACTTTTTGTACATCAAATTAATCTTAAATAGTTACTCTACGCTTTAGTAAGTCTCATATTTATCTAAAAGAAGAATATATTGACAAAAAAGCCATTCGCTTAACAATTTTAACTTTTCGTTTTTGTTACTGCTCAACTTTGAACTGTAGTGGTGAAAAATAAATGTATGTAGGAGTTTTGTACAACAATCTTAAAAACTTGCTTGAATATTGGTGATTTTCTTTACAAAATTTGACAAAACAAGCTGCTGAAGTACAAATGGGCTTATTTGTTGAAATATTACTAATGTAAATCTGAGGAAAAATGAGACGTAACATAACGCGGATCGTCATTGTCCAGTGAAATAAGGTATTTTCTTCTAGCGACTAACTAGTTACACGAAATAATTGTGGCCAATTTCAATTTGGAAAATATGGAAATAAAAAAAAATGCTCTGTTATTTTTTTGCAAAGTTACCGAACCCTTCGTTAGCATGTCCATCTCCAACTTGACCGGTTTCTTAGAAGACCCAATCTTCGTAAATACATTCTAGGCAAGTTGAACAGGTTTGAGAAAATGGGTGCTAAGTGCAGTATGGGCCTAAAGTAAGAGCCTCCTCTAATGAGGGATACCAGGGCAGATGGATTGGGCGTCCAAAACCAGCTATTTCATTGTTATTGCATGAAAAATAAAGTGTTATAAAATCGATTTATCTAGTAAGAAAGTACTGAAGGAAAAGGTAACTTTACACTAAAACATGTTTTAATCTGGCATAGAGACTTAATGGCGAGAAGAAAATACCTAATTTCATTGTATAATGACGATCCGTGTTAAGTTACGTCTCATTTTTCCTCAGATTTACATTAGTAATATTTCAACAAATAAGCCCATTTGTACTTCAGCAGCTCGTTTTGTCAAATTTTGTAAAGAAAATACGCAAGTATTGTACCTTCCCAAAATCACCAATATTCAAGCAAGTTTTTAAGATTGTTGTACAAAACTCCTACATACATTTATTTTTCACCACTATAGTTCAAAGTTGAGCAGTAACAAAAACAAAAAGTGAAAATTGTTAAGCGAATGGCTTTTTTGTCAATACATTCTTCTTATAAATAAATATGAGACTTACTAAAGCGTAGAGTAACTATTTAAGATTAATTTGATGTACAAAAAGTATTACGAAAGCTATAAATCAGCAAGAAAAATGGAAAAGTCTGATGCAAGGTAGAAAATTCTAAAATTTCCGAAAATCGATTGTAACTCGAAACCTGTAACTTTTCGGGGAACATATGTTGTGTTCATTTGATAGGACCTGACCTAAGGTATCAGCCACCACAGTTTGTCGGACTATTTACCGGACACCCTGTATATAAAAATGAATCCCTATTTCCCTTGGTCACGGTATCACGCGTGAACGGCTGGACCGATTTCACTATTTTTTTTTTTGTTTGTTATTGTCAGGAGAAGGTTCTTATGAAAGAAAAAAATTGGAAAATTTCGCGGAATATTAGAAAATTTAAGAATACTGAACCACCGTATACGATTATTTCTAATCCAACCTAAACTTTTTTAATGTTACCTTATGACGCGTGACATAGAATTGACAGAATTCAATATTCATAGTTAAGACTACCCTACTTATTTACTTTTCTCTATGGTTAAGACAGAACAACGTCTGGCGGGTCAGCTAGTATGTATATAAATATATAGGTATTTCAGAGTAAGCCTAAGGTAATTAGGAAGTGCATACCTTAATACTTAGACGTAAAAGCTACAACTGAAAATAGCGTACCTTGACAATTAAACTAACCAGGGATAAAGTTGAAGTTAAAATGCCGTGTTTTTTTTTCAAAAACTTTGTAAACCTTGTTTGAATAAAAATAATACAAGAAAACGATAGGTCAACTTCTCTAAATATAGAAGCTAGAAAACAAACCCCAACATTATTCTATAATGTAATAAATACCGACCAGACTACTTAATAAAAGCGGAATTAATTTGAAATCGAAGACGAACCGAGAGTTAGTCAACTATCGGAATGAGGGTGCATAGTTGCTAGCGGCGGTCAGACAGTTGAATAGTTAGGTATCCTATAAGGTATCCTATAACCTTACTATAGGTGCTTCAGTATGGGCGCTTATTCTGTTGTACCCAAACTAACCCAAGATTTAAGTATTACTAATATTATTTAATTCTTTTACTTTTACATATAATTAAGAACCTCCTCCTTTTAAAGACAATTTAAAATGTCAAGCACACGTTATGTGTGTATTCATGTCTGAAATTTTGTTCAAACTTTGATAGCTCTACTATACGTTTGTCCTTTTCTAATAGTTTACAAATGAAAAGGACAACAATAGCCTAAGTAAGTTTAGTTCGTATGTAACAGAATCAGCGCCTTTGTACTGCAAATCCGGTTTGGTAGTTATACAGTTAGTTGTCGAAATATTCTGTGCGTTGTTTAGAAATTTGATTGCTATGTTACTGATATTCTGACAAGGAATACACTCGTATTTTGTTACCGAGTAATTCAAGTAACAAGCATACACATGTGTACAATATAGGTACGTAGTATATGGAACGTTTAGGAATTGTATATCCAATAATATTGGGAAACTTTGTGTTGGTTACCTTGCGTCTACAAATAAAGCAATGGACTTTTATTAAATTACTTATGAAGGTATTGTTTACGCTTGATATATTTTATTCTAATTACTTCAATGCATGTTTTACCTTATTAGGCCGTATCGTAAACCAAAAAGAAAATCGTAAAGTATAACTTTTACCCACAGTTGCAATTTGTCCTTAGTTTAGTCTTTTTAATTCCTTATAAAAGCTTTATATTTTTCGCTCGTTGTTGTTATTTAGTTTAACCGTTTCTCGGATAAAAAGAAAATCGAAGTCCCTTCAAAAAAAATCCTATAGGTATCTATCCTATCTTAGCGAAATATCTTCAAAATTCTGCTTACCTCGCCCGGGAACGTATGGTGGTCGATCTGGTGTTCTGATCCCCTGTTATCCTCCATGCCATAATGGAAGTAGATCTCCTCAAACTGGTAGCGGTAGGAGAGAGGACCTCCACTGATGTTGACCTGGTGCTTCGAGTCCTTTTCTACGCGGAACACCAGGGACTGGCCCGTGTTTTGGAGGACGCCGCTGACCTGTGAAGGAAATTGAGACTTGAGACTGTGGTATGTGGTATGTTTTTGATTGTCGTGCTGGAGTGAATTTCTGAACTGATTTGAACTGCTGGACTGATATTTTGAAGTTTTTGAAAGAGTTCTGATTTGTGTGAATTAAATACTAAACTATAATAGACACACAATCAAAGACGTTTACAGGGAATTCCACTTATCAAAATGTTGGTCAAGAACGAATCAGTTGTTGATTGGACTTTGAATCCAACTGATTCTCAAAACATCATGACTTATGATTTCGGTCAGAAAATATCCATATACGTAACTTTAAGATTCAATTGTACAAAAGCCATTTTGCCATTCAGTTACAGTTCTCTTCTTTATGTTTCATTAATCTATTCCTAAAACCAATCCATCTACTTCTCGACTTATCTAAAGCTGTAATCACAAAACAATAGGTGTCATACTACCAAATAATAATTAACATGAATTCGAGGCGTGATATCAAATGAATCAGCACCCCGCAGGGTGTAAGACTGTACAGTCGGCACCAAAATTGTACAAAATATATCTAACTTTTTGTTTTATTCCGTTGTGAGGTTAGTTTTTCAGGGTATGTACAATTTTTTTTCTTTTTCTGTGCTGATGCACTGTAGCAATATGCTTTTAGCTGCTTTTAATCATTTTTAGTTACAATTCAATACTTAAATCTAATATAACAACAAACAATTACAACTACACTAAATTAAACTTATATAAATAAATAAAACTAACACGCGCTACTTTTAGTTGATTGTCTCTTCAATTCTTGACAAGTATTATAAAATCACGTAGGTATATATTTTTTTTTTAATCGACTTCAACTATAGTAGGTTTTTGGTTCGTCTGTATGGTTTTTTCTTTCTTCTCTATGTTTTTTACGCGAAATCTATAATTGTAAACTAATTTAGAGAGAATGATGAGAACCTCAAGCGGCAGAAATATACCAACCTAGTTGGAAGTTATATTTTCGAGCCGTTTGGGGTTGAGACCCTTGGTCCGTGGGGTCCGAGTGCACACAGATTTTTTAAAGATTTATCCAAACGCCTGGTTGACACTTCGCGTGACCCAAAGGCTGGCTTCTACCTAGGTCAGCGAATAAGCATTGCCATACAACGTGGCAATGCTGCCAGCCTTTTGGGCACACTCCCAGTCGACAGCGATGTGGATGAATTTTTTGATGCCTTGTTTTAGTTCTTAGTTTTATTTATTTTATAATTCTTCTTATTTCTTGTGTAGGCTTAGTTTTTTATTTTTGTAAATATTTTAAGTTTAATTTCATCAATAAATAGTCCAATTGGCTATAACTAATTTCAAAAAATATTTTTGTCAAAGATAGGGTATATTTTAGAGGGGGTGGGGCCACTCATATAAACATTGAAGTCGGTGGATTTTTATGTGTAATTAAATATTGAATTTCAACAAAAACTTATACAATTTCGCTATGTTATGCTCGTGATTGTACCGTAGTCTGTAGGTATCAATCAATGGTCGCACCTTGATTAAAGCTCGGCAACTTATGCGCTTTGAGTGGTGATGATATATTGCTGGTTGACACGCGATGCTCATTGATGCAGAGATACTAGATGTGGCGCCTTTCATGTTTTAGAGGTGGGTTTTATGAGTGTAATTTGTTATCGCTTTTGATATCATTGTAGAACTGGTAGCTACTGAATATTTTTGAATTGTAGTATTTTGGTTTTATTAACATGCTATAAAACTAGGTATTTCACTTAATATTTTAATGTTTGCTGTCTTATCTAAGTTTCAATTTGATGAACATTAAAGTCAATAAAAAAATGTGAAAATCTAATAACTTTCTAGACCAATGCGTCTCATTTAAAATACTTATACAAAAAAGATACTCAAAATAGATAAAGTATTACATGTAGCTATTTTACATGTAACAAGATTAAATCAAGCCTAATATGTAAATTGAATACGAAAATAGTTAATCCAGTGACCTACGCTCGAAAAGTAGCACTCTCTATAATCAAAAGCCCATTCCAGTAACACGGCATCCGTGTTTTTCTATCGAGGGAGTGACTTTCGTAGATAGTGTTTATGTAAGAGATACCAAAGAACAATTTTCTTTAATAAATTGCTTTAAATTGCTATGGATTAAATATTTATGTCGATAAGGTTATAGACGCCATGGTAACTGTAACCTTCATGGTAAGGTCTCAGAAATCTATTTTGGAATTATTTCCTTTGTTTCGTGCTAAAGCACGAATAAAAAAAAAAATAAATAAATTTAAAAAATAAAAAAACCCGACTGCATAAAAAACACTTTAAATAAAAACTGAAAAGTAAAAAACAAGTTCAATAAGTCTAGAAGTATAGATAGCAATGTTACTGTCTCAGTCGGGACCCATAATGAATGATTTTAGTCTAGCTTATTTAATGGGTCCCGACTGTTACAGTAACATTGCTATCTATACTTCTAGACTTATTGAACTTGTTTTTTACTTTTCAGTTTTTATTTAAAGTGTTTTTTATGCAGTCGGGTTTTTTTATTTTTTAAATTTATTTATTTTTTATTTAACACTTTTTAGTTAAAATCATAATAAATTCACCTAGCGTACGGCATTCGAGTATGTATTTAGTGTGGATAAAGAACAATTTTTCACATAGTATTTTTTTTTATACGTTAATGATATACCATTTTGGAATCCTCGTTACAAGCCCTTTAATTTGATACCCATATTGTAGCAAACATATTTTTTTTATTTTCTTTTACCTCAATCTATGGCACCTCGTGGCCGCCATGTTGGTTTTTGTTTGGCGTGACATATCTAAGAACACTTGGGTAATCGATACGAATCCAACGATACCCTAATTATCGAAATCCATTCGGCCGTTTCGAAGATATGAGGTAATAAAGAATATTACACACATACATACATACATACATACATACATACATACATACAAGATACGCGCGAAAAACATAACCCTTCTTGGCAGTCGGGTAAAAAATGGACTATATATAATTTGATGGGCTCACTCGCCATTCGTTTAAGAGGTGTTAAACGCGATTTATGTTAAGTTATAGAATCAGGTGTTACTTTGCGGAAATCCATGACATTAAATGTTATGAAAGATATTTAGCTTTAATTCCGCTACCAAAATCCAAGCTTGGAAGCAGGATGCAGTCCCACCCTCCCGCCCTCATGCAATATGCGCACGCAGGAATGTTATGGAATGGATTTATGTTTTTTAACACCTCTAAAACGCTTTACCTAAACATTTACCAACAATATTTCTTTCTTAGGTTTACGAGAATTTAGTAAGACATTGAAATCAAACTATTTTTTACGGATTACATCGCGGTTTATTTTAGAATTTAGATCCCGACGCGCGACGTTTCAACATCTTTGCAGGTATCACGGTCACAGGCAGACTGATGACCATGATTTCAACATTCAACAAGAAATTATTTATTATTTTATTATGTTACTTGTGGTTTAACCAGCCTTTGAACCAGCCAGATTTTATGTATTTGTGTCAATCTAAGACTCCACATAGAAGAGCATAAACAGAAAGAAACTTGAACTTAATATGACAAAGGTAAATTAGCATTTATTGGATTCTTTACAACTGCCTCGTTGGCCCAGTGGTTCTAAGCGCAACTGCTACGCTAGAGGTCTTGGGTTCGATTGCCAAGTCGACCAAGGTGTTATTGGGTTTTTCTATGAAATTCTCAGTAGCAGGTCGGAGTTTGGATTTGTGCCCGGTTAGTGGCAATAGGCTCGCCCCCTATTACATGGGACCTAAACATGCCGGCGAACTGTGGGTGTACATTGGTACACCTCTGCCTAACCCTTCGGGGATACAGGCGTGATGGTATGTTATGTTATGATTCTTTAATATTTTACTAAGAAATAAATGGTTTAGTATTTAATCCAGTACGACACAGACTGAATTTGTTATTTAAATGTTAACGTTTGTAACTATATCATATAAATAAAGCATAAAAAAATTGTTTGTAGGACTATAAAAGTAGATGTTAGGTCTTAGTTTAAGTGCCCTAGTTCAAAAGAAATCTAATAACGTACGAGATATTTTCATATTAAAGATTGATGACTCTTTTTTATATTAAAGTGCTGAGTTATCGAAGTTAAAGTAAAATTGGGTCTTTTTATATGTCTTTTGACCTTGAAGGTTTTAAGCCTCATTATGGAAACCCAAATGGTATTTTTTCTCGTTATTTTTATTCTTGAATATTTTTACTAAAACATAAATTAAGTGTGTAAATTAATACAAGTTTTAAATGTTCGTAATGTGGTTTTACTAAATAAAAAAAATAGCACAAAAAGATATATTTTCTAGGCATTAAAATAAAAGCACAACGTCTTATTATTATTATTTCAGCCATGTTTGTCCCACTGCAGGAGAAAGGAATCCCTGTCTTTCATAACATTTTCAGTCTTGGGCCATTGATTTCCACGTTTTCGAAAAAAATAACGTTGAGTAATCTAATTTAAGCTGTCTGTAATGTACAGTAAAGAAATACATACTCGTATAAATTAGTAAACTTGTCCTTTTATAGTGACACGAAACAAATTTATAAGGGGTCCAAATAGTCCCACATATTCTTCGCTCTATATTATTTATATCACTTAATTTAAATTTAGATTAAAATTCTCTCTCTATATCTATATGATACTTTTGTCTCTTCGGAGGGTAGCCTGGTGATCTGTAACTCAGGTTTTATCTATCACAGACACCAGTCTCTATTTAAGGACCTAATTACTAACTGTACAATATTATGTGATGATGAGAAAATGAACATTTTTTTCATTTTATTTTTTTATTATTATTATTATATTGGCTAATAGTTATATTGATAATAAGTAACATTGTAAGTTTTATGTCACTATATAAATGACCAACTGAGTCTGATTTAATAAATAGAATTAAATTGAATATATTACCAGGCAAGCAATCTATCGGTTATCAGCCTAATAAATTATGTCCAACATAGAATATTAATATAGGACCTACCCAACCCTAGTCAGTAGTATGTTGCAAAAACGTTAGATCGGGCGATAGGCTATCGTGCCGCATACATTACCATCACATTGAGCTTGCAATTCACTCTAAGGCTCTTTATACACGAGGCGACACAAGTCTACGATATACGTCAACTTTCCAGGTAGACCAAGAGTGGTTTTATATATAGTTAAGAAATAGGCAACTGATATTTTGTGCCTCAACAATAGTACATTTACTATTATCTAAACAAAGAACGAGACGTACAGACTAATTTTATGGAGAACCGCTTCTTGTCGCAATACGTGTCCTTGTGTAAACGTAGTTTAAATATATAATCCTGCACGAACGCTTATTAGATATGCCTTTATATTCATGCACCGTTTAGCAATGTTTTCAACTATAATGGAAATTACATGTAACTGTTACATAGAAATCAATTATATTTCCGAGTAGGGAAGTGTGAAATAGATTATTGTTTGACGCTGGTGTTTGAAGTTATTGTAACTTGATATCGATTAGAATTAGTGCTTTGAAATGTTTTAGTATTTGATTATTGTATTGACAGAATTTTAATAACAAATCTTCAAGCAAAGTAGGTACGAAAGATTAGAGGCAAGGTCCAAAATTCAAAGACTTAATAATAAACAGATAGATTAATTGTATAGATAGTGTAATTTAAATTATAATTTAAATATAATATAAAGTTTCATTAGTTAAAGTTTAAAATTTATGTATTTTTCATAATTATAAATTTATCTAAAATTTTTGGAATATATATTATGCTTATAACAAAATTCGAACATCTTTATATATAAATTGTGAAGATTTTTAATTAGTAGAGCTTTTTCTGTTTTATAATTTTGCAAACTAAATTTTCTTTTTAGTTTTAGTAAGGCATTATGGTAATGTTTCTGGAAACCATGTTAGGTGGTATCGCGGGTAACTCACCATGTTTTAGCATCAGATTATAATTGACACACCCTGTACAATGTTAATAGGTTAAGGCTGTTCAATGTTCAGTCAGGGGAGAGTTCAATGACTTTTACATATAACAGGTAGTAGGTAGACAGATATGTAACCGCTAAAATGTTTTCCAGTCTAGTTTTGTTTGATTTTTCCTAGTATTGTGAAAGGTATACAAGGTGTTAAGAAAACCCTGTCCGATCCGTGAAGGTGTTTCTATCATGAATCTTCCAAATTTTATATTTTATTTAGGCATGTGATTGTGAACCCTATATCACCCTTTCGGGTTGGACAGGGTTTTCTTAACACCCTGTATAATCATAATATTATTGAGCCAGTGTAAAAGCCTCCCTTCTTCTACTTATTTTGGTCTTTTACGACTAATGTTGATCCTTCATACAGTAGCAGACTTGAATAGGGTAGATGACTAGGTATGAAAAGTCAAAATTTATTTAGTCCGCCATTTAGATAATCAAAATAATATAATAGACACATATTTTTTCTTTTCGCAAATAAATTACAAAATACGAAGATAAACCGCTGTAAAGTTCAGGAGTGGGGGCTTGTGACGTCACGGCTAGGTACAATTTGTACTCAAACGTGACGTCACGCAAGAATTGTACTCGCTGTATCTTCGTAATTCTTTGTTTACGGGACTAAACAAAAAATACGTGTCTAATATTTTTTTCTTATCTAAAAGATGGACATAAAAATAAAAATTAGTCATCATCCCTATTATTTGTCCCACCATCCACGCTTGCCTGTCGCAAAATCATTTGCGGGTAACTTGCACACACTATATGGTATTTTGTTGCTCCTTTATGATAGGACATTGAAGAGGATATTGCTTTATTGTATTACCTTATGTTTGTCGAACTGTATGTCCCGAAGCCATGGATCGAAGAGTAGTTTGTCAGGTTCGATGTTGACAGGGCTCTGTCTCCGGCCCTTGTTGCACATGCTCCATTGAGGGTTGATCAGCCCCCAAAACCCTGGACCTGAGAAAAGAAAGGAAGATTTTACTTTATTTAAAACAAAACAATAGCAACGAATCCCACTTTGTGGCGGTAGATGTAGACCCGAAAACAGTTATGTGTCTTGACACTTCATTGTCATTTAAATTGTGTGGAAATAATGTTGTGATTTCTCTACATTGACTGACGTATATAGAATTTACAGCCATTGGTAACACGAACAGTCGAACAGACTAGACCTAGTGGAGTGTTGAAAAATAAATTGAAAACCAAGCTATCTATACTAATATTATAAAGCTGAAGAGTTTGTTTGTTTGTTTGTTTGTTTGGTTGAACGCGCTAATCTCAGGAACTACTGGTTCGATTTGAAAAAATCTTTTTGTGTTGGATAGTCCATTTATCGAGGAAGGCTTTAGAATATATAACATCACGCTGCGACTAATAGGAGCGAAGCAGCAGTGAAAAATGTTGCAAAAACTGGGAAAACGATTCATTTTTGAAGGCTTCCGATGCGTGCTCTACGTAAACGGTTAGAGATACCTAAAAAATATGTAAGAATGAATTGTTCCTCTTTAAATGATCTAAAAAAATGTCCGCGACGGTATATGTCTATCTTTTAAGATTGACTCACTATAAACTTAAAACTTAAAATTTTGGTCGAAATTAATGCATTATTACCAATTATTGGCTAGAGTTTTATCAACATAATCTATACTAATATTATAAAGCTGAAGAGTTTGTTTGTTTGTTTGTTTGGTTGAACGCGCTAATCTCAGGAACTACTGGTTCGATTTGAAAAAATCTTTTTGTGTTGGATAGTCCATTTATCGAGGAAGGCTTTAGAATATATAACATCACGCTGCGACTAATAGGAGCGAAGCAGCAGTGAAAAATGTTGCAAAAACTGGGAAAACGATTCATTTTTGAAGGCTTCCGATGCGTGCTCTACGTAAACGGTTAGAGATACCTAAAAAATATGTAAGAATGAATTGTTCCTCTTTAAATGATCTAAAAAAATGTCCGCGACGGTATATGTCTATCTTTTAAGATTGACTCACTATAAACTTAAAACTTAAAATTTTGGTCGAAATTAATGCATTATTACCAATTATTGGCTAGAGTTTTATCAACATAATATTAACTAAAATTATAATTTACGCAGAAATATTTTTTTTTTTGTTTTTAAACTTCTTCATCGCGATCATAATAACAGAAATTAACGCGGACGAAGTCGCGGGCAACAGCTAGTTTAAATATAATGTGGTTGGTTTGCCTTTTACTACAACTATTATATGAATGTACTATCAACGAAACATCGTTTTCCCACTCTTTATTGGTATTTTTGTGACTCTGCTGTTATTAGAAATTATAGAAACATGAATGTCGGTAAATTAAATAAAAGCTTTTTACACGGTGTTCCTCTTCATAAAGTGGGTAAAATAATTATGTGATTTCAGTCAATCGATTACTTAAAGTATAATATATGATAGGGCCAGACTAATTAACAATGGCTCGTTAGTGTGTTGGATTTAAAACTGAAAAATTCTATATGATAAAATGAATCAGATATAAAATGATGCAAAATAATTATTATTTCGTGCTAAGAATTCCGGATGAAAAATACAAAATTTTCCAAATAATGCATTACTAAAGAAATTACTTATAAACGATGACGAAACCAAATTCGAAGGCATTTATTCGAATGGAAAAGCTTATTCAACCCTATAATAAACCGTGATATGACATTCAATAGGGGTTCGGGACACCGCAAAATTTGGTCGCCATAGTGAATTGAATCGTGCGTAATGTTACAGTAGGGTGTCCACGAGTTAGATGGATTGAGGACATCATTACCGTATCGTGTGGTGATAATAGAATGACCTTTATGTATGAGACGTGTTAACCCTAGCTTTTGCCCGCGACTTTACCTGCGTATATGAAATTTTTAGGGAATATAAATGTGGGCCAGAAAATACTCTTGTTTTTTTTTTAAGTTTAGATGGTATTGGTTTCTTAGGTTTACGCGAATGTTAGACATTGAAATAAAACTACTTTTTACGGATTTTTTTTTGCGGTTTATATTTAGATTTTAGGTCCCGACGTTTCGACACCTTTGCAGGTATCATGGTCACGGGCAGACCATGATACCTGCAAAGGAAGTTTAGATGGTGTAAAAAAGAGTGGATAAAATATAAGGTAAGGCTTATAGAAACCATCAGATCTATATTAGTCTAGTATAGACCTTATTCTCGAAAATTATATGATTTCCTATCTAAATTGTTACCTTAACGACTTATGTCATTATTTGTCGAATAAATAAATTATTTAATAACTATACTGTCACTTTATAAATAAATAAATGAGTCTTTTCGTAAAAAGAACTTATCCTAAATATATGCATGATAATATCGACGACCTCCGTGGTCGAGTGGCGTACGCACCGGTTTCAAGGTGTCGCTAGCTCTGAGGTCCCGGGTTCGATCCCCGGACGGGTCAATGTAGAAACCAACTTTTCTACATTGTCCCGGGTCTGGGTGTTTGTGGTACCTTCGTTGTTTCTGAATTCCATAACACAAGTGCTTCAGCTACTTACTTTGGGTTCAGAGCAATGTATGTGATGTTGTCCGCATTTATTTATTATATTATTTATTTATTTAATTTATGCTCATCATCATGATATAGATCACCTTCCGTGTGGTGACGGACCTAAAGAATACAAAGGTCACCACCCCATCTCATCCCGTGGGTGTCGTAGAAGGCGACTAAGGGAAAATTGAGCAGAGCCGAAAACCACTGCTTAGAGAAGGAAAACTCGAGACCAAACCCTATGCCAACCCGTCTGGCCAGCGTGGCATTAGTAGGCCAAAACCTCTGTATGAGCCCACACCACACAAAACGGCCCCCAGTTCCCGGTAGTCCCGCTATTCCCGGCCAAGGTAGCGGTCGCGGTAACGGCGGGACAGGGGGTGCTAGGAATCTCCGGGCTACGGGAGGCTACCACTACCTCAAAAAACTGACCCTGGCGACGTATAACGGACGAAGTCTACGGCTGGACCAACACCTCACCGAACTCGAGGTAGAATTGGGTCGCATAAACTGGCACATTTTGGGGTTATCTGAAGTCCGAAGACAGGGGGAGGACACGATAACCCTTGAGTCAGGTGACCTGTTCTACTACCGAGAAGGTGATAGGCCCTCCCAGGGCGGTGTCGGTTTCTTGGTCAACAAGTGTCTCACAAGCAGCGTTGTGGAAATCAGTAGTGTGTCGACAAGGGTAGCGTACCTCTTATTGAAAATCACCGACAGGAAGTTCCTGAAGGTGGTGCAGGTATATGCGCCGACCTCGACATACTCTGATGAGATAGCCGAAACCATGTACGAAGACATAGCGAAGGCACTACATGGTACCAGGAAGGCTCACTACAACGTTGTTATGGGAGACTTTAATGCCAAGGTGGGAGTACAAGAATGCGGCGAAACGAAAATCGGTCCTAACGGCGTGGGGCGCCGAAATCACAGAGGCCAAATGTTGGTCAACTTTTTAGAGTCCCAGGGGCTCTTCTTAATGAATTCCTTCTTTAAGAAGAAGCCCCACAGAAAGTGGACATGGCGAAGCCCCGATAATGTGACGAGAAACGAGATAGATTTCATCATCACGGACAAACGGCATATATTTAGAGACGTCTCGGTGATCAATAGGTTTAATACCGGTAGCGATCATAGACTCGTCCGAGGCTCTCTAAATATCAACCTTAAGGCTGAAAGAGTTAGGATGATGAGACCTACTCTCCGACCCACGCTGCCCCAAATAGCTTTAGGTTCCGATAAGTTCCAGTTGGAACTCCAAAATCGTTTCGCACTGCTGGAAACCACGGACAATGTTGACGAAAAAACCGACACAGTGGTCAAAACGCTACAGAATGTGTCTCGAAGGTTGTTCCCCGGAAAACGCGGTAATAGGGAGTCCAAGCTCTCACCCGAGACTCTCGAACTTATGAAGGAAAGACGAGAAACGCCGGACGCCCAGATGTCTTCGTCAGATAGGCGGTCCTTAAACCTGAAAATCAGGAAACTGACGCGACGTGACCTCCGACGCTGCAGCACTCGTAATATCGAGGCTGCGATTGAGCGAAATAGAGGCACCAAAGTCTTCGCTCAGCAATTAGGTAGACCCCATCTGGCGAAACTGAGGACCGGGGATGGCAGGACCGTCACCTCTAGGTTCGAGATTCTCGAGGAAATTGAGAGTTTTTATAGACACCTATATGCATCACGGGTGACTAAACCATCGAGACAAGGCGAAGATGACCACAGAGCCCCACTCACGCGCCATTACACCGAGGACATCCCGGATGTCGACCCGGGCGAGGTTGAGGCAGCTCTCAGACAACTAAAGAACAACAAGGCGCCGGGTGATGACGGAATTACAACCGAGCTCCTTAAGGCCGGTGGGACCACAGTCCTGAAAGAGCTAGCGAGTCTCTTTAATTCCGTCATTCATCAAGGCTTAACACCACAAGCGTGGAGCGGGAGTGCGGTGGTTCTGTTCTTCAAGAAAGGCGACAAAACCTTGCTGAAGAATTACAGACCTATCTCACTCCTGAGCCACATTTACAAGTTGTTCTCGAGAGTAGTCACTAACCGCCTCGCTAGAAGACTCGACGAGTTCCAGCCACCAGAACAAGCCGGGTTTCGAAAAGGCTTTAGCACCGTAGACCACATCCATACTGTTCGGCAGATTGTGCAGAAAACCGAAGAGTACAATCAGCCGCTGTGTTTGGCCTTTGTGGACTACGAGAAAGCCTTCGACTCCATCGAAACTTGGGCGGTTCTGGATGCTCTGCAACGATGTCGTATTGACTGGCGATACATCGAGGCGCTGAGATGCTTATATGACACCGCCACAATGACTGTCCAGCTCCATGACCATAAGACCAATCCGATCGAGCTGCGTCGGGGGGTGAGACAGGGGGATGTTATATCCCCAAAGCTGTTCACCAATGCGCTCGAGGATGTCTTCAAGACTCTGGACTGGACTGGACGGGGTATAAATGTGAACGGTGAGCACATCTCGCACCTTAGATTTGCCGATGACATCGTCATAGTGGCAGAGTCGCTGGACCAACTAAGCGAGATGCTGCATGGCCTGAATGGAGCTTCACGACGGGTCGGTCTTGGCATGAACTTGGATAAAACCAAGATCATGTTCAATGAACATGTCATGCCGAGACCGATATATGTCGAAGGATCGATGCTCGAAGTTGTTCAAGAGTATATCTACCTAGGGCAGGTCATCAAGCTTGGTAGAAACAACTTCGAGCGGGAAGTCGATCGGAGAATTCAGTTAGGCTGGGCAGCGTTTAGCAAACTACGTCGAGTCTTCTCTTCGCCTATACCGCAATGCCTGAAGACGAAAGTTTACAACCAGTGCGTCCTACCTGTTATGACTTACGGTGCCGAAACGTGGACATTAACGGTTGGACTAGTCCACAAATTTAAAGTCGCGCAGCGGGCTATGGAGCGAGCTATGCTCGGAGTCTCTTTGAAGGATAAAATTCGTAATGAGGTCATCCGACAAAGAACCAAGGTAACCGACATAGCTCGTAAAATTAGCTCGCTGAAGTGGCAATGGGCTGGCCATGTCTGTCGAAGGACCGATAGCCGTTGGAGCAGACGAGTCCTAGAATGGAGACCGCGACTCGGCAAGCGTAAGGTAGGACGCCCCCCCGCCAGGTGGACTGACGACCTGAAAAAGGTCGCTGGAGGGGACTGGATGCGGAGGGCGGAGGACCGGGTGTTGTGGCGCAAATTGGGAGAGGCCTATGTCCAGCAGTGGACTATGATTGGCTAAATGATGAATGATGATCATGATATATTTTTGAATGCTTTTTTTAGTACTCAAGATAATATTGTATTTTAAGTAACAAGTTACGTAACAGAAAAAAAAAAAATTGCATCTGAAAAAAAATAACACAAAAATGTATGTAATTTTTTTTGATTTTTCAAACTGAACAGCAATAATGCTATACTAGTGACTAGTCACTATTCTCAAAAACTCCTAAACTCCTAAACATAAAAAGAAATCTTCACAGCAACGTATAAGTGTGTCGAAATTTCAGGTCGATCGAACACTGACTATCCAATGTAATGACACGGGTGAGCGGGCATTATCATTAAGATGCTATCTCCGATCATTACCCGGGCGCCATTACCCGGATATGTTACTATGTGTTATATTTAGTGGCCATTGAGAATATGTGGCCGGGATTTGGACTGTGACATCATGTTGTATATTTTAGGTATGTAAGTGTGTGATGAAGAGCTAAATTTTAACGAGTTTGGAAAAGCAATAAAGGAAAAGAAAAGAAATAAAGGAAATAATTGCAACTAAATGAAGAAAAGAAAGGATTAAAAAAATGTTACTTTGTGTGATAATGCATGCGTTAATTTTCTTGAAACATTATGTAGGTTTAGTTGAGTTGACATTTCCTTTTCTAATTTTAGGATTCTGATATGATGATGATCTGAACTTATTTGAAACCTAAGGATAAAGTGCATGTCTACCCAATATTAATAATGACGCAATAACACTGAATTAGTTGTTTACAGGTATTCCACCAAATATTTAATGTACCTAAAAGCGCGAGCCGTCGATCGCTCTCACGTGTCACGATCGTTTCCTTTCGCTTGCTTTTTAAAAACAGTCAAAACTAAAGCTATCGAACTGCTTTAAGCAGTCTCCTATATACTCCCATGACCACCCCATAGGAATCTGAAGTTCACCATAGAAGTGCAGCTTGTACCAGTCGATACCAACTGCTCCAAGTAGTCCGTGTGCGCTCGCCCTTACAGTGACTAATGCGAACAGATAAGGACAAACCATAGATCACTTCCACACTATATCACATTCACACTTCATCATGACAATACTCATATCATTGACACACATTCAGTAAATCTCTGAGGTATTAATAAACAGTTAAATTATATTTTCAACAGAATTAACAGCATTAAGGCCGGCTGGTGCACTTATTTAATTAACGTGTTATCATTCAAATTGGAGCGGGCAGGTGACGCCGTATAAAACAATATGTCATGAATTAAATCCGATCTTTGGTGGAATACACATATCGTTCATAGTTTTCATAGGAACTCAGGTTCATAATTTCGTACATCTATAAATATGTTGCAGCATACCAGCATGATGGTAGATGTTATGATAAATAGCATAGCACGCAATTAATAAAGATAAATTTTTAATTACATATTATGTCGTCGCTCGCTTCGCTCGCTCTGTTGCAAGGTCACAATATCTAACCTAACCTAACCTATTGATCTCTGTCACAAAGTCGAACCTAACCAAGCAATGGATTTCTGGGCTTATGTCGGTTCTGTACTAAGTCGAGGGTTTGATATGCGCTCGACAACAAGTTGTCGGCGATCACGACATGATTTTTTTTACATTTACCATGCCTTAATGTAAATCCTAATATTTACCAAGTGAATGGTGGTAAAAGTAAGCATCTCAAACTTTTTCGGACATTAGCTTAGCTTGGGATCAGATAACCGTGTGTGAGTTGTCCCGGCATATTATTATTATTATTATTATTATTATTATTTATCAGAATTGGTAAATCTTAGGTTTTACTGGACAATCTTAAGATTTACCGTAGTTTGGGCTTTTACAGTAACATATACATGCATACATGTACGAACCTATAGAACTCATGATGGGTCTATTACTTTAAGGTTTAAATTAGCGACAAAGAGACATTTGAAAACGCCCTAAATTTAATTTTTCTTTCAGTATTCGTGTTAACTGTATGTAAAAAGCCGTGAGATGTTGTGAAAATGAAATAACATACGAAGGTACGTATTTGAATACATTATTAAATAAATACGTTTACAGAAATGCTAATATTATTGAATTGTAATAACATCAAACTCATCATATACTCATCATATATCGTATAGTGTATTTTAATAATTAAGGACACTTTGCCCTTGCTTAGTCTTTAATAATTTTGTAATATGATTATGATGTTAAAATTAACCGACAACTATTCTGAGCCTTGATAGCCTGAAACACAGGTTTACATAAACCTAGTTCGGGTGGTCCCTATATTTAAAATTAGTACTGTTTTTATTTTATTATTGCCTGTATGTATTAGCCTAGATTAACTTAGTTTTTTCCGATTGTTATTATTAAGACCGTTTTTTTTTACCTCAACTTCTGAGCCATTTTAATTACTTATTTCATGTGATCTATGTTTTTTAATAATTTTTTTTTTTTTTTATTTTTCTTTTTATCATCATCATCTCCCGAGCCTTTTCCCAACATGTTGGGGTCGGCTACCAGTCTTACCGGATTCAGCTGAATACCGTATTTTACATGGAGCAACTATCTATCTGACCTCCACAACCCATTTTTACTGGGAAACACAGTATCCCATAGTAAGACTGGTTGTCAGAATTGACTTAACGACTGCCAAAGATCTATGTATGACAGCCGGGACCTACTGTTTAACGTGCTTTCCGAAACACGGAGGGGTCTCGGTATGTTGCAAAAGGTCACCCATCCACCGACCAACCGCGGCGAGCGCGGCTTAACCTGTATTATCGGTCAAACCGTACGGCTTACACTTAGCCACGAGCCCCACGTAATTACATTAAACTATTTAAATATTATTCATTGCGATTTATAATTAATATTTAGCATGAATTCATATTTGAAACGTTGGATTCCGTGATTCTAAATATCTATTAACGTTATTTGATAATGTTCTGAAATATG
Source organism: Autographa pulchrina (assembly GCA_905475315.1). Classification (NCBI taxonomy): domain Eukaryota; kingdom Metazoa; phylum Arthropoda; class Insecta; order Lepidoptera; family Noctuidae; genus Autographa; species Autographa pulchrina. Next base: position 7,934,228 of record FR997775.1, read on the forward strand.
TCAATTTATTTGTGATAAGATAATAAGCGAACCATGTGTTTTGTGTTCCATTGTTGCATTGCGGAATGTACATTAATATTATGTTACTAATTAGATATGTGTAGTTTGATCATCTATGAATAATGTTATGGCGGTGATAAATGATAGTTTAATAATATACCGAGGTTTTTAACCCTAATTCAATGAAATGAAACATGAAATTATGACGTTTATAATACGTATGTTATAAAATAAATAAATAATAAATGCGGACAACATCACATACATTGCTCTGAACCCAAAGTAAGTAGCTTAAGCACTTGTGTTATGGAATTCAGAAACAACAAAGGTACCACAAACAATGTAGAAATGTGATTTTCTACATTGACCCGTCCGGGGATCGAACCCGGGACCTCAGAGCTAGCGACACCTTGCAAACCGGTGCGTACGCCACTCGACCACGGAGGTTGTTATACATGTATATGTATAAGGTCTACAAAATAGAAAAACATGAAAAACTACACACGAAACTACAGTCGAACATGTGACAAAGTTATATATTATTTAACACCGAAACCCGACAGATCTAAGACTAGTCACTCAGTACCTAGTATTTTAACTTAAACTAATACATTAATAATAAATATAATAATCCAGCCTATAAACGTCCCACTGCTGAGCACAGGCCTCTTCCAATATAGAGAAGGCACGAGCATTGATCACCACGCTTGCTCTCTGCGGATTGGCGATTTCAGATCCCAAATTTTGGAATCCAGGTTTCCCCACGATGTTTTCATTCACCGTTTGTCAGAAGTGTCTTAGAGTAATTAAGAAAGTACATAATATCAATACGTGCTCAATACAACCATCAACAACCTGTGAAGAAACCATATCTGTGCACAAACTATTACCAAAGTTATAAACAAAACATTTACAAGTTATAAAAAGTGAACGTTATAAAATTTCTTTGTCTCCGAGTTGAAGTGTTATGACCTTTGGACTTGTCATTAACACCCGTCGTGATTCCACAAAGTTACTCCAGCAGAACACTTATTTCCCGATCATCATTAAAGCTCCGGTAGTCTAGAGGCGTTAGCCGCTGACTATACAACGCCACGACGACAGGAGTCCCGAGTTCGAGCCCCGCAATCCGCATCACTTTTTGGAAGTTACGATTAGTTAATATTTCTAATATTGTTACTCTCTACTGTTTATTAGTTGCGGACGTAATATTGACTAACGCCTAGATAAACAAATCTACCTGCGAGAGAACATAATATACACGGAGCTCAAGTAATACTGGACAGGTAACTAACTTTAACCGACAAGACGTACGACCACCTTAGTCTGACCTCTACCTACAACCGACCGTTTTTCGATCACTACTGCGTTGCCTGCGTACTTGCACACTGCACTTTGTTGATATCTTTTTTGATAAAATGCCGCTTCAGCGCTCACCGCCGCCCTCGTCGCAGAAGAATGAAATGCCGCCGACTCCTACGGCAGCTTTCAGTACTCCCCAGCCTATGCTCTATACACCACACAGCTCTTCTGAGCCGAGTCTGAACTTAAATACTGATTCACCATCTAATGATATCTCAGCTGCTATCACATTCCGCAATATAAAACGTAAACGAGTGGAAGAGGAGGAAGATTGCAGATTATCCACTTTCATGTCCGACATGAAGGAAATGTTTCGCCAGCTAAAGGAACAGCAGGAAGAGAAGTATGATAGGTTATACTCTTTGGTGGATCAAATCCGTGAAAACGTAGATATGATGGCTACCAGATTCGATGTGCTGACCTCTCGTGTGGAGTTTCTGGAAACTGAACGTAACGAAAACGTGGCATACATAAACAAGTTAGAGTCTAAACTTGAATACTTTGAGCAAAGCGCTAGGTCAACTTGCCTAGAATTTCGTAATATCCCGGTAAACAAATCAGAAACTAAGGCTACTTTGTTAAATACTGTCAAAAATACTGGTAGCATTATAGACATGGAAATACAAACAAATGAAGTACGGGATGTCTTTCGTATAAAGTCGAAAGACCCGGCTAATAAAACAATCATTGTAGATTTCACCACCGTTCTTCGAAAGGAAGAATTTCTTTCCAAATTCAGAAAACACCAAAAAGAAAGCTTCAAGCTTACTACAGAGCATCTCAAAATCAGTGGTCCTGCCAAACCAATATATATTTCCGAGAACCTGTCAGCAAGGAACAAAAGGCTCTTTTTCTTAGCACGTGACGCTGCGAAATCGAATGGCTACAAATTCTGCTGGGTCAAACACGGCAAGGTTTTCGTCCGAGAAAGGGAGGGCTCGAGGCATTTTGAAGTCAAGTGTGAATCTGACCTTAGTAATATTCTGAAAACTACATGACTATTCTTTGCCTCAGCTCATGCCACCTCATACATGTATAAATATATAGTTTACTCTTTGTTGTCACTTTCAAACTTATTTGACAGAATGGTTGTTCTTGTTATCTTTAAATGTATTTTTGTAATCGGCATCACGCACACTTCACTTACTATTACACAACACTGCAATTTCACACATACTCGACTGACAATACTAAACTTTTTACACAAGCTATTTACTTCCATTTTTTCACCTATGGTATCTTATTATTCACATTTACACCAAACCTCTTATAACCTCGTGCGGTCTAATAGAACTCACTGTATATATGCACTCTCTTTGCTTTCCCTAGTATGCTACGTCCCTCTGTTTAAATTTTTTATTGCTAAATGGATGATTTAAACATCATAAACACCGAGATGGAGCAGGTTTCTGTCTCCAAATCATTCGTTTGCTCGCCTGAATTGAGTCATAACTACATTAATTCATCTTCTGCGCTAAAAATTCTTCACGTAAATATTAGGAGCATAAGTTGTAATTTCAATCATCTGTTAGTACTTATTACTAGATTAAAGTTCTCACTAGACGTTATATTACTGTCCGAGTGCTGGCTTAGCAAATGTCCTAATATTCCCACTTTACCTGGGTATGTCACCCACGCATCCTCTTTTAGGAACCAGAACGAAGGTGTTGTTGCCTATACTAAAACTGGGTTAAACTGTTCTATGGAAACCCCGTCTTTTAATGACGCAAATTGCCTGGTCCTTAAATTTTCCAATAAGTTTGCAGTTATCGCGCTATATCGTTCCCCCTCGTATAGAGACGTATCGCCCTTCCTTTGTAGTTTGGATAATCTATTAAGCCAGCTTGCAACATACAAATCTATTGCGCTAATTGGAGACATAAATATAAACATCGAGCCGAGTAGTCTTGACTCAAATGCTGACGAATATTTAAACACTGCGGCATCACACGCCATGCTTCCAGCACATACCCTCCCTACCAGACTCAAAAATTGCCTTGATCACGTTTTGCTGAGAACTTTCTACACAGCCACTACCCTGATCCTTGACAGTCCCATAACCGATCATTTACCTGTACTTCTTTTCTGCAACTCGAATGTGGCTGTTAAATTACGAAAGAAAACCATGTCAAAAATAGATATACCAGAGGTAGTAAACGACATTGAAAATACAGATTTTTCTCCAATTTTTCAGTGTACTAATCCAAACTTAGCGGCTGAACTCCTTGTCTCTGTCTTGTCTACCTCCATTAAATCTCACAGTCACTCATTAGTAATTCCCAGCAAAATGCGCATTATAAAGCCTTGGATTACTCCTGGTATATTGAGATGTATACGACATAGGGACAAACTATATAGGACCTACCTGAAAAATCCACAAAATGACTCACACAAAATAGTCCTCCACCGCTATCGGAATTACTGCAATAATCTTCTAAAAAAATTGAAACAGGACTATGAAGCTTCCGAATTCCAAAAGGCAAGGAACAACCCAAAAGCGACATGGCGTCTTGTTTCGCAAGTAGCGAACCTAAATCGGGGTAACAGAGAATCTGCCTCGGAGTTGCTGAAATGCTGTGGTGATCCCACCAAATCAGTTGACGAGGTTAATCACTACTTCGCTAGTGTCGGCAGTAAACTGGCTTCTAAAATCCAACAGTCTGCTCCTCCCACAGTCAACTCAGACACTCAAGCTGAACCTATAGGGCTAAGCTCAGTCCAGCCTTCCCCATCCGGCTCAATGGTTCTGTATGACGTGGATAGTGAGGAAATACACCAAATTATCATTAATTTAAAAGACAAATGTGCCATTGGTTATGACGGTATCCCAGCAACTATTATAAAGGCCACTAGGCACTCTATCATCCCCCCTTTAGTGCACATCTTTAATTTGTGCCTTTCCTTAGGTGTTTTTCCGGATGTCTTTAAAACCGCAATAGTTCATCCCATATACAAATCTGGGGACAGGAACGGTGTCTCTAACTATAGACCTATATCTGTTCTTTCAACTTTGTCCAAAATTTTCGAAAAAATAATTAACGTTAGACTTGTGAAATTTCTTACAAAAAATCATATTTTAGCACCCAACCAGTTTGGCTTCAGAGCTGGAAAATCTACAGATGATGCAGTTTTGGAGCTCATAGATACCATAATCGCTCATCTAAATAATAAGCAAAAAACCGTTGGCATCTTCCTGGATTTATCGAAGGCTTTTGACACCGTTTCTGTTCCTTTATTACTCACAAAGCTGGATAGCATTGGAATTCGTGGTATTGCTAACAACATCTTTCAAAGCTACCTAACAAAACGCAAACAGGTAGTAAAAATTGAAAATTTTACCAGCAAGGAAGAGGAAGTTACTTTTGGTGTCCCTCAAGGTAGTGTCCTGGGACCTACCCTCTTCCTCATTTACGTAAATGGACTATGCCAACTATCCCCTCCAAGCTGCAGGATCGTAACTTATGCCGATGACACGGCGCTTATAATACATGGTAAAGACTGGTCTGATACCTTCAATAAAGCGGAGATGGCCCTCAGCGTGGTAATGTACTGGTTAAAAACAAACCTGCTCACGTTAAATATCACTAAAACCAAATTCATACCCTTTACCCCAGGTATTTTAAGTCAACCGCCCCTTTCCCTTAAAATTAGAGCCCACAGTTGTATGCAAAATGACTTCTCTACCTGCAACTGTATACCTATTGATAGAAGTGACAATATCAAATATCTCGGAGTATTCATAGATAACTTATTAAAATGGAAAAAGCAGATCGATTCAACAGTAACTCGCGTGCGAAGATTAATTTATATATTTAAAAAACTTAGAGGGGCTGCTGACTTCAAATGTCTGATATCTGTGTACCTTGCTCTCGGTCAATCAGTCCTCGGGTATTGCGTTACCGCGTGGGGTGGAGCGCATAAAACTACCATGCTACGTCTTGAAAGGGCACAGCGAGCAGTACTTAAGGTCCTGTCAAAAAAACCAATCCGCTTTCCTACATCAGACCTCTATTCACTTTGTAAGGTCCTCACTGTCAGGCAGCTTTTCGTTTTACAGACTATCCTTAGAAAACACAATCAGCTTCACTATAACCCAGCCTACAGTACATCAAGGCGCCGGGCTGACAGAGTATGTAATTATATACCTTGTAGAACAGCAGTAGCGAGAAGACATTTTAGGTTCATCAGCTTCAAAATGTATAACAAAATAAATAAGGTCCTAAATATTTACCATTTACCTCGTAGCCTCCTGAGGAGGAAGCTGACTGAGTGGCTGAAATCATTATCATACGATGCAACCGAGGGAATTGTGGAAACTAAATAGCACTTACACAGACACACACATAACTGTCATTCACGTAAAACCCTGCTCACTTCGCACAAACATTCGCTTACACACACCTACACACCCTCTCACACACACACACACACCCCCTCACACACACACACACACCCTTACACACACACACACACCCTCACACACACACACACACACACAATGCCGTTTTATGTTTTCTACCTAAGCTATTTTATTAGTATTTATTAGTTTTTTGTTCTTCCCTTTAAATTTATTGTTTTGTCTAATTCTGGAACAATTATCTCTCCTGTTTGGATGGGCGCTGATAGCTGCGACTCAGTTTTTAACTTTTGTAGCTATCATCGTTTTCTTTGTAAAAAAAAAAAAAAAAAAAAAAAAAAAAAAAAAAAAAAAAAAAAAAAAAAAAAAAAAAAAATTACTAACCTGAAATTCCATCGTACGTCCACCATTCTTCCCAGCTCCCTGATATATCTGTAACAACAATTAAATAATTAATTTACTAAAACTTTACAATGGCCATTCAATTCTGGGCTCACTCGTCATTGTAGTATTTACATTATTTTTTTAAAGTGTACCATCTGGGACGTTTACGTAAACTGCTTAAACTTTACGTAACCGTGCAGCACGGTCCGTGCTTTTAAAATATATTTATATCATAATATATATAATTTTTATTTATTCTATTCTCTGATTAAATGGCAGCACCTCTGAAGTAGGTAAAGCGATATATGCCAAAAACTCTATAATTTTAAATTCGATTAACAACTGCCGGAGATACTGCATAACATACAAAATAAACGTACAATTGGATTAAGAACCTATTGGTTTTGAAATAAGGTATGTTTTCGGCTTACCTTTGACAGAAACACAGAGGAGAGTGAGTATGAAGAGCGAACATTGGTGCATCGTGGAGATGCCGCCGGTCACACCGGAACACTCATTTGGCTCACACTATAGCTGCAACAATACAAACAATAATTATAACCAATATTATATTTGTAGGAATAATGTAAGGCTATATATTATTATACTCGTATGTACAATATTATTCAATAGGGTCTAACTAAGTATAGCCGTTATTAGATCAGAAGTAGAAGAAGGTAAATCATAGAAAACAGGCTGAAATCATGTTCAAGAAACAATATTTTATCTATTCTCAATTCTTTATTGCACACCATAAACTACGATAGTAAATATCGATAAGCACACTTATATAATAATATAATTTACAATTGATCGTTCGAGGCTGAAAAAATAGGAACTCTACTGTTCCCTATGAAATATTGGCTCTTCGTAACAGAAATAAAAACCGTAAAAAATCCATAATTATTTTAAAAATCGTTACATGAACATACAATCACGATAAATTCCTTTATTTTTAATTACAGACAAAAACTATCGGGTCGTTGCGCTCGCATGCCACTTGGTCGTTAGCACCGTAACCTCATATTTGTCTTTAGTTAATAGCAACAGTTAATTGCAACTACTAATCCATGTCAACATAGCACTGAGAACATTATTTACTTTAGGTTTTTTTACTTTTCGAAGGTTTTAGGTATTAATATAATAATAATACCGGCCTATAAACGTCCCACTGCTGGATATAGACCTCTTCTCATATAGAGCAGACGAGCATTAATCACCACGCTTGCTCATTGTGGCTTGGCGATTTTAGACTCCAACTTTTGGAATTAGGGGTCCTTACAATGTATTCCTTCTTCATTTGTCAGTATTATCTAAAAATAATTAAAAAAATACAAATAACTTGAAAAAAGTGACATTGATATTTACTTGCTTTTTGCATACAAATCCGTTCATTGAACCGCTAGGCCACCAGAACTTTTCACTATCGTACTCAAGCTAATATTCTTCCTTCCATAATATATTTAAAATTATTATATTTATAATTGTATAATAAATATTTACTTCTTTAAATAGTTGTTGCTATCTTGTCTAAAACCTGAATTTCTTTATATTTTCAATTCGAATGACCTTAGCACTCAATTTCGTTGCATAATCATGTTCGATCATGAAAATCATCATATCATCATCTCATCATTGCCAAGTTGAAATAAATGTCAAAAGATGTCATAGTCAGTAAGTCTCAAAACCTTAGACTATAGATAACTATAGACCGATAGTATCGCTGGTTTTCCTTCGTGCCAAGCGAGAGCACTTTTTGTCTGTATCTAGTACATTCGTTTACTGATTTAAAGTTATTTTTCGAGCAACGACAGACTTATATGCGAAAATATCGATGGTTTCGACATTGTTAGGATAATATTAGGGTTTTAGATAGTTTTATTAAAACGGCGCATCTCCATCTTGATACAAAATTTACGATAAAACTAGTTCATACTAGTGCTCACGGTTCATACACTGATAGGCTCACTCTTTAGTTTGTTATATATACTCTAAGCTCAAAACCAAATAAAAAATTAAATTATAAACCCTAAAAACCTAATTATCCTATACAAGTTTCCAAAAGATTCGCTTGAAACCCATCAGTGTAACGATACAGCATCGTACAAGGAAATTAGGCTTTTTATCTGAAATTCACATCTGTGTAGATAAGCACATAGACGATCTTAAGCTTTTTCTAATTATCATTGGATGTCATTCTTGGGATTAAGTTGGTACTCCTGCTTATCTGACATAATTAAGGGTATAATTACGTAGGGTGATCACTAACAAACAGTAATCTGATGTGGATTGCGACAGTTCTTTGTTATTTTTCGTGGAATACCCTTGCTATTTATTATATAAAAAATATACTACTATACACCAATTTTTAAAAATGTTCTTTACTGAGCCAGCATATAAAATAGAAAATTCATAGGTCACCTTTGATCGATGTGAAGTAAAGACTTAAGTACACTAAGTACTTTTGAACTTGTTTACTTATTTTTTTTATAATTAATTTTGTGTTCTAAATAGTTAAAAATTGTATGTCTAATTTATTTCGTAGCATTAAACTCATTGCACATTGAAAACGTCTCATAAACGTATATGAGCTTTCAAAATAAAACTATAAATATTTCTTCCAGAGATTTTTCCCTGCTTACACTACACACCATAAAATATATACAAAGTATAAAAAAAACATTAAGCACTAATCATAAAAACAACTGCTAATAAAAATCTTAACTATCAATTTACAACCCCTTAAACAAAGAAAAACATCGTAATCAAAATGTACCGCAAATCTTAAGTCTGCAAGTTGGGGTGCAATGTTCAGTCGTTAGCCCAGCCCACTTCCGGTGTAACCCGATGGTATCTACTTCCGGTGCTCAACAGCCACCCTTTAACGAGCACAGCTATCATTTGAATCCATTTGTGTGGTAACATAGTAATGTACATTGTTCATGAATATTAAATACACAGACGTTTTATCTGACAAAGGACATTATTAATATTGATTACATATTTATTGTAAAGAGCATACCATCACGCCTGTATCCCCGAAGGGTTAGGCAGAGGTGTACCAATGTACACCCACAGTTCGCCGGTATGTTTAGGTCCCATGTAATAGGGGGCGAGCCTATTGCCACTAACCGGGCACAAAACCAAACTCCGACCTGCTACTGAGAATTTCATAGAAAAACCCAATAACACCTTGGTCGACTTGGGAATCGAACCCAAGACCTCTAGCGTAGCAGTCGCGCTTAGAACCACTAGGCCAACAAGGCAGTCTATTGTAAAGGAACCTTTTAATTTTATGGAAGAGGAGTTCTATGAAATTTATGTATGACCACCTCTAAAATATACTTTAAAAACACTTGTTTTATAAATAGGCGAGGTCGCCACAACCTATTACAATATGTAACAAAGTATCCCATAGTAAGACTAGTGACCCAAATTTGTCGTTGTTTTTTAACCAACTTCGAATGGAGGAGTATTTTATTTTACGACTTGATTTTTATGTATGTTTGTTATGAGATATCTCGGGCAATTGTGGATCGATTTCAAAATCATATGAATTTGTAACCGATGAGGTATTTTCTGATAAGGTCACGCATAACTATTATTGTTTTTTCCTCTTTTTCAAAATTACATTATATTTTGTACCTGAAACTCCATACATGCAAGACTACCTATTAAATCACTGAGCAACTATGCCAACAACATCACAAAATAGAAAATAACAACTTAGCATTAAATGAACTAACTGGTCCAGAACATTGAATTACGCTGTAATTTTGGTAAACGCATGTTAACCAGAGCACGCAGTGTTTAGTGGTTATTCCCTCAGTAATTAACCCATTTAATTGTATTTATAACAAATTCAACGACATTGCAAATTGATTTATTTAACGCGGCCTTTTTCAAAACCTGTTTGCTAATTTTTGACGACCTCCGTGGTCGAGTGGCGTACGCACCGGTTTTCAAGATGTCGCCAGCTCTGAGGTCACGGGTTCGATCCCCGGACGGGGGTCAATGTAGAAAACCACTTTTCTACATTGTCCCGGGTCTGGGTGTTTGTGGTACCTTCGTTGTTTCTGAATTCCATAACACAAGTGCTTTAGCAACTTACTTTGGGTCCAGAGCAATGTATGTGATGTTGTCCGCATTTATTTATTTATTTATTATTATTTAATTAAAAAAACTTATTATGAAATACACTTGATTCTTATTGATGAATTATTATTTTGCTTATGTGAACTAAACTTAATGCACTGTATAGTTTATGTTTATTTTGTTATCCTACAAGTACCTACAACTAACCTGTATATACTAATTCTCTTAAATATTACTTATAGAACTAAAAAGACAAAAATCATAATAATATTCATAATTATGCTGTATAATCAAATGCAAATATAATAGTTACCTAAAAACAAAATCTATCGATTCAAAATCCCCTCAAACATAAAGGAAAGTAAGCAAATATTATTGGCGCGTATTGCCAGACAACAGTTACAAATGGCAGACTTGGCGCCAGACAGTCTGGCGACAAGCTAAGAGGAGCCAGGAGTTGGCAATCTCTTTTAAAAACAAGACGAATTGGCATTTGGTTGCTGTTTTGTGTAGCTTGCATAAGTATAGCAGAACTTGTATTGGAGTAATGTTTAAGGGCTGTTTAGAAAAGGGTTTTTGCTTAATACATACATATGCACCTTAATTAAGTATATTTAATAATAAATTGACTACTTTAAATACGATACCTACAGACGTTTCTTATTCACGAAAATCCAAAAAAGTGGTGTAATTACTTGTTTTCTGATAGTGATAAACAAAAATTGACCAAACTCATACTGTACCTACCAATAGTAATTAATACATAAAACTAGTTTGTAAAAATGTCTTTTTTACGAAGATTATATAGTTAGTGATCTTAATTATAAAAAAGCAAGTTTAACTTTAGGAAAGCAAGGCACTTCTTGATTTATGTTTGTGTAAACAGACGAAATATTTAAGGTAGTCATATCATACATATATACATGTATAAATATAACAAATGGCTCATTAAACACAACATATTTCTCAGCGAAGAAACGGTACAATGAAAAAATACATTTGCAGAAATCGTAAATCTAAAGTAAGTTACAGGGCTTTCGATTTTAGACCTTATGTCTTGAGGAATAAGTTTGAAAGTTAGTTTATTGTTTTGCAAGGTCGTTAATAGCGTTTGCAGTTGTTGTTTCGGGCCACGAAAATAGCGAGATCTGACTAATCTAATCAAGTAATTGAGTAACTTTTTGTTTTGACGCACTCTAAAGACTAAAGAGAATTGTGGTTTTTGCTGGAGGAGCAAGTATACTCACCCCTCAGCCTTACTAGGACTAGGGGGGTTTCAGAAGTAAATTAAGACAAATACCTACTATGAGTTGTCCATGCTGTAAATTTCATCAAAATCATTCCAATAGAAAGCGGGTAAAGTTGTAAAAAATACAAACTTTCATCTTCTGAATAAAAATACTTGTGCGATGTATTGACTATTATCAAATATAATAGTCAATATTCAGACAGTCAGGTTTCTTAGAATTTACTATTTCGCAAATTATTTAATAATATTCTACCTACTAAACTAGCGCTATTTTTTTTGCTATCTTCTTGATTGTATAATTTTTGCTTTCTGTTTTAATTTATATAAATAAATATAGGTGCATAAATAATAACAGTTGTAGTTTATAATGTTACTTAAGTACGTTATGTATAAAAACTATATTTATTTATTTATTAATAATTTGAATTATCTAGATATGATTCAACGCTTGTATTATGTACATATTTTATTTATTAGTGAACTATTTACCGCTAACTTAATGGCCCCAACGCAACCGGAAGTTAACATCGGTTTGTAGACAAAGCTCGTTGTTTACAGGATGTGGGGTGTATCTGAAACTTGCTGTTGACGTAACTAACCGTAACTGTAGGCTTTTTTACGTGAATACGTTACGTGATGATGTGAATGCTTTCTTACATTGTTGCTGAAATATTTTGTAGAGGTAATTTTGTTAATGGCATGCATTTTGTGTTACACCCTCGTACTTTGTTCTAATTTGTAACAAACAAATTCAAAATAGTTTTATTTCGGACAGACCTTTTTAGGCTCTTTCAAAACGGTAAATGACTCTATTTGCAAGATGTCATTTGAAAGGAAAATAACAGGCAAAACACTCCATTTTAAAACTAACCGAAACTAACTAAACGATGCGTTGTGTTTAATGTAGGAATAATTTAAATGTTAATTTATGTTATCACAGCACTTAATTTTAGATACTTATAAAAATAACCATTCGTATTATGAAATGGCAAATGGCCTTTACACTACTGCACACAATGCAATAAATCAAGCACTATCTTTTTAGTTCTGTCGATGTCTTTATTTTAATCCCAAAAGGCGATACATGACTATACGTTAGTTATATAACATCTACATCAAACACAAACACAGATCCACAAACATTACCAACAACAATCAATGTTCAGGCAACCCTAATGCGTAAATCAGAAGCCCAATAACATCTCAAGGGAAACCAGCCAAACTTCCTTCCATACATAATGTAATACAGTACCGCAAAGACCTCAGTCACTTTCAATCATAGAGTAAAAAAAATCAATGTAGAGTTCGCATTTCAGACTATAAACACTAGGAAATAAGATGATCTAATTTCACCGTAAATATACTGTCAAAGTAGAATGTACTTTTTTATTCAAACAATCTGAAAACTTAATAATCTCGGAACCATCTATATCTATATACTTATAATAAATCTGTAGAAGTGAAAATTCTGTACAATGAAAATATCAAAAAAATAAATGGCGGGGGGTGTTACTAGACCGACACCGATACCCAAAAGTGTAAAAAAATTTTTTTTTGTCTGTCTGTTTGTTCAGGTATCACGCAAAAACTACCGGTTTGATTACGATGAAACTTGGTATAATTATTCTTTATTATCCTGGGCACCACACTGGGTAGTTTTTATCCCGGAAAAGTATAAACAATAAAAAACAAACTTAATTTTGCAGTTAAAAACTCATTGATAAGTTTCGTCATCCACGCGAACGAAGTCGCAGGCACAGCTAGTTTCCAAATAAATTTCATTGATAACCATCGAAACTATTTATATTATTTACTTAGCTTATGCACATACACATGCTTTTATCCAGAAAGCATAAAGTAATTTTATAACACCTGGGAGATAGGGTAAATACGCTAAATGTCGGCCCCTTACGGATTTTCTAACTTTGGAATGCTCTGGCTGCACCAGTTTGCAACAAAGGATAGCTTGTGTTGCGGTTTTAGACAGGTTGATAAATCTATTTTATGTTTTTAGGCATAAATTTGACTTTTCTACTAAAATAAAAAAGGATTAAGGTTTAGATGCGTTGAAGACGAAAAAACCCTTAAGTCGGCCGTTCGCGGCCTATTGTCGGCGGTGTTTTTCCCAAATGTCGGCCGGATATAGGGTGTTTAAAATTAAGACAATGAAAAATATAATCAACATGATTTATTTTGGCAGGAGCATACATTTGTATTTGTCTTAGGGTAATTTGTTTAAAAGTTACTATAATTATAACTAAGTTAAACATCGGAATAAATATAACCAGCAAATTCCAAAAAACATTTTTCAATTGTATCCCAAACCATATTTAGCTATCATGAATAATATACATAATTATGTCTTCGATACTGTCAACTTCTACATCCAAACTTAACCTATTTAAAATGTTAATAAATTTTTGTATTGGTTACATAACATATATTCAATTTCGAGAAAATAAGTTTGATAAATAAATTAAAAATGACTACCCACACCATCAATGAAAAAATACAAAAGTAATCAGCCTGTATATTAGCGTTCAAATTCGAGGCTGGCCGACATTACGATATTTAATATATTTAAAGTCGGCCCCTGTTGTGTGTGCCTCATTTCTCGACATTCAACTAAGATCACCCCGGCCGGTATTTAGCGACTAAACGTAAAATATATTTATTAACCTATTAAGCTTTGCAAATACTCCTATTAAGCAAATGGAATTGGTAGAATTGGAATTTGTAAAACAGACTGCATTTACTTTAAGTCGGCCCCGGCCGAGAATTCGGTTTTAAGCCGAAACTGGTATTCTAATGGCGGCCTCCTATTTTTCATTTAAAATAATACGAAAAACGTTAAAAAAAACAATGTCAAAATATAGTAAAAATAACTTTTTAGTGATAACAAAGCTTAAAACAAAAATAAAGAAACGTCTTACCGTTGTAATATCAATCCCCGAAGCGTGGGTATTCTCATCAAGTAAGCTACTTTAACTAAGAACTTGACTCTTCAACGGCGCGATCGCTGCTGACGCTCAGTGTGTGAAGACCGGGTGACGTAATAGGATAGTGACAGTTTGTGCGTATAGAATATGAACTTAGGTTGCAATTCGAGTAGTAAAATTACCACTTCATTACCCTTGGAACGAAAGCAAGATAAAAATGTGCAGACGGCCGACGATTGGGGGGGGGCCGACATATGGCGTATTTACCCTACTCTTGCATTTAATTCCGACCAATTTTTTTTGGACGTGTTTGCATTCTCTTGAATACACAACAACCGCAATTTTTCTAAAATATTATATGTCTATTTGAAGAAAATAAATTAAATAACATTTTTTTTAATAATACTAATAGGTACTTAATCCCATGTCTGCTAAACTGATGTAAGTAGTATGTAATATCATGTATGCATGCATGCATTTTCATTTTCCTTTGAGTTTAAATTTTTTAACTTTGCAAACCAACACCTTTAACCCACCATAATAGAATTCATTTTACCTAAATCGAAACGAATCCTTTAAATGCAAACTCATTTCTTTCTATAATCCTGTATTTATTTAACTTTACCAAATTAGGTCTCATTTGTACCAGCGACTGATTCATCTCCCGTCGCGACGGCGCCACGTTGTCGCGACGTACTGTCTGCTGCCCACCCTCACTGTGTCTGTACGGTCGATCGCGGGATTCACAAGTCTCTAGTAATATTGGAGGTATTGCTATGATTCGTTTTAAAAATACATTTATGTGACGCATCAAAAAATTATTGTTGTTTTGGTGGCCATATATATTAAATGTTTTATATTGTATGGGCTACAGAAAAAAAAAAGTTCAAGTACCTAAGTATAGGTATGCAATGTAAATGTTTTTTATCATCATTTGTTTCAATGTTCTTTTCTTTGGACGTGTTTGCATTCTCTTGAATACAACACAACCGCAATTTTTCTAAAATATTATGTGTCTATTTGAAGAAAATAAATGAAATAAAAGATTTTTTTTTTTTTTAATAATAGGTACCTACTGAATCCCATGTCTTTAAAAGTAAATCATCTGCAATATGCAGTACAAAGTCTTTTCACCAGTGTAGTTGTAAAGATACTGTTATAGTTACTTCTAAATTGAAAAAACCGCTATTCGAATCACTTCTTCATCTATCAGGATTTTCTGCAAGCTCCGTACTAATGCGATCGGACTAGATCGATTCCGAAATTCAATCAAGTAAGTACCTACATACAGAACGAAACAAGGAAACTCAATGTTACCTATATATGTATGTAATACTCATATCTAAATCACATATTTGAACAGGTTCCCAATTAAAACATTGTAAAATAACAATGTCAAAGAGAACTTTCATTAAAACAAAGAACAATGCAAGATAAAACTAATCCAGAAAATCAAATTACTTTTACTATGTTCATATTATATTAGTCTAATAACGAAAACATTGTATCTAACAAATGAATTCCAACGACACAATACATTTACTAACAAGCCCAAAAACTACATTTTTATATCAACAAATTCATAATCCATCAAACAAATGTCTCGTACATCCCTTTTCAGTACATTCTCGTTATGGAATCAAAATGGTCCTCACTCATGAAATAGAAAATGCCATTAAAACGCTCACACAAAGGATTTTGCCAACAATTTTTCCGAGCAATCCAATACATTCGTCTGTTCGCCGAGGGCCGCGTATCGGATTCCCCTATACGAAATACAAATAAATGTGGACGTAGCTCACACCGAAGCGTAATACTAGCTGTGTTTGTCACGAAACTGTGACTTGCAATGTTCACGTATATTAATTTGAAGGAACAAAAGGTCGCTAAAAAAAGTTTACACGGTGATTATAATTACCTAGACTAAATTCTAATTGCAAGTCAATAATTCCTCCTTGAATTGAAAAAAGATTTGGACCAACATTTGGGATTGGAACGTGGTTGTATGAGCTGACTTTTATTAAGTTGAAAAGCACTAATAGGAGAACGTATTGCTGACCTGACCTGTATTACACGAAATACGACTGAGTTGTAAGCTAAAAACGCTGATTTTAGGCAACAATAAAAATGCACATAGAGTACTTTGGCAGAGTACTATTTCTGTTACGTCACACCACGTTAACCTACAGGGAGACCGACTTCGTAGATGACATCGGAAAAATCCTAATCAAAGTACTTAGTTACAGTCAAATAGATAATCGTCTATCTAAAGTAAGCTAGCAGTACCTACACAGACAGTTCAACCGAACATTTTATCCCTAGAGCTAGTTGATGTTACGCGACTATGTAACACACATCCTAATGCAACAAGGAGGTACCACTGAGTTAATTTAGTTGAGTGGATTCGGTCGTGCATTGTCGCTTGTTTATCGTCACACTCGACAGCGACGACTTAATGGTATTAAACTTTAGACATAAATGTTCTTTGAACGGCGGAATTTTTCGTTTCGATATGTTGCAACGGTGAAGATTGGAGCACTTCAATTTATGTTTTGAGTTCGCTGATCCTTGTATGTGATTAGAGATATTTTTGACTGTTTTTGTTAAGTTTCTTTGTCTTTAAAGAGAGGTAGGGCTTAGCGGGTGGTTACTCCCACTCACTTCAAAATGAGCTGCCCAATTACGGCAGTATCATCATCATATACCATGTATAGCAAACCTAGCGGAAGCCTGCAGCCAAATATCACCTCTGTGCGATATGTTATTGTAGATGTGCTAAGCTAGCAGAGTTCAATCAACGACATTAAGCGATACAATCCGTACCAAGTAGTTTTATTTCAATGTCTAACATTCGCGGTAGCCACTGAAAGCAATAAGGCCAGGGTCGGTCACGCGCGAGTGATGTTTCTGGTGTTGCGTCCATAGGCTTACCAACAACCGGGAATTTTTAGGCCTTAGAATTTTAAAATTCTTAAAAAAAACCGGCTTCAAAATAAGTCTTATATTTATTTCTTAGGGATCCCACCGTTTATACTGGACCAAATTGAAATGGGACCATACTGGAAGCACCAGCTTTCGAATAAAAAATAATTATCAAAATCGGTTCATCCAATCTAAAGTCAAAGTACAGCCACTCAGTCAAAAATACAGTCGAATTGAGTTACTCCTCCTTTTTTGTAGTCGGTTAAAAAATAGATAATATTGACCCTTTGATCTTTGCCTTTACGTCCATAATAATAGACTTTTGCCTATGTGAGTAAAAAAGACAGTACAGTCTTACTTTTCTTTCCTTGTTAAGGTAAAGTGCCGGATATACTCTTTTCTTTTTCTTTTGTTAGACAGATATTCGATATGTGATATTGTTAAACGTATTGTTTGTCACTATTATGCTTTCAATAAAGATCAACACAACAACCATTGTTTATAATGGGTCCATATTGGCTCACATAACATTCTAAATCCTATTCTTGATCTTACTACCGGTCTGTGCTCATAATAATCACTCTTCATAATTTTTTTTTCTTTATTCATGCTTTTTTATTACTACCAAGGGAACTCATAACCGTTAGTAATCATATTTTTTTATTAATACTATTACTACCAAGAACCAGTTTACAATTATAATTCTTTTTTTCAGAACTTTTTTCTTCATACTTTTCAATGATCCTATTGCTTTAATTAATAATGTTGTTCCTAAAAACATACTTCAACTCATAACGTCATTGTTCAGAATAGCTTACTGTGTAACAATGTCAATCAACGAACACAACCATGATCCGGATCCATTAAAGAAAAAGGTTTGTCGGGGAGTCTTTGTATGTTTTTTTTTGTATAGAATTTGGATCTGGCTCGTTGTGGTCACAGTTCTAACCTAACCTAACCCACAAAAGTTGGAATCCTGGTGTTTATTTAACGTTCGACCAAAAATAAAAGCATCTAGTTTCTGGTAGCAATTTGATTTTCAGTGGAGTCGATGATTACGATTTTTATTAATATTATGGATAAAAACACTTATTATTAAGAAATGCATAAAAACGAATATTAGAATAAAACACATTTATGAGTATTATAGTTTTTTATTGAAATGATTATGAGTTTCGAACATTAGTATAAACAAAGATGTTAAAACAATGCGCCCCCGTTTATAATAAATTGGGAGTTGTATGCCAGGATAATCCTTTGGTGTAATGTGGAAAATCAATTCATAGATAATGGACATTGAATATAACCTTGCATTACAATAGCGCTATAAGTTAATTGTGTTAATGGCGACTGGATTGTGCTAATAAAATTAGTTTGAAAAACTTTGCTATTGTGAATGAATTTTACTTTGTATTTAGTTGTAGTTTTACTTTTGCTGTCGAGTTGAATTTCGTGATAGTGTTAGGGTGCGTCCAGATCTGACGAACCCGCACTGAACGAGCATAAGGGCCTGGCCACAGCTTCTGGCGGTGCGGCGCGCGGTGCGGCGGGAGGTGCGGTGAGCGGCGTGATTTGCGGTGGTATGCCATAGCTCGACTAGTTGCGACTGCGGCGGCGTCAGCGGTGGACGTATTTAGAGAACGGCTAAACTATTAAAATGGTCCTATCAAAAGTGGCACAGTATTGCCTTGAATCAAGTGCGTTCTTAGCTCAAGATATCATTCAGTCAAGAATAGGAGCACACCCAGTTAATCAGAGAACTTGGCGAATTTAACACTCTTTATTATGAATATAGGAACTATACCGATAAATTTATTGATTTTTGAAAATTAAATTGCCGTCTCTAATTAAATTACTTGTAAAAAATAGGTAATAAATACTTAAGTACCACTATTACCAGGAAATTGTTGTTTTATTTCTTCCCACATTTTTTTTATAATATGCCTATATTTATGATGTGGAGTTTTTGACATCCATATTGCTGGTCTACTCAGTATTTCACTAATGAATTGTTCCGTTTCCATTACTTTTATAAACTGTACGCGCGGTAAAAACAAAATTATTTGTTTCGGTCGCGCGATGTCTGAATGCGTCCGCCGATGCCGCCGCGCGCGCCGCTCTGAGCTGTGGCCACCTCGATACTCGCTAGTACATTTGTTTCACTCGCACACCGCGCAGCTCGGCGCGCGGCGTGCCGCGCGACTCTTCCCGCGCCGCAGGTCGCACCGCAGTTCGCGCCGCCGGTAGCTGTGGCATACTTCATAGGTTGTCTACCATTTATTTTCGCCGCTCACCCCTCGCCGCGCCGCACGCCGCGCCGCAATTCGCGCCGCGCTCGGCTGTGGCCAGACGGTAACAACTCACGAGCGGCGAGCGGCGCGCGCAATTCTGACGGACGGCGTTTTTGACACTAGTGTGTTCGCGTGGTGCTCGCGAGCTGTGCGTGTAATGCTCGTTCTGTGCGCGTTCGTCAGATTTGGTACCCTAAAGGTGGGTACAGATTGGTGCAATGCAACATGTAATGTAATATTCTGCCTTACATTGCATGTTCCCTGCTGCCTCGGACGTGTGGCGCGCGCGGTACGCGCATTGACTACGAATCATTCGAGAACATCTGTTCCCGCATTTCGTTACAAACACTAGCCCTCGTCACACGTGTTCTTTTCTTTGCCCACATCACTACTTAAGTCGATATACACGAATCATGGAGTCTGAAGACAGCCTTCTTGCTCTGACGATTATCAGTGCTTCATTGTTAATCATTCATCAACTTGTTTATAAAAGTTTTCATTTTGAGGGTTCCATAAAACTTCCCTTGTTCTGTATTCCTCTATCAATAAAAGTGACTCGTCATCACTCCACGCACCCTCTTTCACCGCCATGATCGTTGCGCATGCGAACGAAACGAACGACCGTCCACGGCTGAGTCCTGCGCACACCGCGCGCCCCTTTGTGTTCGTACTAAAAACCGACAAATCTCGGATCGAGCCGCGCATGAGTTGTAACGCTCGGAGCGTGCGCGACCCAGGCGCAGTTCGTGCGCGCGAGGCGTCCACACTATGGGAATCCAGTTACATTACATGATACATTGCAGCAATGTGGACCTCAAATTCTTGCATTGCATGTTGCATTACATGTTGCATTGCACCAATCTGTACCCACCTTTAGGTCAATAGAAGAAATATTATAGTAACTTTATTTCGATGATAGGTACTGAAGTAACTATCCAAAACTGTTTTAGCGCAGTACCTTCATAAGCATACGAAACACAACTTTAATATAATAACCATAAAAAAGCAAATATTCTAATATATTATAATAAGTCAAACAATTAAAATGCATTAATCAAGGAAGCCGTTAATCGCGAGACAAAAAGTTCTTAATTAATATTACCGTGAAACAGTAATCAGAGGGTAGCGGTAAGACAATTTTGTGAAATTAACACCTGGAAGAACGGTGTTCCCGGATCTCACGGAACTTTCGGATTTGGACACAGATTAGCTAGTGAATGGAGTGTTTACTTTTATTTGTTGACGGTTCGGAAAAAAGTGCGCGAGTGAAAATAATAGGTATTTATTGAACGACTAAGACTGTTTTCGAATTATCCGACATGATATCATTATCGGACTCCGATACGATACCGGGGACAGGTAAATGTATGAAACATGTATCTGTCGTTCTTATCCATTGCGATTTCGGAAATCGGATTCATAAGTTTCATAAAATTTTCTCGCTGCGGTATGATATCGTACCGGAAAATGTGAAAACGCTGTAATAAGTACATGTACATAGTCTGTATTTACAGCTTATTTTACGCTTCTTGCGTTTTCACATATACTTTATGTTTATATATTCAATATATTTTTTTTAATTTTGAAATTGACTTTTAACTACATTACCAACAAAACCGTATATAAATCCAAATGCTCTATCTTAAACATTATTAGAAATACATTCAACAGGACAGCAATAAAACATTAAAACAATAAAACAAGTCACAGTAGTAATAGTTCATACCACGGCAGAAAAACTCCAATAAATTTCTACTCTGTGGCGCACGGAACTTACGGCATTCGCGGTCGACTTTGAAGGGGAACAGGTGTGAATTACTTTTAAAATATGTTAATCCTGGGCGAACGGAGTTCCTCCGCTAAGATACTTGGGTGACGGATTCTTAAGAACTTTCAGTATAATATGCCTACAGCATAATTTAGTGCCAGTCTCGTTTAACTCATAGATAACACATCTGGCTTCTGTATTCTGCACTTTGTATTTGAGGTAGCAACGAAAGAGGTTTTATCAGAGTAAAAAAATATATACTAAAGTCTTTTTCGCCGATTTTTTTTTGGCTTAAAATAGAGGTATTTTCCGTGCAACGACACAGTTTATGTGAAAATGTCGATGGTTCCGATACTACTAATACTTATGATAATTGAACCTTTTTGCATAATTTAATTATCATGATTGTATAATTAGACGATTTACGCGTATCAAATCTGTTTAAACAATAGGTATTATTAGTTTAATTATTTACTTTGAAAAAACCCGCATAAAGAGTGCTAGGATAATGTATTGTCTTTATGCATCTATTATAAGGTAAAAGTAAGGAACAAACTATTTTTTTTGTAGCCTACATCAGATCCCTCTGCTGGGCAAAGGCCTCCCCCTCCGTTCTTCCCGCATAACAGATATTTTATTTACTTATATAAAAATATGTAATCATAATTTAGTCATAATCATAATCATTTAATTATTTGTAAAACATAGGTTGTCAAAATAATACTGATCTTACAAATAGGTATATGCACCATGTAAGGTACACAAAAACATTTTAGTCTCATTATTGCTAACCTAAATAACATTTTTTAAACTGACAATTATTGATTAATCGCGTGCACGCTGTTAATCACTATAAATAACTAACAAATTATCAGGCCTACTTACATTTAAGGAGAAGTGAGAAAAACATACCTAAAGTCAATTTTTTACTCCATATTATATATCAAACAAATATCTGCACTGTCCCACTGCTGGGCAAAGGCCTCCCCAAGTCCTTCTATGTGTCTCTATCTTGTGCCACCTCGAACCAACCCCCGCAGTATGACTGTAGGTCGTCCTGCCATCTCTTCCTGGGCCTGGCCTGGCCTCGGAGGTACCCATTCCGTTGTAATTCTTGCCCAGCGGTCACTGCACATACGGCTGACGTGACCCGCCCAATCCCATTTGAGCCTGGCAGCCTTTTTGCCTGCATCCATTATGCCCGTTTTGAATATATTATAATTAATTAATTTATTTATTATAATAATATATTCAAATAAAAGTTAATTCTTTTTTCCCCTATAAAGTGCAACAGACAGCACTAGGATCCTTTCGATATTTACATAAAATAGATTCTTTAGTGAAATAATGGTTGTATTCCATGAACAAAATATTAATATCGGATATAATAAAATGATACTGGTGTGAAGTACGTCGTAGTTTATGCCTTTTGTATGCTGAAACTAGGTATTTATTTAGACTGAGGTCTATTTCCATAACTAAGCACTATTTTCAGTAAATTTCTATATCTGTAGTTTGAAATTCGTGCGAA
This sequence comes from Autographa pulchrina, assembly GCA_905475315.1. Lineage (NCBI taxonomy): Eukaryota > Metazoa > Arthropoda > Insecta > Lepidoptera > Noctuidae > Autographa > Autographa pulchrina. Next base: position 7,957,126 of record FR997775.1, read on the forward strand.
ATCAACTCGAATTAAGTTAAAGTACAAACAAACTTTGATAAAGCCAGCTTTAATGACATAAAGTTATGTAAATATACAACAATATGGATAAAATTGTATAACGTTGTATAAATATTAGACAAATTTTAATGAACAAAACACATATGCCTTAAATAAAAACTTCAAAACAAAGATGTACAATATATTTTTGTTTGAACGTTAATTAGTTAATCAATTAACCGGATGATTTATTTCCTTTTGATAATGATTTGCGATTAGACTTTAATTTAGCTATATATAGTGTTTTGTAATCATTTAGTCGTTATTAAGTTTGTTAAATAATGAAGTATTTGTTTTTTGTTTTTCTGTTTGGTGTGTGTAGCTGTTTAGACAGCGACGGGTCGGAGAATTATTGGAAACCCATTTATGATGGTAAAGATCATGGTAAGAGTTCACAACAATTTATTTATTTTATTGATAAAGAACTATATGAAAGTTAATTTTTCTGCAGTTAACATAAAATTTTATATAATTTCTTTATTTCTTTCAAAAGATTGTACTCATCATCTCCCGAGCCTTTTCCCAACTATGTTGGGGTCGGCTACCAGTCTTAGCGGATTCAGCTGAATACCGTATTTTACATGGAGCGACTGCCTATCTGACCTCCACAACCCATTTTACTGGGAAACACAGTATACCATAGTAAGACTGGTTGTCAGAATTGACTTAACGACTACCAAAGATCTATGTATGACAGCCGGGACCTACTGTTTAACGTGCTTTCCGAAACACGGAGGGGTCTCGGTATGTTATAAATGGTCACCCATCCACGGACCAACCGCGGCGAGCGCGGCTTAACCTGTATTATCGGTCAAACCGTGTGACTTACACTTATCCACGAGCCCCTCTTTCAAAACTTTGTACTATATTTTACAAATACTTTGTACTAGGTATATACTTTTTTGTTTTACACTTAGGTACATGATAATTTTATAACATTTTGAACATGTAAGTGTTGAGAAAGAACGAGACGTGAAAAGGACGAGACCTTTGCCGGTTTAATAAATGATTTCACAGACACATTTTGAAATAGTTGATAATTATCAATTATATTCACTATTAAAAACAAATAAAACTATAAAAATCCTTGAATCAATTTGAGTTAACAACCTTTATCAGCCTTTAAAACTCATCTAAAATCTTCCAGGAAACTATCAAAAAGATCCAATTGAGAAGCCATGTGCATCGGAAGACCTGAACTGCATCAGGTATTACTTGGCTCAGAACTCCAACTGCGTGCCTGCTTACGGACCAGCCCCGGACCCATACAAGATAGACAAACTGCCTTTAGAGATAGCTCATGCTAACATGACCTTTGTACCAACTCAAGTTAAAATAAATGGCTTAAATAAGTTCAAGGTTGGGAATTTCTAGTAAGTATTTGTTCATTCGTCTTTTTCTGACTTTTTACTACTAGCGACTAGTTTAAGCAATCCAGTTAACAACTTTTTTATGTTGATTCCATTGTCTTACCTTTTCACCGAGCTATGTTGGGACAGTATTTTAAAAGGAGCGACTTCGTATCTGACTTCCACAACCCACTCTACTGGGAAACACAGTAACCCATGGTTAAAACTGGTTGTTTGAACTATTGTATGTTGTTAAATAGTTTCAATTAGAGTAACTAACAAAGATTAAACATAAAACTAAAAAGAATATCAATTTGAGTTCATGGTTTTTTTTTCTTTTCTTTATTTTTTTTTCAAATATCTCATAGTATCATCTGATGCTTGACTGGCATGACTTTCATCCTTATAGCGTAGCGTAGATTTATTGTCCTTTAAAACATTGAATAAACAAATGACGATCCTCAAACAAACTCTTGCAAATTCCTTTCACTGACTGATCTGATCAGATGAGATTTGATAAAGTTTATTTGTGTAATAACAATATGTTGTACATTTTAGCATTAACAAAAAGACGGATACTTTGGTATTAGAGCTGATCATTTTGGACCTTGATGCGAGTTCTCCTGAGGTCATCATTACATACCACCGGAAAGGCAAGGAGCCTATCATCCTAAAGGACTTCTCTAGTATTAACTTCAGTAAGTGCTATCATTTGAATAAAAATGTTTATAAACATTCAGCAGCACAAGGGCTGTCCTACTGATTTCTACTGATTTCTTTAGAACTCTTTGTGATGGCTGAAGAACGGGTGGACTAACTTCCATGATCTTTGATTTGTTCGGTTCGTCTCTTTCCCGAATAGCAGAAAAACTTATAACTAATTAATCTATGTCCAAATTAGCAGGAGCACAGCTAGTTTTGACTTGCTCATCTTAGTATTTTGTTAACGTTGTAAAAAGAATATCGGACTAACTCATATTCTGACATATCCTGACACCTCAAAATTAGGTAGGAGCAAAAACGTTCTGTGCGTGGCAATAAAATAAAAAATAAAACGTTAATGTTTTTTTTTTGTCTGACTCCAGCGAAGACGATTTATTTCTGCTACTTGATGTATGTTCATTAGATCTTACATTTCCTTACGCTTATATTTTTACAGGAGATGTATCGTTAACTATAACGATACCGATATACCATGGCCACCTCGAGATTTCAGGTGCTCGCGTATATTCATACATTAGTGACAAAAAACCTAAGTTTGTTATGGGACCAGAATCCACTGAAAGTAAAGGTAATAATTATTTATAAATACTAAACATTTTACGTAAAGTATCGTAACTTATTTTGAGGAAATCTTTGTTTTAAGTTTTTTTCATTTATTTCGTCAGTGTTTTGTTGTATTTACTTAGATTTTAAATAACTTTAATAGAACTCACATTAAATTCTTCAGCGCAGAAAGCCTCATCAAATAAATGATAAAAAAAAACTTAAATTGCACCTAAATACTACCTTTAGTACATAGTGTAGGTATATACCATAATAAGTTGGTTGTAATGGATATCCATGTTTTTTTTTAATTAACCCTTAAATAATCTGTTTATAATACTAAACTTAATTTCTATTTGCAGATCCTACAGTTAAAAAGGCGAATAAAGAATTGACAGAAAATATAGTTCTTACCCTTCAGGAAGCGTTCCTCACACAAGGCCCTATTTACGCTTCCGTACTTCTTCAAAGTACTATTTGTAATTTTTATCATACAGCATCTTAAAACTAATATTTAACATCAGCGAGAAAGTTTAACATAGTATATGTAAGTAGCATCGTAAGTCTGACAAGATTCTGACAATGATAAATATACATGCTCATGTAATAATAATACCAGCCTATAATATGTCCCACTGTTGGGCAGGCTTCATCCCATATAGAGAAGGCACGAGCATTAATCACCACGCTTGCTCATGACTTGATTTCATATATGAATACAAAAAAATACGATGGCGTAAAGTGACAATATAATAAAAAAAAACTGTGTAAATGTATTTTTTTTAATAATTCGCTAGTATTGTATAAATTCTGCTATTACTTAAGTGTCTTCGCTTTATTTAATTCTGTTAAAACACAGTAATATAATTTAAATTATATATTATTCTTCCTTTTGTCAGCTTACATTGTTTTTTATGCAGGTATTTATGTATAATAATATCATCCATTTATTAAATAGTATACTTATTAATTAATTGTATTTAGTTTATAATAAAATACAGGCATTTAAATTGTGTTTTTTTTTTCTTTGCGGTGATGGTAGAAAAAAGTTTTTATTATGCTCTTTTGACGACCTCCTTGGTCGAGTGGCGTAAGCACCGGTTTTCAAGGTGTCGCTAGCTCTGAGGTCCCGGGTTCGATCCCCGGACGGGTCAATGTAGAAACTCACTTTTCTACATTGTCTCGGGTCTGGGTGTTTGTGGTACCTTCGTTGTTTCTGAATTACATAGCACAAGTGCTTTATAGCTACTTACTTTGGGTTCAGAGTAATGTATGTGATGTTGTCCGCATTTATTTATGTTCTAATTTATTGGCAAAATATTAATGTTCTAATTAATGATCATGAATATTACAAATAGTTAATATTTGAAACTTTGCAATATATTCTAGATTATTTCAGAAATCAGTCACTAGAACAGTCTGAAATCATTTTAACATTTATTAAAATATAAACTAAAGGCCGTATTATATTAACGAACTAATTATAAAGTAATTAACGCATATCAAAACTATTCATACGCTGTATTTAATTAATGATATGAATAGTAATGGCAACCGTTGAAAAACACGCAATATTCGTTCGTGTATGTAAAATAAATCGGATTTCAATGTTATGGTGATTGATTTGCTGAAAATAGCTTTTTAATCATAATGATGTTATTTTATAATTAAATTCGAATAAGCTGATGGTATATTGTGAGAAAAGGAAATATTGACTACCTACTGTTTCAGCAATCCACTCTATACTCGATAATAATTACTTATTATGTTTACATAATATCAGACTATCATAGCTTTTATACAGCACTAGCTTTTGCACGCGGCTCCACCCGCATGGATGACGGTTATCGCGGCCAAAAGTCTGCGTTCTTTCCTAGAATTACATTAAAACTATGACTGCCAGTATTCACGACTTCTGCTTTCGCGGGTCTGCACCTTAGTACATCATTTATAAAAAACGTTATTTTTTTAACTTCTGTGTGTGTAGGTACATAAATTATTAAATAAATAAATAAAATCGGTGTTTCCGTGAAATTGTAAGGGTGCATCCAGATATGACGAAAGCGCACCGAACTAGCATTACACGAACAGATAGACATACCTAGTGAGTTACTTTCTCATTTATAATTAGTATGAACATCATATTAAGTAGTGTTAAACTCAATTAACACATTGGATAGGTACTTTTTAGCTCATTAAGTCGGTAGTAAAAAGCACTGCGCGAATAAAACCAAATAACATAGGTATATAATAGTGTTACAAAAACTATCAATTAAAACCAGTATTTACTTGGAAGTTAATGATTCACATGATACATACTCAATACAAATAAATTAATGTAAATTGACATTTTTGATTCAGATTTTGTAACTCTTTCAGCACATCCAATTATTTTAAGTCCCTTCAAATAATGTGGGTGTTTGACACAAACTGATGCTTCATACGGGTATCGTATTACTGAACGTAAGTAATTTAATTAATTAAAATTGTTTCAATATAAAAGCTCTTTAATACTTATTTATTAAAAAGTTGTGACGAAATGGTGACGACTCTTTTTTGAATAGGTGAAAACTTTTTGTTTAATAGTTCTGGTATCAATGTAATTTGATTTTTGAATTATTTAAAGTTTCCCAATTATGACAGACAAAAAAACATTGTGGTATAATAATAATAATATCCTGGGACAACTCACACACGGTTATCTGATCCCAAGCTAAGCAGAGCTTGTGTTATGGTAACCAGACAACTGATAAACTTACTTATACAAATCACGCAAGATTAAAATATCATCCCCAAAATAATAAACAACAATCTGTCCGACAAAATAAACAATATTTCTAAATAGATACATATTATAGATAAATTACACGCAGACACCAGAACAAATGATCATGCTCATCACACAACATTTGTCCTGGGTGGGAATCGAACCCACGACCTCCGGTATAGCAGTCAGGGTCACTAACCACTAGACCAACAGGCCCGTCAATCTTCATCTTCTGAGTGGTCTGTTGGTTTAGTACCTATTTAGTGTCCGTGACTGCTAAACCAAAGGTGGAGTCCATTCCCACCCCTAACAAAAAATGTATAATGCGCTTTATGTTCATAATCATTTGCTGTGTTTGAGTATGTGTAGATTATCTCCTACATATTACAGTCATACCTAATGTATGTTTTTGTAATATTTAAGAATGTTTTTTATTATATTTCATAGTTATAATCAGGTATAACTACATAGTTGTTCAGAAAAAGCTGTTGATATAAAAATTACCGTGGCATCGCCCTATATGAAATCCCTGGGGTTTGATAGTTTAAATAAATTGCATTGTCAGAGCTACCTGCAAACTTATCTTTATGGCATACGCCGTATTTTATATCCAAGCAACTTTTTGCTACATTTACTTTTCTATCAAATTAATTGTTTTTATTTAATTTAATGATTTTTTACCTTTACACGCGAGGTTCGAGGGTTTCATATTAACTGTTTACATATATAAGTATTTAATTCTTTTGAAGGCTTCCTTGTAAAACCTATAAGTTTTCTATATTAGGTATATTGATTCTTAAAAACAAGAGATTACCACATAAAAAAATATGGTTTTAAGGAACGAGAACCGACCTCATTAGGTTAAATAACGTCGGGACCTAAATCTAAAAAAAACCGCGATATAATCCGTAAAAAGTAATTTTATTTCAACAAATAAACCTCGTTAGATAAATAGGTATAAATTATTTGTCAAAACTCTAGCAATAAGGCTGGATACACACACACTTATTTGTTCGTTTTTATTTGCCTAAAGAGGCTTCTTTTATTTTTTTAATAATTTTAAACTAGATAATAAGGCACATTAAGCATGATCAATTGCTAAATAATGTAAAAATTATTACATGTATGGAAATCAGCTATTATGCGAACAAAATGCTAATCGGAAATGATTGATTTAATGACTATAATTATTAAAAGTAATCGATTAACTTCCTTTATCAATCACGCAATCGATATTAGTGTCGTGTTTACTATATTAGCTAGGGCTCGTGGTTTTACTCGCCTTGTAAGTTAAATATAACCTATAACTTTCCTTGAGAATTGGGAAACCAAATGCTGAAAATATCCCACTTGCAGTGTTTTTGGTTTCATTATATTACTATAGAAAGGTACGTGGGTAATCTTGCTTACTCTAAATAATAATAATATTTTCTTTCTTTATAAAGAAAAAATAGCTTTCTCTATAAAGGTGTTTCGTTTGTTAAAAGACTTATGTAAAAGAAAATATATTTTCACAGAATACTTATTTTAGTAAATAAATTAGGTAAATTAAAATCAAAAGGGTAAAGTAAACAGAACAATAAAACTAAAGATAAACATTACTTAGTTACAATTCCACAGATAAACTCTGTTAAAATGAAATACACTGCAACCTAATACGGGAATGTTTCGCAAAACGCAAACTTGATATCCTCACTACCAAACACTCGACAAAAGTTGAGAATAACACTTTATTCATTATACACTGCTGGCTTCACACACTATGGAGTCTTAACTCTCAGTGGAAAGCATGACATGGATTGCAACTTATAGTTGCCGATCTCGATTTTGGTTGGATATTGGTGAGGAATTTAATACGGGTTCCTTACCTTTAAGATTGGCTTCCAATATATTTAGCTTATGCTAATGTGACGTTTGTTCTGAGAAATGTTTAAGTTTGAGGTGACAAATTAATTTCAGAAAGCATTTTCCATGTTCACTTCGACTAAAGTTTTACGTATTTGTAGTACACATTAAAGACCCCTGAATTATGGCTTGAAATATACAAAGACACGACTACCCTCTTTCGAAAATTGTCTGAAATCCCGATAGAGTCTTAAGAAAACCACTAGCGGCTATCAATAAATTTTACATATTAGGAACATTTGAATGGTGTCATAAATACCCACTGTAAATATTAAGATAAAAAATATATAGAAAAAAAGATTTGTAAATCTTTTTAATTAGTAAACAAAGCATAAAAATACAGCTTCTAAAACAATAACGTGCATCGTTGCAACAACAAGGTATCGTACGTGGCTCGCGTTGCTCCCGCCTGGGGGCAAAACGACCTATTTATTATTTACCGAGTTACCTCAGATACGGGATAGCTAAGAAGATTGTGTCTTTGTTTATTTACAAATTGTTTTAGCTGTTACTACGAGATTACACGGATTCAGCTTTAATTGAGGACTGTGGAACTGTGATGTACACTTTTGGGTTCGAATTCTGTTTTTAGTATTTTTAAAAAGAGGGTGACAACTTTCAAATTTTGTAAGTAATTATATTTGCTTTACTAGTGTAGCACAAAGCTTCCCCTTGGATGTATCCATTAGGGAAAACCATACGAAAGTCTGTTTGGTAGTTTTGGAGAATACCGCGTTCAAATAGACAGATACACTGTGATGATAGAATGATGGGGGACTGTTTTATAATATATATATGTATCTATATATGTAGATATAGATTCATTACAGGTGCTTAAAAATGAAAAATGCTCGCTTATGTATCTTGCTGTTAAACCTGCCATAAAAATGTATATTATAATCTTGTCTTAAAATACAAGAGCTAACTCTCTAGCAAAAATGTCCATGTGTTAACGGATGAGCACATGTTTCCTTTGTAGGTTTGCGCCAAGTAGGTGAGTATACTATTTGATTAGTATATTGAAGTAGTATTTACCTATCTTCGAAACAATTTAATATTTAGTTCTGTATATGCCGTACTACTTGCAATGAAATATAATTCAATTAAGTTTTTATTCCACTTGAATTAAAATTAATTCAATATTTATTCAATGAATATATTGAATATTGTAGTTGGCTGCAGACACAGACAGATAATGTCCTAATGGGTTCCGTATAGGTACCGCAGGGGCATTTAAGAGACGCCAGACTTAGATAAATATTTGCAGGTTAAATATTTGCTGTGTGCCGCGACTGTTTATGTAGGTTAGCAGGTAACACTTATCTAGACTGAGAATTAGGCGAGATTTCATTCAAATAATTATGGTAAATAACTTACCTGAAAAGTACTGATTGCGATATATTTGCCGATGAATGGGAGAAGATCTTGTCAGCATGTCTGAAGTATTGTGAGAAGTCAGTGTGTTAGTTATGTCTCAAATTAGTGTAATGTGTCCTTAATTAGTGTAATTGGCCTACGGCCGTTGTAATTAAGAAAATAAATAAATGAAATAAATGTGAAATAGCTTTCATAGTAATGAATGCTGTTTTCAAATGTTAGATATATCAATCTGTTATATTATACTTTATCGCACTTAATTTACTTGTAGCTAGCATGGTAATAATTTAATACTATCGACAAAATGGAACCTATATTGTTTTTCCATAACCTACTTATTTCATGCATACATACTCCGAAAAGATCAATAAAACTAAACTCAAAAACAGGTCTTTTTTAGTTTAGTAAAAAAGGTACTACTCTAAAATGTTATGGGTATTTTAGAATCTGGCAAAACTCACATACAAGACGGTATACAACTGAATGAACGTGACTAACAAGAATGACTAAATCCCATCCATACATCTCTGAGTGAGTGTATCCGGTAATCTCCGTTTAGTTTATGTATCAAGACGTCCACAGGAGTAGGGCTGTACAGTGTTCTAATCCAGTATAATTAAAGCGTACAATATTAACGGGGCCGGTGCTACATACTCTCTATTATTCAATGGATACAAGTTACAAGGAAAATGTACCAGAATTACTCGCTGAGATTGGTGATGCATTATGAAGACGTTTTGCTTAGTTTAGTGAACTTTAGTGTGTTTCACGTCTCGCTTTAGTGTGTTGTCAGCTTTATTGTTTAAACTTTTAATAAAAAAAAGTCAGTACTGGCACATCTCTAACGTTCAATATAAAAAGAAAAAACGATTTGAAATAAGAACATAATTTAAATTTAAATATTAAATGAAAGAACGCAACACGAAAATACATTTCATTTCAATAGTGTATCATAATTAATTGTAGAATCGCTACGGTCCTCCATCAGGGTTTCCCCTGACTTCGACCTGACCAGGCATAGTTCACCATCTTTCGGGTCCCAGTATTTATGCTCAGAGCGTGCCTGCATTCACGGATTGGTGTATGTGCTGTTTACAAGAAATAAAGAATGAGTTTTTCTTTTCCTTTGATATAAATATATTATGTTGCATTTTGATTTCCAGGATTTGAAATGAAAAGAATACATTTTATATGGGAATGTCAATAAGCTCGCTCTTTCCCGAATTATGACAATTATTACAGTATTTCATTTCTAGCTTTCTACCAAGTTTTTTATTCGGTAATTTATTAGGGATAATTGATTCAAAGGAATATTTATATTACGGATTTCATGTGAACCATCACACCTGCATATAAATTTCAAAGTTTGTAATATGTATGTACGTTTGTTACTCTTTCATAAATAAACTACTCGTAGGATTTACATAAAATTTTGCACAGTCACAGTTTATAACCTGCATAAGTACATTAAATACTATTTTACCCAGATAAGTAACAAAACAGCAACTAATAAAACAGCGAGACGGAGCTAGTACAAAATATAAAACATAATTAACATTAAACCAAACTAAATTTGTTATCAACCAAATTAAAATTTACCTCGCGTCACTGACGCTGCATATTCCAAAGACCTTTGTTACATAACAGATACAGATCCATTAATAAAGCGCGCTAATTAATACTAATTATGTTATAGAAGTTAATGTGATAGCGTGACTCGCAATTTTACATACGTTAATGGCGGCAAAGCCAATGGAAAACATGATTCTAAAATATGTTTTAATATCCTATAATGTTTTGTATATTGTTCAGAATTGATTGTTATGAAAGTATTGTGAATCTGTATTTTGAAAAGTTGTACGGCTTTTTATTTTTGATCGTATCTACTTCAACTGTTATAAAAACGATTTTTAGGTGGTTATTATGATATCGCAAATACAGGCAATAATGACATTTCCAATACAAAAATGCAGCTGTATTGTACGGTTTTAAAGGTAAAGCATTTTATAGTTTAAACGAATAGCCGGACAAGATGCTTTGTAACATTGACAATAACGATGAAAAATCTTAAAAAACATAATTTGATGTCCGTATTCTGAATTTATAAAATAAACCAAAACAAGAAAAAAAAAAGAAGTAGAAAAAGAAAATATCTATACAAAAAATGAATTGCTGTTCGCTCCCTAAAACTCGAGAACGGCTGGACCGATTTGGCTAATTTTGGTATAGAATTATTTGTGGAAGTCCAGAGAAGGTTTAAAAGGTGAATAAATATGAAAATGCTCGGAATGGAATAAAAAAAAAAAACAATTTGTTTTAAGTTTATTTTATACAAAAGTTTAGGCTTTTTTTATCGATTGAGGCAGTACTCACGAAGTCTGCCGGGTCAGCTAGTACTAAATAAAAAACAATTCAATTAAAGAAAAAACAAATATCAAAAATAGACACGAAAAATTCAAATTCAAAAATCGCCGCAGAATTTGCCACAAAAAATGAAACAAAACAATAATAAAGGTACAAAAGATTTTAGCCGTAACGTCACATTAGAGTTAATTGCATCGCTCGGTGTAGGTTGGTAGGTACCTAATCAGGGATATGAGGTAGCTTCACAAAGGACTTCCGTTGACACCATTTGCACACAATATGTATTGTTGGTACAATGTAAACGGTTTTTCACGGTGTGAAAATGAAAAGGGTTGGATTTGTATTTCATTGTATTTTTGTTTGAAGGAATTTGAAGTTTTGTGTTTTTGGTGTTGACTTGACTTTTATTTATTACTAGCGACCCGCCCCGGCTTTGCACGGGTGCATTGCTGATACTAAATATACTACATAATCATAAAGTGTCAGTTGTAGGGCGAGGCGCGGCCTTCGACGCACTATTTGGTATAGGCATGCGCTCCCCGGCCCCCCGGGCGGTACCGCCGCAACCGCTATGTCCCTGCATTTTAAATCTGTGATATCTTCGAAAATATTCATTTAAATTACATGCTGTAAAGGGCCATATAGATCTTTATTACATGCACAATGTATTTAAGGTACTTAATTGGATAAGGATTAATGCTGTATTGCTTAAAATTGCTTTGTTCGTTAATAAGTAATAAATAAAGTATAAAAATGGTTATTGTGGGTTATCCTCAAGAGATAGACATATACCATCGCGGACTTTTTTGTAGACCTTTTTAAGGTGTACAATACTGTAGTACATTACTTTGATCTATCTCGTAGGGTTCAGCCAGCGTTTGCAATGTAAGCGCAAAAAAGTGTGTTTATTTACGACCTTACATAAAAAACTCTAAGATTATCAGTGTTTCTCTACTATATTATGCATGTATTATATATATAAACCTTCCTCTGGAATCTCTCTATCTATTAAAAAAAACCGCATCAAAATCCGTTGCCTAGTTTTAAAGATCTAAGCATACATAGGGACAGACAGCGGGAAGCGACTTTGTTTTATACTATGTAGTGATAGTGATAGTGATGATGATTTGGATTAGGTATGCTTGTTATTGAATCTAATCTGCAGGGAATAAAATTTTTGCTAGTTTTTGATTACTTGACTGAAAACATGGATTGATCGGGTCATCATTGATGATGAGTTTGTTCGATGCCTAAAAAATTTAGAAAAGTATTGTTTTTTAATTAATATTTTATTTATTTATTTTTAATTATAATGCTTCTTAATGGAATCTTGGCTCAAGGCAGAAATGCGTGGAAGAGTGAGAGGGAGGCTTTTGGCCTGCAGTGAGCCAAGACGGGCTTCATAGAATAGACAAGAAAATAATGGTATGCAGAAATAGCAACTTCATTTGCTTTTAAATGCGACTCACATACACATATCAAACTCAATTTATTTTGAATCTTTGTAATAACTTTCTAACATACATTAAATCCACACAAATTCAATAATACGAGTATATTTGTCCCGAAATTCTACACGCAAACAGTGGAAGTGTCAAAGAATAAGGAAATTTAATCCATAAGCCATAACTTTTGTTAAAAAGTACACTTACAAAGACGGTTCTGCCGTGACTGCGTCAAAAAGTTGATCCTATCTAACGTGGCACGAAGATATCAATGTAGATTCTATGGATGTGGCATATTGAGTTTGGATTTTTTTTTTATTGCAAGCATATTTTATACTTTGTTTTTCTGTACGATTCCTGTTTTACACTGAGAACTAGTAAGAGACACAACCATAATTTCAATGCTTGAATGTGAAAATGATTTTAAATAAGTATGTATCATAATAATTTAAACGCATATGAAAAAGAAAAAGTAGCCTGCCACTGTTTTGTTACTTAACTGTTAATTTGAATAGTATCATTGTGGGAAAGTCCTCATCACTTGAAACGTTTTATACACAAAAAATATTCAATAGTGAGTTTCTTTTTAACGAAAAAATTTTAAAACAACGTCATCTCCTATTTTCTTACCTTAGCCACAAAAAATGTGTTGCATATTTTTTCCAATGTTCTATGCAACAAATTTTTTGTGGCTATTATGTAAGCAATTGTAACGAGAAAGTTTTGAAAAACGATATTAAGACATATGTGTTTTATATCAACAAAAGTTTAAAAAAAATCATTTCTATACCATAAAAATAAATTTTGAAGTATTTTTCATATTTGTGTACAAGATATATTTTTGACGTTGCGTTGCACCACATCCAACCATTCACACATCCATGTAGCAGGCGTTTATAAGTTTTTTCATGAAATTGAGTGCGGCACCCCGGTTTAATATAACGGCTCATCTATTCACCTCAGTAACAATATGACAAACTTTCACACCTACTCTGCATACAAGGATTCTGGAGATTTTCGTGCTATTTTAAGGTTTTTTCTATTTTAGTCGTGTACCTTCTCTCTAAAATCCAAAGTTGAAAAAAATCTTCCCTTTTTTTCACACATTTGTTAAAAAAGTTGCTGTAGTACGAAATATATTTATTTTGGAACACAAAATAATCTTATTAACTTTCTTTAGTTTGTAGGTTGTTGGTTTTTAGTAGTTATGGTCCTCTGCGGGATTTAAGACCTACACGTATGATGTGTTCTCCTTTTAATAAAAAAAATGGTCCACCATTCAAAGACTAACCAATGACAAGGGCGATTTAATATTCTGAAGTGTATATTTTTACTACATAATATTTATATTAACTGCCTCGTTGGCCTAGTTGTTCTAAGCGGGACTGCTACGCTAGAGGTCTTGGGTTCGATTCCCAAGTCGACCAAGGTGTTATTGGGTTTTTCTATGAAATTGTCAGTAGCAGGTCGGAGTTTAGATTTGTGCCCGGTTAGTGGCAATAGGCTCGCCCCCTATTACATGGGACCTAAACATACCGGCGAACTGTGGGTGAACATTGGTACACCTCTGTCTAACCCTTCGGGGATACATGCGTGATGGTATGTTATTTATGTTATGTTAATATTTATGTAAGATTTTAATTTCCATCTAAAAGAAGGAAGGTTTTTCTTTCTGTCTGCCTAAATAAAAGAATATTAACCTTAATTATACCCATATTTATAGGTATTAATTTCATATGCGTGTCCCAAAGGGTTGATTAGTTCAGATTTCTGATTATGTTCGACCGTATTTCATAAAGTGGTTTTAACACCTGTGTTTTGGTCCGAAAATTGTTTAGCCCGATTATTATTACAAGAACACATGCCAAATAAATTGACCCGTAACAAATATTACCTACACCGGTTATTTGTATTGGGAATATAAATAAAAAATATCTTAACAAAAAATCTGAAAATTTTTGTTATTTAAAAAAAGTCAAAACAATCGCTTACATTGTCTTCTGTTACTTTGCTTCGTCGCTTAGATGCATGTGTTTGATATGATTACATTCAACATACATCTGTATAAACTAAAGCAAGTCACAACTATTTGTTTTTAACCTTGCCGAGGGCCTGTTGGTCTAGTGGTTAGTGACCCTGACTGCTATACCGGAGGTCGTGGGTTCGATTCCCACCCAGGACAAATGTTTGTGTGATGAGCACGATCATTTGTTCTGGTGGTCTGGGTGTTATTTATCTATAATATGATGTATTTAGCAATATATAAGTATGTTTATCAGTTGCCTGGATACCATAACACAAGCTCTGCTTAGCTTGGGATCAGATAACCGTGTGTGAGTTGTCCCGGAATTTTATTATATTATTATTATATATTATAACCAAACCTTGTGAGTGAGATATGCATTAAGGGTTTTGAAATGATTTACAAAAATATACGCAACTAGTATAATAATATGTTTTAATGTAATTTGGAATAAGGAATGATAAAATGATGAATTATTACATAAAGCCGTCTCTTAGCAGCGCAGTCGTTTTTTATGCCTATTATTATAACAGCTCGTTTATTTATTGGTTTCTTAGATTTACGCGAATGTTAGACATTAAAATAAAACTACGTTTTTACGGATTTTGTCGCGGTTTTAATTTGATTTTAGGTCCCGACGTTTCGACACCTTTGCAGGTATCATGGTCACGGGCAGACTGGATCAAATTAAAACCGCGACAAAATCCGTAAAAAAGTAGTTTTATTTCAAAGCTCGTTTATTAATATTTATGATGTAATATTATAATCTTGCCTATCACCAATATATTGTATTCATAATTATTATAACGTTTCTCTCAACTAAATGCGACACCAACGCATTACATGTCACCACCACATCAAAAGGATCTGATTGATAATCCATTACCTGTCTTATACATAATATGCAATATACATCAAAGTTAGCGAGAAATGGAACTGTTATACAAATTACTATAGTAAGCATATTAGATACAAATGTAGAAACCAGGCTTACTATATTCCAGATCTTATGCAGTGCTTATACTCTTTACGTTGCTTGCACCTAATACGGGGTTCTAAGATATAAAACGATTGCTTGAAAGAAATAGCTTCTACTACTTAATTCCTAAATCTGCTGAATTTTAATCTAATTATTTACATTGAAATAAAACTACGTTTAACGGATCTTGTCGCGGTTTATTTTTTTCATGATACCTGCAAAGTTTTCGAAACGTCGTCGTCGGGACCAAAAATCTAAAAATAAGTCGCGACATTCGCGTAAACCTAAGAAACCACTACTTATTAATTATATTTTATTTGTAAGTTACCTGTATCTGTTCAATAATGGAATAAATAAATAAATATTATTAAAATATTTACCCGTACTCTAGTGCTTTAATAATTATATTATTATGTTTATCGTTAACGTCAAAACATTTTTTTTTTGTATTTATGTACTGAGCTCAAGAACAATTTGTTCGGTCCGATATCGGATATCAAATTAAAAATTTTCATACATTTACTTGCCCCCAATAACGTGTCGGACTCCGATAATATCGTGTGAATCGTGTCAGATGATGTGAAAACAGACTGATAATATTTAGTCCGTCGGACTTACGTACGTTAAGTAATTTCATAAGCCACTGTGTTGGATGCTGTGTTCGATGCATAATGTTTAGAGTATATAGCTATTCCGCGAGAAAGCATATTTGGGACTATTTGTAAAAATAATGATTCATTTAAACGTTTTGTTTTGATGCATACATATTTTAGTCATCTGCCTCCTCTACTGTACTGTCGTCGCACTTGGACAGCATATACTTTTAAGATTAAATTCTTTTGATTGAACAGTAATTAAAAAAAAAACAACAAAACCAAGGTTTTCACTATTTTTCGACCTTTTCATCGACGGTACAGTAATGTAGCAAAACTTACCATTTATTCCGCCGCAAGCGTTAATATAATAAGCGATAGCAGCAGAAATTATTTCAGTAGCGAGCTCTGTTGGCTAGATTTTCTAATATCACCGTCATGGCGAGATGCCAAATATCTCTCAGCTTAATAAATAGTTAAACTTTCACGTTTTAACTTAACATAGTTGGCGCCATCCAAAAATTTGGTTAAGATACCAAGTTGTAGAGTTACTTACAAGTTAACTTAATTAGCATGTAGACCGTAAATAACGGCTTCTTAAACGATGATTAAAACGACTTTAGATAATTATGTCTATAAGATATACCTCTTGGTTTGTAGTGTAGTTATATAAATCACGCAAAATTGGGGCCCGTCAATTATTATTTTTTATCAGCTTTCAAACTTTTTTTTTTATTAAATTGAGTTCTTTTTAGAAATTTATAAATCTATATATTACTACTAAGACAACTAACCTTTTTCGTTCTGGCAAGGTCTGCCATACAATATAATTTGTCCTCCATTTCAAAACAATATTCTATAACAACGCGTGTTCATAACATAATAATTAAACTTAAAACACAAATATTTCTCTTCGACAATCCACCGCAACTCTTAACTTCATGTAATTACCTACTTAACGTATCAGTTGTCTCGTCAAAACTATAACATAATAATATTGTTTTAGATAATGATAACTCTTGACCTAGTAAACGTAAACATCAAACATACATAGATACAGACAAACATATAAATAACTAATGAAGGAATCAATATCAAGAGCACATGTAAATATACATTAAAGGTCACAATAACAATTTGGTATATGGAATGTTTTTGTATACTTTGATTAAATTAAAAAACATACATGCATAAATACTTGAAGCCGACTCAATTTTAATAAACCGTTTTGTTTCACACTTTCTCTTTTCGTTTAAGATGTAGTTTAGATAGACAATTATTTAAGAACGTCTTACAGTCAAGTTTCGTTAATTTATAAGAGCTATATTTCAGTAGAACATTTAGAAACTTAGAACACGTATAAAATAAGCTAAACTTAGTGTTGCAATCTTATAGCCCATAAGTAACAATTACAACTGATCTATACAAAATTCACTATCTATACAGCGTAAAAAAATATGCGTTATTTAAATATAGTTGCACTCCTCATTTTCATAGATAATTGGGACAACCATTTCACCCGAGAGATTTAAAATACGACATCGTCCGACGTTCTTTCCGAGACGCTGTGATTTTACACCATAGATTTTGGTACACTATCCAGAATGTAAACTTCGAAGGCCTTAATTCTTAAAGGATCTTTTTCAATTGTCATTTGGGGCCCGTATTCGGGATGCGGGAGATTTTGGTAAAGCATGCCATAGGGACCGCATGCGGTTACCGTCTTCATTGGTCGTTTGCACTTGCACTAGGTGTGTGGGATATTTGGTTAAAGCAATAACCGATGATTTTCATTGGATGACCATGTGCGTATCATTTGTGGCAAGGATGTCGGTTGTTATGTTATATAACGTATGCTGTATAACGACCGGCGCAGTTTTATTGGTCGTTATACCGCACCAAAAAATCTGCTCGCCTGCTTTATAACGATCAAAGAAAATTAGCCTTCAGTTATATATTTTACATTACTTATTTTTGGGTATCTCTAAGTTCAAACGCGGATTTTTTTGTAATAGATTTTTATTAGAGAAAAGTCGCGGCTTTAAATATTTTGAGATTATATAGATTTACAGTGGAAAATGTGGACCCTGAAATGTATTATTATTGGCAGGTCTTAATAATTTGACTATAACTTCGAACACTGGGGATTCTGAACTGTTAGTTAGAGTTTCGAAGTGGTTTAATCAAGTCCTTATTAAAACTATTATATACCACGGCAGCGTCTGCATCTTGTGTTCAGTTCACAATTACTGTGATATGTGATAAGAAAAGTACGTGTATAAAAACTGACTAAGAAACAAAAACTTTGTCAAATCACTTCTATATACCTACATCATTGCAGTTTAACAAAATCATACAATTTTAACCAGGGGTTCGCTCTTTGTATTCGTATTGTAAAAGAAATAGAAAATAATGCAAATGTTATTTTGTTGGGAACTAAATAGAGATGATAGGGAGTGAAATAAAACCTTTATGCGCGTTTATTTTTGTTTAAAATAATAATAACGTTTAACACTCATAAATATTTTAAATGAGAACCTATAAATGTACGTAAGTTTAAATTAAAATGGAAGGATGTTTAACCGCATACTACCGATACTATTTGAATTCAGTATTACAGAAAATATACGACGAATTTTATTAAAAACATCTCCTGTTATTTGACCCTTCGCAGGTTCGTTACAAAAATTAAAAATACAACTTTATTAGCGAATGCTACCAAAATAAATTTTATTGTAGAAATGTTCGAACAAAAACTCCAACGAAATAACAAGTTTTGCTTCAGATCAAATAAATATAAATTAATTTCTCTTGTCGGATTAAAAAAATGCGGAGACTACCTATAGATAACATTAGAAAATGCATGAAATAATAATTTAAATTATTAACAATGTACATTATAACTTGTAACACTTTAACATTGACGGAACCTCATTTTTAAGGCATTTTAGTTTGTTTTTTGTAATTCGTTTGTTTATCTGTGTTACAGCAGACTTTGTTCATTAACTTTGGTATGGTTAGTAAAAGAAATATGGATTATTTGCAAGAACGGATTTAACCTATTGCTTTGAGTTTCGCGCCGAATGTTAGAAATTTAAATAAAACTAAGTACTTTTAACGGATTAATTCGTGGTTTATTACTATAGGTAGCGATATAATCAGTTAAAAGTTATTTCAGATTAAACCTCTTTTAGAGAACAGGTTGCAATTTTTAGAATAATATAAAATAAGATCGACTTATCGACACCGATGAGTGCTTTGTTCGTTGCGTACACCGCCGTCATGAGCTCAAGATTAAAGGTCTTAGTTAGGATTAAAACTGGTCTATTATCACCATTAGAATATTAGTAGCAAGTTCGATGATTAAAAATATTTTCCGTGATATTAATTTCTGTGGACTTTTTACGATTATGTGAAAACAGTAAATGTGAGCATAATTTATGTAACTTTAACCGTTTATTATGATTTTGTTTCTGATATGTATTATGATAGCACGACGAGAGAGATCTTTACAATGTTTTTAAAAAAAAAGATAAGCGAAGATTTCATCATTGACTAGCAGTCTCGCATACTATTCTTTTATCTGTTTTGTAAGCTGGTAGTTTTCCATAGATGATACATAAATAAAGAAATAAGATATAATTGTAATTTACATTATATTAAGGAAATCAACTTTTTTTTATATTCTATTAGAATTCGTAAGTCAAATGCGAACTCTGATATTTCTTAAGATAAAATTATATTGTTTAAGATTAATTTTAACCGGTCAATAACTATGAAATTTAGTTAAACAAACACTACAGCTTAATTCGCTACACAACTAGTGCATTTATGTACATTTATAGCTTAAATGCATAAGTTTGGCTTAGTTCCCAAATTGTTTTAGATAAGTTCAGATATCGTGGGAAGTTCAGCAGTCGCTTTATTGGCCAAATTTAGTGTCTCTAGCTTGTAACCTATGAATTACTTGTTAAGTTAATTATTAAGTTCAGTGTAATCTGAATAAATGGGTTTAGCTCAGATTTTATTTAAATTCTATTAAATGTCTTTTCAAAATAAACCTATATTTGAATTCAATATTGTTTACTTTAACTGATAAATAAACAAAAACATATTTTATGAAACAATATTTTTGCGAAACAGGGGCTAGAATAAAAGCTAAAACAGTCTTTTCAATTTATTGAAGTTTTTCGAGGAAATGCTAAAATATTTGCAAAAAAGGTTATTTTTATAGTTCAATTAAGTTTCAATTTATTGAAGTTTTTCGAGGAAATGCTAAAACGTTTACAAATAAGGTTATTTTTATAGTTCAATTAAGTCAGTTAACCCGAAAGTTATTTTATGTACTTACAATTAAAATTAAAGCATTGAGCAGATTTGTTTTACTTTTCTTTTAACTAAGATATTTTATTTAGAATATTTTATTTTTTAAGCGGTAAGTAAATTATAATACACAAAATCAGAAAATATTTCTGTCGTACGCACAATACGTACGTACAAAGCACGATTTTCTTAATTTAATAGTCTTAGGGTAAAAACATAATTTTAATACTGATTTAATTAAAAAAAAAAAACATATTTTTATTTATTTTTGACTTTTTTATCATATACTTAGGGCATTATAGGGCTCAAAATTAACTTCGATAAAGTTATAATGAAGTCAAAAAAAGCCCGCTTTAAAAAATTTAAATCTATAGAACAACTTTAATTCTTTTTCATATTTAAACATTTATACAATTTGCCTATTTACGTATAGGTACCTCTTAATATACAAATTCAAAACCTTTTTCTTTGACAGGAAATTATAAAAATCTTTTATTTATTATTTATTTAAACATTAAGCCTATTTCTATAAAAACCACTTACCTTAAACGAAATTTGTATTAAGCACTCATAACACACAGGAAAACAAAATAAAACGATCACACACAACGCAATGGACACTAATGTTACGACGTAAAGTTTTCCGCGATCCCCGGCGAGCGACGAAACCTCGTCCCCATACGTCTAGTCCTCGCGAAAGCTCGCGGTCAACTGACTGAACTCCTCAACTGCCACTCTCCACTTTCATAAAATGAACTGAAACTCTCATTACCATCTAACAATGACGTATACAACACTAACTCACAAACAATTTTGAACTTTACTACCGTAACTTAAGGTTGGAAGTTACTTATAAAGAAAATTGTTTTCAAAGTCCTCGGCTGTTTGTTTGGGAGGGTCGCAAGGCGGGAATGAGTGTGTCGAAAAAAAAATAAGCCAACCACGTCTCAGTGAGTTAAGGCTTCAGGGGCGGGTTTCCACTGAATATCTTTAATTAAAACCCAACTTTGCTTCGTTCGACGTCGTAATGAATTGAAGTTAGCTAGAGAAAAATTCAGAGTGATACTATGATGTGACTATGAGGCTTAATGGGAAAAGCCTGCGGTAATTTTGAAGGAACACGATGAGAGGAAAATTAATTAACAGTGAGTAGATTTTGCGATGCACCGCTTTGAAATGCAGCCAGTGTTTGTGGATGAAATTATGTTGAATATTAGGTGGCGTTGCTTCATAAAATATGAACAGTCAATAGTGTCTTCATGTTTAATTACGTGAGATTCCACGTGAGCGTTAATTAAAATTTTCTCGTCGAGGTGTTTGAGTTTTGTTTTTCGTTGCTTTAAAGTTTTGGTATATTAATGAGGTCGTATGTAGGTTGTTATTACTAGTATTTACATTATCTTTATTAGTGGTACTAAGATTTTTTTTGCGTATTTTAAGATTAAACGATATTTAGGAATTGTCACTGTTACCATAATTTAGGTTTTATTTCTGTTTTAGGTAAACCACGTATCACAACTTACTTGCATGTTCACAGAATATAAACTGAAATTTCCATGTGCTATTTTGTACTTTTTGTTATTGTGACTTTTCAACGTTGCGTTGTTCTTATTTTAGCTTTAAATAACAGTAAAGATTAAATGCAAAAGATTGTTTTTAATTCACTTTAAAAAAAAATACAAATTTACTAATCTTTAGACACTAATAAATTAGTAACACATTGTTTTCTTAATACAATCAAAAGACTGAACAAAAGGGAAATTAATTACCTCCATATTTAATCATTATTTATTTTTTTGCAATTAAGACTATATCCATTTTAAAAACATTTTACAATACTGAACTAAAACCTAGTGTTAAAGCTATTTTTTCCTACACAAAGGCACCAACAAAAAAACCTTTTATTTTGATTACCATCAGTTTATCTGAAATCAATCTTACGAAATCAGATTTTGATGGCTTCTAAGGCTGAAGCCCTGAAAGGTCACCCATCTCTTTCTAACGTAGGCGGGGTTTCAAACCCGCGCATGCGTTGACCCAGCGATCTTAAGAATAAGATACTTGATTTTTTGCGTCGTCTGTGATAATACATTAGATATATACAATGGGTCTACATAAAAGTTGTATATACTTTATATATGGTCTGTGTGGCCTTTGTAGAATGTGTAAGTTGGGTGCCTTTGAAGAATTATCATTGGATTCTCGGGACGAAGTTTTTGTTTGTCTTCCAAGAATGGTTTTCTATTTTGACTCGCTTTTCTTTTGATATTTACACTATTGTACCTACAGTTATTCCCTGAAGGTGTATAAAGATATATGTGGACGTGTTATACACATTTTACATGTCAATCATAACTACGGAATCAACTTGAATCAGGTTCCATTTATTGCCCTTTCATCACTAATATGTTCGTAAAGTCAAATAAAAATAGGGTAAACTTTGTTTATTTTGACTATATAAAATCTTATGCATACCAATCTGTAAGTGACGGGCCTGTTGGTCTAGTGGTTAGTGACCCTGACTGCTATACCGGAGGTCGTGGGTTCGATTCCCACCCAGGACAAATGTTTATGTGATGAGCACGATCATTTGTTCTGGTTGTCTGGGTGTAATTTATCTATAATATGTATGTATTTAGAAATATGTAAGTATGTTTATCAGTTGCCTGGTTACCATAACACAAGCTCTGCTTAGCTTGGGATCAGATAACCGTGTGTGAGACTGTGAGTTGTCCCGGAATATTATTATTATTAAGTATGCATGCAGCTAGCTAGACCAAGTTAGCATCTTTGTAGAGTCTAGAATACCTAAGACCTTATGATAGTAGTTAAAATATTATTAAGAAACTAACTCTACACACCCTTCGTATTGTTATATTTACCATAAAATATTTTAAGTTTCTAGTGGCTTTAAGAAGGTTTTAAACTATGTATTGGTTTGCTTCTTTTCATACCATCCGTTCACATTAAGTACAATTTTTTTTATTTTGAGTAAACATTACTAGTACTTATTTTTCTCCTTATCGAGTTAATGGCAATTAAATTAATAATAATGAGGGACGCGCGAAACAGACAACACTGGCAGCAAAAATTCTTTATTCCACCATAACTTCTAAAAGGCTTGACCGATTTCAATGTTTGTGGTATCATTAGAAGCTTTGAGTTATCCCGAGTGACATAGGCTATGTGGACATTAAAAAATGGTCAAGTGTAAGTCGAAATCGCCTGCAAAGGGTTCCGAACGAAATTTTTTTTTGTGTTGTGTCATGCTTTTATGTTGTTCACAAAAAAGGTATTAAATAAAAAATTATTATTAAAAATTAAAAAACACGCCTGCCATGTAAAAAAAAAATAAAAACAAGTCAAATATTTGCAGTCGGGGACCTGTAATGAATTGTTCCAAGTAACCGACCCCGACTGCAAATATTTGACTTGTTTTTATTTTTTTTTTACATGGCAGGCGTGTTTTTTAATTTTTAATAATAATTTTTTATTTAATACCTTTTTTGTGAACAACATAAAAGCATGACACAACACAAAAAAAAATTTCGTTCGGAACCCTTTGCAGGCGATTTCGACTTACACTTGACCATTTTTTAATGTCCACATAGCCTATGTCACTCGGGATAACTCAAAGCTTCTAATGATACCACAAACATTGAAATCGGTCAAGCCTTTTAGAAGTTATGGTGGAATAAAGAAACTCACAAACATACATACATACATACATACCTACATACATGAACCCTGAAAACATAACACTCCTTTTTGGGCAGTCGTGTAAAAAAGGGGAGGCCTTGTACCCAGCAGTAGGTGATTCCGGGCTGATATGATGATGATGATGAAATCAATAATAATTGTACTGATTATATTGTCAATATACTTTTTGTTACATGTTAGTATACATAATACATTTTAAATCAACATAATAATTTTACATTGAGCTCATTTTGATATCTACAGAAGACGCGAAGTGAAAGGTTATCAGAATAATGAACGTTGATTGTAACAAAAGGTACAAATTACGAATGTGTAGGTGATGCTTATTACTTGAATAATAATACTTAATATACTTAATCGCTAGAATGTTTACATTGTTGATATTTGATTTCCAATTTAAAACTAATAAGCAGCTACTGTCGAACTAGATTTTAAACCTTCAGCACTTGTGCCTGTCCCCTCAAAAAATACTTAGTTTATGGGAGGTTTTTTTACTTTTACAAACAGTACAAAATGTATCTCGATAATAACCTGACAAACATACGAAGTATTTTTGTTTTATGGATATTTTATGTAAAAATTGCATCAGAGGAGTAATTGGATTTTGTATGAGCCAGATGAACACAGCTTTTTTAAAAGTGTTTTGGGTGGAATATCCTTCTTATCGCTAATCAATAAAAGCAAAAGAAACAAGTTAAATTTCTTAATACTCTACTACTATAACGTTAACATAAATAAATTTTAAAACACCAGCCTCAAAACAAAACAGTCTCAAACTGCATCAATAAGAATAGAATCCAAAAGAATTCTCAGTGTATTTCGTTAGTTGTAAACGTGACACGTCCGCGCATTTCGGAGTTCGGTCACGGACTGCCACGTCGCTGCACAATTTCGCCGCGAGACGCTAGGTGGCGCTGTCAATTTGTAGTGGCAAGCGTCTTGGCGCCCAACGTGGGACATGAAGTTATTGTGTTACATGCACAATAGTATGTAAATGTTTTTTGAATAGTTTCGTATCACGTCGTGCTTTTGTAAGTAAAAAGATATAGGTTTTTTTTGTATTTTTTTGCACAAACTATATTTTTTTAAGATTGCCTGTCTTGTTTTCTTTCATTAACTTAGCAATTTTTTTTCTTTCTATAATTGTTGGAAAATAGACGCGTTATAAATAATAACAATAGCTTTAGATAATGTAAAGATGGAGGCAAAACCATAATAATAAACCTAAAACTAACTTTAAACTTAAATTTTCTATCCCTCAATAGCTGGTAGCTCCAAAAAACTTTATAAGCAGAACCTTCAATCAATATTTACTGTAGTAGTACTTACTACTGTGATAGAAAAACAAGTATTTTATTTTTGATATGGACTAACATGACCTTTTTTTTTAAATCATTTATTTGATGAGGCTTTTTGCGCTGGTGCGCCGAGACAGCCTCGTAAAGTACCACAATAAATTAAATAATAAATTAACAAAGACCTTTAGAAGACTCAATATTAACTAAATATTTCTGACATTATTGCTTTGGTAGGTAGCTAGTTTTTTTTATTGTTTTTTTTTATGTTTTACGTAAATATTTGGTGACTATATTAAACGGTATTGTCCGTAATCGACAAAGCTCTAAAATAAATAAATAAAAAGAAAACAAAATAAAAAATCAATAATATAAAAAAATAACCATTCACAAAGATATAAAACTACGAGTGAAACAAACGTTTAGCATCAAAGGTTTTCCCTCAGGAGGCTCGGTTAGCCGGCGATTAAAGGGCAAAGCCAGCATTTGATGTATTCATCCCCTGCCCCTGCACCACGAACTCTTAAAGCAGTACTGTACCGTGGAAGCGAGATAGCGGTACACTGCACATAGCGCTGTCTCGCTTACACAACGGCAACAGGCCTTGTTTAAGAGCTCATGGTAAGCGTGCTGTAGCTGCGAGCTGAGATAAAAGTACGGGTTAATACGCCCAGGGGACCGGTAAGTGATTCCGTTCGATTTTAAATTTATTTTTGGAGGTGTTATTTGGTTGGATTAGTTTTTATTGTAGACATACAAAGATACATAAGAGTAAAAGTTTTTTTTGGGAAATTGATAGGACTTTAGAAAAAATTGTGTAGTGACTGACTACTGAAACGTCAATCAATCTTAAATATCGTGCCGTCTCTTTCAATTTAAGGAGTAAAGCAGCGACAGTTGGACATTTAAGAAAATCCTAAATGTAAATAACGTTTTCGAATTCGGGGGTAAGTAACATATTTAAAGAATACGCCTCAAGTTATCTAAAATCATTTTAAAGAAACACGAATTGGCGTAAAATTACCAGCCTATAAACGTCCCACTACGGGGCACGGGTCTCTTCTCATATAGAGCCTCAAGTTATGTAAGATTACTTTAAAGAAACAAGAGTAGTTGTAATAATTCCAGCTGATAAACGTCCCACTGCGTGACACAGGTCTCTTCCCATATAGAGGAGGCACGAGCGTTGAGTATCTGGTCATTTAACAAAAAAAAAAAAATGTGATATATATGTGGTCTACGTAAGTCAGGTGTAATTACATAATAAACTTATTTCTGGATATGTAGGACTCTCCACTGCTACGTCATTTGATAAGTACCTCACTAACAAATTAGGTTACCTGTAATATTAGTCGTAAGTTTGAGAAAAAAATAAACAAAAAAGTCATCACATTATTATTGAGTCATGCTTTTAATTGTTTTATAAAATAAAAATATGTTGTTTTTATATATAATATTGTATGGATCCGAAATAAAGAACTATTACATCTTGAAGCTTATTTTTCACGGGTTATCCTCAGTTACGAGAAAACCCGGTCCTTTGAAAGGCTTACGTGCACAGGACCAAAACGCAGCAGCCTTGCTGAAAACTTCAAAATGGGATTAGGCATCTACCAGTGACCTATTTTATTATTACTAAACACTATACACTGTAGGTAGTAGTATAATGTATAGGTTAAAGTTGTCTCTACTTTTGATGTAGAAAATAGAACAAAATACCGGACTTTAACGGTAGGAATATTCAAAGAAAATAAATTAAGGTTTATTTAAGTACCTAATGTTATAATAACTTTAGATACAAGTGCTGCTATTAACTGGTACGACTATTCCAATTCTTATAAACTTTAACATTTAAATGGTTCATAAAATCTAACTAATTATCTCTTAAACGTTGTCAAACATCAAATACTAGTAAGACTAACACATCAAACAAAACGCCGTAATTCGCCAACTAAAACTTCCAACTAATTGAATTGAAGTAACTCTTGTTAAGGTGAATACGGCGCCGCCATGTCGCCGGCAGAACGACGCCCGTGTCGCGGAAACTTTGAAAAATTCCCGACTAGTTTGTTTCACTGTAACTTAATAAAAACTACCGTCGAGCTCGGGAAAGTTAAGAATTAAGTTTAGAAAACATTGCCTTCGAGGTGGAGGTATTTTGTCATATTTCTATTAAGATGGAGTTTGCTTTGAATGTTATAGTTGTTTAGTTTGTTTGAATTGGTTTCTGTATTGAGTTACTTATAGGGAATTAATGTTAATTTAATAACGTTTATTGCTTTATAAAATAGAGACATTAAGAACTGACTTAGATGATCAAATATGGGAATGTAACAGTATGATTTTGATTTGGTAGTATTTACGTATTGTTGAAGATTTAGTAATTAAAGTCAGAACTAACGCGTTTTGCGTATGACAATATATAATTTATGTCTAAAATAATTCGTAGGTAGAACCAGGTGTCTACTAGAACCCATCTAAATACAATAAAACTTAACAGCGTATGTCTAATTTGCCCCCAAATAACACTAATCAAGATTACAAACGAATCTGGGAAACCAACAGTTCTCGAAATTCGTCTCAAATGCAAATTATGCAAACAGTTCCCCGCAATATTCTCGTTTTCGACAATATATTTAGCATTTGAAATAGAGTTGTAACGGAATAAATGGTTGTCGCAGCACGTCCGCTCGCTTCGCACTCAACTCACGAACTGATTTGAATTTGGAATTTCGTTCGCTCGGTTGGCGCCGCCGCTGTCGATGTTAAGCTTTTTTCGTATTAAAAATTTGTTTTATTCATTTTTATCGCTTTGGATATTGAGTGTTTTGCTTAAAGCGTCTGCATTTTGAGTGAAATTCAGCATGTTTAACTAGCTTACAGTTGGTGATTGTTTTTAAAAGCGATATATTTTTAACAGTTCAAATGCAAATCAATACCGTAGTGCTTAGTTTTACTACGTGCTGTAGTAAAATATACTTTATATGGAACGCTATTCAAAATACTAAACAATAATCTCGTCTAAAATTAAAGCTGTTTTTGTACATAATGTTTGTAAATAAACAAATAAATAAAACTGATTTTAAGAACTCATTATTATCACAATCTTTTTACACAACTGATAAAAATTAATTAAATACGTGTGTGTGATCGAACAAATGAATTTCTCTTGCAATATCTTGCATATTGCAAGAGAAATTCATTGGTTTAAATACCTCATAATGAACTATTTTACAATCCTGAACGAATGTCACATAGTTATATCGGAGAGGTCTGATCTAAGGTTTTGTGCATGTGTCCCATTTAACTGCAATTTCCCGCTTAATCTAAAATAACTCACAAATCTCTACTCTTGTTTACCTACTTAGAAACGCTAAGCAGCTTTTCCGTAGAAATGCTAATGTTTACCGCATTCGTCCAAATTAAAAGGAAAAAAGGACTTACAGTTTCATGTGCTCGAAGGATAATCAACTTTGTGATCAGGAGAGAAGATTGGATTTCGCTTGGAGGTTATAATGTAAACTGTCTAATGAAGTCAAGAGTAATGGAGTGGTTTCACGTTTTGTTTTTCCGTTTGGTGTTTGACTATAGAGATTTGAGATCAAGTTTTATCCGATTGTATAATTTTAAACTTGTTTTTCGTTTTTCCGTCGCAGCTTAGGAAAATATTTTTGAGGAATTATTTTTGTGTCGCCTCTCCTATTTTTCATCAGAGAGACTTATAAAGTTTTGCATAAATGAGTTTAGCTTAATTCTTACTTTTTGTTACCAAACGGACCAGGCCTTATTAATCTAGACTAAACAAAAATACAGATAGATTCTTTTCGTGCCCAAAAATAATTGCTGTCTTTAAAGATCTAAAACTCTTTAGACAACCTTCTAATAACCCATCTTCTAAAACAAAAAATAAAATTTTCTTCTTATTAATCAAGTCTCAAAATTCACGACGTTGCAAATACTTACATTTACAACAACTTACACGCTCGTTAGCCGACGAATAAATGCAAAAATACATAATTTGCTTTCAAAATTGCGTACAACAATTCTTACCAGACGTACCAACGTAACTTGAGCTCCCTTGCTTCAGTTACTTTGATAGAACTCCTTCAAGGAAATGGAAATCGCGAGATAGGTCAGAGGTCTTGTTCAGTTGGTTACATTATAAATAACGATGGTTGTATGGCCCTTGGTATTCGTCATGCTTTAAACGTTTCCCTCATTATGCGTACTTTATAGTAAAAGCGATTAAGTTTTTTCGCTTTGAGAATATTTTTGACGTATGATGCGTATGATTAAGATGTGATGACTCCTGGATTAAAGAAAAGATAAGACGAACAGTCTTTATCGATATGTACTTGCATTTTTATTTCTATTGTTTCTTAATAAATTTAGCTTTTGATTTATCAAAATAATTTGAAATAAAGCTCTGAAATGAACGAATAAAGGAACTTCTACCTCAAAAACAGTTTTGATTAATTAGGGACTTATTTATTTTCACGGTCTTATAATGATCAAGTAACTCCAAGCATATTTACAACACCCTTCAGAACCGTCAAAATAACTAAACATGAAACACAATGCTGCAATGTTCCAATCGCTACATCCTGTATATAATCATATACAGGGTGTAGTGATTGGGGAACAGTAGGTATGCTCAGCAAGTTTATTTGACAACTCATCCGAAGCTGCTCCAACTGAGACATGTTCAGGCTTCCACACGTTTGCTATACTAAAAGTGGTTTTAAAAAAAATATTTTGGAAACTCTTTAACTTTTGGACAGCATTACCAAATGATGTGGTTGGTATAAACACAGGCAAAAAAAAAACTTAATTCATACTAGCTGTGCCTGCGACTTCGTTCGCGTGGATGACGAAACTTATCAATGAGTTTTTAACCGCAAAATTAAGTTTGTTTTTTATTGTTTTTACTTTACCGGGATAAAAACTACCCAGTGTGGTGCCCAGGATAATAAAGAATAATTATACCAAGTTTCATCGTAATCGAAACGGTAGTTTTTGCGTGATACCTGAACAAACAGACAGAAAGACAGACAAACATTTTTTTTTTCCCACTTTTGGTTTCGGTTTCGGTCTAGTAACACCGCCCCGCCATTTATTTTTTTGATATTTTCAATGTACAGAATTTTCACTTCTACAGATTTATTATAAGTATAGATTAAATTGCTGTTATCACCAAGAGTTCAAGATAGAAAGGCTTTCTGAAAATTAATTTAAATACAATTCGTTTGAAGAAAAATCTACACACAATTTGGTATTGGAATAGAAACTCAAAAAACATGTTATTTTATTAAAAAATTAAAAATATAATCTCTCTTCAATTGTATCATTGAGAAGTTTTACATTATTGTATGATATAGAACTTCTCGACCAGTCACTGTAATCTTGGATCAATGTACTCCTGTCGTTTCCATTATCCCTAGTTCGTAAATCCGCGTCTGAACCTAGTTCAATAGAAATCGCCGAAACTCGCGAGACATGTGACAGAAGTTTCTGGACACTACACGGTTCTGGATGCCGGCGAGTTGGACCGGTTCCCGATACGAATTGGATACATCCTCCCATACTTTGTTGTTTTAGAACATTTGAACATTGTGAATAGGGATGCAAATGATGATTTTTGAATATTGATGGAATCCGTGTCATGCACACCGGTTTTCAAGGTGTCGCTAGCTCTGAAGCCCCGAGTTCGATCCCCGAACAGGTAATGTGGAAACCACTTTCCTATATTGTCTCGGGTCTGGATATTTGTGGTACCTTCATTGTATCAGAATTCCATAACACAAGTACTTAAGCTACTTATTTTGGGTTCAGAGCAATGTACTCGTATGTAATGTTGTTTTTATCATGTTGCAGCTGAATCAAAAAAAGGTTTTGAAAATTTACCGAAATTTTAAAATATGAAGATTATTGAAGATGCTTAGAGAGTTGAATAACAGACCAAGAAAAACGTCTGTGATCCGTCGGTAAAGTTGTATACAAAAATGAGATTAACTATCGGCATACTGTACAAAACTCAAATGCACTAAATGAAATAGTCCATATCGTGCCAACGATGTCTCAAAACATGAGAAAATTAAGTACTTCATTCCTTCACAACAAGACAACTCTCCAAATTGCGGTAAGCAGACATTAAACTTTGAATTTGAACTGTCACTTGATTGTCAAGTAATGCAATAATAATTATATTATTTGTTATCAACAATACTAGGGACAGGTATCGCAATGCGAGAGTTTCAGGCAGATAATTAAATTAGACATCTGAAACTCCTTTGAGGGAGACACTGCAGTATTCTACAGAGGAATTTAGTTTAATTGATAGAACCTCTAATATGAATATTTGTGTGGTTAGTGTAACTATATTTAGATTATTTAATGTTTACGGTAAAATTAGTTTAAATTGAATTTTCCGTGAAACTGTATCTTAATACTGAGAGGTATATAAAGCTATCTTCATTGTGTTATAAATATAATATACCATAGTTAAAGTTATTAGAGCCATTAAACAAAATAAAAAAAAAAAAAATTATAATTTTACTTACACATGTACCAAGTTGTGAAAATTTCAAAGTTGAAGAACGTTTGTCTCTTGTAAGTAAAACTAGAGCCCAAAATGTAACCTATCTATATAAGAGTAGTCATTCTTAAATCAAGGAACATAACTTTTTCGTTTAACATAATGTTTTAAAAAAAAACCTAAAAACAAGTTACCAATAAACAAAAGTACCAAATACCCTTAAAAGCTTACAGACTACAAATCCCACATTTCACTACACAAAAAATAATAATCTAAGGTAAGAGCATAAAAAATTCACGGATGACAAATGACAGTGGCGGGCCGAAAAGTAGCCGACATCCGTCTTCGGAATCCGTAAGATCCGGGCCACTTCGCCCGAGTCAGGGGGCCGGATCCGACTGACAACCATACTTTCTCGTTTCGCGAGCGTATATCAAAGTCGTCGCCATTTTTTTCTTTTGTAACTTCATAAATTGTTGCGCATTTGTTTCTTTTTAATGTTGAGTAGAAATCGCAGTTGGTTTATTTGGAAGAGATGCAGTTAGCTTCAGCGCAGGCTTTGACTGCTTCACCGGACTAAAAAAAACGCAGTTATTTGGATTTTAGTGACTTGGCGACTTACTATCTATTTAATTATAAAATAATGTCAGTATACAGCTAGCCAAGTCAACATGAAATTTACTCACCTCAGAAAATATTAAATAAAAGTTCTAAAAAAAGAATAACGTATTATAGATTTAAACATGACATTATTCAATAAGCCCCTGGACACATACACTTGAAAAACTTCAATTATCTTTAACATTTAAATTTGGAACGTAGCTTAAAGCCGGCCTGCACTCTGCGATGAAAAAGCCGGAGCAATCGTCGGCAGCTTTCCTCGCGACAGGGCAATATAATATTTTATATTGAGTATTTGAAGTAAAGACATGTGCTGTGAGTTCTACTTTGAAAATTATATTTTTTATTAGTTTTTTATCATTTACTTCAATACAATTAAAAATTAAAAAGGAACTACACAATCTATTCATGAACTTACTAAACATACTCGTATATGTAATAACGAAAGTTACACAAAACTAAAATATAAATAACAATGAATTTATTTATTATATATTGGTGATTGCAGCTAGTGAATTGTCATATTCACATTTTAATTATAATATCTACTTAATTATAAATATCTAAAAGAGTTGTTTTGTTATGAGAATAATACATATTTATAAATCATCTGTTATTTTGCAAGGTAATATATTAATACTATATTTGCCAAAGTCTAACTTCAGCAAAATTCAAACAAACAGATATGAAAATCTACAATTTAAGTATGAATCATACTTGTTAACTGACTTTTTAAAACTGTAGTATAGGTATTACACACACAAATTAATAAAAAACCAGTCCACAAAAGCTCAGTCCCGGCGATACGAATATCAGAATAAAAGCCGAACACTATTGAATGAAGTCGCTACCGCACGCCTGCACCGGGGTTTATAAATAAAAGAGAAGGAATGAACTGTTTGATTGAATGGATCCTTTATGATCCCCGAATTAAATATTTATTATAGGAACTTGAATTAAGTGTAGACTTTATTTGATTGACTGACTTTGTACGATGGAGTATGTGATACATGTGTCAACTTGGCATAATATTCTACGGATTTATTTAAGGGTCATAGACATAATAAATACTCTGAAATATCGGTATATTAAAAAAACCTAAGTATAAAATGAGGTGTAGATTGAATGAATTCATCTATACCTACCTATATTTACTATGAGGATCTGATCAGAAACTCCAGTCTTAACAATTACAATTTCTACTTTTTATGGAGATAGAAATCTATAGTCTTCTTATCGAGTCGATCAATGGCAGTTAAATTTTTCCCGACCAGTATTCAGCCACGCACACGGCATTGTCCGTCGCCTCATACAGGTCCGCGCGTGTGCAGGTGGCAGGGCACGCTGGGCAACTCATTAAGTGAGCCATGGTTTGAGGAAGGATGCCACACTCACACGGCTCAGGTGTGCTGTAACCCCACCGGCACATATTTTCATTACACCGGCCGACTTGGGTCCGGAGTCTATTTAAAGACTTCCACGTCGGCCAGGGTAAACTGTGGCCGGGAGGAAGTTTTTCGGCTATTGGGATGGGTGGCATGGTTGGGTACCTACTTTCCCATAGGTCGACTCTAGTCTTACGAGGATCGGCTCGCAATGGGAGAATGTCTTTCACCAAGCTATGTCGACTTTTGAGCCTCTGCGGTACCGGAGCGTATTGGTGCATTGGGTGTCGTGGATCGGTTTCCATTTTTGCCTTCTCAATGGAGCTAGCTACATGTCTGCGGACATCTGGAGGTGCAATGCCGGCTAGTGGATACAGCAAACTAACAGGGGTTGGTTTTAGACAGCCTGTAATTATCCGGCATGTGTCGTTTAGTGCTGTATCCACCAGATTTGTGTGCGCGGAACGACTCCAGACCGGACTGGCGTATTCGCCAGCCAAGTAACAAAGTGCCATTCCGGTAGTTCGCAAAACATGTGGTGACGCTCCCCACTTGGTAGACGTAAGACGTCTAAGAATGTTGTTTCGTGCGTGTACCTTCATTTTAGTATTCGTGCAGTGCTGTTTGTAGGTTAGAGCTCTATCCAGAGTGATGCCCAGGTATTTCGGGTGCCGACAGTGAGTAATGGGTGTATTTTGCCATGAGATGTTAAGTATTTTGTTGGCGTCGCGGTTGCGTAGGTGGAAGACGCATGTTTGTGTTTTGGACGGGTTGGGTTTAAGCGAGTTATTTGCATAATACGAGCCAAGGTCTTCAAGGGCTTTTGTTAAGTGGCTTTCAACTTCGCCAAAAGAAGGTGCTTGTGAGGCCAGTGCTAAATCATCAGCGTAGAGAAAGCGGGTGGTGTTCGGTGTTTTGGGCTGATCGTTGGTGTAAATGTTGAAGAGCAGAGGAGCCAAAACGCTACCTTGCGGAAGGCCATTTTTTTGTGGTCTCCATCTGCTCTTCTCGTCCAAGAGATGAACTTGAAAGCGGCGGTTGTGGAGCAATTCGCTTAGTATTTTTGTGAAGTGTTCGTCCTGTGTGATTTCATTCACCTTCCATAACAGTTTTTTCAAGTTGACGGTATCGTACGCAGCCGATAGATCCACGAAGACCACTCCAGTAACTTGACCTAGCTCGAAACCATCTTCTAAATGCTGTGTCAAGTTCAGGGTTTGGTTACAGCAGGACTTACCCGGACGAAAACCAGCCTGTTCCGGAATGAGTTTTGGGTCAACAATGTTGACAAGGCGATTAAGCAGCATCCTCTCAAACAGCTTGTACGTGTGGCACAGCAGCGATATAGGGCGATAGCTTTTAGGGTCTTCGCTTGGCTTGCCAGGTTTTAAAATCGCTATAACCTTAGATTTTCGCCATAAGCGCGGTATCCGGGTTAGAGACAAACAGTTATTGAAAAGCTCGAGTAGCCAAGATACGGCGGTAGGTCCCAATTTCCTTAATTGTTCCGCTGAGATGTTATCAGCCCCCGTAGCCTTACCAATCTTAAGCGATTTTATGCCTTCGATTATGTCCGTAACTGAAAATGGTCGACTTATTGTGTCACTGTGGTCGGAAATACAAGTAACTCTGGGTGTTTTCTTTAAACGGTGCGGGGGCTTTCCGTTTAGGATTAGTTGGTGGGCTACTTGGTTGGCTGTAACCTTGCCTGTTGAGGAAGGATGTGGAGGTTCTCCTGTAAGTTTTCGTATGGTTGACCAGGCCTTTTTACTGTTATGAGTCAGATCGATTTTGGTGACAGTTTCTGTCCATTTCTCTCGGCGTCTTTCAGTAATTTTAGTCATTAACTCCTCTCCTATCTGGATGGTTCTTGCCGAAAAGGGATCACTATTAAATAAATTGTCGTACTGTTTGTATAAATCGGCAGCTTCGCGGGTTAAACCAGGGATGTATGCTGTGCGGCAGCCTCTAGGAATTAGTTTTCGGGATGTGGTAGCTATTATGTTTACAAACTCATCATAGTTATCAGGTGTCGGTGGAATTTTTGAAAGATTGGCATCAATTTCTAGTGCATAGTGCTCCCAATTGGCTTTCGCGTAGTTAAAACGCCGTTTAAATGGTACGTTAATGGGGCATACTACAGCTTGAATATAGCATTGAATAGGGCGATGTTGGGTTTTTGGGATGGGGCGACATAAAGTCTTCATGCATTGCTGGCTGATATGAGAGCTAGCGAAAATGAGGTCAGGATTATAGCCCCGTTTCCAGCGACTGCTGTTGAAGGATGAGGGTAGTTTAGAGTTATGGATCAAAGTTAACTCTTGCGAGTCCGCCCATTCTTCTACTAGCTGGCCATTTGTATCCGTATCTCGATACCCCCAACTAGAACTATGACTATTGAAATCTCCAACGACAATTTTAATGCTACGGCTGTCAAAATTACAGGGTTTATGGAAATGGAATGGAACTTTAGGTGGTTTGTACACAGATGTTACAGTGCAATTACCCAAATCCAATGTGATGATTTCAATCGAATCTCTAGATGAGTATTGTACAGATTCTACTTTCACGTTGGGCCGAACAAAAACTGCGCTCCCGTGTTTTGAATGAGGAATTTCGGCCACGAGGTTAAAACCTAGAATTTCAGGTCTAGTCTGTTCAGAATTACGATGAGTCTCTTGGACACATATAATGTTAGTGTTTTCCTTCAGGCATATTTCTGAGAGAATGACTGATTTGTCTTTTGAGAACCCTTCTATATTAATAGAGACGACACTCAAAGCTGGAGATGAGGTCAGATGTTGTGTTGCCTTTCGTAGGGTTCGTTTTAGCCTTGAAAAAGGCTTTTGGTTGGGCCCTGAGAAGGGCCGGTGGTTTGGCCCTAAAAAGGGCCTTTTACGATGGTGGGTTGCCATTGATCGTGGTGAAAGGATCAGCCAATTTGCGTTACCGACTAAGCTGTCCACGCAGATTGCCCAGGGTGCGCCGGGCGTATGGAATATTAAGATACGCCGCTCGGGGAGGCTCCTTTCATGCACCCCATGTCTAATCTATAGTAATCTGTAGATATATCTCTTCAGGTAACACACTCAATAGCCACAGAGATATAATTAGGATATCAACACGTTCGCAAATGTTTCAGTGCTTGAGTCACGCGAGGCACTGGCGATCAATCTCACGCGATCTGCGCATCTGTATTCACCTGATTAGCCTGTCTTGAATGAATAAACTTTATTTTAATGTTACTTTGTTATGTATACGTTTAAAGAGATACCTTGTTACTCAGGAAAAATTACGTTACTAAATACAAGGAGTAAAGGCAGAAAAAAGGAAAAACTATAGAGGGCGCGTTTTTCTTCAGGTCCATTGCGGCGAGCGTAATCAAATTATTGGCAGTGTGTAGTGTATCCATTCGTTTATGGATTTAAGCTATTTTCCATGCAACAACAGACGTTTTTGTGAAAATATCGATGGCTTCGCTATTATTACCATAATATGAGGTTTTGAGATAGTTTTATTAAAACGGAGCGCTTTTTTGATACTATTATATTTTCGACGAAACTAGTTCATACGTTCATACTAGTGCTCACGGTGCGTACTATAATATGCGTACTCTGTAGTTTCTGATCTATCCTCAAAGAGTAAAGACAAACCTATTGTACAGACTCAGCGGTGCTTGTAGAGGATTGTCTATGGATAGTTAAACTTTCCAAAAATGACAAATCTATACCATTCGTGTATCAGAAAGTTCGTAAAGTAGTGGATCCTACGAGATCTCTCTCCCTTTTACATTGCCGTCCCGGAGAGCTATGATAGTCAAGGAATAGAGGCTATGATGGTGAAGGAATAGAGAGAGCTACGCGAACTGTGTTCATATTTGACTGGCCTGTTGGTCTAGTGGTTAGTGACCCTGACTGCTATACCGGAGGTCGTGGGTTCGATTCCCATCCAGGACAAATGTTTGTGTGATGAGCACGATCATTTGTTCTGTGTCTGTGTGTAATTTATCTATAATATGTATGTATTTAGAAATATCTAAGTATGTTTATCAGTTGTCTGGTTACCATAACACAAGCTCTGCTTAGCTTGGGATCAGATGACCGTGTGTGAGTTGTCCCGGAATATTATTATTATTATTATACTGGTACACTGAAATAAGTCCTGGGCAGATATATATGGCTACCTTCTTTTAAGGGAAGAGCGTTATTTATATACGGGTTCATTAATAGCTCGTGAAATGTTTTTGATAAATTAATTTCTGCCTACTTTTTGATATTATGATACAGGCTTCATTGTTTGAATATTCAATACATTAAAAGGTCACAACATGTCACAGCGGTTCACTTTTTCAATGCAGTGCGTGGTAATGTTTTGTTTATTGATTTTGTTTATTTGCGTAAAGGCTTGTTGTTGTGCGATGTGCACTAGTGCAAAAGTGATGGCTGTCCGGACCAGTCTATTGATTTTTAATGGTAAAGTTTTTAGGCTGTGACTAAACTGTTTGGAAAACACGAAAATGTATATATAAATAGCAGTACAACTACATATTGGAATGACTAATTAATGACGTTTTATACAATTTTGCTTTAGTTAGATAATAATTATAATTTCATAATATTACGTAGAACATGTTTGCATTTTTCTACTCTTAATTTTATGCATTACCTTAACTGACTTTTACTCGATAAAAGAACAATAAAACAACTAATATAAATATTAAATTACATAGATTTAAACAACATAAAAGCAAGTAGTATTTAATAGTTTACGTTATATCCTAAAACCACTTTCATTTTTATGTACAACAAATATTTAATTTTCAGATGAGATCTTTGCAGTTTGCCTGCGCTCAGGCTTTGACTGCTTCACCGGACTTTAAGGCCATAATTGCATTGAATGTTATAAACAGACATATTGATTCAAGCACACACGAAACTTAGACAAATGCAGGCAAAGGCTTTTAGCGGTGTTCCGGCGGGCAGAGAGCTCTGACGTCACATCCGCTCGGTCCGACTTCCCACAGGTCGGAAAGTTTAATGGTTGTCACTGGGATATGTGCAGGTACACTAGGTGCAAGTAGGTAGACTAGATATAGGTAGACATTGATGTTTTAATGTACAGGATGAAACAGATAGTCGCGCCAATAAAAAAATACGATTTCTCAAACCTTGTCACCCGATGACGAACACCATGTAGGTATTTTCAGCGATTTTTGATAGTTCAGGAGATAAGTCTTTTATTAACTTTATGGTAGTTTTCATTCCCTTACTATAATTTTCGTGAGTTTTTCCGATGTTTTTAATTATAGTTATTCTGCAATTGGAGTTGGAGACGAATCAAACAAATGAAAGATCGTGAAAACCGGTCCACTCTTTCTTGGTGTATAAAACACAGGCAATTTATTTTTTTAACTGCTTCGTTGGCCTAGTGGCGCTAAGCGCGACTGCTATACTAGAGGTCTTGGGTTCGATTCCCAAGTTGACCAAGGTGTTATTGGGTTTTTTCTATGAAATTCTCAGTAGCAGGTCGGAGTTTGGATTTGTGCCCGGTGAGTGGCAATAGGCTCGCCCCCTATTACATTTGACCTAGACATACCGGCGAACTGTGGGTGTACATTGGTACACCTCTGCCTAACCCTTCGGGGATACAGGCCTGATGGTATGTATGTTATGTACGTAATTTATTTTTTTCCTTAAACTCGTTTTTCTTACCTTAAATTTTCTCAAACAAAAACATCTAGCCATGAACTATCATCTAATTTATGTTTAGATTCTAAACCTTACAAATCTAAACAAATCCAAAAACATTTACAATAAACAATTTACTATCAATCCTTTTCCGAAGAATTTCAACAAAATATCGGTTCAAAAGCTCGTACCAATTAGTAAGTGAGCCATCTCGGGTTCCTAAGAACAAACGCGGCTGAAAATAAGCGAAAAACATCTAAGCGCAGCGGTTTAGGGTTTCTTCACTGTGTAATTGCTGTGCCTTGGGCGGAGATGGCAAAGAGTAAGGAATACAGGTGCGAAAGTAGGCAGAATATCATGATTAGCCTTTTTCCCAACTATGTTGTCGGCTTCTAGTCTTACCGGATTCAACTGAATACCTTATTTTACATGGACTGCTTTACTGACATCATAGGGTAGGGAGAGGCCCTACCCTATTCCCATTTATTTGGGGTCGGCGCAATGAGTATTCAGCTTCCATTAATCTCTACTACTCGTCATCTCAGCATTCACTGGGTAACACTGCATCTCAAAGTAAGACTGGTAGTTTGAATTGACTTAACGACTACCAAAGATCTACGTATGACAGTCGGGACCAACGGTCTAACGTGCTTGTCAAGACACGGAGGGGTCTCGGTACGTTTATAAACGATCACCCATCCAGGGACCAACCGCGGCTCTTTACATTCATAAACCGGTTTTAAAAAGAGGAGTTTATTAATTGATCTTTATGTTTTTTTTTGTCATGTATAGATAATATAGATATCTTATATATAGAGAGATATAGAGGTGGTCCTATATAAATTTTATATTTCAGTAGGCTCGTATTTTTTTTAGATTTTCTTTTTTTCTTTTACGTGCAATCAATTATGTTTTATATTGAAATAAAACTACTTTTTACGGATTTTTTCGCGATTTATATTTAGATTTTAGGTCCCGACGTTGCAAAGGTGTCGAAACGTCGGGACCTAAAATCTAAATATAAACCGCGAAAAAATCCGTAAAAAGTAGTTTTATTTCAATATCTAATCTATTTATTTCAATGTCTAACATTCGCGTAAACCTAAGAAACCAAAATTATGTTTTAATCTTTGGCCCGGCTTAGAAAGGCGCTTCATTCGATTCCTTTACTCCCAATCAATTGGCGAACGCATTTTTTTTATTGTAGATTCGTTTTAAAACGTATTCGCTGATTGATTGACTATATACTATATCTATGGATTTATTTATTTTTAGATAAATAAAGTAGATAGTATTATTTGTATGTAATAGGAAAATGAATGGGTATTTTTTATTACTTAACGATTTGTTAGTCTGTTACCAATATTTAATCTGAATTTTGTATTGGTCATGGGCGGATAGAATAAACCTGAATATTTTATCAAGTAACCACAATGAGAAAGAAACATCTTTACCTAACAGTAGGATTTTGGTAGAGACTAATTTAAAACATCTTTCTTGAGTCTTTTTAAAGGTTTTTCGTATAAATAAATGTTCAGAATAGGGTTGTTCAGCCTACAGGTAACCGAGAACGGTAGTTACCTCTCATTATAGTGTCGTATTCCTCCGGGTAAGCCGAGAGCAGGATGCGGTTAAATCACTAAGAAAATTGCTTTTAATTCGATGTGGGAAACTGAACTGTATATGTTTTGTGCTAGATTTTTTTTATCTAATACTAGGTACCGGTTTTACCCGCGTAAGAATTCTACGTTTCAATTTGACAGAATTTGTTTCAATGTTTTTTTATAATTATTTAACTAATCGGAACGGACGCAAATCGAACAAATAAAAGCTCATAAAAATCGATTTCCATGGGTAAATAATCCGACTTTGTTTTATACATAAAGATGTTAAATATCTAGTGTTAGTATTAAGTCTAGTGGCTAAATTGTTGTAAACTAAATTTTGTTGTTGTTTGTCTATTTATTTTTTTCCGTACCTTTGTCTTGTCTTAGTTTTAAACATTGTTTCTCAGTAAGTAAGTAAGTAAGTTTTGTTTCATTCCTTTATGAGAAGCAAAATTGTTCTTATCTCATTCTTTACAGATTTGTCGATCGCATTAGTGATGTCGGAATTATCTCGTTTCTTTAGATCAATAAAAACAACACTTGACTAGCACTGTGGTTATCTAATATATAATTATCTTATAGTTAGATAACGATAGGATATCTAACTAAAAAATAAAAGCAATTTACATCAAAATTGATCATACCAAATTCTGTAAATTGAAAAAATAAAAGTTATACGTTACAAGACAGAAACATTGAACTGAAAAATAAATTGAATAAAAAGGTTTTTGATTGCGATCATTGATGCTATTGTAATTTATTTATAAATTCAAAGAACAAGTTATTGATTGAATATAAATCAAGCAGTCAAAAATGCTTTAGTTACACAGTCACTGATTTTGTGTTTTATGTTTTTAAAACTTGTATATTCAAGTTAATCGAGACCAACTAGAACCTCTGGAAGGGGTTCATATGGGACCAAGGCCCGCCAGAGTTGCGCTGAGTATGCTTAGTGATCCCGGGGCTCCAGCAAAGGTGAAGACGGGACCGGGGTGTTTTTGGTCGGTGCAAGTCCGACATATCACGTCGCGGTTACATATTAAAAAATCAAAACTTTCTTGAGCAAATTTTAAAAGAACAATAAACGAAATAACAAAATTTAAATGACCAAATGTATTATTTAGAAAAATTTTAGAATCCCAATGTATGTGACATCAAATGAACGACTGATCAAAAGTTGCTAGATGTCATTTTAAAATATCAAATCATTACTAATCAAATTACATAATCACAAATGACGACTGAATAAATTTGCTAGATGTAAACCGATGATGTGTACCGATGGATTGAATCCCAAAGAGCGACACGCAAGCTAGATGAAGCATGCAAGCAAGCATGCAACATGCAGGTTTCTGTCACGGCTCCGGCGCTGCGGGCCTCCGGCG
Source organism: Autographa pulchrina (assembly GCA_905475315.1). Classification (NCBI taxonomy): domain Eukaryota; kingdom Metazoa; phylum Arthropoda; class Insecta; order Lepidoptera; family Noctuidae; genus Autographa; species Autographa pulchrina. Next base: position 7,999,791 of record FR997775.1, read on the forward strand.
GCCCCACGCGTGCTAATCGTCGCAAACAGCTTTCGCTCACCACCGCAGCTTCGGCTCACTAGCCGGCTTCACCGGCCAGCCTCAGCCGCGGCGGCTCGCTCGCAGCCGCTTGCTCCTCAGCCCGCGGGCCGCCTCGCCCCTCCGCGCCTACGCGACTCTAAATAACACTCTAGGGTAGGGCAGACAAGACTACGTGAAGTCGGTTTTGCAGCAATTCGGTTCTGTCACTAACTTTTGTAACACAACATGTAGAATTTTTAATCAACAATGTTATGTATATAAATAATTATAACTTATTAGTATTAATATTATTTTTACCTTTTTCTGTTAATCCATTTGATAATTAATAATTTATCCAGTAGTCTATTTGACCTTTAAACGATTTGGTCAAGAGTGTTAAAAATAATTTAAACATTGATATTAAAGACTTTGGTCAGCTGAACTTTTGATCAAATGACCATCGTTGTTTTAAACTTTGTTGATTTGTACGTTGTTCTTTTGAAATTTGCTCAAGAAAGTTTTGATTTTTTAATATGTAACCCACGTCGCGTGGTGCCCTCGACGTGGGTTGAACTCATTAGATTTTCACCTCAATAACCTATTTTTGCCGATTCTTCTCCATTGGAATGACATTTTGGAACCTGCAACTACAGTCGGTAATTTTACGTTTTAAAACAGCTTAAAAAGGCCTACTTGAAATAAAAATAATTTGATTTTGATCACCCTGCAAAAAAAAAGAGTTTAATTGAGGCACAATTAAACTTTTTTACAATTCAAGCTAACACTGATGTGAACGCAAACGTCACGGGTACAGCAGTATTAAATGAATAAAATATTATCAAATACATTTCAGTTGCTTTTGTATTTATAATCTTAGTATTAAAAACTATGTGATTGCTTCACACCTAACATTACCTTGATAATACGTCTGGCAGTACATTAAAGTTCTGCCAACATATTGCTACAAAATATGGCGTTGTTCAAGACTGCTTCAGGTAAAGTTTAGATTGGGTTTCCACGGTATTGTTTATAGCCCACCTTGTTACTTGTGCATGTTTATGTATTTATGCAATATAATATTATAATCAGGTATGTCGATATGGAAAACATAGAATTAAGTGTTTTTTTTTTTATTTTAAAAATTTCGTAAGGAAATTTTATTTGTGGAGACTAAATTTTAGTTTAATGTAGAGAAGAGATGATATATGATTGTGAGGATCTTGTTACTAACTTATACATAGGGTAAATTAAGTTTATCGGAATTAAACTAAATAAAATAACATATTTATGATATTTTAAAGATTTTTTGTACCGTTTCTTTCCTAAGGATGTAGTGGTAAGGAGACTAATTTGTATGAAAATGTTTTTTTTTTGTTTTACCTTTTTCAATATTATAATCATTAGGTAATTATGTTAAAATTAACTATCAGTTTATTTAAACTAATGGTAAATTGAACTAAGCTAGGTTCGTATAAGGGCCACGTTACTAAGAGCTGTTTCCTGAAAACCGTTCATACATAATAACGGGTATGAATTTCAACTGCGAACAATAGTAACTGTCGTACGGGCGAACGGTACATTGGTGTAGTTTAGGAGACAGGGACTTTAATAAAAAATCATCTGTGTAAAAAATATTTTTTTTTATTGGATTGTTTTGCTTTACTAGACTATAAATAAGCGAGAAATACTTTTTTTTTCATACCATGCTTTCGCGTAGTTTGATAACGAAATTAATCTGTTTTTCTAGCTCTCTTTCACATATCACCGATAGAGATTCCTTTAAAGTTATCTACCCAATTAAAAATCCTATGAAATAGTTACAAAAACGTAAACTAATCTAAAAATGTAATATTCAAATTACTTATCCATAGTATTGACAAAAAATATGAAATGCATTAATTTTGGAACAGAACAATAACCCTACGGTAATAAAGTTGTCAGAGATTCTCTAGCTCTCGGACCATACAAATGCGTTCAAAATACCTCGCGCCGACGCGACGTACACACAGAGTACAGTTGGCAACGTAATCGTTATCTGTACCAAAAGGTTTTAAAGCTATAGTACATTTGTTTACCATTGGCAAAATAATATAAACATATTTTTTTAAACTCATAATTTTTAGGTATCTAAATTATAGGTTTCCAAATATGTCTGGCATCCACATTTTATTTTACTGGTTACTATCTATATCTAGACTACAATTCACGTAAAAAACAAACTCACGTAAAATTCAAACAAAAAAAGTAGATTTTTATAAGCTTATAATAAACCTGAAATTTTCTAATAGTAACACCATAATCATAAACTTCACAGCATTCCATAATATTATGTTAATATATATGCAGGTATATAAATGTGTATGTATATAAATCAAGTATTTCCAATAAATAATGTAACTTTTTGTTATCTTCTGACTACACGATCATTATTATTATAAATTGCACTAAACCGTTAACTGTAAAGTCGAAAGCAAAAGTTTTAATTATTAGTATTTATTAATTATATACATATATATTAATAGAGATATGGGGGTCAGCAGCGGTAACCAATTTAAAACCTTTGCAAAGGACACAAAACAAAATAATTAAAACACTATTCCACTATCCCCGCCTAACTCCGACAAAACAAATATACAAAAAGTCTAAATTATTTAACCTCAAACAACTTTATTCATACTACACTTGTATACTTGTCAAAAACATCCACACAAAATCCATCCAAACTAACCTACAATTAAATAAAAAAGTTATCACTTACAATCTCAGAAACAAAAACAAACTACAATTGATTAAACCACGCACTAATTACGGCAAGAAAACAATATTATTTGAAGGAGCACAGATGTACAATAATTTACCTGAAGACTTAAAAAAATGCAATAACATGAATGCATTTAAAAATAAACTAAAGGCACACGTGTATTCATTACGGGAGGAATAGCGATGTTCACGCGGCTACTTACAACCGGTTTTGTTAACACGTCTTATCTACAAGCAATGAAGCAAGTGCAGAGGCAAATTGTATTATATTTATATTATATCTGTATCTCATTATAAGTGAACTGTAAAGTTTTTATGAGAAATAAAGTTCTTTAAGCACAATTATCGTTATCATAATTTCAGTGTAATAGCTACATATTTGTACCAACCTTTTATTATAATTATTAAACAAGAATATAATAATATTTATTTAATAACAATCATTTTTTAATAGTTAACAAGTTTAAACAAAATAGAAATAAATACTCTCTGTTTACTGACACATGAATGAAATTGTTTTAAAAAGCAATATATTCATTGAAGTTACGTTTCATATAGTTTACACTTTTTATTCTTCTTCTTCTTTTCGTGTCGATGGTAGATTCAAATTAGAGTACATGAGTCCAGTAAGTTGCGACACTTTTTATTTATATGTAAACAATAATACCTTAATATCTTATAGCCACCTATGTCTATAAAAATCCTGTGGTATTTTTCCCTTGAGGATGTAAAATGATAGATAGATAGATGTAATCCGTACATACGAATTACCCTCAAAATGTATCAAAACAAATGAATTTCCTCAACTACGTACTCATTGCTAAAACAGATTTAAAACTTAAGTACAATCATCCAAAATACACAAAAATACAATAACAATGGCGCTGATTCCCTTATACGCAAATTAAATCAAAATCAGACCATCGCTATCTTTCACTAACATACAGCGTGAGAAAAGGACAGCAATAGACAACTAACTTAAATTTAGACGTGGCAAACTAGTTGTCGCCTACAACATCACTGTGTTTTTAGTGCACATATTTTTGCGTGTCGGATTGGATTGGTGTAAGAATGTAAAAGCTCAATTTTCATCCGTCCTTTTCTAATTATGTACAAGTGAAAAAGATACCGATAGCCAAAAATAAGTCTATTGAGTGTTTAACAGACGTGGCCATCTTTAAATATCAGTCCTATCACTTCTCTACTCACCAGTACAGGATAGTACGCATCAATTAATCGAATCTGTTGTCCGAATTAAAACCGATGCGAACGGCTTGGCAATTTAATTTCAACTCATATTTAGTGATAATTCGATAGCAATTAAACATGCATTATATAACTGTAATATCAAATAATTTATGAGTAAATACAATCGTTAATGTATTACGCAACAATGAATGCTATTAACGAATTGGGTAAGCTTTGGTTGGAAATTATACTAAATTACATATTATTTGTAATATTGTTGTATTCCCTAAAGAGGTATAACTATAGCTATTTTGTTTGCAGATTTGTTAGTATATTTTGTAGGATGCATGTAATGTTTGTATATTGATTTTTTTTTTTAATATTTGCTATACTTGAAAGTGTATTAAATTTACTGTATCGAAGACTTTCAGCGTCAAGCGAAATTTAGAAAAGTCAATTTCTATACTTTGAGTAAACTTTGTAATATTTTACTACAGAAAAAGTAAAAAAATAAAGTGACATCTTAGCAATCCGTCCCCATCTTACGCGGAAACAAATGAACTATACAAACAAAATGAAATAAAAAAAAATGCACAGACTAAAAATATTAAAATAAATTCTTTAGCCCTTAGATGCAATGTCTCAATTGCAAAACATATACCTACAAATAAAAATAAAAAACAGTTTACTTAAGAACAGTCAAATAATTTAACATCCAAAATCGTCAAGAAATTGTATCATTTGTAACCACAGAAACAATCACAATATACTAATATAGTAACCAGCCACTACATAGGCAGTTAAACAGCTTAAGGGGAAACACATAACTGAATTAAGGTGCACTTACCCGACCGAGCCGACGTCACTAATAGTTAGTAAGACTGTCTTCTAATGCACAGCTAATGATGTTACATACGGGATTTAAGGACAAAAGTTTGCTCGTAATCAGTTCAAGTAATTAGGAGATTCGGATTTCGGTTTGGTAATTACGCTTGTAATGAGGATACGCAATAAAGGTACTAAATAGTTGAGTTTTTACGCCTACGATGTATTCTTATATACTTCTATAAATAATCGATTCGGTTGTCTTGTAACATGAAAGTGTATGATAATATTTAAAATAGCCAATAAGTAAAAAATGTACACTGTCATTAATTCTTAAGTTGGGTTTCGTTCGATACAAAAAATCGTACTTGCATATATTTTAGAGTATTATATGATTATTTAGATTTATTAGGAAGGCAGGTATTTCTGGACATCAAAAATCAAGGTTTTGCCCTTAAATGTTAGCTCAGCCACTAACAACCGCATATTTTTATTTTCATAAGGCAAAATTTTCAAATTTCAATTAGGCCCACTATCACACACATACAACACACATCTCGAACACAATAGGCACTGTATCAAAACCTGTCAATCAAGAAAAATATGTCACAGCCTACAATATATCACCAGTGGAACAATAGCTTGTCGTACCGTTATACCCACATGTCAGCAACACATTTTTTTACTCTATGACAAGCATACAGTACAGTCTGCATGAGAAATGTTTAAGATAAACATTTTGTCCGTCACACACAGAAGTACGTATCTTTCTGTTTTTGTGTAACAATGGTTTTGAATAACTATTTCACCTGCAGTGTGTTTTTCTTTCTCAAAAAAGAAATTATTTTAAGAATTCATAGAAATTTGTCAAGGAATTGAACGTAATAGAAATATTTAGGGTATTTTGAGTTTATGAAAAGACAGGATAGAAAAGTTGCTGCCTGTAGTGATTGATCAAAACGTATGACTTTATATTTTATTAATATAAATATTGAGTAGATTTTCATATTCAAATAAACATTTACTGTATATTTATAACAAAAAATCAAAGTATGATCGATTGTCTCTTACAAAGTTGTCCATTTGAGCAGAAAATTTCAACGAAAGAGCGGAAAAAAGATTCCAATGCAACGAAATCATTATTACTGAAAAACTAAGAGGAAATAGAACAGATCCCCGCTTGATACCTCATTCCCACTTCTCGAAACGGAAAAATGTATTCCAAAGTACTTTCCACCGCATAAAATATATGCAATATCCATTCCGCTGGCGTGGCTAAGCGTCCAAATTTATAGAGTACATGAAGGGCAATTTTTAACCAATCCCTCTGGCTTGTTACCGAGTGAAATATGCCTTGATGCTGTAGAAAATTGAGTGGCGACTGTGGGTACGAAAGCCGTATTAAGCTTTAACGTAGAGTAAAAAAGTTTCGTTAGCCAAATTGGTGGCTGGAATGAAAATGTGTTTTTAATCTTCAGGTCTTCTGATGAAGTAATGGACGAGGTTGGAAATTGTTTTTCTCGGAGTTTCAATTTGCACCTAGTTGTAGATTTATGTAATGGTTTCAGTTTTCTGATGAATATTTCTTGCATGTTTATGGAGGTTGATGTATTTGCTTGGAATTTACACTGTTTATGTTAAAGCTTCTAATAACGCTATTTGATATTATAATATCAAATTTTATAATAATACTAGCTGTACCCGGCATGCGTTGCAATGCAATTTTTTCTACCTAGCACCTGCCTACTACCTACCTACTACCACTTAGGGGTATGAAAAATAGATAGTAGCCGATTCTCAGACCTACTGAATATGCATATAAAATTTCATAAAAATCGGTCCAGCCGTTTCGGAGGAGTATGGTAACTAACATTGTGACACGAGAATTATAAGATAAAAAAAGCAATTATCAGCTAGGGAGATGTAGCATGCGTAGACAGCGGCAGCGTAGCGTAGGACTGCTACGTCGTAGCAAAATAATATCTTACAATACGTTTAGTTGTTATTTTTTATTTACATAACACTCAGCCAAACCCTTATAAATTATAAAATAATGTTAATGTATTACAATTAGATAACGTATAAATATTAAATAACTGTAATTACAAACTGGTCACCGCAATTACATATTAAAGCATATCGCAACAGTGTCCAGGCAACAACGCAGGATAAATTAAACCGAACCCCGATCAACTAACATGAACTAATCCGACCGAATGTTCACATAATCATATTAAACTCATGCCAATGGCTTCAGATACGGACTTTCATTTCCTGTCTACCACACAACGGATATTATGGGAATGCATATCTCTTGGTACCTGTTCAATATTTTTATGTTTAATGAGTATTTGTCGGATTAAACTGGTTTGGTTTTTTTTTTGTTATCTTGAATTTTTGATCTGCAAAAAAATGTAATTTGAATTTTCTCAAACTGCTCTATAAAAGGACAATATAAGTTTCTTGAGAATGTTTTGTAAAGCAAAAAAGGTTCACGTTTGACCGGTCAATCGTAACAATTAGGTAATAAAAACTCTTAAATACTTATTATGCAACTCTTAAGTGTTTTAACAAAACGCAAACTCATATTATACTTATAATTCTATAATTATAAGTTATTATTTTATTGCTTAAGATATTGGAGTATTGCTATCAATACTCCAATATCTTAAGCAATAAAATAAGTTCCACACAAAAACCATTTCGTATAGGTACTTTTTAAACCTTATGTTACATTGCCAAACAAAGAGTTAAGGTCACAAATAAACATCGAAACTCAAACCACAATCGAAAACATCCAGAAAAATCCTAAACATTATTGTTATTTATATACCTCATAATAATATTTTATAAAGGCAAAACCGAGAAGTGAATTCGCTTTCATTTCCTGCGGCTTCCGTGGCTCGCTCTATGGCGCAAGGGTGCGTCCAACGCATTATCGACACAGATAAATATTTTGCGCCACTCCATAAATAACGGATAATGGATTCCCATTCTGAAACGACTAAGGCGAGACTTCTTGGATCGGAAAATGTGGAATGGCGAAATCGATTTGTAAATAAGTAATTAGGTGTAATGGAGGTGGTTGGTTTATTGTAATTTTGTTAGGAACTTCGAAAAACAAAAAAAGCTCAACTTCTTCTTTGATTTTATTTAAAAGTTATTTATCAGATACAGTAAAGTTTGTATATAAAAAAATGCAGCATAAAATTATATTATTCTTAAAATCATGGTGTAACCACTCTAAAGGCTAAAAACGCACATTTGAATAGATTAATTATATTGTAATTATCATACAGATGCAGCTACCTTTAACTCTACTAAGAAGTGAGCCATACTATATTGCGAACACCAAAGGAATCTATAAGCCCAGGATATTTTCTGCCATATTAAAATTATACTGCCTCACTTGCTATTGAATCCCTGTTCAATTCGACTGTCCATTCCAATTCAACATAATCCGTGTCCAGTTTATTTCCAACTGATTTTCGCGGGTCCGCCCCATGTCCGATTCTCACTTGTTATTTAAATGTGATATATTATTGAGCGCATTTCTATGAAATATGGATTTTGACAGAGATGTAATATGTAGTTTGTTTTTTTGTTATATGATTTATTTAGTTTAGGTAGGATTCAACGTCCGTAATATTACCGTCAAAGCATTTGACTACCTCCGTGGTCGAGTGGCGTACGCACCGGTTTCTAGGTGTCGCTAGCTCTGAGATCCCGGGTTCGATCCCCGGACGGGTCAATGTAGAAACCAACTTTTCTACATTGTCCCGGGTCTGGGTGTTTGTGGTACCTTCGTTGTTTCTGAATTCCATAACACAAGTGCTTCAGCTACTTACATTGGGTTCAGAGCAATGTATGTGATGTTGTCCGCATTTATTTATTATTTATTTATTTTAAACACTTGGATAGACATGAAAATAGTGGTACACATTTTTTTCTTAGCCATTTCTGTCCCACTGCTGGGCAGGCCTCTCTGCACATACACACACACAATATAGAAATATTTTTCTGTTAGAAGAAATCAACAGAAAACTCACATCCTAACCTAAATTTAAAACTGATTTCTCCAAATAAGTTCCTAAATCAAGACACTTGAGTATATAAAATTACAGTCAAATTAAAACGACAATCAAGATGTCCCAGCAACTGCACCGTCCCGAAGGCATAACGAAACGAAATAGTGTGAAAAGTACAAAAAAAAAAAGGTAAAAAATGAGCTCGAGCTAGGATCCCGAGCGAATCCGACGAGAAACGGAATGAAAATTGGATTTGCTTCTGATTGGATTTTTATTTACTTAAGACAAGAAAAATTCTCGTCGCGGATTCTACGGCGTTCTTATAAATGATTTAGGGATCCTCTCGTCTTGACTGACTGATTAACAAGCGGGATCCGTACCTTTCGTTGTGGACTAAGATTTGTGGTCGTGTCTGTACGTGAGAATAAAAACTATTCTTGTTTTCTTATTTTCTGTTTAGTTTTCTTGAAGGTCAATGTTTTTATTTGTATAGGATTTGGAGTTTCGATATGTAGGCCTTAACTGACTACTGTTTATTACGTTATAAATAAATACTGGTTTTCATAGGTATATAATTGATGTTATTGTGACTAAGCTCCTGTTTTAGCCAAATCTATTCTCTCAATTACGAAACAAAATCATCATGTCCCGAGCCTTTTCACAACTATGTTGGGGTCGCCTACCAATTACTAAACAAAATACTAAACATTATATAATTTTTTTTCTGGTTTAACTAACGAATTTGTTTTTCAAGTGAAGTGCTGATTTTGTCATATTTTTTTTAGTTAACTAATAACATCAGAAATAACATGTCATTGTGTCACGACGAATAACGCTCTTAAAATTCCATCTTCACACTTCGCCCCTTCGGTCACCGGTGACCGACGCACAACAGATATCTATTCCTCAGTCCAGTATTAATAAACAGCTAACAAGCAAAGGCAAGGTTACAAACACGTCCCTATTCGCAACCAGGAATTCTAAAACTTGTTAGAACATGAATGATTAAATTTGTCGGTCATAGCTGCAAGTCTCGCGGCATCCCTTGGGCCGACACTCCGATGCACTTGCTACGAGAGAGTTCAATTGAAATTTGTGAGAAACTTCCACGCTTTGGGACTGTATTACGTTGTGACCTGCCATATAAGCCTTGAATTTGACCAGAAATATGATGTTCAGGGGTTTACAGAGGCACTTGAAACGGTAGTGTTAAAGTATTGAAATTTTCGAGGACGCGATTGTAATGACAATTCGAAGTGTGAAAAGAATGAAATGTTTTGATTATAACGAAATAGAAAACTTAAATAGAATTATCTACTGGTGCTATGCAATATGTAAGCACATTTTTCTAAGTAAAAGAAACTGTGCTACGTATTACATATGTTTTAATATACAAGTTGGGTAATTTTACGTTTAAAAATTAAATTTGTTTTTTTTTTATCAATGTTTTACGAAGGAAGTATTGTAAAACCTTCATCAAAAAGGCCTTGTTTTAATGCTCTTATCATTCCCAGTTTCTTTTCATATTCATGAATTTTTCTACATAGACGACCTAGTTGCAATTATACTCCACGAAATTAAAAGGTATACACTTTTCAGCTCACTCATTTTCTCCATCGTAAGCACATGTTATCATTTAACTTGTGAGAATGGTTTTTTTACGAGTAGTACGGATTACGGACGATTAATTTTCAAGCCTCGAATTTTAATTACGGCTACATTTTGTTTTCTTTTTCCTGGCCTATACTGTCTCACTGCTGGGCAAAGACCTCCCCCAAGTCCTTCCATTCAACCTTATCCCGCTCTATTTTAGTTTTAAATCTTCATTTTTTAGACAATAATTATGACTGTTCACTAAGGCTTTATGTTCTATTAGATGCTTAGACTGGTTCTACTAGATGCTTAATTAATTAGGTCATTCATCATCTTAAATTTAAAACAGTCGACGTAAACCTTTATGTTAGCTCACTACACAACTATTCACACCCTTTAATTAACAAAACAGCTTTATTCTAACTTTGACTTCTAAAAAGTATAAAAACAACAGCCATCTTTCAGTAAAGAGAAGAAAAAAGTGAAAACTCTCGATTCGACCGGCAACAGTGTGTTTTTCACGTTTCCATTCAATTTGCCGGCCGGAATTAATTCACTTCCCCTACAGTGTTAACCAAATGTATTCATGAGGTTCACACAGACAAACAGACAAAGACGGTGAATTAAAAATATGATGGATTGTTTTCTTGTAAGCTAAGTCATGCTAAAGAATTTGCGAAAGATTTTGAGTGAATGAAATGGTAGTGTATAATGTTTTATGTTATTCATCCATCTATTTAAAAACTATACTCGTAAATTGGAAAGTAACTGTATGTGTGTTTTTCTGTCTGTGCGTATGTTAGAGTTTGGCGGCTAAACCGATAGAACAATTTTAATGATACTTGGTATGGGGTAAACTAGGATCCCAACAAAGGATATAGGCTAGTTTTCGTGGCAATAACCGACATTCACACGGGTGGCACCGCTGGCTAAAGCTAGTTAACTTATTAACTAGCTTTAGCCAGCTAAGCCAGCTTTAAAGCTAGTTAACTTATAAATTAAGTGTATCTTAAAGAATTTCAGAATTTTACCCAATTTGATTATTTCAAGTACCCTTCGGGATATAAGCGTGATTTAAGGTAAAAATTTTCAACACAAACTCTACTTTCCTTTTTTACATTTCCATGCAGAATAAAAAAATACATAGGGGAAACTACCTAATCGTTGGCACCTACCCAATTATTGGCATTTTACTATTTAATCTAAAACTATAATAAATGTCTAATCTATACACAATGTTTACTGAATGATAAATTTAGTAAAAAATGTACATCTTATTTATAACAACATTCCAACTATCATTAAATTCAATATGGCTTCATAATCTGTGAGTAAAAAACTGCTGTAACCGAAACCGCCATTTTTGTAAAGTTTTGTAAGTACATTTTTAAAGAGTCTGTATGAACTTAAATTCCATTAACATGTAAAGTGTTATGTTTTTATAGTAAAATATGTTTACCAAAGCGTTTTATAGGCATGTTTCTGCAGAGATAGGTTACCTTTCTCTGCAGAAACATCTGCAGAGATGGGATGATGAGAAAGTATGCCAATAATTGGAGTATACCCCAAAGTTTGAAAATAATTATTTCATTTTTTTTCTTGCAACCCTGTTCTTATTTCACCGTGAGAAATTAATACTAGATTAGCTGTGGAGTATCTAAGTTAAAGAATAATTATCAAAGTCCTATTAGGTTACACAAAAAAGACACTTCCTACACACTAACGCCTTAAAGTGCCAATAATTGGGTAGCTTACCCTATGTGAATATAACTTAGTGAGTTTCAAAAATATGTTTGTTAATTTATAATAGAGCAATAACATTTAAAAAAGTATGATGTTTAAATTGTCATCATCATCTCCCGAGCCTTTTCCCAACTATGTTGGGGTCGGCTACCAGTCATACCGGATTCAGCTGAATACCGTATTTTACATGGAGCGACTGCCTATCTGACCTCCACAACCCATTTAACTGGGAAACACAGTATCCCATAGTAAGACTGGTTGTCAGAATTGACTTAACGACTGCCAAAGATCTATGTATGACAGACAGACAGATATATGATGTTTAAATTGTAATAGAAACTAATTAACCCTTGTATATTACTACTATATTATGACTAAAAAACTGAAAGTAAAGTTCTTCATGCACATGTACAGCTATTTCGAATTGAATTTAAACTAAATATACTTTTCAACACAGACTAAAAATAAACAGATAATAAAACATCTATCTGTAATGAAATTCTTATCTCGACTCTGCCTTGGGAAATGGAAATATTATTTTTGCTGGCATTAATGCGAAAACTCTGTATTGTGGTATAAAATGATGGATGGGAGCGCCCTGCCAATTTATAATATGATGAAGAGACCCAAAATGATGTATCGGTGATCGGATTCATTTTATTATCGAACTAGCTGTGCCTGCGACTTCGTTCGCGTGGATGACGAAGCTTATCGATGAGTTTTTAACCGCAAAATTAAGTTTGTTTTTTATTGTTTATACTTTTCCGGGATAAAAACTACCCAGTGTGGAGCCCAGGATAATAAAGAATAATTATAACAAGTTTCATCGTAATCGAACCGGTAATTGCGTGATACCTGAACAAACAGACAGACAGACAGACAAAATTTTCTTTTTTTTACACTTTTGGGTTCGGTGTCGGTCTAGTAACACCCCCCGCCATTTATTTTTTTGATATTTTCAATGTACAGAATTTTCACTTCTACAGATTTATTATAAGTATAGATAACTGTTAGTTTGGTGTTAAATAACAAAGAATATATCGATATAGGTATGTCCTTTTATAGTACATTAAGTATTTAAATAAAACTACTTTTTACGGATTTTGTCGCAGATTATTTTAGATTTAAGTCCCGACGTTTCGACAACTTAGCAGGTATCTAGACTGACGTGGTGTTCGTCTTTACAGTTGATGCTGTTCGTTCTAAATTCATATTTATAATTTATTAATGTTCCGTACATTCCGTACATTAAGTAGTTTAATTTGGACATTCGTTATTGAGTGCTTGAAGTCTTTTTGTATTGGTTGCTAGTAATGTACATAAATGTTGACTCTTAAATTGCCAGATCACCTTGTTAATTAAGTTTCTGGGCATAGGTTTAATGTAACAATTATTTGTAGTAAACCATACAATCTTCATTACCTGGTAATATTACTACGGCAACTAGTCTCGCAAAAGAATAAAAATAATTAGCACTTACCGCCGATTTTTATTTTACAATCATTTCTTTAAAACAAAAGCACATCTTACAATCTTACAAAAAATATTCAAAAGCAATGATTACCAACCCTTAAAGCATTTCTATTCATTCTTCATTCGCATAACGTTTGCTCAATGTATTCATGAACTTTGTACCGCGCTGATGCCTGCGAATTTTTTGCCGACACTTTTCACCGACATTTTTTCGCCGACAATTTTTTCGCCGACAATTTTACGCCGACTTTTCCCATGTTTTTCCGCTCTTTTGACGGATACCGACGCACGACTAATCTGTTGATATTGATACAGTCCTACGGCTATTTAAGAGGGTTTTTTGCGGCTTTTTGGCGCCACCTCGTGTTTTCATCTGTGCAGTAATGTATTAGTTGCTTATCTTTTTTAATATAGCGTAAAGGGTGCTTTACGGCGGCTTATATTTGTAACTTTATGAATGTCATTTATATTTCTTGTGTTTTTTTTATATCGAAACAGAAAATCACTTATCATCTCCCGAGCCTTTTCCCAACTATGTTGGGGTCGGTTACCAGTCTTACCGGATTCAGCTGAATACCGTATTTTACATGGAGCGACTGCCTTTTTTTTTTTTTTTTTTTATACAGGTGAAACTCATTTATGAGCCAGCCTTGCATCTCCATGGGGGGGTGGGGATGCAAGAGTCCGGGCTTCCAGAGCCTTGAAAAAGGCTCCGACTACTCCGGCAAAACACCTGGTGCCATCTTTCGCCTTAGTGGCGGCGTTACGGGACCAACCGAAGTCTTTGCACCATAACGCCGCCGGTGACTGCCCGCTTAGTGGCGGGCCCGACATGACCCCCCTCCTATGTCGGAGGGAGGACAGCGGGGGCAGTGTATGGCACTACACCACCCCCACCCAGCAAAGCAGGAGACGCGTGCAAAGAAGGCTGAGGGACCCCCGTCCCCGCCCTCTGCGTCCCCCGCAGGGCAGGTCTGGCTATAGCGGTTCTTGTCCGCGCCCTACCCACCCGCCGTCGGCGGAGCAATGGAGCGGAAGGGTCAGCCTCCCGCTCGCGCTCCGAGGTCTCTTTCTGCGAAATGACAATCTCGCAGAAATGAGACACTGCCCGCCAGACGCGATCGTCCGCGAGCATGGCATTAACCACACCCGCGAGCGAAAGGTCCGGGCCAGCAACTCCACGTAGGACACGGCGCTCAGTTTCGAAGCCAGTGCAGACCTCGAGTGTGTGCTGCGCCGTGTCTTCCAGTGCGCCACAATGGTGGCACGAAGGGGACTCCTCTCGCCCAATCCGGTGCAGGTACGATCCGAAGCACCCGTGCCCGGACAGCACCTGCACCAAACGGAACGTGAGGAAACCGTGGCGTCGCTCCAGCCATGGGTCCAAGAGCGGACCCACAACTTCCGTGACGCGGCGTCCGTAGCGGGCGCTGGCGAGATCCAACTGCCAACGGAGGACCATTTCGTCGTAGGCCTCGCGCCGCACGGCACTACGTTCTTCTGGGGCAAGGCGCTCCCCGAGCGCTTTCCGAGCCGCCGTCTGGTGGTATACGGCGGCCAGGACCCTAGCTTCTAGCTCCCAGGGGGGAGTACCGGCAAGGACGCACGCTGCTGCGTGCCCCACTGTGCAGTAGGCCCTCCCAATGCGTTGCGCGATTGCCCGTTGAGGCCTGCGCAGGAACGCCACGTTTTCCCTTCTAAAAAGGGAGTCCGCCCATATTGGCGCTCCATAAAGCGCCATAGAGCGCAAGACTCCGGCATAGAGGCGGCGGCAACTAGTCCGTGGCCCCCTCAAGTTAGGAAGGAGCCACGAAAAGGCGTTAGCCGCTTTAAGGAGGCGCGTAGCAAGACCTTGAAAGTGGGGGCCAAACTCCCACTTGGCGTCCAGGATCAGGCCCAGGTATTTCATCCTGGCCTTCACATCGATCCTGACGCCAGCTACCACAACGTGCGCATCAGGAGGCTTGCGCTGACGAGGCCCCGGAAAATATATGGCCTCTGTCTTTTCCAGGGCCACTTTTAGCCCCAAACGTCCCATTCTGTTGGCAACCAGCGTGCCGCCAGCAGAAGCCAGGCGCGCCGCTTCCCCATATGTCCTTCCTCGGGCAGTGACTAGGGTATCGTCTGCATAGCAGAAGATACCCATGTCTGAGAGGAGGGCGCCCCGAAGCACCCAGTTATAACCTATGTTCCACAGGAGTGGCCCAAGGACCGACCCTTGTGGAACTCCGGTGTCCACCCGGTGGCGCTCGATGCTGCCGGTCCTACTTTTAAACATTACCTCGCGGTCTCGTAGGTAGTCAGCCAGAAGCGCCGCCAGGTACTGTGGTACTCTGTGGTACCTCAGGGCCTCCAATATTACTGCGTGAGGCAGGGAGTTGAACGCGTTAGCGATATCAAAAGATAGCGCCACCACTCCCTGCCCTCTCTCTTTTGCCTCTGCGCACTGGACTTTTAGGCACTGGATTGCGTCTATGGTGGACCGACCCTCACGAAACCCGAATTGGGCCTCAGATAGGTCCGGGCCGGTCCCCGCTAGATGATCCTTGAGTCGAACCGCGATTATCCGCTCAAAGGTCTTGCCCGCCTCATCCAAAAGGACGATAGGCCGATATCCCGACGGGGAATCGGCCGGGCGCCCATCCTTTCGAAGGAGGACCAACAAGCCCTCCTTCCACGGCTTCGGGAACCGTCCAATAGAAAGACACCGGTTAAAGAGGTCCCGAAACCGTTCCTCCAAACGGGAAGTGGCGATCTCCATAACCCGCGCGGGTACGCCATCAGGGCCAGGGGCAGTCTTTTTGCCACTCAGGCAGGACACCGCGTCCGCAAACTCCTCTGAGGTCAGCGGGGGAATGGCCTCCGATGGGCCCATCCCGTACGGGGGATTCATTATGGGTGGAGTGACGTATGCGGCGCTCGGAAACAACGCCTGAACCACCCTGCCCAAAAGATCAGTCGGGAGGGTCTCCGTGAGTGGGGGACCAATAGGGCGAAGCTTGTCACGTACCATTTTGTACGGTCTTCCCCAAGGATCGGCGTTGAGACCCTCCAACATCTCTTCCCTCGCGGCGTCTTTCGCCGCCCCAATGGCGACCTTCAGCGCCTTCTTCGCCTCCTGCCATTGCAGGAAGTACCGGGCCTCGCCCTGAAGATCCCGGTTCTGGCGACGTCGACGGAGGCGTTGATGTCTTCTTCTAGCAGCCGTGCAGGCCTGTCGCAGATCGGCCAACTCTGCAGACCACCAGTAAACCGCCTTCCTAGTCGGGGGCCGGCGAGACCGAGGCATGGACGCATCACACACCTCGGTCAACAAGTCCCGCATGTGAAAGGCCGCTGCGTCCACATCAGAACTGGTTGGTGGACAGAACCAGTCCTGCACTAAGGCGACCTCGCCTGCCATCTGGCGGTCCAGGTGGGTAATAGCCCACCTCGGGAACGGTGTGCACCCTTGTGTGCCCTGTGCTCGCTGGGAAGAGAACCCTATCCGTATGTAGCGGTGGTCGGATAGGGTCTCCATGAGCTCGACCTGCCATGACGCGACGGTTGCGGCAAGTGCAGGGGTGGCGAAGGTTAAGTCCACCACGGACCCTCCGTGCTGCCTCACACACGTGTGCGTTGTCCCTCTATTGAGGAGGGAGAGGTTGGCTGAAACCGCCCACGCCTCCAAAGCACGGCCTCGTGCGTCGTTGGACGGATTGCCCCACGCCACTGACTTCGCATTAAAGTCGCCGAGGACGACCACCTGCCTCGGTGCCAAACGCACCAAAACCCCCGAGAGGGCAGCCAAAAATCGCTCGAACTCCGCCAGTGAGCGGTTAGGAGAGAAGTATACGCCTAAGAGCGCATTCTCTCCCCAAGCGGCAGCGACAAAGCCCGACCCCCTTTCCAAGGACGTCAGGGGAAGGGAGTCCATAGAGGGTCGTGGAATTATGGCCACCAAACCATCCAAATCTCCGAGCCAATTCGGGGGCACGAAGTAGGGCTCCGCGACCACCCCCGCATCGGCACCCCATTCGTCCAATGTCTGAGCAACCAGATCTTGTGCCGCCCGACAATGGTTGAGATTCCCCTGGAGGAGTATTTTCTGATTGTGTCTTGACATTACTCCTCCATTTGTAGGGTACCTTCTGCCACCGGCTTAGTGGTGGTGGCGTTGACAGGCCTGGCCTGGACCTGTGCTATGCCTCGTTTTGCAGGGGGGTTGCACTTGGCACCTCCCATGGTATGGTTCGCCGTCTTGCCGCTTGCCGCACATACGGAACAGTGCGGCTTGCTGTTGCAGGCGTTCGCCTTGTGGTCCGCTTTGCCACAACGGCGACAAAGAGCCGACCGGTCCTCGGGCGACGGGCAGCGGGCTCGAGTGTGTCCGAGTGAGAAACACCTGAAGCAGCGCATAGGCTGGTCCTCAAGTGCCCGGACTACACCCGAACTGAACCCAATCGACAGATGCCCTTTTTTGATAAGGGCCTCCGCAGCCGCTACTGGGCATGATAGGCGTATCTCGCCGATACCACGACGGCCAGGCCGGACCTCTCCGGCCTTAATGGCATCGGGACTGCATCCACCTACAGCCGCTATCGCCTCCACCACCTCGTCCCTGGTGACTGAGTCATCAAGCTCGGAGATCACCAAGGACGTAGACTTGGTTGGCCTGCCCACCACTGCCAAACCAGAGACTGCAGCCTGTAGAGCTGTCGCGAAGAGGTCAGCGTTTGTGTCACGGCTCGCTCCCGAAAACTCGAATAATCGAGCCCCGGTCTGCGTTTGCCGGCACTTGACCTCCTCGATGCCCATTTCTCTCGGTTTAACTGACCGGCGGGCCTTGGTCAGTACCTCCTCGTAAGAGACCCCCTTCTCCACAGCCTCTGGCGTGATGGTTAACACCACTGCTGCGGATTTGGGGGGAACCAGTTTAGGGGTATTTTTGGCCTTGCCACTTTTCCCCTTTTTTGAGGACTTTATTTTAGGCGTCGATGAGGGGGCAGTAGTAGTGGAAGCCTTCACCTTCTTCTTATGACCCTTTTTCCTCTTGTTCCCGGCGACCTGCCACTCGTTAGCGGCTGTGGTTGCGGGAAGCATGCCGTCTGTGTCAACTAGACAGCCAGGCGCCGGGAGCCTTGATGGCCCTGAATTTGCGGCCTCATGTGGGCTACATGTGGTTGCTTTCGAGCGAGAGTCCTTTTTTAGGCCCGGTTTGGCCTTGGACGGTCCAGAGTTTACTCTCTTGGCAGGTGCAGCCGTGGAGGCCACCAACGCATAAGACGCTGAGGCCTCGGGATCCGCCGAGGGCGCCGAAACCTTAGGGGCCGACTTTTTACCGACGCCTTTCCCCTTTACGAGTTTAGGGGCCGGTTGCTCGCCAATCACCTTCTGTTGTTTGTCCGCCGCTAGGGGTGGACGAACGATCTTGGGAGGATTGAGACGGTCCTCAATTCCTGCGAAACATGACCGCACAAAAACTTTCGTCTCCGCGGCATGTTTGAGGAGCATTTCCTCTAATACAACGCGAAGAGAAGTTGCGGAATCCGCCGTGTTCAAGAAGGGGGCCAGGTCCATCGGCGAATTGACCAATTCCACTCGGCTATGTGGAGTGACGCCCTCCAGCTCGGCAATCTTGGCCTCTAAGGCCTCAATACGCCGGTTCTGTTGCAGCTTCTCCTCTTCCAGGCGGTTTACAGTCGCCTGGAGTCGCTGCACCTCCTCTGTGGCCGAACGTGTTGCCATCGATGCCAAGATCCTCTTGGCGTTCTCTGCGTGGTCTCGTAGAGCCTTTTGCAGGGTTCCCTTCATGTTGCTAGACTTTCTAGCAATTTCGACGATGCTGCCCATGTCAACATCATGAAGGGACTCCAGCTCGGCTACCGTCTTGTCCGAGTAGTCGGACCAGAGGGAGGCGCCGTAGCCATGTTTGGCCCGTGCGAGATTGGCCTGACGCTCCTGCGCCGCAATCTTCGCCTCGAGCTCTTGAGTGAGCGCCTCTCTCTTCAGTCTATTGGCCTCTCTTTGGGCTTCCGCCAAACCAACACAATGGCCCGTAGTTGGTGGTGGCTTCCGGGGGCGGCCACGTTTGCTAGAGGCCGATTTGGTACTCTTAACAGAGGGAGCGTCCGAGCTGGACCCCTCGGCACCCGCTGATTTGAGGGAGCGCTTGCGCGACGGTTTAACAAAGAGTTTGCCTGTCTCGCTCAAGCCTCCCACCGAGCTCGCTACCGACGCATCGGTAAGCGTACCCTCCTCGTCCGAGGACAAACATCCCGGGGTCGGGTTGAAAAACTTGCTCCCCGAAAACGAAGAGCAAGAGTTGCGGCTCGAAGGACGCTTGAACACCTCAGCGTCTGGACGCGCAAGGCGAACCGAAGTCCTTCGCATGCCAACCAGGGTTGTACCGGGTGTGAAACCCGCACCCTCAGTACCGCGATCCTTCGAGGCGTCACGCTCAACCGAAAGGGAGCCGGACAACCTCTTCTCATCGCAAATCTCCTCCGGGCGAGTGCCCCCCCTTACCAGACCCGGAGCTAACCGCTCAACGGGCTGGGAGGTGGGACCCTCCCCCTGGCCCTGAGAAGGACCTTTTCCGTCATCCAAATATCGTATCATAATAATAATAATAGATTCGATTCCAAAAATTCAAGCGCACTTTAGCCGCGTGTCCTCTGCTTCTGCGTTACCGAAGTGTCAGAGGACAGCGTTTCCAGGGATCACGATCGTGGACGTAAGCGCTTGGGGGGATCCCCATGGAGCGACTGCCTATCTGACCTCCACAACCCATTTTACTGGGAAACACAGTATCCCATAGTAAGACTGGTTGTCAGAATTGACTTAACGACTGCCAAAGATCTATGTATGACAGCTGGGACCTACTGTTTAACGTGCTTTCCGAAACACGGAGGGGTCTCGGTATGTTATAAATGGTCACCCATCCACGGACCAACCGCGGCGAGCGCGGCTTAACTTCGAAACAGAAAACCACTAAGAATTATTTAATTCTTTCACTTAAGTTACATTCGGCAAAACCAAAACCTCAAATATTATAGAAGAATTACACAATATCGTTATTTAAAAACTTTCTTTTTTTAAGATTGCCTAATGTACCTTAAACACGAATTAAATACAGTAAAATTACGCATGTAAACACTAAACCTCTTTGCTTCGTAAAAGATATGAATAATTCGACTAAGTATTCTTCTTTTATTTCACAGTAGATTGCAATTTTACGCGGGCTGCGCGCGAATATTAAAAATTAAAGTTAATAAGCAAGAGCTGCTTTGTGGGCGAACGTGATACACTTTGTGCTGTCCTACACCTTTATGATAATATTTAAATAAATTACCTTCGTTTTTTATGCTTAGAAGTGTTTATTTATGGTGTGAACTAGGTATAAGGATTTGTAGACATCAAAATAAGTAGGATTGAAATCTAAGAAATGCGGTGTTTTTAGCTAAAGATAGCACAATAGTATGAATATGTATATGTATTTGTTTTACACTCGTTTTTGACACTCTATCGTGTGAATTGTTTTTGTAAATGTAAGATTAAGCTACCAATATTGTTACCATGTAATACATAAAATAGTACTAAACTGTTCCTATTAAATTTATTTTCCACCAATCAAAACTAAGGCTGACTTTTTTTATGTAACCTGTTTAGTTTCCCACTGCTGGGCAAAGATCTCCCCCGTCTGACTCCAGACTTTTCCGTCTCGAGCCACCAATCACTTAAGAAGATATCTAAACAAAATTTAACACCTTAAAATCACTACAATACAATATTCACATATTCGCTTAATACAATAATCCTGCAAAATACCAGCTTAAATAATTTTCTTTTTCCAAGACAAGTACTGTCGAGCGCTCAAGTGCCGAGTGGCTATATATTTTCATTTTCGAGTGTCGCCAGTCGCGCCGCCTGGCGGTGACGCCTCGAATTATTACACTTCAAGTGAGAGTGGACCGATGTGTCTATATATCCTTTTTATTGCGGTTAGAAAAAATGCGGAATCGCACTGTTTGTGATCGTTGAGAAGATATTAAAGTTTTATGTTTGGGTAGTGTTTGTTCGTACTGTAGTTTTATTGATTGGCGATTTTTTTATCATGATTAGATGAGTTTGAGATTTTGATATGAGTTTTAGGTATTGCTGATTTTTGAAAAAAAAATCTGATATAAGAAGCTTTGACAATAACAGCTTTAAGTAACTAACAAGTTAGTACATAACCTTTTGTAACTTTAATGTTACATATTATAATATGTGTGATATTATATATTACTGCTGTTCACGGTCCGTGATGAACCTTCTCTAGATGATTAAATTAACTTTAGGCTTTTTTGAAATGTAAGTCTGAATACTTCCCCACTTCATATAATAAAAAGGAAGGGTTTCGCAATGACTTTCTGAATCAGAACCGAGAGGGGCCAAATATATATTAATGGCGTCGATTCATTTCTACAAAACTGTCTTATCATTGAATGGTAGACGAAATGGTCAACAAAACCTCGCCCTTTTTAGTACCTTAGTGTAATTCAAGTATTTTTTTTGTAGGTTAGCTTTGAATGAATAATACATAAAAAGAACCTCTGATCTTCGCGTAGATAATATCAACATCCTATTGTGACCTCCGCTTTCTGTATCTACTCTGACGTTACTACATACTTTGGAAAAAATAAAAAAATGGTTTAAAAATATAATACCTAATACCAACCAGTAAATCCACTCCCGATCCCAATCCCACTGCTGTACACAGGTCTGTTTCCATAATATAGAGGAAGCCTAATCATTGATTACCACGCTTGCTTATTTGCTGATTGGCGATTTTAGAACCAATTTTTGAAATCTAGCGTTAGTCACAGTACTCTCAAAAAGTCACATTGATTTAATAATTGGGTTATATTTTTTTTAGTACATGTAGTATTTTTGATCATGAGTGAGTATAGGTTAAGCTGTAACCTATATAGCTGTGTCCTGTCAGTTTATCTGCATAGCCTAACACATGTAAATTTTAGATGCTCGCGGGCCGTGTTCCGAACGAGCTCTAATACGCAATATACTGGAAACATGAAACCACTGCAGCTTTTAGGCATATGCATAATTCATATATATTCTACTTTTATGTTTTTAGATTATAAAAAAGTTGTAACCGTTTAAAAGTACAAAATTATGTGGGTATCTACTATGACTAGCTGTAGCCCGCGGTTACACACGCATCGTTCTCGTTTTTAAAATATTCTTGTTTTAATCCAGAATATAAACTATCGATGTGCTGAATTTCATCCAATTCCGCTCAGTCGTTATTGTCCCAAAGAGCACAAAAGTCAATCGGTCCTCTCAAACGTACACATTTTTATAATAGGATAATGTTTCCACACATTAAAAACAAACATTGACCAAAAACGTCGAGCAATAAAATAAAAGTATTCGCGTTACCCCATAAAACCCCAGTTGACCCCTAAAGAGTGCGAAATATATATAAATGGGAACAAAACTGTCTGCTCATTGAAGGTACAGTCGTCGTCAATATTAATATTACGTCGGCGCCTGTATCGGACTGTCTTATTCCATCCAATTGAATTAATAGTACAAGCGATAACAAAAGTGATTGAACAATATCTATTATTCTTATATTTTAATTTTGTTATAGCGAAAATTAAATATTTTTTTCATGTTTTAAATTTTTACGGAAAGCTAGGTGTAAATAGGCGAAATAATATTTTCACTTTATTGACTGCAAGCACCTAAGAATCAAACTAGGGCCTAATAAATCAAAGTTTTTACAAGATCATCCAATAAAGAAAATGTATTTTATAATGATTTTATATTTCTAAAATGTCTCACAACTTTACCTAACATAAATAATATTAGTTCTACATATTATAGTCTTTTCATTTGATATTCTTGACACATTAGTACAATAACGCACAGCAATGAATTACATGAGACACTTTTCTCGATAATTATACCGCTCCCTGGGGCGGTGACTGCTTCGGTAAAAAAAAGTCATCTGTGATTTTTCATTTCGTTCGGCGTACTTTGTGCCGTATAGTGCGACTGATACTACTTGATACTTGGATACTAAAAAAATGATTATAAATAGAAATAAGCTATACTTTAATACTACAACAATAATAATTAGAAATAAGCTATGATTTTATTTTTGATTCTATATTTTAGATTAAAAAAAAATATTAGGTACGTACTTTTTCTCTTGCCCTGTAAACAGACAATTATCAAGAGTGTGAGTACAATTTTTGCGTGACGTCACTTTTATGCAAAAATTGTACCAAGCTGTGACGTCACAAGCGTGGGGCTTGATACCCTTTATATCTAAGTTTTCAGATCTTTCCATTGTTTTGATTATTTATTTGCAGATACAATAGTTAAACAATAGAAATATGTTGAAATGTGACTCACGGGGCAATAAAATGGTTAATCTATTGAAACTTGATCAGAGTATAATCTAAGCAATAAAATATGCAAAAGCATTTTATGAACTCTTTTAAGTTAAGTTTAGTTTGGCAGTGCACCAATATAGGGTATGTTTTAACTTAAAGGAATTAAGAGTGGATGTTTCTACTTAATATAAAGGTATCAAAACCAATCGATAGATTCTCGATAGCAGAACATTCTTCCCGTAAATTATTCGCATTGCCATTTAGAAAACGTATTGCCACCCGGTACACCCACAGCAACACCGTAGGAAAACAGAAAAAAAACATATTAACGTGTATTCCAATAGAATATAACAAAAATATGCCTTTTGTTTGATATTATATTTAGTTTAAACTTAACATGGCGATTGTACTTTTTTTTCGCAGTAATTTCTCTCCTACTTCAAAGCAAAGGCCTACCATACTCGTAATTCCATGAATTGGCGACTTCACTCTAAAAAAAAATGGTGAGTTAGTAGAATATATAATGGCCTAACTAACATTCAAATCCCAAAAGTTAAGTTTTTAAGTAATGCTTAAAGTTATTAGCAAACAACCCGGAAATAATGAACCCTGAAAAATGGACAAATCTTACTAAAACTTTCAGAATTGGTATAAAAATACGAATGGCGTGAAAACTGTTGTAAAAAGACAAAAAGAAAAATATCGCGTTGCAAAAGATCCGCTTTGTGAAAGGTATCGGTTACTTGTTAGGGAACTAAAAGATATTATTGAGGAACTGCTGTAATATTTTATAAGAAACACCCATTTTAAATTGTTTTAAGGTAGGTTTTTTCAGATATTTTGGCTTTTTAAACGTGATATTAATACTTTTGTAGTATTACGTAGAACTGACTTTTATTAAACCATGTATCGACGCAACAAATAGAATAGATGTTTCTCATGTTTCAAATGATTTTATTTTATTTATTTAACATGTAAACAGTTTTAGGTCTAGTAGAATAAGGGTTTTTTATAGCAATTGTCAAAAAAATAGCTTTTCATCTAGAAAATTATTATAATCTACCCGTATAAGCATATATACCAATGTACTAGTAGGTATAAGAAATATCACCAAGTGTGTTAACCAACCAAAGACCACACTTACCAAAAGAATAAACACATTTCATTTTTTAATCGGTATTCTCTACGAATTTAGTTTCTACACAAAAAAAAACTGTTTTCCAACAAAGTAATATCATACAAAAAGATCAAAGAAAAATAACTTTGATATTAACCACAAGACGCTTAAAGTCATGCCTACATAATCTTCAGCAAATTGTTGCTTGATCTAAATAAAGAAGCGCCATCAACTTTTGTTGTTGTTTATTCACTTAAAAATCCATTACGTACAAAAAGACCAACTAATAAATATGAAGAACGAACGGCTTTCTTGATAAAAACCTTAAGACAACAACCTTACAAAATGCAACCATATTCTGAGGAGTGCAAAGTTGAATTTACATTGCGGAGATGTTCTGAGACATTTTAGCGTGTTTTAAAGTAGAGAGAAGCATGTCAGAATCAATTCCTGCAGCCATTTCTCAATAAAGTTCGCGAAGGAAGTGAACACATGCAGTGAGGCTTTTAAACTTTGACGTATATTACACATGGCCGCAGATAAGTTCTTTGAAATAAACAATGTTAGATCTTTATAGGAAGGTATGCTGTTTTAGGGAAATTCGAGATTATAATGATAAATTATTGGAAACACTTGGAATTCTGAACCTCTTAAAAGATCGTGTTTATATTTTGAAATATTAAGAGTTATGGTCATTTAAAAAAATGGTTTTGGTTGACGACCTCTTTTAGAGTTTATCAGTAAATGGTTGTGAAGGTCAGACATACAGTAACTTGAAGAATACGGCATTTTATTGAATATAACACAACTTAGGAAAGGTTAAGCGGAAGAATTTAGGTGCCTGCATTTTAACTTACTCATCATCATCTTCCGAGCCTTTTCCCAACTATGTTGGGGTCGGCTTCCAGTCTTACCGGATTCAGCTGAATACCGTATTTTACATGGAGCGACTGCCTATCTGACCTCCACACCCCATTTTACTGGGTAACACAGAATCCCATAATAAGACTAGATGTCAGAATTGACTTAACGACTGCCAAAGGTCCATAGTATGACAGTCGGGACCTACGGCTTAACGTGCTATACGAGGCACGGATTTAACTTACTACATGTGTCAAAAGAGCTAGCTTACTTAATTTAATGTTCAATTTTAGTAGCAAACATATTTGCTCGTTTTCTTCTATTTAGTTATTTGAAGACCTCCGTGGTCGAGTGGCGTACGCTCCGGTTTCAAGGTGTCGCTAGCTCTAAGGTCCCGGGTTCGATCCCCGGACGGGACAATGTAGAAACCAAAAAAAAAAATGTCTACATTGCCTCGGGTCTGGGTGTTTGTGGTACCTTCGTTTCTTCTGAATTCCATAACACAAGTGCTTTAGCTACTTACTTTGGGCACATGAGTAGATAAACGGAACAGAGGCAAAGCTTCGAACAACCGTTCGAATCGGTTGCACGCACACAAGCGCGCGGGGCATGTGTGCGTGACCACTGGCCGGTTGTCGCATACGCGGCGAGACTGGAAAAAACCAGTTTACGCTGGCACAGCCAGTGTACAATCTAAGGGTCAGTCCGACGCACGCTGTTTGTTTTGTTAGTTGCAAGTTTAAGTTTTTATAAGTTTAGTTGTAAAAACGTGGTATTATATTAATAATAATGGTTGTTTATTGTACCGTGTGTATGAATAATAATAGAGAAAACAAAAATATATCATACTTTAACTATCCCAAGGAGTACAATTAGGTAAGTAAATATTTGGTTATTACTTTTTCAAGCAAGTACCTTTATTTTATTGTATGATCCTTTTTATAATAAGAAGAGAGTAATTTGTACAACACGGTAGGTATTTTTTATTTTTAAAAAACAAAAATTATAAAAAGAAAATTCTTAGAGTAAGTAATTTGTAAACTATTCTATCATACTATTATATATTCTATTATACTGACTATTAAAACTATTTAAAAAACGTTTTGTTTGATTTGTCTTCACCTATTGTGACAACCCTAACAAAATAGGTAACAATTTTGCACGTTCTTAAGAAGCTTTGCCTCTGTTCCGTTTATCTACTCATGTGCTTTGGGTTCAGAGCAATGTATGTGATGTTGTCCGCATTTATTTAGTTACTAACAATTCTTCACAAAACTAAGTGCAAACGTAATCAAACAAAACACAATAATTACGCAGCTCCCTGACTATAAATCAACGGGCTACGATACCCAGGGAGTCATCACAGATTTTCCCAGCGCTGGGCGTTACGGTACCGCCCAGTACAAAGAAAATTACGACTGTGTACAGTTACACCGATTTATAGTTTTGATACTTGTTTTTTTTTATCTTTATTATTCTGGTAAAGTTGGCACGAAAAGGTAGTAAAGTAAAAGATTGGAAGCGACACCTTTAGCAGTGCTGAGGGACATAATATATAGGTATATTATTTTAATGGCCATTTTTACAATTAGTCTTGGTGCAGCATTTTATTTTAACTACAAAATTGCGTACATGTCCAAAAAATCTATCCGATAGTACAAGTACTATCTAGCTAGACTTAATGAAAGGTCACAAAAAAAGTCTAGCATTTAAAACAAAACTAAAATTTCCGCGGACATTATTAATACTTCAATTAAATAACAACTTTTCTACAACACCTGCAATTCAATTACCTAACAAACATCAGAATCATCTCCCAACGGGATTTGCTGCGCAAAAAAATGTTATGCAATTTTAACTCCATGTAATGTCGTCTAGTATGAAATTACCCGAAAAATGGCAGCGCTTGTGAGTGGATCGTTGGAGGGAGATAAAAAAATATGCGCCCCGAAATGACAAGTCGGATACTACGTATTCTAAGATAAGATAACTCGGGATCGGGTGAAAATGGGACGATAAGTTCGTAGGGGCCCCATTTTAGGGCTGTGAAGCTGTGAAACCTAGTTCTCTGGTTGATAAAAGTGTCTGGGTTTACGTTTAAAATTTTGTGAAATATGCCAGCATTTATGACAAAGATACGTTGAAGTGACATGTGTCATTTTATAAAACATCGATTCAGTTTGTAAAAGTATAAATCGGTATCCACCACACGTATTTACTTTAGCTCTTGTACATAAATTGTAAATAGAAATGTATTGATTAGTCAGAATACATGAGTAGCAGAGTACATGAGTAACTTAACTACGGCCGAAAAAAGCTAGGATGTAATTGATTGATCAGAAAACTTCTAAATGTCAAAGCAGTTTACTTAACAGCAAATCGTACCTTCCACCACCTGCAACGTTACTTTGAAATAGGAAGTGATGTAATAGAGGAAGTGAGGTAAAGGCCAGTTACTGGAACTACACACCTTTTATTTTATGAAGTCAATAAAACGACCGTGTCCGTGCCAAACGTGCACACTAGAAAAGGGAACTTCGGAAAATATGTTGCAGCCGGAGGGTAGTTCGGTATTCGTATTTTTATTATACATTTCGGTATTGAGGGGCTAGTGGCTAAGCAGAAGCCGCGCTGACGATCGATAAAGAGGGTTTAAGCCACTCTTGCCGTGGTTTGTCTGTTAGTGTTCGGCCGCTGAGACAATGCGTTCTTGACACATGTCAGTTGGTCCTAAGTTTTATGGGGAAATAAAAAACTGTGTTATATTAGTCATTGTAACTTGGAACAATGAATAGTTTTGAATGATATAATTAGTTTTTGGACAAATGAGTATGCTAGTTTGTGTTAAGTAAATTCTTCGCCACATTAAAGTTATATATTCTTGTTGACCACAACCTCTCAGCGGCCGGACTATAAGAGCCGATAGTATCCGAAAAATTACGAGATTGTCCCGCGATCTCTTCTGCCTCCCGCCGCCTGCCTCGAGGTCTTTCCTTGTCATTAAAGGTTCTGAAGAACAGCGTAGTTGCCTTCGCCCATAGCTCGTAGGCATGTAGCAGAGAGTCAAGATCCACGGCAAACACGTAAAGCCGGCTTGCCATCCCATCAGACTACAATAGTGATGTAACAACTGTGTTAGCACAACATTAGTGCACAAAATAGTAAATCTTTGTGTGATGAGCACGATCATTTGTTCTGTGTCTGGGTGTAATTTATTTATAATATGTATGTATTTAGAAATATATAATTATGTTTATCAGTTGTCTGGTTACCATAACACAAGCTCTACTTAGCTTGGGATCAGATAACCGTGTGTGAGTTGTCCCGCAATATTATTATTATTATTATTACTAGCTAACCTTCTTGCTTTCTCCGTCATTTAACTTTAACAAATTACGGAGAAAGCATGAAGGTTAGCTAGTAAGTATGTTGAGATGGACGTATATAGAAGATACATTAGTCTGACCTCTGGATATTAGGCTCAGCTTTTAACTAATTACAAACTAATATGACTGGTTACGAGAAGCTTCCATCTTAGTAAAATTTTAATTACTTTAGCCTGTTTCTGGTTTTGGGGAATGAAATATAATATTTGAAATGTTACATGCATTGACGATTTTGTGTAAGATTATGTAGGTATTGGTGAAAAATTAAATTTTAGCGTTCAGATTTTTTTTTGTGCATACTATGAAACTCTTTTAAATTAATGCATATTTTTCCCTAAAATATAACAAAAACCCGAATAGTAAAATATTTGTATTCAAGTTTTCTATACAAATGCCTTCTTGAATCTAAAATACATTCAATAATTTACATGAAATCTTGTAAAACCTGTCTTCACCACTGCACTACATGGTACCAACAGTACCATACAAATATAATACGACAGACGAACCGCAAGTATGAAATTATCAATAAAACATACATCCAAACTTCAACTCTAAATGAAGTACATAAGATTGAAAATCGAATAGCATCAAACATCCACGTGTCACTACTAAGAGATAAACACCTTTAGTACTATTTCGAAAGCCCTAGTTATGTCAAACCAATTTGTAATTTATTCTTAATAACATTAGTTCTAAATTAGATTGCAGTGTGTTCTCGTCTAATGAAATGCAATGGAATATTCATTAAGTAAGTGCAACTCGCATACGGGGAATGATTATTTTCTTGGATGTGTTTATATGGAACTGAGTGAAAATAGTCTAGCTTAATATACTTATTTAATACTTACTTAATACTCGTAAGTAATGAGTTTGTGATGAAAGATATTTAATGTTTCAAGAAAATTGGTAGATCTTCATAGTCATTTTATAATTTATTAGAAAGAATTACAAAATAGTTAGGATGAACATTTTTCCCATCAGTAAACTGATGTCTAACAGATGATAGGTAACGCATAAAAAAAGAAAAACTATGAAGCACAGAAACTCCTCCTTTTATGAGTCAGTTAAAAATGAAAACTTAATTAAAAATCATTGCTCTTTAACGTCTGATATATAATCAATCAGGTACGCTCAAAAATAAAAATCGAAAAGCAGTATACAAAGGCCAGTAACCAAACCGTTTTTAAAACAATGGAAAAAATCATTTACATTACAAAACACAGAGCTGTCAAACTAGACGGAAATAAAAATAAAAATGGCGTCTTAAACGTTGAAATTATTGGTGAAAGCCATTAGCAGGGCACAGTGTCTGTTCACGCACTTTGACACGAAATAAACTGGCAATCAGAGGAGTGCGGTGTCGGAGGGAATCCCCATAAATCCGGCGCCGACTTCACTCCAGCCTTATTCAATCTCTGAGGGGATGGGCGACCGTAGATACGGCAATACTAGAAGTACTCCTTGTCGATTTAATTTTCATTTAAGTGACATGTTTCGTGATTGATTGTAATATATACAAATTTTTCACGTTCTTACTTAAATTAGCATTCTTTATTATTTATGTGCATTAGGTATTAAGTACCTGTATCTTAAATAATTAAAATAAATCTTTCCAATGAACTGACATGTTTTCATACATCTTGATCGCATGTAAAACTTGATTATTGATGCAACATGCATTAAATAATCAAGTATCGTTCTTAAAAATATTCTTTCTCATACATTTTACGAGCTTATATGCAACATGGGCATAAGAAAAGTGCAATGCATTTGCACTTTTCTTATATAGTTTTTTCCCTTTGTACATAAATGATTAAATTAACAATTCAAGTTAAAAGTAAATAAACCTTTAACTTTAAATATGTGTTATAACTGTACATCTAATATACCATATAATACCACCAACATATATACGAAATAGTTTAATAATTTCTGCTATTCGGGACAGTGAAAATTCAACATTATTAAAAGGAGGGAAACATCCAAATTTCAACCGTGAAGACCGCTTCAAACTATCTGCATCGTGGTATCCAGTGATTCGCTTAACACAACCGCGCTTTTCTGCAAAGTAGGATAATGATCAGAATACGGACACAGTCAGTACAGTGTGTAGGGTAGTTGAAAAACATGGGGTAGATGAAAAATCATCAACTTCGTGCACGGAGCGATGACACCGCATCTCCAGTCTGCTTGCGACCACAGCCGGTGTAGGTAAAGGTATTTATGCATGTACGCGCTTATTACCGATATTATCATCGCGAGCCCGAACCAACCTTGGCAAGCATTCCCCTATCGCTAGAATGATAGGAGAATACAACAAAATATCAGTCAGCTCGGGGGACATAGACATCTTTGCTAATAGCCTTGGTCAGTTCAAGTACCTTATCTGTTCTTGTTTAAAAAATCAGTGCTGACTTGCTTTTATTTGTCAGTGAATGTTTATCTATTTGTCTTAATTAATTAATTAATTAATTGTTATACATATCTAAATAATAATCTGAATATTTCCAATTACCAGTTTTAAATTTTAAATTTTAGATTCTGTTTTTGAATTATATTTTAATGTAATGTTTTATTTTATTTTGTATTTTAATGTTTAATGTTTGATATTAATGTTTTATTTTGTATTCTTCTCATTAATGTTTATAAATAATTATTATGCATGATGTGGTCTCCTGTAATTGAGGAGGCACCTAAAAGTGTTTATAGATATTAATACTTATTAGCATGTAAGGTGTACTTCTTGTTGGAGATCCAAATAAATAAATAAATAAATAAATTATATTACTATTATTAAAAGGACTTTTTGGGTGACACGAGGGTTTTTTTTTCTCGTAGATGTAAAACGGATCTTGTCATATCTAGCAAAATGAAAATCCGTGTAGTATACTTTACGGAGAGAGGTCGTGTTTCGCGGGCCACCGATATAAAAGTCCATTTTATAAAGGCTGACCGCAGACGATCGCCTTTGTACGTTTGTCTTGCCCGCACAACCTCAGAAACTCTTAATGTACCATTGAATGGGGATTTACTTCATTTTGGAGTTCGCTTTATATCTATTATAAAGGTCGAGTGATATTTTAAATGGTGTTTGTTGAGTTTAACTGAAAGTTTAATGTTTGATTGTTTAACTTATGTTTTTTCTTCAATATTTAATGGCTTTTTAAGATGCCTCTTTTAAAGAAGCCTTAAAAATGACTAACATAACAGATGTAGGTACTGTACATTTCCAGACACATAGTTTTTAAAACATTGATGTTATTGATATCTCAATTTAATTATAGTGATACGCTTCAAAAAGTTTTTGCAGCTTTATATAAACATAAAAAGATTAAAACTTAGGTACTTCCTACACTACAACTCTCCTGGGCCTCGATTCAGCTATTTTAAATGCAAGTCA
This sequence comes from Autographa pulchrina, assembly GCA_905475315.1. Classification (NCBI taxonomy): domain Eukaryota; kingdom Metazoa; phylum Arthropoda; class Insecta; order Lepidoptera; family Noctuidae; genus Autographa; species Autographa pulchrina. The sequence continues at coordinate 8,032,556 of FR997775.1, forward strand.
GTGGTCGGTCAGTGGTCGGTCAGTGTACTTGTTATAGTGTCTAATTTTCATATTCAGATAAGCCTACAGTAAAATCTCATTGAACTATCGAAGAGAATGTTCGTAATGACAGTTAGCAGAATGCCAATTATCGTAAAATGACCAAATGAAGCAGGTCATTCGGTCAATTCAAGCAACTCTTAAATAGCTAAATCGTGGCCCTTTTAATAGAAGCATGATGAAAATAACTCATTATTTAATACACGAACAGACACACGACCTATTCTTATACATACAAACTTTAAACAAAGTTGGGGTTATTTGACACGGCCCCGTCAAATAGAATAAGCGAAGTAACTTACCAAGTTATAGTTAAGTTCAAACATGTTACAGCACGTCAGATTCAATGAGTGTCCGGCGGAACATTGAACTAAAACTGAATAACGAACTGTTAACACAGTGGCTTAGATAAAAGACAGGCATGCTCGACCTAATTTGCTTACTGAGAAATGACTATACATTGCTTGCTATGACCAGTTTCATAGAAAGCTAATACGTTAATGGCAAGCAGTGGTTATTGTGCGAATGTCAAATGAAGTTTGCAGCGAGAATTCATGATGAGCAAATTCTGAAAACGGTACAAATAAATAGGTATTTTATAAATATAAGGTTTTAGGAAACACTATTTTTTTTACATTTATTTATCTTATTGATAAGTGCCTTAAGAACTTAAACTATGCAGAATACAATTTAGGTTACACTAATGGAAAAAAAACTATCAAAATTCTTCTTAATACCTACTCAAAACAGCGATTTTCATCGTAAACATTCGAACCTGTCATGGCCAACATTTACAAACCGTTTTAAAATTTTCTTACAGATCATTGTCAAGAAACAATTGGTTGAAAGTCGGTCTAAACCGTTTTACAACGCTCCCTTTATTAAGCTATAAAATACGTCAGCAACTCGATAGGCAAAACAGAGAGAAAAACAGCAAAAATTAAATATTATTTGTTTATGTAAAAGTGAATATTTTATTTTTCACTTTACGTAGCTGTAAAATTTTATTGTGCAACTTAACGGGCGCATTGTTCGTCTCGTGATATAGCCACTAAGATCGCCTATCTTACATAAATTAATAGTTAAATTATACGTTTAAGTATTTTACGACGTCTTAATAATTATGTCAGCACCCCATATTCCGAATGTTTTAAACAATCATAAAGTAGAAACATTATCTCGACACCACATTTTAGCTCTACCCGTTTACTAACTTCTCACACATAACTTAGAATAACCGTAAAACATTCGACAAACGACCAAGTCGTTTAACTTTAACTCATTTTCAGCTTAACCGCAGTAAAAGATCAGCTTTAACGTCATGGCGGCGACAGAGGATTTGCTGTAGAGTTGCCAATCTCCGCAACTAGATGGCGCTGGGAGACATGTCGTAAACATTTTATGGTCAGTCGTGCACAGACAGCGATGCGGTGTGCACGTCCATCGGATATTGAATTTAGATTTCATCGTTTTAAACCAGGTTGAATAAACGTGGAATTTCGAATACTAATTACTTCACCATATGATAACATATTATTAAGAACTGCATAAAATAAAACATGTTTTTACATCAATACCTCATACCGGATAACCCACTGCCTTGTTTTTAACATAATTCGAAAACTTTTCCGGTTTTACTATATCTGCCAAAAACTACTTTTCGAAAAATGTTGACAGACGTAAAGCATGTCCTTTTAGGAGAAACAGGTAGTGATATACTCAGACTTGCAATTGAGCGAACAAGCATGCTAATAAAGTTTGTTGCCACTTCCGCTGTGAGCTCCTTTACGGGCAAACCCGGGAGGAAATTGAATGTTGAATGCGGGTAGAATGCAAACCACCCATAGGTAGCAGTTACAATGTTATTAGGTTCTATTTTACTTTGAACCGCATTATTTTATAATGCTCTACTAAATAGCGTCAATTATACATACATTCTTTTGATTGATTTTAAGGATCTGTAACTTTATTTCGAGGTGTAATCACTTATGTAGTTATTTTTACTTTGTAAGTAGTATAACTGTTAGCAGTAAAAGGTGTAAAATAATTTGCGGAACTAAAGAGCTAGTATTTTACAACTCGTTCCATAGAAAAGGGGAAGGTATTATAACTTAACATAGAAATTTGCGAACGAAAAAAAAAAAAAAATTATAATTTAGTAATTGCTGCAATATGTACAAAGTACTTTACCATAAATACAATAGTAAAACATTCTGCCGACGTAAACAGAGAGCAATCAGAAAAGTGCCCCAGATTTTACTATTTAATAAACCATGGGCTGTCCGCGTCCAATCGTCATATTTTAGTTGTTCATAAAAAATATAAAGGCAATTGTATATGAGTGAGTTTTATGTGGCATTATAAGGCCGCGGCCGGACTGTCGCTTTACGAGGGACGAAACGGCGCGTTTTATTTCACTTTTATTGACAGACAACGGATCACTATGACTTCGAACTATAGCTAGCCGTATGTTGATGTAGATCCGATCATATTGTTTGAGGTAGCTGAACTATTTAATCACACTGTTCTTTTTTTAAAATTTTAATATTATTAGATTTTGTCTGCAGTAGTCAGACAAAATTATAGAGAGAGTTATGAATTTCAGGATTACTTATAACTTTTATTGAAAATGAAAAGTCAATGTAAAAAGTCAGATTATATTGAGTTCATTTTTTTTTACAGATAAACTTATTCGCCTTTCATTACTGCTTGCGAAATCAAGAACGTAACTTAAATCTTATACGGGATCCACATCTTAAAGGAAACGGAAAAAAAAAATTAAACTTATGTATTACGTAGGTAGGTATACTAAAATAAAATATCGGATTTTTTTGTAAGCAGGATTAGTTTTTTTTTATGTTGAATCTCAGTTCTAGATATAGGCTGAAAATATATCAGCAAGCTACAAAACAACAAGTTTTGTCTAAACAAAATCAGGGACATATCTACAATAAGGTAGAGAAGCGAAATCGTATTCGTATTAAAGGGAATCCGCACTTCGTAGTCCATAGTTCGCAGTCCGCGAGTGCTGCGCAAATATTGACGGACAGACAAACATTACTTCTGTATCGGTTATACGGTTAACCGACTAAGCTATCTTCCGGATAAAGGTTGAATCAAGAGGTAAATGAAATATTTAATAAACGAATGAACTATGCTGTCTCTTATTAAGATTTACAGAGGTTTTGTTGAAAAGTGTTGTAATTTCGTTACTTTAGATCTTTTAAATGAATTTTTCACTATTTTATTAACTTATGATTATCAAAACTATTTTTGTGAACATCTTAACAACATAGAGGTGAAGTGTTAGGTAGTTCCCAAACAGTTCGAAGTAAGGCTGATCTAAACTTGAGTACAAGCGTATATAAAGAGGTATTGACAGTTCCCTAATATATCTCTATAACCAGAAAACACCTAACAAGTATAATATAGATACAGTTTCAATTATCTGATGCCTATAAAATTACATCTAATAACTTTTTTTTCACTGTACGGTCCCTAATAAAGTGGCCATAAAAACAATTAAATTGACTATTACAAAATAAGGTAATGACAAGTACCTATGCATTACAAAACTGTATAAATATATGACTTTATGAAACATACTTTTCTGCAAACTACATCAATATTTCCAAAATAGCAAAATACAGGGAAAACGCTTTATGAATCCCAAAAACATATACACATACATAAGTCATCACATAATATTGAAGGAGCCAATAGATCTTATGCCCCAGGCGAGGTCTCCTTGGAATCTTAATATAAAACGCCTCTTATTACTGCAGCTCCCAATTTATAAGACCATATTACGGTTCTCATTTGATTGATCGTGTCTTTTGGAGCGAAAACATTCGTTTTCAGGCACTACATCCAAAGTCAGACTTTATTATGTAATTTTTGAATGCAATCACTTGGAGGTAACAAATTTAAAAAATAACATTCAATATTCTTGTGAGGGGCTCGTGGCTAAGTGTAAGCCGTACGGTTTGACCGATAATACAGGTTAAGCCGCGCTCGCCGCGGTTGGTCCGTGGATGGGTGACCATTTATAACATACCGAGACCCCTCCGTGTTTCGGAAAGCACGTTAAACAGTAGGTCCCGGCTGTCATACATAGATCTTTGGCAGTCGTTAAGTCAATTCTGACCAGTCTTACTATGGGATACTGTGTTTCCCAGTAAAAATGTTGTGGAGGTCAGATAGGCAGTCGCTCCATGTAAAATACGGTATTCAGCTGAATCCGGTAAGACTGGTAGCCGACCCCAACATAGTTGGGAAAAGGCTCGGGAGATGATGATGATTTTTGTAAATGATTTGTTCAATATACTTAATAGGTAACAGCTGTTACTAACGGTCGTAAGGTAATGTCAAATAGTCAAAAACATTTGTCATAGAGCTATAAATATGAATAGATTTGTTCCAATACGTTATAATAAAGCAAGCATACATGTATGTATGTTTTAGATGGCTATAGTTATTTATAGTGTTTAAATGGTGATGGTAGGTATTCGAAACGAAAAACTTGATTCATTTAAATTATCGAAAGTGCTTGAACGGCTTTTTTTTAATAAAAAGATTTTGATTTTGAGAGATTAAACCTTTGCATTTGTAATTGTACTTCAAAATACAATTTATTTTCATAACATCTCTATCAATAACGTCTATATAGAAATATAAATAAATAAGAAAACTCAAAGAATATCCGTGTCCACTCTTTTATGTTTACTATAGAGCATTAGGGGGTTGCAATACTATCCAATAACCCTCGGTCGCGTATGGATTTATTTATGAAGTTCACCACATAACATAAATATCTAATCTCAGTATTGGCCCCAGCGAATATTAGCAGAATACGTGGTATATCTAGATTTATTGAGCTTTAAAAGTTTTAGTAAAGTAGTTTTCTTTAGGTATATCAATTGAATTGAAATGTTATGGTAAATTAAATTAAATCTCTCATATGGGAAAAGATATATACCTTTACACAGCTCTGGTGGCAAAATAAATATTTACCGTCATGTATACCATCATCGCGAAATCTTTAAAAACTGAAAAATGCTTACCTAGTTTGCGATGTACTCTGGCATATACGACAGTTAAGCAAAATAAACAACAAACGTTAGACAATCACCTATTCACTAGCTTCCGCACACAAACGCCTCTTAACTTTAAAAGTTCTTATAAATCTATCTGTCGCCACTTTATAGCTTAAAGGAAAAGAGACAGCATGTAACTTTAACGGACAGTACCTAATAATGGCTTACCAATAATAATAATCCTGGACAACTCACACACGGTTATCTGATCCCAAGCTAAGCAGAGCTTGTGTTATGGCAACCAGACAACTGACAAACATACAGTCAGGGTCACTAACCACTAGACCAACAGGCCCGTCAAAACTCGATGACGATTACATTGCACCTCTTACTAACATACCTGAGATGAGCTCTCATTTGTAAGTTATACAATAAACAAATGACAACGAACCTTAAAATCCAAACGTTTCATAGTTCGCGATTCGCTTGCGAACGATTCACGATACCTAAGTATATATTATCAACATAATCACTAAAGAAATACAGGAGAGAAGTTAAAAAGTCCGTGCGTACGTGCCCGGCATCGAACTCCAGCTTGCCAGTAAAGTGGAGTGAACTATCTCACTTTCAACGGCCTCACCTCTCGAAATAAAGTAGCTAAGTTAGATTCTAAGTTATAAAAAGTGGAGGAGGTATTTTGAGCACAGTTGGTAAATACACTTTTAAAATAAAGAAGCTGTGAATAAATAATGTTGTGGTGGCCTAGCGGTTCATTGAACGGAATTGTATGCACGAGGTTGCAGGTTCGAACCCAGGCAAGTACCAATGTGGCTTTTTCAAAGTTCTATGTACTTTCTTAATTATTCTAAGACACTTTTGACAAACGGTGAAGGAAAACATCGTGAGGAAACCTGGATTCCATAATTTGGGATCTGAAATCGCCAATCCGCAGAGAGCAAGCGTGGTGATCAATGCTCGTGCCTTCTCTGTACGGGAAGAAGCCTGTGCCCAGCAGTGGGACGTTTATAGGCTGGATTATTATATTACGGTAAGGGTATATGTAAAATAGCTATTGGAACACTGGCAAGTTTGGATGCCATCAAAAATATTTATTTTAATAAAAAATATGGACGGATAAATCGGCCATATTCCTAACAGATAATCTGTAGGCAGTTTGAAAATCTGAAATCAAAGCTTATTAAATTAATTTAGAATTTTTATATCAATTATACCGACCTCCTTACTAATTAATTACGTATAATTATTCTTTATAGCAACTTGCACTGGACGTGCTTGGCTTATTCGTGAATGAAATAAACATTTGAGTGATAAAAAAAAATAGAACTATATTTTTTATATACCGTATCCTGTAACCTTGAGAGTTTCATAATCTTTGGCAAGGGATGCATCAGTATGCGCCCCGTAACCTCTAAATGCTGGACCGACTTGCAATACTTATAGCAGTTTAGTGTTGGCCCCGGTATTGTATTACACGGAGTATTATGTGCATAGCAGCGGAGGGTTGCTTACGTGACCACCCCACTTTGAATATATTTTCAATTGAGTTGCTTTGTTTATTTATAATGATATTAAGGTGTTATTGTTTTGTGATAGATTTTTACACGACTGCCCAAAAAGGAGTGTTATGTTTTCAGGGTTCATGTATGTATGTATGTATGTATGTATGTATGTTTGTGAGTTTCTTTATTCCACCATAACTTCTAAAAGGCTTGACCGATTTCAATGTTTGTGGTATCATTAGAAGCTTTGAGTTATCCCGAGTGACATAGGCTATGTGGACATAAAAAAATGGTCAAGTGTGAGTCGAAATCGCCTGCAAAGGGTTCCGAACGATATTTTTTTTTGTGTTGTGTCATGTTTTTTTGTTGTTCACTAAAAGATATTAAATAAAAAATTAAAATTAAAAAAACACGCCTGCCATGTCAAAAAAATTAAAAACAAGTCAAATATTTGCAGTCGGGGTCGGTTACTTGACACAATTCATTACAGGTCCCCCGACTGCAAATATTTGACTTGTTTTTAATTTTTTTGACATGGCAGGCGTGTTTTTTTAATTTTTTTAATTTTAATTGTTAACCTTGTTACGTTAGCCGTGACAATTCTTTCTTAACATAACATTTGGCAGAAAGTAACGTTCGTGTGCCTTTTAAATTTAATGAAAGTATAATATTGATTGAATAGCGTGAACAAATAATAAGACAGTAACGTGCTCAGTAAAATTAATCTCCTAGTGATGTCGAGAAAACAAAAACAAGTTGTTTATTTACTTTTCAGCAGAATAAATGACTTATTAATCTTCATCTAAATTGCCATTTCATACTACAAAGAAAGAACAAAAAACAAAACACTACTAGCTCCACCAGTCTTTTGTTAATTTTATACGTAAAACTAAAACAGCTTGTTAATATAATTTAGTTGGGGATCAAATGCGGCTCTCGAGGGATAGTAATCAAATATTATCCTGGACAAACAGCCAGCGGCGAATTCTTCGCCTGTTTACTGAATACCAGAGATATTTTATTAGCGAATAAATGCAATTTTTCATCGAGAATGTTGTTGAGTAGCGACGGAAATATTTTCGTTGTTTGTAAATTGTGTTGGTATTTTATAGTATTGTTTGTGATATTACTTACAGAGAATTTAGGTTGTCGAAGAGTTTATTTAGAACATTCGGTGGTGTGATCATTAGATGAATGACATACTTAATTGATATGGGACCTTTTTGGTAAACATATAGATAACAAAATAATTTTTGTACATTTAATCACCATCGCTGGAGATACCGCGGGGCACAGCTAGTATTAAATAAAAGCTTGAGTTTATGTAGGTATCAAGTTGTCTCTTCGATTTTGTAGACCATAAAGCTACTCGTATATAGTTTATGAGGAACTTTTAACTAAATGAATCTAAGTTTCGTATGCTAGTGCGATAGCAGCCAATATCTTAAGTGTGCAGCGCATACATCGGAACTAGACTGTTTATGTAGATAAGTTGTCTGAATACGTGTTCTCCATGGCTAAGCAAGATCTTCTAGATTGAACCAGATACACACTATAAAAGATGGTCCAAGGTGTATAGGTAAGTATGAGTACAGTAAAAAGAAAAAAATAACCTCAGGCAGGGCTCCAATCCACGTACCTATATGACGTTTGTACATAAAAAAAATACCAAATGTAAATATCAATCGCAATCTTTGTTATTTAAATAAATAAAAGTGGACCACGTCACATATATTGCACTCAACCCACAATAAGTAGCTAAACACTTGTATTATGGAATCAGAGACAACGAAGGTACCAAAAATACCCAGGCCCGAATCAATGCAGAAAAGTGTTATTCTACATTGACCCGTCCGGAGATCGAACCCGGAACCTCAGAGCTTGAACCGGTGTGTACGTCACCACAAGGGTCGTCAAAAATAAATTGCTATCAATAAAAATAAAAATCTTACAGTATCACTACAACGGTAAATAAACTATAAATAAATGCTACGTTTGCTATAAATAAAACTCGCCTGAATTTCAGAAAGGCCTTGTTAAAAATATAAGCGCTTACGGGAGAGTAAGCAGACTTAGCGATGCAGGGGCGGTGCACAACGGTATCATATTACAAGCTACCGAAGGCTTTACAAGGTGTTTTATATTTTAAGTACGCCGGTTGAGTAAATTCTTAAGATGATAAATATAATCATTATACATCTACCTCTGTTATTTTTTTATATTTCCTGTCAAATCTAAAAGTTGTCTGGAAGATTTCACTATTAGCAATAAGACCGTCTTTGTGCGCTTGCACTGTATTTTTCTTATTTAACAATGTTACTCTAATTGCGTGCAATAAATAATATTTTATTCTATAATATAGTTGAAACAATATGCTGTGTCAGGCTGTTAGCATATGATTTAACGAGTCGATGAAATGCAAGTTTGACAACATATCCAAATAAAATTGAATCATAACAGTTTTATGATCTTTTTTAGAAATTAAATTTGATAAAACCTATTGTATGCTCATCGTTTAAGTCGTTTTCACACCAAACTCACCGCCCTGCCGCCATTGCTTGGCGGGTTTTGTGTATAGACTACATTATCATATACTGAACAATCTCTACCACAAAAATTAACATTTGCTATGTGATAGAAGGACTAAATTGTTAAATATTATTGCAGACAGAAAAGACATTGCAAATTAATGCTATAGCATGTTTGTGACTACCTATATGCCTATTTGTCAGATTTCCTAAATACTTTAGATTCTCATTACTTAATAATCAACGTGTATTGTAAAAGACGAATCATCTTGAAAAACTTGTAAGAAAAAATCTTTCTTTATTTCATTATTACTTCGTCTTTAAGCAACAATTTTCCGTGAAAACCCATACGTTTTATTGCTCGCGCCTTAGGCGGAACCTCCATAGATAATTGATCCTGAAAAAACATTGACCCAACAGTTTAAGCCATTAACAGACATAGAAACTTCACAAACTCACTTCAACACAACGGGCCTTATTTAGCATCTGGCCTTTTAAGGGCATGTCCTTTTGGTAGTGAAAATGTAGCTCCACGTGTCACTATACCATTAACACGTTTATTCAAAGGATAAAACGTGCGCTGAATAAGAATATACGGAACTCACAATGCGAAGTAGGATTAGGTAATCTATACGATCTCCTTCGAGTTTTAAGGATCCGTTGAGCAGACGGGGCACGTGTTGTTACATACTTTTTTGAACATGTTCCACTTTTAAAGTGTTTTTTTTTTTTCGTTCTTATTGTATTTTAATATTGGTCCTTAGAGATGGCGCTTTAGGATTCAATTAGATGCTAATATTTGTTTTTTTTTAAATTATATTTTGCTTATTTTTATATGAGACTAAATAAAAATAATATAATATCTGTAATGGCTCCTACACACAGTGCCGGCGGCAGTGCCGCCGGGCGAGCCGCCGGCCAAGCCGCCGTGCGCCCGGCGGCATTCAAAGCCGCACAAAGGAGCCGCCGGCATTTGTTTGTGTGACGACGCGCGACGGCTTGGCCGGCGGCGGCTCGCCCGGCGGCACTGCCGCCGGCACTGTGTGTAGGAGCCATAAGAGAAAAATTCAATGTTCTTTGTATTGTAACATCGAATTTTCTTTTTATTGTTTTTTTTATGTCTGTCCGTAACATATCTTTAACACATGAACTGTACCAATTTATGTACAATCCGTGTTTATGGAAACTTTTCATTCGCACTTAAAAATATATTTAGTTTAATAAAAATATAAAATTACTACTTATTTAAGATTATGTACTTAAGTTTAACAACAGTTTTAGAACGATATTAAACGTTTTGAAACTGCTACTTGCTGTTCCCAAATATATATGGTACCGTAATATTATATTTAAGACCTGAATACTATGGAATGCAAATAACGTTCCATTCCAAATACGTACAAACGTAGTCAATATAAAACTATGACCACGAGAGCAATTAAGATTACCATCTAATCTCCTGGCATTTAAATAGCCGAAACATTCCACAAAATTTCTAAAAAAAAACGTAAATTAATCTATACTTTTATAATAAATCTGTAGAAAGGTCAATTCTGTACATTAAATATACTTTCAAAATAACTATCAGGGGGTGATTAGTGATCGATACCGATACCAAAAATGCAATCAGTAAAATTTTTGTCTGTCTGTCTGTCTGTCTATCTGTATGTTCCTTATAGAAACAAAAACTACTCGACGGATTTTAACGAAACTTGGTACAATTATTCTTCATGCTCCTGGGCAGGTTATAGTATACTTTTCATCACGCTACAATCAAAAGGAGCAGAGCAGTGAAGGGAAATGTTGGGAAAACGGAAGAAGTTACTCAATTTTTTAAGCTTCCGTCGCGTGTGCAGCCTTAATGGTTAAAGACTCATTGATAAGCTTCGTCATCCACGCGAACGAAGTTGCAGGCACAGCTAGTATATAATATAATATTTTACATTGGTACTTTTAGATATACTTTAAATCATTGACTAATGTTTTTTATGATGACATAATGGCGTGTCCATTTAACTTCTTAAGCATTTGTTAAGTTTAAATTATACCTAAAACTATAGTTTCATATGTAGCATTTGTGTAGCTGTATATGTAAAGATTATATTATTATAGATTATATTATATCCTTACAAAAGCTACATAAAAATATGAAGCCTTTTCGCACGTAACTTTGTTCCGTATCGTCCACCGTTCGGTTCGTTTAGCAGAACAAACAACAGTTAACGAAATATACTATATATCTTGATGTATGTATGTTTATACGCATCCTTCCCTTGTTTGCTTGTAGAAGGAATTTTCATTTCATTATCACCAAGATGTAGACATGTGTGATGAAATCTAAATAAGGCCAATCTATACCGATCCTAGCTCTAAAAAAAAATAAACGAAAAAGATCATAATAATGCCGTGGTGGCCTAGCGGTTCAATTAACGGATTTGTATGCACCAGGTTGCAGATTCGAATCCGGGCAAGTACCAATGTAACTTTTTAAAATTATATGAACTTTCTTAATTATTCTAAGACACTTCTGACAAACGGTGAAGGAAAAATTCCAAACAAAATGTCCATAATTTTATATGGATTGTATAACATAATTTTATTTATTCTACATTTTTCTAAGTCTGTAATCGTTAGTAAATAGTGCTTTTCTTCTTTCCCTCGATTCAGCAAAAATAACGAAGATCTTTTTTTTTTCTTATTGCGCCCTCATTCCACATCTCACCACAAACCATCTTCCCATCCGTAAAAGATGTCCACGCCAACACTAAAAGATAAAAATAATCATACTAAGGGTTGGACCGTTCGGTTTTATTAGAACCCGCGATCCTCGATACCCGGTCGATAAGACCGGAGCAAATGCTACAGTTATCAGTAAAACAGTGGCCCATCGGGAACGGTATAACTGTCTGAGAAGCTGCCAAGTGTTTCGTTGTTTTAACACTTTAATGTTTGTCTCAATTTCGGAACACAGCTGAGCGAGGGTTAAAACTGACGTTTAATTTTTGTGTTCGATTTTGGAACTGTTTTGCTTTGTGCGGTTTGAAGTTCATTTGTTTTTTTTATGTGAATGTAGTTGCTTGGTTTGAATTAAGAGAGAGATTTTACTATATTATGTTGTATAAGATTGTAAATGTGTGTTAATATTTGCAGTAAGAATGTAGTCTTACTTAAATTAATTTAGAATAATTCTCACATTTGATTGAACAAATATAACCTTACAATTCAATAATTTAATGGGAGTTATTTACCCTGCTACGAACCTCAACCCCCAACTTACTATCTTACTAAAAAAACACTACAAATTTAAGATTCAGTACCCTAATAATTACAAAAACATTCACAAAAAAAATGGCATTGCCGACTGAAATGCGAAGAGATTTACACAACATAAATACATACTCGTCTCAAACGAAATACGTTCACCTATCGACTTGGGTTACGTGCCTCGTAACCCTTTGTCACTGTTTATTAGGGTTCCGCAGTCATCCAAAACCGTAAGGAACCCTACACCGATAGCAGAATGGGTTTGATTGAAAACACAACTATATAGGAGCCGAGAGTTTTGTTTTTTTTACAGCTTCCTCGCCTTTTCTTGTGATTTTCGATTCAACGGTTTGGATGTGACTTGAGTTTTAAATTGAAAGGCTCACTTTTGAGTTTCTAATTTTGTTAGGTATGATCTATTGAAAAATAATAAGAATTAAATTTATTTAAAAGTTATACAGAAAATAAAAGCTAAAAAAATAAATAATATGTGTAAAATCCAAGTGTAATTATTTTAAATTTTAAATTGACGAATATAAAAACATTAATCGATAAAAAAGTAATTCAACAAGGAAATAAAAAAAATATGGCAATCGTATAATTTCGACCTAAGATTGTTATAACAATAGAGTTCAAAATTAATAAAACAATATTGCGTTGATATATTTTTCATTTACAACTTACATTGACTGCGCGTAGCTCGTTCCGATGGTTTTACTGTCTAAAGCCGTGTTCATATTGCAGAAAAAACTGTATTATATAAGTGTATTAGTAATAATGTGTACTTCATGTTTCTCTAAGTATAAGGTGAACTTGAATAGTATAGTTTTAAACTATTCAAGATTTAGATATTGCACGCATATAAAAGCCTCAGTGAAAATCTACCGATCATCATCTGCCTAACCTTTTCCAACTATGTTTAGAAAACGGTCACCCATACACGGACCGACCGCGGCAAGCGCGGCTAAACCTGTATTATAAGTCAAACCGTAGGTACGGCTTAAACTTGGCCTCTGAAAATCTACCGAATATCAGCTAAAAAAACCAAAGTTTAAATAGTGTGTAATATTAATATCACTACAACTTAATAAATTAAATACAGCAAACTGATCCTATTATTTCACACAAGAACAACCATCCACTCCTCCAACGATTTTTATCAAAAAGCAACAAAAAAATATACCCCTCTCTCTCACTCCATGTCTCAATGTAAACAAGCCTTTACCCGCGCAATTTTCAGATTGAATTTTTACGACATCAACAAACAGTCGGATAAAGAGATAAACAAATGTGTAACCGGGGACTTGAATGACTAAACTGAGATATAAAACGGAAGTGAACGTGTTAATACATAAATTTATTAAATGGCCCAAAGATACCCCGCGTGGTAGAAGCGGGTTAACATAATGATGCCGAATTGTTACTACTGCTTACAAATAAATACTAGGTACTCTAGGTATATATATATCTAATCGCGGTAGTTTACACTGCCTTCCCGCCTGGTCTTCAGCATAAGGGAAGGGTGAAGTACTCCGATGGTTTCAGCCGGTAAGAGTCCGGCATACCCCTCCGCCTTCCCCAGGGCGAAGGAAGCTCATGAGGATTTCCCCGGGTAAAAAAAGGTATATATATATCGATGTCCGCTTGAATATACAACCTATACAGTTACACTTCTTTACCAACGAACTGAGAAAATGTCATTAATCAGTTTTAAGTTCAACCTAATTACAACAATGACACCCAGTAATAAAGTCACAATCCTCAAAATATTATAATTATTTTACGACCATACGTGTCAAGTGAACTAAACAAAATAAGACTATTATAATGTTATTTACCGAGACGTTTTCTTTGCGCCGACCTGATAATAATATGTAGTTGTTGTATTGTTGATCGAAGGGTAAAAGGATTCTTAGGATTCGATTATTTTTACTTTTGTTAATTTACTTTTTAATTTATTGTGGTACCTTACGAGGCTGTTTTGGCGCACCAGCGCAAAAAGCCTCATCAAATAAATGATTAAAAAAAAGAAGGGTAAAATCATATATCTTAAATATTAAGTTTTCTTAATTAATTATTGTTTACATTGCGAAAATGTTCATGTTATTAAATCCTTGTAGAAGTATGTTTTACTAATAAAATACAATACCACTTTGAAACTACGTTTTTCTTCTCAGTCTAGTCAAATTGCCATAAAAAACAACGTCTAGTTTGAATGACTTTAAATTTTGGTATTGACTTTTATCCAGTCCAAATAAATAAAAATGTGCACTACTCTGTCTCTTTGGGTATTTATATATTTTAAGGTAAAGCCTAAAACTAGTTATCAAAACATTTGAGTAACTTAACAATTAAATCATGTAACAGACAGACAAACGAACCTTCACAAAGCCTATATATAATAAGGTATAATATATGAAATAATCTAACAATCTAGCGCGTGTAATTCTAAGATATTATTCTTCAGAATGTGAATGGAGCCTGAGTACGCTGCCAATTTAATAATGCCGTCTTGTAAGCCATTTTACATGCTCCAGCCGTGAGCAGATTTTTCTCTAATAATATTATATTGTTGGTCCTTACGTACGAGCGAGAAATGTTTGCCTTATTCTATAGAAATGCGACGCAATTTGCTTATTCACTAACTGTTAAGGTTACATTGAGTTTGTTTTTTTATAAATGCGGACAACATCACATACATTGTTCTGAACCCAAAGTAAGTAGCTAAAGCACTTGTGTTATGGAATTCAGAAACAACGAAGGTACCACAAACACCCAGACCCGAGACAATGTAGAAATGTGATTTTCTACATTGACCCGTCCGGGGATCGAACCCGGGACCTCAGAGCTAGCGACACCATGAAACCGGTGCGTACGCCACTCGACCACGGAGGTCGTCAGATTGTTGGTAATTCTATATTGTGTTCTTAGGACACTTTTTAACGTTTGCATAAAACTACCTACCTAGTACCTTTAAAGTTTAGACCAGCTATAATTAGCGTCTATTTACTTTACCAAACGTAACTTCACAGTTTTCGAGGTGAGAACTTGAAACTGAAACAAAAGACTGTCGTAAAGAATTTTAAGGCATTCATTTAATTTTGTTTTTGAACGATTATTTTTACAGTTTCAGGACGCAGATTGCTTAATAAATTAGACAAGGAGCAACGAAAAACATGCAATATACATTACGACCAGACTTTTTAACATACATTAAAATACGGGCATACAGACCTCGTCTTAAATAAACACGTATTAATGTTTAAAAGTATATACTTTTTTGGTTGCAATTTGCGAAACGCAAGTTGAAATTTTTGCTGTATTTTAGTAAATACCTAGGTACGGTAGATCTTTCCTGTGACCTAACTAACTGGTTTCTCTTATTTCCCATAGGAACGTTGCACTCGCGTCTAATACTTTTAAAGTGTGCAATTTTATTTTTTGCGGACTTAAATTGCACGTTTTTTGGTCCTAATGTATATTTTTTATGTTACGTTTTTTTATTGGAGAATAATTAGTTTTTTTTCATAATTAAGAAAACTCGATATATCTAATCCTTAGAATATATTTTTTTTTCTAGGCTTTATAGTAATCGGCTGGACAAAATTATCATGAAACATAATACACATTTATCTATTCTGCTGTCAAGCATAGTTAAACCTTCCCTCTCCTCTTCTAAAACAGACACTTAACAACTGCAATGAAAAATAAAACAAAAATAAAATTACAAATATTGTAATATCCAAAATGTCGCGCAAATCCATAGTATTCGCTTTAATATTCCCGATGTAACCATTGCCGGGTCTAGATGTTAAATATAGCGCTTAGATTATGAAGTCTGTGGCGGGATGTCGCCGCTCGCAGATTAAACAAATATTACCCGCCGATCGACACGGCTTATGAAGATACTAGACCCTCCAACAATATTTATTATTTGATTTTATTAAAAAAGAAAGGTGTCAAAAGTTTTATTTGTCGGCCTGCCTGTGTGTATGTTGTGACATCGTAGCGCCTAAACGAATTGACCGATTTTGAAGCGGATTTTTTTTTTAAGTTAGTGTGGATGGGTCTTAGCTAGAATTTATGAAAATCTGTATAGTACGTTGAAAATAAAAACGATTTTATAAAATTTGTCGAGGGTTCTTAATTTTCGTTATAATTATAGTTATTTTTTATTTACAACAAACTTAATAAAATTTATTTTTGCAAACTTAACTATATACACTTAAGAAAACTAAAACCTTAAATATTTAAACTTAAAAGATGGCGCCTTAAAATTCAGCAACATAGCCCTTGACTAGAAGAATTACCTTCTAACATCTAGGTTTTTATTTAAAGTAAGTTTAAAATCAAAAATGTTGTTTTTTATATACATTATTTTTTTTACATAATTAAAGTCGTATACACCTTAATTTGGTATACACCTACATTACAGCAATAGATTTTTTAAGTTACAGTTTGACCTCAGATGTTATGTTTTAATACCACTATTTAAGCTCTCGTTTTCCTAACATACCTTACTTCAAAACAAAACATTCAAGCATCCAATACAGTTCCGTTTTACGATACACTAAATAAAAGCCAAGACCAAAATTTTCACAAAACTTCTAAAAGAAATAAAATGGCTAACGTTCTACACCTTATTGGATCTGTGAACAGCTTTGGCTGTAATACCGAGCAATATCAATACGGAGTCGAACCTGAGAAATGAGCGTCGAAACCCCCCTTGCACCCCGCTGTACCAATATTATTGCAGACTTATAGCAAATGCTCTATAGTGGCGCTTTTAATTACGACGTTCGACAGTTTTGGGGTAAAGATTAACTTTTAGATATGGTAGGTACTTAATAAAATGCATTATGTACTGTTAAAAATATGTTTAAAAATAGAAAGGTTTATTTCTTTAACTTTTACACAATAACTGTTAATCTCACATAGAGACCTCCTTTTAAGTACCTATCTATGTAATTAGTTGTGCTACAAGATCCCGCTCTTCATAACATTATAATATTATGTAGCAAAAATAGAAACACTAAAAATAATAGTAATTAAAGTTAAAAGTACATTTAATAATAATTATTGTAATAAAAAAAAAAGTATGAGATAAATTGTGTGTGTTTGTAATCAACCTTTTCTATTGAGGTAAACTAAAAAAGAATTGATGGACATACAGTGAATTGAAATTTCGCATGACTTGGTTCCCTGCTTCAACTTTTGCCGAGGTGTGTGACGACACAAGCCCTCCTGAACTGAACCTTTACTAAAGTAAAGTTAATTAATTTGGTAAAGAGGATATTAAGCGCCCTATTTTTTACTGATCGCCGATCCATTTTCAATCCTGTCATCATCATCATCTCCCGAGCCTTTTCCCAACTATATTGGGGTCGGCTTCCACTCTTACCGGATTCGGCTGAATACCGCATTTTACATGGAGCGACTGCCTATCTGATCTCCACAACCCATTTTTACTGGGTATTAACACAGTATCCCATGGTAAGACTGGTTGTCAGAATTGACTTAACGACTGCCAAAGATCATAGTATGACATTCGGGACCTACTAAGCCGTAGGTCCCGACTGTCATACTATGACGTGCTATCCGAGGCAACATTTTCAACCCTGTATAGTATAATTATTTTTCTATTTATAAATAATCACAATTTTTTTTTATGAAATTTCATTAATTTTATGCTATCCAAGTGTATGTATCAACTGCAAAAAATGTCCCGTATGTGGTTTAAGAAACCATGTTTAATTAAATTTATTGGAATTTAATCTGGTTTATTTGCAAGAAATATCGTTACACATTCATTATTATAAGATTTTAAGAAATATCCCTTACTTAAGTGTATCCTTTTAATCAAGTGCTATCCAATTATATTTTTTTGACGACCTCCGTGGTCGAGTGGCGTACGCACCGGTTTCAAGGTGTCGCTAGCTCTGAGGTCCCGGGTTCGATCCCCGGACGGGTCAATGTAGAAAATCATATTTCTACATTGACTCGGGTCTGGGTGTTTGTTTTGTGGTACCTTCGTTGTATCTGAATTCCATAACACAAGTGCTTTAGCTACTTACTTTGGGTTCAGAACAATGTATGTGATGTTGTCCGCATTTATTTGTTGTCCGCATTTATATTATTCTTTATATATATTACCACTAACATCACACATAAATCACACAATTAAACCCTATTTTACATGCGAAAATAAATTCAAAATACCCATTTTGTTTCGTTAGGGCACGTTAAAGAGGTACCGCGAGGGTAGACAAAAATCTCATTTCCTGAGTTAGAGTGAGCAGATAAGCGATGTCTGCACTGTTTAACATATAATACCCGGGGTATTTAACCTCACGGTAGTACTTATATACCTTACAGTTAATTATGAGATGTTGATAAATTTTACAAAAAAAAATTAATCGTCGTATGACCGTAAAACTCTTAAAGTTATCGTAAAGACAATCAAGATTTTTATATTTTTTTTTGTTTAATTCCTTAATCCAGATAAGGACGATCCCCATGTATAGTGAGTGAGAGAAATAATAAGAATTTAGGCATTGTATTGTGACGAAAATGTTTCAAATTAATTAGACATAATAATGAATACCTACTGTGTTCTTAAGGTGTCTAGCCCACATTACCAGTTTTATAGCAGGATAAAAAAAAACAAATACCACAAATAAATAATTTACGTTTTTTACTATCCAAAGTCCTTTATGAGAACAAATTGTATTCTTTTCTGCTCATGACTGGAGATACAGTAATTACAGTTTTTGCGTGATGTCACGGCTAAGCAAAAATTGTACCTAGCAGTGACGTCACAATACCCCACTCTGGAACTTTAAAGCTCAAGTTTGTTCTATTTTAATGATTTGGTAAAAGCAAAAAACACGTGTCTATTATATTTTAATTATCTAACTGGCGGTCTAAATTAATTTTGACTTTTCATACCCGACTGGGTATCAAATTTTTGTCACCAGGTAGATGACTATCTACCCTATGGTGACAAACATTTGACTTCTGAGTCAAAGGTTTTAGGACCTGTCCTATGAGCAGCGACAAACGACGAATATACGAAAAGATATTCTTTGAGGGGCGTTCACAAAATGTGTAGGATATCGTATATCTGGAGTTGCGTGCTTCAGTGGGACAAGTGCTCAGTAATGGTTATCTATTAGTCGCAGGCGTGGACGTAACATAGGGCTGCATGAAAAAATGTCTTAATCTTTACTCGGTACAAAATTAACCCGCTTTCGCTGTCTGTTCGCTTAGATCTTTTAAACTACGCTGATTTTATGCAGTTTTCAGCAATCTAGGGTTATTAAAAAGGGAGGTTTATATGTATAATACATGCATATAATAGTACACAAAAGCCGATAAATTTTGAAAGCAAAGCCGGGGCAGGTCGCTAGTATAAAATATGGTTTCATTCTAATGATGGAACCGCTTTTTGATTAATATGGCAAATACTATACTTATATAATTATTCTGTAATTCTTCAAAGCACCAATTTACATGTTCCAGTTGTCTTCTTAAAAAAACTATACGCTGAAATATTCAAACACTAGATTAGATCTGATAATTATCTTACGTCAACTTTGTCTCAGTTTTTAATCTTATCGAATAATCAACAAAAAATATCACAGATCATGTATAGACTATACTGAATAATTTTATGACTAATGTCCATCTTGTAGATCATGAAAAAATATTATACACGTATTTTTCCTTTTGTCTGTACGTATTTGGCCCGTAAACAAAAAGTATGAAGATACAGTGAGAACAATTCTTGCGTGAAGTCTATCATCATCTAAGTAAAAATTGTACTTACCCGTGACGTCACAAGCCCCCACTCCCGAACATTAAAGCAGTTTATCTTAATTATTTTTATTGGTTAGATAAAAGAAAAAAATACGTGTCAATTGTATTTTGATTATCTAAATGGCGGACTCAATAAATTTTGACTTTTCATACCTAGTCATCTACCCTACTGTGTACAATAAAGAATATTCTACATATCTATATTAGCAGGATATGTTGTGTGGCAGCCCTAGCTCAGCCCCTCCATCCATTACAGTGATTTCCGACACTCAACGCTGACGCAGCCTCTTGCGGCCAGATCAAAGAAACTCTTGCTCTTGACTCCTGGACGCTAAAAGCCAGGTAAATGTATGTGTTTGTTTGGAAAACTTTTCTCGAAGTCACTTGACTTTTCAGTTTTTTTTTTTTAAGCTTTCTTTGTCCTTTTATGTAATTATTTATTATTAATAGATGAGTTCTGCAGTTTCCATTGCGTACTTTCACGGCCCAGATCCCAATTTTCTATTTTCATTTTTTTTCAGATGTTTTGATTGTTTTTCTGCTATTCGAAACAGAGAAAAATCTAATAAATTAAAAAAATGTGTTCTTGTCGTTTGCGACTGACTGTAACTAACCTGAATTATGTTACAGTAATTTATAGTTAGCACGTACTACTAAACAAAAGACATTTATTCCTGAATTATAATTATTTACTAAAAATCTAGCCTAGAACTAAATCAAATATGAACCCAAATATTGATGTCAACTAATTGATACAAAAACGGCCATAAATTATTATATTAACTCATTTTGAACAGAAATTTTGTAAACTGGCTCTATACCAGATGTACTCTTCACCCCTTTTGGATAGATATACCCTTTTGCTAACACCCTGTATACATATATGGTATACTATGAACAATGAGTACGTATAATTATGTAGTAAGGGGTACGCTTACAGACATTCAGCACTTATAAGTAACTTCAAATATGCCAATATATCTGGTCTAGTATATTTCCTCGCCCACGCCTACATGTATCGAATAGGCAGCAAATTTGGAAAACAATGGAATGCTTTTAGCTTAATCTACTTTCGATGCAAATACGCGTAATCCAGCCTTATTTAGTATAATTATTTTAGATTTAATTCGACTAACCAAAATAACCATTTAAATTATTAGTGAATAATCCAAATGGTTATTCCAATGGAGGTATTCCAGTACTTAATGTCGAAGGGACGAAAATGGTAACTTAAGAAATTTCTTCCCATTTAAGGGATAATTTAAGGTATAATTTTCTAGTAATTTAAGTAAGTCTATTCTAAGTGTGAAAGCTTGCTTACTTAAATCTATACTATTTAATTGCTATTACACGTTTATTCACTTATATTAATTTACATATGTATTAGGTAGATCTGATTTACCAACACTCAGTAATAAAAACAAAATTACATGGTTGAAAATGTAACCTATACTAAACTAGATACTTAATAATCCAGCCTATAAACGTCCCACTGCTGAGCACAGGCCTTTTCCCATATAGAGAAGGCACGAGCATTGATCACCACGCTTGCTCTCTGCGGATTGGCGATTTCAGATCCCAAATTTTGGAATCCAGGTTTCCTCACGATGTTTTCCTTCACCGTTTGTCAGAAGTGTCTTAGAATAATTAAGAAAGTACATATAACTTTGAAAAAGCCACATTGGTACTTGCCTGGGTTCGAACCTGCAACCTTGTGCATACAAATCCGTTCATTGAACCGCTAGGCCACCACGACATTTTTAGATGCTTAACACTTATTTAATACTTGTCAATTTATTAAGAGCTTTGGAGTTCTAGAGTAATACCAAAACACATTTTTTTTTCAATATAAAAATCCTGAATAGCCTCAAAAAAGAACAACAATAAATAAAATCGAACATACATCTTCGAGAGTTTCCGCCAAAAAGGCGTGTGCGCGATGCGTGTCGATTGACCGGAAATAGTAGCCATGTATTTACAACTTCCGGTCGGGATGGCGGGAACCAATTAATAACTTTTATCGCCTTCTGTACTGGCAGCTCGCTCAATTAGCACCACCATAAAAACCTTCACGGCTGATTGGAAACGACGAAGCCTTCGGCCGGATAAATCTGTAGGTACCCACCTACTTTTATTTCTTTTTAAGATTTATACTAAACTTATTTTATTTAAGACTGGTGTTTCTTAATTACTGTTTTTTCTTTATGTATTTTTAAGATTATTACTATATATTTATATTATTTGACACTGTTGTTTTTTTATTGTGGTGTTTTTGTTGATAATTTCTGTTACCCGACTGCGAACTTATCTAAATAATGATTTAACTTTATTAAGTGAATTAGTGTCTTTTATGTTTAAGTGCTCACACCATA
Source organism: Autographa pulchrina (assembly GCA_905475315.1). Lineage (NCBI taxonomy): Eukaryota > Metazoa > Arthropoda > Insecta > Lepidoptera > Noctuidae > Autographa > Autographa pulchrina. The sequence goes on from FR997775.1 coordinate 8,055,133, forward strand.
AAAAAAATCATACCTATTTATACACGTGAGCATTTGTAATTGGCTGTCTGGTAACTATGTTTTTTTTGTTTGATTTTACTAGCTGTAATCCTCCATATTCTAAATAAAATAAGTGAATTAACTCATTAAGTCTAGCAAAATCTCTGAGCTGTTGAAAAAGGTAAAGGGCGGTGGTGTTAATCTTGAAATAACATCTACATTATTAAAAAAATACCTTTTTATGTTTATCTAGTTACTATAAGGTAAATACATGTTCGATATCTGTATAGAAAGAGTATTCGCACGCTGTTCCGCAGCCCGAATGCGTATAAGATGCAGTAATTGAATGAGGACGGCCGGGGGCGCGTTGTGTGCTCCACAAATCTACTTACTTACTCGTTGTATTGACTACCGCGAGACCCAAGAGCCACGAAAAACGACTATACAGATGTGCCATATTTTTTCTTTTAAATAAGACATCGACTAACTGTCAGTTTAAGCGCGCGATCTTGACAGAACCTAACAGGGTTGCCATTACGATTAAGTTATTGAGCATGAAAATGTCAAAAGTCAAAGTCAAGTCAAAAATCGATTTATTGAATTTAGTTTATAAATTCTTTAAAAATACTATATATAGATGTATTTAAAAAAAACCACAATGAACGTATTATTTAGGTAAGAAATAATAGTAAAAGACAATAAGAGTAAATCGCTTTTATTAGTTAGAATAATTGATGAATGGCAGAACACGTAACTACCTGTAACTTTTAATTAAAAAAAAAACCTAGAACATGATAAACAAAATGATTACTTATTAAAATAATTTTCTTTCGGAGAAGTGCTAGAAAATAAATAAATCTTTTTTTTTATGTTTATATTTTCATTGTTGTAGGTCAATGTAGGTAAAACCTTTGAGTCCGTGTGAATTTAGTTTTAAAAGTCGTGTGGGCCGAAATTGACATTGTCCTTTGGCGACACGCAAATGCCAGTGCATTAAAAACGCAGTGATGTTATAGGCAAAAACTAGTTTGACACGTCTAATTTAGGTGTCTATTTCCGTCCTTTTCTCACGCTGTATGTTAACGATAGCGATGGGCTCATTTTATTTTACTTTGCATAGAAATATTTGTAACCGTGGCCGAAACTCGGTCAGGTGCATCCAATGGCCTACTTCTACCTACTAAGCGATAAGTTGCAACAAGATTGTGATATTGACATTGAAAGCTTCCAACATTGCATAGACTTTGAATCAATTGTTCTAAATCAGGTCAGGGCCCACTAAGCCTATCTTGAAACCAGTGTAAAACTACTTGCAGCTAAATCAATAGTTTCGGACTAGTTAATTCTATTTCTCCCGTTCAAAAGGCAGTTTGTGAACATGTAGAGTTCTTAACGGCAATTTAGATCTCTGCTTAGATTTCCTTATATACAGGAAATATGTTGTCTTTTAACCCTCAACACGGGTTAATTTATCAGAAAACTTCAGTGCTTCTCCAGCACAGATAGCCGAGTATTAAGTACAGTATAACTGAATGTCATGCAGCGGGTTCGATGTGCTTGCTTGGAACTGTTATTTATGTTCTAAAATAAAACTTCTTTTTACAGATTACATCGCTGTTTATTCTAGATTTTAGGGACCGACGTTTCAACACCTTGGCAGGTGACATGGTCACAGGCAGACTGACAGTCTGGCCTAGTTTTATTTCAATGTCTAACATCCGCGTAAACCTAAGAAAGCAATTTGTTTTTGTGATAGGTATAGGACATATCTAAAAACATTCATGTTCCATTTGAATATCTGAAAAAGCCCGTGAAACACAATTTTTCTAGAATGGAAATGGTTTAAACATCAAAGCTTGCTGAGCCAAAAAAAATGGAACTTGGTATTAAAATTTCTACATACCTTCTCCACTTGATATTCGTATATCCATGAATACCGCAGCAAGCCCGAGGGCTCCCATAATGACATCACCGAACGATAGGCACTCTCTCGCTTATTCCCGGAGATTTTTATCTAAAACGCTACCGATGTACCAATACCGACATATCTACGTAGACACGCTATATGTCTTTACTAAAACCAGAACAGAACCATTTGCAATAATACGTTACTGAAATCTTGACGGGATAGTTGACAGTTGTTCTTACAAGAGATAGGATCCTAGAAAAAACTATATACTTACTAGCTGTGCCCCGCGGTTTTACCCGCGCGAATGAAAATTCATACACTATCTTTATAAATTATAGCCTATGTGTTATTCTGATGTATAAGCTACATTATTGTAAAGTTTCATTAAAATCCATTCAGTAGTTTTTGCGTGAAAGAGTAACAAACATCCAAACAAACTTTCGCATTTATAATATTAGTAAGGATGGACTACATACTTATTTTGAAGTCACTTAAGCGACTTTTGAGGTTTTTTAGAGATATAATCTTTTAAAAAAAAGGTAACGCATACTATATAGTACCAATTAGTAGTAGAGATTTACAGAAATGCAAATTGGCTGTTGATGTTCAGTTATGGGACTTATGGGTCTATACCACGTTATACACACATTTTATTCGAGGGTGAGTCTATTCATGTGCCGAGCCTTTTCCCAACTATGTTGGAGTCGGCTTCCAGTCTCACCAGATTCAGCTGAATACCGTATTACATAGAGCGACTGCCTTTCTGACCTCCACAACCCATTCTACTGGGTAACACAGTATCCCATGGTAAGACTGGTTGTCAGAATTGACTTAACGACTGCCAAAGATCACTGTGTGATAGTTGGGTCCTACGGCTTAACGTACTATCCGAAGCACGGAGGGGTCTCGATATGTTTGGAAATGGTCACCCATCCACGGACCAACTGCGGCGAGCGCGGCTTAACCTGTATTATCGGTCAAACCGTACGGCTTACTCTTAGAAACGAACCAGAGCGAATTCGAGGGCGAGTCTATTGCCATGACATATTGTGTTATCTCACGACCATAGATGACTTCCAACATGTAAAGTAAACGTCAGCAGGTGTCCCCAGTCTCGCACGTTTCAATTAAGACAGCTGAAAAAGAATACGCATCAAGCTGTGCCGTCAAAAACAAGTTCCTAAAGATCCACTTCTCGACTCCTCGACTAGCCACGTACACATACAAAAACACAGAGCAATAAACTTTTCGAGTGCTCATAATATGATAACTTCTAACCATGAATTAGCATCGAAATTTTATGTAGTTTCTAGTAACTTCGGTAGAAAAACCTTTGGTTTGGAAAATTGAAATGATATTTCATTATGATAATAACACATCCCGGTTTTTTTTCAAGAGTATATTAATCTGTTCAAACATGCGTCCTCAGTATTTATTATTTTGGCTGGACACTGTGTTCTAATAATTAATAAAAAGTTACGTTTTTTTGCCTAGGATTGATATAATACTACTATATTTCTACTGTTTTTTAGTTTTTAGGTTACGTTCATACTTTAGTGATTGCTCTATTCGCTCACTACTCTGTTTCCAACACAAATGTGTGGAGAAGGCTCCAAACTTTCCTAATTAAGTTCCGTCGCAAGTTTTTTCGTTAGCTCCGTAGTTCTTGGAACCCACTTTTGTTATACTTTTGTTTTTGACGGGCCTGTTGGTCTAGTGGTTAGTGACCCTGACTGCTATACCGGAGGTCGTGGGTTCGATTCCCGCCCAGGACAAATGTTGTGTGATGAGCATGATCATTTGTTCTGGTGTCTGGGTGTAATTTATCTATAATATGTATGTATTTAGAAATATATAAGTATGTTTATCAGTTGTCTGGTTACCATAACACAAGCTCTGCTTAGCTTGGGATCAGATAACCGTGTGTGAGTTGTCCCAGGATATTATTATTATTATTATTATTATTATACTTCTAATGTGATCTTTGGTAGCCAACTAGTTATCTGCTTAGCTTATACTTTTTTTTTCGTACAAATTACAATGAACGGGGAGATGTAGCAACTTTACATAATATACCTATGGTAAATAAGTTGCTTTTTATTGAAACCTTCTAAATCGTCCACAGGTAAATCCTTATAGACTACAAAAGTTGATAGAATGATTATATTAGAGGTCATCATTATCATCATCATCATATCAGCCTGTTGCAGTCCTCAGCTGGACATAGGCGGAGGCCTATGTCGCGCTGTGCGCTGTGGCGCTCCTTGGGGGAGCCCAAGGAGCGCCACAGCGCACGATCTCCCGCCCTTTGTAACCTGTCACTGCCAGCTGCCTTCTTCAGGTCATCGGTCCATCTAGCCGGGGGGCGTCCTACACTACGTTTGCCTAAGCGTGGTCCCTATTCGAGAACCTTCCTGCTCCACCTCTCGTCAGTTCTGCAACAGACATGGCCAGCCCACTGCCAATTCAGCTTACTATGTTATAAGGGGTGCAATTAATTAATCACAAACAGCAAAATATAATACAACAACTTTATTAATTACATTTTCATAGTCATATCTACGTTATTCACCAACAATTAAATTTATAAGGCTTTTTTTACGAAACAAAGTCACTTACAATATCTAATAATACGATAGGCCAATTTTTTTATACTACGTTCGCTTACAACAATCTACCTTGTAAATTCAATACTGCAATGATAGTTCATAGTTAAGTACTTATTTTAGTATATAAAACACCAAACATTATACAGGCTGTTAAGAAAACCCTGTCCGATCCGTGAAGGTGTTGTTAGGTATCGATATCTTATTACATTAATGTAAAAAAAAAGGAAATCATAAAAAAAAAAAAACTTAAAATTTTGTTTTTTTCTCAAAAGTCGAGAGAGAGTTTCGGCGTCGTCACAGGTGCTGCCAGATGATCAAAACAAAAGGCCGCCAATAATGCTGACGAAAATGGTTTTTTAACCGACGAAAAAAACGAAGGAGGTTCTCAATTCGACGCGTATATATTTTTTTTTTTTATGTTTGATCACGCATAACTTTTTACAGAGTAGTCCGATTTTGATAATTCTTATTATATTGGAAAGGGTATACTTCAAAGTTGGTCCCATATAAATTTGGAAAAAGAATTCCCACCCTAAGGGTAGAAAAACAGGGGTTGATTGATTGTTCACTCACTGATTGTAATGTATTACCACGCGTAACTTATTACAGAGTAGTCCGATTTTAATAATTCTTTTTTTATTAGATAGGGAATACCTCGAAGTAGCCACAAAAAAATATATACACATATACAAAAATATATACATACAAAAATTAAAAAAACTTTTTAACAAAAAAATTAAACCGCCGAAAAAACTGAAAAGCAAAAAATAATATTTGCAGTCGGGGGTCCTGTAATGAATTGTTCCAAGTAACCGTCCCCCGACTGCAAATATTATTTTTTGCTTTTCAGTTTTTTCGGCGGTTTAATTTTTTTGTTAAAAAGTTTTTTTTAATTTTTGTATTAATCTCAAATTTAGGGAATTTTGCGGCAAAAAAAGGGTTATTTCAAAATTCATTATTATTGTTACTATCATAAATATTCGAAACTTAACATTTTATTTGGGCATGTGAATGTGAGCCCTATATCACCCTTTCAGCTCGGGCAGACTTTTCTTAACACCCTGTATATAAATGCCAAACATTGTTACAAATTCAAACGTCTTGTAATACAGATATGCCTAAATTAAACTTAAAACGAAGATTTGGTTTATTAATTTTGATCTTATTTGAATTACAGTTAAATTAAGGACTATTGCACATATTATTTCAATGAAAACCTATAAAGGAACATAGTAAATAACTTTCGATGTTAAGAGTCGGTGGGTCTTAAACGTGGTTATATTTATTATGCAAATAATTTGCTTTTGAATAGAAAAGTAAACGATTTATTGAAATGACATTACGGGTCGGTTCATGATTAGCGGAAAATGCTTCGCGTACAGACGCCAGAACCGACAAAGATACATAAATAAAATAGTCAACCTTTCACACTACCGATGATAGGTTAGTGCATCAAATAAATTATGAATTTGAGTTTCATAGAAATTGAAACTGCTGTCTGTATAATAATAATATTCCGGGACAACTCACACACGGTTATCTGATCCCAAGCTAAGCAGAGCTTGTGTTATGGTAACCAGACAACTAATAAACATACTTATATATTTATAAATACATACATATTATAAATAAATTACACCCAGACACAGAACAAACGATCGTGCTCATCACACAAAGATTTGTCCTGGGTGGGAATTGAACCCACCACCTCCGGTATAGCAGTCAGGGTCACTAACTGACACTAACCACTAAAACAACAGGCCCGTCATATTCTACAGATATGAATGTTATTACACTTATCATATACCTATTGTACAATAAATATAGTTGTCTACTGGTCAAAATTGAGATTTATGAGCGAATAATCTTAAGAAGTTTACTACATATAATGATATTATATTATAATAATATAATACCTATCTAGGTACGAAATGGAAGTAACAAGTGTTTTTTATAAGTCTACAAATATTATTCAGAATTTTGCTTATTCTAGAATCAATACATTGTTCAATTCACATCGTGATTTTTAAACAGCTAAATATATATTTATTTATACAGGGTGTAAAGAAAACCCTGTCCGACCTGAAAGGGTTATATGGGTTTCAAAATCACATGCCCAAATAAAATATTAAATTTGGAATATTCATGATAGTAACAATAATAATGAAGTTTGAAATAACAATTTTTTTAACGCGAAATTACCAAAATTTGAGATTTTAACATATTAAGTTACACCAGACCAGTTTTTAGGTTATATTTTGTTTTCATTTTTTTTTTCAATTATTTTTCATATTAATGGAATCAGATATTGATACCTAACAATACCTTAACGGATCGGACAGGGTTTTCTTAACACCTCTATACGTAACTGTACAAGGTGCTTTTATTATAGTATTGGAACCGAAAAATATGACCTAGCTAGGTTATACATACAGAGTGCTAAAAAAACCCTGTCCGATCAGTGAAGGTATTGTTAGGTATCGATATCTGATTGTATTTATGTAAAAAATCGGGATATTCTTATAAAAAATTACCCATTTTTTTTTCTGAATACGAAATGAGAAATTCGCTGTCGTCACGGGTGCCACCAAAGGATCACACAAAATGTCGCCAATAATAAGGCGGAATATGGCGTTGACACGTTTAAAAAAATCCCAAATTTTGGGGAAGTTCGCAGAAAAATCGTTATTTCAAAATTAATTATTATTGTCACTATCACGATTATTTCAAGTTTTATATTTCATTTGGTTGTGTGATTGTGAAACCTATATCACCCTTTGGGGTCGGACAATGTTTTCTTAACCTATTGTGAAAACGATTGACATTGGAAATTCAACAAACAAAAAAATAACTCGAACTTTAATATTATTACCGTAAAAGTCGAAGGAGTTGCTAAAACGGTTTGAAACTCACCCTGTATCGCGAAGTAGCTTCAGTAACGAAAATAGTACTTTTTAAATATTGTGACACGAATTCTACCAAAAACACTATCTGTGACACAGTTACTAAACAAATATAGAGGCCTATCTGGGATATAGGCATATATTTAATATCAAAATTAATAGAATCCTTTAAAAAAGGTTTAATATAAAAAAACGAAGGTAAATTACTTTACCTTAAAGAAGTAAACTTACTCAATATTAGTTAAAACATACATAATATAAACAACAGTAGCTTACAATACAAGCTATAACGTAAATACACACTACATAAACATTAAGGCTGCGCACACACGGACTGCTTGCAGCAGTTCGAGTTGCTTATGTTTCGAATTTTTTAAAGCATGGTTGTGGAAGGATCCCATGACGCATGACAGCGGTCGACAGCACGCGCAGTCCATGAGCGTCATCACTGACCAAATGCTCGAGCAGTTCGTGTACGTGTAACCTAACATAAATATCAACATATAACGACAAAGTCGCTTAACTTGTTAATCGTTTTAACCTATACATAAACTACAAACGCTACAGCAACACTAGAAGAAGATTAATTACATTTAAATATCACGCCTTATTTAATAAAACGAGATAAACAGATCCACACAAACAAAGTACATTAATTCTATGATTCTTTGGAAGCAAGTAGGTCGGGTAGTTCGACTACCATCGGAAAACTTGAGGAAAAAAAAGCCATACCACCACTATATACACTGTTTCTGTAATCTAACTACACCCATACATCAAAATCTGTTCAGTAATTCAGAATTTTTGGTAGTATAGGGAAACTATCAGAACACTTTCGTATATAAGGAAAATGACATATTATTATTATGTTAGTTCGCTTACACATATATAAACTCTTTTCATTATCCTTCCTTATACTACCATATTTAAACTCTTGCAACATTAATAATATTTTGGCCAGACGTCATGGCTTAGTTCAGACTATAAACAATTTGTTGGACGTATAGGGCGCTTACTATGAGCGATTAAAAGAGAACTGTTGCCGGTGTGTAAGCGAGACACCGCTACACACAGTGTATTGCGCCGTCTCGCTTCCACACTGGCAGCAGTCATGCTTTATGCCGGTTTCACACGAGGACAGAATAGTTAGAAATTGGCGTACCTATATAAATAACTAGATAGAAGGAAGAACATAAAATTAAATATCATTTGGTTCACAAATTCGTATTTCACATTTGTAACTATTTGGTGTGCAAACGTAGATAAAAAACTCCAGAGATTCAGCATCATGGCAATAAACATAGTCTCCTAACTATAAAGATAAGGTATCTTAGTAAATCCAAAATAAATAGTACCTATCTACCTATTTAGTTGCAATTTCACACTTTATAATACTAGTGACAATTATTATCTTACATTAGAATTTTTATTTCATAAATGTATTCGTTCGGCCCCGCAGACAAGTGACAATTCTACAAGAGTTAACTCTGAGAGTTAACTATGATGGAAATTGCTTAAATGACATTCAATGTATGGAATTGACATTTGTGATCGAAGCCACGTGACTTAGAATTGTCACTTCCATACATTTGTGAGATTCGATTTACGTTATCACTTTTAGAAATATAATTTGTCTAGTGGGCCAGTTTCTTAAGTAACGGAAGCCATTTTGTTTCTAGCTGGTGGTGGCTAGGATTCATGATGTTGTGATGCTAGCACGTAGGTATTAGAGACATAACTACAACCACTAAGTATTATTGCAACAATTATAATTTTTTGTTTTGTTCATTAATTGCAACAGTTTTCTAGTTGAGCTTTACTTGATATAGGTACTGATCTGTTATAGTTTGCTTTCATCCAAGTATTTTAGAAATAGAACCGACTAATTTCGGAGTCAAACGTTCGACTAGTTTCGGTGTCAAATGTCTGACTAGTTTCGAAATCAAAGGTTCCGCTAGTTTCGGAGTCAAATGTTTGACTAGTTTGAAAGTCAATCGGATTTTGTCGAAATATAATTGTTACAAAAAAAACACATCACCATCATTTTCTTTAGATCATTCCTTTCAACCTTCATTGTGGTTCTTGCTTATTGCTTAAAATATACATTGAGAAAACTTGTACATATAAATATGTAACACATAAAAATATGTAACTCACAATTATTAAGGAAAACTAAAAAAAAAACTGATAGGGCTTTCAAATAAATTAATTCCACTTATTCGCCTATTGAGTCAGTTAACGGTTACATTTTTCCTAGTATTTTAATATCTACTGAATACTAGATATGTGTAAATTGACAAACACCTTGTAACAGAATTTAAAAATATAAAAATGATACAGAGAAACATTTTTCCAAACTCTTATAACTAACTTACACTTATTAAAACGATATTCAACCGGTTTTTTTTTTCTTTATTTTGATATGTAAATATGAAGACCATCGTCTGTTTCAGAAGACCGATATTTATTCATATACGGTACGTACTTTTATTTCTTATTTATCGAAACATTTTTCCAAACTCTTATAACTAACTTACACTTATTAAAACGATATTCAACCGGTTTTTTTTTTCTTTATTTTGATATGTAAATATGAAGACCATCGTCTGTTTCAGAAGACCGATATTTATTCATATACGGTACGTACTTTTATTTCTTATTTATCAGCAGCCGTATTCACTAACTATCGCGACAGCCAAAATGATAGCGACTTCAGTCTTCAGAAGGTCTTCAGTAAAAGAACTGTCAAAACTAAAATTTTGTATTCACTAAATCGATGACAGTATCGATAATATCAATATTGCGATTCCATAAGCCTAACTGTTTTCATTTGACATTTAAAACTATGACTACTAGACACATAACTGCATTCGCGAAAACTACAACTCAAGGGTAAACCTTAGAGTATTGAATAAAAGACACTGAAGCTATTTTTTTTGCTAAAGTAACTAAAAGAAGCATATTTCGTCGATTTTTATTGTTTTTCATATCTGTCTAGAAGATCAGCGCATAGTATCTTTTGCCAATTTTTCATTATTTTCTTTCACACACGAAAAAATGCCAAGTAAACGCCAGAAAATAATGTGGGCTGACGAAAATTATTATTGTTCCCTTCGATATTCTATAAACAAATAACGATTTAAGTTTGATTTCAACTAAACGAAAAATTTTGGACATTTGAGTACCTACCTAAATGGATGAATACAGTATGGTCTCGAATTTGGTTTCGATTAATAGAACTTCAGCGTGTTTATTGGGAAATATCAATAATCTTTCAATGATTAAAAAATAAAGTAATATCTTAGTAATATAAAAATTATGTGGAACCAAAAAGGTTAAATAATAATTAAAATGGTTAAACTTAAAACTCTTTATTAAATCCTACTTATGTCAATTTACACGAGGCGATGACGGCTCTAATATTTATGATAAACGTCATCCTTTTTTTGTGAGGTATAATACTTAAATTCTCAAGAAAAATGTTTTACTAAGATAGAAGAACTAACTCGATTAATTGAAATGGTAGATTTTGTTCTACGAAGTTTCAAGAAAACGTGTTAGTCAACAAAACCCTACAAACCTAACTAAAATGGATGTTTGTTGTGTATTTATTATTCATAAACTAGTTGTTTTTTCATTTTCCCTATGATAATATTGTAAACTGTGTCAATGTAATAAATGAATAGATATATTAGAATTGTTTTAGTTTTTATTATTACTTATAGGTTACATTACTAAAAGTGTCACAGAAGTGTTGCAAAAGCTCAAAAAGTGTCACAGAATTAAGCCGTATGATAGTCGATAAAAAATAGGAGCCGTCTCGAAAGCAGTCGAACCCGAAGGAAAGCTACCGGAAATAGATGAACAGAAAAAGAGTTAGTGAATACCAAAATGTGCGATTGAACGAAAGCAACGATTGTCCATGAAGTTAGTGAATACGGCTGCTGGTTAAGGTTACCTAAAACTACTTTAAAAGAGATGACACACAAAACTAAACAATTTATAAGTAATATCCATTTATATTATTTTACTTTTCTCTCTTTTTTAAATGCAAATTATTATTTATTAGTATAATTTTTCGACATCCAAGTTTCGTTGCAATAAGAAAAATATAAGGCTAAAAATTGCTTAAGGGGCTAAAGTTATACCCTAAATCTATAATTATCAAACAATATCGTATCACTATAGTAGACATGCAAGGTAAATTCAGTCAGTCAGAAAAATCTAATAAAATCAAGGTTATACAAAAAGCCAGTCTATATTTATGATTTCTCAAAATACTGATACTAAGAATCACAATTTTAATACTGACTTATGAAGACTTTGAAATTGTCCCGTAGATTATTTAGACAATTTTTGTAACATAATTTAAATTATTAAAACATAAAGGTAAAAAATTATGTTTTGTTCTTCTATCTTGTATACACCGATGGATCGCTCCGTACATGTGTATCGGAGGTCAGATAGGAAGCCGCTCCATGATAATTGCATTAAGTTGGATGGAAGTCGACCCAACGCTGATTGGGAACGGCTAGGACATAGGCATAATCATCAAAATTGCGAAACCTTGAGTTATTCAAACCTAGGCCTTCAATCATCGCACCGTATCTCATAATCTGCGTTCCACCATTCCCTGAAATTCTCGTAGATGGTAGTGTCCTGAACCTTCTTCTTGTTATGCAAAGCTTCACAGAGCGAGCAAACATTCTCGACCCCCGACGGGTTATGGTAGGTGTAGTAAGGTTTCCACCGGAAGAACTGGCTGTATTCTTTCGGAGCATGCATCAACTTGTCCATGAGAGCAGCTAGTTGCGTCACGCTCTGCTTTCGCCCGTCAATGTAAGAGCCTGGCGGCAGAAACCTGTAAATGAAAAGACAACCATTTTTTACGTCTGATTTATGTTTTGTGTCTAAAGATTTTCGATCCCGGGACAGACAAAAACTTGTGACGATTGGACATTTCGAACAATAATAACTAAAACTTTATTGAAAATACGAATTGTGATTATTAATTGAACGGTAGAATTTTGGGTTGAGGTACCGAAACTTAGTCGTTACATGCTTGTTTGTTGCTAAATATTCTTTCACTGTTACACTATCAAAAAATAATCTATTCGGTTAGTGGTTACCAGACTGCTGCCAGTCACAAAAAATAACTTTACCTTGAATAATCAGCTCCACCATAAAGAATAGGGACAACATCGTGCTGCAACGCCGTCAGCAACTTCTCTGTCACGTAGTCCCGATCGAAGGAGTTCTCCAGTGCCAAATAAAAGAAGTAGTCTCTCTTCAGCAGGAAGTCACAATCAGACTGCTTGTTCCTAGGACATTGTAAAGAACCACATAATCCGTACACATCTACCGTAAAGCCATAAGGTAGTAATGCAGTTTTCAGTGCCTCCGCAAAACCTAGTCTACCACTTCTTGTCCTGCAATGTGACACGAACCAAGCTGCGGCTTTAGTTTTATTTTCGATCCTGTATGCAAACTCGTCACCTACTTCTGCCATGTCCTCCCTCCATTTCATTTCCAACTTAGGCCCCACCACTTTACCTGATCTATCCCGTATTAGTATGTACGGGAATGGAATATCTGAATCTAGTCTGTAGGTAGCAGTCCAATTGAAAAATCCATCCAACTGTGGCTCACATATGGGATAATTATCCGCTGACTCCATGTCAAAAAATATATATTTTTGGTGTCGAGAGCGTTCGCCTGGTAGATCAAACGGATTGAGATTTCGTCCATTAAACGCTATGGCATCAAACTTGGTTAGACTACCGCCGAAAAAGTTTCTGTTTGCGGTAACGTAGCAGTCGACCACCGAACAATTGTTTTTGAGGAATGCCCTTTGCCCGTTGCCGAGATAGTAGAGAGGAGCGAAGGCTGTTGACGTCCATAGTAAGACGTACTTAAAGTCTTTCGGCAGCCTGTTCGTCTTCCGATAAACGTCCTTGTACCTGAAGTCTTTTGCGACATTTTCTAAGGCTTCTTGGACGAGGCTCTCTGTGGATTCCGGTTGATTTTGACGGACAGCCAGTTGTACCCAAAGGAGTGAAATGGCGAAGCTTGTGCAACTGACTAGGAAGAAGAACTTGACAGATCTCATTTGCCTTAAGAAGAGCAGAAGGCACTTGGCCCGGGTACGTGAAGGCATCGCTTTCGCCTCATATTCGGACAAATCCGAACGTATGCGGCCTCTGAGTGCATTTGTGATGTTTCTGTAGACTAACTTCAGAATGTCGTATACCTGGAAGGAAAAAAATAAAATTATAATACGTACGTTACAAGCGCTTGTTTTATGGTAAAAGTGAGACATAAAAAAAGTCGTAACGTTTTTAGAAACAACTCATGTTTCAGATTAAAATTTACACAGAGCTCATATTCCAATATACTTGATATAAAATGTGTAACATGATGTCTATGAACATGTGAACTTTGACAGAATTATCAACACAGAGATAGATATTGATATCTATCATATTTTACCAACACTCGATAGTATAAATACCCACAAGCCCCGTGCTACATTACGCCAGATGTTACTAATTTAGAGAGTTTAAAATTAAATTTCTATTTTAACGCAACTCTTTAGTCTGCCTCCAACGAAATAAACTTCTTGAATACGATATTTATTTAAAATCTTTACAAACGAGACGTATTGTCTACTGCTCTTAGAATGAGTAAAAATTTTGAAACTTGTACGTAATGAGAATTATGAGTATAATTTATTATAATTCAATGTCAAAATGACTGTTAGCCAAAGTAGAAATGAAGTCGCTGCCTTGTGAAGAAAAATTTGTAAATAACTTGTAAATAACGACGTAATTTACGACGTAATTTACGACCATGTCTTATAAGCGGTTTTAACAAGACGTAAAAATGCCTTATCATTGTCAAGAAGATAAAAGAAGGAATATTTTTGTACCTGACAGATACAGGCTGTTTAGTCTTTATCAACATTGAATTGATAACCTTGTCTCGACAATAAGAACAATTGATCATTTTCATACATAACATACCATCACGCCTGTATCCACGAAAGGTTAGGCAGAGGTGTACCAATGTACACCCACAGTTCGCCGGTATGTTTAGGTCCCATGTAATAGGGGGCGAGCCTATTGCCACTAACCGGGCACAAATCCAAACTCCGACCTGCTACTGAGAATTTCACAGAAAAACCCAATAACACCTTGGTCGACTTGGGAATCGAACCCAAGACCTCTAGCGTAGCAGTCGCGCTTAGCACCACTGTGCCAACGAGGCAGTTGCAGGCAGCAACATTTTTAAGAAAGTCTTATCAGTTTCCTGATTGTTTTATAGGCGATTTATTAATATCCTAATGTTAAACATTATGCTTACCTACTAGTTATATGTCAGAAATCCGCTAAAGGTATACTGTAATATAATATAATAATTGATAACGTATGAGTGTAAAAAAGAACAGACTCAATCGAGAAATCGATCCCCATTTGCCGTAGATGAACAGGCGAATTGAGAACCTCCCACTTTTGAAGTCGGTTTAAAGGAATGCCCTAGCTGGCTGTCTAGAGGGGTCGCTAGAGCTATATACTCTGAAAGTCTAATGGCGAAATAGCGAGGAGCCCCGCTTCGGGTCCGCTACTGTGACCCGCGCGACTTCTCAACAAGGCTGCTCCGTGCTGGAACTGTGTACCCACGTTAGCCTTTCAAAAGACCGTTTTTCTTCTTTCGAAGATATCCCGAGAAGAAAATAGGTAAAAGTAATAATGTAAAAGTAAACTTAAATCATCTGTCATACCTCAGGTGCCATAGTATGTTTTTACTGTTTAAATCATACTATTATTATTATTTTCAGCCCATGCTGTCCCACTGTTGGGCAAAGGCCTCCCTCCCTTCCTTCCATTCTTCTCTATTAAAAAATATTACCATATTTTTTTATATTATCAGGTTTGACATATTTACTAAGAGAATTCATAGATGACATTACATTACTGAAAAAAAAAATCTTTTATCTTTTAATCGTTATATATCAGAAACTCAACAGAGGCTCAAAGAAAAAAGTATTTAGACACTCTTATAGATAATTATATCTGATCTATTATTTTTGTCTGAACTAATTTTATGATATTCCTTACCTACCGTTTTGCTGAAAATCGTGAAGACCCCATTTTGTGAACTTTGACCCCGAGTTTATTTTTTATGTATCGGATCTATGAGGCCTTTCCATCTACGAGATTTATCTATGAGATAATAGACTATTGAATAATCCTACCAACTTTCAGCTGGGTGCGAATTATTGTACCCTCGGTCGGATGTCTAAATTGACCGAACTAATTGCTTTTAATTGCATTTTATCCTTCCGTTCTAATTACGTTGACATTTTAGGTTTTCACAATATTATCATTGAAATGACCATGTGCCTAAACTTAATTATTTTATGGCTAGAAGGCGGGACATAGCTGATCCTTTTACCAAATAACATCTGTATTTTGTACATACCTGTGAGGCACAATAAAGAATATGATTGATTGATTAGTTCATTGAAACTTGTTTCTTAATGTTACTGTTCTGGGCCTCGATTCAGCTATTTAAAATGCATGTCAGTGGTCGGTCTTTTTGATATTGTGCCTAATTTTCGTATTCAGATAAGCCTACAATAAAATCTCATTGCACTCTCGAAGAGAATGATCGTAATGACCAATTAATGATCGTAATGACAGTTAGCAGAATGCCAATTATAGTAAAAATTACCAAATGAAGCATTCAATTCAAGGTCATTCGGTCAATTCAAGCAACTCTTAAATAGTTGAATCGAGGCCCTGGTGAAATTACACTTATAATTTTGTTTGTTAGTACTTGGATGACAGAGTTGGATATTCACTATCCAACTGGAAACGAGTTGTCGGTTCGATGCCGGCTTGGAACAACCAATATCTGATTCATCAACATCTCCCGAGCCTTTTCCCAACTATGTTGGGGTCGACTACCAGTCTTACCGGATTCAGCTGAATACCGTATTTTACATGGAGCGACTGCCTATCTGACCTCCACAACCCATTTTTACTGGGAAACACAGTATCCCATAGTAAGACTGATTGTCAGAATCGACTTAACGACTGCTAAAGATCTATGTACGACAGCCGGGACCTACTGTTTAACGTGGTTTCCGAAACACGGAGAGGTCTCGGTATGTTATAAATGGTCACCCATCCACGGACCAACCGCGGCGAGCGCGGCTTAACCTGTATTATCGGTCAAACCGTACGGCTTACACTTAGCCACGAGCCCCACAACCATTATCTGATTATTGTCTTTTATTTAAGTATTTACACCATATTTTATTAATTATGATGTTTTTTTGTACCCAGCTTAGAAGTGGGAGGGTGGTTATTTCATAGCGCGAGACAACAATGACTATGCATATGAGTAATTTGTTTTAGTAATTACGTATAGGTAATACTTCATAATAATATGACAAAGCGGCAGAGCGTTTGTTTAACCGCGCTAAGTTCTAGAACTACCAGTAGGATTTTAAACAACCTTTTTGCATCTAATCCATACATACATACATATAATCACGCCTCTTTACCGTAGGGGTAGACAGAGACCACTTCTTTCCACTTACTACGATCCTTACACACTTGTTTCGCTTTGTCCACTTTCATTATTGACGGGCCTGTTGGTCTAGTGGTTAGTGACCCTGACTGCTATACCAGAGGTCGTGGGTTCGATTCCCACCAAGGACAAATCTTTGTGTGATGAGCACGATCATTTGTTCTGTGTCTGGAGAGTTCCGAAAAATCATCCAGACAAAGTCGCGGTTAACAGCTAGTTTGAGAAGAAACCACAATTTTAATTAAAGGTTTAGGTTATAACTCTGGGTTGTAGGTAATCTAGTAATATGTGCCTTGTAAAACAATCACTTTTTCTTATTACGGTTGATGTCGATAAGAGACTACCTAATCTTTACTATTACTAATGATTATTAAGATCAACGAACGAGGCTGGTACACATTTAAATAAAACAGTTTTGACCGCTACTAGGTATTTTGGTAAACTATTTTAAATATCCGGGCAACAAAAAGATTTAAAAAAATCGCCATATAATCCGTTAATAAGTGTATTTACTAACCATATTTTATAGTTTAACTTTTCTTTTAATATTTAATTGAATTTATTGACAAAAATTATCACACATATTTAAACTCAACAAAAACAACAATAAACTTTTAAAAATCACAATAAGGCACTGATAATAAACCATTCAGCCACACGAAAAGTTCACTTATTGTATCACTGTTAATTTTTGTTTTTTACAACTTTTTTAATTAAATGCTCATGGCATGGCACGGTCAGCCATCGTCAGCGCGTATCGTGCGGCGAGTAGTGTTGTACCGACTGACGAGTATGAATAACCATTTCGATACTGATATCATGTTACATATATTTTTTAATTGGTATTTACGAATATTATGTTTTATAATAACACGGTTATCAAAATATCTTATTACTGCGTCCAGTGCCTATTACATACATAATTATGTTTTTGCTGTCGAGGTATAAATGTTATTTTTTATCGTTTAATGATTGTAATTATTGTTTATTATATTAATCGTTGTAAAAGTTTATGTTCAGTACATTATTTAAAAGAAAATCGGTGGTGCAGACAGTAATTTTGACAAAAGTATGTAATTGTTACTACATGAATAAGCTAATGAGATGATTTAGTTAATGGTTTAAAAACAGGTTCTTAATGGCAGTCAGCGATTCTGACGTTTCCAGGTTTTTAGTTGAATTTTAGTTTCATATAAACTTCGACTGAATATATCGGTGTGGCTAATTTCGTCTAAATTCATTCGGTAGTTTTTGCGTGTAAGAATAAATACAAGCAGAAGAGATATTATGAAAACTTAGAAATCTCTGTTTTTCAAACAGCTGCTAACTCGAAGTAAAAAGTTGATAATCATTATAATAATTCACATATTAAATGTATATACGTAAAATTTATTGTCTAATTGAAACGGAAGTTTTTACCCTGCAGTCAATTTCAGGCTCCAAATAATATTAATAATTGTATTATAACGTTACATTGAGAATCTATATACCTAACATATTATTAATTATTATATAAAGATAGTTCTTACAAAAAAAACCGACTTTAAAATAAGTCTTATAATTATTTCTTATGGATCCCGTTGTCAAAACTGGACCACACGGATGGCATCAGCTTTCAAATAAAAAAAGAATTATCAAAATCGGTTCACTCAGTCAAAAGTTCTGCGGTAACAAACATTAAAAAAAATACCTACAGTCGAATTAAGTACCTCCTCCTTTTTTGAAGTCGGTTAAAAAAAGCATATAATTCCTCGTTAGTCAAGCCTCCACACTGGCCAATACTAGATTCTAAACACTTGATTAAACAGAAAAACAACTTGCACTAATAACGAAGAATTTCAATCAAAAATAGACCTTATCATCTAGCCATAAAAGTCATTTTAACTATGACTTAGGGTTCAAAGTTTATGCCCGTAAACTGAAACAATAGCAAGTCCTTATTTCCACACTTGAATAAGAAAACACAATTTTGACACGGTGTAGTGGCACGTACGTGATGGTTATCATAATATTTGCATAAAAGTAACCGATATTTATGCCCTTTTTTCATAATATAATATCGTATAATATAATATTTTTTATACCGCCTCGGTCAGTAAATAATAATTTTCCCTGAACACAATAAACACAAACGAAATCTCATTATGTTTTCATATCAATTCTTTGATTATATAATGTCTAGATGGACTGTCAAGTGCGCGCAGACCCGTCAAAAAATTACAACCAAATTTGGTTGTTATGTAATTTCCCGCAATTCCCGCCAACCAGTACAGATCGTGCCGCTTTCGTGTCACTACGTTTTACGCGCTCTAAGGAATAACCACATAACAGCGATAAGGTGACAGTATGTGCTTTTAAAGTGTGCCGGAATTATAAAGGAAGGCTAAAAAATACCAAACACATCACCTATCACCGTAGACAAGACACCAGAAACTTCATATTTATTTTAGTTTTTTTTTATGATTACCAAATTGCGCCATATTTTATCAGTGTTGCCAGTTTCTGTTTCTTATTCTCCCATTTTTTTGGGTAAATTTTTTGGTTTATCATTACGTTTATAAAATTTCGTTGATGTACTTCGAACGATCGCCTGTAATTAAAACTCATTCCTAATTAACGAGATGTGATCTTTCATTTCAAATTTCAAAATCCTAACTGCTCAAAATATTGTATTAACTTAGTTGATTTAATACTCCATTCAAACACACAAATCTAGTTTTTTTTTTAATTATTTAAAAAAGTAACTACTTAATAAAAATACACTTAAACTGAATAATACCACATAAGTACATAAAACTAATTTTTTTTTTATTATTATAAATTAGTCTTTATTTAATGTGATTTATGGGAGAATTTGTAATAGCTGGTAACACACACTTGAAATTGTTGCCTCGTTTTTTTTTTATGATTGTAGGGCGACGCTCCATCTAGACATTATCAAAGTATCAATTGTTATTATTCTTATTAATTGGTAAGCATCATTTGTAACCTATACAAAAAATGTGGGCACCTACCTCTAAATAGGTCAATTTCAACATAGGTAAAGCTATTTTAAACGGATCCCAACGACGTTTAAAAATAGTTCATTTAACCTAAGGAAGCGTATTATTAATTTCGAGTTAACAAATATAAGGTACCAAATCTCGAAAAACAGCTCTGATCTATGATCAATCGTATCTTTGTTCTTGATTAGATAAAGAAAGGAAAGCCAGAATCACTGCTCATGTCAGTGACTAATTAACTAATTCAATTTATTAATTAGCTTTAACAATTTAAACGTGAACAATTTCATATTAAAACTATCAAATTAAAACTGATAATAACAATATTTTTTTTTTGTTTTGTTGATAGAAAGGTATTCCACCTTTCTATCAACAACACAAAAAAAAATGGTTAAAAAAATACGAATTCACAATATTCTGTTCTACATACAAAATTCAAAATTCGTGTCATACAAGTTTGTTCGTAATACGTATGGTACACACCTGTTGTTACGTCGCAAACACGTCATTATAATCCAACCGGTTATAAAATACCATCTTACATCACTTTCACTTCCAATTTCTCGACCACCTTATTTTGGGCGCGTAGCACGCATGCGCAGTGCGAAGACAAGCCATTATGATAACCCGACGATCGTGTAGTACGGCCGTGTAAAATGAAAAGCTTGTGTATTAAACGCGTATTTGTTTATAAATTTGTTATTGTAGTTATGGCACTGGTTTTGTTTTGTTTTTGGCCGCGAGGTATTGTTTATTCCCGGTCGGGTGGGAGCGCGGGGGCCGGGCGGGTAGCGGGCTTAGCGCACGCTCCGCGACTGACACGAACAAGGTCATCGGAATATGGACGTTACGGGGTGACTCACCTACAAAAAGTATTCTGAACTACGTTTTTGGGAGAGATAGTTCGAATGTACAACTTAAACGGTCTGTCACCTGTGAGCCCGCTCACCGCACTGAGAAAAGCGATACTGATGTACTTCATTAGTCCAACCGTTTTAAAAGGAACACGTTTCCATTGTAAGAAATTGGTGATCCGTTCACAGACGACGCGCGGTGATTTCTCAACGAATTTTGAGGAAATAATTCACCTCCTCAAAGAATTTCAATAAAACTTAATTTTATTTAAAGTTCCAGTAGACTTTTTATCGACCTTACATCCGTTGTCACACTGACAATGACCTTTATTTCAAAGCGGTAAAGCTTATTTTTGCAGGTCATCGTGGAAGTGTGTTCTGCCATAGGTACGTTTTTTATCAAAACAAGTGGCTCGCAATCTTTTTTGCTCCGCTATTCGGTCTACGCATCTTCATTACATAGTACATACATTCAATCACAAAAATTTTCTGTTCTTATTTTAGTCGATGCTATATTTTTATTTAAATTCGTTGGTCTCACTAACCGTTTTAGGTTATCTAAACGTCTCATCTGAAATTTGAAAAAACCTAATATTACGATACCTATAACGCTTGTTTATTCTTTAACTGGGAAAACAAATGAACTTAAACAAATGAAAATAAAAAAACCATTTTAAGGTTTTTTTTTTATTTTCATTTGTTACAAACATATAGGGTAGATGACTGGGTCTGAAAAGTCAAAATTAATTTAGTCCACCATTTAGATTATCGAAATATAATAGACACGTATTTTTTCTTTTATCAAATCAATTACAAAATACGAAGATAAACTGGTTTAAAGTTCAGGAGTGGGGGCTTGTGACGTCACGACTTGGTACAATTTTTGCTTGGACGTGACGTCACGCAAGATTTGTACTCACTACATCTTCATAATTTTTTGTTTACGGGACAAACGAAAACATACGTGTCTAATATTTTTTTATTTTCGAAAAGATGGACAAAAAATAAAAATTAAGTATTAAGTACACCATGTTATGGTAATGTCACACTGTGGACGTCAGATCGCAATCGAAAGCGTCAAAAGAAGTACCCCCCCTCCCACTTAATATACTGATGTCAAATAGACTCACTACTGGATTTTACTGAACTCTTACTTACTCTCTTTCAGGACCTAAAGACTTGTTAATATCTGTTCAGCATAGTCTGGAAGTTAAAACATTGAGTTCAAAATTATTTATAAATATTTAAACAGTTTTGACTGTCACTGTACATTGCGCAAAACCTGGACCAGTCAAGGTTAGACGAATATATTTAGTACCATCTGGTACCTTTGTGCGGATTTTTGGTCTATTTTCTATAATATAATCTCCAAATAAGAGGAAGATCCAAACCCAGTTCATTTTGGGTTCCTAAACGAAAGCCCAGATATCAACTTTAAAATAATATATGTATTTTGAATATTAGTTTGTTTTCGGTTTTTTGCGGTTTATAAATAACATAATATCACCTTGAGACACGATTCACAAATAGCTGTGTTAATAAAAAGCATGTTATGCTAGCATCTTCGTTTCATCGACTCGTCTCGCTCGCGGACGACTGATGCTTCTTTTGCCTTGCCTTGGCCATCATTTAATCACACCTTGAGGTCAGCTGACTTCAAAGAGGCAAGTCGGAACTGACCCAAAACTGCACTCGTGTAAATAATCGCGTCAATATTATACAGGGTGTTAAGAAAACCCTGTCCGACCCGAAAGGGTTGATATAGGGTTCATAATCACATGCCCAAATAAAATATCAAATTTGGAAAATTCATGATGGAAACAATAATATTGAATTTTGAAATAAACATTTTTGGCCCCGAAACTCCCTAAATTTGAGATTAAAACAAAAACTACAACACCAATTTAGTTGGTATAAATACACAAATAAAATATGAAACTTGACATATTCATGATAGTAACAATAATAATGAATAACGAACCATGATTTGCGCGAAATTCCCCAAAATATGGGGTTTTTTTATACGTGCCAACACAATTTACGACAATATTATTGGCGGTATTTTGTATGATCCTTTAGCGGCCCTTGACAATGCCGACTCTCCTTTTTACGTTTTGAGAAATAAACAACAGCTTTTGTGGGTTTTTTTTTAAGTTTTTTAAAAACTATTTTTGTAGCCATGTTTGTGAAAATGTGGAATTCACAAAGATTCTAAGTAAATTATGAAGACTGACCTCACAATTTAGAAAAGGGCTAGAAGTAAATCTAAGTTAAACACTGTTATCAGCCGTTAAATGGCAATTAGTCAAACCTAGGTTTTTTGCTAACAGCATATCTAAAAATTAGGTAACTCGAGAAAAAGGAAGCCGTCTTTTTTCAAAAATCATTATCAGCCGAGCCTTTTCGTTCTTCCAGTCTTACCGGATTCAGCTGAATACCGTATTTTACATGGAGCGACTGCCTATCTGACCTCCACAACCCGTTTTACTGGGTAACACAGTATCCCATAGTAAGACTGGATGTCAGAATTGACTTAATGACTGCCAGAGATATAGGTATGACAGTCGGGACCTACGGCTTAACGTGCTATCCGAGGCACGGAGGGGTCTCGGTATGTTTGGAAATGGTCACCCATCCACGGACCAACCGCGGCGAGCGCGGCTTAACCTGTATTATCGGTCAAACCGTACGGCTTAAACTTAGCCACGAGCCCCTCCCCTCTTTTTTCATTAACAATGAAAGATGTTAAACGTTAAAACAGCCTCTGCGGCAAAATCCTGCGCGGGTGATTGCTTTGATCCACTTTCTATCTTCCAACTAGTTAGTTTTTAAGAAAAACACGTGACCTTTTTTTATTTTCTAAGTAACTGATAAACTTAATATATTTGGTCTTTATACACCCAGTTATCTACTCCGCTAAGTAATAATATAACTGGTAGTTAGTGTCACTTTAATACTATAAATACTTACAATGTATAAAATTCTCATCATTTCCAAACAATGGCCGACAACACAGAATATTCCACTTCCACGCTCTATTCAATAAACTTACAACAGACAACCCTACCGTATGGAATTTCGATGGTATCTGACCACCAATCACGACAATTGAACCATAAAATGGTAGTCATTCAATATTCATAGATTTTTCTTTATTACTATATGATAATGCTAGCTCGATAGCGGTGGTACAAATTGTTTTTCATAGTTTCGTGACTGAACACAAGGTCATACCTCAAAGGTTTACGTATAATTTAGTGTATGCATGAGAACATGTCTGCGTATAGCGTGCTTCTAAAATTTGGTTATTGAGCTAACAAAAGACGAGACTTGCTAACAAGACACTGTATACATAAGATGATTGCATAAGTCATGAATAGTCCTAGCTCTTTAAAACAGGGGTCCGCCGTCCGATGCCGCTATTTTAAGTAAGTGAGTGGCGGGTTAATAAACGTTCTAGTGTACTTGTTGTTGTGCCTAATTTTCGTATTCAGATAAGAACAGTCACTTGCAATCCTACAATGACAACAGCGGCAAGTAGGTGTACATTTGTCATTACGCTAAAATTATCTGAATACGAAAATTAGGCACAATAAAAAGTACACCGGAACGTTTATTAACCCGCCACTCACTGACTTAAAATAGCGGCATCGGGCCCCAGGACGTAAGTGCAGCCTTTACTGCATGTTTTCAGTTGCACTCTATTCCTTCGATTCCCTTTACTCTCAGAGTCCGATAGGAAGGCAATATAATACACCTAGGACGAGATTAAGCTCAGGACGTGCGGAAAGGTTCTTGCTTATAATTATTAACTAAAAATCAAACATATTTCTTACCCATTTGACTCGTCTTTCTTCTTGAACTATTTCTCATTTCAAGTTCATGTAAGTCAGTGCTACTAAAACACGTAAAACATATACTTTACCTTTAGCCTACTACAATCTGCATTGACCATATAATTACGTAAATAGCTTTAACTTAGGTCTAGCCTTGAAACGTGAACGACTGTATTATACAGAGTGTAGCATTAAAAAATATATATTACCCCATTTTTTACTGGCACTAAGTTTATAGATTCTGTTCAACTAAAATAGGTTTAAATTCTTTTTAGTTTTATCTCTAGCCCATTAATAGCTTAAGCTTAGAGTATTACATTAATAAGTAAACACAGAATGCGCATATCAGACTTTGAGTACTAACTACAAATTCAAAACTACCTAAGGATAGGTAAATATTCTGTACATATAACTTTATATATTTATACAGAAAAATGAGGACTCAAATAAAATGAAAAAGGATTAATATCAAAGTGATTAAAAAGTAGACAAATAATATTTTCCTCCGACATATATAATTATCACCTATTAAAATTGTCAACGACAGAAAACAACCTGTACATAAACAGTTCACATGAAAGAGTTGATTTGGTCACGCGACTTACTAGCGTAAAGAGAAAGCTTGTAATGGTTCCCTACTTGTTTTTCTAACTACCTATTACGTTCCGATTTCTCACCGTGTGACAAACGTAGTACATGCTGCGAACGTTTGCACGCATCTAGAGATGTCACATTTATTATTATTATTTATTTAATAAGGTACAAGGTACATCTTAGGAGACATAAAAAGTCCAACAAAAATATATTTAAATATAATAGTTTATTGGATCACAATTAAATGTTAAATATTATTTAAATCCACAGACTAAGGAAAAATATAGACATGAAATACCTACGACAAAAACGTGCATACCTAATGTGAGTCTGGTCTGGCACAAAGATGGCGGCTTGCCGTAGAGCTGCGCGGATTTTATATCGATATTAAAATGTTTATAATAAAACGAATTTTAGTATAGCATGTTTATCTCATTTATTCCCAGTTGCCACCGCGGCGATCATTAATAAAAACTGTAGCCTTGTGATCGCTGTGTATATCGCTGTTTATATTGTATATTGTGTATATTGTTGTATTAAAATTTTCAATTCCAAGTATATCCAGCCACTGTTCCTTTCTTTCTTTACATGTTGGCAATCTAAAATCATAAAAAAGAAATCGAGTTTAAAATAATAATATTCACCTGTCGCTAATTTATCGATATATTAAAAATGCCGTATCGAAACTCTATATTATGATGAACGATTTTCTTAAAAAACACTTAATATTAACAATAAAACAGTAAATGATTACAGAAAAAGCAAGTTTATCTATATAAACTTACCCAAAAATAGCAAAATCTTCCAAGATAATAGAAAAAGCAAGATATTTTGAATGAATTCGGTTACTTACCTGTGCAACGTTATATTGGGATGTTTTTTGTTGCTTTTCATGCGACAGCCTAACACACTGCACCTACCCATAATAAATGCAGTATTATGCAAGTTCTAACACTGTAAACAAGTACAATTTTCGCCTTATAACACTAAATTTTCTTCAAAACACGGTAACCAGCAAGTCGCGATGACAACTGATGTACTCGTTGTTGGCTGTGACAAAACATGGCGACCGGCCGCAGTGAAACATTTTGACAGTTAATGTTGTCATTTTTGGTAATGATAAAACAACTGTCATTTTTTTTTACATATTATTACCCTCATAAGTTAAAAAGAGATGCCGATATGTCAGTAACTATGCCGTCGAAATACATCACATTTCTATAACTACTGATGTTTATGCCAAGTCCTCTTTTTTTACTTAGTCTGAGTTTAAATCTTATAATCTATCTATCTATCTATATATATCTACACACGATCAATTTAATCCTTAGAAGATAGTTAAGAAACTATAGAGTACGCCTTACAGGGTATGATTTATAAGCAGTAGTATGAACTAGTTTTGTCGAAAAAGTAGTATCACAACACAGCGCGCAGTTTGTATTAGCTAATGTAAGCGGATTTTCATGTTTATTCTTAGTAAGATAGAAAATTGAAAAAGAAAACTATTAAACTTGATTCCGAGAACTCCAATCACAAACCAGTTTGCTAGCGTTAAAAACTCGCAACCATAAATGACCTAAACGGATCACATTTGCAAGGACCAAACATGGTGGTTGGAAAAACGAGAAGCAAACATCTTCAATTCACAAACTCTCTCTATATGTAGGAGGGTTCCGTACCCAAAGGGGAAAATGAAAACTGCTTTGATTTATCCCGAGTGACATAGGCTATGTGGACATCAAAAAATGGTCAAGTGTGAGTCGAAATCGCCTGCAAAGGGTTCCGAACGATATTTTTTTTTGTGTTGTGTCATGTTTTTTTGTTGTTCACTAAAAGGTAATAAATAAAAAAAAATATAACTAAAAAAAATAAAAAACGCCTGCCATGTCAAAAAAAAATAAAAACAAGTTAAATATTTGCAGTCGGGGTCGGTTACTTGGAACAATTCATTACAGGTCGACCCCCCGACTGCAAATATTTGACTTGTTTTTATTTTTTTTTGACTTGGCAGGCGTGTTTTTATTTTTTTTAATTATATTTTTTTTAAATATGGAATTTACAATCAATAGGTAATCAGTTTACTCCACTAACATCGATTCTGATCGACTAATGAATTACGTTTTAATTGTAAAAGGTTTTGTTGATGGGTAGTCCATGACTATCACACGACCAACAAACCTTGACCTAAAAACAACAGTTATAGGGTGTTTTCTGTACCGAAAAACTATGAAAATATTTATAACAAAATTTCGAACAATTTAATAAAGAAACACATATTGGTACAAACTTGTTCAATAAGGTTTTAGTTTAGACTAGCTTTGCCCCGGGGGCGTATTGCCATAATGTATACTAGCACAGACAGGGGTTGCTCTGTAATCGCACGCAATATGCTCTTGTAGCTAGAGAGCATACTACATATCAGTACAGAGACAGACTGAAATAAAATACACTTTGCTCTAATCCGTGAGAGCAAAACACATACGAGTACAGACAATTTGGCTGCCGTGGTATGTACAATGGTATGCTTCAGTGTGAGCAAACTACATGCGATTGCGAGTACAGAGCAAACACAATCTGTCTCTTTCGCACCAAAGATAGATAGGTACATTTGTTTTTTAAATTTTCATTTGACAAACAACGTTTGACAAAATTATACTTGATAAATTTATTATTTTACAAGCTACTCATTAGACAAAATATTCATAAAAAAAAAACATTGTATGCTAAATCATTAATTTACAAAATTATATTTGATAAATGTATTATTTTACAAACTATTGTTTGATAAACAACTCATTAGACAATATATTCACAAAAAAAACATTGTATGCTAAATCATTAATTTAACCTTCGACTTAGTATAGAACCGACATAGACCCAGAAATCCATTGCTTGGTTAGGTTCGACTTTGTGACAGAGATCAATAGGTTAGGTTAGGTTAGATTTTTTGACCTTGCAACAGAGCGAGCGAAGCGAGCGACGACATATGTAATTCAAAATTTATCTTTAGTAACGATTTCGTGCTATTTGTAGATAACATTTATCAGCTGGTAGATGTTAGTTTAATAACATAATATGTCGTCGCTCGCTACGCTCGCTCTGTTGCAAGGTCAGAAAATCTAACCTAACCTAACCTATTGATCTCTGTCACAAAGTCGAACCTAACCAAGCAATGGATTTCTGGGCCTATGTCGGTTCTGTACTAAGTCGAGGGTCTGATTTGCAGTCCACAACAAGTTGTCATGTTGCATGCAAACTTATAATTTATCTTCTAACTTTTTGTATAATCATCAATTTGGCAAACGAATCATTTAGTCATTTGATTATTTTTAAAATGATATTTTAGCATTTGATTTTTTTCCCAAGTGAAACATTTGCGAAACCAGTAGTTTGTAAAATGATTGTTTTTAAAGTAATATGTTTGCCAAATGAAAGTTTGTCAAATGATTACTTTTTCAAACGTTGTTTGTCAAATGAAAATTTGTCATTTGTTTTTTGTCAAACAACAGTGAACCACAAACAATAACGCAGTCACATTTTGCTTTAGACATATGCGAACAAACCGTATACTTATACAGACTGGTCTGTTATAGTCATACGTAGTTTGCTTTAAAAATATGCAAGCAAACTGTATACTTATACAGACTGGTCTGTAGTCATACGTAGTTTGCTTTAGAGTTTTGTTATTTTTAAGAGCACAAAGTGATCGAGTACAGACTATGGGTGTCTGTACTGATATACACAATGGCAATACGCGCCCCGGGGTTAGCCCGCCTTGGTACCTAAAAAATCAAAATTCTAAAATAAGCGCCTAAGTTACTCCTTATTACATTGGGTACATGAAAGAGAAAGTCCCGTAAAAATTGTTTTAGCCATTTCAGAGATTAGGCGGAAAACCAGAACAGACATACAAAAAAAGTATTTACCGTGTATACTTTCATTGCATTGAGTGGATAGCAGACACAAAATTTAGTTATTGGTATATTGCATGATTTCCGTTGTTTAAAATTTAGAGGTTAACTAGGTATATGAATACTTTATCGATAGTGTTCGTGCGAGCCTCTGATAGACTGGCCAGCGTCAGCCGGAGATCAGACTAAGCCGATTGCCACGCAACTCTCATTCATTTGGTAGATACGACCTGCATCTTTTTTGTCTTCATTTTTCTTTATTGCTACTATAAAAACAATAATTTATTGTAAGATTTGTATTATGTAATAACCCACTTAAGGTTTCAGCCAGTTTTTTACCGACTTCAATAAGAGGTTTTCAATTCATCTGCTTGTTTTTATTTTATTTTTGTGTGGATATTGTGCGTGATATCTACGACAAATTTAAACTGATTTCGAAAATTCTTTTTTCTTCGATAGTCTACCTCAAAGATGGGTACAATATTACTTTTATCAAATTCAATCCAGTAGTTTTGTCTTTTTTTTATATTACATATATTTTTAATCAATTATTTTTCAACTGAAATATTTAAAAAGTAGTTAGTTTAAGATTGTCTGTAGTCTAAACTAATAAGCCGATTTCGATATATGGGTTGTGAATATTATAACGGCTCATGTAAAATTATTGTTCTTCTGAAATTATTATTTTACTAACGTATTGAAAAGTAGTCTTTAAAAATGTAAATAAATTAAATTGTTTTTAAGATGATCCGGTGTTAAAAAAATAGATGATTACTATATCCATTTGTATTTAGACACTCCTCAGTAAATTGATACAACATATTTTTTTATGATAGAATTCACAGATGGAACAAGCAACGATATAAACAAAATGCCTATTACAAAAAGGCCGTAATCTTGTATTGCTGACTATTACAACGATGGGTCCATAATCTTCATGAAAGTGGTCGAGAATGCTGACTGTGCAGGGGCCACAATAAATCTTTCCGAGGATAATCCGCAATAGGGCTGACTGGAAACTCTTGTGTGGAAGGTATCATGCCCAGTGGGTCTTTGACTACTTACCGTAAGCCAGCCTTTGTAACAAACTATATTTTACTATATTTCGAACCTCATAAAGTAATATTGATCTCTTAGGTTTACGCGAATGTTAACATTGAAATAAAACTTTTTACGGATTATGTCGCGGTTTATTTTACATTTTAGGTCCCGAAGTTTCGACACCTTTGCAGGTATCATGGTCAGGGGCAGACTGCTAAAGTAACATTTTGCTCGTAGTTTAAGAATCCTTTGTTATAGAACATGTTGTACGCATGATTATAATAAATCAAATAGTAGGCGTGAAACAAGTTAAAAAAGTGAACGTTACTTGTTACGTCATAACTCTATTTTATTTTTAGGCGATTTGCGTGTACTTAACAATAAATATGACAGAAGAAAAAATATTTACGAAATTATCTGAACAACACAAATAAACGTACACAGTACAATATGGTTACAAACATATAGTGATTAGAAAAACGTAACGATGTTTTTTTTTTACCTATTTAGTGTCCCACTGCTGGGCAAAGGTTTCCCTTCTGACTCCAGACTTTCCTGTCTCGAGCCACATGACACCAATCGCTTAAGAAGCGATCGATGTCATCCCGCCACCGTCTCCTCGGCCTGCCTCGTCTGCGAGTTCCGGCGTTAGGAACCCACACAGTAGTTATTTTCGCCCACCTGTCCGGAGTCATGCGGCAAACGTGACCAGCCCAGCTCCACTTCAACTTGGCTGTTTGGACTCCTACATCCACGATTTGCGTTTTGGAGCGTAAAATTTTAAATATTAAGCAAAAAAAAAACAAATCAATTTCTAGAATGTCTGAGATATCTTCGCACGATGCTGTTAACGTTATTATTTAAAAACATTAACAATACGAGGTATGTGCCAATGATATTGTTATAAACAAGACAAGTGTAAATAAATAACTTTTTCAGGACCGAAAATACCGTCGATATATGCATTCCGTGAGTTCCGGTGTAGTGACAGGCCGCGCCGGATGTGGACACGCAGCGGCGGCCACTTCCGGTCGCCATAACTGTCGCCATTCCTCACTTCCGCCACCCGATATTAACTCTGGCTATTGATTGACGTAAACCTTTTATATTGGTCCTCCAATATCACTGTTTTATAAAAGTTTATTCACTTGAAAATAGTACACCGATGGTACTATTAATAATAAGTGTTTAAATGTGGAGATCACACACATTGCTCTAACCACAAGGTAAGTAGCGCAAGCAGTTTGGAACAATCATACAATAGACACCCAGACCCGAGACTATGTAGATTTTTCTACATTGTCATTTCATAACTGCTTGTGCATCTTTGAGGCATCCGGGGAACACACCGCGACATCAGAGCGTTAGCAACACCTTAAAAACCGGTGTGTACACCACTCGACCATGTTAAGATATCGTTTTCTTTAAACAAATAATCGACATAAAAAAACCTACCTGTAAATGGGACAGATATAATCTTCTCTTGAAAGACCTACAAAGGTATAATACAAAGCAAGCGGTATGGTTTGTAAAAGACAATTTTCGTGAGTCCATTGTGATTCACAATCGTATTTAAATTTTCTACTTTCCGCATCTCTACGGCCGTTCACAAAGGAAGCATTATTTTTTATTATTATTTCTTTTATTTTATTGTCCGTCACAATGGCGTGTACACAGACAGATGCTTGGAAATTCGACGGAACTTCCGTAAGCATAGGGATGCGACACACTTGCATTTTCGTTTATCGACTCTATGATTAAATTTAATAACGCCTGATAATCTCGGTTTAGCTAGCAAATACTAATCTAAAGAAGTTAAATGTTTGATTTATTTATGTGTTAGACTACTTTTGGTAAGACGTTAAAGTGAAATGGGGATGCCTTTCAATAATACTCCCGAATAAACCTCATGTCTACTTTATTATCTCCTACTGCAAGATTATCAAAATAATTTCGCTTTGACAACACATAATATAAAACAGCAATAAAGTACTTTGTTGTAAACAATGATGAGAGATCGATCGTTACTGTTTTGTTTCTAGCACACAATACAAGGAAAGTCCTTTTTTTATTTTTTAACCTATAGTCACGAATCTGTCTTAATGAGCATAAAGCTTTCCTAAGGCTTAAAGGCATTAATTGACACCAGTAATGATAGTACTGAGCTCCGATAACTACCGGTAAAATGGATAAAACAGTAAAACAAGATGCACAGAAATAACTTATACATACATTTCGACATGTTTGAACTGGATTAAGTTTCCAATTATTATTTGTAGTTTGTAGAAGTTTAAAATTATATGCAGAAATAATGTAATACCTATGAAAGCACACGTAGTCACACCTAAACAAACCTACGATTAATTAATGGTAATTAATTCAATGCAAAAGTGATTAATTCATCAATTTTCGTCGCCAATATCAGGGAAAGAAACTGTATCAAATATTTCTTCTTCTAATAGTACTTTTATTATAGTTTCTTATTTGTACAGAATGACGATACAAAAAAAAACAATCGATAATAAATCACAAAAGTTGTTTTTTTTATTATGTGTTTGCATCGATAATCAATCCTAATATTTTTATCGATACGCCGACATCTCTAAGAAAATATTTTAAGTAATAACAGCGGTGCGGTGTCGACGGTTGTTTTATAAAATGTTGTTGAAAACAATTTTAGGCCCACGTGTTGTTGGTGGCTTTCAGCTGTTTGTGTTATCGATAGCCGTTTGATGTGGTTTCTATCTGTCTACACATTTATCACGGTTAGTGATGTATGCTTAATAACACCGCGAAATTCAAACAAAGTTTAGAAAGTTTTTGTTTATATGTGAAAATAGTACTGATTTACTGAAACATCACTCAGTTTTCAGGAGCCGTTAAAACTCATGCTGTTTCTGCCACTTTTAAGGGCAAAGTAAGGAAACGTATGTAGCCAAGTCTGTTAGCATAGAGACTTAGGATCTTCAAAGGTGATTTTGTTATAGTTTCCCAAACTAAAACTATGACCTGTAGTCGATTATAAATTATAAAACGATTGTACATGTAATTTATAAATTGTTAAGATTTTTTTTTTCAACTCGCGTGTCTCTAGGACTACAATCAAATAAAAGAAAACGAGAAATCATGGGGAAAGTAAGGTATAGGTGTATTATTCGGCGTTATTTTTCTCTATAAAAAAAGCATTTTTTTTGTCCCTTCCATAATTCAAGTAAAATAAAATCGAAGTAAAACTCTTTGTTAGAAATCAGTTGAATACATAACACAGCTCTATAACATACCTTAGCAACAAACTGTTACAGGCAGTATATTCACAACTTCGTACATTCTCGCAACATGTCGCCAGACACCGCCCCATCCCCTTTTATTGCAAGACTTTTCAATAATTTATAACATAACATACGACGGGCTTAGACCCTACGTATCGAATGTTCGCGATGTCTTTTACGACCAAAAGTATGTTCGAGTAAGTTATGAATTTTGATTCTAACTAATTTTACAGACCTAGTGAAATTTTGCCTTTTGTTTACTCAAATAGATCCAAATACTTTTGATTAAATAAGTTATGAGAATTATTAACAACCTAAATTATTTTTGCCTCTGCAAAGCATGTTTTTATTTATTGCAGTAAGTATCATACCTAATGAATTTCTTCTTACACAATTTATTAGACAATAGAACCACTAAATAGACTTTATTTTTTAATATAATGCTTTGTGACCTGTTGTAAAAATTAAATGCTTTTTTTAGTATCATTTATTGCTTTTAATTAGAACGCCTACTAAAAACTTAGCAGCAATAAATCTCTTACGTAACTATTATGTCTCTATATCAGGATACGGCACTACAAAACGAATAGCAAGCCACTAGACTGGGTATATTCGCTTCTGTGCTAACAGACTTCGGCAAATTCCCACTTTTCCGACCATTCTAACGTTCCCGAGGCTTCGACTGACGCTTAAGCCGAAACCACACAAATACAGACCTATTTCAGATCGCTCGCATAAAGGCAGAGAGCAAGGCTTTGATAAATTGTCCCTGGAAATGTTGCTAGATATGTGTAATGTGAGTTAAACATCACTATTTTATAGTGTTTATATAAGTTATATGTAGTATTTGTGTATATTTATATATATAAGGTGCTATAAAAATATCTGCCACCGCTTTAATGGGAGGTAGTATTGTGTTTATAGATTACAATAGTGAAGAACTTTCGTACCCCGGAACAGTTAATTAAATTTTAGAAAATAAAATTGTTAAATTAACATTGACTCTATTCTGCGTAACGTGGTTCACAAATTACGTGAATTCGGTGCGGAGCGGCAACAGCTTAGGACACGGGATGGTTTTATACTAATAAATCAATTCAAATTTATACGTTATTTTTTTTGTATGAAAAAAAATATGATAAATAATCAATAATTTATCTATACTATTGTAATCTATAAACACAATACTACCTCCCATTAAAGCCGTGGCAGATGTTTTTATAGCACCTTATATATATTTATTTTGTATAAAACTATTGTTTTTATAATTTGTAGTTGTAGTAAATTGAGTCGCACACAATGACTGCCAATATTCACGATTTCTCCTATCGCGGGTCGGCTGGCAGAGATTTCTTAAGAAATAAGCGGCACCTTTGTACATTATTTAAAAAAAAGTGTGTACATAAATTATTAAATAAATAAATATTTCATATCACACAGTGCATTATTGTACGGGCAATTATGAATAATTATTATAGATCCACCTTATGAAGGATTTCTAACTACTTTAAAATGTAGGAGAGAGAACTGATTACGAGATTAAGTTGGTTGATAGTTTTCAAATAACGCACATATTCACAGTAATATTGGAATAAAAACATTATAATGACACATTTAATAGATAATCTAAATACTTCAGGTACAAATAATAGAGTGAAAAAGCCTTGAAGATAGTGCAAGTGGTGTCGATAGTATACCAAAGTCAAGTAGGCTGAATACATAACCTTAATGTAATTGTTTGGTGGAAGTTTTTCTGAGGAAGGTGAATAAGTGTGGGGACAAACAAAAGCACAGCGGTTTGGGGCCGAAGTGAATTATGTAAGATCGCGCACTATTGTACAGCATCCTTAGTGATAAGAGGAGCGGGTTTATTAGTTATATAAACAATTTTATACTCACGGATATAATTTTATACCCGTGTGGTGATGGGTCAGAATACAGTGTGTCACCAACTCACCACCCCATATCATACCGTGGCTGTCGTGAAAGGCGACTAAGTGAAAACTGGTAATTCAAGTATAACTCGCTTTAGGTTACTCGGCAATTGCAATAGGCTTAAGAGGAAAGGGGAGCGGACATACTTTTGAAAATTCGGTTTTTGAAGAAAGTATTGCTGTCGCTCTAATTCCCCCCGCCCTCTAAATCGTGCGATAAGGACAACTGCAGCTCAGACCGAAAAACTGACGAAAAATTGAGGTTTGGCTCTCGTCTATTTTCTCCCCCAATTCTTAACCAATTTTTAAGATATTTCATATACTGCATAAGAAAAGAATAATCTGTGCCTCTATTTTTTCCTTTTTTCAATAATCGTTGCCAAATTTGAAAAAAAACGCCTCTGATAACTGCGGTCAAAATCGGCACTTTTTAGAAGGTTCTAGTTTCTTTAAATATAACTTATTTTAAAAAAGAAAAAAATAGGGGCATAGATCTAGTTCATATTTATATTACTGCAGAAAATCATAGCCCTAAGTTCAGAAACCAGCGAGAAAACAGACGAGAACGTTTGTATGGAGAAAAGTCCACTCCCCTTTCCTCTTAACCCCTATTACATGGAGACCAAAGCGTGACCTGGTAAAATGAGGATTTCATCATCATGGTCATAAATGTCATACTAGAATGCGTGTTTGTGCTTGCGATGATGAAGTCTCTGCCTACCCCTTATGGGGTATACAGGCGTGATGATATGTATGTATGTATGTAACAATTTTATTTAATTTGTTTGTCTGTCTATAACGTTAAAGGAAATAATATTTATTATAAATTTATATTGTGTATGCTGACTAGCTAATCTACCAGTGCTGACAGTCTGATTTTTATCCAGAGCTAACTTAATTTGTTAAAACTAAAAATATATATATAATTTAAAAGGCAAGACCTTTGTCAAAATACACACAAAGATGCATGCAGATCTAGGGTTACGATCATATACAAAAATATCGGTAAACGGTTTTGTCTACAAGTGCTTGTATGTGCATTTTCTAAAATTTTCTAAGAATAATACTTATTTGACAAGTAAAACCTAAAATAGAACAAGAATGCCTCTCGTCACCGTGTGCTGACCCGGTGAATTCAATCAGTCTCACTGGCGAGGTGATCTTGCCAAGTAAGGGTGCGTGCATAAATAAAACGACCGCGGTTCGCGTCCGCCGTTATTGCTCGAGTTATAGCTCACCTTGCTTGTGCAGACTAGGCCTTACCTGGGTGGCCAGTTCCAAAAAACGATGTGTTACCTATTTGTTGTTTTGTAAAGATTGTTTTTTGTTTTAATTGCGGTATGTTAGTCCCGTGAAAGGCTGATATAATAAAATTAATATATACTTATTGAGTTCTTAAAATGTAATGATAAAAGTTAGTGAAGTGAATGTAGGAAAATGAAAAAGCAGCTGTTAAATAAAATTGACAAAACATGCATTTACAATATTTTAAAGACAAAATAATTATAAAATTATAAAGATTAAAAAAATATTTTATAAAGATTAAAAAATATTTTTTATTCATATGTTTATTTGTTACACTCTCCCCATTTCCCCTAAGCAGTCGGGATTTAAGAATCATGCTGGCAACTCCGAGTAGGGTGCTTTAACGAGATTGCGATGGCTCGATTGATTGATAGCACAGGATCACGGGCGAAGCAGGGAATTGTTTATGTCTTCCTTCCGGGAAGGCTTACTACTCCGTGATTTCTAACCGACTATACGAATAGAAAATAATGCAAGTGTGGAATCAGAAGGCAATCTTTCAATGGAATATTTTATTTTATTAAATGCTAAGGCTAAAGAATAAATTTCAATCTCGAAATATTAGATATCTTCCCATATACGGAAGGCACGAGCATTAATCACCACGCTTTCTCCTTAGCAGATTGGCATTTCCAAATCCTATTTTTTGGAATCTAGGTTTCCTCACGATGTTTTTTTTCACCGTTTGCCAGAAGTGTAGAATAATTAAGAAAGTACTTTGTACAGAAGATATACATTTACTTGCCCCCAGTATCGTGTCGGAGTCCGATGCCAATATGGTGTCGGATAATGTGAAAACAGTCTAAGTCAGGCAAATCAGGTAAATCAAAGAGATCAGGTCACATTACAGTCACAATTGGATGTAAGGCTAGACAAATGATGGCAGGAAACAAAGCTCTCGGGCTGTGATCGATCGCGTCTGAACCACTTACAGAATATAGATGAATGAAACTGTTTATTACTGCAATGGACTTTTTGTTTTTTTTTTCTCGTTTACGTTTTAATTAATTGAATACACGTAAATATGAATAAATACTCCTTCTGAAGGCGGATAAAAAAAAATGGTACATTGTCGTTAAATAACTTGTTAGATCCCGTATGGTACTCCTCAGCTTTAACTAAAATTATTAAAGAAAAATTAAAGTTTCACAAGAAATGGAAGTGTTATGGTCAATATAAAGATTATTCAACTTTTGTTCTTTTAAGGGACAGACAAAAAAGGGTTGCTAAGGAATGTTATGATAATTATATTAAAAAAATTGAAAATAATATATCAAATAATAGTAAACAATTCTGGGCTTTCATTGAGAGTAAAAAGAAATCAAATTATCTCCCTGACAGTCTACACCTGGATGGTGCTGCATCCTCGGATGGTAAAAATGTAGCAGATCTCTTTAACACTTATTTCAGCTCCGCTTTTGAAAATGATGTTATAAATTTTCCTACTAACTCAAGTGTTGTTTGTCAAAATCAGACGTTTTTAAATCTTAGTGTAATTAATATTCCATTGAATACTGTTTCGAATTACCTTAAAAAACTAGACACTAAAAAGGGATCTGGACCTGACGGCATTCCTCCTTTATTTCTGCAACAGTGTCACAGAGCTCTGTCAGTCCCTTTACATAAATTATTTAATGCATCCTTGCGATCAGGTATCATGCCCATGTTATGGAAACGGTCATTTGTTGTCCCCATCTTCAAAAGTGGTGACAAACATGATATTAAGAACTACCGTCCCATTTCTAAGCTTAGTGTAATACCTAAACAATTTGAGAGAATTGTGTGTGATATGATTACGCCGCTCGTTAAGCCCTTATTGATACCTGAGCAACATGGCTTCATTAGCAAAAAATCTACTGAGACTAACTTGTGTGACTTTGTTGATAATGTGACCTTGGCTATGGATGGGGGCTATCAGGTTGACGTCGTGTATACCGATTACTCAAAGGCCTTTGATAAAATTTCCCATAGAATACTGATACGTAAGCTCGAGAGCATCGGTATACACGGCGACTTGCTTCGGTGGTTGGAGTCTTACTTGCGAGATCGTAGTCAGGCCGTTACTATTAAGGGTTTCTGTTCAACATTTATACCGATTACATCAGGCGTACCCCAGGGCTCGCATCTCGGACCCCTCTTGTTTAACATATATATTAATGATGTTCATTCAGTCTTTAATAATTCAAATTTCTTGTTATATGCAGACGATAAGAAAGTTTATAAAGTAATTAAAAATATAGATGATTGCCGAGGACTACAAAATGATATAAATAATTTATCTAACTATTGCAATAATAATATGCTTTATCTCAATGTAAAGAAATGTCACATAATTACATATACAAGGAAGAAGAAATATATTGAGTATTGTTATAAATTAAATAATGAAAATATCAAGAGGGTGTCTGAGGTGCGAGATTTGGGAGTCCAGTTAGATAGTAGACTGATCTTTGATAAACAGATCACATCCATTGTTAGTAAGGCTTATCGTATGTTGGGTTTTGTGCTGAGAGTTACTAAAGATTTTAAGCGTTTGTCGACAATATTGTTGCTGTATAAGACGATTATCAGGCCAATACTCGAATATGCGTCTGTTGTATGGAATCCACAATACAAAGTCTATATTGAGCAAATACAATGGATCCAAGATAAATTTAATAGGCATATATTATGGAGAAGTCATAAAAATAAAAATAATTATTCAGAAAAAATACTTCATGTACACTTCGTTAGAGACAAGACGAAAGGAACGAGACCTTTTATTTTTATATAAAATATTAAGAAGCCAAGTTGACTCTCCTTACCTCTTAAGTAGGATAGGTTTGGGATGTCCACGTATTAATTCTCGAAAGAAATCTTTATTCTTTACTCCTACTGCAAGAACTAATTATGGAAAAAATGTATTTATTTCAAGAGCATGCCGACTGTATAATGATCTTATAAATAACGGTAATAGTACCCTTATAGATATTTTTCATCTTTCTTTTCCTAAATTTAAAAAAATCATACACGATTGTTTGGTTCCTCTCAACATTTGAGAATTTTTAGTTAGATATAACTGTTTTATTTTTGATACTTAAATATTGTTTTTTTTTTCATACCTGTTTAAACATTGTTCTTGGCGCGAATGTATTGTTTAAGTGTGGAAACTGTTTTGGATTATGTGTTGGTTATGTGATTGTAATTGTTTTTATATAGTATCTGTTTGTTTCCCTAATAAAAATAAAATAAAAATAAAATAAATAAAATAAAAGTGAGAGTTTTTTAAAATTCATTATCGAACACAATTTTTTTATTATTAATCCTGTTGTTATTTATGACAACAATAAATTTATCAAAATTAAAGCAAACGTTTATTGTAATTTCATCTAATTAATGAATTTTAATGAAGAATAAATGTATTTTTTTCTTATGTAACATGATATTTAATAACTTACTTAAGCAACTCCTTAAATCTAATACAAGAACACACAAAGACTAAAATTAAATCTTATATAGATAAATAAAACTAACACGCGTCAAAATACTCATCGTCATCCCTGTCAATGGCGGGAAACGTGCCCAGAAGGCTGGCAGCATTGCCACGTTGAATGGCTATGCCGATTCTCTGTGCAAGGAACAAACCAGCTCTCTGATCACGAGTAGAGTCTACCAAACGTTTTGACAGTTCTTTAAAAAGATTTCGTGCACTCGGACCCCATGACCCGAGCGTTTCAACCCCAAACGGCTCGAAAATATAATTACCCATTAGGTTATTATACTTTCGCCGTTTAAGGGTCTCCGCTGCTCCAGCAGCAGCTCCAGGAGAGGCCGCCGAACTTAGAACGTGGGATGGCGCAAGGGTGTCGACGCACGTTGCGTCCCACACCAAAGGCCGACCCAATTTCCAAGGCAACAATGACATACCGTCAGGTCTCTTACCATCGCTGCGGACCAAACCATTGGGTTCCAAAACAGCTGGTACACCGGCAATGACAAGAGCACGACGAATAATGTCATTAAGTACAGTATCTAGAATTGAAGTAAAATTTAGCAACTCCTAATTTCACTTGTTGTCGGTTTAAGTAAGCCAACTACCACGAACAACAAGGCAATTTTTTATTTAAATGATTTAAGAATCATTTGTATCGAATTAAGTAAATTGACATATAATGTAAGTACATATTTGATTGATTGTTTCAATACTATTAATATTTAATGAAGTTTCATAAGCATGAATTCACTTACGTATACCTAACGGTATTACAACTAAAATATATTCACATTGATTTCTCATGTTTGTTGATATAAAGCTCACACATTAAAATGGTTAAGCTGCAAGTATCGTGTAATGTCAAGATCGTGAGGCTTGCCTGCTGCCGAGGATTAACATGAGAACAGCAATTGATAGTTAATCCTGCTCGATCAACATTATGAAGATCTTACGGATAAAATTTTAGTAACAAACGCCAGCTTCACACGGTTTGTCGGTGCCCGGATATCACGGATGACGTCGCACGGCCGACCACTGATGACCACGGACGACTAAGGATGACTACGGTCTACGCGACGGACTGCTATGCACCGCGCCCCGAACCGGTGTCTCTACCAATGAGCGGCCAGGGTAAATTATTAAGAGTTACCCTCTTAATATATTTTTTTTTAATGCCGATTCGAATTCACCATAAAGAAAACTTTAGTTCTATGACTTGCGTCAACATCTACATATAATACCGAATAATATGTACTACTAAATGTAGGCGATTGTTTTTTAAGACTTATATCAAGTTTCATTAGAATCGGTTCAGCGGGTTAGCCGTAAAACCGTACAAAACAGCCAGTAACTTTCACGTTTATAATGTTCATGTAAAGTATAGATGGATGTACATAAATTAACGAATATCCTGTGAAATCATTTAGGTAAGCAATAACATTTATATAACTTCAGTGGGCGCATATAGCTCCACAAAACATAACGTTAACCGTTACCCATAAAACACGTGTTCTATGATTGTAACACGTGCCCCAATAAGTGGACCCCAGTTTATCGATGGACCCTACATAAAATGCACCTGTGACAAACTTCACACCTAACCTAACTCTCTTGTCGTTACTTGTTTCTAACTTTATACAGGG
Organism: Autographa pulchrina; assembly: GCA_905475315.1. Lineage (NCBI taxonomy): Eukaryota > Metazoa > Arthropoda > Insecta > Lepidoptera > Noctuidae > Autographa > Autographa pulchrina. The sequence continues at coordinate 8,096,991 of FR997775.1, forward strand.
TGGCACGTGTACAGGATACATACATACTGGGGCCCGAGTCTGCTATTTACACTCCGTGTCAGTGTGCTCATAGTGGGACGATTTTACGATAATTGGCATTCTACTAACGTTAGTAGCCAACTATGAGTATAGCGTATATATTTATATATATATATTACTATAGAGTATATATGAGTATAGCCAGAGCCTATGAGTATAGCCAACTATGAGCACACTGACACGGAGTGTAAATAGCAGACTCGGGCCCCTGATACATACATCTTTGCTCTGTAGCGTGTCTGTAGGCATACATCCTATTTTGGCTCGAAAGCAGAATGTTATGCGGGGAAAAACAATTGGCACGGCCATACCATCCTTTTCTCAAAGACCATTTTCGACCCCCTATAACTACGTTGTGGATAAAATGAGACTGAACTTTAAGAAAAAAGTAGGCATTATATACCTATAAATACGGTATAAAGAGCATGTCGATATCTATAAAAATCACTATTTTCAAAACTCCTGGAAAACATTCCAGGTAGAAACCAAACTACCAAATGACTAGAATACTATGAAAGTATATTATACGGTTCTTACATCCAAAAATTTTATTAGACTTTTTTTTGTCTATCTGTCTGTCTAGTAGTAAGTTCAGCTAATCTCTGAAACCTATAGACCGATAGTGACCAGACGCAACAATTGCAGATAACCAATGTTATAAGGAGTAACTTGGCTACTTTTATTTTAGAAACTTTATTTATTTTAAAAGGTGAGTAGGTACTAACGCGGGTGAAATCACGGGTACAGCTAGTTCAAATTGGAACGAAAACACCATTTACTATAATATTAAACTCACCTGTCGGCTGTAGGTAACAAGGCGGCAACGTCGTATGTCGGAGGGCGAGTTACTGCATACTGTGTTCCAACGGAGTTCAGTATAATTCCAAAAAAAAACTGTACGATAAACTACTGCTCCTATTTAATAGATTTTTGGTTTATAGCCAGAAAATGATACCTAAAATATTATCTTATTTGTTCTGTAATGGAATACTTATAGGTTGTGTCAACCCTGTATGAGTTACTCGTACTAGAATCTAGGCCGAAAACAAACCAAACACTCCTTTTTAACCGACTTCAAAAAAAGAGGAGGTACTCAATTCGACTGCTTTTTTATGTTTGATACCCGAGAACTTTTGACTGGGTGAACCGATTTTGATGATTCTTTTTTTATTCGAAAGCTGGTGCTTCCCGTTTGGTCCCATTTCATCTCATACACTTAGGGGTATGAAAAATAGATAGTAGCCGATTCTCAGACCTACTGAATATGCATATAAAATTTCATAAAAATCGGTCAAGCCGTTTCGGAGGAGTATGGTAACTAACATTGTGACACGAGAATTTTATATATAAGATTTCAATATTTTAAGGTCGGATACAAAGTAGCAAAAATATGCCATTCGAACTTTGTTAAAAGACCCTGAATTTGTAAAAATAAAACATATTTATTAAGGAAAATGAAGTTAAACACTATCAGTTAATTATGTTTCAAGATTGCAGCTTTGCAACAGATACAAAAGAAAATTATTATAACGTGTGTTACTGGCATGAAAATTTATATACTTATAATAAATCTGTAGAAAGGTCAATTCTGTACATTAAATATATTTTCAAAATAACTATCAGGGGGTGATTAGTGATCGATACTGATGCCAAAAATGCAATCAGTAAAATTTTTGTCCGTCTGTCTGTCTGTCTGTATGTTCCTTATAGAAACAAAAACTACTTGACGGATTTTAACGAAACTTGGTACAATTATTCTTCATACTCCTGGGCAGGTTATAGTATACTTTTTATCACGCTACAATCAATAGGAGCAGAGCAGTGAAGGGAAATGTTGGGAAAACGGGAGAAGTTACTCAATTTTTTTAAGCTTCCGTCGCGTGTGCAGCCTTAATATTTAAAGACTCATTGATAAGCTTCGTCATCCACGCGAACGAAGTTGCAGGCACAGCTAGTCATAAATAAAATACTTTACTCAGATATCTCTATAACTTACTCCATAGATTTGGATGTTGATCAAATTAAAAGTAGTAGATTTTTTTACCGAACCAAATGCTACATACATTGATTTGAAATATCGCATGACGTCACTAAGTCGTACATTTTCGCAAGATCGTGACGTCATTAGCCGGCTTTCGAACTTTGATCGTCTTATTTTACACTTTTTCAAAAATAATGAAAGTACCTAGTGTTAAATATTTTATCCATAATATATAATATGTATGTATTTAGAAATATATAAGTAATTTTATCAGTTGTCTGGTTACCGTAACACAAGCTCTGCTTAGCTTGGGATCAGATAACCGTGTGTGAGATGTCCCGGAATATTATTATTTATTATTATTATTATTTTGTCATTAACTAACTTAGGTACGTACTTCACAGATTTTTCCTTTTATCCAATCAACATCTTTATCAGTATTTGTATTTTATTCATCACATTCCACGTGCAAGCAAATCCCGTTATTTTTCCTAAATGGGCTAGAGCTTAGCTTGATCTCATTTACTTGAGCCCGTCAGACGAGAATTATTCAATTTAATGCTTAAATCCTACATTTTTCGCTCATTATTACCAGAATTAAGAGATGCGGTGAAACATTATTATACCTTTTTAAAAATAATGGATCCTAAGGCTTATAAGTCGTGGATTTAGGTGATTTATAAAGATTTTAAAAAACATAACACTCCTTTTTGGGCAGTCGTGTAAAAATATACAAATACTGAGTTTTCATTCAAAGATGTGAGGAATATTAATGCAACGGGATAACGTACCTACGCATATATGTGAAATAATCTATAATAAAATATATAAAAAGTATCGCAAAAAAATTGATAGAATTGATTAACTTTCGTACATGACCGATTGATAAATATTTTATCTGTAAGTATTTAGAGAAAATAATGTTCTCTCGTTACGTAAACGTCTTATCAATTCTGGTAAACCAAATGTGCCCACAGTTAGTGTTGGCGGGTCACCGCAACCATTGCAATGTCTGCCTGATTAGCTGCATTCAATCTATTGAATACATAAACGGCTAATTACGTAAAAGGTTCACACTAATCAAGGATTAGTTCATGGGGATTATTACAGGCTGACATTATAGTTTACTAGCCAAACTAGTTGGAAATACACACGTTTATTTAGTTGTAAAATATTCATAACCACACGAGACTGCAATAGGGTAGATGACTGGGTATGAAAAGTCAAAATCAAATTAGTCCACCATTTAGATTATCAAAATATAATAGACACGTATTTTTTCTTTTATCAATTTAATTACGAAGATAAACCGCTTTAAAGTTCAGGAGTGGGGGCTTATGACATCACGGCTTGGTACAATTTATGCTTAGACGCGACGTCACGCAAGATTTGTACTTAATGTATCTTCATAACTTTTTGTTTATGGGACAAACGAAAAAAAACGTGTCTAATATTTCTATATTATCGAAAGTATGGACAAAAAACCAAAAATTAGTCATCATCCCTATTATTTTAATTTACTAACATCTTTCTAACATATAACATAGACGTGATAGACTTCTGTTATTTTAATTTATTTATTAGATTTTATAAACTTATCAGCGAATATGATGTACTTATTAAGAATTTATCACTTGTCTACTTGCCCTAATACAAGCTCCGCCACACATAGGGCCCAAGATATTATTATTAGAAGGAAAATTTAACAAATAACTACAATCTATTTATCTAGACACACGGCAGTGTGTCCGCCAAGTTCGAGCAAAAAAAAGCGACACACCGGCCGTGGGTTATATTACACGAACCATTTCGGGCCAATTTCGACCACCCTATAACTCAAAACATATTTTATCTACGCATATGAAATTTCGAGTGTCTGTTGACATCCCCTTAATTGTCTAGAATACAAAATTTCATTATTCTACCTATAGCAGTTCTTGAGATATTGACGTCAGAAAATCGCTATTTTTACTATACACTCACTGACTCACTGACTCACTGACTCATCAAAAACCTAGACCACTTCCAATGGTCGTACTGACTTGAAATTTGGCATGGAGATAGGTCTTAAGGTCAAAGTAAAGGGAAAAATCTGAAAACGGCCAAGTGTGAGTCAGTTTTAAAAATAGCGAAGGTGTAACTTTGTTCTACTATGAAGTCATAATGAACTAAATGGGTCTATCTTCCAATGGTCGTACCGACCTGAAATTTGGCTCGAAGGTTTGTCTTTAGGTCGAAATAAAGTAAAAATCTGAAAACGGCCAAGTGTGAGTCAGTTTCGAAAACAACGAATGTGTAATTTTGTTCTACTATAAGTAGGTATGGAGTGGACATGAGATAAGACTTATTTAAATTTAGATACATACCAATTTAAGACAATACATGTTTGTCTTAAAGACAAGAACAATAAAATTGTTCACCATTCTGTATGCGTCTGTTGCGGGAACCGAACCCACGACTTACGAAGTGCAAAGCAGGTCACTAGGTACACTAGGTGCGCTAAATCAGTCAAACAAAAATGAAAACTCAATTTTTTCTCGCATAGTCTAAATAATTTCTAATTTTACAACTAATAAAATCGCAGATTCAAGAACATGGAAATCACATACTCTAAGATGGAATTATATATACTACTGCCCATCTCACCCTCCGATACGCCACAGGATTAGATGGGATGGTGCACTTCTAGGGCTACATAATAGGTCACCAATTATAATACCTACTAGTAGGTAGGTATTACCAAGTTATTAATTATCTATGTAGGTAGCGTACTTACAAACAGAATAAAGTACGTTATTGATGTATGTAATTATATGTAAGTAGGTACATTTTATAGGTGTAGGGAGCCAGTTTATTTGTAAAAATCACCTATAAATAAATAGTAAAATAGGATTTATCATAGATTATAGGTACTCGCGCTGCCCGATCGATCCCCAAATCCCGATATATGTATGTATAGTGATACTAGATAATAATAAATAATAAAGAACCTACACCTAACAAAAATAAATGAAATCCCATCAAAAACATAAATGTGAAAGGCTGCCAAGTTCGATACCATGGGAATGCTTCGCCTATAAAAGAAGTGAGATCTGAATAAGTACCAAGTTCCATAAAAATACCTCAAATCATAAATAGTTATAGGAATGCACACTTGATTTCCAGCAGTTTTTAAGGTACATTTTGAATAAGTATCACGTTACATAGAAATACCTAAAATTATAATAGTCAGAGAAACGCACACCGGTTTTTTAGCAGTTTCCTGATAACATTTATCATTTTCAGTACTTTTTAATGATGTTACTTGGCAAGTTTTCACACACCACACACCTTTTCAATGCAATGAATCGACACCTTTGGACTGCAATGTGTCAAGTATATAATTTTCTATTAAAACTTGCCAAGTTACATAATTAAAAAGTACTGAAAATAATAAATGTTATCAGGAAACTGCTAAAAAACCGGTGTGCGTTTCTCTGACTATTATAATTTTAGGTATTTCTATGTAACGTGATACTTATTCAAAATGTACCTTAAAATCTGCTGGAAATCAAGTGTGCATTCCTACAACTATTTATGATTTGAGGTATTTTTATGGAACTTGGTACTTATTCAGATCTCACTTCTTTTATAGGCGAAGCATTCCCATGGTATCGAACTTGGCAGCCTTTCACATTTATGTTTTTGATGGGATTTATTAATACTAAAACTAAAACTAATAAATAATGTAAATTAAACTATGTAACTTAATATGTATAATAAAAAAACGTCAGTAACGTAAAAAAGAAAGCTGGCAGCCTGGTCAGGTTGAATGGCTATTATAATTTAAACTCCATCAATGAACTTGGCCCATTAGAACTCGTTTAATCTAGTAAAATCAGCACTCAAAAAAGGTTCACGACAATTATTGTTGTGTAATATCCTATAGTACTGGTTACCTCGTAAGGAAGTGAGTAGCTAACGGCCCGGGCATCAAACGTTCACTGTATTCCACCACATTAAACCCAGTTCAACATCCAACGCATCATTACCCCTGTTTTTATTATCACTATGGTTTCTCATCTAATACTCGATAGATATTTTTTCTTTACATTAAGTATAGAAAAAAAACGAGGGGCTCGTGGCTAAGTGTTAGCCGTACGGTATGACCGATAATAAAGGTTAAGCCGCGCTCGCCGCAGTTGGTCCGTGGATGGGTGACCATTTGTGAACATACAGAGACCCCTCCGTGCCTCGGAAAGCACGTTAAGCCGTTGGTCCCGACTATCATACGATGATCTTTGGCAGTCGTTAAGTCAATTCTGACAACCAGTCTTACTATAGGATAGTATTACCCAGTAAAATGGGTTGTGGAGGTCAGATAGGCAGTTGCTCCATGTAAAATACGGTATTCAGCTGAATCCGGTATGACTGGTAGCCGACCCCAACATAGTTGGGAAAAGGCTAGGCAGATGATGAAGTATATAAAAAAATCGTCCGATAAAAAAACTTCTCAAATAGAATTGAAGGGTTCAACGCTCCCACGGCTAGAGCCAGACTGCTAACTATAACTTTTATACTATTGTTGGTGGAAGCAGTTATGAAATAATTAAGTTAATTAAGATGAATCAAAGAGTTAAGAGGAAAGGGGAGCGGACATTTTTGTTTTTGAAGAATGTATTGCTGTCGCTCTAATTTCCCCCGCCCTCTAATTCGTGCGATAAGGACAACTGCAGCTCAGACCGAAAAACTGACGAAAAATCGAGGTTTGGCTCTCGTCTATTTTCTCCCCCAATTCTTAACCAATTTTAAAGATATTTCATATACTGCATGAGAAAAGAATAATCTGTGCCTCTATTTTTTCCTTTTTTCGATTATTGTTGTCAAATTCGAAAAAAACGCGTCTGAAAACTACGGTCAAAATAAGCACTTTTTAGAAGGTTCTAGTTCCTTTTAATAAAAATTATCCTAAAAAAGGAAAAAATAGGGGCATAGATCTAGTTCATATTAATATTACTGCAAAAAATCATAGCCCTAAGTTCAGAAACCAGTGAGAAAACAGACGAGAGCGTTTGTATGGAAAAATGGCCGCTCCCCTTTCCTCTTAACCGATAAGTGCTCAGCTAAAAATAGTGATGAACAAGTGGGAGTTACATATTATGACAGTATCAATATATAATATGAAGCAATCATTAATAATAATCATTTCAGGAAATAAACATTTATAATTACTAATTAAATATGTTTATTTCCTGAAATAATTCATTACTTCGAGGACGACAAAAGGGCGTGGAGTGTTTAATATCTGCATATGCGGCCTCACTGGCGGTCCTCAGATTAACTTGTGTACTTTAAACTAATTACTAAGCCGCCTGTATTTCCTGAAGGCACTTGACATGACTTGTAATCCCTGTCAGGGTATTTTCCACGACTACATTTGTATTATAATAATATGTAATATTATTTTACCTTTTTTTTTATAATTTTATTATTTTTATTTTCTGAGCTGTTGCTTCCTTTTTTATGTGAATGCGTCATCTCTGAATATTACGCATTATATAAAGAATTGATTGCTTTAACTTCTTCCGTTATAAAAGTTTCCATTTTTATTTTGTACTAGCTGTGCCTGCGACTTCGTTCGCGTGGATGACGAAACTTATCAATGAGTTTTTAACCGCAAAATTAAGTTTGTTTTTTATTGTTTATACTTTTCCGGGATAAACACTACCCAGTGTGGTGCCCAGGATAATAAAGAATAATTATACCAAGTTTCATCGTAATCGAACTGGTAGTTTTTGCGTGATACCTGAACAAACAGACAGACAGACAAAAATTTTTTTTTTTTCACACTTTTGTGTTCGGTGTCTGTCTAGTGACACCCCCCGCCATTTATTTTTTTGATATTTTCAATGTATAGAATTTTCACTTCTACAGATTTATTATAAGTATAGATCAAATTATTTTTATTTCCTTTAGTTTATTGCTGCTGGCTACAATGCGTTGTTGACGCACATATTTAACTAATCATGTACATAATTAAGTGACAAATTCATTTTTTAAAGAGTAACCTATGATGTTCTTTTTTTTTTGTTTATTGCTATTATTAGTTTTTCGTTGTCATTTGTGCATATTGACACTAGATAAATGTATTCATTATTTAAGTGATTAGACTTACATTTTTACTTTAAAGCACTACGTAAATAAAAATGTGACAGTTTTTTTAAAGGTAGAGTGCAGTAAATTTGTGTTACTTTTTATGTTACTTACGTAATTAACGCGCTGTAAACGTTGTCGTACATGTTATGACGTCACAATATTTCACTCGTAGACCACTGAGGGCTTAATAAGTATAGTTTAAGACTGACCATGAATGTTTCTTTATCGGACCGCCTTTCTCGCTTCTCTCCTCAGAACCCAACCTATTCATGACGTATCCCACAATCTATTTATTTTAACGAAATGACTCCTACTTTTCCGAACGTCTTGCAACTTACGGGCAAAAGTAGGACTTACAGAAAAACAGGTAATACCAAATCAAAAGGTATTTATGCATGTACGCGCTAATCCCCGTTCTTTAATATTACTATAAACATGGAACGCGATAGTTTAAAAGTTATTAGGTAATACTATCAATGTATGGTACTACCATGACATTCTAGGTAGTCGAAAAAAAAATCGGTAGTTCTATTTAAAAAGTAGCTTTTAACTTGTACCTTACAAGTGATAAGCGATCGAGTTTTGCCACATTGGTACTGCAAGGGGGCCGCGGTAATCACGGTCTAGCAGCACTCACTGCGACTTTGTCATGTAAACGAGTGATCTCACAAGTTCGCGAGTCCGACCCGTGACGCTTGCTCGGTGCTCCTGGGATCAAGAAATAATTTTATAATTGCAGAAAAAACCTAGACTAGACTGACTTTTCATAACTATCTTCTTATATATAAAATTCTCGTGTCACAATGTTAGTTACCATACTCCTCCGAAACGGCTTAACCGATTTTTATGAAATTTTATATGCATATTCAGTAGGTCTGAGAATCGGCTACTATCTATTTTTCATACTTCTAAGTAGTAGTAGGTAGAAAAAATTGCATTGCAACGCATGCCGGGTGCAGCTAGTATATATTATGTATATGTAGAATTAGCTGAAAAAGAGAGTTAAATTAAAAATTATTTCAAATAAGTATTTTTTTATTTCGATTATTATCATTTCCCCAGGCCATCTTAAAAACCTCTGATGCCTATAGATGGCTGCTTTATTTTTTAATGTTGCCGCGTTATGTAAAAATGTTTTTTGAAATAAGCACATTGTGTGTTATGAACTTTATTTATTATTAAAGCACCTACACATACATGTAAAAGTAGATAAAAATTGTCAAAGATAAAACCCGATCTTCCTAAGACCTTTGTTAGAACTAGCATTAATTGGTGTTCAAAAATGATCAGTGATATAAATATTAAAAATGTTACGTTTTTCTTGTTTGTCATCATCGTTTCGAAGAGGACGTTCACGATTATACTAATGTTGAAGTTAATATCTCTATCCTTCCTGGAAATCGTTCATAACAAGAGCCGGTTCAATAGATAACATGCTAGTCATAGTAATTATTGCATAGTTACGTGAATAAATCACTCGGATTCGAACAATAATATTATGGCTGGCGTCGAACAAAAGAAATAAAATAAACTGTAAACTGCCTTATGTGATACGTGATACATACCCCCTATGTATTACATACTGCCTTATGTGATACTTACCTCTTATGTAATACATACTGCCCTATGTGTTACATACGCCCTATTTAATACATACCTACCCCTATGTAGTACATAGTGTCTCATGTGATTCATACCTTCTGTGTTATAAGCGATATTCAGACTATTAATAAATCTTTGAAAAAATATGGCGGAAAATTTTGATTTCAGTAATGTACTTTTCCAGAAAATTTTATTAAAAGTGCCTCGTCGCCTCGTAAAAGTCGTCTCGTCGATACATATAAATAATTGTTTCTCAGATCATAACAACATAACATACCATCAAGCCTGTATCCCCGAAGGGTTAGGCAGAGGTGTACCAATGTACACCCACAGTTCGCCGGTATGTTTAGGTCCCATGTAAAAGGGGGCGAGCCTATTGCCACTAACCGGGCACAAATCCAAACTCCGACCTACTTACTGAGAATTTCATAGAAAAACCCAATAACACCTTGGTCGACTTGGGAACCGAACCCAAGACCTCTAGCGTAGCAGTCGCGCTTAGAACCACTAGGCCAACGAGGCAGTTTCTCAGATCTTGGCCTATAATGCAAGCTGACGTCTAACTGAACAGTGCTGCAGACTCAGTGCTGTCAGGCGGCCAAATGACGGGGTTACCCAACCATGATATTATCATTTTTAGGTTATAAAAAAAACTCTTTACCAGATTTGCTATTCACCCCTTTTGTTTAACGTGTCTTGAACAATAAGACAGGTTCATTTTTCCGTTTGATTTGTAAATAAAAATTAACAATTTATAAACCGTTCGATCACGCAATCTGAGTTGAAAGCGGTTCTTAATTTTTAGGTTAATTCAATAAGTGCGTACCATTTAATTACAGCCAGCGGAATCAAGCGATGATGTAGTTCAATATATCATGAATATAGCCAGTTCTGTTAATTTAATGTTACGATTACGAAATCAGATTCATACGAAATTATGTCAGTTTCACCACTTTTAATCTTAAAACAATCTAAGTATAATGTCATTATAACAATATGACCAAAAATCACACATAGGTACCTAGGATTAGCAAAAACCAATGTCATTTTGTTTTCGATTATCGATGTGTTTCTTATTAACTAATGGCTTAGATCAGAATCTTATTTTGTACGATATTTTGGATACACGGTCCTTATTAAATTCGCGTTTCTAAAGACTTAATTTTTACTTTACCCAGTTCATGAGCTATAATGAACTGGTTAAGTTAAAAATAAAGTTTTCTCGGCATAGTTACTTGTATAGAAGCTGCGCGTACGCACTACTGTGTTCATAGTTATCAGCTTTGATCATATCAGCGGCCTTCTCGCCGATCATCATGACTGGAGCATTAGTGTTACCACTCGGTATCCTTGGTATGACTGAGGCATCAACCACCCTCAGTCCAGCCACGCGATGCACTCTCAGCCTCTCGTCGACCACGCCTCCTCGCCCCATACTGCAAGTCCCCACAGCGTGCAGTAACGACGCCACCGCGTTCCTTGCGTAACACTTCCAGTACTCGTCCGTGCCCCAAGCTATGTGCTCACACCCAGTCACCCTCAACCTAGGCAGACTTCCCCGAACCTTACTAAAATATGACGTATATATCAACCTATTCATATACTTTACACCTTCTGCAGCTACCAATAGGTCATACTCATTTCTGTAATAGCCCAGGTCGATTATAGGATCGTCCATGGGATTATTACTCTTCAATCTAACCTCTCCCCTGGACAATGGGTGCAAAAGGACGAGTAAAACATTGTCTATTTCATTAACAATATTCGCTTTTCCTATCGAAAAGCAAAATGCCTGGTCAAAGTTAGTGATGGTTCTACAACCTATTGTCAATAACATAGAAGCTGCTGCCCCGATGTATGTATTGAAAAATTGGAAATGTGGCTGATACTCGTTCGGATAGTTGCTAAAACTATTATTCAACCTGAAGAACCCACTTTGCACTGGAACAGGTAATGTGTCGAGCTGCGGAGCTGCAGCTATATTTTGAGCAGCCGTTAGAATTCCAAGTTTACCTTTAAACACCAGTTGTACAGTTTGATGATCGTGGAAATTTTTACCTACGGGAAGATCTACTAGCGTCTTTATTCCAAACTCAGACAGTTCTTCTTTTGGACCTATCCCAGAATGCATAAGAATTTTTGGACTATTAATTGTACCAGCTGAAAGGATAACCTCCTTTTTGGTGTAAATTTTCATTATTTTGTCAGACGTAGATACTTCCACCCCGTAAGCTCGTAATGTATCTGGATCTATCAAAATTTTTGTGACAGTAGCAAACTTAGCTACTTTCAGATTAGGTCTATCCTTAGCTGGCCTCAGATAAGCTTCCGCTGTGCTGGATCGTCTGCCGTTATAGAATGTGAAGTGTGGTCGAGAAGCACCCTGTATTTCTGGGCCGTTGTTTTCCAGAACTTTCTGAATACCCATCTCTTCGTACACATCCAATCTGATGTTATCTATTGCCGCAGTCGACTGCAAGGTGACAGGCCTCGATACCTTCACTGGGCCGTCTGTGGAGTGGAGGTGAGCATTTCGTGGATTTTGGAAAACCGATAGATCCGTCATACCTTCTAGCTTTTTAAAATAGTGTAGGACTGTCTCCCAGTCCCAACCCGGTGCTATTCGGTTCCATTCTTCGTAGTCTTCAGGCACTCCTCGTGAGTATATGAGGTAGTTGGTGGAAGAACAGCCTCCAAGAAGTTTCCCTCGAGGATAGTACAACACGCCGCCTGGATGTGCCTGGCCCACGCCTTTATCAAGCCGAGCTTTCATATTCCAGTCATACTCTGTGCCTTGCAGTGTCATGAACAGACCTGGAATCTAAAGAAAATTTAATTTTGATTATTTACAAATATGTGTAAAATGCTTTCTGATATTTACGCAAATGTTTGATTGGAATAAAAATAATTTTAACGGAATCTATCGCAGTATTTTGTCATATCATCATTGTAATAAAGTCAAGTTGTTCAATGTTAATTTAGTTTAAAATATACAGTACAAAATTTTTTAAATATTTAGTTAAAATTAAACAAAATTATTGTGCAGGGCGTTAAGAAAACCCTGTCCGACCCTAGAGGGTCACATAGGTTTTACAATCACATAATATATTAAATTTGGAATATTCATTTGTTTCGAATATTCATTTATTATTATGTAGTAACTGACCACGCTGGTCGCTGGAGGGTCTCCGCCTGCCTCGATGAGCAGCACGGTAGCATTCGGCACTTCCGACAGTCGCGCTGCCACCACCGCCCCCGCTGAGCCACTACCCACCACGATGAAGTCAAAGCTTTGACCGTCTGTAACACCATCATTCAGTTTTATTTAAAACAAAAATACTTTTACCCTACTTCCACTTAGTTACTATAAAATTTTACGTATCCCTCCTTAAAAACACTTCCTCAACAAATTTATAAATTGCAATACTCTGCTCCGAAAAAGGCCTCTAAAAAAGGATCGAGATATTTGAAATACAAAACAGTCTACATATTAAAGCGCATAAGAATTTAGATAACTGACAATCAGTGATACTCGCAAGATTGAAACGAGTCGATTGGTTCAAGAATCATCAAAATCGGCCCACGCGTTTGGTTTCTGGATCGCCACAATGCAGCAATGTAACAAAAATACACGTTCATACATACATAGGCTGATAAACACAAGTTATGCATTTTGGGATCACACTAAATTGAAATAATGCTAATCATGTTATCTAGGTACACGGTAACAACTCTTCTACCTACATATTGTGTATGGTCCGTTTAGTTGTTACCTGTGAGCTGGTAGTTATCCGGCCAGCCTGTCGGCAGTACAGCCTGCGAAAGTGTCAAAGCTCGCAGAAACCACTGCACCAACGAAGAGGTCGACAAATATTGAAGAACTTTGAAAAAATCATTCACCACTATATTCAACTGCGACATTTCGAAAACCGTTACTGTATCACATTTAAACTATTTTATTACTCCCGATGTTATTTAACAACTTCAAAAAAGGGTCTGCATTTTTAGGTTACAAAATCATGTTTTGACATCTATGTACCTAAACTATTAATTCTTATTAAAACAATCGCACTTCTTGAATGCCGCGATTTAATTTAGTTTGTCCAACAAAACCACTATGTACATCGGATTTTGCACTTATTAGCGAGAATATGAAGTAATAGATATGTAATTAATTGCAACAAATGACACCATAGTTTTTGGCACACTTGCATAAAATTAATGAACTATTGGCGGGCACGCGACTTACTTAAATAGATAATACGGTCGATTGCCACATTTTATGCTAAGTAAATAGGATTAATTACTACTATACCATGTGGTGACCAGGATTTACATAAACTATCGGACACCCATTTTAACGACCGCACCTTTGAAATGACGACCTCCGTGGTCGAGTGGCGTACGCACCGGTTTCAAGGTGTCGCTAGCTCTGAGGTCGCGGGTTCGATCCCCGGACGGGTCAATGTAGAAACCAACTTTTCCGGTCCGGGTCTGGGTGTTTGTGGTACCTTCGTTGTTTCTGGATACCATAACACAAGTGCTTCAGCTACTTACTTTGGGTTCAGAGCAATGTATGTGATGTTGTCCGCATTTATTTATTATTTATTTATTTAATTTAATCCCTGTATCCTTGTAACACAAACATTTGAAAGAACGCATAGATTTATTTATAATAAAGGTATATATTAAAATGCAAAGCATATTCTGAAATGAGTTAAATTAAGAATGTTTTGTGATCGATAATCATAATAAATGAGGAATGAAGAGGTATTTATGTATAAAATTCCCGACGACTACTTAGGAGGTCCTAAATTTAAATTCTCTATGAAGATCTCGATTGTATTTAGAACGTAGAAACAACACTAGTTTAGAACTGCCTAGCAGATTGTTTTTTAACTAAAAATTTCATCCTGGAGCATCCATTTTTTTATAAATTTTATTACATTGTTTCCTAGCTGATGTTTTGCCTGTTATATCGACCAGAGCCGATTTATTCGGCAAAAACAATCCGCGATCACCTAATATTGTGGTATACCTAGAATTGATTTCAGTTCAAGGCGCCGCTAGCTTATCCTGTGAATAATTGATACAATGCTGTATTTTTTTCGAACTACCATTAATTTTATCGACTTTATTGAAGTTAGTTAAGTATCCATTAACTTCATTATTTGACTATGGTGATAACTATTAGTTGTTTTTGTAGTAGAAGCCTACTTACCTTAACCGCGGTTTGAGTTCTGCTCTCTGAAAGTTAGGTATACAGGGTGTTAACCCTGTCCGACCCGAAAGGGTGATGTAGATTTCACAATCACATGCCCAAATAAAATATTAAATTTGGAATTCATGATAGTAATAATAATGAACTTTGTAATAACGCGAAATTCGCAAATTTTGAGATTAAAACAATAATTACAACACCATTTTCGTCGGTATTATTTGGCGGCCTTTTATTTCATTATTTGGCAGCACATGTGACGACGCCGGATCTCACTCTCGCATTTAGAGAAAAAAAAAATTGTTTATATATATATTTCCAATTTTTTTTACATGATTGGTCTCAGTTATCGATACCTAACAACACCTTAACGGATCAGACAGGGTTTTCTTAACATCCTGTATTATTCGGTTAGGGTTTTTATTTTTGCCAACATATTAAAGCACGATTAAAGGTCAACGTATTTACTTCAGGATATACTACATTAAAATTTCTTCTGTTGAGGATCGTGGAGGGATGAAAGGATGTTTTTTGATGTCCATAAGTAGGTGTGCAGATTGACGGCAACCAACCAATGGTGATTATTTCCCCGCAGCGCGGCTTCTTGCATAAAAGACAGATTGTTCCATATAAATACATTATTAGTTTACTTCTCTTATAATTTGCCTAATTAGGTAGAACCTCGAAACAGGCTTCCTTATAATACGTGGTCAAAGTTTGAGACTCAGAATCAATTTATGTTTACAACTTGAAAAAGCCTGATGTTTTTTGTCTTTAGTATCATAAATTTGAACCCGCAATTCGTATCATCTAGAATTATACAACATGTTAAGAAAACCCTGTCCGATCCTTTGACGTATTATTAGATATCGAAATCAAATTTTATAAATGTAGAAAAAAACAGGATAAACTAAAAAAAGATCCCCTAAAAAGAATAAATCTTTCTCGAGGCCGGTGTGTTGGCGATGCCGCAGGTGCCGCCAAAATAGCAAACAAAATGGTGCGTATAATACCGACGAAAATAATAATGCGATTTAAAAATAACCCCCTAATTATGGGGAATTTCGCGGCATAGAAATTATTTATTACTTATTACTATCTCTATAATAATATTATTTATTACTATCTCTATTCTTTATTATGTCGTTACTATCATGAATATTTCAAGTTTCATATTTTATTTAGTCATATTGTGATGCCAGCCTTTTGGGCACACCCCCAGTGGACGTGGATGGACTTTTTCTTGTGTTGATAAATATTTGCTAAAGCGTGTCATATGATTGTGAAACCTATATACCTTGGGGTCGGACCGGGATTTCTTAACATATTGTATAGGTACTCATTAGTTAGAAATTAAAATAAAATTAATAAAATCAAACAAAACTAACTTTTTCCGTTCCCTACGTATGACATGCTTAAAAACCCCTGTACCTACAATCCCCAGGCATTGTGTACATCAGTGTAAATATTTGAAATATTTCACTATCATCTAGACGCCCTAGATTTACACAAATAACCTAGGTACCTATTGTATTTAATACCTGAGTTATACAATTATACAGTTTGCATGACATTATGCAAAGTAACACTTTTACCTTTTGTTACAAGCGTTATTATAATACTTATGCAGAGCATTGACTTTCTGATTAATATTCTGCATGTCTACTGTGACTTATTAGAAAATCATTCGGGGGGCATAGTTTAGTTAGTTAAGGACTAGAACATATGCTTGTATATGTATAAACTCCAGCAAGAGCATATTAACTGATGATGAACTTTTTGTAACCTATTTATGTATGTTTTAGTATTGTTCTCGAGTAAGTAATTTAGCCTTTATTGAGAATAAAGTTTCTTTAAACCGAACTATAGGCATGTTACTTTTATAACATATACTTGTATTAATGTTACGCGATATCTTGACGACCTCCGTGGTCGAGTGGCGTACGCACCGGTTTCAAGGCGTCGCTAGCTCTGAGGTCCCGGGTTCGATCCCCGGACGGGTCAATGTAGAAAAATCACTTTTCTACATCGTCTCGGGTCTGGGTGTTTGTGGTACCTTCGATGTATCTGAATTCCATAACACAAGTGCTTTAGCAACTTACTTTGGGTTCAGAACAATGTATGTGATGTTGTCCGCATTTATTATTATTTATTATTATTATTTATTATATCTCCCGCAATCATGGATCGATATGAAATATACTTTTTGTCATCAAAAGGTTTTCATCGATTTGTTCATTGAAGTCGGTTCTTTTATGTGTAATCTATCAAACAACTCATCACTATTGTCCAAGGTCAATGCACAAAATGCATTTTTATCGTTATCATGTTAGCTGTGATAACGATAAAAAAATCGATTAACGCATTTAGATGCATTGAGGTACTTCCGCCTAATCGATTTTTACGTCAAATTTATCTACTCTTATCAAGATAATAAGTATGTTTAGATTCTTTGGCTAAGTTCAAGCCCAAAGTAAAATGTTGGTTCCCTGACTTTTCTATCCATATTATTATGTTACTTGCCTTGGCGGAAAAGTAAGGCTCGTGATACCAAGGGACATATTGTAGCATTAGAGATTGGATGATTACTACTTTAAATGAGTAACAAAATACCGAGTATTATTGTATTTTACTTAAATGTTAATGTTGTTTTCAATTTGTTTCTTACCTAATTAAATTACTTACTACCTACTCGTCAGTTAAACCGAGGTATAGTTTACGGGCACAACTTCTTTGGGGCTCGTTATGAGGCCACTCACTGTCAGCCACACACAGCCATTATTTTGATGACTAATGGAAAAGATTGAATGCACTCTGCACACTTATTATGATAGGATAGGCCTTATCATAGGATATATAAATATCGGAGCATTCAAGAGGATGGACATAACGCAAATGACCGCCAACATGTCGCTGAATGAGCCCGGGTACGTGTACCATTATCTAAATTTTACTTTTGTAATAACTATATAAAATAAACCAAAGCTACCCAGTGTTTCAAATAAGTCTTTTGATTGCCATGTTTTATTTTTATTTTTTTTAAGATAAAATTTACTTAATAAGGCTATACCTAATAATTGTATTTGCTTCAGATTTTCCCAAGAAAATAATCATAGGCGCGAGAATTACATATGCTGGGGGGACTATTTTATGGGGCTGGCATTGTTGTCAGCTGAACGTAGCAAGGATGCAAGGATGCAAGTTGGCGCTTGTATTGTCAATGATGACAACAAAATTGTAAGCCTTGGGTAAGTGTATTACATAATTAAATATCATTTTTCATTTGCGCTTTATAGCGGTCATGACAGAGGGCATTGTGGCTAACAGTAACACTGTAAGCCACACGGTTGGATCGATATTAAAGTTAAGCCGCTGTCGCCGCCACCCAGTGACCATTTCGATGCCTTAGTTCACAATCGCACTAACTACGAGATTTACATTTTTGAGGAGAGAGCTTTAAAGTTTTTTAAAGTTTAGACGAGAACAGTAGAAAATCCAAGTAAAATAACAAAAAAAATATGCATCAAGTGAAAAACACGAATGTATATAATACGTTTGTGTTTTGAAATTTCCTGCAGTTGAGAAACTTAAAATCAGTTAAAGTATATCTTGATTGGTTTTACAAAAATAAAGACCATTAGTATAATACCACATTCATGGAACATTAAACAAACTCATTTAATACAACTGTGACCCACGTTTTTGGTAGAAAGAGACGCAATAACGGTATTTCGATGCGCGGAAACGAAAGAGCATGAAATTTAGTTTGTTTGGCATTAAAAAAGTAAAAATTGAAATTTTGTAGTTAGTGCAATTGTGAACTAAGGCATCGATTTATGAATATACTGACACGCCCCGGTACCTGGGAAAACATGTTACGCTAATGGTCCTGACTGTCATACGTTGATCTTTGGCAGCTGTTAAGTCATTACAATTCTGACAACCAGTCTTACGACGGGATACTGTGTTGCCCAGTAACATTCGTTGTGGAGGTCAGATAAGCAGTCGCAAGAATTAACCGTCTGTGACTAGCTATAATAATATCCGACTTTCACCCATATGCTTACCGGATGAAAACATCCGGGAACATTTGGCTAATAAAATATGGACATTTAGGGTATAATCATGTAACAAAATATATTTTACTTTTCAGCTACAACGCAATGCCTATGGGACGTGATGATTTATTCCCATGGAATGACGAAACAACTGTGTATAGTATGTTCTTAGTATTTTAATTTTCTCTCTCTCTATTTGATTTCCTTTACATCACATATTTTAGGTATCATACTCAAGCTATGTATCAAAAGTCAATTAAATAGGAGCAGTAGTTCAACGTAGTTTTTTGTTTTTATTTGAGTTTAATTGAACTCCGTTGGAACACAGTATGTAGTAACTCGCGCGTCCTCCGACAGACGACGTTGCCGCCTTGTCACCTACAGCCGACAGGTGGGTGGATATATGCGTTTAACTTTCATTATGAACACTATAATTCGATTGATTTATTTTTAGAGTTTGAAATTTATTCTAACCACGGATAGTACATGTGGTAAGGGATATCTCATAGATCGTATCAACCCTGCATACTATATTGTTGTGTACTATGTTATGTTTCTATGGCTGCACGCATACTACCTGAATAAAACAGTTTGACTGCTTCGAGCGTTAACAATAAAAAAGCAAGCGGCGCGGCGCGGCGGCGGGAGGAGATCGTGAGCGGTCGACTGCTCGCGCACTCCGTGTTTTTTACACGACTGCCCAAAAAGGAGTGTTATGTTTTCAGGGTTCATGTATGTATGTATGTATGTGTGTATGTTTGTGAGTTTCTTTATTCCACCATAACTTCTAAAAGGCTTGACCGATTTCAATGTTTGTGGTATCATTAGAAGCTTTGAGTTATCCCGAGTGGCATAGGCTATGTGGACATTAAAAAATGGTCAAGTGTGAGTCGAAATCGCCTGCAAAGGGTTCCGAACGATTTTTTTTTTGTGTTATGTCATGTTTTTTGTTGTTCACTAAAAGGTATTAAATAAAAAAATTATAATTAAAAAAACCTGTAATGAATTGTTCCAAGTAACCGACCCCGACTGCAAATATTTGACTTGTTTTTAATTTTTTTTGACATGGCGGGCGTGTTTTTTAATTTTTTTAATTATAATTTTTTTATTGAATAACTGCTCGAATGTTTGCTTTTGCATAATTGCATAATAATGCATTCATGCACCTAGTGATACATGGAAGTATTTAAACAACATAAATTTTACTCTGTTCACTATCTTCATTTGGTAAAAATGTTATCTATCAAATTCGGTCATTAAGTATCGGTACAAATGATAAGACTAAATGCATTTTATTGTTGTGCAGTTTTGTAATTCACATTCTGAAACTTAAATTGTGATAAATCATGTAGGTGCTAAAAAAATATATACCTACTGTCAGGATTGTTTGCTGTATTCTGCGTGTAAATTGTATACAACTATGTACCTAACATTGTTGGACAGATTCCATATTATTCATGTAACTCCAATTGATATACAAAAGCTAAAACGCATTACTCATCTCTATTTATGTGTGCGATTAAAATGCAATTATGTGTGTCAACTAATTAATTGTGAGTCTTTATTATTGTGGATACTATAACCGTTAAAATGTAAAGTATTCAAATACTTTTTTTATTACAGTATGCCATGCTGAACTGAATGCAATTTTGAGGACAACTGCTTCTGATTTGAAGGGCTGTACCATATACCAAACCCAGTACCCATGTGTTCAGTGCGCAAGGCTTATCATTCAGTCCGGAATAAAGAAAATTTATTACCTGCGTGATGAGACACCTGAAAAGAAAAAGTACAAAGATTGCAAAACATTGATGCGAACACTCAAGAACAACAAGAACAACATTAATTTTGAGAATTATATCGAGTGCGTATATTTTAAATTCTTTACTCATGCACGAAATTCCTTTTTCCTTACAATTATATTGTGCCCACTTGTCTCATCGCCTCTTTGATGTTGGAAAATGCAAATAAAACATTAGTTTTAAGACGAAAATATATTATGGCGAATTACTGGTTTGGAGATCAAAATCAAAATCAAATCAAAAATTATTTATTTAACTTAGACTACAAAGTAGCACTTATCAAACGTCAATTATTATTACAATAGGACAGCACCCTAGGGGTCGGTTCATATCCGGCGGAAAAGGCAGCGCGCAACATCGGCCGCGCAACGCCAGAACGAGCAAACACACAACAAAACATTCAACCAATCACACCTGACGCACCAACGCGTCATCAGGTCAGTGTGAAAGGTTGAATGCTCCACCATGCGCCCGCCCGCCCCAGCGCCACGCGACCGACAACACGCGACGCCACCACCGCCAGACATGAACCAACCCCAAATCGCCCAATATGGTAATAAGTAAAGATAGTATACACTTCTTTTTTTTTTAGGAAATATGTGCCGAAAGTTAGAAGCATTAATATCAATTTCGAGGACAACTAATA
Organism: Autographa pulchrina; assembly: GCA_905475315.1. Taxonomy (NCBI): domain Eukaryota; kingdom Metazoa; phylum Arthropoda; class Insecta; order Lepidoptera; family Noctuidae; genus Autographa; species Autographa pulchrina. The sequence continues at coordinate 8,118,472 of FR997775.1, forward strand.
ACTGAGCCAAATGAGAGAAATGAAGCGATAATTTTATATAATTAGAAAGCAAGAAGAAAGAAAAACAACTTATTTATTTATTTATAAACAATGATATAATATTTTGTGCATGTGTTGTACAAATCTTAATTTTATGTTTTGTGGTACCAGAGTTTAAAATGTTTCATGAAAAAATCTTCTCAAGGCCCTTTTGCAAGAAAGAGCCAAAATATGTGTGGTTTTTTACAATATTGTTATCTACTCATTTAATTTTATTTTTTTGTACTTATCAGCATTCTTCTGTATTTTTTTTTTGTGAATTTATGGGTTCATAGCGTAGCTTATTCAACATAACTAAATCATGGCAATATTTTTTTGTTGTTGTTAAAATGTAATTATACAGTAGTATAAATACTTTTTTTATTATTACTTGCTGGCATGATATTTTAATAATTGTTATGTAGATTTGAATTATTGTTTAATTTTTATATAAAATCAATGAATTATTATTTTTACAACATAATTTATTTAATTTGATAGTCATACACTCAGTATGTAACAATATGTTGCCTTTTTTTTATTATCAATGCAATTATGCGTATATATATTAGTGTATTATTATAATGCCTAATTTTGTTAAGGGACTGTGCAGTGAATAAGTGCTTTGTGTTTTTTTTCTTCTAATTTATACTTTTTTTTTATGCCGGCAGCAGTTTCGTCATGCTCCCTTAGTTTGTCATTGCTTGCGGTGGCATCTTGGGTCGGGTCTCCTCCTTCCCTCTAATATGGCGAGGGAGGGGATGGCTGATCCTTGCGTCATACTCGTGAACGGGTGCTACTTGTGGTGACTGGTCGTTCTGCTGACCTTGGGCTCTGTAGATATTATACCTTTCATTCTATAACAGTATGGTACATTTTACCTTAAACACTTGTTCATTTTACACGATCCCTTATTGACATTATTGTAAAGACAGCGTGCTACTGGGGAGTTTGTTGCGCCGTTTCTTCTCCTCAGCCAGAACACTTAGGAAGCGGTGTAGGGTGGGCGAATTGGGGTCGGTTCATGCCTGGCGGAAGTGGCGGCTGCGCGGCGCTGGGGCGGGCGGGCGCATGGTGGAGCGTTCGACCTTTCACGATGAACTGATGCGTGGGTGCGTCTGGTGTGGGAGGTCGGATGTTTTATCGTTTGTTCGTTCGTTCTGGCGTTGCGCGGCCGGTATTGCGCGCTGCCTCTTCCGCCGGATGTGAACCGACCCCTAGGGTGCTGTCCTTTTTGTATTTTTGACGTTTAATAAGTGCTACTTTGTAGCCTAAAGGCGGAAACATACTTACGTGTCGTGGCGTGGCGTGGCGCTTACTGTCGTGACGGTGTGTGTGCACATTAACGTGTCGTGGCGTGGCGCACTCTGGCGTTATTTCTGAACAGTATTTAACGAACCTTCGCAGCGTTTAAACATACATAATGTTTTCTTCTGATTCGGATAGTGATTTTGATGATGACCTTCAATAAATATCTCTTAGCAATGAAACTTCTTAAGAGCAAAAAAAAGAAAAGAAGATACTGGGTTCACCCTATTATTCATTAAAAAGTTTAGGTTAGATAAGAAACAATTTTATATGGTGGTTAAGTATTCTTGAATTTTCTAATTTTCCGGGCAACTTTCCATATTTTTTCTTTCATAAGAACCTTCTGACGCGCCACGAGCCACGCGCCGCTATAGAAACACATTTGCCTGTCGTGTCGTGTCGCGTCATAGCCCCCACCACCGCTCTGGCGCAATCGGTGGCGAGCAGTCGGCGCCACGGCAGGACGTGTCGCGACACGACACGACACTTAAGGCGGAAACATACTTACGTGTCGTGGCGTGGCGTGACGCGCCAGAAGCATATCGGTTTCATACATTTAATATGGTTAGAAACATACTTAAGTGTCGTGTCGTGTCGCGACACGTTCTGCCGTGGCGCCGACTGCTCGCCACCGATTGCGCCAGAGCGGTGGTGGGGGCTATGACGCGACACGACACGACAGGCAAATGTGTTTCTATAGCGGCGCGTGGCTCGTGGCGCGACAGAAGGTTCTTATGAAAGAAAAAATATGGAAAGTTGCCCGGAAAATTAGAAAATTCAAGAATACTTAACCACCATATAAAATTGTTTCTTATGTAACCTAAACTTTTTAATGAATAATAGGGTGAACCCAGTATCTTCTTTTCTTTTTTTTGCTCTTAAGAAGTTTCATTGCTAAGAGATATTTCAAATTATTTGATAGTGTACAGCTGTGTTTGAGGCGTTTGTCAAACAATCTACGTGTTTGTCGCGTTTGATGAAGTTTGATAAAAATCATGGAGGACGCTACGCCAAGTGACAAATTTGTTTGATATTTGGTTTGATCGTTTAAGCTATTGTTTGATGAAAACGTGAAGTTTGAACAACAAATCTGTCAAGCAAGTTTGTACGTTAACAGGGCGCTTTGAATTAAATAAATGATTTTGAATTTTGAATTTTATTTCTTAATTTACTATTACTTACTGCTGGCTACATTGAAGTACCTACATTAAATATTGTATTCCTACCTAAATCTTATATCTATACTTATAATAAATCTGTAGAGAGGTCAATTCTGTACATAAAATATATATTCAAAATAACTATCAGGGGGTGATTAGTGATCGATACTGATGCCAAAAATGCAATCAGTAAATTTTTTGTCTGTCTGTCTGTATGTTCCTTATAGAAACAAAAACTACTCGACGGATTTTAACGAAACTTGGTACCTACAAATATTCTTCATACTCCTGGGCAGGTTATAGTATACTTTTCATCACGCTACAATCAATAGGAGCAGAGCAGTGAAGGGAAATGTTGAGAAAACGTGAGAAGTTACTCCATTTTTTAAGCTTCCATCGCGTGTGCAGCCTTAATTGTTAAAGCTACATAGAAATCATGTATGACGGAAATGTTCTACATAAAATTATATAAAAAATATCCCACAACAGCATATGTCTATCTTTTATGGTTGACTCACAATAACACGTGTAACTCCCGATAGCTTAGTAGTTCGGAGCTTTCTGATTATATTTGTTTACTCTTACGTTTATAATACTCTCACTCATCCCTAATTAAAAAAAGTTAACATTATTACCTATTCAATAAAAAAGAATCATAGAAATCGGTATAGAAACAAACTATGTACTTAATCATGAACTACGCTAATAAGCCATCGCGCGTGAATACTGAATCATGCTGTAAGGATTATTTAAAAAAAAAACATTGATACGTTTCGTCATCCACGCGAACAAAGTCGCTGGCACAGCTAGTTTATAATAATACAATTCACGGGAATAAGCGCGTACATGCATAAATACCTTTTTTGGGGCTTGACGTTTCGACCGGGTTACACCGGCCGTGGTCGCAAGCAGACTGGAGATGGTGTCATCCTTCCGTGCACGAAGTTGATGATTTTTCATCTACCCCATGTTTTTCAAGTACCTACACACTGCACTGACTGTGTCCGTATTCTGATCACTATCCGACTTTGCAGAAAAGCGCGGCTGTGTTAAGCGAATCACTGGATACCACGATGCTGATAGTTTAAAGCCGTCTTCCCGATTGAAATTTGGATGTTTCTTGATTTCAATCGCTTCGCGCACTGCTCTCGGGTGAAAGTGGCGATCGGTGGAGAGGACTTGCGCGCGATGGAATTAAATCCAGTGACTTACGCCAGGCTGTAGTAAGTGTTCTGCAATTGCCGATTTAGACGTCTGACGGTTTTTTACAGCTGCGATATGTTCCTTGAGCCTTTCCGCGATCGTTCGCTTAGTTTGACCTATGTATGACTTACCGCAGCTGCAGTCGATTTTATAAACACCTGGTTGTTGTAGGGGTAGGACATCCTTCGGTGTGCCCACCAAGTTTTGTACCTTTGTCCAAGGAGTGTAGACAGTCGGGATGAAGACTTTTTTAAGTAAAGCTCCGATTTTGTCAGTAACTCCTCTGATGTAGGGCATGTAGGCTCGTTGTCTGTTAACGTCAGGATGCTCGACCCGCTTCGACTGCCGCTTCATATTTCCTTTCACCTGAAATCCATTCTTTTCGTAGAATCTCCTGAACATGTTCCAGCTCGCGCTCTAGGTGTTCAGGGTCACAGAGATCAAACGCTCTGTTCTTCAATGCTGTCATGACGGATTGCAGGTGTCTAGGGTGATGATGCGACGTGCTATGCAGGTATCTATCAGTGTGTGTAGGTTTCCGGTAAACACAGTATCCTAATGACCCATTTGTTCTCGCACTTATTTTGACGTCCAGGAAAGCTAGTGATCTGTCCCTCTCCATCTCACACGTGAATTTCACCTTAGGGTGGATGGAGTTTAGATGTTCTAGATATTGATCTACTTGTTGGCCCCCTCTGATGACGCAGAAGATGTCGTCTACGTATCTCTTCCACAACTTGATGGTTTTTGGCCCCAAGGCCAACGCTTCCTCTTCAAATGTTCCATCCAGAGATTAGCTAGTACAGGGGCTACTGGACTCCCCACGACACCATCAATCTGGAGGTAAGTAATGCTGGCCGCGGAAGAAAAAGTAATTGCCTTCTAAGCAGTGTTTAAGTAGATCAATATAATTGTGCGGCATCTCTTTATCACTCAGCTTGTCTTTGACTACGTCCAGACACTCGTTGATCGGAACGTTGGTAAATAATGACTCCACATCAAAACTTACCATTGTGTCTTCAGGTTCCAGTACTATGGTTCTGAACGAGATGTCGCGAGTCTTTCACGAAAGACGATGTTTTTCCCACAAGTGGCTGCAATACTGTCGCAACATGCTTCGCGAGGTCGTAAGTGGGGGACGCAATTTGACTTACGATAGGCCGCAGTGGCACGTTGGGCTTATGTATTTTTGGCAAGCCATATAATTTAGGGGGTTGGTGCGATTTTGATCTAAAAAGATTTAGGTACTCGTCTTCCGTGAATGCTTCGCGAGGTCGTAAGTGGGGGACGCAATTTGACTTACGATAGGCCGCAGTGGCACGTTGGGCTTATGTATTTTTGGCAAGCCATATAATTTAGGGGGTTGGTGCGATTTTGATCTAAAAAGATTTAGGTACTCGTCTTCCGTGAATAGGTCCTGGTGTTCTTGTATCAAAGATCGTATTTTACGTGTAACTCTGGCTGTGGGGTTGTACGCTACCGGTTTATAAACCTTATCGTCGCTTAACAACTCACGTATTTTATTTTCATAATCAGTAGTGTTCATTACTATGGTGGCGTTTTCCTTGTCGGCCTTAAGCACTAAAATATTCGGGTCACTCCTAATGTTTTTTAGCGCCTGACGCTCTTCCATAGCAATGTTGCTTGTCGGGGGCTTCGCTTTACGCAATATTACCGCGACGTCCTGTCTCACTGTTTCGGCATCACCGGGCGGTACTTTATTACGGATTAGCGTTTCCTCTACACTACTAATTATGCTTTCATACGGTATTCGTTTAGGTGTCAGCGCAAAGTTCATACCTTTAGCCAAGATGTTGACGGTAGGTTCATTTAAACTCGTGTCCGATAGATTAATGACAGTATCTTTAAGCTGTTCTTGTGCGTTTTTGTTTTTGAATAACGGTGTGAGCAGTGCTACCCACGAGCGAAAATTCTCGAATTGTATAACCGCCGTTATCCATTGAAGCTAGCTAGCCGTTGAAGTATTGTGCTTATTATCCTAATATTTTTGGTTATTTGATAAGCAGTACATTTAAAATTATTTCATACTTTTCAGTGAATCGGCTTTTCGAAGGTAGTTCTCTTTTTAAAAAAAAAAAGAAATTAAATAGTTATCATTTTTATTTCATTTTTTTTATTTAATACTATTTAGTGTTAGGTACTTTGTTTACTTACTTAAAATGGGTTTCGTCAAACGCGAGATAATCGCGTTCAAACATACATACATACAGGTCAATCTGAGAACCTCTTTTTTTCAAGTCGGTTAATTATAGAATACCAAAACCTTCTCCTTGGTCTAACAAACACTTATCTGAAAACTGAATCAAAATCGGTTCAGGCAAACGCGAGATAATCGCGTCCAAATATTCATGCATACAGGTAATTCTGAGAACGTCCCTTTTTTCAAGTTGGTTAAATAATTAATACTAAAATCTTCTCTTAGATCTAACAAACTATTTTCTGAAAACTGCATCAAAATCGGTTCAGCCAAACGCGGGATAATCGCGGACAAACATACAAACATACATACAGGTCAAACTGAGAACCTCTTTTTTTTTAAGTCGGTTAAAAATCGAAATTAGGTAGGATAGTGTAGCTCCTCTGGTTAAAATACTCGATACACTATATACCCTACTGATTACTTTTCTCTATGCTCGAATTGTATACAAACGTCAAATTGTTAATCGCTGTCATTCGCTGTCACTGTCAGATAAAAAACAACCTCTTCAGCAGGGCTCGTAATGTGGCTAAAGTCAGCCTCTCCACTCAACATTATTTTAATGACTAATAAAACAGATTGAGTGCACATTGCACACTTATCATGAATTAAGCCTTATCATAGTATATATAAATATCGGTGCATTCAAGCGAGATGGACATAACGCAAATGACCGCCAACATGTCACTGGCCAATTCCGGGTAAGTGCATTGTTTACTTTTTTTGAATTACATAAAAAAAGGAACTTTAATTCTTTAAGTACCTATTTCTATCTCTAAATATTTTATTGATTGACCTTTCTGCTATTACATTGTGTGCCATTTTTTCTAATATTTGTTTCATGATACGATCGTTAAATTTAATTTAGTCTTTAGACTTAAAAACTTAACTGTTCTTGTATATTTGAGTATGTAGTTACATTCCTATTTAAGAGAGGGGTCCTAACACAGGTACTACTCATACTGTAAATATTAGGAAACTAATGGATTAAAATTTCTTATCATTATAGAATTAGACTTAATTGCACTCAAAGATAACTTGCTAAACTTGGCATTCACTGCACTTAAGCTTTTGATATGAAATAAAAATAATTGTATTTTCCTCAGAAACTCCAATGATACACATAAACGCACAGACTACATAGGCTGGCAGGAGTATTTTATGGGGTTGGCATTATTGACAGCTCAACGTAGCAAGGATGCAAGGCTACAAGTTGGTGCTTGTATTGTTAATGATGACAAAAAAATTGTAAGCCTTGGGTAAGTCTATTACATACATACCATATTCTGCATGACTTGTTATTTAAAGCACTTACCTCACTAAATCATTAAAAAAATCTACAGCCAGCGTCAAAATGAAGGGACCAAATCTCCAATGACTGCATACATTTAAAAAAAAATATACCATTAATCTACTATTTCCTACCTATGCTATAATATATACATGTTTTAACAAAATGCTTAGTCCAAACTGATAGACAACTCCCTGGAATGTTATACCTACTTAGTGTTATAATACCTTTATACTACCTTAAAATTATTGAATTTGGCTGCCTGAAACATATATTGTTTTACAGAAATTACATGTGGCAGTGCTGGCTTACACAACCGAAAATACGTGCCGTATTTTCTGTTAGATATGTACCAAGCCAAATTTTTTTCAATCAATAAAATACACTTAACTTTTCAGATACAATGGAATGCCTTTGGGACGTGATGATATATTCCCATGGAATGCAGACACGAAATTATATGGTATGTTATCAGCATGATGATTTATTTTTACCACATCATATACCTACTACAGTTTACAAGTTTCTTAGGTTCCGTGCACACAGACTACTTAAAGTATTTCAACTACTTCATGCACTGGCTGCATTTTGTGTATTTTTACTACAAATACGTAAAGTGTGTGCTGAAAGAGGCCTGTTATGGAGTAAAATGGAACTAACTATGTGTATCATGATAACACTAAAATGATTCTATAAAATCATGAAGAACGCATCTAAAAATATAACATTCTAACATAATGTTATATGCATCCAGATTTTACAGTCACTATAACTACGGTGTACAGATCTGCCAAATACGCAGCTCGCAAACGGTCGGACACTGAAACCCACCCTTTCAGTGTTTTAAACTTAAAAGGAAAGCAACGCCCTCAATCCACGACGGCTCTCTTCCGGCACAGAATCAAACCATACACTATTTTCATTTCAATTTTATTAAATCATCATCTGCCTAGCCATTTTCCAAAACTATGTTGGGGTCGGCTACCAATCTTACCAGATTCAGCTGAATACCGTAATTTTTTATTTACCTCCACAACCCAGTTTACTTGTTAACATAGTATGCCATAGTGAGACTGCAAAGTGCAATGGTTGTCAGAATTGACTTAACAACTGCCATAGATAAGTATGACATTATTTACTCTCGGTTAAGAGCAATGTATGTGATGTTGTCCGCATTTATTAAGTATCAATTAGATTATTACTTAATGCATTTGATTGTTTTGCAGTTTCATAACCACATGCTGTAACATTAAATACATAAATGCGTTCTTTTGTTTTTTACTCTTTTTCAAAAGAGGCTTTTGTCCACAAGGACACGCCAGCCTCATCGTATGCGTTATTCATTTTAGTGTTTTCAAAAAGTCTATAGACAACATAAGCCTAGTGAGAGGCAATGATTTTCATTTATGAAAGAAAACCCCGTGTCAGGTCTGGCTTTATTCTGTATAGTTTCAATTTCAGTATAATTGATCAAAATCCACCTCAAAGAAATGGTGGCTAATTTTTAACCAGTTTTATTTTGTCCAACCAAAGAGTGAAACAATAATTGATAGCTCATTGGGTTGTAATTACATTAAGGCTGCTACACACAGTGCCGGCGGCAATACGAGCCGCCGGCACAAGCCGCGCAAAGCCGCCAAGCATCATTCATATTTACACAGACGTCACACAAACAAACCGCAGTAGTGGTGACTACCGCTCGAATGCCAGGAATGAAATGACGCCGGCAAGCCGCGTAACCCGGCGGCACCCGGCGGCTTTGAATGCCGCCGGCACTGTGTGTAGGAGCCATTACACAGCTTCTCCAACCTGACAAAGTTACATTTTCCCAATAACTGTATATTTTAAAACCATTAAAATGTTTTTTTTTTTTTTAGTATGCCATGCTGAAATGAATGCAATTCTAAACACAACCGCTGCTGATTTGAAAGGCTGTACCATATATATAACCATGTTTCCATGTAATGAATGCGCAAAGTTGATCATTCAGTCTGGAATAAAGAAAATTATTTACTTGTCTGATAAGAAACCCAAAAAGCCAAAATATATAGCATCTAAAACCATATTGGAAGAAATCAACTTTGATATCGAGTATGTACATATTTATTATTCATGCACGCAATTGGCTACTAGACAGTTGACGAAAAAATATTAAAAAAAAAATGTACTTTGGCCATTTTATGCCACTTACAATCCAGCCGGCGTCAATCGGCCGATTTTTCACACTTATGCTAGGCGCTGGGCTTTTAGCGAAAAGAAAACACATTAAATCATTATCTTTGTGTATGAACTATTATGTTATAATGTTTCATTGTCCTGTCAAGTAGCCAATTCCCGATTCATCATTATATTGTGCACTGTTTACATGTTATTATTATACGGTCTGCACTTGTCTCGCTATATCTTTGATGATAGATAATACAATTAAAAATAATCATGATGCTGGAAAGCTCAAGACAAAAGTGCGTGGAGAAGGAAGAGGGAGGCCTTTGCCCTGTAGTGGGACAACACGGGCTTAGAAGATAGATGGAAGGATCATCATCACTCTTTTGACCTAGCAGTGGGACAATAAAAGCTTAATTTAATAATAATCCAGAGTATACTTTTATTGACACCAAGATTATATTTAATAACACCTAATTAGTGTTCATGCAATGGTTGGAGGTAAAGAAGAATTCAAATTGTTGCTTGTCTGGGGAGGCCTTTGTCTACTAGTGCGCTGTGCGACAGTATGGGCAAGAAGTGCTTATAAATATTTATTATTTAATTTAATTATCTTCTTTTTTTAGGCAGTATGAACCGATACGTGAACGCATTGAGATCGACTTCACTGGAAACAGTTAACAGAAATGAAGCCCAATTTTTAAATAATTGTATTTTGTATATACATTAAGAATTTTGAATACAAATGTATGCTATGTCATAGCACGTGATACCAGATTTTATAGTTTAATAAGATTGACATGTTTCATAAGGAATTTTACGAAGTTATGTAATAGAAACAGAAATATAAATAAATTTTGTAAAATAAAATTTTATTACTTTATGTACAAGATGACGGGTACAGATACTCCGATCACACAACTTGAATACAATAAATCAACATGGCGATTTACAAGTAAATTAATTGAACATATTTTGTGTAAAGTAAACATTTGACAATATCCACTGATAACACCTGTGAAAAGTTGAGAAATATCATTTTTATACAGGACAATTCAGCCACCTACATCCCGTGTAGGTTTAACATCAGCTTATTGACAATTAGGAAGAAACAGCTTCCTTTTATGAGAAATGTCTTTCGCTCAGTGGATGCTGACCACATATTAACCGTTCGAGTATGCTTATGACACAGTAGTGTGCATTCATTTGTTACAATTTGGAGTTTTCAATTATATAATTATTGTCCAAACTTTACACATATCTACAAAAAATTAAATAAACGAAATCAACGAAATTGTTATACATTTGAGTCCATGTTCACCATCCGTACTTTTTCATATTAAACCCTAGCGCCCCATGCAGTCATTAAGTTTCAAGTCAGCAAAGACCTCAGAACTAACAATATGGTACAATACAAACTTAAAAGTAAGAATTATTTACAAGCGTACCCTCAGAGCAAGGGGCGAACCGCGACCATTGCTTCACTTGCCACACAACATATATTTTTACACATTAAAATCCAGTCATTGTTTGAAGTAATTTATCCTAATCATTATTCTGTTACGTGAATATTGTTGAACACTTGAGGCCACATCATGTTAATTTTACAGAGGGAGCCAAATTAAAAGTTTAAAACAATTTTAGACCGAGTGCTTATGATATTGGTATTCAAAACTTTACACTAATTTAAGATTTTATTGTACAAATAGCTGTGAGATGCCATTACAACATGGCGGTTAGAGGATCACAGGACTAGACATACTGTTTACATTAATAATTCGTCATAAGACTCTACATGAAGCATCGCTTGTTATTAATAAGTATTTCAACGTTATATTCATAATGGCTAAGTTTCGTACAAAAAGTTACATAACAGTCACTGTTGAATCAATCTCACTTATCTATTCATTTATTCGAAAATTTGAACAAAAAAAAACAATTTGAATAGACAGAAATTGTCTTAACTAAGTTTGTATGAAAACATAAACATAGTAACTTCTTCAAACGAGGACACTCGCCTAACAGGTTAGTGTGAAATAAAAAAGCAGTTTGGTTATGAGAAAACGTTACATGAGAAACAAAGCCTTACAAACTAAAAACATTAAGGAACATATTGTCACACTTATATTTCCAATTGAGAAACTCAGTTGGGATTTAAACATATTATACTATTTTTCATTATTTGACCCAAACAGTTTGTTGGAAATAATTTATTATTTAAAATTCTAGAAGTCAAATAGTAGTTAAGTATGCTCGATCGCCGCTAAATTCTTTATAAAACGCATTAAGAAATTGGATCAAGCTCCAGTTGAGGTTTCGCACATTCGTAAGCACCGTACACGCCGCATTTACAGATGGCTTCGCACATACCGTCATATACAAAACTGTAGTACCTCTATAGGCACGATTGCCAGGCAGAGTCTCGAAGTAATCATGCCCTTATTATTTCGGATACTTGCCACGTTTAGCGAGATTCGGCGCGTGGAATGCTGACAAATTACGACCATAGTAAGAGTCAAGTATTATTCCCTTCAAGGCACCCCTATATTAATGCTTACTTCACATAGCGACGAAACTTATGTCGCATTCACATGTCAGATAAATTTGAAACCTTGCATATGGATGGAACCTAGTGTCAAATGTTACTTGATTCATAACAGCACAGGTATTATTTAATTTTGTAACCTAGCGTTCTCCTGTAAGGTTTCATGTGTAACCAACATAGTTTAAAGTTACCTGGATACTAAGATAGTGAATAACCGAAGAGATAATGCATTTTATTTCTATAATAGGGTAGATGACTAGGTATGAAAAGTCAAAATTTATTTAGTCCGCCATTTAGATAATCAAAATATAATAGACACGTATTTTTTCTTTTCTCAAATAAATTACAAAATACGAAGATAAACCGCTGTAAAGTTCAGGAGTGGGGGCTTGTGACGTCACGGCTAGGTACAATTTGTACTCAAACGTGACGTCACGCAAGAATTGTACTCGCTGTATCTTCGTAATTCTTTGTTTACGGGACTAACAAAAAATACGTATCTAATATTTTGTTTCTTATCTAAAAGATGGACATAAAAATAAAAATTAGTCATCATCCCTATTCCGATCTTTGACTTGACGGAAATAAATTAAAATTGTATACGTTATTTGAGATTGCGCACTTTGCGATTAGCTAACAGTATACATAGAATTTAAATTTATTTAGGAGTGTTGAATTTAGCATAAATGTCTTGACAGAATTATATTTCGGGATTAAAAATCATCCCCTTAACAGCCTAATAAAGATCTTTCTATAAAAAAACAATTTATAGAATACTTCTAAAATATGTAAAAGGGACATAGATTATGGCTCGTAATTTTGCTGAAAATTACAGTAAAACAGAATTTGCAATAATTTGTAAATTACATACAAACATCGTACGAATCTGAGTATCGTTAAAACCAAAACTGGGGAAATTCTTTGTGACATTAATTAGTTGATATAAAGCAATATGGACCTAAACCCAGTATTACCATAATGGTATTTCCTAAGTTTATAAGATAATGTAAATATGAATTACAAATATTTTTCTGTTATTCAGAAATCGCTAAAGTAGAAAACATTCGTAAATCGATTGCCCAAAATAGATTAGGTATTTTCAATAAAATCAATTTTGTCTTAATAAGAAAGATTTAATTATCTGTATTAAATACATAGAAAGTCTAAACTAAACTAGTCCAAATTTTAATCCTAATGAATACAATCTTGAAATGTAATACAAAATTGATTTCATCGAAACAGTTTAGATTTAGTCACTCAATGGGCGCTTACACACCTGTTAATAACAATTCGAACATTAAAAACAGTCAGTATTTATAACACTACTATTGTGTAATATAAGATCTGTATGTCTATTCTGTAAATAATTTCGGTATCGAGCTTCACCTGAGTGACAATAAAGCTCACTTCAAAAGTGAACCCAATTGGCCTTGATTTAGAATTCAAATTCGAGAATACGTATTTGACATCTCACCGCGGATTCCGCTGTCGAGACATGAAAATAATGTTACAGAATAGCACTACAGGATAAAAGGTTCTAACGAGATTGTACACCAACATTCGGCACGATATTTAGGTAAAGGGAAACCATCATTTCGCTGAAAATGAACACATTCCAAGTAATTACGTTCGGATTAATTAATTACACTATTATTGCTTATAACCCCGCACCTTAGTTCATAGAAATTATTAAGCGTTTAAATTTGTGGACTTATATCATAATTATTGGGATAGACCTGAGGCCTCGCCGGCCCCTACAAAACTATGCTCTCCATGTTTCTGGTGATAAGTAAACTCGAAGCACTTTTTTGCATAAAAATAGACTGTTTATTAAAACCTACAATTATGACGTGAGGCGAAATCGTTCATTTTCAGCGAAATAGTAGAGCTAACCAGCAGACTTATTTTTATACGAGAAATGGTTGACGTTGGTATTAGGGTGTTTCGAGAGGGAAACGTTGTAGTAGGTTGTGAGAGAGGTGGCGGAGGCTGAAGGGCGGTCAGTTGTCGGCGGCGTCGAGCGCGGCGGCGGGCTCGGGCGCCGCGGGCTTGAAGGCCAGCGCGTACGGGAACTTGCTGCGGCACGCCTCCATGTACTGCTCCAGCTCCTTCTCGCACGGACCGAAGTCGCCTTCCCGCAGGCTCTCTAGCACGTCTACGCAGCCCTGCAAATAATCATTTGATACATGAGACACGTCACAGGAGCGGCTCGTGGCTAAGTGTAAGCCGCAGGGTTTGCCCGATAATACAGGCTAAACCGCGCTCACCGCGGATGGGAAGTCCGCCGCGGAAAGCACGTTAAGCCGTAGGTCCCGACTGTCATAATTATGATGATCTTTGGTCAATTCTGACAACTAGTCTTACTATGTGATACTGTGTTACCCAGTAAAATAGGTTGTGAAGGTCAGATAGGCAGTCGCTCCATCTAAAATATTCAAGTATTCAGCTGAATCCGGTAAGACTGGAAGCCGACCCCCACAGAGTTGGTAAAAGGCTCAGCAGATGATGATGACATGGGACACGTCACAACTTACTTATTATACGAGAATTTGTTTAACAGAACAGTTCGTGCACCCCGTGCCTGCGCTCGTGTGTAGTGACGGCGTACCTGTATGGAGAGGTCGGGGTAGTGTAGCGCGGTGGCGAGCTGCAGCGCGGCGGCGGTGCGCGCGTGCCTGCGTGTGTAGTGACGGCGTACCTGTATGGAGAGGTCGGGGTAGTGTAGCGCGGTGGCGAGCTGCAGCGCGGCGGCGGTGCGCGCGTGCCTGCGTGTGTAGTGACGGCGTACCTGTATGGAGAGGTCGGGGTAGTGTAGCGCGGTGGCGAGCTGCAGCGCGGCGGCGGTGCGCGCGTGCCTGCGTGTGTAGTGACGGCGTACCTGTATGGAGAGGTCGGGGTAGTGTAGCGCGGTGGCGAGCTGCAGCGCGGCGGCGGTGCGCGCGTGCCTGCGTGTGTAGTGACGGCGTACCTGTATGGAGAGGTCGGGGTAGTGTAGCGCGGTGGCGAGCTGCAGCGCGGCGGCGGTGCGCGCGTGCCTGCGTGTGTAGTGACGGCGTACCTGTATGGAGAGGTCGGGGTAGTGTAGCGCGGTGGCGAGCTGCAGCGCGGCGGCGGTGCGCGCGTGCCTGCGTGTGTAGTGACGGCGTACCTGTATGGAGAGGTCGGGGTAGTGTAGCGCGGTGGCGAGCTGCAGCGCGGCGGCGGTGCGCGCGTGCCTGCGTGTGTAGTGACGGCGTACCTGTATGGAGAGGTCGGGGTAGTGTAGCGCGGTGGCGAGCTGCAGCGCGGCGGCGGTGCGCGCGTGCCTGCGTGTGTAGTGACGGCGTACCTGTATGGAGAGGTCGGGGTAGTGTAGCGCGGTGGCGAGCTGCAGCGCGGCGGCGGTGCGCGCGTGCCTGCGTGTGTAGTGACGGCGTACCTGTATGGAGAGGTCGGGGTAGTGTAGCGCGGTGGCGAGCTGCAGCGCGGCGGCGGTGCGCGCGTGCCTGCGTGTGTAGTGACGGCGTACCTGTATGGAGAGGTCGGGGTAGTGTAGCGCGGTGGCGAGCTGCAGCGCGGCGGCGGTGCGCGCGTGCCTGCGTGTGTAGTGACGGCGTACCTGTATGGAGAGGTCGGGGTAGTGTAGCGCGGTGGCGAGCTGCAGCGCGGCGGCGGTGCGCGCGTGCCTGCGTGTGTAGTGACGGCGTACCTGTATGGAGAGGTCGGGGTAGTGTAGCGCGGTGGCGAGCTGCAGCGCGGCGGCGGTGCGCGCGTGCCTGCGTGTGTAGTGACGGCGTACCTGTATGGAGAGGTCGGGGTAGTGTAGCGCGGTGGCGAGCTGCAGCGCGGCGGCGGTGCGCGCGTGCCTGCGTGTGTAGTGACGGCGTACCTGTATGGAGAGGTCGGGGTAGTGTAGCGCGGTGGCGAGCTGCAGCGCGGCGGCGGTGCGCGCGTGCCTGCGTGTGTAGTGACGGCGTACCTGTATGGAGAGGTCGGGGTAGTGTAGCGCGGTGGCGAGCTGCAGCGCGGCGGCGGTGCGCGCGTGCCTGCGTGTGTAGTGACGGCGTACCTGTATGGAGAGGTCGGGGTAGTGTAGCGCGGTGGCGAGCTGCAGCGCGGCGGCGGTGCGCGCGTGCCTGCGTGTGTAGTGACGGCGTACCTGTATGGAGAGGTCGGGGTAGTGTAGCGCGGTGGCGAGCTGCAGCGCGGCGGCGGTGCGCGCGTGCCTGCGTGTGTAGTGACGGCGTACCTGTATGGAGAGGTCGGGGTAGTGTAGCGCGGTGGCGAGCTGCAGCGCGGCGGCGGTGCGCGCGTGCCTGCGTGTGTAGTGACGGCGTACCTGTATGGAGAGGTCGGGGTAGTGTAGCGCGGTGGCGAGCTGCAGCGCGGCGGCGGTGCGCGCGTGCCTGCGTGTGTAGTGACGGCGTACCTGTATGGAGAGGTCGGGGTAGTGTAGCGCGGTGGCGAGCTGCAGCGCGGCGGCGGTGCGCGCGTGCCTGCGTGTGTAGTGACGGCGTACCTGTATGGAGAGGTCGGGGTAGTGTAGCGCGGTGGCGAGCTGCAGCGCGGCGGCGGTGCGCGCGTGCCTGCGTGTGTAGTGACGGCGTACCTGTATGGAGAGGTCGGGGTAGTGTAGCGCGGTGGCGAGCTGCAGCGCGGCGGCGGTGCGCGCGTGCCTGCGTGTGTAGTGACGGCGTACCTGTATGGAGAGGTCGGGGTAGTGTAGCGCGGTGGCGAGCTGCAGCGCGGCGGCGGTGCGCGCGTGCCTGCGTGTGTAGTGACGGCGTACCTGTATGGAGAGGTCGGGGTAGTGTAGCGCGGTGGCGAGCTGCAGCGCGGCGGCGGTGCGCGCGGGCTGCAGGCGGCACAATGCGCGCGCACCCCATAGGGCGCCGGCCTGCGACGCGCCCGCCGACGCCGACATGAACTCTTCCGCCATCTGCTCTGCGCTGCGACCGCGGACCATCTGCATGAAGGTAATTAAGGTAAGAAAGTAATAACACACTAGATGACACAAAATATAAGCTCCCTTTTGCGTCGGGGGTCAAAACTGATGAAGACAATGGCATACGGGTTCGATCTCCTTGTTGATGACGGCGGCCACGGACGCGTTCAGGCCGGCGAGGTTGTCGTCCAGCCACCGCTGGAACCGCAACAGGCAGTCGTGCAGGTGGTGGTGCGAGCTGTCCAACCGGAAGGCGCGTTTTATGCTCTGCAGCATCAGCAGGGGCTTGTCTAGAATACACATTTCAAATATTTAAGCGTTTTCATCTTGATAGATTGAATTGCAGTTTTTTAGAGCAAAGGATTAACATTTTTATTTGTTTTATCCAACATGTTAAGTCAACAATAATTTAACTGGTTTGAATCGTTCTAACTTATCATTGTAACGGTGGTCACTACCACAGACAATTCATTTTATTATAGTGGTAACCGTTTTGTTTATATTTTTGATCTTCAATTTTATCTCAGGGTATAGTCGTAAACTAATCTTGCGGCTAGGGATTTCGGTTTTGTGTAACACCAAGGGGGAGAGGGTTAAAAAGTTGTTAAAAGCCTGGCGTAATTAATGTACAAGCCGCTAGAAAAATGTTGTATGCAATTATACTAAAGATAGCCAATGTCGAACTCATTAAAGCTATTAATTTCTTTAAAAATATATACATTTAGTTATATAGTAATGAAGATTATAAGATTTGTGCCTACTTATATGTATGTGTGGATCGTGCAGATTCCTCTTACCTTTTCTATAGTAAATTTCGAAGGCCATTAAATGTGTGTCTATCCTATCAGCGGCGAGCGTTCTTAATGGTTGTAGGAACTTGATAGCTTGTTCTAGAGGATCATCGGCCTGTAAAATAAATTAATTACACATAATAATATATAAATTGCATTATTAAGTATAGTAATCCCGCAGAAACGCAATGGATACCTAATCATAAAAATAATTTAATTATCCAAAATGGCGGCGATGTGGTTCGCCACCCATCACGTCTCGTTTTTCGCGGGGGCGAAAAGTGGCCCACGAAGAGCCGCTTCGCTACGTTGAATGTAAGAGGAGGAATGGATGGTAAGGTGGATGAAGTATGTCAGATGATGGATGTTGAGACAAAAATTAAGAAAGGTATGCTGAGATGGTTTGACTATGCCGAGAGAATGAATGAAGAACGATTGACGAAAAAAGTGTATAAGGCGAGTGTGAATGAAAAAGGCCAGGTCAAGAGTAAGTACCATAAACCGAACAGCATGTATGAAGGGAATAATGAAAGTGGACAAAGCGAAACAAGTGTGTAAGGGTCATAGCAAGTGGAAAGAACTGGTCTCTGCCTACCCCTACAGGGAAAGAGGCGTGATTAAATGTATGTATGTATGTATGTAAGTATATATAAATTTACAAGATTAATATTAATCATCGAGTACCTAGCACTCGATAATTTGATAAATAAAATTTTCTTTATTATAACTAATTATAATTTGTATTTCTTAAGCCGTTCGTACACGAGGCAACACATGTTTTCGATACGCGACCATTTTAGTCTTCCAGCAATGGCCGCCAAACCATATGATAAGAAGTTTCATCAGGGACGCATCGTTGTAGACTAAGGTCGTTGGGTATGTTGCGACTTGCGTCCTCTCGTGTGCGAAGGACCTAAATTGCTAACGACAGCGTCACGACATACGCACATGTCGTGCCGTGACTTGCAGCACCAACTATCTCACATGTCACTGTCACTGGCGGTACTGCGGCGCTTATAATCGTACAAGATAATTAGGTATGTTACTTTGACAGCTTAGTAGGTGTGCACCAAGGTATATCGTTTAATATTGTTGAGGTTTTCTAAAAACAACCCGTAACTGATTTGGGAATATAATGTTGATCTTCTTTCCATGTTATTGTTATTTCATCAGCCATTGCCTGAGCGGTGACTGAGCTCTTAAAGTCAGACTGATTGAACCGTCTAATCAAAACGCTGCTACGTGGTAACGTGTAGTGCGCTGTCTCGCTTTCACAACAACAGTCCAGCTTTAAGAGCTCGTCGTACACAAAATTGAAGTGTTCTTTTAGTAGCTTAAGGGAAACACAGACGGCTGAGCATACTTTTTTCTTGTTTTACCTTTTACATACTGCAATAACTTGGGGTTTACAGTAAGTAAATCTCATGGTTTCAATCAAGTTATTCTGCATGCCATGTGCCGTGGCTAACCCCTGAGCACTGGTCACGATTTTCTTTTACACGCCATGTATCAAACAATACCACACGTCAGTGCCGCTACCTTGATAACTGTGTGTCAAGTAGTAAAAAATGTTTTTAGCACTGAACTTGATTTTATAGCCTTAAGAAGTGACTATACCTAGGCTGACTACTCGGATACATAGTTGCTCTGCATTATGTGGGTTCAATTCCTATTAAGAACAAAGATATCCAGTACTCGTTGCAAGTCTGAATATTTTTCATGAATGAGATTATCCTCGACTTCAAAATACCAGCTGGTTTGTTTTTCCTTAACAGTATCTAATGATTAAGCGGATTTTATTTTAACCAAGGCCCAATTGAAAACTCTCTTTTAGCTTATTAGGGTGCGTCCAGATCTGACGAACGCCCACCGAACGAGCATTACACGAACAGCTCGCAATGTAAATAACTATGAGACATGAAGCTCGTAAAATTTGTAAAATGTACTGTTATACGAGTTTTCGTATGGTTCCCATTTTTGCAGATATTCCGCGAAGTAGGGACGGCTATTTCGGGCATTTTCTGAGAATGCTGATTTTGTTAGAAATGCAATACATCCGCCATTAGTTACATGTCATAACAACGTATCCGATAAACTGGCTAGCAGTTTACCTGCTAGTAACAGACGTTTACGGGAAGAAGAATTAAAGGCAAATCATGGACATCATTCTCAACAACAGAGATACGTAAGAAAAAAAATCCACATTGAAATTATTTATCAGATATAAACCCTGATAACAAATTATCCTTTTAGGCAAAAGATAGAAAAAGGTCTGCTCTTGACCTTTCACAAGGGTTGTAGGTTAAACCACAAATATTTTATTTTGTTGCGGGCCCGAATACTTGTTTCGATTTATATCTGAAATAAAATGCTGAATCTTTTCGATCAGGTAAACCATCTGAACTACACATGATCAACTATAATAAAGGGGAAGAATGGGTCTTGTTGGGGCATTCAGATAATAAGCATGGTCACCGACATCAGAGACTTCCTATCCAGCTTCTAAAGTTGGGCATTTTAAAGATATGTTAATAAATTGGGCATTTACAAAAATTTTAAACAAGTTAGCTCCTAAAACGGCAAATAATAGTTTTGTACCACGCCATGTGGCCGACTAGCAAGAAGTGAATGCTCTCCTTTACTACCAAATATAATGTTGTTACTTTATTGTAGTTATAAATAAAGAATGTTGAGATTATTTAGGTAACTCACCCTAGCTAGTTTGTCAGGTATGAGCTCGTCTAATTGTGGTGCTTCGGGGTCGCCCTGCTCCTGTTGTTGACGCGCCTTATGATGCTGCTCGCGTTTCACCTGTACACAAGTTACTATAGAAATATTCTACATAAATTGTACTCGACTGGTGGAGAATAAGCATTCTCTTCCAAGCATTAAATCCGTCTACATTCCGTCTACACACGTCTATGTATATTACCGATGTCAAGAATTTGAATAGTATATAAATAATTAAATAAATGCGGACAACATCACATACATTGCTCTGAACCCAAAGTAATTAGCTAAAGCACTTGCGTTATGGAATTCAGGAACAACGAAGGTACCACAAACAACCCAGACCCGAGGCAATGCAGAAAACTTGGTTTCTACATTGACCCGTCCGGGGATCGAACCCGGGACCTCAGAGCTAGCGACACCTTGAAAACCGGTGCGTACGCCACTCGACCACGGAGGTCGTCATATACGCTTAGTATTATTGTCTAGCTAGGCCATGCAGAGGAACAGTCGCAAGCTATTGCTACTTCCTGTCATACCTTAGTTCAACTGCTGCAAGGGCCCAATTAATATTTTGACCTACCTGTACCTGAGCTTGTAATGCGCTTTCTTGTTCAGCTTTACGTTTCGCTTTCCTTTGTTTATTCCTAAGCTTCTTCAACTCCGATGGCGCCAAGTTCTCTGTTAACAAAGATAAATATATTTAAATATACATCATATTCACGTATAGTCTACTTGTCTATTATTTACTTTTCTAACCCAATTTGTTCCTTTTTTCTATATGTATAATTAATTGTGTATATTATTGTAAATACCCTATTCTAGTAGAAAGAGAGCTATAAACGGAACATTGGAACTAGTTTGAAACTAAGGTTAGAAAGTAGCCATTTTTAGTTCTACAAGACAATTTAGTATTAATAAACAGTGCATATATTAAGACAGTGCCTTTTCTTGAAATCTATACGACAAATCCAGATAAAACAGTAAGAGGTGTTTGTAGTTATTTTTTTTTTTAGACGACTATAACCGACATTTGCATGTCGTATAATCGCGGGACTGACAAGCGTAATCGATAATGACCGTTGTATTTAATTTTATTAATGGTGACCCATGCAATCCAAACATGGCCGCAAAAGTGATTTGTATGAAGTATGCAAAGGTTAACTAACAGAATATATTTAGTTTTTACACGCAAGCGTAGAGATTAAATTAAATTGCATGATTTGCTTAAGACATTTCTAAATAGTCATTTTAACGTAGACCTCCTAATAAAAAGGTACAAGGACGTAGAATTTTGCCAAAGCAGAAAAGACAATGTCCAAATAGGCCCTGTGCAATAAAGAGTATCTGAATACACGATAATTAATGGTCTATTTTATTATATAAGTTGCAAATACTTCTTTAACACGGACTAGCTGTTTGCCAAAATGTACATTTAATAGTATTTTACGCGACTAATGACATTAGTAGTCGCCTAATGTCATGTCGTGTCGATAGTGAATTAGGGATGACCAATATATAATCGATCGATTGAATTTTTTATCGATCGATTGTGTTTTTTTTCTAAACTTAAGTGTATTTTAAAAAACCTAATAAGAATGCTTTATGAATGCGGTCATACTCGATTTTAAATAGGTAGTTAAAATAATATTATGCAGTGAACAAAACCTATTTATTTCTCTATAATCATTATTCAGGGTTTTCTTATGATCGTTTAGAAAAGTGTGTGGTCTAATATCTAAATGATTATTTACAACAATAAATACAAAAGTAATCTCCTTTTGAGCTTCATTAAATAAAAAAAAAAACATTTTTACTAAATACATTACAATAAAACTAATTAAAAAAATATATAATGTGCAAATGCTATTGTGTATTATTATTATTACAAGTATAGAAGAGTATTATTATAAGTAAATAAAAAACTCGTGGATGTAGCGGGAATTCGTTGGATGTGAGATGCGTGGCACTGGATTTCATTTGATGGAAATTATCATGAGGATGATGAAAGGGTGTCAGCTGAAGGCCTACCTATACTATCTAAGATTAAAAATATGTCACTAAAAATAAACAAATAAAAAACTTTTTTGCAAAAAAAAAAACCGACTTCAAAAATCGATAAAAGCACTAAAAAGTTAAAAATAATTCTATAACCTACCTATATTAATAAACCTAACCTAAACTACGATTAACCTATAATACAATTTAACAATTTTTGGAGTCGGTGCCAAGCTAAGTAATGAAACGACTGGTAATTCCTGAGTACCTATGTTGATGTGTATTGTGTTTGTAAAAATAGGTATATTATGAATATGGTTAAGTGTAAACGTTAGTATCTTAAGTATTTTTGTTGTTTTCCGATTAGAATTAATATTTAGAAGCTGTGAGATTTATGTTTTATTTTTTCTGCTCTTAGTCTGTAGGTATTAGTGATTTAAGTTTTGCATATTGCTTGGCCCCGACTCCAAAAAATTGTTAAATTGTATTATAGGTTAATCGTAGTTTAGGTTAGGTTTATTAATATAGGTAGGTTATAGAATTATTTTTAACTTTTTAGTGCTTTTATCGATTTTTGAAGTCGGTTTTTTTTTTTTTGCAAAAAAGTTTTTTATTTGTTTATTTTTAGTGACATATTTTTAATCTTAGATAGTATAGGTAGGCCTTCAGCTGACACCCTTTCATCATCCTCATGATAATTTCCATCAAATGAAATCCAGTGCCACGCATCTCACATCCAACGAATTCCCGCTACATCCACGAGGTCATCTTGGCTTCATCATCAGATCTGGTAGTAGAATGGTTCTTATTGAACGCAAATGCTTCACTTGTTGTAGAAAATACCAAAATCGCTGTACGTTTTCCTATAAAATTTGAAGAGTTCCCTCGATTTCGCCTAGATTCCATCATCAGATCCCGACTTGGTGACTATGGGACCATTTGGGAAGTATACCCTTTCCAACAAAGAAAAAATATTTCAAATCGGTTGGAAAGCAACGGAGTTATGCGCGAACAAACATAAAAAAAAAAAAAAACATACAAACATCCGAATTGAGAACCTCCTCCTTTTTTTTAAAGTCGGTTAACAAAAGACACACGTGATACTTATAATGTTATGACATAAGTTGATGTAAGTTTGTAACGTATGACCATAGTAAATCTTAGAAAATATCGATTAATGGTGTCGCATTTGCATCCCTAGTTTTGACGTGACCATAGTTACGTCATTACTCATTGTCTGTTATGGTTAAATTATAACCTCAAAATCTGATTCTTTGTTTTAAATATATCTATTCTACAGCTAGTCCGCTATAAAAATAAGATCGTATAGGAGTTTACTAATGATAGAGAATACAATGGGTACATATTAGAATATCGAAAATTAAAATATCTACGGTTAACATATCGACGTTCAAAACATCGAAAATGTGAATATCGAGTATATCATAATATCGATAATTGTTATACCTAAGCTCAAAAAGTCGAAAATTGAAATGCCGACTGATGAAAATATCTAATGATTAAAAATATCGATACTCATTATACCTAAGTTCAAAATGTCAACATTCAATTCATCGAAGTTCATTATATTTATTTTTAAAATACCTACTCGTTAAAATATCGAATAAATTTTAATTATGTGGTATTATGAGAGTACAGATTCAGTATGTTGTGTTATAAAAGTTTGTGACAGAACCGAATCGCTGCAAAACCGACCCCACGTAGTCTTGTCTGCCCTACCCCTAGAGTGTAATTTAGAGTCGCGTAGGCGCGGAGGGGCGAGGCGGCCCGCGGGCTGAGGAGCAAGCGGCTGCGAGCGAGCCGCCGCGGCTGAGGCTGGCCGGTGATGCCGGCCAGCGAGCCGAAGCTGCGGTGGTGAGCGAAAGCCGTTTGCGACGATTAGCACGCGTGGGACCGCCGGAGGCCCGCAGCGCC
The DNA here is from genome assembly GCA_905475315.1 of Autographa pulchrina. NCBI lineage: Eukaryota > Metazoa > Arthropoda > Insecta > Lepidoptera > Noctuidae > Autographa > Autographa pulchrina. The sequence continues at coordinate 8,142,756 of FR997775.1, forward strand.
GGAGCCGTGACAGAAACCTGCATGTTGCACGCTTGCTTGCATTGCATGCCTGATGTTTGCTTGTTTACATGTTGCATGCTTGCTGCATACATGGCATATGCTTGTGCAAAGTACATAATAATGAGATATCGATATTTAGAACGTTCGATACAGTGTACTTCGATATTTAGGACGTTCGATACTTTGTACTTTCGATATTTAGATATTTCGATGTCACTTTTGTAGATTATTCGATTTTAGATATTTTGGTCGTGGGTTATTTAACAATTCGACATTATAAACTTTCGATATTTTAATTTTCGATTATATGGTCATTCGATATTTTAATTTTCGATGTTTTGAACATTGATATTTTAACCGTAGATATTTTAATTTTCGATATTCAAATATGTACCCAATACAATACATAATTTTCCGATGCTCTTGGCTCCAGGGCCAACACTGAAGGAACGCAGAGCAATGTCCTTTAAATGGGAATTAACTTTGGATATAAACATAGACTTTGGACTTTGATTATAAATATAATCATAACCTATAATTTAACTTAAGTGTGTAAAATTAAAATGGTTAAACCAGTGTCCGGAGAAGTCCATCAGTTCCATTAAAAGGATCAGCTGATAACCGACCAACCGGACCAACAGATAACGTGTCGGGTTAGCGTGACGGCAGCGCGTGAGTGAACGCGCCGCGGCCCTGCGCCGGCGCACATGTACAAAGTATGTCGTGTGACACTTTGTTTACTGTACACAGTTAGCGTTACAAGTTAAGTTTTAGTTTTTAACCAAACATTCAGTATATTGGACAAAAACTTATAACGAACAGCACAAAGAAAAAAAAACATTATGATATAAAGATGTCATTATGATATAAGGACATTGGATCATTATGTATTTAATTTGAAACAAAAACCACAAGCAGGTCAAACACACTGTGAAATAAGGTTTTACTCATTAGTGTAATACGGTGTTCGGTCTAGTAACCTAAAACGCACTTTAATAATACATTACAGTATGAAATGACACTGAAAATGTACACTAATGACTGGTACCATACAAATGTCATATTTTTATGTATGAAGGGGCAAATATTGTGTAGTATACACAATGGTGGGTCTTATAGCTAGCCGCTGACCATAGAGGCATTATTGAGACAGTTTCGCAAGCATTGCAACATGCGCCGGCGCACGCCGTATGAACAAGCGCCCACGCCACAATTACAGGGTTGTCACATACTGTGTAAATAGTGTAGGATGTCTAGAGCTAATTTACTATGAAATGTGTAATTTATACATGATAAATACTAGCCAATACGTGTCAGTTAAAATCCATGTTGTTACATAAACAAATTTATAGATACGAGTGTAACACTAATAACACTAAATCTATACTAATATTATAAAGCTGAAGAGTTTGTTTGTTTGGTTGAACGCGCTAATCTCAGGAACTACGGGTTAGAATTGAAAAAATCTTTTTGTGTTAGATAGTCCATTTATCGAGGAAGGCTTTAGGATATATAACATTACGCTGCGACCAATAGGAGCGAAGCAGCAGTGAAAAATGTCACAAAAACGGGGAAAAATATTCATACTTGAAAGCTTCCGTTGCGTGCGCTGCGTAAACGGTTCGAGTTACCCAAAATATATGTATGAAAGCATTGTTCCTCTTTAAATGATCTAAAAAAATGTCTGCGACAGTATATGTCTATCTTTTAAGATTGACTCACTATAACCTTTTTTAAGGTAATCATTTGGTCGAAATTAATGCATTATTGCCAATTATTTGCTACAGAGTTGTATCAATATAATATTAACTAAAATTATCATTTACGCAGAAATACTTTTTTTTTAAACTTCTGAATCGCGGTCATAATAACAGAAATTGACGCGGACGAAGTCGCGGGAATCAGCTAGTGTCTTATACATATACTCTGACGACCTCCGTGGTCGAGTGGCGTGAGCACCGGTTTCAAGGTGTCGCTAGCTCTGAGGTCCCGGGTTCGATCCCCGGACGGGTCAATGCAGAAACCAACTTTTCTACATTGCCTCGGGTCTGGGTGTTTGTGGTACCTTCGTTGTTTCTGAATTCCATAACACAAGTGCTTTAGCTACTTACTTTGGGTTCAGAGCAATGTACCTATGTGATGTTGTCCGCATTTAATTAATTCTAATAAATATCCAGTTTATCAGTCAAGTCAACTTAACGGTGCAATTGATTCGCATGATACATAAAAAGACAAAGTACTAAAATTTACCTAGCCAATTATTATATCCAATATTATTAGGTATCTCGGCATAGTAACCGCGTTATCACAGTTACTGTTGTAATTTTGATTTAAGTGACACCAGTTTATTTTCATTCAGCCCTACAAACGATTGTCGGCAAATTCATGGTGATTACGTATCGAGTGGTCGGTTCGCAGATGTTGGCTCGTGGCGACCAATATTGCCACATTATGGCCCTTATTATGCGAAATGCTCCGTACAAATATATATCTGGGATACTAAATTTGAATTAATAAGTATTAAAATTGCAAGTATAATTAAGCTCCACAAACAATGAATGTAACTAACTACTGAAGGAAAAAATGTTACCCGATTACTCGTAGACGCCTGGAGCAATGTTTTTTTTTTATTTAAAAGGTATGTGGTCCCATGTTCATAAGGTCAGGGTCAGGGTCAGGGTGCTGGGATGCCGGGAAATCGAGGGCAACGCTTAATTTTGATAAGAGAAAATAAGTCAAAATAAGTCAAATATTCTTTATTCAATATAGGCTACACAGTAGCACTTATCGAACGTCAAACACAAAATACAAAAAAAACAGACAGCACCCTAAGGGTCGGTTCATATCCGGCGGAAACGCACCGCGCACCATCGGTCGCGCAACGCCAGAACAAACAAACACGCAATGAGACATCCAACCAACACCTGACGCGCTAATTATATATGCACGTTGTGATAGGCACGTATTACCGTGTTTCAAGGTTTCAGGGTTCATTTATTCTTCTCTAATTTGAAATTATTCTGAATAATATTCCAAATTTCAATGTTATAACAATTTATTCCATGTTTCATATGAAAGCCTAACGTAATCGATCACCTAATTCAACTTAAAGAATTTGTCGTTATAGAAACGTAGCACAGGCACAGCAGGGGGTTCGAAGCAAAAATAAAAACTGGCCAAGTGCGAGTCGGACTCGCGCACGAAGGGTTCCGTACCACCGTCGTATGAGAGCCCCCCTTAAATATTCATTTTATGTGGTTTTTAGTATTTGTTGTTATAGCGGCAACGGAAATACATCATTTGTGAAAATTTCAGCTTTCTAGCTATCACGGTTTATGAGATACAGCCTGGAGACAGACAGACGGACAGACAGACAGCGGAGTCTTAGTAATAGGGTCCCATTTTACCCTTTGGGTACGGAACCCTAAAAAATAAAGAGCAAATAATTGGGTCTCAAATTCTCAATTACATAGACATGTCTGTGCGGCGTACTCTGCATACATATTGGGTAACAAATTAGGAACACCGTTGGAACACCTGTTTTTCTAATTCTTGTTTATTTCCCATGGTACTTGTTGAAGAGGGTAATGCCCTTATATCCGTTCATATATATAGATAGAAAGGCGGAGTAACGGTGCATTGCATTAGTTTGATATCCGGCACACCTTGTTGCATTCCCTAGTTTTGCGGACCATTGCGGACAGCCGAACGAGGCCCGACAGACTCCACGTGACAAGACTGGCTTTGGACTAACTATTAAATAAAGGAAGTTATATTGCGATCATAATAAGTAGAATGCTAAATCGGCGATAGATTACATTTGAAAAATAATATGAACATCAACGGATTTGTAACAGATTCGTGGAAGTCAGTTGGTTTTAATTTTTGTTTGAAGTAAGTGCTACGAAAGCTATATTGGTAGTAGTTTAAATAAATTAACTAGTTACCGGAATACTTATTATGACTTATCAAGATAATAGTAGGTAATGCATGGACAAAGTTTAAATTAGTGCCTAAGAATTTGATTGGTAATTTAGCATGGCAAAAAATAGGCGTCTTTTCTAGATGTATTGTTTTTAATTTGAAACTTTTAATACAGGTTCCAAAGTTTGTCACTTGCAGAATTGAACGTCGCAATACAAAGCCATGAAAATTAGACGTCAGCATATGCAAGCACGTATTTACGTAAGCATATTGTGCCTTAATACGTCTAGGACACGTCGCACACACAAATCACTGCTCTAATTCACTGCAGGTTTCGTAAAAGTAATGAAACTACGGCCGTGGGGCCGGCCCAGCGAGGTTAGGGAGGTCATTTCTATAATTATACTCCAACGTTTTGTAGACACAGGTATTTGAAAATTGAAGCCGCATGACTTATATGACACTTAATTTAGAGGACTTCATAACATACCTTATTAAAAAGTTAAACTAAAAATAAGGAAACAATTAAAAAAAAATAATTATACAATTAATAGATCAACGAAGACGGCCATGACGGTTCAGCTTAAATTTATTCGGAATAATAATAATATAATAATCCAGCCTATAAACGTCCCACTGCTGGGCACAGGCCTCTTCCCATATAGAGAAGGCACGAGCATTGATCACCACGCTTGCTCTCTGCGGATTGGCGATTATTCGGAATAAGAATGTTAAATACTTTAGGGTCTATCTTTAATATGGCATATCATACAATCATTAGGGATGCCATGTACTTGTTTTCAAGCTTAACAACTCCGTGCGAGCGCCCTCTGCATGTTAGTAAGTAATAAATATAACAATATATAAGCGTGAAGCAGGCTTTTCGGATCATTATCAAACAATAAAGTATCCACAAAGAATATTGCAACAGTCGCAGTGTCACGGCAGCCCTGACGCAGGGCTCAAGTTGCAACACCCGAACTTGTTCAAGTAACAAACTAGAACGTAATTACTACACTCAAGGGTTTTAATTATTTTAATGTTTTAATTCTCACGATTTTTACATGACGCCAAACAGTCTGGCCGACAATTGATAAATGCTGCAACGGCAGATTCATGATGTAGTTGACAATTTACTTACGCACACAAGTATTAAATATAATTACGAAAGTGTAAATTATTTAATCAACATTTTCATCATCATATGATTATAATCACATATATCACACACACATAAATCTTGTGTACACAACTTCACATCCAAAACATACATCCCTGAAACAAATCTAGCTTTCATTAGCTCATACAACATCCTCTAGATTTAATAGATGTCTATTGTTTTGTTTTATCAGAGAGCTAGTAATTTAATTTTGTTTTGTTACCGCTAGATTTCTTCTTTTCGATTTTGTAAATTTATATAAAGCTCATACATAAACTACAAAAATACAATAGTACATTTATGTTGTGAATGCTGTATGTACCTATAATAGGCATGTAAGAAATGTTGTTATTCCTGTTTCAATTTTGTACACAATATATGTAATGCTGTTGGTATGCCTAACAAATAAGTACAATCACCAATAAGGTAGAAGAATATTGTTACCGCACTAACTGTAATTTTAAACAGATACATAGTTGAAAACCTCCTTAAATGGTCTACAAAGTAATCACCTAAATAAAAAACCATCATACATTTAACTAGAGCTTTAACTACGTGCTTTCTATCTCTCTGACTCAGTTGTCTTGACCGTCCTACGATATTTATATAACCAACGATGTACTAAGAAGTGTTATAACACATCGCATGTAACATTATAAATGGTTCAACAGCGAATACTTGAAGTTTAGTGTTACTTAGCGTTTGGATCATCACTCACTTAACTGTCAGAATACACCTGCTCCATCATAAATAGTATCATTATTCAAATCTAATTAATTAATAGATGAAGATTTATTATATATATTATTAATTATTGCTCTAAATTTTGTAATGAGTTACATGTAGACCAAGAGCTGTGAAAACAGGTCTATATTTGTTGAGGAAAAATAATTTTGAAAAAAAGGTTCATTGATTTCATTTTACATTGTCCACACGAATACATATCTAGAGCGTAGAGTACCACACTGAAACTCCGCAAATACTTACGGATTCATAGTAACCGCACTTAGATAAATTACAAGTGTAATTTAATCACAATGTGGTAGAGTTAAATGGCATTTAGTCGAAGGCGCAGCGGCACGCGCGGCGGTTGTGAAAGCGACCACCTGCCGAACAATGCACACCGAACTTTTGTTCCCCGTTGGCTTTGTAAACAAGTTTTAAACTCCATTCAGGTGATTAAAACGATGGTCATAGAAAGTCAAATGGTCTGATTGAAATGTATTCTAAAGTAAGCTTTTAAAAGCGCGAACTCAACCAAATAAAAAACTAAGTAAGTAGAAGTACAAAAATAATAATGTTTTTTTTTGAGTCCTGAGAATGTAAAATTTCATGGCACAGGCCTCGATTATTTTTAATTTACAATCACATTAAAATCACACACTAATATCTCAATTAATCAACCCAAAGAACCATATCATGCATCCCACTTGTCTTCCACTTCTTTCCCAAAAGTTCTACATCATTGCATAAATAATAGAACTTTGTGCACGTGACGTACCCCGACAAAAAGACGGTAAACAAGTACGTATCGTTCACATAAGTCGGTGACCCGATAACCAGCTAATGAAACATGGGACATGCAATAAATCTGTTATTTATGAACAAGACTTCCACGTTGGCGCCATGTTCAGGCGCCATATTTGGTGACCACAAATGGACAACAGCTTTTTGATGGCATTTTAAAAGTGACATTAATTTGAAACAAATGATAAAACCTCCATAGTTATCTAGAAATGGGTATTAAAACAAGGTGGTCTTTTAGCTCAAGTCGTAAAATTAAATTAAGGCAATCGGTTGGTTTTATTGTCTCCTAATATCGCATACCTTTACGGTTAAACAAATGGGGAGTCATGTAGGTATTTATGTTAAACAGAATAATTTAAATAAGATATTTTTTTGACAGGTTGATTTACCAAAACCATATTTAAAAATAAATTTAATTTGCCTACAGAATAAAAGGAACTATGTGGGTGTATTGCAGTCATTACTGATATAACTGTTAGCTACCTATCGAAAGTTGTCCAGGGCTCATAGTTATTAAATTATAAGTCTCATAGTAGGTACAAGATTTAGGTAAACAATATCTTACACAAGAAAATAAATAATAATATAATAATAATAATAATTTATTCATTAAAAAGACTACATAGGTCCAATGGTATGGTATAAAGGTATTTTCTTTTATTTTAGATTGATATGCAGACAATTTTGTTTTACACCATTGCATTACTGTTCTAGAACATCTTTTTTGTTTTTAGGGTCATGTATTTTAACAACTAATCTTCATAAGAATTGCATGCACAACTGCATACACAACAAGAATAACATAGACACATGAGAACAGTATTAATGGCATTGAATGTCACACGGAAACCTCGTGACAAATTCACCTATAATTGCAGTAAACTGCCGAGGTAAGCCGATCGTGCATCCGTATTCGATATCATACATAATCTTTACGTAAACGTTCGTAGAAACTGGAAAGCCGACTGTATTTATGATGCGAAGACATTGGAGGTGGCCGACTAGTTTCGGGATCAAACGGACCCCTTAACCAGTAGTAATTAAGATATTTAACTAGTCGGTTGTAAGATTCTAGTCTTTACCGTAAAAAGTACACGATAATATTGTACAACTGTAATAGCGAAAGAAGGTATTCTGTTTGCAATTGTAGTCATCATTTGTTGTCTTATGCATTTATGTCTCACTGTACGGCAAGGGCCTTTCTACCCATCGTATGATTACAATCTAGTTACGAATATAAAAAATGAACAACCAATAAATAGCTAGCTAATAAAAGTCCGAGTTAAAACTATACCAATAATTTAATAACTATGGCGCCGGATGATATAAAAGATAAGTAAAAGGAAAGTAGTCCATATCCGGGCATATCCCATTGAAATATAACTGGTTTAATATTTTTATCTTAACTAGAACTCTGTCAAAAGGAAACTTCAATCTAGTTTAAGTGACTTTCGAGCAATACTTAGGTAATTGAACACTTGCAATTTAGTAACGATTGCCAAAGTATATTTTGTATTTTTTATACCACTATGTCCCTAAATATGTACCTACCTAAAATTAAATACCTACATAGATGGTACTTTAAAAGATCTACACTCGAGAGCAATGAATCCGGGTCACTTAAAGAATCCTAAAAATCTCGGAAACTAAAAATGCTAGGTTAATGCAATAAATTGTATTTAATAGACAATGTAATACTCCTTAAATGAAGGTATTAAAACTTCTTAGTTATTGTAAAGTTATATCATAAAAAAAATCAAATTTGAAAAAGGGCCACTTTCGAAGATGGAACTACGAAATTACAGCATTTGGTTTTGCTTGTTTGTAATCTGTCATTTATGTGGGTACATAAACCATGTTGATAGTGCTCTATATTCATTATACAAGCTGAAATTATGTCGCTTACGCCTGAAGAATGCACCAGAATACTTACAATGCTGGAAACCGGCCGGAGTCAGCGCGATACAGCCAGGACTGTCGGTGTGTCGCTGTCAACAGTACAAAGAGTTCTCCGACGTTACGAAGAAACTGGTTCTAACCTACGCAGACCAGGAACGGGCAGAACCAGGTGCTTGCTGAATCTAACTTAAAACCCGCAAAGCATGCATCGAAGAAAAAGTAGCCTACGGTGGTGGGTCTGTACTTGTGTGGGCCGAAATTTCTTCTGAAAGTCGCACAGAGCTGGTGATCATAGAAAACGGCTCTTTAACTAGCGAAAGATATGTGGAAGAAATCCTCAATGATCACGTTGGTCCATTTATGGTCAATTTAGGTGAGGATGCTATATTTATGCATGACAATGCCCGACCTCATACAGGTAGGATTGTGAATGACTACCTTCAAGAGATGAACATTACTCGTACGGAGTGGCCAGCGCGCAGCCCGGATATCAACCCGATCGAGCATGCTTGGGACGAGCTAGGCAGCTGCGTAAAACAACGAAACCCTCCCCCAATCACGCTTCGTGAGCTCAAAATTGCTCTCACAGAGGAATGGGAGAATATTCCCCAAAATCGTATAAGGAACTTGGTGTACAGCATGCCAAACCGCGTAAACGCAGTAATGGAAGCACGAGGAGGCAATACGAAGTATTAAAATTCAAGAAAATCGTAATAAAGTTCAAAAATTTCATGTTTCCTATTTTTGTTTTAAGGAGAGATCAGCAGTTTTTTTCTTTATGTAATTTTGTGTTAATAAAATGTATGGTGACTCATATTTTTTTTACTTTCATTTAAGGAGTATTACATTGTCTATTAAATACAATTTATTGCATTAACCTATCATTTTTAGTTTCCGAGATTTTTAACATTCTTTAAGTGACCCGGATTCATTGCTCTCGAGTGTATTTTCCAACAAACACAGATTTTATTGAGCTATATCGAAATTACTTTTCCTTTAATAACGGACATCATATAAATTCCTACGCAACTGAGACTGAAAACTCATATCTATAGATGAACAATTGGATGAGAATTGAGAATTGTTAAACACACAAGATGCAAGTGGGTAAAAACGTAGGATCTGCTAGTTACTTATTTCAAAACTAGCGGTTCTCGCGGTTTCACCCGCGTATGTAGTTCCCGTTCCCGTAAGACAACTATTTTTAGTGAAATATACAACATTTTATATGGGTAGTTCTACAAACTATGGACGAAACTGAGTTTGATATCGGCCAACATTTTTTTAAACATTCTGGTTGCGGAATTCAGTCTAATAACAAGAGTACAACGTCTTTAAGCGCATCTAGAGCAGAACAGTCAAAATATTTTATAGTTTTCGATTTATGGCCATTTTAAGGAAATCAAGCCACAGGAAACTGAGAATGTCACCAGGAAACTGAGAAAAACCACAAAAATCTATAGAGATCAACGTTTATTTATCATGTATTACATGAATTTTAGAATTTGTATTAAGTTTTAATAGTACCAGTACCTTTAATAATAACAAAAAATAGCTTTATGCTTGGCTTAGATACTAATTTTATGCTTAAACAGTCTTGAACAGGAACTCTAGTCATCAAATGATCATTGAGCTGCGTCTTCCGGTTCGTGGTCGCCACTCGAGAACCTTTCTTCCCCAGCGGTTAGCGGTTCTTCGAGCGATATGGCCTGCCCATTGCCACTTCAACTTGCATATTCTTCCCATAAGAAACCCCGAGCTTAGCTCTCTCCATAGCTCGTTGAGTGACTCTGAGTCTCTCCAAAAGGCCAACTGTTAGCGACCACGTCTCAGAGCCATATGTAATCACTGGCAACACACACTGGTCAAAGACCTGCGTGTTCAGACACTGCGGAATTTTGGACGAAAAGATGTCGCGTAGTTTCCCGAACGCTGCCCATCCGAGTTGGATTCTTCGGGCGACCTGTTTGTCGAAGTTGGACCGGCCTAATTGAACTATTTGTCCAAGATAGACGTAGTGTTCGACAACTTCGAGCCATGTTCATTTTAAGACCCACCTGGTGGCACACGATATTTGTTTTTAAGCTGTTTCAGACCAACTCAAATCTCGTACAGGCTGATGTGTGGGATGTCCTCAGTATAGTGCCGGGTCAGTTTGGCTCTAGAGTCCTGAGCCACACTGACAACGGGTTTCCGTGTCGAAGTGTACAGCTGTCCGTAAAACCTCTCGAGCTCTCTCAATATCTCCAGTTTCGATGAGATGATGCTGCCATCGTCGATCTTCAGCTTCGTCATTTGGCTTTTCTCAACAGAGAGAGAGAGAGCATTTAACTTTGTGTTTTTGTAGGATTTGTCAGAGTATTCCCTTCAATTTTTCCGAGCTTGCCTCTTTTCACGAGCCGTCATTTCAGACACTAGTTTCTTTTTGCCACATTCTCTAATTTTTTTATATTTTTGCTTTCTTTTTTCTTTTTCATCTGCTAATTTCTGAGGATCATTTTTAATTCTTTCGTACCTTAATTTTTCAGCTTTCCTTTTTTTCTCTAATATTTCTTCTTTTGTCAGTTGTTTCTTTGGTTTCGCCATTTTTTCTGTATAACAAAATATAATATTTAGTGTTCAAAATATAGTGCAATGCAACCAACTTAATTTTACACTAATATATGTACAATCAATGTTTTTTGACTATTAAAGATTTATATGGCATGGCATAAATTTAGTTGTAGTGTAAATAACTATAATCAAAATAGTACTAGGAACTGCTAAGATCGGTAAAATTAATGTTTTATGCTTTATGCCGAAATTTCTAAAAGATAACGTGAATACTAAAAGTAGACCAGTGCCAATGCTAATTATCTGTAGATATTTAATTACGACAGCTACTCAAATGGTTTCTTATATTACTTTATACGTAGTTTAATGTTTATAGGTAGAAAGTTGTAAATTATCTTACGCAGAAACAATGTTTTAGTATGAACTTATCAGGATCCTGGATGGTTCTCAGTATCCTGGGATTCAATTTGACAGGAACCTGAGACCAGGATCCTGAGAATTTCTGTCTAATATTCAAAAAAACTGATCAATTTATAACATTAAACCAAAATTAAGCAAAACTATGCCTTTGCGTCAGCAACTTACATATCAAAACGCTATAATTACTCATATTAATTATTTATTAAGTAAAAAAATATCTTACCAGGATTCTGAGATCTTCACTGATTACGACACCACTTCCCTTGCTGACCGCGCCGGGCTGACTAAACAACGCGTTAGGTGCGAATAGCTAGATGATATTCTTAGTCTCTTTCGTACGTCTGATCGACTCAGCTGAACAGCAACATCGTACGCCAAAAAGCCTAGCTGTTATTTGCTTATTTTACACCGACCAGGATCCTGATATGAAATAGTGGGGACAAAATGTTGACAAGATTTTTTAAATATATTTTTGGGTAAATAAGATAATAATTATTCTACCTAGCAAGAAGAAATAGTTAACTCATTAATTTGGGTATCATAATGACCTTGATACAGAAAATTAAATAAATCACGACGCACTTTTTACTAGAATTTGTCCGAGGGACAGTACAGGATCCTGAGAATTTGACACTTTGAACAAAGATTTCGTTGTGTAAATAATTTTTATTATTCATTATTTTCAGTGACCAACTAGAAACAGCTTAAAATAACAGTATTCCATACAAATAAATTACTTTGAAACATTTTTTTTTGTATAATTTGGCTGAGCCGCATAAAATTCCTTACTTTGTAGAACTACCCATATACCATTTTGGTACTTATTCTACTATAAGGGACGGAGACAAATCTAACTTATTAACGATCACTGTAACCCGACTTTGTTTTGAAGACAATATTATAGTAATTAAATTAGTGAGCATACGATGCGTTAGTCTCACTATAGTTAAATTTACAAAAAAATTACATTCGAGTGTCACAAAGGCTAAATCCACACGGGTGCTCCACTTGCACCGCAATCAGGCACATAACTCATTATATTGTTATATCATTACTCATCGTAAACAACACATTTAACGAGCATTGTATTCAAATGTAATTATTTTATTCGTGTCGTACACAGCCCGAGATAACTTGCTGCAGATATTGAGAGAATTTGGTTAGTCATTTAGATATGGTAGTACCACATTTATTTTATAAGTTACGTTACGGGCACAAAGTTTACGCCAATGTGCACAGTTTTAATTGTATTTATACTTATTTATACAGATATAAAAGGTAAGTTTGAACGAGAAATGTCGACATACATTTGATTGATATACGGTTTGGCTGTAATGCTTATTAGGCCTCAGGGCCTACTTTAGTACCGAGTGCCTGTATCAATGACTGTACATACGACAGTCTCGACGGACAAAGCCGTCAAGGCTAAGCAACATGCACGGTATCGAATAGACTAATAAGAATCATAGGTTTTTGAATGAATGAACATAGCCGTTACATTTTAATTTACATTAAAAAGCAGTTCAGCTTATTTTATAATAATTCAAATCTCAATTGCGTTAATTAATAATTTTATCGTAAACTCTTGCTTTTTTTTATTGCTTTTCTTAATATCGGACTAGCTGTGACAAGAGTTTTCTCTCGTGAGGAGTATTTTTTGTGACAATGTCTTTGTAGTTATTCAGCTATTCGGAACAAATCCAACAATCAGAGATCATAAAAAACGGTCCATCTTGAGTTACAAATTATGTTACAAACCCGACTTAGTTTTATTTATCTTACCAAATATCTATAAATTCTATAAACGCTACGAAGGGTAAACTACTGTGTATCATGTAAAAGGAAGAAACGTAATTTACTATACCCACACGCGAACTAAGATTTCTAACATAAAAAGCTCTTAAATGGTCATCGTAAGTTCTAAGTCTTGGTTTTCCTGTTGGCTTCTATCCAATGGATATATGAAACTTAAATTGAAAGACTCGTTTCTTAGAACGATGATTGAATTGCTACGATTAATCGCTTTCAATTGAATCCAGTCGTCATCCACTCAAAGAAGTTAAGGTTGATTTCTATTTAACCAAGTAATAGTTCATGGAACTACGAAGAAAATGTGAGTCGAATGTATTCCTTACTTTTTGGTGTAAAACGATTGTTTAGCATAATTAACGAATAAGCTTCTAAACATGTAACTTATTCGTTGATAAGCTAAACATGACATATGAACCGCTACATTCCTATGCAGCAGTTCATATGTCAAGTTCCATTTTGTCAAATAAAACAGTTACATTAAACAAGTTCAACATTAAGATGAGCTCGGCTTTTTGGGATTCCCAAAATACTAGCACCAACTGTTCTATTCTTCAAGGAACAATGAGTATGCACAACAATATTATAAAACTTTATAAAAATAATGGAACTTTTTTTATACCTTAATATATGTATATATATACATATATATCGTCAATTTAAATTCATACCCAAGTTTGTATTGCGTCTCTATAAATAAAATTTTGAGTAATTCAAAAATAATTTCTCCTTGTATAATTTTAATTAGGCTCTTCAAGATTCTACGTATAACTTATTCTATACAACGATTTAAATATCAAAAAGTAGCAGAAAACGAGGCACTAATGATGAAATAACGTGCAATAACAGCAACCGCACCAGATTTAGTCAATGCTGAACATGCGCATAGTATATACTTGCGGATAACGGTGAGAAAATATGTAACAAACAGCTTACACGACGACCAAGGGAATCCTTATCCATTGCACTTATATAATAATTGTGTAAATGGAGCAGATTTCATCAAACGTATGAACTAGTTTGTGTCGTATGCATATGGACAAACTAACAAATGATATTCATATGAGATAAGATAGTAAAGTTTTGAAACGGTACATATTTAGCTAGAAATAGACAACTTGGAACAAGATTTCTAGCCGCCAACAGCTTTTACTACTAATAAATAGAAAATAAATTGGTGCCTTGGATTGCAGTCATATTGCTTGTAACTTAAACGATGTTGCGTAAAAAAGATACAAATAAATATAGGTAATTATTGCATTTTACAAGCATTGTATGTGCAATTATTCTTTCTAGCCTTTTCTGTCCCACCTATCCTCCTTCCATCTCTCTCTGCTTAGAGCTGTGATGAACGAGTTATCAAAGGAGTCCAGCTCGTCCCGCCATCGCCGTTTGAAGCTACCATGTCCCCAAATGTACCCTATTGAGTTCAACCCATGAAATAATTAATTTCTTAATTTTGTCTAACTACTTTATCAGTTAGATTTTCAAGTGGGAATTCGGCGTGGAATTATGTATGAAACAGGTAGATTTAAACTGGATTAGCAAGTGTTCCACTTTTAAGCATAAACTACAATTTAAGCTATAAACCGGTGCACTGCCGGTGTCCCGTATTGGTAAAATATTTCATTGCGCCCTACTAAACGAGTTATAAATCGCATTTTGAGATTGTATTGCGCGGTTAATCCTTTATTGCCTATTCGTACTCCTTTTGAAGATTTCAAATTATTTGTTTTTAAATTACCCATTTCATTGTCATAGATACTAAGTAAATATCATGAAAAATTAACTGAATGAACTAATAAACCTTGTACGTTAGATATTAAATGCAGATTCTAAGTTGTACACTTAATAAATTAAATATCTAGCTAATAGCCAAATACGCACAACATATTTCAATACAAATTACAACGTCATTCGCTAACGCGATAATAATAATATGATTCTGCTGCGAAAACCAAATACCACATTTAATGCAGAGTAATTTCGAAAATGGGTAACAGACTGTAAATAGGAACATTTGCGATAGGAGTAATTGGTATAAACGCCATTAAATTGCCTTGTCCGTCTATTCGTCGGTATTTCTCGTTTAAAATTCCTGCGCAACAGATTTCGTTTATTCAAGGTTGTTAAAAACGTTAATATGTCAACTTCCTCATGCACCTAAATAGTTTTCCTGACCCCGCCTAGATGTGATGACTCGCTTGTTTTTTTACATAAAATCTGTTAATTCGATTAGTAATTATCTGATTGACGTTTAAAACTTTGAGCCGCGTCGTGACACCGCGAAGGGCGACCGGCTGATACTAAAAATTACGGCAATTACGCACCTGGCCAGAGCAAAGCGACACTTGTAGACTTATAGAAAACAACACACATTTACTTTAAAAAAGATTAGATGTCTTAAATTGTTTAAATTCTAAGATATCTGATGTAATTACCTTGATATTTATTATTCTTCCTTAAGTGTTTTTAATACTTACTCTGCATACCAAAAATTCGTACAGCAACCTCATTTCTAAAAATAATTTAAGTATTACTCGTGAGGAGCACGTCCCAAAAAATCCAAGATGAACAACAATCAAACGTCACGTTTCGGCCAAACATCACGACTAGGGTCTGACGAAGCCGTACACATCCGTTACGCATAATTAGCAACAATCGTAAGCCCAACACAGTGTAAACATACTGAGAAATACCCATTCGGTTCCTGGGCGTGACGGTCGAAGAGCAGCGCACTTGGAATGACCAGATACGTGTAACAGGTGCCTAATGTAGGCACGTTCGCGTTGCATGCGTAGAACCACGCACGTGCTGTGCATCAGGACGAGTCACAGCGGATCGTCAATAGCTGAGCGTAGGCGTGACGTAGACACGGGGAACGTTAACCTTTGTGCCTAAACCACGCAACACTATAAACGTCTGTGGTTATGCCGCCAGACTGGTATGATGTCAAGGCAAAAACATGAACCGAACTATGGATTGCGCGTCGTCAACTGGCGTAATTAAGAGGCACGCACCGCAATACTTACAAAAATAAAACAATGATGCCATGGTGTCAAGACATCTAAATACTCGAACTTAACGTAAAATAGATTAATGACGAAACAGAAGTAAAATGTTATTATAAGACCGCGAGTCACAGCCAAGCAAACACACCGCAATGACATCATTCTCAAGCTTTGAAGCTGTCACAGAAACGTCACGCGGCATACCTAAATGATGAGCGACAGACAAACCAAACACACGGAGTATTAAGCATACAATCATACTGACTCATTGGGGATTACAATTTTTATAGATATGCTACAAATATTCTAACTATTGACCGCAGATGACTAAAGTATCTGCGTCCGAGCAATACGATGACTAAAGTGGTAAGGAGATATGTATTACTTAAGTTAAAAAAAAAAACGTGACGAAAGGGCCGGCGACCCCGGGCGCTAATTTGCTGAATGAAAAGAGTTATTTCATCCGGGTGTTTAATTGCAGCAAAAACTTCGCAATTTAAAAACGTAAGTGCGCATCGACGATGTGTCTTCTAGGAACTACAAATGTAAGTATGATTAAGTTGTTCAATAAACGCCATACTTGTATCGATTCTATCTGCATTTAAATTAGAGCTAAACAGATTAGCATGTCATACTCGTTGCCCGTATATGGGTGCAGGACACAAATTTTTACATCATCTAATGATTTCTAGTGAATGATGATGTGGCTAGTACACGGATGATAAATTGTTTTGACCATAAATACCAAGCACGTGTTAATAGCAGCAGGATCATGTTTGCGAGATATTTAATGTCTTTAACTTTAGAACATCTTTAGGGACAATGAATGCGAAATAATAAGTATTAAATAGGAATGTTGTATAGAAACTTAGTTATG
The DNA here is from genome assembly GCA_905475315.1 of Autographa pulchrina. Taxonomy (NCBI): domain Eukaryota; kingdom Metazoa; phylum Arthropoda; class Insecta; order Lepidoptera; family Noctuidae; genus Autographa; species Autographa pulchrina. The sequence continues at coordinate 8,159,935 of FR997775.1, forward strand.
ATTGTCAACCCGGAATCTTTTATGCATCTCATCAATATTTAAATTATAAGACGACTTAATAGTTCCTAGGAAATCGATAATTGTTATGTGTTAAGAATAACACATTACATTAACTAAGAACGGATCTCACCCTGAGTTAAATACAGGTCTGAACGGTGGGAACGCATAAATCTCGAGTGACAAGGACGCTGCTCAGTTTATTGTTAAAAACATTGAAATTATAATGGTTTTTCCGATGTAATCATTCATTTGCATGAAGTGCGATTTTATATAAAAAGAAAATGTAAAAGATGGGAAATACCCGACATGTTAACTGTTGTATTGTGCTCCATGCGGCATGCCCCATTGTAGTGCGTCACGCCTTCTTTTTATTTATTGTTTTTTGTCCATCCTATGTCTTGTATTTAAATGTTAAAATTATACATATCAAAAATCCGACGATTGTTATCAAAACTGATCATAACATCATTTTCTACGAACTACCCAATCATCTTATAACTGGTCTAAGTGTTACAGTTGCACTAGGATGCATTAATTAAGTAACAAAACATTTATTAATGAGTCACAAGGGATGGTCCACGTGGAGTGCTGATCGCATCTCTGCTGCGCCCACCGGCACTGGCAGCAATTTCTCAATTCGCCACGCGTTACCTCCATTACTCAACTAGGTACCTCGGAGAATTAACATCCAACCGTAAACAGTGTCTTACTCATTGTTGTGCTTTTAACCTTATAAGATGATCATTTCAGATGCGTAGGTGTCGATGATGTTTGATCTGTGCAATGGAGACTTTATACTCCATGGGTTGTCATAGTTTTACGCATTATAGCACAACACTGCGTAATCTCATAACAATAACCTTACGGGGATGCACTAAGACGTTATACCCCTGTGTGTTTTCCATCTCCTTCATATTAATTTTATCTCAACAATGTTAGTTTTATTTATTTATATAAGATTTAATTTTAGTGTAGTTGTGTTTGTTCTTGTATTAGATTTAAGTATTGAATTGTAAATAAAATAAAAAAAACCCCTAAGGTATAAGTTTTACATGTTACATATTGTCGCGTATAAATGTCTACAGTAAAATTTTATAATCTATCTACATAAACAATTTTATAAACAAACATTTGAAGCACAAATTAACGTTACTATTTGTTATAGTTAAATCAATTTAAGTCCATATTGCTATGATTATACACTCAGAAAATGTTATGCTTTCATTCATAAAGTAGGGTATGATAATTTTAATGAAAATAACTTTCCAATAGTTTACTTTGGTATGAATTTCTACTATTATCGTGATTAAAAGCTGTACTTTCTATTGATTCTCAATTGAAGTCTATTTCACTAGAACTAAGCTCGCGCTGCTAAGATAAAGGTTAACATGTACACTTTCCATCTAAACTCGTACCTATTTCATTTGTATATCCTGCTTTACTAAAAAACATAAATTTATCAATATCCTGGGACAACTCACAAATGGTCATCTAATCCTAAACTAAGCAGAGCTTGTACTATGGTAACAGAGAACTGATAAACATTTATGTAGTTTAATAATTGTAAACCAAAATAAAAGAATTATCAATTTAAGAAAAAAAAAAAAAATTCAATACATACATATTATAGAAAAATTACGCCTAGACAGAACAAAATATTTTCATGCTCGTCACGTAAATAGTCATAGGCTTTTGGAAAGTTATGACAGTCAAATGAAATGCTCAAAATATTGCTTGTTATAAGAATATGTAAATAATAACTTTCCATACTGCCCAACTATTGTGTAGCTTGTAAGTTGTTGGGTAGCAGATGAGGTGCTGGTTGTTGGTGCCGGGAAAGATTCAATAAATAAAATACAGCAAGAATTATAATAAAAGTCTGTATTGGACCAGTGTCACAGATGGAAGGGCATAGTGTTGCTACTATTTACATGAGGATTTACATTTGATGTTGGTGTTACAAGTTAATAATTAAAATCTCCAACAACTATATTTTTAATGACTCGTAGGGCAAGCCCTGCTCATTGTTAGATGTACATAGCGATACGTTTTCGCATTCTAGTTACATTGTCGAGATAACTTTGTTTTGCAAAGGGCAAGATCAAGCGTTCCATAAATATTCAATGTCCGTATTTGCAGGTGACAATAAGTCGTTGACCAGCTCAAACCAAAGGTAAATAAAGTGGCTTTGATAATTTTAGCAAAGGATTATAATAGTAGTGATGTACAAAAGGAATTATTGACATTTAGTTTTAAGTATGACTTTTACGATAGAATGTGCATTTGCTCATCTGCCTGGCCTTTCACGGTGAAGTTTATGTTGGGGTTAGCTTTCGGCCTGATCAGATTATTGCATATCTAAACTTTGTATGCCATTCACCTTATCTTCTCAGGGTCGCGTTAGGTCGGATTGCTGTTTAAGACGCCTGACTACCTGTATATCAGGGACCTAATGAACTCTCTCGCATGTATTGAAATCTCGATATATTTTGTTTATATAATTATCGTACTAGTCAACGACCAATTTCAATATACGCAACTTAGTTCCTAAGTAAGTACGTCAATTAATTTATAAGTTAACCAGTAACCATTAGACGCCAGTAGTACATGTTATGAAACGAAGTCTTTATAGTAGGTACCCACATAGTGGGTAGGCATTAGAAACTCGTATGAGCAGCTAGCATCCGTAAGTATAATTGGTTTACGAGGCTTGTTTAGTTGAATAATCAAGCTTTAAAGTTTCAAATATAATAAATAAATAATAAATGCGGACAACATCACATACATTGCTCTGAACCCAAAGTAAGTAGCTGAAGCACTTGTGTTATGGAATTCAGAAACAACGAAGGTACCACAAACACCCAGACCAGGGTCAATGTAGAAAAGTTGGTTTCTACATTGACCCGTCCGGGGATCGAACCCGGGACCTCAGAGCTAGCGACACCTTGAAACCGGTGCGTACGCCACTCGACCACGGAGGTCGTCAAAAGGAAATATGGCTGCATGGGAACACCAGTTTTATAAAAGTAACACATTTCTTTTTAAGCCTTTCAAACATAAGTACTTTACAAGGATACAAATTAGTGACAGCCAAAATACGTTTAATATAGGTACCTAAGCCAACTGATAGCAAAACTAATAATGTCACAGAGTTGCAACCGCATAATTATCACATAGCGAATGATTGACGATGCTTCAAGACAATGAGTGGTTATATACGTTTAGATTTGTAATATACCTATCTAGTTATTCCGTATATGTATACAAGTTAGCGTAGAAACCAGTGACTTACAACTCTTCGAATTATACAAAAGCAAGTTATGTTTATAATCCCGACTTTTTTGTTGATTCAGTCTAAATAAAGCGTAAATTAATATCATTAAGCAATCATATTGCTCAGCTTGTTATTTCACTACCCTAGCTGCATACCGGTCGCAAACACTAGTTGAGCCCAAAGTTGCCTCAGTTGCAGTTCCGGCGTCATTCGACTTCATTCGAGTTCCAAACGCAGAAATTAGAAAACATTACTATCTGGTTACAGTAACACAAGCTCTGCTTAGCTTGAAATCTATACTAATATTATAAAGCTGAAGAGTTTGTTTGTTTGTTTGTTTGGTTGAACGCGCTAATCTCAGGAACTACTGGTTAGAATTGAATAAATCTTTTTGTGTTAGATAGTCCATTTATCGACGAAGGCTTTAGGATATATATCATTACGCTGCGACCAATAGGAGCTAAGCAGCAGTGAAAAATGTCACAAAAACGGGGAAAAATATTCATACTTGAAAGCTTCCGTTGCGTGCGCTGCGTAAACGGTTCGAGTTACCCAAAATATATGTATGAAAGAATTGTTTCTCTTTAAATGATCTAAAAAAATGTCTGCGACAGTATATGTCTATCTTTTAAGATTGACTCAATATAACCAATTTTAAGGTAATCATTTGGTCGAAATTAATGCATTATTGCCAATTATTACACGACTGCCCAAAAAGGAGTGTTATGTTTTCAGGTTTCATGTATGTATGTATGTATGTATGTATGTATGTATGTATGTATGTATGTATGTATGTATGTTTGTGAGTTTCTTTATTCCACCATAACTTCTAAAAGGCTTGACCGATTTCAATGTTTGTGGTATCATTAGAAGCTTTGAGTTATCCCGAGTGACATAGGCTATGTGGACATTAAAAAATGGTCAAGTGTGAGTCGAAATCGCCTGCAAAGGGTTCCGAACGATATTTTTTTTTGTGTTGTGTCATGTTTTTTTTGTTGTTCACTAAAAGGTGTTAAATAAAAAAAATATATAATTGAAAAAATTAAAAAACACGCCTGCCATGTCAAAAAAAATTAAAAACAAGTCAAATATTTGCAGTCGGGGTCGGTTACTTGGAACAATTCATTACAGGTCCCCCGACTGCAAATATTTGACTTGTTTTTAATTTTTTTTGACATGGCAGGCGTGTTTTTTAATTTTTTCAATTATATTTTTTTTTTTTGCTACAGAGTTTTATCAACTTAATATTAACTAAAATTATCATGTACGCAGAAATACTTTTTTTTTAAACTTCTTATTCGCGGTCATAATAACAGAAATTGACGCGGACGAAGTCGCGGGGATCAGCTAGTATTATTATATTATCTTTATTTTCACGGGATATCTTCAGAAGAAGAGACCCGGTCCTTTGAAAGGCTTACGTGGGGATACAGATCCAACACGCAGCGGCCTTGTTGAGAACTTTACTCTAATATGTTATTATTATTATTGTAAGAAATAAATCTTGAAAAAAATAATACGATGTTGCGTACGTTCTGGTTATAAAGTTTTTATGCAACGCAATGGTGGCTTTATAACAACATAACGTCAATGACACCCGCATGGTCTTATTTGGCACGTTTTACCATTGCCTTGTGTTATGCTACGTCATGGGTGGCGAACACCATTGATGAAAGTCAAACGATCGTATCATATGATATAACAGATCAATAAATGCAAAAGGTAAGGAACAAAGCAAAGTAAATTAGGGAACAGTCAGTATATTGTTATTATGAACCGTTTTACCTATGAACTATTTTTTGTATCCTATTCGAAATGGTTTAAATACGCGCTCCAAAATAAAGTGTATTTAAAACTTTAACAATGCCTTCTATTAATGATTTCATGATAAACCTCAGAATCAATAGGATTATGTAGATAAATATTTTAATATTTTAGAAGGAAATAAATATCATCAGCGAGGGAATTCAGATACAGACGTCAATGTGTTGCATGCGGATGACATTAAAGTATTACGTAGCGTCCGATAGCTTGATATCTAGCACATTTTATGTACGTTTCTGGTGATAGGTGATTGGAGACTGCCGTATTATCTAAGATGAAAATACTGGACGTAGAACGTAGTAGAACACGACAAATATATGAACAGTAAGCACAAACCTTGACGTCGTTGACTTACCCTTAATCCTTAACATTAGTAACGTAAGCTTTTTTAAATAAAAGTAATTGAAAAACATAAGAGCTTAAACCTTTTCTCACTACAATTAGATCATGATTGACTAGTTCGATAAAAAAATCCGGTTGAAGTTCCAATGTTTTATTAATGCCTTTTAAAACACACGCAATCACTTCCTACGTCCAAACAAAGCTTAATTATAGGGGTTCACGTGTCGAAAATGCAATAATTATAGGGCATTATTGTATTTACTGACCTTGTCTGTTACACTATAACGCTAGCAACTTAAACAAAAACAAGTCACACATTTAAAACCGTTTTTCGTTAGCCTTTTTGACAATGGCTATTCATCTGTTGGTACTTCAGTGCAAATCAATCATCGCCTATAAATATCATCTATAACAAGGAATTTTCTGGTAAAAGGTTGCGGGCTTTTAAAAATTTTGAAATGGATGCCTTTTTAGAGTTCCGTACCCAATGGGTAAAAACGGGGCCCTACTAAGACTTCGCTGTCCGTCCGTCTGTCTGTCACCAGGCTATATTTATTTATTTATTTTATTTTATTCAATAGGTACAGATACAGATAACAGATTAACATAGTACAAAAAAGATCTTAACAACTAAATGTAAGTAAACCTGAAATCCAGTTACAACCGTACACAACATTTAAATTTTATAATACTTAATTTGTTACTGAGATTAAGGTTCAATAAGAGTGGTTTAAAGTTAAATCACTGCTGAATGTAGGAAAAAATAATAAAAATTTAAGCAAAAAAAAATTACAATACATAATTACAATATAATAAAAACATAACAAACAATTTGGTAGGTCACTAGATTTGTTTGTAATGGAACAGAAAAATTATAAAAATATCTCAAGAACCATGATAGCTAGACAGTTGTAATTTTCACGAATTATATTTCTGTCGCCGCTATAACAAGAAATACTAAAAACAAAATAAAATAAATATTGAAGGGAGAGGGGGGGCTACAACAGTGGAACGGAACCCTTCGTGCGCGAGTCCGACTCGCACTTGAGCGGTTTTTGTCATTGTGTTTTGTTTTAAAGCACAATACTTAACTTTATAGTTTAAAGCTGTTTTGCCTTATACTTACCCCCGAATATAAAAACGCAGATTAACTGGAAGGCGTTCTTAAATGTTCATAGTATTCCGCCAGTAGGAAAACAAATAGTCAAAACCTATTCATTAATATTTAACAACAACATTATTCTTGAAATCAATAATTGCACAAATAATGATATAGTCGTTTAATTGCACATTGAAATGATTGTTTGTGTTAATTAAATGGAATTATACAGATTTATAATGATCCATTCATACAATGCAAGTTGAACTTTGATTGTCGATACTGTCATGCATTCCTTGGTATTATTCTAATATTGACATTATAAGTGTTTTTCAGAACATGACTAGTACGTCCCTGATTAGAACACACTTGCAAATTTTATTTGGGACATAAATTAGGTAGGTAATTTTAGTTTTATTTTCTGTACTTATGCCGTTCTATTCTTGTGTTTCCGTTATAAACAATATTTAACGCAAACTAATTCACTGACTCACTGCTGTGAACTAAATATATCCTTACTCTATGTAGAACTTAATACCAGCGGATAAATATAGACTCATGTATAACTTCTCATTATTTATCGAACAGGATATCGTTGGAGTGAATAAATAATTGATTGTTATACCTGTGTATTAAATTACTCGTAATAATGTACGCTGAGGTATATTGGTAATGGTATGTGTATAAGATGATCCACATAAAAAGAAAGTTGCCGACGCAGAATTGATTTCTAAACATTACTAAATGTAATTACCCGACTGCGCTAGAAAGAGGGTAATGTTTTTGAAGATTGATAGTATAAAGTAAATTATAAGTTAGAATCGGCGAAGAGAAGACCGCTCAAATGGTACATAGAAAGGCACGTAAATATTATGTTTTGATCACAGAGATTGGTTTTGAATAAAAGTTTTTCTTGTATGTAATATTGAGAATTTAAAGTTATGTCGCATCATATTGGCCAGCATCACTAACACGCACTAAGGGAAAGCAGTGTATTATTTTAGTCACATAGCGTTAGTAAATATGCAATCGCGGAAAATCAGTTGGCACATCGTACGCCTCGGAACATCCGGCTCGCACATAGTCGCCATTTATAACTACCTGCATCGCTATCGGACATATCAATGCAAAGTGTAAATAAACATTGTTATTTAACACTTCTCAGCACCCACTTTGCATAAAGGAACTTGTACTTGTTCCTTTGTTAATGAGAGTACTCTCATTACCAATAATAATTGCAGTTTGATGTCTACATGACGCAAATGTATTTAAATGCAACACTTGTGTACTCTGCGTGAGCAAGACGTGTTCGAAAACATTTTTTTTTAAGTACCTTTACTTATTTGAACAATTTTTTAATAGTAATATATTTTCGAACTGCCTCGTTTGCCTAGTGGGTCTAAGCGCGACTGCTACGCTAGAGGTCTTGGGTTCGATTCCCAAGTCGACCAAGGTGTTATTGGGTTTTTCTATGAAATTATCAGTAGCAGGTCGGAGTTTAGATTTGTGCCCGGTTAGTGGCAATAGGCTCGCCCCCTATTACATGGGACCTAAACATACCGGCGAACTGTGGGTGTACAGTGGTACACCTCTGCCTATCCCTTCTGGGATACAGGCGTGATGGTATGTTATGTTATGTTTAATACATTTTCTGAAACCAAATTGAAATAATAAAGGCTGAGAACTATTTCGGCTTTAGAACATGTGCCACGGATGCTCGGAACCTTTCGAGAAATTTCTATATTTACAGTTTTATTACATATCAACGAGTGTTGTAATAATTTCGTATAAACTGCGAACTCACTTAATATTTAATTTTGCTCACTCATCCCGATACAGTTACATCGGTATGTTGTAAATATGTTTGATTTGCGATATTTGTTTATTGACACTCATTGATATGCTTACGCTTAAGTAGGCCGTTATGATGTTATATTATACATATTTGTTATGCTAATCGTTCAGTTGCTGTTATTCATTTAAACACAGTTTATAATCAAAAAAGATTCTAGCCCCATAGACAAGTGACATTTCTGTAAGAATTAATGTTGATAGAATTGTTTGGAAATTGCATGCCTCTTCAATCAGTCACGTGAATTAGCCCCCGATTTTTGAAGCGTTGATCAACACAAAAAATTTTTAAACACTCGTCAAATTTCATTTTTAATGATGTGATTGGCTGTTAGTCTTTTGGTCATCCAATTACAGCCATGATCAGGCATAAGTTGATCAGCCTTCAGAAACCGGGGGTTGCACTTGTCACTTCCTTACATTTGAGCGATTCAATCAGCGTCAAGATTTGCAGAAGAACGTTTGTCTTTGGGACTGATTCCCTTCTGATATAACATTAAAAATATATACGAATGATTATGAATTCATATTGAACTATAGTACACCTTCTTAGGTTTATAAGTTTGTCGTGAACACGCTTTCCGTTCTAATGTTTCAAGGTTTCTAATATGTAAGGAGTTGCCTGTACAGATTGTGTGACTATTTTGTGTTGTAACTGTAAAAAGGGCCTTATGGATGGCACAGAATATGCAGTTAATAAATTGATAACGATATGGATTTTGAAGTCTCATCGTTATACATAGACTTAATAATTTTCAAGTAAATGGATCCCATCGATCGATTTCAATTACAATGATGTTTACTCACCGCTTCAGTCATCTCTGGATAACTATTCCATATTTTATGTAAAAAGGTTGATTTGCATGTCGTCTTACCTGTAACAAATTAAAACAAACTTTGTTAATGGAAAGTAGTAAATTATACTTGTTAATCAAAATGTACCTTTAAGTAAAATGTGTTAGGTATGCTTTTGAGGTTTGATAGACTGTTGAGGAAATATTTTTATCGAGACTATATATGAAATATGGTCATTTTGGCTAAAGACTTTATTCTAGCAGCACAATAATAACAAAGTCTTGTGATTTATGAAATTCAATAAAGATAAATAAACTTCCGAAACAAATTTGTTAGAAGCACTTTGAAGAGAAAATCATGCATATCACATACAAAAAAATACAATAACATACGTAATTGACGTAAGAAAAAGGAACAAAAATCCTCAATTTCACCATACAAATGTCAGTGTAAGTGCGTCGGTTTTATCGTGTCATTCCTGGACCATCATATTTTTAAGTATCCTTAATGGAACTACAAGTCATCAGAATTATTACAGATCAAACATGATACCTACATGATGTAACAAGTATTTCATAAATTTATGGAAATTAATATTTTGCATTGGGAATGTCCAGGGATAACAACAGCATTATATTCAATATTACGTTTCATACATAGGTTTTTGCATCGTATAATTAGATAAAACAAACAATGACTGAGCTCTAAGAAGAGGCGAATAAACAATTTTGTGGTTTTTACCCTAAACCACATTTTGAATTTTTCCAAAGATTGTGTAACCAACAAATAACTCAAAAATGCGTCACCTCAAAGCGCCTAGACATCCATGCAACTGCTAACTTTGGTTACAAGTTGAAAGAAAAAGTAAAATCGTAACACTGCAAAAAAATTTATTAATATTCTTCTCGATTGGTCGTGCAGTAAGACAAAGTTATCTGAGAGCCGATAGCTCATTAATTAGCCATTACGACGCCGCCAGGCGGCTATCTAAGGAATTCTATATAAATACAAGTCCAGATGGCAGGCGCGCGCCCCGGTCACGATCCCGTCTACCATGATTATACTACAATGTGCTATGCTACCCGTATGTTGAGTACCGAAAGCAAATTCATCTATGGATAGTTCAATACAACTTTAACTAAATTTTCTGTATTTGTGGCTGCACGTTTAGCTGTATCATGTTACCGTCATAATCATAATATAACATAAGATACCATCACGCCTGTATCCCCGAAGGGTTAGGCAGAGGTGTACCAATGTACACCCACAGTTCGCCGGTATGTTCAGGTCCCATGTAATAGGGGGCGAGCCTATTGCCACTAACCGGGCACAAATCCAAACTCCGACCTACTACTGCTATAATCATAATTCTGTTGATAATTTTCAAATTCAATTACCTACTGTCAGTTCGGAACTTTATTTACCTTACTGCTACATAGCTAAGTTGCAATTGGCCTTTAATTCGAATACTTTATACATTAATTCGTATGAATGAATGACCAATATAAAATAATCACATATTTACTAGTGAATTTGATAGTATCGTAAAACGAAGGAATCTGGTAGTAGCTGAATTCAATTCGACCTTTGACAGCGAATCACAACAACACCTTTAAAGGTAGTTCTCAAGATGAGCTCCATGAATTTGGAACACAGCCATATTGGACTACAATTATCCGTGTCAATGCAGACGCAGCTGACTGTACAGAGCATGTAATTAATCAGCCATTCTCGTCGCACGACGCTTTGGTATGCATGATGTTTAAGCAAAATAAAAATACGTTAAATTCGTGCAAGACAGACAAAACGTATGATCGCATCTGTATTCATATTTATGTAAATAAAAACTGTTGGATAGCAGCTTATCAAGTGTCTGATTAATGCCGAAACGTGATCGTGGAATATTGAATACCGTTGCGATCTGCAAATCGTATAATCACGGTACATTACAATCGCTACGTCGTATCTTATACTAAGCTGTGTGTGTGTGTTCTTACTGGATGCAATTGATAAGAATACTAAGTATATTCGGAATGATTTGATGGCTTACAAAGGATGACCACAAATGTAGCGGTATCATTATGCTTATCATAATTAATTAAGTGGAAAACAAAACATTGCTTCTACAAAACATTTCCTTATGTAAGACGATATGGTAAATGTCTACGGTCGATCTAAGACAAAAGGACACGACATAGCCATATTTATTTCACTATATATCACACAGCAAAACTACAAGGGCAAGATGGAGATAGGAACAATGCAGTCAAACTACGTTAATTTACTTCAATAAGCATAATACACCAGTAGACAGACCTAAATCTCAACTGCACTGTGATGCTTTAACTAACAAAACAAGATAAGAAATGCATGTAGTCACATAGTTTTTCCTAGTCAGGAAAAGAAAAGAGAAAAACTCTAAGCAGAGTTATGGTTGTCCAGAACATTACCGAAATGATAACTTTAAGACTGGTAGATAGTTTACTTAGTTTCTCTGGATCCAAAGCTAAATGGTATTAATCACCCATGAACGCAAAGTAAAAAAGTAATAAAAGGACATTAGGTAATTGCTATGCTAATATTTCCAATAAAAACTCCATAACAAAACGTTTTGTATTGAGGTACGTTGCATCAACCCATTGTTTTATTTAATTAATCGCAAATAACATCACGCTATAGACGATATTCAAATCACAAATTGCATCGTATACATAAGTAAATAGGGCGGCTACTTAGTACTTTTTACGCGTGTAGCTTTGTTACAATTAATATTATGGGCGTGATAAAACCTACGTTTTATGACCCTAAGTATTTACATTAATTGACGCGATGCGCTGTAATGTTGTCTGTTTGTACCATTGTTAGCATACTAGGTATCTCGATTTGCAATATTTTAATTATCTTGTGTTGATCATAACAGTTTAGGTAATTTTGTTTTGCTATGAGTTATATGGGTTAATTTGTGGCAGTTTATAACGACAAATAAAAAATAAGTGTAAATTTAAAACATCGTATTTAACCAGTTAAACATTTCTTTAAAAACTTCATCATCACAGTTAAGTATTGCCTACCAACTCCAGACAAACTACGTACTTAAAATTATTTTACCGACACATGTCTCATTTCTTAGTAGAAAACGCATTATCCTATGAAACTGTAACAACACAGTTGTTTCGCATTAGTTAATGTTTATCGACATCTCGCAATTAGGGTGAAAGGTAAATGTAACGTTTCACTCTCAGCAATACGTTAATTGGATCTATTAGCTTGTTATCATTCTGCATACAGGAGTCAGGAGAAACGGGTTGACGTGACAGTTGTATGCGATAAGAAATCTGTCTGCCACTACTCTATTTATTGTTGAGACACTTCAACTGCATTGGCCAAGACATTAAATGAGATGTAAACATTAACATAGCATTTAATGTATTGGTCAATACGCAGACGCTGAGTCAAAACATTGAAATTTCTAGGCTTTTGGTAGGAATTTCTTGCAAAGACAATGAATGGACTTCAGAAACTGTAGTTCGTCTCTATTATAATTTATTTTACCATTAAAGTACACCTAAATCTATACTAAAGCCAATCTGGAAAGAGAATTAAACGTTATTACTAATTACGCAATTATCAACTTTGACAACATGTATTTAAGTTCATTTTAGAATGACAAATATTACCGAAAAGGGCCTAAAAGTAATTTGAATGTGATGGAAACTGAACTGTTAGTCATTGAATTAAGGTTCATAATCCCAAAGCACGGTCATTATTTCTTTAAAGTGGCTGATATATATATATTTTTACTGATTTCTAAACGGAGGTCCTTCAATGTAATGGCTTTTTTTAAATGTTTGCTACGCGACATCTACGGAAATTGAGGATAGATTTTAACAAAATCTTGTAAAAAGTGACATACATAGGATAGTCAAGGAGACTTGGCCAGCAGTGGAAGATTGTTTGCTGAGATGATGATGACTATGATTAGGGTATAGGTCAAAGATGGTCCAATATAAATTTCATTAAAGTTGGTTATTATTATTTTTTCATATTTGTAAACAATAATTTTACTAAAAGGTGGCTTAGAATAACGGGGGTGAGAATAGGATAATTGAGATTTTTCCCAGGCGTAGTTAGAAAACAATATATCGTACTTGGATTGATGTTAACGACTTTTTGATTTTGTCAAATTTCATTACGGTACTTATCAACAGAGAAAATAGGTGTGACAATGCAAGTAGACAAAGAAATCAGTAATGATACCTAGTGGTTAATATTTAAGTGGGGTAATTGTAATTGTAAATAGTTTTGCGGTTTCACTTTTATTTTATTTGTTAGTTTTATTTATATGATGACGTTGTAGCTGCGTTTTAGAGTGAATGCTTTCATATGAAATATATATTATTCATTTAGCTTGTACTGTCCCACAGCTGGGCAAAGATAATTTGTACTAAAAAAATGTAGATAGGAAACTAACTCATAAAATTATTTAATTGACTGATTAGTGATTATTAGAATGGGTTCTTAAATATTAGATAGAATAATCATATACCGCAACAAAAGCAAATTTTAAAGCATATTTGTTTTAAGATTACTTAATAATGGTTAAACTAAAATATAGTCTCATTCAATCTTAAAATCATTAATAAATATTTGTTTCCCAAACTTCAACTGAGGCAACCAAACCGATAGCAGGTACGTATTACATTGCCGTTATATAACGTTCAATTAAAAGTATCCATCGTAACTACACGCAATGTTACCGTTACATCAAAAACATGACGACTAGATAAGGGGACATGAATAACAACTTTATAAGAATATGCATAACGAAACATTGCGAGCGTCTGTGAAGTGTGTCTCAAACCTATTGTTGAGTAGATTCGCCAATTAATTTCGTATTAAATACTTGATACACGTACTTAGTATACAGATAAAACGATAGTAGATAATTAACGTTTGTTTTTATAGTAATTATGCTAATGGACTCTTTATTGTAAAACTATCATTACTTTTTTTAAATATAAGGTTAAATATATTGTGGCGGACTAACTATATTGCATAAACACAAATTATATTACATATTGTTAATGAGTGTAAGGATCGTAGCAAGTGGAAATAAGTGGTCTCTGCCTACCCCTACGGGAAAGAGGCGTGATTATATGTATGTATGTTGTTAATGAAGTTCCATATGCAAAATACCTATGACGGTGGTAGGTTTGGATTGAAAAGTTGAGCATGGGACGTTAAATAAAACCAATACACAATTAACCATGAAAATTTCAAATTTCCTAACTGATAGAGGATGAATGAATGTGAAATCTTAATTTAATAACTCTTTGAAATCTATACAGAGGCAAGCATGTACGTTAAGTTGCTAGTTCTCATAATTTTCTAATTAACATTAATTACAAAAGTGTCAAGATGTCAAGAGAGAAAATAATTTCTTAACACTACAATACCTACCTGTGAAAGCTCGAGTAAGATCGCTTACGAGATATTTTAAACAAACAATATTTACCGCGACTTTACGAGGAAAATCGCAATCGCAAAGTGCACAGTATCGCAAAAATAAACAGTTACAAAGGCTGCAATACTTTCTTAAGTAAGGTATTGTCGCTTAACATTCACGACCACACCGCAGAGGGGACTTAAACAATAAGAAAGTTAAGCAAATGCAAACTTGCTAAGATTTCACCTACCTAAAGTGTTAAACTACAATAAACCAATCACAATGGATGTATAATTTACATGAAGCAGAATGAAGAAATTAAACTCCCACTATTGAAAACAAAGTAAACAATTATCAAGACGAAGTAACAATTAGTTCCCCGTAATACATAGAAGCTGTTATATTTCTTCGTACGAGCTGATATTATGAAAAACATGAAAAACAATTACCTGTACAAAAAGGTTTCACGAGTAAAAAGTGTCAATCAAACTAACTTGTTTAGCGTCCCAAACGACTTATTTGTGGTGTGAATAGCTCTATATTATAATTTAAATCTAAAAGTTGCGCGGGTTGAGTTTGAGAGATTTGTCGGCATTTAAATACATGGTACTTTTTTTTTGTGGAGAGCTGCCGCAGTTAGCCTCGTGGAGGCTTTTACTGCTTTACCGGACTAAGTTGGCGAGACATTACTAATACGCCTCCAGCCAGAAGCTACAAATTAATAAAGTATTGTGGCAACGAACTGCCTCGTTGGCCTAGTGGCGCTAAGCGCGACTGCTACGCTAGAGGTCTTGGGTTCGATTCCCAAGTCGACCAAGGTGTTATTGGGTTTTTCTATGAAATTCTCAGTAGCAGGTTGGAGTTTGGATTTGTGCCCGGTTAGTGGCAATAGGCTCGCCCCCTATTACATGGGACCTAAAACATACTGGCGAACTGTGGGTGTACATTGGTACACCTCTGCCTAACCCTTCGGGGATACAGGCGTGAAGGTATGTTAAGTGGCAACGAAAGCTAAGGGCACCCCCTGCGGGGTTCGAACCTCGACTTAGTTCGTTGCTCACGATCATAACAAATAAAACAGCAAGAGAGGGCTGGATCACTGCTTGATTATTTAGGGACTGTTTTGATTCTAGTTTGACCGGCTCGGGCCAGTATTATCTAGGGATGGGGGAGAATACCTGGTACAGACACTAACAAGTAGGCTTCAAAAAGTTTAATCGATAGACATTATTTTTAATTCATAAGACTCTTGGTTATAAATTCTACTAACCAGCTCGAAATTTATGATAAAATATTGTCTATCATCATCTTTACAGGGAAGACATCCCTTGCCTTAGTAAAAGCCATTCACATTTTACTTAAGTTAATAATAAATATATAAACAATAACAAAATTGATTACTAATGTGATTTAACTTCTAACCGTCATAGTTAATTAGCGCAAATTCAGTTCCGTATTATTGATTGAAATAATAGAAGAACAATGTTTTTTCCCATTACATAACTTGTCACTAAACAAAGAAAGTTAAGTGATCAATTAGAACAAGCACTTCGTACGTAAGTATAATTGCGTCAATCAAATACGAGGAATGTGACACTAGTTAAGACCTACCCCAACTGACGTGGCTACACGGCTTATTACTTAAAACTCAAGTTTTTCTATAGATACGTTTAGCGATGCTAATTAGAGTTATCGTGCGAACTTTTCCGCCATCTAGATGTTTCTACGCAAACGTCGCCATTGTATGCAGTATTTAGTCCCAATCATGTTGAATTGTTGATTGTCGGCAGCGGGCATCTTACATAAACGCATCTACGATTACCATTTACATGGCGAACAAAAAGTCAATTTACATTTTTATATAAACAACTGTAGGTTTCAACGATGACATCTGTAGATACGCTCATTTGTGATGGAATTCTCAGGTAAGTTTTTAAAATACAACCTTGATCCTTTTGTTTGTAAAAAAAGGAAACCTAACTAAAGATGTCAACAATCAACATGTTTATCGTAAATGTGTTTAAATTTAAATAAAGGTCTTTACACTGTATAATTTAGTTAATTATAATAAAAAATACTTGATTTTTACTTGATTTTCATTCGGAATATCGACAGTTAACTTACCTTGAACAGAATTTTAAATATCAGTACGTTTGACACCTCTAAGATGGTATATCAATCAAAGTACGTGTCGTGAAGAACCAAGATAGTTAATACACCAAGCACAAGTGAAACGCGGGTGTCAATCAACTGTTACATATGTTACGAACCTGTCAAACATTATGCTCATTGCATACGATTACAGACCAGTTTTAAATCACTCGTTATATGAAATGACTTTGCTCACGATCTAGTTCATGAGATGATTGTATGATGTTAGAGCTGATCACATAAAAAAGGAATCGTATTTATACATCAGCCACTTTAAAGAAATAATGACCGTGCTTTGGGATTATGAACCTTAATTCAATGACTAACAGTTCAGTTTCCATCACATTCAAATTACTTTTAGGCCCTTTTCGGTAATATTTGTCATTCTAAAATGAACTTAAACACATGTTGTCAAAGTTGATAATTGCGTAATTAGTAATAACGTTTAATTCTCTTTCCATATTGGTTTTAGTATAGTTTTCTATATATTACACTATCTTCATACTAAGTGTGGGAATACCATCTCGACTATGTTCTTAAATGTTATAAAACCCACGTTAAAACATTAGCATTATTTAACGTTTTACAGCGGTCAATATACGATAGAGCTTAAGTTAAAATTGTGTTCATTAATCCTTTAATACTAAATACATTTAGTTATTTTGTAATAACGCCTCGTAAACACTACATACCCATTATGGCGTACTTAAATGTTAGTTACAATTAATAAACCAACGAGCAATATTTTTCACATTTTAATTAAGCAATTCGACGTCTATTAGCGATTGCTGGGTCAGAAACTTTAACAATTCACGGTCTAAATACTTTTCTCTGTACTTGTTTCCAATTACCAATTTCAGAGTTATTAGATATTTTCATTAGTTATTCGTGCAGTGGATTTAACGTAGCGTGTTAAAGACTGGACACTAACAATGAAATTACACAAACTAGTAATCCAGTTAGAAATATATACAATTGTATATCTCTTACGTTGAGAAACATGTGAAAGAACGTGAATGATGGACTGCTACTTATTGCGATTGTTAAGTTAGCATACATGTTTATCTACTACATTTAGGCAATTAATCATTCAAATTAAAGTCATGCGATATAAGGCACTGAATCTTATAGCTCTAAAAGGAACTCTATCATAGTTGGCTCGCTTACTCATTACTCATATTGCAATTCAATATAATTATTACCAAATCTGGAAAGACTTGGTAATTAATTCGACAGAATCCTATACTCTAAGACTGAATCTTATCCACAGTTTCGCAACAAATGACTTACACGGCAGGCTCAATTATTCTATCATGATTAATTCCTTTATTCTGTATAAGACGTATCATTTCCAAGTTATTGTCAAAAGTTCTTTGTATTGGTGATGAGATTCATAACAAAAATATAAAGTAAAGACAAGGTCAAATGACAACATTGTGGGTTGAACTGTAGCTAACAATGAATGCTTTATCTTCAAATAATAGGGTATGACTCATCATTGAATATTATAATAAATCTGTAAAAGTGAAAATTCTGTACATTGAAAATATCAAAAAAAATAAATGGCGGGGGGTGTTACTAGACCGACTACGAACCCAAAGGTGTGAAAAAAAAAATTTTTGTCTGTCTGTCTGTCTGTTTGTTCAGGTATCACGCAAAAACTACCTGTTCGATTACGATGAAACTTGGTATAATTATTATTTATTATCCTGGGCACCACACTGGGTAGTTTTTATCCCGGAAAACAAACTTAAGTTTGCGGTTATAAACTCATTGATAAGTTTCGTCATCCACGCGAACGATGTCGCAGGCACAGCTAGTCATTGAATAAAACATGAAATCTAGAATAAATTAAATATAAAATAAATAAAGTCTTGCGAATCAGAAATGTGCTAGGTTTGTTTGGGAAAGCACCAAACTTTTGTATTTTTGGGAAAATTTTATGTAGATACAAAACCTTACAAACTTTAGCACTCTTAAAACTTGATCACTAAGATTGGTAAATAAAAATCTATAGAACTTAAGTTTTGAATGCGATGAAGACAGATTGCCACGTCCGGATTCAAACCACAAATCTTTACATTTTCCGTATCGAAGATGTTCAGGTGATTTCCCTGCAAATTGCGGAAATACCACATAGTAATATTCGTACTATGTCCAAAGTATAGGAACATAGCAATATAAACGTATGTTACGGATGTTGACAATTTTCTGTAAAAATTGCTACTGTCACGGCTACGCTAATATTTTTTTATTACAAAATTGGTTGTCTATTCGTATTTGATTAAGAATATTTAGAAAATTGAAACAACACGGTTCTGACTAATACAATAAATGGGATAAGTCATAGTTTAAAATACATTCGTCATTCGTTTATAACCATGAACCAAAAGAATACCTAGTTTTATTCCATAGCATATTTGTTCAAAACAACATCTGATTATAAATAGGTGTTATTTGTTATAACATAATAAATAAAAAATTGCCAAACAGATAATCTACGTTAAAAACCACAAGGCAAGTGTTAATGTGGTTTTCCTTATCCAGTTTTTGTTGAGCTTATTTTCTCTCGAGTTATTCAAAGCACGTGTATCACGGACAAAAGCACTGCCAAGATTTGCTTTTACCTTCTTATTCAGTAAAGGATTAAGCAAAGGCGACCCACTTAAAGAGAGATCAATAAGCAACACACAGCAACACAAACTTACAACACTATCTGTCTTTATGTTAAGTTTGTGAAAATGTTTTTTATACTGATCATGAATGAATACCTAGTTTTGGTATGTTTAGTAAAGAGTAAGGCAGTTACTTAGTTAGTTTTATAGATAACAGAACTTGAAAATGCATAGTTAAAGCATGATATCTCTTGACGTTCAAATATAAATCCACTGACTTTAAAGCGTTATTTCCTAGCTCTAGCATGATTTATGAATGCTGTGCTTTTTGTTTTATGTACCATATATAATTAGTAGCAACAGGAGCTAACATAGTACCTACTGGAAATTTGTTAAAACTTATGTCAAGTAACAACAAAATACGGTAGATACATATAACAAGTTCAAGATTAACTAACTGCTGTATGTAAAAATGCACTTTTATACGTAGTTCAAGTTCCGTCAACTTTTTGTGGCTTTTCCAGGTGGGTAATGCGATGCACGCGTTCGACCTTGCAAGGTCGCGGCGCATGCGCAGCCGACCAGTGCATCGTTACAAATAAAACTACCAGCCGAAGATGGTATGGTCCAGTGCATTTTATGACGCTCTATAAAATCAAGTGTACATAATAATAGGTAAAAAATAATTAACAATCGTCTTAATGCCTTATGTTATGCGCTCATTAGCTGCATAAAGCTTTATTTTGCAGATGCTCTTATTGATAATTCCAATTTAGATAAATCTAACCTTGACAAACAAGATGTAACCTTACATAATATGGTATTATGCTGATTAATAAGTTGGATTTATTAGGTCATCATTATTTGTTTAAACCTGCCAATTTCATCCTAAGCTTGAATTCTTAGCCTTAGTGCAAAGACAAGTAGTTACTGCTTAATAAATAAATAAGACAAAAAGATTAAACTACAGAATATGTAATAAATCTAGTGTCACCGATGCCGATCTTGACGTTGCCGCTGCCTGCACAACTCGAGACCTTCAAGCCAGCCAGCAACGGGACCGCACGGCAAAGTCGTGAACATACATTCGCCGGAGTAACATATATTTATCATAGAGAACAAAGCTGAAATCGTGTTCGGTGCGGGAGGCGGTGTGCCCCGCCCTATTTTCAATACATGTGCAACGTGAGCGAAATATGGAAGTTTCTAGAGAACAAAGAAAGGGCAAGCGAATTGCATATATCGATTGCGTATATTTCCTCACTTCAATGATAACAGAATAAAATAATTTATCTATGACACATTAATAAAATAAATAAATAAATAATATTACGCGCACAATAAATTAGGAAAATAATAGGTTTAGTCATCTAAAACGTTTATCTCACGCACTGGAAAGATACCACGAAAACTTAAATGAAGTACAACATGTCCGAGTATCATTAACTTGTACAGACAGCTTTGATAATATTGACATCGAAGAAATAGTATTGATACAATTACGTTGGAGAACAACGCACCATAAAAGAATCACAAGTATTCGAGCCGGTGGCGCCCACTAGACAAAGGCCATGCTTTCATAACCTTGCTGCATGTACTGCCTACCCACGGAACGACTATGATTCACGAATGTCTCAAGTAAATAGAGTATAAGAAACGCATTATAAATACAGTGAAATTTTATTTTTATCATAAATAATCTCGAACAATAAAAAAAGATTCTAAAAAACAAAGAAGAATATAAAAAATAGTCGCAATTTGAACGTCAATTTCTTAGTAAATATACGTGTATGTATATCGGTACCGTAAAATAAAAAGTTCATGACGAGCAAAAATTTCAGCTACATAAACAGTATACACAATAACACGAAATATGCATGCGTATAAGTTATAATAAATACGTTATTTCTACGAACAATACAGAACCTACAATGTTTCAGATACCAAGAATTAAAAACATCTGTGTTAACTTAATTAAAGATCTTTTATAATAACATCCTTATAACAAGAACAATGTACTGGAATAACACAATATGAGCATCCAAGAATTTATAAGTAATCAGGAATGTTATAAAACTAACAGCACTAGACATGGTATTAATAATAGATACATACAAAAGCAAACAAGTCGTACAATAGACTATATGGGTTAGTCGTAGGCGATGGTAGGTTTTGTTAGCTGTTGCGATATTATTATAGTATCATAATAGGTGCAGCTACTCAGAATTAAGGTTTACACAACGTGTCTGTACTTAATACGATTAATTATAAGATAACTGTCAGAGACGCTTCGCAATAAACGGATGCCAAATATTCTAGATAGAAATGAATGAACATTCAACAACGGAGGGGCTCGTGGCTAAGTGTAAGCCGTACGGTTTGACCGATAATACAGGTTAAGCCGCGCTCGCCGCGGTTGGTCCGTGGATGGGTGACCATTTATAACATACCGAGACCCCTCCGTGTTTCGGAAAGTACGTTAAACAGTAGGTCCCGGCTGTCATACATAGATCTTTGGCAGTCGTTAAGTCAATTCTGACAACCAGTCTTACTATGGGATACTGTGTTTCCCAGTAAAATGGGTTGTGGAGGTCAGATAGGCAGTCGCTCCATGTAAAATACGGTATTCAGCCGAATCTGGTAAGACTGGTAGCCAACCCCAACATAGTTGGGAAAAGGCTCGGGAGATGATGAGAAATGAATGAACACATCACAGGTCACATCAGACACACAGAATATAAGAGAAATTTAAGAAAAAAACCGTTACATTACCTAAATTCTGTGTAATGAAATACTGTACAGCAATAATAAATCAAGCCAATGGAAACTTATAATAGTATCGGCATAACACATGACGTTGATAACAAAGTATTGAATTAATGGACCCATGCTGTTAATCCATCAAATTCACAGCGAATAACAACTAAAACTAAATAGCCTTTCAAACCTTGAGCTTAGTTAAATTGAGTAATCCAATATCAATGGCATCGATCAGATTATTTTAAAAGGTCCATTTATAGTCAACGCACAAGTCGTACGAAATAATTACGCGAAAGAACAAAATACCGTATCATTGCGACCTGAGCATGTCACGATTTTAAATCGCCTTTTGTTTTTTGGGTCAACAGAATCTCAGTGAAACATAACATCACGTGTGAAATGCATTTGTGGCCTATTTCACAGGAGTTTTTGCATCATTCCGCTTCATCCTTATACGGTAGTTGGCTCTGACCTTAGCTGGAGTTCCGAATGGATCTAGCCCGCCAGCAGTCATTCACAATCTCTATTTGGTAATATAACATTATCTGTATTTTTACAACTAGATACTGTTGACAAGTGGAGAACTCTCGTGTATCAGATTCAAAGACTCCCGATTTATATTTATAAATCCAAATAAGTGGTAAACACAAAGAGCTGTATTATCGCGTGCAGGAATCTTTTATAAGCCCAGGGTTTTACCCATTCGTTTAAAAATTCAGGATTCTTTATGAGAATTCATACGTCATTAAATTCATTCTTGTACCATCGAATAGACGTCATGCGTATGCATTAATACATTGTAAAAAAAACAGTAATAATGTAAATACCCATCGAAGGGACAAAGGCATTCATAAAAGAGACTTACGTAAGTAGTTCCTATCAATGGCATTAATCAAAAGCACACGACGCATACGATGTAGCCGTTAGAATATTTTTAACATGTCAACATATCCGTAAAGCTATGTAGCTAATGCTATTTAGATGTAATCTCGTATTGTTTCATCGTATTTAGTTGTCAATTTTTTTTTTTTTTGTAATTCTTTTTTGGGGCGTGATTTGTTTTTAATCCCGTATTCTACATCATTGAGTTAATTATTTATATGTTACTTGAATTCACCTTCTCTGCTTTCCTATTTTAACGGACTGTTAATAAATCACGTGTGGTCCGACCAATTTGTCGTATGTCAGTGTTAACAGCCGCAACATGTCATGTCGCACGGTCCATTGCCGCGAGCAGTACATACTTGCAATAACAACTGGCACATATCAGCGCTTTTACTGGCTCGGGATCATGTTCACTGCGTAAATTGAAGATTTATAATCGAATTTATATTGTAACTCCTTCGAACACAAAGATCCTTTCACACGCGTTAAAAATTAAAGGTATGGAATTCGTTTGAAGACAATCTAGAGATTGCACTAGTTTATCTTTACTAAATAAATATGAAAGAAATGTGGCAACATTCTATGGGCAAAACGACAAACAACTAGAAACTAGACCACTCGGAAACATGAACACGTTTGGCAAATACAAGTAAACTGTATAAACAAGTTAACACTTACATACGTATAATTTGTGGACAGTCAAGCATTCGACCCACTTACCAACACTATATTTAGTTAAATCTTTTTACATTAGTCATGCAATACAACATAAAATACGGTAATACGTGTAAAATTAATGAAGCTTGGGTAGAAGTGTGTGCGTCGAACAACGACAGAAAGACGTAAACTAACATTAATATAGAACAGGTATTTAGTAAACAGACGCAGATACACGGCATCCTGTTTACAAACATACTAGTTTGCTTTCCAAATAAAACAAGATATCAAATTAGATAACATCTGTAATAATATGTGATATCGAAAAACAAAGATCAGTTCGGATTACTAAACGCCCAAAAATTAAAAAAACTGTACCTAGTTTCCCCAACAATATAATTATTACGTTTGGTAGTAAAGTTAAATTACTACATGTCAAAGGAAAAACTATGTTCGATAGATAAATCATTTCGGTCATAAATCGATGGTTGAACAGACGTGATAAATATTATATTAAAATGATAGTATTGTCAGCTTGAAGCCATGTTTATGTGAGAAGGCTGCCTGCCGCTGACCGGTGCGCGTACGCATCCGCCGAAACGGTCAAGTTCACGGTGTCCTCACACAAATAACTGGAACTCTTGCGCATCGTGACTTCTACCCACCCAACCATATTATCATAACTTCACATATAAATTAACATAATATGTTATTCAAACGAGTTCTCCGTACTTTTCGTTTGAAATGAAAGTTGTTACGATATAATAGTAGGTTAGAATTGGGGGTTCTGTATCACTTGCTCTCGCTTCGCTCGAGCCGTGATACAGAACCCCCAATTCTATTTCGGTCCTACACAATATCTAGCGATTGTATTATAAGAGCGTCTGCATTGGATTGACTCATGCGCTCGCGCGCCGACGACGCGACGAATGTCGACCGCTCAGATTGCATTTATTTCATCGGGTATCGGCGCCTATCTGATTTCGATGGCGCGATGCAGTACCTTGCAAATAGTTATCCCGTCTGTTCATTTAAACCCACAATACAATAAGTGAGTTCTGTGTATGTTATGACACGTTGCCTATCGATGCGGTCGACTGACTGTTGACTGTTTTGAATTGTAATCATAATAACTTATTATATTTACATCGAACCAACTTCGTAAAGAAACTTATATCTTA
Organism: Autographa pulchrina; assembly: GCA_905475315.1. NCBI lineage: Eukaryota > Metazoa > Arthropoda > Insecta > Lepidoptera > Noctuidae > Autographa > Autographa pulchrina. The sequence goes on from FR997775.1 coordinate 8,184,815, forward strand.
AATGAATGCGTTTGATATAAGTGGAACTCTGTAATTTTATTGTGTTATAGAACTTTTTTTTTTAGCATCTTGGACATTTATTTTATTGAATCATTACGTATTCTTAGTACTGAACTTTAATTGTTACCATGAACGTGCTGACTATCCAAGTCCCCAGAACTATCGCTATGTAACAACAAAAGCAGATTATCTATTCTTAATCAGAATCAGAATTGTTTATTTCTTAACGATGTTATTACAGATACAAGATTATTATAGAGTATATACAAAGCTAAGATCAGCGACATTCTATCTTACAGAATGTAAATAATTATATTACTAAATTATAATGTTTATAAATGAATGAAGTTCGATCATGGTCTATAGATTTAGATAATCTCAGAAGTCTTTTATTGAGTAATCACTTAATGTTTCAGTTAATTAGGCAGTGATAGCTTAGTGGTATGACCAGGTACTGCTAATTCTTAGGCTGGTGATGGAACTCAAGGCACTTCCGACTTTTCGAAATCATGTGCACATAAGTAATTTATTCATGATCACTTGCTTAAACGGTGACGGAAAAAACATCGTAAGAAAACCTGCATTCAACGCAGCTAGTGTAGAGTACTAATCTGTGCTGGGTTCGGGTGGTAGACTATGACCTAAGCACTCTCATTGTGAGAGGAATTAATGGAATGATGGTAAATGTTTCATTTTATTATATTTTATAACGATGTAAATTTTGGAATAAGAAATAACTTCGCAATCGGGCAGTATACAGCATTATGATGTAGGCGCAATAACTCATAATATTAATATATAACATTTTAATTTGTATATTTATTTTTTTAATTATTACTGAACAATTATGCGCTGCTTGAGTATTTAACAGACAACGTATGAACACATTATTATTATTAGGGAGAAGGTAAAGTATTCATTAATATTGTCACTAAAATACGAACTTAAAATATATAAGTGCTATAAATCTAAACACAAACAAAATATCTCAATATTAAACTATACAGATAATTTTAATATTATTTATGTAACATTTTCTTTTCACTTTATGTTTTTACGTACTAAATAAAGTATAACAGGCTTTAAAACGATGCAATTCTTAGGAACCACGTTCTGTTTAACAACGTTTTATTTCCATAAAATATATTTTTTACGTTTTATCAATAAAATATTTCGGAGTTCAATTTATAAAAGTCAATTTTAATGTTAATATGAAATAACCATTTGTAGTTGGTCTCTATATTTGTTTATGATAGAGAGATCATTTGTATGCAAGTACATACGATTACCTTATAAAAATTTCGTCTCAGTTTTCATCGACAGCGTGGCGCCATATAATATATCCCCCTAAAATGGCAAGTAAAGGCGAAGTTATAATTGAGTACGAATGATGTTTAAAATAATAAGTGATTATAAATCTTATGTACTACATGCATAAGGATTAAAAGTGTATGACAGCATGTATGACTTATTTTAAATAAACTATAACTTATTATCATTTCTCAAGTGTGTATACCGTTTTACAATTTGGGGGTATAAAATCAGTGTCATTCAGGATCATCTCACAGAACATTTTTAACAGCGCATTCTGCAGTCAGTTCTATAGATTTACATCGTTTAATCAGTGTGTTTAATAAATAAAAACAGTAAGTATGTACGTGTCATTTAACTCTATCAATTTTGTGATCAGTGTGTGCGTACGGTTGTGGTCGCGTCTCATGAGCTCAGAGGTCGAGAGTGTATTTAGTGAGAGTGATTTTATGAGTTCGATTCCCAGGCAGGAAAATAGCTTGTCTGGTCAGAGGAGTTTAATATTATCATGAATGGGTGGCGGGGTGATAACAGTTGTAACCAAATGAATTAATGTAAGTAGACCTGCTTTTCAATGTTTCACAATTTTGTTTTATTTCAGGTTTTCCAATCCATTTGACTCCGACACTGAAGTGATCCCTATATCACAAAAGCGGAAGCCTTCAAATAAGCCTTCAACACCTAAGCCGTCCAAGCCGAAGGCAAAATCTATAAAACGGGTGCAAGAACAGCTGTTGCCGGCTGCTGCCGGAAGTGAATCTGAATCAGAGGCTGACCTTCCGACTGCGTCTGCCTCTGCGTCTACATCTTATAAAAAGAAAAGAAAACGAGTCATCTTCCCTGATTCCGAGGTAAATTTATTGTTATTTAATAATTAATGTAGAAAAACAGACCAAACTATTTTTACGTGGTGGTGTAAAGCATAGTTACTACTAATAAGTATGAAGTCTGACCAAGTGTAATTGGGTCAAATTTATAGAACAATTTTATAGCAGCTGCATGAAGTTTAACTGTACCGAAAAAAGGGCAATGTTATGAATGTTATCAAAAGTTTCAAAAGTTTGCGTCTACCTAATAACTTATAATTTGTCAAAGGAGTTTTTTACGGTTTATACTTTTTAAGATCTACATGATTTAATTTATATGTGCTAATCCGAAATAAATACATTTTAAATGAAGAATGCTTATGTCCTGAGATATTATTATGATGGCTCAAAATAATAATAATCGTCGGTTTGTGTCCCCAATACTCACTCATTGACCATTTAATTTAATAACCCATTAATTGGGCTTGATGATTATCATGAATCATCAGACTTTGATAAAATTAGGTATTTATTTTGAGAAATTGATTTGTTACATTAACTAATGTATATTATTTTGTTTGTTTCCAGGATGAAGAGCAACGTGAACCAATTCGAGCAGCTAAGCTGAAGAGCTACCTAACTCGGCGAGTGGGTTCTGGTTACACTATGCAAAGTGACCCCACAAGACGAGGAGAATTTTATATTGAGGTCCGCATCTCGAATTGCCAGGAGTTGGAGGCTATTTCAACCAACCGCTGGAAACATTCACTGCTATGTTTCAAAACAGCAGTGAATGACGATAGCCCAACTTGGAAGGCGGTTACTCAGTTGGTTGGAACAGTTAAGGAGGATTACTCCTCCATCCACCCAATTTTGTACCCCCAAAATCCTTTTTAAATATTTTATCATTATAATTTTTAACTATTTTATATTTAGGAATATTATCGATACTGTACAAATTTTGCTGTCATATTATAACCTAACCATGTATTTTTGTATTAATTACTATAAATAAATGCATTGCTCTCTTACATAATCTATTCGTTCGATAAAAACGACCATATAACTATAAACTATAAATAAGTTAAGATTAAATAATAATTTTCATGTATTTTCTTACAGAATCTACTTAGTAGATAAAATAAAATACTAAATTAAAACCTAAAAATAAAAACAATACAATATTTTATACTATAAAAAATCTGATTAAGAAAAAATAGAAATACCTACATAAAGCTTTTCTGAAATTATTCAAAATGTTTTTCTGTCAAGCTTGTAACATTAACGTTCACAATTATTCTTCTCACAAAAAAACCAACATCCATAAATCTAATAACCTCATAAAAACGCAATTTGATAATATTCGTATAATAGCTTGTGCTTTTAAAAACAAAATAGTCAGTTATAAAATAACCCCTCAAAGTTTTACTATTACTCCTGAAAAGTTTTTATCTGAAATTACAGACACATGTTGCTATCTAATCAAAGAGTTATTAAAACAACACGTTTCTTTAAAAGTCAATTTCGAACTTTTTGTTTCGTACAATTTACCTAAAAATAGCGAAATAAGTCTTAAATCATTTAACACGAGATATACAATTATACTTCAAAGCACAGATATATTATCCACTTATCAAGCATTTGCGGAAAAAATATTAAATAAATGTTCAGAGTTCGAACTAAGTGAGTCAGGGTGGACGATTGCATCCATAAGTCATTTAGAAATTAATTTTGTTAAATACAGTCCTTTGAGAGCCGGTTCTTATTTAAAATTACCTAAGCGAATTCAAAATACAAAATCATGTCTAAACATAGTCAATAAAGACAATTACTGTTTTCTTTGGAGCATTGTAGCTTATTTGTACCCAGCAATGCATAACTCAAATAGAATAACATCATATCCTCACTATTTAAAAGTGTTAAATATAGCAAACATGACATTTCCACCCAGTTTAGACGATATAAAATTATTTGAAGACTTAAATCCAAACGTAAGTGTTAACGTCTATGGTTTGGAACAGAATGACTATGTAACAGGACCATTATATAAAACTTTAAAAAGAAAACTTTTTCATGTTAATTTACTTTATATCAATAATAATGGTAAAAGTCATTTCTGTTTAATTAAACATTTTAGTAAGCTTGTACACAGACAACTTACAAAACATAAATCTAAAATATATTTATGTGATGAATGTTTTATGTATTTTGAAACATCAGAAAAACAATTGAATCATAGCTGTGCAAGAGTGCAGACTATACTTCCCGAAGAAAACTCAAAACTCTGCTTTTCAAATTTTAATAGGACTCAAAGAGTTCCAATTGTTATATATGGCGATTTCGAAAGTCTATTACGGGAATATTCTGATAAAAATAAGTCCCCATGTGTTGAAAATATACAAATCCATGAGGCAAGTTGCTATGGATATTACATTTTTTGTCAGTCTAAACCAGAATTAAATAAGTTTAGATCGTATAGGGGGCCAGACTGCTCCAAAAAGTTCATTGAAGCTATAAGTCGGGATGTAATAAGACTTTATAAACTAATGTCAGAGATAAAACCCATGATAATTAACAAAGATCAACAAACTGCTTTAAAAAATGCTAAACAATGTCACATATGTAAGAAATCATTTAATGATACTGACTCAATTGTTGCAGATCATGATCATTTCACTGGAATGTATAGAGGACCAGCACATAATACATGTAATTTAAATGCAAAATCTTGCCCATTTATACCTATCATATTTCATAATCTTTCTGGCTATGACTGTCATTTGTTTATAAAGGAGCTTTCAGCTGTTTGCGGTCGTATAAATCTCATTCCAAAAAACAAAGAAAAATATATTTCATTCACAAAATTTATCCCGATTGATAAAAAAAATGTAGCCCAGTTAAAGTTTATAGATTCTTTTAATTTTTTAAGTTCAAGTCTAGATAATCTAATAAAAACTATGAAAACGAAAGATTTTCAAAATTTACGAGAGTTTTTTAAAGATGATTATTTATTTAAATTAGCATGCAAAAAAGGTGTATACTGTTATGATTACATCAATTCATGGCATCGGTATAAAGAAACTGAATTGCCAGATTCATCAAAATTTTATAATAAACTCACATCCCAATCTATTTCGGATGAAGATTATAATCATGCATTAAAAGTGTGGAATGCATTTAATATTTCTAATTTAGGGGAGTACACAGACTTATATTTGAAATGCGATGTCCTACTATTGTGTGATGTTTTTGAAAAGTTTAGAACGATGAGTTTACAATATTATAACCTTGATCCTTGTTATTATGTATCATCTCCCTCATTGAGCTGGGATGCAATGTTATTATATACTAAAATTAATTTGGACTTAATTTCAGATATTGACATGTATCAAATGCTAGAAAAAGGCATAAGGGGTGGCCTTGCCCAGTGTTCTTTAAGATATGCAAAGGCAAATAATAAATACCTTCCAAATTACAACAATAAGGAACCTGATAGCTATTTAATTTATCTTGATTGCGTAAATTTATATGGTCATGCTATGATGCAACAGCTTCCTACTCGAAACTTTAGGTTTTTAAACGAAGATGAAATTAATAATTTTAAAGTAATGCATATTTTAAATGATAGTAAAACTGGATTTATTTTAGAAGTTGACTTATGGTATCCTTATAAAATTCACGAAGCGCATTCGGATTTACCATTTGCCGCTGAAAAATTTGCTCCCCCAGGTAGTAGAAATGATAAACTAATTGCTAATCTCTATGATAAACATAAATATATCATTCACTATGTTCATTTAAAAGAATGTATAAAAAATGGACTTATTTTACTTCAGATATATAGAATACTATCATTTGAACAAAGTGCATTTTTGGCTCCCTATATCCTATTGAATACTACTCTCAGACAAAAAGCGTCTTCCGATTTCGAAAGAGACTTTTTTAAAAAACAAAACAACTCTATATTTGGAAAAACTATTGAAAACAAAAGAAAACAAGTAGATGTCAAACTAGTAAATGTATGGAAAGATATTTATAATAAAACTAACAAACTTTGTGGAGCTGAAAAATATGTAAGTGCTCCAAATTTCAAAAACTTATCTATATTTTCTGATTCTTTAGTAGCAATTCAGTTACAACAAACGAAAATCGTGCTTGATAGACCAATTTACATTGGTTTCACAATATTGGAATTGGCCAAGACTCATTTGTATTCGTTTCATTACTCTGTGATGAAACGTCTATATCAAAATCGTATTCAACTATGTTATACTGACACAGACAGCCTTTTGTACTTAATATATACAGAAAATTTTTACGAGGACATGAAAAAAAATATAAAGTACTTTGATACAAGCAACTTTGAAAATGGAAATCAATTTAATATACATAAAGCTAATTCTAAAATACCAGGATTTTTTAAAGATGAAATGGGTGGTGATATTATATCCGAGTTTGTAGGTTTAAGAGCAAAATTATATTGTATAGACTCACTGGCTTCTTCAGTTATCAAAGCAAAAGGGGTAAAAAGGTCGGCCGTGAAAAAACTAGATATTAAAAAATATAAACGAGCTCTACAATACAATGAATGCTTAAGAGATGACATGTGTATTATAAAGTCGAAAAATCATAATATTTTTACTCAAAAAATTAATAAGCTTGTTTTGAGTAGGGATGATGATAAAAGACAAATAATGGAAGATGGTTGCAAAACTTTGCCTTGGGGGCATCATAAAACAGTATTTTAATTAAGTGTCATATATAAGGACGAGTTGCACCATTTAACTATAACGATAACAAAGCCATTAACAGTTGTCAATTCGTCGAATTGTCCAATAGGCGGCCGGTTCACGGCTGGTTATGGTTTAGTTATCGTTATAGTTAAATGGTGCAACTCACCCTAAGATTGCAATGCATTAATTTAAGGTAAATAAGCATAAATGTATAAGGCTAAATGTATTTTTATATTATATGAAATAGAAGATAAATATGAAATAAATGATTTGTATTAAAAAAAAAAAGGTTTTTAAATTGAGTTATTTTATATATTCCTCTGACTGTTAAAACAAGTAAAAAAAAAAAAATGAAACACAGTAATAGTTGATAGTCATAACATTTATTATTATATTTTACAGAAATACGTCCCTTTTAATTTTTTTAGATATACCTATTTATATAATATATAATTGGCTTACTTATATAAAATTAAATTAAAAACTTTTAAAATAATAATAACAAAATAATAATTCTTGACAGTCTTATTAACTACAGTATAAGTTTAATGATACAGACTATGACTTAAAACTATTCAGGGTCACACAATTTTTTCCCAATTTTTTTAATAAGGGTCTCTGTCGCTTCCATAATATCATCATAAGTTTCACGTACCACATATTGCACATTTACACACGCATTGTCACTATCACTATAATCGATTTCATTCTTAGAGTCTTTTAGTTCATGTACTTCTAATTTAATTAGATAACCTCCATCACCACCTCCCCCACCACGACGAACAATGTATGATGATGTTGATGATCCCAATGAACATTTTCTCTTTTTTTTTTTCTTTTTCAAGATTTGAGCTTGATCAGTTCCAGTGAGCAGCTTTTCATTGTCAACCCTCTCATTCAATGCACCTTCAAAATATTGTTGGTAGTTGTAGCGCTGGGAGTAAAAAAATGGGCTAATTGTAGGATTTTTATCCAGGCCCTCAGAGTTCCACTGCAGAAGAAATAAAAATTAATTACAACAAGAAAAAATATATTCATCTACTCTCATAAAATAAAATAAAACAAAAAGATTACCTCGCGTAATTGGGGTTGCCCAAGTTCGACAGAAATCACATTTTCGTTGTCCAAAATGCTCGGGCTGTAAGATGGTGATCTTGGTGTGAGTGACATAATTCTGAAAAGAAATAACTGTTTATAAATAAACAAAAAATATATTTATTTATTATTTTTGGCTGACTGATTATTATTCCAATACTTACCTTAATACTGCAAGCTATTATTAAAATCGTAAACAACAGCGTATGGTCCTACTTTGACTAGCTACTGCAATGAAGTGAGATGTTTAATTACATACAATACAAATAAGTTCTCATTTCAGTTATTAGTCACAAAAATGTAAGTAAGACGAGACTATCATCTAAAATTACGATGCAGGTTCAAACCCGTTGCTTGACTACAGGGTGTACTCACTGCACGTGTTACATTTAATAAAATATATTCATATATAAAGGATAGTAGGAAATGAAAATAAGTATTAGGCAAGATGAAGTTGGTCAAACAACCCATAACCCTGAACGTGAATAATATCAATTTTAGTAACTCCGCTCGTCAGATAAAACATAGTGCTTTATTGCCTAATACGATTCGCTGCATAATATGCGGACCCTCGAACTGCGGCAAAACAAACGTCATGATCAGTTTATTGCTGCATGAAAATGGTCTTAAATTTAAAAATCTTTATCTTTATTCGAAAACTACTTTCCAGTCAAAATATCGTTTCTTAAGTGAAGTATTAAGAAGAGTGCCTCAGATTAAGTTCTATGAGTTCAATGACGATAAAAATGTCATATCTCCGAGTGAAGCTTTACCAAATTCTATATTTATATTTGATGATGTTGCATGTGAAAATCAAATAAATATCCGTAATTATTTCTCTATGGGTAGACATAAACAAATTGATTGCTTTTACTTATCTCAAACGTACTCAAAAATACCGAAACAGTTGTTACGTGATAACGCCAATTTTCTTATAATATTTAAACAAGATGATGTGAACTTGAAGCACATCTATGAAGAACATGTCAATTCAGATCTATCATGGAATCAGTTCAAAGATATTTGTAAAACAGTTTGGAGTAACCCTTATAATTTCCTTCTTATTAACAAAGATTCACCTTTGAATAATGGAAGGTACAGACAAAACTTTGACACATATTTAAACTTTGAATGAAGATGTACCTACATATAAAATGAGTTCTGCACAAAAACATTTTTAGTGTTATTCTTTTCTTAGTTGAAAACAGTTGTTATTACTTAAGATGGAGAAAAATATTAAAATGGAATTGATAAAGTCTGTTGACTCTATAAAAAATAAAATAAAACAAATGAAAAATCAGGAACATACAATGAACATGTCACTTGATAAAATGCTAAAACCTGTGACAGATCCTCTTAAAACTCTAGTTGATTCAAATGTTGAAAGGAACTTGGAAAAAACAAAAAATATGGAAAATTCAACCTTGACTCATTCCGTAGAAATGGAATCGAATGAAAATAATGCTATTTCATCTACAAAGTTCAATGATTATTACGAACCAAAACTTAATTCTGCGCAGTTGTTGGAACAAAATCCTAAAAGTGATTTGCTGGATAATTTAGACATTTCATTAGAAGGTGATGATATCCACGGTATTTATGATGGTGTTAATATACCATTCGGAATAAGAAGTGAAAACAGAACTTTACTGATGGGTAATTCAGTAGTATCATTTTCTAAAATTGATAGTTTAAATAACGATACTATAATTTTAATTAAAATCGGTGATAAAACTTACAATTTCACGGCTGGCCTGAAAGAACTTTTACTACGAAGAAAACCTGATTTAAAGTTGATATCGAACAAAGATAAACTTGTCTATAAGGATATGTTACATTATACAAATGCACATAAAAGAGATTTTAACCCTAAAGGTCAAATAAGAGGTGATAAAAGTACAAAATATAGGGAGATAATCAGACCATTATTTTCTGAAACATCAAACGATAAAAATGAGCCTAAAGTAGGAGGAAACTTACCAAAGCTAAAAAAATATAAAATTAACACTGATTTAGTATATTGGGATGATCCTAATGAATTGGTTGAGAGATTAAAGTTATTAGTCGCTTCGAGAGATGCTGGCAATACAAATCATGATAATGAAATTTTATCTATAATTGAAGAATTAAAAGAAGCTGACATAATTAAGGAATAAAAAGTGACAGTGACAAGATTTTGATTCAGTATTACCGACTTATTCATCATGAGCATAAGCAAAGTTCATCACTGAATTAGCTTAAAAACATAAAATTTACACTTTTATTTTATGTGTGCGAGTTGAAGAGAGATATTAAGAGTTGCCCAAAAAAAAAAAAAAAAAAAAAAACAAACATCAACATGAGCAAAGCAGATGTGGTAAATGAAATTCATAAAAATGCAAGAATAAACTTTCCTCGAAGACGTGTTATTATGAAAGACATAGATGATTTATGGCAAGCAGATTTAATTGATATGCAATGTCATGCCCATGAAAATCAGAATTTTAGGTTTATCCTTGTGGTTATCGATACATTTTCCAAATATGGTTGGACTTTTCCTCTTAAAACCAAATCCAAGGATATCGTCTGTGACACTTTTAAGACGTTGCTGGACAAAGGGCGTGTTCCTAAAAATCTACAAACTGATAATGGAACAGAATTTTATAATAATAAATTTAATAAACTTATGAAATGTTTTCGCATTAACCATTATTCAACCTTCTCAACAAAAAAAGCCTCAATAGTTGAACGATTAATTAGAACATTAAAGTCTAACTTGTACAAAGAATTTAGTTTAAAAGGCAACTACAATTGGATAAATGGCGCTCTTGATGATGTTATTTTTAAATACAACCATACTTATCATCGAACAATTGATGAAATTCCTGCAAATGTAGATAATACTAATAAAAAACGAATATTAGAAACATATGTAAAGTCTGAAAAAAAAGTTGGGTCGAAAAGTAAGTTTAAGGTGGGTGATTATGTGCGTATCAGTAAATACAAAGGAACATTTGAAAAAGGGTATACGCCCAACTGGTCGACAGAAATATTTAAAATTCGAAAAATACAGAATACAACTCCTATAACCTACTTGATTGAAGATGCAATCAGATGTCAACCTATTTTAGGAGCATTTTATGTACAGGAGCTTCAAAAGACAAAACATCCTAACGTATATCTAGTTGAAAAAGTTTTAAGACGTAAAGGAAATAAGGTTTTAGTTAAATGGTTAGGATTGCCTTGTGCTGAAAATAGCTGGATTGATAAGTCGAATATACTATAACAAAGAAAAAAATATAGCATTTCAAAGTCATTGGCGAGAATAATTTTATATTTATTAAGTGTTCAATGTATGATTAATCAGTCTGAGGATGTGTATTGGAGAGAGTAGTCTTCTGAATTGGTTTATAAATCATTTACCATTTGAATTACATTTACCGGGATATAATTATTGTGGGCCTGGAACAAATCTGATTAAAAGACTTACACGTGGAGATAAAGCTGTGAATAAATTAGACGAATATTGTAAAGAACACGATATTGCTTATCACAAGTCATCAAGCTTAAGGGATCGGCATAACGCCGATTTAGTTTTATTAAAAATGGCTAAAAAGCGAACTGTTGCCTCTGATGCAAGTGTAGGGGAAAAATTCGCTGCCCATCTAGTGAGCAAAGCAATGTTGGCTAAAGTTAAAACTGGAGCGGGCTTAAAAAATAGCAACTGTGCTAAAAAAAGTTCAAAAATAAATAAAAATGGTAATGGATTTAAAAATAAATTGAAAAATGTTATTAGTAAAACGAAAAGACATATACGGAAATTAAAACCAAAAGGCAAGAAAATGGCAATAGAATTAGCTATTGCTGCTGCAAGAGAATTAGTTGATGATTCATCTATAAAACTTCCTCGTATTATTCCTATACCAAAAACCGGTGGAGTATTACCTTTAATTCCTATTTTTGCGGGACTATCAGCTGCGGGAGCCTTAGCAGGAGGTGCTGCTGGAATAGCTAAAACCATAAATGAATTCAAGATGGCAAAAAAGCGTTTTACTGAACTGAAGAGACATAATGAAAAAATGGAGTCTCTTTGCATCGGAAAGGGATTACATCTTAAACCTCATAAAAATGGACTTGGAATTTTTGTATCGAAAGAAAAAAACTAAAATACAGGCTACCCAAACGAGCCTTAACTAACATTGACATTCTGAAGTATGGTAATAAAATTCCCTATTTTCGAGGTGTCTTTATGAGAGACGAACTCCCTAAAAAACCTTTCAAAAAAGAATGCGGAGTTATAAATTTAGACGATTGTAGAAATCCTGGTTCTCATTGGGTAGCCTATGTAAAACACAATGATTATGTAGAATATTTTGACAGTTATGGAAATCTTAAGCCTCCCAAGGAATTTATAAAATACTTAGGTTCTAAAGTTCACTATAATTATGATAATATACAACGCGATCACCCTTACAATTGCGGGCATCTTTGTTTAAATTTTTTATATAATTTTTGGTCTAGTTAAGGAATAAAATAAACAGAATCATCCAGAAGTGTTCAGTATGCAAGCATGTCTCTAACGGTAACCATTTCTGGAAGTAAATCAGAACTGGTATCATACTTTCAACCGCCTATAAGTTTATCAGGCCAATACGAGTGCGGTTTGTTATATTTTTCAGTATTAAACTTAAAGCCAGGAGACGCGCATGTTGATAACAACATTTTGTCTGTGGTCAGAATCGAATGTGATCTTATTCATGGTTCATATTCTGATGGATTACCAACCCACATTATCCACGAATTTTTAACTTACAATACTGTAGGTCATCAGCACATAGAAAGACCGCAAAACGTTATTTACTTTCCAGTGAACAAAAACATAATTTCATCTATATCTATTAAGATTGTGGATCAATTTGGTCACTCCATTCATTTCGACAAAGCGGATATTCAACTAAGTCTTCATTTAAGAAAAATAACATGATATTGTATTATAAAAATCCTGCGATCAATATAAAGCACCCTATTACTTCTACGACCACGAAAGGGCAAAGACGTAGGAAAAAAGTTAAGAAATTAACGAAAACAAATAAAGATTTCCTTAAAGCCCTAGGTTTTAAAGTATGAGTATACTACAGATTACTGAATCACCATACTTCGATACTTCGATTGAAAGTTATGAAGTCCATTCTTACAATCCCTACAACAACAGCTTCAGAGAAAACGATGAAATCAGAATCCCCATCCACCAGCAAGATGTATACGTGCTACCATCAGCCAGTTCAATTTACATCGAAGGTCAAGCAAAACTCTTCGGTAAAGATGGGAATCCGATTAAGAAAACTATTACGTTTAGTAATAACCCGGTTATGTTCTTGTTTCAAGATATTAGATACGAAGTTAACGGTATCGAAATAGATCGTATTAAAAATTCTGGAATAACATCAACAATAAAGTCATACGTATCAATGAATGAAGGAGAAAATAAAGTTGCTGCCTTGTGGGGTTGGAATATGGATGGAATTAAAAGTGATGGTAGTTTTAGTGCTATTATGCCTCTAAATAAGATTTTAGGGTTTGCAGAGGATTATAATAAAATTGTGATAAATTGTAAACATGAACTTATACTAAATAGAAGTAACTCTAACTTAAACAGCGTCATAATAACTGATGATGTTGTTCATTTTCAAATAGATATACAAAGAATACAATGGCGTGTACCACACATAAAAGTGTCAGATCGCGAACGATTAGCACTATTAAAACATTTAGAAAGAGATAAATCTATTCAGATGGCGTTTAGAAACTGGGATTTATACGAGTATCCATTACTTCCTAAAACTACTAAGCATTCTTGGTCAGTTAAGACGGCATCTCAATTAGAGAAGCCTCGGTATGTAATTTTTTGCTTACAAACTAATAGAAAAAATAATAAAACCAAAGACAGTTCGTTATTCGATCATTGTGGAGTTACAAATATAACACTATTTTTGAATTCACAGTATTATCCGTATGAACCTTTAAGCTTAAAGTTTTCCGAGAATAAATATAATATATTATACGAAATGTACGTGAAATTTCGTCAGTCGTATTATAACTGTCCTGCGGACCCGTTACTTGATATAACCGATTTCAAGGAAAAGGCTCCTCTCTTTATCATAGATTGTTCAAGACAAAACGATAGCTTAAAAACTGGCCCCGTAGATGTACGGTTGGAAATTGAATGTTCTGCCCCGATACCAGATAATACAACTGGATATTGTTTAATAATTAACGATCGGCTTGTGGAATATAAACCTTTGAGTAACATAGTGCGAAAGTTGTCATGACTGTCATTATAGATGTTCAAGGTTTTAAATTGGAAACAAATGAATTCATAGTAAAAGAAATTGCAATATTGTACGAAAATAAAATACAGGTGCTTTTGATTAAACCACCTTTTCCATATCATGAATTAACAAGACAAGAAAGAAGACAAGTAAATTGGATTCAACGTAATAGGAACATATATTGGAATGAGGGAGTCGTATCCTATTCACATTATCATAAATTAATTACAAATATAGCAAGAGATAAATGTGTTTACACGAAAGGTTTAGAAAAAGTATTGTGGTTACAATATATTTTAGAAAATAATAATATAAATAATTTAGAAGACCAAGGTTGCCCTAGTTTGTTAAGTCTTTTTGACCAATATTTAAATTGTCAAGATTTGTATAGTTGTATCTATCATGAAAAAGTATGTGCTTTAAGAAATGTTTTGTGTTTAAAAAAATGGTGTTTTGAGAATAAATGTTTTACTTAAGAAGAATTTTATCTTTTTTATTTTAATCTATTTTTGTCAAAATACTTTATTATACTTACCTCCCCCCCCTCCCCAAACCTCACAGAACATCTAATGAAAGTATATATAAATCGATAGTAACGGAATGTAACTTCATTATATTTTCATTAATATTTGTTCGAAGTACTTATTGAATGATTAAAATGTTAAAAGAAAACTACAATCCTCGATATGACATGTATCATACGCATAAAATGCGTTTACATTCATTTAATTATTATTGGGCAACAACTGACTCCCAAAAAAGATTGGTGATGGAAATGGCTGACGCAGGATTATTTTATTGTGGTAATGGAATTAAAGATAGAGCTGCTTGTTTCTCTTGTGGAGGTGTTATTGAAGATTGGGAGATTTACGACGATCCTTGGATGCAACATGCTATAAACTTTTCTCATTGTTTTTATTTAAACGCTGTGAAAGGAAGAGATTATATCAATAAGTGTCTGAACCAGCAATCAGAATGTTATAAACTTTAAGTAGAAACAACAGTTATTTGTTCCAATGTTCAGGTTTTTGCGCATGATGGACCGAAATATTGTTAAAAAATAGAATTTATAATACAATCGCTAGATATTGTGTAGGACCAAAATAGAATTGGGGGTTCTGTATCACGGCTCGAGCGAAGCGAGAGCAAGTGATACAGAACCCCCAATTCTAACCTACTTATAATAAGCGAGAGGGAATGTCTCGCAGAAAACCGAACGGAAAAGTCAGCATTACAACCGTACTGACGGGTATTTTTTCACAAGAACATAATAGATATTAACCTTAGAATCTAATACATAATCATTTACATTACAGAAGATTATGGATTAATCACAAGCTTTATAAGACACCATCGGAAAAATATCTCTTTGATTCTATTTAAACCCAGTTTCATCTCCGCTGATGAAGATGTTAAACAACGATAAACTTTATTTACGAACTATATTTATCGCAGCCACCTGGCCCAAACGTTTATGTTTTTGCTACAGCAATCAATAAATAAAAAAGGTAACAACTAGCAATAATAAATTGAAAAAAACCAAACACCGGTACTCATCAAAGCGTCTCGAATAAATCAGTCAAAAAAGCGAATATTTACGAGCACTTTAATAACAGCATCGTGCTCGTATATTAGAAATATTTGAAGGTCATTCGGAGGGTCAAGTTCAAGAGGCTGAGGCATCCGTGCTACATTCGCGGCACGCTCCGCTGGCCCCAGCATCCATTGACCCGGTCGAGTGACCGACATACCTACGACCAAGGCGGCTGTGAATCTATGTAGTTTGAGGATTGATTAACTGCTAATTTCAATGACATACCCGTGGATCGTTTTCCCGATAAAGAGATCAGAATTCGACGTAGGGAAAACTATCTACGGATATAAACATAACATAACATACCATCACGCCTGTATCCCCGAAGGGTTAGGCAGAGGTGTACCAATGTACACCCACAGTTCGCCGGTATGTTTAGGTCCCATGTAATAGGGGGCGAGCCTATTGCCACTAACCGGGCACAAATCCAAACTCCGACCTGCTACTGATATGTTATTAAAATTTGCCCTAAGTCACATTGAAACATCCTTTTCGTCGTATGACTTATGTTTGAGTATTTATGGGATCGAAGTTTGGCAGTGAATAACATCGTCCCACGCTAGCGCACACAGGGTCCTAAATTAAAAATAAAAATGTTGTTTTCAACGTCAAGTTATTAGTTTGACAGGGTTATAACTTTATTTAGTTACGACTTAAACAAATCATAACACTTTTATTTAACGTCACTACTCTAAATACTTGACCATTTAGGCATGGGATAGTTTTTCTTTTTATCAAGTCGCTGAACTATTGGACATTCTACCTAGTTCTACAATGTAAATATATGTATAGCTAGATAGCACTAAACTATTCTCTACCATTTAACTATTACAATGGTTTTAAGCTTTCGAAATAATTATTTAAAAAAAAACCTACATATATGGGAAAAAAGGTTGTGCAGAATGTACGGAATTATTACAGTTGAAATAACACACAATATGTGTATCCTGTTCTGGGTCTCTGGTGTCGAGGATTAAATTTATGAGGCCAAGCAACAAAGAATGTTACGGGAAATTTTTATGCGTTTCGTCTGCCCACCTTTAAGATTGCAGAATGCACTTGATCTGACCGTTTATTCACTTTATTGCTCGCCCTTTATTGTCACGATTTTATTTTAGATCAATCTTTGGTAGTTGTTAAGTCAATTCTGACTACCAGTCTTACTATGGGATACAGTATTACCCAGTATAATTGGTTGTGGAGGTCTGATAGGCAGTCGCTCCATGTTAAATACAGTATTCAGCTGAATCCAGTGAGACTGGTAGCCGACCCCAACATAGTTGGGTAAAGGCTAGGCAGATGATGATGATGATCTATTATCATCAAATACCAACAAGTGAGTCTTCAAGGCAAGAATTTCATTATCCCTACGTATTATTACAAAAGTATTCCTTACCTATTACAAATAGATAAGTCGATTAATCATAGCATGAATTCCAATTAACATTAACCTCGTCAATTTCTTTCAATTTTCTATTGTATCCGATTAAATTAGTTGATGTGATGTAATTTCATCCTACATGCCAAAGTGTTGAATCAAAGGCCTCATTCCCGGTACGGTACGGGCGGGTCAAGGTATCACATGTCTAATAAATTGCATTTCCATTACTTGTCTAGGATGTATTAATTTTCCTCAAAGGCATTAAGTATGCGTAGGTAATGAGCGCTTAGATAATACATAGTAATTGGTTACTAAATATGGCTTATCCTTATGTATTACATAACCGTGACGTAAAAGCTACTGCGGTCAGTTATGGCGAACGTGACAGATGTAAAAAGTGAGATTAACAAAAATGGTGTCTGATAGAATCAAGATGACCGTTTATATATGGCGTCCTATATATATGGTCACGGTCTAGTTCCTATTTCCTTGCATAGTATATGTATATCAAAACTGTCATGACCCTTGAAATAGCTAGACACATTCTTATGTACATAATAGTTGCAAAGTATCCTGTGAATTAAAATAAAAATCCACACAATTATTATTTTAAATGATAAATAAACTGAACAGAGGTGTGTAGAAAAGAAGAATCAGTAACACTGGTTTCTCTTCAATTCTATGCGATTTAAATAACAAGATCTGGATTAGTGTTAATATTGATATTTCCATACATCTCCCGAGCCTTTTCCCAACTATGTTAGGGTCGGCTACCAGTCTTACCGGATTCAGCTGAATACCGTGTTTTACATGGAGCGACTACCTATCTGACCTCCACAACCCATTCTACTGGGAAACACAGTATCCCATAGTCCATAGTAAGACTGGTTGTCAGAGATGACTTAACGACTGCCAAAGAACTATGTATGACAGCCGGGACCTACTGATTAACGTGCTTTCCGAAACACGGAGGTATGTTATAAATGGTCACCCATCCATGGACCAACCGCGGCGAGCGCGGCTTAACCTGTATTATAGGTCAAACCGTACGGCTTACACTAGCCACGAGCCCCTCGATTAGATTGATATTTTGATTAGATTGATATTTCCATACATAATTTCTAAATGTTTTAAAACAATACATTCCGATACAGCTGGGCACAACTGTCCGTGACCGTGACATATTTATTACGAAAGTATTGAGAGTCAAGCTTCATATAACTCAACTATTGTTTGATATGGATCAATATCCTACGACAATGGCCTCTCATGTCACTATTAGATCATACATATTAGAATGGAATTATAGATTACAATCAATACAGGGACTGATATTGAATGTGGTCCTAATAAAATTTATCGCGTCGCATTAGGTGATTCTAACTAAATTCATCTTTACATAATTACTTCGTAGATAGCCTGACATAAAATGCCTAACTGAAGGTATATAGAATTAACAGGCTAAAAAAGAAAACCTATAAGAAACAACTACACCAATATTTTTCTTGAATCTCATTTTCAGACAGTAAATTATTCGAATTAAAACATTATTTAATTATACAACAGTTTGTAAAAGGAAAATCGGAACAGTTTAGAGGTTTTTGTATAAAAAGATATTACTTTCAAAACTTTCTCTAAGCGACTATTTTTTTTTAATTAAACTTAAGAACTGGCAGTTTTCAATTTCATAGTTGAACAATTATATTTTTATCCCTTTTTTAATTTAATAGGCGCTAGTTAAGTACTTAGCAATTCCGTGATACATTTCCGTGCAAAGTAAATTAAATAGCCTATTATTTAATAGCCATTGACCTTTACGGATTAATGTATAACATTACATAGTTACACGCGCTATTTTTATAACACCACAATGAACGCGGTCATAATCGTGCTGACACCACCAATATTCCGCATTGATTAACATTTTTTACGTAATCTTAATTAAAGCACTTAATAAGGAAGTATAGAATAATCTGCAAAATTATATACATGAAAACATCATGAAAAACGTGTACATTTATAAAAGACCGCGTGTAAGAAGATGCAATAAATGCATAATAATAAATTTTCATTAGGTTCATTAAGTGTTCATTTGCATGTTAAGGTGATGATAATTCATGATCGCGGAATGCATTATTAGCTAACTTTTTGCAATAACACAATTGCATACACAAAAAGACGTATTATCATGCAGCGATTAAATCTTAGTAATACGGGTCTCTGATATCTCCATTTGAAGAACCATGCATCGTGTTTATAAGGTCTTTTGTTGTTAACTTATCATTCTATTATTTTTTTAATTTAGATAAAGAGACTAAACATTAGAATACATTATTGTTCATAACCGTGCATTTACTTCAAAGCAAATTATCATTCGCAAGCGTGATTAACTCCGCATTCTACTGTTCAATAAAAGATTGTCTAACAAAGCCATAAATACAGTCGGTTTAGAAACTAAAATATCAAGTTAGTTGCACAAAAGCAGCCAGTACAAGAAAACCCGTGTAGATTACACGGCATTAGCACACAGCGTAGTATTACCGGTAACAACGAACAGGGGAAATGCTCGCTTACTGTGGCTATTAGATGATGAAATGTTTGTAACAGCTAACACCTGTTCCAATAACTGGTATGCACGGGGATAAAAACAAGTTATTCCTGCACTTATGGAATTGTGAATAAGTGGAAAAAGTTAGTGGAAAGCGGACCCTTGTCGGCAAACGTAACTAAAGCGTCGCATATGATGGACATAACGCATGCGCAGAGTGTTACGGACTGGACACTTGCCGGCTAGATAACACTTCGGAGAAAACTATCAACTTGTGCAATTATTGGTTAATTTCCATGTTTCTTAGAATGTAATGAATGCGTTTAATGTATACTGCACAGTAATTATCTAGATGTTTAATGGCCCTTACTTATTTAAATTATGTTGCTGAGGCGCTTTTTACACTACAGGTATTTTCAGAAAATCCGATTTAGGCAAATACAAAAAAATACGCAATTTATACAAAAATAATAATAGCGTGACTAATTAAAATAAACCAATATGTATAATCATTTTCTGTTCAGATAATAAGTAAAAAACGTAATAGAAACTCACATTACTTTCATACCACTTTGAGCAAGTGCTACAATGTTTGTAGTAGGACAAAAATAAACTACGCATTTATATTTTAAACATCGATATATTTCTATCATATCCCAACTCTATTTTTCTCACACGTGACTTAATTATCTGTTTCTACCATTATAAAAACGTTTGCTAGTAGCATAAAAATATTTATGTCGTACCTAAACGTGTATATGTAGATCAGGAAAAAAAATATAAAGCCTTCTTAATAATCATAGAAATTATTAGAATTCTATTTTTACCACAAAAATAACAAACATTAATATGCTAATAGGTATATCTAAAAATGACCGAGACGGCGCCAAATTAGCATTTCAAAACACTTAAGTTCATGTGTCAATTTTATTTAGACTAATATTTGTCATGCCATAACAAATCTGGGGGCACGGCAGTGCCCCAGCCAAGTCTCGAGAAAACGGGCACGGCCGTACCATTCTTTTCTCGAAGCGTTTCGCGGCTATTTCACCCCCCCTGTATCATCGATACGGACAAAGCTAGGGGTTTAGGTTTTCGATGACCTAGAGTAAGTATTAAAACAAGCTCAGCCTCAAAATTACATGACATTTGAACCAATAGTTTACGAGTTATGAGCGATCAAAGTTACACCATTTTGTCACTCACTGACTCACTCACTGACCGATCATCAAAAATCTAAGGTACTTCTAGCAAACTTAGAACCTTCATTATTATTATTATTAATTTATATTTGCGGTTTTACAAGAACATGGTATATGAATTTTGACCGCATTGTTAACTTTGTTCTTTGTTTATGTACAAAAAGCAAATATTTTTTTATAGCACTTTTGTTTATTTATAAAAAGAAAAGAAAGAGACCTACAAAAAATAAATGAGATCCCACCAAAAACATTCAATGTAAAAAAAAGCCAAGTCTCTCTATGCAATTCTTCCATCGTAAAAAGTTTTGAGATCGCATAGGAGCCAAGTCCTGTTCAACTTAATTTGTTATAATAAATCAATATTTTGTGACTATATCAATAGTTTTATTTACATTACAATAATAGTGACTTGGCCATGAGCACAATAAGATACAAATATAAAGCGGCATATTTGGAGGAGTTGCAAGTAAATAATAAATAATATCAGGACACCTTAACCGACAGTCGGTATCATCCAAGATCAGTGAACTGCACATGCACTATGGCGCATGTTTAGTCCATAGTGATCTCAAATTCCAATCAGTTACAAAATCATGTCCATAATTACAAGGAGCAAAGTACCTTTAACTTGTGCTCATGGCCAAGTCACTGTTATTGTAATGTAAACAAAACTATTGATATAGTCACAAAATATTGATTTATTATAACAAATTAAGTTGAACAGGACTTGGCTCCTATGCGATCTCAAAACTTTTTACGATGGAAGAATTGCATAGAGAGACTTGGCTTTTTTTTACATTGAATGTTTTTGGTGGGATAACTCTATTTCAACATGTTATGTACATTATCTTTCAGTCTCATAAAAAAACTAGTACCTAATTAATATAACAATATGTTTATGAGGTTACAAATATCAAGTGAAGTCAGATAAGTGTTTACTGCACTAGTAGTATCAATAATTTATTTTTTAAATCAATAATTTAGTTTAAATGCATATATTATACAAAACCGCAAACCGGTAGGTGGCGCCAACACAAAAACCAGATAATAATATATTGTACACAATTTTCCTTTTACAGAAATATTTTTGGTCCATAATAGAAATATTATCTTAAGTTATTGTAATTTCTAAGCACTTAACCCATTGTCTTTTATTTGTTATGTAAATCAATCAATTTGTGGTATTCTTCGAATAATTTTAACGAGGTAAATACGAGCATCAAGTTTTGGATGATATCAAAGCATTTAAAATATGTAAACATACCTCAAAATTGACGTCCATCAAGCAATAAAAAAGATAGGTAATCATTAAAGGTAGGTACGCTTTTTGTTACGGCAGCAGAACAAAAATTAATCATTATATAAATTACAGGTAGGTTAGTATAAAAACAAGCATGTGAGCGATTTCTGCGCAACCGCTAATTAGCGACAATACACCGGACACGCGCAGTTCACACTTAATTGGTCAAAATCTACGAGATCTGTCTCAGCTTTAAATGCTTATATTCAAGCTTATATTGCAGATCAATCATAAGTTTCACAAATTACTTTATAGAACAATTAAAATCGTAAAAAAAAAACTTACATATAACCTGAAATTTAAAGCAAAGTCGGGTTCTAATTACACGTTAAATAAATTAAGAACGGATGGACCGATTGTCATGATAGTATTTAAGTGAAAAATTCCAATCATCATCTACATAAAAATAGATGTTCCTTTTTTACTTTACCTACAGAGTTACAGCTTATTCTATTTTAATACTAAACGATGATATACTGGTTTTTAATTAACGTACCGATTTATAATTAATCAATTAGCATGCAGTATTGTGCACAGTGGATGGGTGAATTGATTGATTACGATTTGATACATAACATTACTGCTAATTGATTTTTTGGATCACCATCTATTCTAAATTGCAGATACATTGTTTTTTTGTAAAAACTTTATAAATAAAGCTAGGAAAACTGTGTATTCCGTTTTAACAACTAGCGTGTATTATAAACATAATATTCTTAAATTTCCGGAAAAAAAACTTGACAAGCGTTAAAGTCGCGTTGTTCGCGCGCTTTTCATACAGCAGCCATGTTGTGAGAAGCGCGGGAAAGTGGAAAGTGCTCGGGTTATCTTATTGTCAGTGTCTAGGCCGCGTCATTGTCTCTTCCCGTGTGAAAGCTAAGATGTAAATGCAATGGAAGAAGCATTTTTATCCAATTACATAAGATAATTTCGTTCATTATACAAGGTTGCATAAGAGTGAGATGTAATGCAAATAATGTTAGATCATACGAAGACAATTAACAATTTCGTTTGGTACTCTACGTCAATAAATAACAAACAATAGACAACAACCAGAATTATGAGTTATCTCTCATATCAAGAATAATATTGTGATGACTATTATAATTCTTGAGCAAACCGCACATATGCTAAAATAAACGATAAAAGGTGAGACCTTCATTTTATAAATCGACACCTGTTTGTTAGCATTCTTCTAGCGTACCTATATCCGCAAGAGCCGGGCATTTCACTCCGGCTGTATTCTCATTAATTCAAATAGATTTGCGATTATAGATAAGAGATACTCGGCAATTTTCATTAAGCACACAATGCCTAACGAAAGTGATCTCACACAGTTATGATCTCGATCAATTAGTTGCTTCACACCAGGTGACAGATGAAAACGTCCTTGACACTATAATTATATGTCATTATGGTAATTAGAAACGACGTTCAAGAAACAGCCGGAGCTTACAATGACTATCGTATTTCCATCTACACGGTTACTCATCCTCATTTTCCGAACAGAGGTTACATGCGCTTGGCTCTCAAGGCGAGTCAAATTACTGTCATTTTCAAAGGAAATTTGTCACACATCTATGTAATTATTCCGTATCATCTATTTGCGGATACGTTTTAATACGATGACGAATTGGCAGTATTAATTAGTTTGTTTATTTTTATTTTCATATCTTGTTAGGAAAATTTAAATACTAAGAACCAAAATATCATCGGGGTCTATATCGGTGATACTTATAATTCTTTGTTTCAAATTAATTAATACGATATTAAATACAAATCTGTCGACTATTTAAAGGTCATGATCCGATTATGTCTTATTTTTTTTCGGAATTCATAAATTGCGTA
Source organism: Autographa pulchrina (assembly GCA_905475315.1). Classification (NCBI taxonomy): domain Eukaryota; kingdom Metazoa; phylum Arthropoda; class Insecta; order Lepidoptera; family Noctuidae; genus Autographa; species Autographa pulchrina. The sequence continues at coordinate 8,208,941 of FR997775.1, forward strand.
GGAATTTGTTTATTTCTACCTATGAAGACTTTGGACCAGAATGTTATTTACCATTGGAATTTTTATGACCATCAAACATATTTTACTGATTTTTGAAATGTTTTTTCAAATAACTTGTTAATTGTTATCATACCACAACAATGCGCCGTTTTAGTAAATGACTATGAATTTATAAGTTTATTTTCGGTAATAGCTGCCCGTAAAGGCAATTTTTCTCAGTTATGCTAATACAGAAGTCGGGTCAAAGCCATTATACTAGAAATATAACGACTTGTTTATAATCATTTTACATTAATCATGTTCATGGTCGTGATGACTTTTGGCTAAATTCGTAACTGTCGCTTCCATTCGCTGGCGCCAGACACAAATATAAAATTCTTTTTGATTAGATAAATATGGTAATGTAATCCATATCTATCAACAACAGCTCTTATTAATTGTCTCCAATAGTAAAGGAGATGACACGTTATTCTTTATCATAACAAATTATCTTCGAGCCGATATTATTAAAAAAAAATGTCAAGTCCAAAAATGTTGATGCGGATAGCCTGATCTAAATACCTAAAATGTCCATACAAATAACCTTTCTCCTTTTTATTTGGTGCTCTGGTTTAAACGCACTTAACGCTCATACTAAAACGAATAATACTGCAATGTAGTGCACTATAAAATACTTTTTCTGCAATCTGATGGAGTCGCGTCCAAAAATACTGAACAGGTCTGCGGAATGGTGGCTATCTCTCAGTCTATATAGTTTTAGTATTATTATTGTCGTACAACGTCGTCGAGTTTGATGGGAATTCCGTTTTGGGTCGTATGCGCATGTCCTCGCTCGGAATGCGGAGATGACCGCTTGCGCGCGTTTCTTTTAGTCGTTTCGACTTTCTCATTAGCATAAAAGAATCAGGTATACGATTGACGTACGACCTTTTGATTTAAACGTACAATCAATGTCAATGCCGTCTGATATTAACATAATAAAGACAATAACACGTCGTTCAATTAAATTGATGAGTGTTTAGCCCCCGACCGAGATAATGATTTTAACTAGTGTGTGACGTTTTATTTTGACCTTCATACTAATTAAGATGATTGAGGATTAATTTGTATGATAAGTATGTTAACTTGAAAGCGAATTTTCACGTAAACAACAATATACCCATATCTACTTGCAGAAGAACACAGTCAGACAATGTTATTGACTGTCAGTCTAACATTTATGTAACTTTAGTCACGAAGAGTGTTTCCACGTATCGTATAAATATTTATTTGATTAGTAAGCCTCCTCACGTGACCGTAAACTTGGGTGTTGAGGTCGGCAGGTCGGCAGATCACTGGCACGTTTCCATACATTACGTTTTAACGTGACTAGAACTTACGTAATCCGATACGGTTATTGTAATGCACTCGTTACTCCGTTACGAGTAAGACTCGGGGTCACAGTTAAAAACCGATACAATTGAAACCACAAATTAATGATATTAATGATATTAAAAATAATTGAATGACAAACAGAGTATCGATTGGCTGTAAAATTATTTGCTTACGATCTTTGGTTTGGAGAAAATAACGGTTTTTAATTGTGTTTGCAAACGTGCTGTTTGTATTCTGAGGATACCTTTCTGCTTTGAATTAACTCTTTAGTGAACATAAAAAACCACTAGGTTAATGACCTGTGGCCTTCTAAATAACCAAAATGAATCCAAGCAAAAAAAAATAAGCTAATCATATGAAACGCAAAAGAGAAGGTACAAATCAAACTGGTAAACCAGCTGAACCATATATAGAAGAAGGTGTTACATATCGTCAATTAATAATGAAATGATTGAACAATTTAGCCGCATACAGCGGATGCTTGGGTCCACTCGAGAGCTTGTCAAATTGATCCCTTTCCCTTATGAGCGACAATCCACAGCTTCACCACTTTCTACGTGAGTTACGTCCGCGGGAACCGGGCCTGTCTAGCATCCGTTGCGTAATACGCTCTCTATTCACTGGCACCCATATAAAAAAGGCCTTTGTTATTGTCCTCGCGTTTAAATTGCGTTAATAATGCGTCAAACGTAATATTTATGCAATGCTAATGGTATTTTGTATGTAAATAAATTTGGAATCTCACACTCATCTGACTGGGTGTAAACTTTTTATATTAAATTTAAGGCAAAGTACTTAACCTCAAATTAGGTTATTGTTTAACAATGCATAGCAACGACTAAGAGGCAAAGGAATGCATGCTTTATGTTATGACCGTCGCCGTAACGTTAAGGTAAACGTATAAAATACTTCCAAATATGCGTAATACTGGCAGCTTATAGCGACCGCCGACGCCATAAATTAATGTTCGCTGGTAAAAAGATGAGAAAAAAAAAGGCGCCAGATAGTGGCGGACGTCGCGCCGCGCGCCCCGCCCGGGATCCGCGTGAAACCCACTCGTTCGCATTTTATACGTTATATGGACCGCGCCGCGCGCCGCGGCCCGACCGACCAAATCCGCAATCTCGGCAGTGCGACGACCTTGGTCTTTTATGAGCCGTTATGAATAATTCGCAAGGGCAAACTCTGTAAGGTGAGAAGGACAGTGGGATTCACGAGCTTTATTGCTTGTGCTTGTTACATTTCTGCAACGGGATAGGTATATGGTGCCAAGACGCTGCGTACAAAAATGTCTTAGTCATGAGTCCAAGCTCAACGTTCTCAAGAATGTTTGCTTTTCAGCTGAGTTCCCTGGAAATGTCGGTTAACGACGTCCAATTTCGTTAGACCAATAATCCGTAACGCAACAAATGTTTAATGTTTGTTGCGTTGTATATCACATAAAAACTGTAAATATATCTTGCAATACACGCTCATCAATGCATAGGGAGCTTACAGTGAGCCTTTAGGACCAATTGTTAATGATACCGTGTCTAAATAACGACAGCATTATGATACACATGATTTTAATGTGCCATTCATCATCGGCCATGTTAATGTCACATCTAAACCAGATTCTGTAGCAAATGATCGAAATTCTGCAATTTGTAAACATACCTAAAAAAGTAAAAATAGACTTGATAACACTTTTTAAGTTTTATAAATCAATAATAATAATAATATTCCGGGACAACTCACACACGGTTATCTGATCCCAAGCTAAGCAGAGCTTGTGTTATGGTAACCAGACAACTGATAAACATACTTATATATTTCTAAATACATACATATTATAGATAAATTACACCCAGACAACCAGAACAAATGATCGTGCCCATCACACAAACATTTGTCCTGGGTGGGAATCGAACCCACGACCTCCGGTATAGCAGTCAGGGTAACTAACCACTAGACCAACAGGCCCTTCAGAAATATATTCTAGAAATTAATAAAACCGCTTTTAATTAAACGTCTTGCTACAGTTCAGTACCATACCAAATATGTATCAATTTAGCAATAGAATCTATTTGTGACCAAAATCATAGTTTTCATTGCACATGTATGGACAATGGCAAGAAACGAGCTCTTAATTGGATCCACTAACAGTACCTACATTAGCTATCTGATTTGATCAGTAGAAATAAATTTGACGTTAGCCTCCTGTTATAGAACAAAACCAATAAGTTATTGTACTGCTGATACGTATCTGTTTAGATAAGTGATCTCTTAGATACGTTGGTTTATATCTAACAGTTTATCATTTTCCATTTATTATTTATTAAGAACACTAGTGATACTATTTTAATGTAAATACCAACACATTAACTCATAATGCAATTTGTCAGACAAAATAAAATAACATAAAATACTGTAACAAAAAACAGGAAATTAATTTTAATTGGTGAGCTTAGAAACCATAAATTTTGGACATAGCGGGGGCGGGGCAGTCTGTGTTCTTCCAATTAGTACTAATATATATGTACCTTATATTTATCTGGCTTAAGACCAAACTGGTCAAAACACCTGCGTCTACGAAGCATAAGAGCTATGACTATTGCGAATAAATGTGCAATGATAAAACTTACAACAAAGAAACAATTATCCGACTCGACGACTAGTTACTAAATATTAGGTAATTAATTATTATTTAATTTTAATATGTTATTTCATGTATTTACTATTAAGCAAACAACCAACCAAGCATTCAAAACTTACGAAACCGAAGCCGGCAGTGTGTTAGCTAAAAATGCATTTCAAAACATTCTTAGCAACAAATATTTTAATTAAAATATGTTCTAGAATGCACATTCGAATAAACATGACAAAACAGATGATAACTAAGGATACTTAATTGCATATAAAGGTCACACTAAGTTAAATTATATTTATAACTAGCTGTGCCTGCAACTTCGTTCGCGTGGATGACGAAGCTTATCAATGAGTCTTTAACCATTAAGGCTGCACACGCGACGGAAGCTTAAAAAATTGAGTAACTTCTCCCGTTTTCCCAACATTTCCCTTCACTGTTCTGCTCCTATTGAAGGTAGCGTGATGAAAAGTATACTATAACCTGCCCGGGAGTATGAAAAATTATTGTACCAAGTTTCGTTAAAATCCGTCGAGTAGTTTTTGTTCTATAAGGAACATACAGACAGACAGACAGACAGACAAAAATTTTACTGATTGCATTTTTGGCATCAGTATCGATCACTAATCACCCCCTGATAGTTATTTTGAAAATATATTTCATGTACAGAATTGACCTTTCTACAGATTTATTATAAGTATAGATTAAAAAGTAAATTCCTATGTTATGTTTTTTAACATTTATTATTTATTCATTTAGAAAATTGAGTTGATAGAAATATTTCTCGAAAGCATTAGTAGAGTTAGTAACCTTTATAAACGGAAGACAACGCCAGACCTATTATAATAATTTAACTATCATATTCATCAGTGCCTCGTTGGCCTAGTGGCGCTAAGCGCGACTGCTACGCTAGAGGTCTTGGGTTCGATTCCCAAGTCGACCAAGGTGTTATTGGGTTTTTCTATGAAATTCTCAGTAGCAGGTCGGAGTTTGGATTTGTGCCCGGTTAGTGGCAATAGGCTCGCCCCCTATTACATGGGACCTAAAACATACTGGCGAACTGTGGGTGTACATTGGTACACCTCTGCCTAACCCTTCGGGGATACAGGCGTGAAGGTATGTTATATGTTATGTTATGTTATATTCATTAGTAAACATATCAGCTTACGAATTGTAATAATCGTAATCGCTATATGGTTTATTAAATATTTATACTTTAAACCTAGTGAGGTGAGTAAATAAGTTTTAATCATAAAAATTCTACGCATGAGACACAAAGTTGATGACAAAGGTTAACATCACATTTTGTAGAGAGTAACATTCTATCGTACTAAGTCATCAGCATAAAACTTGGTTAGCTCTTATTCTCAGGACATCAGTAAGATTCCAATACTCAAGATGACCACAATAAGTACAAAACACTACAAAAATAGAACACATAAAAATGAAGACATTTAGCATTAAGGGACAGTTTTGAAACTAGTGAGCTTCCAAAGCTACAGTGAAGTCTAGAAAACAGTGTAGTATTAAAATACCTTGACTAAAAATGCAGGGGACTGGATGCGGAGGGCGGAGGACCGGGAGTTGTGGCGCAAATTGGGAGAGGCCTATGACCAGCAGTGGACTATGATTGGCTGAATGATGATGATGATGAAAAATGCAGGCAAGTACGTAAGGAAGTGCCATGAGTATATGAAACACATTATCACACACACATATTATCGCCTATTGGCGTTAATGTCAACGTTACCAAGAAGACTTGTATAGGTACTTAATTATTTTCGTAAAGCATAAGGATTTTGTGTTCAAATGCTAAAAAACTGGCCAAGTGCGAGTCGGACTCGCGCACGAAGGGTTCCGTACTACCGACGTATGAGAGCCCCCCTTAAATATTCATTTTATGTGGTTTTTAGTATTTGTTGTTATAGCGGCAATGGAAATACATAATTTGTGAAAATTTCAGCTTTCTAGCTATCACGGTTTATGAGATACAGCCTGGAGACAGACAGACGGACAGACAGACAGCGGAGTCTTAGTAGTAGGGTCCCGTTTTACCCTTTGGGTACGGAACCCTAAAAAGGATCGTTTAAGGCTTTGCACCAAATACGTTTTGTTAAAGGCTCCATTTAAAATGTTCGTGGTGTGAATTCGAAGTTGCATAATAAAACCGCGAGTTGCATCGGGTGCTAACACATCGAAATGTGCTAAAATATCAGAGTAAACTAATTGGAACAAGGCTTTTTATTGCGAAACTTCATGGGAATATATGAAAACTGAACAATTGAATTGAATGAAACCACCGCGAGCATCGAACGGGTTCAATGTAAAGTTTATATATAATTGGTTGATTGATAATAATTAACACTCTGCTATCCGACAGACGATGAGATACGAGAGATAATTGAGTTTTTAATGGATCATAAATGGTTGGGTTTGATTTAGCCAGCGATAAACATGTCGAGACCAAATATTTGGTGAAGTAAACAGATTTCGCATGTTACAAAAAAGAAGCTACAAAAAAAAATTAGGTACCTGGACATAAATAACAATTTTATAAAAAAAAACATTCTTTGATCTTCAAAATAATGGCAATAATAAGACATTCTTAAGTTGGCAAATTCTCATAGGATTGGCTAGTTTATAGCTGTGTCATGTAACGTCTTAAAGAATTTACTAACTTGTTGTCAATTAATTATCACAAGTCACAGTTACATGGGTATTTCTCAGATCGAAGAATTTGTATAAACAAATCATTTGCATCAAAAGAAGAATTCCAACTATTTGATATAACGTCCATATTAGTTAAGTTATACATATTTATGTGTTCGCAAAAAAATAACGAGTTCACATAAAATTAATGGATCAGTCGAATGCCAGACGTCACGGAATAATTTTATAGATATTATTATGCCGAATATTTAATATACAAACAGAAGTTTCTTAACGATAAACAATAACACAAATAACCCATAACTATAATGAGATCTACGAAAATTTGAAAACATTATTATGTTCTCAACAAAACAACTAAATTGTGGCTGTTCCCTACCTGGACGGAAAGTAAACATTTACAGGATATTATTTAAATTTATGAAGATCAGACAATTTCGAAAAACACAACAGAATTACTATTTTATTTAGACGAAAGAAAAACCCAACTAAGTAGGACGTTAAGCTAATAAAAACAAAAACATGTTATACGAAAAAATAATAGCTGTTATCTGAAGTCTTTATCAATACACGGCGAACTTAAAATAGTTAGCGAAATAACGGAAACAGTATTGTGCAAGAAAGCTAACCTGTATCTAAAATAAAAACGCAGCGGTACGGATATAGCACAAAATCGATTCTAATATCGATTAAACGGCTAAGTAATCGATTACTATCTTTACGCAATAAATGTATTGATATGTCTTTAGATATTCCAACATGGAAGCCTTCCGCTAGCCAGTATACTGCAATTTATCGTCGACGACGTAAGCTGACTATATTGTCCGACTCTTTCAAAGCAACACCGATAGTGTATTAATCAATATCATCGTTGGAATAGTTTGGTGCCTTATAATTTATTTAGAAATACTTAAATCCTGTTACAAAAATTTAATAAAAAAAAGTAGGTGCATCGAAGAAGAAAAATACCAAGTTATCGTTTTAAGTAAATAATGCAAAAAGCAACAAGCGCGGCCGCGGAAGACGTCTAGTAGTATAAAAAGCACTGCAGCTATAAAAAGGCATCATGAATATTCGATTACATAATTTAAGCGGACGCGGAGCCAAAATTTTGGCGGGCTCGAGATTGCCGGCGCCTCCGCGGATGTACTCATCTTACTACGGTTTCAAGAAATTTAAGAAACACGACATTTTGTGTCATTGTTCTTCAATCGAATGACATTAGATTTACATCATAGTTTTTACCTCACCCATTTAAAATGCCGTCACAGGGTTTATTTTGATTTTGACATAAACATAAGTACATACTCTTTTATATTGTTAAAACAGGGTAGGCCCCTGTTTACATTATTTTCAAAAAGTGATGGTAAACAACTGATAAGTTTATCGACCTTATCCATAAGTATAAATTTCACACACCTGATGACTAAAATGTTTCTGAAATACGAAATTAACTCTCTGAATAAGCGCCAATTAAATGTCAGAAATCATATAAATGTCGCCTTTAGACATGCTCAATTTCCACTACAGCTGTTCATGTCATTAAAAACAGTTATTGAAACAGGAACCATAGCAAAGTAAATCACTAACAGTATAAATGGAACGTGACACGCTTAAGCAATATCCATAGAGAATGAGTGTGACTTGATCTCGATTGGAACGCTTGTAACCTGTAGTAGGGTCGCCAGAGTTATGAAGTGGTCAAACGGTCAGAGCCGGCAAGCGCCTCGGTGTCGCGGAATGTGGTACGGACGCGCCGCGGCGACACCACCTAAACACGATTCCGAGAAAAAAACATAATGAAAATAACAAACGACCATCGCGAATCGCTCCCAAGTCGCGGCGCTCGTGAGTTGTACAAGTTGATAGAATTCCACGCTCAAACTCCCATTAAAATTGTACATACGCGTGCAAACTGTATTGACAACCTTGTCGCATTGTATTTTTGTTGTTGGCTAATGCTTACCAAGATTTTATAACACTAATTCAAATAATGTGCTTTACAAATAGGAATAGTGGCAATTAAAGTTGTTGTTGAAAATTAAATCTATTGCGATCTTCACCTGCACACATTTCCATTGAATAATATTAAATTATGACACATACCGTCTTGGCAATAGTTTGCTATATCAATTGGCAGTTCACGTAAGTTATTTATTTACCAAATTCCTAAATGAAATATTTAATGGATTTAGTGTTAGAGGTTATCCACTTTTTATTAACATTTTGGATGATTAAATCGCACAATCAATCATAACATTACTGTTCCTTGGTGATGTATGATGGTCTTCTTGCTTGGCGCCAAATCCCATAAAAAGTTAAATTAATTTACAGTGAACAAAGTATGTTAATAGGACGCCGTTTATACCTCATCTATCAAACACTACAGAAACATTGAAAATTTTAAAAATATTTCGTTCGTGTAATTAATTACTATACTGCACAACACGTTCTGGTGTCTCGTTTAGTGTGTGGCCTTGATCCCTTATTTAACCTAAGCAAAATATTTCAACCTGGTCCTGCAAGAATTAAAAAAGAAATAAAGCTACAGTGGGCCCCTACCCCTCCCACTGGGGAAAACCAAATACCCCGACGGGCGGTACAAAAAGAAGAACCAACGACCTTTTTAAAAGCTAGATCCGGTACACACACAACAACACATAATGACATAAACATATTGATACACGGCGTCGATAAGGTTTAGTAAATATAATATTATGGTAATGTGGACGGTCCCGTACGGGGTCCGTCCGCGACCTTCCGAGGACGCGTCGGTGTCGATGACTCGCCGGCGCTTGCGCAACTCAGCGAGCCGGCTCGTAGATGATCGCCGAGCAAAATACGGATAACTACGTTGGATATTCGGATTTAGATAAATGCAAGTTATGTCAGTATTTACGTGTAACTAGTTTGAGGTTCACGGTCACGATTACTATACTTACTTAAGCATGTAATAAACATTCTGTTTAAGACTGGTAATTATACACATCTGCAGTCTCTTTATATTTTACACTCATGATTTCAGTAGACAGGAAGTGCAATAACTTTTCTGTCAAAGGTAAAGAGACGCGGATGTAGTCGTATTAATGTGACATCATATCCTTCGAGCCAAGAAAGGGCACAAGATCTTTACGTTAATGACTTCCAACAGTTCAATTCATGTTCTTTGGGTTCCAAGAAACTTAATTTATCATAGGTCCGAGCCGGTGACGTATCCATCGGCTGCCGACACTTGGCACTTGGGCCTATGTGATGTCAAATGGAAATAGAACTTAGTCATGTTACGTTGTCAATGTGATTTAAGAATTGTGTAGTATCGACACTAATATGTATAAATAGAAGACAGTACGCTCAGGAGTAGTTACTGGCAAGAAAATTGAGTAGAACATCTACAGCAAGAGTTTTATACATAACAATAATGACGTGTTAGGTTATAAACACAATAATAAATAACGCGAATAGTTCTGATTAAGCTCCATATCGCTATCAAAGATAAGAAGAATTTGAACTTGACCTCATCACAATAATAATACTAACCAAATAAATTACGCAAGTAGAGAGAAATTGATAAGCTTTTGACCAAGTTTATAAACTTGAGTATATATTTTTATAAACACACATTAAGTACAGATGATTAAAACACATTCACGTTTGAATTAAATCCCACATTATAAGCTGACAGACTGAACAAGCAATTCAAAGGTTAAACATGAGCAACCTACTGCACTTTATCTGCACATCATCATAATTTATTTATATTGTAAATCAGTCACATCATTCAAGTTTTTACACATAATACTACAGCCATCAATTTACACAATAAGGGTCGTTAGTGTAAATAGCAGTCACATACCTAACAACTAAGTGACTAAAAGAGGATCTTTGCCACCAAAAGCTTCAGCTACTTCTAGTTGAGAATCAGAAGAGCTATTTTGATAGTAACGATAATAATATTCAAGTGCGTGTGTGACACAACATTCATGTATGCACATGATGGTAATAGGGTCCTCCCATCAATTTCATGTCAACAGGTGTCATTAGGCATGTAATAAGCAGCATCGCAGTGTAGCATCACGTCACCGTGGTGTCGTCGTGTCGCGACACTGTGACACGCGGCGGTGTGCGTCGCCCGCTCGCTGTGTGCGTAGGCGGTGCGCACGCGCTACGACGGCGTATTTACACCGGCGCCCCCTACCACCGCAGCCACTCATGCGCCGCGCGACCTGCTGAACACACGTGCACCCCACCACTGACCGGCGCGGTGACCCTCGGGACATAACACAACCGACATTCCACCGCTAAGCGACAACCGCGACACTACACCCCCAGTATGTGCAGTGACTGATCATCAGTGACAAATTATAGAACTTGAGTGAAGTGACTTTACAGCGTCGTCGTGTGATGTGCGACTGAAGACGAATCACAGTGATTACAGCCGCAGCCTCAACCGTTTAACAGAAAACGTAAGCTTGTGTTTGTTTACAAACGTTATAGTAGTATTTACTTATGATAGTTCGGGCGCGTTCGGTAGTAAGTCAGTGAGCGTATAATGCTTGAGGACAATCGCATGCATCCAGTCAGGTCCCCGACCCAGATCTCACGGGCTAGACGGTTCCGACGGCGGCGCACCAACAATAAGCGCGACTCCAGAAACAATGAGCCGTATCACGACACTAATATTAAAGTCAAAGTTTCACAGCGACCAGCCTTCGACATAAAACCCAATGACGCCACTACAAACACCTGTGAGAACATTAAAACAAAGTGTTTCGGAGGTTTGGTGTGACTGACGTTGCCTAACAATCGAAAAATGTCCCGACGCGTTTAATATTTCCATCTATTTTTCGTAATGACCTAGCTGTTTACTAATATTATTACTTCTAGCAAAACACCTACGAAAGTCGTAAACGAATGTCGTCGCGGATAATCGTAAACAGTTTCTCAAAAATATGAATGAATGACTTACTTATGCGTTATTTATAGCAAATTCAATCATAATTTTTGTCTGTACCTAAACATTTGAAGCTCTCAAAATAGATATTACGTGAAATCAAACGCAGTAATGATTCCTTTTGAGCTTAATGGCTCCGGTGCACAAGAAATACAATCATCCTTGCTTAATTGAATTGCATCAACGCAAGCTTAAGATCGCATTAGTCATACTGTAAGGCGTTATAATGAGCGAAGAATAATATGTATTTGGGTAATTCCGTGGATACAAAGTACAGCATAATAAAATGGTTAGAGGTGTTTACGCGATCAATAGATTCTGATGTCAACAATATGAACGTAGATGTAAAGATAACGGAACTCCAGCCGGACCTACATTGGTACGCGTTCAAAATTTACAATCAATAATTCAACATTATTACGTGACCGTTTAATATTCGGAAACCTAAATAAAAGCTTAAATTGTAGGTGCTGTTATTCAACGTCATATCACGTACCGGATGATTAGAACTTAATTGGTTTTCAATGAAAAACCCGCGCGACAAAAAAGGATTGTTGTGTTTAAAAATGTGTCCTTCAACTTTATTATTTTAGCTTCAACTATTTTTGTTTATATCGTGCATAATGTGTTTTGATCGGTTTGAATGTTAATCTACCACTAACATAATATCAGTTTTCAATTACTGGCTTCTTCATTACGTATACATTTTCAAACATCTAGATTTTATAGTATGTAGACATAAATATAGCGTTCGTGTTAATGATCCGTTATATCACAACGGCACACAAACAGCCTTCTGATCGCACGTACTAAAGCGAACGAAAGCGGTGCGAAGTAAAGTCGGACATACACTTTGTATGACATAAGAAAATGACAGCAAGTTACAAATGATTGGGGAAGCTCTACATACAAATCATCATCGAGATGATCTGATCATCTGACCGTATTTATATCAATCATAACACGCTAATGGTTATAAAACTGCGGAAATATAGCAAACTTCACAAATCACAGAAACATTAAAGCATTCAGTGCTATCGACTTATATCAAAATAAACGGGCACATAATCACCGATCCGGATAAACCGTGTGAACGCGAAACAAATGCCAATTAAAATACGGACATAAACACTAATATCCGTGAGTACGTACAATAATAACATTTAGATTAACATCTTATTGGAGCATAATATTTAGATTTCCGGCGTAACATAACTACTGAGATACAGATTTTTCTAGGTTAAAAAAGTATGTTATTAATCTAGTCAGAATATACTTCAAAAGTCAATGTTAACGACCAATTCAGTTTTGCATTAAATGTGACAAACGTCAACAACATAAAATGCAAATAACGAATCAAACGAGCATAATTTGTATAACGTGTTCAATTTACATTATTACACGGATTACGCGATTTATCAATTAAAATATACCTATTTATGTGGAATGCAGAGGTTAAAATGATCATAACTTTAGAATTCAACCAGTCGAACATGTTATTTTATACGTTTAAACTTGCAAGCAATGTTTAAGTACATGGGTCCGAGCTGGCGTGAATCAAGGGTCAAGTGACCTACAGCCGTGCCAATGTGAAGGTGTGTGTAGTACCTAACGTCCTATTACGATGAGATGACACATCGGCGAGGCAGTTTACCTTCTTTGATCCCGGAATGCTACACCCAACCTGCCTTGAGTTTATTTCTGTTCTTACTCGAAGTTACACAAAGATGAAGACAATTCAAATTATAAATCTAAAACTCACTATTACATCACTTTATGCTTTATGTATAAAGATATACATTCTAAATCTCAAAGCGGCAAGTAATTACTAACAAAATTGTTTTCTCATCCCGTTACTACTCACAAAGAATTTCCGAGTATACGTTTTGTTACAACTAAGAGCAATTAATATTATGCCATGTCATATTCGATAAATTTTATTATTCATCTTCAGTCTTTATATTTTATAGCATATTATCTTAAATAAACATGGCCTCGCTCCAATTGAGATAAGTATTTAGTCAACATTGCACATTTCACTAGAAGGAAATATTTATATTGCCAAATTGAACGCAGTGTCAACGTACTGGTCGGTGTTGACATTGCTTATGAAAACATTGAAAGTCAAATTTTCTTGACGTATAAAACCGATTAAACTGACGATAAAATAAGCATTAGATTACGTCATGAGCTCTTATGTTCGTGAACGAAAAAATCGCATCCGGCTCCAAGCGATGAAAAGTCCACGATAATACTGCAGCAAAAAAGGAGCAACGCTCGTAAGAAACCGGTCGACAAGTATCTGGCTTACGAGCAAGGTCTACGAAAACTTAGAGAGTCGAGAACAATGTACAATGACAAATTGTTTTGTATGTAGCAACTCTGAATGTGTCTAGTGTGACAGGTTAAACAATAGACGCGCTCTCAGCAATTAGTTGCGCCCGCGCATCGTCAGCACCAGCATCGCTAATAGCCGTGACGAATATAAGCCGTCATTAAAGACCCTTTGTCACACGACGTGCAAAATAAATGGAAACCTTCGAAGTAACGAGCGAGACTGATAAATATAATAGATATTGCCGGTTAAGCGCTTAAAATAATTGCAAAATTATTACGAAATTTAGCTATTAAAATATGCAGCTTTTCCTCGCACGACTCCAAGCGAAGGACTCGGGCGCAATCTAAGGTTGCCTATTATCCGCCACGCTCCGAAAACCACCAAAAGGTAACACAAGAACAGCGGAAAAATTTTGAAACTCATTGCACAAGAGACGCCTCATATTAAACAATAAAGGGGTAACTAATAACGTCGATTATCTATCCGAAATCAGTTAATTGATGTTTACTACACCGGTAGCAGGCTAGCAGGAGCGCAATACAAGAACCGCCCACAACAGCCGATCAAATCTCACTTACCAAACAATGTTACTTACGTATTATGTGGAGCTGAAGATCGTGATAACAAAACTTACCTGTAACAAAATAAAAGTCATCATTAGTTAAATAAAACAGAAATGTGAGGTCAAAACGTTAACAAGCAAAGTAACAAAAGAAGTCATTATTTTTAAAAAACAAAGACGTGGAAAGTTCGGTAGGTATGAGAGATGCGGTAATAGATAGCAATTACTGATGACATGTGAAAGAATTACGAGCATTACGTTAAACATTACATATGAATAGTCATCGGGTAGGATCACTCGCCAATTACGAAACAAAGACCAAGAAAGTTTGAACAGAATGAAAAGAAAGCGCTTGCGCATACTATAACCGTATCACGCGCATTTGAATTTTTAAGATACATTTATATAAGTACCGCGTCATAATGTATTATTTAACGTCTCAGCTCATTTTACTTCCTTCAATTCAAGGATTATTTGAGATAGCAACTTATAGACATTTAATAATAGGTGTATCATGACATCTTTGGCTGTGTGGCCTGAGATTGCAAACTTACTTGGCCAAGCAATGCGGAAGCTTCGGACATTTAATCGATGTGAAGGTTATTTTTGTACTCAAGGGTGGGATTAACATTGTATGCATAAACCATATTTTATCTGGAAATCTGTATAGGCTGTTATTTATACCATAATATAACGTACACCACTCTTTATCAGGACAAATAGTTTGCAGGCTCAGAAAATGTATATTCTGTGCAATATTAAATTTAAGTCCCGAGCAATAATTCTAGTTTCTTGCAAGATTAGATCTAAATCGAGTCTACATTTATCTATATTACATTTCTAGTCCAAAATAACTAGATTTTTAATAAGTTCCATATTTCAACACAAGAGCCTTTTTTGGTAGGCAGTAACCGACTTGCGCCTTACACAATATAGAGCAAAGCGATCAGCCTTGAAAGTGAACTATGGGCATAAATCATAAATCCGGCAACAATAGTGTACATGGCAGTACTTAGTAAAATAGTTTAAAATATTTCACTATGAAATGGCCCCGAGACGGCGCGTGCGCACTCCACGACCGCAACCGGTCACGATTTAAAAGAATCGATTTTTCATAAAATGTTGACCTTAAAAGAGCAGTTCTAAAGCAGACATATTTAGAACTAGATCCGTTTTAGGCGCGGCTTTAGTAAAGTTAAACAGTTTTTGTAAGTACGTTTAGAGTAAACGATCAATGATCGAACAATAGTTGAGTGTAACGACTGTGTACACAATTAACATCGATCAGGTAGAACCCACGCAATAAGGAGCTGGATGTTGTGCAACACTCAACTAGCAACGTAGACAGTCAACGCAAAGTAAACATTTTATTACTACACGTTTCTAAATTCACTAAAGATAATCTAAATTGAAACTAACAAACGGAGGAATGTATAAAGGAATTCCCACATTAAAATACAAGGCCTTTTAATTGGGAGGCTTTGATCATAATAAGGCACGTCTAAGAATGGTAATAAACAAGGTTCGTGAGACATTAGCTCGGTGCCCATATAATTAATTTGAAAATGAGCTAGATAATTGACACAAATAAAACAGGAAACCTTAAGATGACGTAAATCCAGCCGGTTATGGAACTTGCTCTGATATTTGTCTATATTATTTAAATGAGTTACAAGGTTATCTTATTATTCACTTTAAGAGTAGTAAAATTAGGTAATAATCAAAAATTTTCTGTTCATTTAATGGATCTTATTCACCTCGCCTTTTTATGGAATGTGCGAACTTGTACATAAAAAAATATGAATTAATTGATAAACAAAACTGATAGATACCTAGACTGGGTAGATGACATAACAATCTAAGATGGTGCATTTGATAAAACAGGTTGTAAGATGGCACCGCCTTGACCGAGCGACTTGTCCGCTGTAATTGCTTTAAGAACTTGCCGTGACATTATTAGAATTTCTAGTACTTTGCAGCCAACAAATACCGGTGCGTAACTTCTGACATTTAAGTATTAGAACTTAATACCACACAGATTGATATGCAGAATTCCTTTGTACTAGCTATTATGTCTTATTAGCAGTATAAAATTGAAAATGATCTGCCATTTGCATTGACAATCAATACCTTAGATTTTTTCTTTAATAATAATCAGATAGGCAATAATTAACTCTCGTTTAAATAGCTTTAATAACAAGCTCCAAATTCATTATCCTCTTGTTAGCCAAAGACCATTAATAATCGATTGCCTAAGCCGATGTTTAATACTTTAACAATGGTCTTAATAATCATTTATTTTCATTAGAACAATAGGCGGGCAATTTAAGAGGCTAAGATAGCAGTTAAGAGTTCAAAATAAAAGAAATTATAATGATCCAGTTGTTCATGGCACGCGCCGCGCTACACGCGTTTTGAGGGCTGCCACAAAAAGTTTTGTGCTCTAAATAATTTTATTTGATATCATTAATATAATTCACCTTCAGTCAATAATTTGACATTTGAAAACGGAAAAAAATGTGTCTGCAAATAGTTTTGTGAAAGTTTAAAATGCAATCCGCGATAATAGTGTAAATGCTTAGGTAATAAAGATTTCGCGCACACCCTAACTCCATTTTGAGGCGTAACCTTCAATGTAATTTTATATCTCTCTGAGATAATCTTTGTGTGTATGATTAAGTGGCACCCACTGAAGCACCAATTACTTTCGTCTCAATAAGCACATGTTTATGACAGGCAGTACGACGTTATAATTTGCGACGCTCGAGGGCTGCGACGCAGACTGCTTTGATTCGATACAGTTTTGTAATCGTGCGACAAGCCAGCACAACCAATACCGTAACATACAGTAAGAACTCTTTATTGATTGGTGATCGCAATCATTATTATTATACATTGCGCAATTTGTTCGACACACGCGTGCCGGACATTAAGGAGTGGTCAACAAACAGTTATGTCGCAAATAGGCGGTTACACTTTGTAATAAATAAACGCCGGTCCGCTTTCCGTCGTTCCGCAAACTCAAGGAGATCAATGCATGCAATTACCCACAGCTACAAACGTATCAACCTTCATTTGCAGGGGACTTATCTTGGTAATTACGTAAATCACAGTCATTGTACGAGCTAAGACTTAATTGGAAGTATTCGAACATACTTAGAATAAAAAGGATAAGCACCGTTAGAAAGTGCGGAGGAGTACAGTAAACGTGGCAATCAACATGTCCTGGCGGTTAAACCTCAGTCACAAACAAAGGCCAATGGAAAGTTAGCGCCGAGCGCACGGACCGAGCTCTGCATACAAATCGTCAACAATACATCAGCTGAGAGAATTTCCCAACGCTCTGTCACAGTGAAACTAGAACGTGAAGAAAGCTTTTTTATACATACGAAAACCCCTATAAAACAATTGTCGTGGCACGTTCATTCCGTCGGCGCACACCCGCAAGGTTGGCGGCGGTATTGAAAGCACCGGCCACCGTGACACTCCCAGACAACTAGTTGGTTAATCACTTCACGTTTTGTACTGGCCGCAAAAAAATCGGGCACCTTGCAGAGCGAGGCCATGCGCGCTTGTCTTAGTTTCCATCGCTCATGTAAAATTATTACGACAACAATGCATACAAACTCGATGGAACGCAGGGCCTGTGAACAATCGCGACACAAATTTTTATGAAGGCAAACTAGGTATCGCAAACGAAAGGATGCAACCGAGATGCGCCTAAGCAGTCGCGGGCAAATGTCAAGCTGAGGTATTCGCTGAACTTTACGTCTCACCGGCTTGTAGATACGTGCACATTGCCAACTATGTGTAAACTTTATTAATAACATTTATTCAATAAATTGTACGTAATGTAACCGGCAGGTTTCTGAAAGCAAAGAACCGGTGGTTATTACGGCAACAATTGCCAAACATACGCCGTGCGACAACAACTAAACGTACGAAATAATCATAACTGAATCAAGGTTGTTCGTTGCGAATCACGTGGCTAATGAGTGCTATCGTTTCCCTCTTTCACAAGGATTTTAACCTTATGATTATGAAAATTTTAATAGTAAATTAGTAGTCAAATAGTAGTCAAATAGTATTTAAATTTAGGTAAGGAAAAGGTTACAGTGACCTATTGTAGTAATACCATTGGTAGTACGGCACAATCGAAACCAATTAAAACGTCGATGGAGCAAGGCGTCAGCGCACGCCGCGCTGCGGTGTCCGCCCTCGCCGCTCTGTGATCTAGTACAGGTTCGGTGCATAGTTTAGCACAATTACGAAGCGGGTTAGGCTCGTGTTTTATCGAAGGCAAAATCGAATCGGGTGACCGAGCCTTTCACGGAGCCCGGGCACGCCCACCGGACACCACGGGCGACTTTGCCTTCACTGCCCTAATAGTTCTATATCTAGTGCTATTATTATCGTTCGACATAGTTCAGCCCGAGCGCTTTCGTTTCAATTAAGCTGACGCTATTTTGAAACCAACTAAGTGATTGTGGCTTACCCAAAGCGACCGCACTACCTGATATCTTCATTGTTTTCAATAAACAACATTACAAATACAAAATATTATAAACATAATTTCGTGACTGCGGCAAGCAGATTACATTGCGGAGCTCGTGCCGATTTAAATTGAAAAAAAAAAACCGATCATTGTTTCAAAACTCTCAAAGATTTCTATGTCGTTAGTCGTCGTCGGTTCCAATCTAGGCTAATGAACATTTCCCCGGTGCGGTTACATAGATACGGCAAAACAATGAAGCTTCGGCCCGACATCTACTTAAAAATGTACTATGGAGTTAAATTAGGCACGACAACTATGTTTTAATTGTATTTAGGCACCGCGGCCTTACTGTCTCGCGGCACTCGTTAATTCGCCATTTCCAATTAAACGCTTGATTCTCAATGCCAACCGGGTCGGAGGTGGTCGCTCTACAAAACTTGATAAAAGGCGGGTGGTGGTGCGCGGCACGCCAGTGCCCGAAACACCGCGAATGGCCAACACTTTTGTCTCCTTCAGTCCTTTCACTTTGCGCGTTCATGAACGGCGTCGAAGCCTATACGATTAACAACGAAAGCCTTACTTAGATAAGTTTATGGATTGACGTGTTGTGTTACTGTGTTAATGTTTGTGCAATATAGCTAAGAAATGGTGTTTTCTAAACTTCCAGATGGTGAGAGGGGCGGCGTTAGCGCTGGTGCTGGCGCTGACATGGGCGTGCTCATCGCGCGCCAGTGTGCTCGTGCCCACATACGTGCTGCCGCCTGACTCGTTCGTGCGCGATCAGCGCAGTCTCGGCGCGCCGCCGGCACTCGACGCCGAACACGCAGAGTCACAAAGAACTATTAAACGACTAGTCGGTGGACACATGAAAATTAAACCTGATAAAGCATACGGTACCGCTAAAAATGCAATATCGTTTGACGCGAAAACAGAAAGTGGTAAATTTGCCGGTGTGATCGCGCCGGACCAGTCGGGCGGCAACGTTGGATGGAATCAAGGAATTTGGGATGATGGCATGCTCATGTCCAGTGCTGGCGAAGGAAAAGACGTCGCTAGGACTAAAGAGGTTGATGAGGATAAGAAGACGTTGGCAGATCAGGTGGCCGAAGGGAAATATGGATTAATTCAGAATGAAATATTCGCTAAGAACCCTAAACGTCCTGGTATCGTTAGCTACGAGCTAAATGCAGAAACGAGATCGAAAGACAACCTTCAAAGCCTTGGTGGACTCAAGAAAGATGAAATCTGGCTCGCTGAAGATCATCTATTAGTTTTAAAAGGAGGATCATTCCCTGAACGAACAAAAGAGACTGAGGGTAGACCATGGCCACCGATCGATAATTACGAAGCGCCTAACAGGCAAGTAAAGTTACCACAGAAACCTAAAGTGCCACCGCCCTTTCCGGTACGACTCTCCGACAACGGACCGCTCGTTTTCCTCACGCCAAACGGCAGTGTCCCTGCGTCCCTTTTCCCTTCCTTCTTTGCGGGAGAGGGCGAAGGCCCTCTACCTCCTCCGCCATTCCTCTTTCCATCGGGAGCGCCCTACCCCGCGGGTGACAATCAAGGAAACGCTACTTCCGGGGGAGCGCCGCAGCCAGGTCCTCCGTTCCCATTCCTACCCGGGAATGCGAGCGAAGGAGCATTCCCATTCCCCGCATCCATGAACGGCTCTTTTCCAGAAGGCTTTCCACCGGGCGCAGTGTTTCTTCCACCACCGAGCAACCAGTCAGACCTATACGACGAAGACGACCCTTCGATCTACTATCCGCCGCCTTACAATTTTTCCTACCGCGCTGACTACAATAATAAAGTACCTGCGGGCCCACTTGTACCTGGAATAGTATTGCCACCTCCTCCTGATTTCTTCGCACCATTAGAGGAGAACTCTACGGAGGCTGCTAAGACAACTACCGCAAGGCCATCCACCGTGACGACATACACAAGGCCAAAGACGACCACGAGGCCGAGTACCACGCAAACAGTGCATCGTAATAAGTATAAGACAAGACCTACAACAACCGAGGTGCCCAGAACCACGAAGTTACCGACAACGATTACGACGCCAACACCAGTTGACATCGTAACAGCTCCTAAAACGAGAAAGCCACAACGTATACCGTCAAGACATCCAGTGAGGGTACATAACCTACCAGAAGAAAATACTACGAGGACCAAAACAGAGAAACCTGTTTACAAAACACGAACAAAGGTAACATCGAAGCCTCTGTCAGTGTCCGTTATCTACGATTATCCTGAACCTATATATGACAGTAAGGTACCAACAACATCCGAGAAACCGTATATATTATATGATGTGCCACAGAAAACACCTAACATAAATGCGAACGACATTTCATCGACGCAAGTACCTTTAAGGGCTCACTATTCTAACACACAGAATGACGTCCCTACTACAAAATTGCAGCCCATATACAATAACAGAAAGCCTAACGAAAATGCGTTTGCTTCGTTCTATTTTTACGATGAACAGCCTAAAACCTCGCCTTCACCAGCCACTTATTTCGATGGCAGAAATTACTACAAGACTGTACCAATTAGCCAAAATCCTTACCAGCCACAGCAAAACGTCAATAGTCAGTCGGGATATAACCCAGCTGTAGATATTTCTTACGGAGCAATCGACCAGGCTGACGCACTGTTCCTGTGGCCTCAAAAGCAAGGACCACGTACGCTAACCCAAGAGTACTTTAGCATTCAGAAACCACGACAGCAGCCAGTTTATGTGCAACAGCAACAACAACAACAAAAACAAAGGCCAGATGCTTTCTATCAACAAATCGCTGATATACAACAGACTATTGACTTTTTTACGACAAAGAGACCGAAAACACACTCTCACAGGCAACATACTCACAAACCAAAGGCTATCACAGCAAGACCAGTATATCAGTTCAGCTACCAAACTCAACCTAGGCCAGAACAGTTGCCCTTCCGAGCGCCTAAATTAGACCCCGAACCTTTCATACCTATGGTAAGCTACAGCAAGCCTTTTAACGTGGCCAACGAGTTCAACGCTATAACTCCGTCCGTATCTCCTGGTTACCATCAGCAATACCTTATTGAAAACGTGCAAGTGACGACCGAGTCGCCCACTTCTAGCAGATACTATCCTACTACGAAACCCCGAGAGGAAGATTATGAAGACACACATTACCAAAATGATGTTCGTAATAAGAACAGAAATCCGATACAAAGCGACCAGCACGAACATGTTCGTCATGTTAGTAGATACCCCAACACTACGCCGAACCCCATCAGTCAAGGATACTATACAAAGCAAGATGAAACATACTTTGATGACATTACAAAGAACTCTTTCGATGTTTTTGGTAAGAAATTAGAAGACAACAGTCACGACGTAAATGGCTTGGCAGTTACCGCTCCGCTCGACACGGTTAGAACGCCGATAAACAACGGTATAAACCTTCAATATGCCTACGAAATCGTCGAGTCCCAGAGCCCTAACCCACCTTCTCTGGACAGAGATACCCTAGTGAACTACCGCGACCCGCATCCCACAGCGGACCCGGAGAGCGAGCCCGTGCCACACGTTAACGCCGAACTGGTGCAACAAAAGCCACCTTCATTGGCCGACGACACATTGGTGAACGAGCGCTTGCCGCGACCGACAATAAACCCCGACAGCGAGTTTATTCCCATACCGAACCCCGGCTACAGGACGCCACAGCAGTACCGAGCGCCGACGCAGGTGCAGCGGCCGCAGTACACCGAGGAGCAGTACGAGCTGAGCCGGCCGTCGCTGGCGGGAGACACGGCCGTGAACTATAAGCGGCCGCTGCCGGCGATCAACCCGGACGCGGAGTGGATCGGGCCGGTGAATGCGGCGGGCGAGGGCCGGCCCGGCTCGTTCGTGTCGTACCGGCTGCCGGGCGAGGGCGCGCACGTGTACTTCGTGACCCCGCAGGCGGCGCAGGCTGCGCAGGCGGCGCGGGAGCGGTACCGCGCGCCGGGCTACGGCCGGTGAAACCAAAGCTCTAGTCCCGACTGCCGACCCGCCCAGGCCGTCGGCATAGGCCCGTGTAAATAAAAGCGCAAATGTGATGTTAAAGTGTCCTAAGTAGTGTAAGGTACGAAAGACTAGCGGGATGGCCCGCGTTGCCATAATATTTAAACAGCGAGTTTTACTTAGCTTTACGTGAGATACGTTCTCGATGAGCGATGTGGTCAAACATGACGGACGCTTTACTTTTGATATGTTATTTATTAAATTATTTTTAAGTGTCTGTGGTGCATGCATAATGATAGTTAATTTATTTATGTCAGTATTCAACGAACTATTAAGAATGATGTGATATGTGTGTCAATGATTGTGGCATTGTTATTATAATGTAATAATGGCAGCAATTGTTTATTGTAATAAAATTGTTATTTAAAGAATTTTGATAAAAATCAATGTGATTTTGTATTTTATTTTTAAAACAAAGATTTTGAAATAAAATAATACAAAATTGTTATAATGAATGGTGTTTGTTTTTTTTCGATAACCCTATGAATGATATTGCAAATAAATAAGTAATTTGCAGTGACGGTTGACGTAAAATAGTTTAGTCTCTGTAGCTAAGACAACGATTGACAGTGGAACATAGAATGATCGATCGTAAACTAAGCCAGGGACAAAAACTGCTGTATTAGAACAATTACTTGGTAATGTGTACCGCAAAAACGTTCACAGCTTGACCTAGCAAGTGCACAAGGTCGTTTGGTCACTTTCTAGACATTACGCTTATTTATAGTTTAACTCATTATAAGCCGCTATTAAACATTTGAAAGTAAAGATACTATAATTTATCAGCGGTATATAAAGTTAACTTAGTTAATTGACTGTAAAACTGAATGATGAAGGTTATAAGAAAGCAGTTCCTTTCTATCGTAAACGGCAGAGAAACTTACATAATAAATGAGATAACAACCTGGCTAGTATTATGTTGGTCATAGGCTTATAAAAACGTCAAAAATCTTCAACAAAATATAATAAAATGACACATTGTTTTTTAAGTTCATTGACTTTTCAGCTTATTTTTTTGAAAAGAATTGAAAGAAAATATTCAAATTATATAGTATTAGCAAGTATATACCAATGACAAACATGTATAACTTGCAACATTATTGACGCATCTTAACAAACAACCGGCAAGTATTAAATAAGTTGAAAACAAATTACCCAATATTCTGATGTAATATTAAAATATGTATGACCAAGACTTTGATATTTTATACACACAAACGTAATTCTTAGAATCCAAACAAAAAAAGATACTGTAACTGACAACACGAGCTAGCCAAAGTATTTTTTCGCTAACAAAAACGTTAATTCGTTCCGAATGATACAATGACAAATATTTACATAACAAGCAACAGCATTAAATTAGACTTCAATGCTAAACGAACAGATGGATGGTGTAAAGTCGTTACTAATATATAGAAAAGTAACTCTGTACGTTTGTTACGCCTCAATGCTAAACCTCGACATCTCGAACCTCGAATTTAGAGGCGACAACAGATTTGGTTACCGATAGTACAAGATATCATACACAGGATTGAAAACTGTGTAACGTTTGTGACGCGTCCTGCAGCGGCTGCGTGTAGAGGCGCGGGTGTGTAGTGCGAGGTACCTGTGTAGTGCGAGGTACCTGTGTCGGGCTCGGCGGTCTGCGACGCGTCCTGCAGCGGCTGCGTGTAGAGGCGCGGGTGTGTAGTGCGAGGTACCTGTGTCGGGCTCGGCGGTCTGCGACGCGTCCTGCAGCGGCTGCGTGTAGAGGCGCGGGTGTGTAGTGCGAGGTACCTGTGTCGGGCTCGGCGGTCTGCGGCGCGTCCTGCAGCGGCTGCGTGTAGAGGCGCGGGTGTGTAGTGCGAGGTACCTGTGTCGGGCTCGGCGGTCTGCGACGCGTCCTGCAGCGGCTGCGTGTAGAGGCGCGGGTGTGTAGTGCGAGGTACCTGTGTCGGGCTCGGCGGTCTGCGACGCGTCCTGCAGCGGCTGCGTGTAGAGGCGCGGGTGTGTAGTGCGAGGTACCTGTGTAGTGCGAGGTACCTGTGTCGGGCTCGGCGGTCTGCGACGCGTCCTGCAGCGGCTGCGTGTAGAGGCGCGGGTGTGTAGTGCGAGGTACCTGTGTCGGGCTCGGCGGTCTGCGGCGCGTCCTGCAGCGGCTGCGTGTAGAGGCGCGGGTGTGTAGTGCGAGGTACCTGTGTCGGGCTCGGCGGTCTGCGACGCGTCCTGCAGCGGCTGCGTGTAGAGGCGCGGGTGTGTAGTGCGAGGTACCTGTGTCGGGCTCGGCGGTCTGCGGCGCGTCCTGCAGCGGCTGCGTGTAGAGGCGCGGGTGTGTAGTGCGAGGTACCTGTGTCGGGCTCGGCGGTCTGCGGCGCGTCCTGCAGCGGCTGCGTGTAGAGGCGCGGGTGTGTAGTGCGAGGTACCTGTGTCGGGCTCGGCGGTCTGCGGCGCGTCCTGCAGCGGCTGCGTGTAGAGGCGCGGGTGTGTAGTGCGAGGTACCTGTGTCGGGCTCGGCGGTCTGCGGCGCGTCCTGCAGCGGCTGCGTGTAGAGGCGCGGGTGTGTAGTGCGAGGTACCTGTGTCGGGCTCGGCGGTCTGCGGCGCGTCCTGCAGCGGCTGCGTGTAGAGGCGCGGGTGTGTAGTGCGAGGTACCTGTGTCGGGCTCGGCGGTCTGCGGCGCGTCCTGCAGCGGCTGCGTGTAGAGGCGCGGGTGTGTAGTGCGAGGTACCTGTGTCGGGCTCGGCGGTCTGCGGCGCGTCCTGCAGCGGCTGCGTGTAGAGGCGCGGGTGTGTAGTGCGAGGTACCTGTGTCGGGCTCGGCGGTCTGCGGCGCGTCCTGCAGCGGCTGCGTGTAGAGGCGCGGGTGTGTAGTGCGAGGTACCTGTGTCGGGCTCGGCGGTCTGCGGCGCGTCCTGCAGCGGCTGCGTGTAGAGGCGCGGGTGTGTAGTGCGAGGTACCTGTGTCGGGCTCGGCGGTCTGCGGCGCGTCCTGCAGCGGCTGCGTGTAGAGGCGCGGGTGTGTAGTGCGAGGTACCTGTGTCGGGCTCGGCGGTCTGCGGCGCGTCCTGCAGTGGCTGCGTGTAGAGGCGCGGGTGTGTAGTGCGAGGTACCTGTGTCGGGCTCGGCGGTCTGCGGCGCGTCCTGCAGCGGCTGCGTGTAGAGGCGCGGGTGTGTAGTGCGAGGTACCTGTGTCGGGCTCGGCGGTCTGCGGCGCGTCCTGCAGTGGCTGCGTGTAGAGGCGCGGGTGTGTAGTGCGAGGTACCTGTGTCGGGCTCGGCGGTCTGCGGCGCGTCCTGCAGCGGCTGCGTGTAGAGGCGTAGATACACGGCGATGGCGACGCGAGCGCAGCGGAAGTAGAACGGATGCGCGCGAAGTACATCCTCCAGCCGCAGCAGCCCCACGTATGATCGCAGCGTCATCTTGCGCATGCAGTATGAGTGGAAGTCAAACTGGTCCTCCATTATTTCAGAGAAGTGCTGCAAAAATGATTACGCATTTAATACAATAAGTACCTAGAATATTGTTTAAATAACATTAAACAATCTTAGGATTTTCATCGAATTCAACAACTCATCATAAGCAACGGATATCTGTGTTAACGCCAGACGAGTAGATCTGGTAAAGGGCAACACTCAATCATTTCGAAACACGAACCTTTACAAAAAAATATTATAATGAACCTAGGTCATTCGACAAAATATTTAGTCGTAGGTGCAGTATATCTCGTTGATGTCTTTTTTGGTAGTAGGTCTGGCATTTTTGTAATATGAGTTACCTTCTTCTTTTCCTTTTATCGATTTATATAAGTTACCGGTATTAGCAATAATCAAACTATTATTAACGATAGGTACTTATTCGGTTTGTCTATAGCACCTTTTGTTTAAATAATGTATTATGTTCTAGTGCCAGGCACAACTACGAAATAAAGACGAAAATGAGTAACACCTGTTGATTTCTTCATAACTGTTCCTATAATGTAGTGTTGTAATTAAATAAATAAGTATTAAAAGATGAATACCAACCCTATCGACTTCGTGCGCTTTTTTTAGGGCTTCGCCCCATAAGTGTTGACGCTGGTACGCCGCCGCAGCCTCCGTTTGGAACCACATGCACTGCATTTCATTTAAGTTCTCTGTTGCTGGAACACCTGAAATAAAAATAAAACAGTTGGCATTTAATCGTTTTAATGTAGTGTTCTAATTGGCTGATAATTGTACGAGAAAGACAGAGGACGATATTTAATAATAAATGGCTACAATAAATTATCCCTAAAGTGTACTAATTTGAGGTCGCAAGTGATAGGGGAAACTACCCAATCGTTGGCACCTACCCAATTATTGGCATTTTACTATTTAATCTAAAAATATAAGAATACAGGGTGTCCGGTAAATAGTCCGACAAACTGTGGTGGCTGATACCTTAGGTCAGGTCCTATCAAATGAACACAACATATTATGTTCCTCGAAAAGTTACAGTCGTAATACTTTTTGTATATCAAATTAATCTTAAATAGTTACTCTACGCTTTAGTAAGTCTCATATTTATCTAAAAGAAGAATGTATTGACAAAAAAGCCATTCGCTTAACAATTTTCACTTTTCGTTTTTGTTACTGCTCAACTTTGAACTATAGTGGTGAAAATAAATGTATGTAGGAGTTTTGTACAACAATCTTAAAAACTTGCTTGAATATTGGTGATTTTGGGAAGGTACAATACTTGCGTATTTTCTTTTAATTTGACAAAACAAGCTGCTGAAGTACAAATGGGCTTATTTGTTGAAATATTAGCCGACTTTGTAATATTTGGTTAGGGTGACCATAAGTTCGCAACTTAAAAGGTAACTTACATCATCAAGAGGAACACAATAAGTAACAACAGGAAAACGACTATTTACACACTTTAAAAAAGTACGTCGACAATTCTGAATCCGAACGCTGGCTTGGCTCGCTAAGGGTTCAAAAAAAACCTAACAGCCTAACCCAACCATGTCGGGGTTGACTAAATCGGATTTGAAATGATTTCGAGGGTTTTCTTTGCGCTCTATAACAAGTTGTCGGCGATCATGACACCTATATGACTCTGCGTGCATGTCGCTTTAAATCATAGTCGAGAAAATCATGGACACCCTAGCCTTTCGAACATTGTTTAAACAAAAATGAACTAAATTTCAATCACCTGACTGTTTTTTTCGCTCTGTTCAAAGGGCTATGTTACAATCCGCTAACTAGTTGGACGTTTAGTGACGCTTGTTCAATCAACATTTGGCCCTAGTCATTCAATTAAATGTCGTCATTCAATGAACGCGCTAGTCATACAATCAAATAGCAGATTAAACCAGATGACTGCGATAGAAATACATAATATGTGAAAATTTCTAGATGTCGTGGTTTTTGAAATACAGCCTGACGGACGGACGGACAGCGAAGTCTTAGGAACAGGGTCCCGTTTTTACCTTTACCGGAACCCTAAATACAGTATACAGTTTTTGAAATGTATGGAACAGTTGTTTTTTTTGCTATTTCAGATGTGGGCCCATAGTACAAGTTTTTCCATAATGTTGAGTACAATGACCTCTTAAGAGGTTGTCGGTGTTTTACAAATAACCCTGTATACTTACTGTATTTAGGGTTCCGTACCCACAGGGTAGAAACGGGACCCTATTACTAAGACTTCGCTGTCCGTCTGTCTACCAGCAGGCTGTATCTCAAGTACCGCGATAGCTAGACAGTTGAAATTTAGAAGTTTGTTTTACAAATAACTCTGTTTACATGTAGGATAGGATAGGCGTACCTTCTCTGGTGAACTTGGCGCACATGTCTTCGGCCCGCTTGACGTGTCCGGCTCGCAGCATGTACCGCGCGCACTTGCTGTTGACGTAGCGGTCCGCCGTGTCCATGGCCTGCGCCTCCTCCAGCCACTGGTACGCGGACACCGGGTCGCCCGCGTGCTGGATAGTATTGTTCAATATATAAACAACTGACCAACCACTAGACCAACCACCACTAGACCAACTGACGGGCCTGTTGGTCTAGTGGTTAGTGACCCTGACTGCTATACCGGAGGTCGTGGGTTCGATTCCCACCCAGGACAAATGTTTGTGTGATGGGCACGATCATTTGTTCTGGTTGTCTGGGTGTAATTTATCTATAATATGTATGTATTTAGAAATATATAAGTATGTTTATCAGTTGTCTGGTTACCATAACACAAGCTCTGCTTAGCTTGGGATCAGATAACCGTGTGTGAGTTGTCCCGGAATATTATTATTATAACTCATTTTCAACAAAATATTTGAATGAAATAAAAGGCATATTGTCACTGATCGTTAGGGTACGGGGTGGAGGAGATTTTGTTAAAGCTCCAACTGACGCCTTTAATTCTCTTTTTTAAAACTTAATTTACGGTTCACTAACTAAATACTCGGGATAAATTGACTAGTTATGTACTCGATACAAAATAATCGGGACAACTCGACAAAATTGATAAAGTTTTGGAAATTCCTCTTGCCACGAACGTAAGCCGTGCGATCAAAAATATCAGAGTCGTGTCAGATATACGGCCAAAGCAAACTAGGTTTGAAAAATTGCAGCTGAAGATACAACTTAATTTTTTAAATGACCAGACAAAAAATAAGATAAATAAATAGAAAATAATTGACAGCCTGATGCGTCGTGCCAATTGTGCATCAGTGTACTTGTAAGCGTGCACGTACCGCCACATATATGTGTCTGTTTATTGCTTCTTATTTAGGTTACTAAACTGAGTTACGCTGTTGTAATATCCATGCGTTTGCGTGGAGAGAAACGGAATAATTTTTTTCACTAAGTCGAATTTATTATTATCTTTCTCAACCAGTTCAGAAAATTTGGACGGTCATTGTAAACTAACCCAGTATAATAACATGTCAAAACACATACCTTATATATCCTTCCTTTAACAATGAACAGCTCTATAAGAGTGGGGGTATGTTCGATCGCGGCGTCTATATAAAGGAGTGCGCGGTCCGTTTCCTTCTTAAAGTCGAAGTGTTGCGCGGCGTAGTAGTACGCCCACAGCAGAGCGCTGGCCGGCTGCTTCGTCTCGCTGGGCTCGGAACTGAACGTGCCGTGTGCTGTGAGGTTCTCCATGTATTGGAGTATTAACTTCTCTATCGTATCTGCTTTAGTCTGGTCGGCGTATAATGACCTGGAAGTAATAAGTACATGAGAATGTTACATTATTTTAAGATTTTGACAGAGGGACAAACGAAAGTACTATACATTATGTTATTGTTTATGGCTGATTTTTATATTCAAGATTCGTTTTGCTTGTGGAGGGTAGACTTTTCTAACCAAAATATAAGAAGTGATTAATATTGAGTAAAAAAAATAACAGTCTTATAGCATTTGTACTATTTAAGTTAGCTTCTGACCGTGGCATTAACCCAGATTCTACAAAGAATATGTATTGGAAGTTATTCTGGCTGATTGTATCAAAATGTTGTGCATAGTTCTTGAATAAACAAATTACAAAGATCCAAAATTCCATTGGCTCATCCTCAAAAAGAGATTCATTTATAATAAGTATGATATAATTTTATGAACCGATAGTTTGGGTTGCATTGCAACATATAATTTACCACAAACTGCGTATTTTAAAGGTCTTAAAATGCAGTTATTTATAGTGATGTCAGTAAACTTGAGTTGTGGAGGTCAGCTGCTCCATGTAAAATGCGATATTCGCTGAATCCGCTAAGACTGGAAGAGGACCCCAAGATAGTTTGGGAAAAAGGCTAGGCAGATGATGATTATACATGACGTATATATGATGTTATAGTGGCGTCATACCTGATGTCAACGAACAGCGGCGGTATCCCTTTGTGCAGTCCGTGGCGCAAGTACTCGTCCACGAGACGCTCGAACACGGCCTGCGCGTGCGCCTCCGACAGCTGCAGCCGCCGCGGCGCTATCGCTCGCGGGTACTCTTTTCTACAACACATTAATATTAAACATTACTACCTCAAATATATTTATTTATTTAACTACAGGCTGTTTCTAAGACATTTCTGACAAATGGTGAAGGGAAACATTGTGAGGAAACCTGGATTCTAAAATTTGGTATGGAAATCGGAAATTCGCAAGCAAGCGTGGTAACCAATGCTTGTGCCTTCCCTATATGGGAAGAGGCCTGTGCCCAACAGTGGGACATTTATGTATACGTGTTTTTTATTTGGATTCGATAATTTTGCTATACAGTTTTGGAGAAAGATGGTACTCCTACATATTATTATACGCTTAGTAGGACACGTAAAGTATGCTACAGAAGTTGAACTTATCTTAACAAGAATATAAGTATAATAAATATAAGAAACTAATATTTTCTAATTAAACTTTAAATATTTTAATTCAAAAACTTTTTACTTCTATCACAAGGGCTATATGAGTAGACACAAAATAAAACCTGTAATAACAAGATGACAAAATATAGCAAGCCTTGTAACCATTCTAGTGTCTAAACAAACACTCATTAACACTAATTATCGAATTATGTAAGAACGCGAATATAATGTTCTTAATGCATTCAAACAAATGATAATACTTGCATAATAAAGCGGTCAAGCGAATAAACGGCTATGTAAAATGCAAATACATGTACATTGATAGGCCATTAACATAATCGTAAACAGTTAGTGTGTGATTGGAATAGATTCCTTTACAACATAATATTAATTAATTAATTTAAAAAAAAAAACTGGTGACCCCGACCCCGTCTACGCACGGGTGCAATGTACTATAATATGTTATCTAGTCAAAAGCAAAAATATGTATACACTAAGCATATTTTAAATTGATTTTCTCTTGAATACAGATCAGTGTACCATTTTATGGGCGACCTATATTAAACGTAAATCGTATTCATTTATCAAAAAAAAATTACCTTTTTCTGGTTTAGTTTACAAATGTCAGATTCTGTAAATGCCAGATTTTATTAATGTTACATTTTGGTTAAAGTTGCAATATACCCGAATCTGGCATTATGCGACTAAACCAATTTTGAAACTAATAATTTTCTCATGCCGACAACAGCATACAACACATTTATCACCTGTTTCTTTAACGCTTGTTGCAGTAATTTAGCAGAAGAGCTGCAATAGACAAAGTTTTAATACAATTTCTACTTACTTATATACATCAAAGAAGGCCACTTTTTCATCAGCATTACTTAGCTGTTTAGCTTCTATTAGTTTCTCATAATACATCACATTTTCAGGATTTCTTTTTAACAAATCTTCATACACAGCTTCCGCTTCCTTAAACCTGAAAAAGCATTAGAATAAACAAACTATAACATTAATTCATATTATTTCTGTGGTAAATAAATAAATAAAATATTTTTGAGGCCTTTTCCCTAATCGTAGGAATTATTTAGTACAGACAAACAAAGTCGCATCCACTTTTTTTACAAATTTCGCTCATATAACTATGCCGTAGTATGCGTATAAATAAGCGAATTTTTAGATTACGACTATTAAAAGTTTAACAGAATACCTATTAAACAAATACATTTAACATCTTGCTTACTTATGACCACGGAATTAAAAATATCTGTAAAGTTGGTAATTTTTCTAACATGTCAATTTCATGCCACAAGTATATGGGCCAAAATACTTTTTAATGCCTAATCCGAACATACAAATTTCGATAAAAAATAAAAATAAAATATTAAATTTCTTTGTATTTTTAGGTTAATATAAATAAGTTATAGTTTGATTTATAATATACATACCTCTGCAGCGATAATTTTAATGATTTTATTTAATTTCTGGCAACTAATATGTCAAGGTGTCAAGAAATTAAACAACAGCGTTACTTTTTTACAAAATTAACTTTATTAGTTAAAATTGCACACTCAGACTTTTCAATATGTCAGTTTCAAACTGTAACGCATACATTTAGCTCTTAGTAAGTAAAATCAGAGAAATAATCAGTTTCATAGAGTATTAATAATAATTAAGATTACTGCGTTACTAAAGAGTCATTTTAAAACTTAAACTTTCCTATTAATAACAAAAAACAACTTATATTTAATACCATCTAATGGCATAACCTTCCACTTTTGATTAATAATACGTACATAAAAGGTTAAGGCATTTAAGATCACTAGCAGCCCATGTGTTACTGAAAAAACTACAATAATCAGAGGGACACAAAAGTAACGCAGTAGTAAACTTAGTAACACAGTAGTATTTTCTTACATACTATACTTTGTACTTTTTATAGAGATCTGCTATAATGATAAAACAAAACAAAATTTTACTTCTTATGACGTGATATAGTATCAAGTAACTCAAATTACTTCAAAATTTAGTTATATATATTATAAAAGTTTTAGCTCGTATCTCTTTTTGTATTTATTGCACAGCCGTTTCATCTTTTCGAGTTCTTCCTGAATTTTCAAATTTTTTCTGTAAACTGCAGAGCGATCTCTTCATATTTGTCTTCGGCCTCTAGATCTTGGTGAAACTGGAGTTCCTGACCGTGGGCTGGACGCCGGTGTAATGTTCATAATTTGTTGAGCACACTTTTGACGTTCTCGTCGTTTCTTGTTCGCAGTCTTCCATTTACGCTTGATATTTCTGTGTTCACGCTCTGTCATATCTTTTACAAGTTTTTTATCTGCGTGGTACCTTTCAAGATGTTTTTTTTGGCTTCAGCATTTTTTATAGGGTCTGACTTTAATTTAAGCCTATAACGACGTTGCTTTTCTGCGTTCGTTAACGCCATTTAGTGCAGAAGCTTCTTTCTGTGAAGAAAGAAAGAGTATTTTTGCATTTCGGTCTTAATAATGTATTTCTAACATTAAAATTAATAAAAAAGATAACTGCGTTACCGTCACAACAACTGCGTTACTTTTTTAGTAACACAGTGTAGCAGTTACGCAGTTGTAATTTTTTGACTGCGTTGTAAATATTCACTAAAAAAGAGTAACAAAATGCAAATATTCTAACATGGACGGAAACTAAACATGACTAACTGCATATTAAAATAATAATAATGTAAATATCGTCAGTACATACCTTTCGACAGCGGTAACTCAGCGGCCACGCAATAAATACACGCACCTCTCTCAACGACTGTGACGCGCCTGATCCGGCTAGCGGTCTCCCCCCCGCGCAGTTGCTATCATTTGTTCTATTAGTTACAATAAGTCGAACCAAATGAAGTGAAATATAATGTAACAAACTCACTTTAAGGTTTATTTTCATATAGCAACGCAAGGTAGTTACGATGTTGTTCTTTGTTGGGGACACAGACTAAATATTTTTTTATTCCATGAAATATTTAATGCAAAAAATATCTATTAGCGTTGTTATAAGGTTCAAATGTTACATTTTCATAAGGACATTTAAGATTCAACGACACCTAGGAAATATTGGGAGAAATAGCTAAGTACATCTTGACACAGTGCTCAAGGACAGCAATATTTTGTACTAAGAACGACTGCGTTACCAAAAATTACAACGTTGTTACTGCAATTTTGAGATAAATAACTTATTTTTCCGGTCAAATCTTGTTTTCTGCGTTAGAAAATAATGTTGAATTTCGATATAAGTATACTTTTTGCGCAATTTTGCACTAATATCTCATAAAATTAATTATTCTTTCGGAGGGACTAGTTTTTAGGCATCAAAAAGTATTTTGGCCCATATAGTACTTACCTCTTCAATTTCAAAAAATATTCGCCCGAAGTCTCCTTAATCGATAGCTTATCAAGAATTTGCGATGAGAACTTATTTAGGTGTTGCAGGGCCCTATCATACTGGCCCGACTCGGCTAGCACCATGTTCTGATAGAGCAGCAGTTCTGAATGTTCATAGTCATAAGGCCCCTTCATCTGGTTGGTACGGAACGCGTCGAGGATGCTGTTCGCCATCTCGTAGTCGCCAAGAAGGTGGTAGCTCATCGCGAAACCGATCCATGACGCCCTCTGCGTTGGTCGCAACATAAATAGCTGGTAACGAGTATCCTGGAAAATTAGATAGTAAATCAAATTAAATTGTTTCTATTCCTATAAAACGTTTAAAGGCAAAAAGAGACCTGGCGGCAGACCT
The DNA here is from genome assembly GCA_905475315.1 of Autographa pulchrina. Taxonomy (NCBI): domain Eukaryota; kingdom Metazoa; phylum Arthropoda; class Insecta; order Lepidoptera; family Noctuidae; genus Autographa; species Autographa pulchrina. Next base: position 8,244,075 of record FR997775.1, read on the forward strand.
AGAAGGAGATGGCGGGACGAACTCGACTACTTTGCGCAGAAGTGGCCCGGAATAGCTTACAGCTAGACAGAGATAAGTGGAAAGAGAGAAGGGAGGCTTATACCCGGCAGTGGGACACTACAGGTTCTTATTAATAAAAATATATGTTGAAACTGCTGTTTTAAAATAAGAATTATAAACTTATTCTAAGACTACAATTACCAATCAATTTCAAATAGCTTAAATATAAAAGTGATAATTTGTTTATTTTCGTTTTCTATGTTAGGGCAACCAAAATGATCTTCCAATTAATGTTAGTATGCATTGCACTATCAACATATGGCAATATAGTAAAAAAAAAATACAAAAGAAAGTACAAGAACCTAGCCTGAAAAAAATAAAAGCATAATAATTGCAACACCAGACTTATAGGTAGAGATAAGCCTCTTCTAATATTATTATAAAGACAGTAAAAATCATTTCCTCTTAAATAAGTGAAAGTTAAACAGATGAGGGTTATGTTTACAGACATAAACATACACATTGCTGATGATATAACAATGACAATATTACAATACAGGAGTATGACATAACAATGCAATTGGACATATTTAATAACACAATAAGTAATACACAATACTGAAATATACTCATGTTAAGGTTTGCATTCACTTTTTTCTTTTTTGTATATTAACTAAGTCATTGAAACTGGCCATAATCTCTATGTTACTATTCCAACCCATTTAATAATACTAATTTTCAATACAAGGAACAGTTATCTTTTTCAGAAAGTTCTAAAATCGAAAACAGGTATTTTTGTGTTGGTTATGTTCTTTATATTATCACTGAGTAAAAATCTCTTAAAATACATTCAATAATATCTTTTCTATTCTCATAAACATGAATCTTCATTATCTATTGATTCAAATCTTGAGAAGCCCTAAAATGTTTTTGAAAAATTCTGATGGCTGCTTTCAAAATCCTGAACAGTTTATTACTAATTATAACTAAGAACAATATTGATTGTATTTAAACAAAAATAAAAATTCAATAATTTCAAACAAAAAGCAGCACCATAATCAGTCCATTGGTTTAGGAGCTATTATGCCAAAGATACCAATACAGAAATATTAAACTTATAACACCTCTCTTTATGTGTTGCTCTATATAGGACTGTCTAGAAAAGTTTAGGCCTTCATAGAGAGAAATATTGCGGCAGACACTTACTTTATATCCTTCTAAGTCTCGCATCTGAATCTGTAACAGTGACAAATCCCGAAGTATCTGAATATTTTCCTTCTCCCACTTAAGAGCATTACGGTAGCACTTGATGGCCTCATCATACTTTTTGTCGGACCGCTGGAGCAGCCCATAGACGTGCCAACAGACAGGAGACTTCAGGTCATTACGGAGACCACGACGGACATACTCATATGCTTCATCTTTGCGGCCCAGACAGTTCAGAGTTAATCCTTTCATTGCCAATGTTTCTGAAAATTCATATAATTTTTTTTATAAATAATTGCCTTTATATTATTAATGATGAACGATATAGTATGACTTATAAAGCATACAGAATTCATTAATGAATGAATGCAATACCCTAAGCAATATTTGTAATAAATTCAGATACTGTAAACAATTATACAGACTAATGTTTTCAAAACAATTTCATTAATTCAAAACTTTACACAGCACAGTTGTGTATTTGTCATACATAATGCAACTTTACTTCTATAACAATTGTAAATAATGCACAACTTTTATTTTTCATCATAACTTTTTCAATTTAATTAAAACTTATTATATACAGAAAAATAAATGTGTAGCATTGGAACTTACCTCCATGGTCTGCATATTTTGGGTTAGAGAGAATTTGCTTGGCAAATTTCAACCCATTTTTATATTGTTTATGTTCGTAACAGCGCTGGAAGATAACAATGCACTTATCATTGAGTGTTTAACCTCTATTATTAGATGCAGCCAAAAGGGTGCTAGCCTAGTACATAATACTTCAATATATTATTGCAAATATAGTACATACATCGCTTCTTAGTAGTAATCATTCAATATTAGGTTGTATCTTTAAAAGGAAGCGTAATAAGAGTCTTATTAAGATTTGCATTATTTTATAAATTCAAGATTATCGCAAAGAATGACAGGCTGCACCAAACCAAATTGTATGTTTACAATATAACTTACCAAAATTCTTTTGAAAAGCGCATTTTCTTTAGGTGGCAAAGGATTACTGGGTGGCATTTTGTTCGATTAAAATGAAGTATCTTTTTATTATTTCACTAATAAATTGAAATATTTCTAAAAACCTCGTGGCTATAAACCAAAGAAGTCGATGAAGGATTACTGTCTATGGTCTACCGTCTAGAACTGGTCACGTGACCAAAGTAATTGCCAGTATACAGATAAAAAAAACAACAAAGAACTTATTACATGTATTTTATTACAATCGTTTTAAATAATGATTTAAACAGACACACAAACCATATTTCCTTTTATAATAAAGAATCGCACAAAGAAATATTTGAGGATGCCGCGGCCGGTGTATTATATAGAGAGTATAGAAACCGTAAACACACACAAAACACTGATCGCCGCTCTATTGAAATACATACATTTTTGTACTAAATGCTTACTTATCAGTGCTTTATCATGTAGTTTTTCTGAAATGATCATGCTCTTAAACTCATATAATATTGATAAAACTTATAATATATACTTATTTTCTTTAAACATAGCCTTCTCAAGTTTTCTGATTTACGTTTAGTAGCCAAAGACCAAACCTTAGTTCATTTTTCTAAGCCTAGTTCATTCAATTTTCTATTCACTTGTCAGTTCAATGCTCGTTCAATGACAAAGGCTGTCAGTCACTTTCAGTTGTCAATTGGACGTAGTTATGCAAAATGGATCCAACCACATAAAAATACTTTTGAGAAAATAAGGGTTTTAGTAAAACTTAAATAACAAAATAACAAGATCATAGTTTGTTTAGAAATTAATCGTAATTATAGGGTATCTTTATGTACTTCCTGTATAATGTTATTTCAATGAGTTTCATGTAAAAATAGTGCTTTTTTTTTTAAAAAAACTCGCTGGATCTATTTTACAAAATTAGAAATGTGGGATGGATCTTTTTGTTTTAATATGAGGCAGTGAGTGAAACGCTTCTAAGAATACTAAAGGTATTTGTTTAAAGGTAGGAAATATAAAAAAAAGTTTGAAATGGTCACTAACAATATCATTAGAACTTGAAACGGGACATTTACCATGTTTATTAATTTCTGATCGCCATGATAACGGCGAATGATCTCGGATCAGCGCCGTGATCATGTCGCTTGCAACAGTGCCGCTATCAGTGGCGTAACTACAGGGTGGCAGGCCTGCCAAATGTCACGGGCCCCCGACCTAAGAGGGCCCCGGCCCAAGAGGCCGCGAGCGCAGTTTTTTTTAAGTCAATACCTGAGTATTTTATTCAGTGGCGTAGCGTGACTTGGTGGGGCCGCATTCAAATTTGTTTAGGGGCCCTTATGAAGGGTAAATAATTCTTACAGGAGAAAGAAGACATTGCATATTTATTGAATCATTTATAGCTGATGATGACTTTAGTTTTTCTAAAGCTTCTGCCTCTATGGACAATAGTCACAGGTCTGTCAGGCGTTCATGTCCCATTAAAGTTAAAAATTATAAATACCTACATATTTATCAGTTTTATTTTATTCTTATTTACATTTTATAAAATTTGGTTTACGCACGTCGGGGGCCCCCGTGGCCCATCGGCCCTTATAATTGTTACTGCAGATACGGCGGTAGACTCTGTGCGGAAAGAGAACCGTCGTGGCGTAAAACGGAACTAACATTATGATTTGATGTATGATGAAATTATTCCGTAAATGAATCATGAATGTATTACGACCAAACATAATTTTATAAACATCCAGATTTTACAGCCTCACAATCATCGCAACAGTGTCTATAACTTAATAAATACGGAATTAAACACAGCAGCGCCCTCAATCCTATGACGGTTCTCTTTCCGCACATACTCTAGCTACGCCCCTGATTTTATTTTCCATGAAAACGTGCTACTTAAAATCAGTTAAAGTGAGTCAACTAAGACCATGAATTAAGAGACCACCATAAATTAAGTAGGCACTTTGAAAGTTAAGTTGATTGTGAAAGTTAGATATTAAAATGTCTAGTTCCAGAAAATTGTTTAAGTGGGAGCGGGAAACGAAAGAGAAAGATTCAAAACGTAAGGAGGTTTTGTAAAACAACAAAAGAAATATATTTTCCTCAAATTATACGGAACTACGATCAGCATATGGGTAGAGTCGACTTGCTTGACTCATTCCTGGGATAGTACAAAATAAAGATGAGGACAAAGAAGTGGTATCTGGACTGTTTTACCATTTCCTCGATATAGTCCAAACATTTTTCTCTATTACTATTAGTTTTTTTTTCACTTTACCTATACTTCCCGTGTTTTTGACCAAAAATATGATCTGGTATGATTAAATAAAATAACTGTAAGTAATATACTAATATAGGGACAAACCCATGCTCTTGAAAATAAAATTATTTTCGGCGTTAGAAAAATTGTAGTTTATTAAAATTTAACTAAGTAGTAAAAATCGTAGAAAAAATACTAATAGGGCCCCATAAAAAAAAATTGCCACGGCCCCAGATAGAATAGTAACATCACTAAAACTAACTCATAAAAATTACGTGGTTCTTTTTTGCATTTTTAAATTTTACCATTATACTAATTTGCAAAATAGATTCAAATGGCATGGTTCCTGTTTTATAATAATAAATCGAGTTAACATACAGATCCAAAGTATTTTGGATCTTTTAAAACCAGATATATAGGTTACCACGACACATGGTTCTATTTTAACTCTGCGAAAATGCTTAATATGATGTTGGTATCTTTGATGTCTGTGTTTTTCACTAGAAAAGAGGCACTTTGCGGCTTGGATATTTTTTGCATATGCTAAAGTTGATGTGTAGATGACATTTACGACAGAAACTCAAAAAATCGGGTTTTGTGGGTTGGATCCATTTTGCATAACTACGTCAAATTAATTGTCATACTTGACAAATGTATATTTAATTTGTTGAAAGAAATAAAAAATTGTAAAATTAACTGTAAACGTTATTCAATTTTGTTTCGTTCACATAAACTCTATTTCTTATCGTAAAAGTAACATGGGCATAGAAAACATGCGTCGTTGGCCTATGTATATCGTATTTGCTGTATGTATTTTATTGTTCCTTTCACTATTCAATAGTTGGAGTGTGGAAACTGAATTGCGAAACAGGGTTTCGGAGCTTAGTACTCAACTTCAGGAATGCTCGAAGCAGCAGACATCTTGCATGGAAGAATCTTTAACGTTACTGGAACAACGCGATGGCTATGTGGTAAAAATGAATGAATTAGATAAACAAAAGTCGAAATTAATTGATGATGTAGCCGACTACAAGAGCAAGTTTTCGAAATCCGAGGGACAAGTGAACCACACTAAAGTGGATGTGGAGCTTTGTAAGACGGAGTTGCAGTCACTTAAAAATTTACAAGTAAGCAAGACTGCTATAGTAGATACATTAAGGTTAGAGAAGGATACTTTAACTGCTCAATTGGTTGAGAGGAAACAGAAGATAGAAGACTTGGAGAAGGAAATAGAGAAGTTGAAATCAGCTCTAACTACTAAAAGTGCACCAAATCCATCTGCAATACCTAAGGTGACACCGGCTGCTCAGCCTCCCAAGATGAGCCCAGCTCTCAGTGCCCACAACCCAATTAATGAACCAGTACTAGAAAATGATGCCAAGGAAGAAATAGAAGACACAAATGCCTTGAATGATGGCAATGATTTTGACCCTCAGGTGCAATAATTTTAATTATTAATCTAATTTGTGATTTGGTGGCCTGATTACAATTACCAGTAGAGGACTAAGAATGAGGCTGATGGTAGAAAGGCTATAAGCTAGATATGTACAGAATGAGTGTTCTAAATAACTAGGATGGTTCTCAGAACTTAGGTAGCTACAAAAAATGCATAAAAGTAATTTTATGAGCGAGATTCTTGTTGATAAGAATGTTTATTTTGCGTTACCACACCTAGTAGGGAAACTCTTGAGAAAAGCGTCCATTCAAGCCGGACAAGTTTAGTCTAAATTAATTTGATAAAAAATATATTGCTTCCAGTGTATTATGAACTCATCGCAAAATATACTAAGTATTACCATAGTCTTATGATTATTTTAATAATAAGAACTTAATTAATTTGAAAGTGCCTTTCCACATGTGTCACTTTAATATTAACTGCCAATTTTTTTTTTTTTATAAATGTACAATGATGCCTTTGGTACTTTGACGGTGGACTTTTTGTTTCAAATATTACTATATTAAGTGCCAAGATATTATTTATATTAACAAAGAAAAATATGCATTATCCTAACAATGTGTTAATATAACTGTAAAATATTCACATTGTTGAAAGGACATTAAAATATACAGTCTAAATAAAACTTTCCTATATTATTTGCTAGCATTATAATTTCATGCTTTAATTCATAATCCACATGCAGACTTTATGGTATATTTATGTTAATTTGTTTTATTATAGCTATGAGTAATAAGTCTTATCAAACACAGCTGTTGGTCTTGCTAGTGCATTTATTAATAAATGTTTTTAGTGTGCTTTTACTTTACGCCTTTCTACTATCAAAGATACGAGAATGCATTTGTTTCTTTATGCCTACAAATAATAAATATTGATATTATAAATAATATTATTAAATATGAAATAAGGAAGGGCTTGATTGAACTTCACAATTAAGTTATGTGCAATTTCAGATAAAGCCATATTCCATACTCGCTTAGCAATAATATTAGTTTTTATTTTATACATCACAAGTATTGTTAATAAATATTGGGATTAGAATAGAGAAGCCATGATGGTGCCAGAAATGAGTATTTAGATCTGACATGTGTATTTTAATATTGATATTTTAATTTGCTCAATTTCTATTAATGACCTTTTTCAAGTTAATATTCAATTGTTAGACATTATTTCAATAGATTTCGAGACAGTGTGAATATGTTTTATAGATATGTGGATTGGAGGTTTATTATGATGTATTGTTGAAACATAATGATCGCGTCGGCCCGTTATGTACGTAATGTAATGTATGTGTAATATTAGTATTATACTCTGTAGTTACTGTATTGTTTTCATACACGTCTTTTATAGTTGAGGAATAAATTGTATAGATTTTTCCTATTTTATTAGTATTTCTTTCATTATAAGTGCCAAAATAGGTACTCCTGAACTCCTTGCATACAAATTAGCGTATTTTATACTTAGTGCCACTGCTGGCTAAAGGTAAAACCGGATTTCGTATCACATCCGTGTTTTTTTTTTGCTTATTCAAATTGTCCATTTGATTGTGAAGTAATTACCCTGCGTCGAGGTTCATGGGTCTTATACGACGTCAGATTCTAATTCTGGAATGAACAAAAAAGGTGCATCCTGAATAACTACTAAAACTGAACCCCATATTTACGGGCGGGACACATGGAGCTACATTACATACATATAGGCACTATATAATGTACTGTAGGTATATAGGTATCTATGTATATAACGTCGAAAAAATTACCTACTTGAAATTATTAAGTCTGTACATTTTGATTTAGGTAGGTAAAATCATTTCGATATACTTAACATTACACAATATAAACCAGTTTAATACACAACAACAACATTGCTGTAAGGAGTGCACTTGGAAAATCAATAAATCATTTTTATAGTTGTTGAACGTTCATGTTTGCAATAAAAGGCTTGATATCGTGAACAGAAGCTATTGAAGCGTTTCATTATCGTCCTATTGCATTACAACATAACATCACAATCGTCATTTTAAAGTCGTATGTGGGACACTAGTAGATAAAACTTAGTGAAAAAATGCAAGAGATATCATTTTTTGGCGACGGAAAAGAGATTGTTTTTTTCTGCCTACCTATGTTTTAAAAATAAAACAACCGTCCTAATATTTTTACGCAGATAGAACTTTAAAATTCTGGACTATGGAATTCAAACCTGGAACATCACTTGCCTTGTATTGCAGTACCTACCTAACTGCCATTGCGATTTTTAAGTCATAGTACTTGCTATACCTACTGCCATATAATTACGAGAATTGGTATCAAAGAGAAGATACTCTAAGTTCTACTAGGTACCTACCTTAAAGGTGGTGATCGACGAGCGAGTTTTACCGTGTAGGTATGTTACCTATAACTGCAAGTATAGCTAGCTAGTGTAATGATTTTAGCATGTATTTGATGGGTCTACTTAAAAAGCAATTTTAATTAACTAAAATACTATGAGTGAGCATCTTAGTACAAGCCATCTTTGTTTAATTACGAACCGAACCAATTACACCATTAAATCATAATTTAACTCTGACTTAGCAACGGACGCTTTCATTAACCGTGGCACATAAGTACCTACAGTTGAAACTAGGTTAAAAATACCTATCCTAAGTACTGTCACGAACAAAAATATGTATACCCATAACGAAATTTAACACGCAGTACATGAAGGAACTGTTTTCAAAAATTTCTTCATAACACTACAATATCAATCTAGAATTTGACTAAAAAATAATTATTTTACCTATTTTTGCTCGTGACTGTACCTAGCGACTCTTTGTGTGGACTGTAAAATGTTTTAATTGATGAGGAAAAAAATCTTGACATATTATTTCTATTGTTATTATATTAGTGTACTAAAAAGTCCTAAGCTTTCAAATTAACAAGTAACAACTAACAATCACTTGTTTAAGATGGGATCTGGATAACCATTTATATTCCCATTCGTTCTTATCAAATAGAAAGGGATCGAACCAACAACAACACAGCAGGTGATATTTACATGATGTTATTAAACTAACTAACTTTCGATTTGCATAAGTTTGAAAACTTTCATATTCCTGTCCCTTGAATTGTTTTCTGCGACCAACGAATGCTCATTAGCCGGATCCACACCGGACGATCCAAAATGGATCGGCGATCCCGCGACCCGCGATCCAAGATCGTGATGCGTGGAGCGTGGATCGTTCTAGGTCGATCCAACAATTTTTTCTTGCGATCCGTCGCCTCGCACCGACACGCTCCAACCGATCCACACTGATCCGCCTATGTATAGCACAGTTGAACTTTCGGTCGCTATGGAGTCACACGTGCAGCAACGACGTCGAATTGCTGTGGCAGCAACAACCTACATTCTTCTTAAGCTCCGAGAGACTGAGGCTCCTGTGTGCTTGTAATAAAAACCGACAACTGACGGATCGCTCGCGGCAAGGAGCGCGCGCTCCTGCCGCGCAGTTTGGATCGCGCGAGGCAAGTACACATCAAACGCTCGCGCGCTCCTATGGAGCGCGCTTCTGCCGCGCGCGATCGGAGCGCGATGGATCGTTTGGTGTGGATCCGGCTATTAGACAGATTATTAACAATCAATTAAAATGCAAGTTTTATACTAAACAAGTTTTATTTACCTTAAACATCTCTAGCATAATCAAAAACAAAAATATTCCCATCGCCATTACTTCACAAGTAATGTGTTAACAACATAAAACTTAAAATACCTAGTTATAACTAACGACGTACACTGGCAATCTCATTTACAATCCATATATGCCGAATTACTTAATTAAAATCATAATTTGTAAATTATACGTAAATAGTTGGACCGCTATCAGTTTGCAACACATAGGCAAATAATAAAACTAGTAAATACCATGATTGGTGAAGCTAATTTGATCATTTCATGAGATTAATTAGACGTTAACACCACGCAAGCGCGAGTCAACAAGGCGATAACCTTAGGAATGATTCAGTGTGAAACGTAATGCAGACATAATTTAGATATTACTACATTATTGCTCTTAAAACCGATATAAGAAGAGTTTCTTTCGAAACTATATTTCCTAAAATACATGGTCCACATGACTAAAACAGTTGATGATGGCATGAACAAGATTGAGTCACAATTTAATGAATAGTCCTAGTACTAAGCTAACATTTGTAATTATAATTAACAACTAAACCTAATGAATACAAGCTACAAGTCGGTGGTAAATAGAATAGTGGAATTGACAGAGATCGCCGAAATAACGGCTGAGGAATCCGTAATTGCGAATGATAAAATTTCGGTTGACAGGTAAGAATTCAAGAAATTGATTAAGGCAGTTTATCCATAACTAACAACCTCTTTCACATAAAATAGAAAACTGTGTTAACCAATCCGGTACCTTGCATCTCAAATATTCTATCGAACATTCTACCAATCGGAATTAACAGTTTCCAAGTTCAAAATACAAATACGGTAGAAAGACGTGCCCTAGAAAATGAATAATCTGTTATTTTGTGCCATTTAACTTCTGCTAAACATATATAATGCCAAATAAGACGAAAATTCGCGGAAGAAATGACGCTGGTAAAATTCATAATTAAAAATCTTCGTATTTACTAAGAAATCAGAGCTCCCACTTTTTCCGAAGGCCAAGGCTTTATGTCCAGCAAAGGACTACAAAAGGCTGGTTTGGGATAATAAGTCAATATAACAATGTATTGACTAAACCTATATAAGAAAATTAAACTGGATTAAAAAACTTTGGTCAAATCTAGAGTACAGTAATTAAAAGTTATGTTATAAAAATTACTACTAGCATACAAATTCATAATGTCAAGAGGTACAGTTGGTCACATTGTAAACGATCAGTATCATAAACATACATAAAAATAAATGCTATAACATAGAAAAATACAATATCTTCATATCACAAGGTTATCAAATTGTATAATTGCATCCATTCAATGGGTATGTTAACTTTACTATCAAATTGATTACATTTAATGTACAACATTGATCAAAGTGCATTAACAAATTTGAATACAAAAGGATAATAAGATTAAATTATTTCATGGATTAAGTAAACAACTTTTTGAAATAACATGACAATAAATTATCCCTAGTGCCCTTTCATATGCAATACTATTTCATAACAATCTTAAAATTGGCAACATTGCACTTTTACATCAATTTGACAGTAAAATGAACACTAACTCTAAATTTTCTTGAGTTCTTGTTCAATGGCTACTTCCTCAAAAGCAGCCAACAGATTCCTCCTGCACTTGCTCTCATCAGCATACCTTAAAGCCCAAATAATATACTCACCCACATTCAAAGGGTCTTCAGAGTAGCTAATTTGTACTTTACATTTTCTTTCCCAAGTCATAGCATCAGAACTTCTGCTATTCCTTGTTCTAGCAAACTCTATGTACCCATTACATTCTACAGCTAATTTTGGCAACTGTGCATTAAGAGCGTCATGTGATCTGTCGGAATCTGTGCCGCTGGTTGAAGGAATACAATCGCCCTGACCCACTTCTTGGTTTGGTGGTGTGATGGGCACACACTTCCTCTTCACTTTGCGTAACCCATCACCTTTGTTACAACTATCTGAATCTTCCTCTGGGTATGATCTCTTGAGTGAATTTTTTTCTATTTCATTTCTATTATTCTCATCATCTCCTGTGTTGTCAGCCTTTGGTTTTATGTCTATGATTATATCATTAAGAGGCTGGCAACCCTCAGACCACTCTGGACTGCTGCAGTTGGACCTTAGTAACCTTCTTTTGTGACCAGTATCTTTAGTTCTGATAATTTCTGGGGAATGTAGTGGACTAGCCAGTATGGAGTCATCTTTTCTGAAAGATTAGTAATATTTAATGTCATTTCAGTTATGAGAAAGTTGTGTGTACATAATGCACTTTTTTGGATTCATATTCCTTATACTATTAAAATTTTTGTTGCTTTAATTTTGATATATTATTCAGTTAATAATAAAATAATGCAAAAACTATAGTTTTTCCAATTGGAAAGAATGACAGTGACAGTGACATTGGGGAGCACCATGTGTTGTGTTGATAATTAAAATTTTAGCAACATTGCATTTGAGATACAAACTTGAGATCCACAGTTTGTTTTATTTCTATAAAACAATTTTTTTATTTCAATTATCCAAGGAGCGGAAATCACAGTAACAGGGATAATAAAGAAAACTAAAATGTATAAAAGCACCTAATTTAATCAACACTTTAATACAAACCTTGTCAATCTTTCATGTCTGCTTTCAATCTTATCAATACTTTCAATTGTGGTGAAATCATGATGTGAGCATTGCATATCATATTTTAGGAATGCGGTTACTTTCTTCCGAGTTTTTATTGTACGGCCAAACCATTCAAGTATAGCATCATCGGATAAGTAAAGAGATAAGTTGTATCGTTCATTGTCTATCATGCGTTTGTACCATGCTATAAAAGTCCTTGCTTGTTGACGTTCAGAAAACTTGTTGTTTGAATTGTTATTATTTTCCTGTAGAGATTTGGTGTATTTTGGTTGGTTATTGTTGCGTTTGCGTGGTGTAGCTGGCGAGGACATTTTCTGGAAAGACAAATGTACAGTACGTTAAATATTGCAGTTGTCATTCCCTAAACTACCTTATTAGGTAGTTTAGGGAACACAACTTAGATGTTATTACATCTAAGTTGTTTAGCTTCGCCCGATTGAGCCACCACCTTATACATGTGAAAAGTTTGCTGTATGAAGTAAGAATCTAGTAAGAAATTTAGATATTGAAAACACATAATATTTTTAATTTATGTTAACTCTGAGACACAGAACAAAAATAGCAATTTCAAAACAATGAATGACTACTCACATTTGTCAGACAGTATTTCGACGACTCTTTGAGAGCTCTTTGCGTCGTGCGCTAAGTCCAACCGGAGCCCTGCAAGTCGTTTTTTACTTTCCTCGATATATGCAGTTATTGACAAGTTAATTTCTAACAGTTCCTTGTGTAGTAAAGTAACGTTCTGGCTATTTGAAGATAAATTTTCTGTAATAAAACACACAACATTGGAATTGACACTCAAAAAACAAAAGAAACACGAAAAATTTCGATATTTAAAACATAACCTACTTAGACACTCTACAGCTTCAAACGTTAAATTCTCACGGGTTAAATCATCAGATATTGTCGAATTCATCTTACGTTTGCGTTTTTATAAATTACATCCGTAGTTTTATTCATGAAAGTTACACTTATATTTATAACGCTCAAATTCACTCGTAACTAGACTCGCGCAGCGTCGTTTTCGCAAAACAAAATGGCAACCATAATAAACTATAAACAATTATTTTATGAAAAACTCAGAAAAACAACATACATGTTGTTAATGAACGGACTGACTACTCTTTCGGCCCAAGGTTTTATACGCTAAGTGTGAAAAAGATGACGATAATGACAATGCTAAATATACATCACAAGTTGGATGAAACAAAACTCGAAAAAGACAGCAACTAGCAAGCAAGCAAAGTTTGAAGTCCCAGGGCAGTTCCCATTTCCATAGAGTACACAAAAATTCTGAGTTAAAAAATTTAACCAAACCAGTTAGCTAACCTAGCTAAGTTTACGTATTTTTTTAAACCGTTTTAGTTGCAATGTTTCCAAACAGCTACATGTACTTTCTGTTCTGTTGTGCTTTCATAATTCTAAGACTTTCTGTAATAATGCAAAAAAATATACAGTCTTAATCAAATTCACCTGCCCGTTTCTTCTCGGGTCTTTCAGCCGGCCACGACGACTCTTAAAATTATGAGGGGTTTACAAAGTAAATTTTTTACCAGCACTTAAAGATATTTTTAACTTTTGTTTTAAAATACATGAAAGTAGGTAAATAGATCCTAGGTTAAGAGTAAAATGTTTAGTAAATGTTTTTCATCTTAATTCGTGTTCAGTCTCGTGTGAGTACTTTATTTGTCTTCCAAAATTTTAATATATAAATCAATATTCCAGATTGAACCCAGTTTTATAAAATTGAAAATACAGGCTTTATTTGTCGCTTGCTGAGATAGGTTAATTTTTACCATAGACAAAGTATTAATTACGTGAACGATTGGATAGTTGAGGGAGCGCGCTTCTTTGGGAGTGGTAATGCGCCGAACCAATCTACTGCGTTCTTGCGATCATTGACTTCGGCCATTGGTCTATCTTTTGTCAACCAATCATCGAAAAACCAGTGAGGACCCAATGTAAGTTTACAATTTATTTTCACCGAATATTCTTTCGCGATGACCGTGCCGGCAAATAATAAGAAATACACCAAAACAATGGGAATGCAAGCAATATTTTCAACCATGTCTGACGAAATTACGTGAAAACCAGCAGCCATTTTGATTACGTTGCTTTCCTTGGCCTCGCAGTGTAGTGACGTGTTGAAATTTCTGTACGTTGATGTTGTTTATTCTATATTTCTGTTGAGAAGTTATATCTTCTGGAACTACAACTTTATCAACCGAAGTTAAACGTAAGTCTCCTAATGATCTGATTATCAAAGAACGACTTATTTATCACTGTCTTGAGTTTGCGAGAAAGTCGAATCTCGCTGGCCTCTCAAAGCACTATCTTGCAACCTTCACGCTTATCTACAAGAGCGTCGAACAACGCGTACCTATATATTTCTAATGAAAATAAAAGAAATACTGTAAAAAGAACAAGCCTGGTCAGTGGGTCATCTTAGGGGCGGAGCTATTTTATAAAAGAAAATACTGCCACAATCCTTATAAGAAAATATACCTTTTTATTACCAAAGAGTATAATATATAATCTAATTTTTTGATATGCAAATTTTAAATTTTTGATTAAGTTTCTGCCCCAGTGATAATACTTCCATGACCTGCCTCAATCGTTATAAAATGTCAGCATTTGGTAATTAACATAGTATATGTCATCTTGAATAATCATGAAAGTTGTAAAGTTATTAAAATCAGACTTGTGACAATTGCAGATATGGACTATTAACTGTTATTTTATCCTTTCTTCAGAAGCAGTATGGAGCACGCTCAGATACAGAGCTCCGATGGGACTCAAGTGATGACTATAAACGGGCAGCAGCTACAAGTTCTGCAGATGAACAACACACCACACATGATACAGGGACCAAATGGACAACAGATTGTTGTGCACGCCGTGCCTTCTACTGGACCAGCTATACAGGTATACATATATACCTGAATATAGAAAGTTATTTTTAAAAAGTCCTTTACTTGATTTAATACTTAAATATTTGAGTAGAAAATACCAATCAAAAATACAAGACATATTCACTTGTGTAAACATTACGTCATGTAATACTAAAGTACAAAAAAGCTAATAGCAACAGTAGAACAAAAACTATAACAAGTCTTGATCATATTATTTCTTAACTGACTTCCTAAAAGGAGGAGATTCTATGTTCAAGTCTATGTTTTGTATATGAAGTATGTAAAATATGTTTGTTTCATGGATACTGTTTGATGGTACGGTTTGATTTGATTTTATGGATTTTAAAATTTTCTGTCTTCATTGGTAAAATGTAATTTGTCTTTGTAATGTAGATAGCCATATTTTATATGATTATATATTATATTATTTTACTTCTTCATGCAATCAGATTGGAACACCACAAATCCAGGTAGTAGTACCTTACTATGTAATTAGCAATCAAACTTATTTTAATAAAAAAAATTATTTACCTTTATTTGTTTAATAGCATGAAGTTTTGTTATAGGCAAGTCTTATAAGTCACTGTGTCTACTTTAATACTTGATTACTTGCTAGATTTAACAGATACCTAATATTACACAGTTAATTAACTTTGAATGTTTTATTTTGAAGTCCTACAATTTAATTATTAGAAATACAGGATTTTTTAATATGTGATTTGAATGGATGTTGTTGGAACACCCAAAGTCACAAAGACATGCCTTTGTGTGGGCATCAAATATATTTGTCTATTAATCCTCTTGCTTTATAAATCAACTTATTCATTGTATTGTTATTTCTTGCAAAATTATAACAAGTTTATGAAATTTTCAGGTAGCAACACCCAATGGGCAGCAATTACAACAGTTACAAGTTGTGCCAATTTCTAGCATTCAAGGTGTGTATCATAAATTATGTTGTAATAAATAACCTGAAATATTTTATCAAATATTTTATTAAGTCTCGTTTTATCTTGACAGGGGGTAACATACAACCAATGCAGCTAGTTCAGACACCAGACGGACAGACTTTTATTTATCAGCCAGTGGCCACAAATGCACAGCCTACTATTGATCAGCACCAAATTATTCATCAACCTACCAGTAAGTTTATTTTTGGAATTTAAATATGTTTTCTTACTTTTATTTTATCTATCTTTCTCTCCTTAAGATCAAGGAGATTGTTAGAAAAGTTAAGCTTTGAATACCCCACGTTGGGCGCCACTAAATATTCTTTCTATGATTAAATATTCCCGCTCTGTTGCTTGTTGCACAATTGAAAAAAAATTACAAATGCTTAATCTTTAATGAGAAAACATTCTATATGATTATTTTTTTTTTATTACAGTGATCAATCTGAACGGAAACCTAGTGCAAGTTGCGGGCGTTGGCAGTGCAGTACAAACACAACAGATTGTCAACCAACCTAACATTGTTATGGTGAGCCAACTACCCACTATGCTATAAATTCAAATTGTAATAGTCATATTTTTTTGTTAAAAATATGGCTGACCTCATAATCTAGATACTGCAATTTATACTTATATTGTAAGTACAATAGTGCCAATACAATTGTGTTACAAAGCTTGCCTGCAAGAGATTGCCAAGTACGCTTTTTTTACATGTTTCTTCTTTATTTTATTTTGTATTTTTACCTATGTGCAATAAAAGAACAAATAAGTAATTTTGCATCAATCAATAATCATGCTAGAATTACAATTATCATTCTTCTAAAATCCAAGTAATTGTAGATGGTGAACGGCGGCAACAACAACGCGGGCGCCAGTACATCAGTATCATCGGAGGGCGCGAGCTCGTCCGCGGCGGGCTCGGACGAGGAGCCGCTGCTGTACGTGAACGCGCGCCAGTACAAGCGCATCCTCAAGCGCCGCGCCGCCAGAGCTAAGCTGCACGAGCTCGGCAAGATACCTAAGGAGAGACCCGTGAGTACTGTTATGGTACGGCCGCTGACAGGTGGTCGTCAATAGGAAGATGAGAGAGACCCTAGATATTTGACCTGTGTAAACAACTTTGTTTGTAAGAAAACATTGTAACATAGAATCAAACTTACCAATCTTTGAAGATTATTGTAATTAACTAATTACAGTTAGATGAATAAGAGATAGAAAAATGTTTTAGGACTTTTCTTAAAATAAACATACAATACTAACAGATCTATGATGTACGATGTATGCATTTTCCAGAAATATCTTCACGAGTCGCGCCACAGACACGCGATGAACAGAATACGAGGTGAGGGTGGGAGATTCCATTCCGGCAGCAGGAGGTGAGTTATTATTAGTATTACAGTTATACTTTCCCATCGAAAATAAATGATAACATTAAAATGTATATAATACTTTATATTTATTTGTTTTGTATGTGCTGCTCTTACAGGAATATGGAAGTTATGGAGCCTGTCGGCGAAGAACACAAGCTACTGGAAGATATTAAACCAGATACAGTGTCAATAACAATCATACAGGTAATTTATACTTTGTCTTTACTCTTCTATTTTTATGTAAAATGTTATCCCTCGTAAAATTTACCGGATAAGCTGTCTCTTCCATTTACCATATGAATAAAAATTAAATTCAATTTCGAAACTCGTTACTTTACACTAAGCTACATACTAGCACTTTTAACGAACTTCAATATAATGGAGTGCTATCCATTATATTGAAGTTCGTCCTTCATCCCAGTTATTGAGAAGTAATGGCTTAACAAACTCCTGCAGCACGCTGTCTTTCCGTAATCAAATGTATTCATACTAATTTATAATTATTGACTTGTAGGAAGACGAATCACAAGACCAGCCTACTCAATGGAGACGACTAGCGCCGCAACAAACGCTACAGTCCACGTAGCATTCGTCTGACGATGACTCCTAGGCCCAGTGCGCCCGAGTGACGGCCGTGTTGTGACAGTGCGGCAAATACATTACATACATGGACTGCAATGCAATATGTACATAGAGCAAGAGGGAATGAGGCTAACCAGAAACCTGTTGATACTACTAAAGTGTCGTGATCATGGAATTTGTTGACCGTTTTGATTCCAAAATTATGGTTATTTATTTGTTAATTAATATATTGTTAAACTAAATGTAAAATTTACAAGATTTTACTCCACTGATATTTTGCTACTAATATATCTGTTTTCAGCAGTTATTTTAACACAAATTATTGTTCAATGTTAGTTATTAATAGCCAAAGAGGTGTTTAAATTTTCCTACATTGGACTCTTATGTAAGGATGTAAATATTTGTGTAAGTAATACTATTGTAGAAATAACAGAAAACATTTTTTACGCAAATTTAAGTACAAAATAAATGTGCACTAAAAATAAAGTCTTTTATTTAGGTAATAAATGAGAATGCTAGATAATTGTTAAAAGTTTTATTATAAAGAGATTCATAAACATGATCCCAATAAGTCAGGTAGATTATTTGAATATGTCGCTACAATAATAAATTGGCATCAAACATTAATTTTATCTAAAATCGATAACATTTACTATTAATTTAATTACTAAAGGTGCGATTTCATGTTATGCCAGAGTATCATTTAATTATTTCTCTAGTAATATTATATATAGATGGTATTCATCATCATCATCATGGTATTTCAAACATTTTTTTTGCCAACTTTTAAGTGTAATATTATTTCGTGTTTGGTATTAATTATTTAACAGGTTTACTTTACTATATGGCTAATGTTAAAAAAACAAAGACTAAATACATATAATTCGAACAATCTTTACAAAATATAAAAAAGGTATTAATAACTTATTAAACATCTCAAAACACCGTAAAACAATAACAAATAGAAAATGATTTAATATCAACAAAATATAAAACACATGTATAATTAATGTTTTTAAACAATACTGCTTTGGTAATGTTTTATGATGTGATAATAATATTAATATAACTGGCAGTAAATAACTCATGGTTTAATATCACTAATAATTGCACTTAGATTCTATACAAAATACCTCAACGTTTCCCGCTCATTAATTATAACAAATCTACCTTAATCATTCATAATTTACAAATACGTTCACACATGATTACCTACTTATATTATTAGTAGTAAATATTTAATCCGTAACAACCTAATTTCATAACTTAAAAACTTAAACTTAAGTTTCTTTATTTGATAATTATAAATCTAATGCTGTTTTCGGCAACGAAATTCACGAAAATATGCGGAATTGCCATTAAAATGTTTTACTAAATAATTTTGGATATATTCTTTCTTGATTTAAATAAATAAGTTTCAACAAAAATACTTAATAAAATATATAGAAATACACATCACATCGTGAACTCGGTTTTCCGTCTACAGCTGAATTTTAGTAAAGATGTTTTACTAAATAATTTTGGATATATTCTTTCTTGATTTAAATAAATAAGTTTCAACAAAAAGGCTTAATAAAATATATAGAAATACACATCACATCGTGAACTCGGTTTTCCGTCTACAGCTGAATTTTAGTAAAGATGTATCTCTTTTTGTCTAACACACGTCATACCAGAAAAGTGTACACCAGTGCTTTATTTCCTTTTGTTTTAAAAGTCGTCGAAAAAAAGCCTGATAGAGTGTAGACTCCACCAGACGCTAATTTAACTTATCAATCATTGATCCAGCCCTCTCTTGCTGTTTTATTTGTTATGATCGTGAGCAACGAACTAAGTCGAGGTTCGAACCCCGCAGGGGGTGCCCTTAGCTTTCGTTGCCACAACTCTCTTTTAATTTGTAGCTTCTGGCTGGAGGCGTATTAGTATTGTCTCGCCAACTTAGTCCGGTAAAGCAGTGAAAGCCTCCATGAGGCTAACTGCGGCAGTTCTCCACAAAAAAAAAAAAAAAATAATTTAACTTAGTAATAAATAAAACTCTATTATTAACTTTACGATATTGAACGCTTTGTTTCATATTATTACCCTTTTTCTGATATGTGACACCACATTTGACATAGCGTTTTTAGTGCCCTATACCTTAGTAATTGATCAGTTTGGCTTATTGGGTTTGGTGGCGGTCTCCTTGATGCGCTGTATCTCAGTCTTGATGGCGGAGATGAGGGGGATGGCGGGGTCGTCGGCCGCCAGCCGGGGCTCGGTCAGGATGAGTGCAGGGTTCACCACCGGTCGCGCACCTAGGGACTACCACCGTTATATTATCATGGATTTGCCGTCCCATAGCTGTGTGGAAGAACGGATGTGTCGTGTTTACTAGAGTATGGTTGCTTGTAATGTGTACATAAAACGGTGTGAGGGTACTTCATAAGTTTTCATTATGACAGACATGAAATCCATAACATTATTAATTTATATCTTTTGTTAATCCAATTGTTTTTCAGGGTGTGTTAGTGAGTAAAAACATGCATCCATGATGTTATTTTTCTGCCTTTTTAAAAACTTTTATTTAACTTGCAATGTATGTATGTAACTATGTCCGTTTTCGTGGAATTATACAACTCAACTTTGAAGCAAGCTGTAATTTTGTATACAAACATAATATGTTAGGGATAGTTCTGTAGGTATTAATGTAGCTGTATGCAAATTTTAAGTGCTTGTGTCCAACACAAAATCTGAAACAATCAGCCGTTGAGTAAGCGAGACAGCGCTATTCGCAGTGTGGTGCGCCGTCTCGTTTCCGCAACCGCAACAGTCCTGCTTTAAGAGCTCATGGTACTGGGGCAGGTGTATGTAGTGTACCGCAGTACCTGTGTGTTGTCTCCCCAAGCCCGCGCAGGTGGCGGCACCCGGCGCTCGGCCGCGGTGCGCGAGAACGAGGTGCGCGGCCGCGAGCCCTCGCCCTGGGGAGCGGGAGCGGCGGCTGCAGTGCGACTGGAACCACTGACACACCACGATATAACGAACAACTCACTTAAATACGACTCTTTATTAATGTGTGAGGTGTTATTGTGTTAAAATGTACTGTCGTAGGTATGTGCTAAGTTTCACCTAAATGTTTCAGCGGTTTAGGAGATTACCCTAAATTACAGATTACTAAAGTTATTACGTGAACAGCAGATATTTTACATGGAGTATAGGTTTTCTATACAATCATGTGTAAGACCTTACCACCTATCGCGTAACCTATAAGCTATAAATAAATGGTAGATATAATAACGTTCAGCGTACAATACGGTACAATTTTTATTGATGATGAGGTGAGGAGGGTTTCCGTAATAACGGAGTTTCAACTGCATGATCCAGAAGTAAAGAAAATTAAATAATAATATCATTTTCATATACCACATCATTTACAGCATTCCTGCATCTACTTCGAGCCATCCAAATCTTTTCTCCCATAGAGCAGGGGTGGATGGCCTCAGGTAGATGCCCTATTTAAAATTAATGTTCTCAAAAAAGCCACTGTGTTTTGGACCTGTGTCCCCACGTAAGGTAAAGGACCCTGGACCGGGTATTCTCAATATTTTCAGAAAGAAAGAGATAATAATAATAATAAAATGACTTACCCCGGGCCCGCGGACCGTCCTCGCACGGTGTCCATGGCAGTGTACGGCGAGCCTGGAAGTCTCACGTTGTCGTTCCGGGCTTGTGTCAACTGCTCGCCTGATTCTACGGTGTAAGATTGTTTAATTAATAATTGTTAAATAACACTATGTCTTATAATGGCTCCAAATAATGGGTACTCAATAGAGCTTATAATGAATTGGTAGTCAAAGTAATAAAGCAGTACGATTCTGTTTTCCAATGTAGAAAGGCTTGTGTTAGGAAATTTCATAAGACGAAAGTTAGATAAAGCTTTAACCGTCCAAAAGTATGCAAAACCTTGTTACTTTTTGTCATTTACTAGAACGACATTGAAAATGGTATGTTACCTGGCACAAAAAGGGTATAATAAATTTAGATATGTCTGTCGGTGTGTCCGTGCCCTGCGGGAAAGTAGCCAAACGAATGGATAACGGTGCGTTTATGATGCCTTTCCTTTTTAAAATCTGACGTCATGGCGTCATTTAAATGTTTATGGTATGAAAAATTTACTTTATTCATTACCTTGAAACTGTTATCGATTCTGAACCAGCTCTGAAAATTTGGACAGTCATTGAAAAGTAGGTAAACCTGTGTACCTAGATTGTTTGGTCTCACATACCTTGGCTCTGAGCCTTCTTATCATCCACAGTGTAGGTATCGTGCGAGTTGGGGCTGGAGCCGACGCTGCCGAACAGGGTGAAGGCATCATCCATCAGCTCGTTGAACCTCTGCCTCATGCGCGAGGGTCCCGGCTCCTTGGAAGCCGGTGATTTCGCTGGAGTAGTGGGTTTGGATGCTGGGATAAGAAAAGGCAATTGTCACAAAAAAAAACATTAAAATAACATCCATATTTACCATAATATTATGGATGATGATTTTGATAATATGTTTTTTTGTGATTATTGATATATATTCGTTAAACTAGTTAAATAAAGAATTTGAATCATAGTGATTGTTTTGGGTTAGGTACATCAGAAATAAAGCTTTAATTTTTTCGTATTTGTCGAAGATTCAGAGGGGCTAAGTACCTACTAGGCTACTTTGAACACTGTCAATTAAATAGGTACTTTATGTTTCTTCAGTTTTTAAGGTCCAAAATACAGCAGCGCAATGCGGGTATTAGGTCAATTCCTATTATAAATATTTTCCCCTTCCTTCTTTTATGTTATTAGGTTGCCAAAAAATAATAATTTTGATATATATTAAGATAAATTTTATTGTAAATTGTCGTGCGCCTACAGAGCGCATTATACCTCTTACTGTACCCCACCTTACTAAAGCAACAAATATTAAATCTAGACACAAAAAAAATACTGAATCTTCAACAAATCTCACCATCCTTAATCCTCTGACAGTGCAGATCCCAGACCAGTGGTCCTATGACCCCTGGGTCTTTGTCTATGCTGCCCAGCCGGACCAGTTGAGAAGCCATCTGTCTGCGAGGCACTACGTCTCTTGGCTCCTGCCTCTTGGGCGAGGTTGTGGGCGAGTCTATGTCCAGGTGGCGGACTGAAACTGGTTCTAGGATGCGAGATAGAGGCTCAACTACGTTGCCTCTGTAAGGGAAATAAATCAATAAATGCGGACAACATCACAAACAAAGCTAATGCACTTGTGTTCTGGAATTAAAAAAGAATAATAAGTAGTTAGTAAATAAGTTTTTATTAACGTACAACGAAAATTGACAGGGCATTCAATTTTAATTGTTATACATATTGTTTTATACATATCAGTTGGTCTTGATTTATATGGGAAAATAAAAATCCGTGTTATATTATTAATTGTAACCAGTCTTAATGATAAAGTTTGAGTGATATTATTCGACAAACAAGTGATCGTAATTTATTTGTAGTAAATTCGTCTCCTGGTGACCACGACCTGTCAGGAACTCATTCTCTCAGTGGCCGTATTGTAGTATGTTTTCTATGTATCTTTATAACAAAAGTCAATAAACCTTGTAACTATTAACAGAACAATCAAATTGATTTCTGCTTCATTTTTTGATAAAGAACTAGTCTTTTCTTTTTAAATAAACCAGTTGCTTAACAAGGCACACAATAAAAATATAAAGTGCCTACTTTACTACTTACCTAGGGAAAGCGTTTACGGAAGGCATGGAGAGGTATGAGGTGGGTGTGGGCGGCGCGGACGGCTGTCCGCTGTCCGAGCTGTCCAAACCTGCAGCTTCGAGGAGGCTGTCCGTTGTGCCCACTGGAATTAAATGCGGACAACATCACATACATTGCTCTGAATGTAAGTAGCTAAAGTACATGTGTTATAGAATTCAGAAACAACGAAAGTACCACAAACACCCAGACCCGAGGCTATGTAGAAAAGTTAGTTTCTACGTTGACCCGTCCGGGGATAGAACCAGGGACCTCAGAGCTAGCGACACCTTAAAAACCGGTGAAAATTTGTTACAAGGCTCAAGTTCCTCAGGTACGTAACGAAATGTATTAATTATATGAAAGAAACATTTTCGCATCATCCGGGAGAAGTTTAGTTATTTAAACTACCTATTGTTGTGGTCGGTTTTCAGTCTTACCGGATTCATAGTAGTTTAAATAACAAGGATTTATAAAAATAAGGTGCAACGAGGGCTTATCTTAGAAGCGGTATTACTCGGGCTGTGGAAGATGATAATTAAATGTTAAAAGGTAGTTTATCTAGAATACGATATTAGGATCACAGAGAGTTATCAAAGGCTATCAGTTAAGGCTGAATTATTTAAATTTTTGGCACAATCGTTAAACGTTGAAAAATGTCGTGAAGAATCTTGGATATATATAAGTTTTAGATAGCATGTCGAGCCTTTCATTAAAAATTCTTAAATGAAGTTATGAACCAAAGATAAATGAAAGTAGGGTATAGAGGCCTTTGCACTGCAATGGGACAGTAATGGCTGAGAAAAAAAACATAGAGAAATCAATGAAATAAAGTACTTAGGTTAAGACAGGTTTTTTGGAACTATAAAGTACAAGACTACCCAATTTAATCTAGACCGAAATTCACAAATATTATACAATCCTACATCTAATATAAACCTGCGCAAACTAGCTCTGCGCAGGTGACATCTGCAAAGGACGTCCTTTAAAGGTCAATGTCGTTATGACCCGTGACCTCTTGTGAACTCCTCAAAACTCTTAGAACAAACTAATTATTTTAATTTAAGTTATTTCTCTCGTTATATAACATATTCCCTCTGGTATTATGAGACAGGTTTAACTGGTAATTAGTACTGGTAGTTAGTTTTTAAAGTAGGTGTAATATATCCTACTAATTTTCCTTATTTGGTAAGCTTTTATTTCACAAATATATTTATTAATGCTATGTTTTGGTCAATTTTAAACAGAAATTCATTTGTTATTTTGGACCCGAAAGGGTGATATGGGTTTCACAATTCCATGCCCAAATAAAATAATAAATTTGGAATATAACAATAACTTTGCGGATCGGACAGGGTTGTCTTAACACCTCTATACTGTGTATAGTTAGTAAAAATCTAGCCGTTTTATAATATGTTACTTTCAATTGGAAAATTAATTGATATGATTTTTCCGTACTATGTTGGAATTGTTTTCCATTCACATGGGATTCAGCTAGTACGTGAAGCGACTGGCAAAACATGAATTTCATGAATTTAACAAGAATATAAAAAAGAAACGACTTTTAATTTATTAGGGACGTTTTAGTGTACCCAGCAAAGACAAAACTAAATTATTGTTTAGCGTAACATCATAAAAGCAACATACAGTCGGATTGAGGACCTCCTTCTTTTAAAGACATAAAATCATAACATAACATACCATCACGCCTGTATCCCCGAAGGGTTAGGCAGAGGTGTACCAATGTACACCCACAGTTCGCCGCGGCGAACTGTGGGACCTAAACATCCCGGCGCGCCGGTATGTTTAGGTCCCATGTAATAGGAGGCGAGCCTATTGCCACTAACCAGGCACAAATCCAAACTCCGACCTGCTACTGAGAATTTCATAGAAAAACCCAATAACACCTTGGTCGACTTGGGAATCGAACCCAAGACCTCTACCATAGCAGTCACGCTTAGCACCACTAGGCCAACGAGGCAGTTCCCTCGTTGGCCTCAGCTCCTTCTTATAAAGACGGGTATATAATATATGTACTTACCTCTTTTCTTTTGAGGCATTCGTAGAGCGTGTGGTTTCTTATGTCGTCTTCTAAAAGCTGATGCCACCTCGGAGACCCCGGACGATGTTGTTGATGAACTAATTATTAATACACTCATTTAGTTAATATGTCCTCATTAACGATACATGGAACTTCTTGATTAAAATGAACCCCGTTTATTAAAAGGATAGGAATGATCCCACGACTTAATGTAAGCAATTGAGTCGGTTAATTAAAAATTTTTACAGTAGGTAGTACTTGTTGTGATGAACAATATTTTTGGCCGGATGCTAGATCGATACTAGATGTATGCGATATAAGTACTTAGTTTTTATTAATGTAATGCGGGCAACATCACAAACATTGTTCTGAACCCAAAGTAAGTAGGTAAAGCACTCGTGTAATGGAATTCTGAAACAACGAAGGTACCACAAACACCCAGACCCGAGACAATGTAGAAAAGTGAGTTTCTACATTGTCCTGTCCGGGGATCGAACCCGAGACCTCAGAGCAAACGACACCTTGAAACCAGTGCGTACGACACTCGACCACGGAAGTCGTCAAAATAATATTTAAATAATTATTTTTTTCGCTACATACCTACTGGCAGCGCTGGCAGCTCTGTATATTGGCAGGAGAGTGCTGCTCGGTCTAGTTCTACTCGGGGATACCACACTGATCAACTGGAACCAATTATAATTTATCTAGTTAATGCACTTACACAAAGTACCAAAATGGTCCAAATGGTATTTGTGCACAATTACATAAATAAATGGCACAAATAAAGCTTTTTTGGTAGTCGTCACTTATATTTATTATACACTTATATGTATTATGTACAACATTGCATTGTACTACCTACTGTTTTTTTTATCCCGAAATAAAATAAAATATTTATTATCATTATTTTTTTAAGCCATTATCCTCCCACTACAGGGCAAAGGCCTCCCTTTCATTCTTCCAATTCTCCCGGTCCCGTGCTATTGTTGTCCAAAATAAGTAGCTAAAGCACACTTGAGTTATGCATTCTGGGACAACGATGATTCCACAAATACTGAATTGAAGCAATGTAAGAAAGTGGTTAAATTATATAAGTACTCACCCGTCCATCCTTTTCTTCATGAACTTGCTTTAATTGGTTTCTTTCCGCTTCCCTCATCAGCTCAGTTCTGTACGCTCGAAGAGAAGCTGCCGATTTCAGAGTTTTCTTCCTAAAATTTATATTGAATTTATTTTCTGTTTACTTGCAATTTAATTCATATTTAAGAAAGGATTCTTTTTGATTCATGCTTTCATTACATTCAACTTTAACTTATAGTTTTTAGGTAAATTATGTGTTTATTTCCGCCTTTTTTTATGTCATTTACAGATAGATATTAATTAGTGTCCGACCGAAATTTCGGTTTCGGTTTCGGCCAGTTTCGGCCAAAAAATCAAGTTTCGGCCCGAGTTTCGGTTTCGGCCAAAAACGGCCGAACCTTTCGGCCGTGCCGAAACTTGCAACATCGTACCTTCGGGTCGCGCTCGGCTAACGTCGGGCGCGCTCGGCACGGCTGGCAATATGGCGTCGCTCGCCTGACTCCGCCGGCAACTACCTAAATCAGTGCGCTTTGCTCGTGTAGACGTGTCAATACGTGTTGTGTTTGTTCCGCGAATAATGGTAAGTAGTTTGATCAAGTATTTTAGTTTGTTTTTGTTGTGAATTCGTCATGTCATAGTTAATATTTAACGCTTTATTTTAATAGTTGACGAATATATTTAATTTTAAAGGTGTAAGTGCCAAGATTAAGTATCTGCTTCTTAACTTTGTGTTACAAATAATAATGTATTTCTTTCACTTTATAGGGTAGTTAAATTTTCAAACAGAACCTCTGTAACTGTGCTGAAATTTCATTGTGATAAATCTTTGAAAGTAGACCTGTAATTATAGGTCGGCGAGATATTAATTTTAGAAAAAAACGGGTTTACTAACATTTTTTCGACTTTTAAGGACTTTTTTTTTTTATAAAAGGTTCGGTTTCGGTTTCGGTTTCGGCCGAAACTACAATGAAACCGAACCTTCGGTTTCGGTTTCGGTTTCGGCAAAATAACATGTTTCGGTCGGTCACTAATATTAATCATACATCAGCAGCATAATTATTTTTTATCCAAACAATTATACCATGTTCTAAAAGAGGAGTTCGCAGCTACTACCGAAAATGCCGTCTAAACTACACACTAAGATAAATTGCTGTGCCTATTGTCCAGATTGACCTGATTTGATTTGACCGACTGACCTGTGAGCCAAGCACACCAGCGCCAGTATGACGAGCAGCAACAGTATTGCGACCGTGGCCCCCACAGCCAGCGCCCACAGCTCCGTGCCGTGCACGCCCCAGCCCGCCTCGCCCTCCAAGCCCTCGGCTGTCTTCAGGTAAGCTGCTGAAGTATGTGGATTTTATCGTCACTTGGATTATGGATGGAAATGGTACATGGTGATTATGATAAAGAGGTTTTCCCCTGGGAAAAAAAAAAACAGTTTTTAAAACTGCAAGGAAAAGTGTGTGTTTGAAGAAAAGAAAACTTTTCATTAATTTAAACAAAAAATCAAACATCAGTAAAACCGCTCCACCTATCTGGCAGCTACAATGACACGGTTACCTACATAAATACTTTTATTTAGACTCCTCTGATTTTGTTTTAATATCTTGAGATTCTATTCCTTCAGAACCACGAGAACACATTATTAGAGCTGAAATTTATTTGAATGATACTCACGTTCAGCCTTCGTAGTGACTACGGCGCCAAGTTCCCTCGCCACCTCAGCGTCCCTGACGAGCCTCATGTCTCTAGCGGCGACCGCGGCCGGCACCGCTCGCCCGCCGACCAGCACCACGTATACTATCTGAACGCTACCCGTGTCTGGGGACTGATGGCCAGGATAAAATTAAGATGCCAGTACAAAATAGTTATAATTCGATTTGAAGTTTTGCGGAAACTTAAAAATCTTTATTTATTTATTTATTGTACACTGTAAATAACTAGGAAGCAAATAAAGAATACCTATGCAAAGCAGTTGTACAAGGGACGGCCTTATATCGCAGGGCAATTCCTTCCGGGTGTGGACGGCAAAAATGGCAGACAAATCTTACAAGATTCCATTAATATAATAAACACGGTCTTTAAACGCAAAAAGGTATCTTTTAATTTACGTTTTACGTAGGTACTATACGGTCCACTGCAGGGCTTATTCTCATTATAAAAAGACGGAACAAGAGAACTAGAATTTAATTTCAAATCCAAATCTCTTCAAGTTACCTACTACAGGGGAAATAATTATTTAGATTCCATAATTTGATTTCAATAAATTGCATGCTTCATGTTTTTTATTTACATAAATAATGTATCGAGTCAGTTATTTACCTCCGTTATATTTTGGATATGAACTTGCACCGGTGGCTGTTGCTCCGGCCTCAGTATTTCACGTTTGAACAGTTGCGTCTCATTACCCTCTGTTTCCAAAGGTATATCTATCAGATCTTCTTTCAATTCCTCACCATCCGTCACTTCTCTTTTCCGGATAACAACAGTGGGTGCTGCCAATATCCATGACTCTACTTCATTTAACTTTGTAGCTTTTATCTCAGCGTTAACTGAGTTGCTGTTTTTATCTATCGATAACATTTCTACGTTTACAGGATATACGAAGTCACCAGAGAAGTTGAGTACTTTAGTATTAAAATATTCATCGCTGTTAATTGGTCTCTCAGCAGACGCTACAGGTGTTATCATAGAGCTATCAAGGTATTTGAAAGGCGTGTCTGAATTCTGAGGGTTTGGTTTTATATTTTCCTTGTTAACTACGAAAGAATGAACATCATGTTTCTTGCGGGCAGGCGGCGCGTCTAAGGATTTGATGATGCCTAGGTGACGTTCTTGTTGCCTGAAATGGGTATGATAGAATACTTATAGCTTATATGACTATAAAGTAAAGTTAAAGTATGATTAAAAGCGAACCCAAGAAGCTAATGAAAAATTAAACCAGTCTTAATTATGCATGATATAGTTACATGTATAAATTTTCAGCTAAAGTTAATGAATAATGACCAAAAAATAGGCAGCGAAATAAGCTGAAGAACACGAAATATATAGGGGAACACTGGTTACCTCAAGAAGGCTTTCTGGTACAACCTAGCGAGTCTCAATTGCAGGCTATCTGGTGTTGATCCCTGTATGACAGTGAGGAGCCAGTACCTTCGATCCTCGGGGATCTCTGGCTCCAGGCTACCTGGTACCCCAGGCTCTCCACAGTTGAGCATGCACTCCCCTGTCGTTTTGTCCGTCACCGCCTAAATGGTTGAAACCGTGTATGAATTTAATGGTGCATGTCTTGGATCTATTAGCTTATAAAAGGGTGGGTTGTTTGAATAAAAAATGACTTTATTACGATTTTTTTATCGATATTAAGACTTTTCTTTTGGTAACAAACAAATTATAATAGAAAACCGCTTATTACTTCTGCTAGTGTGAGGTACGTATGCGGTAAAATTTTGTGCCAGCCTTAGGTAAATAATATATTTATTATTCTACTACTTGATTAATCATTTTGGTTTAAAGTACTTGACTGTACATATTACTAACTTGTGGTGGGTACGAATCGAGGTACACAGTAGCGAGGACAGTGGTGGTGCGCACCACCGGCGTGGATGGCTGTACTGGTGTGAGGACCGGCGGGTCTGGTGGTGGCGGGGGACCGTCCCCAGACCCTGTCCAGAAGAAGTCCTCGAGACGCGGCGTGTGTTGGTGCTGGTCTGATGAGACCAGGAGGTATACTGAAACAATATTACGTGACTAGGTACTGTACATTGTTGTAGATGAAAGAGCAAGCGTGACATATATCGACGGTGGTGACCCATACTCGTTTCTTCTTCGTTTAAGAAGTTCGCAAGCTGGCTGGATACATAATGTAAGTCATATGTGCCTAGTAAAGACGGATGTTAAATATTGTATGTAAAATTTTATTATATGGTGGCACTTGTAGATTTTTTTGTATGTCATGTTTGTTAGATTAATTAAAATGCTAATTAAATTTACTTATTGGATTTTAGTATATAAAGTTTTGTGTTCATGAATTCCCTTTTTACAGACGTAATAAAAGTTCTAAAATCATTTGCATAAGAATGACAAGACAAGAGGGTGCAAAGCTCTTACTGATTTATGGACTGGTATAGCATGCAATTTGCATCCAAAACTCATAAATTTAATTTGCGCTTATATTGAATAGTTAAAACAGCAACGTCAGCTATCGTAGAGAAATGCTGACAAGTCAAACAAACAAGTCAGGGTTTTGTAACATCGCGTGATCTCCAGAATAAATGAGGTACAGTTTATTGGCCCTCCCTGTAACTTTCAGTTACTTTGGTGTTTTTTTGTTTGGTCTAAGTTATAGGATGCCAGAGAGAAAATATGATGTAGGGCAAAATGCTCGTTTGTTACATATAAGGATATTGTCAAGTTAACAATGTCCTTTTCGCGGGATAAAACTGATTTATTTCTCAATATACCTATAAAACCATAGAAAAATTAATACATTATTTTTTTCTCAGACAAAAATGTAAAGTTTTTTCAAATACACAGTTTTTTTTATTTCTGTTTTTTTTTTCTACATAATTGAGTGACAGAGATTTTTCTATAAATCGCTGTCCGCTCATAACTTAATCTTCGCCGGAACGCAAGGATTTGCACCAACCCGTACCATGCTCCAGAGTTTACGATACCAAACGCATTTCCTAATATCTATCCATACCAGTTTATATTTTACAGTAAACGTGGATGTTTATCTTGCTACGATATTATCAACAAACTAACCATCGATTATGTATATCAATAGCTTATTACAGACATATTATTATAATAATAGTAATGGTTCTTCATTATTTTTGGACATTCAATATTCTATAACAGTATTCGTGCAGTAGAAATTATGTTAATTTAGGTCGACTCAGTATATTATTATGTTAATTTAGGTCGACTCATTGCTTTTACTTTTTCCGTTAGCATGTGGGTTGGAATCTATTTAATAAGTAATCAAACAAAAAGCATCCAAAAATATGTAAAGACTTGCCATCAGCTCTTGCTAATCTATACTTCTTTACGTATCAATATAATAAGGCAATCTAATCTAAGAAAAACTTGAGGTTGAAAATTAAGTATTCTATAAGACTTCTTCTCGAAAAAGGTATATTATATTTTATATACACGTTACTTGCCTTGGAAAAAAAGCAAGGCGAGTGAAACCGCGGGGCACAGCTAGTAACTTTATAAAATTGGGTAACTTATATTTTACGACTAAAATCCAGTCGAAAATCAAACTAACCTAATTCCAATACCATTTTACAAGATTTGTGTGCTACGATTTCAGCATAATATAGAAAAATTGCAGAGACATCCAGAAATGAGTGAATTATTATCGTAATGGCGGAAAACGCGAAAAACGTTCAGTGCACCGAATGGCACGGGGTTTATCGAGGAGGTCACGACACGGATGCTAACAGAAGTTTTATGAAACTTTAGTTAAATATTGCTTAGTTATATTAGCCAAATAATAAGCGTTAATTAAGTAAAAAAGAGACACAAAGGGGTCCGTCGAAAATCGTAATGGACACTCATGGGTATAGCATTTTAGCGAATGTTTTCTAACAGCCTAGGATGACCTAAATAGTTACATAGTTTCTTGTAGAGCATTAGGTAGGTAAATTACCTAGGCTCTATATCCCTCAGGTTATAGTATGAACTAAAAAAACTATGTAGCATGATAGGTCAACGGACGTACATTATTACTGTAGTAATATTCAATGTAGGTTGTATGTTTATTCGCAGTACTTATAGGTAGGACTGAATATTCAGTATTCAGACCTACCTATAAATACTGACTATTCAGACCTATAAATACTGCTAATAAACATACAACCTACATTGAATATTGAGCATCAACGCCCATTCAGGTTCATTCACGACCGATCCTAAAAGGAACACCCGAAAACTTCATTTACAACCGACATTGAGTCATATAGGTCTGTAGAATTTTAGATCACACATCCTGTCAGTAACCAGAATTCGTTTCCACACAAAAAACTAACAAAAAGGCATATAATAGCATCGTAATGTCGGTGGTTACGCGGCGCAATGCGCTCACGCACCTTTTGTGTTCCATATGACAGCGGAAGTGAGGGACGCGGTCGGCTGACTGTGATGTTGCCTGTGCCTTGATTGATTATTATTATAATTTGACGTAGTTATGCAAAATGGATCCAACCCACAAAACCCGATTTTTTGAGTTTCTGTCGTAAATGTCATCTACACATCAACTTTAGCATATGCAAAAAATATCCAAGCCGCAAAGTGCCTCTTTTCTAGTGAAAAACACAGACATCAAAGATACCAACATCATATTAAGCATTTTCGCAGAGTTAAAATAGAACCATGTGTCGTGGTAACCTATATATCTGGTTTTAAAAGATCCAAAATACTTTGGATCTGTATGTTAACTCGATTTATTATTATAAAACAGGAACCATGCCATTTGAATCTATTTTGCAAATTAGTATAATGGTAAAATTTAAAAATGCAAAAAAGAACCACGTAATTTTTATGAGTTAGTTTTAGTGATGTTACTATTCTATCTGGGGCCCCGTGGCAATTTTTTTTATGGGGCCCTATTAGTAATTTTTCTACGATGTACCTACTTAGTTAAATTTTAATAAACTACAATTTTTCTAACGCCGAAAATAATTTTATTTTCAAGAGCATGGGTTTGTCCCTATATTAGTATATTACTTACAGTTATTTTTTTTAATCATACCAGATCATATTTTTGGTCAAAAACACGGGAAGTATAGGTAAAGTGAAAAAAAACTAATAGTAATAGAGAAAAATGTTTGGACTATATCGAGGAAATGGTAAAACAGTCCAGATACCACTTGTTTGTCCTCATCTTTATTTTGTACTATCCCAGGAATGAGTCAAGCAAGTCGACTCTACCCATATGCTGATCGTAGTTCCGTATAATTTGAGGAAAATATATTTCTTTTGTTGTTTTACAAAACCTCCTTACGTTTTGAATCTTCCTCTTTCGTTTCCCGCTCCCACTTAAACAATTTTCTGGAACTAGACATTTTAATATCTAACTTTCACAATCAACTTAACTTTCAAAGTGCCTACTTAATTTATTTAAATCAAATACGAGAACAACAATTTTGAAATTGTATCATGGTCTTAGTTGCCTCACTTTAACTGATTTTAAGTAGCACGTTTTCATGGAAAATAAAATCAGGGGCGTAGCTAGAGTATGTGCGGAAAGAGAACCGTCATAGGATTGAGGGCGCTGCTGTGTTTAATTCCGTATTTATTAAGTTATAGACACTGTTGCGATGATTGTGAGGCTGTAAAATCTGAATGTTTATAAAATTATGTTTGGTCGTAATACATTCATGATTCATTTACGGAATAATTTCATCATACATCAAATCATAATGTTAGTTCCGTTTTACGCCACGACGGTTCTCTTTCCGCACAGAGTCTACCGCCGTATCTGCAGTAACAATTATAAGGGCCGATGGGCCACGGGGGCCCCCGACGTGCGTAAACAAAATTTTATAAAATGTAAATAAGAATAAAATAAAACTGATAAATATGTAGGTATTTATAATTTTTAACTTTAATGGGACATGAACGCCTGACAGGCCTGTGACTATTGTCCATAGAGGCAGAAGCTTTAGAAAAACTAAAGTCATCATCAGCTATAAATGATTCAATAAATATGCAATGTCTTCTTTCTCCTGTAAGAATTATTTACCCTTCATAAGGGCCCCTAAACAAATTTGAATGCGGCCCCACCAAGTCACGCTACGCCACTGAATAAAATACTCAGGTATTAACTTAAAAAGAACTGCGCTCGCGGCCTCTTGGGCCGGGGCCCTCTTAGGTCGGGGGCCCGTGACATTTGGCAGGCCTGCCACCCTGTAGTTACGCCACTGATAGCGGCACTGTTGCAAGCGATATGATCACGGCGCTGATCCGAGATCATTCGCCGTTATCATGGCGATCAGAAATTAATAAACATGGTAAATGTCCCGTTTCAAGTTCTAATGATATTGTTAGTGACCATTTCAAACTTTTTTTTATATTTCCTACCTTTAAACAAATACCTTTAGTATTCTTAGAAGCGTTTCACTCACTGCCTCATATTAAAACAAAAAGATCCATCCCACATTTCTAATTTTGTAAAATAGATCCAGCGAGTTTTTTTTTTTAAAAAAGCACTATTTTTACATGAAACTCATTGAAATAACATTATACAGGAAGTACATAAAGATACCCTATAATTACGATTAATTTCTAAACAAACTATGATCTTGTTATTTTGTTATTTAAGTTTTACTAAAACCCTTATTTTCTCAAAAGTATTTTTATGTGGTTGGATCCATTTTGCATAACTACGTCCAATTGTCTACGTCATTACGTGTAGTTAGAATTTCTGTAGGATATTTAAGTTTAGCTTGGTTGCAAATGTGAACGTAGATTTAGTAGTAGTCAATAAGAATGGTACAAATTGGCATTACTTTTGTACGTATAGTATATCAATTAAGCTAAATTAAGTTTTAAAACGTCAGACTCATGTAGTTCATGTACTATAGGAAATTCTATTTTTAGACACCATATCAATAAGCGAGTAAGTTTCATAAAGATTTTGATGGTCACTTTATAAACTTACTGACGTTAAATCACAATTTGATTGATTAGTAGGTCTTAAGAAAGGTACACTATGCGACTAACTGGAAACTCTGATATAGCTGTCTTAAATATTTAAGTAGCTGATCTATATTCTTATTTTTACATAAAGGTCATTTAGGTTTTTTATTTTCTTAATAAATAACGGAAAAGACTTAAAATTTGTGACAAGACGTTTAATTCAAGTTTTCGCGGTAATTCGTACAATATTAACAATACATTTATGTATTTTTGTGCCACTGTTCTTTATAAAAAACATTTTATACTTATTAATAATACATTTTATTCTGTCATGTTCGCTCAAAATATAGGCCATATAAATAACGAAATAGTAAAATATAAATAAATATACTCACGTTTGTCGTCAGATTCAAAATCATCAGCTAACACAAAAACTAAGCAATTTAGAAACCAGAATTTTATTTTATATTGAAGCATGCTGTTTGATTAGTTAACTGTTTAAACATAACTACAGTGTTAATTTTATATAACTCCACTATCTTATTATTTAAAAACGAAAGTTACGTGATATCGACATTTTAAATTAATAAATACGAATATCAAAAAATAGAGACACTGGTACATCCGGACGTTAATACACTCACGCCCGGAAATTATTTATAATTCATCAGAACACGAACTAACTACGAAAATCGGCCAAATACAACTGTGCTTTTGGATTATTATGGCGTTGCTAAGCAACAAAATTGAATAACGCGCGCGGCGCGCCTCGGACCATAGACAGTTTAGGCAAAAGGTTATTTAACATGTCATCTTGTGTTAATCGAAATATCACCGTACAATTAATAAACAAATCATTGATTCTTCAGCTACATAAAGCAACAATCAAAATTATTACTTCATTCTGATAATAAAATATAGTCCGCTGTTTATTTAGGAATGTTCGTGTAATTTCAAATTCATTGACACGAAAAAAACCTTACACGGTCTATGGTAAACTTTATTTTTAAAAGTGTTTCAGTAAAATAAAAGTTATACCTTTATAGCAGAAATTGAAATGTTTGTGAAAACAAATCTACCAATCAGGTACAGTATTCATTATCATAGTAACTAAAATGTACTATCAGGTAGACGTGGTATAATATTTTACCGTTAGATAGATAGATAGAATATTCTTTATTGTACACCATTAAAGTTCCATACATATTTGAATTTAAAGTACAGTAAAGCGTACAATGTACCGTTGTTCAGTCTTTATTTGTAAAGCCACCTGCTGTAATTAAAAAGAATTATGTTACACTCGAGAACAAATTTAATCATTCGTTAAAACAGACTAAATCTGTTTAACTATTTCTAATATTGAAATACTGAGCTTTATTATGTGTATTAAAAAATTTGTGTGAGTTATAATAATAAACAGTAAAAATAATGTCCAAGTTTATGTTTATTCGAGACTTTTTAGACACATAAAAATAATTAAAACTTACTAAAAAAAAAAATAACGCTACATAAACTTAGCTAACTATATATTTATTAGATTTTGTGAGATGATGGATGACATATGAATTGTTTTTTGTTGTGTTTAATATCTACATAATAATATTGTGTTTGTAATTTAATTTAATCTTTTTTTTCCTGAATATACTTCTGTGTATAACCTTTCCTGTGTCACGATTTAGTGCAAACTGTTATTTTATATATGTTATTTGTTAATAAATTATTAAATTAACTATTAATGTTAAAAGTAAACCTTGTTTTTGTGTCAAAAATAGGACGTTCGTTTTAGTAGTTTTTTTCTGATTTAGTCTGGCAACTTTGCCATTTGCCGTGGCACGCAATTCGCTGCTCCAATCGTGTGAGTTCGTCGCTTTCCTCCGTCAGGGACTTTGTGCGACGTAAACGGGTGTGTGCGAAAGTATGAAGTGAAATCGTACTTAAAAGTGTGTGAAATGTTAAGTGTTAGTTTTTTCTGTGCTAGGAAACAAAAATGAGTGCGAACGGATAAGCGTGTTTACTTTTATGGTCCCTAAAACATTGTACGCATCTGTACACGTAACATTTCGTATGGACGGTTTCAAAATGGCTGTGTTTTGAAGGACCCTTTGTCCGCTTTCGTCTGCTTCTTTCAGCATGATAGTGGGATCGTACTGTCAGAAATTATACTTAGAGAGGTGAGGAAGGCTCTTGCCAAGTTTTTGTGGTTCTTGTGTAGAAACGCGGAGTGGAAAATTACTGGTTCCCGCCGATGAGCGGTGTCGGTTGATTGCTTTCTATGTGAGCGATACCCACGAAACGTTCGCTAGCAACGTGTAAGTTTCTAATAACCTTTTTATTTTCTCGTTTGTGTACTGATAAAGGTGGTGCAGGTATGCGGGTTAGCTTTAACGCACGTTTATAATTAGTGCGGTGTTGATTTCCGTGCCGAGAAACTTTGGTTTTGTCGGCACGAAGTAAACATATGACACTATAAATAAGTTGTTTCCATTTATCGTTTTATTGGAATACTTTTTATGGAAGTTGCTGCTTGGCTTATGTTTCATGGTTTTGTCATGGTGGTATCATGTCATAATAAGTAGATTTGGATTGATAACACTGTTTTGTGCATGGTTATACCTCTAAAGTTTTAAAGGTCAATACCTACATTCAGTTTGTGTACACACAAACATTGTATTTATGTAATGTGTCCTTATTTTATTTAAATGTTGTGTATTATAGAAATGTTTTAAATCTGATTGTATTCATCTTTTACATTTAAATAAAATATGATTTAATTAAATTGTGAACCAAAAACTTTTCCATGAATTCTTTTAAAGTAGTTTTAAAATAGCTACAGATATTTGGTTTCTTATTGGAAGAGATACAGTTTTTATGTGAATTTCTTTTATAATTACACATGTTTATTAGACATTATTTCATAGTATTAAGTTCTCATTAATTAGCCATACTTACATCATTTACACCATATAATATATTCAAGAGACCTTAACAAAATATTGAGTAATGTAAAAAGTCACTATTTCTCAATAATTGCTCTTAATCCAGTTCATTGGGCAACTGTTTAATATTGAGTAAGTATTGTAAAGTTACTTTTAAAGATCTAAGTAAACAACTTGTTATAAAGATGAAGGCTATTTGCTCAAAGAAAGCTGTATAAACTTATAGGTATTAAAATTTTGTAATTGTATATGAGAACAATATTATATGAAACAAAGTTACTTATTATTAATTATTTTTAATGTTTATTCTTAGGAAATTAAGTGGTTTTTGCAACAATTGATTTTTGGGAGTAATTTGTAAGCATTTTCTTTATTTTTATATTTCATTTATAAAAGTTTTTTTCTTTCTTTATTAACAATATATAAGTAAGTACATACTTAATTGGTAGTAATTTATAAGTCTAATGCGTAATTTAATTACCACTATTGTTTAAAAAATTTCTTTTAGAGATAATTTCGAAATATTATTTATTAAATGTTGGAATTATCATAAATGTAGACTGATGTATAAGCTATGAATAAACTTTAATTTCCTGTTTCCTTCTGATGAAGAAACTGGTTATTTGTACCTACATGTGTGCCATGTAAGCTATGTATAGCTTTAAAAGTGTATAATTATGCTACTGTATTTAAAAGGCTAATAATAATATCAACATGGTTTGTTAGATGTAAAATAATTATGATTTTTTCATAATATTATCTTGGAATGATAATCATTTGCCTACAATAAAACACTGCTTCGAAAAATGTAATCAAAAGTGTTGGTGTTGTTGTCTACTATTTTCATCTTGAATACTTGAACACTAAACTTTTTATGATAAACGCAATATGACAGGGACTGAAATATCAGCCTATTAAGTATCCCCTAAAAATAGGTAATTAACTAATAATATTATAACACTAGCTTATGATCGCGGCTACGCCTTGAGTTTCGGGTATTGCGGCAATAAGTAGTCTAGATGTCAATTCCGAAAATTCAAGCATAATTTATAACGCATTACACCAAAATCCGTTCAGCGGTATTTTAATATTGCCTTTAAGCATCTCACGCTATTTTCTTCGTATTAAAGGCAGATTGACACAATCTATTGTTTGATATTACTGTCGTGTATTACTAACTACAGTTAACCTATCCTTGGTACTAGTTTGGTATTCTATTGGTACCATGTTTGATAATCGTTAAACTTCAAAGGAACTTATGAATCATGCATTCATAAACAATAGGTGACAACAAATGTAACTACGTATCTATCTGAAATTACCTATTTAGTACTGTCTTTTACTGAAATCTTTCAAGTGAAATACATTATCCTGTAGTAACACAAACAATATCATACCATCACGCCTGTATCCCCGAAGGGTAAGGCAGAGGTGTACCAATGTACATCCAAACTCCAAACTGCTACTGAGAATTTCATAGAAAAACCCAATAACACCTTTTTCGACTTGGGAATCGAACCCAAGACCTCTAGCGTAGCAGTCGCGCTTAGCGCCACTAGGCCAACGAGGCAGTCCTGTAGTAAGTTGTTTTTAATATACTCACTTTCGCCTAATTCATTCAATATCGCTTGGTTTTCTTCTAAAAACTTTAACTATGTATTTTTAATCAAGAGTAGTATCTATCATATTCTTTGAAATGTTTGGCTTTTTGCTCATGACTATTCATTATTTAGTTAACTTTTTCATATTGCAAGTTTCAGTCGAATGAATATTCTTCGTGTTTAGAAAGTGCTATAATGATACCTAGGTATATATTTTATGATTCAAAATTACGCTTGTTTAAACAGTACAGATAAACGTCCTCTAGATTGTACCTAAATTTTATTAGATGACCCTAAAGAACAGGATAATGATTACTCTCTAGTTTCATATTCTTTATTGTATTTCCACAATGTTTCTGTGACACCTTGTTAAATACATAGTTAAAGAGACAGTTTCAATGAACAAAGGTCGCGCCGCTCAAATCCTCGGTACAAGCCGAGTTGTATCGTGAAATGTCGCAGGCACCGTTACCACTCAGCCATTGTGGAGAACGAAAACCGAAACGCATAACGGCAACCAGTCATTGTTTGCTGCGCATACGCACGCACTGACGATACTAAAGCTTTTTACATTCTAGATGACTATATACTTAATTATAACGGTATATATATGTGCGTTGTTTTCTTTTCTATTCGATTTAATCGATTATTTCCATATGATACTACCTATTATGACGTGATAAAGTTACCTAACTAAGATTTGATGGAAACATAATTAAGGTAGATAGATATTTTCAAAGTGAAGCTATAGGAATAAAGTTAATAATAAATAATAATAATAAATGCGGACAACATCACATACATTGTTCTGAACCCAAAGTAAGTTGCTAAAGCACTTGTTTTATGGAATTCAGATACAACGAAGGTACCACAAACACCCAGACCCGAGACAATGTAGAAATGTGATTTTCTACATTGACCCGTCCGG
Organism: Autographa pulchrina; assembly: GCA_905475315.1. NCBI lineage: Eukaryota > Metazoa > Arthropoda > Insecta > Lepidoptera > Noctuidae > Autographa > Autographa pulchrina. The sequence goes on from FR997775.1 coordinate 8,285,069, forward strand.
GGATCGAACCCGGGACCTCAGAGCTAGCGACACCTTGAAACCGGTGCGTACGCCACTCAACCACGGAGGTCGTCCAAATTGACTCTCAAATTACGTCATTTTCCGAAAATAAAATCCCACTGTAAATATCTAAAAGAAACAAGTCACGTGTAACCAATCTGATAAAACAAATTGTTAATCTCTATGATAATAATATCATCTTTGTCGAACTTAGTTTGTCAGCTGATAAATGGCGCGAGTACTTTACTCGTATACTTTTTGTCAGCAACGAATACGTTAGGAGATTCTGAGGAAGATATAACTAAGTCCGATCTCGAAATTAATATATTTAGCTAGGTAATACACAAATATTTAATGTGTGCTGTTTAAATACTTTGCGCCTAAGGCAAATCTATGTTTAACTTTTACTAAATACTTACTTAAATATAAGGCATGGTAATGAGTATCTACCGAATAAATTTAGCGTATGTATCTATAGTATGGTTATTTCATTGAATATTCCATTACTCCTACCTACAAAAATAACTTGCCAAGCTCCGTAATTATAGCTTTATTCCCCTCAGGATCGAAACACAATTATGGTGGGTGTAAGGGAAATCCCGGGTCCAGACATATAGATATTAAAAGGGTGTTAGGAACACGTCTACAAAGTAATTTACTGGAACATTTGTTTACGCTCTACCAATATGTGTATTAGGCTGTTTGCTTATAACAAAAATATCAGGCTTAATACGTTTGACCATCGAGCGTAGACAATAATTTTAAAAGTTGTATCGTTTTCCTTGGCCACGTCGTGCAAACGTGACTAAAATATAACCTTTAACAGCTCTCACATTTCTTAAATACTCAGGTATATTGCTGTTTAAATATATATGGCATTAACCTATCGGAAATTAAATATTTCATGTTCATATCCGTTATGAGATAACGTTACCCTTGACGTCCTTTCAGTCTTCTAGATGTCATTGACCTTTTTAAATCCCTTATCGAACAAGCTATGTACTTACTAATCAAGGTGTCATGTTATACGGTTTTGTCGTGAAGACAAAACAGTCATAAGAGTAGGTAAAGGTGTCTGATATTAAAGGTGAATGCCTGCAACATAATAATATCTCGTTATAAACATTATAGTTCATGTTACAAGTGATAGCAACAACAAACTTAGTACGAGTCCAAAGTAGAAGCTGTAATTAGTGCGCGCACTAAGACTACTGGGCTGTTTATTTCACACGAAGTAGCGACCAGTTTGTAAACATTGTCGTTAGCGTCTTCTTCATACTGATTGCCAACACCACTCACAAAGCTTGATAATATAACTGGATACTTAAATGTACACTGAACCCTTCCCAGAATATCTATCCAAAAGTCCCTTGAAAACCAACTTTCTACTTTAGCATAAAGTTTTGAAATGTGTAAATCCCAGTTTAATTAAGTAACTTTATTAAGGTTTTCCAACGAAACTAATTCACAGGTTATTAAAATATCACTCGAGAGATGACAGTTTAGGATTAAGGGTCTTTTCACCTTTTAAAATATTTTTGTAACAACCCTTTTAGACCGCGCTTTTCAGTTTTAAGGACTATTACTTTTTAATACTAACATACCTGTCGTTTTCACCTACATTTACCTAAATATACCTACTTACTTACTTTTAACGTATTTTGTTGTCATGTAGCCAAATAATATTTAAACTAGTAAAATTTACCCAGGTGCCTTTATTGTAAGTTTTACGTAACATTGTCATGTGACATTTACTAGTTAGGTACCTGTCTGTATCGTGTAATAAATATACGAAAACAATACATACGCAGAGCTAAATAAAAAATACAATAAAGAGATAATTGTCTATACATGTAGTTATTACTGTTGAAATAAAATATGACCTATGTCCTCGATGCTGGCATATGTTCTTCAAATGATGAAAGCAACATATAACATAAATATACTCTATATTATAACTACATACAATGTATAGACAATTTAGGAGTGTTGGAAAAATCTTAATCTTTTTGCAATAAATCATTCTATTAATCGTTTCCGTTAAAACACTTTCTCTGGCCACTAAGCAAGTACAATATACATAATATGAAATTCGCCAATTTCTCTAGCATATATTTATTAAAATTTCATTAGAAAATATAGTAGCATTACTAATTGTAGAGCAGTGTAATATCTATTGCCTTTCCGTATTGTGTGCGTAAATGGCGATAGTTATTACGCACGTGTAAAGATTAAATACCATACTATGTTTTACGCGAGCATGTTTATGTTTTTACTATTTTATCCTCGGCTAGATAATGAAAGGTAAACAGGGTAAGCTGTACTCTGTTTACGTTACATTTTCATCCACTGTGAGGTCAATTTACTTCGCAAATATTTAAGCATTAAATTAGGCGCGATATTTTTATTATTTTCAGTTTGATAGCTAGTTTAATTTACTCAGATCCCGATAGCGCTTAGTTATGTATGTAAAATCATTTGTCAAAGTGACATTCTCGTTATTATTTCATACACAAAAGAAACGAAATCGTATATTTCTTTGCATATCACGTTCTGTCCATACAAAGACGTGAAAGCAAGCACTTAGAAGCTATTTTTCAAGTCGATAATGATCCCTTATTATTCTTTATGTCGCTCCATGTCATTTCAACGTCACGTTTTAGACATAACTTTTGAGATTTACGATTTTCGTTAGTGCGATTAAACAAATTACTTATCAATTCAAGTGAGCTCATTCTACGCCCATTTTAATGTTATGAAACTTTTATTTTTTTCGAAATATTGTTTGAATTTCATTGAAGTTTTAACTTTACGTTTTAGCTTTCTCTATGTGGAGCCTAGCTAAATAGGCTTTTGAAGTGCAAACATTAGTTTGTTTTGAATGTATTGTGGATTTTCTAGATTTATAGATAGATACAGTTGATAATTTCTGGAATTGAACCACTTGTCGTACAAATATCCACACGCTCTTGTTGACAGTTGTTAACTGGCGAGGTTACAGGATTATAATGACATGCAATCTTCGTGAACATGCGTACAATCGTACATACGTAGTAACGGCTTGTTCAGTCCCATTTAAGAGCCCAATTTACCATTTGTAACATGTCCGGCCGTTTCACCCACGCTTGCCTTTAGAAAGTCGATGGGAGCTGCGATAAATACTTAGGTTTCGGCGCCGCCCGTTCTCGCATTGTTCCCACACCACAATAGGATTATAGGATACGAATATAAAGGTATTTTCACTTCCGCACCACGAGGATTTGGTGTGGCGATCCTAGATACGAGGCCACTAAACCGCTTCTAACTCGCCGAAATATATTGCCGGTCTAACCCACTAAAATGTATTGTATTGTCCATTGTGAGGTTCGCATAACAAAACTATTCAAACTCTACGATTTAGTAAGCTTTCGGTTTTATTCATTCAGTTCTATAGTCTACATATTATAATATAACTTTAAACAGAAAAAATATAAAGTACCTAACTAATGATTTCATACCTTTTACAGATTGCAATGATATTTGTAGTCCGAGAGATACATTTTATCCCCAAGCAATTTTCTCCTCGATATCAAAGTTTAAACGCTCTCGTAACGAGTTTTCAAGTAACAAGTTTAATTAACAAACGCTAAATCTGTTTTGCCGCGTGTTTGCTGGAGAGCACCGTTTATAGCTCGACCAGCGACTCAAGTGAACAGGAAAACGAACTGGATCTTTTATAGCAAGATTTCAGTTTAAAAACATCTAGTAGACAGATACAAATAATCATTCTAGCTAAATGCTCTCAATTTTTACGCGACTGCCAAGAAGGGTTATGTTTTTCGCGCGGATCTTGTATGTATGTATGTATGTATGTGTGTAATATTCTTTATTACCTCATATCTTCGAAACGGCCGAATGGATTTCGATCATTAGGGTATCGTTGGATTCGTATCGATTACCCAAGTGTTCTTAGATATGTCACGTCAAACAAAAACCAACATGGCGGCCACGAGGTGCCATAGATTGAGGTAAAAAAAAATAAAAAAAATATGTTTGCTACAATATGGGTATCAAATTAAAGGGCTTGTAACGAGGATTCCAAAATGGTATATCATTTACGTATAAAAAAATACTATGTGAAAAATTGTTCTTTATCCAAACTTAATACATACTCGAATGCCGTACACTAGGTGGATTATGATTTTAACTAGTGTTAAATAAAAAATAAAATAAATTTAAAAAATAAAAAAACCCGACTGCATAAAAAACACTTTAAATAAAAACTGAAAAGTAAAAAACAAGTTCAATAAGTCTAGATGTGTAGATAGTAGTGTTTTTTATGCAGTCGGGTTTTTTTATTTTTTTTATTTATTTTATTTTTATGTGTTCCTAAATACGTATAGTAAATAGAACAAAGTAAATTCAACTAGGTATTACTGGGTACTCAAGGAAACCTTGTAAGCTTATGCCTGAGATTTTATTATAATAAGCGGATTTGACGTTCGGCCGAGGCGGCTCGACTCTGTCTCGACTGTTCAAGGAGAATCGGGTTTCATTGTAAATCTAGATTGTTTTGCACCGCTCGTATTTCTTTTGCCTTTCCGTTGCCACAAATTAATATCATAATAGAAGTTAATGGCGGTTTTTCAAGGAAATATGTTCCCAGCGTGATGTTTAAGGCTGCCATTTTAGGTAGCATGTTTAGGCAAGTCTCCTCAATTTGTTAATGAGTGTGCCTTCTTCGTGTTACCTTAGTCGCGCGGGCTTCAACGCCGAGGCCTTTACGGTTCGGTTTCACGGAACGGAGACATGCTTCACGGTAATGGTGGCTCTTAGCAAATGAAAACTCGATTTTTACGACGCTTTCTGCAAAATTACTTGGCAGTAAAAGCCGAAAAATATTAAAATTGCGACGTTGTCTCGTGTCCCCGTCTTTAATTTTTGATCGCTCGACTTTTAATATTGGGGTTTCATTATCAGAATTTAATAAAATGTCTTCGTAAATGCTTTCTTTGTGCGGAGTCTTTTGTTGGTTAATACTTGTTGTCTAACCAAATTACTTAGACTTTTACTTTAATCAATTTAATATTTCATTTTGGTAAATAGTGTTGGTTTTGGCTTATGCTCATAATTGTTATTTTATTGTTGGTAGGGAATGCATGTCATGTACCCGGAGCCGGCGACGCAATACCACAGCAGTCAAGCCCCGAGCCAGTCAGATTACCAACCGGCAGGATCGCCGGCCTTCCAGCAACCAGCTAAGAAGCGCCGCGTACTGAGCCCTTACCAACACCAACCACAAAACGGAATACCACACATACAGCTTGACAACACCGGCTACAAGGTAACTACCACTAAAAAATATAATTACACCATAATTTATAGTTAAAAAGTCGTTTATATAACTCCATATGTCATGCCATAGTTCAGTGAACTAAATAAGTTTTGCCTCGAAAAATATTCTCTACGGCAGTTAGCTAGCTAGCTCGATATTAATTATACAACAGACCAAATCACAATCTTTATTCACGACCGTTTCTCATTTTAATTAGCGAAAACCTTTTTGACATCATATAAAAGAGAAACAAGCTGAATGTTAAAATTTTCTCGTCTTCAATTATAACTTTTCCGTTATGTTTCATGTTCCTTAACATTTCTGTAAAACGTTACGTTGTTGTCACCTTAACGATTTTAACAATCCTCTTTAAAAATTTTGTCCTTAAATTTAACGACACAACAAACAACAAAAATTTTTAAATTTATTTCGAATGGTTATCTCTAATGTAAGTGTTTGTAACAGCTTTCTGTTAACAGACACAATTTCTTTTCGAAAAACAAACAACGCTTGAGAATTTTTGTCTAAAAGAATCACATACTTAGTTTAAAATATTGTTACTCTACTTGCTCTCATACATTTACACATGCTGCACTTTGCATTTTTCTCTGTACACAATATATCACTTTGGCACCTGTCTTTGTCTCCGGTGAAAATGTGAGAACATAACATGACGTGACGGGAAAGCAAAGAATTAACACTTTCTATGCAACTACAGCGATTTCGATTCACGGAAAATTCCATATATCTATACTTATAATGAATTTGTAGAAGTGAAAATTCTGTACATTGAAAATATCAAAAAAATAAATGGCGGGGAGTGTTACTAGACCGACACCGAACCCAAAAGGTGTGAAAAAAAAATAATTGTCTGTTTGTTCAGGTATCACGCAAAAACTATCGGTTCGATTACGATGAAACTTGGTATAATTATTTTTTATTATCCTGGGCACCACACTGGGTAGTTTTTATTCCGGAAAAGTATAAACAGTAAAAAACAAACTTAATTTTGCGGTTAAAAACATTGATAAGTTTCGTCATCCACGCGAACGAAGTCGCAGGCACAGCTAGTTGTTAAATAAATCATATGCGAAGAAAAGGTTACTTGTTGTATTACAATAGCATTTTATATCCTTGTGTTATCAAACCTGTACGAGTCACCTTTAGCAGATCGCAACTGGTTCTAAAAATAGTCGGAAAACATATTTTTACCTAAATTGTCGAATCCTTGTTTATTGAATACCATGAACTTAATATCAGGTGAGCAGAAATATTTTTTTCCTACCGAGCCTGAATACCATCGCGAACCGTATTCAAGCTGAAGCTTATATCTGAAAAAGATGTATAATATAATAAAGACTAGTTAATAAACTAAGTATTTAAATGAAAATTGTAGTAATGAGTAAAGATACACTTATCGGAATGAAGAACTAAAATCGCTTCTCAGAAATGCGTTATTTAATCAACGTATTTCAAATTATCGTTTTCCCCATCGTTAAGTTAGACGGAAAATCCCTACGGCGTGCTCTGATAAATTCATATTACATTATTTTTCAACTTAACGACACGACATCACGACTACATTACCATTTAGTTCATAGCACGAATATTGTCTGCATGATTGCTTATCTGATATATCCAGCGCTTTGTCTTTGTCGAAAATGATATCAAAATTGATACGAGATTTCCCAACGAAACCAAATGTCACATCAAGGAGTCATATTTCAAGTTAATTTTGCGTAGAGCAGACCGAGCACTTGATGAATATGTAATTGCGTCAACACTCGCTCCACAAAGGAGGGTGCGGTGCCGTACCATACGTATTTTCATGTAAATTGATGGCCATAGCGACCGTGAAGTGGAATCACTACGATATTAACTTTGCAATCGTTTCGATACATCAAGCAGCCTCTGCTGAATAAATTCGCTCTAGAGCCACGCTGCGGCGCATGCAAAGTGATGCCGGATATCTTCTGATCCATCTTTTATATCACATTCTTCTAAAATAGTAACTTTTTATTTATTTAAAATCCAAAACCTAAAAATACAATGGAATTTTATTTTAATAAATATTTTATGACCAGTTTCGTTTTTATGTTTTGCTCACGTTTGCTCTTCAGAAAATAATCAAAACAATCTGTTTCTCCGCAATGCTGTTCCTCTAGAGCCAGTAAAATAAATCGCAGTGTTATTGCGGCTCCTTGTTCTTTCTAAAAGAAATACTTCATGATTTTAATTGATTTCCCAAGAGTAAATCGCAATGTTTACTCCAATAACAGGACAAACTCGTTCAGACCTTATTAAATATATGAAAACCACATTGTTTGTTAAACGCTCCAGATCGACCGAAGGCATTCATTAAAGATCTCACCGTCATTTCCACGTAATTGATACTGATTTATTTATTATACAATAAGTATAATAATTATGATGTTGATTCAAGGTACCATTGCTTTCCAGTTTTGCATAACCCATTATTCGAGAATACAATTCGAGTGAGCAGCGACTTTCCAAAACAGCCGGCAATAATTTTAAACACAGCCCCCGTGTTCGCGAACTGTACAATATGCAGGCGCATCTGTCGCGAGATGGTCTTTTTACCGTTAATCAACATCTGGGGCACTTTTGAAAGTATCGCTCGGCACGCCAGCTCGCTTCACGACACAACCGAAATTGGTTTGCAGTCCTTTATTGTGTTAAATACACAACTTCCAAATTCTGCCTGACACTGTTCTTGATTCAATATTAGTCTTTGTACGTATTTGCGAAAAGATGAGAATGCTAAATATGGCCTAAATCGAAGAACACCTTATCAGCGGAGTAGTGCCGTGGTCAGCCTTTTCTGTTCTTTTGTTGATACGGGGACTATTTTATTTTAGTTTGTATTTTAATAAAAATGTGGCTCATTCTTTTGCAACGTCGTTCAGTTTGGTGTATAAACTATATGTGCGTTTTTAAATATCAGTAGGTCTAATATGCTAGTTTTTTGGTATCTTCAATTCTTCTCAACAAAACCGAAAACAAAAGAATGCGCCTTTCGAAAACTTCATTGCCGTTTTCAAGCAAAAAGTAGTGCCTATTATATTGTGCAAACTTGCAACACTGTGCAAATTGCCGTTCTCAATTTACTGTAAAAGCCAAATAGCTTTTGTTTAGTGAATGCATCTTTGTTTGCGACCCACATTGAATTTCGTTCATTCTGTCATGTGATCAGCACAGTTGTTGCGTGATAGCGAACAATGAGCTCTTAAAGCGGGGCGCACAAGCCCAACTAATGTTCAATAGAAATAATCGAGAAAACAGACAATATGCTCCTAGGAAAATATTACAAATTGTATTAATTATCATCACGTTATTACCGACCGATTAATACATACTTTATTTCGCGTGAGTGTCGAAGTTAACTGTTGACAATTCAATTGTGTTTGTATTGAAAAATGGTCGCGGTATTCCGAGGTGAAAAATAATATAAATGTTTGCGTAAGCGACTGACTGGGCACGTGGATGAGAGGCGAGGCCTCGTGATACCACAACGTGAGCCAGCCAACGGGAGCCAGCGCGGGAATACATAACTAGGAACAACTGGAAAATGTCACATTGGACAATGTTCTAGTAAGCATGTATCTACCAGCGCGGCGAATTTACTGAAGATGACCCGGTTACGTTCACAAAACATTGCCTTTCAAGATTTAGATATTTAGTTTATAGGAGCGCATCATTTGCTCGATCAAAATATAGATATAAGCTTTGTGAACTAGGAACATACATAATTTTGAACTATACCAACACCAGTCGCAAATTTTTAGTGACAAACGTTTTCGTCGAAAACATGTAATAGTTAAATCCAGTTCCAAATTATTTTTACATATCAAACATTTCGTGAATAACAATTTAATCAGAACTATAAGAGTTAGCTCATTGCATAAAGTACTTTGCGCTGATCGTGTTTAGGTTTAATTTTGTGTGTATCGGCGAGTGACGCAATAGTGTTTGTTTACGTGGAGCAAAGTGGCTACGTGCATTTAGCGAGCGGCTGGTACGACGTTGCCAAGTCGTGCTTGTGCCAAATTTGGCATCGCGATGATGGTTGCCTACCGAAGCCCGCAACGGCATGACCACTTTTTGCCAGTTACGAGAATTGAGCCTCATCACCAAATCTTGTTTTTGATGTGTCAACTGGACTAAACGAACGGATGGAGATGGTCGCAATAAATATAAGCACTGTTGTTGATAATCAAAGGCTCAAAATTGTAGTCAAAGGTGATTTAAGGTTTGTTCTTAAAACGCAACTTGTTTCGTCGTCGCCATGCTAAATAAATAAATAGGTCCAACAATTGAATGTCATGATTATCTTATTGTCAGAGCGACGTTGCCACTCGGCGAAACTTTAGTGGCGATTTTGCGGATCGTTGCGTATACAAGAAAAAATGCTCTGCATCTCTTGCTCTTGCGCATCGAGTCAGACAAGAGGGGGAATAACGAAGGACAGTAGCTCCCGGATGTTGCGACAGACGCCGACAATCTTGTATAATTCTTCTCGTATTTCCTGTTTCAAGGTACTTGTTTTAATTGGAAAAACCAAGGTTTTGCTTCAAGCACGTAGTTTAATTTTAATTAAATTGAAAAATGTTTATTATAAGTCGTTTTTCTCGTAAGTGCTCAGTATTATCAGATGTTTTCTTAATTAACTTGACATCTGTCTACAACAATGTCGTGCCAATAAAAACCTTTATCGATGCGTGAATGTGTGAACAGACGTTTATACTGAACAAAAAGCCGAGGGAACATTTTACGCCTTGACATCATTTGCACCAGCGCGAAGGATCGCTTGTTTTTGTTCACAAGTTAGCGTTGCATCGTGTTTGTGCAATGAAGATTTCGTGATGTGATGTGATGGGCGAATTGGCACCGACGGACCATACAGGTCAGTAACCTGACGAAGCCGCTCTCTCCCCGCGTCCCGCTCGTTACGTAACACCCGCGCTGTTGCCACACCGACGACGACATTGCCAAAGTCGATAGCTCCATGCCGATCATTCGCGGCTGCTAATCTTGTCTTATCAAAAGTCTGCCGGTTTAGGTCGTCCGAACCGGTTTATCTATGAAATGGCTTTCATATGGAAAATACACTCTGTTTTGATGTTTAGTTTGCTGGCCTAGAGTTGTGAGGTTTCGGTGCTTAGGTATAGACTAATGCAGGAAGGCTGCCCGGCTCTGTCACATCGATTAGTCAGTGTCACCAACTTTCACCTCCATGCACCGGAGGATATTGTATCTCCGGGTCAAAAACGTTAACTTTCACGGTCGTTGCTTATAGCTTTTGTGCTTGTTCGTGCGACCCCGTCAAATGAAAACCATCAATTTGCCTGGTGCACTATAACAGTATGGCAAAAGCTAATGTTAGCATGTTAGGGCCCATTCCCAAGGTAGGTACGTCGACACCGACCCGGCTCCGTTTCCATCGATGTCAATCGATACATTCACGACTGGGTCCAAAGTGTGTCGTTTGCTTGCGAATGGCCTACCTATTGACTAATATGACTGAGTCGTGTTACACGGTGCCCGCGATTGGTACATACGCTGCAGTGATTTATTGACACACTCATCTCCGCCATTAAACACGGTCTAGTCTACATGCGGGCGCTATCATATCGCACGTTGCTTGACACAAAACGCAAGCAATTTACAATTGTCTATCTTTTAATTAAATGCAAATGTTTTATCCAATTTTTAATCTAACTTCTGCCGTAGGATATACTAGACTTTTCTAGCTATATGACTTTCTTAAAAAATCCCCGGATTCAAGACATGTGTGAACAGCCATGAAGTGACTAGCATCGGAAATTTAAACGTTTACACACGTTATCATATCTCAATATGAAGCAAGTATTTTCTCCACGATGGATCTTGCCTACCAAGACCTTTAAAACTTTAAAGGCTAACCCAAGGCTTTAAAGTTTAAAGGATCCCATTAAACTCTCCTCGCTTGAAACTGACGCATTTGTTAATTATTTGTAATTAAAACAAATAGTGCAATATGCTAATAAATCAAAGAAAATATAAGTTCAGTTGAGAATTATTCGTTCTTGAAGAACCTTCAGTACAGTTTGCTGTGTGATACTAATTAAAGAATAAAAAACTTACGACCATTTTCACAGATTACATTAAGCGTCTTAATAATGAAAATTCATGTAGCATTCCACGAGACTACGACTAATTAAACATGGCGTATAAAATTATCTTTCTTATGATCTCATCGGGCTTGTTCACATGAAAACATTACTGCGCAGTATTGGAATACTTTGCTCTGACATGGTTGGAGATGCAAAGTGCTAATCTTAAATCACTAAAATGTCACCAGCATGTGTGTAGTATAGAAATAAGACAAGGGAAGTTCCATGCCAACTAGAAAAATAACATAATAAGACTATCACGTTACGTAAATATGGAAAAAGTCGTTGCACAAAAACTGGAGAAAAGTAAATTGATAATATGGATGAACATTGCAACATGTTGGAATAGAAGAAACCTGAAAATGGAAAAGGTAGATTAGTTATAACTTGCTTACGTACCTCGGCATTAACCTAGCTACTCACACAATCTCAACGTTTTAGAAAACGTTGCAGTTTTCTAAATAGGTGTACTTTTACGAGCTATTATTGCGCTTGAGTGCAGTATTGAGTCGTAAAAGTATTTCCATTTGAATACAACTCCTAAATGAACACGTCCAATTTGAATCGGATCTATTCAGAATTTCAGAATAGGTAGTGTTAGATAAAATGTCTTTAGAAATATCATCATGTCTTTAGACGTGTTTAGTGATCTGAATCCTAGTGGTAGACATGAATACATTAACTGGTGAGATGACGTTTCGCATTAATTCCATTCATTAGAGGTTTACAAGCAGTGTCACTTCGTTGACACATTGTTTACTGCGTATTTTCTAAATCATTAGACAAATTTCCCTTGACAACATATTTTATTCAAATTCAATATGTTTGGTAAATTATTTTAGTCCGTATTGGAATATTCACTGTAGCTGTTTAATAAGGCGATTGGGACTTTTATATCTTTGGTTTTAATACGGGCCTGTTTATTTTAAATTACTTTATTAAGGAACCGGATGGGTTACATCAATTGGTTCGGAGCAAATTTATGCGCGCTGCATCCTATGTTTGTTTAGACGATGGTGCTCACTTTGTATAAAACTATAGTATTTTTAGTTTGACAGGAAAGGTATAAGGAATGTTTTATTAATATAACGTAACGGTATATATCCTTATCTGTACGTATTCAGTTATTTCTAAAAGGGTCTCCCCATAGAATGAGTGTTCTGTTTTAAAGTACGTTCGATCCATTTAGAACGGGTCGTTCACATGATTGATACAAGCTCTGATCGCCAGTTACGGGATGTTTTGACGTCCATGCACTCGAACGTCGTGAGATAATGTATAAACATCCAGCCAGCGACGCTGCTATCCTGTTATGTTATAAATTAATTGTTGTATTACATTTTTATCGCACATGACAATAAAATTTTTAAATGTGAAAGAACTTACATGATGTTATTCGGAACATGGAAAGACTTTAGTATCTCAATTATAAAACTTTGCTTATCGTCTTTTATAATCCGTATTTATATTTAATCGCATAAATATATTGTTATCTAATAAATATGAGAAACCCTCTGCAGTACATTTATGTTGCTGACAACGTGACTGCAGTTTAGTTGCATTATTGCTTTGCTGCGGTTTGGAAACTTCATTTAGATAGAACCGATGACGGCTTCAACTTGAATATTCAACGAAGCGGTTAACGTCAGGTTTTTGGTTTCAATCTCTATTTAGAATACTAGACCAAACGATAATGTTTTAATAAATAATAGAAAATGTCAAGGCCCGAACTCTGACGTCGGGTTCTTACGTAAAACTGTTTTAATGTAACTAACCGACTAACATATTATTATCGTTAAGAAACCTGGAATATAACTAATTTACATAACGTAATGATCCAAAGAAATCCTTTCTTTTTAATAATGCCATATTCGTGAGTCTCAATAAAACGAATATGAAGGAAGTCAACGAACCAACAATGATACAATAAACTGATTACGCTATCATCCTTTTGCTTAGGGTTCTTGATAGGAGAAATTGCAGTCAGTTACAGAGCCGTTCATAAATTAACACAGCTCTCCTTACGAAGCGGCGACAGCATTGTGTTACATTGTTACACTCTACAACACATACACACACACACAAACGCATACATGTGCAAGGATACCCACTTGTTTTGGTGCACTCTAGTAAATGAGTTAAGTGGAGCGGTGAGTTTCGTAACCTTTTCCTACATGTATTTTGTTTTAAAACAATAATGAGATAGCCTTGCCCTCATATAGTTTACGAGCTTAATCACTTAGCAAACGCATAACTCATTAAGGCGCCATCATGTCTAGTAATAAGCGTTTAAATTAATATTATTTCCAATTAATATTAACTTGATAAATCTTTACTGGAGAAGCCGAAATACATAAATATTTCTTAAGTACTGTTTTGAATTGTTTGACAAAGTGCATACTTAGTATTACGTACTTTTCTTAGGTCTAGTTGTCTTGCATTCGCACTGACAACCCTGCGCTACGTCATTGTATCGATGTACGGCCATCGCATTTGTATGGAACCGTTTGTCGTCCATTTGTATGCTATTGGTAGACAACTGTGTTATCTGTTGTGTAAATGTGGACCGTAATGTCAATAACAATATATAAGAACCATTTCATGTGTGCGTCTATGTACCCTTCGTTGTTTTATGGAGAAAGTTGTCTTTTATACAGGCTGTTACGGTAATAAGTGGTTATATTTGATATACTGCTTCGGCTTCTAGAAATGAACTACTTTTGAGAGGAAAGCATACAATCCCAATAAACAAATTGTCCTTGCCGTACAAGATTATTATCTACTGGTCAAAATTAATACAATAGGTCAAAATTAGTTTTTCGAGATATATCTGACGACCTCCGTGGTCGAGTGGCGTACGCACCGGTTTTCAAGGTGTCGCTTGCTTGAGGTCCCGGGTTCGATCCCCGGACGTGACAATGTTGAAAATCACTTTTCTACATTGTCTCGGGTCTGGGTGTATGTGGTACCTTCGTTGTCTCTGAATTCCATAACACAAGTGCTTTAGCTACTTACTTTGGGTTCAGAGCAATGTATGTGATGTTGTCCATATTTATCTATTTATATATAGTCTGTTACTCTCTTAAAGGAAAATGTTCATTACTATTTGGCAGAAGCATTGTTTTAAATTGACTACGCATTTCAGTAACATCCTGTATGAATTTCTAGTCGGGCAGTCTTACCGTATGAGTAAAGTTAGTTAATGTTTGATATAAAAGTTGTATATTTTCTTTATGCTGAAAGTTTTGGCATGCGTTATCGTCGCTCCCGTGTTGGGGTAAATGAGTAATAGCTATATGTAACCTCGCCTTACGGTGGTTTAGATCTTAGTGCTATTAAATTTTAGACCCACATGTTTTACACGTATGAGAGACCATGATAATAGCGGCGGCTCTCCTCCAACTGTTGAAATAAAGTAAAATATTACTTATTTGTATAAAAAAACGATTATATTAAAATAACTATACAATAATATAATCAGTCGATATCTTCTATAGCTTCGTAGTCTCATAATTCATTCAAATAACCGTATTAATATTCATGAAAACGTTTTATAAACAAAATGTAGTCTTAAGTGAGATGTTCATTAGCATAGTAGATCCCGCGCCAGCAACCAGTAAGCGTCGAACAACGTTTCCAATTGAACCAAGGTGCTTATTAAAGACAATTTCTATCAGTATTGTGGCCGTACTTAAGTGACGCACGTCCATGTACTGCACCGAGTGCATTGCACTCCGCAGCGCTAGTATTTGCCTATTTGCACACTTCTAAGATAACAATTGACGCGGCGACAATCATTGTTCCTTAAACGTATGCCTGTTTAACTCAACAGTCACGAAATTTTGCGAAAATTACACAACGTTTCCATTGTTCCGTTTCTCGGGCTCACTTTCCCCGACCACATTAACTTTATACTTTTTGCTAATGCCTCGATTTAATCGTGTAGAACGTTTTGTATTTAACGATACACTTTAATTTACTGTTTGGGGTTTTCGGTATAATATTGGACTCTATTTTAATACTGTTAAAGAATATATTCGGTTGTTAATTTATTTCCTTAAGTAAAAGTCAGTGATCGATGTTTCCTACACTGTCACATAGTGGGACAGATAACATTGATATGTGCTAGTTTGTTTCTCGTTTGCAACTAGTCCATTGTAACCAGTTGAGCAAATTTAACCTTTCTAATAATTTACAAGGAAAATAAAATTAATCCCAGGTTTTCCTTCCCGGATCGAAAGATTTAGCGTCTTGCATACAAAATACTCATTTGTTAAATGCCGTAATATCAACATCCTTTGTTAAATCTTTATTGTATTTGGTTCATTAAGAGTAAGTCCTGTACATATTGAGTTTATAAAGGTAATGAGTACATTTTTCTCTCAGATTATACTTCTATCAAAAGGACTGTATGTATACAGTGTTAAGTAACTTGTAACCATGGAAATATGAATGCGTAGAACTGAAATTCAATAGAAATTGGTCAGGAACAAAGTGCAATAAAATCAACAGAAAAAGTCGAGGTCGATAAAATTATTTGCAAATTGTTCTGTGTACATGCTTCTACGTGTTTGCATAATCAAGTTAATATTACTGGTTTCCGTGTAATTTGTATATTTTAATAATATAACCACTACCAAATTACACATACCTATATGAGTAGAAGTAAATAAATGAAAAAAATCATTAATTTTATGATTACGATAGACAATATGTTTCAATCTGTGTTTTATTTATTTTGGTATACCCAGAGGGGTTACATTTAGCAGTTTTCAATTCTTTCAGTCGCAATATCAATTGTAGAGGCGAATAATCTCGATTTTCCTACAGATAAGTCGCACGACCTCGCGGCAAGATGGCGCGGGCGTGCGATTCGCTTTGCCAACCTACATTATTATGCATTGGACGAATTTCGTATACTACCACTTGCTGAATACAAGTTTTAAGAATTCACGATATTTACTTACCGAGTGGATTCGAGTTGCGATATTTATCTTTCGAAATCGTGTACTTACATCCTTAAATTTAAACTGATGCTTTGCAAGTATCGGTTTTGTTAAAATATGATTTAAATGATCAAACAATTTCTTTTAGTGCCGCTTTATATGAAATCAATATAACTTCGGGCATACTTAAACATAAAGGTACTCAACTTACATTATAATTTGATATAGCTGATAGAAGTGGGACGATCGTGGCTGAAATAATAAATAATAATGATATACGTGGTAGTCACGTGAGTCCAGCTACACAGTACTTGTTAATCGAGTTGCGTTCTAGTTTCTACGGTGATGGCCAGTGACCGTTCCTATTTTGTGAGTTCGTCGGCCGGCTTCAAGGCTCTAATGTATTATTTCATAGCAAAACTTCACACGACACACACTATGTTTTTAAGCGCACCATTGGCAAAACGCTGGCGGTATTCCATACACTACATTTAGTTATTAATCATGTCCATTACGACTATTTAGTATTTCGCTAGTTTGGTATAATGTCGTCCTTTGGTAAGTTTGATATGTAAAGTTGGTATTGCTGTCAAATATTGGTTAGATAAGTAGATCTTCGGTTATGTATGTTTCTTAAATGTTGCTATATTTTATAATTTTGGTTTTGCCTGATTCCATTTGGACATATACGCGATTCTTGATCGCATCGACATGACAGTTTTCAAATTTACCGATTTGCCAAACTGTTCGTCTAATATAGAATTATAGTTTCATACATCATCAATTAGAATTATAATAAACATAATTATGTTTTGTAATGCACTGGCATCACAGTCAGTTAATAAATATATGACTATCATAAATTTTTGTGTCAGTCATACGCTTGCGACCGTAGGACAAATCCAAGTTAGAAATTAAATGCAATGTTATGTGTTCGTCATACAATGTTAAACTTTTGATATTTATGTAATATAGCGAACAAAATATGTATTTTTTTCCCTAATTAAATTGATTCTCGAAGTAAATCCAAACTAATGTTTAGTGTTTGTAGTTCTGTACATAAAATAAACAAGTAATAGGGTCAAGTAGTTGAAACTTTCCTTGAATGAAAAAGGTAGGATCGGTTTAATCGGGGCAGAAGTAACCTGAATGGTCTCGTATTATTATTTTACTCTCTCTTTTATCTATTGCCTTATTTGTTTAAGAAAAGTTGTTTGCTATGTGTTATTTGGCTCAATAAAAATCATTGATTTATTAGTTGCCTAGAGACTAATAACACTCCTTTTTGGGCAGTCGTGTAAAAAGGCTTACTTTTGTTGCGTTTTTATTCATTCGTCAACTAAAAACGATACTGGTAACAAATTGCAAATCGTTGGTAAAATGGGAATCGAGCGAACATTTGACTTAACGGTGGCAAACGAAATGGACGTTCGTGTAACATATTTGTGAGAATCCAATAGAAATCGTTCTCCTCAGCATGTTTCAAACGATCTGAATTGATAGATATATCTACTATGCGATCATGAATCATGGTAACAAACGTGTATTTGAAGTTTTGAACACAGACGAGAAACTATCTTCCACTTTTACTTTTATCAAATTTATCTGTTTCAATAGCAAGATACTTTCATCCACTTAAAAACTAGAACTACAATAAAATCGAGCAAAGTTAGTTAATAAATAAAGGAAAGTCCTAACGAACGCAAACGACTTCTGCCAAATAATTGAACAAGTTTCGAGTGTTATCTAATTGGGGCCCAGATAATAAACACGGTTATTTCCCTTAATGGCTAACGTAAAAGGAAGCGAAATAATGGAGTTGGGTGCCATGTTTTTTTCTAGCTGTTCTTATATAAAGAAATCGATAAATATGTAGAGGTTGGGTTGTGTCGCATTGTATGTATATTGCATCTATCACAATTAGAGGCAATGAATATAGCAGGAGTCTAATTTCATTTTAAGATCTTCTTCTTTCTTCTTCTTCCTGCCCTTTTCCCAAATTAATTGGTTTCATTTTAAGATCATTAAGCTTTATTTTAATAACGTCCTAATAATAAAATTTAATTAAACTACATCGTCTTCTTCTGCCTCGAGTCAAATCAAATAACACATCATGAACAGAACTAAGCATATACCTACCTTGACTGATTGCCCGTTCTGAAACCGTGAATATATCGTATTTAAATATGTGGTATTTCTCTAATAAGTATTGTTTATTCAATGAGCTAATGAATTATTGACGTGTTTTATGTTCTTGAACGCAATTATGTTATTCGCGAAATCAACAAACTTATATGTTAGGACATGACGAACTGAAAATTTGCATTCGTAATTATTTTCTTGTTTGTGATTAGTGTGTTATTCTCGTCAGGATTTATTAATATCCAGATTATGAAGTTTATGATTGCCGTTTTAACTCTGACTAAAAAATTAAAAGGTTTTCGCAAATAACACGGGACATAAGCCCTCAAATTTAACACGTTCTATCTATCGCTACTTTATACTTTAGGGTGGCAGAGTCACCATGAGAGATTCTAACTTCTACAATTTAATTAACAAATGTATTCTTAACTAGATTAAATGTAAACTTAAGTCAGTAATAGAGGGTTGTCTGTTGTTTCTGTATGTTTAGTTTAAATGTTAGAGTTAATACTTAATGTATTCCGTCTCAAACTGTCCCGTAAAATGTGTGTTATAGAACCAGGTCCCATTATTTATTCACATATAAATTGACATGTTTGTCTTGTTACAGGTAAACAAAGGAGCTTTATTGAATTCTACAAACTCTGTATAAGGTCAGCGTACAATCTACTCTGAAATATTTTGTAAATTGCTTTCAATGTAATCAATATTGTATACATATACAACATATAAATTATACAGTATATATTTAACGCTATATTATGTCGATGTAACACGAGGTCAGCGCTCTGCTTAGTTCCTTTTGGTAAGTTGCGCAAGCATATAAGGTTTCTTAGTCAAGTTTGCCAAGATATTATGTAGGTGGATTGTTTTTCTATAACGAAAAATATATTTTAAGAAATACTTAATTGCTTCGTTTATTCTTTTTTTTTTGCGAGGAAAGCTTGTTTGACGACAATACTATAAAACCAAAAATGAAAACAGGTTACGAGTTTGTTCAAATATCACTAATAATATCAAGACTATGCATACTCATATATAAAAAACATCTTTATTGTGTAATGGTTAAGGTTATTTTCAATCAGTTAATAACAGATTCTACATACTAAGGAATTCCTATGTAAGTTTTTAAGTCAAGCAGACGGTTTCTCAACCACGTCTTTGTGAGCCGTGGGAGCATGCGCCATGTGCTACAAATGCTTTTTCGCTAAAAAAAACAAAGTACCAGCGATGAGATAAAACACGAACGCTGATTCAGTGGGAACTTGATACTAATCTTTTAATCGGCCCTTAGAATATTATATTATTCACAAAAGTTAATTGTAAGGATTTGTATAGGCTTTGTTTTAATCATCGGTATCTTTCGGCTACTGTTTCGTTTCTTACCACTGTTTCTCGACACTTATAGTTATATAAAGTTTTTAAAATCCAGTAGGGTACATCCAGTTTTATCATCGTCTAAAAATTATGTGTATTCCGAATTGTCTTTAGATCCATATTCTTTATGACTCTCCGTTGGCAATCTGTCTAAATTAGCGTCATTAAATTTCACACAGCGTTATGTTCTTATTACCAGTGATCTTGCAAAGATACAGAGTAGTGCAGCTTTGTGTTTATTTTAATACTTGCAATAAAAATTCTTTGTTCTCTTTAATTCGCTAGTCGTGTAATGACGTCTACCACCTTGGTTTTGATGCCAATGTTCCGCGTTCAGACGCTTTGGGCTATCTATGCACGTTTTACATTCAGAAAATTAACAATATATTTTGGTTGATTTTGTATACTGTTTGATTCGGCCATTGACATCTGGATGGTAAGTTATAAAGCTGGTAGTTATGTATCTTGGCAGTGCAGTCATTACCCCCTCTCTCTTTTGACTATAAACATTAGCTTCTTCGCAGACTGTTTCTATTCCCTAGCTCTCCGTCGTGTCGCCCACGCCTTGTTTTTATTAACGATCGTTGCTTTTTGTTAGCGACACAAAACCTCTTGAATTTTATACCTCGAAGCTATTGCTTTAATTCTTGTCATTCAGTTTGATACTGTATACTTGAAATCTGTAAATCTCTGATTTGATTAATTAGAGACAGATAATGCTGATCGAAATTGGCTCTTATTCTTTGTCTCTCTCATTATCTGTTATTCAACTTCTACTCGATAAACATAATAATGTTTATTGCGACGTAACTATCTGACGAACAAGATAAACATCCCAACAAACACACCAATTACTAAGTTAAATACAGAATGATCAATGGCAGATAGAGAAAAAAAATTCTCGACAACATGTTTTGCCGTCAACGTTTCGGTGAAAATCGCGTTCATTCCCAAGTCTCGGCGTAGATGGGGGTAGGGGTAGGGCGTGACGTCAGACCCCGCCTGGGCCACCCTGGCCCCTAAAAATAGATGCCTGAGCCCGGGAGTCGCTCAATGGAGGCCCGTGGGAGACGCCTCCCGTCCTGAACAACCGTAGAATGAACGCCACACAAGCATACCTACTGCTTTATGCAAACTTACTTGTTCAATATAAAACTTCAAATACACTACTTAACGTGACTCTTTTAGTTTTATTATTTTAGTATACTTCCTCCACTCAATATGGCAGCGAACACATACATTTCTTCAGCCACGTATGAACAAAGAATTTCGGCACTTCCCTTGTTTATTCATGTAACTTGTGAAATATGTTCAGAGCTCTGCATACGAACTAGTGTCGAATAAATTTTGGATGGAATATCAAGTCGGGAAAAAATGATGGTACCGAGAGGTAGAGATACTTTGGTAAAAATATTTCTAGAAAAAAAATATACTAGACAAGTCAAAGTTTTACGCACGGTACCCTATGTACGACTTTCTGTTTAGAGTAGGTAAGTAGCTCTACATATAACTACAAGCAGATTCCCAAAGTCGAATAATTTTATTCATATCACGCAATGCGGGGTAGTGGCGGAGCTAAATAAAAATAGATTTTCAGGATAGCGAGTGAATGGGCAGGACTCCAATAGGATCAATAATAATGTTACTGTTTGTTTATATATGACTTTGTTCTTTCGCAACTGTAATGGGTGTACTGAATCTATTTGTTAGGGCTACTTTAAATTTATAGCTTTTCTTGATTGTATTACTTATTTAAATAATGTTTTTTGTTTTAGTACCACGATATTGCTCACTCTAATAAAAATATATATCTTTCATAAATTGCGATTAATAATCTAGTGTAGTCAAATCTGTTTATTTTATTATCTGAATAGAAATTCAGAAGTTATATAAACAGTTAATTCGGTATTACAAACAATATATCAAATGAAATTACAAGTAGTAAAAGTCACAAATTCTCTTCGTCGATTTACGTAAACACTTTTTACGGTGAATAAAGGAATAAAACATAATATTCATCGTGCGAGGCAAGTGTGAGGTTTCAGAATAACTGAGAGGGATTATAGTATTACCGGGGTTAGCACCGGTTTACATCAACATATTCCGGAGCCCCGGGGACCGACCGGCGACTCATTATAGCTGCTATTTTCTAGAACAATGAAAAACGCCCGGACAGCTCGCATGCACCCACCCCACGATTATTACAGTTGCTTTGCATTTGAAAATATTTTCACAAATTAAACTGGGGAACAAAAATATGTACTTCTTTGTTGTGCCTTTTAAGGGTGATAGGAGATTGGGGACTTTCGGTTACCGTTTGCTTGTACAGGCTTTAGTAACCTTTAACGAGCACTGAAAATGTAATTGTCAACTTACTGAGTGTTTTCTATTATCTCGATTTTACTTGTTAATTGAATTTTACATAACTTATCTCTTTGTGGTTAGAACTCTCTTATTATTTGAAGTTAATAATCACCAGCATTATAAGTAACTGTCGAGTGTATCGCAATGTAATGTAGTAAGCAACACGTTTAAAGTGAACATATACCCATCGTCCATTGTATTCCAAACAATACCGAGGACGATACATGTCGTAGTAAATCAAAGAATTTCCTACATATGTCATGCTCGGAACAAGTCCTAACACCCGTCTCCACCTTGTTTCATATTCTTTTACAATGCACGAGAAACTCGCTACAGTCGCATCATAAATGTTTTAAAGAACTCGGGATAAATTTCGCAATTGAAGAAATTGAAACCGATGCATTTTGTAAAGGCGAGGCATTGAGGCAAAGGTGAAACCTGATTGTACGGCCTCGTCTAGATGTGAATTGGGTAACATTTCGTGCTTCCGTTTCCAATGTAACGTCGCCTACTTTAACGTTGTTGGAAGACGCGGGCTCGACTTGCTACAGTTCAATAATTTATAAGTTTCAATAGTTCGTTTGGAAACCTGTATTTTTAATACGATATTGCAGATACCCAGATATTATCTCGTACCGTCTAACAGAAGCATATTGTTATAAATTGTAAAGTTCTTGTTTTTTGTCTTGGCATTCGCCCAAACACATTTGATTAAAGTTGAAAAAAAAAGGAGTAATTTCAATGTCACTTCCATTGTGAATATGTAAAGTTGAATTGTGTTATGACTTGTAGTTTTTGTTGATTTACTTTGATTTGATACTTTGGTACAACGGGTGTGGGTTGCATAATTACCAAATATGAATTACATAAACATTTGTAAATAAACATTGCATATTAATAGACTAGATTTTCATGTTAAATAATTATCTCATTATTATGCATGCGAGTGTGCATTTAAATATAGTACGTTATAAACAAACAACCTTATCGTCTATCTGTTGCTCGATATGGCTGAAGATAATACAATATTCTGATACCATTATCATCCCATAACCGGTGTGTGGATATGGATTATTTATCGACATCCTCATATATCTTACAGAGTATGGTATTTTCCAACGCGATCAACTCGCTCGTAACTAAATATAGAGCTCAGTAGCTCTATCGATCACCAAAGCGAGATTACGGGGTTGTTTTCTTAAACGAAGTAGTTGAGGCGAGCAAGTCGATTCTACTTAAACGTTAAGCACGTGTAAATGTCTTTGTATGGAATGGTAGTGTGTGAGTGCTTGCTCAATGAGCGGGTATCGACGCAGTCGCTAGTTAGAGGGGCAGGGGGGATGATGGCGCGGGGTTGAAGGAGGAGGGGGGGGGCGTGTTCAGCTGCGCGACCGACCTTGGCCGTGACTCTCCCGGCTCACCCCGGGACCAGAATCCCCGCACCAGCTCAAATTGATTTTCGCCTAGTACATTATTCCTTTTAGTACCTACTCCTAACTAAAATGTATACGACTTATTTATTTATGATACAGTAGCACATGAATATCGAACAGTCAGTCATTCGTCACAGCTACGCGTAGGTGTTCACTTTGGTGCAGAATATAATCCATCAAGCGATGACGTAGTAGATAGTTGACTTTTCGTTCCATGTATGTTTCCTTTTAGATCTAAATCCCTGACCGTTTTTAGAAGTGTTTTGATGTATTCCAATTCTTGCAGGGAAAATAAAGCAATTGATCCAAACGTAGTTTCCACAAAAGTTAGAAATACATTGGATTTTCCTTCCTATTATTTTATAATTGGCTTATTAATAAGTATTGCGTACTGTACATATGTATATAATCTGGTAAGTCCATATGCCACATTTAAATTTAAAATTTCCATTATCAAGTATCGTTCGTATTTGTAATCCAATTATAACGTGTATCAGTCAGGACTATCAGTTTATAGGGTTCTGGGGAAATACTTTTTTGTATTGTTTTATAATTATATCTGCTGTTATTCATATCGTCATTTTCTTCATATAAGTACATACATTGTCTCTATGTCTGACTACCATGGCATACAGAAAAATTAAGTTATGTATTAGGAGTTTATACTTTGATCTTTGATGGATTTATTGATGATAGAAGCTAATATCGCAAAATGCGGTTATCACAAAAATGATAAATCCTTAAATGATACGAAGTGAAAAAAAAGAATATGTATTGCGCAGTTTCTAGCGTTTCACTCAGTACAATGTTTCATACTTTGACGATTACGAGCGTAATCATCACCGATATTACATAACTAATGATCATCTGAGATTTATATTGTTTACACTATAAGCACTGGAAATGTCTGTATCATAAAATATCCACAAATTCAAGAGTTACTGAGAAGACACCACCAGTCTCTTTCTCTCTTACTTAAATACGTATCTTCCGTCTTCTTTAAAAAAAATCTACTTCTCAATAAGACTGCTCCCATTCTTTCGGTTACACTGTCAAGTCCGACATCCACGAAACGTACTTTTACATAAACTTTTACTTTATACTAAATAAGTAGTAATGTTAACTTCTGTCTGTGTATTTTTTCTTCATAGTCTGTTTTGTATCTTTTTTGTGTCGTTAACACATACTTTTTTTCTCATACTGTTTCCACAGGATTTTTCTTTCGTATCAGTTTAAAAATAATAAAATTTTAGCTTAATCTGTAAACCAGTTAATGAAGACTACGAAGTTAGTTAATGACAACTTGATCGCATTCTGTGGTATAATAAGTTTTTTTTTTGTATAGTTTGCAAAGGAAGTCGGTAGAAAAAACTATTTAGAATAATAATACAAAACGGTTCTTTAAAACAACTCGCAGCCCTACTCAAGACGTCGGTATACGATATACTAGTATCTAATGCATTTGTGTTTACTAAAATAAATCTGCTGACCCACATTTTTTGTAATTGAATTGTTAATGTCGTAATTAAATATCACACGAGTCCGATTTAGAAATATATCGGTTTAAAAATGTACCACGTATGTATCGTTTTTATGAATCAATTTAGGGTGCGTCCACATCTAACGAACGAGCATAACACGAGCATGACGCGAGCGGCGCGCGCACGTTTGACGGACGACGTTATTGACACTAGTGTGTTTGCGGCATGCTTGCGAGCGGCTCGCGAGCTGCTCGTGTAATGCTCGTTCGTCAAATGTGGACGCACCCTTACGTTGCAATGTAGGTTACTTATGTTTTTAATGTCTAGGTAGTAACTAAGCTTCTTAAATATGAAAAAAAAAAACACAGTTATAGCTGTATACTTATCTCCAATTGGAAAGGCTTCCAAATCCGACACACGTAACCGGATATTGTTTTATAATAATTAAATTATATTTTCATAAATTAATCGGTTCTTCAAAGTCATTGAAATATCTTTTATCCCCATAATATCTATATTCTCATATGCCCTTTAAATAAGGACCAGAATGATTGACACTCGTTTAAGGATTCAATGCTGTGTCAATCACAATGATGAACGATGGACACATTGTTAAACGAAACTTATATTTTGAGAGGTTATTAAAATTTCTTATTCCTTTACACTTCATTATTTTAACGTAACGTTCCTGTTAAAAATAAATGCCAGTTTTTGGAACTCTTTGAGGGAGGGAGCGAGAATCCTTATATATCTTAGTTAGACGCTTAATAATTAGGATTTTTCTTTGAAAAGTGTGTCTATTTAAGATATTATAACGTTGATACTATATCGTGTTTCATGAATTAAGTAAAAACGAAAATTAATCCATATTTAAATTATATTCGATCAAGTTGCACAGCGGACTGTGCCTGTGTTGCCTTATTTGTCCACTATATTCCATACATTTGGATATTACTGCCAATAATGGTTTTAATAAAGTACCTACACAATAAATATGTCGCGTTCTTGCATACATACATACATATAATCACGCCTCTTTCCCTTGTAGGGGTAGGCAGAGACGACTTCTTTCCACTTGCTACGATCCTTACACACTTGTTTCGCTTTGTCAACATCATTCCCTTCAAACATTCAGTTCTTGCATGCTATAAAATATATAATACAGAATATTATCCTGTCTCCGCTGTTAATTTTCCTTTCGCCAACCTTTACGATCACTGTCTTTAGGATGATGTAGCAATCAGTATTATACTAGTCTAAGTTAAATGCATTAGGTGCAGGCGCAGCCTAGTACGGCGGCCATGTCATTTGTCAACGGTTCTGCACGGCACTTTCCTAGCTTGGGTAATTTATGCCACTATAAAGTTCACTTGTTTCACCTTGTAACTTTGTTATTTAGTCTTTATGTTTTTTATTGTAAAATAGTTTGTGGTATAATCTAAGTCTTTTGAATGACGTCTAGTAATCAAATGTTTTTTGATATTTTGTTTTTTTCGCCTCTGTTTAAAACTCTCATAATTATGGCCTTTAATTATTAATTGTCTTAAGTTCGATAAATACATAGGTATATGAGTATGTCGTTATCAGTATACTCAACATACTTCCACCCTCATTGAATTCTTAGGTGCTCTTGACCTGACCTTTCTGCGGAACAATTTTAATTTGCTCAGAATAAGTTTCCCGAGGGTCTCCCATTCCTAAGGTTCCATTCACTCTCGCCTTACATACTTGCTTTGTCAAACTAGTTTTATTTATCTTTTCTGCTCCAAATAGGTATATAACCTAAATTGCAATTCAAGCCACTATCGTTCTCGTCCTGCTATTTTTATAACAACTTTTATATGTTACAGTTGCCTACTTTTTAAACTCACTCCTACAATAAAATCTATCCCAAGGCGATAAAATTACGTTTTAATTAGCACAAACAACATCTAAACGAAATAATTGGTTCGAATTTTCAGTTCCAATTCATTAACATTTCAGCCGACAATTTCAACTACTATCAATGTAACGCAAGCTCATTCATTTAAATTTACTAATTTACGTTCGTTGTCACCAATCTAGAGCACACACACAATGTTTACAGTACACATACATCATACCTATCTGCGTAAATTTTTTACTGAACCCTTTTACCTACATTATCTAAATTGCTCGTGTTGCGTCGTTCCTACGTATCACGCGACGTGGTCAAAACTAAAATAGATAGAGCCGTATCTTAGTTGGAGGCCGACAAGAATAAATTCTGTTACTAATAATAGGTGAATGGCGTGTCTTCTGCCCGCCTAGTGCCTCTTCACTCCTCGCTTTGGTACTTGCTAGTGCCGGAGCACTCTTATCGTGTGCCACCATCGCCCGGCTGTCTGGAAAGTTTTAAATTTAGGATGGTTTTCGTTACATGTGTGGCTTATAAGTTTTCGTACGTCAATGAAAGTTTGATGCGACTTGGATTCCAATGTTATTTCATCCTCAGCTCCTGCAAATTACAAAGTAGTGGATTACTTTCCATGCTATTGGCCAATATTATTTTATCGTTAGGATATAATGCGATGCTAAACAATGCGTGTTAAATTAATAAAAACTAAAAGATTATACCTATTTATTGGCTGTTATTTCGTCTGCAGCCAACTGATATGGTTTCGCCATATCTCGTGTTTCATTGATGACAACCGGAGATAATTCTCAGTAATTAATGTCGACACAAATACTCGCAACGCAATAGGTACGTAATTAGCTCATTGGCGAAAATAAAAATTACAACGTGAACATTAATTTGAAACACTGGTTCATTTAACAAAAATGCTTGCAGGTGGTCCAATTAAAATGTTATAACCGTGCAAAAGTATTTTGCTGATATCAAGTATTATCTTCTATAAACATTTTTTTTTAATTTCCATTAAACATAACAAGTTACACGTATTTATATCGTGTACTTGTGTACTCACTGACGCAATGAATACCGTTTTTAATTTCCTTATGAATATGGACTCGATAAACTAGAAATTTAATAGATTGAGATAATACTCATATGTATGATCACGCACGTTCACGATACTGCGACATGTAGACAGTTCTACGAATTGAATTTACTGAAGACAATGCGTGACCTGCAACTCTTCATACAACTTTGTTAACTACAACACGTCAGCGATACCGTATCTTTATTTGAAACATGCTGCTACATCGAACATATTGATTACGCCAGCTCTGAAGGCAAATGTAGAACAACCTGTTTAAAATATAAATACGAAAACAGTTTTTGAATGTTATAAATTGTGCTATAGTATCGTTTAGATTTTGGAAAAGCCATTCTGCCTTTGGAAGTCAAGTATTTGGTCAACTCTCAGGTACAAATGTTATTATCACGCATTTATCGCAGCCTTGCTCGGCCGGACCGACTCGGAACCGGTTGCGCAAAGGTTGATCGACACAACACCAGTGTAAAGGGAACCGACACGCCTCCTATGTAGAAATATTTTACACACAAACAACGGTAATATACTACAGGCAGGCAGGTCTGAGTCCTCTGGTCATTTCTTCATATGACGGGCCGCTAACCAACACGCATATGCGTGCTGCCGGCTCGAGGCTCTAAGGAACCAACCAACATCACTTAAAACTTTTAACGAAAGCTTTTTAAATTGTGTGGGAAGGTTCCGAAGGTTGTCTGTTCAATTTCGAAGGGGTTTTAAGGATCGAGTGCGATGGCGGCCAAATAGCATTGAGTAACGCTCTTTTTTTTTTCTTTTAACGCTTTTACATTTTTTGCTGCCATTTCAGATAAGTTTAATTAATACAGATAAAGTCAGTGTACTCAAAAAATGTTCGATATTGCTCCGCCACCTCGGTAACCTTTTCAATTCTATGACGGAGTTTCGTAAAGGACTAGTGGATGTAAAAATTTAACTTAGGTGGTTTTGAGGATTATTTTTATACTTTAGCCTTGTTTTTGTTTGCACATTATGGTTTTAAATGTATGGAAAATTTTAAAACATTTGGCTTCTTCAGTTGAATTGTTATTATGCCTTAAGCTGTATAATTACTTTTGAGAATGATGGCATGCCTTGGTATTCTTTAAGAAACTAAAGACGAAAAAGAAAATACAAGAAAAAAATAAAAACACTTGACTTGCGTAAATTAAGTTCTAGTTACTCAACCTATTATTTAACGAATTCGTCCAGTCTTTGTCGATTTATCTCAGAATATAACTTTCGCAAAGTCATATTTATTCACGCTATGTTGCCGATAGCATTTGAACGCTCGCTAAATTATTTGTTCAACGAACTGTAACTGATACTCTACCATCAACCTCGCTTGTCATTGGTCTTACCGTGGATGACGCAGACAGGCGTAATGCCAACTTCTGACCGGGGAATAACAAGGCACCTCGTTAAAATTTTGACAAGATCGTCTAGCCCCCACCGAGATTGAGCCATCACTGCAATTGTCTCGACGGTAGCCAATCATGCTCTGTAACAATCGGTACCGATACTTGAATGTATTGTTCCAATGTTCGTTCAATTTCAAGGAGGTTATATCACTTGGTTTTCATTGGCGCTGGATCGAAGTGAACGGCGCACAAAAAGTGTGAATGTACGCAGAAGTAAGCTGACAATGGCTGTAAATGATAATGATGATATAACTTGATAACCTTTAGCAATATTTTCGGTTTTAAATACTTGTTTTGTTAAAGGCACACGTAATAAAGTCCCTGAAATAACTTGAAAGTTTAGTAGCGTCACTGTTGGTCACATCAGTTATAATTTCTTAACACTACAGTGTTTTAGTAGCTTGGCAATAAGGGTCAAATTCCTGTCTACTTGTTACCTACCAACCGATGACATGATGCCAACCATACCAGGAATCAAGTGAATACCAGTAGGTAGTCGTTAATTAACAGTATACTTAGTAATCTGGTTCCTGCTCCAAATGAGATCATGCAATATGACACGTGCGTCGCACATAGGTATTCGCGTCTGCATTTTAGTACTCAGTTATAGTATCTTATTTGGCTTCCCGGTCTATTTTCGATAGGTTGCCTCCGTGACTGCATGCACGTTTACCGAAATACTTACTAATGGAATTATCATTTCTACAGGATACGAAATCGCCTTTTCTTTTGTTTCGATTAAAATAATATTAAATTTTCTAATGATGAATGATGATGATGAATGATTTTGATCATATTTCCTGGTAGAAAAAGTCTTTTTATGTAGTTATATGTTAGGTGCGGAAAATTAATTCGAAAGTAGGCAACACTGGACATGCATGCTGCTAGCTAGAAATATGATATCGCGACATGCATCGCGCCTGCAGAATGCACACATACAACCAACTGGTTTTATTATGTTGTTTACTTGTGATTCCACATTATTATGTACCTACGTGTTTATGTACTTGATGTGTTGCGTAACGGCGTGAGGTAGGTCAAGAATATAAATGCAAATTATTATAGTTTCGAGCTACTTGAAGCGAAATTAATGCAGTAAATAACATGAGTCATTTTTGATGATTGAAATACTGCATTGACTGTGTATATTCGGGAATACCTGATTGTCGTGCCTAGTATTAATATTTAAAAAACAAAAAAAAAACATCGAGTAAGAATTTACTTGAACTTACATTTGAATAAATGTAAAAAAAAAATTAACAATAATTATAAATAGAGTTCTATATGTCTTCACTAATTGCCTCAGCATGTCATCAATAACCTCGGCCACCACTGAGTGACTTCACCAAAATAGAGCATGGAGATGTCACCGAGGTGTGAGTGGTCAATGGGAGGCTACGAGGCTTGCACGCGGCACTCCGGTGACTCAACCCATTGAGTGCCCAGAGGTAGCAGGTGTCCTTGTGACTAATAAACACCTTCAACGGAACACTACTGGCTCAAGTTTATAAAATGTCGCAGTGTTTTCGATTCGATCCGCTGATAAGTTGAGTACCTGGCTGCGTAATGCGTAATATAATCTTAGGCTTCAATTAACTCTTAACCATTTTCCCGTTATTTATTCTGAAGGCAACAATATTCTGATGATTTATGTTATTTATCAATATCCAAACGTCTAAACGCAGTTAAAGTAGTTTTAACTATCCAGTAAACAGCATTAAACGTAGTTTACGACTTAATTTGAAGCGCTTTATGTTTAGGTTTTGAAACGACCTTGCGTACCGACCATATTACTCAGGGAAATTCTAAAACTTACTCCAATAAAGGAATTATGCTGAGACCACTAAAAAGGCTCACCGAGCTAAAACGAAGAAAGTACTAACATAAATATATTTGTGGTGAAAATAAATGTAGTGAAGTTGTCCTTTCTCGGAATCGTCTTAGCTTTTTGAGATACATTCTTTAGATGTTTTTCCAGCTTTTTCACAACTTGAAAATAGAATTCTCGAAGGCGAAAGTTGTTTTGTCTGCAAACGTAAGGCCGATCAATATTTCAGGAATCGTTAACTTTAAACGAATAACAACATTATGAGATTATTTATGTTAAAGAAAATATAGGTTTGTATAATACTATCGTGTTTGGAGCTAGCCAGTGAAAAACAAATTGAAAATTTCTAGAATGTTTTTAGTGGAGTTAAAATGTTTAACCCTAGTTCGAGCTATTTGCGACCAGGTCGATAATAGTATTCCATGTGACGTTGGATTTAATCAATAGTCGTTTGTTGTGGCACACTGGCCTTGAGGGACTAATGTGCCTGATATGATAGTTCAAGGTCGAAATAGTGACGGACGAATTTACTAAACCCCTCGTTCCTTGTATTAGAAAATGCAAATCACTTTTACTGGTAAATTTTGTATAGTTATTGGCACATGCTGGTACTTGTACTAGGAATTCTCTTGTATAAGCTACAAGCCCTTTATCATCATTCATTTAAATAACCTTGACGCAAAATAGGGGTTATAAGTTTGTGACACCGTAGACCGTAGCTCCTAAACGACTGGACGGATTTTGATGGGGGTGTTTTTAAAATACGAAGTGATCGGGTTTGTTCTTAGGTATAATTATCGTCTAAGAGATTGTAACACAAGTATATTTTCAACCTTTTTTCCAAACATTATTCTTAACAACTTTAGTAGTACTTTTCACATGTTCTTTGTAGTCTCCTGCTCCCTCGATACTACACCAGACACATAAATTCTAATCTCAATAATGGCTTACTGTATTTGTTTGAACCCTTACAAAAGGAGATTACCATATTGTAGTAGGAATAATGTCGCTTGCTTGCGTGCCGTCCTGATACAAAACTCACCCATCATTTGGCACACCTTACGTAGGCGTAGTGCCAACAATATCATAAATGAAAACAGTGTTTTTTAATTTACCTTAAATTTTACATATCATGCAATTATGTTATTTCTATTCCGTTTATTTAATATGTAATGTGCATATTACTTTATCCAAAATTTAACAGCCTGTTATCTCATTCGGTGTTGCTAAATGCGAACAAATTAAATGCTTTGACATTTAGGTTTCTTTTTAGTGACTAAATTAGGATGAAATTGAGGATAGTGTACCTAGCCGTTTCGGCACTATTTTCAGGTCTTATTTGACCCCGTGTTGTCATTTGTAGTTGATTATTTTGTCTATCCATATGTAATAAAAATTTAGAGGCACTAAAATGACTTATAAATAACTTGAATTTAATGCCAACTAACTGCCAAAAAAATGCCAGTAACTAACAATTGTAATAAAGTTATAACTATCGGAGCAATTTAATCAATTAAATTACAGTTGCAAATTAATGGGAACACCAATCAGTACGCTTCTTTTAATCAGTTTGATAGGATCACGAACTGTATAAATAAATGTAATCAGTGTGTATCCAGGACGACTGGAATACATTAACAATCCCTTGCAGAGCTGGCAAGGCCGTATGCAATTATGCAGTAAGTGTATAATTGTTATAACGTCTATAGTTTTTAATTATTTGTTCTTTGTAGGTACCGATGACTGTAACCCACTTAAACGGTTGACTGAATATTTATCGTTGAGTTTTTTTACGTTTTTAGGTATTGTTCGACATTTTTAAAACGTTTTGAGGATTCCGTACCCAAAGGGTAAAACGGGACCCTATTACTAAGACTTCGTAGTCTGTCCGTCTGTCTGTCTCCAGGCTGTATCTCATAAACCGTGATAGCTAGAAAGCTGAAATTTTCACAAATGATGTATTTCCGTTGCCGCTATAATAACAACAAATACTAAAAACCACATAAAATGAATATTTAAGGGGGGCTCTCATACGACCGACGGTGGTACGGAACCCTTCGTGCGCGAGTCCGACGCGCATTTGGCCAGTTTTTATTTTAAGTAACAGTTCATATCATTGCCAATTCACATTTCTATTAGATCACTCTTCAAAACACAACAGACGAGTTATTATAAATTACAGTTCCATGTACCGCAATATAAAAAGCTATCTTATTTCGGTTTTAAACAAGAGTTTCGTTTGCAATGTGAAATGACATTTTCGAGATACACAAATGTAGCCAAATTTTCTCTAGTTTCATTTGTTCTAATTTAACTCAGCGATGACATGAATAGTAAGCTGAACTAACAAGCTAGCTTGAAATTTTGTGAAATTTGCTAAACAACCAACATATCACAGTTCAGATTAAAGTTTATGATGAAACATACCGTCTTATGTAATTCGTATAAGCAAAATAACAATAATCATTTGAATAACATCTAAATGCCAAATATGATTATTACCCGTATACAAAGAATCAATTATAAATTGAATTACAGATTGGTGACCTTTCCTAATTTGATACGCAATTATATTTTTTTGTTAGTATGCAAATATATTAATAATAAAACTTATTATGTAATTTGTGACACAATATACATTCTCAATGCAATCCACATTATTGGTGTACCTAAACAATTGGGTTTCGTTCTTTGTACGTAGTTTATCAAGCTTCGTTATCTTGCCATCATAAGCAATGAATACTAAATTCTATATATATATATCTCGTATATGGATATCATAATTATAATCAGATACGTCAATAAACATTTGTAAAAACGTGCACTTCGCATTGCGTCAAAGGTCAAACGAGTCAAAGGTCAATTGTATTTCAATGGTGCGCGTAACGCACAAAATATTAAGGCCATCATAATTTTATTATTTAAATCGTACTTATGACGTCATTCTATTATCATAGCGGTTAATAATCCATAGTGATCTTGTTAGGGAGTCTCACAGGGTGCAATAATGTTAACCGATGTCCATTAGCTTAATGGCTATTATGACCCGCATACAATTTAATATGCTATGCCATTGCTAACGTTTATCAATCTTATATAAAATATTATCATTAGGGTAGTACATCGTAATCGTAAATACTGGACATTTAAACGATAGACGTTGTTTGTTTAATATAAAGTGAAGTTGTTTCAGTTGATTCAATGAATCAAATTTTATGTACGTTTTAATTATTTCTGCTATAGACTCGATTTCTACTTTATCATCAGTAATAGTTAATGAAAAACTTGCATGGTTTATCATAGATGTTGGAATGTATGTGTGGATTTTGCAAACTAAGTGAAAAAAAATTTTGAACTTGTTATATCAGAACATTATTTGATATTTATTATTTTTAACAAGTACTGTTTATATCGACAAAATTTCTTAAATTTGATTTTCGTTTATGTAACCTACGACTTTCTCAGGTTTTAAATACCTACAGCTAATATATCCATTGTAAATTAAGTTTGTCTTTTCTACTTTTTAGAGTATTTCTCTGTTAGTCAGTTACTATAGTTAACTTTTGAAACTATACCCAGTAGGGTATTTACTAAGAGCTCCCAACATTTAGTATGTATCCAGTTGTCTTTATTGCTGGTCGGATCCTAATAGTCCCTTGTATCCAACTAAAACTTTAGGGACAGAAAGTCTTGTATAAACTGCTTTCTTAAATGTCTTATAGTGAAAGTTCTCTTAAATTTATAATACAATAAAAGAAAGTACAGAGTTCTGCAGTCGTTACAAATGCCCTTTTCTGACCCCGAAAAAATGGATGTAATAAATAAGAGTAAACTTCAAACAAAGTTTTCTAAGAAGTCTTAATTAGTTTGAGTACCTAATTATTTTGTTTATTTACATTTAGTTTTGTTTTTCCAGGTAATGAAGAGTCTTCAACGTGTATTTTGAAAAGAAACTGGGAATTTTATGAGAGGTAAATGTCAAAAAGACATCTTATTACTTATTGCTAACTATTGTTAGTGGCTTTATCACGCTGGACCGCTATTAATATGTACATAAAATATATAACATCTCTATAACAAATTCGTGTGGATATTAATTAACATTCACCATAAAAGTTACTTTCTAACTGCACTACTTACACAAATATTTATATACAAATGTATATATCGCTAACATGTTTTGTTTATCACATGATCTGACCACTGTGTGTAATTCAAACATAAAAAGTTTCCTTTTAAGCAAATAGTTCGCTTTAAAGCAGCCCAGACAGCTACAAATTGCTGTTTAGCTTCGGAGTTTTACTCCCACTACTGATTAGCAGTAGAAAGCTAGAAGTGTAGTGTATGAGGTTTTGTAAAACTATATTAAAATGCCTCATAGATTTGCACCTGTCCAAATGCGGGAATATACATAGCTTCATGCACAAAAAATCGTAGAACGAAATTATTTTTAGGCTTAGGCTGTGGCTTCTATTACGATTTATAAAGAATTTTTGTGTAAATATCTACCTATTTGTTTTGTATAAAGAGCAATAGCTTCTAAATTATTACATGATCACAGTATAAGTATGCACCAATTCACTTCTCTCTACCATTTTCGAAGAATGCAGACGTGTGACATTTCCTGGCGCCAGTCTTTATTGTTATCCAACATCAATGCAGAAATACTGATGAAATACTGCCTAGAAATTGTATCCTAACCGTGTTGAGTCACTTCTCATTGTAATTTCAATTAAAACCGAGTTTCCTTTTTTAGTCATCATCGTTCTCTCTACGTAAAATGTTACTACTATTGTTTTGTCTGGGTATTGTTCTAGTATCATTATGATCCGTAGTCTTAACTTGATATTATATTAAAGTGACTGCCTGACTGCCTGACGATTTGTTATACGTTCTCGTATACTAGAAAACTAATTGAGATGAAATTTTCGAATTGACTTTTTTAATCCTAAGAACAGACGGGTAAACAGTGTCCCATATCGTTGATTGATGGACTTTGTATGTATTCTGATAAACGTAGATTTATTGATTCTTACGTCTGAATAGAGTTCTTGTTAAACAGCATACATAACAGATATCGATTTAGTAATTAAAGCAATAAATTCTCATAAACAGTTCCATTAGATTTCTCAACAAGCCGTCGTTGTCGCGTTCGCTCAGCCCTCGTACTTGTCACCACATGTTTTGTTTCACAAACACCACTCTTTTGCTTTTCTTTCCCACCTCTTAAGGCTATTGTATGCTTTTTTTAATTAACCACCCAGCAACGTTGACAATGGCACGTTTTATATCCTTTCCACGTTCTTAATTACTTTGCTTCG
Organism: Autographa pulchrina; assembly: GCA_905475315.1. Lineage (NCBI taxonomy): Eukaryota > Metazoa > Arthropoda > Insecta > Lepidoptera > Noctuidae > Autographa > Autographa pulchrina. The sequence goes on from FR997775.1 coordinate 8,321,838, forward strand.
TAAGCACCTTCTTTTGCTAATAAATTGTTGTCTTGGTACTTTACTGAGACATAAATATAAATAATCAATCTATTTCAAATACAATTAATTAAATAAAGCTAAAAGTATACAGCGATTAATATTAGGTAGTCCGTTAAAATGTTTCACCTATCACTAAATTCTTTAATGGCCGACGCACGGCCACATACGCTATCTAACTTCATTTACAACACATAATCACATGAGTAGATAAACGGAACAGAGGCAAAGCTTCGAACAACCGCTCGAATCGGTTGCACGCACACAAGCGCGCGGGGCATGTGTGCGTGACCACTGGCCGCTTGTCACATACGCGGCGAGACTGGAAAAAACCAGTTTACGCTGGCACAGCCAGTGTTCAATCTAAGGGTCAGTCCGACGCACGCTGTTTGTTTTGTTAGTTGCAAGTTTAAGTTTTTATAAGTTTAGTTGTAAAAACGTGGTATTATATTAATAATAATGGTTGTTTATTGTACCGTGTGTATGAATAATAATAGAGAAAACAAAAATATATCATACTTTAACTATCCCAAGGAGTACAATTAGGTAAGTAAATATTTGGTTATTACTTTTTCAAGCAAGTACCTTTATTTTATTGTATGATCCTTTTTATAATAAGAAGAGAGTAATTTGTACAACACGGTAGGTATTTTTTATTAAAAAAAAAAACAAAAATTATAAAAAGAAAATTCTTAGAGTAAGTAATTTGTAAACTATTCTATCATACTATTATATATTCTATTATACTGAGTATTAATTTAAAAAACGTTTTCTTTGATTTGTCTTCACCTATTGTGACAACCCTAACAAAATAGGTAACAATTTTGCACGTTCTTAAGAAGCTTTGCCTCTGTTCCGTTTATCTACTCATGTGACATAATTACCGCTTAATTATGCTGTTGTGCTCCTTTATTATATTTTAATGGTTTACTGTATTCTATATATACTTACACTGTCTGGTTATTACACATTGTTGTTTTCCACGTATACATCAGCCACTTTAAAGAAATAATAAACGTGCTTTGGGATTATGAACCTTAATTCAATGTCTAATAGTTCAGTTTCCATCACATTCAAATTACTTTTAGGGCCTTTTCGGTCATATTTGTCATTCTAAAATGAACTTAAACACATGTTGTCAAAGTTGATAATTGCGTAATTAGTAATAACGTTTAATTCTCTTTCCATATTGGCTTTAGTATAGTACAAATTGATAACGTCCTTTTAGCTATATACTACTTCTCACAATTATTTACTAAAAATGATCTGTATTTGAGCAGCTATAAGGTTTATAATAGTTTGTCGGTTTAGATTGGTGTAACTGTCCATTGGCAGTCGTTCAAAGAGTTGTGAAAACAATGCTCGTCGCTATTCAGGTGGTCATTATAAGTTTATCGGTCTCATTTTGCCCGGGACTATAATATGGTGTTTTATATACCATTGTCCTTCCTTTTATAAACAATAAGTACTGTCGGATTATTGTTACAATTGCTTACAGAAGCTTAGTTGTAAAGCTTTACAAGCTTAGTAACTTTTTCATATTAAAAAGTGATTCAGCCAGAACCTTTTTAAGTTGGCATGCCTTAAGAGATGAAATCTTGTATTCCAAACTCATAAAAATTGAGATTGATTATCTATACTTCTTGCCAAGTAAAAACAGCACAACTCTGATCGCAAAGGGCTTATCCGTCCGTAAAACTAACGTTGATAAATCGATAGATGTAGTAATGAATGGTACGCGATTAGATTCACAGGCGTACTCTCAACGCAGCGAGATGTTGATAGATTACAGAGGCCCACTAACGAATCGCTGGCCATTTTATAATTACACTTTTGTTGTATTTCGAGTTAATCCGCTAACCAAAACAAAACCGACTGCCAAGGGTTCCCTTTGATCGATTACTATGCGTTCGTAATTAAACTTTTCTGTATTATTTTAAAACTAATATGAATGGTCTATTTCTGTTGATCCCCATGCTGAGATAATTACTTTTTATGAGTGACGTGAAATGTTATACAATTTCATATTTATATGGAACTTCTACGTGTCATTTTCTAACTGCTATTTTTTAAAGCCTCCTAACTTTTTATAGAGTGCTTAAGAAATATGGTCCGTTTATAGACATTTAACGATTACCTACTTCCTTACAAAGAGGGATGTAGGAATATGATATCTTGTTTTATATTGTCGTAAAAAAATTGCTAAGTGATTTCGTAATCGGTGCAAGAACATAAAGTAAAATTAAACTATTTGTGGAGTGAACACCATGTATCTAATGGAATATCAGAAATAAAGATTAAAATTTAATTTGACTGCTACAGGGTGGCATAATTATCGCCGTGATTTGAAATCTTAACCAGCTAATAATAAGTTGAAAAATATTATTTTGTTTTTGTAAATAACGATAATGATTATGTACGGGTCAGAGTACGGAGGGGCTCGTGGCTAAGGGTAAGCTGTACGGTTTGACCGATAATACAAGTTAAGCCGCGCTCGCCGCCGTTGGTCCGTGGATGGGTGACCATTTAAAACATACCGAGACCCCTCCGTGTTTCGGAAAGCACGTTAAACAGTAGGTCCCGGCTGTCATACATAGATCAGATGTCATACATAGAACCAGTCTTACTATGGGATACTGTGTTTCCCAGTAAAATGGGTTGTGGAGGTCAGATAGGCAGTCGCTCCATGTAAAATACGGTATTCAGCTGAATCCGGTAAGACTGGTGGCCCCCAACATAGTTGGGAAAAGGCTCAGGAGATGATTATGTACGGGTCAGATATTTCAGATCGTCATTTTACTAAGTTCTAGTACATCGATAAGGCAAATGTAAATCTAAACAGTTATGAACATTCTTGACTAAGTATCACCCTAATCACTCAGCATATAATAGCTACAGGGCCTATTTCATTAGGCTAAAACACTATTAATACTAGTTTTCATTAAACACGCATGACCTTATACGAAAACTTTAAGACATACCTTCACGAACTTAGCCAACTCAGTACATAGTGTACGTACTAGAGAATTGAACATTGCGCCGCATTGTTACCCAACTGTTTACCCAATATAATATTAGTTGGCCGGTAATTAATCAAAATAGACGTGGTTTCTGACACCCGTCCGTGGGTGTAGCACGTGTGGAAACTAAGGCCGCACACACACGGACTACTTCAAGCTGCGACAGGCATGGTGAACTGTAGACGTCTTTAGCCGCACATGGACTGTTTGAATTAGTTCGACTACAGGACAATCAACAGCTCACGCAGTCCGCGTACATTGATCATTGACTAACCACAACTTTCTGAAAGGTACCTAGGTCAATTAAGTCGGCTGTCAAATCAGACCAAAAGCCCAACAAGTACTAATAACCAATCAATGTTTGTGTTGATCAGCGTTTCGGAAACGTTGGGTAACAGCTCGAGTAGTTCGTGTATACGCAGCCTGACTGTTGTATAGTTTAATGACATCCAGTTATTAGTTTGGTAGTACTGAAAAATATTGACTTGGGCTAATCGATTTGAAAGTTCAAGGATATACGGTCGTTTTTATACATTATCTGTGGTAATAACGGTTAATGACGGAGAAGAATTTAGCTTTTTAGGGGTTTGTATTTTGTGCTTTGAAAACCAAATTACGATAGGCACGTATATATTGTAACTTAATTGCCTTCTTTTTTGTTGTCTGACTTTGATTTTAATTTGGTACAAAATAAATTAATGTATTATGTACTGTGCAAACTATGTATACATAGATAAACCAAATGGTTTACCTTTATCAATAAAATACTTTTTAAATAACATGTTAAAGATATAACCAAGACTGATGAATTATTCAAAGTCATGCGTATTATAGAATTGCAAAAATATTTACCTGAACCTAAATAACGTACGGCAGGCAGACGTAAAGAACTTTGCGATTAACCACGCCAACAGGAATAATTTATTCAAGTTCTTATTTTCCTGTTACCTGGCTGTTTTTTAACCTTGAAACCAATCTCATAAATTCTGTTGCGCAAATATTTTATTCCCTGTTAAGTTTATTTCTGTATAATTTTATTTATTTTGATACTGGCGTCTACTATACTAAAACACATCATAACACTAACATCGAAGTGACGACATGATATAGAAGTTAATTCCTTTATCACCTAAACAACTGCCCTGTGTAGCAGTGCCCTCTATTACAAACCACCGATACCATCGACCTCTCGCGTTGCATTATGGTGGTAATGTTTATGACCCAGCAAGGTAGTGCTTTAGGAGACCCACGCTATCTCAAAATCACACAAATTGCTTACGGAAATACTGGAGAGTGGGGCGTAATCGTTTTCAAGCTCTCAGTCTAAATGTTTGGAGATATACGTATGATGATATTGTATAGGGTTCATATCATTGGTATTATCTAGGTATGTCAAGACTTGTAGAGAAAAATATAGTATTTACGACTTCGGTTGCGCATGTGCATGTAAATTAGATTCGCGGATTGATACGCAGGATTTTGAATTTATAGCGGCTACAAATATGCTAGAGGTTTATATTTATTGCACCCAAAGCATTGTGCATTACTGATGATGATAACATGCGTTTTATACAATCATTTCTTGGAAAAAGTTCTATATAACAAAATCCTATGCTACTTTTTATACTAAGTAGGCTCTTAAAATAAAGACGTTCGTGTAAATAATATAATCGTATTTTAATCATAGCATCAGAATCTACTAAAAAATATACATAACTTTATAAACCTTTTTGTATTGTAATTTCGTGTACATTTGTACACCGACAAAATTCTACACTTTCGTGTGTCGTTAAAATTTTCCTTGTTTTATTTCATACTAGCTGTGCCCCGCGGTTTCACCCGCGTTAATACCTATATTCCGTTCCCGATGTCTTTAAAGTTACTTTGTTATACGGGGCGGAGACGTATCCAAAAAATTAAAGATTTTGAAAATCGGTCTTCCCGTTCTTGAGTTAGGTATGAATACTATTCATACCTAACTCAAGAACGGTGAACGGAAGTGTTAGTTACACTATTCATTGAATAGTGTAACTAACACCTCGCGGTTCCATACCTATCTCGTACTACCTCTTTAACCCCGTTACGTCATTAGTTCCTTTACTAATTTGTTAATAGTAAACTTACTATGGAATAATAAACATTAACAAACAACTTTTATTACCGAAAGGCTAAATTGCTATTATTATCAATTCGCTTATTATTATGGTGCCGTATTTTTTAAATAACTTACATTTTTAAACTTGTGATAGCTTTCGAATGGAATGTCCAAATTTAATAATTCAAAAAGTCATATAATGGTATTAAAGCAAACTTAAATATGAAGTTATTTATTTTGATAAGGATTAATTCCAAAGTATATTAAAGAGCTTTTTTAGCGGTGGCATTTATATAAATTTTTAAAAATGAAAAATACACTTATTGTGACATAACTATAGTAGTTAGACATATGCTGTCGCGATATTTTTTGTAGATAATTATATGTTCTACAAAGACGTAGTACTTTATTTTGTTCTATAATCAATAGTTTTCGCAGCGCACGCGATGTAAGAAAGTTTTTTGGTAATTTTTTCACACCTTGGGTTACATTATTGGAGTTTTAGTATGGATCCCTAACTTTTTTGAAAATTTAATATAGCCTATGTTCATCGGAGATAGTGTAGCTTCCCAACAGTGAAAGAATTTTTTAAATCGGTCAAGTAGTTTCGGAGCCTATTCATTTCAAACAAACAATCAAATCTTTCCTCTTTATAATATTAGTGTAGATGTCTTTTCTCGGGAATCTCCTCTCTCACTTTTTATTAGCTTTCATTTTGTAAAAATGTATAGTTTATTTTGTTATAAAATTCTCCGGTTTACAGCTCTGCAACGATTTTATTTTGTTCACGTCTGGCTTGACTGGTTCCCACTAAAGTTTTTTATAGTAATACTTTATTATTATTACAAGTGGTTATTTTTTAGTAAACTTACTTTATAGATATAGATTTTTGTTCTTAAAAATACTTCGTAACTCTGTTTACCAATAGCCAGAGTGTCACTTGCAGCAATCTCTATGCAATTTATGTTTAATTCAAGGAAATTGAAGTTTTCACACCGCAAACATTGTTAGCTCCGGAGAAAATTCTAAGAAACTAGGTATACAGTCGTTTCCTATTATTTGTATCATATCATATCATGAATAGTATTCATACCTAACTCAAGAACGGGAAGACCGATTTTCAAAATCTTTAAGTTACTAGTTATAACTACCTATTATTAGTAGCGAGTTTAATCAATTTCCTCACTTTATTCTAGTTATAAAGTCAGGAAGACACAAAGTAATTACGCTTGGATTCAATTTATTTAATCTAAATATTTTTAACATATTTAATTAATAGTAAATAGTAACGTTGTCGATGTACAATATTTCACACAAATATATTTTAATGAGAAAAACAAAATTATGTCCGGAAGCGTTACAAGCAGAATGAAATTGTGTGATCTTTTCAGATAAATTGCTTCTAAATAATTCTATATTAAAGATAATGATGCAGGTTCTTTTATTGTGTACTAGCTGCAGACTATACTTTTCTTATAGGTGACTATACTATACTCTACTAAAATATCAATGTGTCATTAAATAAATGAAAATTTCATGTATACAAGTCTCCCCTGCATTTCTCGGTGACATAAACGAGAATGCAGAGGAGAATAATTCATAAATGTTTAAAAGCTTTTGTTACAAACTTTTAAACATTTATGGAATAAATAACTTTGCTAATCCGCCTCTGTAATATCTCCCTCGATGCACACAGAAGTTAAAGCAATGAAATAGTTTAACAATATTTTTTTGTTATTATTTATTGTTTTAGATAACAAGATTTATCATATTGACTTTGCTATCAAAGCAAATAATTTTTTATCAATAAAAAGGAACATTTTTCTTTAACGAAATAAAATGTTTTCCTTATAATATGTTATATTATAAGTATGCACCTAATAAATACTTTTAATTGACGACGTGACGTTTAAAATTTATTGAACGTCGTCAAATAAATCTAATGACCGAAGTCTGTCTCTTCTTATATTACATAGTTAATGGAACAATTTAAATACAAATCAGTCATATTTTAACTAAGCTGTGGTCATGTTTCATTTATTAACTAAACAATAATGATGTTCAGCTAATTTTAACAATTGTATAAATATCCTAAGTAAAATTGTACATTCCTGCTTTTTAACTAATTATAATAATTGATGGTAAACATAAAATTTACTCCTACTAATAATGATTTACATGTTATATTATTAAATATAACATGAAAACAGTTCCTAGTACGCCAAAGCCCTCCAGCCGGCTTTTGACTGCGGGATGTAATATATATTACATCCTGGAATATATATTTCATCCCGCAGTTGCTGTTCACACTGAAAGATATATATATTGGAACAGTTCAGTTTCGATCACCACTGTGTCATCACGTTCTTTATCAAAACGGTTAAATTATAAAATGGATAATATGGAGATTGTTTTGCTTGATTCCTTCTATAGTTCATCAGACGACGACAATGCTGTATTCGATTTATATTTATCATTGTTAACAAGAAAAAAATATAATAAACGTCGATTCTGAAAGACTAAGAAAAGATTATGGCGAATTTCGGCTTTTTAATGAACTCGATGAAGCAAGCAAGCATCTTTAATTTCATTTATTTTATACTCTTCACTGTTAGTCGCCCATAAGCAAGGATATTTCCTAACGCTTTCTATAAAATGTTCCATAAGGTAAGGATTGCGTATTATAAACAAACAAAAACGAAAATTCAAAACACGAGGTCTACAGTCTGCACCGTTCCGTTCAAAGTGAGGGCGAGGCAGGGGGAGGTGCGGTGTCCGGGGACGTGAGGTAAAATATACAGCTCCTCTTTATCGCCCAGTCGTTCGAAAAAATATTTATAGTTTGGGATATAATATATATTATAGCTTAGTGTAAAGAGGTTGCTTAAATATCATGGTGAGCGATATTGAATTATATCTCGTGATGTAATATATATTACATTACATCCCGTAGTCAAAAGCCGGCTTCCCATTTAAGTATGACCGTCTATATTTATTCGCACTTTCATCTTGCTTTGAGTTTGTATTGCGAGATGTTTCCGCCATTTATCATCATCAATTCCCCTTACCATTTGGCTGGCGTTAATGGTACATTTGTATGCTGGAAATTTTAAGACTTTTCTTGCATAGTTTTATTAAAGTATACGGGATTAAGAGATCGTTTTAAGAGTATCAATATTAATATTCATAACTTTTTCGAATAAGATTTTTCTTTTGTAGGGTTTTGTACATTAAAGTTATAATTGTGGCATTTAGCTAGTGTCAGTGATCAATATTTAATATGAAAATGGTGCATCTGTACCCTTATGGACATTTTTTTATCATTTTTATATTGGTAGATTTAATTTACTGTTTAAGTCTTACTGTAACATGTCACGTTGAGCTATGAGCACGGATGATTTACAAAAATGAACCTTATTCGAACTTAAATAAAGGCGCTGTCAGGGTCAAAGTATCAGCAATTCAGCACCGATGTACGATCATGCTCTATCTGTAATATGAAGTTAATCATTCTTTTTGTGGTAATTACGAGCGACTCTGTTATGTGGCATGGTTCGGCTGACACAAATAAACATGTTTGCCCGTCCTCATTGCGTCCGAACTGAGCTAAACTACACAAACTGTAGTACGGGCCTATTAGACGTGCCGCTTTAATAGAACACGTGTTCTGATAAACATGAAGAAGTAGGTGGTAATGGTATATAAACAGCAGGAATTTTGTTTTTCGGTATTTGGATATCAGATTTTTGTTAATACGAATCCGATGCTGTATTTTTGCTATAATTTGAAGCATAAATATACGCACGAGCGATGCCGCAGACAACAGCTAGTTATTATACAAATACACTTTGATCCCAATTTTTTCTGTTGTGACTAGTTGTGAGACAAGGCTTGTTATAGATATGGTGTTGAAAATTACAAAAAACTCATCTAATTAAACAATTTTCGACGTATCCTCTTTTCGATTATTCGCTCCCAATTAAATATTTAGCGTTATATATGTAACGCATAAATATTTCACAGATGGATAAACAAGCCACCATTCAAAACTGATTAACGCTGCATCGTCGTGTTATCGTATGACTGAGGTTAACACATGTAGGTTACTAGTTAGACGCTATAAACAACGTTATAATTCATCAATATTGTTTTATTTAACAATTGAAGGCGACTTAACACAGAAAAAAACTTTAGAAACACTGATTTTGAGAACACAGTACACAGTCTAATGTACCAATGTATCAAATAGTAATATATTTCTTAAACCAATTCTGTTTCACATGACTTATTAAAAAGTAGTTTAAAACAGATTCAAAAGGCATTAAATCTTTTATTTTCGTTGAAACAGAAACTCGTTAATGTTAATATTCGTATCGGACGTGAGTGGAGCGGACACAATCAGTTCGAAGCATTATTTATTCATAGTTTAATAAAACCAACCATGTTTGCATTCTGCATTGTAAATTCCATCAATATGTAGTATATGTATAATATGTAGGTATACACAATACGTTTGGTCCACTTGTACATAAATATTTACGCGTTACTATTTGCAATATTCGTTATTATAAAATCTCTTTTTAACCTGAGACTAAAAAATGGAAACGGTAAAATAATAGTATAAAATATAAAACGGTGAAATAATTCAAGTCATACATACTTATCCCAGACATTAGTATGTTTTTCATACGAAGAATTTAAAACTCTGTTAGATACTGTACGAATTAGCTTTGGTTACCACCTTTCAAATAGATACTTTGTTTTGTCTGTTATATGTTATTTTTTATGCTTCTTAGACAGCACATATATTGTGGCGACAAATGTTTACCGCTACCTACTATATTACAATTTCTAACCCAAATATCTAGCTTGATCACTGTTTTGCAACACAGAAATTTAAATATAAAGAAGAACACTTTAATAAGCTTCGTAACAACCAGTCATAAATAAGTGTCTGATCTCCCGTGTACCTACTAATTAGTTCACACCTGCAACTCAACACGGATTGATCGGGACATCAGTACTTGTACCTCAGTATTGATCGTTGTTCGTCCAGCACATAACTCAATTGGCAGGCAATCTGGTGGCGCCGGTCCCCCCTCTAATTACATCGCATCAACTCCACAGCCAGATAAAATGCGTTTTCAGTTACGGAATCCAAATGGCCTTTTACGTAGAATGCTTCTACTTCTACTTGTGTGTTAAGGAAAGACGTTGGTTTCCATTTTATTGTTATCAACCGACTTCAAAATAAGGAGGAGGTTCTCAATTCGGCTGTATTTTTTTTTATGTTTGTTACTCGATTTCTCAAAGATTAGAAGACATAAGTTATCCATTGTCTAATGTTCCGTAGTCTGCATCATGTACATGGTAATATGGACAAGAATCTTCTTATCCATCGAAATAAAGATAAAAAACCGAGTCTGCTTTTTCATGAAATCTAGTATTTATCTTCAGAAAATGTGTATTTAATTTAAGTATATACTTGAGTTAAACAGTTAATAAATACTGTTACTTGTTAAAGTGGGTTATAAATTTTAGCATGACTAAATTATTTTATTGTTAAGATATCTTTGTCTTACAAGTTACATCAAATAACTTTGGTGCCAAGCCTAAGACAACAGAAACACGTGAAAGAAAAAAGAAAAACCAACATCACGCGATGCTAATGACTAATAAAGTAATTGCGCATTGTGATACAAAGTAAACTTAGTTTTCACTAACGGTTATAACTATTGTTTACGCTAATCTCGGCCTTTTTATCTGTTTTCAACGTTATTAACACGCAAAGTCAAACCTATCTAAACCAATGTCATATATCGATAAAATAAATATTATAGGTACACACCTTAAGGTGCGTCCAGATCTGGGAAATGCACACCTATATGGGGCGAGCAGACAGACCTTATGTCTCGAAATAGTAGGATAATAATAATAGCCTGTGAGTGAATCTGCAACTTCCCCATATAGAATAATAACCAGTATGGATCACGCTGCACGCAAATAGTTAATTGACTATTTAACACTTTAAATCTACGTTTTCCCATGGGGAAAAACGTTCAGAGCCTCCTATAAATCCACATACGAACATAATTTTATTAAATCCACTAAACCATGTATTAGACTAAACTCGCACAGTAGATGAAAACAGATTGAAGATGTATTAAATCAAATTTAAATTACACGGCTCACATATCCATCTGGCTGGTAAATGTTGTTAGTTCGCAATCCCGCTGCCGTAATGCAAAATGTTCCCGTAATTCCATTCCCGGGGTTGCGATTCATTACGCTTTAATATTTATCGCCCGTACCACGCTGAGACTCATTACTGAGGGAGGATAAAAAACTGCCACAGAGACCATTACTTTATTGTCAGTCCTATAACTATGTACTGGGAGTCTGTAATCTGTGAGTGTGAATATATTTATGTTTTTGAACCTTTAATAATTCATGGAAGCATTGTTTGGTTTTGATCGAATTTTGTAAGCTTCAAACGTTTTAATTACTCGTCAGTTCAGCTGTTTACTCATGCGAGTTCCGTAATAGACAACACATTCAGCTCGATTGAACCAATATCCATTTTATTAATCGACCTGACTCCCGATCCAAATATAAATGTAATAATCCCGACACGTAAGCATCGCTGGTCGTGCAGCATGAGTCAACCATGCGCTAGACGGGTTTAACTTTGTACCAGCAATGTGGGACGTTTCGAAAGTCGCTGGCGCCTGCCAAACTTTGATATGCGTTGCCAACGTCGTAATGCAGACGCACGGCCAGACCACTTTCACAACACGTTCCGTTTTAGTTCTTCATCGCTAGCTCTAGAAGTAGTACAATCACGCACTGCCTCATCGTCTTCCTACAGTTCTAATTGCTTCATATAGAACTTTGGTAAATTTATAAAGCCTTTGATTGAAGACCTGGAAACAGCTAAACTGTCACAAGAAACATGTAATAATGTTTAAATTGCAAAACATGCGATCGTTCAAATTCATTGCCGCAAGCTCAGCGGTTTCTACACAGTCAAGTTTTTGGTTCAGTGCCTGAAGTTTTTATCTATAATATCAATGTAGTAAAGAATTTATTGCATTATATTCTTTGTCCAATAAATGGGCCGATGAAATATCGTGACTGTTCTTGAACCGTACTGAATTCCAGCTTGCTCCAAAAAATTCCATAAAAAAATATTTATCGTTCATAAAGTAATAATACCGCAGTTTCCTAGTTCGATAGCTAAAGGCTGTGGAGGCTGCGGTCAGGCCGCGTCGGAGCGGTCACGTTTCGCTTCACACCGATCACGACCGGACCGACAACCGCCACTCTCGTGCCATCCGACGCTTCCATGACATTCTTACACTTGAATGAACTCTGAGAGACCTTCTTTCAAATCCAATACACGTCCGATATCAGAAATTCCATTCGTTTATATTATCGCTATAGATAAAATTATCGAAATAAAACACAATGTTTACTTTGTAAAACAAACTTGGCGAATCAAAGACAAATACTCTGATAACTGAACAAATATTTTTCAACACTTAAAACTGCTCTGTGACTAATACACACGAATTTTGCTGGAATACTTAAAAGTACGTAAAGCTGGGTAGGACGTATGACGCATTCGAGGGAGGTAAACAAGGCGTTTTATGATACTGCCGAGACATTGGTATTGCTACTGCGACCGACGGCTTTGCTCAAGACCAGCAAATGTTTGGTCTGCCCTCTAGCTTAAAGGACGAACCGCACTCGAAATTTATGTTTAAACTAAATAAACTTCCATACCTAAAAATATATGCTATGTATAGGTTTGGTTTGCCTTTCTACGTTATTCTCTTATAGAATTTATTCCTATTCACCATTGTATAAGTTAAAATTTCCATGCTCCCGAAAGCCATGACCTCCATTGCCTCAGTCGGTGCCTTATTTATTCACGAAACCTATCGTCACCAACGCGTTGTATGGAAAATTCCATCACGTTGTTTAAAACTGTATATTGAACTACTTAACCATTTTTTGCTAATACGCTCGCCAAACCTAGTGTTCAAAACACACGATAAGAATGAAACATTACATAAATGTGTTGTTTTATCAGAAGTACAGTCTCACGAATGAATGATGGCTTCCGATAAATATTGTTATGATTAAAGTCCTAACCACAGTTGGACGGGCGAATTTATCAATTATTGTGATATTAGTTGTTCTTTCTGTGGTTTTCGTGTGGGCTGTTTGTTGATTGCTATGTCCCTGTTTAGGTATTATGATTAGTGCTAGAAGCCTTATATAGTTAGAAAAGGTCATACATACAATGGAGGACTTTTATGAATAAAATGCTTTAAATTGATTTTGCTGTAAGTACTTAATCTTAATGATAATTTCAAAATAATTTGTATTGGATATCCATCAGATCTAAATTATCACTCAAGATTACTAAAAATAAAAATGATTTCAATTATTATGCGCAATTAGTAAATGTTATAAACAATTAATTACTGGCGCCTACTGGCGAAACTACGCAACCTAAATAAAAGAATCTCTAATTAAAAGAAAAATAGCTGAATTAATATCTAGATGGTGATTAAACTCGTTATAACAATAGATTTAAGTGCACCGGCAAATGGAACGGTAGAAACTCGGCTGGCGAGGTCGGGCCGGGCGGCGCAAGCGACGATAATGGACGCCTTTCTCACAGAGAAAAAAACTTGTTAGTGGTTGCAATGAATGTCGCAAGGGAACAGCCGCTATTGGAATTGGAAAACAAACTGACTATAACGGCAATCACGACAACTTGCTGCCACTCTACAAGGAATTTAAACTCTTGAAATATTGAAAACTATTCAGTCCGACCTTTAAAAGCTTATAAAAGTCATTTATTTACCGACGCCTCTTCAATTCAATTTAAAAACGAAATGGCTTTTTTATCAGTTCTGAATGTAAATCGTTGAAAACTTTGTTATCGTTTTTGTTCAGTAAAGCTAAATTGATGAGGTTTTTTTTAGCTTACCAAATTTAATAACAGTAGAATGTGAACATAGCTGTGTTATCCTTAGTCCCTGATACCAACCGCCCGCATGAGACTTATTGAACATTCTCGTCCACCCTCTACGTCGTATCTAAACAATTTGTTTAAACGACCGCGAGGTCACTGCCGATCGTAAACATAACTCTTAAACCTTCGGACGTTATCAAGGCTTCCACAAAGCCACAATTGACTACATTTTTTTATTATTCCTCAAAAAAATCAATATGCTCGACGGAACTTTGGTGTAACATTTGCCTTTTTTTGTCCTTTATGCGATAAAGCATCTTGTTAGGGATTGGCAATGCTTAAAAGACCCGATTTTTTTCGCCTTCATTTACAAATTGATCTAGAATTTTTACCCGCATCTTCAAAAAACCTGAATATTAACTTTATTTTGAATACCGTCGTTTTATAAAATGCCTTTAAAGGAGATCTCATCAGCTCTACGATTATTACAGTCACCATCTGCTGCGGATGACACTTTGTATGTAAAAGAGAATATGCGTGACTCAAACAAGGCTATGTAATTTGAACTCTAGCCAGCTCTTTGTTCAATAGAATAGGATTCCTAAATTCGCTAACTTTATATAGATTTCTCCCCGTACATAATATTACGTTGTCACAGAAATGTGCTCAAAGATATCTCTATAATATAGTCCATACAGTTGCGTAACAAGCACACTTGGAAGTGAATAAATTCAATCTTCAAATAATTGGTTATTGTCTCCACTTAGTTTGAGTGCGTCACACGTTCCGATAGACGAGGTGGCGTCGCTCTAGCTGACATGCTCGCAACGGTGTTGGCAACAAGGACAGGGGACAAATAAAGCAATATAGACAGCTGTATTTGGTGATTCAAGTATCTCGCCGGCGAATTATACGAGCGACTCCCGGCGACCCATAAACCTGCGGCCATAACTAGCAAGACCACTTTAAGGATGTATGCTCGTACTGCACAGTTGGACTTGCCGATTTATGGTTGTCACTGGCTGACTTCCAGAAATAGTAAAATGTATCACCCTCGTTTTCACTCACGCGTAAAGTACATTTGGCTTGAAACTAACTTCCTTGTTTAATTTTTAGAAATACGTAATTTTGTCTTACATCGGCTCGTTGGCTATGTCTTTTGGGAAGGGCACTCAAAAATTTTAATTTCCGAACTGACGTGCTTACCAACATTTGGGGTGTACCAGTCAGATAGCCTCAACTGCTTTGTCACGTAGTCGTTTACGCACAAATGTTGTCTAAAATTCAATTAGCGTCATGGTAATTAAACTCGGTATCGAGGTTGTCTCGCGGCTGCACACTCGATAGCTGTTCGGTATGAAGCGAATGCTTTGCGGAAATTCGCGACGCGTCGCACGCCTCCGCGTGATGTATTTACGATGTTATGCCTCGTGTAACGGTAAACTAGATGTAAATATATTCCAATTCCTATAAAATTATACCGTTCAACAAATAACTTAAGATCTATTAATAAAAAAAACGATACTAAATCTAGTTAAGAGATTAGTACGTGGGTTTTCCAGAAAAAGAAATATAAGGAAAGGTGATCAAATTGTCTTCCTACACAAGGCTTAGCTGTGGGAGCACTAAGTTATTGCTCCTAGCTCGAGCATTGTTGCAATAAATTCATATCCTGTATGTAAAATAAGTACATACTACATACGCATATGTTATTAACTACAGAATAATTAGTAGACAGACGCTATTATTCATGTGAGATATTCTAGTATTTGATCCCGACCACAAATGCCAGCTTAAAACTGCTTATCGTTTAAAGGTTTTGTACGATAACGTTCCTAACATCTTGCTTATCCTCGAGAAGTATGTAAACCTGTCAAGATAAAATTTACAATAATAATTATGCATAATAGATTATATGTAATAATGTTTAATAGAATAATTATAACATTATCTTGCATTGCACGGTTGCACCACATAATGTGGCCCGAAGTGTAGACTAGACATTGACATTAACAAAATTTTGCAATGATTACGTCATTCGACCAAAAGCACAACAATCTCCCGAAATGAGTGCCATGGCCAGTTTTATTAATATTTATTATAATAGCTCTTTTCGAAAGAAGCTCGAAACGTATTTAGCTGTTGACGTACACTGTTGAAGGTTCAGTCCACGCAGGAAATAATTCTCATTCCGTTTGCTACCAGATTTCCTACAAAAAGAATTTCGATTTAAAGTGCGAAACAACTTTAAACAAGGAAATTGACTACGACGGAGGCGGCCGTCTTGAAAAATGATTTCGTACAGACGGATACAAACATCAAACGAGGGGGAAAACCGATGGCTTATTGAAGGAAAACCTCCAATGAAAAGAAATAACATGTGGCTTTTATAGATACGCGATTACTGTTTTATCTGTTTGCTACGTCATACTGTAATTGTACATTTGTTGTATAAGTAATGAGCCGTCAAGCTTATAACAGCGTAGAATGGCTGTTTGGCTGTGACGTCATCGTGGTGTGGGCTTTCCTCGCGTGAATCATAGAGGGGGCGCCTGTCGCAGTGCCACGGCATCGGTACCACAGCTACGTGGTGTGTCTCCATACACCATTATTTATTTTAATGACACACAACCTAATCTCGTACTCATCTCGATAATTCTTAATCACACATGTGATGTTTCGATTATAAACCTATTACAACTGACTTAAATAATTTCCTGTATCTAAGACTGACTACTTAATTATCGTAACGACCGCTAAGAAAAACGTTACAAATGGAACTTGTTAATGAATCCTTAATGACAATTAATGACGATGATCAAATCTAATCACTTCGTTGAACCGGACAATCTTAGTGAACAAACAAATAAATTATAATGATTCTTATTAACATGTATAAAGTAATCACAGATATACTGACATCACAGTTCTTGCTTCCGTCTTTGTTCATGTATTCCTTGATTACATTATCTGCGGAAGTAGGCAGATCTTAAACATAAATAAATGGTTATAATATACTCGAAAAATAAAATATATTTCAGAAATATAAATGAAAATGTTCTGTGAGAATGTTTGGTGATATAGTTTTAAATACCTGCGAATAACTCCACGACTAAGCGGTCACTCGTGCCAATAGAAATAAACGTAATTGGAGTGCAGCTAATCGCCACATGACGATCAACCGAGTCATTATTAGACAAAGTAGTCGCGAAAAACTCGTCCAAGCCAGAATCAACTATACTGATAATGAAGTATTATGTATCAAGGTTTTTATATTGATATATGACTAATAAATTGTATCGGCCTTGCAATATGGCGCCTATTAATGAATCTTAACTGCCCACACGTTTATTGCTAAAGTGCATCAAGCCTCATTGAGTATTAAGTTTCAATATGCCATGACATCACTGTCTAAACCGTTTTGGTTTCCGAATTCAAAGTACGTGAGTCAGAGGGTACCGGAATGGTACAAAATGATTCCCTGTTTAAATATAAATCGAAGTTGGTTTGGGACGGGCACCCTTGTACGTGGCCGAGTCGTGACTAAGACACGGTACACGATACTTTAGAAATAAACTCAGTACGAAGGTAAATTTAGTACGTTCGGTAATTGAGCGCGTAATGTATTCTTAAGTATGTTATGCTGGAAAGGTGAGAGGCGTTGGGAAACGCGAATGGAAACACATAAATTAAGCGCAAGCTAAATTTGTTTTGACTGATTTATAGGAAGCTAAATGTGGTATTTAGTTTTTACTTTATCATGAAAATATAACGTACGCCAATAGATTGCTCTCTTTTAAAATGTAGGTACGCGATATCAAAGTTCAGAGTCCAGATATTCAATAACTTAAAATGCATCGAATACAAATAAACCTGATGTGTGCACAACGAATGAAACCAAACACTGTTCTTTGTGCCATTCAATTTGAAAAGTAATCAATTGAATCCAAGGATTTTGATGTTTCTCACAGCCACTGTATATTGTACTGTATTCATGATTTGTACGAAACTAAATAAAAAATAATAGCATACGTGATGCAATGTGACCTTGACATGCAACTTTAATGGTGATGATAAACTTATTCTAGATTGTACTATTTCAAGGTGTACGTTATGTGACCGTTTTTAGGGTTCCGTACCCAAAGGGTAAAACGGGACCCTATTACTAAGACTTCGCTGTCTGTCTGTCCGTCTGTCTGTCTCCAGGCTGTATCTCATAAACCGTGATAGCTAGAAAGCTGAAATTTTCACAAATGATGTATTTCCGTTGCCGCTATAACAACAAGTACTAAAAACCACATAAAATGAATATTTAAGGCTCTCATACCACGGTGGTACGGAACCCTTCGTGCGCGAGTCCGACTCGCACTTGGCCAGTTTTTCTTGTTTTGATATGGTTTTATAGCTTAATAAGTATGCGCACGCCTTTTATAGTGTTAAGCGAAGTTAAAATATAACAACTCTTTTCAGTGTTTGGTGTTGTGAATTATTTTACAGATCCTTATTCGATTGTAAGAATAACAGGCACAGGTTGAATGTTTGCTAACTAGTTCACTAGATTGTTTTGTTTTTTGTACAATTCATTATTTTTCCTTTTTTTTTTCTAGGTAAGCAGAACCGACAGTACTGTTCAGTAAGTTATTTAAGTTTATCTTTTGCGTTTGTAAGCAGTCAGCACCTATCTCCGACGTACTTAGCTTTTGAAGTCTTTACGTTAAAATTTCGCGTGAAAGGTGTTATTCTTTTAACTTCGGCTTATAATTATACATTTGTATTTAAACAAGCTATAGAGAACCTAAATCAGTGACTGTCACAGAAATGGGTCGTACCCTACAAAGCCTGTCAACAGCGTGCCTCGGACAGTGGACTGCCGGTGACAACACGACACAGGACCTGTTTTATTCCATTAATGTAACACACAACAATAATATATGTTCCAAGTAAACTGATATTATCCACGGTCGCAAAAATATATAAAATTTGGATCTTTGTAGAGTGTAGTGTTTGTCTTTATAATCTGAGAACCGCATATCTCTTGATAAGGCAGATTAGTTGATCATACTCGAAACAATATCAGACAAGGAAGATTCCTTTAGATATAGCTGATATTTTAAGCTACAGGTAAAGGTAACAGATTATGAAAATAAATTATTAAGATGAATAAACTTTTCATCAGTGCCAGTCGCAGGCGAATTGGCTCAACCCGACTTTAATCTTTAATAATAAACAAATAAGTTGGCTGATATCAAACGAACAGTATGTCTGTCAGTTCCATATTTACTCGGGTCTATTTTGAGTGTCTGACATTAGTGTTTCGTCACCCCGTAGGACGGTAGACTTAAACTGAATGAGTTTATATGCAAATGACGTTGCCATACATAATGCAGGCAAATGGCCCACCTTTATGAAGCTCTCACTGTCGCCTACCCACAATAAAGTTAAAGGATTATTTTACGCCTCTGTTTACTTCCAAATCGTTTCATTTGTCGGCACTCTAACAGAAATACACATACATACACAATATTTATTCTCATGAAATAAGAATAAGCTAAGTTAAAAGTATATGTACAACTATAAATTATGTGTTTTTTCAACGGTTTTGTCACGCCCTAAGGTAAAAATAGCCTTTACCATGTATACTTTACGTCAAGTTTGAAAAACATTTAAAAAGTTATACGTAATGATAAGTTATACATGTTATGATATGTACATGATTGACGTTGATGATATGTACTCGTGTACACACCTGCGACAAACAGTTAGCTGTATTAATGTTTCAAGATATCATTCTTACATATTCTATCATTAAATAGACTAGATATGTTTTCGGTGTCCCCTGCATGCAAAGTGTATCCTCGCTTATCATATAATTCCTGTTTTAATTACAACTATGCTTCTATTTCAATTAGTTTTACAAGAGCAGCTTAATAAAGAAAAACAAACTTCATATCCCTAGTAGAGTCAAAGTAAGATCAATCTGCTATACCAAAATAAACAGCGAAGTGATATAGTGTTGGAATTACTTCACTATTTCAGTATTTTCTCTAACAAATCCGTAGGAAATTGCTACAAAAACGAAAGCTGTTTAACCGTAAATCGTGCTTCAATCGAAGTACTAAGGTACGAAATCGCGTGGCACATTATGTAGTAGAGAAGGCAGTTGTTCGATACAGCCAGGTTTCTTATTTCCGTCAGGCGGTGGGCATTGCGTTATCTCAGCGAGGATTTGTCGCCGGTTCCTCCGCATCCGGCCCTCGGTGCTCAGGAACGAGGGGAATAAACAAAACACATCACCTCTTGTTCCCCTCGCGAAGATAGACAGATAACGTCTGCGGAGATGTTTGCTGATACGACAATTTATTTGCACGTACAAACTGTCTTTATGACTGTCTTTAACTAACAAGTAAATTAAACATAGTAACATGTTAAAAAATAAACAAAATACTGCAATATGTTGCGTAAAACACTATTTTTTTTTTTATAAAACGTTTATTTCGGTAACTAAAAGGCTTGGTTAATAGCTATTAAACCAATCCTTTTTAGTGATTAGATTACGCAAGATTTACTTCACGCAGCTGTTTTGTTTAGCCGTCTTAATTACCTTATAGTGCTCCGTTATGTAATGTTAAACTGTGTAGTTAGTATAGCCACCCCCGACCTTTGATAGTGACGTCAGAAGGGTGGATGGTACCTTCTTTTCACAATTAATAACTTAGGTTATAAATAATATCCTTTCAGCAGCGTATACTTTAATTTTGTGTACAGGCAACACGATATTGTTATGCCTGGACGGCCTTTTAGAATTTTAAGCGTTGCTAGTATCAATATATCAAAGGCTACGTGTAAAATTATAATATAATTTTGCTTAGTTATTTAAGTATTCCATATCATAAAAAAATGTAAAAAAAATACAAGTTTTACGTTTTAGTAATTTTTTAGTCCAGCTTTTTACAACGGATATCTACAACATTGCCATTACGAGATGCAGCATATAAGATCATACAAAGTTATGATGATGTATACAAAGATAGATAAAAAATCCTTATATAAAATTATACCTAAATTAAGATATAATAAACGTTTTTTTTTATGTAAATTCAAGCACTTTTAATTTGTATCTTAAATATATACTTTTGTATAATAAGTATATATCGCAGAAAATGTAGTCTTGTATGATAATCGCGGCACATCTAAAGCAGTTATGAGGTCAGGTGGAGTGAAGTCTTTCTAAACACGGCTTGACGAGGTGGATGCACTTCACGATCCTTGACACCTTTCGCATCAGCCTTCACTTCCCCGACATGAAATGTTGCACTTATATAAAATATGCCATGGTTCGCATGTTGTACACGACTTTTGGAATTATTATATCAAATGATTAGAGTTCTACATGGATATGCTGGCAAATTCTGTGTTAACTCAGTGGTTACTTGTAGGTTTCCAAGAATGAAAGCAATATAAATAAATGAATAAATGCGGATAACATCACATACAATGCTCTGAACCCAAAGTAAGTAGCTGAAGCACTTGTGTTATGGAATTCAGAAACAACGAAGGTACCACAAACACCCAGACCCGGGACAAAGTAGAAAAGTTGGTTTCTACATTGACCCGTCCGGGGATCGAACCCTGGACCTCAGAGAGACGAACCGGTTTCAAGGTGTCGACCTTGAAACCGGTGCGTACGCCACTCGACCACGGAGGTCGTCAAATATGTTATAGAAGTTATAACTTCGTCCAAAAAATATGTAATTTTCATTAATATACAAGTAGAAAGTATATACAATGGTTGTTCACTTATTTACAATCAATATTCAAAAATATCACTACGCGGATTAGCCATCAATTATTAACTATGATTTCGATCAGTCCTGCGATAATTACACGACGAATACAGTATTTACTGTCGAATTGATCAAGATTCCGAATCACGAAACTTAGATCGTAATCGTGACCTTTAGACCATCCCCATAGATACAATAGCGTAATTCATAAACATTTATCATCATTATAACAAAGAAATAAGGCTAAAAATATTAGATTTTTAATTTCTTCGTTATACAGTAATAAACTTAAAGAACTGAGCTGAGCTTTCAAATGTGAAAAATGTTAGGGTGCGTCCACATCTGACGAACGAGCATTACACGAGCAGCTCGAGAGCTGCTCGCGAGCCGTTCGCGAACCGCTCGTGGCCTGCTCGCGAGCCGCTTTGATTGATCATGTCATTAAATTTGTCTAAACATAAAAATAAATAAAAAATATTAATTAGGTAGGATAATAATTATTTTGTCATTCAAAAATCAATGTTAAGTTTTCGTTTTAAATTATATAATGTAACAACTCCCAAATTAACCTCGTAATGATCGCCATTTCAAATCATGTCTGAAATTACAATTGTTTCAAATTTACTGAACTTTTTATTTGTTTTAAACAACACCGTTCCGTTTTAAAGTGGCCCAATTTCAGCTTCACTTGGTTTAATTGTTTTATCTAAATTCATTTCGTTTATCTGCGCAATTAATTTAACCGCTACCGCTTTATCGTACCCATTTGTTTGCGTTTTTAGAGAATTGTTAGAGGTAGAGTTAAAACCTTCGATTTACATCTACTGCCTATTTCATTTGTTTACCAAATATAGATTGACCACGAAACGTGATCAAAACAATATAACATACACTTGTATCGATCACGTATAACGCCCACACTAGTCTCAAAGCCTCTTTCTATGACTAACTAATGAATTTTCATAGCGTAGGAACCGGTCCCGAAGTAGACGTACCCAATTATCATCCCGCTCTATTCATAATATGTGCCGCAGCCGTGGGCGACTCTCGAGACCGACGGATCTAGCCCACGTAGGCCACGTACTCAGGCTTGAGCACCCATCCGGATGCGTCCTAGTTCATCTATATGAAGGACGTGTGGACTTTTCAAAACCTTGACTTGCCATTGATGAAACTTTGAATAGTTTTCTCTCTAGTGGAAAGATGAAACTTTTCACTTTGCTACCGAAGTTCTAGCTAATTAGGTCGCATGCAAAAATAATGTAGAGCACTCTGAGATGTTTTAACGCGAATTTTATATTTGTAATAAGATCTACATAGTAAACAAAATCAAAATATATGCAGGCTATACCAACTAGTATCACACTAACTGCGTTTTGATCTAACTTAAACCACCACGTTTAGCTTATGTATCTTGAAACCTACTTTCCGATCTCGTTTCATATCTAGCATAAAATTATTAAAAAGTTCTGACTCCTCGATCTCTATAAAGGTCGCCTTCCAATTTAATAAGCGCTTGAATATCAGAATTTCTACTCTGAATAGCGACCACGTAACCTTTGCAGCCACCCACGCTGTGGAACTGGTATTCTAAGTTAGATAAATGGTTGATAAAACATTTTCGTAAGCTTTTGAAATATATACTTTAAAGTTTAATGAAAAAATCTGCCTTTTGTTTAATAAAAGCTGTCCTTTTATGGATTTCCTATGATTTACGCCGTGTAAATTGACAAGCAAAAAAACCATGTTACTTTCCATTACCAGCATGAAACTTCTGATCATACTTTATCTTTTGTTCAATTTCACAAGTCGTTAGATCGTCACGGAGTAAAATTTCGATAGAACCATATATTGTGACGCAATTACATAGTGCAGATTGCGTCTAGTTTGCGAACTCACGTATTGTCCTAGCTGCCATGTTCGTACGTGTTATCTAACGTTACGTTTCAAAAAAACTTCTTAGTATTACATCAGTGGTATCGCAATTCATTGTTCGGCTCGATAAAAACCCTACACCGTAAAATGTGGGGTTCCAGCTAGACATCTAGATACAATCGTGGTACTATCTTTAGATATGTTCTAATAATCTCTAATTTATGTTTGTAATGCAGTATTATTTACTTATCTACACGCGGTATGTATATGATTGCTAATTACTGTAGAATATTTTACTTGATCGACTAGTGAATCACTGATTTTAATCTAATTCGTAGTTAGTGTTGTGTTGTGTGATTAGCATTTTAAATATTAAATATATATGTATGGAAATATTTCGTGTATATCCAATTACTTTTAAATTGGAATTCTTACTCTGGAAAGAGCTCAGCGAAAGAGCAAATTAGCACTGCACTTGCACCATGTGAATAAAAAATTACAAATCTCGTAACCTCTTCTCATAAGGTTTTTTAAATACCAGAGTATATTTTCCGAAATATTCCATCATGATTTGTTTTGTTTTTATTTATACCTTCCACAGTCATTAGACCATATAACCTACCTTTAATTTTCCCTGTATTTAGAATTTGATGTAGAACACGGTAAAAATGATGTAGTTGTAGCCACAGTAGCGCTTGGATGCATTCCTAATGCGTCGTTACTAGCTGGGTGCAGTGGCGATCGCTGCATCCAGATTCCAAGACGCTACAACAAAACTGAAAGTCGTCATCGTGCATCAGTGCGTGCAAGACTATGCATCTCCGATTTTCAGGACACACGTTATTGCATGCACATTACTTCAGTACTTTTTGCTTTGAATATATTTCTATGAAAGTGCGATGTATTTGTAATTAATGAGTTGATTTTTATTACCCGTTTGCTAATGCTTTGGTTTGTAGTAGATTTTTTAATGTATATTAGTTTTTGTGTGCCTGTAGTTTTCACTGTAGCTATGTAGATTGTACTTATAGACACATTTTATAACTGTGTGTATTAGTTACCTACTAATATATTTTTTTACTTTTATTGAACAGGCCACTAAACCAGATATAAATTAAAGGAACCCAAGCCTAATATATTTCAGTAGTTCTAAAGTTACCTGACAATTACATATCTGCATTTTCATCAAAATATTTTGAGTAAAAATACTGCATTGTCCTGCGCGAACGATGCAACGGTGACGACAATTATAAAGAAATGATGACTTGGCTCACTGACTCACCTTATAGCGTAATTGCTAACAATCGCATAAGTTTAATTTATTTATGCCCAGCATTGCTACATCTGAACTCTGCCAGATGTTCAAAATTGCTACGTGGTAGCGTACAAAGTTAAATTACTTTGAATTCCAATGAGCTTTTCCAACTGTTTGTCATAGTCATACGGTACAGTAAACCGCACAACACAGGCAACTCTTTCTCATTACAAACACCTTTATTGCAATGCTGTAAGGTTGGTTTTTGTCATTCTTAAGCGTTGGCTTACTACCGACTTTTCTTCAGAGGTATCACTTTGTTTCTTTTTCTCGTGAAACCCCTGATACTGTTTCAGTTTCCTGAAGCTATTCTTAAGCTTGTTTCTCTAAGCCAGAATTGGGACGAACATCTGCAGACCATGTTTTGGTGAACATCCTGTAACATGTTCGACTGAATCATGAGGAAAATATCATGTTTAATTTGAATTCTTCAGTACTATATACGAGTATGTATACAAAAAATGTGTTCCAGTAGGTTGATTTTTAAGAGACCTTGACTACAGCCGAATATTCTCATTTTAATTCACGCCATGTTTGATAATTTGTTTATTACATGGGAGTATATCTTCACACCATCCGTCCGCATGAGTGAAACAAAATTACTTTTGATATTGGATAAACCCTTGAGACCTTCATACTTGATGGAACCACTAGGCCTGTTCCATACTGATAGGGAAACCGCTCTGTCATGGGCAATGGCGCGAAATATGATTGATACACCCTCAGATGGTATTACCCTCATGTATCATAGCGTAGGAGTGACAATTTTGGGTATCTCCTGTCTAGATCAAGGTTTATAAGGGTTATTGAGCGTCTGGATATAGGGAAGTGGTATGGCTTGGCTAGTGTTTGCAGTACTTATACCTCATGCTAGTATCAAAATATATAGTGATATCTATAGTACGAGGCGATCTTAATATCGGGATTGAAGTCACGTAATTTTACATGTGTATAAGGCTTTGCAAACTTAAATACTTCAGTTCAGAATCTTGTATGATGTTTAGAATATAAAAGTATATTATGTTCAACACTATTTTCTTTGTCTACGTATCTTCGTAGATGTAAAATTGTCTTAAATTCAAATAAGTTATACCTACAGGAAAATCGAACGATAACATCAACAGCGCGATACATATTTAAATCGTCTTTATAATCAACATTGTCAATATTATTCAGTCCGCCACGAAAACATATTTCGTAATGTTTAATGCAATTTCCGATATTCTTATGGTAATTTGGCTTATGTCTCGCCGTTTGCCATGAACTCTTTCCACGTGTAAACTGTTTCGTGTGCTTGTGACGTCAGTACCTTCCCGTCTCACCTTAGACCAACGCAACTATGGGATATACAGACATACCTACTGCTTGTTACCTCATATTATTTGTGGCAAGAAATAGGTTTATTAAGTCCCAATTTGTGACGATTGAAGACATTTGTTTACTTGTAATTGAATAAGAGATGATTATACTAATCAAAGAATTATTGTTGCTATAGAAATATGGTTGGTCTAATTATGGAAATAAATAAATTTCAGACTAAACAAATAGGTAGTACTTACGGACTTAAAACTATTATTTGTGGTTGTTCCTTAAATTCGTGAGTCGGCACAAAAGACCACACATTCGATACTGCACCTGCAAACAATCGGCTCATCAATTTGTCATTAGCCTTTAGGTTTGCTATAAAGGTACAGGCGTTTGAAGATAATCGACGCTTTTTGTTGCTAAATAATCCAATGTGAGAGCGATGAACATACATTCTTGGCATTGTATTTCTTATCCCATTGGCGGTTAGTAACAGAAAATTCTTCTGATCTGAAGAGTTATTTAAAATAAATTACTATAAAACCTTCAAAGATAACAAGATTACTTTATTCGAAATAACGAACTGTTGTATAACTTTTACTACTGCGAAAGATATTACATAAGTTGCGGTTACAATTTACACGACGACAATCAAATCATTATCGACTTACATAAGGGCGAAATAAAATGGTTTTCATTCGTTTACCTTACAAATAACATTTAACTTTATATTTTTACAATGGCTCAGCATAACCAGGATGTACTTTCTCTTTTACAAATGTATAGAACGATAGTGCGTACAGTAATAAGCTAATTAGTTACGAGTCAACGCAACCCTAATTAGCATAGGTCGGTCGTTTACGCCCAGTAGCCGTTTCATCACGGTTTTACGTTAGTACCATGTTCATTCACTGCGCAACGGATCTCTTTGACAAAGACATTTCTCGGAAATTGATTCCGAGTATTACCTTTCAAATATAACTTTAATTAAGGTTAAAATTATAAAGATTCATTTAATAATATGCTTTGTTATTATGTAGTAAGAACTGATGTACTGAGCGCTGGAACCTGCGGCAGTAATGCTGCTTGTGAATCAGCGTTATATCAAAATTGGAGGAAAATTTCTAAAATCCCTTAATTTGTTTTAACCTTTTATCTATAAATGTTCAATGTGTTGCTTCGTGTATACCCTTTGTTTTAATATACACTTTGTTATGTACGTATATATATGATGTTTTCAACTTAAAATTGGTACGATATTGATAAGACTGGATCAGAGCAATAAAACGGCAACACTCGTACAACAAAGCATATGTCCTTCACGGGTCGTTACCATCCAATGTATTTGATTGTGATACGAACTTCTGACGCATTTGATAACAAACAAACATAAAAATCGTTGTCTTAGTTTCTTGAAAGATAATTACTATTTCTTATAAACTCCAAAGTATAGCCGGATTAAAACAAAAACACAAGTTTCAATACTTCAATCTAATATAACAACAAACACTTACAATTATACTAAAATAAATCGTATGTAAATAAATAAAACTAACACGCAATAAAAAAAATCATCGTCATCCCTGTCAATGGCGGGAAACGTGCCCAGAAGGCTGGCAGCATTGCCACGTTGAATGGCTATAGTTTCTTCATATTTTACAAGGATATCCTTATGTCCGACCATTTCAGCTCAAAAGTATTAGAAATTTTAAAATCCTAGATGTTTGCCATCCAGTAGGAACAGGTGCTATTGAACGAAGCAACTTTGATCTAACCGCTGCAATATAAATTTTAAGCTTAGACTTGCAGTCGGATTTATGACCTGACTGTGAAGGCTGCCAAGTAAAATGGAAATAATTCTCACTAGAACTAAGTGCAGTGAAGGAATATAAAAACAGAAGAAGGAATCCTGGTTGCACATAAATGACAACACTTTAAAATCGTCAGTACCCTTATTATGAAGCAATAAGGTTCATATTTGCAATTTGTTGTCATCACTTACGTCTGGTCTGAAAATTCAACTTTATTTAACGCACATTTCGAAGCAGGACAGGGCCTCAATTAAACTTATAATTACGTCCCAATACAGTTAACTGCTATTGTTAAATCAAGTGGTTCTCCACACAGCGCACGCGCAGCAATAACTAATCGTAATTGTATCCGCCTCTCATTTATTAAAACGTGACTCGGTTCGTGCGCAGGAGTCTTGAAACTACAGCTGATTGACGCGAAGTCTCATCTCTCATCATTAGTGAGGAATTTATTACTATTACTAGGTACAATTGACAACAGGTTATCATAATTAACTTTTTCAATACATTACACGTTTACTACTAGGGTATATAATATATATCTTTCATTCTACTTACAAATGAAATGGATTGCATGCGAAACTTTTGATGTTGATAAAATACCCAGTCTTTGCAACTGATTCTAAAATTTACCGTCAGTGTATAAATGTTTACTGGGTGTTCATGAGTGGTAACTATGTGGACACAAATGAAAAAAATAATAATTAAATCGAGATGCATAATTATACATCGGTACTTGATTATTTATTTATTAATTTTCCTTTATATTTTTTATTATTAAAACATTCAGACAGAACTTCCTGTCTTACTGTAATTACAACGAATACATCAATATTATTTAAACTAAATTTCTTAGAGAACACTGTTATATCAATGCGTCGCGTGCGCAAACTACATTTCGGTCGATTTCGGTCCATGATCTTAGTCCATAATGGAAAAAAAATCAGCCATTTATCGATTCTTCCGTGCGCATGCGACTACCTTAATCGTAATGGTCACACAATCTACATAACAGTCATACTGATCCGGAAGGAAATTATGTAAGATTTTAATGTACCACGCATATCACGTACATTTTATATAAGTAAATCGTTATTGTATATGTGGTAGGGTTGACTACCAAAACTAAAAAAAAATTAAGGTATAAATAAACTATTATTAGTTTAAAACAGCACTATGCTCCTTTTACACAAAGCTGATAATACACTTTTATAGGTCTTGCGTTACACTTAAATTATTTTTACAATTAAAACGTGCAAATTGATGTTTACTTGCAACTTAGAATAAGTTTACTAGAATCAAAAGTCGCTATTTAACAATTGACAGCCCTACTTCAGGGTTACCGACCTGTCTCTATTCTTGCATTGTTTTATTCAACTACTAGCTGTGCCTGCGACTTCGTTCGCGTGGATGACGAAACTTATCAATGAGTTTTTAACCGCAAAATTAAGTTTGTTTTTTATTGTTTATACTTTTCCGGGATAAAAACTACCCAGTGTGGTTCCCAGGATAACAAAGAATAATTATACCAAGTTTCATCGTAATCGAACCGGTAGTTTTTCCGTGATACCTGAACAAACAGACAGACAGACAGACAAAAATTTTTTTTTTCACACTTTTATGTTCGGTGTCGGTCTAGTAACACCCCCCGCCATTTATTGTTTTGATATTTTCTATGTACAGAATTTTCACTTTTACAGATTTATTATAAGTGTAGATTATTCCTTGGCTTAAAAAAACGCCTTTACCAGCTATTTGTCTACAGGCTAATGAATGTGTCCTTAACAATGTTCTATACCTTCGACCGGTAGCTCGCTAATTATGTTAGCTAGTTCTATCGATCGCATATTTGCATGCACACCTTTCAAACGTATTAATTTTCAAATCTTTATCAACTATGTCCAGGAGTTATGAATTGAATAGACGCTAAATTAAGCCCTTTACCCAACTGCAGCGTAATAAGACTATGGACGATAATGATGAATGTAGTAAACATTGCAATACTTTTGAAATCGATCAGATTGAACAAGATAACTTAAATATCTGATACCTAGTGGTAAAGGCGCAATTTCACGTTAATGATCATGTCTAATCTTAAGTATTTCCTGTCATGCTTTATCAAGTTAATAGCTTGGATCCTGTATTCATAATTATACCTAGATATTACCAATTTTTATTTCTATATACTTTAGAGTTGGTATATGAAATAATTATAGTCTGAATGAGAATATTCATTGTAAGTGAATATGGAAAAATTAAGAATATAGTCTGTGGTGGCCTAGCGGTTCAATGAACGGATTTGTATGCACAAGGTTGCAGGTTCCAACCCAGGCAAGTACCAATGTGGCTTTTTTCAAAGTTATATGTACTTTCTTAATTATTCTAAGACACTTCTGACAAACGGTGAAGGAAAACATCGTGAGGAAACCTGGATTCCAAAATTTGGGATCTGAAATCCCCAATCCGCAGAGAGCAAGCGTGGTGATCAATGCTCGTGCCTTCTCTATATGGGAAGAGGCCTGTGCCCAGCAGTGGGACGTTTATAGGCTGGATTATTATTATTTATTATAAGAATATGTCAAAATAAGCTTTTCATCCTCAATTTGCATTTAATAAATTAAATAAAAAAACATTTCCGTGCGAAGTAAATCTATCTAAAACGTCTTAAGATAATATTAGCCATTTATTAAATGAACTCCAGCTTATAAAAGTCTGATAGAAAATGGTGGTCGGCTCGGATAAGGCCAGCTATCTAGCTCGATGTCGTACGGACTGGTTTGGAACCGGACCACGTTGCGTTAAACCAAGGTTCACCAGATGTCATAGATACACGTCAATTGATTCTAATTTAAACCTTAAGGCTACACGATTAGCGACTATTTTATGGATGGTATTTAAAAGTACTTCAATTTATTCCCATTTCATTTACCTAATTTTGTCTGTGTTCCACCAAATATACTGAATGTGCACCAAAATATGTTCATTAAAATATGTCATAACGAGCATCTATTTAACAACTGTTGCAAATTTGTAAAAATAGTAATACACCTAATTTAAAAAACAAGCATTTATTTTTTTAGTTTTACTTCAGATAATGCACTGCAAAATGTATTTGAATCAAACACCAATTAATGTCCAATGTAGCTTTATTAATAAAAAATGAACACATTATAAAATGTAATGCTTACTAAAAATGTTTTTTTAATACTAATCAGTACGAACCATAATAATTCAAAATGTGAAACAAAGTCTTTACTCCTACAATGTTCACATTATCGGTCCACTCAATCTCTGCAGTACTTCTTTAAATTATTGCACCAATAAAGCGCACTTTGCCTTTGTAGGACGCCCACGTTTGCTTGCATGCATGCAGCATGCAGCATGCAAGCAAGCATGCAGCATGCAAGCAAGCAAGCAGCATGCAAGCCAGCATGCAGCATGCAACATGCAGCAGGCATGGTTTCTGTCACGGCTCCGGCGCTGCAGGGTTCCGGCGGCCCCACGCGAGCTTATCGTCGCAGATGGTTTTACGCTCACCACCGCAGCTTCGGCTTGCTGGCCGGCAAAGCCGGCCAGCCTCAGCCGCGGCGGCGAGTGTTAAGACCACCTGCTCCTCAGCCCGCGGGCCGCCTCACCCCTCCGCGCCTACGCGACTCTAAATTACACTCTAGGGTAGGGCAGAAAAGACTACGTGGAGTCGGTTTTGCAGCGATTCGTTTCTTTCACTAACTCAAATTTGTTTCCGTTATTTCTATTATGCTAATAGTGATTAGGCCTAGTAACATTATGCGAATTAAATTTATGCCAAAACAAATTAGCCTTCAACATAATTATGCCAAAATAAACTGTATGCTAAAAAAAAATATAGGAAAGTATTATTATGGCAAAACAAATTATGCCAAAATCGTTATGCCAAAGTATATTAGGACAAAGAATATTATGCAAAAAGAAGGAGTCCCGTTACATTGACCCTTTACCCAGTCACTATTTTGGGCACCGTCTCCGTCGCACAACAGAGAGCAATAGGCAGGCATATGCGCGTCACAAGCGCGCCAAAACCATTTTCAGTAAAATAAACATAAGTCTTAGAAGTAATGTTTTACGAAATGCATTATTTGTTCTTCAATTATAATTATTTCAGTAACATAAAAGTTGTACAAAACCGTTTTAAATGGGTATACGGTACTAGGATGCATACTAAATATTTTGTGTAACAGTCAGGAATATTTGGTGCACGATCAGTATTTTTCGAGAAAGAATAAAATAGTTATTGTTACAATAGAATATTTGCAGCGCACTACAATAAAAAAGTGTTATATCTTGGTGTTAATTTGGAATTTGTTTGATGTAACATATTTTGTTGGCCGAGTAGTTTAATTATAGTAAAACAATTAAACGGGTTTAAGATCAATATTTTAGAAATGCATACATAGATGTACCTTTAGATTTTTGGTGAACACAAAAATATTATCCCTATTTTATCGTTAGCAAACCCGAATGCAGATCATCTGGTGATTAGTCGTCAATTCCCTAAACACCTGCATCTATAAATTGGTCGCTATTAACTCGCCTATCTTTTATTTTAAAATAAACTAAATTCTGCTACTAAATAAATTTGATTATTTTTTATTAGTTGAGTAACTGGTGCCATTGGCGGTGTTAGCTCCTTGACTGAAAATAACCGATTACTGAATGGTAGTATTGAGTTTTGAGTCTACATTAAGTTGCCTCGAAATTGGAACAGTATCAAGCCTCACTGTAATTTGCCCTTCATATGTAAATTGAAATAATACAATTTTGTTATTACAATGCCTATCTACACATTTTTTATTCAGTTAGCGTTTCAAATAAGTCGATTCTTAACGGTAGCATTCGGTAGCAAAGCACACTTGTGTACTCAATTGAGAGTATTTAGGACAGTCGTATATCAAACAAGTTTGGAAGCAAGTTGCTATACACACTTCATACATTATATTAGTACAAACGCTAACCAATTTAGCAATATATTGTTTAAATAACAAACTACTTGTGTTACATAAAGAAGATGTAACCCGATTAAGTAAAGTGGGTCAGAACTTAATTATAGCTGTGAAAATGTAGTTTATTGTGTAGGTATAGAACTGAAAAACTGAAAAAAATATCTAGTTACTAATTCTGTAACATGATGTACCAGTTATTCTCAAAATAACAAGAATAAACACGACTAGGAAATGAAATATTTAGGATATTATAGAATAAATAAAAGTTTTATTGATTTATTTTAATTCTGGAAAAGCATATACGGACTAGCCCATTTTATATCTTAATTGCTCCTATAAAAAAAGTGAATGCGTCAAATACGAATGACTCCTTGAAATTAAGTCTGTAGGTATTGGATTTCAAGCCTGTGTTAAATAAAAACGCCCAAATAGGTACAGCTTTAGTATATCCATAAAAGCAAACAAGCATTTAATACAAGGTGATATACTAGCGAAATCTAATGGCTGGCTGCTAGCCATATTTCTATAACTTTAGCGTAAAAAATAAAACTATTTATCAACTACAAAAATAAATAGAGCGCTCATAAAAGATAACTACATATTTACAGCTATAAATTCTGAATATGTATGTACAAACATTTTTGCCGTACCAAGTCAAGTAAGAAAGTAATTTCACCTTAAATTTATTCTACATCGGCACAGCATTTATTAAAAGTCACGTTTTCCACACTTAAATGAACATATAATTATATTGAAGCATTAATTTGACGAACATGTTAGAATATTAACACCCGACATAATTATTCTTTAAGTGCAAGGTATAAACTTAAGCGATTTATTAATTTACGCATTCTTTAATCATTAACTTACACTGAGTACTAAGTGAACTTGAAAACTTATTAATATAACGAGGTTTGAAAATTAGATCTAATGGCGGGAGGGTATTTAAATAAAACAGCTGTTTCACAAATAATATTTAATTAGAGCATTTTAATTAAACTCTGACGTTTTAAACATGGATCCAAATCTTTTTAATTAGACAGTGGGTATTAGGTAATTATGTATAATTAAGTATTAAACTACCTGCTAATTAATCGTCCTTTTTCTAATGTCTCAATCATGAGTACTGACATCAGAGAAAATCATATCCAAGGACCAGTTAGTTATTTTTCGTGCGATCTATTTCATATTTCGGTAGATATCATAATATTAAATAAATTATTTATGAGTTCCATGAATTTTGGTAGCTGTATATTATACAAATTTTAATGTTGTGTTTACTTTTACAGAACAAATTTTGGTCAGGCGTCGGGCCGGGCTCCTGCGCCGCGCCCGCCGTGCCGAGTCGCGCGTGCGATGCGGAGCGGTCCCCGCCGCCCGCGCCGCCTCC
This sequence comes from Autographa pulchrina, assembly GCA_905475315.1. Classification (NCBI taxonomy): domain Eukaryota; kingdom Metazoa; phylum Arthropoda; class Insecta; order Lepidoptera; family Noctuidae; genus Autographa; species Autographa pulchrina. The sequence goes on from FR997775.1 coordinate 8,356,419, forward strand.
CGCTCCGGCTGTACTCTGTGCCAGACCCTGCTGTCGCGACGCCACGTTAGTACACCAACCTTGCTTTAGGGTGGGTTCATATCTGACGGAAAATGCGTCGCGTGACGCGAGAACAGGCAAATACACAATGAAACATTCAATCTTTCATACTAAACCGATAATGCGTTGGTGCGTCAAGTGTATTCGCGTCGCACTTTCCGTCAGATATGACCTGACCCTTATATCCTTAATATAGATAAACCTGACAGCTAGTAAGCTGGTACTGATGGCCTAGAGGTTCAATGATCGAATTTGTAGGAACAAACTTATGAGATTATGGTTAGGAACAATTTAAGTTTGCAACGTTGTTTATACAAGAAACCTAAAAAAAATATAGCCACCCCACAATCAATGCTTTTTCTTTATATAAGGAAAGCCTTTTGCTATGAAACAATCATGTTCATAGGCCTGCTTTCAAACAGACATCTTTGTTTATGGATTATCCTACTGTCTGTATTTATAACACGGTGCGGTCTCAGCACCTGACTATAAACTGGTCTAGGCGCTACTCTGTCACATGCACCCGATGAGATCTGAGACTCGACTATGAATTAACCTCTCAATCACATAACGGTACATGGAACTAGTATCTAGTTCATACTACACCACTACTACACCACCTAGCGTAATGAGACTATATCGATATTATTATAAAATACTAGCTGTACCCGGCATGCGTTGCAATGCATTTTTTTCTACCTAGCACCTGCCTACTACCTACATACTACCACTTAGGGGTATGAAAAATAGATAGTAGCCGATTCTCAGACCTACTGAATATGCATATAAAATTTCATAAAAATCGGTCAAGCCGTTTCGGAGGAGTATGGTAACTAACATTGTGACACGAGAATTTTATATATAAGATATATTATTTTAGATATGTAGTTTAAAACCAAATAAAGCGGCTATCAAATAATAGATACTGAATCGCGGTCATAATAACAGAAATTGACGCGGACGAAGTCGCGGGAATCAGCTAGTAATAGATATTTCAAAAGGGTTATAATTGGTCACCCGGTACTTTCCGGTTATTCTTAGAAACGATTAAAGGATGAACAATTATTATTTTTTTATTTTCGATATAAAGAAAGCATGGTCATTTCAAAGACTGAAAACTACGGGCAATATTTGTGTTTAATGCACCCTTATAATAAGGGCTCTTTTTATGCAGTTGACTTTGAACTCAAGTTAGAAATAGCACAACTGTGTCATGAGAAACGCGAAGAGAATATCTGTGTATGATTTTAGTTTCGATAACTCAAACAATGTATTCTCATACACTGAAGATCTCATTTCTAGTCTCGCACGACATATCTTTTTGCAAGGGAATGTTATTTATGTATAGGTCTTTGTTTAATATCTAGTGATAGTTTACTTTTAAACAAGCTTGAACTACGACATAGTAACTATCGCAGTCAGAAAACAACAACAATATAACGTCAACATCGAAATCAAAAACAAGCAAACATCGCATACAATTTCACGTTCCCACAGTGCGCGTACGCACTTTAGAGGCAGGTTACTAGATACCCTTATTATTGAATGGGGCTTACAATACGGGGAATTTGGGTTTAAAGTCGTCCCCTCGCTACCTGAGCCCCCACTACCCTTAGCTACCCTCGTCCCGTTCCTTCCGCGGCGTCATTCTTCCCCAACCCCTTACGATGCGCGCACGCACTACAACGCCGCACCCCGCAAGTTTAACGCAGTTTTTAAATCAAACGTTTTTACTGGACTGGTTATGATATTAGTGTTTATATGTACAGTGTAATATAGTGGATGTGTAGATATTATAGCCAATATGGATTTGTCCATACCTAGATTAAAGTTTGAGTGTGAGAACGATGGATATGAGGATTTTGATCTTGGAGAGGCGTAAGTTGAAGTTTATGTTACTGTTTTACTGTTATATTTCAATATATCTGTGTGTTTGCGATTGTATTTTCATACTATCTGCTATTGGAAGAATTGTAGAGCATATCTCTCACTCATAATGTGTGTCAATATAAGGTTTTGAATAGCATTTAGATATAAACCTACTGCTGCTAATTCACCTTCTACTTAAAATACCTTTGCTAACTACGTTTATATTTACAATATAATAATAATACCTTATGTTTAAACAAATGCATTTACTAGTGCTTTTGTATACTGCTAAAAACATTTAAAGTAGCTAAAGAGATTTATAATCCTGATCCCGTTTGGTGCTAATTATCCGACGTTCTTAAAAGCTATTGTCTTTTTTTCGTCGAAACCAGTTTACTTACTTAATTCCTACAATTATCGAATTGTTTAAAAAGTAACTATTGTTTGTCTGTTACCTTTCTCTAATAATCTCACATCCTACTGTAATCTATTTTTCGAAATATTCCAATAACAAAATGCAAAAAGCGACACTTTTGTGCACGTATATCTCCTGTTATTATATCTTAAATCATTTCGCAGAACTTCCTGCTTTAGGTGTTAAGGAATAAAGTCGAATATCAAATAACACAGATATTCTATTTATTGGATTTGATTGCAGAGAAGCGCATACGCTGTAGGGTTTTTTTCTAACGGGACTTTTGGCATGGTATCCCTTGCACCCTAATTTTTTGTGGGTAAAATATTTTTGAGCAAAAAGCAGTAAGCTGTAGCAAGTGCTATTAGATGAAAATAGTATTGAGCTAAACTATGTCATGCTTGTAAATTGAATTCCTACTGAATATTATGGTCATGGCTGTGAATTATTCTGATTAGGTATTATGAATAAAAAAAACATGTTTTAATGAAATACGTATATATATATTTTTACTTTTTTTAGTTAACTTATTATATTATTCATCTTGTATAGTACCTAACTAAAGACAGACTCAACTAGATACTATTAGGACTTAAACCTCGCCAATGACGCTGCAGTTAGTGTGACCAACTACTAGGCGCAGCCCGTTTAAATTCTAAAAAAATTTTTTTTGCAAAAAAAAAAAACCGACTTCAAAAATCGATAAAAGCACTAAAAAGTTAAAAATAATTCTATAACCTACCTATATTAATAAACCTAACCTAAACTACGATTAACCAATAATACAATTTAACAATTTTTGGAGTCGGTGCCAAGCTGAGTAATGAAACGACTGGTAGGTAATTCCTGAGTATATTGATGTGTATTGTGTTTGTAAAAATATATTATTAATATTGTTAAGTGTAAACGTTAGAATCTTTTGTCTTTGTGTCTTAATATTAGGTAATCTGTCATAAAGTATTTTTGTTGTTTTCCGATTAGAATTAATATTTAGAAGCTGTAAGTTTTGCATATTGCTTGGCCCCGACTCCAAAAATGTTAAATTGTATTATTGGTTAATCGTAGTTTAGGTTAGGTTTATTAATATAGGTAGGTTATAGAATTATTTTTAACTTTTTAGTGCTTTTATCGATTTTTGAAATCGGTTTTTTTTTTGCAAAAAAAATTTTTATTTGTTTATTTTTAGTGTCATATTTAATTTTTAATCTTAGATAATATGGGTAGGCCTTCAGCAGACACCCTTTCATCATCCTCGTGATAATTTCCATCAAACGAAATCCAGTGCCCCGCATCTCACATCCAACGAATTCCCGCTACATTCACAAGGTCATCTTGGCTTCATCATCAGATCTGATAGTAGAATGGTTCTTATTGAACGTAAATGCTTCACTTGTTGTAGAAAATACCAAAATCGCTATACGTTTTCCTATAAAATTTGAAGAGTTCCCTCGATTTCACCAAGATTTCATCATCAGATCCCGACTTGGTGACTATGGGACCATTTGGGAAGTATACCCTTTCCAACAAAGAAAAAATATTTCAAATCGGTTGGAAAGCAACGGAGTTATGCGCGAACAAACATAAAAAAAAAAAAAAAAAAAAAAAAACATACAAACATCCGAATTGAGAACCTCCTCCTTTTTTTTAAAGTCGGTTAATAAACAAGATTACATATGCATACTGTTTATCTGTGGCATTGTAGCTCCTAAACGGATGGACCGATTGCGATGCGATATTATTGTTTAAAAGCAGACGAGATCGAAATGGTTCTTAGCTATAATTTCTTAAGATCTGCTCAGTTTTTTGAAAGACATCAGCAATTTTTTTATGACGACCTCCGTGGTCGAGTTGCGTACGCACCGGTTTTCAAAGTGTCGCTAGTTCTGAGATCCCGGGTTCGATCCCCAGACGGGTCAATGTAGAAACCGACTTTTCTACATTGCCTCGGGTCTAGGTGTTTGTGGTACCTTCGTTGTTTCTGAATTACATAACACAAGTGCTTTAGCTACTTACTTTGGGTTCAAAGCAATATATGTGTTAATGTCCCCATTTATTATTTATTTATTTCTCCAAAAATGTATTTATTGTCAACAGTGTCGGAGATAGCATCGAACAGCGTCGCGTCGTTGAACAAGTCGATAGCGGCGGCGGCGCGGGCGCGGGCGGCGCGCGGCACAAGACGGCTCCGCAGGCCGCAACGACGACGGCACACAGCAAGCAGCTGGCGGCGGGCGGGGCCAACCACCCGCCCCAGCCGCAAGGTAACCACAAACGTAATGCCCTTGTTCTTATCTACTTTTAAACACGAACACACACACATACATATGGAATGGAATACTAGTTTTTGATGGCGATGGATTGAGGATGTTGCATATAACTTAGAGCGGCTAAAAGCATGCTTTAAAGTTCAAGCTAACTTAGTTTTAAATTTTATCAAAATCGGCTGTGCTGTTTAGCCGTGAAAACATAAAAGATATACCTACTTTGAGATTCATAATACCTATTAGTATAAAATGTTGATTATACACAACATAAAAGTTATAAGTTTCCATGTTGCCTGAAAATCAGCCAAGCCTTTGGGACACATAAACGTTGGCCCTAATTTGTTGCCATTTTGGGTTCTATGCCGTTAGTATAAAGCTTATTTTGACACGTAGCCATCATATCTAACGAATAAATTCGCTGATCCAAACAAGTTCAACAACCCGTAATTTTATGGCCTAGATATCTTGTACCCCGAGGTTACAAATATTTAGGCTTTAATAGAACGTTAATCAAACCATATTAATTTGAACTGTTTGGATAGTATTTAATTAGATTAGCTATGTGTAAAATGTGCTATTAGGTACACAAATGATTAATTCGTTACATTTACTGACATATATTATACTAGATGATTACATAATATGTTAACTATAAGCATTTAAAGTTGGTCAACTTTAAAATATTTATAAATCCTTTTTCGATTAGCCTTGGGCACGAAACTATATAATTATTTACTAATTTAGCACAATATAATAACGATCTGTCGCCTGCAAGGTCAACACAATTAACATAGCTATGTCACGCAGTTTCACTCGTTTCTCCCAAGGCAAATAACGTGATTTTAAAAAGCCTGGGTCTATCAAATACAGAATGACTATTCAGAATTTCAGAGATGAGCATTTTTAACCAACACTGTTTAGCTTTATAATATTAGTATAGATATAATAATCTCTTATATCTTTAACAATGTTGGTATAATTACGTGGACTCTTTAGACATTTTGTGTAAAAAATGTCTTTTCTACCAGGAGACAAGAGCGTAAAGAATGCCGTGGGAACCAACCTGTTGTTTGTTTGAACTTTCATGCACAATCCTTTGACAAATGCACTTACCTGCATAAGTGTTTAGGTTACACGGTAAATACTACCTTTGTACACAGTAGAATGCGCACTGACTTACAATATTCTGTCTTCCCTTGTGTTAGATCCAACCTAACAAACAGAATGAAATAAAATTATTTAGTTTGTCGAAGCACATTCTAACGTGTATTTTTCAGTATTAGAACCTGCTTTTATTGTTGTTTTTCTTAATTTTTTGTAGATTCTGTGTAACCGTCTTTTAGAACTCTCCACAATACTTTGGACTTCTAAAAGGTTTTCAATTTAACACTAACTGTTCACCAGTTAACTAAAACATAATACACAAGAGTAAATTGTATGGCCACTTGAATTAATATGTGTATTTCCAAGTGCTAATAGATTTGCAATAAGTTTGCCGGTAGACGTTGTAATCACAATTATTAAGTCGCTAATAATCTGCGAGCTCGCTTACATTAAACGTCAGTTGTCTGCAAGTGTCGATCCCTTTACATTTTAATGAGTATATTTCTATCGATACTCCGTCACAGACAACCGTTTTGAATTAATCATAATTATAAAGCCTGACATGGCTATTAAACTGTTGCTTTGAATTCTAAACAAAAAACAATTTTTCAATGCTTCATTTAAAGTGACTGGTTCACTGTAAACTGTGACAAGCCACGAGCTTATCGCTTACCACCATAACCCCATTTCCTTCAGTTGACATGCACAACTGTGGGAAATGACAACCAATTGACACAACCCTGTCTTTCTTTCTTCCCCAGATCAACATGGAAACAAAAAATATGATAATTCTAGAAGACCGACTGCTCGAACAAAACGTGAGATATAGTCTATTTAAATTCTTGTGCCAACTGATGTTATAAACATCAACTTTATGCTAGTATAAATAATGATCATTTTAGACTGACCAGTACTGTTGGAAAAGTCAAAAATGAAGTGTAGCGCAAACTGAACCTTATATGTAAGCATACAGTTGTTTTTCCTAAAACAAGTGTTTGTTTACATGTTTGGTATATAAATTGCGAACTCATAGACACACATTTATCATAGTATAACCTTTTAGAAGTCCAAACGAGTGTTAATATAAGTAGTATTAGTTTTAGTTTGTTTGACGTGATGCTAATATGTGGTTATCTGATATTCATACATGCGGATGCGGTTGGTGCGATTGACGCTGCGATTGCACGATGCGACACGATGACTGCGACACACAGGCTCCGGCTGCGGTGGCGATGGCGACTACCAGCTGGTGCAGCACGAGGTGCTCTACTCCTCGTCCAATAGGTACGTTACATACTATAGAGATGAAATGATATGCTGTATTTAGAACTAGCCTTACAGCACTTGATGTGGCTCTTATACAGAAAATACTACAACACAAAAAAGTTAAGTGCCAAAATTGCGAACCAATCGATTACCTAGTTTTCGAATGTAAGGAAAAAAAAAAGATTTTTAAAATATGTATTGACAGTCGACAGCACATCTGTGCTATTATTATGATATTGTCTTCGTTTTTATTCCTTGAGATTTTATTGACGTGTGATAAAAAAAAAACACTTAAATGAATTTCATTGAATCTAAATCTATGATAATATGAATAACCTTCTGTAGGTTTATTTGAGATACACAGAGCTTTCGGACACAAAAATTAAAAAGACAAGGACGATTAATAAATGCCCTACACCTCGCCCTGCTAAATATAGTCTCTACTTAAAACAAGAACCGAGAACATCAGTCTTTCACAATGATATAGCAATGTGTTAAAGTCGTTGTAATTGAACGTAGGCACTCGTAAGGACTCTGATAGCATCAGACGCACAAACAAGGCGGGACTGTTGATTACACAGATTGATCTTGATTAACCAGTGCTGCCAACCTTCGAGCTGAATATTATCAGAACACTACCGTTTGTACCAACTCTGCAACAATGAACCTTAGTGCGTTGCAATAAAGTCGATGTCAAAAGTCAATAGCAAATAACACTTATGTGTACATTTTCCTCACAGTATTCTATAAATATTATTGTTATGTGTTGGCTAACCTTATGATTTCACTTGACTGTTGTAATGGTTTCTATAGCCACGTGTCATAGACTAATGTTATCAGGATTTCTAAATAAAAGCCTTAGAATTTTTATACAAACCTCTTTATAACCCATTTCATTACTTGAATGTATGTTTTTTTGGCAAATTGATATTTATTTACCACCTATTGCCTGAAAAACTTTAATCTATCAAATACAAGCAAAATACATGTGGCACACAATTTTTAATACACCCATGAATATAAAACTAAAATGTAAAAAACATTTAATACTGTTAGTCTTGCATAAAATGTTGTTTTTCACGCCTCGACAATTAATTTATTCGTACAGTACCTACACAGTAGAAATCCTTGCGCTCGTTTCATTTATCAATAGTCCTTGCATTCTTTCTAGTCTTCCAAATACATTATTCATATTCCCTGTTACACACTGGATTTTATAAAACAAATACAGGATACTTTTTTATTTATACACACTGTTAATTGTGAGGGTTTCGAAAATGGCATGCTGGCACAGATTCAATCAAAGATATTTGAAACACTAACTGTTGCCGGCAGCTACGCCTGCGTGGATGTCGGTTTTGCCGGATAAAAAGCCTCAAATCAACTAATCACAACAGTGATTGGTGGACCAAACGACTAACAACCAATAACAGCGCTTAACATGACATTTGACAGGTGTACAACTAGCATACGTATGTCAGAGACTCAGAGTAATGTTCTGCATACAACAGTCCTTTAGTTATCTGAGCGAATTGTGTATAATGTAATATTAATCGTTCCAGGTACGAGGTGTTGGAGTTCCTCGGGCGAGGTACGTTCGGGCAGGTGGTGAAGTGCTGGAAGAAGGGCACCAACGAGATAGTCGCCATCAAGATCCTCAAGAACCACCCCAGCTATGCTCGCCAAGGACAGATTGAGGTTAGACAACTGGTTGAACCCTTTAACCTCGTTCGTATGTTGTATAATAGACAAACCAGTGGCTATCTTTGGGTGAAAGATGAAATTAAATCAGTTTTTCACAAAATATGATTTCTAAAATCGACAGTAGCCTAGGATCGCGAGAGAAAGGAAAGGGAGGCCCTGCAGGGGGACGATAATGGCTGAAAAAAAAAACTGAATGCAGTATAGCTATGCACAATACGTTGAACTGTCTTATCATCTCGTAATGTGATTTATGAAAATTGCACTGTAACTGTCCAATTAGATGGAAATAGTTATGTAAAAGTGTATCATAAATTATGAAGTTACATTTCGGAATATAAATATTCAAATATGTATGTTTCCTGTCAAATAAAATTTTCTTAATTTTTCTTGGTTACATTGTCTGATAGATAGAGTGCCACCACTGAAACTGTGCATTTTGTCACACTGAATTAACTTTTTGAAAAGAAGCCAAGTCCGCCACTGCTACTTTTTTATTTTTTGACTATTTATGTGTGGTGTGACAAAATACACCTATGTAGGTCATGTCCAAACAAATTCTTAACAAGTTTAAAATTAAATGATGAACAAAGTAACTATTTCGTCGCCTAGTTTATAAAGGTAGGTAACCGTGAACAAATGATAAAAAAATCATTGTGTACCCTCATTTTCTAGTTTAAAGTGATGTTTTAGGTATAAGACTGATGAAGGCGTGTTCGAAATCCTAAAAATAAATCTCTGGTATAGAATATAATGCAAGTCATAAAGACTTACAAATTAATCTTCAATAATAACCAAGTTTTGATCAATTATAGTTAGTTTGGCCTAGCTCCAGGTTTGTTGTTTGTGTTTGTCCACCAGAGTGGTTTCAACACCTACATACATTATACGTATGTACTTATATACTAACATATATAAGTACATGTATAATATAGTATATACTATAGAAGATTGTCAGTGTTGGCCTCAATGTAAAGATGACAGGTGTATGTTGCTTGTCTTACATCAAAGTTGCTGTAGAAATGTACATAATGTTTATAAATGATACATATCTTGTTGGCATTTAAATGTATGATATTAATTTTAATTCTTTTTGTCTTGAATTCAGTAGAACCAAGGGCCATTAGGCTTCTTCTAAATGTTATACATAAGGATAGTTGTATATAAATATTGTTTTAAATAGTGAGATAACCAATTTATACTTTACACCTTAGGTATCTACTAGTAGTGTAGTTCTCAAGACCAAAGTAATGATAAAAAAAACTATTTCAGAAATATTTAGTAAAAAAAAATCTAGTAAACGTAAATAAACTGGTGGTAAAACCTTGACAAGTTGTTTACTTGTCCCACATACGTCACACATCGTCTTCTAGGTGATTTGTTCAAACGGAGGAGTTCCCATGTTACGTGTACCGATATAGACTCATGTGATATCCACACGTGTAGTGTTTGTCTTATGCATTTATCATGGTGCTGTCAAGGGCATATTAAACTAGACTTTGCGGTTCTGAAGTATATTATTATAAATTCTATTATAATGAAGAGTTTTTGTAGGTATAATTCATCGTAGCTAAGAGAATATTGCGAGCAATGACACAAAGTTAGGAATCTAAAATTAGATAATTACTTACAATTAAAATTTGTTAAAAATTTGCAATCCATATTTTTGTGAAGTCTTTCCATCCCGAACGCTGCAAAAAGGGATCAATAGATGTGTTTGTAAAGAAGTACTATCCCAAGCAAAAAATGTATATACAGGGTGTCCCAAAATTCAACGATAAGCGGGCGCCTAAAGGTAGACCTGCTAATGAGTACATAAGGAAAAATAATAAAAAAAATATACCTAGCTTTTTTTTTTAGTTACAAGAAAAATTTAGAATTTCTTTGAAAATTTATACCTTTCATGATATTTTGAACGACCATGATGACAATTTCTCAAATATGCTTAAGATTTTTTTTTTATCTTGTACCTAAATAGTGCTACTATTCACCACAACTCTTAAAAACACCATATTGCCCGCAGTTTTTACACAGAAAACGTTCAAAATAATTTTTTTCCCTACAATTTTGAAATATTTTTACTCTTAGTGTACTTTGACTCATGGTCTTGTAAAAAAAAAGTATGGACACCACTACGGCAAGTTGTTTTTAAAATTGGCGCAACTAATCAAGATTCTAAAATGGTATAATACTCTAAAATAACTAGCCACAAAAAAAAAATACGTCTACCATTTGTAAACAAGACCCAAATTCATTAATTGTTCTTGTTGTTAGTAATAAATATTATAATGTTCCAAAAATGAATAAAACAATGGAAACTATTTGTGTAATTAATTTATTAAATAATTAACATTACAGTAAATGTTCAAACTGTTTTCCACCGGCATTAATACAAGCACGACATCGCCTTAAAAAGGACCGTTTTATTTTTCTTGCATATCTTCTTGCATTGATATGTGCCGCAGCCTGAGTTATTTCATGCCGAAGCTCATCTAATGTCGCAATCGGTTTTGCGTAGACCCTGTCTTTGAGACAACCCCAATAAAAGAAGTCCAGGGGGTTTAGGTCGGGTGCTTCGGCATGAAATAACTCAGGCTGCGGCACATATCAATGCAAGAAGATATGCAAGAAAAATGAAACGGTCCTTTTTAAGGCGATGTCGTGCTTGTATTAATGCCGGTGGAAAACAGTTTGAACATTTACTGTAATCCTACTAATATTATAAATGTGAAAGTTTGTGAGAATGGATGTGTGGATGTTTGTTACTCTTTCACGGAAAAACTACTGAATGGATTTTATTGAAACTTTCCAATATTGTAGCTTATACATCGGAATAACACATAGGCTATAATTTATAAAGATAGTGTAAGAATTGTCATTCACGCGGGTGAAACCGCGGGGCACAGCTAGTGTTAATTATTTAATAAATTAATTACACAAATAGTTTCCATTTTTGGATCATTTTTGGAACATTATAATATTTATTACTAACAACAAGAACAATTAATGAATTTGGGTCTTGTTTACAAATGGTAGACGTATTTTTTTTTTGTGGCTAGTTATTTTAGAGTATTATACCATTTTAGAATCTTGATTAGTTGCGCCAATTTTAAAAACAACTTGCCGTAGTGGTGTCCATACTTTTTTTTTACAAGACCATGAGTCAAAGTACACTAAGAGTAAAAATATTTCAAAATTGTAGGGAAAAAAAATATTTTGAACGTTTTCTGTGTAAAAACTGCGGGCAATTTGGTGTTTTTAAGAGTTGTGGTGAATAGTAGCACTATTTAGGTACAAGATAAAAAAAAAATCTTAAGCATATTTGAGAAATTGTCATCGTGGTCGTTCAAAATATCATGAAAGGTATAAATTTTCAAAGAAATTCTAAATTTTTCTTGTAACTAAAAAAAAAAGCTAGGTATATTTTTTTTATTATTTTTCCTTATGCACTCATTAGCAGGTCTACCTTTAGGCGCCCGCTTATCGTTGAATTTTGGGACACCCTGTATACACAAAGCAATTTTTAATTGTTTTTCTCTTCAATTCTAGTTTTAACAATTCTTAATAATAATGGTTTGTATTCCAGGTGTCCATCCTCTCCCGGCTGTCGCAGGAGTCGGCGGACGAGTTCAACTTCGTCCGCGCGTACGAGTGCTTCCAGCACCGCTCGCACACGTGCCTCGTGTTCGAGATGCTGGAGCAGAACCTCTACGACTTCCTCAAGCAGAACAAGTTCAGCCCGCTGCCGCTCAAGTACATCCGGCCGATACTGCAGCAAGTGCTCACTGCTTTGCTCAAACTTAAAGTAAGGGGACTGTTAAATACATGTAATGTGTGACTGTTGTTGTTTAAATTAACTCAGAAAACGAGTTTTAATCGTATTTTTCTTCGTCGGTCACCGGTGACCGACCTTTTAAAATTTAAGTTACTTGCGTCTGTTGCTAGTTTTAGTTTAATAATTACAAATTGTAATTATTGTAATTTACAATACACAGTTTTTGAATATCCTTCAACGCTTTAACACGAGTTTATAGGTATTAATCGATTTTATTAAGATGATAGGAATTATTATTTCTAGACTAAGTATGGATGTAGAAAGTTTGCCACTCAAGTGCAAATAAGTCCTTAAATAAATTCAACGATCAAAGTAACTTTTCGAGTAAATAATAATAACTATGTTTCTCTTAGCAACTGGGTCTGATCCACGCGGACCTGAAGCCGGAGAACATAATGCTGGTGGAGCCGGCGCGCCAGCCCTACCGCGTCAAGGTCATCGACTTCGGCAGCGCCTCGCACGTTAGCAAGGCCGTATGCAACACCTACTTGCAAAGCAGATACTATAGGTGTGTACTACCAACATACATCATATACAGTAATAATAAAAATACCAGCCTATCAACGCCCTACTGCTGGGCACAGGCCTATTCTTCCTTACATTGTTTTCCTTCTCCGTTTGTCAGAAGTGTCTTAGAAGTTAAAAACAGTTTATTTAGCAGTTCAGGATTATTATTACTACAAGAACTATATTATCGGATACGAAAGTCCAAAGAAATAACTTATTTTATAGTTCTTTTTTGTTTCTTATAGTGTTGTCTCGTAACTACTAAATTGACAGTCTTGAACTCTTGTAACTCCCGAGTCGACAGACTTTTATGTATCAATTATGTACTAACAACAGATTAAATTCATATTTAATAGCAACATAAAACTTATTGTATTGTTATGTTACAGAGCGCCAGAGATAATCCTGGGCCTAGCGTTCTGCGAGGCCATCGACATGTGGTCGCTGGGCTGCGTGGTGGCCGAGCTGTTCCTCGGCTGGCCGCTGTACCCCGGCTCCTCCGAGTACGACCAGATCCGCTACATCTCGCAGACGCAGGGCCTGCCCACCGAACACATGCTCAACAGGTGTGTACTACATACTAACTATACTACTTATATAATAAATTATATAAAAAATTGGTTCAACAATCTCGGTATGGTATTTAGTTATGATTCCCTCCGGGCCCTATGCGGAGGAAGAAGATAATGACACCTGTGGTTGTACAAAATAGGATAAGAGTACAGGCCTCTTAATCTACCCAAGGCCTGTTGAAAGGCAATTATTGATTAATAAGTGCGGTTGTACAGTATGATCTTTGTTGTATATAATTACCTCATCATCATCATCATCATCAGCCGGAAGACGTCCACTGCTGAACAAAGGCCTCCCCCCTAGAACGCCACAATGATCGACAACTCGCCAATTGCATCCACCGGGTGCCCGCAACTTTGACGATATCGTCGGTCCGCCTGGTAGGAGGCCTGCCAACGCTGCGTCTTCCGGTTCGTGGTCGCCACTCGAGAACCTTTCTTACCCAGCGGTTATCGGTTCTTCGAGCGATATGGCCTATAAGGACACAAATTAGAATTTCTTGGTTATAAATTGTCCAATAAACACTGAGCCCTACAATCCACTAGTCACCACACACTTATATCATCTTCTACCTAGCCTTTTCCAACTATGTTGGCGTCGACTTCCAGTCTCGGATTCAGCTGAATACCGTATTTTACATAAAGCGACTGCCTATCTGACCTCCACAATCCATTTACTGAGTAACACAGTATCCCATAGTAAGACTGGCCACTTATATCACTATATAATTATGTTAACTTCCAACAGCGCAAGTAAAACGGCGAAGTTCTTCTACCGCGACGTGGACAGCACTTACCCGTTCTGGCGGCTGAAGACCCCCGAGGAGCACGAGCTGGAGACCGGCATCAAGAGCAAGGAGGCCAGGAAGTACATCTTCAACTGTCTTGACGACATCGGACAGGTACACATACACTTATTTATTTAGTTATTTACATTTATGTACACAATATCACCGAAAAACTCCAATTCAATCATAAATACAAAAGATATAAGTATACACAAAAAAAATACAATAATTACATTTTAAAAAGTATCTTAATACTTACTAGATTTCGAACGCGGTGGCAGTTAACTCGACAAAAAGTAGCTTATCGCAATTAGTTTACAAAAAGGGATGTTATAAGTTTGACGTGTTGGTCTAACTGTGGCAATTTAGTTTCTAAATGAATAGACCGATTTTGATGCGGTGTTTTTTTATTTATGGTTATAAAAGCCACGATAAAATAAAACAACAATAAGTTATAGATAATATAAATATAAGTATGTTTTTTTAACAGGTTAACGTACCAACGGATCTTGAAGGCGGCCAACTGTTGGCCGAGAAAGCAGACAGAAGGGAGTTCATCGATTTACTCAAGCGAATGCTTACTATGGACCAGGTAACATATATTTATATATTCTGGTTTAAATAGTACATGCAAGTTGCTGCAACATTTTCACGAGTTAACTGTGTCTGCGAATGGATTCAAAGAGAAACAACTTCTTACCTTGTCAATGACAATCTATTCAAATTGTGTCACCCGAAAATTCTGCTACGAGAACTGCATTGTCAGTAGCTTGCATTAAATCGTCCATCATGCAGGTGTAAAGGCACGAAGGACAAGATAACAGGTTTACCATCGTCTGGAGAGTACCACATCTACAACTTAGCTGCACAAAACTTTAATGAAAATATGTTTTAAACAGAACATTTAACATTAGACATTATAACAAACAGGCCGGCTAGGTATAGTTTTACAAGCAGAATTCACAATAAGCTGTATTCAAAACTGAAGAAAGGATTTTAATATAGAATAAGTTACACCAGTTCTCATACATATTCCTATATATTTTATAAAAACTAACAATACTATTACCAGATTGTGATGACATGGTACAAATTCATATGTATAACTTGTTACTTTGTGTATGCCTCATGTACTACAATCTCCTTTTTATGAAATAAATTTATTATTATTATTATGTTGAAGTAGAATATTTAACTAATATACATGTTATGTTACAGGAAAGACGAATAACCCCTGGCGAGGCGTTGAACCACGCGTTCGTGACGCTAGCTCACCTCGTTGACTACGCCCACTGCAACAACGTTAAGGCTTCCGTTCAAATGATGGAGGTATGTAGCTATTTATTATAATGCCAATGTTGTAGGTTTATTTATAATTATATACGATATTGTATGGATTAGTTATAGTAGGGGAGAGTTTATCATCGATTGAAGATTATAAATGATCAATTTTAAAAATGAGTTTTATTGGCATGTGCATAGTTTAATAATGTACAAATACTCAAGTATAGTAGATATTGATGTGGTATTTGCTCTGTGTCTTAACTATGGGATTTATGTTAATCTGAAATTTTTAATTGTGTGTGGAGTTGTCTGGAAATCTTCAAAAATAGGACCCAATGACGTTTTATATGAAAAGGTGATGTTCACAGCCAGGCTTGTAAACTGCAAAAAGGTCTTGTTTAATAATCTGTCGATTGAAACATAACAGATTCATAACTTCATTCATCGTTATATTATCACATTTTTAAACACGTATTGTATCTTCCCAGGTGTGCCGTCGTTCAGGCGGCGGCGTGGGCGGCGTGGGCGGCGTGGGTGGCGTGGGCGGCGTGGGCGCGGGCGCGGAGTACGGCGTGGGCGGCGTGGTGGGCGGCGCGGCGCCGGCGCACCACCTGGCGCTCACCATCAACCAGCAGCGACTGCGAGCCGCGCCATACGACAACCTGGTCAGTACCTCCACATGCGTACACTACATACACTACCCTTATTGCTTGCTAATGACGATTTCTTTATCAACAAAAGGGAAAGCATTTAACAAATCTATACTTATAATAAATCTGTAGAAGTGAAAATTCTGTACATTGAAAATATCAAAAAAATAAATGGCGGGGGGTGTTACTAGACCGACAACGAAGCCAAAAGTGTGAAAAAAAAATTTTTTGTCTGTCTGTTTGTTCAGGTATCACGCAAAAACTACCGGTTCGATTACGATGAAACTTGGTATAATTATTCTTTATTATCCTGGGCACCACACTGGGTAGTTTTTATCCCGGAAAATAAACTTAATTTTGCGGTTAAAAACTCATTGATAAGTTTCGTCATCCACGCGAACGAAGTCGCAGGCACAGCTAGTTCTAAATATGATATCAAAAATTGGATTGCCTTAATCCTATTCATGAATAGGATACAATTTATTACATATACGTGTATAGTGTAATGAAATCATTGAAAATGGATCTTAACTTGGAATAAAATAATATCGAAACACGACGTTCCAGTAATCACAATTGTATATTATGGGCTTTTTTTACAATGATGCTCTTCTAATCTGAATTGACTATTTGAATAATAACTTTTAAATAATTATTTATGTCTAAGCAGCTCTTGACTATATCTACATAACATACCATCACGCCTGTATCCCCAAAGGGTTAGGCAGAGGTGTACCAATGTACACCCATATTGACTATATCTACACTAACTTAAATCGTTTTCTTTGAAACTGCAAATCTAACTTTAGTTTTATTGAGCACGTAGTCTTACAATTGGACAACCATAAGTAACTCAATTTCCCGCTTACTCTAGCCAACCCAAGCTTTGTACAGTGAAGTAATAGTACACGTGTATAACATATGTGTCTGTGTGCAGTACCAGCTGTACCAGGGCGGGCGCGTGGCGGTGGGCGGAGCGCGGCAGTACGCCACGCGCGCGGCCGAGCCCTTCCCGCACCAGTTCGTGTCCTCCATACTCTGCCAGCCCGCTTACCAGGTACGGGCCCTTATTCATCTGTTTCATAAGGAATTAACATAAAAATACTGAACCTATTAGGACTACAACTACTGGACTGATACCACAGTATCAAAATAAGGATTTATAAATGAATTTTCATTGATGTACGTAAAAATAAAACTTAAATTTTTATTAATCATTTATTTATCAAAGGAGTTGATAAGTCTTTATTGAAACTATTGTTTGAAGGTCTACAAATAACACGTAGTTACAAAAGTATTTTATATGCTTTAAATATATAATTTTTGACGACTTGACATGAAATTAGGAGATTCTTTTGGTTATATTTTCTATAAGCAGTAGGAAGTTAAGTAACTACAGCATAATAACTCTGTTAGGTGCAGCAGCTAGCGGCGGCGGCAGCGGCTGCGGCAGCTGCACACCACCAGCACGGCGTGGCTGGCGTGGGCGGGGTGGCGGGCGTGGCGGGCGTGGGCGGCGTGGCGGACGTGGGCGGCGTGGGCGAGTGGCGCGCGCCGCTGATCGTGGAGCCGGCGCCGCTGCCCGAGCCCGACGTGTGGGACGCCTTCCATCCGCACCATCCGCAGCACCACCATCCGCACAAGAGGTAACTAACTAAACACTAACATTTTTATGTTCAACACAATCTTTTAAATCTATCCGTGCACTGACATACATCACAGGTACCTAACCAGCATTGTCTTTTAAACGTGTATACAAAATTTCAACTCAATCGGTTATGGATATCTGCTTCAAAATTGAGTTGCGAGATTCCACCCAAACAAACATACATACATTGCCAGTTAAATGAAAGCTTATACGAGATATGTTGGTGATGATGAATATTGGTACAAATAATTTGAACAGAAAAAAATATCTAAGTTCAATTCAGAAACTTGACATGATTGGTGTATTTTATGATCATTAAAATAATTTCCTATACGTCACTGAAAACTTTTATCATGAAAACGCGGAGGAATTCGCGGGATGAGCAATTTTCATTTTTTTTCCTAGTTCCATGATTTTAGAAGAAAAAACTATAAACATTTAGAGTATTCCGTGAATCCTCTATATATATTATTATGTAGTTTTTGGGTGAGATTGAGCGATTTTCCCTAAAAAGTGTCAAAAGGTCGCTCAAAGATCGCACGCCTAGATCAAAAATAAAATATAAAAAAACATCCCAGAATCAAAGATACTACCTATATAAATAGTACTCCCACATTCTATGCTGTGCACGATGGGGTCCAAAATTGTGACTTATTACAACCCACCACCTATGTAAAACTTAACATTATGTACATTTTGGAACGCAATAAAGAAATTGAGTATTGAAACAGAAAATCTAAGTAATAGTTAAATAGATAAAAATATATGTAATAAATGGGTAAGTACTAATAGGGGACTTGTCGACAGATCAACAAAGCAGCAGACGGCGGTGCCGCACTACCAACCGCACCACCAAACGCATCAATACAGGTGCTTATACATTACTCTTACAATGTAGTTAGAAAAAAAAAACAATAAAAAAAATATATATACGAAAAAAAAGGATAATCAAACAACGCAGGATCGCATTAAGAATGCAGATGGACTGAACTATCTTCATTTCCGTGGTTTTATAGCTCTAGGTTATTTAAATAAAAGTACTTTTTACGGATTTTATCGCGGTATATTAGGTTTTAGTTTCCGACGTTTCAACACCTTTGCAGGTGTCTGTGCATGACACCTGTAAAACGTAGTTTTATTTCAATGTCTAACATTCGCGTTAACCTACGAAAGCAATATGTTCTTGGTTGGTTAATCGACTCGTTAAGAGGTAAAGGTCGACTGAATAACCAATCGCGTTTGGTATCAAACTCCCTTGGTCTTCTGATAACTGAAGACACCTAAAAATAATATATCGGGACATCTGGGCTATATTTAAATGTTCTGCCTAGCCTTTACCCAGCTATTTTGGAGTCGGCTTCCAGTCTCACCGTATTCAGCTGAATACCCTATTTTTTACATGGAGCGACTGCCTATCTGTCCTCCACCACCCATTTTACTGAGTAACACAGTATCCCAAAGTATCACTGGCTGTCAGAATTGACTTAACGACTGCCAATAATCAACGTATGACAGTCGGGACTAACGGCTTAACGTGCTTTCCGAGGCACGGAGGGATGTCGGTATGTTTATAGATGGTTACCCATCCACGGACCAACCGCGGCGAGCGCGGTTTAACTGTATTATCGTTTAAACTTAGCCCATGCTCCTTTAGGCAATTTTCGACGATGTCCGTGGTCGAGTGGCGTACACACCAGTTTTCAAACTGTTGCTAGCTCTGAAGTCCCGGGTTCAATCCCCGGACGGGTCAATGTAGAAAACCAATTTTCTACATTCACCCAGGTCTGGGTGTTTGTGGTAACTTCGTTGTCTCTGAATTCCATAACACGCGTACTTTATTTAGCTACATACTTTGGGTTCAGAGCAATGTATGTGATGTTGTCCGCATTTATTTATTAATTAATTGGTTGGTCTATGCAGTATGGCAAACAGCGGCGGTAAGAAGGAGCCGACTCAACTGTCGCCCGTCAAGAAGCGGGTCAAGGAGGGCACGCCGCCCTCCAGGCACAGGCATCATCATCATGATCACACGTAAGTTGCACTCATCTTATCATATGACATTTTAAATACACGAACAGTCACATGTCTGAGTTGTCGTGACTTTCCGAACGTAGGCGAGCGTACTGTAAAAGTTATGTGTATACTTTAAGTGCAGTACCTATTGAACGTTTTAAACTCGTTTAAACATAGCCGAATCCATCCGATTTGTTTGCAACTTGAGCAAATTTTCAGAAATAGTACCTTTTACGGAGTATTTGTGGCAGTTTTTGACCCAAACCTTATTACTTGTAGCGTGGTGGAGTTCCCCACGGATCGGTCCGGTGCCGGGCGAGCGTGGGAGGGCACGGGCGCCGCGCCGCACACCATCACCATCCGCGACACGCCGTCACCCGCCGTGTCCGTCATCACCATCTCCGACTCGGACGACGACGCCGAGCAGCCGCGCCGCAACCGCCACGCACACGCCACACAGCCGCACAACAACACTGGTGCGTATACAACACATATACAAACATTTTCTTACCACACATCTAACAGCAAAGGAGTAAACGCACTTAGTTGCGCTGCACGGCAAATATACGGGAGCTGTGACGCACTGGAGCTACGCGCCTCGTTCATCATATAGATGCCTTAGGTAGGCACGGGCTCAGGGGAAGCCACCGGCGTCGTCGTCTTCACCTGCGCTGCGTAAGTGCGTTTAGGCCTCCCGCTTTGACTTTTCACACCACCGCGCTTAGTTCAACGCGGTGGTGTGAACAAACATAATATGAGGTGCGTTATACATAGACACAGGATTAAATTATGAAACTTCGACTAAAAACGGTAAGTAAAAGAAGAAAGTCCGACGGCGGCTTTTCGTTCTTAAACTAACCTTCCCTGTTCCGTCGAAGGAAAATATAACAGAATATACACACATAAGCCATTTTCCTGGTGAATGCATTATTAATACCTTTTAAAAGAAGTAATGTGTTATGTGACAGGCGGCAGCGGCGAGTGCGTGAGCGGTGCGGTGCCAGCGCCGAGCGCCGGCGTCATCTGCAGCGCGCGCTCGCCCAAGGACGACAAGCACGTCAAGCACGAGCCGCACCAGAACTGCCATCACCATCATGCGGTAACTACTAACAACTATTATTTGATAAGCGTCATATACAACTAATATCTGGCCAACTTCTAGCAAGTAGTCTTCCACTCGATTCCACGCCATTAGCTGTTCTTTTCCTTTCGTGTCGATACTTATTGTTTGTTTTAGATTTGACTAGCCCAAAAATTTACTAATGAGGGTTTTCTAGCGCGGTCTGTCGTGTGATCTATCTGTTAATTTCCACCAATCATGAGCCAGTAGGTTGTCTTTCATTGGTGGAAATTCCTTGTAGCGGATTATGTTCAAGTTCTACAAATTGATATAGTACGAAAATAGCGGTCATAAATAAACACAAATATATGAATAAAAAAAAATATCGCATCATATAAATATGTAATGATGTAAAACTATGTCCCCCCAGCAGCAGCAACAACAGCAGCAGCAGCAGCAGCAGCAGCAACAGCAGCAGCAGCAGCAACAGCAGCAGCAGCAGCAGCAGCAGCAGCAACCGCAGCAGCACCAACAGCAACAACAACAAGCCCAGCCGCAGCAAGCGCAGCCGCAGCAGGCGGGCAGCAGCCAGAGCCGCGGCGTGGCGGGCGCGGGCGCGACGCCGCAGAGCCAGAAGAAGCGGCTGCTGGCGCTCGCGCAGCAGGAGGCCCAGGCCAAGCGCGAACACGAACACGCGCACGCGCATCTGCCGCCGGTATGTACCACACGCACACACTCACACGCCGCACACACACACAATCACGAACAGCTCCCAAGCTGCTTGCGAAATATAAACAAAATCT
This sequence comes from Autographa pulchrina, assembly GCA_905475315.1. NCBI lineage: Eukaryota > Metazoa > Arthropoda > Insecta > Lepidoptera > Noctuidae > Autographa > Autographa pulchrina. The sequence continues at coordinate 8,378,237 of FR997775.1, forward strand.
AGTTGACAATTTAGAACTCTACGAAAAATGTCACATTCTTAATTTCTTATTTATTGCAGAGCGGATCGACAGTACGTCAAACGAACGATTATCAATGCAATCAGTATGTGCCGCCGCAACACAATAAGAGGGATAGTGTAAGTATACATATTTTTTCACAATAAACATTATTTACAGTTTCTTCAAAAATCCTGAACAAAATTGTATTAAAAGATAGAGAAAGCATGAAAGCTTTAAAAATTCCTCACCACGCATATTAATGACGATCACTAAAATGAACACTTTGAACATTAGAACATGTCTACTAAAACATCTTAATAGATAGAATACCTATATTCCTAGTGGATTGTTTCCGGCAAGTATACTATATCTATGCCCATATTTACAGAGCGGCGGTTGTCGCGAGTACCTGACGAACGGCGGTGTGAGCGGAGTGAGCGGAGTGAGCGGGGTTAGCGGAGTGAGCGGCGTGAGCGGCGTGAGCGTGAGCGTGAGCGGCCCGCCCGCCGCGCACAAGCACGCCGCGCCGCACGGCTGGCACCACCACCCGCATCCGCACTACAAGTTAGTATCCTATATAACTCACGGCAAATAACTTGGCAAGATTTTGACGTAGTGGGGGTAAACCCGCGCATATTCGACTAACTCACCAATCTCTAATCGACTCGGTCGACGAACGCACCAATCGCGCGCTCGGATCGGCGACTCGGTTGACTAACGCACCAATCGCGCGCTCGGATCGGCGACTCGGTTGACTAACGCACCAATCGCGCGCTCGGATCGGCGCTACCGCATACCCCGCGTCCCGCTTGACCACCAAATAGACCTAAAAAACGATTTCTGCGCATCTAATGACTCTTGCCAAGTTATTTGCCGGCAGTTATACCATGCTTTATACTTTAAACATATTTTTAATAAAGAGAATAATAATAATATTCCGGGACAACTCACACACGGTTATCTGATCCCAAGTGTTTTTTGTTCATTACCAACTTCAGCTTACATTAGGAATTATTTTTCACTTTTTTAGTTAGAAGTACTTCAAAAGCGTGTTTTTTAGTTTTTTTTTTAATTTAATACTTTACGAATTATTGATAACACCACAAAGTAAAAAAGACTTTAAAAATATATGCTGGGCCACCTACCGCTTGTGAGATAACCCTTTTTTTAACTACAATCCAATTGAAAATCTCCTATCTCTGCTAAAACATCGAACGTATATCGTACACGATGCAGAGAGGCAGAATGGAAGGCATTTGCCCTGTAGTGGGACTAAAGGCAAATGATAAAATACATGAGTTAAAACAATAATGGCAAAAAACAGTTTTCGTTTTTTTGAGATATAGTAGGTATATAGTGCGCAGATTTGACGCTAATGGTACAAGTTATTTGATTCGCAAATGTATTTTTTAAGGCTGGGTATTCCTAGTGACCTTAATGTGCAAGAGTTACTGTAGTTTTGAAGGAGTTAGCTAGTTTCTTTATATATAAAGTGTAATGTGTATGTTTATTTCCAGAGCGGGCGGCGGTGGAGTGCTGTCGCCGGGCGGCGGCGTGTCGCCGGGCTACCTGCCGCCGCCGCTGTACGTGCCCACCTACCACTACCACACGTGAGTACACTACCCACTATACTACCCCAAACAACTACCCCGGGAATTAAATCAGCCTAGCTCTAATGAATAATAATAAATGATACATTTTGTTAATGTTTTGAAAGAACAGTTAGTTCCTAACTTTGCATATGGACAGATTGACTGAACAACCTTTACATATGGCATTTAATTCGAAGCGAAAAGAAAAAAATAATATAAATCATACTTATTTCCCCAATTAATTAATAATATGTTTTGTAAATCATTTTGTTAATAATAATTGTGAGAAAAATATTCTCAATGTGCAAGTACGTAATGTTTCCGTGGTCCCCACAGCGGCGGCGTGGCTGGCGTGGCCGGCGTGGCGGGCGTGGCCGGCGTGGCTGGCCCGCCGCCCGCGCACCACGCGAGCGGGGCCCGGCTGCCGGGCTACCTGCAGCCGTACTCGCCCACGTACCTGGTCCCGCCGCACCACCAGCAGCATCTCTGGTACACCGACTGATCGCCGCCGCACACTGCAGATTTTAAACAAACCCTTGACTAGTGTGACCAGTTCCTCTCGCCTCGCGATCGACCCCATCCTTTCTTGTACAAATGTGATTTTATCCCTTATAAAGTTTATATCTACACGCTGTACTCGAAGCATCGAGTTTAATCATTATTCTAGATATGTGTAATTTATTACATGTAGCGTCGTGTAAACGCTTATAAATGTATGTATAGGTTAGTCTTGCTATTATTTGTATCGTTCGATGTCTACGTAACCGCGTAGACGAAATTACTTCGTGTATTATATGGATTGTAAATTTCGCGTTATATTTTGCTGGTAAAGCATGTAGGTTGCATTTACTAATATTTTATCATAGTTTAGTGTTTGTACCAAATCATTTTAATGTGGAACTTATTGATATAGCGAGTATTTTAAATAACCAATGCGTTTGTAACCGGCGGGCGACGCGTACCTGACGCGCGCCGCTCGCTCTATAATATTTTAGTTTTATGTGACACTGATTTGTCAATTATAAAGTTTGATTTTAACTATGTAGCGAGTAAACGCTTTAGATATATTGAGATTTGTTTTATAATACGATACGTTTGTTACGTTCCATATCATGTAGTGCGGGAGCGACGCCGCCCCCGCATCGTCGTCTAACACCACACACAAACATTTATTGCTGTGTTTACTATTATTATAATCAAATTAAAGGGTTTTATATTATTACATAGACATAGTTTATTGTGTAGGCCGCGGTGATGGACTACTTGTACAGACGTAGATTCGAGTATATTAAACGAAATAAAAAAAAACAACTATCTAAGATATTTTATAAACATTTAGTACACACTAATGATTAACTAAGTTGTAATAATGCATGTATAATCACTTTAGATAGAATGAAATTGATTAAAAAAATAATAATGTCCTTTATAGAAGATGAAAAAAAAAATTATATGCAATTATTTTTACGACTGCAATTGATTTTAGTTTAATACGTTGATAAGTGTTTAGTGACACTAGAGCTACTATTATTTGCCGACTTGATACGCGATGCACGACTGGGTGTTTCAGTTTCGCAATGTTTCTAGATAAACATACTGTGTACCGGCTTCGTCCGGCGCGACCGGCCCGGGTTGCCATCGCTGCAAGTCGCCGTGACTACCGCGCGCTCTGTACATAAGTATTAAATAAATAAGTCATATCGTACAAGTTTTGTAGTCATAAACAATAGTCGATAAGCCGGCTCTGTTTAGCGGACGATGTAGCGCGCGGCTTGTTCATACTTAGCATACGCTACGCCATGACGTACACTATCTATAAGACGCAGTTTTTGCTTCGTTATAGTAATTTTAACAGCGATCCTATATAACAAGTTTATTAAAATACGCTTCGTTCGACAAACGACAAATTCTCTTTAGAAGTACCTAAATATATTATCTTGCTGTGTGTAATATTAATGTATCGTGTTTTTATAGAGCTTTTGGTGTCATGCAAAGTTTAATATCGACGGATAATGTCTTATATAATATAATAATGTTATCTAATAAACTAGTACGAGAACGTTCCACTCTAGGAAGTTACATTGTTTATCTAAACTAGAAATCGTTTGAATAATATCGCTGTCGTATGCTTGCCGTAGCGTATCCTAAGTATATTTTATTTAATATATTTTCGTTTTATCATTTAGTTTTTAAGTGTTTAATTTATAAATATCCACCATTTATTCACAAGATTCTATAAACCACTGCATTATCATGAATTCATAATTAAAAAAATGTTTTATATTACAAGACTACTATAATATTATTAGTTTTTATCATAAAGTTAGTACATTAGTTTGCTGCCCGACAATAATTATAACATTTAGTTTTGTATTTCTTACGGTTGTAGTTATAACTATGTATGTTACTTTATTTTGTTTATCATCAACTGGCTAGTTGAATGCATCGTGCATCGTGATTATTGCGACAACGTTGCTTTTTAATTATTATACATTTTTACGTTGTTAACCCAAAACAGTGACTAAATAGACGTTGTTTAAATGTTTTGCTGCTAACTACTTCAGTGTTGCAAACAATAGATTTAGACATTTTAGTCATCGTTTTGTGATAACGACTGTTATCTACGAGATTTTTAAACGTACTATTGCAGCTGAGTTTCATGCTAATCAATTAATAATAATCTTTCACATTCTAATTAACTTTTTACTCAACTAAGCAGTATCCAGAAAATACATTCAAAAACTTTTTTCTTTAAAATAAATTTAATGTTTTAAATTGATTAATTTCCGCCATTTCGTCAACGTTGACCCAGTGAGCACGATGCACAAAATAACGTGGGCGACGGACCGGTCCTATGTAAACTGATTTTAATATTAAAGTAATCATCTTAATGATAACTTCAAATAACTTGTTTCGTAATGATGATTATTCATAATAATTATGCCCTCAATTAATTATGCTGATTGAAAATCTATTTTAAATCCATTTTTTAATTCTTTAAAGAAATCGTTTATGTATTTTGTCTAATAATTGAATTTTGATGGAAATGATTGCAATTACGTATAATGAAGTGTTGTGTCGGTCGTTGCCGTTGCGCCCGCGCCGTAGTTCCGAGATTGCCTGCGAGGCCTTAGTCAATGATCTCTTATAAAACGTGCACATATTATAACTATACCCCTACACGTACGCGATGTAGCATGATGGCGTTACTTCGTCTCAATCTTTCGTTTTAGTGATTTTATTATTTCTAAGCTTTTATTGGAGTTTTGGGGTTTATTTTTAAGCGTATTAACATATGGAATGTTAACACATTTTCTATAATAATTTTGTTCTAGTTTATAAACGTCTGCTTACGGTATCGTTTGAAATTGCCTTATTATGTTTTAGTGATGTGTATATGGGGCATGTTGTCGCGGCGCAATCGACCCATCCTAGCGCATACATACAGTTGTATCGACCAGCGCCCGCGCAGTCGGTACATCTCTAATACACAAGATAACACTGTTCGTTGACGTGATTCTGTGATTATTACTCATTATAATATTAGTTGGAAAATACTGTAAATTTTGGGTTGTTGCAATAAGTAAATTCTTTTGTGTGTATAAAATTGCATTTTGCGAAGCAGCTGTATGAAATGCCCCGTGTATATGATGTATATTTAGTTTAGTTGTGTATGGTTTCACCAGGACACGATACCGATATATTATATACAGGAAATATACGAAAAGAGTCGCGAATAGCTAATTCGAGTGTCGACAATAATTTATTGTTCTATATGGTAACAATTAAATGTACAAATACTCGTGGTAAGATGTAACCCGTGCACCGGCCGCCTGTCCGTACCCCGTGTTGTCTGACACACGTTGTGTTGCACTGTGATTATGTTATGTTCAATTAACTGCATCGGTGAAACTGTTATGGTAGGCTTACGTTTATTCATGTAACTTTTAACGTACCACTCGGTACAAGCTGAGAACTAACTCTACAATAATGGGTATTTTTATGTTTTAATTTAGCTTATAGGGGCTTGTGTAAGCAAGTTGATACTATTAACATGTTTTAAATTCGATATGTGGGTGATCAGGGGATATAGCACTGATGTTGCTTAAGTTTCTCTTCAATAATAATCAAATAGTTTATTATTAGATGAAAAATTGTAAATAAACATCCAAATATCCCTTTTTATTTTATTTTTATTTTGTTCCTTTTCCTTGGTTTCCTTATTTTTATTTTGTTTTTTTTTTCGGCGTATTTGTGGGCCTGTTTTCGTGCATCGCAAATAGTATACTCGCGCGGCGCTGTCCTCACACCGCGGCAGTGACATTATTGTAAAAGGCATCTAAGTGTAACCCGTCGTTGGTGTGACTATTGTGCTACATGATACCCGCGAGTGTGCGGTGTGGGGACGCCGCGCAACATAGTCAATAGCGTGGCGAGCGACGCCAGAGCTGCTGTCTCGACAATAACCCAGTGTCAGACAATAATCATTCTTATCATTTGCCAGTTAGTAGACATTTTTGTTTGGCCCCTTATTAGTGACCATAGTATCTACGTGTGTACGTTGAAATAGGCCTTTAGATGTAGAGCGTGTGAAATTTAGCACAATTTGCGGCAACAATATAGTAAATATATTTGATTATACAAAGTTTTTTCCATAGCATATCTTTATGATAGTTAAGTGTATTGGTGTGCATACTAGAGTGCAGTTCGTTATATGGAGGTGCGCCGCCGACATCTCGTAGCTGTTTACTCTCAGGTTTTATATATGATAGGCACGTAAAAAAGTATTAAGTGCATAGAATACTCTTTTTATATAAAGTGGTCTTATCACATTTTCTACAACTAATACTTTATCTACATGTTTTAATGTTTAAAAGATACACCAAATATCTAGGTAGAGCGTATTCCTCATTAATATTATATTCCTTAAGAGTCCTAGCGTGACCGACATTGGATGAATGTATTTGTTTGTAATTTACGAAATTATAATGCATTTAAGAAGATTTAAGATAACAGATGGCAAGATTTTATCTATTACATTGTAATCTTTTTCAATCATAAACTAAATACAATTAATTTTTCTAAATTATTCGTTTTACAATTTACACATAAATCTAATTGTATGGTACATTTTTGAAATCGACTGACTGTTAACCATTTAGAATATATGATCGTTAATGCTTAGTCCGCAAGTTGTATTCGAGGGTAGTAGTGCACGATGCTGCGTGCTGTGGAGCATGTTATTACGATTTTAATGTTTCGATGTTGCACCGCGTTATAAACATATTGTATGTCTAGACTAGAAGTTAGCGACGATCACGACTCAGGCAGTCCTCAAGAGTCCTCAAGGGTGGAAAGGGATCAAGTCGCTATTTGGCATTACTTAAGATTGTAACTCTAATTTTACAAGTCTGACGTCACAAGTTTGTTGTTAATAGTACATAGTGAACGCTGCTGGTTAGGCTCTACTCTATAGTATTAACTTTTGTATATTCATTCTATATCTACCTAATAGGTAAACTATATGTGTGATAATAACAATAAGCTTTTCAACTAGATGGAGTACAATGAATTCTAATGACTAACTCATAGGCCAATGTTTATAAACATTATTTTTACACTGTCTATTGAAAATTAATGTGATTTTGTCTGTAGTGAGTAAAGTTTTAGAACTTTTAGATATTGCAGTCCAGTGGCATGTCGCATGTCGCTTAGTCACTTCAGAACCGGAGATTTACCTTTTTCTACTTTATATGCTTAGGTGTGTGTCTATATCGTGTTAAGTCAATTGTACAATATGATCAGCTTCCGAAACAGCAGTTGATCGGTAGTGCACTGTTTACAAATGTTTTGCCGTCCAAGTAACCTATCTTCGCGAGTACATGCTGGCAGCTGGACTGTTCTTCGATGTATTTCGTTAAATATAATCGCATATTTCGACACCAAACCGACTTAAATATTATTATAGATGTCTAAAATATTTTATATTTATCTAGAGCTTATAGAGTGTTTAGAGCTGTATTAATGTTAAGGGGCAGGTCGCGGTGTGTCCCGGCCACTGTCGCCATGTCGGACGACGCGAGCCGGGCGGCACCGCGCGCTGCTTACTCAAGAATATCAGGGATGGTAGCGGTAGCGACAGCTTTTTAACTTAGAAAACTTTATCAAAGATTTATACAAGCTATGGGTGTAGTAACTGCGTAGGGTTAGGTATATGTCTGCATTGTGTCTGTGATTCACTCGATGACAACGAAGGCTGACCAAAGAAGATTAACGTGATTTATTGAGGAATACAAATAATATAGGACTTACGGCGAAACGTACCTGAATCTAATGCAATTCTATAGCTAATTATGTCGTTTGGAGCGGCTTGCGCTCAAGGCATTCATTTGAAATGGCGAGTATGATTAACTCAAATAATAATGTTAAACACACAATTTCTTACTAGTATTGTAAGTGCGTACAAATAAAACTTCACCTTGTTACCTTTTCTAGCTAATCCACATTTTCTTTCAATCTATTTTGGCTTGGGATTAACTTATTAGGGAATTAGCGACAATTGTTAGACAATCCCGCGTTGGTGTCCGTTGTCGTCGAGCTGACACAAGTTAGATAAGCGCCATTTTCTAGATGTAACGTTATTGTTTCGATGTCCAAATTTATTCGAGATTTACTGTCTTCTTATACTACATTTCATTAATTAAATGTTCTAATATATGTCCAGCGAATACAAATTTGAGTGTGTCGATGTAGCGCGTTAGTTGCGCCTTAATGTTACGACCTAACACCTATTTTATGCTAGATTAGAGTTTCAGTAACGTAGGATTACGACCAAGTTAGAAACGTAATTTTAATATATCCTAAAACACAAATATAGGTACCTTATATTATAAAATATATGCTACTGACGGATCCCGTGACGGGGGGACAAATAAAGTACAAATTTATCAGATAATCCTCGACCGTCGCGGAGGCTTCAAACTCTTTCCTTGTAGGCGTTACGAGAGAAAGATGTTGCGTTATAAAAGATTGCGTTATTTAAAAAGTAATAAATGTTGTTGTAGTTAATTCGTAATATTCATTGTTTAAATTTTTAATTATTAAAAGATCTTGTATGTAATTTTTTTCTTAAAATAATGTGTCGACCTAACCCGACGTGTATTTAATCACACTACGTGTTTTAGATTTGTGGTAGTTCATAGCTAAATATCGACGACAGGATCACATTTTCGAATTAACAAAAAGTTGTAATTTTATAACAATTGATGTGCCTAAGTGTAATACTCTATTAATGTAATTGTATATAATAATAAATATTTATTGTATTTAAAGTCTCAGGAACGCGTCGCATGGTGCTTGCTCACCTGAACATGTTTCGTCTAACAAACCATTGTATTTCATGTTTATGGAAACGCTGCATAGCTCCAAAATCGTATATTGAGACAATAATTCTTTTGCAAAGATGTCATATTTAATGCACTATTTTATTCAAAGTAAATGTTGTAACGGAGACTAGCAATAGTGTTTCCAGAATCGATTGGAGTGAAATAATGCTGATTATGTTTATGGTACGTAAAAAGGATTAAAGCCATACATTGTCTCTTTATTTACATTTCGAAACATCCAATAATTCGCACTTTGTCTAGATATTAGTTATTTTCTTTTGCCAAACATACTTATGTAATAATGTAGGCTGAATGCTTATTCTGCGCATATTAACGTAACTATATTTTTACGTAACACAATGCGTACAGATAGCTGCATCAATTAGGTATCCCTAGTGACATAACTAACTTTGTAGATTCAATTATTTTCTGAAAATGGTTGAATTTATGACGTTAATATTTAATGCAACAGAGATACTCAATTGACGAAGCTTACTTTTCCTGTAGGTATTGGCTGGTCTACAGTGATTTAACATATTATAGTTACACTTAAGTATGTCAGCGTACATAGTATATTCATTACATAGTATATATAGGTACCTATATAACAAAAGAGAGCAACTAATCTCTGTAGCTGTATGGATGTCAAAACAAGCGACACATCTACAAGTGTTAACGCATATGATAAAATACGAAGTTCATTTAGATTAGGTACTTTAAAATAATTATAGGTAAATCCCAAATATTTAAAACAATTAGTATCGACAAATATTTTGAAAAATATTTTTTTATTTACCATTTAAATTTCTTGCATATTAATTTGCTTAGCTACATAATAATGATAACTACCGAAGTAGGTCTTTACCTGCATAAATCCTCGTTTACATGATGGTGAGCTGGTACCACTGGTTTACCAGATACCAGCAAATAAAGTGGCAACTTAAAACTCCTTGGCTGCCAGTAACACTATTCCCTCACGCGACAGCATTAGGAAGATTATTGTAGACGAGCCCAAGGTTATGTACCTATTTAATTATTATATTTTTTTTTTTTTTAGAAAAATAATAACATTGTGGGTGTTATTCATATTTTTTCCATAGGGACGTCCGTGTTGGGTGCCAATTGAACTAATTTCAGAACTTTTGAGCGACTCCTATCATAGTTAACGCTTGTAGAAATGTGCCTTGTATACGTCGTACGTATTTATGTAACTAACTACAGTTAAAACACTTTCAGCATCCATTTCATGTCAATTAATTCTGGTTCTCCTTTACTAGTCTCCATAATATAAAGTAGTCCAAAATTTTATTATCGCTTGAAATTTAAATTGTAACTTCACTTTTATTATGATTATCTCCCGTACATTTGTCACAAATCAAAATACTGTCGTACCTACTGAATAGCGAGTAATTTTCTATCAGTAGATCTTTACTTTTCTCGTCAGTTCGTCACTTGCAAGTATTGTGAACACTTTAATATCTGTCGTGGTACACTAGAAGATAGAATCGTTAACATTATATAGCACGCCAAACGACCTTTTTGCATTTATTCCAGATTGTTTCATTGGGTATTACAAAATTGTATTAGATTTATAACATTTTATGGTAGCGACGTCGGTCTTATAACGGCGTTTGAATGTACTAATTGGTAAAGTGTATTTATGTGTAAATCATCCCATAATCGCCGTGTACACGAGTATGATGGGTAAATAATTGGGTAGCTGTGTAGACTTGATTGTGATATCAATAAACATTTTCATACGAGCATCAAGTCTGGCGTTTTATTTCAGTGGACGTTACCTTTGTTTATTTCTAGAGATATCTCGGGATTTATCTGTTGAAAACAATCACGTAGGTACTTACCTACTGACTTATCAAAACGGGTTTGTTTTTGTTAAAAAAAATTGTGTGTTATTTTCATAAATTCATTTTTACTTTTAAATTATCTCTCACATGAATAAGAGTTTTGATCTTAAAGATTTATAAAAAAAATGTATGATTGGTGTAGTGTTTTTTGTTTGTGTAAGTATAGTTTCTTTAAACTACACAATTTGTTTTATAATAATAAGGAATAGGTAAAATAAAGAAAAACACAAGATTTCGAGCGAAATAAGCTTTTTTTCAACTAAATTTACAATACACAATGTCTAAGAGTTCACATAGTATAAAAATTATCAATTGTTTCCGTTTTATATTTACATTTGTATCAAGTCGACAGCATTGTGTTGTGAACAACAACGTATTAGAGCGATAAATAAATTTACAATCGCGTTAAACAATCGCTAAGTAACGTATTGCTTTTAGTATATTTACAATTTCATCTCCTTAAAGCTAGGCGACTTAAAATGGTAGCAAAACAAGGTACCATTAAAAGTCCCAGAACTCTCGAGTACTCGGCGCCTCATTGCCAACGGTCAACATACATTTATTTATCGAGCATCACATCAGTTTAGTCTCACAAAACACTTACATCAAAGTGGAATTATTTGGCACATAATTTATAATTTGCCTCTCAACTTTCCAATTAAATAATTAATCGTAGTAATATATTACGTTAAATATTTGTAGTATCCCTATAATTTCCTTTTAAACCTACGAAGACGTTCTCCTGTTAATAAATACATACTAAGTGCACTTTATGTACAGTGCAGCGTTGCACATTTACAATAGACCAGCTCTTCGTGCGCTATTCGACTGATGTATTAAATTATCTCTCAATACGAACACTCGAGGGATACAGTTCTCTCCACCGCAGGCTTCGACACTAACTCTACTATAATAATTAAATATGAAGGTAGTAAAATTATGTTTCGAGATCATATTTAATACATCACAGGTGTTAAAGAGAAAAAAAAAATTATAATTATTTTTAAGTGTCGGCAAAATGTTTTTTTTCCGCTAAAATTAATTAGTATCTATGGTTGCAAAATTATAGAAAGTTATACACGTAGTTTATTGTGATATTGACATAGCTGTGATAGTGCGAAAATAGTTAGTTTATATTTTTCATAAATGTCGGCGACCCAATATACAATGGCGTAGACAAATTTTACAAGATTTGTTTATACTAATTATAATAGTCAGCGGTGAAAACATTGAGAGGACACTTCTATATATTGCAGACATTAGTGGCCCAGCAGGGCGCAGCCTCGTCCGAATCGAACAACATAATTATACCATATCTAATGTGGTCTCACGAACTGAGGTATATCCTTGATTCCATGTTACACCATGATCATAAATAATGACTTTTTACAGTTCGTAGTAACTGTTAAGTAAAAACAACAGAACAGTATCGGCAAATAGTTTTGTTTGTAGACAAGCTAAAAAGCTTGGTTAAAATATGTGGCTGATCAAATATTGGAACAACTTAAAAGCTGCAATTAATTAAGCAGTGTGATTTCTATGACACATATGCAAAGTTATTATTCTGAAAAATCAAAGATTCATCTGTTCTAGGAGACCACGGGCAAACACAAAAAATCATAAATTACGAACGTCAGTTTTAAACAGGTTATAAACTACATCTGTAGTCAACATATACCTTTACAACAATATAAAAATTTATTCATTATTTCCTCTGTCAAGTCATAAAAGTTCATTTACTTAATTTCATTTCTGTGTATCGTCGGTATAATGTACAACGGCTTTGGTTAGCTTTAAAAATGCAATACAACTGTTGTTGTACAGAAAAAATAAACATACGCGATGTATGGAATATCCCAAACTTATGATACATTAGAATACTAAACATAGGATGAATATGATAATGATAGAAGCTATGTCTTTTGTAAGGACCGCGGGCCCTCGACCTAAACCTGATGAGAGAATTTGTACTTTCACAAAGGCCGCGGTAAGATCCAATCCACTGCCGCTACATATGAACGAAATTTTGAAAACCAATATATCGAAAAAGAAAAACAATCATCAATATAATTATATAAACCATAAAATACAACAACAAAACAAATATCCTAATTTGCAAGAGTTATGCGGAACACAAATACTCAAACTCAACTGTATTAGTGTACTACTTAAGGTTTAAATTGCAAAATGTTACAGTGTGGGTAACAATGTCTTTTATAATTGAGTATTTGTGTTGTTTTTATACTAAACGTCTGTCTGTTTGCGAAGAGACTTTCGCAGTTTCCTCGCTCAAGCGCAGGAACTTGTGAAAGTGTTGTTCGTCAAAGGAATGCATCAGAAATGCTCCGACGCCGAGCTATGAAAATTTGATTTCCACTGAAGCGTCTTAGCATTTCCGAGACATAGCGGTTATTGTGACTGCGTTACTTATCATTCGACGTACACTGTAAATATACTTATTATACCGTAGCTATATCTAAAAATAACTTAATTCAAAGAGATCATAATTCATATAATATAATCATAACGTATTACATATAGTCACGGAGTGGTACAAGTTTTGTGTGGTCACGTCATGCGCTGGGTTTACTTTCTTGAAGATCATTTAAAACAATTATTTGTTATAGCTTATAATTGATCGTTTTCTTCGACATGGAAAATTACATGGATTGTAGAAACAGGTGCTCTTACACAATCGTGGTAAGCCTATTTTGTTACCAATTTAAAAATATTGAAAATCCTTATTTTTATGGAGAGTTCATTTTAATATGTTCATCAGTATAACGTGATGCAGTAATCGTGGAAGTTACAGAACATTGCGGAAGCTGAGCGATTGAGCAAAACTTGTGTGTGATGTCAAGTGACTTAATGGTATGATATATTAACTGTTGAACTAAAGATATTTACTTAATCTAACTTACTCATTACTTAACATTATTAGTAATTTGTAAACGGTATTACAATAAATTAATAAAACATATAAATATGCGCAGTGACAACCTGCGCCGGAGTGGCAAAATTGAACACTCGTAGACGGTAGGCGATTAATCAGTCGAGTCCCTTGAAGTGGACATTATAAGGATCCTGTTGTTGCTCTTGTCCTTCCGGATCGTAGAGTGTAGGATTCCGTATTCTCTGATGGTGTAGCTGCCGAAGCAGTGTTCAATTCTGTGTTGTCACTGGTGAGACCGGGCCGGGGCCGGAGCGGGACCTAGCTGGTCCGCTTGAGGTGCGCGGGCGCAAGTCGCGCCACCTTCGGCGGGCGGATGTGCGCGCCGTGCCCGCACTCGTGCTTGTGCGCGTGCGCGGGCGACTTCTTGCCCGTGTTCGATAACCGCTTGCGGGGCTTCAGGAAGTCTGAAAAGATACAGAAATAACGAATTAGTAACTTGTTGTGGTCGTTTTATACTTCGACGTTAAATACGGTAGCCATAACAATGGAAAGTCGATTCAACGCACTAAAAAAAGTTTATGACGTTTCTTATTTCGGTAATAAAACTCAATTGGAATTAATTTCGTTAGTGTTGTATTCATACATGGGTTATTGGCTCGGCGACGACGGCGTCGCGATAAAACGCAAGGTGAAAGCGGTTTACAACTCTTGTTAACATTTCTCCGAGAAGGGTGACGCGGGTGCGCAGCCGCCGCGATGCATAAAATCAGTCGTAAAACATTATTACAGGGGGCGTGGCCACCATTGTGAATTGGGAAAAATTTTATGACCCTCAAACTGAAAGGTTCGTTAAGACGGAGCCCCGGATGCTGGGACTACGGGACCTTCGTTTTACGACTCTATCCAGAGCACTTAAAGCGACGAAATCCTTTTTTCTAAACAAACCCTCAGGCGGCGACGGGCTTTGTGACTATTTCTAATTTTGAAAAAGTATGTCTTTAATAACTATAAAATTTTACGATCTTTTTACTACTGTTTAATCTGCGTTACAATAGTTGTGCCTGTGAGTTACTGCGAGTTTCTTCTGAACCCGTATATTCCTATCCATAACTCTTGTTGCATACAAATTATTGGTTGTGAACAAAACAGCCGGGATTTGGAGCGTGATGAAGAAAAGATGAAGATTGATCTATGATGCTTACTGTTACATCGGAAGATGTTATGACGATATTATACAAGTATGTGTTGTTTCGTAGTTAATAGCCGAATAAAGTCCATAAATTGAATAAAAACAGACTACAGTCGACTGCACTTCACAGCCGTCTTGCAGCGATACATTAAGGAAAAAAATGTTTTACAAAATTTCTTGCTGCTTAGGTACAGCGTTTGAAAAGCTTTGAATCTTTCAAATGAAACGTAACCATGGGAATTAAAATGTAATCAAAACATAACCTTCCTTGGCAGTATGGTAAAAAGACAAATAAGAATGCATTTTACTACAATTACTATTGAAAATAAACAGTAGCTGATAAAACTGGCTACAATCATTGAAATGTTCGGAACGCACAAAAAACACCATAATATGTTGCCAAGGTCGAACGGTCTTCCAATGAATTGCGTTTAATATTGTATTCAACGAACTATGCTACATTGTAAATAGGTACCTACATGTGAACTGTTCGTATAAAGATATATTTTAGGCATCAAATTAGACTAAACGCGTCCAAAATATGTAAAGAAACTAGTGTTTGAGGTTTGAAAAAGACAGCTTGAAAAAGAAATAAACTCTACCATATAGGTACCTATATAAAAAGTAATGGAATTATTTTCAGCCTGTAGTATTTTTAAGAGTTTATTTTCGGATCTTTAGTGTTAAAAGCATGGCAAACATTATGACGCATTCTTAAAGAATTTCAGTTATGTTATTGTTATCCTGTTTATAGACACTCACAAGTCACAGGTGCTTTCAGTCATTTTTCATTATTTTTCGGAGTGACCCATCTCCTATTTTATTTGCTATAATTGTTTCAACTTACAAGTGTACTCGATAAGATATTAACTGACTTTTGAACTTATTATCTCTATTAATTAATGTTAGTTAAATGTATAATTAGAAACTCGTAAGACTTGTTAATTTTTTACTAAGAGAAGTGTTATCGTAAATTAGACTTGAAAAACAATTGTTATCATAATAATAATATGTTGTTTCTATATAACTAAAGAAAGGAACGGAAAATAATTTCAGTTGTTTACGAAGATTTTGTTGTTGACGCCTTATTATTAATAAAATCAAGGTGAAATGTCAAGGTGAGGCGTAGTGGCGGCTAGCAACAGCCAAGTTAAAACGCCGTAAACGTCTTGTTTGTAATAATAAAATTTGTCTGAATCATGGTAAAAAACGAGACGCGGTGTGCAGGCGGGAACTATGTCAGTGACGTCATGCAGCCAAGGTCGCGGGTCGCCTGGTGGACGCCACAGGTTCCCGCCAAATACATACTATACACACGTGGATTTGTAGGTTATGTTCTAAACACAATTTATGTAATCAAGAGCATGTTTATCAAGGTTTCAACGTTGTTACGTTTTGTATAAACTTGATTTCCTACTTTATTACATAAAGATTGATAACACGTTTATCATTACACGATAGGGCGGCTAATTTTAATGAAATTTTACTGAACTATAAAACAAAAAATAGCTCATTATAAATACATCAACCATGATTAGACTCGATGCAAGCAAGAAAATACTTTCACGTTGTTACGCAACGGTTTCCCGCCAAACGTTCAATGGAGCGTTTCGCGCCAATTCCATTTTGATTCTTGATATAACCTGACTAATTCGCGACGTGATTTGTGTGGTGTGTGTGTGTTTACTAGCGTGCTCTATGTGTATCGGCCGGGTATTATATTAGGCCAGCGTAAACATGCGGGTGTATGCGTAAACAAAATGGCCTTGGAGATCGTGCGCGTGCGCAAAGGCGCGGCGCAAACAACTCACACGGTTATCGCTGACATTATCAATATTTTATCGTGTACCAGCTAACTGTGCTGTGTTAGTACATTTTTGATTATTCATTAAATGAGTTGTATTCAACGTAAACCGTGAAGTTACATTTTAACCTTGAATTGATAAATAGGTGGTCATTACAATAGATAATGTGATGCACGTGATGGACTGTTGACAGAAACAGTATGGTTAGCGCGATAATATGACTCAATCAAATACAAATCTCGGCTCAACAACCCGAGCTGGCCTGACTGGCGAGCGCTGTGGTTATTTCGGTCGACCTAAATATCGGCGCGGGCGCAACTCTACCTCTTTTGATGTCGCTATAATTCACGTGTTTACCGCGCAAATGCGAATCATCATAATATGCTAAACCAGTATACAAAAAATATTTCCCGCCATTCCTGAGCGGCGTCTCTGATTGGCATTTACAATTGTGTTTGTAGAGCTAACGACGATTTGCATAATTCCAAAGCCGTTGAAGGTGGTATTTGTAATATTTGAATTTTGTTTTAACCTGAGTGGCTCGAATCGAAGTGGACTGGTTACTTAATACAGAGATGTATTTTTATATGTGTGGCAGGTCGGGCGGGCTAGCAACAGCGTGTAATGCAATCCACGTGCATCGAAGGCCGAGCCTGCATCCGTCTCGCCACACCACTAGAATCTGTGATCGCATGGGAATAAAAAACAGAAGCACGGAATTGGAGAGTGAGAAAAAGTGTGATTCTCCCCGAGATGCGTCAAATTAGCTTTTTTACAGTGAGGGAGCGAGGGTTGTCACCGCCCTTTGATCCTGCCGTATGCGCGTGAGTGCAGGAAGCGGGACGCGCGCACTGAATAGTTAATTGCGAAGCGTGGCTTCGTGAGGGTTTCAACTTTTTTCTTTTATATGACGAAAATCTCTCAAAATTACATCTGGTGAAATGTAAATTGCGTTATTATGTGTATTGTTGGAGAGCGTGCCACAAAAGACTGTATTCCTGCAAATGTTGTCCAAATGTTCGCTCGTGGGAATGACGCAAGGGCCGCGGTCACGATCCGGGATCGAGAAAACGTTTCAGTCATTACAGCCAGAGAAAAGGACTCGCTTTGTCCGTACACGTAATTACGGGGACGTGGCTTGTAGCTTTTTACTTCGTTTTGTATGAGGTAAACACTATAATAGTGAGTGTACGTGATCCAGACCAACGATAGACGGTGCCTACGCACCACACGACACATAAAATTTCATCAAAATAGCGCTGCATAAAATATCAAATACCATTTTTCTAGCCACGTCACAAGCCAGGTACAAAAAATGGTATGTTTATAAGCGAAGCAGTATTATATTTTTAATCATACGACATGTCTACTGGGTTGGGACTTCTGAATCAACTTAACCAATAACCATCGATAAGTTAAATATTTCTGAGAAAAAGCTTAACTTTTCCTCATTGTGTTGGGGAGTTTGTATCGAAACAAGTACGGACTTGATCGGACATGTTCGTGGAGTAATCGGTGTACGCTGCGCGCGCGCCGATTTGTCAGGCGTGGGCGGCGCGTCCCGCTCGGAACAGGTTGGCAGTTGCCGCGCTAGCACGCTCCCGGCATCGCCATCTTATTTTATTTATTCATTTACGCCTTAGGGTTGTTGATTAATTTTATTTTAATAATCTCGGTCAATATTTTTCTGTGTGATGGTAATATTTATGAGGGTCATAAATAGACTGTTTGAGGGTTGTAAATTTCTGTAATTCTTAAAAAGGTAGCATCGCTCATTTGAACTGGTTTTAGATCTTTTAAAGCAATGCGCTGAACGCAACTATACTCAATATTTTTAAACAAAATCGTTTTATAGGGGTGTCAAACTGGAAATTAGTACGTCATCGTTAGATTTTTCACAGCTGCACAGGAAATATATTGTTACAGCAATGGTGACTCGTTTGTCGGGAGCCGGCGAGTTTGCATTGTGATTACGAACCAGTTCCGAAATATCTAGGCCAAGTGAAAGGCGATTCGATGTCAAAATGGCGTGCCTCGTTGCGCATACGACGCGTTTTTGTAATAACAGAAAAGAGAAATACCATGATATAACATTTCTATAGGTGTAAAGTTTCTTAACCTCTCGTCTGTCGCAATAAATAAGACAATAGAATTCAATTGTGTCTCGCGTAGATCTGCGCTTCCGACATACAACGGGTTAATCATCGAATATGCCGTCTATATCAATAGTTCGAAGTTGTTTCTTTTCGATTTAAATGAAAAAAAAGACTGTTTAATAAAACCGAATAATAAAAAAGAAAACCACAAATCATCTCTTACTTTGTATCGAATGCATCGATATATCGATACTCCAATTAAAAGGAACTACGCACAGCCCTAGGCTAAGTTCTATTACAAGTGGACGTGGCATAAAAAAGGCAACAAAAACGTACCCTCAGCATATATCTGTATATTTGTGTTTGGCCGCTACTGGTTTTGAGCTTACTCCTAAACAAATAAGTGACAAACCAGGTAGCATTGTATCCACTCTTCTATATTATCTGATATTATACTTTATTATTTGTTACTCTATTTTGATTCCTTATCTACGAGTGTTGAAAAATTTGACTCCATTTAAAAAAGCAGACATCAACAATTTAAATCTTTTTATCTTTTCTTTTTCTTTTTCAGAGTCAACTTTTTTGCCTAGCCTTTTAATATCTGGGTCGGATGGCTTTACCGGGTTCAGCTAAATACTATATATTACACGGAGTGACTGCCTATCTGACCACAGTAAAACACAGTATAGAAAGGTAGTAACAACAAGCAATTTATACACTGTCTTTTAGTCACTGATTCATTCTAACGTTACATTTTTATTATTCAACTAGCTGATCCCCGCGACTTCGTCCGCGTCAATTTCTGTTATTATGACAGCGATTAAGAAGTTTAAAAAAAAAGTATTTCTGCGTAAATGATAATTTTAGTTAATATTATGTTGATAAAACTCTGTAGCAAATAATTGGCAATAATGCATTAATTTCGACCAAATGATTACCTTAAAAAAAGGTTATAGTGAGTCAATCTTAAAAGATAGACATATACTGTCGCAGACATTTTTTTAGATCATTTAAAGAGGAACAATTCTCTCATACATATATTTTGGGTAACTCGAACCGTTTACGCAGCGCACGCAACGGAAGCTTTCAAGTATGAAAATTTTTCCCGTTTTTGTGACATTTTTCACTGCTGCTTCGCTCCTATTGGTCGCAGCGTAATGTTATATATCCTAAAGCCTTCCTCGATAAATGGACTATCTAACACAAAAAGATTTTTTCAATTCTAACCAGTAGTTCCCGAGATTAGCGCGTTCAACCAAACAAACAAACTCTTCAGCTTTATAATATTAGTATAGACTAGCTGATCCCCGCGACTTCGTCCGCGTCAATTTCTGTTATTATGACCGCGATAAAGAATAAAAAAAAAATTCTGCGTTAATGATAATTTTAGTTAATATTATGTTGATAAAACTCTGTAGCAAATAACTGGCAATAATGCATTAATTTCGACCAAATGATTACCTTAAAAAAGGTTATAGTGAGTCAATCTTAAAAGATAGATATATACTGTCGCAGACATTTTTTTAGATCATTCAAAGAGGAACAATTCTTTCATACATATATTTTGGGTAACTCGAACCGTTTACGCAGCGCACGCAACGGAAGCTTTCAAGTATGAATATTTTCCCCCGTTTTTGTGACATTTTTCACTGCTGCTTCGCTCCTATTGGTCGCAGCGTAATGTTATATATCCTAAAGCCTTCCTCGATAAATGGACTATCTAACACAAAAAGATTTTTTCAATTCTAACCAGTAGTTCCTGAGATTAGCGCGTTCAACCAAACAAACAAACAAACAAACAAACTCTTCAGCTTTATAATAGATGATCAAACGAACTTACCTGATGTTCGATCATTATTATATGAAGTGTCTCGTTCTCGATACATGTTATTAACCATGCAGCTACCTCGCGTTGGCTGGCAACTATACGCTTTTTCAGACTCAAAAAGTATATGGTAACACTGGCTTTGCTCTCCTGTCAAACTTCATTCCTTTAGAGTCTCATAGGTTATCTCAATTTTACCTAAGGGTGGGATGGGTAGGGAACATGTATCGAGAACGAGACACTTCATATAATAATGATCGAACATCAGGTAAGTTCGTTTGATCATCTATTATACTCAGTGTCTCGTTCTCGATACATGTTATTAACCATGCAGATGTTCAGAGAGATGGTAAAGTTGAGATAAAACATAAAATAATTAATTAGGTATGTTATATACATAAGTACATGCATGCACTTGTGCAGTCAACTCTTAATAGTTAGATGCAATCAATTAACCAAACTAAACTTGAGTTTCTGCTTTGAATTATAATAATAATAATAAATAAATGCGGACATCATCACATACATTGCTCTGAACCCAAAGTAAGTAGCTAAAGCACTTGTGTTATGGAATTCAGAAGCAACGAAGGTACCACAAACACCCAGACCCGAGGCAATGTAGAAATTTTTTGGTTTCTACATTGACCCGTCCGGGGATCGAAACCGGGACCTCAGAGCTAGCGACACCTTGAAACCGGTGCGTACGCAACTCGACCACGGAGGTCGTCAAATTATCCTGAACAAGTTCCTTAATCAACAATCCTAGTAGGTAACACAATGTTACAAGATAGCCAGTATTATTGACAGAAAAACAATCAATGTCTTAAGACTCTTCATAGCAATCCTGTGAACATAAGTAACCAGTATTAAGTTTAAATTATTTTGCATTAAGCACAACAAAACCTGGCTAAACTGCTAAATAGAAAAATACTAATCTTGCTATTATTTATCCAGCAGTCTGTGTAATTACATCTAGAACAAAATCTTTTGTCTTAACCATAGGTGTAATGGTATGGCGTGTACTATATGCCCTGAAAAAACATTAGCATCAATACCGCCTACCGAAACAGTACTTTCTAATCCATCTTCTACTAGTGACTGGAGACAGAAAACCAATTTAACTATGTGTGAATGTTCTTCATTCAAAAATGTGATATACTTAGGTAGTTTTCTTTTTTTTTTTTTTTTTTAACTTGTTTCAGTTGTTGCACTGCATAGGTATATAAATTATTTAAAGTATTCTATCTCTAGAATCTTAAGTAAATATTAGGCTGAGAAAATCTCAATTGATCCAAAAAAGCTAAGTAAAAATTTGGCTGCATACAGCCCATTGCCGGGTTTTTAAACTTATCAGTAATGATAATATTGGCACAATCTTAACTCAACTTCACTTAACCCATATTCAGTCATCTATTTATTTTAATAAACATAAGTAAATTATATTTTAATGAAAGAATTTTGTGCCCACTGTGTCTTGCCTAGTGCAAGCAAAAAACCATCAGATTCTTGGTGAGGCTACCAAGACTTACCTAACCATTTCCCTGTCCTCATGAGTCACATGAACACTTCCATTGTTTAACTATTGTGTCTATTGGCGGGACAGTTAATTTGTTAATATTATATTAAGAATTTGATGTTGTGATTCACTTGAAATTTTATTTGGATCCTATGTTATATGACAATTTGAAAATAGTGGTTTAAAATTCACCATATATATATGAAGCTTATCCCTAAAATAGGCATTCTTATGTGATCCCCTCCCCCAATTTTAGAGCCTATTAGCAAAGGGGCTGACTTATGAGTAAAGCACTATAAGCAGAGCCTGGTATAAATACTTTGTTAAGAATGCATAAATCATGGCAAAAGTGGAGTGCCATAGGCCATAGGTCCATACTATATATATATTTTTTTTTTTTTTTTTATATAGATGGTCCAGCAAAATTTATAACACTTGAAAATTTGATGTTGGTGATTAGCGTCTATCATCCACGCTTGCCTGATAAGGATTGCAGCAATCAGAGTATGTGTGCTGTATAAAGAGTAATTTAATCTCTGGAGGGTGAACTTAAATAGTTCTAGTCTATACAATTCAATAAACATATATATTAGCTTTGATGTGAGCATATTCAACACCGGAGATGCTCCAAAGGTTGTGAAGGCCAACGGTATTAGTTGCCGTTAAATGAGTTCGACTTTATTATTTTAATTTGAATAGATAAAACCCATATAATAAATATTCTTGCCACATCAAAGTAAAAGTATTAAGAACCTCTGGACCTGGAATTTTCCAGGAGGCATAACATATATACATTTCATATTAATTAGTATGCAGTATAAATTAAGTACCCTTTATAAGAATTTCTAAGTTCAAATATAATTTGCAAGACTATTTTATTATTAATTTCCAACCTATTATTCATTCTGTGGGATTTTTCTTAAGTCTTTTGTTTTATTTAACTTAATTTGGATTCAAAAAACCAAATATCTCTATCCTTAGTCTACAGCCATTTATGGATGATGATAGATTAAATATGGGTGCTGAGTGCCACACATTCCCTTAATACAGGATATTATACTTTCGTTCCTCTTGAACTTCTTGTAACAGAATGTCAAGGTATTACTTATCTCTTGGAAATCTTATATTGCTAGGGATATTATAAGCTATTTTAATTTTGTAATATTGGATGTTATCTCTATCTAGTGTATTTAAATATTAATCAAATACACTCTAATGTCCTTGAACTCAGTTGTTCTTGTAAACATAAATCGAGCACTTCTGGAGGCTTCAAAATCAAAAATTATTTATTTAACTTAGGCTACAAAGTAGCACTTATCAAACGTCAAAAACTATTACAAAAGAACAGCATCCTAGGGGCTTTGCTTCTCAAACCATCCTATGTAATAATTAAAACAATTATTTTAATAAACAGTTTTGACATTGTTGTACATGCTGTACATGTTATTTGATAATAAATAAATCAATTACTTAGCCCATCACTATAGATCCAGCTTTCTATCTGAATGTTAGTATACTTTAACTACATCATGTCAGTCAATTACTTATTGATAATTATGGTTTGCTTAATTTGTAAACAAGCCATAGGTATATACAATAACATGTGTTAGCATGTCTGTTGTAACTAATTTTCCAATTAACTTTTCCAGATTATAAAACAAGTTTTTAGAAACCAAATATAATGATAAGTTGTTTCTTGCATATTTTTTCCCTGTAATATGACTAATAACTAAAGCCTATATCAAATTAGGAAGTCTAGATACTGAACTGACTAGTAACCTTTCTTATCTTAGACATGCCACCACATTTGCATAATTTTACCTAATTATTTGGTGTATATTACAAACCCTATACCATAGGGTATTATAATTATAAATTATAATTTATCATAGTATGATAAATTATATATTTAAAATTATATAATTTATCATACTGATAAAATAGGTACTTTCCACAGTGTGGATTAACTTTTACTAGAATGCATATGATTCTTATTAACCAATCATACAAATTAATCAATGTACTACTGCTGTCATTGACCATTGATATAGTCCATCATCTTGAAATAAGCTGTATCTACAACCTTATTTATTTATATACATTATTTATCTATTTATTTTTAAGTAATCCTGTTTGTATCATGGTTTTGACCACTAATACATGGTAGTGATGATTTGGTCTATGTCAGGATATAATAAACCTCAATATTAATAAATTTCTGAATGCTGAATGCATATATCAGAATCTTATTCAGCTGATTTAACTGAATTTGATGATGACACAAAATTTTGGTTGTATTACTTTACCAAAGTATATAAATTCATAATAAAGTGATTAATGGCAAAACTCCTCATTGTAGCCTCACGGACCACATACTAGTAAAGGATCTCTTCTACCTATCTCATAGGTGATAAAGTCCAATGATCACGTCAGAGCCTCTCGTACCCCATACGTGTATGATGTCCAATCTAGTATCTTGCTAGCCTTCCGGCGTGACTTACCCCTATGTGGGAACACCAGACATCTCCTGCAAGGCCTTGGTTTTCTTAGCACTGGACTTAAGCCTTGAGGACCAGATCTTCTTCTAATGAAGGTGACCTTGTGACTTTCCATTTGATTGTAAGTTTCTTTATAGATTGGCCACTTTGTTGGCATGTCTTCAACACTTTAATTGTATTTTTATCGTAGTTCCATAAACATATTAGTATTCAGATTTAAACATCTCCATCAGGATTTTACTTGTTAGTAGTGAGATCAATGTCACTTGGTCCTCAGATACATTTTATAATAATAATGATTACACATTACTTGTAATAATATGATGCCCAGTCAGTTATAGTTTTTATTTTGTCTCCGTTGATTATGTTGTCTTGAACTGGGGCTGATATATCCTGTTTGAGCTTGAGTTTATTATAATGAACAGTTTTCAGTAATTGCTTGTTCCACCAAGTTTATCTATTGTCGTTCTTTGAAACCAATGATTTCTATTGCTCAGTTTATAACCAATGAGGTTAACATTTATTGTCTTATACCATATTCATAGGCTTATCAGACAGAGGCTTGTCCAGTACATGAACACTGCACTCATAGTTAGTGTTTCTGAGGTTTAAACAGGATTATCCATTGTAATCTGTTTTATAATACAGTTCTTATAGGTAATGCAGCCTGGGCAAGTGATTAATGACAAAACTTCTTATCGTAGCCTCACGGACCACATATAAGAGTAAAGGATCTCTTCCAGCTATCACGTAGGTGGTAAGAGTCCAATGATCACGTCAGAGCATCGCGTACTCCATACGTGTCGACCGGTACGGGGTCCTCCCCGGATCTCTTCAACCTATTTCGTAGGCGATAAGAGTCCAATGATCACGTCAGAGCATCGCGTACACCATACGTGTCAACCGGTAACATTAATCACAAGACAACTTTTTACTATAAAGGTGCTGTATCACTCCTATTATTTGACGAATAGTCATCCTTCTGAACAACAACGCTTACTTTGCGTTCGATTTTATATATTTTATACTCGTAATACTGTAAAATACTAATACTTTTTCAACAAACACAAAGATACGCAGTATCAGTTGCCACGCTAACGAAAAGAATGAAGTTTGACAGGAGAGCAAAGCCAGTGTTACCATATACTTTTTGAGTCTGAAAAAGCGTATAGTTGCCAGCCAACGCGAGGTAGCTGCATGGTTAATAACATGTATCGAGAACGAGACACTGAGTATAATATTAAGTATAGATTAAGGCTTGCGAAAGTTGCGATCAATATAAAAATTAAAAACTTTCCATTAGAAATTGAATAAGAGGTTAGTGTGTTCACGAACGTTAATACAAATACAACTTGCAGATATAAGATTTCATTACAAGATTGTTATGGAAATGAATACCGCACAAGCCTTAACTTATAATTAGAAGCTTCCATGTTACGCAACTTTAAGGGCCAATTACTTGTGCATATCTTAACACCTAGTACCTAATTAAATGGGAATTAAAATTAAAAGACCTTATGATTATACAGCTCATTATTAAAGTTTTAACTTTTAATCTAAATTGCCTAATTGACGTGTAGAGTGGTATTTAATTCTTTATTAAGCGACTTCAAAAGAAGCTCTCAAAATGAGGTTTTTAAATAAATAGTACTTTTTTTTGTACGTTCGTTACGTGATATATCACATACATAAAATAATTCTTACAAAAATAAACCGACTTCAAAATAAGTCTTACATTTATTTCTTAATCCTCCCGATATCCCCTTAATCGATCCCGTTGCCAAAATGGGACCACACTGGGAGGACCAGCTTTCAAATAAAAAAAGAATCATCAAAATCGGTTCACCCAGTCAAAAGTTCTGCGGTACAAACATAAAAAAAAATACCGTCGAATTGAGTACCTCCTCCTTTTTTGAAGTCGGTTAAAAACAGTGATCGATAGAGCACTGGTTCCATATAAATTTTGGGTCTAGAATCTAGATTAAATATTTTCGACATTACACTAAACCTAGCAAATAGATAAACGTTTAAGGCTGTAATTAACATTTATATTAAGGCAAGAGTATTCGGATTGGTTAAGCTAAATAGTATTGAAATAATCTTAAAATGGTTATCAAAAATGTCACGCACGTACATTCCGCCGTGCCTAAATAGTTAAGTAACGGTTAGTCATTTTGATTAGTCATAACCGCTTTCAGGTTAATTGGGTAACCTACTTGCGAATGACTAAAAATGTTAGGACTTATAACAACATAGCTATGTGTACTGTATGGTTAGGATTATGTCCCTGTGACTCTTCGTTACCATCATATTTTCAAAGACGAAAATATAGAGTCAAAATAAAATTGTTAGGACAAATTTATACCTCTAATTTAGATGTTTTTGTCATAATTAAGAGCATTGTTTAAACTTTAAATCACAATTTCGACCTTAAATATATGCTGTGTAGAGTTAAATCTTGCTTAATAATCATAGTTTTCTTCAACTGCTATGATTGGAGCTTAAATTATCTAGTTTTTCTTAGGTGGATTGACTAGTCTAGACTACTCGAAGTCTACAATTATTGAGATTCGATCTACATAACAGGATGTTGTAAATACAGGATGCGTGAATTAGGAGTTGTAATATTCTGTAGGATTTTATGTGTAATACAGAATTCAAGTTTTTAAAAAATCTTAAAGTGGTGGATAAAATTTTGTAAAAATGACTTTTTTGTTTATCAAAATCGGTCAAGCCTTTAGGTCAAACAAATATCTTATTGCTACTCTTTTAATTTTTCTATTTCATTTCATAGACGACCTCCGTGATCGAGTGGCGTACGCACCAGTTTTTAAGGTGTCGCTAGCTCTGAGGTCCCGGGTTCGACCCCCGGACGGGTCAATGCAGAAACTCACTTCTCTACATTGTCTCGGGTCTGGGTGTTTGTGGTACCTTCGTTGTTTCTGAATTCCATAACACAAGTGCTTTATAGCTACTTACTTTGGGTTCAGAACAATGTATGTGATGTTGTCCGCATTTATTTATTTATTAATATTTTATGGCTTTGCTCCAAAATTGACAGTCAATGTCTTCAATAAAAAACAATTGAAGTAATCTAATAAAACGGGTGTACAAATTAAACGTCCATAGTAATACAGATGCGTCTTAATAAGTGTTTGCAAAACAAAACGTTTGCAAGCACTGTGTTTTCAAAATACAAACTGAATGAAAACATCAATATAAGTGTACAGTTACGGAAATCAGCAAGCTATAAATAAACCTTTATGGTTATGGAAATAAAGGTGATATTTCTAATGGTACTCGTACTTCAACATTAGGACACTATTTACTTCTAAGTGTGTATGGTGTACACTTGTTAGAGCGAGTGTCTTATTTTTTAGTTGTAGGTAAGTATTGTAGTGTCTTGTCAAGAAAGTGTTCGACGTTAGTGTCATAGTGTAAGTGACAGCATAGACGTTAGAACATAACAGTGTTAACGTAAGGTCGTTAGCGGGGAAATGATTGATAACACTCTTGCGCAAGAAAATTGATTATGAAACTAGTAGATGTTGTAATATTTACATGTTTGTTGTGCCATTAGAATGTTAACTTTGTTTATTAAAGCTAAAAGTGTTTTGTGTTTGAACGCGCTATCTTTAAAACAAAAAGTCTGATTTGAAAAAAACTTTTAACATTTGATAGCCCAATTTTCGATGGAAGTAATAGAAGTACTTAAGTTACTTGCCTTGGGAGAAAATCAAAGCGAGGGAAAAGAAAGGACATTGAGTGTAAATGGCGTTTAATGTCAAACAGGTCCACAGATCCATGTAGAAAAGTGAGTCTAAAATACCCATTGCACATAATCCTTTATACATAACTGATTCTTAGGTTTGCTAAGGTAAAAAAAAAAAATACAAAGTAAAACGCAGCTAGAAGACACCAGGGGCCCGATGCCGCTATTTTAAGTCAGTGAGTGGCGGGTTAATAAACGTTCCAGTGTACTTGTTATTGTGCCTAATTTTCGTATTTAAATAGCGGCATCGGGCCCCAGGGCATGCGTTGTGAAAGAAAGCGAAATGCCATCGTTGCGTGCCGTACTCAACACTCTACAGTGATTGTACAGTCGAACCTATTCACAGAGAAAATTGCTTAATACTCGATAATAACTACATTCCATGCTAACATAAAGAAAACAATATTAAATAAATTGTTTGTTTCCGAATATGTACGTTTTAATCAATATTTATGATGCAAGTTGTTTGTTAAGGGTTACTTAAGCACGAAAACTATCTTTACCTGTTATTATAAAGATTGGTTGAGGAAAGGTTAATGTATGTGTCTATGTAAGTGAGAAAAAAATATAGCATTTTAATTACATATAGTAAACTAACAATAATTATAGATGCGTGTTGTGTTTTGTAAATTATTCACGTTTAACAAACAGTGAAACTTTTGTTTGAAAATACAACAATGGAAACTTGATTAAAATTAAAGGATCATATAAAAATTCTTTGTTAGTCTGTGTGTTAGTCAAACAATCTCGTCTGAATATGTAATGAAAACGCCGACAAACATGACTATTTTGTGTTAGAATGTTTTGACGGTACGTTCAAATACTGCGCCCGCGTCGTAAAATTCGACAAAATTATTTGATTGTTGATTCAGGACTCAAGTCAGATTATTTCTATTTGCTCTGGCTGATGTGACGTTCTGCATTTAAATTTTGACAGCTTGTCTATGTGTAGAGGTGCATCTGTCAGTTACGTTAAAAGATGCAACAGAAAAGGTCGTTAAAATGGTACTTACTGCTATACATATAATTATTTTAGACAATAGCAGTGCAGCTCTCGAAGCGTAAAATAATGAGATAAATCATGACAAAAATTGCAAACACTTGTGGCATCGCAGTGCATGCCCGTAGGTCATTGTCCTGCGTCCATTTTGTAATTATTCATACGACCCCCAGTTTGATGCATTGTGGCAATGTCCTCTAAATATAGGTGGGTATTGTGAAGATTTAAACAAAAAAGTAATTAACATTCTGCTTAAAACATTCGCTCGAATGTTAAAAAATAACGAGTCTCTGGTCTCTTCTGTGTTTATTAGCTACTGATGCGGCATTCCGGTAGCTAAGCTGTAATTATTATTTATGGTGCAGTCATCATTAACAAGCGCTTCAAATTATGGCCTGTCAAGTCAACGTTCAATATGTTTAGTCCATAATCTATGAACGTCATAAAAAGTTGCGGATATTCACAAAACTTAACAAAGAGATTTTACCTACTTCAGTTTTTATTACATTTAAGCCGAGAGAAATAAGCACCACTTATAAATAATAATACTATCACTTAATTCTCGTAAAACTGTTAAATACTGCAGGATGGAGCAGAACGCATCTTTACATTTGATAATTAAACTAAATAAAACAATCAAAAAACATTCTGCCAACATAATAGCAATAAAAAAAAAGAAAAACAAAAGGCAATTCATTGACAGTAGTGTTGTGTCAGCCATTATGTTTTTTGCAGTATCTATCGGGAGCGGGTATTTAACCTGGGTGCGTTGACTTGTCCCGGCTAGGCCCACACTGCCCCCAGTACGGCCAGTACCTGCCCAGGTGTGTTGCCCGAGTAAATTGCAGGGAGCCGACACTTACCGACGATATTACCTTAGTTTGTGTCATTATTTTACTTTTTTTTTGTTCGGCATATTGGTTATTGAGATGCAGGATATTATTGGTATGATTGAAGGATGTGAGTTGATTTGAAACGTAATGAAGAATTTTCCTTGTTGATTCGATGCAGTTTAATTTTAGATGTTTTTTTTAAGTAGTTAATGTAATACTGTTTTTTGGTTACGTTGTGTGTGTTCTACGTAATCCCAATAAAATAAACATGATCATAATCTATTAATATAAATTGCTAAAGAATTTGTAATGCGTGGACGGACACGAAAAACTTTACATAAAAAAAATCAAAAGCATTTGAGATCGCCCTATCTTTTCAAAAGAATGCATTCAAACTTTTAAAAGGCAATATCCTCTCATCGCCTTTAAATTTAAATAAAGGGATCTTAATCAAAAAATCTTTACAGCATCATTGGGAACATTTCAAAAAACATTTATTCGTCGATTCCAAACATGTAACTTCATCCCGACTACTGTGCAGTGTGCAGGAGTGCAGGTATGAGCTAAACGATCGCTCCTAATGAATGTTTAATAAAGCGCGCCCCGCGGGGGCGGCGAGTTCAAAGGATGCGCGGGCGCACGTCCACGATCAAAGACGCCGTTATCGAGCACTCGAGCTATCGGCAGATACCGCTCGTTTACAGAACATCGCTACTGGGATACGCCGAGATTATCTCAGATATCTCCGTATGGCACCATTTCAAGTAAGAAATACTTAAAAAGTTAAAAACGTACTTAAGTGCAAAAAATAAAACAACTTACGTCTTAGTAAACAGAACACGGCTTCACATGTGAGTCTGAGTCTGTATTTGTAATATCTTCAATGTAGTATTTACAAATAAAAGTTTCGGATTTCCCGCGACTATTTTTGCAAGCCACTGGAGTGGATGCACAAACCGCATTCTCAGATTTTATGTGAACATAAACGTAAATCATACTGGGTCGCGGGCGCAGCTACCGAAACACGCGGCTTGAGACAAAGCTCCGAATAAACTTCGGGATTTATGATTTTCAACTGTGTTAGTACACATTGAATGCGAGGTAGTATTAACAATTTTCTGCACGGTCTGTTTCAAATTATGAACATATTAAAAATATTCCAAGAGCTTTAAATTTGAGCTCGAATTGAATTTTATTTTAGAATAACCTACAACGTCGGTTGGTGATCCCACAAACGGTTCCCATGAACGTTAATATTTAAATACGCCCAAACAGGAGCAAGTCTATAAATCGGTAACACAATGAGATCGATAATACCTCCAATAAAGACACGTAACGGCTGAAACGGTAGCTAAGTATCGTAAAAGAACAATGACGCCATTGTCCATCTTCATTGTCCCGAGATGAGTCCTATTGTGGAGAACAAGGCGAGACAAGTACAGGCGGGCTAAACATCGGTCGCACAAAGGTAAACACGATACCTCTTATTGTCAGCTATGACCTAAGGTCGCACTAAGATGTGTGACCTCTGGACCAGACTCGGTATCTCACATTGTGCGGGACAATGCATAGAAACGATGGGATTACGAGGGGCGATGCTGCTAAGTATTACTCTAACAATAGACACAAAGACTGGTGTGTGTTTACCCATGAATATGTGGAGTATAATGCACAATGGCCGGTACATCGTAATAAGATGCACACAACAGGTTAACAGCGTATTTTCTCAAGATAAGCACAGATGTATAACGAATTCGCGTCTCATGTTAAATCGTGCATATTTGGGGACGGGACCGGTGTAATCCCGTTTTTTAAACGCACTATTTAGATGTTTCTGCTAACTGTAATAGGTGTATTGTTAAGTAAATTAATGTAATTACCATTCGTCGTGATTCAGGGAGCTTATCGTGTTCCACGTTACGGCTGTTCGGCCAGACACAATAAACAAAAGGTAATTTGTTGGCTAATTAATAAAACAAAAGTTGAATTCGTTTTCGTGGGTTCACGGAACAGAAGAAAGGTATTTTTGGGGAAATTAACATCCGAAACATGGTTGTGGTAACACAGAGTGAGGTTGTGGGAGTATGTATGAAAAGTTGGAGCGACATTTGGCAGATGAGAGACTGTTTGGGCAATTATAATCGGTGTAATGACTTAGAAGTCCGGGGCAGGCTGGCGAGCGGCCGGCCCGCCAGCTGGCCTGGATTAGCGAGGCTCTCACTCGACCCTATTGGGTTGCGGTCTCTCGTTACGCACTCGAATTACTAGTTTCCTTCAACTGCTAGAGTTTCTAATGGAAAGTCGTACCTTTCTGTGAAATAGCCACTTGAGCTTTTAAAACGCGCATTCTGATTAGCTATCGCTCGAGTGTTAGCGGCAATGTCAGGGCACAGGATGAGAACGCCGGGCTTTTAATGTTTCTATTAGTGTTTGGTCACGTTGCAGCCGGGACGTCACAAAAAACTGAATGTGTGCTGATACAATCGTGTGTCGAAGCGCATCGGACCACCCAGGACGAGCCCATGATCTATTTCCCAAAGTGATTTATAAGAACCTGAGTAATCTAATCAAATACGAGCTTTTTAACCGTCACGATGTTGTAATTACCCTAAGCCATTAATACCGACCGATTTGTTACGCTTTTAACGTTGCTATACAAGCGCGTAAGTGGAGAATGGGGGTCGTAAATATTTTTTAAGTCGTCGATAAAAATTAAAAATGGAAGTAAATAAAAGCACTACCACGAAATAAGATTTTTTACATAAATATTATTTTTACGACATTATTATACGAAGCTGTTTGGGTGCGTAAATATATTTTTTCGTAACGAGCATTTACGAGCTGACCGGTCGTTCGGAATCGACAAATTCCACGTTTTAAAACGTGTGAAAGTAAAACATTGAAAGGGTGGCCGTTTGACACTGGCTATAAAGGTGTATAATAATGACCACTCGGGGTCATGTCGTAAAACTGATTGGTCAAGCATTGACGGATCAAACGTAATAATTATGTTCTAAGAAATGTTTGAATATGGGTCAGTGGCGGGCTTGGGAAAGGAAATGCAAACTAAGCTGGTTACAACTTTATGGCAATCCTGAAGACAAACGATGATGTCGTAAAACTGATATTTGATAATAAAATGGGTGCTAAAGTTTATATGAATAAGTTTAGTGTACAGTAAGCAAACGTGATTACTTGTCACGAACAGTTAGCAGTAGGCCAATAAGCAATCGGTACGCGCCCCACAGTCACATCTATAGCGGGCCAGCCGATTGACAACGAATGCAACGCATTCTAATGAAGTCGATACAAACATTGGATTCTTGAATTATAATTAATGAATTTATAATACTTAAAAATTATTAGCATTTACTTAACAACAAACATACAGTTTCTTCAAGTACCTTTTTTAAATTGGGCCAGTTGCTTACTACTGCCATAAAGTTAACTTGCTTTTAAATAAATTACATTTAAATATTCGATTTAAGAATATCGAACGTCACAGTTCTTAATTTAAACTGTCATAAAACGAATGTTTGTTCCCATATTTTTAATGCAAGTACCCAATATAATTGACATGCTGATATTAAAAACATAATGCATAATATGCATCGTGGGAATGGGCAGTGGCTGAAAATACCTGTTTATCGACAAACATCTATGCAAATTTCGTGGATTCGTATCGCACTGGACCGATAAAACTGGATTTTATAAATTATTTCGTGGTGATTTTATATGCGATAGTTTTAGGGTTGTTTGGGAACTTAACATAACATACCATCACGCCTGTATCCCCGATGGGTTAGGCAGAGGTGTACCAATATACACCCACAGTTCGCCGGTATGTTTTAGGTCCCATGTAATAGGGGGCGAGCTTGTTTGGGAACTTTGACTTAATAATTGCGGTAGACTGTATTTAATGTAACATTGTTTTTTTTTTAACAACACTATTATTTAAATGTTACTACAGATTCCTCCTATTTTAATTGAATACCACTATTATTTAAAACATTTAGCAACGTAACAGCGTTCCCACACAATTGACCACATGCAGTCTCTACACAACGGGCGTTTCGACTAGATTTGCATACATTAACGCACATTCAATATAAACAACACGCTGCACTTGTAACAATCATAACAATGTACAGCGAATAAAGACGCGAGCAATCCTTACGCCTCGATTGATGTCAACAGTTTTACATAATTACAGGGTAAGTTATTGTTTTAAAAATTTGCATAAGATACGTTTTGTAACGATTTTTAACCCTTTATTTAGTTGAGACAAAAGGGGTATCAATTTAGAAAGCGGTTCTTATTTCAAACTTCGATTAAAATAAATAACGGTGTATTTTTTTTATTAGATTCCGGAAAATATTAAAAAAAAACACACATTGTTTTAAATTTTTCTATCGGCGTTTTGTGCTCTATAATTTTTTTAAAATAATACATGCCATTGTTGCCAGAGAAAAATAACAGTTTGACGAATAAATAACCTATAGTTTTTTTAAGTACGGGTAAAATAGCATAACATAGGCCTGCTTGGTTACAATAACAATGCAGTAGTTGTTATGTGTGGAATCCAAGGCTACGCTTATCGATAATACTAAGTGTAAAACATATTAATCATCTTATCGCGTTTAGATACGTTTATGTGTTACACCTACATAACTCGGAAATAATTGGGATCAAGTTAGAAAGAACCGAAAAAAACACCACCAAAAATAAAGCTTAATCGGAAACCGAGAAGTGTCTCAAATATTTCCTTCTCCCAAGATTTTTCATAGTACATGTGCATTTCTTTAAATCAGTTAAGATTTTTTAATTTCACAGTTAACTGAATTGTTCATTTATTTCAACGTATACTTTTCTAGACAATATGGCATCCGTTTGTTACGCTCGAGTTAAATAAAACAAAAACATGTATATAAACAAAGACAAAATCGGAATTCGCCGGACCGTGTCGCGTAGTGGTTCACACGACCAAATCACCGAAAAATGCTTCCAACCCCAAAATGCAGGGACGTTAATTAGAATAAGCAAATGAATACAAATGTATGGGAAACGGTTTGCTCTCGATAGTCAAGCGTTTATTAAATTACAGGTTAAGTAATTGAAATAATAAATAAACGATTTATGAAGCTGGTCTAGTTGACGACTCAGCTTTTTTGGGGTTTGTTTTTGACAGTCGTAACTCGTAATTACTTTGAGGTTTTGAAATAACGCATTTTTTGGTCTCTTAGTTACTAATATATTATTATATCATCATTAATTTAGAATAATATATTTTATTTTACTAGGTTTACCAAAGTTGTTTTAATCTTTGAGAAAATTAAAGCATGTTCCTCATTTTGCAAGCCAACTACATGCAATACAAAGTAGAGTAAAACGTTAGTTAGAAAGTTATATGTATATAGAAACTGTCGGCACAAGTTTCCATAAGAAAGGCGTACGTTTCTCTACAAAGAAACAAACAAAACACTATTAGCATAGTGTTCGCAGGCGCACCTGCGCGTACGCATCGAGACATGATCCGTTTAAATCAGGGCCGCTATTCTAACTAATTTCTTGTGATAGTTCTCACGATTTTGTTATATCTACTTGCAAATAGATATTACAGATTAGAAATTGAATTTTCAAACCCTAAACTTGTCTTTTGCCTGGGCATATTATTGCTCAGTGATTTTTAAACGCTAAAAATATTAGTTTATCATAAAAAGTAAGCATCAAATTACTTTTACTTAACTGCAGTTTTTCATGTCTGTCTATTTTCTTATCACTACTTGCATATTAATAAGTATGATAAGCCCTGAATTTAGAAGCGTCCACAAGGATACTCTATACTAAGTTGGCAACGTTCCGTTACACGCTGATAACAAATGCATATTTACATTTTAACTAACAAAAATGAACGAAAGTCTATTAGAATTGATGCAACTGTGTCAACATACATGTTAGTTGTCAAAACGTTTATCTGTATTTGCTGTCAGTAAGAAACTGTTGCAGTAACGTATTTTTTCATTCGTCCTATTTTTATAATACATATTACACAAGGTCTAGACTGCACGTGGCTATCAAATAAGTATGGTTTTTTTTTTTACTTTAGACTTTAGAGTAAATAATAAAATTTGGGCAGAGAGGTATTAGGTATTGCATTTGCCATAAGGTAAGGCTACTACAAGAGTATGCATATTAAGCGTACCGTTTTGTACCACTATAAGTAATAGGTACATGTTTAAAAGGGAGAAGACAAGAAAACATACAACATTGAATAATGCAACAAAATTTAAATTCGTTAATTTGTGCATAAAAAATAATTGTTAACTTTGCGCCCAAGACGTAACTAAACAACGTAAAACCTAAACTGTGTTAATTCAACTGTCGCTAATTCTGGCCTCAAAGGTTCCTATTATACTTCTACTCGGTATTACAATATAAGACGTGGTCTTTGTGCATTGTTGCTTTGTGCCAGGGGTACAAAGGACTGGTCTTTGACCCCTTGCCCCAATTACGCGGACCGCACTCTTGCGCAACTCGATAGTATATCAGTTGATAACGTAGTAAATAATGCGTAAAGCGAGCAGACTGTGTGTCTGCCAGTTACAAATTATCTACATACTATACAAAAGATATGATTGATTGTGAGAGTTATGCGATTTTTTTTTACTATATCTTGCTTCAAGTAAATAAGCTTTTTATGACAAACGTTTCGAATAAGCTAAAGATAATATCGACTATCCATCATTGCAGTTATTCACTGTCAATATAAAACAAAATTATGATTTATAGAACAATTTGAAAGATAAACAATAGGGCTTGTTTTATTATTTCATTTTTGATGTTTATATCTTCATTCAAACAACAATGTCATACAATCATATTTGCAGAGACTTGAAATATACAGTTTCTCATGTCATAACGTTTTATAGCTTGATATTACAACTTCAAATAACACATTCAAGGGCGTTCCCTTCAAAGGCCTAGCCTTGTATGACTAAGGTAGTTAAACAAACGCCGTCTTAAATAACAAAATAAATCTTTTGTCGGTACCTCGTTAAATAGGA
Source organism: Autographa pulchrina (assembly GCA_905475315.1). Classification (NCBI taxonomy): domain Eukaryota; kingdom Metazoa; phylum Arthropoda; class Insecta; order Lepidoptera; family Noctuidae; genus Autographa; species Autographa pulchrina. Next base: position 8,415,573 of record FR997775.1, read on the forward strand.
GTTCACAGCACGTGTTGTTTACAGTACTCCTATACATTGACCTACCGCAAGGATATAGCTTTAGTTTGTTTTCTTAAGGGATACTGGGATACTGTGTCATTGTTCTTCACATAAACTTATTAGCGAGCTGTAAAAAATGTGTTTGTGTAAATGTTAACATCAAAAAAGTTTCGTATACACGTAAATCATTTAAGACAACAAATCAAGTCATAAAACCTTTGAAGTGTATTTGATAGAGATATGTAATTTACAATAGATAGAACCCAATTATTTTCAGATTAACCTTTTCAAAATGCTGTCAATGAAAACGCTTGGTCATCGTAATTTTCGCGCCTTAATCTCGACCCTAATCTAGCCCACAGCGATCCATCATTCTGCCTATTATAAACTCAATTAAATCTCATTTGCATAACCTTGGCGGGACTAGAGGCGCCCTATTCTCTCTTCTTAGAGATGTCACCACCTTTGTCCGGCGGTAACCTACTCCTATTCAACCGGGACAACTTAGCGACAAAGCAACGTTTGACCCTCAATGGATGAGAAAGGCATTATTTGTGTATTTTAAGCAATAAACAGTGCATTTTATGCGATTGTGAGCTGTTTTTTTTATTTAAATTAGAATGGCTGAATGCACATTGTCCGTTGCGTGAGCTCGTGGACTGCAGTGCGCAGGTACCGTTGATGCATAATCATTAGAAATTATCGAGCCGGGCGAGAGTAAGTCAGCTTTGCTCTCAACTATTGCATGGGAATTACGCACCGATCGCGCGCATGGCGGGAAAAGTGACGTTCGCGAGTGACAGGTGACAGATGCAACTTTTTAATTTAGAATATCAATGCATTCATTTTTCAAACCTGTTGTTATTTTAGCGAATATGAATAATGTTGCACTTTTCAAGTTTATTCCTTTTATTCTTTTGTATTTTTGGACAACGAAAAAAATGGTTTCATTTTTTAAAGCTTACAATGCCGCGATACGTGTCACGACGTTGAGAATTGGAATGAAAGAGCGAGTTTAATCTTCGAGTGATGCCTAATCCTTTTTAGGAACGCCTGAATGCATTGTGTAGTTTGTAAAGACGCGAGGCAAAAACGACGACATAAAATACGTTTAGAAGTTTCGTTGAATGACGAACTATAGACGCGCAGGTATGTATATTGTATTATGTAAATTTGTGAATGTAACACGTCAAAGAAAAATAAACTTCTTTTAATATTCCATATGCATACGTCAATGTAGCGTGGACTAAACCAAACAATAACAAAACGCATCAGGACTCAGGATTAGACGCACACACACACCCACACGCCAGGACATGTACACAAAAAAAGGATAACAAACAGTAATACAATAATTTTCATTCCTTTTCTGTGCGTACGCGCATCCTATCTGTTGCACTCGCACGTGTAGTGCCATCCTACTCGCTCACCCCGGTCATTGAACTCGCATCTCCGACGAGATTGCATCTAGTGGCCATACAGCTTCCCCCAGATAGACGCAGCACAATTTCTGGCCAATTAAAATATATATTTTTAATACGGTGTTAGGTTAGATTAACTTATTTTTCAAAGTAAAACGGTGTTTTCTTGTTAAGCCGGTTGCGAAACATTAGATTATGTTTGACCTAGTTACAATACTGTATTTCAGATAAGAAAAAAATTCAACGCAATTTTTCCGGCGTCGCGATGTGAGCGACTGGAGCCGGCGAAGCGTGCCCAGTTGACCGTTGGCTCGCACCAAACAAAATTTGAATCTCATCCCAACAAAAACAAGCCGTGTAGTAGTTTATTTATGACATAGTACAAAATCTTCAACAAGACGAGCGCAGCTTTTTCTATACCTCTGATCCCGTATAGAAAAAACCAAAACAATTTTTTGTTGCCCGAAATCGTTTTACGAGCGCCCTCGAATAGTAAGCAAGCGGGACGGGGATAGTACCATCGATACCCATCTCCCTCCTCCAATGGAGTGAAAAGAAACTGACACTTTGGTTAATAAGTCTTTTGTAAGGATTCTAAGAACACGTTGCGTTGGCGTGATCGCTCCCCATCTAATAAGACACCTCGATAAAGACACTCGTAATTGCGGTTCGTGGAACGAACACAAAGTAAGAGCAGTTGACTTTTGATCGTTAATTGTCCGTAGACGAACTAACGAAATGGAAAAGACAATGGATCCGGTTCCACTACTTAATTGCATCATCGATAGCTGCTAGCCTCGTAACACGGAGAGCAATGGATACGTAACTATCAGTGCAGCCGGCATCGCCGTGCTTTATGTAGTAATAGATTTATAATCATAGCAAATGAAATAATGAAATGCTATTGGATTGTCTGCAATGACTCCAAATGACATGCCGTCATAGACAATTGTATTGCAAGACCGCACACTCAACTCAACGTAATGACGGTCTCTGATAATATTCCTGAATCATTCAATTTAAAATACATTACTTGAGTAATGAAAATAAAACTAATGAACAAACGTTACCACTTAATAAAACACTGCAGACAAGAAATTGGCCCATTTGCTTTCACTTGTTGTTAATTGAATCTCGCGCAGTGTTATAAAAAGTTGTTTCATGAGCATCACTTTGTTGGGAAAGGTCGAATTTTGATCCAAATGTACCACAGCTTCCTTGGCATTCGAATAATAACAGAAATTCTGACGTCGTTTGGCTTCATTAGAACCTTTTCTCTTGCTCCTGGGCATAATGTCTAAAAGATTACATAATAGCTGCTACAAGGAGGAATTCTTATCGTGTCATGGGATTTTTAAATGAGGTTAGTAGAACAAAAAATAATCATAAATGCCCTTCATGGTAATGGTAACCCACTTGTCTGGGAATGCGATAGCCCTTGAACTTCTTTATCATAGTTCTTTGGACAGAAATAGAACAAGGATTAGGGAGTCCTTTGAGAGATACTTTATCGACCCAAAGATTGGCACTTAGTAACTTAAGTGTCAAAAAATGTCGGCAATTTTTTTGCCGTTGACTTTGAAGAGCCTAAGAGCCGTAAAATGGCATTAAGTTAATGGCGTTTTTATCTCAATTATGGAGAATTAAATACGTTACATAAAAACATTTTCAAGATGTTTTTAAAGTCACATGTTAAAAAAAATGTTTACTTATTATGGGTTAATTTCATAACTTCTTGGCTCTGCGCATAAAGTCATATTTCTCAGTAATGTAGTTATTTTATCAGAATTCTATACAAATTCCAATCTAAGCTATGATACTTCGTGACAATAGCACGATATCTACATAAATGTTAAGGCACGATAAAGTTAATAAATAAGCGAAATTATTTATTTACAATTCAATACTTAAATCAAACAAAGACTAAAATTAAATCTTATATAGATAAATAAAACTAACACGCGTCAAAATACTCATCGTCATCCTTGTCAATGGCGGGAAAGGTGCCCAGAAGGCTGGCAGCATTGCCACGTTGAATGGCTATGCCGATTCTCTGTGCAAGGAACAAACCAGCTCTCTGATCACGAGTAGAGTCTACCAAACGTTTTGACAGTTCTTTAAAAAGATTTCGTGCACTCGGACCCCATGACCCGAGCGTTTCAACCCCAAACGGCTCGAAAATATAATTACCCATTAGGTTATTATACTTTCGCCGTTTAAGGGTCTCCGCTGCTCCAGCAGCAGCGCCAGGAGAGGCCGCCGAACTTAGAACGTGGGATGGCGCAAGGGTGTCGACGCACGTTGCGTCCCACACCAAAGGCCGACCCAATTTCCAAGGCAACAATGACATACCGTCAGGTCTCTTACCATCGCTGCGCACCAAACCATTGGGTTCCAAAACAGCTGGTACACCGGCAATGAGAAGAGCACGACGGATAATGTCATTAATATTTGCGTGACGGGATATACGTCCTGCGCTCCTGCTGCAGGACAAGCCATGGTGACCGAGGCAATCGACTGTTTCACCGCATTGACACCGATGACATGTGACACAAGGTATACCTAAACGTAAACTGATGGCGAGCCGGAAAGTATTGTCATCCAAAATCGTACCAAGAGTGGTTGACGGAAGTGCCTGTAACCAGAGGCCCGATTCCCATTCTCCCACAGCCAGGAGACGCGCGCGCTCTGCAGTGTTGATTGACGTATTAATTAATTCTTTCCGTATCAAACTGCGAAATTGAATTCAAAAGCCAACCTAATGCCTAAAGATCGCATGCATTCAGTTGAAGTGTTGATAAGTTTGCTAGTTTGTTAGTATGTATATTCCATTTTACTTGCACACTTCAAAGTCGAACTAATCAAATCATATCAAATCAAATCAAGAGGGTACACTTGACCTAAATATGAAACGAGCCCTTCACGAGCCATATATTCACACAGTCTTGTTTACAGCTAAAACAAAAACTAACTGGACCAGTAGAAAAAATGGGGGCAAGTCATAATGTGGACATTAAACATGGTACACGTTAAATGGGTTGTGCAAACTGAGAGATACTTAGTGGATGCTCAGTAAAGAAGGATGAACAAATATTGGAAGCTCTAAATGATCTATTTGGGTACTATTGGGATGTGCCGACTCCCATAGGTGTTTGGGAACCTCGAGTAAGTACTTTGGACTTCTTACATCAGTTTTTCTTTGTCCATATTATTAACAACTGACTATCGTTAAAGTGAATAACGATTTAAATAGGACTTTAAATGCATCTAGGAAAAAATTGTTTCCTAAACCATAATGTTTCCTTCTTTTAAAAAAGGAACTTGTTGAGTACGCATTTCAACTTTCTATAAAAAGCACTACATTTTCTACGTTTAGAAATGAAATTATAGTCAAAGCTATGATTATTTCATTGGCCGTCATTTATTCAAATTGATCAAATTATGGATTGAATATACGTTCAATGGAGAGTGGTTTTAGAACGATTTAAGTGAAATTATAGACGTAAAGGGCTGGACGATAGGAATAGAATATTATAGGCATTACGACCGATTTGATTTTAAATCTAAATTCCTTAATCTTTAATAATGTGTTGTAGTTGTATACAAACATTTTTTACATCAGACAAGGACCTACAGGACAGATTTAAGTTTCGAAAATAACTTATGTCCGAAACATAATGGATAAAAAATATTCATTCGAGAGCTTTAATTAAGGAAGAAACCTCGACCGATATATTTAAATTCTAATAGGAATCGTAGAAGAAAATGATATAATTGCTATTAAAGTTCCTCCATTAATGTCAAATTGCTTCTTTAATGGTCGTAATATAGGATTTTTGGGCCTCCTGCGTTGTCGCCCATAACCGTTTCAACATCCATGATAATAATTATCTAATATACATACCAATCAGGATTAGTACCATAACCATATATTGGAGACGCTTACCTGAAAACAACAAGACCATTTATTAAAAACTTATAAATAGTGACCATATCATAAATTGTTACGACCATAGAGGTAATTACTTTTTTTCTTTTATGCGTTTTATTTGAAAACTTGGTATTTGAGCAATTATCCTTAGGACAGAATGACCGCTTATTAAAATAATAGTCGGTGGTGTGGGACGGTTGGTTACAATCAAGACTAGGCTGATTTCTAACCCAGTTTGTGTGGGCGCGGGTGGAGACAGAATAGTTAAATGCCGTAATGTTTCTTACACTCGGACCAATAATTTATGTTGTTATACGCAAACGTAATTTGTTGCTTACTAAATAATTAGGTTTATTTCCGAATAATTTATGAGTGGGCGCGGCCGATTTCAATAATGCTGTTGAGAATGCCAATTTAACTGAAACGCGATAAAGAAATGACAAGTGCGATAGCTAAGTATGATGCAAAAGCAATGCCGATGACATTAAATTATTCTGACAAATTAAAAAAATACACACGACAGTTCTCGGTATGCCAATCGAGTCTTACTACCTAGTACTTTGTTACGCGCACGCCGAAGTACCCGATCAATTTGTAGGACAAAACAAAAGAGATTTTATGATGCATCGCGCTAGTAGTAAAGACGCTATAATAATTTACATTGACGTTTTTACAGTTCGACACTGGTTGTTTATTACGGCAAAAAGTCAGTTAAGACAGTGTAAGGACAGAAAATTAAGCAAAACATAATCTTGGCTCCGCTTTTTACAACGCGTCCTCATCTATCAAACGTCGAGTGTTTAATGACTAGTTTTTGAATAAGGTTTTATATTTGAGGATTTATTTTTTATCCCGTTTAAATTATAGCAAGATAAATTTGAATTTAGAATTCCTCGGATGACATTAGTACTGGCTGGCAACATTTAATTAGTTTTAAAGTCTGTGTTTATGAGAAGAATAGCGCGAAATAATAATAGGAAAGTTCCTATTATTATATAATTGTAGACATAAAGTTATGCAATTTTCCTATCATCGAGATTAGTTACACGCTAGAATTAAATACAATGCATGTTTTATTAGAAACTACGCAATTATTTTAGTAAGATACCATGAAACCGAGTTGGTAACGAAATATTTCTTTAATTATTCCAGTTTGCTATTAGAAAATGAGTCTTATTGCTGGTTAGTTAATTGCTGTAATTAGTTCTGCGTCACATAATTGGCGATGGCAACACATATTTCAAGTGCTATGTATTGACTTTTAAATTAAGTGGCTGCATTCTTAGAAAACCTTTACGTCAATAAAGAGAAAAAAGTGATGCGATTACAGCATCAATATTTATATTAATCTTTATGATTGCCTTATAATAGCAAAACAAACACTTAAAAAGCTGCAAACATAATATAGCGATAAATTAAACTGCTAGATTCGTAAGTGATAATAAATTGCCACTTGATTGTAAAGAACATTTATTCAGCAACTGGCCATCGCAGTGTTAGTCATACTGTGTCTATATCATTAACCTGAAAAATGCAAACAATTACATAAGCATGCACGTTAGTTAGACTTGCAGCAATGTACTTCAAAAGAGTTTCCATAACATTTGACCGCTACAAAAAAAAAATACAAGTGACAGTTATGTTTGCGCAACTCTATGTTCTAAATTTAAATAGATCTTGTCTTACTCATCAGACAAAACAAGCTTATTTTTAATAATCAGAACCCGACGACCAATTTTCGGTCGACAATTTACTGCAAAATTATCTAAGAAAATTGCAGTGGCGTATTTATCACGGCGAATTTACGTGAGGTTGAATAACCTTTTCTGGCCGCGTCCTCTAAAGCTTCGTTTTATTTCTATCTCCTTCACTCTTACTATTGGTGAGTGCGACGAACTCTGTTTGTTTGTAAACTCATCTATTGTACACATTTCCATAAAGTTAGGAAGACCTAGCATAATAAAGAAGTCAGGTTTTAATGCGGCGTTACAATTATTTTTTATTGGCAACATTTTGGTAATAGAAGTAACGGTGTTGCTCTCATTTTAATTAGAGGTGTAATTTTATTGCCATATAAAAATTGTGTTTTAACGTCATGAATAAAACCATGAATAATAAAATAAAGTACTTTCTTGTAAGTCACGGAAATTCGTGTGAGTTGTACCATAGAAATAATGGGTTCTACATTTTTACGACTGCACTATTATAACGAGAACGTTTTTATAACTGAAATAGTAAAAGAAGGTGTTTTAGTTATCGTTATCGGGTCTTGACAAATGGCACGTATGTTCGAGTGCTACGTTCGCAGGAGAATAATGCTATACATAATTGATAGGAGTAATTAACTGTTTAATTATATGATAATTCGTACTGCAGCGCGTAATGTTTGTAAAAAGCGTCAGTTCGTTGACCCCACGCCCACGATTTTAGGGTATAACTAGCGTTCGAAATCGCTGTTTTGCTAAAGTTTCCGGTCTCTTAGCGGTGTTCGCACCTATATTGATAACACTCCACGTTCCAAGGTTCCAACTATACTTATTTATATCTCTTTTATTTTTGTTTGAATACAAAATCGACGAAGAACAAGCAATAAATAAAAGATTGTAATTTGGTAGTATAAATAAATCATTTGTAAACAAAATTCTATTGTAAAAACATTCCGAGTTCCGTTCATCTTTTTTGTTCCGACACAATAGTAGTAATTTATTTAAAGTGCCACACAAGACAATTGGTTAGTAAAATAAAATCGTAACAAATTGTTGATCAAAACACTTTTGTTTGTTGACAAAGTGCGTACGCGCACCACTATTTGAATTTAGAATGAGGCTTCGCGAAAGGAGTTGCTGTCATAGTACCGTTAATTTGAGCTACCGCCGGTCGTGGGCTTTAGGCAGCGGTCATACCATGCGTTTGTACGATCCGGAGAATTGTCGTGGTGTCGTCACACCGCTTTTCATAACGACATACGCACGGAATATATTTTGGGAGTATTTGTGTATTGTTTTGTAAACACAATATCGATTGTTTGTTTACTTTCTCTTTTTGTTTATTCAGGTCTAAAATGTAGGAATTATGAATGCCACTCTCGAGATATTTTTATCTTGACATCTAACGTAAGTAGGTTATCAAAGTGAATCGTTGCTTTTGTAAAGATTTATTTTTGTGGCGATTTTTTTACCGTTCTATTCAGAATCATCTAGTGAAACCGAGGCTTTGTCTTAGCAAGTTCAGTAGTCACTTAATAACTATTCACCACACCCGAATGTCCGTACATAGTGTGTGTGTGTGCGTGTTGTTATGGTACGTTCAATAACACCGTGGCGTCGGGTCGACGAACTCAATGCGCCGGCGCCGCTTCAGACACGGGGATGCGGAAAGTCGCCGTTTCGCGAATCTAACGCAGGCTTCCATGTTTGTTTTATATCTAACAAAGAAAAACCTATGTTTAATTAGGAGTCGTTGCCCCCAATTTTGACCGCAATAGGTTCCAGTAGCTGGCTTTTTTTTTCTAGAAATGAGTGTTCATTCTATTGCTGCGTTGTTTGATGATACCTGTATGCTAATTGGTTGTAGGAATATAGTATGTAAATGTGACGTTTATTACGTACTTCATAAATACACACCTAAATAAAAATTACAACATATATTATATTTGTGGACCAGAACAAGTTCCCAAAAGTTTTACAGTTATTGATTAAACAATTTGGGGGTCCATGGTTATTTATGACTTTAAGTTATAACGTTAAAAACCCAATAAATAATCAACAGCTCTTTAAAAGGGAGACGGGAAATCAACCGAAAGAACTTTACTTGCTTGAATTTCAAGTGTCCTCAACTTTAAGCGATATAATAAACATTAACCCCTGAATGCTGTCGTCTTCAAGTCTAGCTATATATTTTTTTTTTTTCAGATGTTTCCCGTTCTAAGCCTGAGCACAGGTTTTGACTGCTTCACAGGGTTTTTAACATCCACCCTAAACAGACAGACGGCAAGATACAAACAGCCTCTTAAAAATGAGTTATCGGCCATTACGAAGTTGGTGTAGAAAACAGTACAAGTGTTGGTTTGTCATGGTCAAAGGTATACCGTTACGTGTAAGGTCGCGCGGGAAACCCTTTATGGCCCCTAACGGTACCTTGCCGGGCCGCGTAATCTAGTTAGGTACTTGTGATTTTTTTTATGGCCAACCATGATCAGATCTTTAGTGAGATCTATCGCGAAAAATCTTAACTGGGCAAGGTTCGCTAGTCTGTCATGCAGTCTATTAGTTTCCACCAATGAGAGACAAGCTACTGGCTTGTGATTAGTGGAAAAAGACACTTCTTTTTAACCTACTTTAATGTAAGTTGTAGTAATTAGTCGGTGTGTTTGTTTTTAACCTATTGTGTCTGTCCTAAATTTTATTTAATTGTATTCACTTTCTAATTAACGCAATGAAAACAATATGATAAGGTTTCGTTTTATTTATTTAATGTAATGATTAGTGCCTTTAAATAGTGACGTGACGATATTATTGCTTTATGATAAAAAGCTCAAAAATAGAGTCATAAAAAGATAGTTTAGAACCATTTTGAACTTCTTTTCCCAAAAATAACGTTTTTTGCCGTATCTAAAAATGCTTGAGTAACTTAAAAATATTAGTTTATTTAGTTTACGTAACATTGTAATAGGCATAGTTGTCTTTATTTATATAGCGATTGTGATCGTGACTCTAGGTACAACGTTCGTGATGAATCCTAACGAGGCTTAATTAACGTTAATCATTGCGATTATGGTAAAGCTTGTATTTACAATGGAGATGCAAGTTCTTATCAGAAAACAATGAGGAAACTCATTTTCTAGGACTACGAAAGTGTACTACATATACAATATGTCTTGTGTAGAGTGAAATTTATTTTAATACGAAATATGAAAATAAATCTAATTGTTCGGACATAAAACCGTGAAAAAAATAAAATAAAAAATAACTGCCTCGTTGGTCTAGTGGCGCTAAGCGCGACTGCCGTTTAGGCGCGATTGGTCCAATTCGCGATTGGACCAATTCACCATATTCGCAATTGGTCCAATTCGCAGTTGGTCCAATTCGCGATTGGTCCAATTCGCGGTTGGTCCAATTCGCGATTGGTCCAATTCGCGGTTGGTCCAATTCGCGATTGGTCCAATTCGCGGTTGGTCCAATTCGCGATTGGTCCAATATAAAGGTATTTCCAAAATTAAACAAAATGACATTTTTATGTACAAATATTGTACTATTGAACAAACATTGGACATTGCCATTTTGGACCAACCGCGAATTGGACCAATTGCGAATTGGACCAATCGCGAATTGGACCAATTGCGAATTGGACCAATCGCGAATTGGGCCAACTGCGAATTGGACCAATCGCTAATTGGACCAACCGCGAATTGGACCAACTGCGAATTGGACCTTTTTTTGAACATTGGACCAATCGCGAATTGGACCAATCGCGCCTAAACGGCGACTGCTACGCTAGAGGTCTTGGGTTCGATTCCCAAGTCGACCATGGTGTTATTGGGTTTTTCTATGAAATTCTCAGTAGCAGGTCGGAGTTTGGATTTGTGCCCGGTTAGTGGCAATAGGCTCGCCCCCTATTACATGGGACCTTAAACATACCGGCGAACCGTGGGTGTACATTGGTACACCTCTGCCTAACCCTTCGGGGATACAGGCGTGATGGTATGTTATGTTATGTTATGTTATAAAACCGTGAATTGTTAGATACATTCGACCTTTATATAAAGAGCACTCGCTTTGCGGCTTGACTGCGTGCAGAGTGCGACAACCCTAATTCCAAGTCATTGGTAGCTCAACAGAATTGTATTTTACAGTAATCGTCGAAACGATCAGTCAATTTGGACTCGCTTATTCGTGACTAACCTTATAACTAAGTATTTTTGTCAAGGCATTCTTGCTTCATAACAATAGAATTTCAACATTATCCGAAACTGTCACCACCACTTCAACGGTCATACAGCTTTCCATTCAAATTCCACGTCAATCAAAGAAACTCATTGTCAAATCAAATCATATCACCTAATTATCATAAATATTCATAATTTTTCTACATTTCAATGTAAGTTCACACACAATTAGTTACATTATTCAATTCAATTCAAGCGTCCCATCAAAATACAAACAAATCTAAAATTCAGATGGTAACACTATCTTCTTAATCTAATCTATGACAAAAGCATGAAATATGAATTTTTATTCGACAATACAATATTTTTATTGTAGTGGCTTCCATTTGTAAGGTTTTTTGGGATTCTTTAGTGCTTTATATAAGGACGTCTTAAGGAATGGTCGTTATCAATCATGTCATTGTATTATTAAAAATATTATTATGTGTCACAGACGGACAGTTTGCTAGTTGACCCTTTGTCAGGAATTCCTAGCAACGTGTTTACATAGGTAAACTTGGATCTTTATTTATTACCTATATAAAGTCATTTAAACGCGGAAATAATTATCGTATTCCGTGTTTCTGCGAACTTGTTTTCCGTTTATTAATTAACTTGAATATAACGTAACCTACATAAAACGTACGGCAAGTAAATATTTTGTCAACGAATATTTAAACGGTTTATATTTTTACAACGGCCTCGATCTTAATTAACAGTCGAGGTGTGAGTTGTAATGCATTAGTATTTATTCACATGTCTCTTCAAGCCAACAATAATTATGATGAATTAACATTTCAATTTGGAATTAACATAGATCCCTATTCATACGTACCATCCATCAAAGCTGGGGAAACTGATGGATGTGCTCTTAAGGTACATTTGTGACACTTGAACTGTCGGGAAGAATAGATACGATTGTGAAAGGAATTAATGGTATCGGATTGTGTCCAGAGTTAAAGTTCACACGTGTTTCTATACCTTTGGTGTCAACATTGGGGTTTGAGTTACCCCACCTTTGTATTGTCCAATAGTCGTGTCGACCTGGGACCTCTAGTAACCCAACCCTCCTACGCTCGGAGAAATCGTTGCATATAGAGTTGTCGCTTAACGTTAAACAAATAAGTATGAGCAAACATTTTGAAATTCAAGGGCCTGTCAATACTGATGATCTATTTGCTTATGCTGGTCGGAATTAGTCGTGTCTCAGGGCTGGCAGTGCACCTCATTTGCTTAAGTTTGAGATAGACAAACATGTTGGAGTCACTGAGTATTAAACAGGTCGATAACCTTACTTGAATCATCATCGTATGACAGAATTGAAGAGGTGATCCTAACAATGAACGAAGCTTCAACTAATGCATTTATATAAAATTCGTTGCTTTTATGAAGTGTAACACAAATTTGAATATTATAGTGATTTCTCAATGGATCACGCCTTTAACAATACGACCCTTGCCCTTAAAATCAGTAATACATTAAAAAGTAAGACGAATCGAGTTGTCTAATTCGACCACTTTTCAAGTGGCCCTTATGATTGAGGGAAAATGTGTTGATGTCCGTTGATTTATACAATTTTGTTAACCCCTGGTCAGATGGACAATCGAATGCAAGAGATTTGCATAATGATCGGTTGTCACCTGGACATAATGTAACTAATATGTTACGATTGTTGATTTGAATCGATAAAGATCTGAAGTCGTAGTAAGAGTATTTCTGGCTTGGACATAGTTTGAATTTATTTATACTTAGAATTGTGTAAGTTCTCAACATTAATTCTGAATCCGGTAAGACTGGAAGCCGACCCCAAAATAGCTAAGACAGCAGAGAAATTCTAGACAGGTTTGCATGTATTTTAGAAACTTTAGTAATGATTTCGCATTTTATTTACGATTTCTAGCTAGTATGTAAAAAAAATCGTCCGTAGATTCAAAATTCATAGCCATTTTTGTAGTTACCCATTCCACCCGTCGCGTTGCATTTACTATCGTTCTAATGTTAACTAATAAGGCTAGGCTATTAAACGAGCATTGTATATAGACCGTATTTCAAGGTGTTCCCATAACATTAGTTCCCATTCCCACATATAAAGTTATGTTGCCGTTGCGTCTGGCTCGTAATGTTATCAAATGGGTCCAAGGCCACATTCCTTATCTGTCCACTTGTACTGTTTCCTGATTTCATATTTGATAACGCGCTAATTTTGTCGTGTGTAGATTGAATTGAAAGACTCGTTGTCTTGAATAAGATGAATATTTATAAATAGGTACTACCTACTAAGATAAGATGATTTAGGAATGATTATATGAACAAAGTATATCTATCAATGTTTGTATGGAACAACGACCGTTTTTAATACAAGTTATGATCATTATATCATTTTAAGTACCAAATCATTACCCATCTGTCTAAAACAGAATCAAATTAATATAAGAAACTCTCTCAGTCCACATTTTTTTCTAAACACGACCGTCCTAACATCTGTTAGAATAGTAACCATCATTATTAACGGAACCAAAAACAAATGAAAGTGACGGTTTTTTATAACAAGAATGATGACGTCATTAGGACATCCCAAATGCGTTAGAGTCGATATTTGTCCTCGCATAGATCCTTTCCCACGAGTAACTACTTCCGTAACGTAACTCGCATGTAGCCACAAGTGTCCTTAAGTTTACACAACATGTTACTTCCAACGCGTATTTGTATAGTAAATAAAACTTCACTTGTGGTTATGCTAAGTACCTTAGACACGGTTAAGCATAACCGTTTTTTTTGTACTATCCTTAACTGTCACAAATTAAAAGATAATATTACGTAGTGAACCGAAACATATGGGCTTTTAAGCAACAAAAGCCGTTACAGTTTAATCAAAATGTAAATATTCATTGGTAACCCTGCAGCTGTTATCTGCGCCTGCGCATAGTCCGGAACATTACTGTTTTTATTTAAATTCACACAAAACAATGACCTTTCGAGTCGTAAGCGCAACACCGACGAGATTTTAAAACAAAGAAAAAAGTTTAATTCTAAATGTACGAATACGTCCGTGTTAGCCTTAAAAAATAAAATTAAAAAGTCACGAGCATTTTTAATCGTGGTGCATTATTCTCCTGAGACAGCTGTCAGACGGAAAAAAATAAAATTCGAATTCCTAAATTGAAATTGACGTGTACCGTTTAAAACAATAATGAAACGCGCCACCAAATTGTAAATAATGAAATCAATTGAGCAACTCTGTTCAATACAATCGCGGTTTTTATAGATTTTTATTTTAAACACCTACTATGGAATAAAACCGATTTTTATAATAACTTTTAAATCATAAAATTAATAATTTTATAATCTCTGCAAACTTGACTATACATTATTTATTTATATCTACATTTTTTTTTTTTTTTTTATTCGTCCTAAGTAGTTTTTCCTAGCCACTATACTCGGAAATGAAAACATATTGACGATGTTTACAAAAATTTAATAAAAAAGTAGCCAGTCTAGGTTAACTAGCCGTTTAGGCCGCAAAAGTTTAAAGAGAAAAGTATCCGTACACGCTAAGGTCATATTCACACGGTTTAAGTCATAATTATTTATTGATCCGGAGCAGAATGGTAGCTGATGAAAAAACCCCCTCACTTTCAACGGACACGTTGTATATGGGGTAACGTTCGAAAGAATTGTTTTAAATTAATTAATATTGGCAACGCAATAAAAGTATGGAAACTAATATTTAAAAAATTCCACAAATAGTGAATTGATTATACCTACTTGATCACCTTGATAAACGAAAGGGAAGTTGTTTAATAAAAACTGGAATCATAATATCAAATATTTTCTGTATTCTGTTATTTTAAATTATTATTCAAGTTTTAAAACAATCAAGACAATTCGCACGGTAATGTTAAACAAGTGCAAGAAATGACAATTGTTTAAATCTCATCGATCAAGCACAATCATTGTTTTACAGCATTTGCAATAACAATAAGACTTTAAGTGCACTGAGATATGCCTTTAACACGAACCGTGGTTCAACGACTGTTAAGTTAAGCAACTCCACTCGCTGCTACAAAACGGATGGGTGCTCGTAAAGTTACTTAGTTATTAGTGTACTCGTATCATGGTTTAAATAGGAGGCCAAGCCTTCTAAAGTTAACTATACATGATCATATAATTTATGGTCAGTAATAAGGCCAGTGAAACGTAACGGTAGAGATTCCCATAGCCGTATGGGAAACCGTTTAACATCGGTGATGTATCGATATTATCAATTATCTACCCTGTTTTATTCGATTGGTAATCAGCCCTTTCCGATAGCCAGGCATGGGAACAAGGGTTGACTGACCGGGACTATAGTACAGCCCTGTTTTTATCAATCGTAATTACTATAAAAACGACGGGTTAACGTCTCATTCTCAAGTGTCTATGAAACATAATATACAAGTTACGAGTTACTTTCGGGGCCGAAATAACTGTTGAAATAACAGTACATAACTAACGAACAGTAACAAAAGTCCATTCTAAAAGTAAGATATTTCATCACAATGGTAGTTCTCAGTCTAGATTATCGGCTTGCATAACATTATGAACTAGGAACACGTATTCCCACATTTCCCACGTCTAAAGACTGTAAGACCTATACTAAAGCCAATATGGAAAGAGAATGAAACGTTATTACTAATTACGCAATTATCAACTTTGACAACATGTGTTTAAGTTCATTTTAGAATGACAAATATTACCGAAAAGGGCCTAAAAGTAATTTGAATGTGATGGGAACTGAACTATTAGTCATTGAATTAAGGTTCATAATCCCAAAGCACGTTCATTATTTCTTTAAAGTGGCAGATGTATAGGTCGTGTTACACAATATGGCGTCTAGAAAAAACCTTAGTTCCACCGTCCTTGGTACCGATAGAAAGGAAAAGTGTCTTGTCACTTTCTCTTAGAAACAGGAATGATTAAGATTTTATGGTCAAGTGACGCTCCCATGGACCCTAAGGTCTGTGGCCCGGAACGTGGCAGATTTATCAGCAGTAAGGACGATATAAAATCGTAATTACATAGGGATCGTGTGAATGTGTCGTCAAAAATAACGATCATTATCTTTGAAATGTGACCCTAAAATACACAATTTTCTCATACGCCCTTCACTTTTACGCACGACACATTGACATTGGTTTCCTGAGATTTGGATATAGACAAACCTAAAAATCATAAAAGTTGTTCTTTTTATCACTTTGAATATTTTAACACGTGTCAAAAAGTGCATTACCTTTTCTCATAAATAACCGCTAAAGGATAAATTGTGACATTATTTATATTTATTTTATTTATACATATAATACAAGGAAAACAGAAGGATGGTTGAAGAGTTAATTTTGCCTTTGATTTACGGAAAATGGTGGTATCTATAATTATAGCGGATTTAAATTGTATCATCTATAATAATATACATGCATAAGTTGCACTTTAGTATACTTCCTTGTTGTAACTACTGGTTTGTAACACAGTATTGTTTCATAGTTATTTATCTAGTTTGTAAGTTATAATTATGTTAATGGTAATCTGTCTTTAATGTCATTCAGAAGGCATTTCACTATGTTATAATAAAAAAATACTTTTATTTTTAGCAACTTGTTATCAATGCAATCGCTTCATGCAAAACACAAGAGTCAATATTGGCTTTAAGTGCTTACATAAATAAAACCCTAGCACGTTCGCCAGATACGTGATAAATTGTACAATAATGAGATGACATCTCAAGTGTTGCCATGTGCAAAATTTTCGGCTCGACTGTTACAAAAAGTAAGCAAGAGAATTGTGATGCTATCGTGCAACACTGCAATTAGAAAGTATGCCAAGTTAATTCGTTAACTGTACTTTTTTTCGCTTGAAGACCTTTCACAGACGCTAGTTTCAAATGCGTTGTAATTTGAAGTTGTAATACTTCGTATGAAGAGTTTTGAGAATAGCTGCTTAACCCTACAATGGTTGTGTGATGTTTTATTACGTATGATAAATCTTTGACACTAAAAATACAGCATTAAAATAAAATCAAAACATCGTTATAAACCAATAAATTTAAAAACAGTATACCTACTTATTTACAAAATAAATAAAAGTTAGTTACAAGATTTTTTACGTTTAACACAAAAAAAAGGAGTAAAATAAAGACTGTTTTAAAAACATTTAAACTTCGCTATGTAATTGATTAAGCGTGTTTACAAACTACTATCAGAATGACGCAATAATGTCCTTGATCTAAATTATTTTTCTTAATTGGCATCTGCGTATCTTACGTTAGAACCTAATTGGGTCATACAATTACGTTCATATTAATTAAGTGATATTTATGTGATCCGTTAGAATTATCTTCAGTTGTCAAGAGGATAGCCAATCGTATTATCTAATGTGCTAAATTGCTAATAGTGTGGATAGAAGATAAGCATTGACATATTTCCTAACTAGAACGCTTTTACAAATTGTTTGCAAAACATAATTGTAGTACATAATCGTAGACTGTTTTTTGTTTTAAATGGCATCCCGCCAGGTAGTGAAGAAATGGCCAGTGGTCATCAATTCTCGGTTACATTTCTGGATGACTGAGACCAACACGAAAAAACCTGTGAAACGTCGTTTTTTTATCTGTTTGCAGAACAGTCGTTACGCGCATTGAACCATATCTTACATGGCGTTTCCTTGGGGTCGACGTGAGAACTATAACGTACTCCTGCGCATTAGTCTCGTGTCGCTGACTTGACCAATTACATTTCTGCATTAACAAGTGCAAGAAATGGGCGCGACCCACTCGTGTGGTCAAGTGTACAAGTTTATTTAATTGCAGGCTAAAGGTGATTAACTGTAGCTTTGTTAATAATTTATGAAGTGGACAGCCTTCGTTGTTTGCTCAATATAGGATATTTGAAATACTTTGTATTTATTACAAACAAGTACAAAAACGCACGTAATTAAATACCAAAAACGCTCCGAACTCCCAATAAATAGAATAACAGCCAATCTCCCAACACATGTTAATTGGTACAACGCTACTCAATTTACAAAACAAAATTGCATGCAGTAACGTTATCCCTAACGATCTGTTTCACCAGATGATGTTTCACCCGGTCATTCGGTATGCGCAAGCGCAGGGGGTGAATGCGGGGGTTGTAAGCAGATGCCGTGAACTATCCGCGACCGTTACTCCCCTATCTGTTGAAATTTTGAAAGTCGAACACGTGTGTTGACAACTTTTTTATCACCCGCATGGTACGGTTTTCGCAATCGCTTTAGTTCCGAAATTTTGTTTTTGTTCGTTTTAGAAATAGGTCGATTTAGATAATTTAGAAAAAACGTTTTTAACGCGTTAAATTGCCTTTTTTGTTGCACCAAATAGAAATCCATACAAAACGTTAACCTAGAATAAAACCCCTCATCTCCTTTGAAATCCACTTAAAACAAAATCTAAAATATTCCTCAAAAATACACATTAAAATCCAATTAAATCGGTTTGTTATCCTTTCAATAATATTATTATTCCTCAATACTAATAGTAATAACAACTATCACCAAGGGAAAGTGACAGTTAAAAAATCAATATAACCGTTACGAAGTCAGTGTCCGCGAGGGTGCGACACAAAGGGCGGTGCGCTGCGCACGCGCCGGCTTTATTGCACCGCCATTATGACAATCACAACACAATGCAGATTTATTCCGTGCAGTTGCAGGGGTGACACTGCGAATTGTTGGAACTCATTAATAAAATTCCTAATAGTTTATCAAGGTATATTGTTTGGTTGAAAAATGAACTGGAATTAATGCCTTGTTTATCGCTGGCCTTTATTTTTGACTAATTTCTTGCGTAAGCAATTACTTAATTTCGTTTTCCGTTTACGTACCAAGTTTACAATATACTTGTTTAGAAAATTAGTTTTCTAATGTACATACTTCACGTCATTGTAATAATAATGAAAAATGATTAAGTTACAATAATAAAACTGAATTTAGTTTTACGTTTTTTATTAAGCTGTAATAAAGGGTTGATTTAACGGAAATAAATAATTCTTCTAACACAATAACGTCTTGACCGGATACGACATTTGAAGAAACCCTATACAGTTGCAACTATTTCTAACATGTAGTTGGGAACCATACAATTACCCTCGGATCCCTGCAGCTTAGTCCACTCATATTCCCATAAACAAACATACAAAGTTCAACGACACTAGTGTAATTACGTAAGGGAAATAAGAAATTGGGTGACCGGGTCCCCTAGACCCCCTATGAGCTCAACACGGTTGGTCAGTTTCAGACAATAAAAATCAACGAATGCATTTTCAAGAACTAGTAAAGATTGTTGAGATGCACATCTGGTGAAATCTAATACCGTTTTAAAATGGGTCATAATTATTTACGCGACTTGTCGAACTCGAACGCGGAAACTGGGACGCGTTAGTAAATATTTATGTAAGGAATTACCAAATAGTGTTTCGGAAGCAATTTGTTTATACAGGTTACTGCACAAAAAAGACACGAAAAAAATACACAATTATCAAAGTTGTAAAGGACAAGAATAAGATTTTTTATGTAATAGCTTGAGAGCTACCGATTACAGATTTAACAGGTAGGTAAGTTGTTAAGAATCTTTGGAAAAAGAAAGGTGCACAAAAAATACAAACGTTGCCCATTCAGTTTCTTTTGTGGCGAGGATGAAGATTGTATTGTTGTCAACAAAAACAGCGTAAGGAGCACGAAAACCGTACAAAAGAAATAATACACAGTTTAGCAGTGTTATCATCCGAAAATACAAGCCGATGTGCCTTTCAAGTAAACGCAGCTAATATTAAACGATTTATTTTTGTGCTGGCCACCTCGACGTTTAATTTTTTCATTCCCGCCAAATTAAGAAACAAAACATGAACACTCGTACTAATATGACAGTAAAAAATAAATTGACACTTGAGAATATCACAAGCTCAAACAAAATTTAAATTAGGTGATGACAAAATAAGATATTCATTTCGATCGAATATAAAGGCGGCCATTTTGCAATCAGCGCGTGAGCGTGTGTGCGTTTGCGTGGATAGCGAGGTGACGCGTCGCGCGGGCGCGTCACTGCGTGTGGGTGCGACAAGGATACCGTTTACAGTTTACTATACATGAGCAACGTAAGCTTCAGATTATGTTTATTATGTGACGCCAAATTTACTACAAACAAGAAAATCTAAATCACCAATCTTGCTTCCAAGTAACTTTCGCGTCTTAGATGGGAAATGAAAATAGACGTTGAATCGAGCGAAATCTGACTTTCACCGCTACACTTTAATCGTAAGTCGTACTATAAATCGTTCGAATTAACTAACTTTCTTGTAGTTATCGTTATGTTTTCATGTTGCTTGGTTAATTTATCGTTTCTTTTACACTAATTACAAACTATATTACAATACCTACTCCACACACTTGTGTCAACAACTAGTAGTGAGTATTAAGGCCATTAGAATTCTAAACTATTATAGGGTAAATACGCCATATGTCGGCCCCCCCCCAATCGTCGGCCGTCTGCACATTTTTATCTTGCGTTCGTTCCAAGGGTAATTAAGTGGTAATTTTACTACTCGAATTGCAACCTAAGTTCATATTCTATACGCACAAACTGTCACTATCCTATTACGTCTCCCGGTCTTCACACACTGAGCGTCAGCAGCGATCGCGCCGTTGAAGAGTCCAGTTCTTAGTTAAAGTAGCTTACTTGATGAGAATACCCACGCTTCGGGGATTGATATTACAACGGTAAGACGTTTCTTTATTTTTGTTTTAAGCTTTGTTATCACTAAAAAGTTATTTTTACTATATTTTGACATTGTTTTTTTAACGTTTTTCGTATTATTTTAAATGAAAAATAGGAGGCCGCCATTAGAATACCAGTTTCGGCTTAAAACCGAATTCTCGGCCGGGGCCGACTTAAAGTAAATGCAGTCTGTTTTACAAATTCCAATTCTACCAATTCCATTTGCTAATAGGAGTATTTGCAAAGCTTAATAGGTTAATAAATATATTTTACGTTTAGTCGCTAAATACCGGCCGGGGTGATCTTAGTTGAATGTCGAGAAATGAGGCACACACAACAGGGGCCGACTTTAAATATATTAAATATCGTAATGTCGGCCAGCCTCGAATTTGAACGCTAATATACAGGCTGATTTCTTTTGTATTTTTTCATTGATTGTGTGGGTAGTCATTTTTAATTTATTTATCAAACTTATTTTCTCGAAATTGAATATATGTTATGTACCCAATACAAAAATTTAAAACATTTTAAATAGGTTAAGTTTGGATGTAGAAGTTGACAGTATCGAAGACATAATTATGTATATTATTCATGATAGCTAAATATGGTTTGGGATACAATTGAAAAATGTTTTTTGGAATTTGCTGGTTATATTTATTCCGATGTTTAACTTAGTTATAATTATAGTAACTTTTAAACAAATTACCCTAAGACAAATACAAATGTATACTCCTGCCAAAATAAATCATGTTGATTATATTTTTCATTGTCTTAATTTTAAACACCCTATATCCGGCCGACATTTGGGAAAAACACAGCCGACAATAGGCCGCGAACGGCCGACTTAAGGGTTTTTTCGTCTTCAACGCATCTAAACCTTAATCCTTTTTTACTTTAGTAGAAAAGTCAAATTTATGCCTAAAAACATAAAATAGATTTATCAACCTGTCTAAAACCGCAACACAAGCTATCCTTTGTTGCAAACTGGTGCAGCCAGAGCATTCCAAAGTTAGAAAATCCGTAAGGGGGCCGACATTTAGCGTATTTACCCTAGTAACCTATTTTGGGGACTTTCACTGAAGGTTAAAATTACTATTATTGTCATAATATAGCGTAACAATAGGAATAGGTTAGTTACAGTGAAAATTGGTCGGCGTCAACCAATTTGACTCAACATTGTGTTATTAGTCAGCCACGACAGAATAAAAGGTAAAAGCGATGCGGTTAAATAATGACGCAGCTTTTAGTTCTGATTATAGTAAATAATATATTCAAATGATCTCGTAAACAAAGTATCTACTATGAGAGTTTATAGTGGTATCATCCAGCTATTGTTTACAATTTGTATCCACACATGTGTAATCTAAAATGGGACAAGTGTGGGAGGCTCGCCATACTACGTATTAACACTGAGCATTGTATCAAAACAAATGAAACTAGGTCACAATACGTGCCTACGCGATAATTTGGATGCCGTTAATGTTTTGTTCTTTTAATTCCCTCTCCCCATTAGGGATAAAAATCTGCGTTATCGCAAAGTAAGGCGTAGTTCATGAAAAACAATTTAATAAGCACTCAAACATATTTTTCCCTGTACGTCCCCTTTAATTAAGAAAAAAACATCCATTAGAAAACTACTAAGGCGTCTTAATTTTTAATTATGAGGCTGCAAATTATATAATAAAAGCTTAGTCCCTTTATGATGTTCTTCACACCTTTGACGGATAAGTTTTTGCACGTCTCTTTTGAATTCTATTGACGTCCAATTATAAGGGTGCTAGCACAAAAGGGTCTTAAGATATTGTATTAAGATTAAGTGTTAATACGTAGTTCAACTTATATAATATGACTGATGTAGGTATATAGTATTCGTCTCCCGCTAAGAAGTCGTAAAGTTCTTTGGATAAACTTTATCAAATAAATTAAATTAAACAATCCCATTTAACGTTTTTAAATCAAGCGTGGTAACGAAACTCGTTCCGTCTTATTATGAGAGACCTTTTTGCTTTGGTCTATGGTTTTGGTATAAAACATTAGTGTTGTATATTAGTTTCTTATCAAATTATAACGTAACTGTCTCACTAAGTAGGTGGTATTATATTTTTAATAAGAGTAAAACGATACGTATTTTAATCCAGGTGTTACGGGCGCTCAATTAGTGTCCTGTTGCAAATTGTGATACATATTCAGTTACACAACGAACACGACGCCTTGAGTAGCATTATTATTCAGCACTTCTTAATATGGTATAATATAGACTAGACATTACTAAAACTTTAGTTGTAAGGACATGGCAACAGCATTTATACAAGTACACTGCTAATACAATATGTTCAGGCGTTTTTATAAAGTTGTATGTATTTATTTATCTATTTTAGGTTTTAACACAATGTAAACTTTAGTAACTGCGTATGTACGACTTTTTAATTTATTTAAACTTTGTAGGGTTGTAGTCGTGTTAGACGACAAGTTTCAAAGATTATATTATAGAAAAAATAACTTGATTAGTTACTTTAATAATATTGAGTAATAAATACAAGGTACCTAACATTGTCTTATTGGAAACGTATAGCGCCCACCAAAAGACTTCAGTGTAAAGAATTGTTAAACAAACGCATTACCCACGTAACTTCCATTGTTTTACTGGTAGCTTGAAGTTTGATCGTGTCTCTTAAATTAGTACCAGTCTATTGTTTGTTCATTATTTAGTAGATTAAAATGGTCACGTTTAGTTCTTATTTGAGTACATAATACTAATAAGTAATAATATTAATTGTATAATAGTGTATGGTTTATGACTAACCTACACCGCATTTAGAAGCTAGCTAGTTGAAAGCTATGAATAGTACGGCCGGCTGTATAAACGTAAAGTGCACATCGAAACATTTACCTAAAAATATCAGTGTCAAATCAAAGTGACCTAGGTCTGTTATCTTTACGTCATTGAGAGATAAATAACGTTTAGGTACACAAATATTTTCACCAAACCGCATCCAATTGCAGTTGCACTGATAACGATGTTTACCGTGTAATTACTTCACTTACAAAAGATTAATTACAGTTCAGAAAGAGCACTCCGAGACCCCGATAACATTTCTACTTTTTTCACTTACGTAACTTCTAATTAGTTAAACTAAGTTTACTAAGCGTTTGTATTGTACTATGTAATCTGAGTATGCTTGAATTACTATGAATGTACTCGTGCAACTAGTCTAGTTCTTGAATGAAATGAGGCCCGTTCACAACTTGCGTTACATAGATTAAAAATACTCAATGTTGACATTTTTAGCGTAAATATACGCTATGTTTACGCGGCGACAAATACATAACAATGCAACATTTTAATACTCGTTCCTATCACAAAGTCAACAAACAAGATAAATTCTGATTAGCTAACTAAACTTACCTGTTATTCTTTTCTGTGTCTTGCTGTTTTCAGGACTCGATACTTTAGCTTCCTGTGATGCAGGCTTCGGCTGAGGAGTTGTGATCGTAATCGGCGCCCTTCTCAACGCTACGGGGACAGTGGACGCGGGGACGAGTTGCCAGGCGAATCTCTGCGAAGTAGGCAGTGGCTGCTCATTGGCGAAGTCGAAACCCCATCTCTGGCTGTCCAGCTCCAACTGGCGCGCCAACTCTCTCTCGACAAATCTCCTGTTCTCCTCGCGGTCGGTGCAGCCGAACAGGTTCCTCCTGACTCCGTCCAGCGTGGTGACGCCGCGCACGCGCAGCGACCTCGTGTCCATCATCGTGGTGGCCTGCAGGCCGGGCGCCCTCACACTCAACGTCGACATCTCTTCTACAGAGTCCGAACAGCGAAACACAGCAACGCACTTCACAGATAGCATCCGCGCCGTATCCACCTAGCGCAAACAAGGTCAGTATTCAGTAACAGCACGCGATACAATTGTATTGATTTAACAAGCGAATAAGTGTTTGGTTCATCACGCACCAATAAGAATTTGTATTGTTAGTTTACTGTGTGTAAACAAGTCGTAAGAAACGCGACGGGACGCGTGACGCAATACGTCCGCACGGCAAAAGTACGTACGCCAACTGCGGGCGGTGACGGCGATGTGGATCGGCGGCAGCGTGGCGCAACAACGCGGCGGCGGAGGCGAGCAACCGCGGCGCAAGCGACTCTTAAAGCTTCCACTTCCCGCCGCTGCATGGCGCTAGCGTCGAGATCGGTCAAGTGATGTGATTACGCTAAGCGCGTCTCCCTGTTTCATTTACCCATATATACCCACTCAACAATAAATGTACCCGAGTCTAAGGCAATTATTTTTATTTTTATAAACAACGAGTTTTAGAGTTAACTAACTTTTAAGTTACATAAGATATTATTTTTATATGCTCAAATGAAATATACTGTATTTTGTTTTCATGTATGTATGTTTATTGGAATTTTATTGTTTGAGCAGATTACGTAAATAAGGTTTGATTAAATAATCATTACAATAAAGAATATTCTATCGATCTATCATTAATATTAGACGATAATTTTTTTTTCATTAGGTTTTTAATATTTATAAATATTATAAATCGTTTTTAATTAATCTACATACTTAAAATAAATATGTTTATTGTTTTTTATTAAAATAAGTATATAGTTTAAATGCACCTAATATTATTGTAGGTACATTTCAGTTAAATATTATTTTCATACCTGTTATTGATTTTGCGTATTTATTACTATCAGTTATTCCATTAGTTAAGTCAATATTTGACTAGTATTATTATTCATTACAGTGATTTCATCAATAATGCCCAGAGTACCCTTTATTACGGGAAGCGAATCCATTTAGTATGGCAACACTGCACACTGACTTGTTTACGAAGACGTGTCTAGTTACCTACGTGTGCAGCATAATTTCATACTGCTTATCAAAAATATACCCGTCTCAGTCGCACGCGCATTACTGCCGCCCATCATAAAAAGGACAGAAAATGTATTAATAGCACAGAGCATCGCCGCCATTTTGCCGAAACACGACTGACTAGATTTTGTGTTGGACTGTTGGTACAATTTATGTACACAATGTATACTAAAACAGGGTTACTAATATATTAATATTAATTTAAATGAAAATTATAAACAAAAATATTTATATTACGTAATAGAAGTGAATCGGTACGGTAATGATTAGTATTATTCGCTTTCACAACTAAATAATGGCAATAAATTGCGAAACAATTTTGACGTATCGGTAAAAACAAAGTGACAGAACGAAATATTTTTAAAATTTCGCGTATGTTTAGGAAAATTACGGATATGTACTCACCTAAAAGTATTTATTTATTGTTTCACGGAAAATTCTTCGATTTGCGGACGGGATTCATTCACTGCACTGCCGCCGTACTAATTTTCGAGATATGACAATGACGCGATGGCGAGAGCGCGGGCTCGACGCTCATTGGTTGAAAATGGCGGCCATTTGTCTCATTGGCTTGTAGATTTTTAGGCGCCAAATTTCGGTTGGTCGAGGCGGCGGATGGCGGGAAATAAACGAAGCACTTTCCGGTGCGCGTGAGTTTTGTTACGGAAAATTGTGTTTGCCGCGTTTAGCTTCCGTCTGTTCATGCTGACAATTAAAAAGAGCGACGAATTTTCTTCATTTCGGTGATTTGTTTATGGATGTTTTGCGTTGTTTTGACTTGGTAATGGACAGAAAAAATTTAATGAGTGTTTTATTTAAATATACCTTCATTTATATTTTTTTATGATTACCCATATTTTTAATGAGTATGATTTTTTTACAGGAATAAATAGCGTTAGGTATTGGAATACAATTTTGAAGTTATTTAATGGGTATTAAGTTTAATGAGTAGTAAAAAGTAGTGTTTTTGTAATAGTATAGATTAATTATTATTGTTTTATACACATGAAAATTTGGAATTATATGTTTAGGAACATGTTAAATTATAATGAGTTCGAAGTGGAATTTGGTTGTTTTTTTTTTGCTGAAACGAAATACGGCTGCAGAGGAACGTTAGTGACTTATTGACCTATTTATAACGGAAATCAGTGGCTTTCGCTTGCGGTGAACACAAAAAAGCGTTTCCGTTTCGAACAGATGTTCTGTTTAATTTACGCTTTTTCTAATATAAACAAAATAATATACTTTTCTTGCAGGTGCATTCATGATTTGATTTTGATGTTTTGGAATCTTTAAAATGGTATTAGTTGTAAGATTGGGAAGAATTGCATTGAATTTGGAGAAAATTGTAGTTTTATTTTCCGGCCTAGTTTAATGTTTTCACTATTTTATTCATTTCTTAATTGCAATAACAATACTAATATTGCGCAATATTAATATCGTGGCAAGAATTATGTATTTGACTACAATGTTTGTTTATCAGACATTATGTATTGTAGGTACCTAAATGTAACTAAATTTTTGCAATTAAAATAAAATACTCGCACGTAGATATTTATGTTAGGTACGCAAGGTAAGTAGGTATATTATAATATAAATAATTTGCTAACCTTCAGACTTTATAGCCATCTGTGTTGCGCCAATTGAGCGGCCATTTTAGGAAATGTATGTTTGTCTGTTTATTTAGGTGTATTACTTGCATAACCTGTTTTTCAATAATTTTATATGAATAATCAATTTTAAATGGTGTGACTGTATATAAAAATATTTTCGATGATTGCGAGCAAATCGTCTTCGAGTTGCGAGTTCGTCATCTTTTTTAATTTTAATATTTTGCGTACGCGGGAATCAAACTCCGCAACTATGTGGTTGTGAAAATATAAGTCATTCTCATGTAGTTTCGTTGTGCCATGCTCTGATTTGGTTGATTGCTTTGAGGCGGAGTACGGTTGCGCCTGCGCAGAATTGTATTACTTGATATCGAATGCATTATTTAATTAATTTATGTTTAAGGCAATTTTTTTGCTGCTTTATCTTATTTGTTTTATTTTTACGTTACAATAAAAAAAAACTGAAAGTTATAGTCATTAAACACACACACACTTTTTATTTTAATAAACATCTATTCGTTGAAAAAACATCTTCAATCATTATTTATTTTTTAGTGCACGTGTCACGAACACTTGTACGTCTTCGAGAAACTGAGTAGGCATTCTGCCAGGAAGCTTATGCCTGTCAATATTCCGCTGTCACACCCCTCAGGAAAAAACTGAGCTTCACCATACCACCATATGGCCGGGGAACTGTCAGGAAGTACGTTTGCACAAGCTTATCCGTATACTAACAGCAGGATAAGCAGTTTCCTTTGTTTGCAAAACGTACCTACTAAAATAAATACTAGAAAATAATCTTAGCAATCTTCTGTACAACAGAAAATCCATACTATTCTATCTTTGCTTTTTAATAGTATTCGAAATAAGAACGCAAAGAAATAAAGAATTATTATCATCGCCATCTTATTATGTAAATACATCTTAGGTGTTTGAATTTCGAACGACATCTAAATATGTGTAACTTTTATTTAATTAAATTATGTTTAGGGTAATTCGGTGAGGAATTTTGGCAACATCGTATTTATGTGTCATTCACAGAAGAAGATATTCTAAAATGATTATAAACAATATGGCTAGCAAATACCTATTGTCTCACAAAACATGTTTTTGTTGTTACTTAAAATTTTGACTTTATTAGGTATTGGAAAATCTTATATCATTGTTATCATTTATAACGCTAATCCAAATTAAATAGTAATTTCTTGAAGTACATTTGCTGAATCGAAAGCATGTAGTTGCCATTAACTACACAGCCGGTTAACAAATCTAGTAATGGGTCAATTACCGAATTTTACTCTATAAACCAATTTCAATGATAGAATTCAGTTGGTCTTTTGACAGCAAGGTCGTTTTCATGCAACACTGCTCCTGCAATTGTTAATACTATTAAATTGACATTGCATTTTGTTATTTTTATTATCGACTGGCAGACGAAAATGCTATTGTGTCGGCGCTATTTTTAGTAACGTAAATAGGTGATGATTTAAAAATCGATGTTATGTTTTCGTAATTGAACTTATTTATTTGTAATACCTTCCACATGTAATAAATAACAAGAGTTGAGAGGGACTTGAAGTTTAATACATAATTATAAATGCGGACAACATCACATACATTGTTCTGAACCCAAAGTAAGTTGCTAAAGCACTTGTGTTATGGAATTCAGATACAACGAAGGTACCACAAACACCCAGACCCGAGACGATGTAGAAAAGTGTTTTTCTACATTGACCCGTCCGGGGTTCGAACCCGGGACCTCAGAGCTAGCGACACCTTGAAACCGGTGCGTACGCCACTCGACCACGGAGGTCGTCTAAATAATTGATATTAAAATTAAGGAAGTCGCGATCGGCCCCCTTTATTGAATTTGGTCACCCTTGTTTTGTACCTATACATATATTTTACTACTCTTAGTAATCTAGAAAACTTAGTATTACCTACTACATCTTATAGATATTTATTACCTATTCAATTAGTTATAAAATACCGTACTTCCCTTTGCATCGAATTGATGATTTCATTTAAAAAATCAGGTGTTATCGAGTGCTAACATACCTTGAAGAGCATACGATATTTATAATCGATGCTTTTAAATCGAGAATGCGTATCGATACAGTGCGAGTGTTGATTCTAAAGTGTTAATTGATATTAATATAATTATGACATGTTATTGTTTATAGCCCTCAGCTGGTTTACGGAAAAAGGCCCTTATATTCCTTTGTATTTGATGCTCAAAACGATGTTATTTTTTGTCTTCCCGATACTTTTTATATCCCTGACTTTAACTGACCCAACTCCTAAGACAGATAACTATGGTTTCAGTATAAAGACTACGGCGTATTTACAATTTGTGATTATATTATTATGATCTTGGTATGCCTTACCAATATAATTTCCTTCAATCTTATGGTATAAATAACTGTTTTACTACAATAGTGTCATTTTTACAAGCGTCAAAGCTGATCGCTAAAATATCTTAATTTTCGTAATTCATAATTTTCATTCATCAACTGCCTCGTTGGCCTAGTGGTGCTAAGCGCGACTGCTACGCTAGAGGTCTTGGGTTCGATTCCCAAGTCGGCCAAGGTGTTATTGGGTTTTTCTATGAAATTTGGAGGAGTTTGGATTTGTGCCCGGTTAGTGGCAATAGGCTTGCCCCCTATTACATGGGACCTAAACATACCGGCGAACTGTGGGTGTACATTGGTACACCTCTGCCTAACCCTTCGGGGATACAGGCGTGATGGTACGTTATAATTTTCATACATTTAAGCGGTTTCCATAAAAGTCCACGGGGGCTTCTCTATTGTAAAAAATGAGCTCAAAACATTGTTAGTGGTAAATCGAAACGGTAGATCTCTAGGCCATTCCCATATATCTTTATGCCAGACAATTTTATTAGCGTACAGTTGTTATATAAGTTTAGACTTTAGATACCTATAGGATGTCTGGGATGCCAGTGGTACACGAGTATAATCAATCAATCTTTGTAGTCGCTAGCGCACTGGGCAAGGTAGATTGTGACGGGTCCAAGGACGAATCGAATACGGTATGCCGATTATATCAGACCCACTGTTGAGCAACACTTTCATTAAAGGAAGAAAATTTTTAAAATAATCTATTCATTCTGCTGGTTACGCTGTTGTTGCATGTTTAAAAATAATTGTATTTATAAACATTGATGTTAACATTTTGTTCAAAAGAGAGTTACCTATGGAGTTTCTTGCTAGTTCTTCTCTAAATTACATTTTGGAATCTGCAACTAGAGTCATTTAACGTTTAAAAGAGCTTTAAAAGGCCTACTTGAAAAAAAATATTTTGATATTTATTTTCTACTTAGCTGCCTACTCTGATTTGTTGGCATAAGGCACTGTTAGAACCGCCTGAGTGATTTCTGATGTATTTTGTGAATCAAAATTAGTAGAAAGTAGAAATAACCTTGGTAACAACAGGCGGATGCCCTTATAACAGTTGGAAGCCCGCAAAATGTTCAATATCCACACATGCATACATAAATAACCATTTGCACCGGATCCAAAATTAAACCCATATTGCACAAATCGACATCCTTCCTTTCGTCGGTAACCTCATACGTATGGTTGACACATTAACTGAACACCGTAAACCTCGCGGTTGATTGATGGCAACCACATTTGGGCAACCACAAAAAATAGCCGCCACCTGGTTGCCACAACCACAGGCACAGATTTTACGGGTTTCCGATATGGATAATGTTGTAATGTTTTTTCACATGTGTGATTTTGGTCGTAATTTTATAATGATGTCCCTTTATTTAATGATGGAGATAGTTTAGAATAGAATTCATTGCTCATCATTAGGTTTTGACCTTTTCTGATCGTTAACAGACGTTTTAAGATATATTTTATTAAAAACACACTAGGTAGTGTTAATGTCTCCATAAGTGTACCTACCCATAGCAGGATTCGTGTGGTATTTGAAAGAAGTATGAGAAGGAATTTAATATTATAAAACGATCATCAACATACAAAGTAGTACCTACACTCAGAAATTGAGTTAGCATCCTTTATACGACAATATAGTATTTTAATCATTTTTACACCTCTCTCTCCTCTCCTCTCTCTCCTCTCACCTAGGTATGAAAATGCAATATGAGAGGATGCTCTGCCACATGATATGTAGAAAAAAATATCCCGATTTGGAAACCCGGAACAATGAAAGATGACTATAAATAAAATGATTCTGGAGAACACGACTAGGAATTCACGCATGTCCGTTTTAACCTTTAGTTCAATGTATCAATAGTTTTATGAATGTCATGACTTCCATGAAATTGTACGTGACATGTTTGAATATGACTATCACGAATCTAAGTGGTTGTATTTATATAAGTCAGTTCTTTTATGTTAGGACTAGGACTTATTTTAGACTTGTTTAAGGATATAATTTCCATAATTAATTTGTATATATTTATTTCTCTAAAAAAATTAAAAAAGGTATAATTTTGGTACATTGCAATAAATTTGCATGGGAGTTGATGCGATATAAAACTCATAAGATGCACTGTTAGTAATGCGTAAGTGCATAAAACGAATTTAGTGCATGTCTGACATATTTCAAAATTAAGGATTTGGAAAAGCTTATTATGTTGTCCTTTATTTCTCTTTCAACCCTTTACGCTCACCGTGATTATCTAAATCAGGTGGTTTCATATTATTTCCAATTCTCATTGAACCGGCGAAAATCTACAATTTCGGTCTTAAAAAAAATGGATCGGCTAACCCCGCTTTGATTACATCGTACAACCACAAACAAAAGTGGTTAAAAAAACATGTATATTGTGTAGTGGTGGGACAAGGGCCAAGGCAGTAGTGAGGGGATGAACTCTGACAATCGATTCGTCCTGTCGGATCCTTTCGTAGGAGAACTATTAGTGACGTGCGGCTACGCCAAATCACCGTGTAATTACCTCGTGAGTTCGACGGGATACTCGAGCACAGAAGTGAATGGGGATTTAGTTTTAAATTGTCAGATTTACACATTGTCTGTCAATGCTGTTCAAAATACTTCAAAAGTTTTAATTTTGGTTAAGTATTTTATTATGCTCGTTTTTGACAACCTCGATGACCTGATTACCTTTTTGGCCACCAATTTGGGTTTTAGGAAAAGGATTTTTTTTCTAATATATTAAGAATAAATAATTTAAGCTTCGGTCTTTTGCGGCATGGGCCTTAATATTTCAATGTACATGTTGTCGAAGTGTTTTGTCAATGTGTGGGGTCATACCGAGCCTTTCCTTTTACGAGCATACAGCTATAATTACATATTTGAGCACAAACCCATCAACGGACCAACATTATACCGGAAAGGAAGATTGAATTGATGAGCACACTTCCTTGTTTAATTAGGTCGCGGGTTCATCAACATTGTCTGATAATAAACAATTATATACTCACCCATACAACAAAATCAAACGAAAAGCAACCTCATCACCTCGGGATAAAGGTGTTGTTAATGTAATCAAAACTGTACTCAAAGATTGGGTAATGACATTGCATTTAGATGCTCGAGTGTGGTATGCGACAAATGATTGTTTACGTTAAAGTCACTTAATTTATATAATGAGTTAATGTCTTACGAGAGATAAAAGTTTTTTAGGTAAAGGGTTACCTCCGGGGCATAATCTAAAAGTTAATTATTTACTTTAAATAAGACCAAGTTTCTGTGGGACCCATGCAGGTAAAAATATATGTTATATATAACGTTGAGATTTTGAGATGGATATTAAACATGAAAATCAGGAAGTTTGTCGATAATGTATATTCGTTCCTTCTGAACCTTTATGAGAAGAGGCCTTTGATCCACATTAGGTCACCTATATGATACCTATCAGAATCTTACATACTTGTAACAAGTCGCACTTGTAACAACAAACCAAAGATTAAAATATGTTATTTTCAATGTACATATTTTTTTTTTTTTTTTTTTTTTTTTATAAAGTACAGCCACATCACATCGACTTAACATTAAAATTTAAAATTCACAATTAAAGTAGTCTGATGCACGTGACAATAATAGCGTACATATCATTTACAATTCTTCGGCTCGGTGATAAAACACAAATATAATATTTAAAAAAGAAGTACTACTATACAATGAAAATTTAATTAAAAACTAACAGTGAAATTTTCAATATAAATTTTGATACTTATTTCCAATACAAGTAGTATTGGAAATAAGTATCAAAACCTACACAGAAAATAGAATTGTCCAAATATTATTGATGAAATTTGTTGCAATGGATATATTTTAAATTACAATTTAAGTTAGGGTACACATTTTATTTTGTGTTTAAATATACGCAGCTTATCGTGGAACACATCGAGGTCGGGTATTTTTGCAATAAGGGAGTGGTACACATCCACGATTCTACGGAGGGGTGCTTGTAGTCCCAAATTAGTTTTTACAGGTGGAGTATGAAAAATATACTTGAGTTTCCCTCGAGGATAGGTGCGGGGAATTTTTAAGGGTATATTGTCCAGGAAATGGCAACACTGATATTGATCGTTCACGATTTTGTGAAAGAAGCACATGTCTAGCAAACGTCTACGTTCACTAAGAGAGCTCATATTAAATTTTTTTAGGCGTACTTTGTAGGGATTCCTATGTGAAAAACCGCCAGAGTTATAAGCCAGATGCCTAGTGAACGCTCTTTGTATGCCCTCAACCCGCTGTGAATGTACTGCATAAAATGGATTCCATACAACGCTGGCGAATTCAAGATGACTGCGCACCAAGGTTTGGTATAGCAAGATTTTGGTGCGCTCTTGTCTAAACCCGCCCGCGTTTCGTTTAAAAAACCCGAGCATTTGAGCTGCTTTTGTGACAGACTTGTTGATGTGGGTGGTAAATTTTAGCTTACTGTCTATTATCACGCCAAGATCACGTATTTCGTTTACTTCTGTTAATTTTGTACTATCAAGCTTGTACTCTGTAGCAAGTGGCTTCTTTTTTCTATTGAATTTAATATGAAAGCACTTACTTGCATTAAGTGTCATATCGTTGCAGCGACACCAATATAAAATCGCGTCTAGGTCACTTTGCAACAGATAAGAGTCAGCAACAGAATTTATTGTTTTGTATATCTTCAGGTCGTCCGCAAATAGAGACACCCCACAATGTTTTATTTTGTCCACTATGTCATTTACAAATATTAGGAAAAGAAGGGGTCCCAAATGCGATCCCTGAGGAACACCGGTATTAGCCAGATAGGTGAACGAGTTAAATCCATTGACAGTCACTGACTGAGGCCTGCGATTTAAATAAGATTCGAACCATTTTAAAAGCGGACCACCCACACCAAACACTGACAATTTCTCAAGGAGAATTGAGTGGTTAACTCGATCAAAAGCACTGCTTAAGTCGGTATAGATGGCATCAATTTCCTTACCCGAGTCAACTTCATTACAGATATTGGAGACGTACGGGACTAAATTTGTGAGAATTGAGCGACCACGTCTAAAACCGTGCTGTGAATCGGAGATGTTGCTATCTACGAGCCGAGAAGTCACTGGGTAAACAATCGATTCAAATAGTTTGGAAAAACAAGACAGAATGGAAATAGGACGATAATTTTGAACGTCAGAATGTTCCCCCTTCTTGAAAACTGGCACAATGCGTGCTTTTTTCCAATCTGATGGAAAGGTGCCATCGGTTAATGAACGATTGAACATTAACGCCAGAGGCAGTGCTATTGCAGACCCACATCGTTTTATAAATACTGGTGGAATTGTATCTGGGCCGGCGCCCTTCGTTGAGTCGATTTTTTTTATCGCTTTAAGGACGTCAAACTCTTCGACGGTAATTGAGCATAATATTTGTGGGGTCAACATGTGAAACTGACTATTAAGCGCTGAGGTTCCTGTAGGCGTTCTGTTAGGCTCGTAAATTGAGGCAAAGTGTTCTGCAAAAAGATTTACAATTTCAGGGCCTGAGTTTGCGACCTGGTCTCTCAAATTCATACTTGCAGGTATCGACGAGCCGTCTCCTTTTTTATGTTTTATAAAGTTCCAGAAAAGTTTAGGGTTTATCATATTTATCTAACAAACTCACCAGTTCAAGGACGTTTTTGAGACTAATTTTAAAGTAACAAAAATACGTTAGTTTTATCCGTGACCTTGACCAATTTATTGTGGCGATAATATTAAATATTTACAACAAATTTTGCGCTGTCATTTGAAGCTATTGAGAGATACCTCGTTAAGTTAAAAACTATTTAAAATCATAATAATGTAGAATAAATTGTCTAAATCGTGATAAATTATGAAGTAAACATTTTAGTCTCCTTATTAAACTATTATTATAATGAGGAGTAGGTAATTCTATGAGCAAAACAAAAACATTTTATGTGCGAGATTTGTTATTTTTTGTTTAATGCTATGCAACTAGCTACTACTTATCTATTACATACTTACTTATTCTACTCATTATCATTATTACGTACATTTAATAAATATCCAAAAAATATAGCAGAACTTAATCCTTCCATCTGTCCGCGACTGTACCGAAGGACTAGTGATGCGTTCACGCTAGATCGATTTAAGCGGCAAGGGTACAAAAATCACTTGGAATACTAAAAAATACGTTAGTCCCGCGCAAGTGCAACCCTAGTATAATGTCCCCGCATTAGTGAGGTCCGTGGTTTTCAAACTATATGGTCATTTCCTTACAGATAAATGAGATATTTCGTTCCGTTTGGTACGTGTGGTCTATTTTGTATGGCCTAAGGCAATTTGTGTGGTTGGAGTGGTCGTGTTACGTGAGCCTTTGTCCTTCAGCGGGATGATTAAACTCAAAATGAATTTTCGAAGCCGAATACTGAAACGTCAACCAGTTGAGTCCCTGTTAAGTCTTATGCTGTAACTGTCACTTTAAGGTCTAAATCAGCGACGCAAATATATTTAAGAACGTATTATATGTAGTTAATTTGCGTTTCAATGTTCGGGGTAAGTCTTTTCTGAGGTATTTTATCTGATGATGGTTATCATGAAGTGATCGATAAATAAGAACCAAGTAGGTATAGCATCATTTGCGCTTTGAAGTAAGATACACGATAAGAATTGATTCAAAAAAAGTAATGGATACAATTCTACGGACATCATAATATATGAACAGGCTTTGAGCTATGATGCTAAATTAAGATGGCAAATTACGTGATTGTTGATCACATTATATATCCTTTGATTTAATTGTCCTTTCGTCGAGGTTTCACTGGCCGTGGTCCAAGTAGGCTGACCTAGTTTGTAGACCTGACTTTGTTTGTATCATAATGCGACCACGTTATATCCCTAATTTCATTACTTATTCAATATCCATAGATGCTTACTATATATCAGCCACTTTAAAGAAATAATGACCGTGCTTTGGGATTATGAACCTTAATTCAATGACTAACAGTTCAGTTTCCATCACATTCAAATTACTTTTAGGCCCTTTTCGGTAATACTTGTCATTCTAAAATGAACCTTAACACATGTTGTCAAAGTTGATAATTGCGTAATTAGTAATAACGTTTAATTCTCTTTCCAGATTGGCTTTAGTATAGTTATAAATTTGAAAGACTCTTCTATATATCTAGTAGAGAAGTTTTCTCTAAGATGTAGGGAGATATAGGGATACTTTTTTTTTTTCTTTTAAAACTTTTGGTATAGTTTGCTGCCAATACCACCATATCAATATATTCGCAAAGGTCTTTGCTCGTGCAGTGATTTGTGTTATTATATACGGTATAGCAGGCAATAATGTGGATCGCGGCCGCCGAGCGTGGCGACGTTGACAGGTGCCAATCTTGGACGTGCGTGTGCGCAGCCTCGGAACTCACTGGCGGAAGAATTTGTTAAACCTTGAGAGGTTTCTTCTTGGAGGATATTATTGAAAATGATTTTGTTTTTTTTATGTATCGTTGCGATTATTTTTATTGACTATAAGTTAGGAGGGCATCGGTCTTCTGCTAAATGTCGATCTTTTGATATCCTCAGGATGGAAGATATCAAGTGAAGTTTAGAATTAATGTAACAAGGACAATTAAAAATTATTTTATTTGTACCCACCAGGGATTCTTTGAATCAATTAATTTACATAAGAATAAGGTACGAACAATGAGAATCAATCGCAAATTCTTATTCAAATCAGTCGTCCATAAAAAGACAATGAACGATCAGTATTTAACTACACCATAACATACATATACAAACATACAATAATAGTGTCATTACCACCAAGGTTACAAAACTCCAAGGCTTCATTATTCAATATAGCTTTTCTCTAGCAATACATAACTAACAAATCTTTTAAATAACTTGAATATAAATAGTCAGCTAAGTCTTCAGTCAAGAAAAATCAGTCCTTATTACCTTATTTTGACGACCTCCGTGGTCGAGTGGCGTACGCACCGGTTTCAAGGTGTCGCTGAGGTCCCGGGTTCGATCCCCGGACGAGTAATTGTAGAAAATCACATTTCTACATTGTCTCGGGTCTGGGTGTTTGTGGTACCTTCGTTGTATCTGAATTCCATAACACAAGTGCTTTAGCAACTTACTTTGGGTTCAGAACAATGTATGTGATGTTGTCCGCATTTATTATTATTTATTTTTTTATTTTAATTAGATAAAGAACAGAGTAAACTAATCAATTCTATGTTAAAACCCAGATACAAAAAAAAAACTTGAAAATATAATAATATGGTATTTTAAAAATAGAAATAGCATTATTTTCAAGGTCACAAAACTGGCCCCATGTGGCAATTGTTTGCTGAAGTGTTAATATATGCGGTGTAGGTATAACTGTAGAGGTAGCAAAAAACCGAAATGTTAAAAAACATATAATATATTATATATTTATTTCGAAAATCTTAAAAGCATTAGTTATATAAGTGTAGAGGTAGCAAAGAACACAAATGTAATAATATATATATTTTTGATAATTGTATTTTTACGAGATAAATAGCTTTATTTCCAAGGTCATGAAACACGTCCCGTGTGGATCGGGCCCAGCAAATCAGTTCACGCGTCACAGTCGCCTGCGCAGTGATTGCGGGAGGATGAGGCCTATTACAGGACCCCTCACTACACATACACCCTGTGCATTCAATATAGTACACATGTAACAGAAGTTTCACTTTAAATGACTAGAATAAACTGTCTAAAAGACCAATTGGTTACTATGGAATAAACATCTAAAAAAATACCAATTGATTACTTAGACTTACCCCCGGTTTTTGAAATGCTGACCAATCTTATCTGTTGTCAAATCAACTGATCACGACTGTGATTTGACGAGTGATTAACTAATGGGGGACAAGTTAAAGGTATGACTTATTGTGTTTCGATTTTCCATTTCTCTTGACATGTCTTTTGTGAACAGGTATTGAAATTTGTGGGTTTATATGGGTCATATTTTATGGTACGGAAATACGACGGGAGATAAAAAAAGGAATTTTCAGGCTATTAGTAACGTTAAATTAATATCTCTAGTGGGATGTAACATCATGGATAAATTATCAATTTTGTGGCTTAATTATCCTTAACATTTTAAACACTATTACATAAAGTAACGCTATTAGTTTATCGCTTGAAAAAGATTAAAGACATAGTGATAAAAAATAGCGTAGGCGCGTAACGTGAAAATCTTTTAGCAAACACGATACAAGAAACGATAGACAGACTGTCGCCGCGCTACGATCGCACTATGCGAATATAAACATTTTGTTCCGTATCATTGTAATTGCAATCGTATTGTTTTCAACAACAGAGGGTAATTGCAAGTGAAGGTTTGTAAAGTACTAGCTGTGCCCAGCGGTTTTACTACCGTTGCTTTTCTAAGTATAGTGTTGTATCTAAAATAGCCAATAATCTTCCTCAAGAACTAGGCTATCCATTGCAGAGATTTGTGCATTCAAACAAAAATACTATTTAGCTAAACTGGTAAAGCGAAATACATAAATGAACCTTATTCTTTTGACATAAAATTGCTGTTTGTTAATTTCAAACTATAAGAGGAATTGCAGTTGACTGTACTGTGTACATACGTGTAAAAGTTGTCTATACTATTCTAATAACTATACAGTCTACTCACGTACATTTGCAATTCAGTGGGTGGAATTCGTTGGCAAAGTATACGTGAGTTTTCTATAACAATCACAGGTTCAAATACCAGAACTTACGCTATTAGTTTTAAACTGTTTATGTATTAGAAAAGTTCTTGCATTTCCGTAGTAAAATAAATATGTTCAGAAAGTTTAATGGCTTGGTTTGAATAATTTACTTATGATAGAATTCAACTTTGTACTGTAAAGTTACACAAGCTTATGCAATAAACATTTTTATTTTTTATTTTTATTATTTTTAACTTTGTCTGTGTGTTTGTAACTCTTTCATAGCGAAACCACTAATGTTACTTTAATGAAATTTGGTATGGACTAAAGTGAAACTGTAAAGGTACATATTAGGAAATTTTTCTGTAAAAACTGACATTCACATAGGTTGAGACGCGATGGAAAGCCTGTTTCTGATAGTAGATCTATATATTATTATAAAGTGGTACTACTGACCATTTCTCTATGTAACAACCGTATCATATTGCCGTAATGTTATTGCTGTTCAACGAACGTTTCCTTTCGATGTATTAAAAGTGTTTTTTAATAAAACTTACGATGTATAATGAAGTTCAAAAGGCAGTGGTCATGACCGTTGGTGGTTTTACGTTTAGCGGCGTTTTTGTGAGGAATTATGTTGTTGTGTGAAAGGATGCGTAAGATTCGTGACTTGTTTCGGTTAAGTTGAAATCAGTTATGTTTTTTGTTTTATAAAAAAGTGTAGCAAACGAAATGTAAAGTATTTCATAAGTCCGTTTAGTATTTAGATCGGCATTCGCTCTATGTAAAAGATTTTTTCACCGGTGGGTCCACGGTAGGGTCAATTAGTACAAAATTAAATTAGGAAGGAACACAAACTGCTTCCATGGAAGCGGATTACGGTGGGTAACATTGATTCCGGGCAATAAAGAACCTCACATATGTGGTACCTTCGTTGTTTCTGAATTCCATAACACAAGTGCTTCAGCTACTTACTTTGGGTTCAGAGCAATGTATGTGATGTTGTCCGCATTTATTTATTATTATTTATTTATTTATTACATATACCCACACAGTTAAGGACCTTGCCTATTTATTGTGCTTCCTCCACATTACGATTCGACCAATTTCTCTTTTATGTCCATCTTTTATAATAATATAAAATTATTACTTCGTATTTTTTCGTTTGTACCGTACACAAAAAAAATATGAAGATACCAGTGAGTACAAATCATGCGTGACGTCACGTCTAAGCAAAAATTGTACCAACCCGTGACGTCACAAGCCCCCACTCCTGAACTTTAGAGCGGTTTATCTTCGTATTTTGTAAATGATTTGATAATCTCAGTGTTGGACTAAATTGATTTTGTTTTTTCATACCCAGTCATCTACCCTGATTGAGAACCTTCTCTAATTAAAGTGGGTTAGGTACCGTGTTTCTCTCTAACCTTATAAATCTAAACATCTATGTATAGCTTCAGAAAAGTAGAACAGTTAACGATATCTCAGTTCCTGTGTTTCCCAAGGTCCATTATTATCCGGTGTCCTAATTTATCCCTTTTCGTCATAGTGATAATGCGATGCACAATGCACATTAGTAAAATGAGTCGTAGTTTGTATAAAGCTTTGATTTGGATTACATTTGCCTTTTTATAATTTTTGATATTGTAAAATATTATATGTTTT
Organism: Autographa pulchrina; assembly: GCA_905475315.1. Taxonomy (NCBI): domain Eukaryota; kingdom Metazoa; phylum Arthropoda; class Insecta; order Lepidoptera; family Noctuidae; genus Autographa; species Autographa pulchrina. The sequence continues at coordinate 8,456,917 of FR997775.1, forward strand.
GCTTATCCTTTGTCTAGATAATATTTCTAAAATTGCAAGTTTCATCTTTTGTCTAGTACACGTTACATACCTACTTTAATGGCTATTAATTGCATTAATTAATGGATAATGGTGGCCATTAGGCTTTGTATAAAGTAAAGAGCACATAGGTGAAAGTACTTTCCCAATATTTTTATTAATAAAAACGATTTTTCCATCTTCAATTTTAAACCCAGTAATTTAAATAATATTATAAATATAAAAGTAATATAATTTATTCGGTAATTAAATCGCTAAAGAATTCCTGAAAACGACAAGCAACGAAATCACGCGAAGGCAAAAAAGAAATGTATAATAATATGTAATTGAATTTACAAACAACGGACATTGAACAATGGGTAAGTACAATTACGATTTTTTATATTATTACTGTCATACACAAATTATCGTCTCATGGTAAACATTAACCAAATGGGACTGCATGATGGGATCATGACAGGTAAATTGGATGAAACAATGTTCTCGACTAGGGCCAATTATTATGGTATAATTAGGTATTATACTTATAAACATTTAATGATGTTTTTGTTAATAAAGTTCTGGCATTCTATTGCCTAAGTAGTATCTTATTGCTCCTGCATTTAGATATAGGTTCTATTCCGGCCATTATTACCAATCTAGTCTAACTTAAGTTCAGACTAGGTATGTCAGTTATATACCCACGGTAAGTATACAAGGTGTTAAGAAATCCCTGTCCGATCCGAGAAGGTGTTGTTAGGTATCGATATCTGATTAAAAAAAGTTAAAAAAGAATAGAAAAAAACAAAAAAAAAATTATAACCTAAAAAAAATGTTTTTCTTAAATAGCTAGATAGAGAGTCCGCTTTGTCACAGGTGCTGCCAAATGATCAAACAAAAGGTCTCCAAAAATACCGACGAAAATAGATTTGTATTCTTTGTTTTATTCTCAAATTTAGGGAATTTTGAGGTAAAAAAGTTACTATCACGAATATTCCAAATTTAATATTTTATTTGGGCATGTGATTGTCGCCCCTATATCACCCTTTCGGGTCGGACAGGGTTTTCTTAACATCCTGTATAGGTAAAAATAGTATTTTATTATAAAAATGTGTTACAATAAAAGTACAAAAAAAAAAACAATGTAAGTAGTAAACAAGACACACAATAAGAAAATCCTATCATAACGAGATCTGTAAATCATTGTTAGGTATTCATGTTAGGTTCTATACATAGTATTGTGTACTAAACAATATTTATACTTTTTATTAAATTAAGAAAGTAGATATTTAGAAGTTCTGAACATTTTAAATCTCCACACTTCTTTATTCCAAATGATATCTGGATATAGAAAGAATAGTGACTTTTCTTTAGAACTTAGCTCTTTGTCTCCTAAATTCGAATGTGAACGATGAATGAGACCGAATTGAATGTAGCTGTCTTAGTGAACGAATGGCGGCTCGTATTGTTCAAGAACATAAACAAGTGCACTCCTTGTTACGAAGGGTCACGAGAACAGAAAAACTATAGAGACTTAATTTCTTGACATGGTATTTTTTTCGTTCATTTATTTTGTTTCCTTGCATACTTGATAGTTTTTTTTACCTTTGTCTCTAAGAACTTTATGTATTCAACTGCCACTATGATATTAAGTTCACGATAAAAACATCTTTTAATCACATTTAGAAGTTGTACCTTTGGATGTTGCACATACTGTTTTTTTTACACAAATAGGAAATCATTGTTATTTTTCCATTTTTGTCAACTAGATATTATGTTCATGCATTTTTTAAATATAAATATATATATATATATTATATATTTTTTCTCGATTTCTTTTATTATAAAACAATAATAATTATATTACTGCTTAATGATTCACTCTAGGTAAGGCTGATAAAGTTGGGCTGTGATTGATTGACAGCAGTCTAAATATGTCCATCATAATGTTGCGGAATAGATAACAGATAATATTGAAAATAATATAATTTAATTATTTATTACATTAACTGAGATGAAGGACAGAATTTATCTATGTGTAACATTTTTGCTGTGTCTATGGAAATAATTCGTATTTAGGACGGTGATAAAATTATTATAAAATCGAGCAGTTAAAATGTGTCCTATTGCAGAAGTATGCATGATCCTACAATATTTAGATTTAAGTAATGATAAGAAAAATATAGGGAATTTGATATATATATACATAATTTGTCTAATTTTTGTTCAAAATGTATCACATTTGCAGTTAAATTTAACCTAGCCAAAAAAGGTCAAGACCTCTTATTTAACTGAAAAGGAGTAATTTATGGATGTGTAAAACTAAGGTAGAAAATTTATGTTTACGATCACAAAGCAGAATTAAATCGTAACAAATCGACTCCATTCCTTTCTCTAACCCTCGATTTAGAAACCCTCACAAATTTCGAGCTTAGAAATCCAAGAAAGGAGTAGATTGGACAAAGATTCGGACAAAGACTCACACGTGTGTCCACACGTGGGCACGGAGGTCAGTGACCTGTATAAACAATATGGACTCGTTAAAGATTCATTGAAGTCTTACATTGCATTTGTTTTGTTTATAATGCAGCTGTACGGGAAGTTGGTCAGGTTGTGTTTCTTTTTAGAGGGTTGAATGAGGGATCAACCCTCTGGGAGGAAGTTTGTTAAATGTCACACGGTAAGATTACAAACCTGTATGTCACATCCCCTGTGGGTACTAAAAATAAAAATTTTACTGAAGCAGTTATCTTTGTCTCGTAGTAGTAGTAGCAAGTATGTAGCCATAATTCATGTATTTTTTATTGCTTTATTTAAATTTATTTTAATCAACTTTAGTTTATTATTACAGGCGTACTTAAAATAATAGAAAAACTAATCAGACGACATGTAATTGCAATTTTCTCAATTTATAATAACACATCTCTAAATCAATGTCTATCGCAATAAATGTAATCAAAGAATATAAGAAAAAAACTAACTTTCCATATTTCGGTATTTATTTTACTATGGACACGTTAGTTGTGTATTTTCTTGTTGCAGTTAACATGCTTAGGTTAAAAGATCACGGGTGTGTAATTGACAGTTTCCTGTTCTAAGTAATGCAATGATGGCATTGCGCAACTTTTTAATGGAGTTAGTAGTGGTTGCAGTGCGCATGCGCAGTAGGAGAAATGTTGAAAGTCAAATTATAGGCTGGCAAAGTGTTAATTGATACCATATCTTTGTTTTGTAGTTAAAAGCAAAGATAATTTACGAAATCTGATGGTTTTAGAGATAAGAAAGTGCAAAGCAACCCTTTAGCTTTATTTTTAAGTATTTATTTACTGTAATTAATATATCAAATGAAGGTCTTTGTTATATTTCCATGAAATTAATTAATGTGATAACGTGAAATGATAAGGTATATGGAATGACTCTATTGGATTTAAATCTGGAAAACTCAATTAAGTTTTTGAAAACTGGAGGTTTAGAAAATGACTATCCTTCTGAGAACCTAATCTGACAAATAGCAGTCCAAGCCTGATAACGACATCCTATTATCAGTATCCTCTAGAATAAAGATAATACTGATATTTGTAAGTAATTTTATGATATTAAAACTAGTATTTTAGTATCGGTAATATTCAAGTACCTGATACTACCTGAGACCAAATCGGAGACGTCTTGAAAAAAGGCCAGGTCAAGAGTACCCTAAACCGAAGAGCATGTATGAAGGGAATAATGAAAGTGGACGAAGCGAAACAAGTATGTAAGGATCGTAGCAAGTGGAAAGAAGTGGTCTCTGCCTACCCTTACGGGAAACAGGCGTGATTATATGTATGTATGTATGATACTACCTGGTACTACAGATTAAAGTCAATCCGAAAGATTCGATGATTATTACTATTGAATCCAGTGAATCTGAATGACAAAATCTGAGTTATATAATAATAATAATAATATTCCGGGACAACACACACGGTTATCTGATCCCAAGCTAAGCAGAGCTTGTGTTATGGTAACCAGACAACTGATAAACTTACTTATATATTTCTAAATACATACATGTTATAGATAAATTACACCCAGACAACCAGAACAAATGATCGTGCTCATCACACAAACATTTGTCCTGGGTGGGAATCGAACCCACGACCTCCGGTATAGCAGTCAGGGTCACTAACCACTAGACCAACAGGCCCGTCATATATATCATGATAGAAGATTAAGTGAATTCGAAATATTAGTATATTGTATTACTAATCCGTGAATCTACGAAATATCGGTACTTTACCATTTAACTAATATGAATATTAGTTACAGCCCTATTCGATGAGGGTTTGGTGTCTCAAGACCTCGTTAGAAGGTCAAGGTTAGCTCTAACAAGGATGCGGGCCATGAATATTACATGGCGTCTCGTCCAGATTTAAACAATCTTGTGTATAACGCTTTACAATACGTTGTAAGAATGTTTGACTGTATGTTATTGTGTTTAGTGATATTGTGAACGGTTTGTGACTTGTGAGCACACATTTGTATTATTCGAAAGTTAGTTTGAAAAAAAAAATATCTTGTAATTATGTGCACTTATAGATTTCTTAGGGTTTAGTAGGCTAAACTCAGATTTTGCGACAGCGAATAAAAAAGACTATGTTTTAGAAACTTTAGATTTATTTTCGTATTTATAACAAAAATATCTAAATAAACTATTGCGAATATTTAACATTAAAAAGCCTTTTCCAATGTTTGACGACCTCCGTGGTAGAGTGGCGTACGCACCGGTTTCAAGGTGTCGCTAGCTCTGAGGTCCCGGGTTCGATCCCCGGACGGGTCAATGTAGAAACCAACTTTTCTACATTGTCCCGGGTCTGGGTGTTTGTGGTACCTTCGTTGTTTCTGAATTCCATAACACAAGTGCTTCAGCGTGCTTCAGCTACTTACTTTGGGTTCAGAGCAATGTATGTGATGTTGTCCGCATTTATTATTATTTATTATAATGTGGAATGTAAGAAAATTATGATTTAGAACATTAAAAAACATTATCAACTATAATCAAAACGAAAAATCAAATTCCACGAAACACAAAGAGAGCTTTTCACTCTCATTAAACTTTTTTATCTCGATACACATTCCCTCTTTCTCACGTCATCCTGAAACCAGTATCATCGTCGATCCCTCCGTACCCTTTGATATATCACATCACAAAATTCTCTCACGAATGCTCTATGTTTCTAAACACGTTTGTCTGGGTCAGATGTACCAAAAGAGGGCCCGCCCTCAGGACATTGCCCTTAGATCCTCTTTTATTTTTGTCAGTACAGCCCTTAGATGGTCCCTTTGGAAGTAAAAAAGGACGATAGTATAAAGCTAATGTATTCTGTAGAAACGTGACGGTTTCGTCCTTCGAAATAGATGAGGCGAGATGAGGGACCTTAATGATTATTTGACCTCAATTATTTATTTTGTTTTTGATAAAATTTGTACCAAAAAGAAGGTACTTTCCGTATGGTAACTTGTGGTTTTAGGTAGTTACAGTTTATTTGTGGATTGATATTTATTTAATTTTAAAAGTGTAACACATGTTGCTTAAATTTACAAGTAATGGTAATAAAGTACGTACCTACAGCCTTGACTTTATACGTAAACAGACTTTTTATTATTTGTAAATACACCTGTTTTTTATTTACATATACGTTTATAGTAATTTCTTTAATTAATGCCCTTAGAAAAAAACATTTACCTCTAAATCTTACATGGTTTAAAATTGTTTGTGAAAACATAAAATAAAACCCTTTTTTTGCTGGATCTATTTAAGAATTTCATGATAGAGATTTGCTTTAAAATTAGTGATTTTTAACCGAATCTATGCATTTTTACGTGCCGTTCAGACACGTAAATAAGTACCTATAAGTCGTTAACTAAATCATTTGTAAATAGCGATAAACTTAGAACAAAATAAATTACCTATCTATTTGGTATCCCACTGCTTACTCTTTAAAAAAACAGCCGTAATTATACCATAATACTATAATATTTTGACGTGTCTTAGTGTCTCATTAAGAAAATATTATACCATTAGGGTGGCACCACTAAAAATGATTTAAGTGTTCACATAATTTCGTTTCTCCTAATTGAGTATAGTAGATTAGTGTTTTTTGTATAACTCTTAATTCTTGAGTTGTTTATGTTAGAAAGGGTGAATGGTTTTTTGTATAAGTACTTGAAATACACTTGAAATATATCAATTTTTGAAGTCGTTTCCTGTATGAGAGCATATGCAACATTTAACTGAAATTTTAAATGTAAGTGACATATTTTTGTTGTTTTTTGTTAAGTGCACTTTGGAGCTTTTATTTGTTATAAAAAATAATTAATGCATGCTATGTATGTACTTCCATATTTTTATTGTTTGTTGGCGAACCATAAATTTTGCAAAGGTTTTAAATACAGCGAGAGTTACAGATGTATCCAGATAGATATTAAAATTTGAATCCGTGCCGCGACAATTATATGAAAGTGTAATAATGTAAGTAATTTGTAATAAAAAGGATGCAGTGATTATTGTTTGCCATAACATTGAGTATAATAATAAATTGATCTTTGACATGGGTCAACGGTCATTTCTATCCTGAAAAAATATTCCTTGGTCCACCAACATAAACATGCAAAAAGCATGAATTACGGTAAAAGCTCGTAATGTATTGAACTCGAGCCGATAACAGGCCGACCGTTGAACCACCGTGTCTGGGACAATGCACTCTTATCGCTGCACTTCTCGCAGTATCGGGAAACTAACTTGAATTTGTGAATCACTGCAACATTCCGTAATTATTTTTATGGTATTCTTTTTATATTATTATGGGATCGGATTTGTTCCAACAAAATACGGTATTTAGAGGTACAGTACCTAATACTTTAAATATATACTTGCGAAATAAAATTGGCTAAGAGAAAAACAAGCAAGCTTTCAGTTGAGGTTGTCTAAACCTTCATTCTAAAATTTAAGCCATTCCATAGAAGAAGGTTTAAGGATACTCGATAGGGCAGCTCGCCATAGCCGCCATTTAATTTAAGTTATAGTTTAGATTCAAACTCAAAGAAGAAGAAGAAGATTCAAAACAAAGTATGAAGAAGGAAGAGCAGAGAGAGTAATCAATTCAATTTATTTGTCCAAATCTTTTCCAAGATACCCAAAGCATATAGTATTATGTATACTAAATACAGGTCTGTTAAATAATATCTTCCCCTTGCAAAAACTCTTGACCTTTGACCCAGGTCAATCTGCAGCTTGCAAAGAATAGACACCGACCAAGTGCAATGAGTTAAGGTAATTTAAAAGACATTTAACAATTAAGATGCTGTTTTTTAGCTACAACTATAAATAGTAATCAAAAGGCAAAAGGACTGATAAAAAATGAGTAATAGAAGCTAACATTATTATTTATATAACAATTTATGCACACGACAAAATATGTCATACCTACGTGGTTAACAAAAAATGTGCTAAGGTGCTTATTTCTTACAGAAATCTCTTCCAGCAGACCTGCGGAAGGAGAAATACATATTACACAGTGCATTACACATTTTATATGCAGGCACAATAAGCAGTGTATTAATATTTGCATGCCTTTTTAACTGTATCAAACATATTATTTTAACCGTATCAACTAACTGCTCAAATGAGTCTTATCAAGATTGCATAAACGATTCTTTAGAACAATTTATACGGTCAGTTATTAGTAAGTAAGGGTTCAACGTTTACTTTTACATATTATCATGTATTCAGGAGCCAATGTATAATTCCATTTAAGGCGGATGTTGAATTGAAGTAAACTGAAATTGTTTATTCAGAAATACATTTTTACATTTGATACTAAGTATAGTTAAATCTGCCAAAAACACAAAAAAAAAATAACTTATATTAAATAATTTTAATAACTTGGAATAATGTACACACGGTCATCTCAACCCAAACTAAACAGAGCCCTGTATTATAACAACCAGATAACTTATATTCTTACCTATAAATAATTCTAAATAAATACAGTTCTAGACAAATAAAACCCAGATACAGAGAAAATTATCATGCTCCTGGTTGGGAATCGAACTCAGGCAGTCAGGATTACTAACCACCAGACCAACAAGCAAATGAAACGCCCTCTAACCTACATCAAACTCAGACATTCCCAAGATAACAAAAACACAGTAAATAACCAGGTTAGCAACAAAACAATACATTAGCACTTAAACAAAAGACACCATTTACATTTAAAGAATTTTATATAAAGGGAGACGATAAACTCAGGAAAATGAACCGTAATCCGTTGACATAAGGGTTATTGGTGTCGTCGTCACGGCGCATGCGCAACAACAATGATCTGGGAACGTAGTCCTGACTCCTGCGCAGTTTACAGTCCTTGGAAGCTCTGATACCATCTAGAAGTAAATATCGTCATGCTAGACTGTCATGGCTGTATACGATAGTGGTGCTTTCTTTTTTGTTTGCTAGTTTTTTTTTGTTGATCGAAACAGATAGGGTTAATAAAAGGGTCAAATTATGTGTTTTTTTTTTAGAATTGTACCATGTTTTGATATACGCTATGTCAAGTAGGATTCATTTAAGGTCAAGTGACCTTAAATTTCTTTTAAGTAAAATATTTTTTTTTTAATCGCAAAATGTAAAACCGTTTATAAGTAACGAAAAGCCAAAATATATTTGGAAAGGCTGTGGAGGTCCCTAAATGATCTGTTTTTTTTGGAAGAAGTCTACCCCAGTTAGCCTGAGCGCAGGCTTTGACTTCTTCACCGGACTTTCTTAAATTTCTTAAATTATCAAAAATTCTTCTTCTCATAGCTTTTCGAAAGGTGATGGAACCTATACTATTAAAAGCTAAAACTACTTACACTTAGTTCCAGAGGTTAAAGAATCCCTTTCTATGTTTTTTTCCTTTTGATTGGGAACCCGTTTCCTTCGGCCATGAAAACTTTAATTGCGGCTTATCTTTGTGCCTGTGGGAAAATCCTGAAGTAGGGCAAAAGAAAGTAAAAATTGCATCAAACGATTATCGTAGCTGTAGTATTTCCCAGACTAAGTTGAAAGGGAAAATGGATTTTTACGATGTTCCTTACTAAATCGCGGATTAAAACTCATCCAGTCAATTTTGTAATCTTTTGTAATGATCACCCATCCATTGACCTACAGACGCATATAACTTGACCTTGGTTTTTTGAAATACGGTTTTAAATAGTCACCCTAAAAGATATTCTTCTTCCTGATAGTTTTATACATATTATATTTGTGTATATTTATGTATAAAATGTACTTTTATACATTTTATACATTATAGTATATTCTTTATTCGCAAAAAATATGGTACGTAAGCTGTTACAGCATGTTGATCATATCATATTTTAACCATCAAAGGTGTGAAAAACACACTTTTTGGCGTGGTTTTCTCACATAGAAAGTTCATAGTATAGTTACTTAAGGATGTAGCAATACACTTCCTATAAAAGACTATTTAAATAATATCTTAATACAAAGGGCTCATTCATGTTCATGTAGTCATTGATCTAGGTCTTAGCTCACATAGTTACGACACTGCATCCATTCATCCAGTCACAGTCGAACTGAGCTGAATAGATATCGGTTGTGTCCGACACACGATCCCTGAGGTCAATGCATTGCCTCGCCACTAGTAAACTAATAGCTTTGCTATCATTTTCTGTTATGTTATAAAGTTATTTGCAATTCTAGGGGGATACTAAATAGTTAACCTAATCCCTGAATCCACCAAAGCATTAGTAAGAGTACTACTGTTTTGGTTCCTAATACAGGATAGGATTTTTAGTATTAGTACGGAAATTAATATTAAATCTAGGCTTTAAACATCGAATCTAATAAACACAATAAAAAAAACAACAACCACCTATTAAAAAAAAGTTTTTAAAAAAGCTTTAGTTAGTTTTTTTTAAAAACCAATGGAATTTCTGTTCCATTTAACTCGTCTCAGCTTTAGTGAAGTTCGGCCCTAAGGTAGAGTAATTTTTCGATCTGGTCGAAAATTATTACAATTATTTTAACCATTACTTTGGTTATAAAACGACAAGTCTTCTTGACAGCTTTGATTTTGTCGGAAATGATTGCTTCAAGATATTTTTGCTAACTTAGAGATTATAAGATCAAAATGGCTTAAGACAATCATTATTGGGCTCTTTACTGTTGGCCAGTAGTTATACTTACAGGTATAAGATTAAGAAATAAAGATAAATAAGTAATTAGAGGCAAAAAGAACAGCAAAAACGGTTTTTTTTCCTAGCCTATACTGTCCCACTGCTGGGCAAAGGCCTGCCCCAAGTGCTTCCATTCAACCTTATCCCGCGCCATCTCAAACCTCAAAACAGTAAAACAACAAAAAAGTTGAGGTATTCCTGATCTTCTTAAATTTGTCTAATGTTCCTGTATTAAATGTAACCCAAGGACCATAAATTCTTTACACTATCAAAGAGTATACGTAATAACTACTCAACACATTGACAGCGCACAGAAATATAATAGCAGTCCTTCATAAAGTGAAACCGAAAGTACAGTCAGATGACAAGCATGTTTTTTACCCTCAAATCCAATTTAGGAAGGATTCTCCTCACTGCTCTGGTTAAACCACATTTTTTATCAACACGTGCTTTATTTAACCACACTTTTATTGGTTAAAAGACACAATATTGTAGTAGTAGTAGTTTATTTGGAAAATTCTTTTGGTTGAATGTTTATAACCAGAATTCAATACAGTTAGCTAAGTCTTATTGAGATATGATCATCTTATTTAAATGATTGGCTGATTCCGATGGATATAGACATATTGGCTCACAGAACTTAATAGACTGCCTCGTTGGCCTAGTGGCGCTAAGCGCGACTGCTACGCTAGAGGTCTTGGGTTCGATTCCCAAGTCGACCAAGGTGTTATTGGGTTCTTCTATGAAATTCTCAGTAGCAGGTCGGAGTTTGGATTTGTGCCCGGTTAGTGGCAATAGGCTCGCCCCCTATTACATGGGACCTAAACATACCGGCGAACTGTGGGTGTACATTGGTACACCTTTGCCTAACCCTTCGGGGATACAAGCGTGATGGTATGTTATGTTATGTAGAACTTAATAGGTGGAGATGAGATGGGTAGTATTTAAGGCCATTGCCAACGCAAGAACAATTTAGTAACCTTACATGTTGTATTATAATATGAATGAGTTAAATCAGTATGTCATTAAGTATCTAATTCATGTAATAAATAGCGGGCACACTATTTATTTAATACTCAATTGTATTACATCAATGTAGTACATGTGACTTAAACAACATTTATTAATAAACAGATTTGTTTATTCCCAATTACCCAAAATAATCAAGATTCTATCTCCGGTGGAAAACAAACCTGTGTTTTACTCAAAAACTTGAAAATTTCAAAGTTAATAAAATTTTCTATAAAATAAATAAAAAATTGTAGGTGCTTCTTTCCAGATAAGAGTGGAATGGAAGGACAAAATATTTTCCGACGGCCTCAAAAAATTGGGAAAAGGGCGGGAAGAAGACTTCTTTCCGGATAAACGGCATTCACAACCGGGTAGTCGGATAAGAGAAGGCTGTATACGTGCTGAACTAAAGACCTATTTGACACGGTCGTGAGGTATGTTATGTGTACTGTATCATAATCGTCAGTTACTGGTAACTGCGTTATGCAGCAAATCAATAGTTTTTACTTAACGTCGGTAATGGTCAGAGCAGTTACCGAACACCGTTAGGACTAAGTGATGGTCTGTTAGTATATCAAACGCTTTATTGGATTCCTAATATACCATAATATATATTATATTCCGGGACATCGCACACACTGTTATCTGATCCCAAGCTAAGAGCTTGTGTTATGGTAACCAGACAACTGATAAATATACACACTAATTACACCCAGATACAGAACAAATGATAGTGCTCATCACACAAACATTTGTTCTGGGTGGGAACCGAACCCACGACCTCCGGTATAGCAGTCAGGGTCACTAACCACTAGACCAACAGGCTCGTTAATATCTGGAAAATGTAATATCAAAACTAAAGACAAGTTGCACAGGACCGTAAAAAAGGCACGAGAAAGGAGAGGCCTATGCTCAGCAGTGGGTGGACAAGGGCCGTGGATGAGAAGGAGGAGATGGAGGAGATGGAGGATAAGTTGTAATGTCTAGTTTTTTCAGACAAATTTTAAATTAGTATTTTTTTATTAAATTAATACCTGAAGGCGGATTTAATGGCGGACGTAACGCCATTAAATTCGCCTATATACAGTGTATGCTATTGAGTATAATGTGCATGAAGCATGAATAAATAAAATCTGCCTTCTATCTACATACTCTTTATAAGATTACTTAAATATATATATTTATAACATTTATGTATCTAAACGCTGACTATCATAATCCCTAATATCATAGTTACCCTTCTTAGCTTTATTTTAATATTTTTTAAATTAATTAAATTTAATTTTAAACTAACATTTTTATTATAATTTTCCTTTATCACATAATAAATTTAAGAATATTGCCATTTGTTTATCATTCAAGGAAAGGGGTACTTTAAGGAGCTATTTCGGGGTCATTGTTTATCATAAACGATATCGGATAAGGATAATATAGATAAGGCCCAATAATTGATCCTTGAGGTACTCTACATATAAAACAATAACTTTCAATAATTTCAATTTATTTTAAGTCTGTACAGAAACTGACTCATCATAATATAACGTTTTTGGGTATTTTTACTGATGAACAAATCCTATGTAACTGAAAACCGCTCCTGTTAGTTGTCACTGTCATTTAATTAATGTTTTAAAGATAAAAATATAAAATAATTATATTTACTTTGTCAGCACAATCTCTGTGACCATCAGAACTTTGCAGCCTGACAACGATTTTTAATCAGAATCTAGGTTCTGATTAAAAATCGTTTATTCTAAACATTAAAATCCAGACTGCATTCAATAAATAGATAAAGTTGGCGAGAATTCCTAGAAAGTTAAAATTATGTGAGCGTACCTATTCATGCATGAAATTCACAACTGCATCGTACGTAATGCGTTAAATTATTTCATCAAACACTCCAATAAACGCATGTCTAAAGATGTTACTTGTTTCAATTTTATTGCAACGAAAACGAAGTGAAAATTCTAAACATTGGACCTCCATTGCATAATCTACTTTATATGGACCAAGTTAGAGTCTAGTTTTGCTTGTTTGGTGGTTGCTTTGTAATCAGCTGGTCGCATGCGCATTGCGTTGCCCATCTCAGTCAGTGAAGGCGCGAACGCAGCGCGCACGCGCACTGATTTCTAACCCTTTTCAAAGCACGTACGAATTATTTTACGAAAATAATACACAATTCTAGTAGTTTTAACCCTTCTTTAGTTTATGAAGCATTTTTGCAAGGATTTTTCAAAGGATAACCTAATAATTTGGTAAGTGTTTTTATTTTTTTCTGATTAGACGTTTTGGCGCGAAAATTTTATGTCGTTGTTATCGTCGTACCTTGTTAGTCGAGTGTTTAAAATGTTATATTCTTTCGAAATAGCGTTTCTAATACATATAAATAATACTAGTTCTATTGCTAATTATACGTCTTAAATGTTACAGTAAAATTTTCAATAAATAATGTCCGTGGAAAGTATGTCAGCAGCCATTTTGAAAAATAATTTCTAGATAAAACCAGTTTGTGACGTATTCTTATTGTTTATAGCTCTTGAATAGAAAAATGGAATTAATCGAAGGATTGTTAAAAAAACATGTTTATTTGAAACTCTGAATCTAGGAGTAATTTATTGATACAGGTAAAGTGTTAATTGTTACTACACATTTGATAACAATCTTTAAGACGTATGAGACGTATCCAAGTTAGTGGAACGAACGTAAAATATTTTATGGCATTTTAGAAATTTAGGTCCTTCGATAACTTGTGAGGCTAAGCATGTGTAGGCTTAACGATTTAAAATGATTTTGCAGTGTAATTGTCCCACTTTGAACACAAGGAACTTCTCATATAGAGAAGGAACGAGCATTTTTCACTACCCTTGCTTACTTACGGGCTGGCAATAATTGGAACTTCAAAAAGGGAGAAGTCAGTTATTCAATAGTGTCTTAAAATCATTCAAAAGAACATCTAGAGGTATAACTTTAAAAGATCACAGTCGCAACGCAATTGTACACTAGCCTGCAATGTCTTCGTAAACGTAACCTTGGGAATCAAAAGGCTTAGCCACCATGACACTATCTAGGATCAAGTATTTTCATATAGTATTTTATTAGTGACGGAAAACATCGTGAGGAAACCTGGATTCCAAAATTTTGGATCTGAAATCGCCAATCCGCAGTGAGCAAGCGTGGTGATCAATGCTTGCGCCTTCTCTATATGGGAAGAGGCCTGTGCCTAGCAGTAGGATGTCTATAGGCGGGATCATTATTATTTTATTAGTATTCTATATAGCGAATGCATTTTTTACATAGTTTTTCTCCGGTATTTGGATAATAAATAATAAATAAATAATAAATGCGGACAACATCACATACATTGTTCTGAACCCAAAGTAAGTAGCTAAAGCACTTGTGTTATGGAATTCAGAAACAACGAAGGTACCACAAACACCCAGACCCGAGACAATGTAGAAATGTGATTTTCTACATTGACCCATCCGGGGATCGAACCCGGGACCTCAGAGCTAGCGACACCTTGAAACCGGTGCGTACGCCACTCGACCACGGAGGTCGTCAAATAATTGACGACCAGGTCGTCAATTACCGTCTTTACAAAACTCTGGGGTCGTCTTGCAGTTTCACAGGATTTAGCTAAATACCAGTTTATATGAAGCGATTGCGTTTCAATACTAGTTCCATGCAAAATCGATTTTTGTTGACTGATTTTGATTTGACTTTGACTTAGGTCAAGTAGAGATAAGATTAGATCGCTCGTTCATTTGTTTTACTGCATGTACTGTAATATATAGGAAATGCACTTTTACTGTGCTAAAATAAATACAGATATAGTTTTTATCATGCATATCTTCCTGATATAGATTTATCATATCAACTGCAAGATTGTTATGCAGTTTTTGTTCAATAACTGTAAGTTTTTAATGCAAAATGCAGTTATCACAATCATTTTAAATTTAAATTTAACTTTGTCGTGTTATTTTCCAAATTGTATAATATTGCAAGTTTTATATCTATCTAACTTTTTAATTGATATATTTGATCTGAATCCCGTATTTTTGGCCTAATAACAAGGATATGTATAGGCCGTATAGGACAGGTTATCTTAAAAAATTGCGATGAAAGGCAGTAAATAATTCAAACCAGTCTAGGTTGATTAACTGATTTGCCTACACACTTACTTCGTAGGAACAGAAAAATGAGGAGGCTCTTTTTACTAAAATAGAGTCCTCACTTTCCTTTAACTGGTAGAATAAAGCTGGGCAGTTTTATTTAAGTTTTAATGCTTTAATCTGGAGATATCTTTTAGCACTTGATAACCCAATTGTTATAAGAAAGAGAATCAGCACAAAAATTTGTTAATCAGCTGTCTTTTGGTCATCCAATCACAGTCGTGATCAGTAGATTTGACAACAGATTCAGTTAATCAGCCGTTCCGAAACCACGGGCGCGAATATAGATGCAAAACCGTGGCCCACAGCTAGTATTATATAAGGTGTTCATGAAACATTATTTTTCTTTTAGATAGTACACGTGTGTATAACATAATTGCATTTCAAACAATCAATTGTTTGATGACCACATCCTGTAATATGATTGGTGAGCGATGTGTGACGTCACAAGCCATTGATTTGTTCAATCCGTAATAAGACTCCATATTTCCTTAGGAAGGTATTTTTGTTTATTTTAATATTCTGTATGAAGGGTCAAAGTGGTTAAGAGGGAGCAATAAATAAAGAGAAACATAGAAGGTCCTTCTTTTTTTTAATCGGTTAAAATAAGTACAGATTAAGGCTCCAATAGAGATTTAAGTGGTATTTAAGAAAGCAGCTTATGTCCAGTCATAGGTTAAGTTAAAGTTGGTGATGCCGATTCGAATGTCAAGAAAAACGCGTTATTTTTTCAACTGATATAAAAATGTGACGATATAATAAATAAATAAATAAATAAATGCGGACAACATCACATACATTGCTCTGAACCCAAAGTAAGTAGCTAAAGCTCTTGTGTTACGGAATTCAGAAACAACGAAGGTACCACAAACACCCAGACCCGGGACAATGTAGAAAAGTTGGTTTCTACATTGACCCATCCGGGGATCGAACCCGGGACCTCAGAGCTAGCGACACCTTGAAACCGGTGCGTACGCCACTCGACCACGGAGGTCGTCGGAACGATAAGAGTCTACTTTCGATAATTTCAGGAGAACTTAATCATTAATTAATGAACCTTTTTAGAATCTAACTCTAACATAATTGTTTCTATTCAAGGACACAGTAACAAACCAATTACATTCGCTATAGTGGCAGAAAGATATTTCACTCATGTACAAACTAATTCATTTGCTTGTAGTCTAAAAACCGTTATTATAATAATAATAATAAAATTTATTTATTCAGATATCAGAGATCCATTTATGACAAAGGTACAATTAGTATACTATAGTAAGCAGGGACTTAGTCCGCTGCACTAATTTTAACATTATTGGACAGTCAGGCTTATCAGCTATGGTGTTCAGGATGCTGTGGCCACCTCCACGCAGGCTACTCACGAGTGATTATGCCAACAAAAGGGTGACCAGACAATTTCCACTTTCACAAAAGCAAAATATTACTTCACAGAGAAAGTCTATACTAAAGTTCCTTTATATTTTACTTATGTTTGACGTAAGAAAACAAGTTAGGTACCGCTTCAACGGTACTGAGTTCCTTGAAACAGCTGGGTAACTGGTAAATGGTACACTTAGAGACGTTTGTATGCTGGTGTAGTACCTACCCGGACTTAAAAAAAACTGCCCTTAGAGTATAGAGTAAAACTATAGAGTGCAGCTGACAGAGTATGAACTGTTAGCACCAGTATGAACAAGCTTCGTCGTAAAGTTCGCGCTAAAATATTGTATAATATGTTTATTAAAAGTATCTCAAAAACGAATGTTACCTTCATAATATCGAAAACATCGATATTTTTGCATAAACGTCTGTCGTCACACGGTAATTCACTAAATCAGTATGTCTTTGTCAAAAATTAGTTACTTACGCTCTGCACAACGGGCCATTAGCACTTACTCTATTTACTCTACGTTTGCTTATGTGTACTCTAAGCAACTGACCCTGTAGCTTAATGATATTTCTGCAAGCGTTACTCTTGGATAGGAAATAACTATTATTTTTAATAAAATTCAATGCATATTGCTTTCTTAGGTTTACACGAATGTTAGACATTTTACGAATTATATCGCGGTTAATTTTAAGATAAAAGGTCCCGACGTTTCGACACCTTTGGAGGTATCATGGTCACAAGTAGACTGAGGTGGTGTTCGTCTTGACAGTAGATTGTTCGTTCTACGTTCATATTGTACAATGCATAATCAGAAATGGTATCAATCTATTCGCCTGTTAGATGTAATGTATCGAAAATTGAATCATCCATTATTCACTCAATAGGTAAATCCTAAAAGTACCTCCTAGGCTTAGTAAGACGTTTCTTCTACCGCACCTTAACGCAAACAACAAAGTTTTAAAAAGGCTTGGCTCACAGCTCAACTTGCTAGATGTTCTAAATACCAGTATTTCAAAGGTACTGTACTTAAGAGTTAAATATTTAACGTGTAATTTACTTCAGAATATTGAACTTTCTATACAGTTTTTTTTCATCTGTTACTTTTAAGACTATCGCTTTTATGCATCTTACATTTCAATCTGTATTTGACTATATTAAAATTAATTATTTATACCATTCTTATCCATAGTGTGATAATATTCATTGCCTACAGGGTGTTGCCGAAAGTGTAGTATACATATGAGAAATTGGAAATCAATTATTAAATAACCTCTTTTTGAGTTGTAACTTTGTGAATTGACTCTATACCAGATGTATACTTTACCCCTTTTGGATAGCTATACCCTTTCGGTAACACCCTGTATACACTTTAAAAATTTTAAACTCAAGTATCTATCTATTTATCTAAGATCCCGATTAAGAATATTCCCGGAAATACGACTGTTAATAGTTCAACGTCTTTAGTACGCAACAAAACAAACAAGTTTCCCTGGGACATGTGTAGGTGATGATCTTACTTGCCGGGGTCAATGGCCCTTAGATGCTACTTGTCTAAACTTTTTATTTGGAGAACTCTTTGCTGTGCTTTGTTTTTAATGCTTTCGATTTACTGAGATTGGGGTGTTCTGTACATTTGTATAGTACGCGTAAATGTAAGGTTTGTAAGTGTATCTTGTTAAAATAACTTGCAGTTTGTTATTTAAAAATAGCTGTGGACAACATGTTTTCTTGGTTTTGATATATATTCTGCGATACAGGACGGCAAACCAAAAATCATTAAAATAAGTTCAACCGTTCTTGAGTTAAGTATAAATAGTGTAACAAACCCGACTGTGTTTTATATACTTAGATAAGGTATATTATATCAAAGTAACCTTGAACATAGACTTCAAGTAAAAGATATACAAATCGCCCTGACATCGTATAAGGTTTTTAGGACATTGGCCTTCTCTGTTTTCTGCAAATCTTTGTACACCTTTTGCTGTCCAATTCATATTAAATTTCTTTTGTTTTTTTACGGCTTTTGTCTTCTCACATAAAGCCATGTAATCCTAAGGTATGTTCTACCTTTTTCTACTTTATGAGGAGTCCAGTCATTTGGTAGTTCTACCTGGAAAGTTTTCCGGGACTGTTGAAAATTGGTGATTTAATAGATTACGACGTGTTCTTTTCGAATTTTAACGTTGCTACTTCGTATCTTTGCCGCTAGCTCCGCCATATTGGAAAAATGGTGCTCAAAAACAGTTTTTTGACAATAACTCCTTTCAGGCTCATATTACGATACACTCACACCTAAAGAAATTAAAATATCGAGACTAAAAATCATAACAATGTAAGTAAGAAGATAATCTAATCGTTTTCGCTTTTCATTGGTCTGAGAACCTTACATGCAATTCTTGATGCGGTCTAGAAACTTTTATAACACTAACACCACATTTACTAGATAGGCACTGTATCTCTCTTTTCCTTCTGTAATCAGTGCCTGTCCTATATAATCCAATATAGTTTTCATTTCTTTAGAGTGACTTCTATATCTTTAGTCATGCGTACTAGCCATTAACTTATTTTTTATTTTGTAACCTTTGCTGTCCCACTTCTTGGCAAAGGACTTCCCCTAGTCCGTCCATTGGTCCTTGTCCCGCGCCACCTCGAACCATACCACCATTACCTAAATAAACTAAACTTTAGTCTGTTTAAACCTTCTGAGCATGAGGACCTATAGGTGATGGGCCTTCACCTTAGTCAATCGTCTTTCAACACTCACGCCAACTGTTGTAAAGTTATTAGTACTTTTATTATGAATCAATTATTTTATGTGACAAGATTTGAAGACAAGACTATCTAAAGCACTATAAAAAAAATATTGTAATTTTTTTTATAAGTTTATAAAAGGCATATACAAAACTGTAAATTAGGCCTTTGTATCTATGACACAAGGATAGATTACGAGATATATTATCAACTATCAATGCGATCGAAATAATCGTATAAAATCTATAAAATCAAGAATTTACGAAAGATAAACACAATTGTTCGCAATTAAATTGCAGGACTTGGTCAAGTACTTATGTAGATAAATATTCATAAATGTTTTGATGAGGTTTATTCTTATTATATTAGGCTTATCTTGTGTCAAATCCAATAGGTATTGAATCTTTATCTAAGCGTGTCAATGGCATAAAAATTGCGACTGTGTTTCAATGATTCATTCGATCGTGAGTTTTCTACGATTTTAGCTGGTTTAGTTTATTTAATGTAAGTCCTTGAGAAAAATTTAAGATGTTATATTAAACTAGATATGTAAGATAATGTTATAATCCTGTTCTCAATTTCATAGTATGTTTTTTTTTAGGTTATGTGTCATTATGTCAAGTTGTTAAAAAAATCTGTGAGTAGGACATAACATAAGTGATGTTTTCTTTTACATGATTATGAAAAAATATACCCTCTTTGGGTGGAAAAGTGGCGTATTTAATTAATTTTAAATCTGACTTATTTGTCTTATAAGTAGAGCCTTTTCTTTGATTGACTATCTCAATCATTTACACCGAAGGACAGTTATAAAAAACATATTTCCTTATCGTTTCCGACATACGTTATTTGTCCTTTAATATGTTTCTTCAAAAATGTGTAAAAGCAGTTATTTTTCGATAAAACACTTGTAGAACACGGCTCTAATAGTCCTAAGTGATTTTTAAGTGGATCTGTGAATTCCATTGTAATGTTTTTATCTCAGCTGTGAGACGATACACTTTCGTTTTCCTCAGGTAAAAAAGGTAACGTTTTTGTGGAAATAGGGTTGTCAAAAGTAGGTTTAATGAATAGTAGATATTATGGCCTTTACATTTCGACTAGACAAGCTACATAGAACATAAATTTGAAGATGTTCATAAACAAATCTTTATTTCTAGCATATATATAATAACTGAAAATAAATAATGTATCACGTCACTTTTCATGTACCTAAGTATTTAAAATTAGAGACAAAATTTGAACTGAAAATTATACATGTACAAAAGTTTTCACTAAGCCGTGATTGAGTTGGTTTATACATCTGTTATACTTTCAATATATACGTATGTTAACACATAATAATCTATGTTATATTCAGCCTTCTCTTTTCAATGCCTGTGCAGTAAAGTTAAAATATAGAACAGTAATTTCCAGACCGATCTTTGACAACCCTAAACCTGCGGTTTTGTTCCGTATTTCAAAGATAGGGAAAGGATGGTGTCATTAACTTACCGACAGCTTCTTTTTGAAACCCGATCGTTTTTTGTTTTACTCACGATCACCAAGGAAAGGTGGTATATGACTTTAGAGAAAATGAAAGCTAATCTTTTATAGGGTTTATAGAAACTGCAAAAGGCTAGAGAATTTGTTCTATCATTATATTTCGATAGAATGTTTCTGGGACCGTAATGTGTTTATCTTTGTTATCGACTAAATCCCCGGTGTTACCAAGGAATTACTTATTACCCCGTTAATTGGCTGTGGAGGTTAGATAGTTGCCCCATGTCACTATACTCGTAGTCTATCCGCTTTACGAAATATAAAGGTACAGACAGAAAGGTTCCGTGGATAGCGCTTCAACACCAATAAATATAAATATTAAAAATAACAACAAAAATAATAATAATAATATTCCGGGACAACTCACACACGGTTATCTGATCCCAAGCTAAGCAGAGCTTGTGTAATGGTAACCAGACAACTGATAAACATACTTATATATTTCTAAATACATATTATAGATAAATTACACTCAGACAACCAGAATAAATGATCGTGCTCATCACACAAACATTTGTCCTGGGTGGGAATCGAACCCACGACCTCCGGTATAGCAGTCAGGGTCACTAACCACTAGACCAACAGGCCCGTCGCGTCAAAATTTTGCTAAAAAAAAATATAAACATCTAAATACGTACTAATATAATATTTTGAATATGACTGCCTATAGAACCGCCACAAACCCTTATGCTTGGGTACCACTTATAGACAGAGAAATCTAATATTCTCTGTTTGTGGTACCACTTCTTGTTTTAGATTCAAAGATCTAACTTTCAAACTCTATCTCACCAAAAAGATGCCACTTGAATGGCTGAGCGTACACACAGCGTACTGTATCCCATGGATTGATTCCCATGAGCGTGTACTGAGCGTACACACACCGTAATGTATCCCATGGAGTTTCTTGCCGGTTATGGAGTTTCTTGCCGGTTTATGGAGTTTCTTGCCGGTTCTTCTCCATTGGAATGACATTTTGGAACCTGCAACTAGAGTCAGTAATTTAACGTTTTAAAAGAGCTTAAAAAGGCCTACTTGAAATAAAAATATTTTGATTTTGATTGTCAAAATTATAATGACTTAACTACCTGTCAAAGATTTAAATTATGAAATTAGTTATTTGGTTTTTTATTTAATGATGAAACTAAAAAAAAATCTAAGTGTCTTTAATATGAAATGCTATAACAATAGTGTTTAAACCTAATAGCTGAGTAAGGCCGGGCGTGCCTTATCGCGCCACTGCAAGGTCGATGCAAGTGCACGGCCGTGCGCGTGCGCAGCGCCGCCGGTCGCGGAGTGACGTCATAGGTTCTATTACTAGATGATTGATTTGACGGCCCTTTGTGGATGTGAGTACTATAGTGAATAGTGGATTATATACAATATTGGTGACAGATATGTACATGTCCTTTGTTTCTGTAAGCATATAGAGGCCCTAAGTACGTATATTATTATAAGTACCTGTAGGTAAGTACCTATGTACATGAAAAGATTAAAGAGCTTTTAGTATTTTTATGCTATTTAGGTATTTGTTGGATGGATTTACACATTTCTGTTTGAAAAGTGAGAATTAATATTAATAACATTACTTTTGTTTTTTCTCTAAACAACTTTACAGAAGTACAGAACTCATGGTAATGAATACTTATTTCTTTCCCCCGTCCCTAGAAGATGCTGGCCCGAGCCAGCCAAACTAGCAATAAAAATATGTCCCTAAATAATTCAAATTTAGATCCAGCCATCCCTTGTTGTTTTGCTTTATAAAGATTGTCAGCAACGCACTAAGTCGAGGTCCGAACCCCGCAGGGGGTGCCCTTAGTGAACGATGTTGACGTAGTTAGTTTTTCCTATTGCTCTGGCTGGAGGCCTTAAGGTCCTCGCACTCCTCGCCAAAAGACCGGTGAAGCAGAAAAAAAAAAGAATTTTTTTTCTTTTAAAAAGCTCTTTCCTGACCAAACCCATTTCTTACGGGAATGCAATAGAGAGCTACAATTGTCTCTAATTCTAGTTCCATTGGACTTTGAAAACCTGTGTTTACCTAGTTACTTACGCACTTGGGTACCATAATACACCCTAGTTATTGAACCCGTTAGGACTGCCGTAACCGTAAGTCAACTAGCTAAATTATACAGTCATGTAATGTACAGTATTTTGAAACAAGTATAGTATTCGTAGGTCGAAAAGAACAGTCTAAAAATATTTGCATTCAGAGAACAATGGTTTCAGTTGCCTAAAATGTGTGTTTACCTTAGTTTATGCTTTTACGTTTTACGTCATACCTAATATTGGATAATATGTATTTACGCGTAAACTGCCTCGTTGGCCTAGTGGTTCTAAGCGCGACTGCTACGCTAGAGGTCTG
Organism: Autographa pulchrina; assembly: GCA_905475315.1. Classification (NCBI taxonomy): domain Eukaryota; kingdom Metazoa; phylum Arthropoda; class Insecta; order Lepidoptera; family Noctuidae; genus Autographa; species Autographa pulchrina. Next base: position 8,480,348 of record FR997775.1, read on the forward strand.
GGTTCGATTCCCAAGTCGACCAAGGTGTTATTGGGTTTTTCTATGAAATTCTCAGTAGCAGGTCGGAGTTTGGATTTGTGCCCGGTTAGTGGCAATAGGCTCGCCCCCTATTACATGGGACCTAAACATACCGGCGAACTGTGGGTGTACATTGGTACACCTCTGCCTAACCCTTCGGGGATACAGGCGTGATTGTATGTTATGTATTTGCGTCTATTTATTACACGACTGCCCAAAAAGGAGTGTTATGTTTTCAGGGTCGTTGTATGTATGTATGTATGTATGTATGTATGTATGTATGTATGTTTGTGAGTTTCTTTATTCCACCATAACTTCTAAAAGGCTTGACCGATTTCAATGGGTGTCGTTAGAAGCTTTGAGTTATCCCGAGTGACATAGGCTATGTGGACATTAAAAAATGGTCAAGCGTGAGTCGAAATCGCCTGCAAAGGGTTCCGAACGATATTTTTTTTTGTGTTGTGTCATGTTTTTTTGTTGTTCACTAAAAGGTATTAAATAAAAAATTAATAATTAAAAAAATTAAAAAACACGCCTGCCATGTCAAAAAAAAATTAAAAACAAGTCAAATATTTGCAGTCGGGGTCGGTTACTTGGAACAATTCATTACAGGAACCCCGACTGCAAATATTTGACTTGTTTTTAATTTTTTTTTGACATGGCAGGCGTGTTTTTTAATTTTTTTAATTATTAATTTTTTATTAAAGTTTTATCTTCACTTTTTCTAATCTATAAGTTTTGTTGCTTTTAGGAGCTTTCTCGTGATCCAACCTTACTCCACACCAGATTTCATTAAAATCGGTAGAGCGGTTTAGCAGTAACTGTGTAATAGATAGATAGTACATTTTTGTGTTAGTGCTCCTTACCATGTTAAAGAATAATTTTATAAATATTTGTATGTCCCTAATGTACTACACGAATTGTATAATTATGATAATAGTTCTATTATAAATATTACAATACATCGTTATCTGTTTGTAAACACAGCGTAGGACAGAATGCGGTAAAATAAATGTTGATAAAGGGTCATTTACTTAGGGTCTGATAAAACAAGCGCCATATTGTATAATGATCATATTTTACACACAGTTTCACCCTATTTGCTATGATTGTGGTAAATATACTAATTTGGCCTGTTTCGTCCCTGTAGGTTATTGACCTCTTGTTTTACAGAAAAGGGAGAATAACTGATTACAACGATTGCTTACTTAGGGAGTAGCGATTTTAAATGACTATCAAAAATATTTTTCTTCAACACGTTGCAGGATATTATAATCTATATATATAAAAGAAAGTCGTGTTAGTTACACCATTTATAACTAAAGAACGGCTGGACCGATATGGCTGAAAATTGGTGGGGAGGTAGCTTAGAGCCAGGAGACGGACATAGGATACTTTTGTACATTTAAAAAAAAAAAAAACAATTAGGTAGTAGGTAGGTAGGTAGTAGGTAGGTAGGTAGTAGGTAGGTAGGTAGTAGGTAGGTAGGTAGTAGGTAGGTAGGTAGTAGGTAGGTAGGTAGGTAGGTAGGTAGGTAGGTAGGTAGTAGGTAGGTAGGTAGTAGGTAGGTAGGTAGGTAGTAGGTAGGTAGGTAGTAGGTAGGTAGGTAGTAGGTAGGTAGGTAGTAGGTAGGTAGGTAGTAGGTAGGTAGTAGGTAGGTAGTAGGTAGGTAGGTAGTAGGTAGGTAGTAGGTAGGTAGGTAGTAGGTAGGTAGTAGGTAGGTAGTAGGTAGGTAGTAGGTAGGTAGTAGGTAGGTAGTAGGTAGGTAGTAGGTAGGTAGTAGGTAGGTAGTAGGTAGGTAGTAGGTAGGTAGTAGGTAGGTAGTAGGTAGGTAGTAGGTAGGTAGTAGGTAGGTAGTAGGTAGGTAGTAGGTAGGTAGTAGGTAGGTAGTAGGTAGGTAGTAGGTAGGTAGTAGGTAGGTAGTAGGTAGGTAGTAGGTAGGTAGTAGGTAGGTAGTAGGTAGGTAGTAGGTAGGTAGTAGGTAGGTAGTAGGTAGGTAGTAGGTAGGTAGTAGGTAGGTAGTAGGTAGGTAGTAGGTAGGTAGTAGGTAGGTAGTAGGTAGGTAGTAGGTAGGTAGTAGGTAGGTAGTAGGTAGGTAGTAGGTAGGTAGGTAGTAGGTAGGTAGGTAGTAGGTAGGTAGGTAGTAGGTAGGTAGGTAGTAGGTAGGTAGGTAGTAGGTAGGTAGTAGGTAGGTAGTAGGTAGGTAGTAGGTAGGTAGTAGGTAGGTAGGTAGTAGGTAGGTAGGTAGTAGGTAGGTAGGTAGTAGGTAGGTAGGTAGTAGGTAGGTAGTAGGTAGGTAGGTAGTAGGTAGGTAGGTAGTAGGTAGGTAGTAGGTAGGTAGTAGGTAGGTAGTAGGTAGGTAGTAGGTAGGTAGTAGGTAGGTAGTAGGTAGGTAGTAGGTAGGTAGTAGGTAGGTAGTAGGTAGAAAAAATTGCATTGCAACGCATGCCGGGTACAGCTAGTAATCTATACTTATAATAAATCTGTAGAGAGGTCAATTCTGTACATGAAATATATTTTCAAAATAACTATCAGGGGGTGATTAGATAGATTGTAGCTTGAATTGGAAAGCTCACATTGATAACCTTTGCCAGAAACTTTACCAACAATCCTATGCCTTACGCATGCTCTCAAGAGTAGCTAATCAATCAACGGTTCTTACGGCCTACCATGGATACGTGGGATCTATATTGAGGTACGGTGTCCTCTTCTGGGGTAACTCGACGGATAAGCAACGTGTGTTTTTAGCACAGAAAAAGTGCGTGAGGAGTATCTGCAAAATAAATCAGACTGACAGCTGTAAGCCCCATTTTATAAATTTTAAAATTTTAACACTGCCTAGTCTATATATTTGTGAGGTAATCAACTACATTAGGTTTAATTTAAATATGTATGAGAATTACAAAACTAAGCGTCAAACTCACAAAATCAATTGTCCTACGCATAGCACAATGATGTTCAATAAAAGTATATTCTGCATGGGACCACGAATTTATAATCACCTACCAAAGCACATACTGGAGATTAAGAATAATGACTTATTTAAACGCAAGATTAAAGATATAATGCTAAACAAGGCCTATTATAGTGTTGATGAGTATCTACAGGATAAATCCCTCTAGTAAAGAATTAAAGCAATTTGTATCTAAGGTTATGGATTTGTTGTATAGTCACTACATAGTATAAAGCAAAGTCGCTTCCCGTTGTCTGTCCCTATGTATGCTTAGATCTTTAAAACTACGCAACGGATTTTGATGCGGTTTTTTTTAATAGATAGAGTGATTCAAGAGGAAAGTTTATATGTATAATCAAGAGGTTTTGAAATGTAAGGTCGTAAATAAACACATTTTTTCGCGTTTACATTGCAAACGCTGGCTGAACCCTACGCGATAAATCAAAATAATGTACTATAGTACTGTATACACCTTAAAAAGGTCTACAAAAAAGTCCGTGATGGTATATGTCTGTCTCTTGGGGATAACCCACAATAACCATTTTTTATCTTTTACTTATTTACGAAAAAGCTATGTCAAGCAATACAGCATTAATCCTTATCCAATTAAGTACCTTAAATACATTGTGCATATAATATAGAGCAATATGGCCCTTTACAGCATGTAATTTAAATGAATATTTTCGAAGATATTACAGATTTCAAATGCAGGGACATAGCGGTTAAGGCGGTACCGGCCGGGTGGGGGGGGGGGGCATGCCTGTAAATAGTGCGTCGCATAGATATAATAAATAGATAGATATATAATAATAAATAATAGATAGTATATTATTTAGTATCAGCATTACACCCGTGCAAAGCCGGGGCGGGTCGCTAGTTAAATATAATATTCGAAATACCATTATAGACAAAAATCAATATTAACATAAATATAAGTTGACTAAGGTGTTTTAGTTTCTTCTGTTCGACATTATTAATTATTATATTACTTATTATTGTTACTATCATTAATAAAATTGTATTTGACATTTTTAAATTGCATGCCGACAGGCGAAACATAGCGCACTTTTTTATGTATGCTTCATCGTACTTGTTACCTATGTTTGCAATAAATAATTTTGACTTTTGACTTTTGAATTAGTGATCGATACTGATGCCAAAAATGTAATCAGTAAAATTTTTGTCTGTCTGTCTGTATGTGCCTTATAGAAACAAAAACTACTCGACGGATTTTAACAAAACTTGGTACAATTATTCTTCATACTCCTGGGCAGGTTATAGTATACTTTTCATCACGCTACAATCAATAGTAATAAGTTCGTCATTCATTGATAAGTTTCGTCATCCACGCGAACGAAGTCGCTGGCACAGCTAGTGAAGAAATAAATTTGTAACTTTATAATTACACATTGGTCTTTGGTTGTTATACATGAAAACTTTTTAGGTATGTTTATTATATTTATTTTATTATATTTTCAGACAAATAAAATACACTCTTGCATACAAATATTTAAAATATATATTTATAGATTATAATACAGTTAAAGTTCATGTTGAGTATCCAAAATACTGTTTTAATGGCACATTTTATAAAGACTAGCTTTTATAGACTATTATCTAGGTAGGTTAGCTTGTTGACACGTGTATGCTAAAGTAGGTACTTATAGACTTTATATTATACACATAGGTTACAATGTACTGCTGATAAAATATATTATAAAATGTATGTTGGCACCAAACAGAGTCAAACTTTAGACATTGTTTAAATGATGTGTTAGTGATACACACATATTATTGCTAAAAATAATGAAAATGATGAGAAAAAATAATATAATTTAAACTATGTAACTGTGTAACGGTAAACGGCATAACAGTTTTAACAATAGTTTTTATAAAAAAAAAAATGCAATATTCAGAAGACTCCCTTTCTATTATAAATGTTAAATACGATTATATCAAAAGTTATTTGTTTTATATTTATTTATGATATGACTATAATATGGTTTCCTTATAGGTACTTATCTATACATTTTTTTTTAAAAGGGATATTAACTCAACAAAATAGGCTATTTGACCTTGTTTTCTAGTAGTTTTGTGCATTTGAGAAGATCAGTAGACACGGAAATGTCGTTTATCTTTATTTGTTTGTTCTTAAAGCACTACCAAGAGCTAAATAATAGGAACAAACCAAACTACACTCGAATAAAAATTAAACTACGAAAGGTAGGTAACAAAGTTTGCTGCGCTTTTTAGATCGCGCACGCAATATGATAATAAGCATAGGATATAAATATAACATGTGCATCTATGTGTTTGTCTGTGGTAGCGTACTTAGATCCCAAACGAAAAAACCAATTTCGATGCAGTGTTTACATTTCAAAAAGCCTTCTTAGCATGACATTTGAAAGGTGATGTGATATAGTAATTTGACGGGCCTGTTGGTCTAGTCAAGTCTAGTGGTTAGTGACCCTGACTGCTATACCGGAGGTCGTGGGTTCGATTCCCACTCAGGACAAATGGTTGTGTGATGAGCACGATCATTTGTTCTGTGTCTGGGTGTAATTTATCTATAATATGTATGTATTTAGAAATATATAAGTATGTTTATCAGTTGTCTGGTTACCATCACACACAAGCTCTGCTTAGCTTGGGATCAGATAACCGTGTGTGAGATGTCCCGGAATATTATTATTATTATACCTAGTTCATATTATATGTAGATGCTAGTTAATATATTAAAATTCGTTAAGTGTTTTGAAAAAGATCATTAGTACATTAGTTTGCCGTTTTCGCTAGCTAAGTTTGGTTAGCTCATTTAGTTTAGCTCTTGGTATAGCCTACTATTATCTGGTTATATCTGCCACATTTACTGTTGATTAAGGTTACTCTCAAACTGTTGTTTTTCATAATCCTGCATATTTTCTAGAGCGAAGGCCGGAAGTAGGCGCTTGAACAACCTTGCACGATTTTTTTGATACTCTGGAACATAAAAGAATATAATATTTTTTTTTTTTTTTTCATAACCTTTTAAGTGTCCCACTGCTGGGCAAAGGTCTCCCCCGACTGATATTAATATATTTTATTCATAATATTATTATGAATAAAATATATTAATACTATTGTACCTATTACTGTCTTACTGCGGGGCAAAGGCCTTACATGAAATTAAATCGAAGCTTGTGAAACGTTAAAATGGTGCAGAAACTACTTCAATTTTCTCTTAAACAATTTATTTTAAGGTAATTGATCATCTAAATTACGACACATGAGACTTTTTTTATTTACCATATAACTAAAGGATATTCACTGGTAATTATTATAGAAGCTACAAAAAGACTTAAAAATAAATTATACATAACATCTGAAAATTTATCGTCTAAAGTTTCTTATTCCGCTTACCCAAACTAAGATATGGCTGAGCATAAGTGATGGGAAATATTTTTTTTTTTGTATTATAAAATATTTTTATAAACTGTCTTTAATTTATACATCTTGCAATTTAAAGATCACGTTTTTATTATTGTTTCCACGTGACTATTTACGTACTAGAGGAACATCAAAGCTTTAAGTTTATAAAGCATTTATATTAATTTAATGAACCATATGTTTCACTTGCTAGAGTGTAATGGCGTCTTTTGCTGTTTTAAGTTACAACTAATTAAAAATCTTAACTTAAACGTTTATATTTTCTAGTAATCGAATAACTTAAATAGTAAACACTTCACTTATATCTCATATAGATTTTTACATATATTTTTCCATTCTGTATGTGCAACAGTTGGCCCACGTGTACTTTTAATGTAATTAACACAAATCAGTTATTTCTCAAAGGAACTTACTTGAAAACACTCCGTGAAGGTACAAGAAAATAGCAAACTGCATTCTACGCATTTTGATTACGTCTTTTACTTCACAAAATCTGATAAAATAATTAATTGAGTTAAAAATTCAATCAATAAATTTACACCTTTGATTTCCAGATATGTTTTAAGAATGACCCTGCATTCAATGAGTGGACAAGGTATTGAATCGACCGCGCATGCGTATATTTCACGCAAGCGCAGTATTGACATAACCCGACCCATTTTAATATAGTTCAATCTCCTGTCACATTGTGTATCTATCTCTTTCTAATACCTAACAAAAGAGTGAGATGCAGTTCCTTTGACAGATTATATTAATTTTTGCTGGTTTATTCTTGTTTTCTCTTTCGCACTTACTGCAAACGTGTGTCTCGACTCTCGAAGCTTTCGGTTGCATGTGTCTAGCATTTTTGTTTGTTTACAATATTTTAATAAGTTATTTTTATTATTGTTCTAGTGTGACTGCACTTGGCAACGTTTATTCCGGTAAGTCTTGTTTATATATCTTTTATTATAACAAGTGTCACATATAAAAACATAAATTCAGTGATATTCTTGAGTGGTGGAAAAGACAACAAATATCAATATTTTAACCTGTTGTTTTGGTGTAAAATGTACTGTGTATAGCCTTATATCAACAACAGTGCAATTAACTGTTGTTGATTGCACTGGTTTGTATACTCTTTATTATACAGAATATTTAAAATCTTCAGTTATCTGTCCAATCATAAAGTGCAGTTGAATGATGTCACAGTCTGTCCGTACTTCGCAGACCTCTTTTCGTCTTTTAAGAAGTTCAAAATAATGGAACCAAAGACGTTATTTAATTAGTTTAAACAATTAGAGTAATTTCCTGGTTTACATAGCAGTCACCATCATTCGTACGAAATCGCGAAATATTGTGGGGCAGCCTTTGCAAATATTATAATCTGAAATTGTTCCTTAAATTAAATCATTTCAACGCTACATAATATTATGTATTAGACGACCTCCGTGGTCGAGTGGCGTACGCACCGGTTTTCAAGGTGTCGCTAGCTCTGAGGTCCCGGGTTCGATCCCCGGACGGGTCAATGTAGAAACTCACTTTTCTACATTGTCTCGGGTCTGGGTGTTTGTGGTACCTTCGTTGTTTCTGAATTCCATAACACAAGTGCTTTAGCGACTTACTTTGGGTTCAGAACAATGTATGTGATGTTGTCCGCATTTATTTATTTATTTATTTATGTTCTTTTTTTTTATTTACATTATTTTTGTACCTTTATTGGATAAACGACCTTATAAATGATTTTCCCACGCAGTTTGTTTCTATAGAGCAAAGTCAAAGGTAATTCTCGTTCTGCCTTTTAAAAGCATTCTTGCATAATTATCATCAAGTTAATTCTCATAACCTAAATATTCTGGATTCCAAAACAATAGCTGTTTATGTTTAACCGTATTGTATACAAAACAGTTAAATTATGATACCAGTCGAAAACTGTTCCATTGTGAGTCAGTCTTCCTTTCATACTGACAGTAAATTTATAACAAGTAGGCACTAGTTATTTAACATACAACCTGTCTATATCTTCTATAATTTAAAAATGAATCGCTAAATGTGTTGGTAAGCGTATACTCAATAACGCCTGGACCAATTTGGCCAATTCTTTTTTTGTTGTGTTTGTTATTGTCAGGAGAAGGTTCTTATTAAAGAAAAAGATTGAAATTTAAAAAAAAAAAATAGAAAATTGAAGAATACTCAAACACCAAATTAAGTCATCCTGACTTATGTTACGATAGTGATTTGTTGGATTCATCTCCACCCCTAATAATACAAAGGCACCGGGAACGGGACCTAGGTATTCACGCGGGTGAAACCGCGGGGCACAGCTAGTTGTCAATAATAATTACCAAAATGTTATTCAACTATTAAAAAATGGATAGAGTGTCCTTAATTTGCGTGTAGTTTAATGCATATAATGTTGTTTGTAAAACCTTATTAAATCACAGTTTACGAGACCAAAGACTTCTTCAAATTGTATTAATGATTTTAAAATCAAAACGAGCCTAGTTTGAAACTAGGTTCGTCAATCACGAGCTTTTATTTAGGCTTTATAATTTAAGCACCAAGGTTCATCAATTTAGGGCCATCCTGTTACTCTCAGTAAAAATAAATTAGATATATTTAACCTTTTATACGCATTCTCAAAGATACCTTAACGAAATTATAAAAATGCATTTGATGTTACTCAGTCGTAGGTGCATATGTCCGCCGCTTTCACTAACAAGAAAAAATAAAACTAAAGGAATGCATTTAACCGTTAGACGAGTTTACAAGCCAGTTATCGTTCGAAGGTTTAAGGTTTGGGTGCCTCACTTAATATTATAGTTTAAAGTATTTTAAAACTTGAACGTACTTAAATAAAGCCTGTGTATGACGGTCATATAAATTAGAATAAGGTTGGAATAATACCTCTTTGCTACATTTGTCAGTAGTTAATTATTTTTGAGCGTTTCAGACTGCCCAATGTACATTTTTTAACGAGTATTTTAATCGTTATTATTTTTTTAATTATAAATAAATAAATAAATGCGGACAACATCACATACATTGCTCTGAACCCAAAGTAAGTAGCTAAAGCACTTGTGTTATAGAATTCAGAAGCAACGAAGGTACCACAAACACCCAGACCCGAGGCAATGTAGAAATGTGATTTTCTACATTGACCCGTCCGGGGATCGAACCCGAGACCTCAGAGCTAGCGACACCTTGAAACCGGTGCGTACGCCACTCGATCACGGAGGTCTTCAATTCATCCATTAATCGAATTATCATCAGTCTATTTAATTGTTTAAGACTTTATATTAAAAAAAAATGGCGTAGCATCGTGAATGCTCGTAGCTTTTTCCAATCCCCTAGTAATAACCTAACTACTGTATTTGTGTGATCATAGTAGGTAAAAATATTATTTACTGTTCACTAAATTATAATTCATGGTAAGTAAGGTGCAGGTGTAATTTTAAGCCAATGCCAAACCTCATTATATTGCCTTTTAAAATATACGTCTACAGTTTTACACCTAGCCTAAAGAAAGTGTTTCTTTGTTATTAACGTGTATAATATATTAAAATAATTATTTTAATGTCTCTTGAACAACTGCAAAAATTACACAAAACATTTCACACGTTGCTTTTTTTTATTTAATTAACACCGTATTATAATCCACGAATATATAAACTAATAAAGGAATCATCCAAGGTATTGTGAAAGTTTTATGAAAACATTTATATTTCCGATAAAAAAATCAAAATGTGGTGACATTCCGAAAAATCTAATAGAATCAGAAGTCTCGGGAAATTAAAATTCCTCCTAACTAGCCTTCTACCATTATTCTATGATGTATTTAATTTAAGATCAAAATCATAATATTTTTATTTCAATTTAGCCTTTCAACCACTTATGAAACATGAATGAATCTAGTTGTTCGGTTCCAAAATGCAATTCCTTTAGAGAAGAGCTAGCAAGAAACTCCATAAAATTGTACCCATTGATAAACCTTATCTTTTAATTGTTTTAAAGGTCTAAATCTCAATATTTTCCCAATATACAAAGAACTATTAAAAAAAGTACCTTTGTTTGTGACGAGAATCCTTTCGCTAGCTTTCTCCACTTCAAAGCTGTCTATTTAGTTTTTAGCTTCCCACAATAGGAATTTCTCCAGTGTAGTGGGTGCGTAGAAGTGCATTAATGCGTGCACTCGCTGCAAAATATCTTAGGTTACATATGTGGGGAAATCAATCTTGCATTCTTTAGTATCAAACCGATCATTCTTTAGTCGGCATGTATTTTTACACCGACTAGTTTATTAATTTTTCTCTTCTGTATGTTTGTATGCTTAAGATCCTCTATAAAATTAATTATATATTCTCTCTTCTCCAGAGGTATACTTATGTATACATATCTAACACAGTCCGTGACGTCAACCTAAGCTCTTCTCAATCAAGCATTCTTTCAGCTTCCTTGACTTACCTCTTATCCAAAACATGAGCTCCTCAAATTTTCTCATCACCCAAAGCTGTCACCCTGTCACGCGTAACTTAAAACTTCAACTTTTTAATCTCACGTCGGCTTTCTATTACCCTCAAGTAATAAATCAAGATTTCAACCTTTCTTTCATAACAAAGTGTAAACATGTCTCCGGAAGAGGATGTCTTGGTTGTCAACAGACCCTAGATGGATATTATCCTCGGCTATCGGCCATTCCCCTGTATTTTTTATCTTTAAAGCGCACGCGACTGATCTCGGACTTAAAAGACGGTTTTTATTATCATTGTTTACAATTATGAGCTTGCTAGCTTTTGGACCCCTTGTGTGTTTAAGACAGGTTTGAATTCAATGTGTTGTTATCAGTTTTTTTCGTGTGTTGTAAAAACACTTGTCTCTCTACAAGTGGTATGTTGTGTAGGAACATTACTAGCGACCCGCTCTGGCTTCGCACGGTAGGTGTTCGGAATTTCTTGGATTTTCTGTTCTATAATATGCATTCAGCAGTTCTATAACTTACATTTAAACCTTCTTCTTGAATCACTTGATCTGTCGCTGAAATTGCATTCAAATCTGTTGAGTAGTTTAAAGGATCTAAGCGACCAGACAGGGAAAGCGACATTTCATTTTATAATATATAAAGAATTCTGATGGTTTGTCATCAGAATGACCTAAACCTGATTAAGGAACTGTTTTCAATATTTCCTTCATAACATGTTTTACAATTCCAATCTGGAATTAAAAAGAAAATCGATACAAAATTGCTTATTTCATACACATTTTTGCTCGTGGCTGTACTTGTAAACTAATTTATTGTCAACTAGCTGTGCCTGCGACTTCGTTCGCGTGGATGACGAAACTTATCAATGAGTTTTTAACCGCAAAATTTCTTTTTTATTGTTTATACTTTTCCGGGATAAAAACTACCCAATGTGGTGCCCAGGATAATAAAGAATAATTATACCAAGTTTCATCGTAATCGAACCGGTAGTTTTTGCGTGATACCTGAACAAACAGACAGACAGAAAGACAATTTTTTTTTTTTTCACACTTTTGGCTTCGGTGTCGGTCTAGTAACAAGTATAGATATTGTTTCTGTATTACACCTACTTTCACCGATATAGTTTGTCTCGAGGTGACTGTTTAGGAGATTAGGATGCAAATGCAGTAGACAGCATTCCTTTACGCCGCCTACAACGAAATAATATTGAATATCAATGCTGGTCTGTTTGTATTTCACAACTAGGTAATCAACATACGTAGGATAGGTTGTTTTATGACGAAGACTAACTAAGGAATATATGAATAAATAATTATGTAATGAAAATTTCATATGGAATATTAAATATTCCTCAGTAATTTTAATTAACTTAAAACAAAAGTTTGTTTAGTTTGTTATAATTTTTTTATTAAAAATATGGATTAAGTTTAAATTTACAAAATTCAAACAAGAAAATAATAAACTTAACATCTATAAATAAATGCAAATATAGGGCATTACAAAAAAATAAAAATACCTTATGCCACGACACGTGCTCTTAATATTAATTTTCGACAGTAAGAACCACACCCAAATATTGTTTATCATAGTTCTTCACCAACTCGACACAGCCACTTCTAATTACCTACATTCTGACGTCACAATCCACGTATCCGTCACCAATACAAGTGCTTCAGTTGTCAACATCCTGTGAAAACACATTCCTTGGTCAAGAGTTACTGGGAAATTATGAAGTGGGACACACTTAATTCCTTGACTATTTATAAGTATGTATAGCTTGTTGGGAATAAGATATTAGGCTCTATATAACCAAAGAGCTTTATTTAAAGTTGGGCTCTACATAAACGCAATATCTAGTTAAGACACCAAATGCATGTAATGTATTTTTTTTTGTGTACATAAATCTAAATTTTAATTTCTAATTACCAGCATGGATAAAGACTTAATATTTTTTACCGAATTACCAAAATTATATATCTATAAGGTGCTATAAAAATATCTGCCACGGCTTTAATGGGAGGTAGTATTGTGTTTATAGATTACAATAGTGAAGAACTTTCGTACCCCGGAACAGTAAATTAAATTTGAGAGACTAAAATAGTTTAATTAACATTGACTCTATTCTGCGTAACGTGGTTCACAAATTACGCGCAATGTGACGCTTCGTCAATGAAAACAACTGCTATCTCTTTCCATCTTTTCTGTGAATGAAAACTGTAATCAGCTGACTAGTTCGTCACTACATAATCTACTAGGTACGCAATAATACGCAGGCATACAAGTGTTTTAAAAGTGCAACTACACTGGGGATGGTTTTATACTAATAAATCAATTCAAATTTATACGTTATTTTTTTTGTATGAAAAAAAAAAAAGATAAATAATCAATAATTTATCTTTACTATTGTAATCTATAAACACAATACTACCTCCCATTAAAGCCGTGGCAGATGTTTTTATAGCACCTGATATAATAAATAAAAATGAATAAATAAAAATAAATTGCTGTTCGTTAGTCTCGCTAAGACTCGAGAACAGCTTGACCGATTTGGCTAATTTTGATATTAAATTATTTGTGGAAGTCCAGAGAAGGTTTTAAAGATGAAAAAATATGAAAATGTTCGGAATTATATATAAGGTGCTATAAAAATATCTGCCACGGCTTTAATGGGAGGTAGCATTGTGTTTATAGATTACAATAGTGAAGAACTTTCGTACCCCGGAACAGTTAATTAAATTTGAGAGACTAATATAGTTAAATTAACATTGACTCTATTCTGCGTAACGTGGTTCACAAATTACGTGAATTCGGTGCGGAGCGGCAACAGCTTAGGACACGGGATGGTTTTATACTAATAAATCAATTCAAATTTATACGTTATTTTTTTTGTATGAAAAAAAATATGATAAATAATCAATAATTTATCTATACTATTGTAATCTATAAACACAATACTACCTCCCATTAAAGCCGTGGCAGATGTTTTTATAGCACCTTATATATATAAAAAAAAAAAAACAATTTGTTTTTTGTTTATTATATACAAAAGAGGGGCTCGTGGCTAAGTGTAAGCCGTACGGTTTGACCGATAATACAGGTTAAGCCGCGCTCGTCGCGGTTGGTCCGTGGATGGGTGACCATTTATAACATACCGAGACCCCTCCGTGTTTCGGAAAGCACGTTAAACAGTAGGTCCCGGCTGTCATACATAGATCTTTGGCGGTCGTTAAGTCAATTCTGACAACCAGTCTTACTATGGGATACTGTGTTTCCCAGTAAAATGGGTTGTGGAGGTCAGATAGGCAGTCGCTCCATTTAAAATACGGTATTCAGCTGAATCCGGTAAGACTGGTAGCCGACCCCAACATAGTTGGGAAAAGGCTCGGGAGATGATGATATACAAAAGTTTAGGCTTTTATTTATCGATTGAGGCAGTACGAAGTCTGCCAGCTAGTATATAATAAATTTACGAAATACCAAACTACAAATTGTTTTTTTAATTTTCTAATGTGTCGCAGATGCCTAATATTTTTAGTCAGTACTTAAAGTTGACTCCTCTCTACACTCGTTTCCTAAACTAGTAATAGAAATAGGAACTAGCTTAATACATTTACTAGTTTCGTATGTAAATCTTAATACCTATGTAAACAGGCTCATTTGCTATACAAATAGGCTACAGCATTCAGACCTAGTTAGATCTAATTACCTTGGTTAGGAAACTGATATTCTCAATCATATTTGATGTTGGCAATCTATTTATGATAACTATAGGTTTGTTTTGCGGTTATACTCGTATTGAAAGTAAGGGAAAATAGGTAGATAGGTGAGAAATATAATATTAGTATGCTTTTTAGTAACTTTGAGTAACTACCTCATTTCATAAAACCATTATCAAATTTTTAAAAGAAGAACATGCTTCGTTTTCTGTTTTATGCTTGCTTTTGTCATGGAGATAACAGATTGAATACAATATTTGCAGTTACACTTTACTTTTACAAGTAGGACATAGGTATAAGAAAAATGTTTATAAATTGTAAAAAAAGACAATACAAGCAGTTGCCTCCGAATTTATAAAGAAAAGATTATGAAGGAGATACAAAAATAAGTTCTTGTACAGCACAAAAGCCGGCGAAACGAAAAAGCTTTTCGGTAATGCAGACTCAAAGTAATAATGCGTGTAAATTATTTTTCAAACATCACCGACAGGACTGCTAATAAAACCATCACTTAAAACGTCATAATTGTAAGTAATTAAACACGTTAGATATGATGGTTTATTACGTTCAATTACATAGAAGGTGAAAGCTGTAATCAGAGATGTTATCGAGTGAGAATGGCCGAGTTTGCTTCGTGAGGTATAGAAGTGCAAGTGAATCAGATGAGAGGGAAGGCTCCTGAGTTACGCTCCAAATGTTCCTGTTAACTGTTAAAAGTTTATTAGGATTGTCTGTCTTATTATAAGTGTAAATTGGGTCATTAAAAAGCGTCAGTGAAATAAAATGATTCGAAATTTTATCTGAAACTAGCTGTTCCCCGCGGTTTCACCCGCGTGAATGACAATTCATACACTATCTTTATAAGTTATAGCCTATGTGTTATTCCGATGTATAAGCTACATTATTGTAAAGTTTCATTAAAATCCATTCAGTAGTTTTTGCGTGAAAGAGTAACAAACATCCATACATCCAAACAAACTTTCGCATTTATAATATTAGTAAGATTACCTAATAAATGTGCAAGCGTGGTGGTGAGTGTATTGTTTCTTCTCTACATGAGAAGCACAGTCTATCCTGAAATATTCTCTGAAAATTAATTAATAAGTGACTTGGCAAAAGAGGTACAACAAGCCGTTACTCAAAAATTATGTCGGCTGTCGACAGAACATAAATGTTGATTTGCAAAATCATCTTAAGAGGAAAGGGGAGTGGACTTTTCTCCATACAAACGTTCTCGTCTGTTTTCTGAACTTAGGGCTATGATTTTTTGCAGTAATATAAATATGAACTAGACCTATGCCCCTATTTTTTCCTTTTTTAAAATAAGTTATATTTGAAGAAACTAGAACCTTCTAAAAGGTGCCGATTTTGACCGCAGTTTTCAAAGGAGTTTTTTTTTCAAATTTGGCAACGATTATTGAAAAAAGGAAAAAATAGAGGCACAGATTATTCTTTTCTTATGCAGTATATGAAATATCTTTAAAATTGGTTAAGAATTGGGGGAGAAAATAGACGAGAGCCAAACCTCGATTTTTCGTCAGTTTTTCGGTCTGAGCTGCAGTTGTCCTTATCGCACGAATTAGAGGGCGGGGGGAATTAGAGCGACAGCAATACTTTCTTCAAAAACCGAATTTTCAAAAGTCTCTCCGCTCCCCTTAAGCGAAAAATACGTGTCTAATAGTTTTATTTTGTAACTGACGGACTAAATAGATTATGCCTTTCAATGTCCGATCATTTATCCTATTGTTTTGTTATTATAAAGTTGGAATAGAGGAAGAACGAGCATTGATCGTCTTGATTGATATTTAATGCAACTATTTAACTTGTAAAAAATGTTAAAGCTTACCAAACAAAAGACTATCTAAGCAGTCCCTTTTTAATAAGTACATGATGAGAGCTTTATTTATTCACTTCCTGTCTCGTTATAAGAAACATCGTGTTTATCTCATAATGACAGAACGTGACAAACATACACTTTGTATATATACATTTAGTTCTGTGAATATGAATGTTTGTTTAGACGGGGTAAGATATAAATTATTTAGAAGTACTTGAGTATTTTGTTGTAGTTATTTTATGAATTGTCTTGTCTAGTTTATAACTTTTTTTCGTTTGCAAATATGAGTTTTTGAAACACAGCAAACTTACTATTAAGTTCCTAAAACATGTGAAGTACATCAGAAAATGTCGTGTAAGTTAAAAATGGTGTATGACAAAGTTTTAAAATTGCAAATACGACCCAATAAATTCAACCAAGTTATACTAAATCTCATTTATAGAACTTAGTAATCATTTCACATCTCTAACAACCCTTTAAAATAATATTACCGACGTTTCCCTGTCAACAATGTTCAAAACAGAGATCCAGGATTCGAACCGACTACACTGGGGTACAGAAACAAAGGCACACCCTCCTTTTACACCCTCGCCCTTAAAACTATAATGAAAATAGAATGCAGGAAACAATATACGATCAACGACCATACCGATAAATTTAACATACATTGCTTGTTTCTACCAAGGCTGATGGAAAAGTGGCTGTGTCTAGCCAGCAATGGATGGTGTATAATAAATTTTGTTGGATATATTTTGTGGGGTCCTGGATTATGAAACTAACAGATATGCGAGGGGAAGACAATATCGATCTTTCAACGGTGCGCGTGCGCGTATTGATTTTGTTTAGTTTGGTGTGCGGTTACCGAGGGGAGACTCTGTAGTGATTCAATGTGATGGTTAGATGTTTACGAATATTCATTTTGATTTAAAAAAAATCGGGTTATTTATGTTTTGGCCATAAGGCAGTGGAGTATGATTTTATTGTTTTAGTGCCTCTGACGTAGTACAAATAAATACAGGACGAAGAATAGTCGTTCTTACTCTTATTAAAGCTGTGGTCTCTCTTCGAAAGAATAATATTCTGTCTATGTATCGATAAATATAGATAAATACATATCAATCTAGGACGTGTTTTATAGTTTGTTACTTAGAACTTTTATGTCCTGCAGGCGAAATAACATCAAAAACTATTTCTTAAGACATGAAAAATACATTATAAAAAGCGATATTTTTTTACTTATTATTAAGTCTAAATTGTCAACAAATTAAAACCAGGTCAAGGAGAAACTAACGGGCTGCCATTTGGCGCAAACGCGCACGCGCATAGAATGCAGCGCAAATGCAACGCTCGTAAACTTTTATTGACATACAGACACACATGCCAACAGTTTTCCGAGGGACAAAGGTTTCTTTTAGAATTTCTTGACAGTGATTTATTACTTTTTATGCTGATTTTCTTTAAAAATACTGAGTTATTGGTGAAAATAGCTTATTTATTACCTTATGTAGTAACGTATTTAGTACCGTACGTAATATTACCTTATAAATTTTAATAACTAATGCCTACCCGCCATCATGTAGAGCAAATTTTTTTTTTCATATTTGTATGTTTAGCCAAAGAATTATCACTTCGGTTTTTCACTGGGAAATTACGATTTTTAAATGAATTTTAAAAATTTTCTGCATCTTTTCTGACTTATAAATTAAATTGCGCAATAGAATAGATATAAATTTTAAATAAAAAAGGAGAGCTATGAAGGCATCAAAACTCTAAAACTAGAACCGTCAAAACATTTGCTTCATACAAAAAACCTTATGGTCAATTGTTAAACGTTTTACATAAAATAACTTTCCAAGGATATGTTCGCAAATACAGTGTCATCATGTATCATTGTCGACCAAACCTTGAACTCCTGCGCAGTCACACAATAATTGCATTTAAACATGTTTATCAGTGCACTGATTACGAACAAGTTAGGGCGTGTCCATGTTCAAACATGTTTAAGGTCTGGTGCCCTGGCCCTTTGGAAATTAACGTGTTTAAATGTTAGAAGGAAGATGTAAGTAGGGCTTAAATAAAAATCAGTAATGGTAGAGAAAAGTTGTTTATTTATGGCATTTTAAAGCCTTAGGTGCGTAGTGTTATGCGCAAGACAACACTACGTTAGGTATATTGATCTAGATGCGTTGTTGGTTTTTGAAATAGGTTTAGGTGTAGAAAACTAATAATTTTTTTCATGAGTTTAATGTAACGTTTGTAATATGTTTGTTTCTATTATTTGACGACCTCCGTGGTCGAGTGGCGTACGCACCGGTTTCAAGGTGTCGCTAGCTCTGAGGTCCCGGGTTCGATCCCCGGACGGGTCAATGTAGAAACCAACTTTTCTACATTGCCTCGGGTCTGGGTGTTTGTGGTACCTTCGTTGTTTCCGAATTCCATAACACAAGTGCTTCAGCTACTTACTTTGGGTTCAGAGCAATGTATGTGATGTTGTCCGCATTTATTTATTTATTATTTACTTTGAATACTTTGTAAAGCCAGAGATAACGTTTCATTTAAAGAACTTTGACATACGACAGAAAAGTACAACGTGGTACTATTTATACTTAACTAACTACGGTCCTATTAACCAAGTTTTGATTTCGGTAACTAACTATGAAATTAGTTATTTTGCTATTTGGAGTGGAGACTTATCCTACAAATTAAAGATCATGAAAATGGGTGCACCCGTTCATGAGTTATAAATGGTATTTAAACAACCAACCTTACTTAGTTTTATATAATCTAGACTAGACTAGATAAAATACTATAGGTGTTGCGTCGTGGGTACATTCACAGATGTCAATCACAGACAGACAGACAATATACATACATCATTTAGAGCTAGTAAATTCTTGTAAAGCAAGTTCAATTTTTCAATTCAATTTTCAATTTTTCAATTCAATTCAATTCTTGTTAGCAAGTTCTTGTAAATGCATCTTCGTCACAGTGAATAAGTTTAATGAGGTGAAAGATAAAATGCATGTAAATGTGTGTAAGCTTTAATGTATATGTGGAAACTTTGTCATCATCATTAGAATAAAGAATTATGATTTTCAACACGTTAACACTTGGTGGCACATGCGTGATGTCATAAAAATGTGGTCTGATGACGATTCCCTTGATATTTAATGTACGTAATTTCTATTTTCAAATGTTTTGAGGTCTTATGGCGTAATAGGGAAACGGCCTTTGTGAAGTATAGCAGTGGAACAACATTGCCAGAGATAAGTTAAGCTTCATGTTCAGCTTGTGAATGCTTTCTTGATAGATGCATATTTGATCTTTACAAATAGACATAGAATATTCTAGTGATTAATTAAAGTTTAACGATTGAAACATGCCTTAATCGAATATGTTTTAAATACACGATTTATTTAAAGAATTTTACTTTTTGGTTTTGTTACAATAGAAGGACAGGTATCAGTGAAACCACAATAAAGAAACCTCCTTTTAGGCTTCGCCGCAGTCGGTTAACAGAAACGGACAGTTGAAAAAAGGACATCCTACGAAACAGACGAGACATATATGAATCAAAACATACATATTATCCTCCCATATATCACAAGAATAAACCTATGTATTACAAGAATTCCATACATTTCACGGTTATCGATATTCCATACCGACCTATTACGGTAGGTACCGTCTTTTGTTTCATTAATGACACTACAACAATCTTACGATCCATAACCGTGTCTCGTGCCCTTTATAACACGATCACAGCCGAATGTAATCGTCACCTCAAATGGGATGTCTGCGCACGCGCACTCGTCTTGCCACTTTATGATATAGAAATGATTTCTTTGTCGCTCCTGCTGTAGGAATGCGTGTGAGATGCATTATATCTGGTGCAGATTGTTAGGTAATTTCCGTTGGAATAGGGCTGGCTCGTGCATCTATTCGTATAGGTGTTATTATACATATTTTTAATATGAAAGTAATTTGTTTGTTACGCTTTCACGGCTACACTATTAGACGAATTTTGATAAAATTTGGTAAGGACTTAGCTTATACTACAAATAAGATCATAGAACACTTTTTGCTGCGATTACCGACACACACGCGAGCAGAGCCGCGGGCAAACGCTAGTAAACTTCTTAATGCTACGAATGAGTGGTAATAAGTTAATTTTTTTTAGAAAGTTTTCCCGAATAAGTTGTTTCGTTCTACGTGTCGTAGATTCGTAGTTTGAAGGCCTACGAATATCGTAACATTACAATATTTATCAAGATGTCTTTTTGCGTAGAATTTTCGTAGCTTACTAAAAATATTTGAAAATTTGAGTTTTTCAGCTTTAACTACCGCGGTGACTGACAAATAATATAATTTACACTATCTCTCTTGGAGCAGTAAAAGTTGTTATTTGTAATTCTTTTAAGTACAGACTAAGACTAATGTCGTGGTGGCCTAGCGGTTTAATGAACGAATTTGTATGCACAAGGTTGCAGGTTCGAACCCAGGCAAGTACCAATGTGGCTTTTTCAAAGTTATATGTACTTTCTTAATTATTCTAAGACACTTCTGACAAACGGTGAAGGAAAACATCGTGAGGAAACCTGGATTCCAAAATTGGGACCTGAAAGCGCCAATCCGCAGAGAGCAAGCGTGGTGATCAATGCTCGTGCGTGCCTTCTCTATATGGGAAGAGGCCTGTGCCCAGCAGTGGGACGTTTATAGGCTGGATTATACAGACTAAGACTAAGTAATTTAATACAAATTATTCAACTTAGGTACTAACCTTTAAAACTATCATCCAATCTTAGTACCTACCAAAGCTAACTTACCGATTGACCATGCCCTTTAAGGCCCTTCTCTTTAGTACCAGCCCTAGCTTAAAGATTGCACTTGCACATCTGTTGTGCAAGCGATGCGATTGCAATCTTCCTCGGATTGAGTAAAAATGAAAGCATACGCTAGCTCTCTTTTTATATTGTAATGGCTGAATCATATTACGGTCGATTGATATATAAATTGCGTTTCTAGGTTATCTTGCGAAAGTTGTTTTGAAGTCTATGTTAGCGATTTTCAACTGACTCGTGTAGGGAAAGTAGAGTGTTCTTTTGGTTACAGGTTTATTTGTGAATCAATATCAATACTTATAATAAATCTGTAGAAGTGAAAATTCTGTACATTGAAAATATCAAAAAAATAAATGGCGGGGGGTGTTACTAGACCAAGACCGAACCTAAAAGTGTGAAAAAAAAAAAATTGTCTGTCTGTCTGTTTGTTCAGGTATCACGCAAAAACTACCTGTTCG
The DNA here is from genome assembly GCA_905475315.1 of Autographa pulchrina. Lineage (NCBI taxonomy): Eukaryota > Metazoa > Arthropoda > Insecta > Lepidoptera > Noctuidae > Autographa > Autographa pulchrina. Next base: position 8,502,056 of record FR997775.1, read on the forward strand.
ATTAAGATGAAACTTGGTATAATTATTATTTATTATCCTGAGCACCACACTGGGTAGTTTTTATCCCGGAAAAGTATAAACAATAAAAAACAAACTTAATTTTGCGGTTAAAAACTCATTGATAAGTTTCGTCATCCACGCGAACGAAGTCGCAGGCACAGCTAGTTACAAATATAGTTTTGTTTTGCTTAGATTGGAAAGTGACTATATGTAGCAGGTTTTGTTATTTCATATTTTTATTGTAAATAGTTGAAGGAAGTTAGTTTACTTAGATATAGACTATGAGGTTGATTATGTAGCCCAAGTTCTGAATCACATCCAGTAATGCATAAAAAAAAAACAATCTGGGCCTGTGATTTTTTTTTTATCGTCTGTCCTTTTTATATAGAATTTAGTCCAACAATTTATTTACTTGATTTCCTTAGTTTTAAATAGTTGACAGTAAATAAAAGAAGTAAGTAATTAGACTTAAATTACGAACACTTTTCAAGCTTCCTGCAAATTTATCGAACCAATCATTTGGAACTGGATCCTATTCAGCTATTCAGACAATACGTGGAAGTGCGGATGGTACCATTAGTGTCATTGTTCCATCACCCATGACCCATTGTTTGTGCAGTCATTGTGATTGGCTTTGGCTGAATTCGAGCGTCACCCGGGAATCGAATTCGCTACCGAAGTACCGACACCCATTGAGGATGTATCGGGTCACGGCAGTTTAACTAAGGGTTACAATATGACTGGCGATTTTTCAAGTTTATCGAACTGATTTGTTTATTTTTTGTAGGGCATTAATTTATATTTCTTTACTTAAGTGATTTTTCTGTTATTACAATTCATGTGATTCAGGACTTAGATGATAACATAATGAATATAAGTGCTCGTGCAGTTATCACAGAAAAAAAATAAGTATACCCTTAAATACATTAATTGGTGACGTTGGGAAACGTCGGGAAATTATAAAACTGTTCGAATAAGTACAACTTTTAAATTGTGCATCTTTTCAACCTTGTTCAGATAAGCTATAAGTAGTTTCGCCTATTTGCATTAAACAATATTGGCTCGTAAAATTATAAATAAGAAAGATTATAATTATCATCCTGACAGCCCTGTTGGTCTAGTGGTTAGTGACCCTGACTGCTATACCGGAGGTCGTGGGTTCGATTCCCACCCAGGACAAATGTTTGTGTGATGAGCACGATCATTTGTTCTGTGTCTGGGTGTAATTTATCTATAATATGTATGTATTTAGAAATATATACCTAAGTAAGTTTATCAGTTGTCTGGTTACCATAACACAAGCTCTGCATAGCTTGGAATATTATTATTATTATTATCATTACTAGGACCTAAAAGGCTTGATCTATTTCTCCGTATCACTAAGCTCACATAATAAAGACTCCATAAACATGCAACAAATTGCAACAACCAGTTCTCAAGCTACACAAAATGATGTAACTTAACTTTATATTGATGTTCATATATTCATCAAATTAACTCGAAATAGCAACAAGAGCTCATTATAACTAAGTGGTTTAAGTTAAGCGGATGTCATTAAATCGCGTTAAGAAGACCGAGATGGTTCAGTAATTACTATGAGGTACTTAATTGACTTGACAGACAACCTAGCCAGGATTTAAAATGTAAGTTTGTATCAGTCGTTAGTGCTAGTAAAAAGGGGTTACATAGAATAATTTTTGAGAATTAATGTTTTGATAAAAAGACACGTTAGTGTTTTTTGTTTAGATAAATATTCCATAAAAGTTTTTCATCATAAGTTAGAAATCGTAACTAAACATTTTTTCCCAAATAGAACATCATTTAATGTAGTATTCTTTCAAAAAAATGTATTTATAGCAAACCTTCAATTCTTAAGCATAAAATATTGTTTTTATTTTCCAGTCGATCATTGTAAGATCTTTTCATTGGTATTGTCTCATAAAAATCAAACTAATTTTCGTTCATAAACAAACTTATATTTGCGTTACACTATTTTACGGAAACGAAAACAAAAAAAAAACTCAAAAGAAACAAAATACCAGCACAAAATCTTATACCGTATATAAAACGAACAATGCTTGTAATTAATCTGTTGCCAACGGTCCTTACAAGCTGATGACAAAACAGTATTGTCCCTGTCACTATCTCCGTCTCTGTCACCCTGCCACTGTCTTCCTGTCACATTGTTTTATGTCACCCACCCGTGACGCGTCCTGAAACGCACTAGTTAGGGGGATCATTTTATTGTCAGTAAAATTAGACCTGATTTTTAAATCATAAGGTCAATTTTAATTTTAAGGTTAGGTTTTGCTTTATGTTTTGATCTTATTACAATGTAGTGTTTATTGTTGTAGTATCTGTATAAATGGTTTTTGTTTACTAAGTTAAAACTTTTGCAACTCAAGCGAAATCGCATCGACGGGATTTCGCAAGCGTAGTAGCAAGACCACCTGCTGCTCCCGCTAGGAAGTCTGTGCCTGAAGTGGCTCCGAAGAGTACCGTCGATGATGGTTTCGTCATGGTCCAGAGGAGGAAGCGTCGTCATCGGTCAGTCAAGAACCGCTGCGGCACGGCCCCTGTGGAGCCTAGTGTGAAGATACGTGCAGCGAAACCGAATACTCCGGTGTACATCTCTCGCCTACACTACACCACCAAGGCGGAGGACATCGCTGAGTACGTGCGCCAAAAGATTAAATACACGCCGAGAGTGCAGCTACTGGAGTCGCGCCGCAATGTTAATTTCAATGCGTTTGTGGTGCGAGTACCCTCATGTTACCTGCACCTGGTGATGGTAGAAGACTTTTGGCCGGCTGGCGTGGTGTTCCGTCGCTTCCGCGGACAGACACCACATGAACGTACATAAGGAAGTGTTTACTAACATAGGTTTAAGTCTATATACTAACACAAATTGTATTTATAAAATATGTATGTTAGTTTATAAGGTATATATCTATGGGCCTTAGTCGCCTGAAAATAAAGGTTATTATTATTACTAAGTTAAAACTGGACTAGAGCTGTGTAGGTAAGCGTTTAATGTTTTGATTACTAACTTAATTTTAAGCAATATATACTAACAACTTTTGTATAAAATATCTATGTTAGTCTGTAAGGTATAAATGTCTATGGGCCTTAGTAGCTTGATAATAAATGATTTATTATTATTATTATTATTAAACCGAAGTGCTTCATATTGGGCTTTTAGAAAGGAAGTGATTTTTATGAATGTTTAGTATAATATTAATGAAACTGTATCTGATTTATTTCATATGTATAACTTCTAAAAAACATAAAAGTACGCATGCTTGAGATGCTAATGATGAGTGAACAATAAAGAATATTACATCCAGACCATACAAGTACGTTAAAAGAATGTCAATAAAAGTTTTTGTTTATTAAACGAAAACGACACATTTCGTCACACATTTCAGAAGCGCAAACATAGTGTAAGTAAATGACATTGTAAGTATTTTTCCATTACCCACGTCGCGAGAAGGATCACAGAAAAACAGTGATTCGAATTGCAAGAGTCCATGTAGAATAATGTCTATGGAATTCCAGTTTTTTCCATCAACATAATGGTTCCATGGAAAGTCCTATCCTGACTATTATTATAAATGTGAATTGTCTGAATGATTCAGTTCAGTAAATAACTAATCACTTTTCCATATTGCTTCAAGAGAAAGATATCTTTGTGACGACTGTGGAGAAATATTAAAACAAACTCTTTTTTTTTTTGCTTGTTTTTTGGTACACAACTGGTGGACAAACTGATTACTTGAAATCATTATATACTCTTTTTTCTTCTACTTCACCATGATACGTAAGAATCGTTTTATTGCCTGACCCAGGTGTTAATTTAAATATCCACATTTAATCTTGAAGCCTTCAGGTGTCCTATCATTACCTAATTAGTTCATCTTGAAGATATCAAACGGCGTCAGGTGAAATTGCTAACTCTTTTCTACTAAATTACTTAATGAAAATTGCTTTAATTAACATTACTTAAAAACAGGAAGGACATGGGCTATCCTTTTTACCGTTAGGAAATAGTAGATTTTCTGTAGGTATCTTTCTGTAGGTCTATACGTAAACCTTTCTTGCGTTAATGATTTGTTCAGAAAATATAGGTACATGCAGGACTTCTGTCCATGTAGCATAAACCTATATTTTCATGACCTTAAGCAACATATACTTTACAAATAATCTAATTTGCAATCAAAAGCTATATTTACTCAGCAAGTAATCTAATTTGTAATTCGGAGATTGCTATCATTTTGTGATTGGTATGAATAATGACCACGGTTTACAATACAGTATTGTCACAGGATTGGTTGTTCGATGATCTGTGACGAGTACGTCGAGAGCGGATGGGAGCGCCCTGCTAGGTCATGTACTCATGTTACAAATCATTTGACCATTTAACTACCGGTATTTTATGACCCTTGTTTTGGGATGTCAAATTTAAATGTAACATCCGAGTGTTTTTATTCGTGTGGTTCTTCTTTTTGTACATAAATAGTCTGAACTGCCATAGTGATAAGAAGAAAACCCAAGTTATTTTTACGTTTTTTAATACATGCTCATATTTAAACGAAGATTTATAACTCCTTAAACAAAAGAAATTAAAAACCTTCTCAATTTCTAGTCATCTTTAAATATCGTCTACCTTCGTTAGAACTCTTCGTTCCTTTAATTTATGACGCCTAAACAGGACTTTAAAACTGAATAACTATTCGCAAAAACAAAGCACTTATGCAAGGCGTTAAGTGTTTGTTTTATGAACTTCTAGCCCAGCTTCTTAGGTCGGTAGTAAGACATGAGAAAATGTCCTACTGTAATTCACAATAGCGACCACACACACCGACCACACTGGTGGTAGTTGTACGCTGTTTGGAGACTAATACACCGTGGATAATGTCACCTTTATTGCGCACTGACAGACGCAGTGATGGGTAATCGTGGATGGGTACTTATTTTTAACCGACTTTATAAAAAGGAGGTTCTATTTTTCAGTGTTTGTGTTAAGAGATACAACATGAATGTACATAAATGCATTCAGTCCGTTTTTGTACCATTTTTAGCTGTGTTATTTGTAGTTTAAATAAATAAATAAAATCTAAGTTGAGTATTTTGTATGTCCACAAATTTAAATAAGTGTAATGTCTGAAAAACAATCGCTTTACCATTCAGGTAGACACCTAACTAATCAAAGTCTCAATACTCCAAAGCGTTTCACAGCGTAACTTAACTATTTATAACCAAACAGTACCTACAAAAGCATCTAAACTAAACAGTTTGAACCCCTACAAAAGCCAATATATCTCAACAAAGTGGTCTGTGACAAAATCCTCGACAAACGCATTACATGTCTTAGATTCCATTAGAGAGACGCATGACTGTCGCATTCTAAGGCCTGTTGCACAGTGAGACTATGTTATGTCGATGTAGTTTAGACTTTTAGTCGCATGTCGAAAAAAATACTCATTATCTCAAATGAAATTAAAAAAAATTAAAGGTGAGGTAAAGAATTGGATTTACACTAGTATTATAACACTTTTTTCAAATTTAATTGAAAATAAACATTTTAACTACAGACGATAAGTCTCTCTTGCCAGCGGTCACTTCAAAACAAGTAATATAAAAAAACAGCCACGAAAAATCTTAGTTATTCGCTCCATAAATGTATGCTTTGTATGATCAAGCCCTTACCCATATAGCCGTGATATACAACCGTCACGACATTGACCCCACCACGGGCACCACGGCCGTAGGTTATGGTGACATGTTGGTGACGCTACCATATTATATCATGGGGGACAAGTAAGACCATTAATGACCAATAGTTTAATGGTCATGGTGTTGAGAAAGGCAGGGATGTTTAATTGAAGATGGTTTAAATCTGTATTTATGACAGTTTTAATACGGAGTAAGTATTAACAGTTAGTTTTAAGGCCGAAAGGTTGGTGGCTCCTTGAACATTGGTCTGAAAAAATAAGGGAAACCATTCGATCAAATAGCTACTATTCAGTGGTATTTTAGGTTATTCAAGTAACAAATAAGCAAGTTGTGGATTCGATCCACATTACATATAATTTCAGTACATAAAAATGGTTTTACAGTTTAGTTTCTATTATTTTTGACAAACTGTAATACGCAAACTCCGTAGTAAACAAAAGAAATCGCAACATAAGCCTTGTCACTATTATACAGGTAACATGTTAACGAAACGGTCAATACCTACATAGTTAACAATAAATAAGTATAGTAAATAATATGCCCTATAACATATAATATCAATCTGAAGCATTCCCACAAGTGTCTATGTCCTAGACCAGTGGTTGTGGTTCACACGCGGTGCCAATAACCTTGATGCGCCTGCGCTCTCAATCTGCAGTTGTCGCCATACAGGGGTGACCAACGTTAGGACTTAGATCTAGTTTTTATAGAAGTACTTTGTGATGTAATTATTTTAACTAGCCTTGTTAGTATGTTTTTAAGGTAGTTACACTGTTGTACTGTTGGTATGTGTGGGTCAAATCTGTAATATTGACCGACATGTGATGACATGTCCGGTGTTCAATTGAGTTTAAATTTTGGATACATGGGTAAAATTACAGATTTTTTTTTATTGTGATTGCAGTTTAGTGGTCATGGGGACTATAAGTAACAAAATTACACAAACTCAAAGAGTTTAGGCTTGTTAATTACTTTTCTTATGTGAATATACATACTTTGATGCTAAATAAAAGTTATGCTTTATATTATTTTTTATTTCAGACAAACAGCTTTCAGTTTGAACATAAGCTTATTTGCAAAAAAAAAATACTTTAAATCATGCGTTGTTACGCTCTTCTACTACCCCAGATTTTTATTTCCGATACTTACGTTTGACCACCTCTGCCTTAGACTATAGACCATATAGCCACCTATAGCCTATAGCCGCATCAGCCATGTGGTTGCAACTGACAGCCAGACCGCACTTCCGCGATGACATTCCCCCATTGTTAGTGCAGCCTTACTGATTGAAATGGAGCAGATTTTATCATTGTTATTTTTTATCGTATCATATTGTAACTGTTACTTTTGTTGTTGTTATTGATGTTAATATTTTGAATTAGATTTGTTTAGATATTATATTATTGTTAGAGGTATTGTTTGGTGATACATTGTTTGGGTACGAGTATGAATGAAATTTCTAACTTTTATTTTATGTTGAATATTTAGTAAGTATCACATTTCCTGCCGCAATTGGTGTTAATTGAACGATAGTTAATAACCCACCTTTCTATATTTATATTTATTTAATTAACATTAGAAACAATAGGTAAAGAAAACAATTTAAAACTATGGAAATTGTAATCAATTACAATAATGTGCAATATTTTCCATGTTAGTTAAAAATAAACCATTTAATAAGTTTAAAAGCGACATAGCGCTTAAATTGGCAAATCAAAACACAAAACCAGTAAAAAAAACATAAAATGCATTTCCAAGATTTTCTTTTGCATCTTCCTCTTAATAATTAGCATGTACGCACGTCTATACGTCTATAATAAAGCGAGTGGACGACAAACTAGTCTTTATAAAAAGCAATTCGTTCCTGTAAAGTACTCGACCCACCAGAGCGTAACAACAAGCAACAAGCATGATTTAAATGATCTGTGTGCATTGAATTTGTTACCATTGTATTTTGATTTGTGTATTGGCTTTTAACTTAATGTGTTGTATTCTATTAACAATAGATACTGTTAATGCGACATTATAACACATGAGTTATTTAGTCTTACTAGTTGTTGACCGTGGCTACGCCTGCGTGGATATCGGTTATCGCTGTGTAAAGTAACCCAAATCCTTTCTAAGAACCCAAGCTTACCACATACCAAGTTTTAACAAAATCGGTACAGCGGTTTAGCCCTGAAATCATTATAGATAGACTGAAAGAGTTGCCTTCGCATTTATAGTATAACATGGATACAGCAATCTATTTTAATCATCTGTACTAAAGTTAAATTAATCTTTTAATATCTGACAGATTAATTATCTCAAACATTGACAACATTTTAGTGCAATTCTTATGCATATAGTACTTATGTGTACAAAATTAGTTACATAACAAAACAATATTGAGCATGTTCGTCCATGGTTATTAATTCGTACAAGTCTAGTTGTCAATCACCCTACAAATCCATTACCAGGACGCTAGTGGTCGATGCACTTCGCGTATGTACACATTCTGAAGTTTTTGTACTAAGTGAATTAAAATCAGTCCCATCGGGTTTATAAGCATCGATAATAAGTATAATAACCATGGCTATAAATTGAACACCTTAAGTTATGTCATTTTTAAATAAAACTACTTTTTTTTACGGATACGGGCAGACTGTCTGCCCGTGACCATGATACCTGCAAAGGTGTCGAAACGTCGGGACCTAAAATCAAAATAAACCGCGACAAAATCCGTAAAAAATAGTTTTATTTCAATGTCTAACATTCGCGTAAATCTAAGAAACCAATTATGTAATTTTCTTGGTCTAATGACTGCATTAATTTAATAATGTTAAAGTCAAAGAAAATGTTTTCATTATACAGTTAAGTTTGTTTTGAGCTATCATGTAAATATGATATGCAACGTTATTTTTTTACACAAAGGAAAAGTTGTCGTTATATATTTAAACATTCATTTTTCTGTTAGTAACACAATAACACTTATCTGTTATATTTTTCAGTAATTATTTAATAAAGTGTCGTGGTGGCCTAGCGGTTCAATGAATGGATTTGTATGCACAAGGTTGCAGGTTCGAACCCAGGCAAGTACCAATGTGGCTTTTTCAAAGTTATATGTACTTTCTTAATTATTCTAAGACACTTCTGACAAACGGTAAAGGAAAACATCGTGAGGAAACCTGGATTCCAAAATTTGGGATCTGAAATCGCCAATCCGCAGAGAGCAAGCGTGGTGATCAATGCTCGTGCCTTCTCTATATGGGAAGAGGCCTGTGCCCAGCAGTGGGACGTTTAAAGGCTGGATTATTATTATTATTATTTAGTATATCCGCGACATGGTCTTAGTTGCGCTTTTAGATAAAAGTTTCTACTATTGGTTATTTTATTTTAATTTGATATTTAAAACATTCCCGATTTGAAGCCGATCTCTACATTTCGTAGATAAAGGAAGTAAGTTCCAGAAAACACATTTTATTAAAAAATAATTAAGCACCTTTTAAATAGACTTAAATATATTTTTTCTTTCTTTTAAATCATCATAAACTTTACCACCCTCATAATTACTTATCGTATTATAATTTAAAGTGACGCGTAACGTCTCACACATTTCAATGATTTACGAACAACAGATGATTCTGCTCAAGTAATAATAGTATAATAGTTGATTGTTTTATGTTTTCTCACGAGGATATGGATTCTTGTAACAGCCGCAGCATCCGCCGACACCCCTAGGGATGCGGCGACTACACTATTTTTAGATTCACCTTGAACAATAGAAAAGTGAAGTCGTCTTAGATGTGGAATAATCGGACGTTGAAAGTGTGAATGAAAATATTTTGGTTGGACTTTATTAGGTGAAGAAATGAAGCTTAGATTGATACGAATTAAATAGAGATCCAAAAATTACTTAAAGGTTATATTAGATAAAAAGTTTTTCTCGTATTAAGTGTTAGTATGTTTTAACATAGAAACATTACGCAAATAGGGCTTCAATTATGATCCTGAGGATTAAAAGGTAAAATTTGAATGTCACTTTCGTAAAATATCGATTTGTGAACAGAAGTAAGAACAAACCCTACCCCAAAATTATCAGCAAAACTTTTGCTTTCTTTTGTATATACGAAGGACTTTTTGGACTCACTATTTATAAATTTTTTAGGGATTCTGTGATAACAAGATATAACATCTTATCTACCATATTTATAGCAAAAAAAGAATAAGTGCACACATTTATAAACCGTCATTCGAAGATGTCCGTTCGGAATTTAGGTATTTGCAAAACTTTGAATACAGACTGTTAGGGCATTCAAAACAAAAATTTAGATATTTTTGTTGTCTAACACATCAATAGATAAAAATCTTTACATAAAGGACACAACAAAAAGCACCACGCCAATCACTCGAACAAATACCGATGCGGGCAAAATAGTTTCCACACACAAGTGGCATGACGAAACTACTAGATGTATGTAAATTAATAACATATTACAGACAATTTGTTCAAGAGGGATGTTGCGACAGACAGACAGACATGCGGGCACCCTCTCTCATTCACAGCTCTTCGATTAAGTAATGGAAGTAAATTGACCATCAATTTATCAGTTAAAATGTTGTTTTTTGTTCAAGAAACCGTTTTTACCGAGTTTTTGATTGTAAGTGATGTTCGATTAATTAATATAAATTAGCTCCAGTTTACTTGGTTGTGGAGAAATGGTTTTTTTGTTTGTTTATTGGCGTCGTGTCTGTTATTGATGTTTGCTGTGACAAAGTTGATTTTAACCGACCACAATAAGGCGAGCATCATGCTCGTAATCAACTATATGTTTTTTGCTTCAAGTTTTTTGAAATAGCTGTGTAGGTACTGTAGGTATATGCATCCTAAACATATGCATTGTGTCTCTACCTCTAGTCCCTTATAATAATGAAGACATTTTTAGAAACTAAATTTAGGGAAACATTACCTGATTCATTATAAAATAAATTAATGCGGACAACATCACATACATTGATCTGAACCCAAAGTAAGTAGCTGAAGCACTTGTGTTATGGAATTCGGAAACAACGATGGGACCACACACACCAATGTAGAAAAGTTTGTTTCTACATTAACCCGTCCGGGGATCGAACCCGGGACCTCAGAGCTAGCGACACTTTGAAACCGGTGCGTACGCCCCCGGTCGTCATATATCTACGACATTGATGTCACTTAATAACGTTTTTACTAACTTTATTTTTTACCGTATATAGGTATGCTAGTTATCATTACAAATCTGTTGCAAGTACCATGATATATCGTTTCATTTCAATTAGGAACTATCTTGCGTATATGCAAAACGTTCATTGTGATTAATGCAGTTTGAACTAACAAGGACTGAATGGTTTAATTGAACTAATCATTCTTGAGACCTAAATACTTCAAAATATCGTTCATCGTTCTGCGTGGAGTTGTTAACTGTTTGTTCATTCATTTTGAATGTGATTGTTTGTTTAAATTAAGTAATTGAAGTAGAGGATTTGCAACTAGTTACTTTTAGTAATTTAAAGATGTTTTGCGAAAATGTCTTATTTCACGATAAATAAATTAAACAACGCATACGTATGTAATATGGTGTATAGGTTTTTATTTTAAAATATGTTGTAATATGAGCATGATAGAAGGCAGAAAATAATAAATTATTATACCTAATAGGTAAGTAACAGAGATTTTATAGACTTAACCAAGGAAACAAACATTAAAATCTATTTAAATTCTACAGCAATAAAGTTAAAATTTAAGTTCAAGTTAACGCTTTACTCAGAATACGTTTAAATCACTCGTTTACTGTGCTTGTATATTTTTAAACTACGACTGTTAAAGACAGGCGTAGCTTTAGAAATAATTGAAATGCGTAAAGTGCATTTTACGAGTATGCACCGGCTGCGCTTGGCCACGTGCTGAAAACAGGCTATTTACAATATTCCCCTGCCGAGACACGCTTTTGATCTTTGTTTGCGTGTTTATACTAAATTTAAACGTTTGTTCTTTGATTTTTGTTATCCTATAAAAAGATGAGCCGTTTGTGATGAGTTTTGGTGCTGTTTTAGAACTTTGCGATGGTCACCACTGGGGTTTGTTAAAGTTAGAGTTACAAAAATATTTGAACTTATTTTGGTTCCATCCAACAGTGTCTTACTAAAGGGAATTGCCGTTTTGTATGCACTTTGATGAACGCTTAATTATACATATGTATTAATTTCAAGTTGTTTTTTTAAGTATTCATATTTCTTTTCCAAAGTGTTGGTAACCTAGCTTGACCATAAAAGAGCTATAGTTTTTTTTGAGTAAAGGTATGAAACATACCTAATTTTAAAGGTAATAAGACAAAAGGTATAAGTTACCTAGCATTTGCTATTTACTGCAAAAAGGCTCTTAAGTATAATTTATTTTTATTTGGCGAGCTAGATTCTTGGGTACATATTTGCTATTTTATTTCAATTAACCACAATATATAATCGTCTCTCTCTCTCTCTCTCTCATAGGGAATTTAATAAAAATAACAAAACACAATCCACAAAAGAGTTCAACAACCTTTCTCCAAATATCATCAATCTTGATACATTTGGTATCTTCATCCCGATCACGACCACGAGATCTTAGATAATAGCTCAGTTTAGCCCTTCACTGCGTTACTACGAACAATACTATAATTTAAGAATACAATGCAATAGAAATGCATTATCTGTAATTGGTATCAACATTCTTTTTACGTTTCAACAATTTTTAATTTGGACCATCGCTGTAGGCGTAGAAAATGTTGATAAATAATCAAATTTCCTGCCTTTTTTTGTCTTAAAGCAATTTATGCTGCATTTGTATTAAAATAAATATTTCGCGACAAAATGTAGAACTCTAAAACAATAAAATATGTAATACAACAATAAAATGCCTTTTAAACTTATCCCCACTTATCAGGGAAAATTAATAACGGCAGTATAATTATTTAAGTACGTAGTTGACGCGATTGTTACCAAAATAACATACACTTCTGTAGGAGCAAGTTTTAATGTTCGACCTTCATTTTAACTCTTGTAAAACCATCCTCCATTTTTATCCTACCCTTACCCTAACATACTTTTCCTATCAAACCCAATAAATAATTAGATATATCTTAAAATTCTATTCTTCTTCTTCTTCTTGCGGTGCCTCTCCACTACTGGAGGTTGGCCGTCAACTCCGCATATCTCTCCTTGTCCCTCGCCAGACGAAAAAGTTCTGCTACGTTGTCGATACCGGTCCATTGTCTAACGTTTCGGAGCCAAGACATTTTCCTTCTTCCGACGCGTCTTTTCCCCTCAATCCTTCCCATCATTATTGTCTGGAGAATTAAAATATATAAATTCTATTGGCTACCCTAATTATCAACGTAAATATCAAAAGCAACAGTTGTAACACAAAAAAAAACCGTCAAATTGTCGAGTATCAATTTCGGATGCACTTGTCAGCATTCAAACGGAAGCGGTTCGTTGATCCACCGCCGCCATTTTGCATCCAAGCGGCGCGTGCGCATCACAATTACAAAATAAGTGAGTACCCTACAATTCGTTCCACGGATCCCTTGTAGGTGACAGTATATTCAGGAAATGTAACTTTAGTACTGAAAATTACGTGATTACGTAATTACGTTTATGACGTATTTGGACGTTTATGTGTGGCGTGTTGATAGAAAACTTTCCTGCTATTGTTTACGTGTACCAGTTTTGATGCAATGAAAGTGAAAATGTACCGTTTCCGTTGCATTTATATCATTCCTATTTGTTACGGCCTGAGTAGGTATAAGTATGTGTTATGGTATACAAAAAATGATAATTAAAACCTAAGCAACGTTAAATCAATTTAAAAAGTTACAAGTTTTGATTTCGGTTTCTTTTCGGGTGTTTCAGATTTCACTAAATGATTTTGCGAAATGCGAAAAAAAAACACGCTTTAATTATGCTTCAATGCACTTTAAAATGACATACATTCTTCATAATGTGGTAATAACAGCCTTTCGAAGATTACTCTATCTACTTACCATAATAATACTGCCATGATTTAACCAAACTAATTACATAATTAAGACATAATTAACAACGAATAATAACGAAGAGTAAGGTGTATAACAGTGTTTACACGAACCAATTATATTAACAACGCTATAAATTAAGACCGCGGAATTTAATAGTAAAAGTACGTTAAACACACTGATTTTATAATACGTTACATTTTAATATCATATGTCGGTTAATTTAGGGCTGCCACGAATAGAAAAATTATAAGGTTATATTATTGACTGGTGGATTGTGTGACCCAGTGATTTCGTTACGAGATTTTTCATAGATATACAAATAAATTTAATTGGATGATGATAGTGTGTTGAATTTTACTTAATTGAATAATACATAATGTGTTTTATGTGACTTTCTTAATTTAACGCATTGGATCCCATAAATAGCAATAAGAATCACATATGGACTTAAACTGTAAAGTTCAAAACTAAAGCTTAATTTATGAAGTATAATTATAGTGAATTGCACCTATACCTTCATAAGAAAACTTACTGCAGTAAAAATTACTGACAATTTTAATACAATTCTAACTTAAATATTTAATATCTAGTGCGTGCCAGCCCTGTCACTCTCCCTTCGGGCGCCACGGACTGTGACGTCATTAGCCACGATCGTCCTTTGACGGTAGTCTGTGATTACATTACATTCGTGATTTATTGACGGACGCGTACAAATTGTCTGGACACATATTTATGTAGGTTACCAGTGTATGTAGGATACTTTTCTTTTCATATCAATAGGTTGAGCTTTGGAAATGTTAGTTGAGTGGTATAAATGTAAAGACTATGGATTGACACTAGCTATAATTATGGCATTTAATTGGACCATGGTTTTTACTTGGCTAAATTTGTGGCATATTAACTGGATCTGAACTTACCGTTATGTTTTGTCAAAACATTTATTGTTTTCTTTTAACAAGTATGTTTTATTTTTAGAGGGTCTCATGTATTTGACCAAATACCTATTTACTGCTTACAATTTAGTATAATAGTCTAGGACGACATTCAAACTTCATGTGCAGTAGGATAGATGATGATAAGAAAAATAAATAGGTCTATATAATACCTTACACACATAAATGAGACAATCGTGACCAGTCATTGTCTGAACCAAACCCAGTTTTAAAACTACATCTCTCACAGGATATAAAACTAACTTACGTTAAACAGTCATTAAATCCTTTTGGGGTGCGCGGGCGCAGGGCGTGCGCGGGCGCAGGGCATGCGCGGGAGTGTGACGCGTGAAGATTCCCGATACCTTTGTGTAAACCCTTCATGAATATTTATTTACGCATTTATTCAGGAGATGGAACGAGTTTCCGTTTAGGGTGGACTTTAAAGAATTTATTTAATGTCTTGGAAGGAAAACATGGTGATTTATCTAAGTTAAGTATCAAGTTATTTGATGGTGAAAAACATGTCTGAAATGGTAATGTTTTGTACGAAATATAGGGTAAAAATAAATTGGATCTTCTTCTTAGTCTCAGTTTTTTATGTGGCAGTTTGGTTAGTTAACTTAAAGCCCTAATTAACTACTTATATGTGCAAATAATTAATTCATTTTTCTAAAAAAAATATTTTGGTTGGACGTCAAAAGTTTATTCAGTTTTTTCCTAGTAAATGTTACTTGAAAACTTGATACCCTTCACACGGTGTGTAATACCTACTTGTATAAATTGTTACTTCATTCACAAGATGGAAGGGTGTTGTAAGTTAATGTTCAATAAATCTATGTGTCAATTCAAGTTTGATATATTATAAATTATAGACAAACACAGTTACTAGGTTTGCTGCCTACTACAATATAGATTTATGTGTAACTTTGTCTGAATAATGGTAATTTGAGTGTATTACCGAAATAGTTTGTGTAATTCATCAATAATAATATGAAGTGTTTCATGTATAATTGAAACTTAAAAAAATATATAAATCCAAAAATATGTACGGTTTTTTATCTCTACAAAACTTCTTGAAATCACAGTAATCCGTAGATAAAACGATTTCTTTGATAATCGATAAACATTTTAAACGTTTAGTCAGTATAGTCCCGTATTCCCAAAATTAAATCAAAAATATTCCCCCGCTATTTTTTAAATCAACACCAAATAGGATGTATCTAGTTAAATAATTATAATCTAACTGTGTGAACAACAAAAGCGTTAAACGTAAGTGAAATTACTCATAGCTATGGGATGCAATACATTATAATTATCAGACACATTACGATCTGACGGACAATGACGTTATCTGAAGTTATTATACCTAACCCTATTGACAGAAAGGTCAATTAAGGAAAACTATCTAATAAACGCTTGTTTTTTAACTTGTATAATTATACTTATTAGTATAGGTATGCTAGCTGAACCTTGTGGTTTCCTATCGTATTTCCCGCTTCCGTTTACTAAACGTAATAATATAAATAATTTTATATGATACCGCGATCCAAATCAATCAAATAACTTAACAGGTAGCAAAAAGGGATCCGACAAGACTATTGATGCCGTCTTGTAGATCTGCATTATTTCATAAAAACTGTCTCATTACGTGCATTAAAGTATATAATAAAATTCCGAAACAGATAAGAGAACTACCATTATTACAAATGAAACGAAGGATAAAGCAATGCCTATTAAATAATGTTTACTATACCCTTAAAGAGTTTCTAGATCATAGGTTTTAAATGCTCGTATATATACTTTATGCTATTTAAATGGCGTGATACTGCACTTAACTTAGATTTAAAAGGGTGAACTAAATGTTTTTCTTTTCTTTCTTTCTCTTGTATTATTCTGTTGTTATGTGTACTTTTCGCATGCCACATATGGCTAAATGTGTGGAGTCTAAATTTGACAAATTGTTTTCATCTGTCTGTACCCATATTTAAAGCGAAATAAATGATTTGATTTGATTTGAACGTGAGAGAATAATAAATCTACATATAGCCAATAATAGTGGGTTAAATACACTTCACTACTAATTCACTAATTCAGTCGTAACAATCTGAGTTTAGGTAACTGTAATGTCTGTAATCGCAGTCTTCCTAAATTCAAACAACTACAGGGTGTAACAGAATACAGACAATACCTTAGACACCCCAATTAGTATATTAAATTACATGTCCGAAACAACATCTGTAATTAAATTAATTTTAAATCACTAGGTTTGGCCTCGTGATTTTATACAAATAAGTTATCCTTAGTAAACGTAAAACGTTTGGTCCAGCGGCGCGGGCGGCTCAAAAGATATTTCCGTCCAAAATTAACACCTACTTTTAATGCCAGAAATCGATTCAGAAGCCCATTCTGAACCAACTACTTTCAGCAATTGCGTTTATTCTGTTACACGTTGTATAGACGTCTGACATTTTCCCCCTTATTACAAAAGATGGTCTAAAAAAAACCGAGGTTTTAGAATAGCCCCGTCTCTTTTTGTTATATGACATAAGAAAGTGATGGGTATATTTTAAACCTGGGTTTACCTTAGTCTTGGTTTAAACCATCTTTTGTAATAAGGCCCTTAAGCTTCCTAATTTAAATACTACTATGGTTTCAATTAGGATTGATATACCTATGTATTTAGATGTATACGTATAAAGTTACACCATACAGTGTTATGACTCTTACCAATGTATGTCATTATTTTATAGATTCATCTCTAAGAGAGATGGGAACGAATCGATGATAATGCCTCTCTGACATGACAGCTAGATTTATGGGTTATACCAGTTTTATTAGAAGGCTAGATTGATGTTCGTAAATGCGTAGACAGGCGTACTTCCAGCTGAAAGTTACATCCTGCAACTATAATAATATTATGATATACTTTTTTGTGGTAGCTTGCTATGCTATACTAAATCCCACTATAAGATCAATGAACATACCGTTTGTCAATAAAAACTATCAGAAACGAATTAATTATTGAAATGAACAAAGTACTCACACACAAAATTTTCAAACTTTCTTATAAATGAACTGATATAAAATTTGTATACTGAGTGTCATTCTCATGATTAAGACGATTTTAAAAACTAAATTGAAATCCATCAAGCAGTTTAGGATACAGAGCGTGTTAAGCCAAAGATACACATACATCATCTGCCGAGCCTTTTTCCCAAACTTTGTTGGGGTCGGCTACCAGTCTTACCGGATTCAGCTGAATACCATATTTTACATGAAGCGACTGCCTTTCTGACCTCCACAACCTATTTTACTGGGGAACACAGTATCCCATAGTAAGACTGGTTGTCAGAATTGACTTAACGACTGCCAAAGATCTATGCATGACAGCCGGGACCTACTGTTTAACGTGCTTTCCAAAACATGATATTTATATTTCCAAAGATACACACACAAACACGCAAAAATACGTAACTCTTCATCTGGCAAATTCGGTAAATAGTGTAGTGTGTAGGTACTGACACCTATATTTGTTGGTCTTTCTTGCCAGAAAACGATAAGAAATAAAGACACGTATGCGAATGATATATTATATATGTTAGCAGCTAACCGCAGACAGAATGACGCTAATTGTGACAAACTCGGCTCGCGTTACTGGTTTCATAGCCAATATGCTACGTAAGGCTATGTAATGCTTCCATTGTGTAGCCGATAGCCGGTAGAGGCTATGTAATACTGGTTGCATAATGGAGTGCTCACTGTTAATAATAGCTTTCTCTTGAGGCTACAACTTTGTTTTGTGTCTGTAGTTGTCCTATTCCGGGGTGAAGGTCTTTTTAACTAACCTTAAAAGTAGGTTTTTTTTTATGTTTGTTATGCAATATCTCCTGAATGTATTGATAGTTTAAAAAAAAATTTTTTGTTTTATTTACAGTATTGTATAAGATAGGTCGGTCTCAGAGCTGGTACCATACAAATTTAATTGAAGTCGTCTTTTTTATACTTATGTGTAAGCAATTATCAGATAAATCGATCTGAATATTAAATTAACAACGACAGATCATGTGGCGAGCAGACAAATAAAATATAAACACTTTTTAGTTTCTAAAGACATGCCTACTGTGTCACAAACGGACTTACGAAGGTACTCCAATTAACGTTTTAATACAACAACCCAATTCACCTCATAACCATGCAAATGTAATAAATCAACGTTGACCGCTCGATCCCTGCGATGCGCGCGCGCATGCTATTGTGTCTTACGCGCATCTGTCACTGAGTGACACAGCTAAATATAGACCGAAATGTAGGGCAACTGTGTTGTTACCAACTACACTAGTTCGATTATGTCTAATTGTTCGTTTAGTTTCGTTATTTTTAGAAAAAAAGTATGCACTTTAATTGCCCGTCATTCAGTCAAGTGCCTTGGTCGTTGCCGCCAAAAGAATTGGTTAATTTATCTGCTGTGTAAAACCTTTATTAATTTATATAGAGATGCGTTCGTTTTAAACAACCGGTTGCACTGAGAACTGGACTATTTCGTTCAATTAAATAACATGATTCTTTCTTGCACATCCTTTGGATATTCCCCCAGATCCGGCGGAAAATGTTGATTCCTGGCTTCCCTGGCGGAGGGGTCGGCATACCCACGGTCGGTGAGCGATCCGATGACGTTCGTAAATCACGGGGACTTCCTATTGCATCTACATATCCGCCTAGTGACACATGTACTGTCAAACGTACATTGGTGGTAATACTGACTTTGTATCTAATGTACTTTGATATCAAATTGGCGTTCCTTTATTTTATGGTATCGTCGGTTTTTGAGTTTTCCACTCTCATGGCTCTGAACTTCTGATCACATTATGGCTTTGTGGGTACGTCCTTGGACCTTTGTTTTTTGCCATTCTATCTAGATAGGTAAAATAGTAATTCCGAAGCCCAGTATTGGTTTTTGGTGGAATTGGTATGTGTTGTACAGTTTTCTGGTTATTCCTTCGCTTTGTAATGAGGTCTTTTAATCGGTCAGATAACGAGGATGCTAGCTAGGTTTGCTTTATACATTTAGGTGGATGTTTAAAAGTAGGTATTATTTGTTTAATTGGGGAGTGCTTTCACCTCAGTTTCGTAGGAAACATCGAAATAAAACCACGTAGGTAGCACGAGCTGCTCAAAATCATTCGCAAGGAAGCCACCAAGCATTCGACTAGCATATAACATCAGTCGCCGCCTCCAGCGATTATCGTTGAATTTGGCTGGTGTTTACATTCCCGTGTATTGTCCGTCATCGCTACCCGTTCTATAAAACAACTGTGTTAAGAGATATTTTGTTTTGTAAACATCGGCCGTGCGATTGTCGCGATTCAATGGATGTGGACGGTTTGATTGGAGAGCGACGATTGGAACTGAACACTTCAACGCTACCACTTAACATACCTTTATCATTGATTATCGTAGTGAATGTATCTGATCTTCTGGTGATGTGAACCTAATCTGTAAGCCAGAAAATGTGCCAACATTAGACCATAATATATTTTGGCTATTGGTAGCTAGCCCGCAGGATACCATTAAATTCCCAATTAGATTAACAAGGTTTTCAAGACCCTTTATCACACGGGATGAAGGCCTTTCTCTTTTAAAACTATGAATGTTTTTATGCATGTGTAATACCTACTCTAGTTTTCGTACATGTCGTCGTTGAGTGAAGTAAGAACATGCATCTGTATTCCCTAATTAAGTTTGTTAACAATAGAGTTTAGCAAGTCGGTGCTTGCGCAGCCGAAACGACCGGCTACTGTTCGCTAGGGCTGCTACCTTGATCTAGAATAGTAGATCATGCGTATTTTACACCTGATTTATTATGATTAGGAAATATTGGGGATGTTAAAATATTGTATTGGCAAGTAGCTCAAAAGAATACAAATGATCAAAATCACGAAGTTTTTGTGACTAGTTCGCAAAGTTTTATCATGAGTTGTGCTTATTACGAAAAATTATGTAAAATGTTACATGTCGTATGTTTTTATTCTTTACCAAAGAAGCCTTTAAGATATTTGCTCATATAAAAGTCGTTTATGATAACCTGTCACTAGCTTCATTCACACCTACAAGGAAGTGCTCACTTACAATATCAATAACATTGCATCTTAACCTCAAAAAGTACATCAATGATATTAGATATCAGATAGATAGATATCAGATATATGTTATGTACACAATCATGAAGCTGCATTCAAACGAGCAAGTTAACTCGCCCAACAACTATTTCTGTACAGCCCTAGAGTATGACGCAAACTCGCATACAATCGCTAATTAGTATGCACCGTTACTGTACTTGCCAATTGCAAGTAGGAAGCTCAACACACCTTTAGTACGCCGCGCGCCGTCAAAAGGCTTAACACGTTACCTAATGTTTATTTGAACAGACAATATGACAAAGAATGCTTTCTGAATACTTATCTCTTTTTAGTTTTCGCTCTATGTTAGTTGTAAACGTATGTAAGGTATCGATAACTTGTTTCTAATATAATATAAATACTATACTACATTGCTATTACATAACACAGGTTTTCTTGAATGAGATAGGGTATCTAATATTCCTTACAATTTATTTATCTAGGATGTTGCTGAATGTGTTAATTTATTTTGAGCTGAAATTTTTCAAACTGACTGTATACTCGATGTACTTTTCACCCCTTTTGAGTAGAAATACCCCTTTGGTAATACCCTGTATAAACATAACAGTTTGATTACCAAAAGTGACTCTTATTTAACCAGATATGTATATGTTTTTGTTATAGACATACAATCCAGAATGCATACTACCTTACTAATGGATCATTTTTCATCTTTGCAGATACTACCTCAAAAAAACCAAAGAAAAATGTCCCGAGCACGACCAAACAGTAAAGTCTGCAGGCGCCTCTTCCCTATTTCTGATGCTGAAGAACAAGCCAAAATAGATAACTTCAATAACATTCTCCAAGAAGCAACAGATAGAGAAATACTCGAGAAATCCAATAAATATGGCTACGATTTTAAACTAGACCGTCCATTAAATGGCAAATACATATGGCATGAAAACAAAACTGGTAATTCTGCCTTCGAATGGATAGGAGTAGAAAAATGTGAAGAAGATATCAAAGAAAATGAAAAAGTCTTGCCAGTACAGTTTATGAATGAAAACACGCCACTACATGTGAGAGATGAGACTGTTGGAGTTATAAGAAAGAGGAGGAGGGATGTGGAACACAAGGTTGGCAATACATCCGCTAAACGAAAGGTTGATTTTAATTAGAACAGTTTATTATAACTATCAGTCATTCTATTCAGTCTTAAAGCATTATTATTCCATTTAAGAAGAGGTAGAAATAAACTTATAATATAATAGAGCCTCAAGACACGGATTTTTTAAAAGAGTTTTTCGACACTAAATATGGCAAAATTCTTCTTAAAAATTCCGTCAAACTGTACAACCGAAATCATTACCTCTTTTTCTTGGAATTATAATGGCTTTATGGATTTTTCGCCAGATCTTTAGAAATTCATGTCTCTTTCCGTAAGCCCGAAATGAATAAATCTATCCATAACTGGTCCTCATACTGATTGGCATTAAAAATATTAAAAAAAATTATATTAAGCCATAATCATATTATCTGGTATGGAACTCTGTCTACAGAATTGGTTATTAATTTTGGATGCTAATTCATTGACAGTAAAAATAGATTTTACTTCATCATCATTTTCATCATCATCATCATCATCATCATCATCCATTAGCTATTTATCATCTTCGTCCATATAATGTTTGGCTTGACTTTTATTTAATTATGTACTGTATTACTTTTGACTGCTTTTGTACATGACTAGTCTATTTAAGACGACTTTTAAAGTTGGCATTGCCGACTGTGGAAGTGTAGCTAGGAATAAAGGTACGAGAAAATATTGTTTAGGGTTTCGACATTTTGTTTTACCATAGAGTACCATAGAGTAAAAATGAATCTTACATAAATCCAATTCACCATAGATTTCATTTATACGACTTCGAATGGTACTAGATAGATTGCAACACCTTGGTACTATTAATAACTTGAAAAAAAAATAGTATAATTTTTAATCTAAAAAAAAAACCTGTATTTTTTTCAAAATGTCGATTCCCAAAAAAACAATTTACGTACCACAATACGCTTAAAAAGTGCCACAATTACAAGTAGGCTTTATAGTAAGGTTTAGTTTATATTTATAAGTATTTTAAATCCCTTATTTTCGGCTCATACTATCTAAAAAGACTGTTTAAGAAATTTTTATACTTTATATTTTATTTTTATTTGTAAATATCGGTTCTTTCTGCTTTTTCCACTACTAACATCACAATGCTTTCGTTCACATTCTAATATTTTGGATTTAAAATTAATTTATTTAAGACTTTCTTTGCATTAGGGCTGTTCTTCTAAAGTAAGGCAAACAAGACGAAGTAAAGAATAAAGACTACATAACCTCTACTGAGTTACATTAAGGTAGTTAGCGACAAGACGTCAATTGTTCAATCGCTCTCGTTATATAGCTGTCGTTTTGTGTTTCATAATACAGGGAGGTACTGCAGATGTCAACATTTTAATTCGGTATTTGTTTTACTTTTAATACCAAAATTCGCTTTATTTACAATTCAATACTTAAACCTAATACAACAACAAACACTTACAACTATACTAAAATTAAACGTTTGGTCGACTCTATTCGTGATCAGAGGGCTGGTTTGTTCCTCGCACAGAGAATCGGCATAGCCATTAAACGTGGCAATGCTGCCAGCCTTCTGGGGCCCGAGTCTGCTATTTACACTCCGTGTCAGTGTGCTCATAGTTGGCTCATAGTGGGACGATTTTACGATAATTGGCATTCTACTCCGGCCCGAGCCTGCCCAAGCGCGCCCGAGCCAGCCCGAGCGCGCCCGAGCCGGCCCGAGCGCTGCCGGACGCGCCCGAATCGTCCCACTATGAGCACACTGACACGGAGTGTAAATAGCAGACTCGGACCCCTGGGCACGTTTTCCGCCATTGACAAGGATGACGATAAATTTTTGACGCGTGTTAGTTTTATTTATACCAATATTTATCCGACGAATCATCTTCATCTTATGATGACAAAAGACAAAATGTTATGGACCCCTGAAACTTTATTATTATTTTTATCTCGTCTCTTTAGCCTTACTTTAGTATTATACTTGACAGACCTAGTGTTCATTTTAGTGTTTAAAAAGTTTTTTTTTAATGGACGAATGTGATCACCGATAATTTTATAATGATAATGTACTCTTGTCCTAATAGTGAGACTTGTTTAGTTGCTGTGCGAGTATTTTATCTAGTATTTCAAAGATATTATTTTTCATAGTGTATCTATTCATATTAATGATTAAAAAACTTTTTCTTTCTTAAAATACTCCATACGGGTTATTTTCAAATGACCACGATACCTTTTTTTTAGTTTATCACGGTGTTAAGAAACCCCTGTCCGGTCCGTTTAGGTGTTGTTAGGTATCGATAACTGATACCGGTAAGGTAAAAAAATGGAAAATTAAAAAAAAAAAATATAACCTAAAAAAATTTTTTTTCTTACCTGGCGAGAGAGAGAGCGAGTGTCTCAGGTGCCGCCAAATGATCAAACAAAAGGCCGCCAAATAATACCGACGAAAATAGTGTTGTAATTATTGTTTTAATCTCAAATTTAGGGAATTCAGCGATAAAAAGTCGTTTTTTCAAAGTTCATTATTGTTGATACTATCATGAATATTCCAAATTTAATAGTTTATTTGGGCATGTGTTTGTGATACCTATATCACCCTTTCGGGTCGGACAGGTTTTTCTTAACACCTTGTATATAAAATATTTCTTCCTTCCTTTTCCTGTCTTTTGCATAGTTAAAGTATTTTCCACATTAACATATTACACAATAGAAATATATATTCGCACAGCTGTAGCATAAAATAACTTTTAGATTATACTCGTAGTCGTAAAAAGCATTAACGAAATTTAATTAAAATTTGTGTAAATTCTGAAAATACTCTATGTATTAATTTATATTATTGATCTCGGAATGAAATAGACTAATAATTAGTTTCGTTGCATTTTACATAATTTTACTATCTACAATGACGGAAATTATTGACAATTATTTATTTTAATTTGAAAAGAATTTTATATTAACAAAATTTTAAAACAGTCACTATGGAAACTACTTCCTGATGTGCGTCGTGCTGCTTGTTCGATTGCCGGATGGGACAATCACACAAGATATTTAATTCCCTAGTGAGAGTCGTTTATTAAATAAAAACAAATTTATTAAATAAAAACAAAAAATTATAAGATGTCATCAGATCAAAACTTTGCCTGGTACTCGAAAATCATTTAACAAAAGTTTCATTCACATATAGGCTACATACAATTCATTACATCTGTCATAATTATCTACGTTATACATATTATTATACTCAAGAAAAAAAAACATAAATTGTCATAAAAAAAACATGTTTTTATAAAAATACAAAATCGAAAAAAAGTGGTTTGATATATCACAAAA
The DNA here is from genome assembly GCA_905475315.1 of Autographa pulchrina. Classification (NCBI taxonomy): domain Eukaryota; kingdom Metazoa; phylum Arthropoda; class Insecta; order Lepidoptera; family Noctuidae; genus Autographa; species Autographa pulchrina. Next base: position 8,527,332 of record FR997775.1, read on the forward strand.
TGGGCATTAGCAATATTTACATTACAATCCACATTAATATTTATCCAAACTTAAATTTTATTCTGCACCTATTCTTTAAATAAACTATATCCCGTTTCAACATACCTGAAACCGAGTTAAATTAATATTTAATTAAAAAAATATTGGTTGAAAATCAATTAATTTATTTACTAAGCTGACGTTATTATTTAATTCTAATCATTTTACGTGTATACTTGATAAAACAGCTATAATCCAAAGTCCACGTAGGATTTCATAGCTTCGATAGTTTTTAGAATAAATATGTACTTATTTTAGAATTATATTTTAAATCATTTCGAAATTATGTACATAGCCATTGTCATAAGTTATTTATAATTTCTACATATTTATTAAATTATTGTAATCAAATGTTTTAATTTAATATTAAATAAATATTGGCGCTGATTCTGTTTTACACGAACTAAATTTTGCTGGAATTTTTTATGCTGCTTTAATTTTGATTGAGTTTGCGTAGAAGAGAATCAGCGCCATTATATTAAACTGAGTTGTTTTGTCTACAATGCCTAAAACACACCTTTCCAGGCTTTTTATTCGATCAAGTATGATTTTCATCCGAGTTTAATTAATAATAATAATAATTATTATTATGTTCATGTCTGTTCTCCCATAGGGCAGGGATGAATGGCCTCTGGTAGATGCCCCATCGCATATTAGAGTAAAGTTCTCAACAAGGCCGCTGCGTGTTGGATCTGTATCCCCACGTAAGCCTTTCAAAGGACCGGGTCTCTTCTTCTGAAGATATCCCGTGAATTTAAAGAGATACATAATAATAAAAATAATAAAAAATAATTATTTGAAGAACTGTTCATAAAATGCACCTGTCATCTAGAAATACTATCAAAAGCTACAAATAACTAAAGATATTATATTTGGAAATATTCTCAACTGTTAATTGCATATATTATTTAATCATTATAAAAGGTACAGGCTTTTACTTGTAAGAAATACAAACTCTATGATTAATTTACGTTCGTACTCTACATATTGATTTGTTATTTCTCAATCTAGAATCAATCTTTAGTATTCAAAGTATTTCAATCGCGTAGGAGGTCTAGGTATGCAGGTAATACTGTTATTAGTAGGCCAAGATCCGAATACGTTTAACAACTAATAAGTAGTTAAGAAATCATTAAATTCTTAGAATAAAACTAGTTGTAATTACTTGTAACGTTTCGATTCGTTAAGTTTAATTGAAATTTTAGTGTATTTGCTGAATTTTTTAGTCTTTATGTTGACCAGATTTAGTATTTAATTACAAGTCTATTTCTTGGGACCTGCAAATGGAAATTCAATACACTTACTAATTATGAGAGTTTTATCGTCAATTGGTCGTGGCGGCCTAGCAGTTAAATGGACGAAATTGTAAACAAAATATTTATTTTTATTAAGGAGGTTCGAACCCTGGCTAATTATTATTTGCATGTATTTTCTTTATTATGTTAAGGCATAATTAATGAACGAGAAACAGCATCGTCAGTAAAACTGTTCTCCGAATTCGTATCTGTTATCGCCAACCCGTTGTTTCATAACTGTGGTGATCTATGCAATTAAGTTTTAGTTCCTTGTCCATGTGAAAAAGGCCTTTACCCAGCAGTGGGACATTCACAAACCATAACTATTGATTATCCATTCACAATAGTCCAGCTCCCTTCAATCTACTGTCGCCGTGTTCACCAGACTGTGAAACAAGGAAATGGTTCGGTTACACCAGAACTTTATGTAACGTAAGTATATGTCACGTGGTGAGTAGTGTAAAATGACCTTTAGAGACCTTTGAGAACTGAATAGAAGATATCATTTCCTTACAGGCGTAAATTTACTTTACTCATAGTAATAGCTCTTTACAGTAGTAGTGTATTAGACTATTACGAAATAGATGGTGGATTTGATTCCGGCTCCGACAATTTTCAGAGTATAGTTATTTCGACACTAATAAGGCTTACCATGATAATTTGAGTCAAAAATGTCTAGTAGGTTACATCTTAAATAAAAACATGCAGGTTCGACCCCTAGCAAATAGCAAACTTTTTAAAACACTGAATACCTAAGACCCTTGTCCTCTCTTGTGTCTTGTTGTTTTTTTATACTAATGGGATAAGATATCGATACCTAACAATACCTTAAAGGATCGGACAGGGTTTTCTTAACACCCTGTATACCTCTTCTTATACCTTAGCTGATCACACAATAAATAACGAGCCTATTAACCTATTATTTCAAGCCATTACCAAACCATTTGTAAATCTTTAACACCAAACAACCGGAAAGATGGTATCTACTGTAATATTTGTAAAACAATTCGTTGCATAACTTATGCATACGAAATCAAGACCTGAAGACGTGATCCGTGACGTCACATCCCGTATATTATGTATGCACCCTAGTTTCCTGTAAAGGTAAAGGTTTCCCTTTATCTTCAAGCTTTTTACTAATTGGGGTAAGTACCTAAAGGTCTGTTTTTACCTAGGCAACTATCTACTAAGAAAAGCAAAAAAATAATATTTACGATAACTTATATATTGTATATAATTAGTTTAGTTATAAAAAAGGGGTTTTTTTAATGTAATGAATGTAAAAAATACTATTGATTTATTATATAGAATTGATATTGAATTAAAACTGCCACCTATAGTTTTGTAGTATTGTTTTTATTAACTTAAATGTACAAGGAAAATTTAATTTACCTATATAATAATAATAATAATATTCCGGGACAACTCACACACCCTAAGTTACCATAACACAAGCTAAGCAGAGCTTGTGTTATGGTAACCAGACAACTGATAAACATACTTATATATTTCTAAATACATACATATTATAGATAAATTACACCCAGACAACCAGAACAAATGATCGTGCTCATCACACAAACATTTGTCCTGGGTGGGAATCGAACCCACGACCTCCGGTATAGCAGTCAGGGTCACTAACCACTAGACCAACAGGCCCGTCATATGTTATAATGTTACAAACTAAGACCATAAATTTGCACCTATCGAATACTGGTATTATTCGATTCATTGATCAGTCAATATTCTTTTGTAAAAAGATAAAATACTCAGTGTTTATTGAGTCATTATGTTTTCCTTTTGATTATGTAACATTTTGTTAAAGAGATTACTTAAAACAATATTACAAATCATGACTGATTTATTTACTATACTTGATTCACTATTATGTCGTAAATGACTGAATGAAATGTAATGTTAAACATTAGATAAATTAAAGCTTTTTCAGTAAATGAACCTAAAATAATTAAAATAAAAAAAGGTACCGTTACTAATGTGACAACTGTTTTCCGTACAACTTTATGTAGGTACTTGTAAATTTTACATTAACGTGTTTTATGCTATGTTTAGTTGCCTGAATTGACCGAATGACCTGCTTCATTTGGTAATTTTTACGATAATTGGCATTCTGCTAACTGTCATTACGATCATTAATTGGTCATTACGATCATTCTCTTCGAGAGTTCAATGAGATTTTAGTGTAGTCTTATCTGAATGCGAAAATTAGGCACAATGACCGACCACTGACATGCATTTAAAATAGCTGAATCGAGGCCCTGATGTTAAACACGAAGCATATTAATAATTGAATGCTATGTACAGGAATAATTGGACTTCAGATTCACCTAATGTATGTTGCCCTAACTGCGCTTATTGTCTTAGTCTGTAGTCTGTCACTGTACTTATTAAAATAAAATAAAAAATAAAATAGAATAATTTTCCAGTATTTTCTGTTTAAAACTAAAAAAGATATATTTACAATTGTATATGAATGATGGGAAACATCGTAATGATTCTAGGAAGGTTGTAAAAAGGTTTCTTGTGTCCTGAGGGCCCGTGGGAAGGTCGGTTGCGAGCGATATTCAATCTCCGGACGATGGACAAGGAATGGATAAATAAGTCAATAAGAATAAGAATAAATTTTATTGTTTCAAAAAGGGTTACAGAGTTGTCTTATAACTATATTACAAATGTAAAGCTATTGCTGACGGAAAATATCATTTAAACTGCGGTCTCCAAACTAAACGAATGTTTGTATCTTGGGAACCTGAGTGCTGTAAGTACTGAATTAACATTTGGTGATTTAACAAGACAAAAATTAGACGACCAAAACAAAAATAAAATGATGACTAACGAAATGAAATAAAGTAAGATAAAAATTAAAAATAAAAAGTGTTGTATGTGAGGGTGTGTGCGTGGGTGTGTGTGTATATAAATTATAAATAGTATATTACTTTGTTATATCTTATTGGTTAAAGTAGTCTATTTCGATTTTCTCGTTGAGCGAAGAACTACGAAATTTTTTGAACTTTTGGTCAATTAGATATTTTAAGTCAGTGACAATAACTAAAATGACAATACAACAAAAATAATCTTCAGAACTGCACATGCTATGTATTTCTTAAATTCAGAAAACTAGTAACATTTATTTGGGGTAGATTGCATAACAGGGTAGATGACTGGGTGTGAAAAGTCAAAATCAATTTAGTCCACCATTTAGATTATCAAAATATACCTAATAGACACGTATTTTTTCTTTTATCAAATCAATCACAAGATACGAAGATAAACCGCTCTGTGACGTCATGGGTTGATACAATTTTTGCTTAGATGTGACGTCAAGCAAAATTTTCATATATTTTTTGTTTACGGAACAAACGAAAAAATACGTGTTAAGAAAAGATAATATTTTTAAATTATCTTTTCGATGATATAAAAATATTAGACACGTGTCTTAGTAGTCGTCCCTATTATATAGTCAATAGTTGGTAAAATCCTGTAGTTAGAAGTGTATAAATAATAATTAAAAAAAAATATATTAGAACACTACTAAGTATACTACATATTTAAGTTTTAAATTGCATTCACAGATACTTTGTTGAAGCTTTAAATTTAACTTACGACAAGTAATAAATACAAAATAAAACTTGGAAACAAGAGAAAACATTACCAATTTCAGTTAGGTACTATCCTTACAATGTTTTCCTTGGTCGTAACGAAAGTGAAGCCATTAAAATAGCAACAAAATAGAATCTCATACATTTGAATGAGGCGATCCGATCGTTACAGGCGAGTGAGTGAGTGAGTGAGTGAATGAGTGAGCGAGGTGTGAGTCCCTTTGTCCTATCTTTAATTGAGATGAAAGTAAAAATACGTTCACTTGTTTGTGTTACATAGTGGTTTTGATTTAAATGTTGATGACTCTTTTATGAGGTAGTTTTGAATAATAAAGGTGTTATGAATAATGCTTAAAATTTATTCTTATCCTTAAGTAAAAGTAACTATGATCCCGTGAATATTGAGATGTTACAATAATAATAATAATAATTCCAGCCAATAAACGTCCCACTGCTGGGCGCAGGCCTCTTCCCATATAGAGAAGGCATGAGCATTGATCACCACGCTTGCTCAATTGCGGATTGGCAATTTCAGATCCCAATTTTGTCCCATCCAGATTTTAAATTTCAAATCCCAGGTTTCCTCACGATGTTTTCCTTCACCGTTAGTCAGAAGTGTCTTAGAATAATTAAGAAAGTACGTATAACTTTGAAAAGTTACATTGGTACTCGCCCGGGTTCGAACCTGCAACCTACTGCATACAAATCCGTTCATGGAACCGCTAGGCCACCACGACATTTTGATGTTACAATATAGGTTCAAATTGTTTAGTTTACTACTATTTTTCGATTTGGCGACTCAACAGATTTTAGTTTTTTAAATTAGCCTGGATTAAGACATTTAGTAACCCTTAGGTACAAGTTAAATATTTATTTCGTTAACTTTTTTAACAACTTTTATTGCTTGTTTTTTTTTATAAAAATGTACCTGCACAACCCATATACTCACTAGTAAACCTATCTAACCAACTAACGGACATACGTTAAACAAGCTGCTTCCCCCATAAACGAAGGCAAGCGTGAAGATACACCAACGGCCGACACTTTATACTTCCGCCAGGAATCGAACCGGATACCCTGCGCAGGGGCGACCGACAGGATCCTTCTTACTACTTTACTAACTTGTACGGATTCGTAAGTAACGTCATCTTGTGATCGGTGTTATACTAATTTCCATTTCAACGCCTTTAGGGGTTAAAAAGGCATAAGTGGTGAAAAAGATTAAGGGGTTTTGCGGTTATAGTGAGTTTATATTTAGCCAGTTGGTAGGTAATCAGTAGATAGAAGGTAACAATAAGTTAAAACCTAAATTAAAATTTAATTGCTTTAGGGCCGATTTCGCAGGTGCTTAAACGCAGTTCAAGTTAGTGTCGGTTCTCGGTACTAACATCTAAACAAAACGCAATTTATCCAAAAACGAGCAAATAGAACTTTGAGAGATAGAAAAAAAAATATAATGATCAACAAAAGGTATTTGGGAATACTTGACATATCAGGTACAGGAAAAAATAACCGTTTTATCAAAACCGTTTTTAAAAAAAATCCACATAGGGGTATGTTATCAATTATCCAGAGATATCAATTAAAAAGCGATTCTCAATTGAATAATAGAAAGAGGGGCACAAAACTAATGTAAAAGGCATAAAATTTTATTTTATCACACATCCCGCTTTCTCAAAATGGCCGCCACTCGTTGAATCAATTGTTTTATGATAGGAAACAGCGAATTTTAATAAGGGCGGTGTGTTTGAGGGAATTGGTGGTGGTTTCCTTTTTAGGCTATGATGTCATATTTAAATCTGGTGTACATACTTCGCAAAGTAATTACACCATTAAAATCATTTGTAGATACCTAGGTCCGTAAGTTCGGACTTATCTCCGTAACTGTTGAATTGATTTTTTGATTGAAGTTGAGTTTGAAGTGTTTTATTTTGATTGTACGTATTGTTTTTTGAGGTAGTTTAAAAATATACCTAAATATTCAAATCTTAGCTCACTTAAATACTTGTTCATGGACGCAAATAACACATAGCGAATGCTTATCACAAAAGAACATACCATAATTAACTCTTAAATTTGAGCGCGTTTTTTATTAAAGCTTACACAACAAAAATTTTAACTACAAACACTGGTCATGGGCATTAAAACGCTTCACAAAACCATTCCTTAATGTACTGTAACATCATCCCAGCATCCAGAATCTCTCATCTCTCCAGACAGACCGACGACACGCATCCATATTCATTAACCCCAAAATCATCAAAAACCGTAACAAATCGATTTTACGAACTTTTACGGTTTACCCCACACTATGTTGGGTCACCTTAATGAAGTTTTGGGGTTAAGGTCACAATAGACCTCGATGAAGAATTGTGCGCTCAGATTGATGAAGACGGATGGGTTGAGTGTAGGGCCGATTACACCGATACATAATGTACATGCAAGATTAGTTGATCGATGTTAGGTTAAAGTTAACTGAGTTCAATGCTTAGACTACTCCATTGCTATCTGAACGCGGTTTAAGCGAAAACGTTTGATTTTAAAAATGTTATCCACTTCACTGAAAACTTAGTTAACCTCGTTAGAGCTTAAAAAAGAAGAAAGCAATTTTTATTGTAACTGGGCGTAGCATCCCCTAAGAATCAACGTTATCATTGAGATTTGCTATTTGGAACTCAGTTATAATGTAATTGGTGAAATCAGCCCTATATAATAATGCGAGATTTTATTCGTGAGATATTGGGATCGGATTGGATCGGAAGTTTTGAAAAATATCGGTGTATTCTAGTTCCGTATATAATTGATTTATTGATGTAATTATTGTGTTTCCAAAAGGGCTTAACATAGTCTGGGATTTTTAATTGTATCTTACGACTTTGTAACTACTGAATAATTCTACCAATCTTAAATAATAATAATAATGTTGGGTACGGCTAGACAAAAGCCTGCATTCGTTTTCTGAATGAATGTCAAAGGACAGAGATACGCGAAAAAGAGAAGTAACTAAATAATTAATACCGACTTGCAAAATGTGAAAATCGTCTCATTGCCGGTGCATAATAAGACGCAAAAGCGTAAACAAACCATAAACAAAAACTCTACAATCATAGACACTACCCAGATGTGTGTAACACGAGACCACACGTGTTTATGGCATACGACCAATTTTTTTTTACTTTTATAACAAAAAAGCATAGATAAGTAACGCATTCGCCATGATTTATGTCAGCGCGGAGAGAAATGGGCGGGAAAATAAAAAATGGTTGATTTTTAATTTTCTCTATGGTTTTATGTGGTTATGGTCATTTATTAAAATGTCAGAAGAAAGTTAATTCGTGTTACAAGTGTTGCTGATTAAATCATAATGTACATGATCTGAACATTTTTTAAGCGCAGGTAATTAATTTTATTTTAATAAATCTGCGAGTACCAATGAAAAGATTGTATTTTACTGTTTTAATACAAAAATAAATGATACATTATTACCTACCTACTTAATATTTAGTTAAGAATAATGCGCATGTTTTGTTGTTAATCTCAATAACAAAAGATCTAAATGTATAATTAACATTTATTTGTCTTAATTAGATACTTAATATGTGCAGTTTAATACACTATTCTTTCATTCAAATAATAATAACCAACTAAAATATCAAGTTCCTAAAATTATCCACTTTGAAGTAACATAACGCCATCTAGCGTTGAGTAGTAAATTGACACGAAGAAAATTTTGAATAAAAGTATGAATTAATTATTGTTTAAAAAACTAAACTGACACACTGCTGATGTTAGTAATACATTATTTTTGTGATTCTTTGATAAAACACATAAAAGAAGTAGAGGCTTGTATTATGCGAGATTATGTTATGTATATATAGCTATTTTATAAACAGTATATCTGTCAATACGCGTATTTTTTTTATTCTAACTAAATAAATTGTTTATTTATTTTATAGAATAATACTGCTCAGTATCTACGTAGCCGATTGGTCCAACTGCACTGCGTGACGTGCTGCGCGTTCGATGCTCGCACCAGACAAACATTTGTGTGAGCTATATGTTTTTTTCGAAGGTAAGTTATTCATTCATTGATTATGGAAAACACCACAGGTCCACCAACACCACTCGAAGGAAATAAAACTATAAAAAAGACCTATTTTTTTACGGATTTTTTCGCGGTTTATTTTAGATTTTTGGTCCTGACGCGACGTTTCGACACCTTTGCAAGTATCATGGTCACGGGCAGACTCACACGGGTGATCTGTAAAAAGTAGTTTATATCAATGTCTAACATTCGCGTAAACGAAACCATTATTAACACTTGTGTCGAACTAATTGTCAGTTAAAACAATATCCAGTAGCTAGGTACCTGCAGTTAAATAGGCTAGTATCTTAGTAATAGGATCAGAGGCCCTTTACCCAGTGGCCCTGTGACCTATTTAGCTCAATTGAATCTATTTCATCACACCAGCTAGTTAATAGACATAGAGATAGAATGTAGAACATGATACTTTGTATTGATGAATGAACTGAAGAACGAATGAGTGAATGAACTGTTGATTGATGAATGGTTAGATATTGCCAAATGTAAATAAATGTGATGTTGCTAATATTTTGTCTGAATTGTTTTCTTGATAATAATTAAAATTAATGACCAATTAGGATCAATTACGCAATAGTATAGGATATTAGGATCTCTATATAATATATAGATCTATAAAAAATCGTTCTATAAAAAAATGGAATGAGTGAATTAATAAAAATCTGTATCCTAAATATTAATGCTAAGTCTAAGTATAGTGTGTGTCCAACCCTTTAATAAAACTCATCTTAAATAAGTAAAATTATTGTGAGAGCATCGAGATAAAAAACCAACATTATTAAACATCGTTTAAAACACATTTATATTTAAGATAACAATCTCCAATCAATTAATTATTGTCAATCATTATAACAAAAAGAATAGGAATCAACCCTACGGTCCCGTATGCCCGCTTTTTATCAAAATTAACTAAAATGAATAAAAATCTCTGCCAGTGGCGCCCTCTATACGGGCGTATTATCTTCAAGACTATTGTTGGTTAGTGCATTATTTAGCACCAAATTATTTGAGGGTTGATTTATTATACAAATGTCTTTCAGATAGGTAGTATTTAATAAACTTATGACAGTTATATTATTTTTTTACGTTTTGTTTTCTTTGTCTACGTAATTTATTTGGAAAACCGTATATTTTTTAATTTACGTGTAATAAAAACTAATAAATATGTGCAATTAAATAATAAATATAAATAAATGCGGACAACATCACATACATTGCTCTGAACCCAAAAGGAAACTGAAGCACTTGTGTTATGGAATTCAGAAACAACGAAGGTATCACAAACACCCAGACCCGGGACAATGTAGAAAAGTTGGTTTCTACATCGACCCGTCCGGGGATCGAACCCGGGACCTCAGAGCTAGCGACACCTTGAAACCGATGCGTACGCCACTCGACCACGGAGGTCGTCAAAAATTATTTTAATATAATACTATTTAAAAGATTATTATATGTTGTAGGGACTAACAGTGTATCTTAGGGATTTTTAATCTTCGACTTTGTTCAGAAAATGCTTCATGCTTGTTACTTTTGTGTAAATCGGGTAATTTTCGTACTTTATTTAGTTCCTATACCAAAAGGTAAATTTCAAGCCATTAATTTTTAAAGAAAATGGTTTAGATGTTATTTTTCATTCAGTTATGATTGACTGCCTCGTTGGCCTAGTGGTTCTAAGCGCGACTGCTACGCTAGAGGTCTTGGGTTCGATTCCCAAGTCGACCAAGGTGTTATTGGGTTTTTCTATGAAATTCTCAGTAGCAGGTCGGAGTTTGTATTTGTGCTCGATTAGTGGCAATATGCTCGCCCCCTATTACATGGGACATTGGTACACCTATGCCTAACCCTTCAGGGATACAGGCGTGATGGTATGTTATGTTATGATTACCACTATTTATCCTTATTAACTTATGAGGGGTAGATACAAATCTTACATTACATTTTCTTCTAATATTAACTGTTGTGCTTTGCAACTGTGCAAGATTAATTATTTTTTAACCTGGATCATTAATCCTAATCGACAGATGCATTGAAACCTTTTTTAAGCTGTTTGTTGCATGCTGCCGTGCTGCGGTATCTAAAAGCTGTTTTGTAACTTTATTGTTATAAACTGATTTTTATCGGTTGTAAAATACGACTTACATTCAGATAGAAATAAAACCAAATAAAAAAAAACAAGAGCAAGTTGTTTGAAAACAATAAAATTTAAGTTACTTTTCTTACTTTACTGGCTAGTAGTTACGCGTTCTATTTAAAGTTCATTGTATAAAATGCCACCCCTATCCTTGAGACAAAAAGGATGCTGGCTTTCAGACTACTTATAAACTTGAGTTGTCTGAATTATGGCTCCTACACACAGTGCCGGCGGCAGTGCCGCCGGGCGGGCCGCCGGCCAAGCCGCCGTGCGCCCGGCGGCATTCAAAGCCGCCGGCTTTGCCGCACAATGGAGCCGCCGGCATGGCCGCCGGGCTGTGCCGGCGTCATTTTATTTGACATTGTCACCACTACTGCGGTTTGTTTGTGTGACGTCTGTGTAAATATGAATGATGCTTCGCGGCTTGTGCCGGCGGCTCGTACTGCCGGCGGCATAGCAGCTCGGCATAAACCCGGCGGCATTGCCGCCGGCACAGTGTGTAGGAGCCATTACACGCATATGACGCTTAGTATACGTATTAAATAAAAAACTACAAAATAAATAATATAAGAGGTAGTATTATTCATTATTTGTACGACGACGTACAGGAAAAATGATTTTTCAAATCAGTCATAAATGACAAAGTTATTAGGTAAGAAACATTAATAAAAAGACAATGGAATTGAGAACCTACCCCTTTTTTAAGTTGGTTGACAAGAAGATTGCGTTAACGCGGCAATTTTGACTAACTGCTGATAACAGCATTAGATCAACATGGGCTAAATAATAATTATAATTACCTATGCAATCTAGCAATTATCAGTGAAATCTAAATATGAGAAACTCTATAAAAACTACAGTTATTCCTATTAAAACTATACGTAATTTCCTTTTGATTGGCATTTCGTGTCTCACAGTAATAGAACAAATTGCTAGAAATAAATATAATGTACTGCATCCATTTTATATTGTACATGTTTCACAACACATTTATACGCGTAACGCATTCTCTAAATGCATTTGTAACGGGGCGTTACTTTCTTTTAAGTTAGCCCTTTACTGTAATAATGGTAGCAATTTGAAAGAACCGTTACCTAAATTGATTTATCAAAATTAAAATTATTTATACGTTTGAGGAAGCAATAACAAGATTAGTTATTAGAGTAGGTTATTTGTTAAAATCCTAACTTCCAATCCCATTGAATTCCATAAGTAGGGATACACGACAAAAATCCTAATCCTACAGTTTATTTTAAATGGTAATTAATCCTTAATTAATATAAAATGATGCGCCGACGCCAATTAATTTGGGAAAAGGGCAGGAAGAAGGAGAAGAATTAATCCTTAATTTAAACTTGCAGATTACAAATAATACAAGTAATGCGTATAGCATTGTGTCTTAATATCAAGATGTCCGAAAAAATATTCAAAAGTAGGATTACCTACTACTTACATAAACATAACATAACATACCGTCACGCCTGTATCCCTGAAGAGTAAGGCAGAGGTGTACCAATGTACACCCACAGTTCGCCGGTATGTTTAGGTCCCAAGTAATAGGGGGCGAGCCTATTGCCACTAACCGGGCACAAATCCAAACTCCGACCTGCGACTGAGAATTTCATAGAAAAACCCAATAACACCTTGGTCAACTTGGGAATGGAACCCAAGACCTCTAGCGTAGCAGTCTCGCTTAGAACCACTAGGCCAACGAGGCACTGCACTACTTACATACAAATTATAAAAGTTTTCTACGCTACGTTACATCTGAGTGTTTTAGGATAGAGTATTACACTTAAATTATAATTATGTAACAATGCAGGCAAAGACTCGGGAGATGTCAAGCTATATAAAGACATACATAATTAGAAACTTTAGTAAAAACCTTTTGAATAGTACTTAGATACCTACTGAAATAAATATTTTTGAAAAATAGTAACCTAATCCGAAAGTAGTGAATATTATTATGTTATTTACATTGCTTTTCGCTTTTCCTATATGGAATGGTTCACGCATGCGCGGTAGCAAGTATGCGTCTGACCTTTTGAAGGATCACCCTGCATAGCTACTGCATATTAATTTATTAAGTGTTTAAATAAACAGAAGTTTTAAGATTTTGTATTACTCAGTTATTTGTTAAAAGGAATAAATTCTTAGACAATGATTAAGGATTCGATGATCAGTAGCTAACATCAGTTATAATTGAAATTTTCATTTATTTTTTTGATGCCTTATTTTAGTTCTTAGTTTTATTTAGTTTATAATTTTTCTTATTTATTAGGTAGGCTTAGTTTTTATATTATTGTAAATATTTTAAGTTATAATTAATAATTGTAAACCCCAATAAAGTTTTTTTTGGTCAATTACATAATTTTAAATGAGGTTTTGAAAGAGCACCTACAAATTAAGCTCAGCTTGCTTTCATTGTCTCTACTAGGTATCTGACCTGTTAACTTCAAGAAAACCATGGAATGTAAAGGAGATACTTTTTAGTATTTACTAATTGGATAAATAGATTTTTTAAATTCTTGCTTAAAAAAATGACATGTTTTTTTTTTAATTTTGGTTTAAAGTGCATTATCAGAAAGCTAACCCATATGGTTCAATATCCGAAAGACCTTAAAACGTTAATTATTAGAACCACAACAGCGATTAAGGTAATTTCTGTAAAGATAATGTCATTACGTAAAACAATGGGGTGCGACAGATGCGCCCCCATGCCGATACGATCTGCGATGCGTATGCGCACGCGTGCTGTCACCGCGTTAAGGGGAAGCCTGCTGAATTATATACATGTAAATTTTAGATAATTGAATGAAAAAATAATGAAATAGTTGGTTTGCCGTGTAAAATATGTTAGATTACTAAAAAAAGACGAAGGTATTTGTTGCTGAAATATGAAGGAAACTTTAGTATTGAAAATGGAAAAACTTACATAGTCGGTTCAGCCGTTTATAATATGTTAGACTCTGAATAAGAAGAATGTAATTTTTCCTGAAAAATATACGCGAAAATTTGGTGCCTATTTTATGCAATTCTTGCTAGTTCTTCTCTATTGCGTGTTATTATTTTCAGTGATGGGTGCCAAAATGGTCTTAGACCTACTTAAGACAGCCAAAATGTTCTTTTATTTTTTACGCATAGACTATTTTTAACTGAAGTAGGCAAATTATTTTGGAAAAATACATAATTAAATCGTTTTTCTTCAACTAGATTTACCACAGTGGCTCCTGCCATTTTAGAAATACTGAAAGACTTCCTGTAATATAAACCTTCCCCTTAACATAAAGTAGCACGCGCTCAACTCCTGCGCATATTTGTGGCGCCCCGCCGAGGTGTCATATAATAATAGCGTCTCAATTTATGCGGAAACATACTCGCTAACTGTTACGATCGAAACGATATGACACGAATGTTACTATAGTTTAATAATATTATAAATCATGAGTAAAGAGGAACAGATTTATAGATAGGATTAGACAAGGGTGCAAAATAAATAGTATGTTATCTTGCTAACATGCAAAACCGATGTGACGTTACTTATTTTATGTTTGTTAGTAATAATTTACAAATTGTTTTCTTAGACTTCTACCTATACTATAGACCGCTAGTATCGCTAGTTTTCCTTCGTCCTAAGCGAGAGCACTTTTTGTCTGTATCTAGTGCATTCGTTTACTGATTTAAAGTTATTTTTCGCGCAACGACAGACTTATATGCGAAAATATCGATGGTTTCGACATTGTTAGGATAATATTAGGGTTTTAGATAGTTTTATTAAAACGGCGCGCTCCGTCTTGATACAAAATTTACGATAAAACTAGTTCATACTAGTGCTCACGGTTCATACACTGATAGACTCACTCTTTAGTTTCTTATCTATACTCTAAGCTGCTACCTCTTTTTAACTATTTTAACCCCTCAATATATATGGAAATAAAGTAGCCTACATGGGCATTACACAAATAGGCAACTGCCTATTGTTATACAAGACCCAAAACTAGTTAATACAGGCGTTTAGCAGAATCCTGTGCAGTTAAGTTCCCATAAGTACATATCTCCAAGTAATTATGACGAAACTAGATCCTAGTCCTACTGGATTTACTTGAATACCGTATTTTACGAGTATCGACTGCCTATCTGACCTCCACAGCCAATTAACTTAAAACAGTATCCCTTAGCAACGGTACACTACTTATCAGAATTAATATAAAATACAAATATCCAGCGTAAACCCGTCACATATAATGTCCTCTATAATATCGCACAGCGCTGGGTCTCGATTCAGCTATTTTAAATGCATGTCAGTGGTCGGTCAGTGTTCTAGTCATTGGCCTAATTTTCGGATTCAGATAAGCCTACAATAAAATCTCATTGAACTCCCGAAGAGAATGATCGTAATGACCAATTAATGATAGTAATGACAATAAGCAGAATGCCAATTATCGTAAAAATTACCAAATGAAGCAGTTCATTCGGTCAATTTAAGCAACTCTTAAATAGCTGAATCGGGGCCCTGGTCTAATAAATTGGCCGCCATTGTATGCAGATGCGCGCGCGCATAGTAATTTACTTGTCGCATTTACTTGCATAGCAAATGCTAATTTAACATACTCAATTTATTTTGTTGATGTATGTTGTTTTGAATGATTGTCAACTATATAATGGAATTTATGTTAATAAGTAGCTAAAAACATGGTTAGGGTTAAGACATGTTTTTTTTTTTTATTTTACAATATAGGTAATTACACTAATTACAGAAAGAAGAAAAGATAGATGGAACAGAATATTTATAAGTTTAAAGTTTACTGAATCAATTTGTTTCTGTAACTAAGTGTCAAAAACGTTAAATCGTTTCTTTTATATATATCTATTAGTATAAATAATCAAAGTAAGCTGTAAACCAAAACTTTTTTTCTAGTTCCGTTTCTTATACCTACATTGTTCTTAAATGTTCATACCACGTTCATACACTACCTAAGAAAATAAAATTAATTTCTTCAGTAATAATAATTTCACAGTTAAAACGGGAGGGTCAAACAAATGGTCATAATGTGTGTATCAACCCTCACCTGCGCACGCGCAATGTCATGGAAATTAAGAAGTGTGTCGTTTTAATTAGCAGTACGTAATTATATTAAGAACTTGTAGATATTTTAGGGAAGATACCTAACGTATTTTTAGGGGCATTCGAAAAAAAATTGAGTGAATACAAGAAAAAATGTTTAACGTCTCTTACTAAGACATATTTACTTATAAATATTTACATCTAATGCTTAAACAATTAGAATCACGAATTTACATTCTGAGCCCATCCATCCCCCGAGCCTTTTCCCAACTATGTTGGAGTCGGCTACCAGTCTTACCGGATTCAGCTGAAAACCGTATTTTACATGGAGCGACTGCCTATCTGACCTCCACAACCCATTTTACTGACAGCCGGGACCTACTGTTTAACGTGCTTTCCGAAACACGGAGGGGTCTCGGTATGTTATAAATGGTCACCCATCCACGGACCACCCGCGGCGAGCGCGGCTTAACTTGTATTATCGGTCAAACCGTACGGCTTACACTCAGCCACGAGCCCCTCTAATTAACTAAATAAATTTACAATAAAAATTAACATTCTGAGCATCGTCATATTTTTTACTAAACATTTAGAGCCAACTCTACTAACTACATATAGTATTAACTAGACGTTCTATTATTTCAACACTTTTACACGGCAATTTTTTAACCACTTTCTTCAAGACTCTTAGTATCTCATTACCTATTATCGGATATTTCAAATATATTGGAATCGACGAAGCAAGTCTTTAATTACTCAGTATCGCAGTATTGTCGTCTCTTTACTTTCAAATATGTATCTTATTTTTGTCACGAATGTTAAAGGAATAGGCAGTGAGGTAGGCACTACATTTTTTTTTTATATCCGGACTTAATGTTTTATGAAGCCATTTACACAAGGTAAGTAAGTTCTAACTTTTGCATCAAAAAACTTTAATAAGTCATGTTAAGATATTACTGACTCATTCGGCCTAACACCGCCTCAAAGCTGTCAACATAAAGATTAATATTATGTAGAGAACTATTGATGTTAGGCATTACCTACTTCTACCTAATAAACAGTGTTGATAAAAATATATATAAATAAAAAGTGCATTAATAATATCTTTAAACCCTGTTTTTATCTGCATTTAAACTAGCCTGCATACCAATTCTGGCGACAAACAATCTCAACCAGAAACATCGAAAAAACATTTTTAAGTTACTTTTCTTTACTTCCTATAAAACTAGGTCAACTATCCAGCCTTGTCATTCTCCTTATTTACTGTTACTCACGATGAAGTACAAAAATTACCACCGCTTTCAATCTCGGAAGCACTCTTACTTTTTAACTCTCGTCAAGGATGGCTGGGTTTCAAGCAAAACAGGGATTACCGGATAATTTAATCCGATACACTTTCTTTGGAAACGGGATTATAAAATAAGTAAGTAAGTACCTTCTTAAAAAAGGTTTGTCTAAGGTCGACCTTGTAAAAGATGAAGGTTTACGCGCGGAGTTCGGACTTATGGGGATAAACATACATACACATCTATAATATTGTACATTTGTTTGCAAGCTCGTATAGATTATATTAAGTGAATAGAATGTAGTTCCAATAATATTACATGCATACGTGTTGAATTATGAAGCTTAATTTTTGATGTCGCTTAGCTAATAAGCTTGCTTTAAATTGATATCCTGTAGGTATACCTATTCAAGGTAAGGAGTTTGTTAACCTGAATGACCTTTTTGCTAAATTCCATCATTTTTTTTTTTGTTGTGCAAATTTTAATAATAATATTGTATGGTTTCTAATGGTTTTAGAGGGATGAAATGTAGTTCATATGGTCAAAATTAGCTATGGAATGCATTTTTTTATATTTTGTAAGATTTCAAACTAACTATAAAAGCTTCATATTATTATCAATATAAAGACAATAGCCTGAAGGCACTTGACATGCCTTGACATTCCTGTTAGGGTATTTTTTTTTTTTTTTGTGACTACATATGTATTGTTTGTAAAATTGTTTTACCTTTTATTATTATTACTTTTTTATTTTTATTTTTTACTTTTTAAATTTTCATATTTTGTACTTTGTTTTTTATGTGAATGCGTCAACAGCGTAGTTTTTATTATTCACTATTTAACAGATTGGTTCTTTGACTTTTTCGGTGGTCAGAGTGATCAGTGATCATTCTATTACAGATTAAATTATTTTAAATTTTCTTTTTTATAACTTAGTTTGTACTGCGTTTTTGACGCATATATTTATATTTAACCAATAATGTACAAATAATTGTAACAATTTATTTTTTAAAAGAGTAACCTATGGAGTTTCTTGCCGGCTCTTCTCCATAGGAAGGACACTTTGGAACCGAGCAACTAGAGTCAGTAGATTTAACGTAACGTTTCTTGAGCGCCTTTTTTATTTGGTTTATAAGAAATAAAAACATTTTGATTTTGATTTTGATTTTAGCTTTTATTACCTACAGAAAAATAGAAGGAACCTGCAAAATAACGTCTGTGTGGTCCACAGAGCGATCAATGCCAATACCCAAAATTACATAGAATTTTACAAAAGTATCCATTAAGCATCACATGTCACAAATAAACATTTAATTTAAACATTGGATGTGGCGCGTGCTGCTCATAATTAATTCAGTAAAACGCCACCAGGTGGCGTGGCAGATGGTTTGTAGATCATTTACATTTCTAATGCATATGGTTGTGATCAATGATAAGGTTCTGTGGTGATGTTTTGGTCAGGTATGATAAAATAGGACAAGCACTTGTGTTAGTAACTTGTGTTAGTAAGACGTAGTATGGTCTTAATGTATGGCTTCTTCTTTCGTGTCGATGGCTTTGTTTTTGGATTTGGCCCAAAAAATAGCCAGATAAATTGATTTTTTATTAGCCTCTTTTAAGACATCTGCTAACTATTATGTTCTGGCTATCTTATTAGTGGCTGAGATGCTACTAGATAATTATTGAATTTAAACTGAATACATACTTCGATTTCAATAGTTGGAACGAGGCGTGAATTGATGTCTTTTGGCCTCGTTAGTTTGTTTCATTTCTAAAATCCTTTTATTCATGTGTCAGTGATATTAATTAGAAGCCCTTTTTCATACAATTACTCTAAAATATGTTTCTGCTTTCTTGGTCGATGGCGTTACAGTGCCCCATATTTGGGCAAAGACTTACCCCTGGTCTCTCAAGAAATATGTAAAAAAATATATAAAAAAAAACCCAAATTCTTCGCCACCACCAACCATTAATGTGAAATAAGCACGAAATAAGTGTTCTTTAGATAAATTTAAATTTTTAAGTGCTTTAAATTCTTACATTCATACAGGGGGTAGCTACCCCCAAAGAATCAGTACTCGTAATTAACAACTCTAAAATTATATAATTGAGATGAGTATAATTATAATGACAAGCTCCGTTGATCAGGGCTGGGCAGGGTTACAAATTGGGGTGAAATATGATTGTCTTACTGATAACTAAGACTTAAAATAATTTAAAATAACGTTGGTTTAATGTCCGTTATGTTTGAATTTTGGTTTAAGTGAAATGTGTATGGAATCTTTAGCAGGTGGTGCAAAATCCAGTACGAAGAAGATATATGGCTACTTATTGCAAGATTGGTACCTAGTACTACAGTATCATTTTTATATTGTAACATATAAATATACTAGTTAATGTTTTTTAGTGACCTACAGAGAACGGAACCTACGGGGACTGGATGCGGAGGGCGGAGGACCGGGTGTTGTGGCGCAAATTGGGAGAGGCCTATGTCCAGCAGTGGACTATGATTGGCTGAATGATGAATGATGACAGAGAACGATTCTAACAACATATGTTCTTGTACAAGTATCATAAGATTTTAGATACAAGCTTTGGCTTAGTTTGGGGACCACTGTTCTCTACTATGTAAAAATTTAAATAATTACCTGTAAATTGTGCTAGTCCTAAGACATAATGTAATGACGAACAATAACTTTTATTTTATTATTTTTTCAACAGACTTTTTTTTATTGCTTATGTATTGATAAGAGAAAAGCTATTTAAATCTATCACAAAATCTTAAATAATTTGCTGCAGTCATTAAATTATATTTAAATTATATATTTTCTTGATTGGCTAATTGTTGAACACCACAATTCTTTTTACTTTACTTAAGATTAATATGTATTTAATAATAATCAAGAATTTGTCAAGTCTGAATAAACGTATGTACATTTTAGCCTATTTCCTTTATACGTAACAAAGTAACCGTTTCATATAATAAACCCCTTTTTAAGTGGACGTTTGTAAGGCTATAAATAACCATTAACGATGACTTCAAGCCTTACATCTTGCAGGGTAAGCCACACTCCAGGTGTACCTTAAATTGGAAAAAAGCCAATTTGTGAACCCTATGTCTTGAGGGCGTAATGAAGATGGTTCGCTTGATACAGAGTTATAAATGTGAGGAACAGGACTTTAAATATCTAAATTAAAAATTGTTTTTTTTTTTTGGTATTTTCGAACAGGTCGTAACTTGTAGTTAAGTAATACATAATTTTTTATAGTTTTTTTATCTACTTATGTATCAACACGATCGGAAAATACATAATCTAACCGTGAAAAAAGAAGTAGATGCTGGTGTCTTGGAAAAAAAAGATAGGAAGACATACAGTCGAACATAGAACTTCCTGCTTACTGGAAGTCGGTAAAGAATACACTACCTTGTATTAAACAGCAAATAAAATAGAACGTACTATTTACTTTACACTGTACATGCGTAAAGAAATAAAAAAATAGTACGTTCAAAGGTGAACTTTATATCTTGTGTAACCCTTTATAACTCTGTGACCAGATGCGCAAGCGCCGGTATGGGTCACACCCGGTGCGGAGGTGCGAGGGTTGTCTTACATCTTATACCCGTCATTACAGGGTTACTTATTAACCATGGAAATAATTATTGATATTAACTTTAGGTTTTTTAGGTTAGAATAAAGCGGTTCATGTGATTTATTGTTAGTTACGTGATTAACTATGGTTTAATAACTTGTTTCGCTAATATTTTTCTTGGAACCAGTTTTCGTATTTACACAATTTGTAGTAGGAATTTTATTTAGCAAATAATTATAAAAAAAACACCCAACTTTGACAACAAAAGCAAATCTATTTACAACCACAATAAAATCTTTTCAATATAGTTTCCAGTAGTTACAGCATACCTAATTATATGTTATCCGAATTTCGGAGATCTACATTGTTCCAAAAATAACTGAATTACACTGTTACTTATATGATCTAACTAATTACCTAATAACCTATTCTGAATCACATGTGATGTTTATTAATTTCTCCATTCATATTGAATAACTTATCCTTTTTCTATCCTTTAACCAGACGTTTAAACCAAGTAAAGTTCAGTTAGTCCAGGTGCGGTTACCGAGGGTGGCTCCGACACATCTTGACCATTACAAGGCTGTTTAGTAACCTTTGTAAGTTAGTAAGGATTTTTTAATTAGATTACTATCATGGTAGTTTGTAGTAGTTTTGTTAATTCGTTTCGGCATTCAGAAGAATGTCCGCAATGCCTTCCTAAAATACAATAATAATGCCTAAAGTCTAATATGTATAAATAAACTAAGTATGGGTTAAACTTAAAATATTTACAATAATATGAAAACTAAGCCTACACCAGAAATAAAAAAAAAATAAACTAAATAAAACTAAAATAAGGCATCAAAAAATTCATCCACATCGCTGTCGACTGAGAGTGTGCCCAAAAGGCTGGCAGCATTGCCACGTTGTATAGCAATGCTTATTCGCTGACCTAGGTAGAAGCCAGGATTTGGGTCAAGCGAAGTGTCAACCAGGCGTATGGGCACCCTGAGATGGGATTATTTCGGTAGATCATGAAAGAAATGATGATAGTAATTAACAAAAATGTAAGCTATGGAAATCGTCAAAAGGGTTATAATTGAACTTAAACAGAATTGAAATAAAAATACTTTTTACGGATTTTATCGCGCTTTATATTTAACTGCCTCGTTGGCCTATTGGTTCTACTAAGCGCGACTGCTACGCTAGAGTTCTTGGGTTCGATTCCTAAGTCGACCAAGGTGTTATTGGGTTTTTCTATGAAATTCTCAGTAGCAGGTCGGAGTTTGGATTTGTGCCCGGTTAGTGGCAATAGGCTTGCCCCCTATTACATGGGACCTAAACATACCGGCGAACTGTGGGTGTACATTGGTACACCTCTGCCTATCCCTTCGGGGAAACAGGCGTGATGGTATGTTATGTTATGTTATGTTATTTAGATTTTAAGTCCCGACGTTTCGACACCTTTGCAGGCATCATGGTCACGGGCAGACTTAAACAGAATTTGTATTAATTACATACGAAAAACAAAGTCATTCAAAAATATAACTTAGCATTATATTTCATGTACAGTGTACACACTACAATATTATTTCCTTACTCACCAAAGGTCAAAGTTAAACTTACTGATAATATTCACCCTTACCTTACTGCACGGTATCCAGCGCCTGCGCAGCCTACCTAGGTACACCCCCATACCTGAAGCGTTAAATTTATTCAACGCTTACAAGGGGAGGTTGTTGGTTTACTTGTCTTAGTAATTGTGGCGGTTATGGTATACCACGAAATGTGGTTATAGATAATCGTTGTTAACTTGAAATAACAATGGAAAGAAATTACAACAATTTTAACAGTCCTTATCCAGAAAACGACCGAAATGTGTAATTACTCTAGAATTAATGTTAGTTTTAATACAATGCAAATATTATATTGGCATTGTATTAAACGTTTTATAATGTTACTCATATAAGGTGCTATAAAAATATCTGCCACGGCTTTAATGGGAGGTAGTATTATGTTTATAGATTACAATAGTGAAGAACTTTCGTACCCCGGAACAGTAAATTAAATTTGAGAGACTAAAATAGTTAAATTAACATTGACTCTATTCTGCGTAACGTGATTCACAAATTACGCGCAATGTGACGCTTCGTCAATGAAAACAACTGCTATCTCTTTCCATCTTTTTTGTGAATGAAAACTGTAATCAGCTGACTAGTTCGTCACTACATAATCTACTAGGTACGCAATAATACGCAGGCATACAAGTGTTTTAAAAGTGCAACTACACTGGGGATGGTTTTATATTAATGAATCAATTTAAATTTATACGTTATTTTTTTTGTATGAAAAAAAAAATGATTAATAATCAATAATTTATCTTTACTATTGTAATCTATAAACACAATACTACCTCCCATTAAAGCCGTGGCAGATGTTTTTATAGCACCTTATATATTATATTATATTGATTTAGATTTCTTAATGTAATAACCAACATGCTTATTATCTGTGGAGGCTTGTTATTAGCGATATGATAATCTGATGTGTAATTTTTAAGTGTACCATTAGTCTGTAAGCCTTATAAAAAAAAAAAAAATAAGAAACTTGCTGTGTTCCACGTCTTATGTAACTTGATAAACTGTTTTCATTTCTGAAGAATATGAGTAACATTATAAATCGTTTTAGAAATCATTAATAATTAGTATTGTTGAGTTTTACACATGACATCAAAGAGCGAAGCGATCACAAGCGGTGCACACTTAAAATTTGGCTAGTCTCAATAAAGACAATTTAAACTGCATAATATTGCCTAACAATAAATATCGCATGATCACTGCACTATTATTCAACATTTTGTTCCAATCTCTCCGGGGGTTACCTAATAAGACTCTTCTATAAATGCGTACATAAGTGCCCTCCCGTGGCGGGCATACGAACTAAGGTCGTCGGCCGAACGAGTGGCGACATCTGTTGCCGAATAGTGGTACTAGAAAAATAATTGATTTTTAAATGACACGAAAAATATGGTTTCTATGTGGATGCGCATTGCGCAGGAATAAATGGTTAGTAGGCATTAAACTTTTGGCCGTGTCTTAAGTCAATAACAATTTATAATGTATTGTACTAAGGTACAAGGTACCAAGTAAAGATTGTGATCTTGCGATAGTTAAAATAGCAATCACGGTATTTATGAGAAGTTTAAACTAAGATTGAACTAAAACCTACGATAACCTCAGGTGAAGAGTAAAATCTTAGTAAGTATTATATTAGTCTACCTTTCTACCTACCTAAATGATCTTGATGAAAATCTGTAGGCATCGATTTGACACATTAAATCGTAATCATAAATACAAGGTAAGTAATGAGTGAGAAACGCTGGTTCGAAAATACTTCCAAAGTTTACGGTAGGTCAGTAAAAGTCAACACTTCTTGTTTCTGACTCCATGTTGCCCTCTTAAAGACGCCTGAAAGTAAATAAATATCAACAAACAACACCTCTATTAAATAGCTATCAAAATAAATACAACATATATCTTGAATACAATAACAAATAATATTAAACTTCAATAGAGCGAATGCAGATGCAAGCAAGCTGCTCAGACAATAGCCAATCAGGGCCCGCGCCCCGCGCATGCGCCATCACTCATTCACGCATTCCTAATTCGAATTTTCATATCAAATTCGTGACGCCAGATGTTTTTAATTTTGCCGGACAGTCTTATTTTTTTTGACTTTTATGTATTTGCCTTTGATTATATAATGTCTAGATGGAGCGTCGCCCTACAATCATAAAAAAAAACGAGGCAACAATTTCAAGTGTGTGTTACCAGCTATTACAAATTCTCCCATAAATCACATTAAATAAAGACTAATTTATAATAATAAAAAATATTTTAGTTTTATGTATACTTATGTGGTATTATTCAGTTTAGGTGTATTTTTATTAAGTAGTTACTTTTTTTAATAAATAAAAATAAAAACTAGATTTGTGTGTTTGAATGGAGTATTAAATCAACTAAGTTAATACAATATTTTGAGCAGTTAGGATTTTGAAATTTGAAATGAAAGATCACATCTCGTTAATTAGGAATGAGTTTTAATTACAGGCGATCGTTCGAAGTACATCAACGAAATTTTATAAACGTAACGATAAACCAAAAAATTTACCCTAAAAAATGGGAGAATAAGAAACAGAAACTGGCAACCCTGATAAAATATGGCGCAATTTGGTAATCATAAAAAAAACTAAAATAAATATGAAGTTTCTTGGTGTCTTGTCTACGTGATAGGTGATGTGTTTGGTATTTTTTAGCCTTCCTTTATAATTCCGGCACACTTTAAAAGCACATACTGTCATCTTATCGCTGTTATGTGGTTATTCCTTAGAGCGCGTAAAACGTAGTGACACGAAAACGGCACGATCTGTACTGGTTGGCGGGAATTGCGGGAAAGTACTTAACAACCAAATTTGGTTGTAATTTTTTGACGGGTCTGCGCGCACTTGACAGTCCATCTAGACATTATATAATCAAAGGTATTTGCTAAAAGTTAAATTTTAAAAATTAAATTTAGCTTGTTTTTGCTCTGATACCCGACGTCTTTAGTCTCCAACGTGCGAGTTTTAATCCAGGGCTTAGATATTTTTTGTGAAACTATGCACAAAAAAAACAACAACATTAAGGTCTGAGGTCTGATAATGAAAAGATAGAATGCTGATCACATTAAATATTAGATTTTTTAACTAGCTGTTGCCCGCGACTTCGTCCGCTTCAATTTCTGCCCTTGTGATTTATTAATTGTTACGTCAAAAGACGGGAAATTGAATTCTTAAAAAATTAAAAGGTTAACCATTGGGATGCGAGGTATAAGCACTGTTTGACCAACTGCTGGACTAGTCAAAACTATTGCAACGATCACATAATTTCGAAAAAAAAGAGATTTCTAAGTAAAATTTTTGGGGCACCTATTTTTAACTTGAGGCAATGTGGGGAAGGCCACTCGGGTATAAATAATTAAGAAACTCCTGTGGGTAATGTACCGCATCTTCTTGATCCATTACATTTTCAATTTGATAGATGTGTAGGTAACTGTATCTCCTGAAGGTTTAGTTAAAATTAGGTCGTTAATTTCGACAACGCTACTGTTTCTCGCAGCCAATATTACCCTTTGACACATGCATTGATAAATAATCTTTATTTTCTATTTCGACGATATCCGGGAAAACGATATTAAATGTTATGTTTATAAAACTCTTTGGTAAATAATGGACAATAATGCCCATTATTTGTTGTGTTTTGAATAGTCCATTTATCGAGGAAGGCTTTAGGTTTAAGGCTGTATAACATTGCGCTGCGACGAATAGGAGCAAAGCGTCAGTGAAAAAAGTTGCAAAAACGAGGAAAATTATTCATATTTAAATGGTTCCGTTGCGTGCGCTGCGTTATTTTTTTCTTGGGTAAGGTGAGTTGCATTATCCTGACATTTCATTGTCTGTGTTCTAAATATACTTGAAAAACTGATCAATAAATGTTGCGATACAATAGTTAACTCAGAAATAACGGCGTTTCACATTAAAAACACACTAAGCACATTTTAACAGTGTTTATTTAACTTTATCAAGCAATATAATGTATTTCTTAAAATCCGCAAACCATGGTGACCCTACAGTAAGCAAGCATTAAAGGTTTCTTGTTTGCGTTTGCATAAAAACATTTTGCATACACGTGTAAATTGACAATTAACAGAGATTGTTTAAAATATAGGGGCACGTGCCAGTTTCGTAAATAAACAGACAATTGATTTCAATGAACTCGTCATAACAACGTTATTTAAAGGGTTTTTGTTGATACAATAAGTAAATAATTGTTTAGTTTTTTTAGGTTGAGGGTTACCTACTAAACTCTTTTTTGTGAAGATGAAAATAGTAGAACTATATTATATATATTTATTGTTGAATTTACATAATGACACTTTAAAAAAGGGTCTGCAATAATTTAAATTGTCTGGATGACCTATTTCTCAAAAAAAATCTTATTCAACTAGATGCTATGTTGGGCTACAATGAGAGTAGGTTATCATATCTATTATGTAACACATACTGCCTTTTGTTATAACGATTTATCAATCAATAAATCTTATAATTAGGATTTTTTTTTTGTTGAGTTGTGTTCGTATCCAGAATGGTCGAATAGATAGTAATAGCATCTAGTCGATACTTACATATAAATATGTCTCTCGGATCTTAACCTATAATACAAGCTGTTGTCAAAATCATAAATTTTGCTCAGTGCTGCCAAGAGGCCATTACACGCAACTCCCCTCCAGCAAAAAAAAATCTAGCAAAAGACAGGGTTACCCAGCCTAAAATTCTCTCTATTGTCATCTTCGTAAGCAGCTTTTTTTATGTTTTTCTTCTAAATTTTGCATGTCAAGAAACGTTTAATACAGTTAATGAAAAACAAGTTTCTTTTAAAGATTCGACGGCTCGTGTTCACAGTACCTATTGTCATAATCATTAAGGTTAATAAAAAGGTGACAATGGTCAAACAGACTCTTAAAAAACTAGTTTTTGTCACGTGATTGTCAATTGTTGCGAAAGAAATGACTTTTTATAAATAAACAACGTCATTAGATAGTCGTTTGTTATATTATCCAGATTTGCAAGATTTGATGACCCAGAAAAGTGGAAAAGGTTATGGGGTAAGAAAAGATAATGAACTTAATTTGTGTGTTAACACAAGGGGGTTAAAAGCCATTGTAGTAAAGTATAAAGCCAATATAGGTACTTATAAGTATGTCAGTCGCACCCTTTTGCTACCATTCTGAATTTAAACTGATTATACATTGTGTAAAATAAAAAAAAATAAAGAACAAGAGAGAAGAGTGCATGTACTATACACTCTCCTCTCTCTTTCTTTCTTTCTCTTTCTGCTGCTAATATAAAAACGTTAATCTTATTATAATAATAATTGGTCCTTAACCCGCAATAGAACCAAACATAGGATATAGTCCAGGAATGAAACGCCTGACATGTTTCTTAGAAGACATTCTTTAACGTCTTTTTGGCTAAGACTTTTGTGTAAGGCGCTGAAGACTTACGTATGTACAGTCACAAACGAATATAATATGTATGCACTCTACAATTTTTCATTGATTTTCTCTTCAATTCTAGATTGGTATTGTAAAACGTGTGGTAAAACGTGTTTTACAATACCAATCTAGAATTATTAATATTAAAAACAGTTCCTTAATCATGTACCTGTATATTTATCTTTTTAAGTTTCAACACAAAAATTTTATGATGCACTGTTGCTATGTGTACACATATTTTTGCTCGTGACTGTTCACTGTACTGTCTTTGAATCTTATCCGGAAATTTGTATGCCGTGTATTTTTACTGCCAGTAGGGGAGGTAGGGGAGGGATGGGCAGTTGGGAGACATGGGCACCCCCCTTTTATTCTGATTTGATCATAGTTTTTTTTTTTTTTTTTGGTTTGGTAGTTTACTTTACCGACTGGCAACACTGTTCATCCATAGACTATCTGTCATTTCTGTAAGTTGTCAAACACAAACACGTTTGAAGGTTATGCGCTCGTAAAAGTAAATATTTTGTTGCGGTTTCGGATCGTTATAAAGAGAAAACTAATGAAAGGTATGTGTATTTTCTATTATTAATCTATTGTACATTCACTAATCTATAAATTAAACTGAAATCCAAGCCTAAATACGTAGATTCAAAAAAATACGGGTAACCTATGTCGAAAATGTATACAGAGGGAGTAATGGGCATCTTGACGTGCGGGTGGTTTGGGCATGCCCAACGCTCCCTCCTATTATGTTCAGTATAGGAGGATTTTAACTATTGGTTTATTGTTAATTACAGAAAGATGCCGTTTAAATTCTTCCACCAGAACTAACATCGAATAGAGCAAAGAAAAAGCAAATGAGCAGCAGTGATAGTGATGTAGAAAATGTTGTACTCGATGAAAGTTCCGGAGAATCTTTTATTAATGAAACGGCAGAAGAAGAGTTTGATGAAGATGATTTGATAATCGTTGACAGAAAATTTAAAATAAATGATTTCGTTCTTGTTAAATTTAATACAAAAAAGACTGTTGTGCACTATGTCGGTCAAATCGAAGACATTAGTCCTACCATGGCTACTATAAAATTTATGAGGCTGAGTAAGATAAAAAGCACCTTTTTTTTTTCCTGAAGTAGATGACATAGCTAGTGTCCTTTTAGACGACATCAAAACTAAATTGCCAGTACCAAAGACATGCAATAAAACCAAACGTGGTAGCTCTAAGTACACATTCGATAGTCCTTTATGGGTTATACCCAATCTCAGATAAGTTAAGATACTGTTTAAGATGTTTTTTATTTGTTAACTTTTATATCTGGTTTCTATTATTGATATAGTTTAATAATAGTATATTTGTTAACTAATTATTGAATTCTATTATGGATATAAAGTAATTTATAGGCCGTGCCCAAGCCTCCCACAGGGTATGTCCAAGCCTCCCTACCATAGGGAGCATTGGGCACTTTTGACTTAGTTTATAAAATATCTCTTAATGTTGAAACTGATTGTAATTTTTGAGAAAGCTCTTTAATTATATCTAGCCAAATGTGTGGTGCAATAAGAATTGGCAATAAAAGTTGATTATCTATAAAATCTGTTTTTTTTTGCAATAAATAGTGAAAAAGTGCCCATCCCTCCCCTACCTCCCCTACCTATAGAGAAACGTAAAAAGAGGTATTAAACTCAACATAATATTGCCTTTAAACTTTGTTAATACTTTTTACTTGTTGTTTTCTAGCATAATGTTACAACATAATAATAGTTTTATGATTATTTACAAAAACAATAAGTTATTATATTTATTTTATACTTTCGAACATAGCTTTTGAACATACATAGCTTTAACTAAATTCTGTATTTATCTGAAAAGAATAAATTAAATATTTTATCTACACTAAAACTTACATCGCGCGTCTTGAAAGAATCTTAGCATCTTGTTGTCTTAAGTAGTTGCTCATATAAATATATCAGGCGTTTGTTTAAGATCATGTTTTATACTTGACTGTTTGATACTGCTCTTCATCATATCAGGGGCCTCATTCCGCTATTTTAAAGTCAGTGGGTGGCAGGTTAATGAACGTTCCAGTGTGTACCTAATTTTCGTATTCAGATAATTTTAGTTTAATGACAAATGTACACCTACCTGCCACTGTAGTCATTGTAGGATGGCCACGGACTGTTCATTGTAGGCTTATCTGAATACGAAAATTAGGCACAATAACAAGTACACTGGAACATTCATTAACCTGCCACCCACTGACTTTTATTACTTTATTTACTTGTTTACATTACATTTATTACTTCCTACATCTTCGCAGACTTAACTATGTCCTTACTTTAACAACTACATTTGCTAGTTGTATCTTTATCTTCCTGACATACGTATAAGAAAATAGTCTTAAATATTTTATGCTTCCTAAAATTATAACTTACATAAATTCTCATGTGAAAGTTAATAACTTGAAGCGAATGAAGGTGTATAGTCTAGGGAACTAACTAGTTTGTGACGTCATAGCACAGCCATGAAGAAATCTGGATAGGTAAATATTTTCTACATGATTCATAGGTGCCCAGAGGTATTTAACTTATACTATAATCTTTGTTGGTAACATGACTCGTTTAAAGTTCTAGACCTATATCTAGCTAGATAGCTAGATGTACTGTTCTTTAATTAATAAAGCAACAACAATAATTTCACACACAGTAATTGTATTTTAATGTCTAGTTTATTAATTTTGGGTTTATTGAACCCTACTGGGTTAAATAAACCCAAAAGTAAGTTAACTAAGTTAACTAAGTTAAGTAAGTTAGCCCGGGGGAAGACATATGGGGAAGCGGCGCGCCTGGCTTCTGTCGGTGGTACGCTGGTTGCCAGCAGAATGGCTCGCCTGGGTCTAGGGGTGGCCCTGGAAAAGACCGAGGCCCTGTATTTTCCTGGCCCTCGTCAGCGTAAGCCCCCTGACGCGCACATTGTGGTGGCTGGCGTCAGGGTGAATGTTAAGGCCCAGATGAAATACTTGGGCCTAATCCTGGACGCCAAGTGGGATTTCGGCCCACATTTTCGTGATCTTGCGACAAGGCTTCTCAAAGCGGCTAACGCCTTCTCGTGGCTCCTTCCTAACTTGGGGGGACCACGGGTCAGCTGCCGCCGCCTCTATGCCGGAGTCTTGCGCTCCATGGCGCTCTACGGAGCCCCAATATGGGCAGACGCCCTGTACAGAAGAGAGAACGTGTCCCTCCTGCGTAGGCCCCAACGGGCAATTGCGCAACGCATTGCGAGGGCCTACTGTACGGTGGGTCATGCAGCTGCATGCACTCTCGCCGGCACTCCCCCCTGGGAGCTAGAGGCAAGGGTCCTGGCCGCCGTATATCATCAGACGGCAGCCCGGAAAGCGCTCGGGGAGCGCTTGGCCCCAGAAGAACGCGGCGCCGTGCGGCGTGAGGCTTACGACGAAATGGTCCTCCATTGGCGGTCAGACCTCGTCAACGCCCGCTTCGGACGTCGCGTTACTGAAGTTGTGGGTCCAGTCCTTGAGACATGGCTGGAGCGTCGTCACGGGTTCTTGACCTTCCGTCTAGTGCAGGTGCTGTCCGGGCACGGGTGCTTCGGATCGTACCTGTACCGAATCGGGCGGGAGGAATCCTCTGCATGCCACCATTGTGGCGCGGTGGAAGACACGGCGCAGCACACCCTTGAGGTCTGCACTGCCTTCGAGGCGGAGCGCCGTGCCCTGCGTGGGGTTGTTGGCCTGGACCTTTCGTTCGCGGGTGTGGTTAATGCCATGCTCGCGGACGATCGCGTCTGGCGGGCAGTGTCTCATTTCTGCGAGATCGTCATTTCGCAGAAAGAGACCTCGGAGCGCGAGCGGGAGGCTGACCCTTCCGCTCCATTGCTCCGCCGACGGCGGGTGGGTAGGGCGCGGACGGGAACCTCCGTAGCCAGATCTGCCCAGAAGGGGACGCAGAGGGCGGGGATGGGGGTCCCTCAGCCTTCATTGCACGCGTCTCCTTCCTTGCTGGGTGGGGGTGGTGTAGTGCCATGCACTGCCCCCGCTGTCCTCCTTCCTACATAGGGCGGAGGTCATGTCGGGCCCGCCACTAAGCGGGCAGTCGCCGGGGGCGTTATGGTGCTAAGACTTCGGTTGGACCCGTAACGCCGCCACTAAGGCGAAGGATGGCACCAGGTGTTTTGCCGGAGTAGTCGGAGCCTTTTTCAAGGCTCTGGAAGCCCGGACTCTTTCATCCTCAACCCCCTGGGGATGCAAGGCTGGCTCATAAATGAGTTTCACCTGACAAAAAAAAAAAAAAAAAAAAAAAAAAAAAGTTAAGTAAGTTAACTAAGTGGGCATTACAATTTTATTGGTATTTTAACGACAGATAAAACAAAACAAATTACAATACGATTTTCTCGCAGATAACCGAGTCTCTACTTTCTCGTATATTCCATAAAATAAAATAATCATTTAATCAAGAAGCACCTGTAATCACTCAACATAAATCCATAACAACGCGCGAACGAAACAAAAATGTTTGATCTCCTTAACTGAGCATTAAAATTAAGTTCAACTTAAGTCAGTGACTTAATATTAAGACGACATCGATCACTATTATTACCGCGAGCTTCACTCATGAGTCAGTCAGCGTTTAGTCAATCTGACTCACGCCACCCTCCGAAACGTTTTTTAATTTACTCTTTTTAGGGTTCCTTGTGCATGTGTTAAAACCATCAATCATTTTTGTCATTGTGAAGTTGGTAGGGAGATATATGCTTTATAATTTTGAATTGTGGGTTATTGAATTGTGTTATGAATTTTGAATTATGGCATTGAGTTTAATAATATATCCTAATATATCCTGGGACAACTCACACACGGTTATCTGATCCCAAGCTAAGCAGAGCTTGTGTTATGGTAACCAGGCAACTGATAAACATACTTATATATTTCTAAATACATACATATTATAGGTAAATTACACCCAGACTCAGAACAAATGATCGTGCTCATCACACAAACATTTGTCCTGGGTGGGAATCGAACCCACGACCTCCGGTATAGCAGTCAGGGTCACTAACCACTAGACCAGCAGGCCAGTCAGTGAGTTCAGTGAGTCATTGTTGCATCAATACAGATTGCAAGGGTTTGATTTTCTATAGATTTTTTCTCTATACTTACGACAGAAAATATTGTTACAAATAAACTGTACAAAGTTGCCAAATGTCCATATAGATGTATCGACCCTATTCCGTGTAACTAAGAGATCTTTATGCTGATATAAAATAGTCAGTGGTTGGTTTTGTTAAAAAACTAGAGAAAAGTCAAAAAAAACTTCTTGCTTTGATTTGAGTCAATCCAGACTTATTTTCATTTAAGGTACCTATCTTAAACATAGAGTTACTTGTTTTTACCTTAATTAATGTTAAATATATGACCCGATAAACTTGGAGAACCTAATACCACATGTTTGGTTTAGTAGGTAGGTACTAAGTAATACCGTTTAATTTCGCATATATCTATAGCTTGAGGAACTTTGTACCTTGTTTTAGTGTATACGGAACCATTTAAAATTTCATCACATATTCCCGTGATGGCGTGGGACAGAACCAAAAATCTGGAACCCATGCTTCGTGTAGGAAGTCGTTTGAGCGAAGAATTTCGGGTTAACTTAGATATTTCTTTATTTAGGTGTAATTTATAAACACTGGATTTTAAACCATTTTATCGCCTCATCAGGGTAAAAGAGAAAGAATTTACTTAGTAATTTAAAAGGTACGAAACTCCTTCATGTAACATTGCCGTAGAGTGCCATGTTGTAAAGCTTAAAACTTCAACATGTAATGTTTTGTAAAATTAGAAAAATTAACCTTACTAAATAATATAATTTTTAAAATATAATTTTTCTAATTATTGTGTAGGCTTAGTTTTTATTTTATTGTAAATATTTTAAGTTTAAAAATTATAATTTTTTGAACACCTTACTAAATTAAAACAAAAGTCTAATAATAAAGGGTTTCCACATTATATAAACAACTGATACAATAATATACTGATATAACATCACAGAATAAAAACCCCAAAGCATAAAATACTTTGGGTTCAGCGCCTGAGCGTTTTTTGATCGTATCGCCTTGTGTCGCATTGCCTCAATTATGAGAGAGGCAATAGAGAATGCATAAAGTCCACTAGTCTGCTTCTTGTGGGATACCCAGTCACTTATAATAGTGATGATGACTAATTTTTATTTTTTTCCATCTTTTTGATCATATAAAAATATTAGACACGTATTTTTTCGTTTGTCCCGTAAACAAAAAATCATGAAGATACAGTGAGTACCTAGGTACCAATCTAATCTAAGTCTAAGCACAAATTATACCAAGCCGTCACAAGCCCCCACTTCTGAACTTTAAAGCGGTTTATCTTCGTATTTTGTAAATGATTTTGATAAAAGAAAAATACGTGTCTATTATAACTATGTATTTTGATAATCAAAATGGTGCACAAAATTTCACTTTTCATACCCAGTCATCTACCCTATTATTATTTCTTCATTGTGTATAGACCTTATTATCCAAATTGTTTTATAAATGGCCTCCTTACATTTATTTTGTCTTCTCGTCTCAACGCAAGCTTCTATATTGCTGCAGTCTTTTTCTAGGCATTTATCTAGTAAAAACTTATTACTATTCTTTATTGTAACATAACATAACATACCATCACGCCTGTATCCCCGAAGGGTTAGGCAGAGGTGTACCAATGTACACCCACAGTTCGCCGGTATGTTTAGCTCCCATGTAATAGGGGGCGAGCCTATTGCCACTAACCGGGCACAAATCCGAACTCCGACCTGCTACTGAGAATTTCATAGAAAAACCCAATAACACTTTGGTCGACTTAGGAATCGAATCCAAGACCTCTAGCGTAGCAATCGCGCTTAGCACCACTAGGCCAACGAGGCAGTTCTTTCCACTTGCTACGATCCTTACATATTCCAAGTTAATACTTAACTATTACTTTAATTCGCAACTGATACTTGCTTTTGTATCGTAAATCGTGTTTGTGCAATGCGCATTGCGCATTGCGCGCAGCCACAGATTACTAAATAGTTACTAGCGCAGCACAATACTGATCAATAATTTAGCATCATAATATCTTATATTTTTATAGATACGTAAAGAAATGCTAAACATCTACATTAAAGTGGCTGAGTGCCAACTACCAAGTAGGTAACCCAGTTCCCTCCGTAAATCCACACGTCTGCTACACGTCGCACATACAAAATGTATGTATTAACATACACATGACATATCTACATGTATTAAGGTATGTTGGGAGAATAACCTTACAACATTCCAACATTTAGAAATATCTAAGAAGTGTTTTTAAAATAGTTTGTGTGTTTTTGTAATATTGATCGTGGTTTCTTTATACCGACTGCAGTAGGAGGGTTATGTTATTCTTTATTTATCAGCAATTTATTCCGAAGTTAAACATGTAGGTATCTAAGTATTTACAAGCAAATTCAAATTTTCAATAAACATCTTGGATTATACAAAGTTGGTCACAGCGGGGATTGAACCCACAGCAGGAATTGACGTATATTTTCCACTCGGCTATCAGGGGCCTCATTCTGCTATTTTAAATGCATGTCAGTGGGTGAACCGTGTGCTTGTCAAATGTGCCTAATTTTCGTATTCAGATAAGCCTAGAATAAAATCTCATTGGACTTTTGAAGAGAATTATCGTAATGACAGTTAGCAGAATGCCAATTATCGTAAAAATGACCAAATGAAGTAAGTCATTCAGTCAATTCAAGCAACTCTTAAATAGCTGAATCGAGGCCCTGTGCACTTAAATAGTCAGTTATGGGAAAATATAGAGTTGATAATACCTTTACGGAAGAATATAATGAGCTGAGTAATATAACAATAACTAATTGTTTGAACATGTTTTATTGGAAAACTTGATTTTCCCACGAAAATATAGGTAGGAAGTAAAGTTTTCCCATCGATTTAAGCTTTTCGCAATAAAGACAAACTTTAAACAAAGAGGCCTTTTAAGGACTGCCAATAAAATAGGATTGTTTCAAAATCTATACTAATATTATAAAGCTGAAGAGTTTGTTTGTTTGTTTGTTTGTTTGGTTGAACGCGCTAATCTCAGGAACTACTGGTTAGAATTGAAAAAATCTTTTTGTGTTAGATAGTCCATTTATCGAGGAAGGCTTTAGGATATATAACATTACGCTGCGACCAATAGGAGCTAAGCAGCAGTGAAAAATGTCACAAAAACGGGGAAAAATATTCATACTTGAAAGCTTCCGTTGCGTGCGCTGCGTAAACGGTTCGAGTTACCCAAAATATATGTATGAAAGAATTGTTCCTCTTTAAATGATCTAAAAAAATGTCTGCGACAGTATATGTCTATCTTTTAAGATTGACTCACTATAACCTTTTTTAAGGTAATCATTTGGTCGAAATTAATGCATTATTGCCAATTATTTGAGTTTTATCAATATAATATTAACTAAAATTATCATTTACGCAGAAATACTTTTTTTTTAAACTTCTTAATCGCGGTCATAATAACAGAAAATGACGCGGACGATGTCGCGGGGATCAGCTAGTAATAAATAAATGCGGACAACATCACATACATTGTTCTGAACCCAAAGTAAGTTGCTAAAGCACTTGTGTTATGGAATTCAGATACAACGAAGGTACCACAAACACCCAGACCCGACACAATGTAGAAATGTGATTTTCTACATTGACCCGTCCGGGGATCGAACCCGGGACCTCAGAGCTAGCGACACCTTGAAACCGGTGCGTACGCCACTCGACCACGGAGGTCGTCAAAATAAAAAGAGAAATGTATACTTTCATTAAGTTTATTCATTTGGAAACAAAATACTAATTTTGTTTAGTCACTAACTAAAAACCTTTCTAAATAACTATAATTTACAAACTTATAACTAAGGACAGATTTATAGGAAGCGACTGCCACTGAGAGCGGCCATAGACAATATTGCAGAGATCATAGACTAGATTCTACATAAAGATTTTTAGTTTATGGTTATTTTTACAAGTATGGCTAAAATTGAGAACTTTTTAAACAGCTTCGATTCAGTACTGTTTAATTTAATATAGGCACAAAATATTCCATTGTTTTTAATATTTCATGGTTTACAGATACAAAATATAAATATATTTAAATACTAAAGGGATTTTTAACATTTAGCTTTCGTTACAAATAGCTGTTAAGTTCTACATATAAACAGATAATACAAGCAAGTATACTATTACTATTTGCAACAATTTTAGGTTAATGAGTCTTACAGAAATGGCTAGCGCACATATTGGTCAGCTACACGATTTTCAGTCAATGTAATATAATACTTATGTCTCAAAAACAAGGATTATATTTCAATGCATTCTGATGTGGTAGTTTCGCTCTATTTCTGCCATCCAGTGTCTGCTAGCCATTACTGATTTTACATTCAATTTAATTATCAGTCAGACTAAGGTAACTGAAATCATTCCTTTAATACACAGTGCTTTGACAAACAATTTTTGTGCACTGAACAATAGTTAGAACACGCATGCGCAGAGATGCACAAAATCGAGCCAATGCTTACTTTGTGCATTTCTGAGCATATAATTGTAAATCGTATATGCAATTAATTGATTTTTTGTTAATTAAATACAATACATATAGTTCATGATTATTTCTGTTTTATTAAGTGTCAATTCACGCTAAAGCTAAATTAAGGCTTTACAAATATTTGTGGTCAGTGGCTTGAAACCAGTTAACTTAAATATGTGTATGTATGTTTGGTCACATTTGCACAATACGAACCAAATGAAGCTTGCCACTTTATTCATATTGAATTAATTCTTAGCGTGAATCAAGCCTTAATGAATAAATACAGTATTGTTCCCTTTACAAAGAACTCAGTTTCTGAGTAACAATGCCTTTTAATGCATTTAACGGTGTACATAATTAGGTATAAATAATTTTACAAAACTTAGTTGTATATTAGCTTTTTCTGTTGTATATGAAACTGCATCTCTTTCTCTCTAATCTGATTAAAAAAGGACAAACTATCTAACCTCTTTTCTTGCCCCGTTTTAAGGGTTTTTACCTAAATCGACAAAACTATCTCCTGTCTCTTTTGAATCGTTGCTTTTAGAAAGGGACGAAATGTCACTAGTTTAAAAATACAACAGAATTTTACAAAATATGCGGTGTGCAGAATAAAAATTATAACATTTTGAGAGATTTTATATCAGTCTTGATTTTTATCTAAAAAGAAAATAACTCTTAGAACAAAATCAGTATGATAAAAATATATATGGATATTTGGTGATTTACTTTAAACTATTAGTTCTAGTCTTTCATACATAATGACAATTTTTTAGTTCAAACTAAATGCATAAAAGTTTAAAATAGGTACATTAATTTTGCATTTACAAATTTTAATATATTCTCTTGGAACCTCTACAACACTAAAATAATATATTTTTAATAATAATATCCCCAATTTAGCCTCTAATTACCCAAAGTATTATCTCAAGATTAATTTTATAATTTAAATTTAGTTGTTTATTTTAAGTTTAGTTCCAGAAAATATTAATTTGCAAACCATTTCGATATAAGCGTTTAACAACGTTATACTCACACGAAAATTAAATTTAAGATGCTCTTAAAAGTCTATCCGTCTCTGTTTTTTACTTCTAAGTGACAGAGATAGCACGAGACTTAAAGCCAACTCAAAATTAAATATCGTTAGAGTTTTCGGCCATTACTAATTTAAGATACCTATTGAAATCTTAATATACAAGTTCAAGGCATGAAAGATAGTTAAATAGCTTTCTACAGGAACGCTAGGGACCTAAATTGATTGCTTATTTATATAAATATTTATAAAATTGATTCTTTTTAATAATTTATAAAACGCATGCATGCTTTTTACATAGGGTTGAACTTTAAGTCGTCTAAACTAATTTAGTTTTACTTATAAATACATTAGATTATTTTTAGTTTATTTAAACTAGTTTTCTTTGTCACTTGACGCACCGTCCGCGTGTTTTCGTAATGTCCAGTAATCTGTAAAGAACAAAACACAAAATTAATATTTTGCAGGATAATTAGAAGTAACAAGGGTAATTTTTAATCTTGCATCAATGTTACCCGATCTTAAATGGATAAAAATGACTTTAGTTAAAAATCATTTGGCAATTTGGATAAATGTCAAACCAATCGCAATTTAGTTAAATAAAGCCGAAGAAAGAAGTGTTTTTTAAATTTAGAATCGCTTTTTATACAGCCAAGTTTAAGTGTGCAGCTTAAAACCTTTTTGAGTGTATTCTCGTGTATTCTGAACATTTGATCAGTCGTGAACAAATATGTGACATGCGCAGTAGCAGGTTACAATTTCACAGGCACCGGTGGTGTCGATTTAAAGGATATTTAAGACCTCTCAGTAACAATGAGAAAGCTTAATCGTGTTTATTGAATTACGCAACGCGTATTTTGTATTACGACACTTTTAAAGCGGGATTTTGTTGACAAATGTTAGAATCGAGCCTTGGGAAAAGCTTTGTAGCTACTTCCCTGTCTTAACAGTAGACACAATAGCTAAACCATGAAAATGGTAGGGAAATGGTTAAATTAAGTATTTTTCTAAATTCGCTGACCGTATTGATTTGACAGTAGCTTATTAAAAATCAGAACTTAAGTATATAAGTTTTAAGTAAGCGTCGGTCACCCATCTAAAACCCCACCTAACCAAGCGAAGCTTAACCTCACCAAACACGAAAAATGTTTATAATAAGGAACATCGATACATTTTGAATACAATTATTATTCTCCTTCCATAATTGAATAAGTGTGAACTGGCCACTTCAAAAAAGGAAATAAACTAAAAGATCTAAGTAGAGGGAGATAGCGTTCGCAAATAAAAACAGGTTTGGTCTCACACTGGCTGACGAGAAAAAAGAAAAAAAAGTATCACGGATGTATTTATTGAGCTGGGCAGACAGCTACCTGGGTTACGCGAACCAACTTTGTGTAGGGTGACTCCAATTACTTGCCATCTAATAAATTACTTTTTTTTTTGTTGGCAATATTTTCCGAAGTATTCTTTTTTTAATTTTGTTTTGTTTAATTATTGTGTGTAATTTGAAGGTATAAATTTTAATAATGTAGGTATTATAATATATTATTATGTTTGTAGTGTTCCTAATTTTTCTTTTATATATTTTTTTAATAATCGCAGGAATATATTAATATTTCCTAACTTATTAAGATGCTAACTTTCTTAAAAAAAAAAACATGATTTAAAGAAAGTTGTGATCAAGATTAGCTTTATTTAAAAATATTACAAAATACGAATGTTTCCTTACATAGTTCTGATAACTGGTTAGTTTACCGTACATATGTTTTTTATCTTTTGCACAACAATGGGGTGACGTGGTTAACCAGTGTTATTGTTTGTGTTATTTTTATGGTCTCCAAGATTTACATAAAAACGAATTATTTCAATACATTGTAAGTTTGTTGTTCAAAAAGATTCTTTCCTTATACCTTTTAAAAGATAAAAGGTAGTTTGTATATACATTTTGTTTGATGTTTTCATAGAATTCTAAGTTTTGTGAATTGGAATGTCTCATTTCGAGTTATGAGTTTTGGTTAGATAGAACCATGACAGTTCTGCGTAGTAATTTTGTTTTGTATTTTGAGAACTTTAGTTTGCCGTGGGAACTAATAATAACTTTTGAGTTTTAAGACAGTTTCAAGTATTATTGCCTTTTTTGCAGATAATGTCTTTCGGTAGATGTACCTAACGTCTTTAGAACCGGGAAGGTACTTATAACTTACAAAAGCCAATTAAAGTTGCTTGAAAATGTAGCTTAGATAGATTTATTCTACCGAGATGGCCAAAGCAATAAGATTGCGCTTTTTTTTAAACCTTTGTAATTATTGAAATGCTGTTTATTCTATCATTAAATAAAAAATGGCTAACATTTATCCTCCCCAGGAACCCTAATTAAGAAATGT
This sequence comes from Autographa pulchrina, assembly GCA_905475315.1. Lineage (NCBI taxonomy): Eukaryota > Metazoa > Arthropoda > Insecta > Lepidoptera > Noctuidae > Autographa > Autographa pulchrina. The sequence continues at coordinate 8,568,585 of FR997775.1, forward strand.
AATTATTAAGAAATAAAATATCCTGTAGTAATTAACAATTACGAGGTAATTGGTCCTGTTTTCCGTTTCGACTGAAAGTGAGATAGGCTCGGGATGCTGTTTTGTTTGTTTGTTTGTTTATGTTCACGCCGATCTCTTAAATAAGGCAGAATTTATATTGAAAGTAGTTTATTTTATGTATAGTGTGTATTTTAAGTTTAATTTAAAACCTTATTGTAATAGGTATTGTTTGCGAGTTGCAAATATCTGAATCTAAAAAAAAAAGTATAATTATTTACCTGATTTGGGATCAGGTTTAATTGGAAAAGTATAGTATGTTTTATAAAATATATCTTAGCTTAATTACGTCTAGGGCATCGAGAACCGGCCCTATTTTAGGAACCGGTTCTTTCGGTTCCAAACTCAAGCTGGAACCGGGTACCCGGTTTTTTCGGTTCTTTCGGTTCTTTTTGATAAATTTTAGTTGATAAGCTGATTTTCTACTACTATAACGAATAAAGGAGACTGGATAAAATACACTTTATTGGAAATCACATTGTTTATAATTTTTATAATTATACTCCTAATTACAACATCGTTTTTAAGTAACATTTAACAATAATCAGTACTTTTAAATCAGGCTTTTCGTAGTTGTTTATATTTCACTATAGAAATCGAAAACTATATATGAAATAAGTCATCATCAGCCGGAAGACGTCCACTGCTGAACAAAGGCCTCCCCCCTAGAACGCCACAATGAACGACAACTCGCCAATTGCATCCACCGGGTGCCCGCAACTTTGACGATATCGACAGTCCGCCTGGTGGGAGGCCTGCCAACGCTGCGTCTTCCGGTTCGTGGTCGCCACTCGAGAACCTTTCTTCCCCAGCGGTTATCGGTTCTTCGAGCGAAATGGCCTGCCCATTGCCACTTCAACTTGCATATTATTCGAGCTATGTCGGTGACTCTAGTTCTTTGGCAAATGTCCGTATTCCGGATCCTGTCGCGCAAAGAAACCCCGAGCATAGCTCTCTCCATAGCACAGATTACTAAATAGTTACTACGTAATCCATAGCTCGTTGAGGGACTCTGAGCCTCTCCAAAAGGCCAACCGTTAGCGACCACGTCTCAGACCCATATGTAATCACTGGCAACACACACTGGTCAAAGACCTGCGTCTTCAAACACTGCGGAATTTTGAACGAAAAGATGTCGCGTAGTTTCCCGAACGCTGCCCATCCGAGTTGGATTCTTCGGGCGACCTCTTTGTCGAAGTTAGACCGGCCTAACTGAACTATTTGTCCAAAATAGACGTAGTGGTCGACAGCTTCGAGAGTATCATTCCCAACAACAACCGGTACAGGTGCGACATGGACATTGGACATGATCTTCGTCTTGTTCATGTTCATTTTAAGGCCCACCTGTTGGGAAACGATACTGAGGTCGCTGAGCAGAGTATTGAACTCCTCCAGCGACTGCGCCATGATCACTATATCATCGGCAAAACGAAGGTGAATGATATATTCGCCATTGACATTGATGCCGAACCCGTTCCAGTCCAAGAGCTCGAAGACGTCCTCCAAAGCATTTGTGAACAGTTTCGCAGAAATAACGTCTCCCTGTCTCACGTCTCGCTCTCGTCTTGTAACCGGATCGACATGGTGGCGTTACTATACAAACACTTCAACACCTCAATATACCTATAGTCGATATGACATCGCTGGAGGGATTGCAATACAGCCCAGGTCTCGATTATAAATAATGATTAAAATAATATTAATAAATAATGGTAATTTTGATGTCTTTTGTAGTGCCAAAATTTAATACAATGTACTTAGATCGGCAGAATGAGATTAATGCGACGTTGAAACTGATTTCACAAATTTAGCTGGAATCTGGATCCACAAAAATTATGTGGGAGAGGCAAGTGAAAACAATATTATATGATAATAACTTGATATTTAGCATGATTTGAGGTATTTCTTAATTTATTTTAAGAAAGAACGAAAGAACCGAAAGTACCGAAAAAACCGGTTCCCCGATTTTCAGAACCGGTTCTTTCAGGGACCCTCAGAACCGGGAATTCCCGGTTCTTTTGGAACCGGGAAAACCCGGTTGCTATGCCCTAATTACGTCCAAATCTGTTGAGCAGTTATAGCGTTAAACAGTAACAACTTGTATAAATTGCCACAACATGCTAATTTTATAGCATTAGTAGGTAGTATTATTTAGGTGATAGAATAATGTACAGTTCACGATTTACCAATAACTTTTAATATAGCATAAATCAATGTCCTACATTACTTGTCACATGGTCACGATTCTAAAATAAAAGGACATTACCAGTGCAGTCACCCTAACCTTTAAGTTCACTCAACATCAACTTAACGCCAGCTTAAGAGGATAGATAAGAAACTACAGAGTGCCCTTATTGGGTATGAACCTTGAGTATGATCTATTTTCGGCGTAAAAATTGTGTCAAAATACGCGCCGTTTGAATAAAACTATCTCAAAACCTAATAATATCAAAACCATCGATATTTTCGAATAAACGTCTGTTGCAGAAAAATGGCTTAAATCAGTAAACGAATATACAACATACAGCCAAAAAATTGCTTACACTCAGTATAATGGGCTTTTAGTGGTACGCGCACTCTGTTGCTTTTTTTTTACTCTATGTTTTAAGTTCACTCGTTAAGTCAATGTCAGCACTTTAGAAAGGAAAACGTGTCAAAGTTACTTCAAACATGTTATTTAAACACTCGTCTAGACTTCGGTAAATCTAGGCAGTGGCGCTTTAAAGCAAATAAAGTCTACGACTTCTTTACTTTGCATTGTAAAACCAATAGATGACAAAGCTACACTTTTGAACAAGACGTCTCAAGTCCATTGTTCGAACAAGTTAACTTTATGTAAATGCACTTATTGAAGAATGAGTCAGAGTTGTTCCAAGTAGCTTCAAATAAAGGTACACCTGAGTAAATTACCCTAAGTAAATTAGTGTCCATTACTATTTTTAACTGTAAGACATAAAATTCTTATCAAATAGAAAAAGAACCAGTAAAAAAATCTTTTTATTTAATTTTCAATTAAAAAATAAAAGACCTAATACACAGGCTATACATGAAAGTCATATTTTAAAAGAAGAAAAAACAATATAGCTCTATTCCAATTTTAAATTCGGAAATAAGATGGCGCCTAAAAAAACAGAGACGAGTCCCGCTAAAACACAACACGTGTGTATTCTATTTAAAAGCAGTGAAAGATCAGATAAATACTTAAAATGTTAGTCATAAGTTATGCAGATGCAAGTGAACGTTGCCAAATAATTCGAGGAATAAGCGGGAGCAGGCACATAACTTTAAGAATTGTAAGTAAGGCTCGCTACAGAATGATCAATGAGAAACGCCGTTATATTATCAAACTTTTATTTATTGTATAGTAAAATTTGTGTGTATGTTAAAGAATATTATTTATTGTACAGTCGAAAATTTTGGTGTGTATGTAAATTAATTATAGGGTTCTGTGACATTTTAAAAGAATATTGTTTTACAACTCCGAAACTTAAAATTCAGAAGTCACTTAAACTGTTCGTATTTTATGTAATTTTCCAATGAATCTAAGGTACTCTGAACTTTCGTATATGGTATACTATTGTGTGTATTCAGACTAAAACATGGACTATAACTGTCATGGATGGAACTATGATACTTTAACATGATCTGTCAAAAGATTAAACTTTCTTCTATAAATTGAAGGTAAATAAAGTGCTACAGTCTGTACAAAGCTTTAGTTTCTGAGAAGCGTGCTGAACACTGATTTGAAATGTTATTTGATTTTTAATTTAGGACAAATCATTATGCGCAAGTAAGATTATTAATATTTAAGACAACGCTTTGGGTTTTATATAGAAATCCTTTACAAAATATAAAAAAATAAAGTTTTTTAATTTACGTTATGTAAATATTTATAAGTAGGTATAAATAATACTATAATACATTAGTATAAAAGGTATATGTTTTGCTGGGAATTTTCCAACATTTAAACTCTATAATATTTTTCTTGACCTAGGAATTGAACCCGAGATGTCACGCTTGCCAGTCGTGCTGGTAACCACCTTTCTATATGACATTGTACGTATTCTATATGCCTACATAATATAATAAAACTTATATATATTTTTACATGTTATGAAAGAAGGAAAACTTAACAGTGATATCTTCAATAATATTAAATTAACATAAAGTTAAATTTATTAGTGATAAATTCTGACGGGCCTGTTGGTCTAGTGGTTAGTGACCCTGACTGCTATACCGGAGGTCGTGGGTTCGATTCCCACCCAGGACAAATGTTTGTGTGATGAGCACGATCATTTGTTCTGGTTGTCTGGGTGTAATTTATCTATAATATGTATGTATTTAGAAATATATATAAGTATGTTTATCAGTTGTCTGGTTACCATAACACAAGCTCTGCTTAGCTTGGGATCAGATAACCGTGTGTGAGTTGTCCCGTAATATTCTAAAAAAATCTAGACTTTTCTTATAAAATATTTCTCACTTTTCCTAGAATAAATTTTATATCGTAAAGGATGATAAAATTATATTTATAGCTGTCCACCAATCTTCATAAATCAGAACCATCAAGTTATTTTTCTTGTAAACTACATTATGATGTTATATTTTATTTAATGGTATTACCAATAAACGGGGCCAATTGCTTATCTGATGGTGACAAGATATCTCTATACACTTATCTTTTAAGCTTTTTACAGTTAAAGGTAAATTCATACAAGCGCAAATTCGAAGAAAATCGAACCTAGTAAATTGCACCTTTAACTTAACATTACATACATTTTTTTTTTGAGATAAATAAATATATAAGGTGCTATAAAAACATCTGCCACGGCTTTAATGGGAGGTAGTATTGTGTTTATAGATTACAATAGTAAAGATAAATTATTGATTATTTATCATTTTTTTTTTCATACAAAAAAAAAACGTATAAATTTGAATTGATTTATTAATATAAAACCATCCCCAGTGTAGTTGCACTTTTAAAACACTTGTATGCCTGCGTATTATTGCGTACCTAGTAGATTATGTAGTGACGAACTAGTCAGCTGATTACAGTTTTCATTCACAGAAAAGATGGAAAGAGATAGCAGTTGTTTTCATTGACGAAGCGTCACATTGCGCGTAATTTGTGAACCACGTTATGCAGAATAGAGTCAATGTTAATTTAACTATTTTAGTCTCTCAAATTTAATTAACTGTTCCGGGGTACGAAAGTTCTTCACTATTGTAATCTATAAACACAATACTACCTCCCATTAAAGCCGTGGCAGATATTTTTATAGCACCTTATATATCCCCGTTTTCTGGAGCGTTGATCAACACAAAAATTTGTTATTCATCTGTCAAAATTCATGTTAAGCGCTGTTATTGGTTGTTAGTCTTTTGGTCAACCAATCAAAGTCGTGATCAGTTGATTTGACAAAGGAATTAGTTGATCAGCCTTTCAGAAATCACCCGATTTACCAGGCGTTAGTAAATGCACCCTTAACAACTTAATACTATTGTTTTTGGAGATAACTAAATATATTATGTGCGGTAATTCGAGATGTCATTACCTACGATGCGTTGACTCTACGTTAGTATGAATTGACTTTTATTTAGTCTGGTTTGTTTTCCCGGTGTAAGTTTTCCCGATAGCCGATAACAATGTACTAACTGCATACAGCCTGCAGCTAAGTGGGTCAAGTTGTACGAGCTACACTAACTTGCTTTACAGGGTTACAGTCGTTCTGTTAACTTGCGTAAACGTGCGCTTTACTACAAGCTTTGATTAAGCATTAGTATGGATTTAGATCCCATTAAATATTTCAGAAAAGAAAACCTATCGATTTACGAAAGCTTAGTAAAAAATTGACAAAATGTTCGAACAAAAAATTAAAAAGCTTGTATACTTAATTTTTATTAAATAACTAATTTAATAATAGACAGTCCACGACCAACGTGTTGTGATATTATAGACTGAATTTTAATTAAAAGAAATAATAACAAGCAAAAGAATAACTAAAAAATAAGTTCATTAAATTAACATATTTTATTTCGAATACGCATACACAATTACACAACATAAGAATCACCATGCATCTTATTCATGCTATTCCACATATATTCAAAATAAAATCTCTTAAACATTCAAAGAGCGAACCATTTAGTTTTAAACTTCGGACACGCATAATACTAAACAGATTATTTTACATCTTATTTTTTTTCTAACTAGTATGGCAAGGTTCAGCTTCGCAAATTCACATATAGGTACATACGTCGGTTGTTCACCCGAGTTCCCGTTAGCCTGAGATACTCGACGAATGTTGGTAAACAAAATATATTCGACTTTCTACAGAAAATGATTCATTTATCAGCAATCTTTTAATATTCCTGAAACTTATGTAGGTTGGTTAACGAGTTCGAAAGGAGGTTATAATGAAAGTTGAACTTGTTTAAAAAGGTACCTGTTGACATTTTTACGGTCGGTACCAATTTTATTTTTGAGCAAATGAATTTACTATTTAGCTTTCCATGTCATATTATCGCCATGACTATGTGCCACTGTCAGCTGTCATTTTGACGTTTATTGTTTTTAATTAATTGATATTGTATTTAGCCCTGACCCAAAGAAGTTGCTCTTAAGGTTTTGAAAAAAAATCTTAAAATATAATTATGATCAAGAAATGTTTCCGTGTTACAAACAATGATACATTAGTTTGAAATAAAATCGTGTCTAACAGTAATAACCGGAAATATCTAATATAGATTAATGTCGGTCTAATCCGGTTATTTCATTCCATATAAGCATTAATAATGAGGCGGCAAGATAATTGGCTATGAAATTGAACAAATTCGTCAAGTCAATAACCTTTGGCTAAGGAAACATGTAAAACACTGCAGTCCAAAGATAGAACGGAAATATGATTTTTAGATCACTTTTGTTGAGCGAAAATATACCTTATTACAACTGACTTAAGTGGTACATAAAATTGCAAGAAATATCTAGAGCTTGAATTTTAGCATGAGCTAAAAACAACATGTGAATGATATAGAAAACGTTTGTATGTCTATTCTTTTAGCGGGCAATGCCAATACTTCTGAAGTTAACAGCCCTTAAAAGGGTAAGATTTAATATAAAAGATTAATTACTTCATGGTAGGGTTTAAAACTCGTAATAAAAATAAATTGTCCATAAAACAATTTCGGAACCATAACCCGTTGTAATTGATTTCGGTGTTTCAAAACTATAAACGAATTCTCCAAAAAAGACATTTTAATTTGGTTTCAAATTAATAAACTTAAAAAAAAACATATTATTATACTTTTCACGACTTTTAAAAGGGTTAAGTACCTTTTAAAAAGTTACAGGCTTTTGTATGTTCATGCCATGTTATAGAACGGGCATAAATACTTTTAGGGCAGCAGATTCTGCTTGCGACCACGGCCTGTAACCCGGTCGAAACGTCAAGCCCAAAAGCATGTACATACCTACGCGCTGATCCCCGTTCTATAATATTACTATAAACATCCAGCGCGATAGTTTAAAATTTATTATGTTCATGCCAGTGATGAAATGATACAGTATCTTAAATATCATCTTTTGAGACTAAGCGTGTTAAATCGCTTTAACTAGGCAGACCGATGCACAACGAATCGGGAATTCCCGCTTTACCGGGACTTGTAAAAAGGGACCAACATTTTTAAGCATTGATTTTATAACTTTACACCTAAATAATTAAATGTTACTTATGTTTAAAATGTCCCTGAAAAGTCTATCTGTATTCTGTAGCTACGTTTCCTGATTTCGGTGTTCGCTGTTTGTTTGGCCATTTTTTTTTTCATCATTCAGATAGTGAGGTTTTCAAATGGGACCGAGGATTGAACTGCATAAATATTCTGTTGAATTTGTTGTATAATCCAGTAATAATGTAGCAGTTTACGTTTATGGGACATTCCAAGACTATATTTAATAGTTTAATGGACTATTCTATTCATAATGCCGTAATAAAATGAACATCCTATTCAACCACCATCCAAAATTGGACACACATCCATAAGTAATATAAACGACCTTATTCATACATTTGTATGAATGTATGTAATGTGTGTATGGAGGGTGTTTTCTCAGCGTGTGCCGAGTCATTGTATGTTATCGGATAAAGTCAAACAAGGAAACCGACAGTTATCAGGGCACGAGCGGGCATCGAACCCGGGACAATACCTTTCACCAAGAACAGTGTTACATGGGGTCACCGCGATAGGCCCTTAAGATTGTCAGTCTGGGATTTTGGGAGCAACCATTTCAAGGGACTTTAAGAGTAAAAACACCTTGGCACTGTAACATGTTTTAAAACTTGTGGAAATAAGTTTACTGACTGAGTATTTCAGGACATTGGTCATTTGATCAGACTACAATCAAAGTATCCTTTTGCGTAACCGCGGCGCGTCGATCGAGTTGCATGGATCGAGATCATGAGAACACATTTGCAATATACTCGTATTATTATTTATTTTCTGTATAATAATAATATAATTCACGGGAATAAGCGCGTACATGCATAAATACCTTTTTTGATGTCGGTTTTGAGGTCGCAAGCAGACTGACTGCCTGCTTGCGACCACGGCCGGTATAACCCGGTCGAAACGTCAAGCCAAAAAAGGTATTTAAGCATGTACGCGCTTATTCCCGTGAATTATATTATTATAAACATGCAGCGCGATAGTTTAAATTTTTTTGTGTAATGTTGACATTAAAAACCGCACTGAGCGAGCCTGGTGTTTCTGTGCTGGATCCTTCTCTGTTTTGTGCGACTTAAGCTACGATCAGTGAAATATTAAATTGAAATAGGTTAGATCTATCCGTACAGTCTTCTTATACTACACCGAAGTATCGTGATTACAAGAACAGCCAAAAAAAAACGAATTTAATCTGACAAGAATATAATAATTACTATATCTTGGGACAATTCACACTCCATCAGGGGCCCGAGTCCGCTATTTTAAGTCAGTGAGTGGCGGGTTAATAAACGTTCCAGTGTACTTGCTTTTGTGCCTAATTTTCGTCTTCAGATAATTTTAGTTTAATGACAAATGTACACCTACTTGCCACTGTTGTCATTGTAGGATTGCAAGGGACTGTTCTTATCTGAATACGAAAATTAGGCACAATAACAGGTACACTGGACCGTTTATTAACCCGCCACTGACTGACTTAAAATAGCGGACTCGGGCCCCTGATTTGTTCTGGCTACCTATCGAACCTACATATTTGTCATGTAGCTATTTCAGCCTCATTAAATTAGTTATAGCAGTAACTAGGCATTATCACGTCCACAATAAGTACCAACAATCTCGTAATACAGGGTGTTGAAAACAATACAACGGATGCGATCTGGCTACAATATCATCTTAAACTCGTTTTTTGTCTGTCGAAGCGAAATTATCTTGAAATTATTCATGTGGAGACCGTAAGCAGGTGTTTGCATGCGGATTAAGAAATACAAAAGGTTGTGATCCTATCTATTTCAGGCTTTTTTGGCAAAAAAATAATAAAGAAAAAACTTTTGTAGCGACACAAACATTTAAATCTAACTAAATACGAAAGGAGAGTCAATAAAAGTTGGTAGACAAACAATGAACATAGGTATTAAAATTTGGATGGAGAAAAATATAACAAACGTACGCAAAGACTTCGAATCAAGATTGGAATCAAAAATAAAACAGGACCTGAAATAAATGCTAGTCTATTTTCTAATAAATTTATACATTGCTGACTATGTACTTGCATTCAAAACTCGCGATCGTAGCGTTTCAAACAAAAGCAGCAATGGATACAATACACGCAATTATTTAATTCCTTTAACAATCTGACCTTCGACATTAAACTTTTTGTATTGAATAGACGAATCATTATAGATAATAAAAAATCGCTTGCAACTGTCTGCATTCCTTTGAAATTATCAATAAGATCGGGCGATTATGCGATTGGAACGACCAAATTGTCGTGTCGTGTCGTGTCGCATGTTTAATGACATTTGAATATAAAGAAAAGTAGGTATTATCACGCTACATCCCGTGAGTTGATCGCATGTAATGTCAATCTTGACGTAGGTAGATATTTTATTCAGGAGTCAAGCATTTAAGTCGTCTGAATTAAATACCGGATACGCCTTTTTAGATTTATTTTCTGAGAATTTTGGATGGTTGGAAATTTTAAACTTTTAGTCGGAAAGAGTTCGGTTGAATTACATTCAAATTATTGGGGTATGTAAGGTTTAATAATTTGGAACAGGTCGTGATACAAAAGGAGAGGAATCAATAAAAAAATAATAAGAAAAACAAATGATAGAATTAGCTATTTTAATAATATTTTAAAAGGATACAATATCTTTTTAATATATTCTATTCTGCAACTATTACTTCAGTTCAGCATAAAACGTTTGACGACTAAATACAAGATAAACTGGTTCATTGCACTTCTAGCATTGTCACGTGACCCGTCTATCTTATACAATATTGCAATGTATTAGCTTCCATAGGTACATCTACACCAAACTTCAATATTATTATATATTTTCGTTTGGCAAGAACTGGATTTACTGCTTGGCAACCGTTACCATAGATTTTTAATTTTTAGAATTTGATTTTTAATTTAAGGAATATTTATTTAAATGGAAAATATACGTCTGGATGAAGTAGAAGTAATATTAATTATTTTTTGAGTTAATCTATTCCTCTCGACAAGAAAGCATGCTACTGATCAAATTTTAATATAAATACATCTGGATTTAAAACCAATGTTCATATCCCATTACTTATAGAAAATATTAGAATCTGCATTATTTGCTAAAATTGACGCAAATCTAAAGATCAACCAGACGAAAATTTTTGTATCTAAAGTCCAATCAAAGGAGGATTTGTTCAATTGTGTATGGTGCCTTCTAAACTATCATTGCAAAAAAGCTGGTCAGGATGAGAAAAGGCAGAGGCAGAGAATCTGTCCAAAAAGTTCGTTATTTATCATTTTCAAACTATCTCCTTCAAATGCGGGTGTAGTCAGTATAATATTCCCTAATAATAATAGTCAAGTGCTCCCATAGGTCACGGTTGGTTCGTCCGGGAAACCGTCACGGTATGGCCACGGGTATGGCTGTTCTGGTTGAGAGAACCTCCATTTTTATGCCTCATTCTTATTATTGTTGATGAGAAACTTTTTGAATTTTAACGGTCGGTGGAAGCTCTGCTATTGGCTGTGAGAACTGACAGTTGGTTTGGAAAAGAATTTGAATTTGGTACTGAAGTTTTTTTTTATAGGCATGGCCAGTTTTTGATGTTGGATTTTTGTCTCGAATATTTCAAAAATGTTACTATTTCGTTTTATGTGTATTTTGTACTAGTTCAAGCTAAAGAACTCCCATCAATTACTTAACTTTTTGAGATCTTGTTTAGAACGGCGTTTCGGAGTATCTGTAAAGACTTTGGACTTTACCTAACCTTGGAATAGTCATGAACTTATTATAATAGATTTGGACCATTACTATTGTGTAACATGATCTATATCTACAAAAGATATGTCAGTCGTGTCGTATCGACTTCCTTATATTGTTCTATTGTGAACAATCGAAATATCTATCGATTTTTTTGTATCACGATAAAATCGACGTTTCCCTTGCATTTTAGAGTCAACAGGTCTATTGTGTGACATAATTATAAGGAACTATCAACTCCGGTGTATTTTTTGGTATTTTTTCCAAGGACTCCGACCGATATGTTTGTCTAGAAGTTACTATAAGCCATGAGAAAACATATTTTATGACTAGACTAGCCATGAAGAAATTTCATCTACAGAGAATAATCTAACGTATGCGGTATTTAAGAGAGATTATTAATTCCCTAAAAAGCTTCAGTACCTATTTTATATAGATATTCTGCAATGTATTATGTGAGAACCAAGTACCCGTGTTATGTAGTTATGATATAGCTATTGAAACTTACTTACATTTGTATAACTTTTAACTTAACATATTCGTTGATATTATCAAAGGATGGTTTTATTTTAATGTCGATGACCAAACCGATGATCTAACGAGCTCTTACCATGAGTCAGAGGTACCTACTTGTTGAAACAGGTGCCTTCGAACTTATACAGGCACCTACCTATAACATATATTATTGTAAGTTTATATAGAGGAAAGTTCAGTAAGGTGAATGTATAATAAATCTCATTTTTTGTAATATTGATATTGGACAATTAATTACATACATTTAAATATAAATAAAGACATAAGATGAGGCTTAAATTATTTGGAAAAATAATTCAATTTTCTGTGATTAATAGGTAAATATTTAGGGAGAGATATAAAATAACAGTAATTTATGTCAAGAAAGAAGAAATAGTAATTTCGAAAATTACAATTTTTTTACAAACAAATTAATTACCCATAATTTCGAAAATACAAAGTGGAAATTTTAATCGCTTAGGTTCTTGTCTTATTTATACACCCTTAATTACAATATAAAAGTTAAAAATAATATAACTGCCCCAATGCTAGGCACAGGCCACTTCATGTAGAGAAGGAACTACCTTTATTTACCAGGATTGCTCACTTACTTGTTGGTAATTTCAAATTCACTTTTAAGCTTTATATATTAATAATTTACACGAAGAATTAATTGATCCTTTAATAGTAATCCAACAAACGACATTAATTAATATAAAAACAGCTTTTCTTTCACTTAACAACAAAACGATGACAAGTGAACTTTTATCATAAGTTTATTAGATAGTAAATACGCCGTATCATTTGGCAAGCAATTCAGGTCAGGACAGACACACCCAGGGGACGTCATATGTATGTTTATTTGCTATGCCCATTGCATACCTGCTTAGGTAAACTAGTAAAGTTATGTTACAGAAGGCTTACTTTACACTGTGTGTGAAAAAAAACTGTTTTTTTTAATACTTAGGTAGTTTTTATTAACCGACTTCAAAAAAGGAGAAGGTAGTCAATTGGACTGTATTTTTTTTATATTTGTTACCACAGATCTTTTTACTGGGTGAACCGATTTTAATGATTCTTTTTTCATTTGAAAGTTGGTGCTTCCCGTGTGGTCCCGTATTTTGGTCCAGTTTTGACAGTGGGATCCATAAGAAATAAATATAAGACTTATTTTGAAGTCGGTTTTTTTTTTTGCTAGAATTATTTTATATATTTTTTTCTTTCTTAATAAATAAAAACAGTGAGAATTTATATTTAGATCTTTGTTCATTAAAGTAATCATTTTCTTTCTTTGGTTAACTTAATGTTAATTGTTAGGTGAAGGATACAATTTCACGCACTGTTTGTTTTTTCAAGGTTTTTTCAACAACTGTAATAATTTCTTCTTCCTTCATAGTAAAAATAATTTTCTTATAAAAATTAGGAGAGAAATACTGCAAATTATTACTTTAGATTGGCGATAAAAATCTTGTTGTCAAGCAATATATCAAGTGAACCTTCTACCATATCTGTATATTGGCTTAACCTAGTATAAACTTTATCAAGAATCAATATTTACGAGTAAAACTTTAAATCTTAACTTATTCTGGTTATCTGTGCTTTTTAGGTTAGCTGATCACTCAAGTTGTTTGTTTGTTTGGTGTTTCAGACTAGGTGTAGCCATTGCTGTACTCATATTTAACCGACTTCAAAAAAGGAGGGTTCGTTTTGTCTTTTGCTTTGGTTTTTGATCAATGTTTTGTGTGCGTTAAGCAATTTTTAAGCTAATGTTAGTAGTTTTTTTAAGTGCTTTTGTTCACTATATTTTTTTAAGGATAGTCCTCATTTTTATGGATAAGAGTTGATAGTTAATAAAAATATTGAAGATTATTTAAAACCAACAGCCTTAAAACAATTATCTACTGCGCATGTGTAAGTCAATATCAAGGCGTGTCGTAAGAAAGCTTTAACAAAAAAAAACAATTATCTTTGGTATCATAACACGAAACATGATCGAAGAGTCAATGACATGTAATGGATAGCCTCTCGGTTCATTTTTAAAACCATGTACTTCGTATTTATTGCCTACATAATCTGTAAATTTCTTACTTATTTGTTCAGCTTTTACAGACTCAACTCTTCTCTAAAAATAGTTATAACCGTAAAGAAAGGACCTTTAGACAAGCTATCCCCCGTAAATGGTAGCCAATGACTCCTAATTTTCAATCTCACAAGTACTTAAAAACTAACAAACTTACTAAAAATACAAAAATAAACATTACAGACCGTAAAAGAAAGTAATAAGGTCTAATATCGTATGGCAAAAGGTTCACGGGGTACATAAATAAATTTGTCGGGGTTTCGAGTGAAACAAAAAATGTTGGGCCTTAGATGACGTAACGGGTCAGTGACCTCACACCATGGATTGAATACCATGACTTAAAACTGATCATTGTATAGATATGTTTTTCTCTAACAGTAGTTCATAGACCCATGGGTGATAAAAAATATGGTGATGTAATGTTGTTTTTATGGTAGTTAGTTACATAATACCTATATGTAAAGAAAGTTACGACATTAGTTGTAACACGCATTTGTTAGAACAAAACATTTTTGCAAATCCTAAAAGCATCCTATATTCTTTCCAAAGTTTTGCTTTACCTGCCTGACAGCGAATAAAAACTCTTTGACTATTTATAAAGACCTTATAATTTGCAGGGTTAGAATCTTAGGATGAACGCCAGTTGCAAAAGACAGTTGGGAATGACAAAAAAAAACTTAAAAAAATCAAAATGTCTGGCCGTTTCGTATTTTCATTTGATAAAAAAAGTAAATTCCATTCTCTATTTAAAATATGAGGTTCAAGGGTTTTTTTATTTATAAGACCAACTATATTCTATGTGTAATGGGTCCAAAGTTACTTCGTAGTTTTCTTTGACATTTTAACAGTTGAAAAGGAAGGTACCTCTCTCTCTGGTTGGAATATCCCGGAAGAGGTCGGCCGTGACGATATTTTTAAATAACGTTGCCTTCAAAGTCAAAGTAACCTACTGCTTCTATTATTAGTTAAGGATTGAATAAATGAAAGTTTTAGGACGCATGCTACACAAAAAGACTGAACTAAAACTAGTTTTAAATTTAACTAAAACAAAAAAATACGCTCTTCTGTGGCAACATATTAGTTTTGTTACCTTCGTATGTTAACTTGAACAATGTAATGTAATCAACATTTTAGAAAATGTCAAATCAAATCAAATCAAAATGTTTTTATTTCTTATAAACCAAATAAAAAAGGCGCTCAAGAAACGTTACGTTAAATTTACTGACTCTAGTTGCTCGGTTCCAAAGTGTCCTTCCTATGGAGAAGAGCCGGCAAGAAACTCCATAGGTTACTCTTTTAAAAAATAATTTGTTACAATAATTTGTACATTATTGGTTGGTCAAGAACGCAATAAAACTACGTTAATAAAAAAAAAAAAAAAAACAAAAAAAAATGTGTTATTTATTAAGTATTACAGCACTGACTTTATGGTAGCATGTGTAATTAATGCCTTAAAAAAAATTTTTTTGCAAAAAAAAAAAACCGACTTCAAAAATCGATAAAAGCACTAAAAAGTTAAAAATAATTCTATAACCTACCTTTATTAATAAACCTAACCTAAACTACGATTAACCAATAATACAATTTAACAATTTTTGGAGTCGGTGCCAAGCTAAGTAATGAAACAACTGGTAATTCCTGAGTATATTGATGTGTATTGTGTTTGTAAAAATATATTATCAATATTGTTAAGTGTAAACGTTAGAATCTTTTGTCTTTGTGTCTTAATATTAGGTAATCTGTCATAAAGTATTTTTGTTGTTTTCCGATTAGAATTAATATTTATAAGCTGTAAGTTTTGTATATTGCTTGGCCCCGACTCCAAAAAAATGTTAAATTGTATTATTGGTTAATCGTAGTTTAGGTTAGGTTTATTAATAAAGGTAGGTTATAGAATTATTTTTAACTTTTTAGTGCTTTTATCGATTTTTGAAGTCGGTTTTTTTTTTTGCAAAAAAATTTTTTATTTGTTTATTTTTAGTGACTTTTTTTTAATCTTAGATAATATGGGTAGGCCTTCAGCTGACACCCTTTCATCATCCTCATGATAATTTCCATCAAACGAAATCCAGTGCCCCGCATCTCACATCCAACGAATTCCCGCTACATTCACGGGGTCATCTTGGCTTCATCATCAGGTCTGATAGTAGAATGGTTCTTATTGAACGTAAATGCTTCACTTGTTGAAGGAAATACCAAAATCGCTATACGTTTTCCTATAAAATTTGAAGAGTTCCCTCGATTTCGCCAAGATTCCATCATCAGATCCCGACTTAGTGACTATGGGACCATTTGGGAAGTATACCCTTTCCAACAAAGAAAAAATATTTCAAATCGGTTGGAAAACAACGGAGTTATGCGCGAACAAACATAAAAAAAAAAAAAAAAAAAAAAAAAAAAAAAAAAAACATACAAACATCCGAATTGAGAACCTCCTCCTTTTTTTTAAAGTCGGTTAAAAAGCTACATTATAACTTCTTAAGGAACTCCATCATAAAAATATATTAATCAATTTAAATAGCTACTTTAGTTACTAATAAGAAAGCAGTAACCATAATCGGTTTAAAATCCCCATAAAATCTGTATGAGCAACCAACGTATCATGGTGTGACTCATGGTAACTTGTAACGAAATTAAGTTTTTGTTCTCTTACACATAACTAGTTTTTTTTAGTGACAGATATAATTTTTTATGATTAATTAGCTGAGCCTTTTCTATGTGCTTGGTAATAGGGATTTAAGTACTCACAGTCATTGTTACATTTTGGACATTACATCATTCCATGCCATGCTTTATGGATAGAAAGATCGATTTCTAACATACCAATCGTAAAATTTGTTCATAAAATATTGTTAAAAAAGCTATTGTTAAAAACAAGGCACAGTAATTTACTAAAAGGCAGTCGATTTAATCGTATATTCGGCTGTTATGTCAACTGTTGAACAGATTATGAAATAATACCTAGAAACTGTTGTATTTTCTTTTATTTTTTATCGTTTTTCTAGTTAATTTTGTGCAGTAAACAAGCCTTACCCAGAAGTTTCCTACCGTATCACTTAGTAACAATTATTGGGTAATACTCCATAAGCACAACGAAGCAACATACCTTCGATGACTCAGTCGTTCCGTTTGCAATAACCAGTATTTAACAAGGAGAGTCCACTCATAGTGAGATTTAATACTGATACAAAGTTATCCTAAATATTTTTAGGATTTTGCTATAAATTATAGGATAAGGTTTACCGTTTTTGATTATCATCAACATAAGTATCTTTTTCTAAGACATTTTGATCTAAGATTTAGCTTCTGTTTTTCTAACTTTTCTTAACACATTATAATCTTAGATTTAGCTTCTGTTTTTTTCGCTCTTGTATAACATAGATAACCATTCGTGATTTTTTTCAACAAGGAAACGTTTAAAAGCCGATATTATTATAATACATAGAACATCAAAAGTTGTTCCATTTATAAAATACTGCTGTCAAGCTGAATATACTGAGACTGGAAGCCGACCCCAAGTTCTTGTGGGAAAAAACTACTCCGGTTTTACATTGACCTCCGAAATTCATCCTAATTATTTGTTCTAACATACTTTGCTTATACTATACCAACAGATTTTTTCCTAAAGTGAATGCTAGACTAATTTAAGGAAAATTCCTCACGTGTTGTTTATTTCGTGTTGGTCAAATGTGATCTGTTTCAACAATAAAAGTTAGTCTGTTTTTTGGCGACTTTCTGAATTAATTCGGATAAAATTAAGTATTGTAGAGAACTCATCTGAAGCTATCAAGTTTTTTTTGCAAAAAAATGGGAAAGAAGGGTTTATTGCTAAACATAAATATGTATTATAAAAACATATAACTTTATTTTGACAGAACAAATAGGATATGAAGAAGTGGGGGCAATGAACCTTTTATAAATTTAAGAGTAGTTGTAATTTTATGCTGTTTTTATTGTTCCAAAAAAGGACTGTTTTTTGACAAGATGATGCAGGTGTACGTAGTCAAAAATGGTTTTTATTCATGTTTTTTAGTTTACCAGTGTTCATGTTAATTCAGATAAGAAAGAAGAATATTTTTTTAAGTCTTGCACTAAAGCTTTGAAAGTATTGCTAAAGTATTTTTATTTTTGCCTTACGGAAACGGACGCTTATCCCAATCCCACTTTTACTGCACTAAATCAAATTATATTTTTCTAATTTCTGACTAAGAAATTTAGTTCGAAACAATGCTTTTGGCCATTTTGTTGATCCGACAAGTAGTTCCTTATACATAGTTGTTTCTAAAAATGGTAAAGTTATCTATATTGGGTTCCCTAATGAATAAACAAGTATCCTGTACCATATAAAGGTTAAGTATAAACATTAAATGTTTTTGTGTCATTAAACATTTGAGTTTAAAAGTGAATTTCAAGGTGTCGCATTTTTGGGTTATGTAACTTTTTGGTTAAAGAGAAAGTATTACTCTTTTTTAACTTGTTTCCAGCGTTTTTGGTAACTTGTTTTAATACAGCGATAATTCGTATAAGCTTATTCTGCCCTATGTAAGCAGTATTGTAAGACCATAAAAAAACAAGTTAAGTACGCTCTATTTACTAAATTAGATATGTTTTTTTAGTAAAATTTTTACCATTTTGCCGTGGTGAAGAATGCTCAAGCATACGGTAACAGCAAGTAATTGGACTCAAGATGACAGATGGTTCTCGTACTTGTAATAAAAAACGTATGTTTTGTCGCTTTGTTACACATTCAAAATGATCCTAACTTAATTAGTTTCTAGGAGCAAAGACATATTAAAAAAGAAATTTATAGTGACATTGTTGAGAATTTCAAAGCAAAAACTACTCAGTAAATGTATTTACGAATGCAGAATACACAGCGGTGGAATATGTATTGGCACAAAGCCAAACATTAAAATGTAACAGAAACTACTTACTAAGAATTTATTAATATTACTAACGCAGCACAGGAGCCAGTAAAGCATTAATCAATATTGACCCAAGTTATTTACACAGTTTTAGTGCCTGATAACATCGAACTGGCCCATATTTCACAATTGTGATTCCCAGTGCAAACACGGCCCCATAAAATAAAAATGCAGTGATCAGTCCCGGCTAGTGCATAATGCAACACGGTGCCTGAATACGTAATGAGATGGGCAAGATTGACACAAGATTATAAATAACACGGTGAAAAATTGCCTCAATTGTGGCCTCTGGACAATGTATGTTTATTATATAGTTTTAAGACAATGTTGTGTACTGACCTGTCATTTGCAGCTGTCTCCGGGATGCGGGGGTGCGGGGCGTGCGCGGGGTGCGGGCGGCGCGCGGCGTGCGGGGCGTGCGCGGCGTACGCGGTGAGCTGGTGCTGCTGCTGCCGCTCCTCCGCGACGGAGATCCCAGCACCCTCAGGTCCGTATTGCTAACACACGCCAGCGCATCCGTCGCCATCCTCACCGGACTCTCCGCGTTCTCCTTATCCTCTTCGCAGAACTTCACAGGAGAATCAAACTTGGCAGACTTGTAAGTACAGTCCGTCTCTATGTCGAAGTTAAAGCGGATGATGAACCGCTTCCTCTCTCTAGCGTACTGCTCAGCCATCAGTCGCCTCGTCTCGTCCCTGTCCGGTGCTCCGAACAAGCACTTGCAGCTTCCGCGCCTTCTCCTCGGGGTATTGGTCCTGAGCGCCATGCCCGCTGATAGTTCGAACCTCCTTTGCTTGGGTGTACGTCCTCCGGCCGCCATAACCGTATCGCGCGTCAGGTGAACACTGACTGGTTACTGGTTAGTGGTTCGCGAGAAACATCTGACTAATCTCTCGAGAGAAAACAGCTGTCTGCTGTCCGCAGGTAGCGTGCGAGAGGGAGGATACGCCGGGCGGCGGGTTAGAGCGGGCAGGGATCGCACCTGGCGGCCGCGGGACGCGCCAATTCTAACCTATAAGCGCGGCGTGGCGGCGTGTGCGCGCGCGCTCTTCCTAACTACGACTGACGCTCGGTGTTTTCCCGCGCATCGCCGCGTGCGCCGATTTTGGCACTCACTCACTTGGCGCGCAAACCTTAACAATGGAAGCAAGGACGCTTTTTGTACAGGAGCACAGGTGGACTCTTACAAGGGAAGAAAGGAATACGCACCTATTATATCAAACATTACAAAGGTCCATTCAATAATGCTTGTTTTAGAAGTATTAGGTGTTTCCCGCGCAATTTATTTTTAGTCTAGCATGACGTCGTTATCTGTGTTTTCGTTAGATATAGTGAACATTAGTACCCATTCTATTTTTTGATGATTGTACTCTGTTGTAATCGGTAAAGTATTCGAGAGGTCTCGAGTTCAATTTCAAGGCCGATTTTTTTGTAAAAAAAATCCTGGTTGCTATTTGTAAATGTTCTGGGGTTTTATATCAAGACGGACGGGTTATACTAAATTCACAGGTAAAATCGATTCTTGTATGATGTTATCTTTACATAAAACTGGACCTGTATGGGTAGGTACCTATTTAATAAATAAATTGCATTAATATTGAGGCATGGTTCCAGTGATCTTTAATAATCCATATTGAAAAACTTAATTAGTTTACTGAACTATAATACCGTAAGATCCTTAACAGTTATTTATTTAAAACTACTATGTATAATAAAGTGGCCCTATTACATGGGACCTAAACATACCGGCGAACTGTGGGTGTACATTGGTACACCTCTGCCTAACCCTTCGGGGATACAGGCGTGATGGTATGTTATGTTATGTATAATAAAGCTGTATTTGTCAACACTAAAAGGCAAAACCTATTGCTCATTGCAATATGTTTTGCATATTGAAAACTAGAAGTAATGTCAATTGTAAGTACTGTAACACCTAAAACATCTCCTATATTAATTTCGTGTTTCAAGATTGACATTTAAAAAACTATATTCAAACATTTCTCAAGGTCCTCAAGGTTAATAAAGGAATTTAATATTATAAATATTAATTAATCATTAAATCACGTAATGAATATGAATAAATGGTTAATTATCATCGTAAATTGCTTCATATTACCATTTAATACCTAGTTTTATTATTCAGGTTAAATTTTTTATCAATCGTATAATACATAGTGTTTATAATTTTTTTAAGTAATTCTGTTTATTAAATTGGATACAAATCTATCTAGGCCTGTCTGAAAATTAATGTTTTGCCTTTCGCGTGACGATTAAATTTGCTATAATTAATGACGATAACTGCAATATCAAACAGTGCAGACAAACAGTTAAATATGCTGACTAGTAACTGGGCGTTGAATTGGTACGAATTGCAAAAGCTGACAGTAAAAATGTCATAAACGAACTGTGCATACAGATAGTATGGCAGTTAAATTCTCAAGAAACTTTTAAAAATATTTTTCTTGACTGAATAAATTAAAACCATCCTCTATCAGTTCCACCGGTCAAGCATTCATCATCATCATCAGCCTATAGCAGGCCACTGCTGGACAAAGGCCTCTCCGAGACTCCGATTGCCCGCCACTTAGTTCTATCCTCGGCTTCTCGCGTCCAGCTCCTGCCAGCCAAGCATTAATATATAGAAAATACTGCTCAATAATATAAGGTTTAAAACAGTGTGTAAAATAAATAAAATACAGGGTGTTAAGAAAACCCTGTCCTACCCGAAAGGGTGATATAGGTTTCAGAATCACATGCCCAAATAAAATATTAAATTTGGAATATTCATGATAGTATCAATAATAATGAACTCTGAAATAACGATTTTTTGACACGAAATTCCCCAAATTTGAGATTAAAACAATAATTACAACGCCATTTTCATCGTTATTATTCGGCGGCCTTTTGTTTGATCATTTGGCAGCAACTTTGACTCTCTCACTGACATTTTGAGATTATTTTTTTTTTCTATTTTTTCATTTTTATTTACATTAATGGTATCAGTCATCGATACCTAACAATACCTTAACGGGTCGGACAGGGTTTTCTTAACACCCTGTATATGTCTTTTTTATAATTTTTGTGACCCTAAGTTCCTACAGCACCTAACAATTTCTGTTATGACCCATTGTTTAATATGCGGTGTTACTCATAAGGTAACACAAGTAGTGATTTTAGACTATTATGGAATCCTATGGCACCCGTAACATACCATAAAACTGTCCTGACTTGTGCAGACGAATGGTCATGTAGTATCCACAACTAAAATATTTTTAGTGCAACTCTTCATAAAATAAGATGTTATGTATTAAAATTTTGTTACTTAGGTTCTTACTTTTATTCAGCAACAGATCAATTTCAGTATTTAAACAATCGTGAATATTCTAAACGCATATCGATTTAAAAAAGTCATCATCATCTCTCGAGCCTTTTCCCAACTGTTGGGGTCGGCTTCCAGTCTTACCGGATTCAGCTGAATACCGTATTTTACATGGAGCGACTGCCTATCTGACCTCCACACAACCCATTTTACTGGGTTTTAACACAGTATCCCATGTTAAGACTGGTTGTCAGAATTGACTCAACGACTGCCAAAGATCACAGTATGACAGTCGGGACCTACGGCTTAACGTGCTATCCGAGGCACGGAGGGGTCTCGATATGTTTGTAAATGGTCACCCATCCAAGGACCAACCGCGGCGAGCACGACTTAACCTGTTTTATCGGTCAAACCGTACGGCTTACACTTAGCTACGAGCCCCATCGATTTGAAAAGTATGGACTTAAAAAATGGTGCCTTTTAATTCACGTTTAGAAAGTTATGTATATACATAAACTTACATATTTAAAGCAGGATTGAATCAAATCAATAAGGACAAAAAATTATAATAGTTTAAAGTTTAATTTTAAAATTAACGAGCTTACGAATGAGTCAACAGTCTCTTGACAAACCTAATTTGGTAAATAAATATGGACATTTCAACGAACTTTTTTGTGCAAATATGGACTTGAGAAACTTTTTATAGTCTTCTGTTTGTTGTTTTAATCATTTGATAAAGATGAATCACCTATTCTAATATTTAAATTGGAAGAATAAACGAAAAACCTCTAAACTTGTAAATGACTAAACTGCTTGCACAAAAATAGTAATCTCAGACCTTAAGGCTCATTCCCATTTCAATGCAAAAAAGTTGGTGAAACCTTGTTCGTCTTTTTTAGAGTTCCTTACCCAAAGGGTAAAACGGGACCCTATTACTAAGACTCCGCTGTCTGTCTGTCTCCAGGCTGTATCTCATAAACCGTGATAGTTAGAAAGCTGAAATTTTCACAAATGATGTATTTCCGTTGCCGCTCTAACAACAAATACTAAAAACCACATAAAATGAATATTTAAGGGGGGCTCTCATACGACGGTGGTACGGAACCCTTCGTGCGCGAGTCCGACTCGCACTTGGCCAGTTTTTTTACATTAAAGCATGAACAGATGGTTTCACGAAACTCAGTTTTTTAATCATAAAAGAACGTTTCTAGACAGAATAATAGTTTAATTTCGTATATGAGCTGAGGATAAAACCTTGAAATATAAACTTAGTTAAAAAACATGTTTGTCTGAATTAAGCTAGACTGTAGGTGTAATAATAGCGGATCGAATTAACCTTAGAGGATAGATAAGAAATGACAGAGTGCGTCTATAGAGTATGAATCGTATAAACTAGTATGAACTAGTTCCGTGGTAAAAATAGTAACAAATCAGAGCGCGCCGTTTTGATAAAAACTATCAAAGACCCTAATATTACAAGCTTTTATTTAACTTGCAATGTTTCTATGTTTATCCGGGTGGAATCTTGCAACTTAATTTTGATTTGACACCCGGTTTCCGATTGAGCTGAAATTCTATACTAATAATATAGGAACTATTCATATTTTCGCATAAACGTCAGTCTTTTGGACGAAAAAAAAGTTAAATCAGTAATCTAATGTACCACATACAGCCAAAAATGGGCTATTAGTGATACTTCCCTCCACGGTTTTAACTTCTTTTAAACTCGATGGAATGAACAGTCTCTAATTATTACAGTCAACAGTGACTACTTCTGTCTGCCTACACCAATTGATATAACGAATTGCTTAAATTTTATTAGGCTACCAATTGCCTAGGTGCGCTCGTTTGGTTTTTGAGAAGTTACAACGAATTGTATGTTAATAGTCACACTGCACTGTGAGGTGAAGAAAGCGTTTACTGAAAACTGCAAATTAGATTTTTATATTAATTTTTTATCTCTGATGTTCAACTAAACATATGTATTGGTTTCTTAGGTTTACGCGAATGTTAGACATTGAAATAAAACTACTTTTTACGGATTTTTTCGCGGTTTATTTTTTGACGTTTCGACACCAATATTGTTGTATTATACATATGTACTCCTTTTGATATATTATTATTACCGTTCCTTTATTAGGTTGACCTTTATAATAACCTATGTAATAAATATTAGAAAGCTAATTTCACCTAACGTTACGTTTACGCTAATTATACGTAGAAGAACTTTTTCGTCTGGCGAGGAACAAGGAGAGATATGCGGAGTTGACGGCCAACCTCCAGTAGTGGAGAGGCACCGCAAGAAGAAGAAGAATGCGTACGTTAGGGTCGACTTCCAGTCTCACTGGATTCAGCTAAAGACCAATATTTGTACATCCAGCTAATATCGAATTCGAAATGAGAAAAGGTAGCCAGGGTATACTGGACAACCCTTAAAAATACAAAATTACCATACTCGTATTAGAGACATCTAGAAGAGCACTGAAGAAAGTACTTTTTAAATACATAGGAGGCGTATTTTAAGTTTAAAAAATTTAAATAATCTTGATAAGTGGATAGGTAGCTATAGTAAGATATAAATACAGTCAACCTTCTGTAAATTGTAAACACTATAAACAGGTACAATCAACTCAATAAATGCAAAATTTTTGCCCCTCATGGTGTTTCTCCTATTGTCAATCAGTCAAAACTTTATTTATAATGGCCCAAAAGTCAAAAAGCGTTAAATATTAGTTTAAAAATACATCCCGAATTGATTAAAGGACATTATCTTATTTGATTATACATTGATGATGTCACAAAGGACCTTTGTCGTAAATTGGTTACAAATGGCCTAATTATGTTGATGTAAGACAAAAATATATTGCGGACCTTACAATCTGTATGCCCCTTTATTTTGACAAAACTGAAACAAATTAAAAAAAAACTAAAAAACACGCTTTTAAAGTACTTCTAACTAAAAAAGTGAAAAATAATTCCTCATGTAAGCTGAAATTGGTAATGAACAAAAAACACTAGTATTACGAGAAAATATGGCCTTCGGGTATCATATTCCGTCGGTTTATAAATTATAGGCGAAGAGATGTGAGTCAGGAGAACATTCCTGATAGCGGCACCAACAAACCAAGCAATGGTTAGTCAGACTTATCGTTTAGCAAGCTACAACTGTAAAAGTGTAAAACGAGCTATCAACGACATCAGGGATCTGTGCAGTACGTGTGACGTGATATGCCTTCAGGAGACCTGGCTGCTTCCGCATGACATACCTTTAGTAGGCACTATTGATAGCGAGTTTGGCTATACGGCGACGTCGGCGGTGGATACGTCAGCGGGCATTCTGCGCGGACGCCCCTATGGTGGCGTCGCAGTACTGTGGCGGTATAGTGCCTTTAGGGATGTGTCGGTGGTTAAGTGCAGTGAGCGTATTTGTGCCATTAAAATAGCGGAAGGCGTTAGGTTTGTGTTAGTTATAAGTGCGTATTTACCAACGAACTCTGTGAACAATTTGCCGGATTTTATTGACTGTATGAGTGAGATTAGTGCTATTGTTGATGAAAGTAACATCGAGTCTGTTTTTATTTTGGGAGATTTTAATGCGGCTCCGGGTGAGTTATTCTATAATGAACTTGTTAATGTTTGTAGTGAGGAGAATTGGTCGTGTATAGATGTGGATGTATTGGGTAGAAATTCTGGTACATATACTTATACTAGTGACGTGCACGGAACGTCCAGTTGGCTCGATCATTGTATAGTAACTCACGCGGCGAAGTTGTCTGTTACGAATGTATTTGTACAGTATGACACTCTCTGGTCGGACCACTATCCTCTTATTGTTGAATGCAATCTACATGTATTAACGCCGAAGAATGTAAGCCTTTCGGTGTCTAATACTGACATTAGTAATGACATTAGATGGGGAGAAAGAGATGAGAAGCAAATCTTGATGTATAATGAGGAGTGTCATAGGAAATTAAAGTTAATAGATTTTCCCTCGGAATGTAGACAATGTGCGGATTATTTATGTAGTGACCCTGACCATGCGCGTATCCTGGATAGACTATACTCCGACATTGTGACCGCCCTTCAGGATGCGGCTGTGGCGAGTGGGGGAAGCGCGCGGGGGCGCGGACGTGGGGCCCGCCTAGCGGGATGGAATAGGCACGTGGGAGAGGCCCATAGGGTGGCCAGGCTGAGATTTAATGAGTGGGTTATGTGTGGCAGACCTACGTCTGGTTCGGTATTTGAAGAGATGCGAGGGAGTAGGAGAGTTTTTAAGTCCAGGTTAAAGTGGTGTCAAAATAATCAGGACCAGATTCGGATGGATGCCCTCGCTGAACAACACTCAAAAGGTGACTTCCGGGGATTCTGGCGGAACACGAGAAAAGTAAACTCTCGACCTGGCCTTCCTGTTAGTGTCGATGGTCTGAATGACTCAAAGAGCATTGCAAACTGGTTTAGAGAACAGTTTTCGGTTCGGTCGCCGCTTGGTCCGGCGTGTGGGATGCTGAATGCTGACTTGAGCAATAAAATTGTAGGCAAACGATTCTTCGCGAAAGATGTCGAGAAAGCCATAAGGCGGATTGCGAGGGGAAAGTCACCTGGGCACGACACACTCAGCATTGAGCATCTGCAACACGCCGGACCGCACTTAGCGAGAGTTCTTGCGATGTTCTTCGACTTGTGTGTTAGTCACTCCTACCTGCCGGCTGACTTCATGAGGACAGTTGTAGTGCCTGTGGTTAAAAATAAAACGGGAGATTTGACAGATAAAAATAACTACAGGCCCATATCGCTTGCAACTGTAGTGGCAAAAATATTTGACGGTATGCTTAACACCCAGTTAAGTAAACACATAAAACTCCATAGTAACCAGTTCGGGTTTCGGCCTGAGCTGTCCACAGAGAGTGCAATACTGGGTTTGAAGCATACCGTCCATTACTATACGAGGAGAAAGACACCAGTATACGCGTGCTTCCTCGATTTATCCAAGGCTTTTGACCTGGTCTCGTATGATGTCCTTTGGGAGAAGCTGGAGAATACTGAATTACCAAAGGAACTCATTAGCTTACTACGGTACTGGTACGGGCACCAGGTCAACAGTGTCCGATGGGCGGGGGCGATGTCGGATACCTATAGTGCT
The DNA here is from genome assembly GCA_905475315.1 of Autographa pulchrina. Taxonomy (NCBI): domain Eukaryota; kingdom Metazoa; phylum Arthropoda; class Insecta; order Lepidoptera; family Noctuidae; genus Autographa; species Autographa pulchrina. The sequence goes on from FR997775.1 coordinate 8,596,087, forward strand.
GAGTGTGGCATAAGACAGGGAGGCTTGACCTCACCCACTTTGTTTAACTTATACATGAACGAGCTGATTGTCGCGCTTAGCGGCCAGCATGTCGGATGCTTTGTGGACGGAGTATGTGTTAACAACTTAAGTTATGCGGACGACATGGTGCTGCTAAGCGCTTCGATCTGTGGGCTGAGAAAGTTACTAAGTGTCTGCACGGAATACGCGCGTGGACATGGGTTAAAATACAATGTAAGTAAATCGAAGTGCATGGTCTTTCAGGCTGTCGGTGGGTCGAGCCCTATGAACATAGCAGCTGTTCATTTGGATGGTACTCCACTAGACCGCGTAGATCAATTTAAATATCTAGGGCATCTACTCACCGAGGACCTTAATGACCAGCCCGACATGGAACGGGAGCGGAGGGCACTGTCAGTACGAGCCAATATGATAGCCCGCAGGTTCGCGCGTTGTTCTGATAGTGTGAAGATTACGCTATTTAGAGCGTATTGCACATCCCTCTACACGTGCAGCTTGTGGGTGAACTATCCTCCTCCTCCTCCTCCTCCACCTCTTCCTCCGCAACAGTGACCAAGAGTGGACGTGTGCAAAAATTATATAAAATATATTAAATTATCACCCCTACCGGGTAAGGGATTGTCGCCTATCTGATAACTCTTATAACGAACAAATTCGCACTCGCGACGTGTCGACGTCAGGTTCCACAAGCGTACTAACCGGGCGCCCGCCGCCGCCGCTTCACCCCCGCGAGAAGAGAATCACTCTCCATAATTGCCATCCTGCTCGCACAAAGACTGTGCGCACCGTGACTCATCAACAGCGGCCGCGCGGTGCGAACGCCGGCGACAGGACATCGCTGCAAGCTATTAGAAGGTAGAACAAATTTACGTAAACATTAGCATGTTAAGGCGTACGCCACCCCAATCGCCGGCCACCTCCATTGCTAGCGATTCGGAGATACCTCATGTAAGAAATCCAACTGTCTCACTTACCAGTTCTACCCCAAATCTTAACAGTGGAGATTCAAATGTTACTACTCGCATTAAACGCAAACGCGAAGATGAAATGGTCGCATTTATGCAAGAAATACGAGACTTACTGCAATCGGCTACCGCTCAGTCTGAAAATAAATTCAAATCTCTACAGGAATCCATGAATGAAATTATATTACAAAACTCTGAACTGAAAAAATCTCTAGCCTTTGTCACCAAACAATACGATGATATAATAATCAAAATGGATGAAATCAATAAAGAACGAATAACCGATCAGGCCCACATTAATCAGCTGGAAAATAAAGTCGAGAATCTGGAACGCATATTATGTTTGTCAAAAATTGAAATAAGAAACATACCGAAGAAGGAAGGGGAAAACAAAGAAGATCTACTCAGAGTTGTTTCGGAAACTGCTAAAGTACTGGACGTACCTATCGTTAGACACGATATCAAGGATATATATCGCATTCATAAAAAAGGCGGTGGATCATCTCTTATAGTTGATTTTGTTTCGGTCACCACAAAGGAAAATATACTGCACAAACTCCGTACATTCAATCGCAACAACGCCCAGGCTAAGTTAAACACATCACATGTAAATATACCAGGTGCATTACAACCAATTTTCATATCAGAGAGCTTGACTATGAAGGCACAAAGATTGTTCTACCTGGCAAGGAAATTTGCGAACGAAAATGACTTCAAGTACTGCTGGACTTCGCTCGGAAAAGTATTCATTCGGCAAAAGGAAGGAGACCAATATATACATATTAAAAGCGAAGGTGATCTTAAAACCAAATTACCTCAATGACTATTTAGGGCTTACTATTTGTTCGACTTATGCTCCGTTTACGCAATGCTTGCTATTTTAATATCATTTTTTTCTTTTCTTTGTAAAACACATATACACAACCAACCAAAAACATTACACACAATACAAAACAAAACCAACATCACCTACATTTACAATACAAAATGTTCTCGAGTACATAACATTCATAACCCAGTTTTATTCTCCGCGAGTTATAACACGGTAATAATTACACCCAACAAAATGCAACAAAAAAATAAATACTTACTCCAATGGCTACAACAAATAGTGATTTCTTAACACTGATAGATAGTTTTGCAGTAGCATCTTCTTATCACTGCGATACCGACACCTGTAACGAAATAATTAAAACCAATAACACCTCGCTAAAAATTATCACCCAAAATATTCGAAGCATCCATAAAAATTTTGATGGTTTCCAGGCTCAATTGGCTAGACTATCATGTGAAGTTGATATCATTATTCTAACAGAATGTTGGCTGAATGCGGACAAACCGTTACCGACTATAGCAAACTATACAACATACGCTAGCAATAAGTTTCTCAATCAAAATGACGGCATTACAATATTTATCAAGAATAATCTCCATTGTGTAGTTGAAGAACCAGACCCCATAGGAGCAAACTTTCTCTTAATAAATGTTGATCCCGACACTTGTATCTTAGCTTCGTACAGATCTCCTTCAATTTATTGTATTGAGAACTTCCTTAACTCCCTGGAAAACATTATAAGCAAAATAAAAGTGAGTAAGATAATACTAATAGGAGATATCAATATTGATATAAAACCTGGCAGTACAGATAGGAACAGTTTGTCCTATCTAAACCTAGCTGCGGAACTGGGCCTCTTACCGGGGCATACCTTTCCTACTAGACTGCATAATTGCCTCGATCACACAATGATAAGTACCACTACCACTGCAACGGTCATAGTTATGGATTCCACAGTTAGCGACCACGCCTCTGTACTGCTTTGTCTAGAGAGCACCCCTTCAAAAAATAAAAACTGTAGATACAATACAAAAATAAACTATGAGAGCGCTATCGAACAATTAAAAAATACAGATTTCTCCTTTCTTTCGCAAAACTGCTATGCAAACAAAGCTGCAACGAGATTTGTCACATGCCTTATGTCGGTGGTATCCCAAAATTCAATACTTAAAAAAGTTCCCAACCGAAAAGTAGTTTTCAAGCCTTGGATCACACCTGGCCTCTTACGGTGTATTCGACATAGGGATAACCTTCACCGAAAAGCCCTAGCCGACCCCAAAAATGGAATTATTGAGCTAACATATAAAAGATATCGGAACCACTGCAATCTCCTGTTAAGGAATTTAAGAAACGCCCACGAAAGTTTTGCTTTAAAGTCCTCAAAGAGCAATAAAGAAACATGGAGTATTATAAAAAACATCACCAACCAAGCTGGAAAAAAAAACTCAGCTCATAAACTACTACCAGCTGGTGACGGTGAGGAGGCGCTTAATTCCATCGAGCAAATAAACCATTACTTTTCGAGCATCGGGAAGCAACTGGCTGAAATAATTATAAAAAACCAAACTCCCACCCTGGCCCCATACCCTATGGAAACACTCCCTGCGCTTGATTCTATGGTTCTACTTTCTCCGGACGAGGCTGAAGTAGATGCAGTCATTAACAACCTCAAAAACGACTGCGCCACTGGATGGGACTCTATTCCAGTTAAATTGCTCAAGTTGGGTAAAGAAATACTAGTCCCACCTATAACTAAACTTATAAATGCCTGCTTTGAACAAGGCGTTTTCCCCCAAATCTTTAAAAAATCACTAATTACACCTATTCACAAGGGTGGAAGCGAGGACGATGTCAAGAATTACAGACCTATTTCAGTTCTGTCAGCACTGTCCAAAATATTGGAAAAATTGCTGAACCGCAGGCTAATGAAATACTTGGAGCACCACAAAATAATATCAGACACTCAATTTGGCTTTAGGTCCAGGAAAAGCACCACTGATGCAGTCAACCAACTAGTTGATCATGTGACTGAAAAATTGGATCAAAAGCAAAAGTGCCTTGGTGTTTTCCTGGACCTCGCCAAGGCATTTGACACCGTCTGTGTTCCCACCCTTGTGACTAAGTTAGAACATGCTGGAATCCGGGGTAATGCTCTAAGCATATTTGCAGACTTCCTCAGTAACCGGACACAAAAGGTAAGGATTGGTGAAGTCATTAGTAAGGAGACCAGAATTGATTACGGTGTGCCCCAGGGCAGCTGCCTGTCTCCCAGTTTATTCTTAATCTACGTGAATGACCTATGTCAACAGCAGCTCACAAACGGGAAAATTTTTAGCTATGCTGACGACACAGTACTCATATTCCATGGAGCGCGATGGGATGATGCCCGAATGGCTGCGGAGACAGGCTTAAGTAAGGTGATCCACTGGCTGGAAGCTAACTTACTAACCCTCAATATCCAGAAAACATCATTTTTACAATTTTCCTTTGCCAAAATCAGACCTACAGAAATAAGTCTCAAAGCACATTCTTGTGATAATGCCAGTTACTCTACACCATGCTCGTGTCTTCCAATTACACAACAAAAAACAATGAAGTATCTGGGTGTGATACTGGACGAAAGACTTAGCTGGCGCCCCCACATCGAGCAAACGTCCTCCCGAGTTAGAAAACTCATATGGGCGTTCAAAAAACTAAGACAAGTGGCCGACTTCCAACTCCTACGCACTATTTATCAAGCACTGGCACAATCAATCATAAGCTACTGTATCACGGCATGGGGGGGCGCCTGTAAAACTTACATGATAACCCTCGAAAGAGCTCAACGATCTCTGTTAAAAGTAATGACCTTCAAGCCATACCGGTTTCCTACAAAAACACTATACAAAGATTGTCAAATACTTACAGTGAGACAACTATACCTTCTCAATCTCATATTGACACAGCACTCAATCACACCGCTAAAACAAGGAATCAAACATAAAAGAACCGTCGGTAATGTATGTAGCACGATCAAATGCAAGACCGTCTCGGCTCGTCGGCAGCGACTTTTCCTAACTACATATCTGTATAACAAAACCAACAAAATTCTAAACTTCAACCCACAAACTAAAAATAAAACAAAAAAGATACTTAAATCATGGCTCCAAACACTCGATTACGCACAGACGGAAAACTTAATAAAAGAACAGTACTCATGATGTTAATAACACACACACACACACGCACACACACACACATACACAAACAACACAACCCATACATATTTACGCTCAGACTCTCACCACACCACTCAGACCACAAAAGAGCAAGCATGTCATTGATTTTCTTCTTCTTCTTTTTTTTTTTTCTCTTTCTCAATTTACTGTACAGTTAACCATTTTGTGATTGATTTTTTTTTGCATATAAAGTATTGTTCCAAAAACGGGTGAAGACACTGGTTCCTGTAACACAGGTCTTACCTAGCTCAGGAGCCAGGGCCTCCAATATAATTGTACCTCTTTTTATGCCAATAAAACATTTTTATTATTATTTATTATTATTATTATTATACTGACAAGGCATACAGTACCCTCCGAGTCCAGTATAACAATGCTTTCCGGGCGGTGTTGGGTCTGCCCCGCTTCTGTAGCGCATCAGGGATGTTTGCGGATGCACGCACAGATTGTTTTCACGCTACTATGCGGAAGCGCAGTGCGTCCCTGGTGCGCCGGGTGTGGGCCAGCTCTAATACCATCCTGGTAATGATTGCTGGCAGGCTAGATTGCATATATGTCCGGTATGGCTGTGGGAGACATATATCTATTCAAATGCCTGTCAGGAAATTATAATGTAATTTTAAATATTTTTAAGTATAATTTTTTAGTTTTTTTAGTTTTCAATTTGTAATTTTTTTAAAAGAATTTAATGTTTTTTTTTTTTTTTAATTGTCAATTTGTAATTTTTGTAATTTTATTTTTATAAAATCATTTGTAATTATAATAATTATTATTAATTAATGCACCTAATATGAGTCCTATTGTTACTCGAAATAAAATGAATTTGAATTTGAATTTGAATTTGAATTATTGTGAAAAAGCGTAGGTTGCTCGATAGACGATTTTTAGTTAGATACTTTAAAAGCGTGTTTTTTAGTTTTTTTTAACTATATTTATTTTTCACTTTTTAAAAAATACGTGTTGTCTAAATTCAAACGTATTGCTTTGTGGACTTAAATTTTTTTTATTGTTTTTTTTTTTTATTTATGTAATCCTGGTGATCCTAATCAGGATAATGAGATAAACCTATGAAATTATTATATTGTCGCTGATTCTTGATAAGTGTACAAAGTTTGAATTAAATCTGTCCGTTTAAAGTGGGTCAAAATCGAGTCCAAAGGAGTCGGTTACATACATACATACATACATACATACATACAAGTGAAGCGAATAAAAGCGTGTTAATAAAAAAACGAAAAAGAAAGATGCCACATGTTGCAGGGACGCGTGGTTAAACTGCAGTGGGGCAATATGGGCTCATCAGAATAGTAAGTAGATAGTTAAGTTAGTTTCAAGAAGTCTATAAAAATGATTTTACTCAATATCTTAACCAATTTAGGAGTTTTTTTTTGTTTCTAATTGAGCATAAAAATTTGTTGATTCAACAAATGACAATAAAATAAACTTATGTTAGGATGACACTGTTTATAATTGTTTTGGATTTTTTTTGTACCTATTTAAAAAAAGGTGGATAAATAAATCCCGAATGGATTGTGATCAATACCCTCATTTCATCAAAAAAGGTTTTGCTGTTATCTTTAGTAAATTAAATTTAAATTAACACTGCATTCGCGCAGTGCTTGCTGGTAGCCTCTTATACCACTCGGTCTTCCGTAAAGCCAAGATTTACTCCGAAGCCTTTATTTATGTCAGCTTTTCTAAAAGCACTTACGTCTAGTAGGTACATACGTAGGTAGGCTTACAGCCTTCTAAGGTAGTAAACCTTAGAAGGCTGTAAGCTCAACAGCGGGACACAATTTAGTGTACAGTTGTTCACAATATAATTATCTAGGAGAATACCGTTTACTTTGACATTCCGAAGGGCGAAGGCCTTAATCATAAGGCAATAAGAATAATTTTAGATTTTGATTTAAAGTGTAAAAAGTCTTTCGAGTTCTTTGTTCATTTTATTAATTACTGCATCGTTCGCTTTGATTTCCCCGATTAATTTGCAGCTATAGCTAATAAAAATATGTTTCGGAGAATTTCCGCTTCTTGAAGTCGGTAATTTTATAGGATTGTGGAACCTACGAGGCATGCCGTGGAGGCCCTTTATTTGCAGCCTGAGGCTAGGAACCTAGGTATGTGAAAGGATGGTCACCCACCCACGTTCCAACCGAAGCGAGCGCGACTTAACCTTTATATTTAAGATTTGACAATCTTTGTACTTATATGTATATTTATATATTTTTTTTTATATAAGTATATGTATTTGTTATTATACCCTCGATATGTTTGAACCGAAAAACATTGTGAGGAAACCTGGATTCCAAAATTGGGATCTAAAGTCACCAATCCGCAAATGAGCAAGCGTGGTGATCAATGCTCGTGCCTTTTCTATATGGGAAGAGGCCTGTGCCCTGCAGTGGGACGTTTATAGGCTGTTATTATTATTATGTTTGCACCCTATTTATTACTGCATTATTAAATATATCACGTGGTGGTCACGCGAACAATATTACCTACCGGATGCATTGTCATTACTTTATAGTTCAAACCATTAATAAAATATCATATTGAACAGATTGGTTGACCCATTGGACCCTAATTTTACGGCCATAGACTCTAAGTATTGGTTTGCAAACGATTAATTATTTTTCGCTGTGTAATAGTTTCCGATATAAATTAGTATTGGTACCATGTTGGTACTTTTATTGTTTATTAATTTTAGGCTTGTGACATGTGCGTGACAGTATTTTTGTGGGGTCGACAGAAATAAGGCTATTCATCAGGTGATGTTAATTAGGGTGCACAATCATTTTATTTTTTTCGATATTTCATGGAATTTGGTACACACGTAAGGAAATTTCATCCAACATTAATAACTTCTATCGTTTATAAATATATTATATTATTTAGGCACAATTAGATCTCCCGGATTCTTGGATTGGACAAGTTTCTTTATGTAAGAACACTATGTTTTTTTTATACAAGCGTTTAAAAGCTGTGGCTAAGTTATAATAAAGTCGATTACCTGAATACGTCCCAATTACTTCCAATAGGGATGATGACTAATTTTTATTTTTATGTCCATCTTTTAGATAAGAAAAAAATATTAGACACGTATTTTTTGTTTAGTCCCGTAAACAAAGAATTACGAAGATACAGCGAGTACAATTCTTGCGTGAGTTTGACGTTTGAGTACAAATTGTACCTAGCCGTGACGTCACAAGCCCCCACTCCTGAACTTTACAGCGGTTTATCTTCGTATTTTGTAATTTATTTGAGAAAAGAAAAAATATGTGTCTATTATATTTATTAAAAGTATTCATAAGCAAAATTAACTTAGTGAAAAACAATACCTCTCTCTTATCTCCAGAAAGGAAAAAAATGCATCCAGTATGACCCAAATCGGAACACGGCACGGTACAACAACCTCATTTTTTTCTAAGACAAAAACTAAACTTGACAAAGTCAAACACCTGTCCATTCATAAATTAAGAAAAGAAGAACTAAAATAAACCATAAAGTAATATAACAGAAGTATCCTTAATCACTTATAGTTACAATTTACAACTACCAATAAAATACTTCAAAATACAATAGACGAACATTTCTCAAGAAAGTTCACATGACACAATACATCTCTTTGAAAATTGCATTTATTTGTAACATTGCCATTGCAAAAATATTTTTTTTTTCTTTTTTTTTAATTCATCTCGTGGATAGAGACTGGATGGCGGAAATGGCCACAATGAGCACTTACACCGCTGCTTCCGGTACAGTCGCGCGGCAAAGCGTTTAGATTTACACCTGCAGTAAATATAGTTTATGATCTTTCTGTTTCCTTTTGTGGTATATTATTAGATTTTACCGTTGGTTTACAAGTCTTAGAATACAAGCTGTTTATAGTTGGGTATAATTTAACAGTCACTTGTAGTGATTTTGTAATATCTTGTGCCCATTCATCATATTTTTACAATATGCATTGCTTTTGCTATATTTAAAAAATTTAATTAATGTCTTTTTGAATGATTTTCCACTATTTATTTATGAAATATTTTCAACAATAAACCTACATGAAACCATCGAAGAATAGTTAAAAAACAATGATCTCATAAAAATATCCGAAAACATTATTAATCATTACTCCATCAAACATAACCATAGCAACTTTCAACACGATTAAAAAAATAACCCAGTTACCGACATACATATCTAATACAATTCGCTAACACTTCTCTCGTCGACCATACATTGAATTTTACCTGCAAACATTGTCGGAAGTGGTATATTGTCTCACGCCCAACGCCATGATGTGCACTTTAATGGTGTTTTAAATGGTCTTTTAAGGGTTCCGTATCTCATAAGGAAAAGACGAAACCCTTATAAGGTCACTTTGTTATCCATCCGTTTGTTTGTCAAGACCCTTTATCACGGGACACGGAGATAATTTATTATCGAGTTGAAATTAAAACTATAAAAGTATTCAGGTCTACAGTCTCTTGAAGCTGTGAAAACACTCCTAAGTTAACGTAAAAAAAATATTAATATATAGCAAAAACCGTATATTATGTCGACACTGAAATAAATTAATAAATCGGCCTATAAGCGCCCCAATGCTAGACGCAGGCCTCTTCTCATATAGAGAAGGAACGAGCATTGATCATCACGCTTGTTCATTGCGGATGACAAACAATGAAGGAAAATATCGAGAGAAACCTGGATTCAAAAAAATTTGAGTCTTATATCGCCAATTAACACTCTCAAGGTCATCATCATCATCATCATATCAGCCTGTTGCAGTCCACTGCTGGACATAGGCCTCCCCCAAGGAACGCCACAGCGCACGATCTCCCGCCCTTTGCATCCAGTCACTGCCAGCTGCCTTCTTCAGGTCATCGGTCCATCTAGCCGGGGGGCGTCCTACACTACGTTTGCCTAAACGTGGTCTCCATTCAAGAACCTTCCTGCTCCACCTCTCGTCGGTTCTGCGACAGACATGGCCAGCCCACTGCCACTTCAGCTTGCTACATTTTTTTCTCTCTCAAGGTAAATACATATAAAATCAAATTCGTACGAAACCCTCGATTTGCCAGTCTGACTCGCGCTTGTCCAGTTTTTTTTGTTCCCATTGTCTCTGGTTCGCAATTTCCAGGGAACTTTATTGGTATCGCGACAGAATAAAGTTCCGGTCGTTGCAATTTAGTTTTTATTGTTTTTTACCTTTTGTTTCAGTTTTGGTTTGTGTTTGTACTTTGTAATACGTAGTTAGGATGTTTGATGACGGTTCTCGGTTTATATGTTTTCGTTTCCTTTTGAATTATATTTTCTTTTTTATTTGACAGTAAATATAAATATTCTATCATCGCTGTTACCTTTTATGACGTTGATTATTTTGTCATAATTGTTCTTTCCCCCTAATTTCCTTTTCTAGTCGAATTTTAGTAAGACTAGACTATTCCCTAATAATCAGAAGAAAGTTTTGATTCTCTTATTGTTACTGTCTTTTTTTATATTTTTTTTTTGTTAATTGGACGCTTCCTCAAATTGTCAATTCTATCATATAATTCTTAGGCTCTGTGCGATTGGATATTCGTAATCTTTCCTTTTTCATACATAGCTAAAAATTACCAAGACTACATTTAATAGTGCTCTTTCTGCGAAGAAATATGTCGTTCAAGAGTCCTTAAAGGAAGTAGCGTTGTACGTAGATATCCCTTCGATAAAAGTCCGGCGAAGCAGTCAAAGCCTGCGCTCAGGCTAACTGCAAAGATCTCTACCAAAAAAAATATCGCTTCGATTACCATACAAGGTTACCTAGGTATATCTGTAGATAATAAGATATTGGTGCACCAATTATAAAAGGCCCATATAGAGTATAGACTATCTTTTATCGTTTTAAAACTTTAAAAGACAGGTGGTAAGCTTACAACCGGTTGCTAATTAAGTTATTGATCGCAAATAGTTTGTTCATTCATATTTCTGATATACATACATTTGATTTTTTGTGTCGGTTCTCTAAGATTTATTCATTTGTTTTTTCAATTATGTTGAGAGTTTCTAGTTGTTTTAGTTTGTATGTTGTGGGAAAAAAGCTCTTCGGAAAAGGGTAGTAAATATGTGTTAGTAAACTGTAAATAAGAAGATGGTCAGATTAATGTCCGAAACCGATAAATAATGTAAACAATCTAAGGATTCGTCTATTAGTGACAACATTTTGGGATAAATTCCTATTTTAGATAAAACAGATGATTTCATAATTCCGGCAATAATTGTTATTAATTTTAAACTTTGTTATAACGCCTAGGCATAAATCAAAAATAACATATTTCAATGAAAATAAAGTACAATTTTGGTACCTACAAGACAATACGACACATAGAGCCATATTCCACATACGTACCTACCTAATAAAATCGTAATTAAATTGTGTGCATTAAATCCACATGTCGATAATAAGTAATTTTACACATCAATAACTTGGTAATGGTAACACGTGTTCCGAGAGTTAATACACCCTATATATTTAAGTATAATTAGTTGGCAAGTTATTTATTATATAACTAGCTGTGCCAGCGACTTCGTTCGCGTGGATGACGAAACTTATCAACGAATGACGAACCTATTACTATTGATTGTAGCGTGATGAAAAGTATACTATAACCTGCCCAGGAGTATGAAGAATAATTGTACCAAGTTTCGTTAAAATCCGTCGAGTAGTTTTTGTTTCTATAAGGAACATACAGACAGACAGACCAAAATTTTAGTGATTGCATTTTTGGCATCAGTATCGATCACTAATCACCCCCTGATAGTTATTTTGAAAATATATTTCATGTACAGAATTGACCTCTATACAGATTTATTACAAGTATAGATAAGTATTTAGATGAAATATTGGTTATTAAATAATATTTGGTTCGTGACAGTTCGTAATGAATTATGTTCCAAATTGGTCTCTGTTGTTGTTTGGTTATGATTTTTTATACTTAAAGCATATGATGTTACCGATAGAAATCTATTATGTAACTAGCTGTACCCGGCATGCGTTGCAATGCAATTTTTTCTACCTAGCACCTGCCTACTACCTACCTACTACCACTTAAGGGTATGAAAAATAGATAGTAGCCGATTCTCAGACCTACTGAATATGCATATAAAATTTCATAAAAATCGGTCAAGCCGTTTCGGAGGAGTATGGTAACTAACATTGTGACACGAGAATTTTATATATAAGAAGAAGATTGCAAGTAACAAACGTCAAATTCTCGTTCAATATTTCCACACGAAGACCTTGTCAATGTTAAACTACATACTTCAAAACAAAGTAGTTCATCGTATATTATGTTTGATCAACTTGATTACACAGGGTCTGCCAGCATCAAGTACCCAGCAGATATCTTGTTAGAAAGGAGTTTTTTGTAAACGCAATAAAAGAAACGAACTTTGTGTTTCCTGTATTGTTGACAGTTGTCTTAGAAACGTCTCTTGTTGACTTGTTCTCTTCCGGCCCGGCTTTTGGTAATGTAGTACGTTCTTATTTTTTCTCCTAATTAAAATCTGTGTTAATCAGACTATTAGTTTTCTTCAAGCCCATAAATCCATCATATCTCCTTTATGATAAGAATTTAGTGAGATAACATATCTCAGGGACGTAAGGTTCAATAAAACCAAACGTTTGAGACTACAAAAAATGGAAGTAATTACCTTTTGTATTGTAATGTTACATTACTTGTGTTTTAAAATTAACCTAGTAAATTGATCGTTTCAGGCTGACATAATATGAATATGGTGTAACGAAACCATAGCGCGATTCAGGATTGAGGTAACAGCGCCATCTATTGAGGATCCTCGTGATTATATTACGGCGTTTCTGTATAAAGACATGGCGGTTTCGTCTTTACGAATCTTAGAGAAATAGTCTTTATTATTTAATTAGTTAATTTATATATATAAAAAATTATACAGATACAACATTATAACGAAACAAGGTACTGCGTATTTCCAAAAAACTCTTAGATCTTTTAAAGAGGCCAACAAAAGCAGTCAATCAAATGTATGCATGGCCTTTGTAGTTTGTATGAAGAAACATGGCTTGAGAAGGAGCCGACGGATGCTGGACACGCCAAAAAGGTACAAAAGGCACTCGCCCGCATTGCATTATCTGTACAGCCTGCTGCATTTACACACGTCAGATCGGCAAAAACTGCACACGAGGCCTGGACTAACCTTCAAAAGGCGTATGAGGATAGAGGTCTGTGTAGGAGATTAGCATTATTAAGAACATTATTTAGTACAAAATTGGAAAACCAAACTATGGAGAGCTACCTAGGAAAAATCACTGAAACATCGCAATTACTTAGTGAAATAGGATCCCCGCTCGATGATGATTTCATCGCAGTCATAATGTTAAGCGGTCTTACTGAAAATTATGACCCGCTAATAATGGCTATCGAAAATTCCAATATCAGATTATCAAGCGAGGTAGTACAAAGCAAATTACTACAAGAGTCCTCACGTCGTGATGACAGTAGCGGATCGGCCCTGGCAGTACAGAAACAACCAAAATGTTTCCGTTGTAAAAAGACAGGTCACTTTATTAAGGACTGCCCAAGGAAAAATAAGTATTCAAATAATAGCAATCTAAAATTGAATAAGGTGGACGAGTCCAAGGCATCCAAGGCTCTGCTTACAGCCTTGTCAGCGAATATTGAAGCAGATTCCTGGGGCCCGAGTCTGCCCATATGAGCACACTGACACTCCGTGTCAGTGTGCTCATATGGGCTCGGGCGGCCCGAACGCGCCCGAACCGGCCCGAGTGCACCCGAGAGGGCCCGAGCGCACTGACACGGAGTGTAAATAGCAGACTCGGGCCCCTGGTATGTTGCTAGTGGCGCTACAAGTCATATGTGTTGTGATAGGTCAGTGATGTATAATTTTGTGAAAGGTAAAAGCTTAGAAGTGAAAGTGGCTAATGGGGACAAGTTGTACACTGAAGGTATAGGGACTGTACGATTAAAATTGTTAAATGGTACAATAAAAACAGTTAGCAATGTTTACTATGTACCTAAATTAAGTGGAAACTTGTTGTCAGTAAGTTCTATGATTCATAAGGGTTTCAAGGTAGTTACCTTCTTAGAAAATAAATTACTAAGTAAAGTGTCAAATGATGATAGTAAGACAACAGTACAATTTCAAAGTTGCACTCATGATGATAGTCAACCTAATCAGTCTGAACCTCCCATACAATCAGAACCATCTGTTGTGAACATTGATTTATCTGATGACACTACATTGGAAAACAATCAAAGAGAAAGTATAATATCGATAGATGATTCTGAGAGCTCTCACTCGAGCTCACCGGAGACCAGCGATCCTGCCAATGAAACTTATGTCCCAGGTTCATCTGATGAAGATTATGATGATACAATGGAGTCGCAGTCGTCATATATCCCCCTTCGCCTGTGATCTTTGCCTAGAGTGGACGTGTTACCGATTTTAATAAAAAGTTTTAAATAGTGTTTTCGCGACTATAACCGTTAGGACTAAGTAACTGAGTTTAGTTTACTTATTAACTAGTAAATCATTTTTTGTCATAACTTCCATACCGCTGCGCTCGCCCGGCAGGCCACGCCCCCGTGCTGGACAAAGATAGTGGTCATAATTGCTATCCCGCTCGAGCACTAGCGGCCGCAACGCCCGTGACCTTGGGTCGTCTTGTCGCAGCTTGCAGTCGCATCTATTATCGAGTACAGTTGTACTAAAGCTTAGCTAACGTCCAACGTTGGTGCGTATTATACGATGTCACGCTTGCAACGGTCTCCGCCGATAACGCCCGCGGGCAACAAGAATTTAGCGCAAGTGTCCTCGGATTCAGACATACCGCAGTCACTTTCCAGTAGCCCAAGCGGAAATGTAAATACTTCTTCAAGATACAAGCGTCCTCGAGGGGAGTCATCACCTACCAACGAGCTACAGGACTTCAAACATGAGGTTCTCCAAATGCTTAAGAAGTGGAAAAACGAACAGGAGTCTCATTTAAAAAAAGTTCTGGATGGTCAGGCCGCATCTATGACGAAACTGGCTTCTGACATAGCTGAATTAAAATCTCAAAATTCCTCTATACAGAAATCAAATATAGAGATTGAGAAGAACGTCAGTTATATCAGTAAACAATATGATGACATTTTGAAACAAATGGAGTGTTTACAAAAGGAAAAAACCGCTTACAAGAACAGCATTCAAACACTGGAATTTAAAATGCAAGATCTCCAGCTGTCCTCGCGTTCATCCACCGTCGAAATCCGCAACGTTCCTCCGTCGATGGAAAAAGAAACCATGGCAGAATTAACCGACATCGTTACCAAAGTTGGAACTGCAGTGAACTTACCCATCAGTACTATGCACATACGGGACATATACAGGCTCCCAGGAAAGCCGGGAGCTATTAGGCCGATAGTTACCGAATTCACCAGCGTGCAAACTAAACTCGAACTCCTCACGTCTGTTCGTGCGTTCAATAAGAATCTGAATAAAGGAGAACGACTTAGCACCTACTCCATTGGTATCACTGGTGACCGTTGCCCAATATATGTTGCCGAGTATCTCCCTCCGAGCACCAGAAAGTTATTCTTCGCAGCGCGACAATTTGCAAAGCTAAAAGAATTTAAGTTTTGCTGGACCAATAACGAAAACGTTTTTTTGCGAAAATCTGAAGGCGGCAAGCAGATTCTCATAAAATCAGAGCAGTGTTTACGTGATATGGAAGTAAATCAATGACTCTTTATAATCTTAATAATTTTAAGTTCATTCTATAGTTTTTTGTTACTATTTTTTAGGATAAGTTCAACATCTCACACTCACAACTACACACGTAAGTTTTTTCTTTATTCATTACACGAGCGTTATATAATATGCATACACTTAGCTAAATTCTTATTTATTTGCTTTTTTAATTGCCGTTCCCTAGCCAATCTTCTTCTCATTGCTAATGTCTCCTCTTTTGTTTTTTATACACACTTGTTATAAATGGCCAACCTCAATAATCTAGATGAGGAATTAGACTCACTCAGTGTTGCCAAATCATATAAATGTGTACCTGAAATGTGCTCGCAGTGTATCACTTTTCCAAACAAAGGGTTAAAGATACTTCATCTTAATATACGCAGCATTCAAAAAAATTTTGACGAAATCTCTGTATTAATGAAACTTTTGGGCTTTCAATGTGACGTTATTGTCCTATCAGAGTGCTGGCTAAGCAAAGTATCTCACCTACCAACTCTTGACGGTTATTCCTCCTACTGTACTAAAAACACCTTTAATCAAAACGACGGATGTGCTATTTATATTAAATCTCCTATTAAACATGATGTAAAAGAACCCAATTTTGCCGACGCCAACTGTCTAATCTGTACCATAGAGACTATTTCAATCATCGCCGTTTATCGTTCTCCGTCTAATAGAAACATAACCAACTTCATCGATAGTTTGGACAAAGTTCTTACGCTCCCTACACAGTCTGTTGTCCTGATCGGTGATATTAATATCGATATAAAGAACGGCAATAATGACACCAACTCTGACGAATACCTATCCTGTGCCGCCGCACACGGTCTTCTCCCAGCACACCTATATCCCACGCGCGTTTCTAACTGCCTTGACCATATCCTTCTGAAAACTAGTTTATGCGCCACAGCAATTGTCATTGAGTCGTCCATTACTGACCATGAACCTCTATTACTATCTCTCCAAGCCAATAATAAGGATCGCAACCTACCTCACACTAAGTACAAATTAAATCGAATGGCAGTTATAGAAGCTATAAACGATAATGACTGGTCCCCCATTCTAAAGATGACAGATGCAAACAGTGCCGCGGAAGAGTTAATAGGAAGTCTCTCCGTCATAATTAAGGACAATACTTGCGAATATAAAATACCCAGAAAACAAAGAACCCTTAAGCCCTGGATTACACCTGGTTTACTAAGGTGTATTCGCAACCGAGACCGCATGCACGGCATAAAAAAAAAAAATAGTGATAACGAAATTTTGCGTATCACATATAACCGTTATCGCAATCACTGCAATTCTTTATTAAGAAGACTCAAACGCACGTACGAGAAAGAAGAATTTTCCAAAGCTAAAAATAATATTAAGGCAACTTGGAACGTCATTAAAAAGGTGGCTGATATTAGTTCAAGTACTACTTTTCCAGTCGAACTGTTACATCTCTCCGATTCTCCTCGCCTATCACTTAACGTAGTTAATGACTACTTTGCTGGTATCGGTGAAAGTCTTGCATCCAAAATAAACCCTATAACCCTTACTCCTACTGTCTCGTTTCCAAAATCAAGTGGGTCTATGGGTCTCCTAGAAACCTCAGATATGGAGGTCGAAGGCATAATCATGTCCCTCAAGCCCGAGTCCGCTACAGGCTGGGATGGCATCCCTATAAACATAATTAGGGCCACCCGTACAGTATTGGTCCCGATCATTACGCATGTTTGCAATCTAGCTATTTCTTCAGGTGTATTCCCGGCAGTCTTTAAACGGGCAGTGGTTCACCCTATTCATAAATCGGGATGCAGAGACGATGTTAATAATTACAGACCTATCTCGGTCCTTTCCGCCATGTCTAAGATATTAGAACGAATCTTAAACAAGAGCCTCCTCTCCTTCCTCGACGTTAACAATATATTATCTCCCAATCAATTTGGTTTTCGTAAAGGAATAAGTACCGAAGATGCCGTTCTGACACTAACTGAGCACGCCGTAAAGGTACTTGATAAAAAACATAAATGTCTAGGTATCTTTCTCGACTTATCTAAGGCCTTTGACACCGTCTCTGCACCCGAATTACTAAAAAAAATGGAGAGCATTGGAATCCGGGGTGTAGTACTGGAAATGTTTCGGGACTACCTAAGGGGTCGTTCACAGATTGTCAGAGTCGGGCAAAATGATAGTGATGAGCGCCCGATCGCGTACGGTGTGCCGCAAGGTAGCATTCTGGGGCCCACTCTTTTCCTGATATACATCAACGAGTTATGTCAGTTACCGATCCTAAGCTCTAAAATTATTTCGTACGCAGATGACACTTCCCTACTTGTTGAGGGTAAGGACTGGGCTCAATGTTACCATAACGCAGAGACGGCGTTGGCGAGCGTTATGAAATGGTTGAGTAACAATTTACTAACTGTGAACGCAAGTAAAACGTTTTACGTGCCTTTCGCCATGAGATCAAATTTTGGTCCACCAACATCTTATACTCTAAAACTTCATTCTTGTATGTCCTCGACTTTCTGTGACTGCCCCACCGTGACCAAGTCACCAACCGTTAAATATCTAGGAGTGCACATCGATCAACATTTGAACTGGCACAAACACCTCGACACACTTGTAGGTAGAATTCGCAAATTAATATACGTTTTTAAAAAATTACGTAATTCTGCCGATATAGACACACTAAAAGTTGTGTATTTTGCCTTGTGCCAGTCGATTTTGACGTACTGTATTCCAGTCTGGGGTGGTGCCACTGAGAACGTCTTCTTACGACTGGAACGAGCGCAAAGAGCTGTACTGAAAGTTCTACTCTGTCGACCACGGAGATATCCAACTGTTCAGTTGTATGCGGAATTAAAAGTGCTGACAGTAAGACAGTTGTATGTTCTCCAGACCATGCTCCGCAAGCATTCAACGCGTCCACTTACAGAGCCAACCGGTAGAATCAAACACACAGTCTTTCACCTTCAATCTTGTAATACATCTTTCGCTAAAAGACACTACTATATCAGCAGTTCCAAAATTTACAACCATTTAAACAAATTATTAAAAATATTTCATGCAACTACATATCAGTGTAAATCTGCCTTACAAGAGTATCTCTCAAAACTAGACTATATAATGACGGAGAATCTTCTGACGGGAAACGATGCCAATCATAACACTTGAATTTCATATGGATAAATTAATTTTAAATATCCAGTTATTAAATATTTCGCTCTCACTCATTCCTACACGCAAATTTAAACTCACACTTTTCCCACACATACACTCACACTCTTCCCATCATACACACACACACACACGCACATACACACAACCAATTACATATACTCCTATTTATATTTTTTTCTCTAAATTAAGTTTTTAACCAACAACCATCTTCTGCCCCGTATCAGCTCACTCGTTTTGTAAAAATACTTTTTATTGTTTATCTTTTTGTATAACTTTGTGTCCTATCCAGGTAATATTATAATTGTTTTGGCTTATGCGCACATAATTTCGAAGGCACACTGGCTTCTAAGAAACAGGTTAATCCTAGTTTAGAAGTCAGGGTCTTTTTGCTCTGCCCTACTTGCCATGTTCCTAAAAATGTATAACTTGCGTATTTTTTTTTTTGGATTAATAAAGATTTATTATTATTATTATTATTATTATTATATGGTGAGCACACCTATAGAGGAAGATACACCACAGACTGTGAAAGAGGCACTCGCAGGGAAAGATGCGCAACATTGGAGAGAAGCAATGACTAGTGAGTACAAATCATTCATTGATCATAATTGTTGGACCTTGACTGATAGACCAGAATCACAAAAACCTCTCAAATGTAAGTGGGTTTTTAAGATCAAAAGAGGTTTGGGCAGTGAACTTTTAAAATATAGAGCTCGATTGGTGGCCAAAGGTTGTACTCAAAAACATGGGATAGACTATGAGGAAACTTTTCTCCGGTCGTCAGATATTCCACAATACGAACATTGCTAGCTTTGGCAGCTGAATACAATATGGAAATAGAGCATATTGATGTGAAAACTGCATTCCTCAATGGTGATTTAGCAGACACAGTCTTCATGGAACAGCCTGAGGGTTTCCAGATAAAAGGTCAAGAACATAAGGTCTACAAATTGAACAAAGCCATTTATGGTTTGAAACAAGCTTCAAAAGCTTGGTATGAGAAAATTGACCATGTTTTATGTAACAAGTTAGGTTTTGTTAGGTCGTCATCAGAACCATGTGTGTACATAAACTCTAATAACAATTCTATGATAATAATTGCTCTTTATGTTGATGATATAATTTTGTTTACAAAATGTAATTTAGAAGAAAAATTGAATATAAAGAACGGATTAATGAAAGAATTTCAAATTACAGATCTAGGGCCAGCTCATCAAGTTCTTGGGGTGAGACTATGTAAGGAAGATGATAAAATTACTCTAGATCAGAGCAGTTACATTCAAAGAGTCCTGCAAAAATACAAAATGGATGATTGTAAGCCACCACCCACACTCATGGAATCAGGACTAAAACTACCATAGGGTAATCAGAAGGATGAGGACTTAGACTATCGAGGTTTAATTGGTTGTCTTATGTACATTGCTGTCTGCACCAGGCCGGACATTGCTCATGCAGTCAGCTATTTAAGTCAATTCAATGAATCATTTACAGAAATCCACTGGAAGGCAGCAAAAAGAGTTCTACGCTATTTGAAAGGTACGATAAAACATTGTCTAGTTTTTAAAAAGAGTGGCTTAGACGTCGCGGCGTACGCAGATGCTGATTGGGCGAACGATGACGGCGACCGCCGGTCATACACGGGGTATGTATTCACCATTGGACGATCCATAGTTTCCTGGGAAAGTCGTAAACAAAAAACAGTGGCATTATCAAGCACTGAGGCTGAATACATTTTCTTAGCAGATGCCTGTAAGGAGGGTTTGTTTATTCGTAAATTTTTAAAGGATATCATTAATAAGAGTGTTATTATTACAATGCATAATGATAACCAGTCAGCATTAAAGTTGTGCAAAACCTCTCTTTTTCATTCAAGGACTAAACATATTGATGTTAGACATCACTTCATAAGACAATGTGTAAATGATAAGACTGTAATCTATACTTATAATAAATCTGTAGAAGTGAAAATTCTGTACATTGAAAATATCAAAATAATAAATGGCGGGGGGTGTTACTGAACCGAAACCGAACCCAAAAGTGTGATTAACAAAATTTTTGTCTGTCTGTCTGTCTGTTTGTTCAGGTATCACGCAAAAACTACCGGTTCGATTACGATGAAACTTGGTATAATTATTCTTTATTATCCTGGGCACCACACTGGATAGTTTTTATCCCGGAAAAGTATATACAATAAAAAACAAACTTAATTTTGCGGTTCGATCCCTCTAGACCCGATTACTGTACCAACCGCAAATAATAAGTTTGTCGTAGGTTTCGTCACCTTTACAGGTAGGGTACAGTTATTTAGGTGTTATTTTATAAGTCGTAGGTAGGTATACATTTTATTTTAAAGTATAGTTAGTATATTTGATAGTGTACGTAGTGACCGTAGGTTATTTTATAAACCACTTTAAAATATGTCTCATATGGTTTTCTTATGGATCCGACTGTAAAAATGTGACTACACGGAAAGCCCTACCTTCTACATAAAAAAGAATCATCAAATTTGGTCCACCCAGTCGAAAGTTCTGAGGTAACAAACAAAAAAAAAGTTCAAATTGTGCAACTCCTCCTTTTTCGAAGTCGGTTAGAAATGGGCTAAGTTATTTGTATGCATTCGGTTTTTGGGTGCCCTTTGCCACTTACTGTACAAGAGCGACTGTTGCTTTTACCCAGAATTGGCGCTGCCAGTAGACTCAATACAAAAATTAGACCTTAAATTAATTATTGTTACCAACTGGGGAAAACACAAGAAAGAAAAAAAAAAAGAATCTATAAACTCATGTCGGTAAATGCTAAGACTTACGCGTAAATCTTAAGGTTTACCTTTGTTCAAGCTTTTAAAGTAACATATATAACGAATAGTGGACTACATAGGAACATGAATCCAGCAAAACAATGTGTTGGAGTTCTGAAAATGTGTTTTATTGAAATATTTAAGAAAAAGACCCTGAATTCGATTTATTTGTGCCATACGGAAAGTTACTCTCAGCAGGCAGTTCGTGTTGGTGGCTCTCTATAATAATATAACAGTCAAAACATTTATGCATAAATGAATGATTTAAGCGAACAACGTCGCGGGTACAGCTAGTCTGAAATAAATTAGCATTATATCGTAATATTAAAGTCCCTGTTTCAAAGGATTATATATGTATACGAAACAGACATGTCTATTAGAAATTACTGAATGAAAGTCCTCAATAGATGGCGCAGTTACCTCATTTCTGAATCGGGCTATGGTTTCGTTACACGACTCTTGGTATGTCGGCGCGGCGCGAAATTTAGTCCATGGTATAATAGGTATCACGGTTATTTAATTTATAAGAAAATTTAAATGTATTTTTGAATAGTCTCAGACGTACCTGAGATTTGAAAGTTACTTGATAGTTGATGCAAGTGGAGACGGTTACTTGGTACTTAAATGACAGTCGACTAGTGACCGTACCCTTGGCATAATGAAGAAAGATATACGATGGCTTTTTTACCCATAAAAATTTACCGCAGTCTCCAAGCCATGTTTCTTCATACAAACTACAAAGGCCATGCATACATTTGATTGACTGCTTTTGTTGGTCTCTTTAAAAGATCTAAGAGATTTTTTGGAAATACGCAGTACCTTGTTTCGTTATAATGTTGTATCTGTATCATTTTTTATATATATAAATTAAATAATTAAATAATAAAGACTATTTCTCTAAGATTCGTAAAGACGAAACCGCCATGTCTTTATACAGAAACGCCGTAATATAATCACGAGGATCCTCAATAGATGGCGCTGTTACCTCAATCCTGAATCGCGCTATGGTTTCGTTACACCATATTCATATTATGTCAGCCTGAAACGATCAAATTACTAGGTTTATTTTAAAACACAAGTAATGTAACATTACAATACAAAAGGTAATTACTTCCATTTTTTGTAGTCTCAAACGTTTGGTTTTATTGAACCTTACGTCCCTGAGATATGTTATCTCACTAAATTCTTATCATAAGGGAGATATGATGGATTTATGGGCTTAAAGAAAACTAATAGTCTGATTAACACAGATTTTAATTAGGAGAAAAAATAAGAACGTACTACATTACCAAAAGCCGGGCCGGAAGAGAACAAGTCAACAAGAGACGTTTCTAAGACAACTGTCAACAATACAGGAAACACAAAGTTCGTTTCTTTTATTGCGTTTACAAAAAACTCCTTTCTAACACTGGCCCTTAAACCAATAAAATAATAACAAAAAAAAAATTGAACCAGGTCATGAAATCCAAAGAACAAAAACAAAAAAAAACTTAACTCAGAACATTAACTCAGAACATTAACTTACATAGCAAGTCTTATCTAGTTAACAATAACTGAGATACAAAGTTATTATGTTTTACTCTACATATAGGTTTAGTTAGAATATCAGCAAGCATATCACTTGTACACAAATATTTTAACATTACAGTCTTATCATTTACACATTGTCTTATGAAGTGATGTCTAACATCAATATGTTTAGTCCTTGAATCCACCTTGTCCAATGGTGAATACACCACCATTGGACGATCCATAGTTTCCTGGGAAAGTCGTAAACAAAAAACAGTGGCATTATCAAGCACTGAGGCTGAATACATTTTCTTAGCAGATGCCTGTAAGGAGGGTTTGTTTATTCGTAAATTTTTAAAGGATATCATTAATAAGAGTGTTATTATTACAATGCATAATGATAACCAGTCAGCATTAAAGTTGTGCAAAACCTCTCTTTTTCATTCAAGGACTAAACATATTGATGTTAGACATCACTTCATAAGACAATGTGTAAATGATAAGACTGTAATGTTAAAATATTTGTGTACAAGTGATATGCTTGCTGATATTCTAACTAAACCTTTATGTAGAGTAAAACATAATAACTTTGTATCTTGTAGATAAGACTTGCTATGTAAGTTAATGTTCTGAGTTAAGTTTTTTTTGTTTTTGTTCTTTGGATTTCATGACCTGGTTCAATTTTTTTTTTTGTTATTATTTTATTGGTTTAAGGGCCAGTGTTAGAAAGGAGTTTTTTGTAAACGCAATAAAAGAAACGAACTTTGTGTTTCCTGTATTGTTGACAGTTTATGTTGTCTTAGAAACGTCTCTTGTTGACTTGTTCTCTTCCGGCCCGGCTTTTGGTAATGTAGTACGTTCTTATTTTTTCTCCTAATTAAAATCTGTGTTAATCAGACTATTAGTTTTCTTTAAGCCCATAAATCCATCATATCTCCTTTATGATAAGAATTTAGTGAGATAACATATCTCAGGGACGTAAGGTTCAATAAAACCAAACGTTTGAGACCACAAAAAATGGAAGTTATTACCCCGTGTATTGTAACTCCTTACATGACTTGTGTTTTAAAAAAACCTAGTAATTTGATCGTTTCAGGCTGACATAATATGAATATGGTGTAACGAAACCATAGCGCGATTCAGGATTGAGGTAACAGCGCCATCTATTGAGGATCCTCGTGATTATATTACGGCGTTTCTGTATAAAGACATGGCGGTTTCGTCTTTACGAATCTTAGAGAAATAGTCTTTATTATTTAATTAGTTAATTTATATATATAAAAAATGATACAGATACAACATTATAACGAAACAAGGTACTGCGTATTTCCAAAAAATCTCTTAGATCTTTTAAAGAGACCAACAAAAGCAGTCAATCAAATGTATGCATGGCCTTTGTAGTTTGTATGAAGAAACATGGCTTGGAGACTGCGGTAAATTTTTATGGGTAAAAAAGCCATCGTATATCTTTCTTCATTATGCTAAGGGTACGGTCACTAGTCGACTGTCATTTAAGTACCAAGTAACCGTCTCCACTTGCATCAACTATCAAGTAACTTTCAAATCTCAGGTACGTCTGAGACTATTCAAAAATACATTTAAATTTTCTTATAAATTAAATAACCGTGATACCTATTATACCATGGACTAAATTTCGCGCCGCGCCGACATACCAAGAGTCGTGTAACGAAACCATAGCCCGATTCAGAAATGAGGTAACAGCGCCATCTATTGAGGACTTTCATTCAGTAATTTCTAATAGACATGTCTGTTTCGTATACATATATAATCTTTTGAAACAGGGACTTTAATATTACGATATAATGCTAATTTATTTCAGACTAGCTGTACCCGCGACGTTGTTCGCTTAAATCATTCATTTATGCATAAATGTTCTGACTGTTATATTATTATAGAGAGCCACCAACACGAACTGCCTGCTGAGAGTAACTTTCCGTATGGCACAAATAAATCGAATTCAGGGTCTTTTTCTTAAATATTTCAATAAAACACATTTTCAGAACTCCAACACATTGTTTTGCTGGATTCATGTTCCTATGTAGTCCACTATTCGTTATATATGTTACTTTAAAAGCTTGAACAAAGGTAAACCTTAAGATTTACGCGTAAGTCTTAGCATTTACCGACATGAGTTTATAGATTAATTTTTTTTTTCTTTCTTGTGTTTTCCCCAGTTGGTAACAATAATTAATTTAAGGTCTAATTTTTGTATTGAGTCTACTGGCAGCGCCAATTCTGGGTAAAAGCAACAGTCGCTCTTGTACAGTAAGTGGCAAAGGGCACCCAAAAACCGAATGCATTCAAATAACTTAGCCCATTTCTAACCGACTTCGAAAAAGGAGGAGTTGCACAATTCGAACTTTTTTTTTGTTTGTTACCTCAGAACTTTCGACTGGGTGGACCAAATTTGATGATTCTTTTTTATGTAGAAGCTAGGGCTTTCCGTGTAGTCCCATTTTTACAGTCGGATCCATAAGAAAACCATATGAGACATATTTTAAAGTGGTTTATAAAATAACCTACGGTCACTACGTACACTATCAAATATACTAACTATACTTTAAAATAAAATGTATACCTACGACTTATAAAATAACACCTAAATAACTGTACCCTACCTGTAAAGGTGACGAAACCTACGACAAACTTATTATTTGCGGTTGGTACAGTAATCGAGTCTAGAGGGATCGAACCGTAAAATTAAGTTTGTTTTTTATTGTATATACTTTTCCGGGATAAAAACTACCCAGTGTGGTGCCCAGGATAATAAAGAATAATTATACCAAGTTTCATCGTAATCGAACCGGTAGTTTTTGCGTGATACCTGAACAAACAGACAGACAGACGAAAAATTTTGTTAATCACACTTTTGGGTTCGGTTTCGGTTTAGTAACACCCCCCGCCATTTATTTTTTTGATATTTTCAATGTACAGAATTTTCACTTCTACAGATTTATAAGTATATAGATAGGATAAAGGAAAGAAGGAAAATAATTATATTTGACTGTTATCATTATTTTCCTTGTTTTGTTAATTTTGTAAATGTAAATCAATTTATTGAAACGAACGAGGTCAGAACTATCTTCAATCAGTAAGTACCTAACTTACATACTGATTGATGCTAGTTCTGACCAAAATATAGTAAGAAATAGTCCCTCTATTTAAGCGATACAAAATAAAAAACACAATCATATTTCCAAAACAACAACACCTCGAAAAACAAAAGAGAATCAAGCTTCGGAACCGTGTATAAAATACAAATTATTATAAGTAGTTACTATTTTTAGTTACACCAATGGTTATTGTTTTAAATTCGTACCATATTTGGGAACACCGAGCAGGAAATTTAAGGTCTTGCATCCTAATTAGAAGGATCCGCTTGTCGCAATGTATGTACAATGGAGTGCAGAATAAAATAAAAATAAAATAAAATAAAATAAAATTTATTAAAAAACATAGATCACATGAATAAGTAATTAAAATGGCTCAGATGTTGAGGTAAAAAAAACGGTCTTAATAATAACAATCGGAAAAAACTAAGTTAATCTAGGCTAATACATACAGGCAATAATAAAATAAAAACAGTACTAATTTTAAATATAGGGACCACCCGAACTAGGTTTATGTAAACCTGTGTTTCAGGCTATCAAGGCTCAGAATAGTTGTCGGTTAATTTTAACATCATAATCATATTACACAATTATTAAAGACTAAGCAAGGGCAAAGTGTCCTTAATTATTAAAATACACTATACTAGTTACTAAAATAAGCAATTTATTTTAACACTTCTAGCAATTTTTCCGTATCTGAGTAATTGAGGGACTGTAAATATTCTGTTAGTACTATATTACACTTATTTAAACTTACACTATAAACCTTTAGCAATCTGTTAAGTTTGTTATACAAATAAGGTCCTAGAAATAAATAAAATCTGTTAGTAAAAGCATGTTTCGTCCGAGAGTTAGTGTAAACTAAATCCTTTCTCCTCTTGCCAGAAGGTACAGGGCTAAAACCAAGTTCAGCATGCTGGAGTAGTACTATATTCAAAATAAATAGCTGGCGTACTGTTAGCACTTTGCATTCCCTGTAAAGCTGGTGGGTGGGGAATCTGAATGGACGAAAGCTAGCGACCTTCAGGATTGCTCTTTGGGCACGTTCCAAGGGCAAGAGGATAGTTTTAGGGGCCCCACCCCAGGAGCTAATACAATAGGTAAGAATAGACTGACACAAGGCCATGTACACCTGCCGAATTAAAATGAAGTCTGCTATGTTACGCAAATTTTTAAAAACGTATATTAATTTACGAACTCGAGTGCATAATAAGTCAATATGTTTACGGAAGTTAAGCTGGGCGTCAATCGTGATACCTAGATATTTTATATGGTCAGTTTTTTGTAATGTAGGGCAGGCGCATGCTGTGTCAGCGGACGTACTCATATTGCAATTGTGTGCATAAATGTTTAGGTTAGTGGACGTATTGTTAGTATTTCTTATAGTAAATAACATGTGTTTGGTTTTATCTGAATTTAATGTCAGTAGGTTATTGTGAAGCCAATTTGACACTATATTGAAACCATTTTGGGCAAGTTCATAGACCTCATCTTTTGATGTGCCTGAGAACACAAGAGCTGTGTCATCAGCATATGACATAATGACACCATTTTCAAGTGACAAGCTGCTTAATTCATTTATATAAATTAAGAAGAGGGTAGGTCCCAGAATACTACCTTGAGGAATCCCGAAACCACTGTTTTTTAGGTCAATACTTTTGTACTGACCTATTTTCACACACTGGTGACGATCACTGAGATAGTCAGAGAATAATTTTAATTGTGCTCCTCTTATCCCCATTTTTTCCAGTTTGTGCAATAATAGGGTACAAGAAATGGTGTCAAATGCTTTGGCAAGGTCTAAGAAGATCCCAATTGTGACCATACCATTATCTAGATTAGAACAGATGACATTTGTTAATTTATGAACTGCTTGATTTGTTGATCTTTTAGGCCTAAATCCGAATTGTTGATCCGATAGTAAGTTGTTCTTTTCAAGATACTTAATTAATCTAATGTTTATAATTTTTTCCAAAATCTTTGAAAGGCCTGTTAATACTGCAATGGGTCGATAATTAGTGACATTGGTTTTGTCCCCAGCTTTAAAAACAGGGCTTACAACAGCTTTTTTAAGCAGATTCGGAAATACTCCTTTACTTAGGCATAAGTTATAGATGTGTGTTAGAGGCGGTGCAATAAGGTATTTGAAACTTTTTAGTACATTATTAGGGATGTTATCCCAACCAACAGCACAAACTTCTTTTAGTCCATTTATTATACATAACACTTCCTGAACGTCTGTTTCTAATAATACGAAAGAGCTCAGAGAGTTATGTGGCACTGGCATACATTGTGTGATTGCATTTCTGGAAAAGGTTTTTTCAGCTAAATTTTTGCCAACGTTAACAAAGTAGTTGTTTACTTTATTCGTTGCTTCGGATGGGTTCAAACAGGTTGATAAAAGATCAAGCTGAGTGTCTATTTTTGTTTGTCTGAAGGTGTTGCTTTTTATAAATTTCCAGATTAGCTTATTATTCTTTCCTGCTTTCTCAAGCTGTGCTCGGTCGTATTGTATTTTTTGTTTTTTCAACAGATTATTGCAAAAGTTTCTGTAACGTTTATAGGTAACTGAAAGTATATTATTGTCGGGTGTTTGCTTCAACTTTTGATGAAGTTTGTCTCTATGGCGTATACAGCGGACAAGACCTGGCGTTATCCAAGGTTTGATGTTACTATACTTTCTAGGTATTAATTTGTTTGATGTGTTATTGCTGATGCGTGTTTGTAACGCCTCAATAAAATACTGCAACGAGGCATTAGGATCATTAGAATTAAAAACAGGGTCAAAATTGATGTCACGCATGTCGTTTTCAAGACTCGTCATGTTTAGTTTTTTAACGTTACGCAAGCAGTTTTTTCTAGATGGAGATATTTGTAGAGTTAATAATATAGCCTGATGATCCGTAAGCGATGAATTAGTAATAAATGTTTTAGATGGTGATTTTGTTTTAATAATGACATGATCTAAGCATGAACCACTCTGGTGAGTGGGATGATTATGTGCTGGCAAAAGTCCATGAAATGTGCAGATGTTTAGGTAGTTATGTGCATGGGTTTCGGTTTTCCCAGAAGCTATATTAATATTAATGTCACCTAAAAGTATAATATTTTTATAACAAGATATTTTACTTAATGTAGCACTAAGCGAGTCTAGAAATATGTCCATGTTTTGGGATGGAGGCCTATAAATAGCTATAACTACAATATCGGGGTTAATTTTAATTAATAGGCAATTACAGCCTAGAAATAAAGGTTCTTCTACTGTTACTTCTAAGGTATTTTTAATGTAAGCAACTAGGCCATCGTTTTGGTTGGTATTTAAGTTAGTTTTATATAGCGTATAACCGTCAAGCGATGGTAAATTGTCTGCTTGTTTTGATAACCAGCATTCTGTTAGCACAATAATATCACAGCATAAGTCGAGATTCTGTAATAGCAATTGAAAACCGGTAAAATTACGATTAATACTGCGAATATTTTGTGTTAGTAAGGTAATAATTTTATTTTCGGCCGTAAAAAAGTTCTTGCACTCCTCAACATTACAAACTATGACTTCAGATACGGAAAAATTATCAATGTCGCTGATTAATTGCTCTGACATCAAGTTAGAAATAAATAAAGGTAAAAACCCTACTGTATATGTGCTACTTAATAAATATATAAATGGCGCTCTTAGGCGCCTTCATAATCAATTGAATTAATGTAGTTGTCTTCAGCATACTTGCGTGCCGGGCAGTTGATATCACCTGTGGGATGATCACACTTGCGCTTAAAGCGTTTGCAGGTGGCACAATTGGGTGGCGACGATTTGTTAGGACACTCTTTAAAAGCATGGCCGAATTATTGATTGGCATTAATTCGTAATTAATTAAAAAGATTCATTATACTCCGCACAAAAATCACGACCGCTTAGTCTCGAGTCTACGAACCGTACTCAGCGTATAGCCTAGCTAATAGCAGGTGAGTCGCCGTTATTTTCTTAGATGTAATGAATATTGTTATTGGATGAGTTGTTGTTATGCATATATCGGTGTTTTTTTTGTAGTTTTAATTACATGTAAAACTCAGTTTGTTTCCTTAAGAAGTGTACTACGACTTGTACGTGAAATAAATAACTCTTCTTAATATTTATTGAAATAAACACAGTCGGTTCCTAATATTTCTTTGTAATTTTTACTATGTAATAATTTTATATATGAAACTTTTAGCCGTTATAACACACACAATTAGCAATTTAAATACAAATAAACATCCGGAACATAAAAAAAAAAACATTACGAATAACAACAAAATAGGTACTCAAGCATTCTCCAAACTGTCGGTTACATTCAAATTCCGACAAATATCCCGCAGCCACTCAATCTAACACCTTATACCAAAAGGTGCGCGAGCGCATCTGTGAATAATCCCTTATACTTTGAAGAGCCCGCATCGCATATTACCTATAAATCATGGGATCTTTCATAGAATAACTTGTGGTACAGTATTTTTGGCCAGGTGTGTAATCAATGGATCATTGCCCTAATGTTAGTAATTGCCGAAACTTTTCGCACGGTTTCGGAACTTAATCTGTGATGTGATTACAAATCAGCTGCTTTCCTATAATTCCTTTTGCTATTGTTGTACCTGAAGTAAGATTGATTGCTGTAATTCGTGTCTATTGATTGATATAATTGTGTAAGTATTTAGTTTAACTGGTTGTACCTACGCATCGATCTTTAAGTTTCAATAACTTGGCAGTAATATGTTTTCATTTACATAATAACCAATATAGATAATTTACATTTAGGTACTGTTGAAGGTAAAAGTCTCGTGATAATTTTCAGAAATAATATTTGAAGGCAGATTTGAAGTATTACTTCAGTTTATATAAAAAATCGATTTAGGTAAATGTTTATGCAAATGTTGGGAACGTTATCATGGGTTTTTTTGTGTAAGTATAACATAATGCCTTTTTCTGTAATAGGTAAGTGCAAACTAATAACATGACGGAAATATAATTTGGTTTATTGCCAATCATTTCACATGACAGCTTGGGACTTATAATTATTATCCTGCAGCGTTTTGTATGCCATATGGTCAATACTGAGCACGAGATTTAACGAAATTCCTTTGTCTGGCGAATTTCGGTTAACGGAAGAAATAATAACAAAGAGTCAGGGAAATGATTATCAAATTATTTTTGTCGATGATTTTATCTTTTTACTTTTAAAAGTTGTAATTTAGGTTTTTCTTCCGATGATATAAGGGCAGCAAGATATTGTACAAGAGACTCAGACTATTTTAGACTTTACTATTTTCTTAACATTATTTTAATTAAACTTATTATGTTCATAGTTATTTTGTTTGAACGCGGCTAAGCTCGAAAGCGATAGTCGGATTTGAAATAATCTTTCTGCATTTTATTAGCCCAATTGTCGAGAAAAGTTTTGGCTTAAAACCGTGGCGTACAGCTACCACTAGCTGGCTACCAATAGCTACCACCAAATAAAAATACTAAAACCTTATGTAGGTTAAAACATTTTATACTATTATTTCACACAGCATTTTATCAAAATACAACTTAAACCTACCTTCTTAAATACAAAATACTATAAATCCACATAAAATTTCACCTACTTTCCATTAATCTTAAACACAATATCCCAATTCAGGTGCATTCAGAATTGGCGACTGCCGTCAAGACTAACCCTTGCATTGTGAGGTGAGCAGATGCGCCTGACTGTACCGGTTGTGATGCCTTTGTTGTGAGTGGACTATAGTGGACATGGGATGAAAGGGTTAGTTCACATTTATAATTAGTTTGGGTAGGGTTAAATTTTGGATATTTTATTGTTGTTTTTGGATGTCTGTTTGAGAAAAATATGGGGGTAAAATTTTTGATAAATTATTTATTTATTAACGATTTTAACTAAGTAGACTTATGGTCCGAACTATTGTTTCATTAAAGTTGCTTTGAACTAGATTTTAGTTTAATTAAATTAGACTTGGGTTTTAATTTACCGATTGATGCCTGACTCTGAACCGCAATAGTCTCCATCAAGCTTTTATTTTGGTGACATGAATGTTGGTCTTCTAGCTAAATTCATATTCTATAAAAGTTAAATACCTAGTATAATTAGGTACAGGTTAAGTATGGGGTATTGAGAATATTAAAAACTAGCTATTGCTGTAGATTCCATGAGAATATCGGTTACCGCGGCAAAAATCGCAATGTATCTCAGAGTTCAAGCTAAGCTAACTCCATTCCATAACTAACGATTTCATCAAAATTTGTTCAGTAGTTTCATCATAGAATCTCAACAGACACATACTAACATTTTATAATACTAGTGTGGCTGGCATATCCACTCTATTCGTTACAACTAAAGGTTAGAACAGCTAACAGGTGTCTACACAATGGACGGTATTTGCCATGATCCCGTATTATTATTTAGTAAATACTCTCGAGCCGAGAAATATACGCTCTTTTTGATTGATAGAGGTAAGAGGATATTGTAGGAATTAGGTTAGTAAATCTTGTGCCTAGTGTACATATGTATATGTATTAGATTTATTTATTTTGGATGTTTTTTAGGTCTTGATGAAAGTGTACGAGCGTTTTTTTTTATTAATTCTTTAATGTAGGTATACCGTTAATAAAAGTAAACAAAAAAAACATTATACAAATGTCGTGGTGGCCTAGCGGTTCAATGAACGGATTTGTATGCACAAGGTTGCAGGTTCGAACCTAGGCAAGTACCAATGTGGCTTTTTCAAAGTTATATGTACTTTCTTAATTATTCTAAGACACTTCTGACAAACGGTGAAGGAAAACATCGTGAGGAAACCTGGATTCCAAAATTAGGATCTGAAATCGCCAATCCGTAGAGAGCAAGCGTGGTGATCAATGCTCGTGCCTTCTCTATGGGAAGAGGCCTGTGCCCAGCAGTGGGACGTTTAAAGGCTGGATTATTATTATTATACCTACGTTTTAAAGGCGTTTTAGGTGTCTGTGTAAAGTCCTAAACCAAATAGGTACGTGATGTTATTGACTTTATTTCCATATGGTACGAAATTTAAGTTCTGTTCTTCAATATTTCAATGTTTGCGCAATATCTCATGATAGAGTATAAAAAAAGATGATAATGCAGCGCGCAGTGAGTTTTAAACTAATATTTTTTTATATACTGGGTGTTAAGAAATCCCTGTCCGATCCGTTAGGGTATTGTTAGGTATCGATAACTGATACCGTTAATGTAAATAAAAAGTGGAAAGTAGAAAAAAAAAATTATAACCTAATTTTTCTTTCTCTCAATAGTCGAGTGAGAGTGTCATATGTGATGCCAAATGATCAAACAAAAGGCTGCCGAATAATACTGACGAAAATTGTGTTTTAATTATTGTTTTAATCTCGTATTTAGGGAATTTCGTGTCAAAAAATCGCAATTTCAAAGTTCATTATCATAAATATACCAAATTTAATATTTTATTTGCCTATTTGGGCATGTTATTGAGAAACCTATATCACCCTTTCGGACGGGTTTTCACGGGTCGGACAGGGTTTTCTTAACACCCTGTATTTATTTGTTTTGTGCAAGCATAGACGATATAAAATTTGATTGTCTAATATAATATTGTTTATGTATTTAATCATTTTGATCAAATTACTTGAAATTACTTTAACGTAAATTATATTTATTTAACTTTAGTAGGTAAAGGTATACTTACTAATACACATTACGCACCAACGTGAAAAAAAAAGAATAAAAACAAAACACATTTTAATAAAAAAACATTTATTATTAAATGCATAATTAATAATTATTTATATATTAGAAATATTCACAAATATAAAATTTGAATAATCTTTAGAGATGTTCACAGACATAATATCAAATGAAGTTAGTTAAGATTCCAAATATATTTTCTTATAGGCCAAATATAGAATATTTATTTAGGTCAAACAGCTAACAATTATAGCCTGAACACATATTTACATTAATTATAATTCGAGCGAAGACAAGAGCGTGAATTTTTTTGAAAGTTTTTTTTTTATAGCACAATATTAGTTTTACATACTTTACAAACTGCCGCAGACATGTGAGCAACTAAAATTACGTTCTACTGTCAAATTAATAGGGATGTTGATTGGGTATAAAAAGTAAAAATGTATTAAGATTCAAAGTTAGTACATAGTCCATAAGTAACATAATTAAAAAAATATTAGACACATATTTTTCCTTTTTCAAAGGTAAAAATTAAACGGATTTAAGTTCAGGAGTGGGGGCTGATGACGTCACGATTTTACACAAAACGTACGATATTGTGACGTCATGTGATAATTAAAATCAATGTATCGTGGCAAGTTTCATGTTACGTATTAAAAGAGAATACTTCTCTAATATTTTACGAATCAACTTGACGGAGATATTTTATTGCAACATACATATTATATGATTATATTATATGTATAATTTAGTACTAAGGGAAATTAAAGTATTAGTATATTGATCTTAGTAAAAGGATATGCTCTTCTTTGTCCGGTCTCTTACAATATATTATTATACTCAATCTAACCTCCAAACTTTAATGAATAAATTTTGAACCAGTAACATTTTAATATTTAATAATATCACATTAATTATAACTAGGTTATTTATTATACAGCGCCTATTTGTAGGATCGGTAGCGCCAACTGGAACGCATTTTGTATGTACGTTGAACTGTTGCCAGCCTGAAAAATAGAAATGTTACCATTATCAATAATATTTTATTTCGTATTTGTTTTTCCAAATGCTTATTAAATTTAGAAGAGCTTAAGATCCATTAAAAAAAATTGTTTGGTAAATTATACATAAATGAAAAACTATTATACACAACTGACAAATGGGATCTATTTATATATCTATAGCTATCGCGTAAGAAACATACAAAAAACACAGTCTGATTGAGACCTCCTTTTGAACTCGGTATAAAAAATATTGTAATATAGGTTTAATTTTAAAGTTCAATTCATTGTATGTTTAGAATATGTAAAAGTTAATTTAGAATTTTTCTTCTAAATTAACTTAAAACATCGTCAGCCTTACACACAAAAGATTTTGTAACAATATAACCTATCTTTATTCCCCTTTTTATATAAGTTACTTAACCTCGCTCGCACTGACCGAGTGACGCAGTGACCCGTGTCATGAATGAGGTACATCCTATTGTTCTCGTTACGCCTTTCGTGTTACCACCCGACAATCTAAAGCTGCTAGCATGGACTGCTTGAAGCACAACGACTTTTGTTTCGACTGTTTTCAAAAAGCAACGCGGGATGCGTGACGCGCAACAGCGGATGGGAGCTCGCGCAGTCCGTGTACGTTGATCTCTTATCTACTATCTAAGTGTCAGAGCAGAAAGTGTACGTTTAGCCTTATTTTTTTTTTTTATTTATTAATACGAACTTTGTCGCTTAGCGACAACATCGTTCTATAAAAACAACAAAAATATATATACAAGACAAAGAAAAAACTTAAACGTAACATAAGAACAAAACCACCTACCTACAGCAATAACAACTAATTTATACAACATTTTAGCCTCTCGGGAGAAAGGAGAGGCTAAAATGCTATTTACAAAGCCCACATTAGCACTATTACCTACATATAACCGCCTAAATCCATCGTTCCGGACACATTCTGTCAAGATATGGAGCACATCCTCCACTGTGCCACAGTCAGAACAATTCGGTAACGAGACTTTCTTCATCAAAAAAGCGATTTTTTGTTTTAACGGAATGTGTCCAGAACGATGCCTGAGTGCAACAGTCAAAGAGAGCCTTAATTAGTTAAACCAAAACATAATAATATCCTGGTACAACTCACACACGGTAATCTAGAAATCAAATTAGGCAGAGCCTTTAGTCTGTGTGTACTGTGATAACCGGACAACTGGTATACTTATATATTTGTAAATACATATAGATAAATTACATCTAGTCACAGAACTAGTGATCAAGTTGTCGCACAAATATTTGTCATGTATGTCAATAGAAACCACGATCTCCGGATCAGCATTCAGGGTTACTAACCACTAGGCCAATAGGCCCGTCATCAAAAATCTAAGTTTCTATTTAATTAACATAGCTTAATTATAGGGTATACTAGGAAGATTAAGGGCCGATTTCTCCAACGCCAGATAATTTTTATTCGAGAGATAAAATTCGTGTTTGACAGATTTTGTATTGAAGACCTGTCAAAAATTCTAAATTATTCCTCTGATAAAATTATCTGGCGTTGGAAAAATCAGCCCTTAATCGAATAGATAATACCCATTAAATTTTTAAGCACCAATGAAAAGTACAGTTTGACGACCTCCGTGGTCGAGTGGCGTACGCACCGGTTTCAAGGTGTCGCTAGCTCTGAGGTCCCGGGTTCGATCCCCGGTCGATTCAATGTAGAAATCAACTTTCCTACATTGTCTCGGGTCGGGGTGTTTGTGGTACCTTCGTTGTTTCTGAATTCCATAACACAAGTGCTTCAGCTACTTACTTTTGGTTCAGAGCAATGTATGTGATGTTGTCCGCATTTTTATTTATAACTGCGCAAGACATACCTTTCTTTTATTAGCTAATAAGAAATATATTTACCTCTAAGAATATATTCGTGATGTATGTGTTGACTTGCTCCTTATTGTCTGAAGGTAAAGCGTTCAGTTTCTCAGTGAAAAGGGTCGCGAGCTCGCTGATATGTTTTGTGAGTACCACTGTCATTCTGTAATAGATAAACGAAATTACAGAAATATCCTTAAGATTTAAACATTAAAGAAAACTAGGCTTGTTTGAAACAAGCCAAAAAAATAAATCCCACACTATAAGTAACAAATACTTTTTCAAGTAAATTTTTCCACAATTCTACAATTCATTTTTTTATATAACTGATTGGGTGTATAAAAAAATGAATTGATGAATGATTGATGAAATGATCTTTTTGTTTTCATGCGCTGATTGTACATTTTTACCTATGATCTAATGTATGCCGTCTGACAAGTATGTACGACAAGCGTCCCGAGAATGTTCGTCATATAATTAGTTTATAATGATATGCTTATATTATAAACAAAGCGGGTTTCGAACCCGACACCTCCTGCTCATAAGTCGTTCTTGTGACCACTGAACCAATCACCATATTCTGGGACAGTCCGACATGTAAGGGATTAATGGAATAATAATTATTATTCAACAATTTAGTTACTTTATATTGTGTTCAGAAGTTTGTCTAGGAAAAGGGAAGCTTTTGCCAAGGTGTGGGATCAAATATAGTTAATTAATTTACTTACTGTGTAAGAGCATCAGCCTCATCAGCGGTAGACCTCCTAGTCTTGACCAGCAGCATCTCCGCGGCCTTATGGTACTGTTCTACCGACAGAGCCGTGGCCTGAGCGAGCCCCGACACGCCGCGCTTGTATATACCCCGCACTGTCGAGTCGTCGTCGCTTGATATGTAGGTAAGGATCTCTGTGTATTGTCTGGAATATTGTAAGATAATGAGAGAATGTGGAAGATATTGATGAGAAGGTAATTGGATAAAAGACAGGACTGACTGATTATACCACCGATTGGGCTGAAATATGGCACACGATCCGTAAAAAAGGGAGTTTTGAAAGTTCCAAGCCTTAGCCTTTGAAAGAGGTGACGCTTTAGTAAAAGATTGTAATAAGTCGCAATTGTCATGCAATTATTTAATGGAGCCTAAAATATGCTATTATCCGGCTTAAAATTTTATGTAAAGCTGCAGTTACCAACGTCGTGGCTAAATACTTAAATAATTCATCAATTATCATTTTTATGGTTTTTTTTTGTAAGTCCGAAGCTCAATTTCTGCCTGGGAGACTCCCTCACTGTGCGGAAGGTACAGGTACTCACTTGACTAGCGGCTGGAACTGTAGCTTGAGCCCCAGGTCTTGCGTGGCCGTCTGCAGGCGCTCGTGGAAGGCGTCTGGCTTAGACACTCCCTCGCTGGGAGGCTCTTCATCATCCTCTTCTTCTTCAGGCATTTCACATAGTTCTGGAAGAGATATGGGAAAGGTTAAATTTGAATTAAAGATTTTTAAATGTAAGGACTACAATATATACACAGGGGACACATAATAGGTGTGTGTTGTAGTTATAGCGAAGCATAATTGCAGATTGAAGTATGTATTGGAGTATATCTTTAAAAAGTGAAGTATAATCCAGATAACATTATTCTTGTAATTTACGTATACAACATATTTCTCTATATAAAACGAAACTTGAGTTTGTTACAACACTTATAACTCGAACTGACCGGGTAAATGAACGAAGGATTTTCATGATGTTTGATTTGTTAAGGTTCATCTCCACCCTGAATAGAATAACACTATACAAACATCAAACTAGGATCGGGGCTACATAAGCGGGTGAAACCGCGGGGCTAGTTACATATAATATTTAACTTACCGGCAACTTGTTGCAGAGTTTCTTTGATGTCTTGCCGCTTGTCCGCGTCGACGCTGCGCATGCGCTCCTCTATGCGCATACTGATCTGTTTCGATAACATCTCTAATGCCTCTAAGTGGACTAAACCTGGAAATAAATTCAGAGGTAAGAATATTAATATTGATATTTTTTACTTGTGAAGTTACAAGAGTAAAAAAACTAAAACCCAAATTCCATAGTGCCGTTCTCATAGATCTACATCAGATAAACAATCAGAATTAAAAGATATAATAATAAATGATTTTAAAATATTTATTAATATAAAAATCAATATAATAATGCTGGTTTATTAAAACAACAGTAGGTACTAAATATTTGGCTAAAAAGAAATTGAGGATTATTGCCACGCAAAGAAGTGGACCTGTATAAGTCATCATCTGGCTAGCCTTTTCCCAAATTATGTTGAGGTCGGCTGACAGTCTTGCCGTGAAGTCACTGCCTATCTGACCCTCACAACCCACTTTACTGGGTAACACAGTATCGCATACTAAGACTGGTAATGACATAATAAATCAGCTTAAACCAATTCATTAGAAAAGAACCCACTACTCCGTTCCACATACCTTCAAAATCATCAAACAGATTCTCATAATGGACCTCCTTAGCCTCCCTCTTCTCCTCTCTGACCCTGTCATCTTCATCAGCCTTGGCCTTAGCTTCCCTCAACACCTGGGACAACACCGGCTTGTCACCAGCCCCCAGGCCGAGTAGAGCTCGCTTCTTAGCTAGCCCGGGGTCCCCGTCTTGGAGCACTTCCATAGTTTTCTTGCCTATCGTTTCTAGGGTGTCGAGGCCTCCTGATATTACTTTGGTTCCTGCAATTATATATATTAAATTATAGACCTCATTTTGATAACATATTTCAATAAACTAATTGGGGTATCTGAGGTCAGGTACAAAATCTATTATACCTTTTATTTATATTTTTTTTTATATTTTATTTGTATGTTACAAGTGTTGTTCAATTAATTATAATGTTTTTTAATAGGACGTATTTAGCAAAATCAAGGAAAAGACTGAGTAGAAGAAAATTAGGAACAATAAAAAATAGTTTATATACAGATTATGTTGTTGTAATGTCTGTTTATTTTCTCCAATATATTAAATGAAATATATATTTTGTACTGGTAGTCTATTTTATGTTCTGATTGAGATTGAACTTTTTAACACATTGATTGAATATATTTAACACAAGGATTCGAATCTTAACCGAGATTTAGATAAAACTGAAATTATATTTCGGCTTTAGGTTTTTCTAATATCAGATCCACAAGAGAGTGCCAAGAGAAAAGTGTAAAGTAAATATCAATATAATTATATTTTATTTCAAACTAAGTTCTACATCATCATCATCATCATCATCCACAGCCCTTGTCCTCCCACTGCTGGGCATAGGCCTCCCCTTTTTCGTGCTATAGTCAGTATATCTACGGACTACGGTCCTGTGCCAGCCTCATCCAGACTCGACCCGAGACTTTAATTATGTCGTCGACCCATCTTGCTGCCGGACGACCGACGCTTCTTTTGCCATGCCTTGGCCACCATTCTAAGTTCTACATGCATAAACTATAATTAAAATACGCACCAGTAGTCTCCACAAACTTAGAAACACCAGAGAAGAGGCTTCCAAACTGGAACGCATCGCCACCAGCCGTCTCATTGGATCCTTGTACTTTGGCACCATCAGCTGTCACCGGTGCTGGTCTACCCTCGCTGGCTTTGACTGTGCTCCTAGCTAGCTCCTCAGGGTCTGGGGCACCAATACCGGTTTCTAGGACTGTTGATATGCCCTGGAAGTATAAATAAATGTTACTGTGAGTAAATAATGAAAAAATCGTTTAAAGAGTGACTGGAAAGTTTGGCTTGTAAGCTTAGGTGATTCAAGGTATGAACACTTATATCACTTAAGGTTAAAGGGAATGTAAGCGAAACAAAATTCAATGCCCATATTCCGATTTATGACAAAATGTTTTTTCCTTCAATTCTACGCATTATATTATTATATCGTAAGTTAAATGAAATAAAACTAAAATAAACAAAATTAACTGTAGTTTTTAGGAACGGAAAGCAGCATAGATAAGGTTACTGTTGCTCGCATATTTGGCCCATAATGTCAGAGCTTGATATTGTAAATAGTTTTTCACTATATTACCCAATATCCAGACTGTCACATGCTAAAAGGTCATGTCTTGAAATCATAACTTATATTTGTAGAAACCCATTATATGCCTTATATGTAATTTCAAAAGTTTTATTCATATTATAAATAGCACTCTTATTGGAGCTCATAATCTTGAATATATATATAAGAAAATTACACTGTAGATTAGTTTCTGTCCTTAGTAGCAGAATAACTATCAAACTACTGGAAAATTTATTTTATTTTTGATTCATTTTACTGGAATGGGAATACTAATGAGGGTGAAACCGCGGGGCACAGCTAGTATATGTTACCTAAGATACTTGACTAGTAATGTTACTGATGCCAGCTGTAGCGGTGCTCAGCAAGGAGTCTACACTTTAGCCCCATCCCCACCCACTAGCACCAGTGGAGGCTGATGCCAGTCTGTCCGTAACCTCCTGATGTTAAGATCCACTTGGTACAGCTAGTATATAGTTACCTGAGACACTTGACTGGTGATATTGCTGATGCCAGCTGTAGCGGTGCTCAGCAAGGAGTCCACACTCCACCCCCATCCCCACCCACTACCACCGGTGGAGGCTGCTGCTAGTCTGTCTGTAACCTCCTTGATGTTGGGGTCCGGTTGTGCTTGTGCAGTATGTGCAGGTTTTGGTGGTTCTGTCTGAAAGTGTAGGTTGAAATTACAAAGAAATTTTTTAGTTCTCCAATATAATTATCATATATCTGATATTGATTAAATATAAGAATTGTTGTATGCTTTCACTGCAGTGTATAATTTTAACCATGTACTGTCATTTTGTACAGTAAAGGAAATTCTATTCTTTTCTACAATATTAAAGCATACAATAAACTGTAAACAAATGTCCTACTATCAACAAGTTTTGCTGGTATTTGCTGTCATTTTACTTTTGTACAAGACAAAATAAAGCTGCAGGTGTTAAAGCACATATAAAAAAGTTCTATGTACAGCATTGGACTGAAATACTCCAAGAGTAAGTAAACTTACTTTTTGTGTACTAGTGGTGTCATCCTGACCCCAGTCGTCGATATCATCCCAGCCGGTATCCTGTGACTTTTTATCTGCTTTCACAGTAGTGACCTTTTCATCTTTCTTCACATCAATGTCTTTTTGATCTACCTTTACAATATTGGTCTTTGTATCTACTTGTGTTTTATTGTCTTTAACATTACTGCTTGCGGGAGGTGCTATTGGTTCATCATCCTCAATGTCAAAGTCATCCCAACCATCTGCTTCTTTCTGTGAATTTTAATAACGGGTATTATTACTGTGCATATAATATAAATAATAAAGTGTTGGTTGTAGTTCTCTGTTATATAATATGTAAAAGCATTGAGAGTATTAGAACATATTTAGCATTGCACAAGCCAATAGTATGATGCATGTAGGTATACATATTCATAGTTCAGTAAACTATTGACAATATTTATTTATTGACAAGCTGATATCAAATTAGTTTTAACAAAAACTACAGGAAAAGCTAAAACAGTTCTATACCTGTTTTTTAATTTACTTTTAATTAACTTTTCCTCATGGGCCAAATGCAGTGTCTCTTCTTTGTGTTTTTGTTTTTAGTTGTGATTGTATTATACATATATGTACATACTAAATTTTTAGTACGACAGATTTTTTTATAAAGGAAATTTCAAATTATATTAGATTATCCTTGAATAATGATTAAGTATTTGGGTGTACAAAACTAATGATTTATAAAATAGAATTCCAAAAATTACACAAGGTTATCGAAACCGTGTTTTTATTAAATTTTGGCCATGTTCAACACTAGAACATTAGATATGCATTATAAATTATGTATTAGGAATATAATTAGAGTTACCTATTGGGTAATATGTGCATGTAACATTACACAATGTTACAGGATCATTTTAAAAGAGTATTTAATTACTTACCACATTCTCTACATTGCTTTTAGTAGCAGTAGAACTTGCTTTAGGTTCTTGGGGCTTTACATCAGTTTCCAATGCATTGTCACTGTAATTTGAAGACGACAAACGTTTTTTTCTTTCCTTTTTCTCTGGGCTTCCATGACCCTCGTCAGCACTTTCGAAGTCCTCGCTATCACTAGTATGCATCTTTAAAGCATGGATGGTTCACACCACAAATTAAACTTAAAAGCAATTCAGTTAATTAGCAATATTAGTAATAACGCGACTACGTGTTTTATGTTGACAAAACTGAAACTGCCAAAGTGCCAACAACACATGACATTGACAGACAGATAATAAAAGTCATTTTGCGTTCCATGGAAATAAATTATTAAATGGTATTTTACTACAGTATAGCGGTCTTAGTCTTACAAATACAATAGAGTGAGAAAGAGCATTTGCACGTTCCAATGTGTAAACACTAGAAATGTTGTTAGACTTATTTTCTGCATTTCTAAAAATCAACAAATAGAATCTGGAGACCTAATTTTTGCCTAAAAAAACAGGTAAAATTTAAACAGGTTTTATATAGGAATATATTTAAAATCTGATAAATATCCAGGTAATGTGAGATTGTTTTAGTATTAACGGTCAGGCTGAATAGAAAATATCTGCGCCACATAAAATTACCCCAAAAAGAAATTTGTAGAGCGTTTTCGAAATAAAAGTTGAGTATTTTTCTTTAAAGATTTTTATTTTTTCGTACTACCTAGTGTTCAAATTTAAACAATATAAAACGTACGTAATTAGATAGCTAAATTCTAAAAACTATTAGGAGCTTGCCGTCTATGAATGTTGTGCTTTTATGATTTGCTACGCTGTACTTTAATGTATTTAGTAAGTGCTTACAAATAGGCTTTCAAATAGGTACCTAAGCTAAGTTTTGTATAGTATTTGAGTCTTAATTGAATATTAAAATATCTAATAATGAACTAGTTAACCAATCAAATGTAGGTAGGTACATATTTTTAGTGCACGAACTAAATAAACTCACGAACGAAAAGTTTGGATTCAAGTCTCCGCGATTCGGCAGCTGAACAGCCCGGTAAAGTGAGTATTTTTTCTATTTTCTTACTTTGTTTTTATGTCTGTTAGGCTGTGCTTACGTTTAGTTTACAATTAAATGGCTACCTATTTCGTAGTCAATTAACTTAGAGTATAATAGGTAGATTACTGAATAACTGAATAGGTACATTCTGAAAAATAGAGCCACTAATAAAACTCTTACGTCAAAGCAGTATGGTTCATTTTTGTGGTATCATTGATGCATGGATCACCGTAGGTAGGTACCTACATAATAATTATATAACATGGTATAGAATCTTGCCTATTACCTACTACAGTAGGTACCTACTATAGATACCTACTGTAGAAATAGGCAGCCGATCTATGTAAAATACGGTATTCAGCTG
Source organism: Autographa pulchrina (assembly GCA_905475315.1). Lineage (NCBI taxonomy): Eukaryota > Metazoa > Arthropoda > Insecta > Lepidoptera > Noctuidae > Autographa > Autographa pulchrina. The sequence continues at coordinate 8,640,502 of FR997775.1, forward strand.
ATTCCGGTAGGACAGGAAGCCGACCCCAACATGGTTTGGTGATACCCTAAGCAGTAGGCTGAGCATACCACTAGGAATCATAGTAGGTAGTAAAGTACAAACTTTAGGGCAGTAGAATTTCGGCATTGTAACAATAACGTCGCTTTTTTAATTACCTACGTAGGTATTTGATGACGAGCTTGTGAATCCCGCATTTTTCTGTTTTTAAGAAATAGGTATGAGAAGACAGGAAAAAGGGCACCTTTCCTTATGTAATATGACTAAATGCAGGGATTGCGTTTAAATATTGTAAATAATCGTTTGGAGGGAAGGTAAAACATTGTCCGCGTCTTGATGACTAGTCTCTAGGACTTGAAGACTAATTGTGGCTAGGTGCAGCATTAAAAGATATACCTACATACTATACCTATAAGGGATGTTGCGACTGTGTGCAGCTAGCTACTTCAGCTTGCTTGTAATGCCGTTGATTTGAGTAGATAATATGATAGATGCATAAAGCCCATGGGCCATAGGAGACGTAAAATTGCACTTAAATTATTCTTGTTACGATTTTTTTACTGGGATTTTCACTAACATTGACGCACACATTACACACGCCCTAATAGAAATGGAGCAAATAATTTTGTGGATCACACTACATACCGAAAACGTTGCTATACTTCCATGCGGGGATTGAACCCGCAACACGTCGTGCATTGGCTGTTGGCCGTATTCGTTGTCATAACTTATTCAAATCGAAAAATGTATATGTCCTCAAAAAAGCGATGACCCTATGTATGTGTGTGTTATATGTGTTTGTATCAAGTAGATATTAAATCTTTCTATTAAAAGAAGAATGCGATGCTAGACCATGTCAGTGGTATAAATTGACGACTTTATATTATAATTTGACGACCTCCGTGGTCGAGTGGCGTACGCACCGGTTTCAAGGTGTCGCTAGTTCTGAGGTCCCGGGTTCGATCCCCGGACGGGTCAATGTAGAAAAAAAACTTTTCTACATTGTCCCGGGTCTGGGTGTTTGTGGTACCTTCGTTGTTTTTGAATTCCATAACACAAGTGCTTTAGCTACTTACCTTGGGCTCAGAGCAATGTATGTGATGTTGTCCGCATTTATTTATTTATTATTTATTTATTTAAATGGGTATAAATGATGAACGAAAATGAACCTTAATGATTTGAGATAAAGGTGTTGTGACGATTGTTATTATAAATGTACCAAAGTATTCAGTATTTCTAATATGCTTAGAATGCAAAACAAACAAAAAAATCACGTTAGTTCCGAATTATTTTTCTGAAGAAGTATATGTTGAGTGTATAAACTTTGGTGTTGTGTTATTACCTAGAATGAAAGAAATTTCAAATTAACATTCATAATTTGTTATACTTCTAAAGAAATTTAATTTTTGCTTGAACTAAGTTAAATACCTTTATGCGATGTCTTGATAAATTTTAATATCAAACGTCTCGAGATTTGTTTATTGATCTTTTGGATCGAGATTTTTTGGGTCCGTATTTGAATAGAGTTGACGGAACCCAGCCAAACCTCCGCTGTTCTATATAAAATTAATGATTAAATTATTTTATCATTAATTCATTGGGTACACTGCATTTTTAAACAGTTGCCTTAAAAAAATACTTTTTATGTAAATAGATTATAAAAAAATCCTACACCCGATTTAATTGAAATGTATAGCTAAAACATAAGCTCATACATGCAATCTCGATTAAAATTAAATATTAAAATAATTAAAACAAATATTTTGTCGATTTAATGGGGGTTCGCAACCTACGGTGCAAAGGTTGATTGTTATTGCAATCCAAAATGGCGAGAGACGACTATGAAGTTTCTTGTGACCTAGTGATGTTTTTGGCAACTTTTTAAACAGGGAGGCCCATTAGTGATAATTAGCTAGGCATTAATATAAGACTATATTATAGAGCTATATTAGGTAAAAAAAACGACAGTTAGCCGTTAAATAATAGGTACTAAACAAATCGGCATTCTTAACTGTATGTTTTCAGGGCAAAGTCCTCGTCGTATAAACAGACAGTTCCGATTAACTTAATACATCAAACTAATTGAGGCGAACTTTTATGCCACTAGAATATTCTATTTGTGTTCCAAGAATCATTTACTATGAAATCAATAGTTTAACTAAGCAAAAATGACTACTTATACAAATAATGTAGGTAAATGCACTGCCTAAGTTATTTATCACAACACTAATTAGGCATTTCGTAAACACTGATAAGAGAAATATTCTTTTGTTATAATTTTTGCACAAAAGAAAGTACACAACCATGGCTATTGTTCTTAGATAAACTCATTAAGACTTTTGTAACAGGGGTGGACTTAAAATGGACTTAATTGTTTTACTTAAGCTCATTAATGATAGTACCTACTTCTAGCTATGTAGCTATAGATGTTAGCAGACTGTAAGCTCGCTATTTAATGACACGATATTACCGTCAAAATGAGCTCAAAATTAGTCGACTTTAATATAGCATAATAAGTTGTTTATAATAGGTATGGCAACAATATTACTACAGCAACAGATAAACATACCTACTTATATAGGTACATATCAGTAATTTGTATGTATGCCCGTAAATATATACATACGCTGTGGAATGCGATCTATACGTATACACGGCCATCTATACATATTTATACAGCGGAATCGTAAATAGATTGAATGGGTATGTACCTACCTACTTTTTGCTTACATTGCCAGTTCGTTTCACAGTCTCCGCACCGTACATAGCATCAGTCAGTCGGCACTAGTAGACCATGTAATGTAAACATTAGATGGTCGAGGAATGCATTTAGACAGTAGGTGCTGGTAGTGAATATTATCATGTGCGGTGATAACGTGGCTGCGAGTCGACGGGGTTCAGTCAGCGACGCGGGGTCGCGTGGTGCGGTCGCGTGTATCGTTGCTATCGCTAGAGTGACGTACGGAACCGCTTCGTGTGTTCGCGTTCGCGTACGCGCCGCATTCCATCGTGGGGGCCCTTCGCCGCTATTGGCCGATCCCGCGTGACGTCACACCTCGTAATGAGGTATTCAACATGGCCGTGTAGCTAGTTCGCGAGTGTGCTTCGTTACTCGTTTGAATGGATTTAATCAGTGAAATATGCCAAGGAGACGAAACGGTGAGATACCCTTGCCCGACGGATGGGATTATGCGAGGGACTTTGACGGAAAACTGTATTTTATCGACCACAACAGTAGAAAAACGACGTGGATCGACCCGCGAGACAGGTAAGTTTTCCAAAGAGAAGTGTTAACCCGTAAGAGCCCCATGTCAAAACTTTACATTCCAATGCGATTTCTAACGTTTTCTGATTGAATTTGAGTGTTGTGAACATAAATATCGGGAGTGCATATGAAATAGTTGATTGTGATGAAGTTACAAGTGATAAACGCAACTTTAAAATAGAATAAATCGTGAAAAACAAACTGTTCTGTCGCCGCGACACTGCTGCTCTCTAGCGGTAAGAATGCGCATCAACCTCGATTTCACACGACATTCCACAATTTAGTGACAACAAATGAGCTAAACACAAATTATGGTTATCATTTGTTATCCTTTGGAATGACATTTGTACCGTGGTCGCGTTTCGTATGGGATTGTATTTGGTGAACGGAGCAGTCGGTTCGCGACTAATGAGGCCACGGAACTGGTTCATAGCAATGTTAGTGACTGAACTGGCGCAGAAATAATTCGATGAAGCGTTTATGTGTTAAGTATGAATGTGGCATGTTGTCTAGATGGTGGTGCGGTCGGTGGTTTCGTAAGGTGCGCGTGTGTGTATGGTGCCGATGCGTGGAGAACGCGGTGGGAGATGGAATGCAATGCATAGGCAAGTTGCGCGGTGTGAATGACAGGCCGTAGAATGCGGCCCGGGCCTGCGGCGATGGTCGCGCCTTTCTAAAGCGGCGCACTCCCCTCGCCCGCCGCCGCCGCCTCCCCACACCCCCCTTCACCACCTCTCAAAGCTGCAGGTGCTGCACAACACATCCCTATTAAATACCGATCATGTCTCTAGCCGTATCTATTTACCATAGTTAAACCGACACCTGCACCATTGTTTTAAAAAGTTAACCTTAAAAACTGTACACCTGCACTTGAAAATGCATAGTTACAGTTAAAACCGGTCAATTATCACTTCTGTGATGCTAAACGGCGTAACAATTAGCAGCAGTGGTGTTCTATTAAGAAAATGAGATATCCTAAAAGGCTAACTGTCAGTCTAATGGCGTTGTATAACGGCCTAATAAGATTTGCCATAAAGTTTTCTATAACAAAAAACACAGAATACCGTTAAATGTTCTTGATCACATTAAAGGCAGTTCCGATTGCAAATGATCTTACATCGTGAAGTTACAAATGGCTATTGAGTGTAAACAGCACAGATAATGATTGAAACAACAGAGGACGAACTTTTACAATTGTCGTTTTGTATGTCATTTGACTTGAAACTGTGATTATGGTCACTCGAAGAAGTCTTGGTAATTCAATTTTATAACCAGCCTAAGTAAATACTGAGCAAATATTGCATAAAAATGCGAATGTGGATTAAATTGATTCAAGTTAAGAAGGCACATGAAAATCTGGTCCCAGTACATTGACACCACAATAAAATTCGCCGCTGACACAGGAAACATAAAGTGGTATTTTTATTGAACCTTTTGGCAAACTGCATTCCATACGGTCGACTTTACAGTATGATATTTGAGCCGTGGTTACCAAGTTAGCACACCAAAACATATGACGATGTTTTCTGTTTGTAGTCAAGCGTTATCAGATTCGCATGTTCAACTCCCAGCGAACGAATAATGGAAAAACATCATTCAGTAGTTTGTTGCTAAAACCGTTGAAGTTAATTTAGCTCTCAATTAAGCTACATTAGCAGAATTGCTTACCTACTTTGCGCATTGTTTTGAAAATATCGCTTAGTAGATAGAAAAGAGCAACGACAGTCAAAATTGACCTAGAATTTGGTGTGTGGAGCGGAGGTACCGCGGATGTCACTCCACCGTCGACATCTACTTGTGCGAAACGCGCACACAATAAACCGAGCCACTAAGCCAATTTATTAATGCTAAAAATAACCCGGCCACGTCTCGGGCGCATACGACGCTATTAACCTTATACGGAACCTAAACGTTGTACTATGAAAAATGTGCCCTCACGTCACCGCTTCTGGCAGAATGCAATTATTTACCTACCACAAGAATGTTGTCTGCTTAGTAGACCTGGTTCTTTATTAACATGCAGATGTAATCGTCTCATTTTGACGACGAGGGATCGCCATTTGTGACGAAGATATTTGCCCTTGAATTTCGGTATTTATAAGTATATAATTCGGAATTAACGAGATAAAATCTTTATGGTGTTGAGTGCTGAGATATACATTTACGGTAATAAGTGGCTTCTCAAATGCTTCTGTAACAAGACATTGCGTGCGAATGAGTATTTTGCGGTTTTCGCAGATCTCACAAGACAAGTGTGATACGTAACTAGATGAGGGCGTAAATGGTTACAGAAAAAACTAAACTACATAGCAGCATTCGACAGCTACGCATTGTGAACAGAGGAAAACCTATTCATTGTGTCGTTAAGCAAGGAAGCGGCGAAGACAATGATAGCGTCGATTAACAAGCGAATGGGAACTTATACCTGTGTTCGCCAGTGTTTATTACTTTAATTGTATCGGTTGAATGCAGTTTCACTAAGCCGGTACATTGTTCTGTTGCATACCAGAGTGTTGCGTTCAGTTGATCGTTAATGCATAATTCTATGTTGCGAGTGAAATCTGCGTTCGGTGTCTATGCGTACTCGCCTAGGTGCAGGCAAATTGTATGTTCGAAATACAAGGATGCTCGCTTCGGAATGTTTCAATGCGATCTGCATGTCTGCGGTCGAGTGCCTGGTGGCGTGATGGCTAATTTAATAATGTAATTGTTCCTTTAACACTCAACTTTGTTTAAGAAACAATCATGTTAGTGCATTACATATACCTATCGTTCTTGGAATGTTTACTGCGAAACGTGAATAATCGAAACAAATAGCCGAGCAGTTTTCTTAAAGCATACTTTTTAGTATAAAATCGATCGTGTTTAACGAAGGTATCTTCACAAGATTGTGTAACCCAAGTATGTGCTTCCCACGCACTGCACAAGTTCTGAGCTCCCTCATGCGTAACGTTAAAGGGGCTGGGCATTTTACAACGTTGCTTGACTTTAATCGACTGCGTTTTAAATAGATTAACTTGTTCCCTCTTTGACCCTTTTAAAATATATCTGATTAGGTGCTCGGTGGGAACTGTGTATGTTTTGCATAGAAGATTTACAAAACATTGTAGGAGTGTGTATCGCAGGGTGCGGCGCGTGGCGGCGAACGGACGCGAAATAGCGTACAACATTGTTTATTCTACGCATTCCTCTCAGATAAATATGTCCTTGGCGATTTAATACACCCAGACGCGCGTCGACTCGGCCGCTGCCGACACCGGCTACACTGCAGATTTATTTTGATTCCAACAACTACTAAGACGAATGATCATTTAAAAAGTCTAGATCGGGGCGTGATTAACCAATATAGAGTCGTTTTAAAACTTTACCCATTACACAACACCTGACCTACAACTATCGAGACAGATATTATTCAATAAGTTGTAGAATATGACGTTCAAAGACGAATTGAAAACCTTTACGTTATCGTAGTAATAATGAAAATGTGTTTAAAATCACGCATGTTTAAAAGTTATCTATGTGAGTATGCGATAAAGCCGTACTGCTCTCGTTTCTAATCAAAATTGGCATTCCTCTCTTATCTTTATGCCGTCATAAAGCAGTTGTTTACCTACTTGTAACGACTATTTCATTGTTATGCACATCTATTTTTGTTATTCGTATCTTGACAACGTTACACCTTTTATTAATAGTCTATAAATGGTTTAACTCTAAATATACGTATATGGAGGCCGCCACATAACCCTATGAAGTTAGCATAAGCAATGATAAACTTGCAAAATATGGTGTGTCGACATAGCGGGCCTCAGAATGGTCGGATGGAATTTCTGCGTGTTTGTCCCCCCATATAGGGAGTGATAAATTGACGATAGTCGTCGCTCATAAAATTGTATAACTATTTGCTTGATTTGCATAAGAGTGTTTGATTAGCCATCGGAGGACGCCCAGACGTCGTCAGCTTAAGAATGTTGCCTATTTAATATTTCCTCTATAAATGTTTGGGACGATTTAATGTCCACAGTAAAATGTACGATGCCAATCTGTCGGATGATGGAACGAAACCGATACTTTACCGCTATTCGACTTAAAAACGTCCAATAAAAATTAATATCGTTATTTACTAGCTTATTCATTAAAGAAAGTTCTTTTTTTATGGAAAAGTAATTAACGACGCACTTAATAAGTTGAACACGAGTAATATTTTGAAGATTTTTTATGGTTTTTTTTATAATATTTTTGATATTATTAGGTTACAATTCTTTAGAGCCTATTGTGAAGTTATTGCAGTTCTTTGTGAATTTTTAAATGGACAATATATGATATTGAGAATGTTATGAAATATGTGCTTTAAAACAATCAATTATTGGTCGTCGAGACTTCATTAAATCGCGTAGAGTTGGTTACTAATTGTAAGGCTTATATCATTTTATATAGCGTTAATACCGTGAATGGTTTAATTTTTAGATGTCCATAAATAGAGGCACAGTGGGGCGAACTGGCACAAATCCTTGATTTTGAATAAATTGTTGACGACCCGCCATTTGGGCGTGGGCGAAATATGCGACAACAGGCTATAATAAACAATTTTCTCATTCCAATATGTACCTTGTTTCTTAGTGATACCAAGCTATTTGGGCTTGTGAATTTGCAAATGATTGTGAACGGTTCGGTATGCGAAAACACCTGTATTTAATAGCGTTTAGGTGATAGTGTTCTGTTTGCGTCGGCGAATTGTGTTTACAGTTTTTTCCTTTGATTATGTTGCTTTTTTTCTGTATCTTATTTTTTGGCGATGCTTGATTATATACGGTTTGTTTTCATATGTGTTTTAAATTAATTGTCATTTGCCAGTATACGTCCCCTTATTTAACTGAAAAAACTATTCCTTTTATACTGTTCAAGACCCATCTTCTTTAGTTCTTTCATGAGTAGTTATTTCACACTTGTATTCCCACAGTGGTATACCTACCGTTTTACATAAACAAGCAAGTAACACGTTTTCTTGCAGTATTCTAGTATTTCCAATGAAATTGGCAACAGTGTATCGCATTAAAAATCGCAAATATTTTCCCGACCCCATTCCACGCGGTCGATCATTCACGAAACAATGGAGCGAGGAATTTTGTTCCTCAACAAACATTCGCAGAAGCCCGGCGCCTCCCATTCATTGGCGATGCGTTCGCGCACATTGATATCTGCTTGTTTGGCCTCTGTTTAATCCATACTTTCCGGTCTTGACACCGCTCTAATAACAACGATATGTGAATGGAGCCGCTTTGGTGCCATTCCTACCTAATGTTTGACTTTCTACCGCTGGGAAAGTATCATTTGTGCAGTCGTGAAGTTGCCGGCAAACATCGTTACAAGCCATTAGCAACATTTCTGCCATACTTCGAGGGCGGTATTCGAAGTTGCAACGAGCAACTGCTTGTGATTGCTTTTCTACATTCTGTAACTATTGCATATTTGCATAATGAGAAGATTTGAATGCCACAGATGACAGATATCGTTAAAATTGTTGAATGTGTGTGTTTTCTCAAGATATTAGACGTACCCTTGTGTTTTATGTATGTAAATCTCCAAACCGGTCTGTCGATCCAATGAATGGACAGTTTTTATAACATTCGATTAATTAATTAGTATGCATCGTTAAGAATAACACAAATACAATAATAAATTACGATGTTCATAAACTTTGGTTCCTGCGAATTAGAGTACTGCCTGATTTACTATCATAATTTTTACTACGTTTTATCTCTTAAATTTTGCAGTGATTTATAGCATTTAATCTCCTTCATCAAACCATGGGTACTTATTACATAAACAAGAAACAGAATGGGAGTGACCAAAATGCAATATCAATTAGAAATTCCTGAGTCTTGGCGATATTATACGCGGCGGCCGACAATTCGTCATTCTGTATAGACATTATTTAGACTAGGTATCGTATTATCGAATGTTTGTGAGCGAAGTCGTGATACTTATGATATTGTGTCGCACGCGCCGCCTGCCGGCGTGACGAAGGCGGCTGGTATGCGGCGTGATTCAAACGGAAACCCTATATATTCAGTGTTTATGCAACCCGCTGTCCGTCCGTCCGTCACTTCTACAGACAGCATGCAACATGCTCGATCGATGTCTGAGAGTATATTTTGTCTATGTAGGTACGTCAAATTATTCCCATGAATTTAACGTGGGATCTTATGGAACATTTCCTGCAGTTCCTGATGCAAAATTTTGTTAATTAAAGTCACAATTCATCAAGATACTAGAAGTATTTAGAGTTTTTTTAAAACAGTTAGTGTCAAGAGATCTTTATTATTCAGATGTAAGCATTAAATATGTGTGTATATTCTCAAGTCTCAAGACGAGCATGAGACCTTGGTGAGAATGACGTGACGTGCGTTTCAACAACACAGTTCACACTAGGCGTTGGAATGTCGTTTGTCAATGATCGAATAACGCGTGACGTCATAGCGTCACATTAGCCTGCTGCGTTTACCATCAATACATAATTACCACTTTCGAACGAATGCTGTAGCAATTTGGTGGATAAATTTGGTGATTGGTCGTGACGCAAGACGCGAACAATGTTTATATGTGTGGTTACTTTAATGCATGGTTCGGTTCGGATACCAAATTTTATATTCACGCATTGGATCATCCGGTCGGCATGCTTCGACGAATCCATTGCAAGTTGTGTTTAATTCGATTATAACGTTGTTTGAATGTGTCAGCGTTACGGAATGCGAGAGGAAATCACGTTGACCCTAACACGATTCCTTTTTCGGGCATCGGGAGGTCTGTAATCTTCCTGTGTTTGAACAGCGCATGAGACTTTATTCAAATAAGTACTTACATAGGTTTGTACATGACATCACGCCTCAGGAATTAACTTATAACTTTGTAAGGAACAGGTTATTCACCTAACATTATTATCCTTAACCGTGTCTACTGACACAGTTTCATATGACAGATTATTTTACAAACTAAAATCTAAGTAGGGCAATGCCCTCTTGGTGTAAAGGAGTAAAAAAAATCGAGATTGTTCCGAAGCCTAAGGAATGTGCATTAAACGGGCCATCCGGATTAAAATATTTCCCTGGCGGTATTTATAGAGCATTAGTAGGTGTGCGTGTTCGTCTGTCGGTCGGTCGATATGTGTGAGACAGCATGGCACCGCCTCCCACCAGACGTGCTCCAAGTTTGTCGTAATCCAGGATTTGGTCATTGGACTTTCGAAATGACACTTGGATAACACGTGACTTATGGTCTAATCATTTTAATTTACGGTAGTCTCTTTGATTGTTAATGTGTTTGGTTGACATTTAAGTTTCTTTGCTGATAAATTCAAAGTAAATAATATGATGAGTTTTTGTTATTGAGAATGGACATTCGTGAGAGTTTACTACACCTGTAATGGCGGTGAAATCTGCAGGGGTATGTAACTAAATAGTCCAAAGCGGGCAGCAACCTTCGTATTTCTATTTGCAGCTGTTGAACGGCGGTACATTGGCCTTCTCCCGCGCTATTTTCCAATGAGACTGATGCACTGGCATATCGCACGGCATAGCTCGCGAATTTATTCGCATCGATTACGCGATACAGTTTTGTGTAAACTGAACTCAATTCTCGCGGATTGTAATATATGTTAAAGCTTGTACGAAGAGCGAGGTAAAAGAGAACAAATTATATAATTGTGAGTCCGACGAGATTGCAAAAAGGCCAATGTTTTCTTATTCAAAATATAACGTACCGTTCTTTATGTTTTATACATTCGTTTGTCGTATGCTGTACAAAAATAATAAGAATTAAAATTGTGTTTATTAAAAATATTTTACAAATGGACTAACTCCACACAAATATTTTAATGTTTCCAGTACCTAACGGCAATGTTTGGAATGACCAAGGTTGTTATTTAGCTAATATTTGCGATTAATTCACGTTTATTGTGTGCTCGGAATAGTACAGGAAGATATAAGCATTATTGAGTTATAAACTTGTAAATATCTACTATTAAATAACCATGTTAGGTTTCATTATGCGTCCAAGCACAATCTCTCGAATTCAGGCAATGAGACATAGATGGCGTTGTACTTAAAATCCACATAGTCATACTACACAACTGTTTATGATTTACGAGTTCCGAATGGCTATTATTTTGCAGAAAAGTGCTAGTCATATTTGGAATTCCATTTTGAGATATGAAGTGTTAAAATCTTATCTAAAAAAGATTGCATTAACACTTCCATTTGTATCGACAAACGGAACGTAACAATACGTTTATTACTATCTCTGATAAGTATTTTCCAGTATTATCTAAGGAATGCGACCTTCCTAAACTGCAAAAAAAATTACCAATTGTATTTTTTTTAGCATTTCATTTTGTTTTATGGTGGGTTTTTCATGTTGGAAATGAGTTGAATATTTGTCTAATGTGATAGCACCGATAATTCTGTCACAATGGCATTTTATTGGAGTCGGAGTTTCGTTTACGTGGGCGCGCGCCTATGTGTGTGTGAAAGTATGCCGGGTGTGTGCGGCCAGGGATTCCGTGACACGGGTCACCGTTTCCGAGAACTCGACTCGTCTTGACGTCCCGCTGACAGGACTGGTTTTGCCGTTCTCCCATAACGCAGCAACATTGTTTCTCTATTTGTCTCGCTCACTTTTACTACTCTCGTATCTTCTTCTTGCTCCCACACCGATGCATTGGATGCGCACACGCACGCGCCCTCTATCCCCTCACCTCGATAAGAGTGATCGTGTTTTGAAATGGACGCCGCATTCGGTAGCCGTGCGGAAGGAGTAACGAATTCCCATTGAAGATTTACCCCTCTCGACTTTGTTTCAATAAAATGTTTTAACAAAATGAAAGATGCTTTTACGATCTTTTTGTATTTTATAAATGCACAACTTTAGTCAAACATTTAATGGATAATGATTGGTAATAGATTTAACAATACAATCAAGATAATAGTTAAATTGTGCTGTAAGGTGTTTAATATAATTGCATGTGAATTTTACCTTACACGAAGTTATACGCACTCATTAAACAGCCTTTACTTGATTGCTTACTGTAAAACAACCAGCAAACGGTAAAACAGAATCACGCGAACATCGAAAACGTCGATTTCAAAAGTTGCACGTACACCGAACTGGACATAAACGTGGCCAATTAACCGAAGAATCTTATTTAATAACCGACTACCGTATAAACGCCATATTAAAAGTCACGAAAACCGTTAAGTGGGATGCGTATGAGACGCGGCGTTCGTTCGATTTCGTCACCATCGGAAATGCGAGTGTGTCCGCTTTTTGTTGGTGAACTGGTCGTACGTGAATCATGATCGAAATTGAAGCAGCAGTGATCAGGTCGCTGGCGCCAGCGCACCACGCCCAGCGTGCGCCAGCTCCCGGCACCCGCATCGCCCATCATTAATTATTCTCATGCCACAACCTGCCTGTGTTATCTACACGCCTAGGCACAACTTGAATCTAGAAACTTGCACCTGTTTTTTGTTCTATACTATTTTATCTGTAATTTCATCGCGCTTGTAATATTACATTTTGAAACAGTAAATCTTGTTAAACTTGTAACGATTATGCCGATTTCTTCGGCCTATATATTAAGCCTAAATCGTAACCTAATTTTCTAATTTTAAATGATGTGATTGACCATTAAGGTGCTATTTTGACAGTTAAATCCAATGATATTGACCGCGTCCTCTTGATCCCGTGAATTATAAATTGATTGAAGGTTGAACGATTTAAAAGGTCGTTTTATATCTATTTTTGTGCTACTAATGTTTAGAGACTTAAGGTATTGACGTTATACTTTGGTAAGACATAACAAAATTGGTTGATTTAATGGAGGTCAGTTGAATGTTTATATACAGAGAAAATACGAAGCCGACCCAACTAGTTCACGTTACCGAATGGGCAGTGAAATTATCCAGTCGAAAGATTCGAAATAATAACTGGAGCTTATTATTATTTTGCTTTAATGATAGTTATAGAAGCGGAGTAATAGGCTCGCCCCTGTTCGTGGGAAGAACCGAGGTTGACGTAAGACCTATGGGAACTTTTTTTAGTTGGGCTCTGCTTCGACTTTGATGTAAATCAAATTTTAAGTTTTGTAATTGTGTTATGTTTTAGTTTTTAGTTAGTACTTTCATGATTGTGTGTTGAGCTTAGATTGTATGACATGTAGGTACGAAAATGAAGTCCTTATAGGCGAATGTTCGAAAAATATGTTATGTTCACAACATCAAATTCATTTTCCGTCCATAAACATATCTGTTGTAATTTTCCAAGAAGATCCAAACAACCCTCAATTCCATCTCTCAAAAAAGTTTCATAGACTCAACAAAAAACGTTCATTGTTCCAGATATACAAAGCCACAGACGTTTGCGGACTGCATCGGCAATGAGCTGCCTCTTGGCTGGGAGGAGGCCTACGATCCACAGATTGGACGTTATTACATCAATCATGTCAATCGTGAGTAACACCATTTTGTTTATTCGACACTTTATCAAAAAACAGAACAGTTCTTGGTATTTCACGGAGCACGCTCTTGGATGTCTTAGCATTCAAGACTTTAATAATAAGTGTTTGTTAAAAGTTTAACCTTACATTGTTTACGAAACGGTACAAAATCACACTTATACGATTACAGTCGGTACTTACATAATAAGGTGTAAAATAAATAACAGCATTTACATCTAGATAGTTCAGATTTTTGGTCTGAAAGTTTACTTATATCAAGATTAGCATACCAAGTAGCGAAATACTGGGTCTGTAATAACAATGCAATAATTCATTTTAGCACAATGAATTGTTTGTACCGGTTACAACAAGCTAACTCTTATTTATTATCCCAGGGATTATTCAGTATGTCGGGTGAAAAATGTACTACGCGGGGGGCTTATGAAGTACCACGGTGCTTTAGTTATTCCCTATGAATTATTGAACAGCTTGATTCATGTCTAGCCTATAGAATGTTGCGACTGTTGCGGCCACCATCTTGAATTCGATATTTGAAATCGAAATGCGCAAGTTTTCAACGTCACACCACGAAAAATAGATGGCGTTGCACGTTCGGATGCACGTCCATGCAATCGTGACTGGTGGATATAATATGTTTTTATGTGAATCCTTAGATTATTCTCTGGCGGGGCACTAAATAAGTCGTGTTATGAATGGAATGCTTACGTATCGTTTATTTACGCAAATGTATCTTCGTGAGTCGTATTGAATTGAGTAGTCGCATAGATACCTCTACCTATTTCTCCGCTACCGTGTAATCTCACATACTGATAAATTAAACGTGTTGTTTTGAATATTTCATACTCATATCTTATGCACAATATCTGCAGTATGTAGAAATCAAATACAATTTATATTTAAAACCTTCATATCAATAAAATTAAAATGATAAGTAAAACACCTACTTAGTAGTTTGAATCAATAATAGAACTATTTTAACTTTTCTCAATGTGCAAGTGTAGTAAAATCTAGGTAGCAAGATTATAAAATTATAGCATAACGTTACTATAATTTACTACAGTAGGTACCATTTTGTTCCGCACGTTAAAGCCGTGCGGAAAATAAACTATGTTTGACTAGAACCGGCAACGTCAAACGAATGAGATAACACATTTAACAGTAAATTATTCCTAAAGAAGCCTCTTAAATCCAGTTTGTTAAATGTCTTCTAAAAAGGTTTATAGCTAGTGTCGAAAACTTTCAACTAGACACTCGACAATATCGTTATCTCTCCTTGAAACTATAAAAGGTAAAAAGGCAATAATGACCGCGGTATAAGATGGAAAACGCGATATCTGACGACCCGCGAACGCGGTGATAACGGTGTGCGCAGACGCAGGCGTAGGTACATTTTCGCACGACGCTCACGCATTCTTATGCATTATGTATAAAGCACGTAGAACTTTTCCGCCATTTTCTTACTTTTTTTTTCGAGACCACCCATCAACTGTGATCGGATCGGCTTTTGATGGGACCTTGTTAGTTTTTATGCTTTTTCGGTGTTAATTTCTGATCTTCGAACGAAAAATTTAATTTTCTACTTTGAACTTACCTATATAGAGTTCATATTAGAAATCAATCACGATAGACAATTTCAAACCTTTTAAAAATTTTAAATATGATGTCATTTGATTTTCCGCAGACGAAGATATGTAATGAACTAATGACTTAAATCAATGTTATTAAAAGGTGTGTATCGATAAAGGAATTTCGTTGTTGTTTATCAATGTTTATTATGATAAGATTGATAAAATTCTCTGAATTTTCCCTAACTTAGATTGTCTCTGAGTGCTTGTTTTATTTATATAAGCGTCTTGTAGGTATCTCTTAGAGAGATTTTCTAGTATAATCGTGATGATGCCGTGCCTAATTAAACTCATCGTACAAGCAAATCTGATAGCTATATCCCCTTTATATTTAGGAGTTGGCGTGTTTTCCGTGTAATTAACTGTTGATTGAAATAAAGCAACAATGTTCTATGAATCTCTGCGATAAACATATTAAATACTAGCTTTGTCCCGCAATTTCACTCAATTTGCCTTTCTCCCTAGCTTGACATTTTAAATAATAAATAAATAAATGCGGACAACATCACATACATTGCTCTGAACCCAAAGTAAGTAGCTAAAGCACTTGTGTTATGGAATTCAGAAACAACGAAGGTACCACAAACACCCAGACCCGAGGCAATGTAGAAAAGTTTGTTTCTACATTGACTCGTCCGGGGATCGAACCCGGGACCTCAGAGCTAGCGACACCTTGAAACCGGTGCGTACGCCACTCGACCACGGAGGTCGTCAAATTTTGGCTTATATATGCAGAAATGTTTTCCCTACATGTTAAAATAGACAGAATATGTATGGCGCTAAATTTTAAATCCTGTTTCTATTAAGGAAACCCAGGCACATATCTGTGCAAATATATTTTATTACTAGCTGTGCCTGCGACTTCGTTCGCGTGGATGACGAAACTTATCAATGAGTTTTTAACCGCAAAATTAAGTTTGTTTTTTATTGCTTATACTTTTCCCGGATAAAAACTACCCAGTGTGGTGCCCAGGATAATAAAGAATAATTATACCAAGTTTCATCGTAATCGAACCGGTAGTTTTTGCGTGATACCTGAACAAACAGACAGACAAAAAAATTTTTTTTCCCACTTTTGGGTTCATTGTCGGTCTAGTAACAATCCCCGCCATTTATTTTTTTTATATTTTCAATGTACAGAATTTTCACTTCTACAGATTTATTTTAAGTATATAGATTATTTAAGAGGATTAAATGATTTACTATAATACCTTTTAACAAAAAAACTTATTAATTACTGCCACCATTTACATCGTAGATGGCAGCACTAACTCCAGCTATAAATTCCGAATCTCATTAAAAATATCCCCTGAATATTTGTCTTTAACTAATTTATTCGAATGCATTCAGAACAAATTACGCAAAAAGGCTTAAATAGGTTTCATTAACAGCCATTCTATTAGATCCTATCACTAAAGATAAACGGGCCTGTGCGCTTTTAAAATTATACGCAATTTAATTCTCCATTTACTGTGTGAGTAACGAAAATCATTACTTAAATTGATTAGGTTTCTGATATAAATTTAATTTAACGTATTTACGTCTTCGGTCCACAGCACTGAAAAATTAACCAGGCAAATCTTAGGGTCTTCTCTGGTTGATTTTCAGATTCTGTGCATGACTGAGGCAGTAAATAGTTGGGAATTGTCCTGCCCGGGCACAGATCTACCCGAGCAACGTTCTTCTCAGAGGCAGTGGGACGAGCCGCTTTGCAGTTTGATACGGAAAGAATTAATTAATACGTCAATCAACACTGCAGAGCGCGCGCGTCTCCTGGCTGTGGGAGAATGGGAATCGGGCCTCTGGTTACAGGCACTTCCGTCAACCACTCTTGGTACGATTTTGGATGACAATACTTTCCGGCTCGCCATCAGTTTACGTTTAGGTATACCTTGTGTCGCATGTCATCGGTGTCAATGCGGTGAAACAGTCGATTGCCTCGGTCACCATGGCCTGTCCTGCAGCAGGAGCGCAGGACGTATATCCCGTCACGCAAATATTAATGACATTATTCGTCGTGCTCTTGTCATTGCCGGTGTACCAGCTGTTTTGGAACCCAATGGTTTGGTGCGCAGCGATGGTAAGAGACCTGACGGTATGTCATTGTTGCCTTGGAAATTGGGTCGGCCTTTGGTGTGGGACGCAACGTGCGTCGACACCCTTGCGCCATCCCACGTTCTAAGTTCGGCGGCCTCTCCTGGAGCTGCTGCTGGAGCAGCGGAGACCCTTAAACGGCGGAAGTATAATAACCTAATAGGTAATTATATTTTCGAGCCGTTTGGGGTTGAAACGCTCGGGTCATGGGGTCCGAGTGCACGAAATCTTTTTAAAGAACTGTCAAAACGTTTGGTGGACTCTACTCGTGATCAGAGAGCTGGTTTGTTCCTTGCACAGAGAATCGGCATAGCCATTCAACGTGGCAATGCTGCCAGCCTTCTGGGCACGTTTCCCGCCATTGACAGGGATGACGATGAGTATTTTGACGCGTGTTAGTTTTATTTATCTATATAAGATTTAATTTTAGTCTTTGTTTGTTCTTGTATTAGATTTAAGTATTGAATTGTAAATAAAATAAAAATTATGAAGTCTTAATAATAGGCAATTGTAGTAGTCAAATAAAAAATAAACGTATTTTAAGTAAATTGGTAGTTTATTTTGTGGGATTCTTGTAAGTATGTTAAGCGGCCCTTTGCGTCACATTTACTTTGCCATAATTGTTACCACCTTTCTTCGGTAGAACTGTTGTTAAAGATTAGTTTACCTAAATTTATTATGTCATGTGTAATAGTATTATATTGATAATACAAAAGATTCGATTAGATACGTCAAAAATTATCCTTGAATATTGCTAATAAGTTTTCTTAGAATTTTGATGCGATCAGGTGTAATCCGTTTTACGCACAATTTAATAATGATACAAAAATAAAAATCATCATTTACTAGAATTTGTCTAAAATTACATGTAAACAACGTAAGGCTTATTTTTGCCATGTTATTGCCTGGGCTTATTCTTACTACTATATGTCAAATTAATCTAAATTTTTAACTTATAAATAGAGTAAAGTTTGGAACTAAAATCAAGTCTATGAAACTAATTCTAAAACACTATTTTACTGACACTATTAAAATACATTTCCTACATTCTTGCTCAGTATTCATAGGGTACCTAGATATTAATTTAAAAACAAATATGAATACAAGTAAAGCCACAGGCAAAACCTACATTATAAAACAAAATTCAAAAAACCTAAAACATGTTGTATATTCATAAATTCCAATACAGTAGCCTTACAGTGTCCATTTGCAATATTCAATACAATATGCAAATGAGTCTCAACTCGTTTGGTACCTATGGTGTTTCACGCGTGTAGATTATTCTATAGCTTGGCCATAGGTTCGACGCCATCGCATAAATTCCTACCAATGTTAATTGATAATTAAAACTATTTATTTGATTGTATTTTATTAGGTTTCACGATTTTACTCATTTGGAGAGCTTTACAATGTATTAGAATATTAAAACGAATTAAGGTCTAGCTTTATTAACTCCGTTATTTTCATTGCACTGATGTAAGTTTTATTGTTTTCACAAAATCTTGTCTCTTTTACTACGAATATGTGAATTATCAAGGTGACTAAGCCATAATTTCGGAAAAGTATTATAAATAATATGTAATATGTATGAATGATCAATAAGTAAATTTCAAAAAAAAAAAAACACCTTGTAACAGATATTGTAGATACCTACTCGTCAATACTTTAGTTTTCTACTTAGTTTTAGATGATTTATGTTCAATTGTCCATAATAAAGAAATTGAATTTTAAGTGAATTTATTTTAGAGATTTTAAGTAAGGTACTCACGCACGTTACCATAATACGAAATTACATTCAAAATGGTGCAATAAAACGGCTAAATAATGCGGTCAAATTAAATATGAAAATACAGGACGTTACAAATGTTTCGCCCATCATTTAAAAGCTCATTTCTCCAAGAATGCCTTCGGGATAACATTATTCATCACTAACGTGGCCAGTCGTTAGTGTAATAATGAAAATAAAACACGATATACATCGAACATCCTCTAGCTATGAATTTTTCGCATTAAATGTTGCAGCGAGTAATGTATAAAATGTCCATACCGACCAGTTGAAGACTCCCAGTGGGCTGACGTCATCTTAAATGGTGTCCATTATAATAATAATGAATTTTCATTTGATAGGATTATTATTTAAAACTCTTACATTTTAAATTCCAACTCGCAAAGACTAAAAGCTAATTTATATTACTGGAATAAAATGTATTTTACGCTGGTGCTGTTAGACACTGCATACGAGTCAATATAAATTCACTGTAATGTTACAAGTTCCGAGGGAAAATTTAAATTCTACTTTGAATTTATTTCCTCCAAGCATACCGTATTTATGTAACTAAATAATTCTACAAACGCAGAATGTTAATTCAACGCAGTTAAAAATCGCAAAGATAGAAATGAAGTAATTTAAATTTACTGTAAGTTAATCATTGATTGCAAATGAAAGAGCAAAGCGAATGAGAAATAATTGTCATTAAAGCAACATCCATAACCAAGACCGGCTACGATTATCACATGGAAATCATACCATGAATAAAATAAATATTAACTTGCCAATTTATAGACAAATTGGCAATGAAATAATCTTACATGATCAACAAAACATTGACATTCTCATTAACGATTGTATCACAGTACTCGATAGAAAAGGACAACCTATAATGAAGTTGGAACTCGTTCCAATGAGCGGCATAATTATATTTTTCTAGTATTTAAAAGTCTTTGAACCTAGTAGTTTGCATACTTGTGTAAATATGCGTACGTTACTTTGTTAATGCCTCCTCCACTTTACATATTTAGTTTACAGCATCCATGCTCTTTATCAAGGTATGCGATCTCCCCCATACCTATTTTCTGCATAAGCCCGCAATATTTATACGCTTCATACCAGCTTTTATTTCACGCCGGGCTGTGTTGAGAATTTCATTTGATACTTTGACTTCGCTTTCTTGCTTAATTGGAACCGAGTGTATATTGTCTCAAATAACTGATGATCTAGACTTCGAATTCTAATATGTATTCAAAATTTAATTTTTCCTTAAATGTCCATCGTGTCTGCCTGTTATGCGATGCCTGCGTCTTTCTAATTTACATGTTAGTTAGGACACTTAGTATTGTCACTGAATTTATTGTCGATACTAAACTATACTATACATGTGTCTTTGAATATCAATATTTTTTTCTGCGTGTGGTCAATTTCTACCGTCAAAGGAGGCAAAGTCACGTGCGTTGTTTGTTTATGGTCTGGTGTTGGGATTGATTTAACTTTGATTTTATTTATTATTGGTTCCAAGGGACCTCTATGAATGATTAAGTAATACGTGACTTTGGATTCTTTGTTCACGCCTAAGCTTAATATGGATAATGATTTCGGGACACGTTCTGTCTTTGTTTTTATTTTACCAGACATGGGAACGTCGTTTATTATGTATTATGTTACACCTCATTTATTAAAAAATGGGATGGAATGAGTATCATGTAATAATGTTTTTTATAGGCCACATAGATACGTAAAGGTTTTAACAAATACGTTATGTATAGTTTGTATATTTACAAGTAGAAAATGTTTTCTTTGCGATTAATAGCTGTTTAAAAGACGAAGATAACTAAACAACTTGGACCAATATAAAATTTATAGTTAATCCCAATTCTCAATGAATCTAACACTAACCATGAATCGCTATTGGATTACCTATTCGATTAAACACTATCACTTTACCTTCATCGCGAACAGTAGCCAAATTACGGAGCAATTTCGACGGCATTGTTTCTCTAATCTGATATAAAGTGAGTAACAATCTGTCCGTAGAATCGTTCCGGCCTTGCTGGGTTTAGAATTGAGAATAATAATTGAAAGATCGCCGCGCGTACTTTGGATGTCACGCGGTCTGCGAATGATGGAATGCAGCTGCTCTGATGATGACTACGATTGGTTCCTGTTGCTTTGAGCTTTATGACGAATTATGGGTCATATGTCTACTACCCAGGTCATGTGAGGCTATTAAGAAAGAGCGAATTTCGGAATGGTTTAGATGAATTTTAAGTTGGACAAAATGAAAATAGGAATTTTATAAAATACTCTACCAAAAAAATTTTGTACGATAATTGATGTAAATAGTTATACATATAAATCTAAACACATACATATCAATAACGTTAAATTGAACGAAATTAGAAAGTACGAAAAATATTACAATAATTCTACCGGCAAACGACCGTGAATTACAATCTGGCCTAGTCTCGTCCTAAATGTCATTATCGAGTGTTACAGCGATTGCTATCAGTGTCCATATAATGCCACCTTTATCAAATACTACTTTGGGCTCGTCATTAATCGCTAAATCTGAATCTACGCATAGTTTGGCGATGAGTAATTCTTCAACCGTAATCTAACTCGCATATTTGCTTGCGGTTTCTGCTTATTTGTCTCAAATAATTGAGCACGGGGAAAACGGATTTATTAAAATACCATTAGCATTGAGTTTTATGGTCAATAGGTCGTAATTTCAAAATGTATGACGTGCAGAGATTTATAATACTGCAAAAAATTTACTTATTTATTTATGATTAATTTTCAGTGTACAAGATGGCCTTAGAATGAAATCATAACCAATTTAGATTTAGAAAGTTGATATATTGATATGTTGTTACAGAGGTGACGCAGTTGGAAGACCCGAGGTTAGAATGGCTCAGCATTCAGGAAGCGATGCTGAGGGAGTACCTGCACACAGCGCAGGAGGCTCTCGAGGTCAGTACCTATAACCCTTAACACTGTATAACAATAAACATTAAATATCCTTAACATTCCATACATATTACTTACATAATCCTAGAAATAAAACTTAATTTGGCCATTAAAAATAAAGCTCATAATAAGAACCATTACAAAACAATACGTTTGCTCGATGATAATGAACGTCGAAACTGAAAATCAATTATTATTGGAATGTATGTTCCATTCCAACATGTAATTATCCTATCGAAATCGTTTATCAACATAAAAACCAACGGATTTGTAATCCTTCATTTATAACGTTTACATATTTACGCCAAACATACCTCGAGGCACTCATTACTTTTATATTGCCAGCGTGTGTATTTACCCTGGACAATTTGCCTTCCATGTCTCAAAGCACTTACTTTGCATCGATTAATGGTTTATCTCGGTTCATCAATCGATCAGTTTCATTTTAATGTGCAGATACGAAGAATGTTGTCGATAATTTTAACTTGACTTCATCGTCTATCGAGTGCAGCTGTTCCTTATCGGCCATCTATCGATAAACGCTTTGCTTCTATCAGTGGAGCAATGTCATTCGATTTAATTTTAACTCAATTAAATTGTGACGTTGGTACTCGATGTTCGCAGTTTTTTCTCATGATGTAATAAGGTTCACGGTTGTTGAATGATCGATTCCGATTCACAAATCTGCGGTCAGTTCAGATATCTAGGTTATAAAAAATGCGATTATTTACTTCGCTTGACTTCTTGGTTTCTGTATGTTTTGACATTGACCTAATTTGAGGTAACTGTATCAGTTGTAAGCGCTACGTCAGCAAGAAGCAAAACAATAGTGTGCGTTTAAATTGTGCTTAGTTTTGAGAGAAGCATATTTGTACATGAATACAATATTGGCAGCGCTGGGAATAGAAAACAGAATTAACCTCGTTTTGCGTGTCATTTGGACTTTCTGTAGCGGTACACGAACATCAAGTTCATGGATTTAAATGTCATTTGCTATGTCCGTGGCCCTTGTCATTTAAATTCACCGTAATATTACATAGTATTGTAGATACGTGGTATAATCCATTTAACTTTTTCATACTTAACGTAATACATTAAATTTTTTAAATGACCGGTCAAGTGTACTTTGTTTAAGCATTTCCTGTAATGAGAGGCTGATGAATAAAAATATACAAGTACTGCATTCATTTGAAGTTGTTATCTAGAGTGGAAACGCGATAGTATCAGTCTACTGTCTATTATACAAGTTAATACTTAACAATACATACAATATATTGCCATTGTCAAAGGTTGAATTCTTATCTCCGTTACAAGAAAGAATTTATAGGAAATACTGAATAGAATTATAGTGGGATTTATTTTAAATATCTTTTTGAAACTAAGGCTACAGACATTTTAGGACAAAAAATCAATCACTCCAATGATGATATTAAAAACAAAAACGCTCCAAAAACAAATGCCACGAAAAGGTCAACTAAATAAGTATGTGATGAAATTAAATGAAACTGCTATCTATAATTAATGTGCTCAAAGGCACATTAAACACTCGTTTAGTGGCTCCTTCCACAGATAACGATGGAATGCGATCGTGCCCTGATACACAGATAAGAAATAAGTGGTCGCGGTATTGTTTCGAATTGAGCACGCAATGAGATGAGACTGATGGATCAAAGTTCACTCAGGAAGCGGGTGAACTGTTTAGTTTTAATCCGTTGTTTGATGAGAAAATAAAAGTGGACGATATGGTTATGACTCATTTGAACCTAATCGAGAGTAAAGAAATTGGACTTGTGTTATTTACATGTATTATTTTCCAATTGTTTTAGTATAATTTGGCATGGTTTTACTTCAATGTCCTTTTAGTTTGTTTAACTTTAAAACGTAAAAGTTTCACAGTTTTACTAGACTTATTACTGGCTCTGTTAATTATTTTTATCAACTTACGTAATTTAAGTAAACATTACACATTTAAGAGTACCGGAATTTAAATAATTCTCACCTTTACATTTTAAAGTAATTGAAATGACATGCAAAGGTTAAAAATACTTCCTTAATTGCTGATTGTGGTTTTGATAAAACAAATAATATATTTTCACTGTAATCAGGGTTATTTTATGTCGTTTAATATCTGTGTCATTGCAACTGTATCAAAATTCTTTTGTGTAATAAATGGAGTAAAGTCTTGATTTGGATCGAGATTTTGATAAGTTAAAGTAACTTTCTTGGAGTGAAATCAGATGATAAAGTTATATAGAAGGCTGTATCATGCTTTCCTGTTGCGAATACTAGGTTATGAACTTCAACCATCTCACGTAGGTATACATTCGCACCGAATACCGTTATCACGGCGAATCTGCATTCGTTTAGTCAGAACATACGTGTTGACTTCGCTTTAGGCTTTTTAGAATTTCTTATGTGCCAGCCACATTATGAAGGCATTTTTTAAATTTTCCTTTTTTGATTATATTGATTTAAGACAGCACAACCTGGTGAATTCTACTTCGCCATTTGTAGATTTTAACTTATTTTATTAGAGCTGGCCGCTTAGCTTCAAAATTGCAAACAAAAACTTAAAAAGTCATGCTTACTACATACCTAAGCTAATATACCTATATCAGATACTCTGTATCGTGTTATAAAGGAAATGATATTTAAATTAAGACAATTTCGAATGAACCTTGATATTTAGAGCTGCAATTAGTTTATACCCAAGTGTCAAAATATTGAGGCTGTTACGTTCAAGACATTTTGGTACTTGCTACGCAGATAACATAATATTTAACTCGAAAGGTTAAGAATTCCTAATATTATTTAATGTAATTACTAGCAAATTGAAGTAGAGTATTTCCGGGTAGGCTTTAAGTAATAAATTTCGTTTAATTCACGTTTTAGAATGTTAGAAATTCTTAATTAAGACTGTAATTTAACCGTCTAACCTTTGCCCAATCATTGGCAACAGAATAAAATCCAACAATCCAATTTACGATATCAATCAAAAATAAATTATTTAATGTTATTACGCTCATTAAAATAATACGTCAACCAATCAAATCCGTGATTTCTCAGTGGAATGCGATAGACGTCACTAGATATGCTCTCGAGTCATCAGATAACCTTTATTTGACGTCAATTGATTGATAACACCGGTGCAAGTAAACAAAAAGATGCATTAGAATGTGATTAGGATGATCAATTACTGTGACCTTAGACCTTTGACCTTGATGTGCGCAAATTGATGTGGATTGATATGGGGATTATAATGCTCTTTCACTATTTTCATGTCAGTTTGATTGGACAAAATGTCATACAATGAAGTTTCTCCAGTTTTGATAACGAGTGTGGAACGTCTTGTTATGATGCTTACTTTGATCATTATTTTATTATTATAAGAAGTTATACTAGATTTACATATACTTAACGGTTAGGATTTTAAGATATTTCTAACATAAGCTTATTAAAATAATTAATCAGTGTCTCTAGAATTTCATTTATTTATTGAATCATGATTCACTATATACGGTTTTGTCGAATACACAGTTTTGAAACAATAAAATACGCTGTAAAATTGTTTGTAGATACGTCATACTATAGCTATATCTTGTATAACACGTTTTCGTAGTCATAATACCAAGAAGATGATATTCTAACATTTATGTAATCCGCACGTGTACCAAACCATGTAAACTTGTAAACAGAAGGGGCCTTATTACAAAAGATGGTTTAAACCAAGACTAAGGTAAACCCAGGTTTAAAATATACCCATCACTTTCTTATGTCATATAACAAAAAGAGACGGGGCTATTCTAAAACCTCGGTTTTTCTTAGACCATCTTTTGTAATAAGGGGGAAGGTGTCACAAGATGGGCTGTGGCCGGAAAAGGCGCATACTTTAACGCGAAACCTTAAAGATTGAGTAAATAAGTTTCGCTGTTATTAAGGAGTTGTTAATATACTTAGATATCCGTTTTCGTTGATAATTGTTTTGTGTGTTTGGTTAGTTGGTTGGTAAGGATATGGATTGGCAACTTACGATCAAAGACGGTCACTGATCGGTTCATATTTTAATGTAAGAGATTAAATTAGAAATATTAGTTTAGAAGAGCAAATGATTGAAAAAATTCAAATGTAAAATATTTTGGTCTTGTGTCTGAATAGTTTCTTCAATATCTTTATTTATTTATTAACCATGCAAGTAATTCAATGATCCTTAGACCTAACGTTGTATAAAACTTACCTTTTTAACAAATTTACCTACACACTACTGAAATCAGTATTATCGCATAAGTCTTTTCGGTATTCACAAGTCCGTTAGTTTAACAGCATGATTCACACTTGAGTATGTAAAAGCGACATCAGGAAATAGTACCTAGTCAAGGATTTGTAATGGCTGCCGAGTGCAAGTCAAGTGTGAGATAGCAACTAAGTTAATGTTAACCTTTTTACTAAGTTATTTTGTAACTGTTATTAAATTCAATGCGTTTATCGACTATTCTTATAAGAAGTTCCATTGCTAAGTTCATTGATGTGTCCATTCAGTCGTCAATAATAAATAATATATATATGTGATGAAAGTTGATTTTAATTTCAAACGAAGTGTTATTATTGTTGTTCCAATGAGTCATGGTCATACAGTAATACATTTCAGACCTTTTGACCATCTTCTGCAATGGTCAAATACCTTTCTAACGTTAACCACGAAATAGTAACGCGTTGCATGCACACAACTGATCGGATATTGCGTTCCACCGATGCGTGAGTCAATCTTTCGATGGCCGCTCTAATTCTGCGTACCGTTCCCCGAATAGACGCATGCGCAGGTTTTTGGTTTAATTCTGGAGTAGAAGCGGTTTCTTTTTGGGATTACTTTTCAGAATCAAGGTTAGGTCATGTTTAGTTGGAAAAGAATTTACATAATTATACATACGGACGTACTGACATTGTTAAATGTGTGTTTTTTAAATGTGGGTACGTATACAACTTTAAATCTACAGTCTTTGTTTGTTCAAATTACTTAAGTAAAACTGCATGCACCAATAATGCATACGATGCCCTCTTTATGACCTCGTAAACGATCGAAACCTCATAAATTTGTGTCGATACTTGATGCCCCATTTCATACTTTTAAGATAACAAAGACATAGGCATTGAGACATAAAGTTTTGCATGTTTTATGTTTACAACAGTTTTATCATAGCAGATAGCTTGAACAGGCCATCAAAGTCTTGTAGATGGAGATAGGCGACGTCTAGCCAACTTGCAAATCGTTTTGAGGCTTTGTAACGAGTATTTGGAAGTGCACTCTAAGAGATAAGTCGTTTTCCACTGATTGAAACACTATTTTAAGTACTAAGGTTGTTTTTACTGGGCATTTAACTTAACCGTGTAGGCAATGAAACATTTATTTAATCCTTTTCAATTTATCCAATCTCTTCTAAACGCCAACGTTTAGGGACATCAAAAAAGTAATTGAATTCTAACATGTCATGTCATATGTGCGTGGCATATAAAAATGTTATAGACTTATCTCTATAGAACAGAAGCTTCGCCACTAAGGAGACGTGCAAGCATGTGCACACAATTAAAACAAAACATTTTAAGATATAACACTAAACTATTCAAGCGAATTTATCTCTATCACCATAGAAATAAGGGAACCCAAACGTTTTCCAACAGAAAATGTAACTTTGTCCAATCGTATACATGTAAGTCTGTGGACGCGTTTGCGCAAGGAAGATGTGACTAGCTATACCCAAAGAGTGTTTAGCAATATGAATAAAATCGTGCTTACTAATTAGCTAGAAGTTATCGTATAGAATTTTAATTAAAACGTCAGCTACGTAACCTATAAACAGGCCGTAATAATCGTTCTTGTTATAGGTGATAAATAAAACAACAGATGAAACTTTGTTAATAACTTCATCAATTCAGATAGGATTGTTATAATTTTAGCTGCTTTAATAAAAGCTTTCAAATCATGCGTATGCAAATAAGTACACTCTCATATGTCGAGTACCAATATCGATAAACAGTTTCTATCCAACTTCAGTAATTTCCATAATTCAGGCATTTATATTTTTTTATATACAATCAGCATATTCCGGGTATTTCCGTCCAATCGTGTGATACATAATGAGATCTGGTCTATAAGACAGCAGTCCTTCGCAGAAGCATAAAATTTCTCGAGCCACTTCCTAGAACCTATTCACGCCACTAATTCTGTATTAAGGAATGCGGTTGCGTGTGTCTAAAGTAAGAATTGATCATACTTTTCGGAAATCGTGATGTAATGATTTTTAAAACAGAATTCAGGTAAAATTCCTCTAGCATCTTTAAATAGAGCATCAACATGTAGAAGAAGTTTTCATCGACGTTCGATATGTAATCTAAAATCTTGTATATAGTTTGTATCTTTTTGATATATTTAATTATTTTTTGCTCTAAGTGTCTTGGTTCCTTTTCATATTCTAATGGGTAGTCAAATATATTTCCTGGAAGGATCCCACCAGATTTGGCGGGTTCCCCGAATCGCGCGTGCTCCACCCGTCGTGTGCTACGCTATCCGATTACAAAGGTCCTTAATACTTGAAGTTATTTGCATGGCAGGTGATTAGCTTACAGGCTTACTGCACTTCAAAAGAAAATCATGTTTATTCATTGTTTTAGCCCTTATCTCTTTAAGCTGTTTGTTTCAATAATTACTCTTTTGTCTTTTATTGTTGCCTGTAGTACTTTTTAAAGTTAATAATTCTAAAGAATGAATATTCAGTCAGCAATTAAAGGGCTAAATCAAAACATTTTTGATTATCTCGAATAAAATACCAGTTTATAAGGAACAATCAAGATTTCTCAAACTGAATACCAAAACAAGTTACCATATTAGGAGCATGAACATTCCTGCCTATTACAGCATTTCGCCTAATACCGTAACTGGCCTATTGTTTCCATATCTTCACTTTGGTAATTCGATCATCCAATGTCACTTTCGGTACCACCATGATGTCACCATTGTTTAGTGTTGCGATAACAATAGAGCCTATATTTACCTTTTATCTTTGTCATTGTGGTCAATGTAATATTTTCTTTTAACCTATAACAGTATCGTTGACTGTTGTCCGTTATCTTTTTAAGATGGAATTTCTTAGCTATGTTAATACAACATTGTTTAATTTAATCTTGGTGAAAAGATGTGTAGACGGATTATAATAAGAATTCTTTTCTCTGAACATTATTCACTTGATTGTCATCTAATGCTTTAATGCATTGTAATGCTTAAGAATTTCTTAAATGCATTTCATAATCCAGTAATCGGATAACGTTACCCCGTTTTAATAAGTTGCTTTTTTCTATCAGCAAAATTAACATTACGAGTGGGTAGCAACTTGTTATTCAAAGCCCTTCTAATTGCCTAATTGAATAAAGATTCAGAACCTGGCACAGCGTGAAGATTTGTCTAATTAATACAATTGCATTCTCACTGGCAACTCCACGGATCTTTGTTCCCTATATTTACAAACTTTGCCATTCAACGAAGCCTACTCCAGGCTTCATTGTCAGCAGGCAGACTGCAAATTCTGTTTAGCATTGCATTTATTCAAATGCCGAGCGGTAACATACGCTAATACATATTTAATTGAGCACGCCCTGTACATTTTATATGCGCCGTAACAACTGGTTATGTGGCTCACAATTTTGAAATCGAATTTTCGAAAAGTTCTTTTAACATTTTAGGGATTCCAAGGGGCCTGCTCCATTTTGTTGATCCAAAATACGCGTTTATTATAAATAAAGCTTGAATTTAAAAGTTCATTTTAAAATCCTTGATAAATATACTTCGAAAGGTTTGGTTTACGAATTAATTAAATATTTGTAGTTTAACGCTATCAGACATGTAGACACCACTTACAGTACCTCGCGTGCAACTAAAGCATCTCCACTTTTTATAAGGAACCCTAAAATGGGATACGTATATAATTTGTATTATTTTGATTGTGATGGTAGAAAATTGATGGTTGCTACGAGCGGTTATTATTTTTGACCCGGGACGTTCCTGGAACCAAGGTCGAAAGCCTGAGGCACCACAGATGAGGGGGTGGGGCAGCTTCCAGATCTTTTTTTTTTACCATAGACAAGGTTGTTTTGAAGTTTGGAAGCCCGGAATACGGGTTATGGTAGCTTTGTTTAATGAACTATAATGATATGGTTCGGACTACAGGTTGAGGCATGTTTGGGTACATTCTGATGTTGATGTGTATTAAAACCTGTTTTTATCTACGATATTGCGTTTTATAAAACTGGCTGATGTCGAATAGATGGAGCTTATTGTATTTGGAGCCGGGAGAATTATTTATACATTTTAAATTCTTTTGATAATCTGAAATGTCCTATTTAAGGCTTTTGAATGTGCTTGGCACCTTCTTTCATGTTCTTGGAATCGTCTGATTATAGTCATTATTACTAGCTACAATTTCAGACGTTATCAGAATCTAATCTTGAAAGCGACCATACGATTTTGATGCTTCATAACTATAACAATGTCACAACTTTAGGTAACCTACTGAATTCACCATATTATGTACTTTGAGCATTGCTCTTGTGTAAAAAGCCTCTTAGATCAATAAATGTAGGTGTATGTTTTACATTACATAGAGCTTGGAAAATTCCATACTCTTCTACTTCTTAAGGTGTCGCCTCAAGGAAGTCCTTCAACATTTTGTTTACTCGTCAATAACAAAACAAAATACCCGTTAGTTATATTCCTATGAGTCATTCTAACTTTATTTAAATAGGTACCTATTTCCATCGACCGCTATCGTCTGAGCTTGACATAAGTACATAAAATAAAGTAAATAACTCCAATATAAGTGTCGACACAGAAATATATAATAACAGGAAATACTGACATTCCATATGCACTCATCTTTGTCCAATGAGACAGAATGGCTGTAGTGTACATGAACTTTGATAAATTCTCTATTTATAACTCTCCTATTACGAGGCGTCTATGCTTAGGTATTGATCGGTGTAGTTTATGTAATTTATTGTGGAATTTAACGTACTATTTGAATATTCTATAGTAAATAAAGACTAAATTGACTTCAAGAGACAAAATTTCCACTATTTTTAAGACCTGTTTTTCCACTAGAGAGGTTATAAGGAAACTTCTCGTTTTTTGAAATACGTAGGTTTTGCCATTTTGCCAGTCTTATACCATGCCTGTGTTCTGTAATATTGTATGAAAATATGCAAAAATACTCAACCTAAACATGTTCTCCGAAACAATGAAGAGCATCCATCAACATTACCATCACTTCCATACCTGAGCTGAGACGGGCAGCGATTATACTGAAGTGCGGCAGCCAAGACTCATCATTACACTAAATTTAAAACGAACCAAACCGTCCATAAATAATAGTTATGATACAGCCACCAGGTTACGCTGCAAGCAAAAAGTAAGGTACGGACTACGGACGCCAACGGCCAAGCGGCCCAACGTTGCACGCACTTTATTTTATCAGACATATGTGGAAATGAAAAATGGTTTCTTACGAGATACTATTGTGTGGAATGAGTTTTTTATTTATTTTCTTGTGGTATCTCAACTGTAATATGTTTTAGCAACGTTAGAAATGCAGGATTGGGGTTCTACAAAATGTTAAACCTCAAAATCAAAGGTTGCGTTCTAATTAGAACAATAATAAATTGTAGGATGTTTATGTGTTAGTGGGGTAAATAAAACACAAGGTTTTGTGACACTTTTTGTATTATAAATTTTATTTAACGAATCTTTTTTAAATTAGAAATTTCTCCCGAGCCTCGGTTTCGCACCGGAACAGCAACCGATACACATCTTACCCGACAGTTTTTTATTACCTCCACAATGTTGCAGTGATAAACGACACAGTCGATAATTTATCAGAAGTATTGCTTTCAACCGTGGAATCCGCATTCGATTTTGGGTCTCGAAATATTTTAATTGAAAAAAAAAACAGTAATGTCTGAGGTGTCGGGTAGCCGTGTATGGAACTTATGGTTTTTGACGTAATTAAAATTTTGTACGAAACATTTTTGTAGACAATATTGTGGAAACGTTGTAGTGCTGTGCGTGACTCGTATTATGATTGGATACGACGTTGCTAAGATAAACAAGTTTTTCGCACCGTCTGGATATTTATGTAGCATTAAGTCCTATGTGTCATTTAGGACGTTGCCTTATCTTAGAACTATTTCATGCAAACATATCTGAAACAGTCATAACACGTTTGGAATTTGATAAAATAACCAGTCCTATAGAGGAAATAATAACTAGACTTGTAATACTAATTTGGTACTTGAAATACTTAATTCACTATGGAATTATCGGAGTCCCATGTATCTAGAATAATCCTTGCGATCAACCGGTTATAGAAGCCTACATGGTACCTAATTGTAGAGGTTTTATTCATAGCGGAGGTAATTTTAAAGTTTTAAAAAGAAAATTGGTAATGTAACCAGCAATCATGTATCCTTTTATGAAACAAGGTGTCATTATCTTAACAAACGGAGCTGTATTTTGTCGACACATTGCAACAAATTTCATTGACACGAATAAAATACAAAAATAAGACTGTTGTCGATGAATATTCTGGGCAAGTCATATCAACTAAACAATTCTTATGCAATGGAAAATCCATATTAAATTAGCGACTCATAATGGAAACCCAATGGCTAAAATCCCAACCAGATTCTTGCTAATCCAGTTTTATTTTATTTATGAGCTATTAATGGGATTTCCAGAGAAATCTTAATAGCCGGCCGATATTAAAACAGTTTTAAACGAATTAATGTTTTCCATGGTTAGCTAATGTCCCTTGTCATATTGGATAGTAGTAAATGCCAAATAGTTTACCTATTGAATAAATAATTACCACCCTAACTACGAAGCTAGTCTTTCTGGTATTTTTCTCGCCAGGACCATCAAATAAATGTAATTTCTTTGGGTCAATAAGTTAATCCTATTAGCCACCTTCTTACTTTTTTGATAATGCTTTCATATTTAAAAATAATTTTAGTTATTGTATGTTCCTATATTAAACATTAGATTAAAAATTTTGATATCATAGTTTTAGTTTAAGTTTAGAATATTATTATTTACATTAGAATTCTCTCTCTATTAATACTTTTGTGTCTCTTCGGAGGGTAGCCTGGTGATCTGCAACTCAGGTTTTACCTATCGCAGACACCAGTCTCCATATTAGAACCTAATTACTAACTGTACAATATTATGTGATGATGAGAAAATAAACATTTTTATTTTTATTTATTATATTTATTATTAATGTGACTCTCTTTAGGTCAGCAATAAAGCTATGTTATAACAATTGCAACTACAAAAGTTTGTCGATCAACTCAAATAAGTGCATGATGCCACGATGACTAAATGTTGGTGCATCATTGTTTTTAGTTGTTACTCATGTCGTAATCCTATTCATTAATCCCATTCAATTGGATTAGTACTCAGAGGCTGATACAGGCTGAAATTTATTTAAGTGGAAGATAATATTTTGAAAAGATTTTGAAGATATTTTGAAAATTTTCATGCAAGTGGAATTCCTATTTCTACATCCTCTTGGAAAGTAATAAAGTGTTAAGTGATGAAGAGATAATAAGGCATAATTTATTGTCAATGTGATCATTACATGGTAGGTGTCAAGAACAGGAAAATACAGAAGATTTTGTTATCAAAATGAAAAGCAATTAAACGCTCTACTAAAGCCTAAATATTTCTACAATGTCAACGTCATCTGAAACACTTAAAAAACGTAAATCTTTCACACAATACGTCAATTGAAAACGCATAGAACAAAGAAAATTACTATTATCGTAGCACATTACGATACGCGATAAGCTGTTTTTAGAACACGTCAATCCTCATAAAATATGTTTACGCAATCAGAGTATTAGGTAATAAAGTAACACATGCGTGAAGAGCCCGTACGGTTCGCGTAAAATATATGACGCCACGGACCGACGTGCTTTTGACAGAATATTCAACAATTTTTAACTGTCAGACGATTGGAGATCTGATTTATTATCCGATGTTGGAAACAGAACGTTCGGTGCGACAAACGACTTTTTAGTTGGCTCTATAAGATCAAAGATTGTCGTCGTTGCCAAATTTAGATAAACTTGTACTAAAACATTTTGACTTATCTGTTTTATTACATAAAAAATATCTAAACTTCAACAGGCTACCGAAATCAAGTTACACCACTATTATATAACTGAGTATCCGGCGGCATCTATTCATCCAATAAAAGTATCATACGATACACGTTCACTACTATAAGATATTACTTTAATTAATAATAAATTGAATAACATTCTCTTAGTTTATATTTATTTAAGATATTCTACTCGTTGTATGTTATGGTATTTGCAATAAAACTTTCAACATTCAAAGAAAGTATTGTATCACAAAAACTTAAAAGAATATTGCCATAGTAAACTAGAGACTGGTCTTTTGGTCTTTGTTTATTGGTCTTTTGAACTGGTCGTTATTTAAATCCAAACAAAATCTCAACTTGCTCTAAAAAGCCGATCTGTATGCGATCCCGCGGCGTAGGTATCGCCCATCCCTAATTGGCAGTAATAACCATGACACAGAAATTGATGTACCTGCTAATTGGATACAGCCGATCTTGGTCTTGTCCATCGGAAATCGTAAAGAACAGCGCTGTCGTAAAGTTGTCAGCTTGACAGGCTGGTCCGTGGTACACATATGTCTGTTGCAGCATCATGCATAAACTTTCCTGAGTGCTATTCCTTACCAGGGTCCAACGTTTCTTTATACGTATCAGTTAGTTTCGGATTAGCATTTGAATTGTAAGCCATGTAGGTGAATTTGAAATAAAAGAGCAATTAAGTCTACATTGAAATACGTCTAAAAATAAACAAGCGCAGCGACGGACAGGCACTAGCTGGTCATAAAACAGGTCAACACGTAATTACAGTGGATGTACAATATCGCATAATATTATAATAAAAGGCCGCTGAGTTAGAAACGGGTCGTTTGTTAATATAATGCAACGTTGGGCTACCGTACGACTGGCTACCGCCTTGATAATATATTGATTCTAGATGCTGGCTTGATTATGATATATCTGCCGCTCGTATTACACGCTGCCTTGCTCTGTACAGCCTTCGGGCCGTAAATTTACGAGAATGCGTGGGTTATTACGCCAATTTCATGGTCCATGGCCGGGGAAAATTTTAGCTAATAAATTGAATAGGTCATTCGATAGCTACTAAATTGAATAATATATCATTCACAGATATCACTAGAAAGTTTAAAAGCATTATTTCAATACTACACATAATAAATGGACGTTCTCGGTCCCAGTTGGAAACGATACATCTAGATAATATGCAAAGCGATTCTTCCATTTTTCATCGTAAACGCACCAGTGCACTAGGGGAATTGATTAAATCCATTAAAATACCGTCGATATAAATTGTCTGGGTCTGCGCATTTGTCATAAGAATCCAATGACAAGTATTTTAATCTCCATGCGAGCGTAACTCAGTACTATGAAGGGAAATTTAAATATTTGATTATGATCAATCCATGTTACGGAAACATTTAATCCGTTTTATCCATACCATTAGCGTCTAAGCTAATTTAGGTTTAAATCTTAATTATCTTGGATTCCGGGCAACATCAATAATTTAACCAGTCAAATGCTGCAGCTAAATTCTTTATTATTTAACTCCATGGTTCTAAGCCCAGTTACTACTGTCAGGCGTGTCATCTTTAACTCAAGTGAGTTGATAGTCACACAAAAGACAGGCGAACAAATCCCCTTCATATTCAAATACCATTTTCAATTCTTTGCAGTCATTAAAACACGTGCATCATACACTCAGGGCCTTGGAATGTTCAGAATGGGGATCAGTTGTACAATAAAAAGCTTGAAAGTACTATATGATGACAGAGCATCCAGCGGTAACATACTTGTTCGTATTTTTATTGTACCGTTTTAGTCTTTAAAAGTTTCTTACGTTGTATTAAGATCTCATGTTTGTTGTCTTACTGAAGCTCTGGTATTTGCTACCATTTTTATGTTTTTAAGCTATGATAATATTTTGTATAGATTATTACTGTTTTGTTATTTCCGCTTTTTACCAAAATCTGGAAAAGATTGCAGTATCTTTTGAACCACCATCCAATAAAATACATGCATTCACCGTCGGCAATGTTCTTCCTACCCAATTATACCAATTTCCCAACACTATAACTTGTTAAACTTATTTTAACTTTCGTCCCATATTTTTCCTGCAGACTTAAGTGTCTTGTGCAATCAAATATAAAAGACTTTTGTTTAAAATCCACAGTTTTATCGTTGGCTCGTATAAAACATGTAACGGCCATAACATTAACGAGTAAAGCCATCGTTATCACGAGAATGTTGGAATTTTAAGAAGTACCTTTCGATACAGTCGCGTGGACACAAGATGTTTCACCCGGTAGCGTTTTAAAATTCACCTTGTAATCGTGAATGAATATTTTCGAGCCCAAACTTGTGGTAATGGCTTACAAGAGAAATGTGATCGATGCATTCGAGATAAATGATATATGGGAATTGTGTGTTTTATTTTATGAGCTGGTTCGACATTGCGACCGACGTTAAATAAAGTTTTTTTTTAGTTAACGAAGTCGCTTTCTCTATTTCTGGATAAGAATTAAAAAGTAACATTATTTTCATAACTTAATAAACACCCTAAAGTGAACAAAACAGTGCTCAAGAATGTTTACGCTGTTTAAAATTTCATTGGCCCTTACTGGACCCCGACACGAGTCCGGTATTAAAATCCGATTGTCATAAAACGGCTTGTATAAATCTATAAAAATGAAGACAGTGCCCAGGTCGTAGAGGTCACAAGTATATCGCATTCCAATCGACAATACTTGTAACACACTGTATAATTATAAATTATCTCGAACGAGATCTACTTCGGAGTTTTATGGGAAAATTCCTACATAGTTAATACTCTACGTTTATTGACTGCTGACGTTAGTTTGATTGAAGTGTTGAAATTGTGTTTAAAGATAAAGTACACAGAAGACAAAAGGTCATTCTCGAATTAACAAGCGTGAATTCATTTTTGTATAAATTCGCCTTGCTTCTAAACGTTTCCATACCTTCAAAATTCGGCAATGGATGATTGATTATAAATTATTCCTTTCTCGTATCAATACCCACTGGATTTATTAACATAGTCAACAAAATTATATTTTACTGTTTAGTCAATACTTTTGTATCTATGGAAAGTTAGTCCAAGGTTACCCTCACCCTAAATTATAGAGCCATTGCCATAAAACAACCTTAAAATCCGTAGGTACCTTGTATAAAATAAACAAACGTTTTTTTGTTTTAAATCTACACTTTGTTCGATCGCACGTGTTAAATATCGCGTGTTCTTATGCACATTCAAGGACTATGTATGAGTAATAAAAATGGTATGTAAGAACAAAGTCAAACGACTTAAATGACATTGAATTCTTTCTGCCTATACCTAAGGATGTATACAATTTTAAGAGGATTCTTTCCGTCCAATTTACATGGACCGGTATTTTTAAATATTTTAAAAATAATGATTACGTACGCGCAGGCTACTGTAGATAAATTACGGGTTGTTCTTTGGTCAATAATTGTAGGCTGGGGTATGAACAGAAATGTTGCGCTAATATTATACCTGTTTCGCGCATCTGGTTCGTCTCGTTCGAGGATTTAAGAATTCGATCGATTGGAATTTTTTGCATGTGTTTTGACTTTTCATTTTGTATGCGTATCAGAGTCTTTATATTGATTGTCATGGTCAACTATTTTACTATCAAGGTTGTTTATTACGAAGTGTATATGTGTAACAATGTTAAATTATGTTTTGTAAATTTCTTGGTATATTGACTACCCCTACTAATTTAAGATGCACGTTCACCCCCGCTCGTAAACCAAGGAATTCCTCTCTATAAACATTCCATACGTCTTATTTTAAACCAGTGACATTACCACACTCTTTTGACCCGATGCGTTCATGCTTCATTATAATTATAGACGCGTTCCTAACTTTTTAAATGTTTTTTTTTTCACCGTACGCATAGGCCGGTGCAGTTAATGACACCATCTGTCAAAGCTGTGCGCCGTTAAAGGTCAGACTGGCGCATAAGATTATTCTGATATTTCGTTGCTTAGCATAAATAGAAATAGTGATTTGTGGTTTTTCTCATTGAAAATCTGTTGACACTAGTTCTTTATTAGATATTTGGGTATAAGTTATAAATTAAGCCATGTTAAGCTTCGTATTTATTGAGCTTGACGCTATTGAAGATGCTTATGTGTACAAAGTGAAAGTGCGACGTCAGTTTATTAGCATTGAATAAAATATGAAAATGTAATTGCTTGGTGGTATAAAGTTGTAACAGAGTACTCATTAAATCAAAATCAAAAATCAAAAAAACAAAATATTTTTATTTCAAGTAGGCCTTTTTAAGCTCTTTTAAAACGTTAAATTACTGACTCTAGTTGCAGGTTCCAAATATAGCTTTACTGGCGCCTGTGAAACACAGGAATATTCATTCAAATCACCAAATTATGGTTCACTTTTTATGAATTCCCAAACCATTTACTAAAAACCTCTTAATGCGATTTAACGAAAAAGTTGACTTTATTGATAGCATCATACATTTCTTATAACTTATGCCCATAAAGAATAGAATTAAAGCACAGTTTACACAAAGGATCATTTAATATAATCTAATCTCGGCGTAACTCGGTAGTCGAAACAGAGTGTCCTTTTAAATCTCTATCATAAAAATAAAACGAGTTTGAGTGTTGGGACGCCGCGCAGGCGCAGTAGAGACTGATGCCGTGTAAATGGGAAAACAAAGAAAGTACATTCAAATACACCAAATTCCAAGGTATTTTCAATAGACTGCAATGGATTTAATTGAATATTTCAAGAAATCAATTTTTACCTCGATAAATAAGAATATTCGTTTTGGGGATTTTTTTATTTCGTCTTCGATTATATATAGACAAAATACATCAGACACGAAGGTTTTCCATTTTTACTATGTACCTATATTAAAAAGTAAAAAGAGTATCGTGTTCTTATTTGTTTTCATCCATACGACATGTCGATCGTGTGGTAATGGAATGCATCCTCAAATCATAAGCGGATGACATGAGCCCCGATGCATTTTTAACTAACACTCTAAAATGTTTCAACACGGATTGAATTATGGACATAATGTTACATAGCAATCTTTTGAGTCACAAGTTTATCGTACATTTCAATCACTATGCATTTGTGTGCACTTAAGTGAGTCTTTTAGGTATATGTTACATTTTAAAGGAAAAATATGTGTATTTTAAATCAATTTTTCGTAAACTAAGGCAATTGTATTTAACGTGAAACTTTGAGTAGTCCGTCATCCTAACTTCAAAGTAAACGTTTACTTTGCTTCAAATAGTGAACTTTCAAGTAAAATGAGCCTAAATATAGAGCTTGTAGTTATAGGGTCCATAGCAACACGTACAATAAAGCGGGCAGGGCTGAAGGACGGGGAAGGCTGTTCCGACCCGTCCTCGACCCGACGATCGACCCCAGCGCGTGCGCCCATTGTTTCGTCGCCCGGCTAATGTTACACCCGTCGTAAACTTGCGTGCGCGCACCATGACCAACGCTCGCAGTCAACGTGGACACATTTTCACATTTTGAGAATTTGCATGCCTGTTTTCCAATAATCAGAAATCATTGGAGCTGTTTATCCCGTTTGTAAGGCCACGTCTGACCAAGATGCACGGACAATTTATTAATGGATTATGATAACAACCATACTAACTTACACATCGACTATCCTAGGATTTCCTTCATACACTTTCCGAAACACACATCTAAGTTTTAAATAATTAAACATTTTCATACGAAATTTCTCTTCCACATTTCGGACATACGTTTTTTTGCACTGGGCCGTATCAATCTGGATGTTAATCGGGCGAGTTCGTGTCGTCCCGCCGTACTTCGTGCCCACACGAGCTCGGTGCCCGTAACCCGAGATTGTTTTCGAAGCGGGAGACGCGTGCGCAGGACGACCTCCGCGCTGGACCTTGGAGTAGGGTTACCAGTGAAATTCTTAAAAAAATATAAAATTTTGTTTGACCGTTCAAAATTGGATACAAGTTTTATGACGCAACTACTAAGGTTCATTATGCAGTAGCAGAGTAGTTTATATCTATTTTATGCTGCAACAAGCTAGATAGAGAACAGGTAGAACAGAAAACACTCGTTAAGCTAAAGTTAACTTTATTGTGTAGTCTAAAATATGTAAACTATTATTATTTTTTCAGTCTGACTTAATTTTCTGGGCTTTGTTTGGTAACCCTACGG
Source organism: Autographa pulchrina (assembly GCA_905475315.1). Classification (NCBI taxonomy): domain Eukaryota; kingdom Metazoa; phylum Arthropoda; class Insecta; order Lepidoptera; family Noctuidae; genus Autographa; species Autographa pulchrina. Next base: position 8,681,163 of record FR997775.1, read on the forward strand.
CGGAGACTCACGCAGTCGCAATTATGTGTATTCATGCCTTTTACCGCGTTTGCGTTACGCGAGCTATGCGCATGTGGGCAGTATTTAGTACAGCCGTATGAATAAGTATAAACTTGAAACGTAACACAAATAATGCCATGAAGTATGTCCTTAATTCCGACGTTACTTGCAGCCTTTTGTAGGTCTTTGCCTCCTACGCTCTTGCATTTTGTTAAGGTTGTTGCTTTTAAATTGCTACTAAAGAAAATCTGCGATTGCATTTGAAATATTTCACCTGATTTTTGACGGCTGTCGACAACCTTTGTTTAAAGTTTCGAGCGAACATGTTTTGTTCGAAGTTGTATTGTTAACATAAAAATTGGTTTGTAAAAGTTATGTACTAAAAAAAAATTACAAATTTCTTACCAGACGAAATTGTTCATGTGTAAAATACGAACATTCCGGAGAGATTCTATGTCTATCAACATCTCACGTGGGCACTTAGAGCAGCCTCATAAAGGGATGCTTAACGCATTGCCCCAGGGTTATGGCATTTGTCCGTCTTCGTGCTTGCCTACTAAAGGCATATGCGTGATTTACGAGCTGGTTACCTATAGGGTAATTTGCCTGTTCCCAGTAAATTGTGATTCTGTTTATTTTCTATTGTCGTTCGAAAATTGACGACCGTGGAATTAATGTTCTGGGAGATCAATCATTTGAGTACACATCTATTATCGCGGGCGCTCGCAAAACATTGAAGATAATGTACTGCTGGATTCGTAGAAAGCCTCTTTAAACAAGATAACGACTGTAATAGAGAACAAAATACAAACCTAGGAATGTTTATCGTCTAATTGAAAGCCAAGCGGTTTTTTCCTTGCATTGGAGACTCCAGCAGCCATTGGTGGGTTTCTCGACACAACGGCGGTGTCTGTGTGTCTGTGCTATGAACAAACGTATTTATTGTATGGATGGCACGCGAATTCCTGGAACTCACGATTCCCATCCACGGCGAAGGATCTCGGTGTTTTTTTTTCAATCATTTCTCACGAGGGTGTTTGCTCGTTTGTTTTTTTTAACAAATTCCAGAAATGTTTACGTTATGAAGGTCGTAGGTAGATCTGCATCCTGGTCGAGTATTTTTTTGGATCTTTTATGTTTTTCTCTTTGTCGAATAATGTTAGGTAATCAATGATTTGACGACAACTTTTGTATGGTATTTTGAAAAAATGCAGTCTTTAATATTTTTTTATTGTAAGTAAGGATTTGGAAAAAGACAAAAATGTATTAATAACATTTTATAAGCTTTTAGTTAGAATGTCTCTAAACCTTTGTAGGGGCAGTGATGAATGTCATTTCATAAAGTTTAGTGCGTGCAATTATCTAGTAATAGCCACTTTGCCGGCGGACTGGCGTTGCGAGCTGATAGGTTGATTACTATAAAAATATTTATGGAATTGATAATAGGCGTATACTATGAAATGAATTTTGTAATAGGGTACACTGAACTTACAGAGTAAGGGCTCTACCGTTTTGAATGGTGCCATGGACATAATTATTTCCTTTAACGTTGTAGATATTTATTTTCAGAGTAAAGCAAATTCCAACCATAAGTACCTTTACAAATTTATGTATTTGGTTTTATTTAATACTCTTAATTTCGATTAAGGTTTAAATCATATTTTGAATGTGTGCTCCTTTAGTTTTATTACATGATATTATAGTTCACATTGTATATGTGTATGCTGAAACACATAATTATTAAAACACAGGAGTAGTATACACTGTATACATGTATACATTATTAGGTACACTACCTACACAGTACACAGTCTCAAAATATGTACCTTAAAACTTAAAGCCTCCTTAAATAAAATGCTGCCGCGTCTGCGCGCGAGTTGATCTATGGTGCATTCCACGCCCGTAACACCGGGAGCGGTTGGACCCAATAATAAGAATATGAGCGTAAAAAACGAATACGTCAAACCGCGTGTTTCGTGCGCCCGCGCACCTCGCCTCCCTCCTCCATCGCCTTCTATCTTTTTTTTTTACCAGCGTTTTTTCTTTTCCCCCTGGAAGGATAATCGTGTATAACGCTAGACCGCATTCGACTCGAGTTTATTAATATGAATATTCGGTACATTCTTCTCTTTGTATATACGTCTGTGTGTATGATGGATGAGATTAAACTCGTATGAATGCGTGTCCTTGATTTTTTGTTGTATTGATAGTAACATGACTTTTTTGTACCACTCTTACGTCCACTTTGTATTCTTATAACTTTTCCTCGTTTTAATGGTGTTCATTTTGTATTAAAAACTTCGAGAGTGAATTGCTAATTAAACTGTGTAACAATAAATGATTGACACAAGCTTTATCTGATTTCTTATTTTGCATTTAAAAATAATTTAAAAGTCAATAATGACAAAACATTAATTTCTCTCCGACTTAAGACGTACTACCTATGGCTTACTATGCCTTGAACGTATAGCGAAATTTCGACGTTGATAGTCATGTTTAGGTGGCAGGATCGTAAGTGTTTCGACTGCGGCGTAAATGGTCGTGAGTTCGATTCTAGCATGGTTCCACAGACAGCGTGCTTTTAATAGCGACTGTCTTCTAAGAACATGCTATATTAAAATTTGTGTTTCCTATTAAGATTTCTTCTTTCATAGAGGGAATTCTTAGCGAGATACATATGACATTTTTGCTTAATTACTGGAATTATTTAATCATTTTAGATAACATCTAAATTTTATAAACCTTGTTTGTCTTTTTGCGTTTTATTATAGCAATAAACACGTAACTGAAGAATATTTTGGTAAAGTAATTAAATAATTATAATGTATTCACATTTTTTTGAATTAATTTAAATGAAGAGTCGCACGATAATAATTAATAACGGATGTATGAGTCTATTTAGGTAATGATAAAATAATTCCATATTATATAAGTTTATGTAAGTATAGTTTTTTTTCTATATTTTAATATAGTAACAATGATATTTCGTGGTTGTGTGGATCGCGTATTATGTTGTAATGGTAATCATTTCTGTAATATGGTAATGTGACTGCCCGTGGGCTTCTTCAAGAGATTGCTCTCAGTGCCCGTGGCATGTCGCTTCATAATTTTGATATATGACAACATACCTTTTTTTCGTTAGTAGTTACTCTATGTTGGGTGAACAGAAAAAGAAGTGATCAAGAGCTTTATTGGGTTTAAAAGCATCTCAATAATAAATAAAATACACAGCAACCACAAACACCTGGTACGTACCTACGTTGTTTTATAAAATGGTACATTTTTATCAGAAAATCAGCAATTTGTTAGTACGAGCAACAATAGCGTAGGAAAGTAACACGGCTTGTTCGGTCTATGGTCATCGCAACGCCCAAGGGACGAGGCGTGAGGTATCTCAGGAATTTTAATCGCATCCAAGCTTCGGGCCTCTGCTCACCATCCGAAAGCAATAAAAACAAAACTTGGTGCGGCCAGCTTGATTTTTGGATACGAACAGACATTATCTAGCACCGGCCGTCAGCTTTGTTTTAAATTACGAATACGTTAGCATTTGTTTTGTGAATTTAAATTAATTTTTAGGTATAAAAATACCGTATTTAAATTTAAAAATAAACAATTAAAATTCTTTGCATTTTTTTGTGTTTATTTTTTTTATTATGTATTTAGATTAGTATTGACAAAAATTAAATAAAATTATACATTTTAAGAACGAAAGAAATCTCGAATGTGTCGGTCGTTTACAGCAGATAGCCAACGAAAAGAAAAAGACGTAAAATTAGTTCCGTAGGCTGCAGGTGTGATAGAGACAGCTATATACGTAAACTTGGGTGAGAAGGAAAGAGATGGAAGCACGGTAGAGTGAGTCGAAAAGCAACCGGTCCAGGGGAGGCAGATGCTTACTAGAAACCCCTACGGCAAACTTACAGATACCAACAATAAGAAAATAATTATTAAAAACAATTCCAGTAAAACCTTTATCCAGATTCTGGCTTTCGCATGGGAAATAAAATTGCCTAGCCTTTATAAACAGGCAGTGCTCATGTAAGCAATAAATAAATGTTTTAATGTTCTCTGTAGTTGTGTAACTTAGAAATGATTTTATTTTATAATGTATCAAATAAAACATTGGCATTTCAAAAAATGCATTTTTTTTGCTGATACTTTAAAAGAACATTTCAGGTCGGGTTAAAATAATTTTAATATACAAAAAATATACATCATATTCTTATTTATCGACTATTTTCTTGGAATTTGTAACTAGTAAGTTGCATAAGATCTCCATATAAATATAATTGTAATGAAATTCGCCTTGTCAAAAAAAAAAAACTACTTATTGCAGACAAATTATTATTATCCATGTTATTTTCGTCATTACCTGAAATTTTACCGGTATTTGTTAGCAAAAAACACATGGTGCTATTAGTCGTTCATACCGCGCTATGGAATGTAGGCACCGTGCCAAATTACCTGCCTGTATACCATCAACTCGTTAACGATGAGCTTTATGAATTAAATTGCCTATTCTGTAGCCCCTGATGACAGAACGCTATACTTATCTGCAGCCACGACGTAAAAATTTAATTTAAATAGCAACGAAACAAAATACCCTAACGAGGAAAGGAGAAACATTCTTAAATCTGCATTGTATTCAATTCATGATACTTATTATATTCATAATGTATTTTACATAAAATCACATTGCAGAGTAACGTGCTCGCGTGTCTATTGAAAAATCAAACATGCGCGCACATGTGTGGCTTCAGAATTATGCGGTTAGTTAGCTAAGAAAAAAATGCGAGCTATTTCAACGTACGACCAGCGTGAGAATAGCTACGTCGCACAGTACCGATCAAGAAACACTTTACGTGAATTCACTTGCTTCAAATTTTTTTCTTACTTCCGAACTCGAGTTATTACGTAGGGTCGGTCGGGACGGGATTGCAAATGCGTGTAAAGGAATTCCGGAACAAAAATGTGCGCGTCTACCTGCAGCCGGCAGATGTGCCCTGGGCCCCCGCACCCCTGCCCCTCGCATGCCGCCATTAAACCATGTAAATTGATTACGTGGAAAATCTGAGAAAATCGCGCGCTAAGTACTCCGGCGCGTGACCGCTACATGGCCAGTGTCACATGTGAAATTGCTCGGCTTTTTTGCATTCCGCAACGCTGTTGTCGCCGCGGTCGTCCTCGGATTGCTGCGATTACGATTGTTTATCGCCGTCTAGTTAACGAGCCTAACTTGATTCTGAATAATTAAACAACTGTTACGATCTTCAGGGTTGCCACTGATTTGGATCTAGGCAAATAAAATAGACTTTTATATGTCAATCATTTGTTCTAAAGATATGCCCTCTGAACATAGGGATAATTTGAACAATAAGATCTGTATAAGTCTTAAAGTTGTAAGGACCTCTAAAATGAAAATAAGTCAAAGTCAGTTTAGTATTGAGGAAATACAATTCTGTGAATGATTTTGCGTGAGGACACGGGATGAGGTCAATGATGGTCCGTTAGTGCATCGCCGCGCGCCGACACCTCGGCGGGCCGTGCGTTTCGATTCGACGAACTTATTACGACAGATGGCCGCGGCCCGGGAGGCGGGAGCGCCCGCGGACCCCGGCCCTTTGGAGAGATCGACCTCCGAAATGCGCCCGAGATTGCATTCTTTCGGCGGCGCGGGCGCATTCCACTGCGCGCCATCCGAGCTCCGCGCGCCCGCGCCAGTCGACGCGCGCCCTTTTGGGGGTTAAGATGTGTCCGTTGCGGCGAGCGCTCACTATGTGGTCCCAGCCGCCTCCCCCGGAACCCGAAGCGCAGAGCCGCGCGCGCGCGCACACCTGGTGCCGGGGCTGCTTCGGCAGCCGCCAGCTCGCGCGTATGGAGCGCCCGCCTCCCGAATACGGCGTGCGCGTCGACACCACATCCGCGCGCCCCGCCGGCCTGCGCGTGCGCGACGAGCCCCAGTACCAGAACATTGACGAGATGCGCAAGCGCCCCGAGTACGCTAACCTCGACGAGATCAGTCGCGAGTTCGGCTATCGCCTCTGCCCCGAAGGTCAGAACCTCGAGGACGAAGCTATTTACGAGAACATACTGTCAGTGCGTCAAATCCGATCCGCGGAAGTGCGTTTAGTGCCGGTGTCTGAAGTTGCGTACTACGAGGGCCAAGGTTACGTGGCCACGCAGGTGCTGAGCAGGAACGGCACCTTCCCGCAGTGCCCGCCGCACACCTGGAGTCGGCTACAGCAAGCCTGCAGGCTCAATGGATCGCTGCGACTTTTCACTGTAAATGCCACTTGTTTTTCTACTCAAAATATGCACACATTACGCCTAGTATTTGACGTCATTGCCTCGAATACAATGTTCATGATGTAGTTATTTAATTGTTTTTTGCAGAACAGGATAAAACCGTACAATGGCACGTTGTTTTTACACGGATTCCAAACTAAAAAAGTAATTGGCCAACTTATATTACTGTATTTGAAGTTGAAAGCAAAAAATGCGTGTTTCGGTATTTTGTTCTAATGACTTGTTAATTTTATATGTTACTCGATGAATTTCGTGTGGACTCGCGAGATGTCTTCATCATTTTTCTTAGTTAATCTCAATTTTTTACTAGAACTTTATGATGCTTGAATTTTGGCACATATTTTGAACAAGCTAGGGTTAATTCTAATTTAAACTAAATTGTATTTGCTTAAAACTTAAGCCGATTTTACTATAAACTACTGGAGATAACAAATAATTGACGATACGGTATTCAGGTGTAAAATAATACATGTATGCAGGCTTCGTTGCTATACCTATGTTTAGCACGTAGGTAACATAATAATGTTTATATTATCTGGTTACACTATATTTTACGATTTGTTTAATATTGATCGAGCTGTCAAAAGATGACTGGCGGATAACTCAGGTAAAAATAAGTAAGTGTTACTGTACTCACCTGGTACAGTCTCGTACAGAAGTTGTACAATTTTTCACACTCGATCATAAGTTTTATTGTAATAAAAACCGACGTAAACCATCTTAAGCACCAGTAGCCAACTAATTAAGTTTTTATTCTCTTTGTCTCGTAATTCAATCAATTTTTATGTTGCCAACAAAAAATTAAGCTGAACAACTCATCAACATAATTACGTACCCTTTTTAAATCAAATGATTGGTGTTTTCCTCTAAAAGTAATTGCAGTTAATATTAAATTTGATATTAAATTGTTATTGCTTTGTAAGGAATATTTTTTATACTTTGTGCTAGAAGTATGTAAGCAGTTAGTAAATAAGAAAGTACTGGGAGTTGCGTTAGTTTGTTCAATTAATTCCAAAACTTTTATTGATTCGCTAAGATTTTTAAAGGATACATAATTTTTGCTAATAATATATCAACATATTAATATCGTTCACTTAAAATATAATACTATCGCAGAAGTATTTGATGCTTTAATAAAAAATACGTCATAAATAATAATTAAAATAAAAGCATAAAAGAGCTAATTGTCTGTTATTATGCGACAGCAAATAGAACAAAAATTAAAGGTGATATGAATATCAAGTTTATATCAATCATTACATACCCTACATACGTTTATCATACTACAATGTTTCTTGTAGAGTCAAAGCAAAATCATCCTTATGCACCTGTAAACTATCTAAAGCAGATATTTGCTTACGTAGGGATGTATTATGACGTTTAAAACACTGTAAATACGTATCGAATGAGGAACGAAAGCTGTATTTTCGTGTTTGAATAAAACACGTGAATAAACCATTTTTTACATGAAAACGACGTTTAATGCTGTGTTTATTGAGTTTAATGAGATTATTTAACTTACTTAACTAAGATAGTTGACCATTTAATTTGTTCTTTTTTAATTTGAAATTTTATTTGGCCAGCTTAAAACCAAACCAAGTGGCTCTCTCTTGCACTATCGTAAATCATTGACTGACGATGGCACCAAAATGAATGCTTAATTTAATTTTGTGACTATCAAAACTAATTCCATCTCTCTCTTGTCCACAGGCGAAGAAGGAGATGTACGATGTGAAGAGACAGAGGTTGTGTTTAGCCCAGGATGAATACAAGCATCTGAACAATGCGCTCTCCACGCTCGCAGCCTCCAGGACTAGTCGTAAGTAATAAAGACTATTTTCCCTTGGCAAGACTTAAACAGTACCATATCAGCCCTATATTTAAGTAGTTTTATGACGAGTTCTGCTAGTTTTTAGCACTTTTAAACAATTATCGAGAAATTCCAATAATGTATTTATCTTGTATTTAAGTATTTTTATTATTCATGCGTTAAAAGGATGTACAATATCCTAAAACAAAGTCTTTATTATACAGCCTCCCTGCATAGTCAACTAGTATTATTAACCATATAGTACTCGATACTGGGCACTAAATATCTCAAGTTATGATACTATTATACGGAGCTCGTTTCTGTACAAATTGAAAATAATATTTTTTAAGCCATATTGCCGACTTTTCTTTTTATTCGATTTTTTCCAGCCATTCGAGGATTGAATTAATTTTGCTCGGGATGGAATAATTAGGAGCAACCACAGAATTTAAAAAAGTTTTATGGAATATCATTTTATGTATTATTAAGAATTAAAAAAAAAGTTAATCGGTTGTTTCGTCGATTGCACAAAATATTTTATTACTGAAATATTTGCAGCATATATATATTAGGTATTCAATCTTTGAAGTCAATGGCAACAACGAACATACGAAAATAAACCCTATTGGCTTAAAATATAGCAGTCAACGTCTAATTACCAATGATGTGTGAATCGCCCAGACGTAAAAGGGTTCATAAAATAATAAAAAACTGGCCAAGTGCGAGTCGGACTCGCGCACGAAGGGTTCCGTACCACCCTCGTATGAGAGCCCCCCTTAAATATTCATTTTATGTGGTTTTTAGTATTTGTTGTTATAGCGGCAACGGAAATACATCATTTGTGAAAATTTCAGCTTTCTAGCTATCACGGTTTATGAGATACAGCCTGGAGACAGACAGACGGACAGACAGCGGAGTCTTAGTAATAGGGTCCCGTTTTACCCTTTGGGTACGGAACCCTAAAAAAGGACCAACAAGACACATTACATGAAGCGTTATTTTTATCTGATTCCATAGATTGTGTTCGCATTTTATTGCAAAAACTTGCCTCTTAATGTTTATACTTCGTGTCCGTTTATTGAATGTAATTTTGTATTTAACTGTAGCGTAGTGCGACGACATTATTTTATTTGAAGCATTCATTTGTGAAGAAACGATTTGTTTGTCTTGCTTTGGCGGTCGACACTTGGCTGGATAAGTTTGTTCACTTTTGCTACTTGTAAAATGGTCTGTTTTAAAAAACTGTACTTAGGTTAAGTTGAATTTAAACCACGACGTACGAAATATCGGTATTTTATTAGCAAAACATTTAATTATCGTCTTTAGTGTTATCCTTTTGTTTAGTGATCAATTTCTTGTCCATATGAAAAGCTGCCAAGCTTAACATTTACTATTACAGGCTGTACGTTATTATATATTTCTCTCACATTTACCTGTACCCGTATGTATTTGTATCTGTTATCTCTCTCACATGACTTGTATTCTTAACACACAATGTTATCTCACTTCCATTTACCTACCACAGTATGTTCATCAACGACGTCAATGACAACGACGTCGACAACATCGCGGCACGACCCCGAGCTGCTCAGGTCGGAGGTGACGCAGGCGCGCGGCCGAGTGGCGCAGCTTCGTAAGGAGTTGCGACAAGCACGGGCTGAGGTCGCCAGCGCACGTCGCGGAGTGGACACTCTTGCTGAGTTAGTATATATACTGTAAATGGGAGATGATTAGGATAGTGGCGTAGGGTAGGTTCAGCAGAGTCATTAAGCTACAGGCACTTGTAACAGAAGTCACCTGAATATGTTACAGTATACATATTTAGAAAAGAGACAAACAAAAAAGCAACAAACAATAAAATGGGTTATCAATAGCTTGTCATATGGATGTAATAACGAATATTCCTTTTTCAGAGTGGAGCAAAAAATAAGTTCCCAGCAAGGATGCTACAACATTACCGAAGCTCAAGCTATCATGACTGAATTGAAAAACATTCAGAAATCCCTCACTTCTGGGGAGAAGGAAAGGGCAGATCTCATGCAGTCGTTAGCGAAACTTAAGGATGATTTAACGAGACTGCAACTGGGAGACGCATCACCTGACCTATCTACCCTCTCTCTCCCTCAGGAGAAACTTAGCACTGCCTCCCAAACCGACCTCTGTGCAGACCTCGTTCCAATCGGCACAAGACTAGCTGAAATGGCGCGGGTTCGCCTTCAGTATGACGAAGCCAGGAAGAGGATACAGCAGATACAGCAACAACTGGCCGACCTTGAGGACAAAGTCCAACCCGGACAAGCAGAATCTGATAAAGATAGATTACTACTCTTCCAAGAGAAGGAGCAGTTGCTAAGAGAGTTGAGGAGTATAACTCCAAGAACGAGATCTAAACAGGAGATGAGTGAAATCCAAACTGAATGTAAGAGATTAGAGCAAGACCTGAAAAACGCATTTGAGATGTCGAACAAGTGTATTGCTGATCGACTGAGGTTACATGAGGAGAAACAACTCTTGTTACAGCAGTTGAAAGATGCTCTGACGTCAATGACGACCTTAGAAGGACAGTTAAAGACCTTATCAGCAAGTACCTTATCAGTGTCAAGCAGTTCGAGCTTAGGGTCCCTTTCTACGGCAAGTAGTAAAGGCTCCCTAAGTTCAGGAATCAGTTTTACCGATATCTACGGTGGACCACAAATCGCCACGTCGTTCCAAGTTGACAAGCCTATCGATATGGTCGATTTGCATCGAAGAGTTGAAAGGTGAGCGCGAAATACTTTTCTCCATTCAAACGTCAATGTAAATTATTATGAACACGTTTTGCGATACATCAAGTCAATTTATGCACCGTTCAGATAGGTTTATGCTAATTCTTCGCGATTTAGAACCTTTAAAATATAGTTATATGATGTTTATATTGAGTTAGACAATGGTTTAACTTTCTTAGATCGATTCAACTTTCTCGTCCAAATATTTGCAAGGTATCCCAAAAAGGAATACAGCTTGGAACTTTGTACTTTCTCCTAGGATTACCAAATCATAGCATTGCATGTCTTTTCCTATAAGGGAAACTGATACAAGTTTCGACATACTTACCATTGTTTTTATAATTCATTTGACATTTTGATGGAAGATTCTTAGATAGATAAACGAATATGGATCTAAAACGTTCCGTTTGTTTTTGCGCTTAAGGCAAAATTTCTTCGAACAATACTTGAAGATATTTATAGTAGAGGTTTCTTTCACCAGGTTATTACGGGGTACAAGTTACAATGCGGACAGTGCGACCCCTGGGGCCAGCAGTTCGCCATCACAACCCTCGTTGTCTCCGAGAAGTAGTTTGTCTTCCGCAAGCCCACCACCACCTCCGCCACCTTATAATCAGGTAAGATTCACAAGAGATCTTAGATGTTTCTGTTTTTACGAGATCCACGAATATTTTTCTTACATGGAAATCGAACCCGCGTTATGTTGCCCATAGGTTGTAAGCATCCACTCGGCTATCTGTGCAATCGAAGTAGTTGTTTCTGCTACTAACAATACGTGCGGTTTATAAAATGTTTAATAATGTTTTTTTACCAATCAACAACATTGTAAACTGGCATTAAAATGATTAATAGCAAACCATATGTTTGTGTAAACAAATTAAGCCATAAATAGCTATCAAAGAAATAATTTATAAAAGAATTCGCATTAGCTATGGTCTGATCATAACTTGTATTTAAAGTTGATTACGGAAAATCCCTGTTATAATCAACATAAACAATTTAGTTTAAAGATGAAAGCGTGTGAGATTGTGATTTTACACAATTGTACACACTTGCCGTTGATCACTATCGCGGTACAGTGTCGAATCGCCATACTAATTCATAAAACATTGTTTTAAGACGAAATTAACTTGGGAAGCGGAAAATTTACTACAAAAGACACTCGAAAAACCAAAAAAAGTACATTATAAGTTATTTTCTAAGTATCATTTTATTTAAGTTGGGTATAAATTATATTTTTTGTGTTTATTTTTAGGTGGAAAGGCAAAGACGGCAACAGAGAGAGTTAGAAGAGAAATTAGCAGAAATGAGAATAGGTGTCGCCACCGGACTGAACGAAGTCACAGGACTTGCTACTAGTATGTGTTATATTGATACTTTCTTTATAGCAATTAAATTGTAAATAATTAGGAATTGTACGTGAAATTCATACAGCTACTACATTAATACTGTGAATTTTTTTTCTTACTAATTAAAAATTTAATTTCCTAACTATTTTGTTAGAGACTATACCTCTCTTAAAAGTTTGACTTTTAGTATTTAATTCATTTTCTGACTTACATGCTCATAATTAAGGTGAAATATGTCCTGTGTTATGACTCAATTTAATAGCTTTTGTATCTTCCATATTCGCTCTTTTATATTTTCCCCTTCATATATCATAATATCTAACCATGTTATAATCAGTTCCAGTACAACTCCAAGGCCCCGGGCGGCCGTGCGAGCCTCTCTCGCCGATTTCCGAGACGCCCCCGCCACCGCTGTCGCCTAGAACTCCCTCGTCTAGTGGTCAGTAACATACACTTATTAAAATGTGCCCCTAAATAATTCAAACTTAGATCCAGCCATCCCTTGTTGTTTTTCCTTATAAAATTGTTATCACTAAGTCGAGGTTAGTGAACGATGTTGACGTAGTTAGTTTTTCCTATTGTTCTGGCTGGACGCCTTAAGGTCCTCGCCAAAAGTCCGGTGAAGCAGTCAAAGCCTGCGCTCAGGCAAGAAATTTATGTGTAAATTAGATTTTTTTAGATTAAACCACTTATAATCGAGGAAACCAGTTATGCAATTCAAAAATAATTATTGAAATGCAATTTTAAGTGTAAATAATTTAAAAGATTTGTTTCTATATATCAGCCACTTTAAAGAAATAATGACCGTGCTTTGGGATAATGAACCTTAATTCAATGACTAACAGTTCAGTTTCCATCACATTCAAATTACTTTTAGGCCCTTTTCGGTAATATTTGTCATTCTAAAATGAACTTAAACACATGTCGTCAAAGTTGATAATTGCGTAATTAGTAATAACGTTTAATTCTCTTTCCAGATTGGATTTAGTATAGGATTAATTACAATGAAAAATCTAAGCATTTTTGTATACTTAAAATTCAGAAACCGCTCTTTAAACCTTTTTTTGCCTCATTAACACAAGTAATTAACGAACTATTTATATACAGGTACAAATACTAGATCTGTGTCTGCGGCAGTGAGCGACGAGTCGGTGGCTGGCGATTCCGGCGTCTTTGAGGCGGCGCAAGCGGCCAACGATCCTTCTAACGCAGGTAAAATATACCTTATTGTTATATATATAAGTCTCAAATTAAGTTGACAAAAGTTGTATAGATCCTTTGAATGTATGCGAGCTAAAATAGACCGTATTCCATAAGAGATACGTATGCAATTTGGTTAGCAATGGTAGACAAGGATGCGTCAAATGCAAGCGAATTTACACTTTGTTGTTTGTGAATTAAGGGTTGTAATTCTTTGTGTGTAAGAAAGGTATTTGGGCCAGGTACACAAATTATTATATTGTTCTTAATTTTTTTCATCTCCTTTGTTTATGATTACGGTTTTACCCACGTGCGTATTTTTGGAATGTCGAATTTGAGCTTATTATGTTGAGAATGGAATTTTTATTCTTTTTTTTTATTGTTGGTACGAGTAACAATAGGTGTTTTATGTATGTTTTTTTTTTGTTACAGTGAACAGTGCCCAAATTGAGATTAAGTTGCGATACTGCGTTGAAGAGAGTACGTTGGAGATTGGTATCCTGCGCGCGCGCAACCTGCACGCGTTGTTTATCGATATCGGTACTCAAGTGTAAGTATTCGATGATTGTTATTTATAAGCTTTAATTATTTTAGTATTGTATTTTTTTTTTTTCGATAAATTTCAATAGTAATAGTCAAGACCCAGATTGTTAAAATTCAATCAATTAAATAGTGCATTTCTCATTTTTATATGCAGGGTGTTACCGAAAGGGTACATCAATCCATGAAGGGTGAAGAGTACATTTGGTATAGAGTCAATTTACAAAACTTCAGCTCAAAATTAATTAAATTATTAATTGATATCCTATTTTTCGTATTTGAATATTTGACATTATAACTTGTTTCAGTATGTATTATTATTTAAATTTTATTCACCTTTATTCTTTCAATATTTAATAAGGAATTCATCAATTTTTTAGAACATTCTCTTGCGTATGTGTATACAGTGCATACTTACAATGCCGATTTAAAAGTACCACTGCCTTGGGCGAATTTCTAAGGCCCCCAACTGCAATTCAATCTCATGAAAGAAGCGACTGCGAGCGAGATGAAAGGTGCGACTGCGGTGCCCTTTTCATCTGGCGATCGCTCAACCGTGCCCTACCCTAACGCCGCTATTGCGTACTTAAGCGATCAACTGTTGCCAATGTTTCCTTATGTATTGTTTAATACACATCTCTTAAATAGTCGGGGGCGGCAGGGTAGTATGGCGAGCTTGTATTCGGCTTTTAGGATTTCATCAACTCGACTGCTCTCAAGTAATCTGCAAGTGTATAAGCGCAACTATCGAGTAGAGCGATATAAAGGTTTCAATGCTTGTATCTATCTTGCACCAGATGACGTAGGAGCAGTAGAACTGTTGTCAAAAATCAAAATCAAAATCAAAATATTTTTATTTCAAGTAGGCCTTTTTAAGCTCTTTTAAAACGTTAAATTACTGACTCTAGTTGCAGGTTCCAAAATGTCATTCCAATGGAGAAGAACCGGCAAGAAACTCCATAGGTTACTCTTTTAAAAAAAAGGTTAACATCAATGTAAAAAATACAATTATATATAAAAAATATACAAATATGCGACAACAGCGTAAATAGCGGGTCCATATTGGCTTACATAAAATTCTTAATCCTATTTTTGGTCTTACTACCGGTCTGTGCTCATAATAATCACTCTTCATAATTTTTTTATTCATACTTTTTTAATTCATACATTTTTATTACTAACAATTGATCTCATAACCGTTAGTGATCATATTTTTTTTATCAATACTGTTACTACCAAGAACCAGTTTAAAATTATAATTTCTTTTTTCAGATTTTTTTTTTTCATAACATTCAATGATCATATTGCTTTAATTAATAATGTTGTTACTAAAAACATACTTCAACTCATAACGTCATTGTTCAGAATAGCTTACTGTGTAACAACGTCAATTAACAAACACAACCATGATCCGGATCCATTAAAGGAAAAGGTTTGTCGGGGTGTCTTTGTATGATTTATTTTTGTATGAAATATCCTTACGCATAATGATATTTAAGCATAACTTTTATAAGCAAACTAATTATACACCATACAAATATCTAACTCCCTAATTATTAAAAACTTCATCATACACAATTTTACATATTGCTCACATTATATAGGCATAACAAAGAATTAATAATTAACACCTAAAATATTAGACACTGATACACATTTCTGTACAATATTGCTGCAGCATGCAAGCAAGCAAGCATGCAGCATGCAAGCAAGCAAGCAGCATGCAAGCAAGCATGCAGCATGCAAGCAAGCATGCAGCATGCAAGCAAGCATGCAGCATGCAAGCGAGCATGCAAGCAAGCATGCAGCAGGCATGGTTTCTGTCACGGCTCCGGCGCTGCAGGGTTCCGGCGGCCCCACGCGAGCTTATCGTCGCAGATGGTCTTACGCTCACCACCGCAGCTTCGGCTCGCTGGCCGGCTTCGCCGGCCAGCCTCAGCCGCGGCGGCGAGTGTTAAGACCGCCTGCTCCTCAGCCCGCGGGCCGCCTCACCCCTCCGCGCCTACGCGACTCTAAATTACACTCTAGGGTAGGGCAGAAAAGACTACGTGGAGTCGGTTTTGCAGCGATTCGTTTCTGTCACTAACTCAGATTTGTTTCCGTTATTTCTATTTTTTCAATGGAGTCGATGATTATGATTTTTATTAATATTATGGATAAAAACACTTATTATTAAGAAATGCATGAAAACGAATATTAGAATAAAACATATTTAGGAGTATTATAGTTATTTATTGAAATGATTATGAGTTTTGACCATTAGTATAAACAAAGATATTAAAACAAATATTAGTAAAAAGTAAATGTATGATTAGTGATATTATGAATTTCAATGATTATATGTTTTAATATTTATTTTTTAAAATTTTATGAAGAATGATCTTTATGACTTTAAATGGTATGAGAAATATTTTCGGACATCCGATGATAGGAGTTGAAAAGTTATGTAAGACAATGCGCCCCCGTAAATAGCAAAATGTTTAGTTTACTGTAAATGATAACATCCAAAATGGAAGAAAAATGAAAAGGGACACGCAACAAATTTACATTGTTGTCACATTTACAAAGGTCGCCTATGCGAAAAGAATGAGAATAATAAAAAAAGACTAAACTCAATAATTAAAAAAAAGAAAAAACAAATATCTAATTAAATAGCTTTACATACAAAAGATATGTAGTCCTAACTAAACCCTAACAGGAATGTCAAGGCATGTCAAAAGGTTTCTACGAATAGAGACCGTGGGGAAGCTAATCGAGAAAGATAAAACAACAAGATGAGGCAAATGAACTAACGGACCGCCAGGGAGGCCACATATGCAGAAGGTCCTAAATCCACGCGCTTTTATCCTCTACATAGTCACTGATTTTATAATAAGCCTTTCCTATTAGTTTGGATTTCACGCACGTTTTAAACTTTTTGTTAGTTAAATGAATTAAACTATCTGGTAATTTATTATAAAAGCGAATAGAATTCCCTAGGAAGGATTTAGTATTTGTTTTAGTTAGTCTAAACCTTGGGACTACTAGTTTATTTTTACTTCTGGTGTTAATGTTGTGATAATCACTGTTGACACTAAAACTATCTAAATGTTTACGAACGTACATTATATTTTCCATAATATAAAGCGATGGCAACGTGAGAATACCTATTTCTTTAAATTTCTCTCTAAGTGATTCGCGAGGGCCCATACAGTAAATGGCGCGAATTGCTCGTTTTTGCAAGATGAATATAGAATTTACATCGGCTGCAGAGCCCCATAGCAGAACGCCGTATGACATAATGCTGTGAAAATATGCGTAGTAAACTAATTTTGCCGTGGGAATATCCGTCAGCTGTCTAATTTTCCGTACCTCAAATGCAGCTGAACTTAACCTTTTCGTCAATGCTTTGATATGAGCGCCCCATTGTAACTTAGAGTCTATAGTAACACCAAGAAATACAGTTTCGTTAATTAATTCTAGTTTTTTACCATCAAGCATTAGATTTAGATCCAAATGCGATCGAACGTTCGGAAGTGAAAATTTTAAACATTTTGTTTTTGAAGCGTTTAGTAGCAAATTATTCGCTGAAAACCAATCTGACAACACGTTGAGCGTACTATTTAAATTGGAATAGTCTTGCAATTTTCTATTAATTTTAAAAATAAGAGATGTATCGTCTGCAAATAAAATTATATCCGTTAAATTAGACATTGTGAAAGGCAGATCATTAATATATGCTAGGAAAAGAAAGGGGCCTAAGATTGAACCCTGAGGCACGCCCATTCTTACTAAGGACCCAGGTGAAGTCACACCGTTAACGCCTACCTTTTGCTGTCTTGTTGACAAATATGACAAAACTAGATCTAAAGATTGTCCTCGTAATCCGTAGTATTTTAATTTTAGGATTAGAGTGTTATGATCAACGCAATCAAAAGCCTTGGAGAGATCACAAAAAATGCCAATGGCGTCTTGTGAACCCTCCCAACCTCCCAAAATGTGAGAGACTAACTTAACCCCGGCGTCGGTCGTCGACCTTCCCTTAGTAAAACCAAATTGTTGCTCGTGAAAAATATTATTCTTACTAAAATGTGACATCATTTGGTCAAGGACCATTCTTTCAAATATTTTACTAAAAGCTGGAAGTACTGAAACTGGTCTATAGTTAGATGGATCATTCTTGCATCCAGATTTAAAAATAGGTATTACTTTACTGTGTTTCATTAAATCAGGAAAGGTGCCACAATCAACACAGTCATTAAAGATTTTTGCAAGAATCGGGGCAATAGTGTCAATTATGGATTGGAGTACTTTGACAGAAATTCCCCATAAATCTTCAGTGGTCTTTACTTTAAGCATACTAAATGTTTTCTTAACAATACTAGGAGATACATGAGTAAAATTAAAATTTGGAAAACTTTTATTTATAGATGTTTTTAATATTGATTCTGCTTTTGAAGAAGATGAGGGAAGAGACTTCGTTACCTCTACTGGTATATTTGAAAAAAATACTTCAAAAGCGTTAGCAACATCTGTCTTGTCTGAAATTATTTTATTATTGATTTTCAAAGACAGGTCTGTATCTCTTTGAATACTATTCCCAGTTTCAGAATTGATGATCTTCCACACTGTTTTAATTTTATTATCAGATCCGTCTATACGCTTGCTGATAAGTCTAGATTTTGCCGCTAAACACACTTTTTTAAATACTTTTGAAAACTTTACTTTGTAAAAATTTACTTGTATTTTATGTTTTTTTTTAGTATGTGTCCCTAATTGTCGTGTATCTCCACAGTGGCGTAGTAGGCGCTCTAGTAGTGGGCGGCGGCGGCGTGGTGTGGCGCGCGGCGGGCGCGGCGTGGCGCGGCGCTATGCTGGCGTGGCGGCACGCGCACGCCGCGCCGCTGCCGCCGCACGCGCTGCCCGCCGCCACGCTGCAGGTCAACCTCACCGCCGGCGCCGAGTGCTTGGTGAGTACCACACACCACCCTATAAACGTCTCATTTTTTTTTTGGTAGAGATCTTTTGCAGTTAGCCAGGCTTTAACTGCTTCACCGGACTTTTGGCGAGGTCCTTATGGTTTTCAGCCAGAGCAATAGGAAAAACTAACTACGTCAGCAACGTCTTCGACGTCCTTAACGACCTCGACCTCGGCAAAACAACAAGGGATGGCTGGAACTAAGTTCTTATTATTTAGGGACATATTTTTATTGCTAGTTTGACGACCAGCCCGGGCCAACTTGATCTAGGGACAGGAGATGGCACGAGCATTGCTCACGGATTGGCGATTGCAGATCCCAATTTTTGGAATCACGCGTCCTTATCATTTTAAATTATACATTACGTATTATTGTACAAAAAATCAAATTTGTGTAGAATTTCACCACACCTACACTCACTACTACACTACACAAATTACATACCAAACTTATCCTTTATACCTAGAATATACCAGAGTTATATAACAATAGTAGTGTACACAAACAGTAACTGAATAGAATTTATTATGATTTACAACAAATTCAAGCATAACCAACGGGACGCATCCATAAAATTCTATAGATATATCAGTAAAGTATTCAAATGATGAAAACTAGCCAAATTCGAGTATTCGGCTTCCAGTCTTGAGTGCCATGTGACAAACCCACAAGGCGAGAGCGATTTCTTTCTGATCACCCTCTATTCAACACCAACCCCACTCCCAAATATACCCACTTATATTCTAATGTACATTATTCTTTCAGGGTTGCACACAAGTGAGCCTAGCGGACTTCGAACCTGGAACCGTGACTCAGAAGTGGTACAACGTGCTGAGCTTCAGGTGTATGAGACGGGACGAGAGTTCGGACGAGTCTACTGTCATATCGTCTCAGACTTCTACGCTTACAAGGAATAGAGGTAAGAATAAATACCTAATAACAACTTAAAATGTAGATTTAGTAGGTAAAAACTGCGGATTACTGAAATATTATATAGCATATTAGGCTGACATATCTCTAAATATGGAAAGTCTTTCAATAGCCGAACACTTTTAATAAAAATAATCCAGCCTATAAACGTCCCACTGCTGGGCACAGGCCTCTTCCCATATAGAGAAGGCACGAGCATTGATCACCACGCTTGCTCTCTGCGGATTGGCGATTCCAGATCCCAAATTTTGGAATCCAGGTTTCCTCACGATGTTTTCCTTCACCGTTTGTCAGAAGTGTCTTAGAATAATTAAGAAAGTACATATAACTTTGAAAAAGCCACATTGGTACTTGCCTGGGTTCGAACCTGCAACCTTGTGCATACAAATCCGTTCATTGAACCGCTAGGCCACCACGACATTTTTAATAAATTGAAAGAATTATTATTGTTCGGTATTAAGTTTATCGAGTGGTCGACAAAACCAAGTTCTTTAAATATCAAGTATGTAAATACATGAACAACAACATAATTATTTTCAAAATTACTTGTCTCAGTTAAATCTCTTTTCTCATTGATTTGCCAAATGTTTGAACAAAATCTTGAAGGTAAGATATTCAAATACATACATACATACATACATATAATCACGCCTGTTTCCCGTAGGGGTAGGCAGAGACCCCTTCTTTCCACTTGCTACGATCCTTACATACTTGTTTCGCTTCGTCCACTTTCATTATTCCCTTCATACATGCTCTTCGGTTTAGGGTACTCTTGACCTGGCCTTTTTTCAAGACGTCTCCGTTTTTCAAGATTTCAATTCAATCAAGATATTCTAATGCATATTTTTAATGTTATAGGACCAGAAAGTATGACGGGCGCGGAATGCAATGTGGATTGCGGCGACAATTCAGCATCGGAAGACGAAGAATCTAGAGAGCCACTTAATCAGGTAAATACCACTTATAATTGAACCAATCATGTCTAAGTATAAATTGTTCTAGTTTTTTAACATAAATACCCTTATAACACTTACCATCTCCATCTCCATAAGTAGCTCTATTTAACTAATCGTAACTTTATTAACTAGCGTTTTATGTAAAAAGCTATTACTTGGCAACTTATGTAGCTCTGTTATTAGTCTTTAAATTATAGTTTTGAAAGTGACAGAAAAGGATGCCCGGTTTATGTGGAGATATCCCCGTCACTTTTTACAACGAACTTTTAAATAAACTTATACCCTAAATTTCACCTGTTTTCACGTATATGTACTTCAAAACAGCAGATTTTTATATTGCACATGATTTTACGTATAAGCAGTATTACAAAAAAATAACTAAGCAAAAAGATATTATTTGAGCACAGTACCAATAACAAACTCTTTATTCGCAGATAGTGGAAGAGGATTCATTCGAGGACTACATTCCTGAGGAAGACATAGTTTTGGAGGAGGAGTTCCTACACCCCACCACCGCCGAGAAGGAGACCAACACCGAATGCAACTTCTGTCCCGAGGGAGCGAGGCAGTTGCATAGAAGGTATGTAATCATTCAAGGCATAAGGCCTTTTTGTAAGGTCATTGTGTTATTTAATAGATATAAGGGCCTTTTGCTGAGGTCATTGTGTATTAATAGGTGTAAGGACCTTTTTCCAAGGCCTTTTTATTAACCTCTCGCTTGTCGACCAGCGCAAACGCACATTGCCTCAAATGTCGAGACTTTTACAAGTTAGGTATAAACGTTGGGTAGGCCGTCAGAAAAACGAAGATTACACCACTAAACCGATAATAACACAGTATAAATTATACCTTCCCGGAATCCTCATTAGTTTTCCTATCTACTCAAACCGCTATGTAATGAAATAAAACTGACCTGACTTTGCAGTGACGTGATATGTTTTCAATTTGATAATTTTCGTTCACATAACCTTCACACTTTATCACATTACATCGAATTCACAAATACATTCACCAAAACTACACTAGATTACGATGGCACATATGTTTACACATTCATAACATACTACATATCACTACTAAACACACTATTTGCATGACACAACAACTTTTTCTGTCAACTGATACAAATTTATGACTGCCGACGGCCATCTTCGCGTTTACACTAGTAAACAGTGGCGCGCGTACCGTTTCCAAAAAAAACTCGAACGAAAATAATTAAATGTTTATATTTTACTATTATTCAAAGGATATTTTGTTATTATGATTATTATTAATACATTTTCTGTTTGTCATGTTAATTTATTCTAAATAATAATAATAAAACTTTATTCATAACAAAAATAATGTTATTATTTTACCGACTTCAGGATAGTAGGGGGTTCGTCTGTATGTTTTTTTTTTTATGAATGTAGGTATTTATGTGAATTATGAACAGATTTATTTATATATACTAGTTTTTGCCCTCGGATTCGCTCGTGGTTTCGATCAAGTCTTTTTATAGCTAATTTTTAGGGTTTCGTACCTCAAAAGGAAAAAAACGGATCACCTTATTGTCCGCTGTTTTGTTGATGTGGCGTCAACCTTGTTTACGCAATCAAAAGATATAGACGTTTATGTCACATTTCTCATACATTCGCAAAGGGAATCAAACCTACAGGGTACTTCCCGTTGACCTAGGATCATGGAATTTAGCAAGAAGCAATGATAAAAGCTGCTAAAGCGAAACTACATCATTGTATATATTATCTCAGAGTACCTAATGATTGTTGCTATTTATGTTTGAAAATAAATTTATAATTATTATTTGTTCACTTATTTACTTACTAACAGCAATCTTCCTTTCCCAATGATATCTAAGAAAGGGCTTCGAAAGGTTTGAAATAAAATGCATATTCTTTTCAAGGAATGTATATTAAATAATAAAAATATATGTTTTTGTACACAAAAAAAAAACAAAATAGGTACACTTTATTGTAACAGCTAGTATAATGACAAGTTTGTCTAGATTTTACCCAGACTTTAGCAAAATTTACAAATGTTTTCGTACATTTATGAACAAATATGAAAAAATAAGTTCGGTATCTACACTTTATTGTAACAGCTAGTATACTGAAAGGTTTTTCCAGATTTTACCCAGATATTAGCAAAATTTACAAATGTTTTCGTACATTTATGAACATATGTTTTGAAAAAATAAGATAGGTACACTTTATTGTAACAGCTAGTATACTGAAAGGTTTGTCCCGATTTTACCCAGACTTTAGCAAAATTTACAAATATTTCGTACATATAAGAACATAATTATGTTGTGAAAAAATAAGATAGGTACACTTTATAGTAACAGCTAGTATACTGAAAGGTTTGTCCCGATTTTACCCAGACTTTAGCAAAATTTACAAATATTTCGTACATATAAGAACATAATTATGTTGTGAAAAAATAAGATAGGTACACTTTATTGTAACAGCTAGTATACTGAAAGGTTTGTCCCGATTTTACCCAGACTTTAGCAAAATTTACAAATATTTCGTACATATAAGAACATAATTATGTTGTGAAAAAATAAGATAGGTACACTTTATAGTAACAGCTAGTATACTGAAAGGTTTGTCCCGATTTTACCCAGACTTTAGCAAAATTTACAAATGTTTAAAGAAAGGTTTGTCCCGTACCTATCGTGGGTTTTATTTACAAAATCAGATTTGTGCCGTAAGATCTGGGTTTGTGCATTGTGGATAATAATCCACAATGCACAAACCCAGACTGATATCGGTCAGATATCAATGAAGACGCCAAAAGGCGCTACCACGCTACCGTTTCGTCCCCGATAGCCGTAACGCCCCCCAAAACAGCAACGAAAGGAGTAGTAAACGAGATACATAAACGGTTAGGCGTCCCGTCCAAACGTGACCCTCATGCGAGAGCCCCGGATCACCATCACATTCAAACACAGTCGTAATCCACATCCACACCCCAAAAACGTTTACTCTTTGCGCTTCCGTTTCCGCCCACGTATATCTACGCCTGGGAGCTCTGTTGCAGAATGCCAAATTCTCCAACAGTCCCCAAAACAAAGATATGCGTCACACGTGATGCACCTAGAGTGAACGGCTTTGGATTTCTTCTGCCGTTGACAAATCACACATCTTCTTGTATTCTCACGTCCCATCAAGTGCTCTGGCTCGTGCATAATATCTCGCCTCAGCCTCACGTGTTCCACTGGTGCATGACTGATCTCTATTGAACGGGGGCGATGCCGTTTAAGTAGAGATTCAGCAAGCGCATAGCGGAACTCACGATGCGTCACAGGCAATTTATCAGTCCGTTTCAGAGAACTTTGGTACATCACAAGCGCATTGTGTATACTCACATTCAGTAACCTTTTAAACATTTTCATGTACCATTTCACGCCTCTCTTTCGCTCCATCAGATACATGGAGAGTTTTTGATCTTTGAGATCAACACCCCCCATGGACCTGTTGTAATCTTTTACACAAACCGGTTTCACCATCGGTTTACCAGCCCTAGTTCCAAGATAGGTATCGGGTCTGTGATAGGTGGATATTATATTCACCATCTTGGAGTCCATCCATGCAATGATGGATACGTCTCCAGAATGGCGAGATATAATAGTCCCCTTCTTCACTTTCTTCGATACCTTTATGTCACTAGGGACGTTTCGACGGTTTGCACGAAGGGTTCCTAAACAATCAAAGCCCAAACTCTTGAGGTATCGTGCTAATGATGGACAATTATAATAATTATCCATCACCACACAATGCCCCCGATGTTCAAGGCCTTGCAGTAGTTCAAGAACCACTTTCGTGCTCTTCCCCCCCAAATTGACGCCAAGTGATGAATCACCATCGGAACTGTCATCTTTGCCCGTGTAGATTTGGAACTTAGCCATATAGCCAGTGCGGGACTCACATAGCTCATATGACTTTATTCCAAATCGCGCAGCCTTTGACCTTATGGTTTGGACCCAGGACAAGCGGCCCTTGAATAAGGTCAAAGACTCGTCGATGCTGATGTCAGGTCCTAGGTTGTACAAGGCTTCGAACTTTTTTCCGAGATGTTGAATAATAGGTGCCAACTTACCCAGCCTACGTGACACCCCTGCTGAAGAAGATACTCCAGATTGAGACGATTGCTGACTCTCGACAGCGACATTGTCTACAAAGTGAAGACACTTATTCAACAGAGTATACCGATTAAAGGACATGATACTCTTGAACCCCGGTAATTGGAGAACTTCGTTTGATGTCCAATATTCAGTTATCAACGTACGCGGGTCGATAGCCATATACATCAACATCGCGAAAAAAACCATTATTTCGTCTGCATTAGTGTCAGTCCACGAATGAAGGCGAGATGATGGTTTCAAAGTCCCTGCGTTACGCATGGTCTCGATTGTTTGATGGGCATATCGGTTAGTTTCCGTGGCGATCAACCTTATGATATCCTCATCCCATATGTCGGTAAAGGCATCATAAGGCGTCTCGTAGTCTTTGATTGGCCCAGGGGTAGGACCTGAGAACTCCCCACGAACACCCCTAAACGAATCAAAGTCCGGTGACCACGTGAAAATAGCCGACGTACCCAAAAAAGAATCGGCAGCGTCATCCATCCCCGTATCGATCTCGTTTACCAAACCTTGTAACGGTTCGTCTAACTCCTCGGTGTCAGGAATATCCCTCCCGACAACTGGCATGAACGGGGCATCGAATTCGTCATCGAAGTCGCTGTCCAGTTCACTGCCATCACACCTAGGCACCACCTGTGAAAGTGCTGTCACCGTCGAAGTTGATGGACGAACATCAACTTCGGCAGCGACAGCCACCTCAGATCTGGCGCTAGGCGCGAGAGGAGCTAGAAAAACCGTGCCGCTGGCCCCCGGCGTGTCGCTGGCCCCCGGCGTGACGCTGGCCCCCGGCGTGTTGCTGGCTCCCGGCAGCTCGCTGACCCCTGGCGTGTCACTGGCCCCCGGCAGCTCGCTAGCAACCGGCAGCTCGCTGGTCCCTGGCAGGTCCCGCACCCACCTCATCACATGCCAGGGATCCGACTCCAGCAGCTCCGCTGCTTCGTCCTCGGACATGTCCAATGCCTCCACACGCTCAACCACATCGGAACTGTGAGTAAATACAATATCGTAAAAATATAACCATATTACCATGTACGTTGCCAGCCACGTACCATCTAGGAAGGAGAATTAACTTACCAAAGAGACAAGTCCAGGCTGGGTTGCCTGGCTTGCCTAGCTTCTCCGATGCGCAGGCGACCACCTGGGGTCTGCTCGACCAGCACGGAGTCGCCGCGCACATTGAGCGACCCTCCAGGTGTCGCCTGAACGGGGAGCGCGTGGAGGCTAAAGTAAGATATACAAATTACTCCAATGTAACTAAATAAATATAATAATATAATAATAATAATATTCCGGGACAAGTCACACACGGTTATCTGATCCCAAGCTAAGCAGAGCTTGTGTTATGGTAACCAGACAACTGATAAACATACTTATATATTTCTAAATACATACATATTATAGATAAATTACACCTAGACAACCAGAACAAACATTTATCCTGGGTGGGAATCGAACCCACGACCTCCGGTATAGCAGTCAGGGTCACTAACCACTAGACCAACAGGCCCGTCATAATATAGTAGGTAAAGCTATAAAAAAGAAACTTACCGTCGCGGTGGGGACTGCAGATCGCGGACCGGGGTGGCCCTAAGCCTTTCTAATAATAGGGCCCGCCGAGCCGCGCTTTGCCGGTTCGGTCCGCGCTCTATACCCGCTACGGGGGTCACACTCCTGGACCGCTCCGTAGCGGCGTATTTCGCCATTCTAAAAACAATATGAAACTTCACTAATTGTAAAATGTCTGATCAGCTAATCCGACCTCATTAACAGTCTAAGTAAACAAAAAAAAAAAAAATAACAAAAAAAATAAATAACAAAAACAAAAATCGTGAACATACTCCACGTACGACATTCAGATATAAATCGCTAAGAAATGTTTACGTAATAATAAAAATCCAAGCAAAATTTAAAAATAATAATCTTTCAAGTTTTTTTGCAGACCGTACGTGCGTACGTGCCGCCAACCGTCATGATTTTGGCGCCAATTTTACGACTTTATCTCTTTGACACACAATTATGATGTCAATACGTGATTATATTAGTATCTATTACTATTATTATGTTCGTAGGTAAATATGCTAACTACTTATGTGTATTTCAAACTATTTACGAGAATATTTATAAAGAAAAATGTCATAACACAACGGCCACAATGGAAAAAAAATGTCAAGTCTAAACTTTCGTCACTTTTTTCGCCTGTATAATCATAACTTTTTGAAAAACAATTACTCAATACGGAATCTACACTTATTTCTCAGTAATTCTATATAGATTTTTATAAGAAAACTTACCGTTTTCTGCCTCTATTCATCGTTAATTCTTCTCCGGTCACGCACAAATTTGTTAACACGGCAAACGCCAAACGGTGGAATGTCAAATGAATTTGTTTATTGTTTAGTTCGTTCAAAATGATGTTGCTGCTGTTGAAAAGTATTAAAATAGAGAGTGAATGAACCATTTCTTTCATTTAAAAGCAAAACGTATTGCTACTTGCAACACAGCCACAGATATTTATCGACCAATCCTCACCAAGCCCTTAAGTGTAACTGTGCGACTTAAGACACTTGGGAGCATTTTTTCTTATGTCGAACTGTGTAACTTAAGACACTCGAAAGGGAGATTTGCACGAGGTGTGGCAACGAGCAGCCTTTGTTTAAAGGCGTTTTTTTAGTGGTTTTGGGAGCGAGGCCTTTTTGTAAGGCATTGGAGGAACGAGGCCTTTTTTGGAGGCTTATGTGCTCTTACATTTTTTATATTAGTAATGTATGGGTTAGTTATGGTATGGTGGAAGGATGTTAATCATTATTATGGTGATGGTAGGATGTTGACTAAAACTGTACTTTTTAAATGTTACGCTCTGTAAATAGCCTTTATTTTAATAGATTGGTGTCCTAAATTGTTATACAAAACATAACTAAATTGAGGCCTAAAATAATGTATAACAAAATAAAAATGTTGTTAACTCGTTTATTAACTTAAAGAGACCAGAAAAAAATATGAAATACAAGGAAAAATAGACCTGAAGTCCAAGGCAATTAGGTTAAAAGCTTACTAACATCGGTGTCGGGCTACAATATTATTTTCCTCCCAGATATATGAAGTTGAGGCGAGCTGCGGCCGACGGGCGACCCCAACTGCCGCCACTAGAGAAATAATATATACCCATCCTTGTACATAGTTGTATATAGGTATGTTTACATTGTGTGCTTATAAGGGTGGATTGCATAATACATAAAGATATATATTTATTTAAATAATGATATAGTAATGGTTTGAGAAGTGTGGAATTGTGCACTTGCTTGCATAAATATTTTGCGGTTTTTTTTTTAGTTAAAAAAGTCGTGGTTTTTGTTAATTGTGGGTCTGATTTTGTTTTATAAAAAAGTGATTTTTGTTGGGAAAGCAAGAAAAAAAATTTTGGATTGAGTCCAAATTATTGTATATAGCCTATATCATTCCATAGTAGGACATAGGCTCATAAGCCATTATTCATTGATTTTGTCTACATCATAAAGGCATGCAAAGGCAAAGGATAAACAATATTGGCAACATTAAATCACTTAGCTTGGGATCAGATAACCGTGTGTGAGTTGTCCCGAAATATTATTATTATTATTACTTAGTCGCAATAAAATTTACATTAAAACATTTGTCATTAGTTAACATCAGCAGATAAAAATAATAATTCTAAATTATATGTTCTTATGTTAAAGACAAATTATGAAGACATTTTTGATAGAACAACAAAATCAGCCCATTTTAGTGTGTGCAATAATATTTATGTAAGAAACTCTTGGGTATGTCACCCTGCATGTTTTTAATTCATAAGACATACACGAGTGTTATGTGCATGAAACAAGCATGAAAAGTGGCACAATGTGGATGTATCTTAAAACATTTCTTATTTATAGTCAATTTTATAAAACTCCTCATAAAATACTTTAAAACTGTAAATATGGTTCATAATATTCATTTGTTGCATTATTCGTATACTGACACTTAATTCGTTTTTAGTAAGTTTTATAAAATCGACTATAACCATAATCAAACTCTTACCCCCTGTGTCTGAAAGGCTGATTAACTTAATCTGTCGTGATCAACTGATCACGACTGTGATTGGTTGGCCAAAAGACTTAGGCGCAGGCCAGACAGAAGAGACGTAAGACGCAGACGGGGCGCGGACATTTGTCTTCATCACGACAGATTAAGTTAATCTGTCTGGCCTGCGCCTTACAATCACAGCATTTAATATGAGATTTGACAGGTTACAACTGATCATGATTGTTTGGTCAACCAAAAGACTAACAGCCAATAGCATCGCTTAACATGAGATTTAACCGGTGATTTTTATTTCTATTGTTGATCAACGTTTCAAAACTTCGCAGTTGATTACAATTGTTTGTATTGATCAACGTTAAAGAAACCAGGGCTTAACTTTTTTTTTGTATTTAATATTAATTAGATATATTCCCTTTATAGAAAGAGTCAGCAAGTGAGCGCGAGCCCCGCCGAGCCGCTCGCCACCATTAAGAGGTCACAAACGTTCTCCCCACAGCCGCAGAGCATCGCCAAAGCACAGTACATATGCAGGTAACTTCTATAATAATGAAGCAACTTAAACTCTTCTTAATATGACTAAGAGTAGAATACTATTTTAATGTACAAAGGTAGCAATGTGAATTGGAGTTAGGCGGTGTTCAAATATGTCATAGTCAGTTTTCAATTTTCTACGCGAGAAGTTTAGATATAAGTTTGATATGAAATAACCTGTGTGTATGTATCTGTGACGACATCTCAGCTGTTGAATTCAAAACCAAAATTTTGTTTAAAAGAAGACACGAATTGACACGATTGAAAGCGTTCCCAATAATATTTAAGTAAACAGTTATTTAGCCGTTGTAAACTTGAATAATTTGATGACGACACATATTTTTGGGAAGTAAATTTTTTAATTTTCTTTATTATTACATTTATAAAAATATGTGTTTAACCTAAAACCTTCTTGTCCTCAGACTGAACCGCTCGGAGTCGGACTCGTCGATGGCGGCGTACGCGCGGCGCGTGACGTCACGTCCGCCGCCCGCCGCCGGCATTCCCTTCGACCGCAGCGTGCGCGAGAGGCGCTCGCTCAGGTAACGTGTTATTTATTGACCTTACACTGACTCATATAATTGTCTACTCAAGAACAGAAATGGCCGAGCCTTAAATTGTCGATTTTTTTTTAACTGCTCAATTCGCGCTGACTTTGTATTGCCTTGCTCTGTGGGTCTGAGTGTTGCTAGCTCGTGAATAAAGTCAGCGGCAAAAAAAACCTCAAGTACTCGGTTTTCATATAGAGCACAAAACGTGCGAGACACTTAATTGCCTTTGTCGCATGTAATTAGCACTGTATCTCTCATTCTATAGTTTTTCCAATTCAGATTTCAATGATTACCTACTTTTAAAAATCAATGCCCTAATTATAAAAAGCGGATTTAACATTTTATTTGTGAAACATGGGTATATACTTATTATGCAAGTGTTAAATACACAATAGAAACGCTATATTTTGCTGTTAAATCCTACAAATACTTAGGTTGGCAAGCATAATTTAGTAACTAACCTTTATATCTCCCACCAAATCTCCTACAACCAATATCAAACTAAAATATTGTTTCCTCCACAGATGGGGCCGCAGCGTGAACGCTGGCAGCGGGCGCGGGCGCAGCGCGAGCTGGCGGCGCTCGCGCACGTCGCTCGACCTCGCGCTCGACCTGCGCGCGCAGCACACGAGGCTGCACGACCTGCGGACCGACATCGCCAACCTTACTGCGCTTAAGAAGAGGTATGTTATATTGCTTTAGAGCTTTACCATGTGAAAAATGTTATAGGATTTTACTTTTTGTCGGTCACCGGTGACCTACGCGGCGCTCAAAGGCTTAAATTACCCCAAAATTATCTTCAATTTATTAAGACACTAGCCGATCATTAATTTATTAACGTAAAGAAGCCTACACTCGCGGCTATCCGGTTGAAGCCGATTTAGCATGTGCAGAAGAAAATTAGCGCACAAAATAGTAGACAGTCCATTGTTTGTTGGTCACCGGTGACCAACGCGGCGCTCAGAAGCTAAAATAGTATTGTTTTCTTAACGCCTTTGCTGACCGTATATTCCTTCTACAGACTAGAAGAAGCGTACACCCGCGGCGACCCGGCCGTCGCGGCGTGGGTGGCGGAGGACGAGACTCTCCGGCGGCTGGTGACGCCGGGCGAGCCGCCCGCCGACCGCGCGGCCCGCCTGCTCAGCCGCACCTGCCGCGAGATCTACCGCCTCAGGAAGTCGCGCCAGGGCGGCCGGAAGCCTGACCTCGTCACCTTCAAGTGAGTACACAAACACTACACATACAGACTAGAACAAATAAGACTCGTGGACGGCACGCGCAGGTGACGTGACCGAGCTACGCGTCATCATCGTCACAGGCGAGCGAGCGAGAGGTGCGGGCCGGCGGCACTCGCTCTCTCAAACACCACCACGACGAACGACACTCTTAACAGCTTACAGAATCTATGTTTGTTTGGAACCCGTTCAATCATCTGCCGTACATTAATCGGCAATAAACTAAGCCTTCAATTCTATAAAGTCCACTTTTATTTATCTTATACGAGCAAACGGAACAGGGTTTAATTTGCCCATGACAGATCCTCAAAGGATAGTAGTTTTAAAATTTCGACCAGTTGGCGCGTCAGTCAATGTATAACACAGAAATTAAATGGTAGAAATGTCTCCTGTCATCACCAATCGTTTAAAAACGTCACCAAGCATGAGAAATTGCGGGAATCGTTGCTATTATCGATCAATCATTTTTGAAGGGTTGACCCTTCAAAAATGATCCAAAAGCAAAGTTCTAACTTAACATTTTTCTCAACATGCCTAACAATACTTCTCTCTTCTCCCCAGGGAAAAGATGGCGTTCTTCACTCGCACGAAATCCACCATCCCCTTACTACCGGGAGAAGACGGCGACGAGATTCTCTCGGAAGACGATTGGGAGGAAGATCTAGAAGAACGAAGAACACCTGACGGCAGGTCTTCAAAAACATCGTATGAGCTGCGTCGAGACATCCCTACAGCCAACCAGGAGCCTACAGAGGTGGTCGAATGTAAGAACCCTTGTTTAAACACCCTCGAGACTCTCGACACTTTAGACACTTTAAACACTTTGGACACTTTGGACACTTTAGACCCTGAGTTTGAAGGCCAAGAAGCGAAGGATGACGCTAAGACTGATGAGGTGAGGTATGAGTTTGTTGTTGATAGAGTGCTCGGTGTACAAGTTTGAAAGGTGGGGCGCGTTTAGACGGTTGGCGCGCGAGTTTGACTCCCGGCTTGGTAATTTCACATTTGTGTATTTATTCGCCTTTGTAAAAATTGTGAAGGGTATAGTTGTTGTTGGAAAATGATGTAATCAAAATGTGGAATATTTAACGCAGTTTTGTTCAAGTTTCTTGCCAATAGCTACATTGCTCTAATTTGTGATGCATATACAAATGTGAAGATTTTAGGCTTGTTTAATAATGAGATTAAGTATTTAATCGTTTGTAATAATTGCATAAGAGTAAGATGAATTAAAAATTCCATTTTTGTAGGAATATGTACAGTTAATTACTTGTGCTATACAATACAAATTATCATCGCAATTCTCGTGTAATTATTATAGACCTTGAACTTTAAATACGCTTGTTAACGAAACTCGCGGCGCCAACCGATTCGAAACAGCTCTAGTATGACCTATGGCAAATATGGCACCATATAAAATTGCAAATATACATATACATTATAATTACTGTGATCATTATTGCCTATTGAGATTTTTCTGGATCGAAGACTGAGCGAGAACTTATATATGTGTTATTGGTTATATATATATATATCCGGACTCTAATACCTGTACGTACGTGCAAATAGAGTGCCATAACGTTAAGATTACAATATTGAATCTTATTCATTTTTATACCAATTTTATATATTGTATGTACAAATATTGAACAAAATTTTTTGAATGTTAGTACCTCTGTAAACAAGTATGATTTGATATAAATCCCGTCCATATATAGGCATATTTATGTATTAATTGTACCTATTATAAATTAGTATAACACAAAATATATTTATAAAATTGCAACACATTTTTCAAATATTGATATTACAAATGTTGCCAAGTCAAAAAATATTTACTTGTAGTTCAGGGGTAAATTGTGCCTTTTAATGATTGGTGCCTGATATAAAAGCCTGCGATTGTGCCATAATGGCATGCCAGACGGGGATAAATAGGTACAAAGTAGTTGTATGAGTCACAAAATGTATGCCAAACATATTTTTTTATTGTAATTAGAACATAATGTGGGGTTACGATCACTTTGTAAATAAAATACGTAAATTTGCGTACCCACCGACTAAGTTCATCTGTAGATAAAATAAATGAAAAAAAACTAAAATAATTTTTGCAAAAGAAATAATGATTGCTATTATAAATTATTTCAAATTTAACTATTCATATTTGAGACAATAATTGCATTTTAATTGCCAACAGTTTTATTTTGATTTGCAAAAGTTATATCTCATTAGGGTTTCCTCCACCGAATATGTAATTTGAAAGGCCAAAAAGAAAGCTTTGTACATAAGTAAGGCTTTAGTTAGTGGAGTACTGCCCTACTGTCGACCATCTAATCAATAGTTCCAGGTAAAAAAAAACATTGTCTTCACAAAAAAAAACGTGCCTTAAAAATGTTCTATCATGTAATGTACCAGGCACTTAGAATTGCTTAAAAGTGCAATATTCTACGTAATATCAATAGTTTATTATTCCATGTGTTAACAGATCTGAGTTTGTACTGAACATTTGTCTCACTCATAATTAAATTATCATTTAAATATCTTTAATTATAAACGACGGTTTTTTGGGACAACCCTAAAATTTTCCTTTCTATCAATTTGTCACTCAAATTTATCAGCAAAGGATTTTATTTGCGTTTATAAATAAAGACTTAATTTAATTTATTGTGAATTAAAATATATCAACTGTTTAATTAATTACATTTTAATTTTAAATGTTTGTTTTTTAAATGAGTTGATATATTTTGTGTACTCAATATTTATGTTAGAATTACTTGTACATTTTGTACATATCATAATTTAATATTATTATTCTAGTTTAAGAAATCTTTGTAAATAATCTGAATAAAAAATACGATACATAAAAGAATTTGCATATCTGAATTTTGACTTTATGACTATTATTATTTCTTATTAATTATGTAGCAATATTAGTCGATGTTAAGTATTTTTTTAACAAGAATACAATAGTCTCTTAGTTGTAATCTTTACGTAATGTTACATTTTTGTAAAAAATGTATATTTTTTATTATAATTATTTACTTGGAGTTTTTATACATAGTGTAATTGTTACTGAGGTGAATTTGGATTTGCCAAATTAATATAAGCCTTGTTTTAATTCTTCCATTAAAATAAAGGGGTCATTATATTTTGTAAAAATGCCAATACAATTCATACAAATGAAAATAAAAATTATAAATTAATATCTTTTTGTTTGATTTTATGTCATTACCTAAATAATCACAGTAAACCAGTAAACAACCACAATGGAATAAAATCGTACCATCTTCAACGACCAATTGCATAGAGACTACAGGAAAAAGTATTATACAACAAATCTACCTTATTTGAAGTACAAACAAACAGTAAAATTGGAACAAACATATTTACATACAAATTCACGTCCACTCTTACACCTAGACTTTAGTAGGTACCTATATAGGACCGTATTTATTTCGTTTTGCGTTACCCAAAGCTTTATATACACATTTTATTTATTTGGGACTAACAAACAGTTACACATTAGATCTTATAGACTAACTTACATAACAAATACATAAGACAAATATGCAACTCACACCGTTATCCACAGCATACTAAAAAGATTATTAGGTATCGAGCAAAGTAAATACAAGAAATAAACAATTATTTGCCTAACTTAACGAGTTTACAGGCTTTCTATGGTTTTAATTAGGCAGTTACGAAACTTATTAGCCGTTACACAAGCACATTATACACAAGTATAATAACAGAACCTTATCTCGCATACAAACTTAACATTTCTATACCACAACAAAATTATAATTATCTAACACGCAATCTAAAACTACCTACTGAAAATATCATCAAAACTTTCATAACTTTACTTACAGATCAATATCGGATAAAACACAATATACAATACAACACATCTATTAAGTATTTGATATTAAAATTCGCCTCTATTACAATGGAATAAGGTTGGTATTGGTCAGTACAACACACGTCTATTTATGTATGAAAATCGTCTTTATTACAATGAGTTAGGGTTGATTTTGGTATGGCTTCGTTAGTAAAGGGATGAGGTTGATTGTACTGGACAATCATTAGGTCTCTTTGCATACGACAAAGTATGTAACTACATGATTGCAGGCGCGATTGCTTTACTGAGGCAGGGGTTGTCAACCTTTGGAAAGTAGGTTTTATTGAAATTTACAAGAAATAAGTTATAGTTTAGTAGTTTTGTTTTATGTGCAACAGAATTATAAACATTTATGATGTTACAGTTATTTACCACATGAATTCGGGTAATATTTTATTTGCCATACAATAAAATTTCCGCGTGGTTAGGCACATACAGACCATTTACTTTAAAATGAGTCTACTATGTAGCAGTTTATGAACGCCAACACTTCAGTTTGAACATAGACTTCTGTCTATGTGACCGTCCCTGATGTGCCCACCCTTCACCACTTTCTAAATACTAAAGTCCAACCTGGATGAAATCTGAAAAAAAAATAATAACTGAGTAGTTTAGGATTCATTAAAAATAAGATGCAAGTATGAACAAAAGAACCTTTCAAGTTTCTTTTTGCTTACCGAATGTTTACAACCCCTGCACCGGGTTTACCTTACAGATTTAACCAACTATAATCGTCGTCGGCAGCTACCACTAAATACACATAATTATAGAACAATTGCCTTACTTAGCCTAGTATTATCGCAAAAGATAATATGGTCAACAAAATATAACGCTGAAAGGGTCTTTTAAAATATAGCCTACAATTTATTTGCGAGATATAGGTAAAAAGGATTTTTTTAAGTGGAAATTATTGATACAGAGTGCTACAAAAATGTTCTAGTTATATTTGGGAGACTGCTTGACCCCATAGCAATGAATAATTCTCTTCAAGGAAACAGTAGTCAATTCCTAAAAAAACTGGCCAAGTGCGAGTCGGACTCGCGCACGAAGGGTTCCGTACTACCGTCGTATGAGAGCCCCCTTAAATATTCATTTTATGTGGTTTTTAGTATTTGTTGCTATAGCGGCAACGGAAATACATAATTTGTGAAAATTTCAGCTTTCTACCTTGCCTTACCATACAAAATGATCATTAGCTAATTAAAATTAGTACGGCAGGACGATTTTTTTCAGAATAGTCTATAATATTATTACTTGAAGAAAGTTGCTTGTTTATATACTTACTAGCTGTGCCTGCGACTTCGTTCGCGTGGATGACGAAACTTATCAATGAGTTTTTAACCGCAAAATTAAGTTTGTTTTTTTTTTTTTATACTTTTCCAGGATAAAAACTACCCAGTGTGGTGCCCAGGATAATAAAGAATAATTATACCAAGTTACATCGTAATCGAACCGGTAGTTTTTGCGTGATACCTGAACAAACAGACAGACAGACAGACAAAAATTTTTTTATTCACACTTTTCGGTTCGGTGTCGGTCTAGTAACATCCCCCGAAATTTATTTTTTCGATATTTTCAATGTACAGAATTTTCACTTCTACAGATTTATTATAAGTAGTATAGATATGTATAATATAACAGGGTATTTTTGTAGCACCCTGTATAAGTAGTACTGTGGTTTGCAATTTGCTTAAGTAGTATTAATAATACAGTATGCTATGAAATCTGTGTATTTCTCGGTAATAATAGTGTATGGGATCATTTATTTGCTATCACTACGAACTTTAAGATTTCGATTTTTAAGATTAAGTCGTAAAAACCGGTCTGTAATTACATTACAAAGGTCTTTTATACAGAAGGAAGAAAAATTGTGCATCAAGCTTGCATACTGCAAGTAGCTATTCACTTATTTCTTTAGTTTATACAATTCTTGCTTCTAAAGGAATCGCTCAGTTTAAAATATAATGCTGAATTTTCGTTTAACCAACTAAAATATCCAACACAATTATATTTTCTTGATCACAAAAAAAGTCAGTTAATTCCTTCTTGCCTAGATAGTTTTTTCAGTTTATTTTTTTAAGTACTAAAATAAGGTACAGTTATAATAATATATTTAATAAACTTAACTAAATAAACATAAAAACAAAACAAAAACAAAAAAATTTACTAAATAAAACCTAAAAACTATAACAAGCCATCAAAAAATGCATCCACATCACTATCGGCTGGGAGTGTGGCACAAAGGCTGGGCCTCGATTCAGCTATTGTAAATGCATGTCAGTGGTTGGTCAGTGTACTTGTCAATGTGCTTAATTTTCGGTTTCTGATAAGCCTACAATAAAATCTTATTGAAACTCTCGAAGAGCATGATCGTAATGACCAAGTAATGATCGTAATGATAGTTAGCAGAATGCCAATTGTAGTAAAAATTACGAAATGAAGCAAGTCATTCAGTCAATTCAAGCAACTCTTAAATAGCTGAATCGAGGCCCTGGCTTCATTGCTACAACTAGGTATTTGATTTGGAACTCGCAATTCCGTAACTATGAAATCGGTCACTGAACTTAACTATATTTTTTATTATAATAATATATCCAGGCATATTAAAAAAATAGCAGTTTTTTATATCATCGGTCACCTATTTTATATTGCCACCTTAAAGTAACATAAAACATAAACACGTGCGTGCTTTTTAGAAGCACAGTGAGTCGGACATTTTGTAAGGTTCGTGTGGATTATATTGTGGTTTGTTATTTATAACTTAATATTAGGTATGTTAAAATTAGGTATGTTATAAATCTTGTTTAAAAAGGTAAATATATCTAAATAAACATCGCCGAACCTCGGTTTAAAATTATTTTTTTATTGACTTTAAATTTAAAAGGCCAGTATAAATTCGTTAGTGTATAAAATAAAATTTAAAACCTGACCTACTATAATTGAAACTTTACCTTAGTTTCTATCTAATGAAAAAAACAAGAATCAAATTAATAAAAAAAAAATGTCTACCTTAAAATGCTAACACAATAGTAGGTACTGCTACTTACCTGTTAACGCGAACAGAACTGTTTTAAAAACTTCACAGGGACAAAAAAGACGATATTAAAATACCCCGACACATGTCTAACTGTAGGTAAATGCATATTTTCAAAGAACTATAAAAACACTTACAAAACTCAAAAACACAACAATTCCGACAAAAGATTCGAGATAAATTCTAAAATAATTACGTACAATAAAAAAGGAAATTAATAATGGAGCCAAAATAACAGTAGCTAATACCTACGTCCAGTAAGAACGCTGCACGCAAAGGGCCAATCCCACTATCTCCACTCACAATCGCTTAGATTACACTTGAAGCTAACGACGAATAGCTTATACGACTAAATATGGTGCACGAATGTATTTATTTTCCTTAATAATTTATGCACACACAATAGTTTAAAAATTTGAAATAAATAATAGATATCCTGTTATCTTATCCTTCGTGCCCTTACACCTGCACGATAAACGATTTAATGCAAGCTACTGACAATGCCGTTCTTGTAGCAGGATTTTGGGCCGACACAATATAAATTGATTGTCATCGACACGATAAGAAGAAGAAGAATAGATGTACAACGATGTTGCTTATGCCTTAAGGAATCTTTTGCCAGCAGACCCGCGAAAGGAGAAGTCGTGAAGATTGGCAGGCAACCGTGTGCGACTCAATTAATAAATAATAAAACAAAAATCGGACAAGTGCAATTCTGACTCTTGCATTGTGGGTTTTGTACAAAATTTGCTGATTGGAACAGTTAAAAGCAGTACCTAATCAGAATAACGAATAAAGTTGCCTTCAAAGTGAAGAGGTTCTTAAATCGACTATGTACCTAGATGATTATGTTGTTACAGCTATTTGTGGATCGATAAGCAAACATATTTTTGTCGTCGATAAGATGGTCAGAGGCGGTCCCATATAAATGGCATTGAAGTCGGTTATTTTTACATTTATGTGTATTATGTTACTATTTATGTAAGGGGACCGACTGTGCAGAAAAGCGAGGTTGTGAGTTTGTGTCAATAGAAGTTCTGGAATCCAGCGATTTGATTAACACAAACTGACTTTTCTTCTCATTTGTTAACGATCAGAAGACGGACAAGGACAGTGTAATGTGTAGTGCCATCTAATAATTGGGGGTAGATGGAAAATCAACACAAACTCGTCTACATTACGCACGGTACGATGACACCGCCATTTCCAGTTAGCTTGCCACTACGGCCGAAGTAACCTGGTAAAAACGTCGAGCTTATAAAGGTATTTATGCATGTTCACGTTAATTTCCATTATTAATGATGAAATTCATGAAGCGCTAACCTAAGACCTACCCATTGTTTATTTATTGACTCACAGTTTTATTGTCAATACAATGTGCCTGAACATAAACAACGCCTATCATTGAGCTTTCGATTTCCATCAAATGAAAGCGCAACGCTGAATCGCATACACCTACTTCATTGTGACGTCATCAGGTCATTGTCCCACATCCAGAAGTCACGTACAACATCAATTTAAGATCACAAAATAATAAAGTATTCGTAGTTAATAAAAATAGATTCTGCGGTGATGTGTACAGTTGTCGTTTATCCACTTATGTTGCTGTTATGTAATTTTGTAACCACAAAGTCCTATTAGGGTCATTTAAAATAATATGGCGGCTGGAATTAGATGTAATTACGTGTTTATTACTCGCATACGACATTAAAACACGAAGGTTTACCAGGAGTAGGCTGAGAGACAAATTACCATTAGCGTCATTAGATCTTATCTCTGTTTCTTCATTTCATCGCATTCTTTATGGTCGCTAGTTTAGGTTTTTCCAGATCAGACACTTTTTACTGCACTATTAAATACATTTTTCATAGATCAAGACAAACCTATTTCTTCATAACCATTATAGATATACATTTGTCATATAAAATTCTAGAAGGTATGATTTTACAAATATTTTAGAGAACACTATTTTTGGAAAAGAAAAATAAAATCTTACTTAGGAACTTAACTTCATAAAAAACGAAACTGTAGCATGTTTAATGATTTTATAATTGGTAAAGTAGATAGCATTCTAACAAATAAAAATTCATCCAGATCTCTGACTAGCATAATTTTTCGTCACACAACGCTAATCTTTTCACCAAATGACTCAAAAAAATAAAAGACGCACTGTTCCAATTGGAACGGCCTATATCTAGCAGTGGAGCGCACGCACACATCCGGACAGGATACGGTTCATATAACCCAGATTGTAAATCCGAAGCTAAAAGTATTTTTATTCCACCACCTTGGGGTGAAACTAATTACGAATTTTCGTCCACTTACCGCCTACAAAAGTAACGCCATTAATCATAGCTGGCTTCGGTTATTTTTGTTATTTTAAGTCGATATCGATCGTGAATTCATGTTTTCTTAAATAGCTTCCGATTTTCTAGAACTGTGTTGTTATATTTAGTTTTGTAGGATTTTTTTTGGGGTTATTTGATTCAAAATGAAGAACTTTTTTCATTATATCATATAGGTGTTCATGGACTACACCAAAAATTTAAGAAAATCTAGTTAAAAACAAGGGCTGTGATATAATATATAATCTATAGTGAAGCTAGATATACTCATGTCGTACTGTTATCATGGAGTATTACTAAGTTTCCCATTTTCTTGATAATTAAATTGGACCTAATTTAGTATCAATAGATCAGACAAATATAAGTCTTCTTTGCATGTTGATGTATACCTGAAAAAACCTAACCCATACTACTACCAAAGTTTGTCGTGAAATCTAACATGTTAAAGAAAAAAGTTTATCCTTAATATTCAAAGCAGCTCCTACTAAAATATGTGACAAAAACAGGAGCACTCGTTCCAGAATTTAACATTCATTCTACATTCTTGACAGGTTGGCAAGAAATAAAAGATCTGGAAAAGGGCGTACAACAAAGGACGAGTTACGTAGCTTTTGATAGCGCAAGTTATAGGAGAACGTATCAACATGAGCTTTATGACTTATACAGAAGATTGTACCCTTAGAGTATAGATAAGAAACTAAAGAGTGAGCCTATCAGTGTATGAATCGTGAGCACTAGTATGAACTAGTTTTATCGTAAATTTGGTATCAAGACGGAGCGCGCCGTTTTAATAAAACTATCTAAAACACTAATATTATCCTAACAATGTCGAAACCATCGATATTTTCGCATATAAGTCTGTCGTTGCGCGAAAAATAACTTTAAATCAGTAAACGAATGTACTAGATACAGACAAAAAGTGCTCTCGCTTGGCACGAAGGAAAACTAGCAATACTATCGGTCTATAGTTATCTATAGTCTAAGATTGTGCCTAAATCGATTTGTAGTAAGGTTGACGTGTCATGTCCTCTAGCCAAGTGACATTTCTATAAGCGTCAACGCTGATCAAATCGCTTAAATGTATGGAAGTGACAAGTCAAATTCGCGTGAATTGAAATGAAATTTCCGTACTTTTGATGTTATTTAAGCGAGAGCTATCATTATTTACGCTTGTTGAAATGTTTATTACTACGGGTACCTATGTCAAACTAGAAGTCTCATCAAAAATGCAGTCTGATTATGGAAAGGGATCGCTTTAAAAAGGATTCATAACGCTGTTACTCAATATGACAGACAGACAGACAGAGAAATTGATCCTAAAAGGCTTCCTCTTAAACCTTCGATATATACATAATTATTATACTCTTTTTGCATCTAGACCAGTCATATCCCGCTGCATTCTCCACTTTGTACTACACTAGTGCGTGACCACGGCGTCACGCGCCGCTTCGCCCGGAAGTCACTGGGAGGGGTGTAGGGGCAGGTAGAAGGAGGGGGGCGGGTGTATATACCGAATTATGGAAATTTTGTAACATTACTGCCCTGGCCGGCTTATACTAGCCGTAGTGGCCATAGCTAATGATTTACGTTAGTCGTTAAGTTTACATTTCTTTTTAATACACCGCACGTGTAAAAAATATATGTAGTAAATTACCATTTTAAGGAGTTTTTATGGGGTCTACAATATTTCGTTCTATTTGCTCCTAATAAAACTCCCTATTTTTTTAGTACCTACAAATAATAATAATAATAATAATAATCACATCTTATCTACATGGATGACATTAAATTGTATTCAAAATCCGAACCTGACATGAAAAAATTATTAGACACCACCACATTATTCAGTAATGATATTAACATGCAGTTTGGATTAGATAAGTGCAAAACATTACATATAGTGAGAGGCAAGATCAAACCCGGTGACTATCCAGTTAACAGTATCGAGTGTATTACCGCTATGGAACCTACAGATTTATATAAATATTTAGGGTATAAACAACTAAAAGGTCTAGATCACACATCTATTAAAAGTACATTAGACACTGAGTACAAAAGGAGGGTGAATACATTATGCAAAAGTCATCTAGCAGGAAAACACCTAATTAAGGCCATAAACACGTATGCAATACCAATTTTAACATACTCATTTGGAGTAATTAAATGGACTAAAACAGATATAGAGCAAATAGAAAGAACTACTCGTACCACACTTACTAAGCATAACAATTTACATCCAAAATCTGCCATAGAAAGACTAACCATCAAGAGACAGGATGGAGGAAGAGGCCTAATTGACATCCATCACCTATGGCAGAAGCAAATTAGTAGATTAAAATCATTTTTCCTAACAAAATCTAACACTAGTGATATTCATAAAGCAATAGCCCAAAATGATGACAATTACACTCCTTTAAACCTAAACGATCAGACCGAAACCCTAAATATAAGTAGCTCTGACCCACAAAAACAAAAAATGGAAACCTGGAAGAAGAAGGTATTACATGGCAGGCACCCACATGATCTAGAACAACCTCATGTGGATAAAATAGCGTCTAATAAGTGGTTAAAAGTAGGTAATCTATTCCCAGAAACTGAAGGATTTATCTTAGCGATTCAAGACCAGATCATAAATACCAAGAACTATAGAAAATATATCATTAAAGATCCTACAGTAACAAATGATAAATGCCGTAAATGCCACACTCAACCAGAGACCATTCAGCACATAACGGGTGCATGCACATCTCTCACCCAGACAGACTACACCCACCGACATAACCAAGTAGTCAATATAATACACCGACAACTTGCACTTAAATATAAGCTAATAGAAAATAACAAAACTCCTTACTACAAGTACACTCCCCAAACTGTTCTGGAAAATGGCACGCATAAGCTCTACTATGATAGAGCAATACTCACCGATAAGACCATCCATTACAACAGACCGGATATAACTCTACAGGATAAAGAAAATAAAACTACCTACCTTATAGATATAGCCGTCCCCAATACTCACAACCTGCAGAAGACCATGGCTGAAAAAATTAGTAAATACGCAGAGCTTAAAGAAGAGGTTGCCCGAATATGGAGACAAGATAAGGTATTGGTCGTTCCCATAGTTCTTTCCAGCACTGGTGTCATTCCCAATAATCTCCACAATAGCCTAAAAGTTATAGAACTAAACAAATCCACCTACATAACTTTACAGAAAGCTGCCATTTTAAATACGTGCCGAATTGTGAGAAAGTTCTTGTCGCTAGAAGATAATAATTAAGTCCCATCTTTTCTACACTACACGCTGCATTTACTTGGTCTTGACCCGTAAATGTGGTTTAAACCAGCCTAAGCGCTGAGAAAAGAAAAGTCTTTCCGAAAATAATAATAATAATAATTTATTTGTGAAAACATGTGTAGTTAACAAGGTGTAATTATACAATATTTCGTATCAACAAACATACAAATACAAAACAAAATACAAACCATAGCAAAGACATGGTGATCATAAATCTAAGTAAATGGTGAAATGTTGTACCTACTTTTCATTGTCATATCTACACAGTAACATCGAAAAGTAAATGACATGCTTAAAACCTTCGTTGTCATGCAAAAATATCAACTAAAAGTCGATGCGGTCTTTAGTCGAGTTCTAAACTACTGTCTAATAACCTCTTATAGCAGTAAGGTATATGAGTCACCTAAGAAATTGAAGAGATTCTTACTAACATATCCAAACATCAATCCTAAAAGCATAAAGAGTAATTCCACAAATCGTACTGCAAAAAGTTCATTGACTCCTGATTTAGCAAACATAATAAATAAGTCCGACTCAGTTTCAAGAAGCACTTAAGTAATCTTGATAATACCTTTAACCACGTACTGCGAACAATCAATAGTTTCTAACGAAAATGAATAAATAACGCTTCCACTGAGCGTTTACCAGCTTTTCAAAGCAGGGCCATTGGTAATGTGGAAGCGAGATAGCGCTCTACATTGTGTATATCGCTGTCTCGCTCCCACAACGGCAGCTTAAAGTAAAGGCGTCTGAATACCTGTCGGCCCCAGTGTGGGCGCCATTAACGTAATGTATCGACCGAACTATGTGGATTTTTTGAATACAGGTGGATATTAATATTGGAACGTGTGACCTATATTTAGATTATGTTATGTTGTATTTTTGGAGTAATTACAGGGGTAGGAGGTAAATTATTACGGAGCTGCCTTGAATGGAACAGAAAAGTTTT
The DNA here is from genome assembly GCA_905475315.1 of Autographa pulchrina. Classification (NCBI taxonomy): domain Eukaryota; kingdom Metazoa; phylum Arthropoda; class Insecta; order Lepidoptera; family Noctuidae; genus Autographa; species Autographa pulchrina. The sequence continues at coordinate 8,726,027 of FR997775.1, forward strand.
TACATCTAGGAACTCTTTTTTTTTTTACTTTAAGCAGGAGAATAATAGCAAAAATATTACTCCTTTGAGACAAAACATGCTGTTTTGTAGTAATTTACAGAAGTGAGTGAAGTGAAAGGCTTTCAATAAGTACCAGCCCAAAACTATGTTTTTTTACCTACAATTATAAAATGATTCTTTTATGTGCAATTTTGTAGTGATTGCTCATATGTCAAAAAATATTTTTTGTCTTTTGTCAGGCCTTAATTATTTTACTATAATTTTTCATCTAACACAAAATATTTTGTAACATCATTATTTAGTAATTATCCCTTTCCCTTTTACAAGTACCTATAGTACCTATAGGAACTAGTAACGGTGTTAGCATGTAACAATGGGTTAGCCACACAATAGGCTTGACAGGCCTCGTGTGGAATGACAATGTCGATGGCGCGGATCGCCGGCGCCTGAGCTACGGTCACACTGATAGCGGGTAGAGAAAACTATAGCAAGTAGATATGTTATCCAATTTCCAATTATTATAATTCGGTATATACATAGAAGCCGGCTTAGTAAGCTGAAGTGGCAGTGGGCTGGCCATATCAGTCGCAGAACCGACAACCGTTGGGGTAAACGAGTTCTGGAGTGGAGACCGCGTACGGGGAAACGTAGTGTAGGACGCCCTCAGGCAAGGTGGAGTGACGATTTGCGCAAGACGGCTGGCAGGAGCTGGATGCGAGAAGCCGAGGATAGAACTAAGTGGCGTGCAATCGGAGGGGCCTATGTCCAGCAATGGACTGCTATAGGGATGGTGATGATATACATAGATTGTCTATGATACTCATGAAATATTTTTCAGAGTTTAAAAGCTTTAGGGCTTGAAGCAAGCGATGTGAACAAATGCAGTGTGTGCCCTTACTAGGTACATTTGTTCGCCTCGTAGGGCACAGTTTTAATCTAACCCTATTTTCTTTACACTGACATATAAAACAGATAGACCTACTATACCGGGTTTATTTTAGGTGTTTGTTAACTCTGTTGACTTATAAAACCTATACGACTTGCGATATGAGATGGATGACAACAAGTTTTGAATTAATTTTGACTCACTTATTTGTAGCAGTAAACAATTTCGAAGACCTCTCTGTCTTGTACCATAACGAAACGACAAAAGAAAGAAAGGTCCTTTGCCCAACTGTGCGACAGCTATACTGCCTAATATTTTTATATTAAATTGTTTCAGCCTACACTGGCACCACACCCATTAATACAAGCGTGTAGGAAATCTCACGCAAATCTCATTTTCATTCGCGCCACCGTCTGCCAGCGGCTGTTATCAATAACACCCGCCATTGTATGTTTATTGGGCATTACGTATAATGGCAAATTAGTTGGAAGTCGAATTAAAAGAACAACCTTTGTTCTATACTTCATGGTTCCGATATAAGCAAAACAAAAAAAAAATGACGCAACTTATAGGTGATGATGGAAAAATTTAAAGCGCTGACTAAATGTGCTTAAAATATAAGCATATACTGCATATGTACTATGTAGGGATATGAATATTGTTTTTAAGACAATCTATACTTATAATAAATCTGTAGAGAGGTCAATTCTGTACATTAAATATATTTTCAAAATAACTATCAGGGGGTGATTAGTGATCGATACTGATGCCAAAAATGCAATCAGTAAATTTTTTGTCTGTCTGTCTGTCTGTATGTTCCTTATAGAAACAAAAACTACACGACGGATTTTAACTAAAATTATTACAATTATTCTTCATACTCCTGGGCAGGTTATAGTATACTTTTCATCACGCTACAATCAATAGTAATAAGTTCGTCATTCATTGATAAGTTTCGTCATCCACGCGAACGAAGTCGCTGGCACAGCTAGTTAGATAATAAAAAAACTATTTGCATCCTTATGTTAATTGTGGCAACTAAAACAAGGGGGATTTAAAAAAATCTGCATAGAATTCGGAGCATCGTCTAAGCTATATTATCTTCTGGTGGTTAACAAATAATAACATTCGGATCATTTTGTCTAATAAATTTAGTCGCATCCACACGAGTACATACAAATATACACGGCTCGATTTATTAAAATTCAAACATTAATACGCTGCGCAAGCATTTTAAGTGTTCGCTATAATATTTGATTCGAATGTCATGTCATACATTCATTCATTCTCTCATACATTTATATTGAAACCGTTGTTGAATACAAATGAGTGAATGCACAGTAACCTACTCGTATAATAAAGCGATACTTTGTTTTAAAACAATAGTTGAGGTTTATAATAAAATAAATCTCGATTGAAGTGTGTTTTATTGGTAATTGTTTATCACAAACAAACTACAAACTTTTGTTTATCACGGTCTGTCTAGAATACATATTACATATACAAAAATTGTCTTTGTCTTTTCTCTAAGGCATGGTCAAAAAAACAACTCAAAATCTCTTTAATTCGTATCGATGACTTATTGTTTCTTAAGGTTTAAAAATATCAGTTTTGAAAAAGATTCTCTTACTATCTTATTTTAAATCTTCTATGCTCTTGTTCATAGTATTCATGTTTAGCTTAAATAGTAATTATTTAATTTTATATTAATAAACACAAGATTTATTATTCTTAAAATGCTCAAAGTACTCAAACCAATATCTACATATTGGTTATCGCAAAAAGTACCTTCAGCTTCTCTGAATTTAATCTAACTCCATGTCAAACTTAATTAACATTGCTTTTTGGTTCTAATGAAAGCATAGAAAACGAACAGACAAATCTAGTTACTTTCCTATTTATATATTACTTAGTATAATGGCTACTTGTACCTAGTTGAGGTTTCGTGTCTTCAGCTGACCTATTGTTCCGACCCTGTCCATTAGTTTCTCCAACATTTATGCATCTTTAAACACGTTCCCTTCAGAAATCGTTCGTAACCTTTCGATGGACATCTATAAGGGCAGACTGACCTTCAAACTGTAAATGAGCTCACAAATCTAATGAAACTTTGTAGATAAGTATTATACGTAGACGAAAAGGACAAATGGAGGACATTGTGTTGATAACCGTTCTAATGGGTTGTCGTAAATAAAAATCCGCCAGGATCGCCAGTGTCGCATTAGGTGTATCTGTCAATCTCCGCCAATGAAAGAGAAGGTACTGGCCTGTGATTGGTGGAAATTGACAGATAGACCTGATGCGAGACTAGCGATTATTTTTACGCTAGCCCCTATTACTTACTCTCATGTAAAGCTAACTTAGCCGTAAATAAAATGTAAATAACGGAAGTAACGAAAACTTATATGAACGAAATTGATCCACAATTGCACAAATGCAAAGGAGATATTATTATAGATTGCAGCATACAAAAATATATAAAAAAGATTTAATCTTCTGAAGTATGTTAATAGGTTTAAGATTATACCAGAACTTGCTTTTTTTAAATTAATAGTCTTCCAAAATTCCGTTTATAAAATAAATAATCTACCCTATTAAACTGTACTCGTTATGGTACATTTTACTTACTGATGCCTCTTTCATAGTTTTTGCTAGTATCTAACCGTTTTTCTGATATACCAATCAACTTGCATTATTTTGATCTAGAGTAACTAACTCGGTCAGTACGTCTGTCCGTGATAGAATTACAAAGAAAATGAAATCTTTGTACTGTTATAACTTACTGAAACGTTTTTGTATTATATTTTGTTGTAATAATTACTTGTGGATCAATTGTTTCGTTTTTCTCAGCCTAGGTGTGGGCCATTTCTTTTGAAACACGTTTTATAGAAGAAAATATAGCAATAAATTACTTGTTTTTTCAGTCGTAATTTTTTATTTCCTTTTTCTTGATAAATGTATGTCTCATGATGTGTTTAGTTAAATGACTTAGATATAAATATTTTGCTGTGCCTTGAGTTGAGGAGGGGCTCGTGGCTAAGTGTAAGCCGTACGGTTTGACCGATAATACAGGTTAAGCCGGGGTCGCCGCGGTTGGTCCGTGGATGGGTGACCATTTCCGAACATATCGAGACCCCTCCGTGCCTCGGATAGCACGTTAAGCCGTAGGTCCCTACTGTCATACTATGATCTTTGGCAGTCGTTCAGTCAATTCTGACAACCAGTCTTACCATGGGATACTGTGTTAATACCCAGTAAAAATGGGTTGTGGAGGTCAGAAAGGCAGTCGCTCCATGTAAAATACGGTATTCAGCTGAATCCAGTAAGACTGGAAGCCGACCCCAACATAGTTGGGAAAAGGCTCGGGAGATGATTTTGCTGTGCCATAACCGGGTCCATAATGTACTATGTCCAACCCTAAATTTAAGAGCTTTTTGTAAAAAACATTGTGGAAATGCAATAAAGAATATGAATATGATTTTTGTATTTATTCAATAGACGTTTTTAAATGAGTGAGTGGTGTGTTAGAAAAAAAAAGAATTGTGATATTATAGTCACATAATTTCGATTCAAGATTATGTATATAAATCCAGTTTAATATGCCAAAAAACAATAGAGGTTTTTTTGCAAGTATTATCAGTTTTTATTGACATATAAATAATAAGATTTGAATGTATCTGTCGTAGATACATTCAAATCTTATTATCATTAATTTATTAGATAAGTAGCATTGTTTCATTACAATGATCGAGTCGAGTGATCGATAATAATTATAATGTGTTTTCTAGGTGTGAAATAAATTGATTTATTAGGCAAATTCTATAATATAGAGGTATATTTAACTTAAGTTAAAGGTTATTGTGGCTGTTAAAAATATTATCTTATAACTGTTTTTCTTCTAATTTTGGAAGTTACGAAATTTTCAATTTTTTTTCCAATCTTTGTCTCGAAAAGTCGTCTAAACACCTCTTCTTTTTAAGTCGGTTAAGTACAATCCAGTTTTCTACCATAATTACATGTGGCATCGTTTCGTATTCACAGAAATGAACACATGACTCCTATTTTAGTACTAAAACATAACAAAAGCTGCTTTTCCGGTTTCCCATAGACTTACAACTCGACAACTAATAAACGATTTTTTTTTCAAGACACCATTTTAGGAGACAATATTCTGTGTGACATCTTAATATGTAGGTACTAACGTTATTTATACAAGAGTAGGTACACTGATATATTTATTTTATAAGTTATTGTTAATCATGCTAAGTGTGTAATTGTTGGTTTTCCCTAATAAATAAAATAAGAGTAGAAAAAATATGATTTTAATTTTAAGCCAAATTACTTATTATCTATATCTATGTTTATTTACTACACTGTAATATGTTATAACGTAGATTTATTTTTATGTATTATTAAATGTTACATTTTATGGTGTACAGTCACGAGCAAAAATATGTATACCTACAGCTACACATAGCGAAATTTAAACATAAAATTAGCGAGATTTTTGTGTTGAAACTCAGAAAGCAAAATATGTACATGATTAAGGGACTGTTTTCAGTAATTTCTTCATAGCACGTTTTACAATACCAATCTAGATTTGAAGAGAAAATCAATGAAAAATTGGAGAGTGTATACATATTTTTGCTCGTGACTGTACAATAAGCAGTATCGAAATAATAATATTTTGGGGTTTATAAATTAAACTATAAATTCCTATTACGACAAACCTACAAAAAGCGCTTAAGAATCAAAGTAACCCAATTTAATCCTACAAACCTAAACATCAGTGAAATACACAACAAAATTAGGTCAATTTAGTCAGTACTTTATTATTAAACATATTGAAATGAAAACACAATACAAAACGAACTCATTTGATATTCTCGCCTACGCATAGATAGAGTTAAATTAAGGTACCAGTTGCCTCCATAGAACGCCTAAACAATAGCTTGTGTTAGTACCTAAGGCACCTGTCCCATTGCAAGCGAGAAAACGAGTAACTACCGACTATTTTCTCGCTCAAGATAAATAAATAAATAAATAATAATAAATAAATGTGGACAACATCACATACATTGCTCTGAACCCAAAGTAAGTAGCTGTAAAGCACTTGTGTTATGGAATTCAGAAACAACGAAGGTACCACAAACACCCAGACCCGAGGCAATGTAGAAAAGTGAGTTTCTACATTGACCCGTCCGGGGATCGAACCCGGGACCTCAGAGCTAGCGACACCTTGAAAACCGGTGCGTACGCCACTCGACCACGGAGGTCGTCAGATACGTACAACAAGATGTAGATCCTGTGTAAATGAGAGATATGCATAAATGTATAGTTTCTCGCTAACTGTTTACACTGCCAGAAATCTTTTTGCATTTGTTTTTCGCGGTGACAAGAGCTATCAAAGATATACTCGCCGAGCGATACTTGCATCAAAACACTCGCCGAGAGACCAACCGCGTCAATCTGCACGCAAGTGCGGATGTACGTTCGAATTTAGAAAAAATCAATTGTCAAGTATAGTAGAATAGAATGACCCCGAGCGAGTGGTACGAGTATCGCCGGTCGCACTCCCTTACTCGCTTGTAGCCCAGCGACAAAACTATCAGCACTAGGCACTCGCTTCCCGCTGCTCGCCAACTCGTTTCTAGTTCATCGCTCTACTCGTTACTCGCTCATCGTTTACAATCGGACAGCTTCCTAAAAGTACAATAAACCACACACCTTTAGAAACTAGCTTCTACTAAACTGAACCTTATTCCTTTGTCTAAAGAGCGATGTTAATGTCTAAGGGTGATATTAATGTGTTCTTGACTGTACAAGTCAGAGGTGTTATTAATCAAAGTCAGACAATTATAGACAATAGTCCTTGGTACGTAGAAGGGAAGCTATCCTTTTAATATTTTATACTAAAAGGTGTATTTTTAAGTGTTTTGTTTGACGTGAAACACATTTGATTAGTATTGATTGCTATTTTTCTATTTTACATGTGTTTTTGTTACCATGTTGTACATCCATTTCTATAATGAGGGTTGTACTTTATCATTATTACAAAAAACACTGTCAACAAATGCTATGTATTTACCTGTATACCTAAGTAATAATAAGAACAAGGATTTAAGAAAATGTATCTCAGTCTTTTTTTACTTTTTGTCAAATTATAGTGGCGTGATTTGGAAGAGGCGTATGTCTAGTAGTGGACTATAAAATATTGGGAGGCTGGCTTCTACCTAGGTCAGCGAATAAGCATTGGCATACAACGTGGCAATGCTGCACAGCCTATTGGGCACACTCCCAGTCGACAGCGATGTGGATAAATTTTTTGATGCCTTGTTTTAGTTCTTAGTTTTATTTAGTTTATAATTTTTCTTATTTATTGTGTAGGCTTAGTTTTTATATTATTGTAAATATTTTAAGTTTAATAATTATAATTTCATAAATGAATTATCTTGGGTAGATTAATTTGGTACTTACAATACCAAATAATACAAATTCAAATATACTTAGAGCAAAAACCAACCGACATCTAAACAATTCTAAAACACAATATAATGTTATCAATCAAACGGGTAACGCACCGTATCCGTACGTCACGGTCCGGCTCGGACGCGGACCGGACGACCGGACCGTGTAACGATGAGGTGATTATCGCGTCAGGCAACACTGCCTGTGGTACAATGGTGTTGGTTTTATTATACAAGTGTGCCTCATATTTAAATGTACCTAGATTTCCTCTCTAATAGAATGAAATAGCGATCCCTAACTACAATACATTTTTGAAATGGTTTACAATGGTAAAAAACTGTGCTAATGAAAATATATAATTATGTACCACAGGATGGCCCTACCTTTTTAGAGAAAATGGCTCTAATTTTAATGCAAAAATGTTTAAGGAACACCAAATTGTACAGAAATGTAAAGATCTCAAAATTTTAAATCAAACTTTTTCAATTAATACAAAGATTAAAAAGTTTTTCATCTAATCTCTATTTCCTTTATTTCTCCTCCTCCTACTTAAATAATGACTTAAAAAGTCTCTTCAATAAGCATCAATACTTCAATCACACAGGGCCTAAATTCAGCTATTTAAGAGTTGCTTGAATAGACCGAATGACCTGCTTCATTTGGTCATTTTTACGATAATTGGCACTCTGCTAACTGTCATTACGATCATTCTCTTCGAGAGTTTCAATGAAATTTTATTGTAGGCTTATCTGAATACGAAAATTAGGCACAATTACAAGTACACTGAGCGACCACTGACATGCTAGTAAAATAGCTGAATCGGGGCCCAGAACAAAATAACCGAACAACATTAATTAGGTACATGATTCGCACGTTGAAACTACATTTAATATAAGCAAACAAGATAATAAGAATGCGACAATTTCGTTTTATTAGCACCAGTATTTCCTATTTAACTATGGGAACAAACTACAAATGACTATATAGGATACATAATTATTACTTAATTTACTTAAAAAGCAGTAAAAATCTTAGAAAATATTTATCTTTGAAGTATGTAAAGTGGGCTGTATAAAAGTTTTATTTGTGTCCTTTACGTCTAAGTTAAAATTTTTATATAAATTGGTTTAGCTATGGAGCGCAGCATTCTAGGTATTCGGTTATCTGACCGAATCAGGAATACAGAGCTGCGCTCCAAAACACAAATCACGGATGCCGGATTTAAAGCCGCTTCCTTAACATGGAACTGGGCCGGACACATCTGCCGTATGTCCGACAACTGTTGGGCCAAAGTGACTACTATGTGGCCTCCACAAAACATCAAAAGAACTCGTGGCCGGCCTAGAAGGAGATGGCCGGACGTACTTGACTCCTTTTCAGCATTTTGGACAACATTAGCTCAACACCGGGAGAATTGGAAGCAAGGAAGGGAGGCCGGTGCCCTGCAGTGCTACGATAATGGCTGAAAATAAAATCGGTTCAGCCAAACGCGGGATAATCGCGGACAAACATACATACATACAGGTCAAACTGAGAACCTCCTTTTTTTTTGAAGTCGGTTAAAAATAAACAATAATGATTAGCTATGTAATATAAAAAGTATTTTGATATATTCTTAATTACTTACTACAAGAAAAAATCTACAGAATTTACTATATCATTCCTCTTTAAAAAATGGCATTATGGTACGCCTTTTTAACCAGAGGCAAGTTCAAACTAACTGAACAAATATTACAAACCAGAGCTACTAAGATTTTTGTAACCGATAACAATAATAATAGTTTCTAAACCTGCCCCGGAATCAAACCTACGATCTCAACTGACAGCCGCACTTACACCTGACTAATGACAATGCTATTGTGTAGTTTATGTAACCTTACTACCTACCTCGTTGTTAACTAACGTATTAAGAAGTAGGTAATTATTTTAAAATAATTATCAAAAAGTATATTAAGGGCCGTTTTTTCCAGATTATTTTATCCAATATATTTTTTTTACAGTTCTTCAATACACAATACTTCAGACGTGAATTTAATCTCTCGAATAAAAATTATCTGGTGTAGGAAACACCGTCCCTAAGCGTTCATACGCACTATGCGGTTACCCGCAGCGGCTAGTCGCATCGCAGTGCGCATAGAAATGAATATTACGTACATAAATTGTGCTTGCGGTCCGCCGGACGGCTAGCCGCATTGCGGGTAACCGCATAGTGCGTATGAACCCTAAAACAGGTTTAGTTTCAAATGGGCATCAGAAAGTTATGGTCAGAATATAAGGGTTTTCTATCTGCAGGAATTTACTACCTTATTGTATCTTATTGGTGATCAAATAATTATTTAATTATTAAATATTAAAATAGTATTTATGAGGTTTCACCAAGACAAAGAGTATTTAAGTCGTCGAGAACGAGAAAAGGCTCTAATTATTTAGGAGGACAGATGTCCAGTATTTAGTAATATTATTCTGGCTACTCAATCTAACTCCGTATATATTTTAATCCGTTCTCCGTATATAAATTTCGCATAAAAAAACAGACGTATAGTAACTATCTTGTTAAGGTGTTACCCAATTAACATTAACGCTTTGATCATAAACTTAATAAAAGCAAACTCGTTTGTTTCCGCTAATAAGTCGAGAGAACGGAAGCGAATAAATTGGTTTATTATATTTTAATATAAAACGTTATGTGTAACTATGAATCATTTCCTAAACATAGTTGTTCACACCAAACCCACAATTAGATGTATAATGATGATAAGTTAAACTGGTTGGTTGCTAATCATTTAGATTTTAGTACAGGTAGTCTACAAATATCGATTATTCTTTTCGGAGTTTTAAAAGTCTGTATGTTAGCGTGTCTGTTAGAACCGTTATATATGTTTTATTTATTTATAGTGGTGCTAGAACAATATAAAATAAGAACAAACCTACGTACGTGTACGCAGCTTCATCTAAAAATAAAAAGTTTTTGTGTATTAGGTCCAGGTGATAAAGAGCTTATAAATAACACAATTGGTTTAGGAACTGAACTTTTGACCGCGTCCAAACAAGGCAGATGATTTGCGATTGCGCTATACATAATTATAATTACTATGAATTTATTTTTTTTACATATTATTCTTAACTATATTAATGTCCACATCCATAAATTTTCAACACTAATATAGCATAAATTTTAGTCAAAATGACGCTTCACCAATAATTCAAATAAAATGTCCAATGTCTACCTTCGTAAGCAGCATGACATTTTAAGTTGTCCCGAACTGTTCTTTATACTCTTAATTAAACTCATATCCATGTGAATAATAATAAAATACATTATTTAACAGATAATATATTGATAGTAACTAGTTTGTAATAATACTTCCCGTTGTAACCTTTCGTAAAAGAATGCTGGAACATTGAGATAAGCTGGAGCCTGTAGTGTAAGGTCCAAGTGACAGTATTAAGACTTGTGAAACTACATATTTCTTAAATAAATTATACTTCGAATGTAACTTATTGACGGGCCTGTTGGTCTAGTGGTTAGTGACCCTGACTGCTACACCGGAGGTCGTGGGTTCGATTCCCACCCAGCACAAATCTTTGTGTGATGAGCACGACCATTTGTTCTGTGTCTGGGTGTAGTTTATCTATAATATGTATGTATTTTGAAATATATAAGTATGTTTATCAGTTGTCTGGTTGCCATAACACAAGCTCTGCTTAGCTTGGGATCAGATAACCGTGTGTGAGTTGTCCCGGAATATTATTATATTATTATTATTAATTCTTTATTCATTACATACTGACTCGTGAGTCTTTTAATTCTGTTATACTATTTGAGACCTAATTACAAAATTAATTTGGTTCAAATATCTACCATTTTTATTTTACACATTATCTTTTTCCGAATTCTATTAAATTCGGTTTTTACCGTTTCGGAGTAATTATATTAGGTACTATATTCTTGGAGGTACCTACAAGTCGTACTTAAAAATAATACTACACTATGAATACTCTGCTAGATTCAATATATTATTGAAAATATCATATCTTTCGAATCAACACACATGTGCCTTTATTTTATTACTTCTTACCTATTGACAGCTCTAATTCACTCGAGTATTTGAACAATATAACTCCTTAATTTAAATTCAAACCTGACCTTATCCAATATACAAAAAAAAACTAACATCACTATAGTCCCCTAACCCTCCATTTTTTATATTAATTTTAAAATAATAATATTCGTAATTAGTTTCCGCTACATCCCCTGTTTGTGGCCCACTCAGGATCTACGCTCTAGCACGCGCCGCGACAGATGCGCCTGCGCACCTGTTGCCACTATCGATACTGCGCTGTCACGTAGTTAAGGATACTTTTTGGATAGGTTTGTTTGTTGTCATTAGTGTATATCAATATCATGTTATTTAGATATAGGCAACTGATGATCAATGAGAGTCTTACCAGCTATAAAATGTATACACTTTTGCAAAACGCCTTACAATTTAAAAAGATGGTTTACTAGTTTATTTATAGCTGTGAGGTGTGCGAGTTGAACAAGCGTATCAGTTAAGTTAGCTTTGGATACAATAAAATTAAATAAAAAATAAAGAAACCCCGACTTTTTTCTACAAAATAGCTGTTAACCAAGGCTTGGAACCGGTTTGAAAAATACCGGTTACTAACCGGTATATATCGGTTTTTTCGTTTTTTCGTTCGGAGTCAAACCGTTAAAAGAGCGTTATTGAAAACCCTTATTAACCGGTATATTCCGCGACCGCCGAGCATGGCCGAGCGGACTGGAAATATTGGTGTAGATTTGTACGATCCACATTACGTCCGTTTCACATGTGTGTTTGTTCACGACGTCAGGGAAACAAGGTGGACGATGTCGATATCGATATATTTAGTAATGCGCTATTAAGTTATTATTTTTTAATAAATTTAGGTTAACCAACATTTTTACACATACTTAACGTATAGACAAAGATTTAATTTAAGTAATGTTATGTTGTATTCGCATTATGAAAAATATAAGTATTTGTTTTATAAACATATATAAAATTAAGTACAGAAAATACAATCAAATAAAAGGTACACGAATAATAGATGTCTAGTCTAAAATCTACTGAATAGTTACAATGTTTTTCAATAGTGGAGATGAATTGACAAGTTAAAAAAAATAACCATTAGAATAATTATAAAAATAATGAGTTTCGATGGTGCAATCAACGCAAAATCCTAAATAGTGGTTATTATATTTCATTCTATTTTTCCATGTGAATTATTTTAGCGGTTTTGAAACTGCACATGTCTTACGTAAAGATTGCAACCGTCGGGTGGTTAGTAGAGTTCAAATCGCATGATTACAAAATCAAAAAGTGCGGCAGCGTGCTTGCTCGTCGCGAGAAAGTCTAGTCGAGACTTTCTGCGTGCTAGCTGCGTGGCGTAGGGTTGCCACCTGCAATTTATTATATAACATCGTACTACGTTCATCATAATACAGTAAATTGTAATAGTAATAGGAAAATTATATGGTACGAAAAATTGGTACTACATTTTCAACGGTAAATCAACTGTAGCACTTTTTATTTTCAAATATTAAAAAATATACTAGAATCTTTGCACTAAGGTAATATATAACACATTCATGGCAATATTTAGTTTCAATAAATTTCATTAATTACTTTTAGTTAACAGAATCATATGAAAGGTAAGCAAATAATAGGTATTTTAGTCTCAAATAATAGAACAACTGAGTAGTGCTAAATGCTTTTCAATAGTAGAGATCAATCGAAAATTTAAAACGAATAACTATTAGTACTATAAAAATAATAAGTTTCAAAAGTCTCATCGAAAATCCAAAATATGAAATAGAAAAGTAATAAAGATGTCATAATCATCATCATCATCATCAGCCGGAAGACGTCCACTGCTGAACAAAGGCCTCCCCCCTAGAACGCCAATATGAACGACAACTCGCCAATTGCATCCACCAGCAACTTTGACGATATCGTCGGTCCACCTGGTGGGAGGCCTGCCAACGCTGCGTCTTCCGGTTCGTGGTCGCCACTCGAGAATCTTTCTTCCCCAGCGGTTATCGGTTCTTCGAGCGATATGGCCTGCCCATTGCCACTTCAACTTGCATATTCTTCGAGCTATGTCGGTAACTCTAGTTCTTTGGCGAATTTCCGTATTCCGGATCCTGAAAAATCCCGCAAAGAAACCCCGAGCATAGCTCTCTCCATAGCTCGTTGAGTGACTCTGAGCCTCTCCAAAAGGCCAACCGTTAGCGACCACGTCTCAGAGCCATATGTCATCACTGGCAACACACACTAGTCAAAGACCTGCGTCTTCAGACACTGCGGAATTTTGGACGAAAAGATGTCGCGTAGTTTCCCGAACGCTGCCCATCCGAGTTGGATTCTTCGGGCGACCTCTTTGTTGAAGTTGGACCGGCCTAATTGAACTATTTGTCCAAGATAGACGTAGTGGTCGACAACTTCGAGAGTATCATTCCCAACAACAACCGGTACAGGTGCGACATGGATATTGGACATGATCTTCGTCTTGTCCATGTTCATTTTGAGACCCACCTGTTGGGAAACGATACTGAGGTCGCTGAGCATAGTATTGAGCCCCTCCAGCGACTCCGCCATGATCACTATATCATCGGCAAAACGAAGGTGAGTGAACCATATGTATTCGCCATTGACATTGATGCCGAACCCGTTCCAGTCCAAGAGCTCGAAGACGTCCTCCAACGCATTTGTGAACAGTTTCGGAGAAATAACGTCTCCCTGTCTCGCTGCAGTTGGATTGGTTTCGTGCTCTCGTCCCGTAACCGGATCGACATGGTGGCGTTACTATACAAACACTTCAACACCTCGATATACCTATAGTCGATATGACATCGCTGTAGGGACTGCAATACAGCCCAGGTTTCGATTGAATCGAAGGCTTTTTCATAGTCCGATTATACTCCTCGGTCTTCTGTATAATCTGGCGGAGCGTGTGAATGTGGTCTATGGTGCTAAAGCCTTTTCGGAAGCCAGCTTGTTCGGGAGGCTGGAAGTCATCAAGCCTGCGTTCGAGACGGTTCGTAATGACCCTCGAAAACAACTTATACACATGGCTCAGGAGCGAGATGGGTCTATAATTCTTCAACAAGGTATTGTCGCCTTTTTTGAAGAAGAGCACCACCACACTCCTCATCACCCGGCGCCTTGTTGTTTTTAAGCTGTTTCAGAGCCACTCTAATCTCGTACAGGCTGATGTCTGGGATGTCCTCAAACGAATCTGAGAAACATCTCGTCCGCGACCGAAACCGACAGATCGCAACTCCGTCCGTGTCAGTCCGCGCTTCGAATAAGACGTTTTTGTGCTCGAGTGCAATCTCATTAAACAAGCGAGATCTCGCCTTTATTTCGTCCGAGATCAATCTCGCTAAAAAAGGCCGAGATCTCGCGAGAACGAGATTGCATTCCCTAGTCCCTATATACGCGCTTACATTGCAAACGCTGGCTGAAACCTACGAGATAGATCAAAAAATGTACTACAGTATTATTGTGCACCTTAAAAAGGTCTGCAAAAAAGTCCGCGATGGTATATATATATCTATCTCTTGGGGATAACCCACAATAACCATTTTTTATCCTTTATTTATTACTTATTTACGAAAAATATTGCGATTTTAAGCAATACAGCATTAATTCTTATCCAATTAAGTACATTGTGCATGTAATATAGATCAATATGGCCCTTTACAGCATGTAATTTAAATGAATATTTTCGAAGATATTACAGATTTAAAATGCAGGGAAATAGCGGTTGCGGCGGTACCGGCCGGGGGGGAGCCGGGGGGCGCGTGCCTATACCAAATAGTTCGTCGAAGGCCGCGCTTTGCCCTACAGCACTTTATGATTATGCAGTATATTTAGTATCAGCATTGCACCCGTGCAAAGCCAGGGCGGGTCGCTAGTATTAGATAATTAATTTCTTAGTAATCACGCAGTGCAGAGGATGAGAGGGACGAATTGTGGAGAATTAAACATCCCACTCCTCCACATTTCGTCTCTCCTCAACAACAACTGCCCTCAGGTCACGAACTGCAGTGGCCCATTTGGAAATCTCTCAACCGACTACGGACCCAAGTGGGCCGCTGCAGAGACAACCTGAGCAAATGGGGCATGATAGAATGTTCACATACATAATGTGAATGCGGTGCCCCAACTCAAGACAAGGCGCATCTTCTGTCCTGCCCGTCCTGCACCACCACCGTCACCCTCCAGGACTTAATGGAAGCCAACGACAAAGCCATTCAAGTGGCGACTTTCTGGTCAAACAGAGTTTAGCGATCATTGACTCGAGAAGAAGAAGAAGAAGAAGTAATCACGCGTATAAACATTCAATACGAGAATCGTTAGCCGCAGCGCTATAAGCTTTCCTGAAACTATTTTAAGGGTATATAATAATATGCTTTGTGTTGTTTGTATATACAGGGTGACTGGTAATTAGTGACCGATATTTAAACACTTGATTGTACTCATGATTACAAACAACTTTCCCAAAGAAACTTTTTTTGTATACTCATTAGTTTTCTTTTTATCGTTATAACAAAGTTGCTGGCGCGCGTGCAAAGTTCAAACTTCGCGCGCGCGCCGTCGCCCGATCAGCTGTTAGCGGCGAGGCCCTGCGCTCGCGTTGTCGATGACACAGGCAATGTACGGTCTACATGTTAAATAATATTATTAAATTGTTACTGAGCCCTCTTTCTCTCTCCTAATGTTGCTGTGCCCGACAGGGTTCTTATTGAACTTTTACCTTGTTATGTAATAGATAAGGAATGCAATAAAGACTTGTAAATAAAGTATTGAGTATGTTTCGATAAAATAATATCCGAGACTGGTATTTTGGTACTTTACGCGCGCGCGCTACTACAATAAATACATAATCTTTCTAACTTACACTCCACTTTAAAAACTAACTACGACTACTTATAAACCAACTTCAGGCGTTTGTTTTTATTACCTTTACGATGGATGTTTAGAAACGATTTGAAAGATACCACTACATTATTAACTGATTTGATACTTACTCGACACTGGGCATGATTCAATTTATTCCAAGTTTTTATCACACCTATCTAGGCTTTGGACTAGCAGTCTAAAGCAAAACGTAGGTATTTTATAATTAGTCTCGTTGCTAAACTTCGCATTAGACTGGCGTGTTTAAAAAATTGGGATCAACTTGGTTATTTACAACGATAAATTATTACTTAATCAGATACCTATTATGATTTTAATCAACTAAGTTTTAACTCACATTAATTGTTGGATGTGTCCACCTTGCACTTCAACACACTTATTCGCACGTTTTATAATGTGAGCCTGCACTCGCCGCAGAGTGTTAGTGTCACTTTTCACTATTTCGAAACAGTTTTCGATCCTAGTTTTTAGTTCATCGGAAGTATTGACTGGCCCATCACGATACACTAGGATTTTCACGTGCCCCCACAAAAAAAAGTCCAGCGGGTGTTTAATGTGCAGCGCGTAAAAATGTTCTTGGGGTTGAGAGAGTTCTTGTTGGGTACAAAAGATGATACAAACGTCTTGCTGCTTCACCATTACCCCCTTCCGAATAGTAGCACATCACCATATCACTGTACTCACTCGCGGCGTAGTTGTACGGCATAGTGCGCGGCCGCGGGCGGGGCGGCAAAAAATAAACAAACAATGCGCATACGACACGCTTCCCGGAGCAACTGTTTTTTATACCTACGTCCAGTGGCGGATTTACCAGCAGGCTGAGTAGGCTTGAGCCTAGGGCGGCGGATTTTGGAGGGCGGCAAATTTGTCCCAAAATATTTTTTTTTGTCTTACAGAAATAAAAAATAAATAAATACCTAAATGTTATTAGATTGCACCACTAACTTAACCTGTCATTGACAGGTTAAGTTAAGTGGTGCAATCTAATATTTAACAACATTTACCGAATGTAAATTATTTTGTCATCTGTGTTCATTCATATTGTGTAGAGTTTTAAGGCAAACTTTAGTCCATCTTATAAGCAATACATGATTGAGCTTTTCTTAGCTCAGAAATAAAATTACTTCTTGTGTAACCTACACTAAGTCGTGGGTTGTAAAAATATCCCCTAGATATATAATATGATCCCTAGTTTACAGTCTTACCAATAACGGAAAAAAAACTGATAAAATGAAGACAATAATTATAGTACACAAGTCGTGTTATTCCATGCAAGTTGCAATTTCATTGATAAAAAAATTAATATGATTAATTGATTATGACTACATGGAGAAAAGTATTAAACTAAAAATGATTATCTTTTTCAAAAACAGTCATATTCAGTTTCTAATGTTGAATCAGGAATAAAATGTAGCAATAATTATCAAGCATCAGCAAAAAATATATTTCTCAAGTTACCAAACTTTACCTACTTACTGGAAACTCAAAAACCGGCTTAGTAAATTTACAAACTATTTATCTTTTTTTTTGTCGACCATTTATTAATAATTAGTACAAGTATTCGTATATAATATTTGTGATGAGAATACCAATTGTTTAGAAACTGTGCAGTTATTTTTGTATGGTATCGAAATGCAGAGGTCAGAAGGGGCAGCAAAATTTTAATAGCCTACTGGCGGCAAATGTCTAAATCCGCCACTGCCTACGTCACTACTGCATGGCAAGGGGCGCGGTGCGGGCGGGGGAAAATGGCTACTACATTGCCGGCGGCATCGATAAAGCGGGCGCGGGGCCTCGCCGCTAACAGCTGATCGGGCGACGGCGCGCGCGCGAAGTTTGAATTTTGCACGCGCGCCAGTAATTTTGTTATAGTGATAAAAAGAAAACTAATGAGTATACAAAAAAAGTTTCTTTGGGAAAGTTGTTTGTAATCATGAGTACAATCAAGTGTTTAAGTATCGGTCACTAATTACCAGTCACCCTATATAAGGTGCTATAAAAACATCTGCCACGGCTTTAATGGGAGGTAGTATTGTGTTTATAGATTACAATAGTAAAGATAAATTATTGATTATTTATCATATTTTTTTTAATACAAAAAAAATTACGTATAAATTTGAATTGATTTATTAGTATAAAACCATCCCGTGTCATAAGCTGTTGCCGCTCCGCTCAACCTTGTGAACCACGTTACGCAGAATAGAGTCAATGTTAATTTAACTATTTTATTCTCTCAAATTTAATTAACTGTTCCGGGGTACGAAAGTTCTTCACTATTGTAATCTATAAACACAATACTACCTCCCATTAAAGCCGTGGCAGATATTTTTATAGCACCTTATATACTTTCACTATAGTATAGTATCGACAAAGCAAATATCGATAGTTGACGACACTAGACTGAACAAACCGGTGAGCTACCGATCGCACTGAGGAAGCACGCTTGTTAGCGTGCTTGCTGCCTTACGCTTATTTCACTTAGAGTTGTCTTATTAAGACAGACTGAAATCGTCTCGTCTAATAGCTGCTTGTATCGCGTTTGACCTCTTCGTTTGACCTTCAGCACGACTGCGCATTGAAGGTAGACGACAAAAACCGGTATTAACCGGTTAATTGAACAAAACCTCTTTACGAACCTTTAATTGCGGAAACCGGTTAATTGCGGTTAAGGGTAGAACGAAACCGAAATAAAATGTTCCCTACGTACTTAGGCGTTAACCGGTACGAGATTTAACCCGGTTTCCAAGCCTTGCTGTTAACTTTTCTACCATGATCATAACGTCAGCTTTCAAACAACCATGTCGATCATGTCAGCTTTCAAACAAAACGAACCCGCATCATAATTGGTGCATTCGTTTAGGAGCTAAAGACAGACCGACTGACACGTCAAACTTACATCCCCTTTTTCTTGACTTGGGAACTTGAACAAATATTATATTATATAGTTATTGGTGTACTTTTGTGTCCGGAACTAGTTGATTGATCAATCGAGCTTCACTTCACTCATGACTCAACACTTATAATTTTATCTTCAGATGTACGAAAAACCCATATAGAATACCTACTTATGTACTCATTTCTAAGTTCAAGAGCAAGTCTGTAATTCTGCTAAGTAATAACACTATTACATTAATACTACTGTTCTCAATTAACCATAATCTCAAGTCATTATCAATTCTTTCCGTCGCCAGCATCCATTTATATCTACATTACCCTGGTTTGTTTGTACAATGTGTTATAAAGTTCTTAACGAATTACATGGACTATCAATCAGCTGTATTTTTATTATAATACTCAGAAATACTGGTAAACCCGGTCGCCCACTTAGCGACCGGGTTTGTGCGATTCAAGTATAGGTTGGTTTTATTACTTGGTGTTAAAAATGATTGTAAATCTGGATTAGATACCTTTTGTTATAGGAAGAAGGAATTGATGTAAGGAACCTAATAGAAAAGGAATATTGAGATAAATTGAGAAACTGTTATTTTTTAAGATGGTTGTATAGAAGTAGATCGGAATATATCTGTACTGTACTATACTAAAGCCAATCTGGAAAGAGAATTAAACGTTATTACTAATTACGCAATTATCAACTTTGACGACATGTGTTTAAGTTCATTTTAGAATGACAAATATTACCGAAAAGGGCCTAAAAGTAATTTGAATGTGATGGAAACTGAACTGTTAGTCATTGAATTAAGGTTCATTATCCCAAAGCACGGTCATTATTTCTTTAAAGTGGCTGATATATAGTATGTAGATCGTAAAAATAATCATATCTATTAATATATCGAAATATTTTTAAATTAATTAAATCAGCCATTATTTTGAAATTAATATAAATTAATGAAGAAGAACTAAATAATACATAAAAATGTGAATAATTTTTTGCCACAATCAAGATCAGTAAATTAGGAAAGGCTATTCACGTGACCGCATAAAACAATAAAAATCTAATTAATATAAATGATTTACATCTATCTTAATTAATAGTGACTTCCAACCTAGAATTAGCTAAAATAAAAATTCTTAAACGGCAGCTAATGATGTTATGTAAAGATATTTGATCAGATATGCTAATCTCAAACAAGGAGAATCATTTTATTTTTTATGTTAAATTCAATATACCACGGTCATTGTTCATTCTGATTATATAATAAAGGTATTGATTACTTAATTAACTTGTGTCTAGACAAGTCCAGTAGCAGAGATCACAATAAAATACATAATTAAGTTTTTATTAATTATTCGCATAAGATTTAAGTTGCCTCAGAAAACACCGTAAGCATTTGGTCCCGACTGTCATACGTTGATCTTTGGCAGTCGTTAAATCATTATAATTTTGACAACCAGTCCTACTATGGAATACTGTGTTACTTAGTAAAATGTGTTGTGGAGGTCAGGTAGGCAGTCGCTCCATGTAAAATACGGTATTCAGCTGAATCCGGTAAGACTGGAAGCCGACCCCAACATAGCTTGGGTAACTGCTAGGTAGAAGGCTAAAAGAAAACCCTAAAATTTAATGTGTCCAACTGTAGCTAAGTTCATTGTATTATTTTAAATATTAAAATTACTTGTAATGCTATCAAAATATTTAATCCTACAATTATTATTTTTTCCTAGCCGTTTCTGTCCCACTGCAGGGCAAAGGCCTCTCTACCCTCCTTCCATTTCTCTCTGGTTAGGGCCGTGGTCATCCACTCCTTATCAAAGGGCTCCAGTTCGTCCCGCCATCTCCGTCTGGGCCTACCGCGATGTCATTTAGAGGGACCCATTGAATCCTACAATTTGTAAGAAATAAATTTTTGGTCGATTAAATATCAATAAAACAACTTTTATTTTCGCTTTCTGTGGAGAAAGCAAGTCATACCATAACTACACCTTATTGCATTAACTGTACTCAAAAATGTAAGCTGATAAAAAGATAAAATAAATTTAATTTTAAGTAATACTTAAATATGTTTATTTATGTATATTAAGTTAGGGTTTTAATGTTGCGTATCAAGCAGTATTAAGATACCTGCAATTATTTCTTAACTTCATTTCAAGTTACATTAAGACCACACATGTGATACTTAGAACTCAATTAACTTGCTTAAGAGCAATATTTGCACGTTAATCGTGTTCTAGTAATTAAGCTGTGGATTAGAAACTTAACATACATTTTTGTTAAGTATTTTAGCCACTTAAAATAACAGAAATCCGTTTATAAATACTGAATTAAGATCTTTTTTTTTTGTTAGTTGACAAACGGTTCATAAATATTGTTAGAAACATAAACTTCATTATTGTAAATTAAACTAGACTTAAAACCATTTAAATTTAAATAATAAAAGATTTAGAATAGCGCTTTGACACTGACTGCTTCTAACAATCTCATCTAAAAACCTTATTTGAATAATACATCATAATTTAAGAATCAATGTTTAAATAATAATTGTGAAATTCATAGATATTTAAGGATGTAATAGATTGTATGTTTCACACTATTAAATTACATAATAATTCATATAAACAGGTGTTCCGGTCACTAAATACAAGATAGTATTTGAATAACGATAATATATTTTGTAGAATTCTAAAATATTATTTAATAATATTCTTAAAATACACATTTGATTATTAAATATTCAGACATAATGGATGCAATTTGCATCAAAATTCTGTTGACAATTTGTTTATTTGCATTTTAATATAGATGTTGTTTTCTGTGATATGAATACTGTTAGAGTATTTTTACATTATTCGATACGATATCGGTATCGGATTCGATATGATATTATTGGCAAGTGAAATATTTATGAAACACTAGCTGCCCTGCGGTTTCAAACACGTGACATTTTCAGAAAATTGTTAAAAATTTTCTCTTCGGAGGAACCGAAGTACCTCGTTCTTCAAGGAATAATGTAAAAAAAGAATTAGCATTATCGGTCCAACTGCTCTCGAGATTTGAGCTTAGCAACACATTCAGCGATTCACTTTTATAATATAGATTGTATTCTGTATATAGACTGCCTTTCATATTATCCAATCCGTTATCGGATATCAGATTCGTGATATTTGTACATTTTTCCTGCCGCGGTATCGTATCGATACAGATATCGTATCGGATATTATGAATACTGTTTAAAGTGTTGTTAGTTTATGTTAGTCTCGTTTGTTTTTGACAGGGTTTTAGAGTTAATGGTTATTTGAAATAATTAGCTCCAGTCGTTAGTTTTTAGAGTTATGCCGATGACTCAGAACATATTTTAGGTAGTCTGTTTTTCATCACGATTGTAGTTTTAAAATGGATGATGCCTTCCTAAATTCCTATTTATTTAAAATGTCGGTAGTTTAGCTTGAATTTAAAAAGTATTAGCTATTGTTTTAAATACGTGAGTGCAAAAAAAATCTAGACATGGGTTCGTTAAATCGAAAATATTTTCGTATCTATTCTTTTATTGAAGAAGTTTAATGTTAGTTTAATGTTGTTTAAATTGATTAAATAATTTACCGAACTCGATTATTTTGATGAAGGCTTTAGCTAAGCGTTTGCGCAACCTTATTCTAGAACTACTGGGTTTATATTTATCTATTTAACCTTACCTTTACAACAGTAAATATATGCTCACTCTAAACTAAATTAGAGTAATACTTTTGTGGGTAATAACAAATGGATTTTGTTCGTAAATTAGTGTCATTAACCATTAGTGGAGCGAGACACCTATTGTGATGTCAAGTAACAGACACACAGACACTTTTATTTATGATACTCTACGTTATACTTAACTGGGCTTAGTACAGTCTGTTACACGTATATAGTAACAAAAAACACGAGAAACAACCTTGTGCCATTAATACATGTGATATATTAAAAACCATACAACATATAAAAAGTAATATTTGAAGGAAAAAGAGCCGTCTTTCCAATGCTTGGGTACATAACAGTTTATTAAAAACTACTCAAATGATTTGCATAAAACTTGCGCTGGTTTGTAATACGTAATTAATATAAGATTACAAAAACACTGGTCGAAATCCATTTAGTAGTTTCAGAGATATGTGTGAACAAAAATACAAATACCGAAATAATATCGTATATTTGTAAATAATTGTCTTATCTGAATATATTGCAGTTTTGAAAACATATTTTTTTTTAACAGTTAAATAAAGTGACTGGCCTGTTTGTCTAGTGGCTAGTGACCCTGACTGCTATACCAGAGGTCGTGGATTCGATTCCCACCCAGGACAAATGTTTGTGTGATAAGCATTTGTTCTGTGTCTGGGTGTAATTTATCTATAATATGTATGTATTTAGAAATATATAAGTATGTATATCAGTTCTCTGGTTACCAAAACACAAGCTCTGCTTAGTTTGGGATCAGATGACCGTGTGTGAGTTGTCCCAGGATATTTATTATTATTATTTAAAGTTAGTGTCAAAATTAAAAATGTCCAACGAATGTGAGGTCGACTGTACTACTTTACTTAAGTGCGTTTTATTTTAAAAGCTTGTGTTTGTTTTATTGTAGGTTTTTCTATGATTGAGATTTATGAGTATTCGGTTTGGTTTGTTAAATTTATACCAGGGTTGTTATGGATATATAATTTCGGATCCGGATATGGATATGGATATTGGTAAAATATAATATCGGTTTCGGTAACGGTTATGAATATTAAATTATTTCGGATTATCCGATAGTTTCGGTTACGGATATTAATTTTTTAAGGAACTGTAAGTACGAATAGCTGTGCACCTCGCCCTGTGACGTCATTAGGTAGCGGGAGAGTTGTCGCATTCCAGCGGAGTGCACAGTTAATTCGTACGAGTGTAGTATTTAGTTAGACTCCGCCCTAACCGAAACTATCCAAAACTTTTATTTCGGATTCGGTTACGGATATTTTTTTATTTCGGATATCCGGTAGTTTCGGTTACGGATATGGATATCCATAACAACACTGATTTATACCATGTTATTATGATACATTATGTACGTATGTTATGTGTTATATTGAATTTGTAACAATGTACATAAAATATGTAGTAATCAAGCAAACTAAAGCCACCACACAAAGTTAAAAAAAAAAAAAATACGCTGCAAAGACTAAGGTTTTTATTCATTTTATATGTTTTGCTAATTAAAAGAACCACTTCACTAATAATGATAATAATAATTGAGTTTAAAAATTACTAATCTCATATTTCCCTACATCCTAATTTATTTTTACTGTACAATCCTTAACTATAAGTCAGTCCTGACTATTACAAAACAAAATAATAACCTAACAATTACAGGTTATAGTAATATTTTATAAAACGGGGATTAGCGCGTACATGCATAAATACCTTTAGGGCTTGACGTTTCGACCGGGTTACACAGGCCGTGGTCGCAAGCAGACTAGACAGTCTGCAGTCTGCTTAGGTATTTATGCATGTACGCGCTAATCCCCGTTTTATAAAATATTACTATAAACATGCAGCGCGATAGTTTAAAAATTACAGGTTATTTTCAAGTACTGACGGATAGCCTAGCTCCATAATTTATATCTAACACGACAGGTGGCCTATAATGGTCATAGACCATAACAGATGTTCAGCTACTGAGAAATGTGTTAAGGCGATAGTTTTATAGTCCTACCGATAAAAACAGGTTTGCTATATGACATAATACTATAATTCGTAATAACCGGAATTGAAAATTATAGCAGTAAATAATAACAATAATAATAATATAATTATGACGACCTCCGTGGTCGAGTGGCGTACGCACTGGTTTCAAGGTGTCGCTAGCTCTGAGGTCCCGGGTTCGATCCCCGGACGGATCAATGTAGAATTAACTTTTCTGCATTGCCTCGGGTCTGGGCGTTTGTGGTACCTTCGTTGATTCTGAATTCCATAACACAAGTGCTTAAGCTACTTACTTTGGGTTCAGAGCAATGTATGTGATGTTGTACGCATTTTTTTTTTTATTTATATATGTGCTTCTGCCTAGCATTTTCCTTAATTGTGTTGGCGTCGGCTACCAGTCTTACCGGATTCGCTTAAATACCGTATTTTACATGCGACTGTCTATCTGACCTCCACAACCCATTTTACTGGGTTACACAGTATCCCATAGACTAGCTTGTTTCATAGGATTATGATAGGTAAGCATTAAACATACACACATACAATCAGTAATGTGTTATGTAGAGGTTAATGTAATGAAAGGTTCTATGTATAATCTTGATAACTTTTATCGTATAGGCAGGTACATCTGATAAAAATATTATTGTTTATTAATAAATTGTTATTTGATCTCTATTTTATAACTAAGTATCTATATTTTATTGTAACAGTACTAACCCTTTCCACTAAATAAAAATAATAACAAGTAAGGTCAAAATAACTAATTGTCATAGTTTTTAACTGAAGTATTATAATAATATGCATTTCTGCAATTCCCCTTTATCCAATTAATTAAGTATCTATTTTAAATAGTTTGCTATTAGAAATCAATTAGAAGAGTATATAACTATCTCTATAATTATGCATATTATAGATCTACTATAAAACCAATGAATCATTTACTATCAGATGGTATCAATAATATAGGTATAACCAAACGTGTTTCTAGCCTCCCCGAATGACCTACTCAATATTATTACTGAACTATGCACTCTATAAGGCAACATAGGCCACCTTACCTATACTAACTTTATTGTTTGCCATTGTTTTTTAGTACGACAGGTGCGCGAGCGCAGCACGCATGCGCCAGTCACGGCAGTCACTAACGAACTTGCGCGGGAGTCGGTCGCGCGTCGCTTTAAACGACCAATCACGTGAACGTATTTGAAAAAAGAATTTTTGTGTGTTGTGAGTGTGTATTGTTGTAAACTCTAAACTTGATGTAATAGTGTGTGTGACTGTGTATGTGTGTGTGTTTTTTTGGATATTTCGTTTCAGTCTTTTATTTTGGATCTTTTTTTGGTAAGTTTTGGCTTTTATTCTATTCTTGTTATAATTTGATGTTATTTATTGTTTAGGTACACGTAAAATCGGTTTTTTGTTTATTTTATACCGACAAAACTTTATTTTATTTTCCTATCTTGTTATGGAATTCTTGCTATTATAAGGAAAATATTTTTTTCTTTGAGTTTATTACGAAGGTAATTGTCTTAGCCATGAATAACGTTTACGATTATTTTTATGATGTCAGTACTGTCCTTGTTATATAAATAGCCATAGAAATAAATAATAATAGTGTTTTAGGTGATTACGTGCTGTAAACAGACTAACACTTTAAAAGTTGAGGTTTAAATAAAACTACGGTTATGTATATTTTTAAAATCAGGTTTTATTAAGTTATGCTGGGTAAACTAATTTAGTTAATATAAATATAATATTACCGTATCGTAAATAACTACATACATAGTAATTTTTAATAGTGTTATTTTTTTATCTTGGCTAATAAACCTATTTAACTCTCTATTTATTAACCTGGTTAACTTTATATTAAATATCGGTACAACTAAACAAACTTACATATCATATATGTATAATATTATATCGTGGTGGCCTAGCGGTTCAATGAACGGATTTGTATGCACAAGGTTGCAGGTTTGAACCCAGGCAAGTACCAATGTGGCTTTTTCAAAGTTATATGTACTTTCTTAATTAAGACACTTCTGACAAACGGTGAAGGAAAACATCGTAAGGAAACCTGGATTCCAAAATTGGGATCTGAAATCGCCAATCCGCAGAGAGCAAACGTGGTGATCAATGCCTTCTCTATATGGGAAGAGGCCTGTGCCCAGCAGTGGGACGTTTATAGGCTAGATTATTAGGTAGAATAACTACAAATACATATACGTGACCATTTATTTTTTGACTCAAAACGGGACATTGGTTCATTTAGGATAATTAACAGGTAGTCAATAAAAAAAAAACATTTTTTTAAAGTAATTTATTCAGAAAAATTCAGTTAGCTTAAAAGATACGAATTAAATAATTTTACCAAAAAAAAACCGACTTCAAAATAAGTCTTACATTTATTACTTATGGATTCAACTGTCAAAACTGGACCAAAATAAAAGGGGACCAAACAGGAAGCACAAATTTTTGCGCGGTTTTCGAAAACAGGTCAATTTTGCGTCCCAGAGTTCATGTCGGGGATACCGGGACTCGTATCTCTAAAAAGTCTCGTTCAATAAGGGACGTTTGGTCACGTTATGTAGACTTAGATGTGCAATATATATATATATATGAATAAAAGCCTGAACATACTAAGAGAAAGAGAACAGTTTATTTACACTCACTAATCTCTGAAACTACCAGTCGGATTTGAAAAAAAACTTATTGCATTATACAGCCTACATTTTAAGGAAGTTACACTTAAATGCAGCGGGTGACATCGCTGGGCGCAGCTAGTCGGTAATTTAGAAAACGTATGTATAGGGGTAGGCCAATTTTTATTATTTAGAATTTAACACTGCATGAAGTTATCCACCTTTTTTAAATCGGTAAAAATAGTGAGATAATATATTAAGCCTTCATCCACATAATACATAATTACTCTTGTATAATTCAAGAAAATGAATGCTTATGACTCAGTATAGTCCCGGCATTATCGACCAAAGTTCACATTAAACAATGGTATGATAATTACAACACTATGTACAGTTCACTGCACATCACTAGCGATGGCAAACAATTAAAAGTAACGTCTATGTTAAACCAGTAAGGTCCAGTTTTGTTTATCGTTGATGTGGCTGACTGTACTGTAATTGTTTTATGCACGCTTAATATTTCAATTGAAGAAGTTACTTTATTGATGAATCGTACTTAACCAAATATATTATACATACCAAGGAGTTTATAGTAATATTTAATAAATAAAAAATGGGCCTATGGCCAAAACTACCCTACTTTGAATAACATCTACTTACGCAGAGAATTTTAGGATATAATACTTTTACTATCACTTAATAAATAATAATAGATAAAATATAACCCTTGTGTATCCTTGCAGAGAAATCTGAAAAAAAAAAATTTTACTTATCATTACTTAAATATATTGATTGAATAGTCACCATATTTTTACCATATCTTTCATATTTCATTCCACTTTCCACCATATTATGTAGTTAACGTAATAGTCAAAGTAATTATTTTCTGGTTAATACCCTATACATAACCTAGGGGCACGTGGCTAAGTGTCTAACAGTACGGTTTGACCGATAATACAGGTTAAGCCGCGCTCGCCGCGGTTGGTCCGTGGATGGGTGAACATTTCCGAACATATCGAGACCCCTCCGTGCCTCGGATAGCACGTTAAGCCGTAGGTCCCGACTGTCATACTATGATCTTTGGCAGTCGTTAAGTCAATTCTGACAATTAGTCCTACTTTGGGATACTGTGTTACCCAGTAAAATGGGTTGTTGAGGTCAGATAGGCAGTCGCTCCATGTAAAATACGGTATTCAGATGAATCCGGTAAGACTGGTAGCCGACCCCAACATAGTTGGGAAAAGGCTCGGGAGATGATGATGATGACCCTATACATAACATCACAATTACAAAATACATATTTTCTAAGAGCCTTCATTATACAGCAAAATTAACGCACTGTAACGAATAAATTTGAACTAGTGTTTACAAAACACTTATAAACAGTGTTTGCAAAACAGCTGTCAATGTGACTCGGATAATTATTTCTTAATTGACTTGAAATATGGCGAAACGTACGGAATTATGAATGTTTCTACTATTTATTTGGACTCGTAAATTTGTATTTATTTTAATTTATTGAGCGTAAATTATGATGAATGGCGTTTCGTGGTGGTCTATTGATTTGTTAGATTTATAAAAAAATGTGTCGCGTGTTTTGAAATAGGCAGTTCCGGTGACGTGTTTTATTTGCCCGTCTCTATATTTTTAAAGGATCATTAATATTGGGGACCATTTCCTGTTTTCATTTCAAAAATTAAAATAAGACAGGAATAATAGTGATCATGCGCAAAATAGCTTACAAATAGGCGTAATTAAACGAAATACTTTCAACCATAAGCATAGATTGATGATGCTTTCAGCAATAAGTCGAAAAATCACGTTTATTTGATTTCACTTAGGTCTTACGTGTTAAATATTTAAGAAGTAGAAAAGATGCAGACAAAATCTTATATTATTAGTATTCTTATCAAGTTTACCCCTTAATCGTAGTAAACACATTGAGAGTACCATTTGACTTGCTAGATTGAGTTACAGCCAGACGTGTGTACTTCTAGTGCCAAACAATGCCAGTGATGCATGCGGCGATTAAGTATGTCTAGAACTTGGTCTAGGCTCATCCGATGTAGGGTTTTATTTAGAATTTAACACTTCATGACGTTATCCACCTTTTTTATGTCGGTAAAAATAGTGAGATAATATATTGAGCCTTCATCCACATAATACATAATTACTCTTGTATAATTCAAGAAAATGAATGCTTATGACTCAGTATAGTCCCGGCATTATCGACCAAAGTTCACATTAAACAATGGTATGATAATTACAACACTATGTACAGTTCACTGCACATCACTAGCAACGGCAAGCAATTAAAAGTAACCTCTATGTCAAACCAGTAAGGTCCAGTTTTGTTTATCGTTGATGTGGCTGACTGTACTGTAATTGTTTTATGCACGCTTAATATTTCAATTGAAGAAGTTACTTTATTGATGAATCGTACTTAAAAAAATATATTTCCTGTTGTTTTCCTATAAAGATTTGCCAAGAACTTAGCCAGAGATAGCGAAGGATATAAAAGGCACAAAATTTAATATTCAGCTCATTCTGCTAAAATAGGTTTAAAATAGGGTTTTACATTACCTTAATTGCTTACCTTTTGATTACTTATAACCACCACTCGAGACCTGGATAAGGCAGATTATTTTTTTACCTAGCAAAAGCGCTTTTCTCTTAGCAGAAACAACTCAGAACGTAGTTGAAATTTGCTATAAATTCCGTAGGAAACGTGTGTTCCTGTCATACATATAGGATGTACAAACAACTCTCAACGCACTGTTGGCTGTTTTTCTTGAATTCGCATTTTCTTTCTTTAATCCAAACACACATAGTGTTATATACGTACTATGGTACTACTTATCAATATTCTAATTTACATACATATAAAAAAAGTAACATGGGTGAAGCAACATAAGATGTATTGATAAACATGAATTCTTAAATCATTGATTGATTCTCGTGTGGAGCCAAAGTTTCTAGGTCAATGGGTTCCGCTTAATTTTTTAATTGTTCTTTGTTATGCAAGATAGATCGGCCATTGAGGTGTTGCGTATATAGTGCTGTGAATCTTACCGGTTATAACATTATAAAACATCAAAATAGCGTTTTAGTTGGGAAGTTACTTGTCGAAAATGGTAGTATTTTTAGTAGAATCAAACTCGATATAATGAAATGGTATTGTAATGTAATAATTTCCGTTCCTGGGGAATTAGGATCCTTTGATGCCTTTAATAATTGGTATTCGATTGTTTTTAAAAGCATTGAGTTTAGTTGGCATCGTTCCTCATTGTCATTGTCTCAGGTTTTTTTGTTGTACCTTCACGTTTTAGCTACTTATTTTTGGTTCAGACTAATGTACGTTATGTGTCACCATTTTATTTATTCACCACATTTCTATGAGTTTATTTATGGTTAAAAGGCTCAAACACCATTGAAATCAAACAACACCTCGGGTCTTAAGAGTTACTGTTTTCTTACCAATATTAATAAATAAATAAATAATAAATAAATAAATGCGGACAACATCACATACATTGCTCTGAACCCAAAGTAAGTTGCTAAAGCACTTGTGTTATGGAATTCAGAAACAACGAAGGTACCACAAACACCCAGACCCGGGACAATGTAGAAAAGTGGTTTTCTACATTGACCCGTCCGGGGATCGAACCCGGGACCTCAGAGCTGGCGACACCTTGAAAACCGGTGCGTACGCCACTCGACCACGGAGGTCATATTGAGTTGCTCCTAAAGAAAATATTTAAATCCTGACGTCTTCATATGATTCTTAAAATATTTTCGAACAATATGTAACTCTATCTTTGTAAAAAAATAAATGAAGAAGCTAAGTTCAGTGTTAAACGTAGCAACAAATTAAAAACATGTTTACAATGCACTATTACCATAATATTTTTTATGTTGATGTGTGAGTCATTAGTTAGTTCTCAACTGTATGTTGCAGCTGTCTTTGAACTGACATTGTAGTAAATATACAACAACTTAAAATGAAATGACTAGTTTCGTTTACAACTCCTGTAGTACTTTAAAACATAACATAACATACCATCACGCCTGTATCCCCGAAGGGTTAGGCAGAGGTGTACCAATGTACACCCACAGTTCGCCGGTATGTTTAGGTCCCATGTAATAGGGGGCGAGCCTATTGCCACTAACCGGGCACAAATCCAAACTCCGACCAGCTACTGAGAATTTCATAGAAAAACCCAATAACACCTTGGTCGACTTGGGAATCGAACCCAAGACCTCTAGCGTAGCAGTCGCGCTTAGAACCACTAAGCCAACGAGGCAGTCTACTTTAAAATAATAGAAAATTTATTTATTTCTTTTTGTATGGATAGATTGTGTGAAAGATATGAGAAAGAGGCGAGTGAATGCTGAGATGAAGAGTAGAGATGAACGGAAGCTGAATATGCATGTCGACCACAAATAAATGGGAACAGAGCAGGGGATAGGAGATGATTACTTGGTAAATGAGTATAGCACGTCTATATTTTCCTGTAGGTAAGTTACATCTCCGTATGATACAAAAAAAATGTCTTTGGTAATGTTTGTCCTAAGTTTTGGGTAGCAATTGGGTATGTAGCTTGCCTGTTTGTGGAAACCGTAACGGCACAAGGATTAAGTGTAAGATTAGTAAAAAAAAAAATCTAATCATTTTCAGATCTTTTATTTTCTAGCCACAAACTCTATCTAAAATGAGTCTGAGTCAATTTTTGCAAATCCAATATTCTTGAACATTTTATTGTATTGTTAACCTATGTTTTTTAAACACATTTATATTTAGTTATTAGCCAATGTGGGTTGTTTATTACTGTACCTGGGGCTAAACCATTTTGTGTAGGTATTATACCTACTTCTTGGGTCAAAATTCTTGATCTTTTTTATATTTACGTAGGCGTCACACTGGCTGTCGATCTTTTAAATGTATCTTGATTTTTGGGGTTCCTTAAAAAAATTAGTCTTACTGTCATGTATTAAAAATTATAACAATTGTTTTTACTTGTAATACCTACTACAGTTTGAGCTCGAAGATATAAAAAAAATACTCTTTATTTAGATAGAAAAAATATTTTTTTCTTGAAAACTATATTCGATTTAGTTAATTTAAAAATGTTCCTACCAGAAATCTAAGCATATAAAATATTATATAAAACTAAGAGTTAATAGTTAATATTTTTATGCTAAATGTGATGAAAAATAGTTCAAGTTATACCACTAGCTATTTATACAGAACCTTACATTATTTCTAGTCTCACTTAACCAGTTTTTTATAGAAAGGTGTGAACAGGATTATAAATCATTGAAGTCATTCTATCTAAACAATCCCCACGGGGTACGGCTTTGTTAATTCTTATTTAATATATATTATGTTGTTTTCAAAGGTTAACTATAATGACGGTTTTATGTAGGTTCAGCTACTGGTATAATAATTTAAAACTTATTTACCTAGGTCTAAAACTATAAACTACTCCAAAAACGACTGTTTTCTAGTAGTGACCATGATCCCTGGAAAGTAAATAAAAACATGATTTTGGAAATTTAATTTAAAACGATAAATTGTGATATCATTCTTGAAATACATACATACATATAAACATACTTCACTTCATTCCACTTGCTACGATACTTACACACTTGTTTCGCTTTGTCCACTTTCATTATTCCCTTCATACCTACATGCTGTTCGGTTAATGGTACTCTTGACCTGGCCTTTTTTCATTCACACTCGCCTTAAAATACACTGTTTTCGTCAATCGTTCTTCATTCATTCTCTCGACATAGCCAAACCATCTCAGCATACCATTCTTAATTTTTGTCTGAACATCCATTATCTGACATACTTCATCCACCTTACCATCCATTCCTCCTCTTACATTCAACGTGGCGAAGCGGCTCTACGTGGGCCACTTTTCGCCCCCGCGAGAAACGAGACGTGATGGGTGGCGAACCACATCGCCGCCATTTTGGATCATTAAATTTTTTTTATGATTATCCATTGCGTTCCTGCGGGATAAGGAATTGGGAAAGGATAACAAGGTAGGACGGGTTATAGGATGCTACCATCACGGAGGTACAATGAATGTGACAGCAACAGCTAGGGCAGTCCGGGGTCGCGTACCCGTAGTGGATCTAGCAAGCTGTCGGACAGATAACTGGTAGATCCACCCCCTGAACAGAATTCTTGAAATGCACCAAGGAATACAAATTAAAATAGAAGAATTCTAATAAAGTGTTTAAAAACAATATTTATTAACTCTTCTCATCTATAGTTTTTTTTATAACGTTTGGAACTCTACTTACTAAGTATATACTACAAATATTTAAATATTTAGCATCTAAGACACTTTAAAATCGTTACAAAGAATATAACTGAATCTTATTAAAAAAACTGGCCAAGTGCGAGTCGGACTCGCGCACGAAGGGTTCCGTGCCACCGTCGTATGAGAGCCCCCCTTAAATATTAATTTTATGTGGTTTTTAATATTTATTATTATTAAAATTTCAGCTTTCTAGCTATCACGGTTTATGAGATACAGCCTGGAGACAGACAGACGGACAGACAGACAGCGGAGTCTTAGTAATAGGGTCCCGTTTTACCCTTTGGGTACGGAACCCTAAAAATAAAATGAGTTACAACAAGTCACAGCAGTCAAATACACAGTGTCAAATAAATAAAGATATTGCGAATAATTTGACAGTTGGTACTTGTTAATATAATGACGTTTGATTGACATAATATATGTTTTGACAATAGGCGTGATTAGTCTGTGGTTTGTTAATACAAGTTTATTAGGCTTTTATTGAAGATATTTAATCGAAATTTGCATTGATTATAATGTGTAGTAAATTAAGTGTTCTTTTATTCGTAATTTTACTTAGCAATTGTTTAAATCGATCATTGTTTTAAGGGCTAAATAACTTAAATGACTTTCATTTGTTTGTAGATGGTCCGTAATATTTTTTTTCATATATTTTTAGATTTTTTTGTTTTCATTTGCCAGCAACAAGCCAGAAACAAAAGGCTTTTGATTTCAGGGTTTGTTCATATTCAAGCATATAACTCGAAAGCACGTGTCTCAGTTGAACTTTACTACGACTATTTTTAAACCTAACAAACATTTTTAAACTATTTATTAACTACTATTTTTAAACTATTTAACATTTAAAACGCTACATTTTACTCCAAACAATATCTTACATGTTATAGGTTTGCTTCACAAAAAACCTCTTAAATTCGTTTTAAAATTACTTCGAAGAATAGTTTTTTCTACCATAATCCCTGGTTCAAGCTTGCTTATTACACGGTTAAAACAGGACCGGCCGTGGTGGAACAATTTGGGAATTCCATTGTAACTCCTACCGTACTAGTTTGTTTGACTTATCTATTTTAAGCTCTCGTTATACTGTAAAGCTAGGCTTTAGATATACAAAAATATGTTTTAAATACCTGTCGTAAAAGACAGGTGTTATAAGTTTGATGTCGGTCTGTCTGTGGCATTGCAGCTTATTATGTTTATGACATGGATGAGAGTATCTGTTCAGTATTTTGAATGTTATTGGCAACTTATTTACCAACAAAAAATATTTCGGTAGTTTCTTAATTTTTTTATACTTAGTTGTGTAATATGTCCCAATAGTGTAAGAGCATTGATCACCCCGCTCGCTCTCTTATTTTATTATTTTTTGTTTGATCACGATTCACGATCATCAGTATTTTACCCCATGCATTGTATAAAAAATATAAGTTAATGTTCTACTCCTAAGCGTGGATCGAAAGATAAAGTTCTTAAAACATCTTTCTATTAACTTTGAAGTTTATGTTCAATTGCAGATGTCGTGGTGGCCTAGCGGTTCAATGAACGGATTTGTATGCACAAGGTTGCAGGTTCGAACCCAGGCAAGTACCAATGTGGCTTTTTCAAAGTTATATGTACTTTCTTAATTATTCTAAGACACTTCTGACAAACGGTGAAGGAAAACATCGTGAGGAAACCTGGATTCCAAAATTGGGATCTGAAATCGCCAATCCGCAGAGAGCAAGCGTGGTGATCAATGCTCATGCCTTCTCTATATGGGAAGAGGCCTGTGCCCAGCAGTGGGACGTTTATAGGCTAGATTATTATATATATATTATGTTCAATTATGTGTAATAAATAATTTATCATTTATGATTTTGATTGATCCCTTATCAATATCAATAGATCATAACTTAATCCCAAGATTAGAATCAGCGGTACCGAAAAGGGCTCTACACAATACACACAAAAAAATAGTAAAATTAAATATTCCTCACAAAGTCACAATTCACAAGAAAATTTATAGCTACTTACAAAAAGCTACCATATAAAGTATCGCATATCTACAGGTGTAGTCCTATGATTAGTTGGGCGCGGGGGTGATGCGCGTGAGTCGGTGCGGGGGGGGGGGGGGGCGGTGTCTCGCGCATGCGCAGAATGTTAATACGGCTCGCACCGTGCGCTATGACTTGATATGACTCGGTAACTTTAATACACACTTGTATGTAAGATTAGATGGATGTGTGTGGCGGGAATAGTTTAAATGTTGGTTGTTTTGAAGGTTCACTAGAAAAACCTGGTTATTTTTATTACTTGTACAGTTGCACTAATACTTGTATGATAAGTATGGTATGGTAAGCTATTTTTATGTAAATGGTGACTAAAAACTTTTTTATGTAACCTACCTTCTTCGTTGCATGTGTGAAATCTCGACTAATCTCCAACTGATTTGACAGATTTTTCCATAATACGTGATACTATATTTTTCTAGAAGTCCTCTTCAACTATAAGATTTTAGTCATGGATAAATAATATTGATAAGGGACATTCATATCTATCTTTGAAATTCTCTTGACATTAAAAAAATCCTATTTAAAAACGTACTATTCAAAAATCAAAAAAAAAAACAAAAAAACAATTACTTCGGATATTCACGAAAAACACCTAGACATTCTTAAAACCCACCTTGCTTCTTAGTCTTACTGCAACACATATTTAAACATTCGTCTTATGTGACTGTTGTCAAGAGAAGCCACACGTTATTGAACTTGTAAATTACATTCACGAAAGGTTTTTTGGAGTTATATGGTAATCTTCAAGTTGCCTTGAAAATACGGTATTAGTATCATAAAGGATACATCTCTTTATGTGTTTTTCATGTCTTTTACCTGATTTGTTAGATAAATTGTAACATTTAGGACTTAATGTAGCCTGACTGGGTGTAAAGCTTAAATATATTTAGTCTGTCAGTTATATAAAAAATATTTTTATACACCTATTTTTAAACGTCTAAAAAGGTGGACGTACTCAATTCGAATGTATTTTTTTATGTTGCCACCGAACTTTCGACAGGGTGGACCGATTTTGATGGTTCTGTTTTTATTTGAAAGCTGCTCGTGTGTTTCCATTTGGTCCAGTTTTGATAGTGGGATCCATAAGAAAACCATATAAGACTTATTTAAAGTTGTTTTTTTGGTACAATTATGAACTTTATAAAATTTGTAGAAATAAGTAGGTAATGCGAATTTAACTTAGAATGGAGATAAAGTAGAAAAGCATGACGTCATGCAATAACTTCAAATTAATTAAGGATTTAGTGTCGCTGTATGTAAAAATATTCTAATATTTGTATTATATTATAAATCTTGTATTTGTTGAATATTATGTTATGATATGTTCCTCAGTTTAAAGTATAAGTTAGAGTCGCTTGCCTAGTTTCATTCATGGATGGGTGACCACGTAATTTTTTTATTAGACGCTATTACACTTTTATTTTTATCCTCGAGTTTCTTGCTTACATCTCTCGTTTCTTGAATGTTGTTCTTTTTACATGTTAAGTAATTGTATTTAATTAGCAATGTGTGTTAGTTTCATAGCTTGACTATATTTAGCTATCTAGATTTCAATCTAGATAGCTAAATTATAACCACTTCTTCACATCTGAATTAGCCAAAATTTTGCGTAAGTATAATAAAGTACCTTTAGTTCTGGTGACAATAATATAATACATTCAAATGAAAAGTTTTATATCTTAAACTTTTACAACTAAAACAGTTTATGTTACGTAGATACCTTTTAAGTATGTAATGAAATACCATACCATTTGCCATGTTCATTGTTCAAAAAGTCTTTCTTCTTTCAAGAGCTCTATGTTTGTTTTTTGGCATCTCTGCCTACCTCTCATCATTAAAGCGTGATGCTCTTCCGTTACACGACACAATCGACGCACGAACATGATAACTGTTCAACAAACAAACTGAGATTATTGAATTTACTCGTTTGGACACTTGACACGTGCGGGACACACGGCTGAATAATTTGGCCGGCTTGTTCGAAAACTTAAATCTAATAAAGATCGTGAAAAAATAAAGAAAATCTAGTATCATGAAGGGTCAAGTATCACCTCGTTGCTCTGCGCCTCGCTGCGTTCTGAAAGTCAGACTTTAAATGCAGTGTCATTACTACAGTGTTATTTTACTGTACATTGCCTTCTTTCTATAATATAGTACATTTTCTTTAATTAAATTAATCAGGAATTTCTCATCGCATAAATTTTTTACGTATACAAATTTTAGTTTCAGAGGAGAATGTATGTACTTATTGCTTATAAATTAAGCAATAATAACCAGTGACCACTATTCTCACGATAGGATATTGTGTTACCCTATAAAATGGGTTGTAGACGTAAGATAGGCATTCGCTCCATGTAAAATACGGTTTTCAGCTGAATCTGGTAAGACTGGAAGCCGACCCCAACGTAGGTTGGAAAAGACTTGTCAGAACATGGTATCCCATTTGAGACTGACCTTTTTTCTTAAGGGTGTTAAGATTGTCCATTCTTATAAACAGTGTGTGACCTTAAAGGGGTCATAAGTGTGAAACTGTAATGTAACTACTCGTAGTTAGTAGTGGCGTGTTGCAAGTCACTAAACAACACAAAAATGTGTAAAATATAATAAAAAGTGCACTCCACTCATTAATGCTAATAGCTTTCCTTTTTAAAACTGTACCGTGAAGAAATTTAAACTAGAGACTTTTTTTGTTATTATTTTTCTATTAGGTTAGGTAGTAGGTAGGTTTATTATGTAATAATAATAATGTTCCGGGACATCTCACACACGGTTATCTGATCCCAAGCTAAGCAGAGCTTGTGTTATGGTAACCAGACAACTGATAAACTTACTTATATATTTCTAAATACAAACATGTTATAGATAACTTACACCCAGACCAGAACAAATGATCGCGCTCATCACACAAAAATTTGTCCTGGGTGGGAATCGAACCCACGACCTCCGGTATAGCAGTCAGGGTCACTAACCACTAGACCAACAGGCCCGTCAATATAATAATGTCTGACCAAAAAGCTTGTAATGTTTTCAGAGTTCATGTACATTGTACATCCATTTATCTATGTGAGTTTCTTTATTACACATCATCTCCCTGCCCTGTTCCCAATTATTTGGGGTAAGCGCAATGCGTATTCAGCTTCCATTCATCTCTACAACTCGTCATCTCAGCATTCACTCTTTTGTTTCTCATATCATCTTTCACACAATCCATCCAGTTTCTTTATTACATCTTAACTTCTAAATGCCTGAACTGATTTCGATGAATTTCCTGAGTAGATTATCTATTTTTTTATATCATTTGCCGATTGAAGGCCGAATTTTCTATTTTTTGGAAAGGTAGTCGATTTTTTTTTTGTTTTCTGCTTGCTACCGAGTTACGTGTGTAAATGTTTTTGTAGATGATGTTAGTATATTAGAGATGTAAGATAAATTATATGAATACATACATAATAACATTCTACGCTGTTTTAATTGTGAATGTTAAAGTGTAGGCAATAACCATTAATGCTATTTTATGTTTGTTTTGCTTCGTTAGAAATGTTATTTTAATTATTGCGCGTACAATACCTTGGACTATAATATGTTGTTGTGTAATATATCTTCAGCTTACAATAGAAATAGCTTTTATGATGATATGCAAAGAATCCCATTGTTTAATTCTCTTTTATTGGCATGAGTGAGGACTAATATGCCAATAAAAGTTATAAAATAATAATTGTTATAGTAATAATAATCTTATAAACGTCCCACTGCTGGGCACAGGCCACTTCCCATATAGAGAAGGCACGAGGATTGATCACCACGCTTGCTCACTGCAATAACTGTTATCATATGAAAAATTATTAATTTCAAATTATACAGCATACTGTTTAAACATGTAAGTAGGCAATTGCCTACTTTGAAAGATAAATCAAGAAAGAGGACTTGTCTTTGTTGTAAGTATTTATTGTTTTAAGACGTGATAACTTTTTACGTAATTTACTTGTTTTAAAAGCTTTTTAAACTACATAATAAATAATAATAAATAAATAATAAATAATATAAATAAATCTCTACTCGTGATCAGAGAGCTGGTTTGTTCCTTGCACAGAGAATCGGCATAGCCATTCAACGTGGCAATGCTGCCAGCCTTCTGGGCACGTTTTCCGCCATTGACAAGGATGACGATGAGTTTTTTGACGCGTGTTAGTTTTATTTATATATATAAGGTTATATAAATAAATAATAAATAAATACGGACAACATCACATACATTGCTCTGAACCCAAAGTAAGTAGCTGAATGAAGCACTTGTGTTATGGAATTCAGAAACAACGAAGGTACCACATAAGATTCATAAAAGGGCAGACAAACGTCACGCTCTCTACAAAAGAGGCTGAGCAGTGGGCGTTGTGAATAACGCAGGTAAACGCAGTGAAAGGCACTTTCCTTTTCCCCGTATAATTGTTTCGTATTGTTTCTTAAACGCTTTTAATTAATTGCTTATTCATTAACCATGGTAATTTGACTTTAATTGCATTAATTTATGAAGTGATTTTTAGTTTCCTTGTTGTCTGTCTTGTTCGTTGAAAATGAAAGTGATTTATGTGATTTTAATTCATTTATTTAAACCTATTTATTTTATTATTTTCCAGATTTACTTTTGTATGCTATAATAGCTTTGAGATGAGGTAAATACATACAGTAACCAACCAACCAACCAACATCAAGGATAGGCAGATTGTAGTGAAGTTGCGTTAATCGCGTTAAGTTTGTGAATGGTTCAACTTTCACTAACTTATTTCTAAGATTTTTCCGTGCATCAGAAATAATGCATAAAGTAAATATACGTAGTTAACCAAACATACTTTGACGACCTCCGTGGTCGACTGGCGTACGCACCGGTTTTCAAGGTGTCGCTAGCTCTGAGGTCCCGGGTTCGATCCCCGGACGGGTCAATGTAGAAACTCACTTTTCTACATTGTCTCGGGTCTGGGTGTTTGTGGTACCTTCGTTGTTTCTGAATTCCATAACACAAGTGCTTAACAGCTGCTTACTTTGGGTTCAGAGCAATGTATGTGATGTTGTCCGCATTTATTTATTTTATTTATTTATTATTAGTTTGAGTTGACAATAACAAAACTGTAAATCTGTTATGTCATCTTTATTTTATGATTTTGCTAACAAAGATTTCTCCTGTATTGTGTGGGTATTATTTTTTACGAACATAAAAGTGGACAACATTACAGTATAACACCAATTCGTTGTACAACATGTCGCCAATTAATTTAAAACTTTAGTTTTTTGTATGTACTAACAATAGGTTAAGATTTATATGGATCAATGGTCTGAAATAAATAAATTATTATTATTATTAATATCATAATCATAGTAATACAGTATAAAAGTAAAATTAGGTAAAATACTTGTTTGTTACGACACTAATTTCAAATTTAAACTCAATCTAGGTACAAATATCGCTCGTCATCTTACATGACTATGTTCTTTAACGGGACTCCATTAAAGTACTTGATGTGTATCTATTTAAAACAATGAGCTATAATGTATGTGTAAAGTTGATTCCTATTTAATTCACTTACCCCAGAAAAACATGCAAGTTATGCAGTTTATAAATAAATAAAAAAAAGCGGACAACATCACACACATTGCTCTGAACCCAAAGTCAGTAGCTAAAGCACTTGTGTTATGGAATTCAGAAGCAACGAAGGTACCACAAACACCCGGACCCAAGGCAATGTAGAACATTTTTTGGTTTCTACATTGACCCGTCCGGGGATCGAACTCGGGACCTCTCTCACTCGACCACGGAGGTCGTCAATCAGTTTACGTAAATAATTGAGTCATTAAAGCTTTACCCTGAAGGTTCCCACTTTAAAGTTAAAAAAGTACTTATTATAAACAACAAGCAATTTAAATTTTAGGTCAGAAGACAATAATCCTACAGTTAAACTCAATCGAACACTCGAAAAGAACTTTTGATTCTCCGAAAAATATTTCTTAGCC
This sequence comes from Autographa pulchrina, assembly GCA_905475315.1. Lineage (NCBI taxonomy): Eukaryota > Metazoa > Arthropoda > Insecta > Lepidoptera > Noctuidae > Autographa > Autographa pulchrina. The sequence continues at coordinate 8,767,992 of FR997775.1, forward strand.
TTTAGCGAAACTTTAACTTGCGCGAACCACGAAATCTTAAAGTAAGACTGTTACCGTTGCGGAAGCGAGACGGCGCTCTACACTGCACATAACGGCATCTCTTTCTAAAGACGTTCAACGTTGTTCATGGTACAGGTAAGAACAGAACAGTCCAATCAAACGCTGTCGAGTAATTGTCGAGAAAAAATTTACATATGGCGCCTCGAGCAGCGGCCTCTTTCATCGGAACATAAGATATGTATGTATGTGTATGTAAGTATGTGTTAGCGATAAATTGTGTGTTTCCGAAAGGCTGGGGATGCCGCCGGCAAATCGTGGGCGTCCTCACTTCCCGACTACTAATAATGGGTGATTGGGTGGAAATGCAGACGCGACAGTCTTTTGTCTGTAGGTATTCTGCCTACTTGCTCTTTGTGTGGAGTTTAGTGTTTTATTGTTAGCATTGTGTTGATCCCTTTCAATAGTATCATAGCCTGACTGTCGACCTGAAATTGTTAGAGAAACAAAAGATTATACTACAATACATGTAATGTTTACAAGTTTTTTCTTACTTCAAGTGTTCGCGACACACTCACACATTCGAAGACATCATGAGATAATCATGAAAAAGCAATTTTAATAGGTAAAACTAAAAAGAGCGTTCAGTATTTGAAATATAGGTTACACATTGTTGTATTTACGATGAACGTCGTCCTAATTACCATAATAGGCATTTATACAAAAATGCATTCGTGACTCACTGAAATTTTATAAACCTGCAACTTTGTAAAAAAAAAGAATCACTATGAAAGTTATAATAACACAGCATTTGTTTTAACCCATGAATTTCCACAAAATTATGCAAAGCACGATGAAAAACACGAAAATTCACTTATCAATGGGAATCAATCAAAACAATAAAGTCACAGCTACCCGCCAATTATTGTACACACAATATGACCATAAAACGCCACAAAATGCCATAACTCTACCATTAGTATCGCCCACAGTAGCCGTAGGTTGTAAACTAAATAACCAAATACAATCTATATACAGAGATGTCAAATTGACAACTAGTTTTGTGGAAATGTGACGTCATTTGTTTCGAAGTGCCTATTTGAAAATCGTTGACAAATATGTGTGTAACATCACTGAACAACAGTATGATCGATTTATTTTGTTGTTTTGTTCGAAATAGTCAAATCAGTATCTTTTTTTGAATCCCTGTATAAAGACTATTTGTTGTAAATAAATGACATATTGCTTACAACAACTCTACAAATTAGCCATGTAATCCATTTAGTCTTAAGAGATTAGTACTATTTACTTAACAAGTCTTAACCGCAAACCGATTCGAAGCGAATCATTTTAAAATTCTATTCAAGTAATAAAGTTAAAGTACCATCATTGACCTATCAAATTGGACGCAAACTATAAAACATTTGTGCAACCTAACCGAACAACTAGCAAGACTATAAGATGCAATGCCCGCGTAGGCATAAAACTAATTGGTTCGTACATAGCTACTCTTTGGAAGAGGTCAGTAGGTCGCAATATGGCGCAGTAAGGCCTATTCCAGAGTTAACAATATAAAGGATATGGGAAAATATTTTAGTAGGTCTACAATTAATATATTCAACCTTATGTTTTAGAGCGCAAGGTACGAATTTGAGTAAATGAGTAATTTGAAGTTATTTTAGTGTTTGTTTGAAATTTTTGTCGTGCCTATTCTAAGTTTATTTTGAGCCGCTGTAGTACCTTTTAGTGCCTACCTAAGTCTAAATGATTTATGTTAATTTTAAGACAAAAAACCAACATACTACGTATGGACTCATTAGACCGAATAATTAAACGCAATTCTTTTATAGACAATTAAATGTATTATGGGACCGCTTTTGAGGTCTATATTTTGCCAACTAAAGGATATCTTTTAGATGGCAAAATATTTTTTGGATTGATCTACAATTGGTTGAGATATCGCATAAAGTTGAGAACCTCCTCTTTTGAAGTCGGCTAACCACATTTAACGGTATTTTCTTATACTATATATTTATTATACTGTATAATAGTAGAGCCTATGGAACAGGCCTTACGTAGCTCAGTCCATACGTTATCGGCATAACGTGTGTGGTATCGCTTCGCCGAGATCTCGATTGTCGGCTGCAATCGGTCGATATTTTAAAACAGGGGTTGAAAACATTTGGTTTTAGTTTTTTTAAATCACACTACGCCTCTTTAGAAAAGTATGAGAATTTATTTTGTTGGCCACCACTTTTAAATAAAAGACATTAAAGTATCATATCGCTTCAATTAATTAAGAAAGGTGTTGTCTAACATATTCTTAGTCAGACTCTACCCTGATTTCGCCCCTACAATACCTGTAGCAATTACAATGTAATTGTTTTAGTTTGTGTCTCCTACAAAATTTTGGAATGTTTACAATATCTAAACCTTAACATGTTACCGAATAGCTTCATCCGCTTGAATTCGGCATGCTTAATGTTTTCTATCCTTGTGATAATTTAATCCCTTGCGTTAAATAAAGATTTCCTAGCCATAGGTTTGTAACCCCTGCTTTACAACAATGGCCGGTTGGTTGGACTCGCAAACAAATCATTGAAAGTCGATTATTTTGTTACTTCAACGTCCGAGTCATTTGCATTCAAATTAAGTTATAAAATATACCTTTTTCTATGGAAATAATAGTAGGGAGTGAAAAAGAAACTTAAATAAATTGATGTGGAGAAGTACCTACATTAATTTAGTTTTCGTTGTTTTAGAAACTTCTTCCATTATTTGGTTAGTAAATGACAAGAGTTAATATGAATTAGGTAGTTTTATTGGCATGAATTAGGTAATTACCAACTTAAAAAAAGATTATGTGGATAATTTATTTTGATTGTAAATATACATTGATTCTACAATAAATAACTGTTCAATGTATAATAGCATCGCCTTATATCAAAGTATTATTTTTCTATATAATGCTACAGACCACAATATAACTAATCAGACTAATGAATTAGCATCTAATTCTAAATAATAATGGGCTACCGTATTATACCGGCGGCCCACTGATGCGTAACATAATAATACACAGGTCCAATACAAAAAGTGAAGATTTATTGATAGCACTCGTTTCCAACGATACAGTAATCAAATATAATGGTACGCCTCAGTGGGTGGATACATTAATTTGTCTTTGTTGTATAGATATTAAGAGTAAGCAAGTACGTATATAAATAGATGTAATTAAGTATCATAGATCTTTTTGTAATTTGATTCATATTCTGTAGCAATTAATGAAGAAGTATAGAAACACAATGCTGTATACAGGGTGTTAAGAAACCCCTGTCCGATCCGTTAAGGTGTTGTTAGGTATCGATATCTGATTACAAAAATGTGGAAAAAAAAAGAAAAAAAAAGGAAATATTTAAAACTAAAATTTTTCTTTTTCTCAAAAGTCAAGAGAGAGTTTCGGCGTTGTCACAGATGATACCTAATTACCAAACAAAAAGCCCCCAAAAATACCGACGAAATTGGTGTTGTAGTTTTTGTTTTATTCTCAAATTTAGGGAATTTCGGGGCAAAAAATGGTTATTTCAAAACCCATTATTATTGTTTCTGTCATGAATTTTCCAAAGGATATTGACACGGAGCAGGTCCCTTTTGTGGTATCATGAGCCTGATTGGAATAATAACTCAAAAATATTATTTATTTTTTTGTGTACAGGGTAGTTTTTATACAATTTCTTTCACCCTGGGAATAAAGTTTAAGTTAATTAATAGTTAAACATTACGTCGACATCCGTTTGATTCAATGTAGTCTGTGGTTTGATTGTTTTACAAAAAAAAGTTGCCAGGTATCAAAGAATTAAATAACTAATGACGTCTTTTAATCAATTGAGTAATCGATATCAATTTAAAACGATAAATGAAACAATAAAAAAAAACATTATTTTTATTTATATTATATATCATATTGGCAGTTTAAATCTCAACATTAAGATTAAGATCTCAACATTTGACAACTTCCACGCTACTGTGTTAGGCATTTGTTTTCACATCGATGAGGTAGAATGATGGTTATCCCTGTCCTTTTTATACATATTATTGTACCATGTAATTAACTGAAATGAGCAAAGGTAGGTGTACGCCAAATATGAGTTTATGTAAAGTATTCTTGATGAGGAAAACTATTGGATAAACAGAGCTCATAGTCGATGCGAGTAAAACCGATGGAAACAAATACAAGAATAGGTTGCTTAAATTCATAATAAGCCTATATTGATAAATAATAGATGTTCACAAAAGCAATAGACAAAAACATAATAGCCATATTTATTTATAAAACGCCTAACATAATAAAAAAATATTTTTATTGATTGATCGATAACGATTTATTAATAGATTATAAAATATTGATCTGGCAACATTTACTTCCACATGTCACAGACTTTCGTGGTTTGTTACGTGCGTAATCATAGAGAAAAGTAATTAAGTGCGTAATTGCTTTGTTTAGCTTTAGATACGTTGAGTTTTGAATTCCGTAATCTTTTACTTAGTTATTATTACGATACGTGCTTTTTCTGCTACTACCGAGTTGAGCTAATAAGTTCCTCGAGTGCATTACGTTAAGTGAGATATTTGACTCTTTTTAGTGCTGTTCTTTGTGAGATATTTGACTCTTAGTGCTATTCTTGGTGACATATTGGACTCCCGAACCATTATTGTCAGAACCATGTCTACTCCAGCTAGACCGTCCGGACTCCGTCGGACACCGCGTCTGCGTTCCCGACGCTGCCGATGTATTAACTGTTCGATTATTCGCTGTATTGTGGTATCTGAGCTGGGGCCGCTTCAACAATGTAAGTGCTCCAGCTCAATTCTTGGATGCTATATTTTATGAAGAATAAAATGGTTTATTCAAGTTTTGATTTGTTTTATTTATTTTGGTACTTATACATGAACTGCTGTTAACTAATTATACATTTTTTATCATATTTAAACGTCAATTCTACACCATCTATGAGTCTTTTTTACTGTGCTGCTATTTTAATTACATAAAGTATACATATTCTCATCTCCATAATGATGTACAGGATAGGTTAGGTAGGTAGTATGCATACTTAACCATAGAGTAAGGAGGAAATGTCAATGTCAATTTCTAATTATAACCTAGATTTTTACAACAGAAAAACGATGATATCTCTTGAACCAGGATGAATAAATGAAAAATGGTTTCTGATTATGAAAATACTATGTTTTTACTATTATGTAAAATAAAAATCTTCAGGGCACAACAATTTTCCACTGGGACCCAGCTTGCCTTACAAATCGGGCAATCTCCTTTGATATTTTATTTGGGCATGTGATTGTGAACCCTCTATGACCCTTTCGGGTCGCACAGGGGTTTCTTAACACCCTGTATAAAACGAAACGAAATAAAGTTAACTATAATCGATCATAAATTGTCTTTTTCTAAATCAGAAAGCAGAAATATTTGATAGAAATATAAAAAAATGGTTGTCAAGCTGACAGCTGTCATTTACAACCAGTGTTTATAACTGGACTAAAATGAACTGTAAATAAAACAGATAACTTAAAAAGTAAACACAGAGATTAATGACCTCAAGGAACAATGACCAAGGATCAAAAACAGTTACATCTCTAACAAGATTAATCTCTATTAATGAGAATTAGTTTTCTCACAAACAATGGATAATTTGATGCAAAGAAATATAGGTACAGTAATGGCGTCCATTTTTCGAATGATGTTCAAACATGGAACTTTATTACCGGTTACATTTAGGCGTTTAAAAATAAATGATTCTATTCATAAATTTCGGAATAGGTAACAAAGCGTTCGATTTTTGAATTGTAATCAATTTTACGGGGTCAGTTTACGTTCCTTTTTTGAAAACGTTCTTTATTTAAATGTGAGAAAAATACCGTTACAAGGAAATTAGTAACTGTCATTATGTTGGGATAATACTCTTTCATCTTTTCATGAAGTTATTACTGTTTGCAATTCAAATACTTTAAGCTCAGTTTTATCACGTTCATTCCCTTTCAGAATTAGGTTTAGATGCCACATGGAAGCTCTTTTAATTAATCTATTTAAATATTTTCCATAGATACCTTACCTAGGTAATATTTAATTTATCTTAAATCTCTCTGAGTCATAGGTATTTTTAACCAGTTTAGAAATCGTTTTTATTGCGTTAATAAAGAAAGTGGTTTGACAAGTATTTCTTTTATTCGGTAATCGAACTCGATAAGTTAGCCTCCGGTATCTAAAAATCTTTTTAATTAAGTTATAGGTACTTATATTATATCAAATTTAGTGTTAATGTGTTATAAGTATGTGTTAAAGAGCGATTTTTTAATTTTTCTATGGTTTGTTTCAATTCTATTTTGTTGTTGCTATAAGATACTGTGACCCCTGAGTTTGTGTCGACATTTTTTTCTTAGGGTACTCAGTTAGGAGTTGTCGAGCTAATCTAGATGAAGGAAAAAAGAAAGTGATTGATATAGTCCTATATATGCAGAGTTGATATGACAGGAGGCATTAAATTACACTACGTATACTATACGTGTTTAGTATTAATTCAATACGGTATAAAAATAAAAAGCGCCAAAAATGAGAAAATATTTTTCTAAAATAAATAGCTTACAAATTAGAATAAAACGCAACCACCCTCTGTAAATAAATTTGACTGACTTACTTACTTGTGACATGCGTCAATGTTTAGACATAATCAGCTGTTAGGAAAGATACATCGTGTTGAAACGGTGCAAAATCTTAAAAAATCATTTGCGACTAAACTACTGCTCCTATTTTGGGTCTACCAACTTGTCCGTACTAGTACCAAGCTGCCCAAATTGTCCGTACACCTGCACTTTGGATGACTTGAGGCACGCTAACGAAGCTGCCATTAATGTCGCAGCTTACTGGGCCAATGCAATATGCTCCTATTTAATTGATTTTTGGTACAGAGCTTGAAAATGGTATCTAGTATAGGCAGTTTAAAGAAAAGCCCCTCTGTCGTATCAACTTTGTATATGTTATATAAACAATTTGAATTTTTTAAAGAGATTAAAGTGCTTAAAACATTCAAACACAAACGTAAAGAGGTTGAGCCATTTGTATATTGATCGGCCTTTTGTCATCCGAAGGCCAAAAAAGGAATAATTTTAAAATCTGATCTAAATATCGTATACACGATAAAAAAGTTTTGCCCAGCAGTGATACAATAACAGGCCGATATTATTTTTTATTATTACATAAAAATAATATTCACTAACCTGTCCAACTAATCCACATAGAAAATGGAACTAAAATATGCGCCCGCGCATAATTAAAGTGTTGTTGCGCACGCGCGAGGTCACCGTTGCGTTGACCTGTGACTCATACTTGTCTTGATTTTTATTTCTTTGTTTATTACATAGTTAAAGCGTTATCAAACTCTCATAGTAAGTAGGTAGCTGTGGTCCTAGTTGGGTTATGAAATTGTTATATTATTATATGAGAGTGCCTCGGAAAGCACGTTAAGCCGTAGGTCCCAACTGTCATACGTTGATCTTTGGCAGTCGTTAAGTCAATTTTGTCAGCCAGTCTTACTATGGGATACTGTGTTACCCAGTAAAATGGGTTGTGGAGGTAGGATGAGGTCAGATAGGCAGTCGCTCCATGTAAAATACGGTATTCAGCGAAATCCTGTAAGAGTGGTAGCCGATCCCAACATAGTTTGGAAAAGGCTAGGCAGATGATGATGAGATATATTATATGTACATATTTAAAGACTTATCTGAAACGTAAATTAATTTTAAGACGCTCTTAAATGTTTTTCTGTCGCTACTTTACATCTCAAAGTGACAAAGATGGCATGAGATTTAACGGCGACTTAAAACTGGTTGACGTTTCAGTTGTAAACCGTCGAATACTTAATAGCAACTTAACTTTAAATTACTCCTTAAAGTGATTTAAGTGTTCATGTGATCACAACAACTTAAGTTAACAAAAATCGGATGCATTGCATTTGACAGGCCTGTTGGTCTAGTGGTTAGTGACCCTGACTGCTATACCGGAGGTCGTGGGTTCGATTCCCACTCAGGACAAATCTTTGTATGATGAGCACGATCATTTGTTCTGTGTCTGGGTGTAATTTATCTATAATATGTATATATTTAGAAATATATAAGTCTGTTTACCAGTTGTCTGGTTACCATAACACAAGCTCTGCTTAGCTTGGGATCAGATAACAGTGTGTGAGTAAAAAAAAAAAAAAATGAAATTGTGACCTAAAAAGGAATGATCTTTGTAGTAGGTACTTAAATATTAGGAAAAGGGCATAATTAGGCATTATATAACATTGCTTAAAATAAACTTTCTTCTTGACCTTTAAATAATGTTTGTCATGAATTAATGTGTCTTTGCGGACCTAAACATACCGGCGACCTGTGGGTGTACATTGGTACACCTCTGCCTAACCCTTCGGGGAAACAGGCGTGATGGTATGTGTGTTTTATGTTTTGTAATATATGTGCCTTTGATATGGCCCAATTTTATAGACACTATACTAAGGAAAACAATTTTAAATACAATATCATTCATTTGGACATTCATGTTTATTTCAAAGAGGATATCAAACAGTTATCTAAGATACTAAAGCTATGAAAAAGCGCGAATTTTCTACTTAAAACTAAAATGATTTAATTAGTGATTTTAATTTATTTTCTCTGCTTTTAAACCATTAAAATTATAATATATGACCTGTTTTATGGCATTTTACATATATTTGATTGTTGTAAATTTTAATTATTGTAATAAAATTCTTTTAACTAAATACAGAAATAAAGATCTCGTTACATTTTCATATATTTTGATTGCTTCGTTATAAATTATTTTTAAGTATCCATAAAAATATAGTTAAATCTTAAAACAAATAATTAATCGTGTGGCCTGAACCTACCTATAAGCAGTATGGTGCTGATTTAAATAAAATAAATATTATATTTTATTAATAGAAACAAGTTAAAACTTATGATCTCATAAAACTAAATAACTCATATATACAATGACTTATTTCTTAGCTACTAGAATAGTTAAAAACTAAAAGTAAAAGAATAATAAAAAAAATAATAAGCTTATTAAATTAGTTTTTCAAATCATACTTTGTGCTTTTAAATCAGCTCGGATTATAATACTAGTGAACACAAATCAAACAAGCCCAAACACGATGGGATTTCGTCATCTCGTACTTACTTTCCTATGGCCACCTTCGGGTTCCATCATCAGACCAGCTCTTAAAGTATCATAATACTGTATTATCATCATATCAATGAAAATATACAACATTTTATCTCAATACGATGTCAGGAAGTGGTTCTTATTTAGCTTACAAGATGTGACCCAAACCGACATAAAGTTTACGAATATGTTTATAAATAAAAACTTAATATTTACAACAACACACAAAACTAAATTCATTATAACAAAAAACAAAAGAATATTTATAAATATAGAATTTAAATAAAAAGGTTAATATTTTAATCCCTATAATTAATATTAAAACAAAAGTATCTTATTGTTCGAAGCGTCAAAATGATACTAAAATTTACAAGTTTGATAGATTTTTATGTCTTTTTCCTGTTAGATTGCCATCAATAAAATTAATAAGGATTTACATAATTAACTTTCTTGCGTGGGAGTTGTTGCTATTGTTTATTTTAGAATGTTGCTAGGTTTTTCGCTTGGTGTTGCCAGCTTCAGTATTTTCTTGTAGAACATAGCTGTGCCCCGCGGTTGTACTCACTCTGCCTTTTTCCGAAGGCAACTAACGTCATGTTAAATTGGCAAAAAGATATACTATAACTTTGTTCGAGAATTAGGCAACTAATAACCGAAAGTGCAAAAATAAATATTCTAATATGACTGATAGTAGGTATCAGGGATTAGCACGTTAAACAACTACTTATAAAGTATTTTATGTGTATTATAATAATACCAATTTGAATAAATATGAAAACTATAGACTTAAAGATATTATTATATAATCCTAACAATGTATCAGATAATTTTAAATCCCTCTGTGTTGAGCTGATGATTAGTACAGGGACGTAATAGATTTATTTGAGGAGTTTAGAGACTACCAGTCTCGTGTGACTTTGCTTGCTTGTATTAGATATAGCCTGTGTTTTATTCTGAAGAAAATGTAGTTATTCAGTAGTACACACATCTTCCTTAGTAACAAACAAGGTTATAAATCCACAAAACTTTATTAAACCTCACATGGAACAAAATATCACACGGTATACGGTCACACGTTTCTACAAAACCATGACTAAATTTCTTGGAAGGTTTATTTCTAAACGTTTATAAATAGAACACGAGCCGTCAATCGATAAACATACGTCACTATTGGTTTCTTAGGTTTACGCGAATGTTAGACATTGAAATAAAACTACTTTTACGGATTTTATCGCGGTTTGTATTTAGATTTTAAGTCCCGACGTTTCGACACCTTTGCAGGTATCATGGTCACGGGCAGACTACTAGACTAGACGGACAGTCTGCCCGTGACCATGATACCTGCAAAGGTGTCGAAACGTCGGGACTTAAAATCTAAATACAAACCGCGATAAAATCCGTAAAAGTAGTTTTATTTCAACATACGTCACTATTTACCTTTGAAGTAATAATACACAAATACAGTAAAATATTGATCTTATACCTTCTATGGAAGCTATATCAATAGTCTTGTGTAATCCCCTTTTGTTTGAAGATTTTTTCTTTACACTCGATGAGTTTTCCATGTCTGGGCCGCGATTCAGCTATTTAAGAGTTGCTTGGATTGACCAAATGACCTGCTTCATGTGGTCAATTTTACGATAGTTGGCATTCTGCAAAGTTCTTAATGAACGTCAAAATTGGTCATTACGATCATTATCTTCGAGAGTTCAATGATTACGAAAATTAGGTTCAATGATAAGTACACTGACCGACCACTGTCATCCTGACCACTGTCTGCCCTGGTGAGTTGATTTGCGTTAAAATAAATATATTGTACAAACATTATATTTGAGGTTTTAGAAGTAAATTACACTAAAACATGTTGAAGTGCTAATAAGTGATTAATGTGCTGTTATCCGGATCTTCTGTTTTTTAAGCGTTTTTCTGTAAAAAAGAATTTGTAAAGCATTTACTTGGCAGCGTTTTGTGATTCTCGTTAAGAATGAGCTACCAAATTCAAGGTGTGTGAGAAATAAGATACCTATTATAGGCTTTTAATATTAATTAAATCATTGAATAAATACCTGATATGTTTTTATGGCAATCGATACGGGGTATATACTATATTTGCAATATGAAAAAATATGTTAGTAAAGATTTTGTTTGTTTAAGCAGACTTTTACGAACTTTTCTATTTTAACTAATTCTGTTGTAGCTGTAAAGACTATTTTAAAATTAATGAAAACGTTTTATAGGTTTTTTTTTTATCAGTTACACTGATTTCGTCCCTGTTATTAACTTTTAAACTATCGCGCTGCATGTTTATAGTAATACAATTCACGGGAATAAGCGCGTACATGCATAAATACCTTTTTTGGGCTTGACGTTTCGACCGGGTTAATAAGCGATAAGCGTGCCCAAAACATTCATGGTTATTCTTTTAATAGTTCAATTTTTGGGTATTTTTATATATATATATGTATATACATAGGTTATGTTATACTACATACACTGCTTAAGGTCATAGAAATTAAAATCTTTCTCCAGGATATTATAAACAAAAACAGGTCTAATTTTAATCAGCAGATGATAATTTTGGTAAGGAATTTCTTTTGGGAAATTCCTATTGTTCCTTGAAAAAAGTTTAAGCAATTTCGTAACACTATGTTTATTAAATACTAAGTGATAATATTTAAATTATGTCCTTAGTCATAGTTAAAACTCGCTAAAATATTCACCTTTTGATAGAATTTTATATTTTATTGTATTGTGATTAAAATGACAAATGATGTGTGTTTTATTGAATATGTTAATGAAACATTAATGAGCTAGTTTTGATTTATATGTTTATAAAGATCATTGTTTTATATTATGTTTAAATTCGTGATATATCCTGGTCAACTAATTTGTTTTTCTCGTACTCCCACGCTGAAGAACAAATAAAAAAAATTTACGATTTTATTGTTTTTTTTTACGTTGTTTTAACATTTTTATTACTGAAATAATGTGTGTATTGTATTTGATCTTGTATTGGAACAAGGGTTTTAATCTATTTACATGTTTAGAGGACAAAAATATGACAAATTTGTAAGTAACGTAATCATATGTAGATATTTGCCCACTTTCGCCAGCAGTGGGCTGAATAACAGCTTTATAACATAACATACCATCGCGCCTGTATCCCCGAAGGGTTAGGCAGAGGTGTACCAATGTACACCCACAGTTCGCCGGTATGTTTTTAGATCCCATGTAATAGGGGGCGAGCCTATTGCCACTAACCGGGCACAAATCCAAACTCCGACCTACTACTGAGAATTTTATAGAAAAACCTAATAGCACCTTGGTCGACTTGGGAATCGAACCCAAGACCTCTAGCGTAGCAGTTGCGCTTAGAACCACAAGACCAACGAGGCAGTTTAATAACAGCTTTATACAATTATATAAGACTGAAGGTTATTGTATAAAGCCTTAAACTATGAAACATATCCGGAATTCTGTTACAAATACCTTCATGAAACCTTGATATGACGTAAATCGAGATATAGAGTTATTAATACCGAAACATGTACAGTCACCATCAAAATAATACCAGACAAAGGCAAAATATATTCAAATATTACTTTTAAAAGTATTCTCAGTAATTTAATTTACAACAATATACAAACATTACTATATGCACACTACAAAAACAAAAGCAACTATAAACTAAATCTAACCAAAAACTAAAATAACGTTTAAATTACACAAATGTAAATTTGAAAAAAAAATTAGTAAAATATAGCCGTATTCATAAGGAATATTTAAACAAAATTGTAAGTTTCACCCTCAATTGTCAAGCAACTATACAGGTTAAGCCGCGCTCACCGCGGTTGGTCCGTGGATGGGTGACCATTTATAACATACCAAGAACCCTCCGTGTTTCGGAAAGCACGTTAAACAGTAGGTCCCGGCTGTCATACAAAGATCTTTGGCAGTCGTTAAGTCAATTCTGACAACCAGTCTTACTATAGAATACTGTGTTCCCCAGTAAAATGGGTTGTGGAGGTCAGATAGGCAGTCGCTCCATGTAAAATACGGTGTTCAGCTGAATCCGGTAAGACTGGTAGCCGACCCCAAAATAGTTTGGGAAACAGGCTCGGCAGAGGATGATATGCCAAATTTTGTTGAGATTTTGTAGGTAAGATCTATTTCAAAGGTTTTCATCGGCTAAATTTAGTTGATAATTAATCCGCTAGCTAGTTAAGTCTAGAGTTCTATATTTCCTTATATAGAGCTGTGTCTCAGTAATTATGTTTTCTATAAAATAGATAAACACAGATTATGTCCACTTAAAACATAAATCCATTTGTGTTGTCGATAGTACATCAAACCGTAATAACTTAGCTCACTTAAACTTAAGATTTATGTTCGAGTACCGATACTGGTTAAGTGACAGTTAAGTAGGTAACTTGTTTACTTAATCTGTAAACTTGGGCTAGTGACAAGTGGACGTAAATTGTTTGGAACATTATCCTAATATGTTTGGTTCATGTTTGAGTAAATATAATAATATATAATAATAATAATAATAATAAGTTGTTGTTGTTACCCCAGAAACTACTGGACTGATTTTGATGGCATTAATTCTTTGCGTAGTTTTTTTTTGGATTAGTTTTGCAGGTTGCGGATTTAGGAGACTCAATGTTTTTTATTTGATGATGATCCAGTAATATTTTTCAATTCTGTAGTTTATTAAATGCCTTTGGTATAATAGCAATTAAATATTAAGCTTTTTTTTTCCATTTACAATATAAAATAAATCAGAAATAAAGGTTAATTCCTTTAAACAATACCATCAAAAAATAATAAACCTTATCAGTTATAAAATCGTTGAATTACTACCATTACATTGTATTTCTACCATAAATAATGGTAGAAAGAATTGTCAAACTCCTGGTTTGATATTACTCGGAAATGATATGAATATTTTATAAGCTTTCTACTTAATGAGTTTTGGGCTATGTAGAGTTACTTTGAATGTAAACATAAATTACAATTACATTGGCGGCCATGAAGCTTTTAATACATATAATACTTAGTTATACTTTTCAAAGTTAAATGTACTTTCTTAATTATTCTAAGACACTTCTGACTAACGGTGAAGGAAAACATCGTGAGGAAACCTGGATTCTAAAATTGGGATCTGAAATCGCCAATCCGCAATTGAGCAAGCGTGGTGATCAATGCTCGTGCCTTCTCTATATGGGAAGAGGCCTGTGCTCAGCAGTGGGACGTTCATAGGCTGGATTATTATTATAATAATACTTAGTATACGTTAAAATTACGTACTGTGTTAGTAGATAGGTATATAAGTTTGGCAAGACATTTCTTATATTAGCTACCATTGTGCATTGCATTGCATTAGATAAACGTAAATGCTAAAAAGTATAGTTTTAGATTCCACCAAGTACAATATTTCTAGAAGTCCTCGTATAATATTTGAGTTATATTTCCATGAAGCTATTGCGGCACACGTTTTAAAACTTCTCTTCCGTTTTGATTACATTAATAAATTATTTACAAACTCGGTTTCCTTTATGATAATTGAATATTATTCTTTATTTTTATAAGCATGGTCTTTTGTCCTGCACTTTGAAGTAGGACTGTAATGTTACGTTCGTGTGAACGAGATGCTGCTATTCACTGTAGTGCGCCGTCTCGCTTCCACAACTGCAACAGTCCTCTTTTAGGAGTTCATGGTAGAGGTAACGTAAAATGATATTTAGGTTAATAAGTTTATAATACCAAATAATATCATTGATAGCTATTAAAATAATTAAAAATAAGTATCATAAAAAATAATCCACAAAATAAAAAGTTTTTTAAAACATTCGTGAACCCCGTTATACGACGTAAAATGTATTTTTAATACCATAACTTGTTAGTATGTTATACGACACTAATGAACACAGCTATAAAATGTAAGCTCTCGTATCGGTGAGTAATAAAGTCAAACGACTTTATCCTTACAATGTAAGTGTTAAAATATCGGTTGTTTTAAATGGAAACTCGTTTAAATATTGAGATTTAGGTAGCAGGAAAAATAAAGAAAATATATTTGGTTAGCAATATAATGACCAAAGGTCATTGGGCATAATCTGACCCGGTTTGTGAAAACTTGTGTTCATAAACCAAACTAGAATTCAATTGTTAAGTTATACCCCACTTTTAATTTCATGTCCTTTTTTATTGTTATTGCGGTATTAAACATTAGTAAGTCAAAGAACAATGTCACAATGCTGGGCAAAGGCCATCCCATATCCTTCCAGACACTCTTCTCTTGCGTAACTTCAGACTATACCCACATTAATGCAACCCATACTATCGTAAACTAGAGACATTAATCTGTCTATTTCATCTTTTTTTGTGTCTGTATAGCGTGGATATAGTTTCCATGCTATGGCGCTCATTGACCTTAAGAAATAAGCAGTGTCTTTGTATGTGCATGACTTACCTAAATCGATAAATAAATAACTTATTTAGTAAAATATACGTCATATTTTTGCCTTTGGCATCCTTATTGACTTCTCTTTCCCAGAGAAAACACAAAAAGAACCCAAATTGATAACTTCTCTCTTTTGAAGTCGGTAAAGAAAGTATATTTAACTATTTCTTACTAGCTCTTACATGGATTTCTGCTTTCGCTACACAAAATAGCGAAGTTTACGAACCCGGGATAATTAAGACGGGCCTGTTGGTCTAGTGGTTATTAACCCTGATTGCTATACCGGAGGTCGTGGGTTCGATTCCCACTCAGGACAAATCTTTGTGTGATGAGCACGATCATTTGTTCTGTGTCTGGGTGTTATTTATCTATGATATGTATGTATTTAGAAATACATAAGTTTGTTTATCAGTTGTCTGGTTACCATAACACAAGCTCTGCTTAGCTTGGGATCAGATAACCGTGTGTGAGATGTCCCGGAATATATTATATTATAATATTATTTATTACTCAATTAATTTTATGAATGTATCACATTAACACTAGATTAGCCTTGACTGACACATTCGATACAAATACTGGAACCTAGGTATCTCGTTTTAGTTATTATATAATATGTTCTAGTCCAACAACAATATTAAAAGTTGTAAAATGATATCTATGTAAGGCGATATGTTTTTTTAACTGGGTTAAGGCCTGTTACGCCTTTTATTTAATTGGTTTCAATTTGATCAGTATTTGATGTTTTACGATTGCGTTGTTAGGCATGATATTTTTTAACAAATTTTTGTGTGATTGTTATTTTTTTAAAGAAATGTATGAGATTTTCTGTCAAACTTTTTTCTTATTTATAGTAATATAATTAACGGGAATAAGCGCGTACATGCATAAATACTTTTTTTGGGGCTTGACGTTTCGACCGGGTTACACCGGCCGGGGTCGCAAGCAGACTGAATTTGAATGAAGTTTTTCTATTTTGTTTGGGGTAGTGATGGCTGATAATGTGGTCTATAAATGGCTATGTTCTTACTAAAGATGGCAGCAATTTTGGCTACTTATGTTATTCTAAACCTACTTGGTACCTCTATAATATTAATCTAAAATAATCTAAATGTTAGATATTGCATCCCACTAGCAGAACGATAAGATATAATGTAAGAAGACGACCTCCGTGGTCGAGTGGCGTACGCACCGGTTTTCAAGGTGTCGCCAGCTCTAAGGTCCCGGGTTCGATCCCCGGACGGGTCAATGTAGAAAACCACTTTTTCACATTGTCCCGGGTCTGGGTGTTTGTGGTACTTTCGTTGTTTCTGAATTCCATAACACAAGTGCTTTAGCAACTTACGTTGGGTTCAGAGCAATGTATGTGATGTTGTCCGCATTTATTATCATTTATTTATTTAAGAAGAGGCAATTTAAGTAAGTTTTTACTTTATTTTCCTTTAGTCATAAGTTCAATAGAGAAAGGGTGACCAATCAAAGAATCATGCGAATTAACCTTTGCCTGGTGGAATCTTTTACGTTTGGAGTTTTTGTTACTATTGTGGTATCTAGACACAATGTGAGGTCCCAAGTTTGAGTCTGTTCAAGGTCATTGTCATCACAGAAATAGGTACTTAGTAGAAAGAATATTTTTTTAACAGCATTTTAATTTATTTCTACAAACTACAATACTGAAACCACTTTCGATTCAATGTCTCTTAAACTTATATATTTATGTTGATATAAAACTACTTTTATCGGAATCTATCGCGATACATATTTAGTTCTCAAAGTTTCGACTTCTCTGCATTTGTCACACCACAGGCCAATTTTTACAATGTCTAATATTCGCATAAACCTCAGGAAGCAAAAATTATGTTCTCAAAACTAAAATAAGTACCAAAGCTTGACCATACTAACAGCACTTCATAATAATCTACTCTGATCCTAACCGTACTAAACAAGTTGCTAAATGTTGGTCGTATTCAATATGCATGTTAACGTTCAGATAATATAATTGTTATTGGTAACATCTTTGCCACAGTAAAGTTGATTTCAGAAGATCTACTCTGTGTTGTCTCTGAAACGTTTTTTTTTTTTTTTTAATTAATGCGGACAACATCACATACATTGCTCTGAACCCAAAGTAAGTAGCTAAAGCACTTGTGTTATGGAATTCAGAAACAACGAAGGTACCACAAACACCCAGACCCGGGATAATGTAGAAAAGTTGGTTTCTACTTTGACCCGTCCGGGGATCGAACCCGGGACCTCAGAGCTAGCGACACCTTGAAACCGGTGCGTACGCCACTCGACCACGGAGGTCGTCAACCACGTTTCATATACCTAAGCTTAAACTTATTTAAATGCATAAGTAGGTACTACTTATTTACATACCTACACAGAAAGACAAATCAACTGTTGTTGACTGGCCTGTTGGTCTAGTGGTTAGTGACCCTGGCTGCTATACCGGAGGTCGTGGGTTCGATTCCCACCTAGGGAAAATCTTTGTGTGATGAGCACGATTATTTGTTCTGTGTCTGGGTGTAATTTACTTATAATATGTATGTATTTAGAAATATATAAGTATGTTTATTAGTTGTCAAGTCACCATAGTACAAGCTCTGCTTAGTTTGGGATTAGATGACCGTGTGTGAGTTGTCCCAGGATATTTATTTATTTATACTGTAAGCACAATAAATTGGGTAAAACATGAGAGTAGTGTTATAAATTTTAATTGGTTGTAAACCTCATCATCAAATACCTAAAAGTCAATAAGGCATATCTTTTCAAAGAAGGTGCATCACTTTCGTTATTAAATAACAAAGTTGGTGTTTAAAAAGTTCATCATCATCATCATCATCAGCCGGAAGACGTCCACTGCTGAACAAAGGCCTCCCCCCTAGAACGCCACAATGAACGACAACTCGCCAATTGCATCCACCGGGTGCCCGCAACTTTGACGATATCGTCGGTCCACCTGGTGGGAGGCCTGCCAACGCTGCGTCTTCCGGTTCGTGGTCGCCACTCGAGAACCTTTCTTCCCCAGCGGTTATCGGTTCTTCGAGCGATATGGCCTGCCCATTGCCACTTCAACTTGCATATTCTTCGAGCTATGTCGGTAACTCTAGTTCTTTGGCGAATTTCCGTATTCCGGATCCTATCGCGCAAGGAAACCCCGAGCATAGCTCTCTCCATAGCTCGTTGAGTGACTCTGAGCCTCTCCAAAAGGCCAACCGTTAGCGACCACGTCTCAGAGCCATATGTCATCACTGGCAACACACACTGGTCAAAGACCTGCGTCTTCAGACACTGCGGAATTTTGGACGAAAAGATGTCGCGTAGTTTCCCGAACGCTGCCCATCCGAGTTGGATTCTTCGGGCGACCTCTTTGTCGAAGTTGGACCGGCCTAATTGAACTATTTGTCCAAGATAGACGTAGTGGTCAACAACTTCGAGAGTATCATTCCCAACAACAACCGGTAGGGGTGCGACATGGACATTGGACATGATCTTCGTCTTGTCCATGTTCATTTTAAGACCCACCTGTTGGGAAACGATACTGAGGTCGCTGAGCATAGTATTGAGCCCCTCCAGCGACTCCGCCATGATCACTATATCATCGGCAAAACGAAGGTGAGTGATGTATTCGCCATTGACATTGATGCCGAACCCGTTCCAGTCCAAGAGCTTGAAGACGTCCTCCAACGCATTTGTGAACAGTTTCGGAGAAATAACGTCTCCCTGTCTCACACCACGCTGCAGTTGGATTGGTTTCGTGCTCTCGTCCCGTAACCGGATCGACATGGTGGCGTTACTATACAAACACTTCAACACCTCGATATACCTATAGTCGATATGACATCGCTGGAGGGACTGCAATACAGCCCAGGTTTCGATTGAATCGAAGGCTTTTTCATAGTCCACAAACGCTAGACACAGTGGCCGATTATACTCCTCGGTCTTCTGTATAATCTGGCGGAGCGTGTGAATGTGGTCTATGGTGCTAAAGCCTTTTCGGAAGCCAGCTTGTTCGGGAGGCTGGAAGTCATCAAGCCTGCGTTCGAGACGGTTCGTAATGACCCTCGAAAACAACTTATACACATGGCTCAGGAGCGAGATGGGTCTATAATTCTTCAACAAGGTATTGTCGCCTTTTTTGAAGAAGAGCACCACCACACTTCTGTGCCATGCTTCTGGCGTAGTACCCTTGAGTATGACGGAATTGAATAGCCTCTGGAGGACTAACAGTACCGGTTTTCCACCCGCTCTCAGAAGCTCCGTTGTAATTCCGTCATCACCCGGCGCCTTGTTGTTTTTAAGCTGTTTCAGAGCCACTCTAATCTCGTACAGGCTGATGTCTGGGATGTCCTCAGTATAGTGCCGGGTCAGTTTGGCTCTAGAGTCCTGAGCCACACTGACAACGGGTTTACGTGTCGAAGTGTACAGCTGTCCGTAAAACCTCTCGAGCTCTCTCAATATCTCCGGTTTCGATGAGATGATACTGCCATCGTCGATCTTCAGCTTCGTCATTTGGCTTTTCCCAATAGAGAAATTTCTCGCGAACACTTTGGAGCCCTGGTTCCGCTCAATTGCGTCCTTTATACGGGCAGTATTAAAGGAACGCAGGTCGTGACGCGTGGAGTTAGAAATTTGCCTATTGAGATGGCCGTATTCCGACATATCAGCTGAAGATTGCAGTCTCATCTCATTCCGGGCTTCCATTAGTTTAATGGTTTTATTGGAGAGCTTCTGAGGCTTTATTCGGCGTGGGGTCCTAAAGAACTGGGACCCCACTGCTTGGACAGCTTCCACCAACCCGCTGTTTATCTCGTCCGCTGTTTCGCATTCGGCTAGGCACTGGAAACGATTACGCAGTTCGAGTTGAAAGGTTTCGGGATTCTGGATTTGGGCAGGACCTGGACGGAGCGTGGACTTCATCAGACGAGATCGTTCAAGCTTAACATTGATATTCAGTGTGCCTCTGACAATGCGATGATCGCTACCGGTTTTCACCTTCCCGATCACAGAGACATCACTGAATATACGCTTCTTGGTTGTCATGACGAAGTCGATCTCATTTTTGGTTGAACCATCGGTGCTTATCCACGTCCACTTCCTGGATGGTCGCTTCTGGAAGAAGGAGTTCATCAAATAGAGTTCCTCCCTCTCCATAAAGTTTTTTTTTAAAAGTTATATCTTTTAAATTAATATTCAGGATCCACAATGCTATTAGAGAAATGTGATTGGTAAAAAGACTTCTTAAAGAATTTAGTTTTAGGTTAGGTTAGACATTTATTCAAGACAATATGGTCACTTGCATGTGAACATAGTTACACAAAAACAATTCTTTTCGTTGTCACACTAACTAAACAATACTAATTCAAAATTGATTCAATTTAATAGGATAATTTAAACCAAAATTAATTAACTAACCTTCTTCGTTAGAATTTTATAGTGACCTTTACACTTTAGCTAGGAGGTCTCAGTTTCAATCGTTATGTTAATTTTAAGAAGGCTTTATGATCGTGTCGTTATTAAATTCTGCAATAATGTGTTTTAGTGTTATAATCTTATACGGCAAGTGTATCTTATACTGCAAGAAATAATGACCAAATAATTATCTGCCTATGAACTGTTGTGTAACTAAGATTGTAATGGATACTCTTAATAGGTACATTATGGTTTCAAAGTTTAACTTAATCTTTAAGATTTATCTAAAGCTTCATATTATACGGTATTGTTATATTAAATTGGCTGATATCTTGCATATAGAATGCTGTTTATTTTAACACTAATGAACCTAAAAACGTGCGCAAAATATTTTTTCTTTTTTCTTTAAGACAGAAAAATAATATTTAGCGTTATTTAGAAATTTTCTCCTTTATCTAGTGATCTTATACTATCTCATTCATCAATAAACATAATCTCAGCATAGTGGCACTTGCCGTCACATAATGCCATCACACAATTCTCACTGTACATTTAACATCAATCATAAATTCCTTACTAGTACTTCTAAGGTCAGTCCCAAGGCTTTACACAAATAATAACAAGCAACTCTGACCTACCTTGAAGCCTGAATATCAGGTTCCAACTAAACTAACACTTATAAAGGAACCAGGTACTATCGACATCGTTTAGCCAAACTGTCACCGCCATATGCAATAATTTTCTAGATTTTATTCCGTACAAAACATACTCTGACTAGCGCAATAGGTATAAGTTAGCGAATGTAAATGTGTGCGCTATCTTTCCTAAGAATCGTTGGTATAAGGGCGTGTACTTATGTACGGAGTGTCGCTCGTACGTGCGATATTTTGAAGCGTCTACGAGGTAATGGAAAAGAGTCGTCATTTTTGATGTTCATGCTTTTTAGTTGGAATGAAGAATTTGTAGTTAAGCTATTTTTAACCGACTTCAAAAAAGGAGGCGGTACTCAATTAGACTGTATTCTTTTTATGTTTGTACCGCAAAACTTTTGACTGGGTGAACCGATTTTGATGATTCTTTTTTTATTTGAAAGGTGGTGCTTCCCGTGTGGTCCCATTTTTTTTAAGTTATGATGACATTGGTATCTATAAGAAAACCAAATATGACTTATTTCGAAGTTGATTTTTTTAGGAAGCATTATAAATGTTTTATAAGCAAAATTTTGTTGAAAACTTGTAGGTAAGATCTATTTTAAAGGTTTTCATCGGCTAAC
This sequence comes from Autographa pulchrina, assembly GCA_905475315.1. Classification (NCBI taxonomy): domain Eukaryota; kingdom Metazoa; phylum Arthropoda; class Insecta; order Lepidoptera; family Noctuidae; genus Autographa; species Autographa pulchrina. Next base: position 8,790,378 of record FR997775.1, read on the forward strand.
TTTAGTTGATAATTAATCCGCTAGCTAGTTAAGTCTAGAGTTCTATATTCCCTTATATAGAGTTGTGTCTTAGTAATTATGTTTTCTATAAAATAGATAAACATTGCATTGGGGTCGAAAAAGGCACACGTGATTAGGTTTTTAGAAACGTTTAAACTAAAGTTGGTTTTTCGTTTAATAAAATTTGAACAACATAATTTTATTTGATTTAATGTGTTATTTAGATGTTAGTAGTTCATAACAATTTTCGTTATAAGTTACTATACGATAAATTCATCGTGTCAGTGTATGTTTTTTTAATCTTCACACAATTGTCGCTTGCTTTCTTACATCAGTAGGTACTAAGCTTTATTTGCATTTTAGAATATCAACTCCAGCTTGCACTATGTTATTATTGGGCAGATCTGCCCACTGCTGGACAATTCACATTTGTTTTGCATTTTATTCTGTGATAGCCAAGTACCGTTGGATGAATATCGATTGGAAACTGTTTGGTACGGCTATTCCTTTTATCGAAAGTGTTTTTACTCTGTCCATAGTAATGGTGTACCGTATTGGTGAATATTATAGTCGTTTAGAAGCATACAGTTTTGCACAATATGTTATGTACCTTATGTAATGGTTGAATGTATGAATATATGATAATGATGACGAATTATGTTTTGGCAAATAAAGAATTTAAATATAAAGTTTCGCCATCAGAAAATGTAGTGCAAAATATGTGCGATTAGTTTTAAGAAAAAGTTGTGGAAATTAAGGTATTTTTTTGTTGAATCCTAACCCATTCTGATATGTTATTATTCACAAGTTTAATTAAATTAATCATGAATATCTATGCAATTGTATAAAGACGTCTTCGGCGATCAATAATACTATTATTGATCGTATAATGACACTCGTGTAGGCACTTTGCATAACAATGGTACCTATGATAGCGAAACAATAATATTGCAATAATTTTAACACCAAAGATTGATAAAACGAGTTATGAGTATGAATGTGAAAATACATGCAGAGGAAGACCAAAAAAAGATGGATGGATTATGTGAAAGATGATATGAGAAACAAAAGAGTGAATGCTGAGATGACGAGTTGTAGAGACGAATGAAAGCTGAAAACGCATTGCGCCGACCCCAAATATTTGGGAGCAGAGCAGGGAGATGTAGATGAGATTGATAAAATTACTTATTAAGTACTTTGTTGTGTGGATAAAATACTATATTATCTGCGTTTATCACAACTATATAATATTAAAACTTGCATTATAATAACATCGTTATAAAATACACGGTACTTTACAAGAATTAGTTGTATTACTCTTATCCTATAGAACAGCACACTTATCCTAACGGACAGTCTTCCTCAATTAGCACACAGGAACAACTTAATAAGGCGCTAATTTATTCTACCGTTTAATTCCTTATAAATATACAGATAGATCTTTTTTATCTTAGGCGATCTATACTTACTAATAATAATTATAATGGGACATAGCTAGGGTAATGGGGTATCTACTACATTATCGAAAAATAATTAGGGTTCGGCGTAAAACATACGAACCTCAAGAATCTGTAAAACGTGACGAAGCAGTACAATATATAATGAGCAGTGTAGAGCGCTGTAAATTTGAATGTTTAAAAACATAATTTAATTTACCGATTACATTTAAAAGCATAATTAGGTACCTACCTATGTATTTTTACTATTACATATTGTAGAATTTCCGACCACACGGAATTATAAACCAAGCAATGTGGATAACAAAAAATACAGTAGGTTTTTACTTTTGACAATTACATCAATAAGATGTCACTATTTGACCTAATTGAAAATAATTTCTAAGGTTAAATTAAGGCCATAGTTTATATATATATCATCACTTTAAAGAAATAATGACCGTGCTTTGGGATAATGAACCTTAATTCAATGACTAACAGTTCAGTTTCCATCACATTCAAATTACTTTTAGGCCCTTTTCGGTAATATTTGTCATTCTAAAATGAACTTAAACACATGTCGTCAAAGTTGATAATTGCGTAATTAGTAATAACGTTTAATTCTCTTTCCAGATTGGCTTTAGTATAGTTGTTAACTTATGCTGTATTCAACTTATATTCAATTTTATATCAGTTACTATCCACGCATTCTTTATAATTAAAGTATTCGTTTCAGTTCATAACAATGTATCTTTATGGCCTATGTTAAATGGCGTCGAAATCCGGTTCACAATAGTTTTGTGAATATTTTCGCATTTGACACACGCACTTTTGTCAAGGACGGTTGGTGATTCATACAGTTAGGTAACGAGTGTAGGTTTAATTTGAATTTAGCCTGAACTAATTTTATGGTAATGTTATGGAACAAATGGAGACAGATAACACACCATACTATTCTTAGTCATATTTATCAATGCGGAAGTAAGTTTGTGTGTTACGCTATCACGCCTAAACTAATGATCCGATTTGAGTGAAATTTGATACAAAGATAGTCTATAGACTGAGAAAGGACATAGGCTTTTTGCCGCGATATCCAATACCAACGCGGGCGAAGCCGCGGGCAATAGCTAGTGTCAGCAACTAGAGTCAGTAAATTTAAAAGATCTTTTGTTTTTAAAAGAGCTCGGAAAGGAATATTTGAAATAAAAACTTTTTGATTTTGAGTGTGTTTATGTGAAATACGGTTGATGAAATGAAGACCTCCATTAAAAACTAAAAAGTCTTCAGGCTATAGAAAGCAACCACAAGACTTCACAAAAAGCATAGTTTCTCGTAGAAAACTGACCATATATTTTCGCAACTTAAAATATATAAATTAGTGTGAAAGTTCCGATATAGCTGACCAGTAAAGGCACTCATTGGGTGCTCACGACTCGCTATTACACTATTACTTATATCGCAATCTATACTTATGTATTTACAAATAGACTGATCGCTAGTTGTTGGGCACTTAAATGTAGTTTATAACGTAATATGGGAAGCTAGATTTAAAATGAGATAAGTATATAAGGAGAACGGAAGATATAAAGATAATAATACGATCTTCCAACTGACCTAGTGTAGGGATTTCTTACGATACTGACAAATAATAAAATAAATATGAAAATATTTGCGATTGCCGTAATTTTTCTTCACGATGTGTAATTTTACTTTCACCGTTAGTCTGTGTATCTCAAAGTGAATTGACAATTTTAATACAATTTCGAGTATAATATTAGCCATACAAATCACCAAGAAACAAAGCTAATACACAGGATACAAAGGCAACGAAACTGTTATACATATTTTTTTTTCCTTTCAGACGTTATCGTCCCTGATCGTTCCACTGCAGGGCAAAGGCCTTCCTTCCTTTCCTCATTCCAATTCTGCCGGAAAAAACTTGATATTTTTTAAATCATTTTGTATGTAATTATTTTCTGCCTGAGATTTAATACCTGTTAGATCAGAACATAACATACCATCATGCCTGTATCCCCGAAGGGTTAGGCAGAGGTGTACCAATGTACACCCACAGTTCGCCGGTATGTTTAGGTCCCATGTAATAGGGGGCTAGCCTACTGCCACTAACCGGGCACAAATCCAAACTCCGACCTGCTACTGAGAATTTCATAGAAAAACCCAATAACACCTTGGTCGACTTGGGAATCGAACCCAAGACCTCTAGCGTAGCAGTCGCGCTTAGAACCACTAGGCCAACGAGGCAGATCAGAAATCTACAAAAAATATAGGAACTGTCAAAATTCAATGGCGAAATGACGATACTTATATATAATATCTACTATAAAAAACAGCTGTAAAATTTATTTATCACCGGCGCCATATGGTAATCAATTAAGCGGATCATTTCGCTAATAAATATGTTCGTCGACCATGTTACATGCATACTCATTGAAAAATCGATGTTTCACGGGTACATCCAAAAATATTAGAAAATATTAACAATTCGTTCCTTTTAGAAACGGTGGGCAACGGAATTTCAATTGATAAGTTGAGCACGCTAGGTAAGCTTAGCGTGTTTAGTGAGAAAATGTTATTTTGATAAGCTTTTTTGTCTGTTTAGGGACTATCGCTGTGGTTGATTATTTTAATGCTACGACGGCCTGTTGGTCTAGTGAGTAGTGACCCTGACTGCTATAACGGAGGTCGTGGGTTCGATTCCCACCCAGGACATATGTTTGTGTGATGAGCACGATCATTTGTTCTGTGTCTGGGTGTAATTTATCTATAATATGTATGTATTTAGAAATATATAAGTATGTATATCAGTTGTCTGGTTACCATAACACAAGCTCTGCTTAGCTTGGGATCAGATAACCGTGTGTGAGTAGTCCAAAAAAAAAAAATACTGTAACTCTCATGATCTACAATTGAGCATCATGAAAAATTAGTGTTCCACAGACTATATTTGAAGCATCAGAATGCGAGTCCAAATTTTCTTTAAGCTTGAACGATTTTTACAACTTCAACCTTGTCCGAATGGCCTTTATAATGATTACTCAGTTGTGCCTACGACCTCTCAAAACTATTTTTGGCATAATTCTACTAACTATACGACTTCCTTAAAAAAAACTACTATAATTGCTCTTTTCAACGTTATATCAAGATTTTGATAGAAAATATAATTATAATCTTATTTAAGGCATGTGTAAATGCGTGCATGTCAATACACTTGCACATACCATAATGTCCTAAGTTCCATTGAGTTGATGCCCCCAGGAAGCTAAGCAATGTCTTCCGCGTAACTTATTAGCAAATATTTCTAGAGCCAAACAGATTTTAACTTTAACACCTTCAAATTAAGATCAGTATTAGCTTGTGCCATTATTGTATATGATGGTCACCGTCCGTGGAATTCGCAGTTGATCATTGTGATGCAAATTGATTTCAATGTAGGGTTGCGTGGCTTTGGTATTCATTGTAAGCTTAGAGTATAGTTAAGAAACTACAGAGTGCTCATATCAGGGTATGAACCGTGAGTCCTAGTATGAACTAGTTTCGTCTAAAAAATGGTATCAAAACAGAGCGCCCGGCCCCGTTGTAATAAAATCATAATATTATATATACAACATTAAGGTTTGAGATAGTGTTATTTTTTTGTGTACACCGTATCGTAATAATGTCAAAACCATCGATATTTTCACATAAACGTCTGTCGTTGCATGGAAAATAACCTAAATCAGTGAACAAATGTACTAAATGCTGTCAAACCTACTACTACGTGATTGCGCAATGGGCTTTTACTGCTTTTAGCGATTCTCTCTAAAGCACTCTATAGTTTTACCTATTTATACTCTATGATTATTTAGTATTCAAAGTAGGATTCTTTGGTAGTCAATGTAAGATTCGGTTTTCATTGTAGGACTAGACATGGCGGTCTCTTTACATTGCAGCTAATTAGGGATTGCTAACGGAAATTACCGGTACTAAGTATTCTGAGAATCCCTTTTAAATTATTTATTACCGGTAAATCGTCTATTGAACTCTTTCGTTCAATCGTTTTACTATATTTGTAGTATTTACTTTTTAAAATGTTAAGGACATTATTTTCTAGCTTAATTAATTGATTATTTTAGGGATCATTAAGTATTTTAACTGTAGACTTAACGCAAGGGCTCAGTGTTTCTCTCTGTTTAAAACACAATAATAAATTAGCTGTTTGTCTACATCCTATTAAATGCTTAGGTGTAGATAAAATATAGTACCTGCCTAGCAATTAGTAATCACCACTTTACAAAATCAAGCATTAGCAAAACAAGAAAAATATAACCTATTTAACAAGCAGCTACCGCAGCTACCGACCCTACCTGCCCGGCCATTATGGCGGCCGGAAGTTGGGGAGGGGGACAGGAAGTGACGTAGCATGCGCGCGCGCTCAACCGCGCAGCCCCGCGCAACATGCCGCCATATTTATTTTTATCAATTTATCACAACGTAACGGTTTTAGTGCTTTTTAATAACTCGTTCTGTTTTTTCTAATTATGTTTTTACGTAACGACTGCATGTGGTAATTTATTGTTTGTTAGTAAACTAGTTGAGTATTTTAATGTCATTTTGATTTGTGTAATGTTTGGGTTTGTAATGTTTCCTCAATTAGTAGTTAAACAAGTCATAACGAGATTTAGTTTCTTAAATATTTTATCTTAACTTAATAATTATGCAAGTATTTACATATTTTAAAAGGAGATTCATAATCAACAGTTGAAATGAGGGTTATGTGGTTATATTATGGAAATGAAAACTCAATTTTTCCTATAGTTTGATGTCAAGTATTTTTTAAACAAAAAAACACCAAAAGCACAAACATACATATACACTATCAATTAAAACAATTCTACAATTAATCACATTATCATCGCTATCAGAATAAGAGGCTTTCTCTCGACCTACACCTTAAGGCTTTGATCTTATAACAGGTCCCGTAATGCCTTCAGGACCCACATTATGTAGAGCCTACAATCTACAAATTATTGTAATTTCCTAGTAACTTTGTTCTAATTTGACTTTGATTTTGATCTAGGTTTCTAGATGTTAGACGTTATAAGATAGATTACTATTCCGTTTAGTAATGGTTGTAGATAACTGTTGATGGAAAGATTTTGTTAAGGTTTGTTAGGAAATGGACAGGATACAATCCTATTAAGACTAGATATTTATAAAATGTTGACCTAGTAATGTAGACAGGATTAGTGCATTGCATATTAGAATCTAGATACGTAATTTTTTTTTTAGTCTCTTCATGCGTACGATGGTATCTCCCGAACGAAACTGAAAATGAAAAATAAAAATATTTGAGGTATCAGAAAAATGTTGTGATGACTTCATTTTATCTTTGGCTGGTGTGCGGTGTATGTTTAGGTACTTATGTTTGTTAAAGCAAATTAGCGCTGCGGAAGTTAATTACTTAATCAAAATTTACCGATCCGTAGCCAAAAGGCGTGGTGCCCGCTCTTTTCGTGTCAAAACAAAAGGATTCGTCCCTCAATGAGAGAGTTAAAAACCAATTGATCACGGTATACTCAGTACCTACGTTCGTTACTTTATTCTATTAGAACGTTAAGTTAGTACATTATAATTTGGCCGATGGGAGAATAAGTTCCTGACACATGACAGTTGGTCGGGATAGATATTTGGAAAAAAAAAACGAGTTATGTTATGCATAGTAGCCTGGCATGATGACGTAGTTTTTAATTTTATTATTCGTTTACAGGACTAATAAATGATAGTTATTTATTAGTAGTAAATTCATAGCCACATCTATACATCAGCCACTTTAAAGAAAAAATTAACGTGCTTTGGGATTATGAACCTTAATTCAATGACTAACAGTTCAGTTTCCATCACATTCAAATTACTTTAAGGCCCTTTTCGGTAATATTTGTCATTCTAAAATGAACTTAAACACACGTTGTCAAAGTTGATAATTGCGTAATTAGTAATAACGTTTAATTCTCTTTCCATATTGGCTTTAGTATAAGTATCTTCCTGTTGACCACAACCTGTCAGGAACGCATTCTGTCAGCGGCCGGACTGTAGTACGTTACGTTATTACATTAGTACGTAGGTAGGTAGGTAGCTATAGTTTCGCTAGAGACATAGTATTTACAAAAAAGACGTTCTTTACCGTACGTAACATAATGGAATGATTATTACATACATAACGTTCACACAATAATCTCAAACAATGGAATTACATGACGTCATACTAATGTAAGTTTTGTGTGAAAATGTATGAATATGGGTATAGTTATTGTCTTGTTCTTTTGTTACAAAACTGTTGATAATAAATCTTGAGTTGACGTACGTAAATATCATGAGTGTTGTGTAGTGTCGTTAGAAAGGGTATATATATATATACAGGGTGTTAAGAAACCCCTGTCCGACCCGAAAGGGTCATAGAGGGTTCACAATGACATGCCCAAATAAAATATCAAATTTGGAAAATTCATGACAGAAACAATAATAATGGATTTTGAAATAACCATTTTTTGCCCCGAAATTCCCTAAATTTAAGAATAAAACAAAAACTACAACACCAATTTCGTCGGTATTTTTGGGGGCCTTTTGTTTGGTAATTAGGTATCATCTGTGACAACGCCGACACTCTCTCTCGACTTTTGAGAAAAAAAATTATTTTTAGATTATAATTCTTTTTTTTCAATTTTTTTCACATTTTTTTTAATCAGATATCGATACCTAACAACACCTTAACGGATCGGACAGGGGTTTCTTAACACTCGTATTTGCAATATACTAGGTACACGCTGGTTACAAGCAGGTGACATGGAGAGCATCACGCGTGTGCTATAAGCAAAAGCTATAATAATAATATTCCGGGACAACTCACACACGGTTATCTGATCCCAAGCTAAGCAGAGCTTGTGTTATGGTAACCAGACAACTGATAAACATACTTATATATTTGGAGTAACATTTCTAGTTATTAAACCCTTGATAAGTAAAAAGAAAACGAGTCAACAATAGGTACCTATTTTATTTTAACTATGTTAAGGTATGTTTTGACTTTATATTTGTTTATGTTTGAAACATTGTTTGCTTATTTATTTCTTTCCACTCAACTTTGGCGAAAATAAACATTCACACTAAGTTTTTGTATTAAAGAATATCTGCAAAATTAAGGTAAAAAATAGAGATGTCCAAAGAAAATTAAGAAAAACTTCAGTTTGGTTTGACATTTTACCAATATATTTTTTTCTGCAATCCAAAATGGAGTCATAAAATAACGAGCGGAAGCCGGTAATTGTCGCGTTTTTCGTGGCCACATTGCGGTGAGACCATAATGCTCGCCAATCAACGGGTGCAGACACCGTGGCGATGGAACCTGTATACCATGGGAACTGACAAATTATGGGATAAATATCCCATGAAATCCAAATCATATCACAAAAAAGGCGAATCCTTTTGGGATTTATATTTTTCGGTAGTTATATTGGAATGGGTACCAGAGACACCGAAGTAAAGAACGATTAATCTATATTTGAGTTCAAAAATGTCCTTCATAAATATGGATTTTTTAAGATGTTTTCTAAAATTTGCTTTGTAAAGTTAAAAAATACCGCGTTAACCTGAGTAATTGTAATAGTGACACGTATGAAATGAACTGTGCCAAAAACTACTCTCGAATTAAGAAACATTTTGCCTATTTCGTATGATAGTAAAATCTGTTATATGGAAACCTTACATTCTCCAACTATAACTCACTCTCCCAAAAAGTAATCTCCTTGCTTATAACAGCTGTTATCCTGAATCAACGTACAAACTAAATCGCAAAAAATATAAAAAACTCAACTCGGATGCTTGGAAACCCTAAAACTGTGTTACGGAAATGACAGATGGTAACCGCTGGTTTCGTAGCCACACTGGGGCCATAAGTACTGCAATTTGTATGTGCAGTGAGTGAACAGCCAAATCCACATCCGTAAAATTTATTTTAAATAACAAAATAGGGTTCTTGCCCTAGGGGTAATTGAACTTTAGACTGACATGGAATATCGTTTAATATTAAAACAGTTTAAGTAGATACAAAATATTTCAGGTATATAATAGTGAAGTCTATTGTTTACTTTATTTTAAAGGCTTCTAATTAAACCATGCGACTATAGCAGTAATATAATAAAATAACGAAAACAATCGAATTATCTGGCTTTTACTTTTTTGAGGACAATACAAAAAAAAACAGCTTATGTAACATAAAAACGCCAATAACAGATGGTAATGAACCCTCTGTTTCCGTGGCCCCACTGCGTTGCCCATAGTGCACCAATCAGCGAGTGCAGGGACCGTGGTAATGGACCAGGCTGGTCTATTGTAAGGCGTTATAATTGTGTGGTTTAATGTGCTTTATCACAGCTATTTATAGTTAGTTATTGCTGTATGGCGCAATACATTGATTAGAGAAAGCTCTGACGTAACTAATCTAAATTTTAACAATTTATCCAAAAGTAAACATAGATCGTAGTGCAAAATCATATTTTTATTTGTAAAAGAAATCCGTGAATCCTGAATAGGCAAAGGTGACCGGACTGGCAAAAACATTTAATTCTAGATATAAGGCTAATAGATAACAAACAAGGTTTAATTAGACGACTGACATGTTTAATTTATAACATTAACTAGAATAATTTATTTATTTATTTATTTATTATTATTATGTTAACACGGCTTTTACACCAATTACATTAACACACACAGAAAACAAAAATATTATAAACAATACAGTATAAGTTATAAAACAAGAAAAAAAAATAAAAATAAAAAGAAACAACAAAAGACAACAAAAATATTATACTTATACAAAACACATTATAAATTTATGTGCTTTCACAAAAGTGAAGACAAGCGCTTAGCACAGTCTTGAGGTCAATAATACAAATATTCCCCTAAACAATTAATAAATTAATCCGTGGTATAGCTGTAAATTATTACCTTTGTCTCGTTAAAAATCGAGTTATTTATCCATTCCACAGAAAGTTCAACTAAAGTGAAAACAACATTCCAATTACCTAATATATTTTACATAAACTACCATTATATGATGTCATACAAAACGCCGAACGAAAAACTACAATAACGCTAAGAGGTGCGCATGCGTCGATCACAATTCTACAGTTCGTTGACCCCACGAATATGGCTAACGACTCATGAATAAGGTACTATGTATTTATGGTACGTTTATTTTTATTTCTACCATATTTAGTCTATAGCATGACTAATGCAGGTTTTTTGACAGCTCAGCTGAGCGTGAAAGAGGTTGTCACAATTTTATCTATGGTTTAGAATAAAACAGTAGCATGTTTTTTAAATAATGAAAGGAAAAACGAAAGTGGACGAAGCGAAACAAGTATGTAAGGATCGTAGCAAGTGGAAAGAAGTGGTCTCTACCTACCCCTACGGGAAAGAGGCGTGATTATATCTATGTATGATTTGGAAGACTGAATTTAATTAAGCTGTATTTAATTATCTAAAGTAGTTATAATACCTTGTTTATAACTATTTTCTGTTGTTACTATTTACATTAATATATAGGTAAGTCAACATGTTTGTTTTTTACATAACATAATATACCATCACGCTTGTATCCCCGAAGGGTTAGGCAGAGGTGTACCAATGTACACCCACAGTCCGCCGCGCCGGTATGTTAAGGTCCCATGTAATAGGGGGCGAGCCTATTGCCACTAACCGGGCACAAATCCAAACTCCGACCCTACTGAGAATTTCATAGAAAAACCCAATAACACCTTGGTCGACTTGGGAATCGAACCCAAGACCTCTAGCGTAGCAGTCGCGCTTAGAACCACTAGGCCAACGAGGCAGTTCGGCAGTTTGTTTTTTAAATGTAAAAATATAAGTATCTTCTTCTTTAATCTTTTATTAAAAAAAGGCAGCTTTTTACCCATATTTCAAGGTGCTTCTCATAGGCTATATTGCGTCCAGGAAGTCGTTTTTAGTTCATGTCATAAAACCTTATGGTTCGCGTTTTTGGAATTTGCGAAAATTTGAAGAATATATCTTAACTTGTTCATGGATAGTTTTTTTTGTCACGTAAGACTTTCTTCATATAGTTTTTAGCATTTCTGGCATTGCACATAGCCGATATAAATAAAAAATTGGAACAAGTAAGGTTAGTTTTTAGGTTTTTATGATAGGAGAAATGGTAGCGAATTCCTTTCGATATTAAGTCCGTCTATGGACCTTACAGTGCAAAAAGTATTAAATAAATTAAAATGAATGAAAATATGTTAGACTGAAGTTTGTTAAACAACATACCATTAAAACTATACCTAAACATTTTGAAGTGTGGTCCACAAGACAGATAGAAATTGAAGGCATCCTTTTATAATGCAATTCACAAGTATTGAGTATTATAAGTAAATACTTATAATACTCAATACTTGTGAATGAAGGCCAAGTCATACTTATCTATTAATTCTGCATAAATCTGTATGTTTAGCAAGTTATGCCATTGTATGCCAGTGAGAACTCAAATGCTCAGACTGTGAATAACAGGGTGAGTAATCGCGTAACATGACCGACGATATTACCTCCAATAATAAACGTGTGAGGTATTGAATGTTGATTTAAGAAGCACTTGATTTGTCATTTTTTACGGCTTACTGACTCATCTTTGTATCTATAGATAGATAGTAGAGTAGTTTATACATTAATTTAAACATTTTTGTAACATCTTTAGAACATACCTACCTAGTATATATATATAACAAATCTTTCAATAATATTACTTATGTACAAAATATTGTCAATAACAGTAGACATAGATTTTCAACTTAAATTGACAAATTAATAATTATTGTGTTCAGTTTAATTCAGTTACGTGGGTTGTAGAATAGGTACGTCTTAAAGTCATATTCTTAAAAATACCAATTTCTTATAAGTTTTTTAATTATATTTTTATTTACAACGATATGTCCAGCCTAAAAATTTAATTTGATTGCAACAAATAATAATACCCTACCCTATAATTTCTCTCGTATAGACTCTCGTCAGTATATTTATTTGAAAGGTTATAACAAGATCAATAAATCTTATTAGATTGTTTCTTAGAATTTTATAAGGAAAGGAACATATTATATACACTAGATTTAAACTATAATAAAAACGTATACGTTGTGATTTGCAAATACACAAACACCAAACCGACCCAAACTCTGAAACACAATTCGCATCCCTTATAATATTTTAACTAAACTTTGGCTTTATGTATATTACAATTCTCCTGAAGTGTCTCCTCTATTTTTTAATAAAAACTACATTATTTCTTAAAATAAACTTCCGTTTCAAAACCATTCAAAACCGTAATAACTTGTTTTACAGAATTTTAATGTTTAGTGCAGTTGTACTTAATTCACCAAAATTTTCTTGGTTCAATTTAAATTTAGCGTTTAATGTTAACCGAGTTTTGGAATAGCGTCGAATTTGCTTCACCTACATTATAAACCTGATTTTTCCTACTTTTCACTAAAACCAAGTAATTTCACGGTTATTTTGGCGTCAGGTCACTGAACAATTTTTCATCAATTTCATATTATTTTTTTACTCTACTGAATTGCGTAGAATTGATTTCTCGCTAGTAAAATTACGATAAAGTTATTATAGTTATACGATTGTATTTATCATTAATAATTTTATTTCTCACGGTTTGATGACTTGTTCATTCAGGGAAGTTAAAAAAATATATCGTGTCATAAAATAGTCAACATCTGATGTATGGTGATAAAATCAATTTCTCTTTAGTATATTAGAATACCTACATAAATATCTTAGTATAAAACTATACATCAAACTTATACCTACATATTTTAGTATTATCTGTAGTTAAAAATAATTTCTCAAAAAATAAAAAAAAACATCCAAAAATGTATAGTGTTCTTTCAGCATTTTTCTTTTCTCTTTAGCATTAAGTGTGTAAATCTCTAAATCCAATGACGTATCGATAAAATCAATTCGTTTCCTACGCCACCTAACACGGGAATCATCAGTTCCCATGACTGTGACCACACGGATCGCATGACTTTGTGCTCAGCCGACACCTATTAACCCATTCTGTTTACTTCAAACATATTCAAACTGTATTCAAGAAAGCACTAGAGGCTATTCACGATGGTGCCATTTGGCCTGCGTAAGTCGAATGGATTGATGCAAAAAAACACTTTGATGATAATGCATATTTCTTTAATTTTCACTTATCTGACCTAATTTTAAGTCTTTCTGTCATAGATACAGTTTGAGCGTTTATGAATTAGATGGTTTTGCTCGGCACAATAGTATGGCGCGATGGCATGACGGGGTGGAACGAGGGAAGTTTATAAATTTATATTTATTATTATTTATTTTTTATAATAACACGTTTGCATATTATAATTTCACGCAAAACCGGATCAGTTCACTGTGTATGAGTTGCACATTATAATTTTTTCGATTTGGATGAGGTTTTCACGTTGACGAACAAATTTTAGCTTGAGGCCACTCCATTTGGCGTCATGGAATGATCGTAAATGGAACTATTATGGAACAAGGTTGCAGCGGATTTTGCAACCCATTTCCAAGACTGTTAAGTTGACGAGCGCTCGTTTTAAAGACGTTGTGTTATTTCTCGAACAGCGGTTTTAGTTGCAAGATCTTCTTTCCTATTTATTTTATGGAGATATATTATAATTTCACCCAAGATATTATTTTAATTTTAGTTTTAAATAAGACTCACTAAAACTACCATTTTCTTTTTAGATGTAAGCGGAATGAAATAGTACCATTTCGAAATATAATTTATGTTTTCTACATATTAAAAATAATACAGTTAAGTGTTTATACCAAATGTGTTTTAGAACGAAAAACACGTACGAAAAATGACTGAAAATAAAAAAAAACACCATCTTTTCTACAAGTAGTCTACACACTGATGTCTCTATCTAAGCCTATTAAGTATCTCGCTAGATAATAAAGAAACCATAGACCTATTACTTAATACTCCAGGAAATTATTCGAGCGAATTCGAGTGGAAACCAGTCCAAATAATCGTAAAACTCGAGCAAGGTAAGTTAAACGTCGTTAAGACGAACGAACGAACGAACGAATGAAGGAATGAAGTGCTCCACTCAAAACTTGTGTGGTCTTCAGTTATCAGGATAAAGCCTTATTTATAGAGCAGTCTTGAGATTATTTGCGGCTTTCAAAGTAAATGTACAGAGTAGTCCAGTTATTAGGTTAGGACTAAACTTTGCAGATGGAGTAGTTTATTTGAGTGATGAGTCTGTTAAGTGGTGAATGTATGGCTTGCAAACATTTGTTCAAATGTTTGTTGCTAAGTCCATTTAATATTTAATGTGTGATTATGTGATCTTGTGAAATGTTAGTGTATAAGGCGAGTGTGAATGAAAAAAAAGGCAGGTCAAGAGTACCCTAAACCGAAGAGCATGTATGAAGGGAATAATGAAAGTGGACGAAGCGAAACAAGTGTGTAAGGATCGTAGCAAGTGGAAAGAAGTGGTCTCTGCCTAACCCTACGAGGGAAAGAGGCGTGATTATATGTATGTGAAATATAACCTGTTATTTTGTTTAGTTTAAAAGAAGTACGCTAAAAAAAATCATTGTTATAGAATCTAAGGGTTAAAGGAGCTTAGGGTTCGATTCCCGGATAGGACAAGTATTAATGTCATTCAGTAAAACTTGTTCCTAGTCTAGGTGTTATATAACCCTTTCAATATTAGAATAATAATAAATATATATTAAATTATTTTTACATAAATATCTCTATTATTTTAAGAAAACTTGTAATGTCCACAATGGACAATTTAATTTTTACGCCAATTATTGCAAAACATGTTGAAACTTTTTTTTTTCTTTCCACTTTTACATATCCATAATGTTACATATGTTTATACAAATAAATATAAATAAATAAATAAATAAATGCGGACCACATCACATACATTGCTCTGAACCCAAAGTAAGTAGCTAAAGCACTTGTGTTATGGAATTCAGAAGCAACGAAGGTACCACAAAAACCCAGACCCGAGGCAATGTAGAAAATTTTTGGTTTCTACATTGACCCGTCCGGGGATCGAACCCGGGACCTCAGAGCTAGCGACACCTTGAAACCGGTGCGTACGCCAATATATATATATATCTTTATCTATATATATATATCTTTATCTTAAGATTATTTACCAATTTTTCTTTACAAAATGTCCTTACTACTTAATTTCGTTGCACCACACATCACTCTATATAGTCAGGATGTTTTTTTCTCTAGTTATCTTAGTTATCATGTTGACTGGTCCAGCTAACGGTGCGGGAGGTTATTCTGGTTAAAGCAGATAAACTACATCGAATCCAGTTAGTTTAGTTCACGATCAAAATAAACATTGCTAACTTTTGGTTAGGTTTGTGTATTTGTGCTTTTTTTTGAGCTGTCTGTTGTAGACTTTGTAGTTTTTACAAATTTAATGTTTTATATTCAATTCATAATTGTTTGTTTTCAAACACTCATAAATAAAAAGAGTATGTGTTAGTGTTGATGAGTGGTATATGTTTTTTACGTACATTGTGCTTAAATATCTAAATAATATTATAACTACGGTGTTGCATTTTCTAATAAATAAGAATACTATATGTTCTATGTATTCGCTAAGTTTAAGAATTTATCTACTTATAAATCTGTTTTATAAAGAATCCTGTTCATTACTCAAATAAATAAAACAAATAAAATTTCAAGGAACTGTTCACTAAGTGCATCACCTAAAACCGTAAAAAAGCAAAACTAACCAAACATAAAAATAGCATCGTTTTTGCTAACGCCAATTTCGTTCAACCCGTTTATAACAAAAACGTAACTGAATACGACTCCTGCGCAGTTCTCATAGAACGGGTGTCTACCGGATAATGATCGATACTCGTCTACGACATAAAAAAAATATACTTAACGGGTCCTATATAGTAGTAATGTAGGTAACTTGTTGATAACTTACCTATTTATAGGACGGACGATGACCGGAGGAAATGTGATCTTTACCACGGATTAGATGCACAAGGCCGCATTTACTGAGTTACAAATAGACGAAAAATAAAACATTAGTTAAATATAAAATTTTCAATGAAAATGACACTTTTTTTTTTTAACGCTATAAGCAAAATGTCCCTTCTCAAAAGTAACCTATGTTTAGAAGTATCTAAATGTGTCATTTTCAGAAAGAAAAAACAGTTGGTTTCAGTATACCTACACGATATGCAGTTATTATCAGACAGCACGGCTTAAGTCCAAAATATACAGATCAGATTAACATAGTACCAAAAAAAGATCTTAACTACTAACTGTAAGTAAACCTGAAATCCAGTTGGATATACTTAGACTGTACACAACATTTAAATTATATAACAACTAAGTTTATCCTTCACACTTCTGTTTAGGAAATAAAGGTTTTATCTTAATGTCAAGTGTTAGAAACTATTAATGTGATCTTGAGTGTATAATGTTGCATCGTTTTCCTGTAATCAATAATTGACTTCCTATCTAGTCATTTGGAGAAAGGCTTCCGTACGATAACGTTAGGTTAAGTATACCTTAACTTGGGAGGGGTGGGAAATATGAGAACATTTGCTAAGTAGACGAGCAGTACAGATTACCACGCTAACTACCACTCTGAAAAATTCTGAAGGTTTGATCAAATGTTTGATGAACAAATGTTTGTTCCAGGTCTTTACGTAAGTTCGTGTTTAAGAAATATTTACTTTTCTTCGTAGTCAAAAACTCAAGTTACGATTTTGTACATTTTCTGCGAAAGCATGACGTCATTAGCCCACATTAGATACGAACCTTGATTTGTTTTATTTCCTGTTTATATTGATTTTTATTTACAATTCAATACTTAAATCTAATATAACAACAAACACTTACAACTAAAATTAAAACTTATATAAATATCCGTGGCCAATATTTTTTATTTTCTAACTGATAGTCTAACGAACGACCCAATAAGTCCCTCTAAATGGCAAGAGACATCGCGGTAGGCCCAGACGGAGATGGAGACGAACTGGAGTCCTTTGCTAAGGAGTGGATGACCACGGCCCCAACCAGAGAGAAATGGAAGGAGGGTAGAGAAGCCTTTGCCCTGCAGTGGGACAGAAATGGCTAGGAATAAAAAAAACTGATAGTCTAGATAGTTACACTTCATTTGGCTTTTCACACCCTCTATACCATTGTTTCCCAACCTGTGGTCCGCGGACCCCTGGGGGTCCGCAAGTATATGTATGGGGGTCCGCGGTGTCATTTCTGGACCATGCATAAATGCTAATTTGATTTGAGATTACAACTTAGTAACAACATCAACCCGAATATCACTGATTTAGTTGCAAAACATCAACACCAAACTTCTCATTTTTTTTATTACCTATGTTTTATCTGTAATAACTAAAATAAAAACCTAATCTGAATTTTTACTGTTTATTTTATTAAGGGGATATAATGGTATATAATAAGGAAATACTGTGCTTGATTTCCTAGGGGTCCGTGGCTGAAAAAGGTTGGGAAACACTGCTCTATACCATATACATTACCCATTCATTTTTATTCTTCTTTAAATATCGATATAAATGAAGCATTTGCCCTACATTGATATACATTACATACTATAAGTATCAATCTATTTTATTACCTCGACACTTAAGACATAGTCACATACAGACCTTAACAAAATGATTTAATATGTGATGTATAATCTGAATTAAGATATAAATCAGCGTATATGGTCACTTATGACCTTAATAGAGCCTTATGTAATGTATTTAGTTCAATCAATGTAATGCTAGCTGTATATAGAAGCCTTTTAATAGATCTACTTTCATTTAGTTAGTGCGATCTAGAATGATCGAATTTATGAGGTATTTATGTTCAAATAGATGAATTTTATTTCAGAGTCTGGTATTTGTAACCTGACACTACTAGCATCTGAGTTAATTAACAGCAAGTAGTCATAAAACAAGTAGTCAATAAACGATATTTTAAAACGTATCTTAATTGCAAATTGATGCTTCTCCATTTGACCCAAAGGTTGACTGGTAGATTATGCCTTGCGGCATTAAGTCCGCCTTATGTACCACAATTGTACATGAAAGTTTAAATAAATGAGCAACTAAAATTTGAATAGATATACAGGATTTTTTTTTGTGAGTGTCTGTGTGTTTGTTTTTTTTTGACAAGTTTAACACAATAAAATCGAAAAAAAACACGAAAAAATCTCTGTGTCTTTCACACCTACGATTAATTTATACCAAGACTGGCCACAATACGAAAGTGTATAACATTAAATTAACTTTTGGCAATACTCTCGCATTTACAAATCTCGCCAAGAATAGCAATAGAAATTATCAAGTGTCCACGACACTTAAATACTGTAAAGTAATTGTCGGTTCATTCACTATGGCGTTATTGGCGTTTGTAAGCTGCGCACGCGCAGGCGTCGTCGTCGCCTTGTCACAGTGCGTCATCTCATGTCTGGCTGCGATTTTATCAATATTTAAGTATACGAAAATGTATTTCCTATTCTCATTGGTTGTAATTTCCAGTAAGTTAGGAATCTGTGAAATATAATTTAAAATTCCAATGAAAGAATATGTTATAATTTTAACCTGTGGTTCTCTTTGTGTCTTTATAGCTCCCAAATTGATAGTCATTTTTTTTATAATATAATTATTTATGTAGCAATACTTTCTTTTTTTAAATCAATAAACATGAAAGCAAGGATTACTTTAAAAAAAAGTCTTCATATACATTGACAAACTGATAATGGTTGAAGATTGTAATTTCGCGAACATATGATTTTGGTCAGTGGTATATTGTACCAAAATATTTTTGAGACAACATAAAGAAAACATGAACACAGTAGGTTACCCCATAATGTTAAGTAGTAATTGGTTTGGGATACAAAAAAGTAAATCTGATCCCGTTTGTAACATTATTGATAAAATTTTATAGTTTATTTTGGTAAATAACGTGAGTACGAAACACAGCATGAGGTCTTAGGTTTGACTCTAAAGTTGGTCAAATTTATCTTAAAAAATAAGCTGAGGAAAGTAATTTAGGTAAAAATAATATTTATTATACTTTGGTGAAGAATGCAAATCAGTATTTCATATTTATTATGGTAATTAACTTTTATAGCTAACTTTTCTTTTACTTTTACAGGTAAGGCGGAACGAACAACCTAGTGACGACAGGTATTAAATTAATTTTAGTTTTAAGGTTTGAAAGGATTACCGATGAGGAGGTTTTGAACTTACATAATTTCAATATTTAATTTTGTTTTTAACTTAAGTTACATAATCAGTACCTACCTAGCCTAGCCGCCTAACTAAAATAGATATAGGTATTTATAGATTATTTTCTTCCAGTAATTATTAGAGAGTAAGTGCAGATATAAATAAAAAAAAAAACACAAAATTGGTTTTTAGAATTCTCAAAGAAGTCTAGAACTCTCAAAAATTTCTGTTGCTAGTATAATGACTAGTTTAAATATACTATCTAAGCGTTACGATTTTTCGTAACGTGTGTAGCAGCCATATGGATAGTTTCTTAGACAAAAAAACAAGAAAAACGAAAATTAATCTAACACGAAACAAATAAATTGATATTTATTTACTATTCTTCAATTTTATTTTCTAAATAAATCATAGATAAGCAGCTAATCTTAACACGTTTAAATAACTTATAACTAAGGTGACATCGTTTTGTCATTGTAGAGGTGACATCGATATTACCCTTTCCCAACACTAGTCGCCTAGCAACGTGTCGCTATGTGAGTAGGGACGTGATTGTAGTTGAAGACATAGAGCAGGCAATTCAGTAGGACAATGAATATTAAATAATATACTATGTATTGTAGTTGTTTCTTGAGTCGGTGTTAAAGTAAGTATGAAATTTATTTTTATAATTAATAATAGGTATATCTAAAATATGTCGTGGTGGCCTAGCGGTTCAATGAACGGATTTGTATGCACAAGGTTGCAGGTTCGAACCCAGGCAAGTACCAATGTGGCTTTTTCAAAGTTATATGTACTTTCTTAATTATTCTAAGACACTACTGACAAACGGTGAAGGAAAGCATCGTGAGGAAACCTGGATTCCAAAATTTAGGATCTGAAATCGCCAATCCGCAGAGAGCAAGCGTGGTGATCAATGCTCGTGCCTTCTCTATATGGGAAGAGGCCTGTGTCCAGCAGTGGGGCGTTTATAGGCTGGTTATATATATGTATAGGTATCTAAAATGCAGCGACAGCTCAATTCGCCCAGCTTCCGATTTACTAATTAATATGTTTGATTTCAATAACTAAAACCAAACGTTTTCTAAAAATAAACACATCGGTAAATTCAATTCAATTCAGTGTTTTAAGTTAAAATATATTTGCATTTGTACATTTTCTGACTATAGAGACATATTCTCAAGTAAGTGTACCTATAGATAATTATTAGGTATTCTATGGGAATTACATGGTGGCTTTTGTAAATGCATGCTGCTTGGAGAATCCCTTTTTTGCCCCTAGTTACAGTCGGTAAGAGTCCCTAGGGACTAGCAAGAACTGGGTTATCGGATTAAAATTTACATAATAAGTGGGCCTCATATTGTCACACTGCTGGGCAAAGGCCTCTCGTCACTTAAAGAAAGAAAATCACATTCAACTGATCAATGAATGATGAGATGTTCGAAAGATAACGTTCAGACGACCTTCGTGGTCGAGTGGCGTACGCACCGATTTTCAAGGTGTCGCTAGCTCTGAGGTCCGGGGTTCGATCCCCGGACGGGTCAATGTAGAAACTCACTTTTCTACATTGCCTCGGGTCTGGGTATTTGTGATACCTTCGTTGTTTCTGAATTCCATAACACAAGTGCTAAATAGCTACTTACTTTGGGTTCAGAGCAATGTATGTGATGTTGTAGGCATTTATAAAAAAAAAAAAAAAAAAAAAACAAACTAGATTCAGATTTATTATTTTAGTACTATCGAAATCCTTAATTACCTAAAGATTTTAGAAAACTATTAACTTTAAAAGAAACTATACTCATAACGTCGGCCTAAATGTTTCTTGAAGTTTATGAAACAGTTATTTTCAGTGGAATTTTAATACGCCTAGTGAATGCTTTGAATGATTTCATTAAGTATTTCAATATTAGCATGTTGCATTATGAAATAGATTTGTAAAATAACTGATACGGTTTAATATCGTGAAAAGTATTCAGCGTAAGAGGTTTTTAGGTCACTGACTTCATTAATCAAATTCTATATTTTTGTAAGACACTTGAGTTTCGTTACAAGCCCTACAATTTGATACCCATATTGTAGCAAACATATTTTTTTTATTTTTTTTGACCTCAATCTATGGCACCTCGTGGCCGCCATGTTGGTTTTTGTTTGACGTGACATATCTAAGAACACTTGGGTAATCGATACAAATCCAACGATACCCTAATTTTCGTAATAAAGAATATTACACACATACATACATACATACATACATACACGATACGCCCGAAAAACATAACCCTTCTTGGCAGTCGGGTAAAAACGTGAAAAATGTATTTATTAAAAATTTAATCAACACGCCGACAATCAGATTAAATTCATTCAATAAAGCTGCATAAAATAAAACTTAACACTGAACAGATAACACTCAGCCAATAATCTCTACTTTTTAAGTCATATTATAATTATCTTAAAAGTACCATATTACTATAAACATACATAAAACAACTAGAGCTACCGATTTTCTCAGAAAACGTCCCAGTTTAAACGAATTCACGTAACTGGTACGGCAGTTCGCCAGTGTTTTATTTTCTAGGTTTACTCTATAACACGAATGTAGGACATAATAAATCTTTTCTAAAAAGGAAAAATACTAGGCAAGTAAATTAAAGATAGTATGTCTCAGTGACCTGTCGTTTTATTTATTATTCTTTGCATTTGTCGTTCTTAAAAATATTTCTAAAAATAATTTATTGATCAGTTACAGAGGTTTGTATAATAAGACCTAAATTAATTGTTTAAAATAAAATAAGTAATTCCTAGTTAACCATAACTTAAAATTATCTCGCGGGGACATACAACTGGGATTAAATATATCTTATAATTGTCTGCCTAACTTCATAACCCTTTGAGTAAGAAGACGAGTAGTACGAAGATAAGATACTCATATAATCAAACAAATATTTTTTTTCATTTTTATCGAAATTAGGTATATTGTCAGAATCTAAATTAATTTATGTATTAAAAGGCCTTCCTATGATCTAATCTTCAAAATTAAACAATAAACAACGTACAACGTTTTTACGTAATTACGTACAAACATAGCTGTGACCTTGTCAAACCCATTCAGCTGACAAACAATCAAACAGTCAGGCGGACAGACAAGCCATGGGAATAAGGCCCCATTTATAACACAATACACTATTGGTTACAACATGTATACATGTACCACGGACGGTTTGGTAAAAGAAAAATAAATAAAATTGGAAATGTATGTGTGTTTGAAACCTGTGGAGAATTAAGGTACATCAAAAACTGTACAGCTAAATAATAATTTATTTTTCTAATGGTGCCACTGTCAAAACTGGACCAAATGGGAAGCACCAGCTTTCCTATAAGAAAATAATTATCAAAATCGGTACACCCAGTGAAAAGTTATGAAGTAACAAACATAAAAAATGCAGTCGAATTGAGTACCTCCTCCTTTTTTGGAGTCGGTTAAAAAGTGTAGAAAATATTAAATTGAAATGTTGTAAAGTTTCGATTAGTTTCGAACATTGTATTCTTGTATTATTTATTTTATACTGAATTTCTTAAGTTATTTCATTTATTATCTCTTTATATCTGCCATGAGCAAGCGTGGTGATCAATGCTCGTGCCTTCTCTATATGGGAAGAGGCCTGTGCCCAGCTGTGGGACGTTTATAGGCTGGTATTATTATTATTTATTATTATAACATGTTGTAGTTTTTATTTATCTTGTATAGTTTCCCTTTTATCTAACCATGGTATTTACACTTTCGTTCCTACTATTTATTATCTATACTTATAATAAATCTGTAGAAGTGAAAATTCTGTACATCCAAAATATCAAAAAAATAAATGGCGGGGGGTGTTCCTAGACCGACACCGAACACAAAAGGGTGAAAAAAAAATTGTCTGTCTGTCTGTCTGTTTGTTCAGGTATCACGCAAAAACTACCGGTTTGATTACGATGAAACTTGGTATAATTATTCTTTATTATCCTGGGCACTGGGTAGTTTTTATCCCGGAAAAGTATAAACAATAAAAATAAACTTAATTTTGCGGTTAAAAACTCGATAAGTTTCGTCATCCACGCGAACGAAGTCGCAGGCACAGCTAGTCAACAATAAAATATTTTTCATACATCCATACAACGACATTTTTTAAACATTTCTTAAATAAATTACACATTGAATTTAATTCGAATTCACATAGATTCAATTACCTGATAAACAATAATTTCAGTTCAAATATACCTATTAGGAAACCAGGAACAAAAGTTTTGGAGATAATTGGCTGTCCATTTCAATAATTCAATTTAATTAATACGAAATTGTTTTGACTCAGTTTATTTTAATCTATATGTTTATTAGACAATTTATGTATGTACTAACAAACTTAGCTAAACGCTACATTAATAAAGAACTTTTATTTTTTTGTTCACACCATTTGTTTGCACGATGTTTCTAAAGAATAGAGGTATTGTTATTATATTATAGTCAATATTATTATCGGACACACAATTTTCATTTCATTTCCATTAAACAAACGAAAAAATAAGTAGTTGAATCTCATTCGTACTCGTGATTTTATTTTATAAAAAAAAAAACATACAAACATCCGAATTGAGAACCTCCTCCTTTTTTTTTAAAGTCGGTTAAAAAATAACAATAATATTCGTTTTTTTTCTCCTTTAAGACATACTTACAAGAGGTAGTACAAAATAGGAAGGGAGACAGGAGTAAAGAACGTAAACACCCCACAACAACAATGGACAAAAATAAAAAAAAAATAATCATGTAGCGTTACTTGTATTACAAAGAGAGCTACTTTAATAATTAATAATTATAATTAATTGTAATAATAATAATTAATTATAATTATAATAATTAATAATAATAATTATAATTTTTATATTTAAAGAAATTAAATATTTCAGTTTACATATCTGTAGTCAACCAAAGAATTTGAACTCAGTTAGTCACAAAAACCTACATAGAAACCACAAAATAATAACAATTTTCTAAGACAATACAGTTTGTATTGTCTTAGAAATTTATTGTTATTAAGACTTGAACTGATTTAAATAAACACACCTCATTGAGTTTCCGGGTCAAAACGAAATCTATAGCAAATAAAGTTCGCGGGCCATAAACTATGTTCTACATTTACTAAATTACTAGGCTTTTCTCGCGGCACCACCCGCCTGGTTGAACAAAAACTAGCTTATGTCCTTTTTTGGGATATAAACATACCTCACTCTTAGTTTCATGAAAATTTGTGAAGCCAAACGAACAGAGTAACATTTGTATGTACTCATGCCTATCTCCTTAGTTAAGATCTAAACTTACCTCCCAACAAGTTTTATCAAAATCTGTCAAGTGGTTTAGACGTGAAAGCGTTACAAACAGACAGACAAACATTCGTAGCATTTATTATTTTATACTAGCTATAACTCACGGATTTCACTTTTGATTTCTTAGTACCATTAATTAGTGGGGTTAGTTTTTCTCTCACAGAAACATATTTGACGACCTCCGTGGTCGAGTGGCGTACGCACCGGTTTCAAGGTGTCGCTAGCTCTGAGGTCCCGGGTTCGATCCCCGGACGGGTCAATGTAGAAACTCACTTTTCTACATTGTCTCGGGTCTGGGTGTTTGTGGTACCTTCGTTGTTTCTGAATTCCATAACACAAGTGCTTTACAGCTACTTACTTTGGGTTCAGAGCAATGTATGTGATGTTGTCCGCAATTATTATTATTATTATTATTAAATCAAGTAGACACAGCTATTTGTTTGCCGTTCATTGTTAAGATGTTAGTATTACTAATTAGCTTCGTATGCTATTACTAATTATTCGGATGGTATCTCCAATGTGTTCGCACCTTTACGTGAAAGGTTCGTGGGAATGTATATTTTAGTGTTTGGTTTTAGCATATTTATAGACTGCCTCGTTGGCGTAGTGGTATCCCCGAAGGGTTAGGCAGAGGTGTACCAATGTACACCCACAGTTCGCCGGTATGTTTAGGTCCCATGTAATAGGGGGCGAGCCTATTGCCACTAACCGGACACAAATCCAAACTCCGACCTGCTACTGAGAATTTCATAGAAAAACCCAATAACACCTTGGTCGACTTGGAAATCGAACCCAAGACCTCTAGCGTAGCAATCGCGCTTAGAACCACTAGGCCAACAAGGCAGTTATAGCTATATATATATAGATATAGTAACAATTATAGCACGAAGATTTTACCCTAAACCATTCCAAAGTATCATCTACAACGTTAGGCAAGATCGTTAATCTCAATAATGGTGTAAGTCTTCATAAATTCAATCAACTAAATATCAATATCTTACCATACCATCGATTTCATGAAAACACCGTTTTATCCGGAACAAACACTACTCAATCATAACGAGATCACGATTATACGCAATACTCAGTTATACTCAGGGCCTCGATTCAGCCACGATTCAGCTATTTGAAATGCATGTCAGTGGTCGGTCAGTGTACTTGTCATTGTGCCTAATTTTCGTCTTCAGATAAGCCTACAGTAAAATCTCATTGAACTCTCGAAGAGAATGATCGTAATGACCAATTAATGATCGTAATGACAGTTAGCAGAATGCCAATTATCGTAAAAATGACCAAATTAAGCAGGTCATTCGGTCAATTCAAGCATCTCTTAAATAGCTGGATCGAGGCCCTGTAATGCTCAGTGTTACTCAGTTTCGATGAACGAACACATTTTACTCTATCACGAATATACATAGTTACTTCATTTTATATAGCGTAGCGTGCTGACACGGCTCGCAATTAAACGGATTTTGTTACACCGTAGCGTAACAAATATAATTTAAGGAAAATATTATTTTGGAAAAATAAGTATATTTTTGACTAGCTGTGCCTGCGACGTCGTTCGCGTGGATGACGAAACTTATCAATGAGTTTTTAACCGCAAAATTAAGTTTGTTTTTTATTGTTTATACTTTTCCTGGATAAAAACTACCCAGTGTGGTGCCCAGGATAATAAAGAATAATTATACCAAGTTTTATCGTAATCGAACCGGTAGTTTTTGCGTGATACCTGAACAAACAGACAGACAGACAGACAAATTTTTTTTTTTTCATACTTTTGGGTTCGGTGTCAGTCTAGTAACACCCCCCGCCATTTATTTTTTTGATATTTTCAATGTAAAGAATTTTCACTTTTACAGATTTATTATAAGTATAGATTAGTTAGTGATCCTCTACAATTAAAGTAATTCTTCTTTTTGAACCTACACCAAATTCTCCAAACCTAATTTGGTTTGGAGATGTTACTTTTTCGAATTTCAATTAAGTGGTGGAATTAAGTACCTAAATACTTGATTATTTTTTCCTATATTCCACAATAATCTCAAAAACAAAGATGCTACTGACAAGTGCTAACTTAAGTATTTCGTGTCAAGAATAAATATACCTATCGCACCCCAAAAAAACAAAAACGAAACAAAATTAAATGTTTAAACAAAAAGACTGTTAAAAATAACCTCATAAACAAGACAACAACATTGTTGGAAACATGAAGATCGAAGCCTTGAGCTGCAACTGCATAATAATTACACACCTTTACCTAAATTAGGTGTGTCAGCTTGCAGGTAAAGTCACCAAAAATACCAGAATTGCAACAACAATGAATAACGAAATTCAACCTTAAGGCATTGGAATAAAGACGTCTTAATGTCAAGTTGTAAGTGACGTTTGGATGGTTGTACCTACATTATATTTATATACAAGAGCATAACCTTTACAAAATGCATGTAAAACGAACTTCCCTGTTGGTCCCAAACTATTTTCCCATTTAACTTAACAACTAAACTAAATTGTTAGTTAATATATTTGTCATGAATACACATGAAAATTAGGGCTGTTTGTCAATTTTAATTAAGAACCATGAAAAATAATAAGGAACCGCCATTTCTAAAAATAATTACAGTTGATTTATTTTGAGGCCGATTAAGATATAAGACATCTATAATACACTATTACACTATTATTAGATTAACAATAACATCTTTAAAGTATGTATAATACAGGACAAACAATTTTAAAGTATACGTACAATAATGAATAACCTACCCACATTTCAAATTCTGGGTGTGTCCACATCTGACGAACGAGCATTACACGAGCAGCTCGCGAGCATGCTGCGAACGCACTAGTGTCAATAACGCCGTCCGCCAGACGTGCACGCGCCGCTCGCGCCGTGCTTGCGAGATTCTCGTGTAATGCTCGTTATAACAAAAATGTAGACAATTTTTGTTTAGTCTCCATTTTATTAGTAAGCTTTCTGCTAAACACCAAAGTATAAATACATTTTCATTGTGAGTAAAACAATAGGCTCTAAAACAGTCATAAGTATGTATAATATGAACGAGGTACGCCTAAAAATTTGCTATTTTCTATTTTAATACTTAAAATTCAATAGGCAGGCTCTCGGTCTTTACTGCATACTCATTATGGTTACTTTAAGTTCTTCGTTTTAAATACAAAACAGCAAATTGAATAAACTAATAGGTACCTTTAGGATTTGTTTGTATTGTTTAAAATTTTAATGTTTTAGTTGTATTTAATGGATTCATTTACTCAACGTTTTCTAATAACTTTAAAAGTTCGTAAATAACTAAAAGGGCAGTTAAACATACAGCATTAATGCTTAAACTGAATTGTTTGTGTGGTTAATAAATTATTTTTATTATTACAGGTAACAATAGATTAATGTTTTGCCTGCCTCGCCTTTTCCCAAGCTATATGAAAAGTTATTGGTTGTTGCTATTTTACATGGAGCAACCACCTAGCTGACCTCCACAATACTTTTTTATAGGTAATTTAGTAACTAAAATCACTTACCTATGAAAGTTTTGTTACGAGTTCAATCAAGTTAACATTAAAACTAAATTTAATTATAGATCAGCTTGACTTCTTTAGGAATAGTTTGTAATTTTATTGCATACTAGCTGTGCCTGCGACTTCGTTCGCGTGGATGACGAAACTTATCAATGAGTTTTTAACCGCAAAATTAAGTTTGTTTTTATTGTTTATACTTTTTCGGGATAAAAACTACCCAGTGTGGTGCCCAGGATAATAAAGAATAATTATACCAAGTTTCATAGTAATCGAGCTGGTAGTTTTTGCGTGATACCTGAACAAACAGACAGACAGACAGACAAAAATTTTTTTTTTCCCACTTTTGGGTTCGGTGTCGGTCTAGTAACACCCCCCGCCATTTAATTTTTTGATATTTTCTATGTACAGAATTTTCACTTCTACAGATTTATTATAAGTATATAGATGTTCCCCGAAAAGTTATAGGTTTCGAGTTACGATCGATTTTGATGACCTCCGTGGTCGAGTGGCGTACGCACCGGTTTTCAAGGTGTCGCCAGCTCTGAGGTCCCGGTTTCGATCCCCGGACGGGTCAATGTAGAAAACCACTTTTCTAAATTGTCCCGGGTCTGGGTGTTTGTGGTACCTTCGTTGTTTCTGAATTCCATAACACAAGTGCTTTAGCAACTTACTTTGGGTTCAGAGCAATGTATGTGATGTTGTCCGCATTTATTATTTATTTATTTATTATTTTCGAAAATTTCTTAACAAAAAAAATATTCTCTACGTTTGTTACGCTACGGTGTAAGCTACACCTTCATAGTTCACAATATGCTCGCACAATTACAATATACAGTGTGATGTCCGCTGCGCTTGCGCAAGCTTATATTTAAATGATTTGTGCTAGAAAGTTAGGTGTAGCAATTTTCTTAGCTGAAATCCCAATTAACGTCTATCTGTCTATCTTTTAGCCATAATGCCAGGTTTAATGTGGAAACTAACCATAAATTATATTAAGTCTAAAGGTTATACCTATCATGAAGACCTAGGTATTAAACATTACCTATTTTAAATGTACTTATTATGCAATAATAATTGTGCAAATAAAAAAATATTACAATAAGTTATTTAATACAAACTTAAATTATCCTTTAGGCAGCTTTGTTTACAATTCAATACTTAAATCTAATACAAGAACAAACACTTACAACTACACTAAAATTAAATCTTATATAAATAAATAAAACTAACACGCGTCAAAAAACTCATCGTCATCCTTGTTAATGGCGGTTTAATTAGTTTTAATTTTAATCCTTTAAGTATGTGTCAAAATTACAATTCACAGGGATTTCCCGAAGATACACGAAAATTTAGTTAATACAAAAACCAGCAGTTCAGAGAAACGAAGACAGACACATTTTGATTTCTTACAGCCTTATTCCCAGTCTTTCATTAGTAGTATAGGTATAGGAAATTCCTGCTACACCTTGTCTATGTGTAAAGCTTGATCTTTTTGTTTCCACTGCTTACCTTACCTTAGCTAACCAGCTTAGGGGTCTAGTAAAAACGAGAATTATGGCTTGTGTTATCTCTGTGATACACTATCGGTTGGTACCCGATCAGGACTAGTTTTTCCATCACGGTCAATTTTTTTTTTTTTGCTAGAGATCTTTCCTTTTACTCTGAGCGCAGGCTTTGACTGCCTCACTGGACTTTTGGCAAGGACCTTAAGGCCTCCAGCCAGAGCAATAGGAAAAACTAACTATGTCAGCAACGTCCACTAAGGGCACCACCTGTGGGGTTCGGACCTCGACTTAGTGCGTTGCTAACAATCTTAATAAGGCAAAACAACAAGGGATGGCTGGATCTATGTTGTCTCACCGTCTGTTCTGGTCGATTAAAATCAATTAACTTAATTTTAATTCAATCTTCCACTGCTAAAGGGTCATGTTATAAACCACCTCATAATTACTCCACACCATTCGCAACGCCACCAAATTACCAAACAACCAATTTACATAACATCATCATGAACAGTCAGTGATAGATGGGCGATGCGCATGCGCATTGATGTGCGCTGAAGCGTACAGCTTACGTCATCGGTGACGGTGCGTCTGCGCTGGAGTCGCACGAAACCGATAATGTCGGTATAGACATTAAATTATAGTATGATGTACTTGCATTTGGTGGATAATATTTGCTTAATATCTGAGTACTAAGTTTTGTTATTTAGGTTTGTTGTGAACTAGTTAAAGAACGTATTTTCGTCCATGTAGAAAACAAAATTCTTCAGAAAATGTAGCCTATATTATTTTCTGGTTATCACTCTACCTTTATAATTGCTTTTCGTAAAGACTTGTTGAGTAGATTACTTGTGATGATGTAACAAACAGAAATACATACAGACAAACGTGCGAGGTTTGAGAAAAAGCCTGGTTTATTAATAATCACACATTATTGTGTGAAATATTAAATCAATAACAGAAGGCAAGGATAATAATATGTATCGCATATAAATCTTAGTTTATAATATAATAATAATCCAGCCTATAAACGTCCCACTGTGCTGCTGGGCACAGGCCTCTTCCCATATAGAGAAGGCACGAGCATTGATCACAACGCTTGCTCTCTGCGGATTGGCGATTTCAGATCCCAAATTTTGGAATCCAGGTTTCCTCACGATGTTTTCCTTCACCGTTTGTCAGAAGTGTCTTAGAATAATTAAGAAAGTACATATAACTTTGAAAAAGCCACATTGGTACTTGCCTGGGTTCGAACCTGCAACCTTGTGCATACAAATCCGTTCATTGAACTGCTAGGCCACCACGACATCTTAGTTTATTAAAGTTAAAAGCCCATGTTTCGAGAAAACTATAGGTACACAAAATATCTTTGATAATAAAGTAAATATGTAAGTAAGCAATAAATAAGTCTCATTAGACATACATATGGACAAACCTTACATAATATTTAGTATCAATTACTTTAATCTCCGCAATATCTATGTCTTGATATCCTGTGTTACCCCACACGGATTCGTCGTATATATAAATATTTAAATCAAGCCCCGTTCTCAGGCTTTCGATCAATGGATCCCTTCTAGGAATAGAACCTTGAGATTTTTGAGGATCCACTTCTGAATATTAAGTTTTAAGTTTATTTGTTTGACGGGCCTATTGGTCTGGTGGTTAGAGACCCTGACTGCTATACCGGAGGTCGTGGGTTCGATTCGCACCCAGGACAAATCTTTTGTGATGAGCACGATCATTTGTTCTGTGCCTGTCTGTAATTTATCTATAATATATATGTATTTAGAAATATATAAGTATGTTTATCGGTTGTCTGGTTACCATAACACAAGCTCTGCTTAGCTTGGGATCAGATAACCGTGTGTGAGATGTCCCGAAACATTATTTTATTATTCTGTATGTTTGTAATTGTTGTTTAAGTATCCTCCTAACTCCTAGCATCCTTTATAGAGAACAATTTGTCCGACATGTTGAAGTCCCGACATTTTTCTCAGTACTGTCGTATGATGACCGCACGTACTTCCTAACACACAAATTAGATTTTCGTTTTAAATTCGGCGCCGAAACACACAAACGTAAATGTCAATGACAAAATTGACAGATTAAATAATTTAATATTGGATAAGCCAATCAGAGAACAGATATTTCTTCTTTCGGCCAGTGTACAAGATTGAAAATGGAGCACCAACGAACAACAGGTAAACAAAAACTTGTTTTTTCGTGTTAATTGTTTATAAAATGTGTTAACTTTTTATTTCTCATTGAGATATGGTTACGGTCTATAGGTAAATGTTAAAGTTTTATCAAAACTTAATAGTCTGGAGTGAATAATTAGCCAAACATCAGTATGTTCTTTTTAAAGTACTTTCGGTTTTAACTATATAGTTAGGCATATTCAATTTGTACGCGAAAAAGGATATTCGGCATTTATTTATACTAATACTATAAATGTAAATTTTGGATGTTTGGATGTTGTTACTCACTCACATCAAAATCACCAAAACGAATTTGGTAAAACTTTGTAGTATTACCATATAATACCACATAGGTTACTTTTTATCCCGAATTTCCTATAAAATTACATTGATTTGTTCTTTTCCTATTTAGAATTGACTGAGGAACAATTGGAAACTATTCTAAACGAATCTGACTTTGAAGATGAGGATTCGGATACAGCCGAACCCCTCCCAGAAGATTTAGACCACCTTTTTAGTACAACGTCAGAATCTGAAACCGAACCAGAAGCCACACCGCAACCAGTACAGATAGCAACTAGCCTGAGAGGAGCGCGTACTAGAGGTATGTATAGTATTTTACTAATTTATATTTTTGGGTATAAATATTTCTTCGATTTCTTAAATATTTATTTTCATGCAGGTGGTTGTCGTTCACGAGGTAGAATACGTACTCGAGGTAGAATACGTACTCGAGGCGGCAGGGCCCAAAGATTTCCAGTTTCTCCAGAAAATGAAGAACTTTGGGGGAGACGGAGTTTTTTTAAATCAATGCCACATTTGCAAGAGCCTTCTTATCCATCTAATAATGTAAACTCCGAAGATTTAATGAAATACCTTAACGAGTATATTGACGACAATTTGATCGATACCATTGTTCAAAAGACTAATCAGACTTCAATTGAAAAAACTGGCAGAAGTATTAATTTAACTAGGGAAGAATGTTATATTCATTTTGGAATAACACTATATATGGCGTGCTTACCACTGTCTCAAATCAGGATTTACTGGAATCAAAAATATGCTTTACCTATGATTACGCAAGCTATGACGCGAGACAGGTATTTTTTGTTAAGAAATTCAATGAAGGTAGTTTTTGATAATGACATAACTATAGATATGAGGAAACAGGACAAACTTTGGAAAGTTCGTCCTCTATTAGATAGAATTCTCCAAGGCTGCAAAGCACAAGGGAGGCAGCAGAAAATTTCAATAGATGAAATGATCATTCCATTTACTGGGGCCTGTCCAATACGACAGTATTGCCCTGGCAAGCCCAACCCGACTGGTATGAAAGCTTTTGTTTTGGCCAATCCAAATGGTCTTGTTTGCGATTTAATTATTTACCAAGGAAAAGAGACTTTTGCATATGATACCCAATTTCATTTAGGTGAAAACGTAGTACTTAAACTGACTGAATCTTTAGTGCCTGGTCATTTGATATATTTTGATAGATATTTTACTACAGTTAGACTGGCAGATGAACTTGCTAAAAGAGGCTTAAAATGTACTGGAACTATAATGAAAAACCGCGTGCCAAAAGAAGTTATCAATAAAATAGACGATGATAAAACTTTAAAGAGGAAAGGAAGAGGGAGTTCTGACGTATTAGTCCGAAATGATGGGGAGATCGCATTCACTAAATGGATGGACAATAAATCTGTGTTACTGCTGTCCACTATTCATGCTGCCGAAAATTTGGATGACTGTAGAAGATACAACAGAACAACAAGACAATATTTATTTGTTTCACGTCCTGAAGTTATAAAGGAGTACAATAGTAATATGGGCGGAGTAGATTTAACTGACAGATTAATAGCAGTATGCCCAAGTAGAGCACGAACTCGGAAATGGACCGTAAGGTTCATATCCCATTGCTTGGACTTATCTATCACGAACTCATGGATTAAATTTAAACAAGAACAGATGGACAAAGGTATCCGAAGACATAAAATAGTACAACTTAGAGAGTTCAAAAGACTGATAGCAGAAAGACTAATAGAAGAGAATCTCTACAGAGAAGACGATTTGCTAGATGATAGTGGTGAACCGGAGGAAAGAAGAAACGTAAAAAAGAGACGTCCGCCAATAGTGCCTTTGCCTTCTAAATTGAGACGAAAGCATGGAACTGATCATTTACCGGAGATGTTAACAACTCAGAGTCGTTGTAGGAATGGAGGATGTTCTAAAAAAACATCAGTAAAATGTTCAGGCTGTAATCTGTCGCTTTGTTTAACAGCAAAACGAAATTGCTTTAAGCTATTTCATATTTCTGATTAAATTCTTTGTTTTTGTTTATAATTTCATTATTTACTTTCTATTTTTTGTATAAGGCTATTAATGATAACATTCCTAAATCCTAAGCTTGTTCTTTTGTATGTTCTTTAATTGTACTAGAATTCATAATAACTTTGATAATAATTAAGACTGATAGAAGTAAGACTTGAGTTTCGTGATTTTATAACATGTTTCTAGATTTTTAATAATTTTTTTTTTAATAAAAGTTGATTATGTTGATTGCAAAAATGTGTTTTTATTTGATATTATTTATAAACATTTTCTCACTGTAAGTCCGAGATTCCTTTGTAACGGACATATTCTACCCCGGCATGATATGCATTATAACCCAATGGCCTATAAGACGAACAAATAGCACAGAATTATTTTTTATGCCAAAATAATCTTTAAATCAATGTCAATAATGTTTGTTCTAGCTAAAAATGTTGTATGAACTTTAAACTCTATTTTGAAGCGCGCAAAGTCTCGGGACTTGAACCACACCTCAAAATAGTTCTTTTTATAGGACATGCGGTCAAATTTACAATGTTAGAAAAAAAAATGTCGGGACTCAGGAGGGTATTGGGATTGTAAATGAGGTACTTTGATGTGATTTATTTAGAAAAATATTTTTTTTATTTTAATTTAGAGTTACTTTTCAGAATATGAATAAGAAAACTAGGACAAATTTTAGAAATCGCTGATACCTTTCAAAATGATGAACAGCTTGTCGATTCTGTAAAATTCACACACCAACTCGCAACTCACTTCACTCTCACACTCACTTCGAATCTGACCTTCCGTGCTATTCTGTAACATTATTTTCATGTCTCGACAGCGGTATACGCGGTGAGATGTCAAATACGTAATCTCGAATTTGAATTCTAAATCAAGGCCAATTGGGTTCACTTTTGAAGTGAGCTTTATTGTCACTTCACTGTCACTTCACTTTCACCTGTCACCGAAATTATTAACAGAATAGCACTACAGATCTTCATAAATTATAGCTAGGAACTATCTGGATCGTGTCTGCTTTAAATGAAAAACAACGTGTCATAATTGGTCCATTCATTTACGAGTTACGATGCAACAGACGAACACTCTGTCCAGCAGTTAACTGTAATAGACAAAACCTATATAATTGTGTTTTACAGAGGTACCTAGTATACTGACGTTTGTATCGACACTTTTAGTAAAAATAATTTAACACTAAAAATACAGCGATATAATCTATAGTACAAAAGCCAGTCAATATAGAAATAAACAAAATACCTCCACACATAGACTAAACCAAACACTATCAAATGCAGTGCAGCAATCAACCATAATTATGTTTTAAATATTCAGTAGTGTTTGTCCAAAGGCTGTGTCTACTAATCGATACTATAAATTGCCCCGTAATGGTTGCCTACACATTATTCATGCTGGATCGTTATTTTTACTATCAACTTTCCTTTAAAAGGATTGTAAAAAAAGGTCGGACTTTTCGGTAATAATATTTTTAGTGTTCTGTGTTAATTCTCCAGGCTTTTAGCCTGGTGATAATTCTACAATCGTTAACGTTAAAGAAGGACAAACCATAGGTACATTAACATATACATATAGCGTCATATTTATACATTTTTGGTTTTCTTAGAATTAAGCCTAAGCGCAGGTCTTGGCTGCTTGACTGGACTTTAATACATTTTAGCTTTATCTATTGGATAGGCAACCAATAGATAAAGTGACATAGGTATGTCACTTTTTGAAAAGGTAATATTTTTTTTTAACAGTCAGAGGAAATTAAAAAAGCCTAAGATAGCTTGAAGCAGATTCTAACTAAACTAAATATTTAATTGCTAGGTAGATTTAAAATCTGTCAACAAATATGATAGCAAGAAGTAATTGTTTTAGGTACATAAATAAAAAAATAATTATGTTAATATTACTCCAAAATACGACACATAAAATACAACTTTTTACACGACTGCTCAAAAAGGAGTGTTATGTTTTCAGGGTTCACGTATGTATGTATGTATGTATGTATGTATGTATGTTTGTGAGTTTCTTTTTTCCACCATAACTTCTAAAAGGCTTGACCGATTTCAATGTTTGTGGTATCATAAGAAGCTTTGAGTTATCCCGAGTGACATTGGCTATGTGGACATTAAAAAATGGTCAAGAGTCGAAATCGCCTGCAAAGGGTTCCGAACGATATTTTTTTTGTGTTGTCATGTTTTTCTGTTGTTCACTAAATCGTTTTTTTTGATTATAAATTTTAAAATTTTCACCCTTGCGTAATCGTCGTTTGCATTTAGACTTGATTCTGTTGAAGCTTCATCAATTAATTAAATTATTAATTAGTAAATGCTATGATTTCTTCACATTTCTTGGAATACGATATTGTAAGCTTCCGTATAGATTCCCATATTAATCTTATCAATTGTGGGAACACTCTGCTTGTATTAGGTTATCAACCCATTAGTTCTTGTTGCAAGTATAATGAGTTTATCGCAAACATATACTAGATGTTTAATGGAAGATTCAATTGGAAAGTAGAATTAGATATTAGAATTCAAAATATATACCGTTATGTTAGGGTGCGTCCACATCTGACGAACGAGCATTACACGAGCAGCTCGCGAGCGGCGCGCGCACCTTTTGCGGACGGCGTTATTGACACTAGTGCGTTCGCGGCATGCTCGCGAGCTGCTCATTCGTCAGATGTGGACGCACCCTTTGGTACTAAGGTAACTTAGGACGGAACCTTATTTTGGTATAATATTGCTATTGATTGCGCTCTTTTGGGCTTCAAAATATGATATTGAAACTTGAAAGAAGTAATAATTTTTAAACTATAGCACTGGATGTTTATAGTAATATTATATAACAGGAATTAGCGCGTACATGCTTAAATACCTTTAGGGCTTGACGTTCCGACCAGGTTATAATTTTGAATTTTGAAATTTTGAATTTTATGACTAGACTCTTAACTCTAAGTAAATTTTAAGAGGTATCTAGCCAGAATTGGGGCATAAAAGGGGTTTTAAAAATATATCTTTGTACACTGATGGTGACCAACCTTATTTAAACCATATAAACGAAATAAATAAGGTAAAATTTTGAATAGTTAGTTATGATTAATTATAAAAGCAAGGTTCGTACTGAAAAAACAAATTTTCGACTGGTTGTCAGAATTGACTTAACGACTGCCAAAGATCTATGTATGACAGCCGGGACCTACTGTTTAACGTGCTTTCCGAAACACGGAGGGGTCTCGGTATGTTATAAATGGTCACCCATCCACGGACCAACCGCGGCGAGCGCGGCTTAACCTGTATTATCGGTCAAACCGTACGTCTTACATTTAGCCACGAGCACCTCAATCAAAAAAAAAAAAAACAAATGAATAAGTTACAAAATAAACAGAATAAGGTAAAACCAACAGTATGTTAAACCCATAAGTTAATGTTAAGCAACCTGCAACTAGGTTACACATCCGATGGTTGCCGGATAAATACTATATTTTAAAGTACTAAGTTGTAATCTAGATTATCGTTAGGTAAACTAAACGATTTTACGTTCTAAGTAAATAATGTTAAGTGAAGTTTATGAGTATATCCTTACTAATATTATAAATGCGAAAGTTTGTTTGGATGTTTGTTACTCTTTCACGCAAAAACTACTGAATGGATTTTAATGAAACTTTACAATAATGTAGCTTATACATCGGAATAACACATAGGCTATAATTTATAAAGATGGTGTATGAATTGTCATTCATGCGGGTGAAACCGCGGGGCACAGCTAGTCTTAATATATATAAATCTCGTGTCACAATGTTTGTCCTCAATGGACTCCTAAACCACTTAACCGATTATAATAAAATTCGCACACTATGTGCAGTTCGATCCAACTTGAGAGATAGGATACTTTAAATCTCAAATTATAGTCGCAATTTTAATTTATTGCTAATTATTTGTCTGTTATTATATACAAAGGCACCGGGAGCGGGACCTAGGTATTCACGCGGGTGAAACCGCGGGACACAGCTAGTTTTACTATATTTATGACTCTATTGAAACTAAAATCTATAATAATTATGTAATTGCTATGTGCATTGGATTTTAATATAGGTTTAGTAATATTTATAGTTGAGGTGTTTTTTGTGTAATTATTATCATTGAATTATAACGTGATACATAAGATCAATTGCAAATTTGTTATTTGTAGAAAAGTCCACTAATAAATGGGGCGCAAAATTACACATAATTATACATTTTGTGGCAAAACTCGTAAATTTAAAGTACAAAAAATACTTTTTATCGCTGTTTTTTTATTTTAGTTCCCAACGTTTCAATACCTTTGCAGGTGTCATGGTTACGGGTATGTTATCGTCAAAACATTAAAGCTACCTAATCAATACTGTTTTTTTTTTAGGATATTGTTATTGGTTTATATTCCTAATTCCACATACCAACATATTTATTAACGTAATGTACCTACAGTCACCACTACACTTGTCTTGTGGGAAATTCTGCAACAGTTTTTATAATTATGAAAATGAACAAGGGGAACGAATAACCTTGTGTCATTATGATATGAATGTTATTAGTAGGTAATATACAGGGTGTTAAGAAAACCCTGTACGACCCGAAAGGGTGATAAAGGTTCCGCAATTACATGCCCAAATCAAATATTAAATTTGGAATATTCATGATAGTATCAATAATAATGAACTTTGAAATAACGATTTTTGACCGCAAAATTCCCTAAATTTGAGATTAAAACAATAAAATAATTACAGCACCATTTTCGTCGGGATTATTTGGCGGCCATTTGTTTGATCATTTGGCAGCACCTGTGACGGCGCCAAGTCTCTCTCTCGCTTTTTGAGAAAAAAAAAAAATTTTAGGTTATAATTTTTTTTTTCTCTTTGTTTTACATTAATGGTATCAGTTATCGATACCTAACAACATCTTAACGGATCGGACAGGGTTTTCTTAAAACCCTGTCGATGCATTTACACATGTTTCGACGAACAATACTGTCTAGCGAGTAAATAATTAGAAATACTAGCAAAGTAAATGCCTCAATTAAGTAGTTGGCCATTTAAAAAGTTCGAACATACTAACGCTTTTAAACCAACTCCGTGAATACGAAAGTAGGACACAAAAATCTCGTTTCTTTCGTAATATATCTCAGAATCTACGGAAGAAAGGTACAATAAACAATAGCTGTAGATCAATCAAACAGGCTGTAAAGCGGATTTCCATATGCGAACAAGTTTGCGCTAAATACCATTGTTATTTAGCCCTTTCACTACGGCCCAAAGTGTGGAAAATGGCCGATTGAGTAGACAACTTTGTATAATGGAGGTCGTTCTTTTTGATACTTTGTATGATTGGGATGTTGATTAAGTATGAAAAGTGAAGATCTGTTTATGCCGTAAGTTAGATAATACAAAAACCATTCTTCCAAAAAAACACGACTTCAAAATAAGTCTTAAATGGTTTTCTTATGGATCCCACTGTCAAAACTGGACTTAATTAAAATGGGACGACACGGGAAGCACCAGCTTTCAAATAAATAAATAATGATGAAGATAGGTTGACCCAGTCGAAAGTTCTGTGGTAACAAATAAAACAAAACAATCTAATAGATTACCTCCTCTTTTTTTTGAAGTCGGTTAAAAATATATAAATGACTACCTCTGAAGTATACGTAGGGTCGAGGTAGGTACTACAGAGGTCCTATATGAATTTTATTGAAGTCGGTTTCTTTTTATATTTATGTGTTATCAATTACTTACTTTCTAAATTATAAATTTAAAATAGATTTTGTCTTTTCGTATCCAGTCAACATAACACTCCTAATACAGAAAAAAAATTGTCGAAATCGATCCACAACTGCCAGAGATATCGTATAACGAACATCCAAAAAAACAAACTAGAATTGAGAACATCCTCCTTTTGGAGTCGGTTAAAAAATTACGCGACGTCTTGAGAATTCCCTCCATTTTTCGTCGAAAGAAAATCACTTAAACATGTATGTAGCTATACATTATTCACTCGTACAAGAATTTGTATGTTCACTTCCAGAAACAATTGCTTCGCGGAACTATGAATCCATTCATTGAACTACTAGTAAGTGGGTCAGGGGCCCAATTCCGCTATTTTAGAGTCAGTGGGTGGCAGGTTAATGAACGTTCCAGTGTGTACCTAATTTTCGTATTCAGATGATTTTAGTTTAATTATAAATGTACACCTACTTGCCACTGTTATCATTGTAGGATTGCCACTGGCTGTTCATTGTATGCTCATCTGAATACGAAAATTAGGACAGTAACAAGTACACTGGAACGTTCATTAACCTGCCACCCACTGACTTTAAAATAGCGGAAGCAGGCCCTAGCAGAATTGCATGTTTCTGAATGAAATAGCAACTTGCACCTAAGGATTCATTAAGCAAGTATTATAAAAGTATAATGTACTAATACTACAGCTTGTGTGAATTCTGGAAGTATGTTTGTACTTTTGATAAACTTTTGATGAACACCTGATAAACAGCTTGACCGATATGTATGCAATTCGACTTCTGGTAGTTTAAAATCACAATTCAATTTTTGCATTTTCTTTTCAGATTAAAAAAACTTCTACCGGACCCGCTAGCATACAGGTAATATCTATAAAAAATATTATTATTGTGAATGAACATGAAAGTAGATAATCTATACCTATTACAAAGATTGGATCGAATCTATAAGTAAACACGTCAATAAGCAATTTATTACGAAATTACTATTTTCACTTTATTGCAACCAAGTGAGAAGATTTCCAATCATACTCGGTTTTCTTATGGAAATAATCACCTTGATCATTACTGTATTAATACATTAAATGTAATCAAAGAAGTAGTTACATGGCACTAGCAAAATAAACAAACTCACAAAATTTAACCATTATTTAACTTTTTAATAAAATTATCTTCTTAATAAATCTTTTTCGTTGTAACTTATTTGTACCCTGTTTATTTTTTCTATTAACTAATTTAATCGATTGGTGTGGGTATTTAAAAGAAGAAAAGCACAAAAACCAACAATTTTGTTTTTTTTTTAATTTACTGTGTTCTTCAATCGGCTTTATGTCGTTCGTACACGAGGCGACGCAGGTCTACGATACCCGACGACTTTAGTACGAGAGACTGTTGCCATGCAAACTTATGGAGGTTCGTACATAGGCACAAGTCGTCGCTTATCGAAGACTTGCGTTGCCTCGTGTCCGAAGTGCCTTAAGGCTTAAGGATACTGCAGTCTGTTACCGAACAACTGCCTGTCAACTTTAACCGATCTCCACCGCTTTTGGATTATTTTAAGAATTGATTTTGAGCGGAAATTTTGTAAACTTACTCTATACCATGAGTATTCTTCATCCCTTTTGGATGGATATACCCTTTCGGTAACACCCTGTATATACAAATAGTGTACAGGGTGTTAAGAAAACCCCGTCCGACCCGAAAGGGTGATATAGTGTTCGCAATCACATTCCCAAATAAAATGTTAAATCCGGAATATTCATGATTTTAACAATAATTAATAATTTTGTAATAATTAATAATAATGATGGTAGAAATTTTAACCATTATTTGCCTAAATTTGAGGTAAAACAAAAGTTACACCACCATTTTCGTCGGTTTTACAGGCGGCCTTTTGTATGATCATTTGGCAGCACCTGTGATGACGCCAAATCTCACTCTTGCCTTTGAGATTTTTTTTTTTAATTATTTTTCAATAATTTTTTACCTTAATGAAATCAGATATCGATACCTAACCTTAACTTAACGGATCGAATAGGGTTTTCTTAACACCCTGTATACATACATTAGCACTTGAACTACACAACTCGTTACACAAAACGTACTTCAACTAATTTGTGGGTGCTAAGTGGTCATAGGTACATATATTGCCAATTAAGGCTGTGTGGGTAAAGGAAGTTCTGTTAAGTGGCCTTTGACTTTCTCTAAGTTAAGAGGTTGGTATAGAGTGCTGTCTTGTTGGTTGTTCTAACCATGGATAGACATCAAACGTGTGTTATTGACTAATTTTACGTTTCCGTCAGATAAATAGGTGTATAAAATATTTTAGTACTTTTACTTCTACGTAATCAAAAAATTTAAACGACATGTTGATTTGAAATTTTGTTAAGACTGTTCTTGTTTTTAAGCTTTTATAAGCTCCTTAACTTCGATTCGGTTCACTTAATCAGTTTATGCTATACAAAGAAGCAAAAAAATACGTATCTATACACATTGACATAGATAGAAAATTACATACATACACAATACAAAAAATATCGTATACATGTAAAATAAACGTTACTTGATGATAAAACTCCTAAATATTAGACACACACAATAACCACGAATTCAGTTAGAAAACTTACTTAAAAAAAATGTAAAAGCCTAAAATAAGTAACAAAGTTTCTTAACGCCACAAAGTCATCGTCACGCTCATTGGGTAGTAAACCTTGGTTTACGGGAAGCCTTGACAATAGGCGGAAACGTTGCGTCGCATCGTCCCGTATGGCTGACTCGCGTGACAAACTTGCGAAATGCACGTGACAACGGAACTTAGTGTTGCTTAAGTTACGTGTTAACACCTTTAGAAAAAGGTTCAAAAAATAATAATAAAAGGTTGTTAGCCGCTTCTCATGTAAAAAAGAGAGTAAAAATCATTACGCTTACTCGTTGCACACATTATTCCAAGTCAGGTCAAGTCATATACTGAAACT
Source organism: Autographa pulchrina (assembly GCA_905475315.1). NCBI lineage: Eukaryota > Metazoa > Arthropoda > Insecta > Lepidoptera > Noctuidae > Autographa > Autographa pulchrina. The sequence continues at coordinate 8,833,838 of FR997775.1, forward strand.
TCGGCAAAAATATTATAATCAATTAAAAAAATAGGATTCAGACTGCCAAAAAGGAACAAAAATTAAGAGTCCTGAAGAAACTTGTAGGTATTCGATAATTTTCAAGTTCGGTTTAGTCACTGAGTAGTTATGAGCAGGTATAGAAAAGGACATACATACATAATAGAATGCTATGCAACATGCATAAATACAGGTCCAACACATAACCTTTGGAAACATTTTGGAAATGAAAAAATAGATTAGGACCCCAAACACAAATTTTGTGTGCAGGTTGTTTATATCTATGGGTAGAAGCCGAATTAGAAACTATGACCACATATGTCGGTAACACCCTGTATACTGTATTACACACATAATATTCTAAACAGTTACGAAACATCAAATTGAAATCCAATTTCAATGCAACATACTCATTGTATTTTACCCGACCGTAACGCTAGTAGGTATGTCGTTGCGAAAAACGGAGATGCGGTCTCGAGATGCGCTCACGCATCGGCGCGTGCACATAACCCCAATAACGAAACAAACCTTATGCAACACACAATAGAGTTGGTTTTGCAATGTAAGCACCCTAATGATGATGATTTGATCGATTGTTGAAAATTGACAGCTATTTTCTAGACATATTTTGCGTTTTCATATTTCTGACGAATAGGAAAGTATTATATTTGAAATAACGACTTAACAGTTATGGGTGAAAACACGCGATTGGTAGTAGCAGTGATATAGACTTCCTGACACTTACTAATATATTATTATGCGAAAGTTACTATGCTCTTCTGTGTGTCTGTTATGCTTTGACAGCTAAACTACTAATCCGAATTTGGTGAAAATTGGCAACGGTAATTCACTGGATTTTTAGAAGGGACAAAGGGTTTTTTTCTGATATGGCCGAGTACCAAATGGGCGCTAGTTTTTGATAAGTCTCAGGAAAAAAAAGATTACATAGATGCAATGTTTTTCCCAAACATTGATGCATATTTCTCGGTAGATACGTATAGCGAGGCAACACATAAACAAAAAGAGTGGATGACGAAACTTATCAATGAGTTTTTAACCGCAAAATGAAGTTTGTTTTTATTGTTTATACTTTTCCGGGATAAAAACTACCCAGTGTGGTGCCCAGGATAATAAAGAATTATTATACCAAGTTTCATCGTAATCGAACCGGTAGTTTTTGCGTGATACCTGAACAAACAGACATACAGACAAAAATATTTTTTTTCACACTTTTGGGTTCGGTGTCGGTCTAGTAACACCCCCCGCCATTTTTTTTTTTTTATATTTTCAATGTACAGAATTTTCACTTCTACAGATTTATTATAAGTATAGATATCACAAATTCGTTAAAACAAAGTAACAGTTACGTAATAGTGTAAATACTATTTTGAATGACGTTTCCACATAATTCTTAGTTTATGATGCATTTTACTTGTTAGTCTATGGTTGTGCAATTTCCACAATGACATGACAGTGTTTAGCAAATGAAATTCATGTGGTTATGTTTATACAGCTATGCAATGAAATATTATTGTTTATGCATATTTTAGTAAGATGCATTCTAATTCTGCTCTGACTGCCTCGTTGGCCTAGTGGTGCTAAGCGCAACTGCTACGCTAGAGGTCTTGGGTTCGATTCCCAAGTCGACCAAGGTGTTATTGGGTTTTTCTATGAAATTCTCAGTAGCAGATCGGAGTTTGGATTTGTGCCCGGTTAGTGGTAATATTCTCGCCCCTATTACATGGGACCTAAATATACCGGCGAACTGTGGGTGTACATTGGTACACCTCTGCCTAACCCTTTGGGGATACTGGCGTGATGGTATGTTATGTTATGTAATGCATTCTAATTTTTGTTATGCAAATACTATAGATAGATACTGATAGGTGAAGACCTCTTCTTATTCAAAGGACAATCAAACATCTGATGGTTAAAAGGAATGTCTTATTTGAGACAATACTCAAAAAAGTTTGCTTTTTTTTTTACTAGCTGTGACTCGTGGACTCACTTACCTTGCTTTTCTCCCAAAGCAAGTAACGTCATGTTTAATATCCTAAAACCTTTCTCGAAAATTAGACTATCAAATGCAAAAAAAAAATTGACAACAGCTGTCGTGTAGTTTCTGAGATTAGAGAAATAAATGTGGGCATCATCACACAGATTGTGCAGAACCCAAAGTAAGTAGCTAAAGCAATTTTGTTATGGAATTAGAGACAACGAAGGTACTACAAATATCCAGATCCGAGACAATGTAGAAAACTGTATTATTTCGGAGATCGAACCCGGGACCACAGAGTTGGTAACACCTAGAAAACCGATGTGTACGCCCCTTGATTAAGGAAGTCATAAACTTATAACTACGATGCTAAAGTCTAAAAAATAAAATAGGTATAAAATAATATTGGTAGCTCAATTTTCATCAAAAACAGTTTATCTTAAGGCTGTATATCATTCCACATACCAGTGCTGTCACATTAGTATCAGTTATTCACTTTATTCATGATATTCTTATCTATAAATCAGTGCAAATTAACATTTGTAACCAATATAGTTTAATCCAAGCAACTAGTTTACTTGTTAACTGTAATCTATACTATTAATATAATTTAAAGCGGTTTGTTTGTAAAAGGCAATCTTTAGCCACTATCCGGTTACTAAAATTATTTCTCGTATAGAAAGTTAATTGTGAATATTGTACTTTATGTAATTTTTTGGTTAAAAATCATATATATTTTTTAATATTCTACATCGGAGTAATGTCCATTGTCTTTAGCTTATTAATTGTGTAATGAATTAAATATTTTGTAAAAGACCCTATTAGTTCAAATTCGCAAATATTTGCCCAAAAATGGCACAAATTCTGGTGTCCTCTTGTGTTACTACTTTGATTAATTTGAGAACCATTTTTCGGGGAAGAGAATAGCTGGCCATAATATGAACATCATTGTGGCTGCCATATTTGTAAAAAGCACTCTGAACATGTTTGTAAAATAAGTATTAAAAGTATTTTGATAGGGTAGGGGATATAATAAGTATTGACTCGTTTGATGAAAATCGCCCATTATGTGTCGATTTCGAATTTCTGAATTAGGAAAATCCATGAATTTAAACGTTTTATCAAACCAATCCTTGTATGAACGCGTTCTAGATTGTGGATGACATCTATTGCGATTCTTATCTTTAAAAGATTTATAGTTGATTGAAATGCCGAAGGGTGATAGATAGTTACAATGTATTTTATAGTTGTAATACTACTTTAAAGTTTAATTACCGGTTCCAGCTTTACTCAAGTTAATTAATTGTTGCCCGATTTAGTAGTTGTAAAACATTTGATACTATTATTGTCAACGAGAAAAATTATATCATTGTTATTATACATAGACATACCTCATCATCTCCCGAGCCTTTTCCCAACTATGTTGAGGTCGGCTTCCAGTCTTACCGGATTCAGTTGAATACTACTAAATAAAAAATCAACCGCATCATAATCGGTCCATTCGTCTAAGAGCTACGATGTCACAGCCAGGCACATAGATACACAGATAGACACGTCAAAGGTATTGGCGTCAGGGCTTAAAAAGTAGGTCTTCCACATAGTAGCGAAGCACATAACATTTACTGAACACACTTACTTAGGCTGCCCGCCCACGTCCGACTTTTTGTAGGTCAGATAATCGTAAGGCCGAATTTTCCTCCGATTCTTAGGACCGATTTTGTGGTCGACTCAACGCCTACGTCCGTCACTATGTCTGTGGCTATCGGGGAAGCAGCACGTCATGGACAGAGAGAATCTCATGAATATGAGGAGGAAGGTGGCTTTATATTGGAAGGTTTGTCTTTGGCTTTTGAGGAACAGAAGAGAGAAAAGATCGGTCGGGATGCGCCGATTTTATTTCTGACGTCCTTTATGTAGGACGTGTGCGTTGCACTATTGCTATCAGTGTGTTCTATTATTCTCCTATAAAAAATCGGTCACCGATTATCGGACGTGGGCAGGCTTAGATAGTATCTGTATGAATAGAAAGCTTCCCATTTGCACAAACTACATACTTCTCCATACAAAACCTAGTACAAAGAAATTCAGATATTCCAAACGTTTTCTTGCACCATTGCATCTCACGCCAAAGCACCAGCTATACGGCCGATGTAACTTGGTGCGGTTGACAAGAGACGCAAGATATCGCCATCTCGTTCCCACCAACTGTGTTTGTATACTTGCATCGCACTCTAACAGTCTTGTATTTCTTTCTACTCTCGCCAAGCTACGTTGTAGATACTATGAATCTCAATCAATTCACACAGTTGTCTCACAATTCATGAGAGAACGTTAAATTATAAATATATTCATTGCTACGTAACAACGTGCCAATGAATTTGTAACGCTTGTGAATTGAAATAAAATTGTTCTTGTTGGATGTAGTAGGTATTTTTGATACCGTTTTATGTATGGTTCTTTAGACCCCATTACTGAACGCATAAACCTAGCTTTAAGAAATATCATAATCTTTTAAAGCTGCAGCTACAGAAAATCCTCAATCCTGCATCCTATGTTTGGTTTTCTTTTTTTACATGAGTCTTAATTTTTCTTTTGTTTATTATTAAATTACATAGTTGTATTAGGGTCATCAACCGCGTTTTTAACCCCATACCTGGGGCCCGAGCCTGCTATTTACACTCCGTGTCAGTGTGCTTATAGTTGGCTCGTCCGGCGGCGCTCGGGCCCTCTCGGGCGCGCTCGGGCCGGTTCGGGCGCGCTTCGGGCGGCCCGAACGTGCCCGAACCGGCCCGAGCGCCGCCGGACGAGCCAACTGTGAGCACACTGACACGGAGTGTAAATAGCAGACTCGGGCCCCTTGTATATACATATTAGGTCACTATGAAGTATGACATGAACTTTTATAGTATCGGTTATTACAAAACTATTAATTGAAGGAAACAAATTAAAACACTTGTCCTCACTTGCTATTCATTAAGTTACACCTTAAACTATTAACACTGGTTAGCAATAATTATGCAAAATGAACGCATAATTGTAATCTGACTTGAGTTTTATATGACTTTCGATTGCGTTGTGACACTTAAAGGTACCAATTGGAAATTGGTTTCGGCAGAAACCAAAAAGACCAACTGAAGTAGCAAGTAATATCAATTATAAAAGTTATTTTTATTTTTTACCTATTTAAGTGAAGAATTTAAAAAGTCACGTTTTTGTGTTGTTAAAGTTTATATCTTTTACTCATTTCCTTTAGAAATGTTTTATGAGGAAAGATTAGAACTGTGCGTGCGCCGGTCGTCATACTTATCGCTGCTTTTAAAACATAAAAGTTATGTTCATGTGTTTTTGTTTAATAATAAATGAAGGTTTAGATTTATGTTACCTCTTGGAATTTTTCTATGTGATGAGTCACTCTAACTTCGTTTAGAAAAAATAATAGTTATAACAAGCTTAAAAGTGAAAAGTTAAAAGGGCAAGGATCTTTTATGTCGCATTAAATTAGTCATTAAAATTAGTCAGCAATATTAGTATTATATACCTACTCAAGAATAATTTAGGTCATGAATCATTTAGAGTGTACTTTAGGCATAAATAATTAAAACAGTTCCTGAGCTTTAAATTTTTTATAAAACTCTTACAGTCAAACCGAACAAAATTAAATACATTTTTAATAGTAACTAACTAACTAGTGTTGTACATCACTGCCGACAACAAACCATATATTAAGCTGAAGGCCGAAACCAGAATATGCGGAGGCTGAATATTATGTCCGGTCTGTCGGCTTCTCAGTACGATATTAATTATTCTTAATTAATTCGGACAGGCGTCCATTCGTATGAATGTGGTAGCAATAATATCGATACGCTTTTAATATAGAGGTGTGGAAAGGATTTTTGTTAACCAATTTGTATTTGCGGTAGATTACGAAGTGGAATGGTGTTATTTTGTAAGTACTCGGTTTTTATTTGAATTTATTTTGGTTTTGACGTCACTATTGACGAATTTTAGTTAAAAATATTATGTAATGATTACAATGTTAAAATGTAAATGACAATTTTCGGACTAATTTTGAAATCTCAAGATTTTTATGTTGCTATAGAATTAATTGTTAAATAGTTTAATTAACAAGTATGTGTATGTTTTTATTTTAAAACAGAAATAATTCCAATCAGTAAAATATTAAATCCCTGATAATTACATATGTAGGTCATTGTAGGTAGAAGAGGGCCTAAACCCAGAATTGCCACAGAGAAAATTACATGTAGGAGTAAATTTTTGATGTAAATAAACCCGCAATATATTACCTAAGAAATCTATAACCTAGAATCAAACAGCTTCAATCGAGAAACTAATTAATCGTGCACCTTATAAATATTAATAAAACCCAAAGAATATGGACACCGGACAGGTCATTTCCAATTCTGTCTACGCATTAAAGAGCGATCGACAGAATGACAGACATATCTATATAGGGTGTTAAGAAAACCATGTCCAATCCGTGAAGGTATTGTTATGTATGGATATCTGATTCTATTAATGTAAAAAAGTAACTTAAAATAATAAAATAAAATTTCAAAAGGCGAGAGAGAGAGTCGGCGTCGTCGTCACAAGTGCTGCCAAATGATCCAACAAAAGTCCACCAATAACGGCGAAAATGGGGTTGTAATTTTTGTTTTAATCTCAAATTTAGGGGAATGTCGCGGCAAAAAACTTCATTTCAAAATTCATTATTATTGTTACTATCATGAATATTCCAAGTATTTTATTTAGGCAGGTGATTGTGAAACCTATATCACCCTTTCGGGTCGGACAGGGTTTTCTTAACACCCTGCATTTGACAAATTATTCATTCAAATTCATTCATTCTGTTAACATAATGTCACTAAATAGGTGGTAAATCGGTAATAGTAGAACAGATTATGCCGACCAGCTACCAGGCTTGCCAACTGGTTCGAGATATCAGTTTCTTGTATCTTTAATGTTTTGATAATGAATTACATGTGCCATTAGCGATTTGTTATGTAGAAGACAAGTTTGCTGATTCGATTATTGGTTTCGTGTTTAGAATAGATATTGCTGTGAGAATGTTTATTTTTATACGAAGTTAGATTACTGACAAAATAAAATAAATAAATGCGGACAACATCACATACATTGCTCTGAACCCAAATTAAGTAGCTGAAGCACTTGTGTTATGGAATTCAGAAACAACGAAGGTACCACAAACACCCAGACTCGAGACAATGTAGGAAAGTTGATTTCTACATTGACCCGACCGGGGATCGAACCCGAGACTTCAGAGCTAGCGACACCTTGAAACCGGTGCGTACGCCACTCGACCACGGAGGTCGTCAAAACAAGTGACAAGTTATTAACTAATTACTAATAGGCCTTGGATACATCCTACAGCGATACTGAAATTAATTAAAATATGGAATTCTGTCATAATAATAATAATAATATTCCGGGACAACTCACATACGGTTATCTGATCCCAAGCTAAGCAGAGCTTGTGTTATGGTAACCTGACAACTGATTAAAATATTATAAATTGTCCTGGGTGGGAATGGAACCCTCGACCTCCGGTCAGCAGTCAGAGTCACTAACCACTAGACCAATATGGCCCGTCAGATTTCCGTTACTATGGACTAATCGGGATAAAAAGTTATCATTGTGGCCTACCTACCTGAATACAAAATAAGTATCATCAAGAACAATTATGTAGTTTTAGTATGAAAGCTTAACAAAGAATATCCTCAGAAACATATTATACATATTAGTTAAATTAAAAAGCTACTTTAGGTATTGATGGTCGTGGTGGCCTAGCGGTTCTATGATCGGATTTGTATGCATAAAGTTGCAGGTTCGAACCCAGGCAAGTACCAATGTGGCTTTTTCAAAGTTATATGTACTTTTTTAATTATTCTAAGACACTTCTGACAAACGGTGAAGGAAAACATCGTGAGGAAACCTGGATTCCAAAATTTGGGATCTGAAATCGCCAATCCGCAGAGAGCAAGCGTGGTGATCAATGCTCGTGCCTTCTCTATATGGGAAGAGGCCTGTGCCCAGCAGTGGGACGTTTATAGGCTGGATTATGATTATGATTATTATGATATTATAACATCAACAAAACAATTTGGGTTTCTCTTGATCTTGAGTTCTTCAATAGACAAAAGAGTAAAACTGTCAAGCCTATTTGTAACTTACTCTCAACAGTTAACGATTAAAGCCTTTTTACTGTCCCTACTTGAATATTTATTCCGTATCATTTTACATAAGTTAGTGCTGCATAAAACTTGATAACTAACTGATAAGCAAGCTGCAGTTATATTAATTAACTATTAAACTGAGTTAGATAGTTCGTTAAATTTAATTTTATTCGATAATATCGGTTTTCATCTATGTTTTTATTGTTATTAAGAAGAGATTGTTAATGTTTATGATATTATTTCTGTCGTTCGATGTTTTAATATCTTATTTTATTTAAATTAGAAATGAAATTTAAATTAATCTTTCTTATATATTCCGAAACTGGGCTTATTAAGCTTCATGATTATTTGGTAATAGATTTTTAAAGGTAGAAGCTCTTTAAAAATCTACATATTTAGGCAATGAATAAACGTATTTTTTTATTTCTTGCAATCAATTTTTTTTGGATTATTTTGATGACAATAATTGTACTATGTGTGACATAGTTATCCAAAACAGAATGCTCGACAAATGGTCAAAAAGAATATTATAATTTTTTTTTATTATTATAACTTCAATTTGTACAACATTTTACAGTAATTTGCTTACTTCTAAATAAATGCTAATGTGTAATTTGCCCGAACTAGGTAGAACCTGCGCTTCAGGCGTAAAAAGCCCGCAAAAATATTGTCATTAACTAGGTACTTCAAAAACTCTTGTTTAAACCAAGCCAGAGATAATGATTTTCTTTTTTTTTTTCAATTTACTTCTAAGCACACATGACGAAATATAGTTAGGGACCTATAATCGTCCAAATAATTTGACGAGAACCATAAACATCAATCCAGTTAAGCACAACATCTTTTTTTTTACACAATTAAAAATAGATTTGAGTTCTCTAAGAAACTTGTGCCATCATCGTAACGTATTTAGGGTTCCGTACCCAAAGGGTAAAACGGGACCCTATTACTAAAACTCCGCTGTCTGTCTGTCTGTCTCCAGGCTGTATCTCATAAACCGTGATAGCTAGATAGCTGAAATTTTCACAAATGATGTATTTCCGTTGCCGCTATAACAACAAATACTAAAAACTACATAAAATGAATATTTAAGGGGGGCTCTCATACGACGGTGGTACGGAACCCTTTGTGTGCGAGTCCGACTCGCACTTGGCCAGTTTTTATGTATTAAACTGTTTGTATGTGTTGCTACTGGTTATAAAGGTAAAGTAATACTATGGCGTAATAATATTATAATAATAGTTAGTTATGTTATAAAAAACTTCTTGTTTTAGCATGTATGTCGTGTAACATGCTAAATAATGTAATGCAAAAATTTTTTTTTTGCATTTTCGTGATTTATATCACGAAACAAAATAATATGAAAATAGAACGATGCCAATAATATTGTAGATATGTACATTTTCCAAATGCCGAAACCGATTTTAAAGGCCGAAAACTAAAATTTTAAGAGCTTTTAAGAAAATTCCCAAAACCACGCAATTTGAAGCACACCTACTCATATCATAAAAAAAAAGTATGAAAACGTTGTAAAAATTTACAATCCCTGTTTTAACTATAAAACCAATTATCTTGTCCAGTTCAGTCTTTGACAAGTATAGTATATACTTATACATTTTAAACTTAGGCACTAAATCAAGCATTGTAATAGAACTACAATTCCTTTTGTACATATTTGGTCCTTGACATCTATATTCCAAGATACCGTAAAATACTAAATATTCATCACTTAGACTGTTCTTATCTGAGAATTTAATTTATAGATTAACTAATATTATTCATAATATACCCATAAATAGTTTGTAGACTAAAAAAAAATATACGCGTCGAATTGAGAACCTCCTCCGTTTTTTTTTCGTCGGTTAAAAGAGAATAGATGTGTGAGTTAAGCGCCATATAAATTATAACAAAACCATTTTGGAGGCAAATAAAAAAATTGTTGAAAATACGTATCTACTGAGAGACACTTAAGATATTGGATTTTTTTAGTTATTAGGCCACCCGTACACGAACCACTTAAAGCCCGTGTACGGGGGCTGTATTAACTTAGAAAAATCCTAAGTGCGAGTATGATTTAGTAAAATATACCAGATGTACTCTTCACACCTTTTGGATAGATATACATTTTGGTAACTGGGTTCATAATCTGCTCTATCCAAGTAAAATACAGAACATCTTGATTTTATTTTTATGCTGACTAGGTATACTTATAACAAAAATTATTTTTGAATAGTTGATTACATAAAACATAATAAGTGTCTTCGATACATTTACTTGAGTGAACTAATGGTAGTTTTTTTCCTTTCACATCGCCATGACAAATTTGATTTTAATACTAGTTCATTACCATGAAAAGAAAATTAGTGCCACGGATTCGTAGTGCTCTAGATAATAGATAAAATAAACATCAATATAATAAAAGTCGTAAATCTAAAGCTCTGATTAAAAAATATCTTAAAAATAATGTAACAATTAATTTATCTAATATCACAACGTAATCTTAAATACCACTTACCAAACATCTCAAATCGCATCAAAAGCGGCTTAATAGTTTTCGAGAAATTTTACAACACCTTGCTTTTAAAGCCTACCTATAAGATTGAAATCGAGCCTATTATTTGTTAATCATCTACCAATTAAAACGAAACCCGCACCAGTAATGTACATTCTTCATACTTTAAAACATACTTTTTCTTTTACAATGTCATACTATGAAAATTCCTTTAAAATTCTTTAAGTAAAAACCGGTTAATTGCGAGCCGGACTCACACATTAACGGTTCCGTACCATCGAATAATCCAAAATCAATTAACTCCAAAAACACGTGTCTTGTATGTTTTTTTAATGCAAACAATAAAAAATAAAATTATAAAAATATGTGAGTACACGTTTCTAGCAGCCCATTTTTTTTGTTGTAGCCAAAAGTACACACTGGAAATTTTAGTTTTGTTCCTATTACGGTTTATTAGAGAAAGCCTGAAGACCCGTTGACAGCGGAGGCCTAGTAATAGGGTCCCGTTGGCTCATTTTCGGTACGAAACCCTAAAAACGAAATTAGCAATTCGTAAAATAGAGATACTTAATAGTGGATTATTTAAATGAATTTAATTAAGTTTGAATGCATTTTACAGGTGCACTGACATGTATGGTAGGTTGTACTCGTTTGGTAGGGTTCGGTGGAAAATGATCTACAATTATTTGGTTAAATGCATTTTGTTTACAATGTAACTCATCTCCTTTTGCGTAGGTTCTTAAATACGTGTGTAGGCAAGTTTCGTCGGTTATGAGATGCTAGAATTTTAAGAGACGTTTACACAGGCTTACTGCCACACAAAAGTATGATAAATAAAATATATTACCTGATAAGGATAAGAAATGAGTATATTAGAGGAAGCTCGAAAGTTGCGCCCGTGAATGAAAAGATGAGAGGTCACCGTTTGTCGTGGTATGGACATGTTATGAGGAGGGATGAAAGTCACGTAACTAGACGAGTTATGAGTATGAATGTGAATTGGTATACATGCAGAGGAAGACCAAAAAAGAAATGAATGGATTGTGTGAAAGATGATATGAGAAAGAAAGGAGTAAATGCTGGGATGACGAGTTGTAGAGATGAATGGAAGCTGAATACGCATTACGCCGACCCCAAATAATTGGGAACAGGGCAGATAGATAATAGGTAATCATCATCTCCCTAATACCTAATACATAATACCTAACACCTAACCCTGATACCACTCTTTCTGTGACGATTACTTGTTTCCGTTCCTATAAAATAGTTTTGCAATAGGATAAGGTTTTTGCTTACAGCACCTTGAGACATTGGTATTAGGTGCATTAGATAAGAGTTAACTTTGTGCCGCGATTTCTGCTGCATAAATTAAATACTTAGTAACGATCCCGATGATTTAGTAGTTGTCCTGTTATTCGGTCCAGAAAGAGCCCAAAAAACAAAGATCATGAAAATCTGTTTAGTTGTTTAGTTATAAATGTGTGTAACTAAGCAGACTGTTTTAATAATGTAAAATATATCTTAATACTGAATATCAGTTTACTGTATGATAAAATATATTTAACAACATGTTATAAATACTATTTGCTCTTTAATAGAGAGCTACAAAGACAGTACGTTTGTTTTACAAACGTCTACAACAGTTTGTCAATAAATAATTCGTTACACCACAGTGTAAAACCATCCTTAACATAATTTAATCTTCATTGGCTATTCGGTTAAACATGAAACAGTGCCGACAGGTTAAAATTCAGTAAGTTTTTGTTAAGCCAATCAGTATTCTGATTGTAAAAAACGACAGTTTACATTTTAATATAGATTGCAGTAAAGCACGGGTTAACTTCATATAATTGTGGATTTATTCTGAAGAACTCATGTTTAAGTTAACCGAATAATTTATGTAGTTAATGACATAAAGAACTTTATTAAATATACATTTGTACGTATCCTAAACTATTTCATGTCATTTTATTTTGACGTTGTACAGGGTGTTAAGAAAACCCTGTCCAACCCGAAAGGGTGATACAGGGTACACTATCACATGCCCAAATAAATTATTAAATTTGGAATGTTAATGATAAGTAACAATAATATTAGAGTTTGAAATTACAATTTTTTGCCGCAAAATTCCGTAAATTTGAGGTTAATACAAAAGCACACCACCATTTTCGTCGGTTATTATAGGCGACCTTTTGTATGATCATTTGGCAGTACCTGTGACGACGCCGACTCTCTGTTGCCTTTTGAGAAAAAACATTTTTTTAGGTTATATTTTTTTATTTTAATGTAATCAGATATCGATACCCAAAACAACCTTAACGGTTCGGACAGGGTTTTCTTAACACCGTGGATAGTATAATCTCTAGTTTTTTTATAAAAGTTTTCCTATTGATCTGGTAAAACTAAATATCATTGAATCAATTTATATTTAAGGACTACTTCAGTTGGACTCTGGTTTTCCCTGTGTTGCATCATGATTCATGACACATACCTTTAGTACAAAAACTTAATACTTACGTTGAAAGTTTTAAACCCAACAAAATAGATTGAAATGAAATCAATATCTAATTAGGGAAGGACTCTGATCAAATCAAATCAAATCAAAATATTTTTATTTCAAGTAGGCCATTTTAAGCTCTTTTAAAAAGTTAAATTACTGACTCTAGTTGCAGGTTCCAAAATGTCATTTCAAGTCTAAATTCATTCTGAAGTCATTCAGACTTCTAAATAAACCAAAAAAACCTCAACAAATCCCTCAGAAATACAGAAAACTCCACTGCTTTCATGAATATCAAAAAGGGTTAATTAAAGTTGAACTGATAACATGGAACCATTGCATCGCATGACAAGCCAATGTCGATACAAAGAAAAATAGCCCGTAATAACATGCAGTATATCAGTAGTTACTAGGAACTAATAACTACAATCCTTTGACCTCACTGACTGTCGCAATGCGCTTTTTTGACGCTCAAAGTCGGCCATTTTAAGTAATATTCAACACGAAACCATTTGGGAATGTTTTTACATAATGGTGTAAGCAGAATTTGGTTGTAATGGTTTTATTAAGCGTTTTAGGGTTTGGTAGTTTTATCGATCTGGGTCTGTATTATAAATATATTTTAAGGCTATCTTGATGATTATTACATTTATTTTCTATTTTGGTATTAATTGCATATAATATTGAATAAGGTATTAATTACTACAGGATATTACACACACAATTATATTATTATTGTCTTAAATTATATTTAACGAAAGGGCAGCGATCTTTGGCGCAAGATTACTAAAAAAAAATAAGCATTTATTGACTTTCTCCACGTAATCCTTAACTTAGAGATTATTTCAATAATTAAGTTCTTTATCTTTTTATTCATTTTAAACACCAATTTGTTTATAAAATTTGACGTTCAGCAGTATCAGCTAATCATACTAATCATCGACTACCAGTACACTGTGAAACCTATATCAAAACCGAAATTATTATGCAATCTTTAAAGTCTGAGTTCAACGCCAAATGCTTACAAAAATGGATTTCCATTATCAGCTTAATACTACGCAATGTAGGTATACTTAAACGCCACTCAAATTTAAGTATAGCCAACAAAACGATAATCTTCAACAACTTAATTTTAAAGTAATGTGTTGGCAAGTCGCTGCGAAATACCTAATATTGCAACAATATTATCGATTGGCGCAGTGCTGGTCGTGGGTTCGATGCCCGCTCGCTACAACGTTTGTTTAGCCGATATTTGTTCTGACTAGCTTCGTGTCTGCAAAATGGAGGGTAGCACCCATTAAAATTGCAGTTAAAATTTTTGATTTCTCAGCAGTTTACTTAATGGATTTAGCAGCTTTAACTCAAAAATTACAGTTCTTTTAAGAATTATTAGTACACAGATTTAATACTTAGGTAATACTGTGCTAAGGTATTTAATTGGGAACTTGAAAAATAGAGAAAATTTTAAAAATAAAGTTAAAGTTAAGCCTTAGGTATATTATATATTATTTAAGGTATAAGTTAAAATAAGCGACTCACCCACAGTCAAACCTCTAAACCCGGTTTATAGGAATTAACATATGAGTTCAAAAGCTTTCGGACTTTCAGGTATTTCTTAATCAATAGTTCAGTAATACTAATTAAAAACTAATAAGAACCCAATTTTAATAATTCTTCTCATTTCTTGTGTAGGCTTAGTTTTTATATTATTGTAAATATTTTAAGTTTAATTTCATCAATAAATAATAATTATTATTTATTATTATTACAAGTAACTAGGACTCAACAATGTTTTGTTAGTATGACATAAACTATGTTAGTAAAAAAAAAAAAAAAAGCCTAATAAAAATAAATTAGAACCCAATGAAAGTAAATACTTTCACTGGGTTCTAAATCATTAAATCCATTATTTACTACAACTCTTAAGTCTGTGTATTAGATAAATAGGCTCTTGACGATAGTCAAAATAGCAAATTTCCGTTCATACGTAATTTTCTGTATGTACCTAACAGTAAATGGAAATGATGCCTTCTTAATTAAAAATTCCTGTAAAAGTTCAGAAGGTAGGTAGGTACCTACACTCACATTTTAATTTATTAATAACATAGATATCATTTATATCTAAACATTTTATATACCTACGAATTAAACAAAAAAATACTACCACAATCAAAGCCAACATAAAGTAATAAAACTTTTCTTTATTACACAGGTTCTAGCAAACGTAATGAAAAGTAAAATAGGTAGTAACAAAAAAGGTTTTATTCAAATCTACAAGCCTATAGAATCACATGCTTTGGTTTCAAACCATACAATACATTTCTTCATACCTTTTATCGATTCTGCAAGTCATGGGCTATTGAAATTTCTGTACCAAGAAGCCACAATGACTGCCATCGAACCAAAGTTCCTTTAGGTCTATTCCAATCAATCATTTCTTTCACTACATAATTAATATGAGTTCAGAAATCACCCCCCACCAGTAATTTGTCTACCTTACCGTGAATGCCTTATCAGACCATCGTGGAATAGGGGTAGAAATAATCAATAGCCTGCCCCACCCGTGAGGGCGCATGCGCGGTGGTATTCACCATGTGGTGGTGGTATCACCCCATGGGATCGTTCTAGCTGTGGTGTTAACCCACAGCTCATTCTTGTGAAGGAAGGCGAGGTGGCGAGACCTGTACGAAATGAAGGCTGGGAATACTGACCTCTGGTCTTCAGTACCACCAAGTAAGTACCAAACCCCAGATTTATATTTCAGTTACATAATAAAAATATCAAATCCTTTCCTCAATTCTTGTTCAATTCAAAACTTCAAGTGATATCAATCGATACGGTTTTCTGAAATCAAAGTGCGCAGTTCATAATTTGAATAGTACGGCCATTTTGAATTACTCGTATGTGCTCCTGCGCTGCATTAGTTGCAGTTTCTCGTTATCAAACGAACGCTTGGGAGCCGTCTCCATTTTTTTCTAGAATTTTCCTATTGTATGTTACAATCACGCGGAAATATTCATCTCAGTGTTTGATAAAGTTTTGTTACTTAATTGTATTAAATTATACTAGCGCCTTTCATGCTTGTGAAAAGCTATTTCAAAAGACTATCCAGAAAATTATAGGGTATTAATTCTACTAAGCACCCATGTTCAAATAAAAACTAAACTATTCCCGCATTGGTCCGCATTTATTTATTTAACTTTACTGTATGAAAAATACTAAAACATTTTCTATCGTTTTCACAGAACAACACTTTAACCCTACCATGGAATACGGTAAGCTGAGTTTTAAAGATGGTTTCCATTGCACCGACTTTACGACACGACAAAACGCATTGAATTGCGCAAAAAGTGTCGTCAACACTTTTATAATGAGAGAAGCTTTTTTTTATTCAAGTAGATCCATATGCACATATTATAGTAAATTATACCATAAACGTGTACAAATATATTATGTACATATAAGTTCAATAAACATGCTTAATAAACACACGCTATTTGTTTTGCTTCACCTATCTATACTAATAAGCTGAGTTTGTTTGAACACGCGCATCTCTGGAACTACCAGTCGGATTTGGAAAAATCTTTTTGTATTTGATAGCTCGATTTTTAAGACAGGTTTTAGGCTAGATATTATAACTGCAGTTGATACCACGGCACTGCTTATTCGTAATACACTTTTACTCGTGATTGTATTTAGTTATCTTTTTTATCAAAAACCCTTACGTTATGTAGGTGACCCTTTTTGGGTTGGGCGCCCTTTTATGGGGGACGATAATTAAAAATGTATTTGCTTATCACACATCGTTATTTTGGAATTTGGGGTTGACTTTTTATTACTATGACTCACTATAGGCTTTAATTGAAATAGTTCTTTATATGATGTCTTTCATGATATTATAAAGGTTAAAATAATCATATAATTTCTTCACAAATTTTAGAGAGTTACCTTTTTTATCCTAGTCTAAAAACAAAAGATATAGCATTAATATAGTTTATAATTTTGTCATTCTTAGCCCAAATGGTAATAATATTATT
The DNA here is from genome assembly GCA_905475315.1 of Autographa pulchrina. Classification (NCBI taxonomy): domain Eukaryota; kingdom Metazoa; phylum Arthropoda; class Insecta; order Lepidoptera; family Noctuidae; genus Autographa; species Autographa pulchrina. Next base: position 8,851,092 of record FR997775.1, read on the forward strand.
TATTAGTTAACCTTTGAACACTAGTTTGTAATATGCTAATTAGAATGTACTTAATGTTTGACAACTACTAACAAATCGGTATTAGGTAAAACAAAAGCTTATATACACTAGGACACTGTCACACGTTAATTTGGCAGTCATTAAAACATTACAATTCTGACATCCAGTCTTACTATGGGTGACTGTGTTGCCCAGTAAAATGTTTTGTAGAGGTCAGATAGGCAGTCGCTACAATACGGTATTCAGCTGAATCCGGTAAGACTGGAAGCCGACCCCAATAAAGCTTGGGAAAAGGTTAGGCAGAAGACACATTTACCAGACAAAATTGTAATGTGACCTTAGAAGATGTATAAGAAACTTCAGAGTGTGCCTATCAGGTTATGAACCGTGGGTACACTGGGTACAGTATGAACTATGTTCGTCTTTAAAATGGTATCAAAACAGAGCTCTTCGTCTAAAATAATCTTTTAACCCTACTAATATCGGAACCTTGGCTTTTTCACATCTACGTGTTTCGTTTCACGGAAAATAACTTAAATCAGTAAACCAATGTACTACGTACAGGAAAAAAAAATCTAATGCTCGCCACAAAGGACTTCTAGCGCTACGTGCATTCTAATAATAATAATAATAATATTTATTTGTTTAAACATAGGTAACATGGTAACATGGTCTTAAAAATATGGTTGAGTATCACTATGTTTCACCTATTATGTTTCACCTATTCTATACTGTTTACTCTTTTTTACTCTACGAGTGTCACTGAATGAGTGTAGATTGTGTCCCACATTTATGTTGCAATAAGTGCCAAGGTGTAAACGTAGGTTTAATTTTATTGATTCAATACGTCGACTACATTGAAAGCAAAACTGGGGCAGTTTTATGCTCTCATTAATTAAGCGGTTTATGTTTGGTATAATGATCCTTAATACATGGTCATTCCTGCACATTCATTTGCAAAATTAATTAGAAAATTAAATTAACAGGCCTTATTTCCTTATTAACCCGTTTTGTAAACTACATCTATTTATTAGCTTAAAATACTATATTTTAAATATAAGCTTAAATTACCCAGGATTGTGGACAAAAATTATCTAAAAGTTATAATAATGTCAGCAAAATAACATAGTCAATTAAATCTATTGTTCTATAAAATGTAAGGTAAGGTACACTAATACCTACCTACCACATAAAATCAAGAACATACATTTAAATCTTTACGTTGTAATATTAAACCATCTGGTGGCACTGCTTCTAGTAATCAGATTTCGATCAACAAATTCAAATACTCTTCTTTAAACATTAACTTTCTAAATATTAACGTGACAGATCGCTGCACAGATTTGTTAAATAAAATAGAATCAGTATAAATCCCAAGACATGAACGTGGAAAGTAAACACCTAGAAAGTGGAAATGTAATTATTCTTATTAACAATTACTTTAAACTTCTGTAAATACTAAGTGATGGAGTATTAGAATAACAAATAAATATAATATGTAATGCAATATGTATGCCTTACATTTTTGTAACTAATATTCTACATATAGTTGATACACAGTTACAGTACTTACAAATACTTCAAGCCCTAAGTATGGATTAGTTCAACTTCCTACTAAAAATTGGCTAGTCAAATAAAAGCACCCGCCACTAGACTAAAGTTTAAAAATTAACCAATCTTCAAAACCGTATGCAATGGGTCCACAACAAACAATAAATCTCATGCAAAAATATATATATATATGCACACAATTTAATTAATTAAATTTATTTGACAAAATATTTCACAAAAAGTCGTAAAAAAGCCGTTAAAATTTCTATCACCGTCCATTTTTAGCATTCAATTAAATATTTTTGGACTGCCAACATTTTTACGATTGACGAACAAAGCATTGTGAAATTTAAAGTATTAATATGTATCAACATAATCTATTAATCCAAATTACATGCAAAATGCAGCTTTGTATGTCTGTTTGACAATCACGACTAAAAACGTAGTAATTACTTTGTTTGTAGCTCCTTCACTCAAAAACTACTGAACGGATTTGTACGAAATTTGGCAACAATGTACTTAATAACCTAGAGCAACACATGGGATACTATTTACCCCAATATATCTAAGGAAACGGAAAATACGCGGGTAAAACCACGGGACTTAGCTAGTTAATCAATATGAAGGTGGGCGGCGCGTGCCACACGTGCGCCATTTTATGGGTCTTTTGATTTACGTCATCGTATTTCGTTTGGTATCGCGTGGAATTTAAAATAGCGTGATTTTACCTTTTTAAAAATAATTGTACATTAATTAGACGATAACTGGGGGGTTCACCTCAGTTTTAACTGTAGTTACATGGTATAGTAGGTACCTAAGGCTAGTTACTTTTTAACCGACACTGTCGAAGGAAGGGTTATGATTTTATCAGTCTATATGTGTTTGTGATTATGTATACCTAATCGAAGCGTCGAAACTACTGAACTGATTTCGATAAATGGGGTATCAATCAGTTCACTAAAATAGTCTGTGCAATTAATTCAATATTTTCATCGTGTAAACCACTCTATGTTATTCCGTTTAAGAGATATTAATGTTGTACATTATCTTCGCAAATTCATCAAGAGTTATCTAAAGTGTAACATTAAAAACAAGTACGTATAATAAACGAACAGTCAGGCTGTCAAAGATTATAAATTATATCGTGAGAAACGGTTAGCGACAAAGATATAATCGTAAACAACACTAGATAGGGCAGTTACTAATCTATGTCAAGGGTGGTCCGAGTAGGGTAGCCATGTTGGATTTTACTATGACATAAACTTTCAAAGTATACTCGAAATTGCTTAGGTAATCTTATTATTCAATATTTTTAAAAGATGACCCTTAAATAGTTTAAAAAGATAAGACATAAGTTATTAGTTCAGAAACTTATACTTAAAAAACTAAAAATGATAATAAAAGTATACATTGATAAATTAGACAATGTTATGACCGATATAGCTCGAAAATTCTTAAAAAGTCCAACTGAATAAAAAGCTTACAGACAATAATCTCTGATTCTGTCAGTTTCTTGACAACGTTGCTTTTGAATGAAAAATCGCAAGTGGGAATATCCTAATAAAACAACAACTATTTAGACATCCTACTCTAAAACAATTTATAATTATCACACACAATCTCATTGGCTTTTTAACGTGTAATCATTAACACTTCTGTTACACATTATGTTAAAACACCACTAAAGCTAGACCTCTCCTTTCCTTATAAATAATATCAAACCAAGTGTCAAGTGATATGGTCACTTTGACATAAGCGGGGCACAGATTAAAAAGATTACAGACTCGACAAATCGATGACAGAATTTGTGACATTGAGTTGACTTTGATTTATTATAGGCGTTATAGCTTCAGGCTGGAATTTATTATTAACGTCTATTTATGGAGTTTATTACTTAATAATTTTTTTAATAGCTTGACATTAATTCGGATTATTTTTATTGGGAAATTGAATTTTTATGACATAGATTATTGTAAGATAGTTTAAATTTTATTAGGTTTCTATTATGATTACAGGTTTATAAAAGTTGGTATCTCGTAGAAATTTATAAAACAAAAGAAAAAAAAAATCATTTTTGCAGTAAATGTGTGTAAATCCTTAAACTATAAAAATCGGTTATTTAATTATTCCTTGTGCATTACACAACCAGAACCGTGAACAAAAACATAGCTACCTAATTATAATTAACTATTAAACATAAAATACAGCTTAATAACATTTACCATCAGTCTTAAGCAAGATTATATTTCCATAACAGCTTAGAATCAAATAAAATCCAATATTAATTCCCAATGAGAAACTTAATACTAACATAAACCGTTTACACGGTCCGATTATAATCGAGTACTCGCCACCATCGTTACGTAATCGATTGAAACTCGATACTATAGTGTAAAGGTGGAGACACACTGCGTAACTTGCTTTATGTTAAACTAAGTAATAACAATTTTATGGGTGTGAGTAAGTCAAGTGCTTGAGTACCTAAATATGAAGTATAATAATTATGGTAATATTTGGGTCTATTTATACCTTCAACAGAGTTATAGTAGTCGACAATATTTTGTAATAGACCGCATTTAATCAAAAGCACTTAGTTTACTGTTGGCGACTCTGTGACATTAAAGTATAGTCTCTTTGAAGATAAGTGCCAAATATTTTAAAGTTTTTGTTTATAATATGACAATCAACTAATTTTGAGAAATAATTAATTTGGGCTCATCTTTGAAGCACTAATTTGTATTAACGAAACATTAACTCATTTCATTTAAGTTTATTTGTCGTAGAAATTTCCCAGTGTGTCAAAAACTTAACGCCACGGTATAGATTCGAATAACGAGCGCGTCGCCGACGATTCCGAGACCTATTTGCCGCCGGCCTTTCGTAATCATTATTAATTAGTTTAATTCTGACGGAAAAAACGTGCAGTATTTCTAAATTGCACTAGACTTGGGCGTCTGTAGCGCTAGCGAAGAAATTGTTGTTAAATGTGGATTTTTCGTATTATTTATTTTATGTTAGACATAATTCTTGTAAAATAGAAAGTAACAGTCATATTATCGCGATCGAAGTCCAGAATAATTGGAACTATTGAATAGTAATTTGAAGACTACTTAGTTCAGAGTACCGCCGACGTTTAGTTTGACCCGATTTTGATGATTCTTTTTTATTTGGATGCTGGTGATTTTGGTCCAGTTTTGACAGTGGGATCCATAAGAAATAAATATAAGACTTATTTTGAAGTCGGTTTTTTTTTATTAGAATTATTTTCGTTGCCGTCGGTACCTCCTAGATCAGATCTCCAGTATGTAGGTTATGCCCTTACCGAAGATAGAGGATATTGCCTAAGGATTCAAATGAGGTGTAAGTAGCTAGGTTTGGATCAGCCATGTTTAGCAGTATTATGACATGGTGTTTTTATTAAGTACTAGGTCTTACCCGCGGCAATATATCGCGGTAAATAGTAGTTTGTCTTTTCTTAGTGTTAAAGCTACCTCGATACCAAATTATATCTAGGTATCCCGATCGATAATGACGGGCTTGTTGGTCTAGTGGTTAGTGACCGTGACTGCTATACCGGAGGTCGTAGGTTCGATTCCCACCCAGGACAAATCTTTGTGTGATGAGCACGGTCATTTGTTCTGTGTCTGGGTGTGATATATCTATAATATGTATGTATTTAGGAATGTATAAGTATGTTTATCAGTTGTCTGGTTACCAGAATACAAGCTCTGCTTAGCTTGGGATCAGATAACCGTGTGTGAGTTGTCCCGGAATGTTTTTATTATAATATACCACGTTCATTCTGTTATCATTTATTTTTAACTTTGTTTACGTACTCTAACTACAGCTTAAGAGCGATTTCGCACTATGTCCGACCCGAATCAGATCCGAACCCGATCCGAACCCGTGAAAAAATTCAATATAGAAATCACGGACCGAATTCACGGATATAGTGCGTAAATTACCATAAAAATAGTTCTACGGCTACTACGGACCATATTTTCAGGGATCCAGATCGGATTCGGATCGGACGTAGTGCGAAACCGCTCTTACTTGGAACAAACCATTGTCACACAATTTTCGTTCAATACAGCTATCGAACTCAGTACGGTGAGCAGTTTAATAAACATACAACATTTATTTAGCTAAATATGTTTAAATGTTTTATTGCAAAACTCTCTCTGCCCTTTTAAGAAACAAGTTTAATAATGTAGGTACATAAAATCTACTGTAAAACTACTAACATAAAGTCAATAACGACAGTTTTGTAATTCAATTAAATTTAATTGAATTTATCAATTAAATTAATTGAATACAGACTTTATTGGTTTTATCAATTAAAAACACTTTATTAATAACGGTTTCCGTCCTTTTTATTAAAATTACTTTACAGTTGTTTTATATTTTGCAATTACATTGAGGTCGCTTAAATTATATCTATTTAATATCTGTAAAATTAATTATTTCATTTATTTATTGATTAGAAATCGGTTTTTAAGATAAATCGTCATTTTATTCCATTTCAAAGGTAATTTGTTTCTATTGGATTTAGTCATTCAATAAACTAAAGCTGTATTAAATAACTGGTGGGTTAATTAATATACACTGTAAAATCAATAGTAGCTTGATTATGACATATCTTTAGTTCCCTTTGACAAGACGACATTAAGATAAGTAAATTGAATAAAATGATCGATGATTGTGAGACGAAATGATAATTTATAGAATCTAATCATAACTAGTTGTGAGCCACCAGGGCCTCGATTCAGCTATTTTAAATGCATGTCAGTGGTCGGTCAGTGTACTTGTCATTGTGCCTTATTGTCGTATTCAGATAAGCGTATATTCGTAATGACCAATTAATGATCAGAATGCCAGTTATCGTAAAGATGACCAAATGAAGCAGGTTATTCGGATAGCTGAATCGAGGCCCAGGAATTGTAAATCTTATAAACTTGAAGTTAGTTTTAGATATTCAAAGTATCCTACTAGAGGTGAAGGATATGACGTGAGAGAATTTAATATAAAAACTAGTGTCAACAAAACGTGCATTGATCAATTAAGCATTTTAGTACTATTTGTAAACCTAAATTAAAGTTATATATTTTTTGTTCACAGATAATTCTTGACAGAGCCATTGAAAATGTCTTCGTGACTACATACGGTGTGAAGGTAAGGCATTTTATTTTATTAGGTATAGAAAAACACGCTCTTGAGTGATTTTAGTTAAATCAAAAGTTATACATACGAATATATTTTTTTATTGTCTACTACATCTTACCAAACTTAAGAAAAATAAAATAAAGCTTGCCTGAGGATACTTAAAAAAAAATTTATTGCACATTATAATTTCATATGCATTAATTGCATATTTGCACGTGTTACGTACCAACACATGTCGTATTATGTCAATCTATACCTACTACCAAGCAATTTGTAACAGTGGGTGTTTAATGACTGCATAATAATTATGAACATGTCGTGTCAAGATAGAAGTAATCTTTGGCACACATCTAAGCTGTCAAGGCTTTCGTTTTTTAACCGACGAAAACGGAGGAGGTTCTCAATTCGACGCGTATATTTGTTCTTTTTTTTTTTTTTTTATGTTTGATCACGCATAACTTTTTACAGAGTAGTCCGATTTTGATAATTCTTATTATATTGGAAAGGGTATACTCCAAAGTTGGTCCCATATAAATTTGGAAAAAGAATTACCACCCTAAGGGTAGGAAAACAGGGGTTGATTGATTGTTCACTCACTGATTGTAATGTATTACCACGCGTAACTTTTTACAGAGTAGTTCGATTTTGATAATTCTTTTTTTATTGAATATACTATACCTGGAAGTTGATACCATATAAATTTGGAAAAAATATTCCAATCCTAAGGGTAGAAAAACAGTGATATATTGATTGTTCACTAACTGATTGTAATATATGACCACGCGTTTACAGAGTACTTAGTCCGATTTTGATAATTCTTTTTTATTAGATAGGGTATACCTCGAAGCTGGTCCCATATAATCTTACCCTAAGGGTGGGAAAATTGGGGTGATTTATTGTTCAATCACAGATTTTAATGAGCTTTAGACCTGTCAGTCTCTTGTGAGTAGACCTCTTTGTCTCTGCATTTCTGCTAAAGCTCATTCATCGTAAAAAATAATAAAAAATTAAGCATGTAATAGCAATAAAATAATTAGTAGATTATAGCCACAAAAAAATATAAAATAAAAACTTTTTAACAAAAAAATTTAACCGCCGAAAAAACTGAAAAGCAAAAAATAACAAACCTTTTTTTATTTAATCTTAATAAACAACAATGTAAGTATACCTAAGTAATTTTGAGTCGGCACACATAAAAATACCAAAGATTTACCTAAAATGAATATTTTTTGTATAAAAAATAAATATGCATACCGTTTGTCACCTTTAAAGTAATCTAATATATTAACATCGAATAAATTAAATACAAGTTTGTTGAAAATAAACAAATAACACACAAATACTCGTATTAAGTTTAGTTTTTACCTTATTCAGGTAAAAAGGGGACAAAACTATCATATTATTTATTTTTTTAACATGTTTTATCGGAATTTTGTGTTAAATTAAATTAATATTATCGCAAACATACCCAAAGCTGTCACAGCTTTAACACAGTAAAAATACGATCAAGATTGTAAATTGATTTAATATATATCTGGACTAATAAGGAGACAAACTTGTAAGTTTTGATGTTCTTATCACTAACTAAGGTAAATAAATGTTTAACTGCATATTACAACTAGGTTCTATATTTTTAAATCTATAGTTTGATTAAAAAAGCGGTATAAATAGTCTTTATTTTGAAAATATATCGTAAATAAATGAATCCGGAACACATCACATACTTTGCTCTGAACCCAAAGTAAGTAGCTAAAGCACTTGTGTTATTTAATTCAGAAACAACGAAGGTACCTCAAACACCCAGCGAGACAATGTAGAAAAGTTTGTTTCTCCATTGACCCGTCCGGGGATCGAACCCGGTACCTCAGAGCTAGCGACACCTTGAAAACCGGTGCGTACGCCACCACACGTAAAAAAGCGGTAGTAATAGTCTTTATTTTGAAAATATATAGTAAAGGCAGGCAAAACTATTGACAAAGCCAGTCAAACAAAACCCAAAATATATCTTGGACTTCATTTAAATTAAAACACTTAAGCAATTAAACGATAAACTGCATAAAATCTAGCCCACAGCTCAAACAAAACAAAGCCATAAATAAAATTGTCAACCCGTCTAAAAAATAACATGATCTCACTCCCGTTACAAACAAATAAAAACCATTTGAGGGTATGTATCTGGATCAACTCTACAAGAAAACCGGTGGACAAAAAAAGCGTTTATTTTGTAGCGCGTCTAAAAAGAGATGGAACATAGTTTAAGCGAGATGCAATATACATGCGCGGGGTGTGAGACAGAGATGGTGATATGTTGTAGCTCTTTCCAGAAGTGACAAGTTACGTCGGCCGTATTATATTTATACGCACTGGTCGCGAATGGGCCAACGTGTGCCATGTTGGGGCAGGCTCGGATGCTACAAAAACTGGCGCGACTGCCTAGTATACAGAGTGATGCCGTTATGAGTTTTGCGTATTATATTGATTTGTCGTAGGTTATTGAATATTGTAAGTCCGCCGATTGTTTTTAAACGTTTGACGTGTCTGTCTGTGGCATTGTTGCTCTTAAACACATTGACCGATTAAGATGGGGTTTTCTGTTTGATCGCTCACGATATTGGCTAAGCTATAATTTATGAATCTGTTCAGCAAATTTGAAAGTTATTTGCAAATACATAAAAAATGTCAGTCAGTCAGATCAGAGAGAAGAGCTTTTTTCAAGATAAAATTGAAAAAAGGTCTGCGTATAGACTGACTATGGAGTGCTTTAATCAAGCCATTACTCGTAATTTATATAGATTATTTCCAATTAATTTTGTGCTTCATATAGACCACCCTATACCCTGATTAAGAGGTCGTCACGTCTCGTGAACCGACTACCCGCAAATTACGCCGCCACCGAACTAGCCGGGACAACACGCAAATCGTTCCCTTTCATCTTACCGCCACAATCGAGTTGATTGACTTGTTCAATACTTGTTACAGACTTAAGATAATTGATGAAAGATGAAGTACCGATATGGTCTTGCTCGAATGATGGACGATTTAAGAAGTTAAATTAAATAAAACATACCATCACGCCTGTATCCCCGAAGGGTTAGGCAGAGGTGTACCAATGAACACCCACAGTTCGCCGGTATGTTTAGGTCCCATGTAATAGGGGGCGAGCCTATTGCCACTAACCAGGCACAAATCCAAACTTCGACCTGCTACTGAGAATTTCATAGAAAAACCCAATAACATCTTGGTCGACTTGGGAATCGAACCCAAGACCTCTAGCGTAGCAGTCGCGCTTAGAACCACTAGGCCAACGAGCAGCTTAAATTAAATAGTCATGAAAAACGATATTGGTGGTCTCAAATATTCTTGTAAATGACGTTGTATCACACTTCCCAAAATGGATTCATAAGTGATAAAGTTTTTGGTCCGGTGAAGCAGTGAAAGCTTCCTTTATGGCCGCATTCGATGTTCAGTGGTTAAGACAAAAAAGCAAATCTCAACCAAAAATAAAACATTTCATTGAGACTTGAAATTTAAGCCTTTTTATTGAATATTTTCGTGACATGATTATATAAAGTGATATTTATGTATACCCTTTTCTGGTTCTTTAGATACCATACAATAGAGTTCTTTTTAATTCTCTGATTAAAATTATACAGTTATGATTTTTTTATACGAGAATTTGAATACTATTCAAACCAAATTACTATCTACTACTAACAATGAAGAAAACAAAAATAAATAAATAAATGCGGACAGCATCACATACATTGCTCTGAACCCAAAATAAGTAATAAAAGCACTTGCGTTATGGAATTCAGAAACAACGAACGTACCACAAACCCCCAGACCCAAAGCAATGTAGAAAAGTGAGTTTCTACATTGACACGTCCGGGGATTGAACCCGGGACCTCAGAGCTAGCGACACCTTGAAAACCGCTAGCCACTCGACCACGGAGGTCATCAAACAGTTTTAAAAAATGTTTCATAAAAGGCATTAAAACACGTTTTAGTAAATATCAATACGTAACAAATTGTGTGTTATACAGGTACTTTAAGCGCCTAGTAAATCTAGGTCAGTCTGCAAATAAACATTTAATAGGATCCGTACTGAGGTATGAATCAATGGGAGGTCGTAATTAACGAGTAATCAACGCTAATTAGTGATTTATTGCCATGTTGGTCGAGATTCAATGAAGCATGTTAACTTTGTCCTGTATCTCAGACATAGCGGTTTAGAAATGTTTAGAATTCTTTGATTTTAAAGATAAAATGGATAAAAGATAGGAAATAAGAGAGAGATTTCTTAAGAAATAAGCGGCATCTTTGTACATCATTTATAAATATGTAGTTATTTTCCTTTAAACTTCTGTGTGTGTACATAAATTATTAAATAAATAAATAAAAAGAAAGCAAGGAAAAAAGTATGGATGGTTTTAGTTTAGGTTTACTTAAAGTTAAGTAGGTAAATAAAGTACTATTATATTTTATTATAAATTTTTGTTCTATTGAACAGGATCTAAATAACTCAGTTTTTTTATTATTTTTCCAGACTTATGATTAGTTGCCGTTTATTTACAATTTAAATAATAAAAACAGAGCATTCAGTAAAATTGTTAAACAAATAATTTTCTTGTTATAACGTGATCATAAATTTTACTTAATTCAAAAAAATTCAACACATAAAATATAAATACAAACCAATACTTACAAAAAGAAGAAAACGTCGACGTCTAGGTACCATATTTTATCCTCAAATCCTTCCAAGGTTAAATACTTAAATGCCGCTCTTAAATTAATTATATAGGTATTACATACAGGTGCATAAAAATAAGGCTGCACATACACGAACTGCTCGAGCAGTTAGTGATCAACGCACACGGACTGCGCGAGCTGTCGACCGCTCTCGCGCTTCCCGTGCGCTTCCCGCTTGCTTTTTGTTATGTCGACCGCTCGAAGCAGTCTACTTCAAGCAGTCAATGTGTGGCTATAGAATAGTCCGGTCAAATTAGGTCAAAAACAAGAGTAAAGCTACAAAAATTACCATCAAGCTGAAACTGAGTAAACTTGTTCAAAACACAATTTTAACAACTCCTCAAAACTCCCCATCGTTACGACCCATGGAAAAAAAAATACTCAAGGTCAAAGGTAAAAAAATGGGGTTTTCGCGATTTTCTTCAAAACTGTAAGTTTTATCGTAAAATTACCTCGGACAAAAATTGTAGATTATAAAATTATTTTTTTTTCTAAAAGCACCACTTCTGAGATAAAACGATTCAATCAACGATAAAAGGAATCCTCGCGCATTCTCGAGAATTCTGAGATTTTTGACTCGTATTTAATTTGTGTCTTATACAATCGGCATAAAGTATATACAATAGCGTTGCAAAAAGTCGCTTCCGTTCCATTCCGCGGGGCGCCGGGCGGTGTAAATTAAGCCTTAAGCAGTCCGTTTGTACGTAGCCTTAGTTGTTCAATTATTACAGACAACAAAATTAAAAACGTTGCACATTAAATACAGTTACTAGTTCCATAAATAACTTGAATATAGCTGGTCTAGTTATTGACACCTGTTATTGTTGTTTAAAGTCTACTAATTCAAACAAGTTTTTGGCAAATACACGAATGCCTAAACTTGATATTTTCAAACACAATTCATTTATTGAAAAACAACGATATAAATAAAATACATGATCTGAAAAACGTAGAATCTGTTAATAAGTGTTGAATGCCTATCGATGATTTTTGAACCCCCGGAAAAGGGGGTTTTGTAAGTTCAACCGTGTAATGTTGTGTCCGTATGTTTCATTATAGCTTCCAAAATAATGCACCGATTTTGATGCAGATTTTCTGTTAAGATACAATACAAGTGACAAGATGGTTACAATATGAAAGGTTGGTTATATATGTAGTATATTCTAAAATGTGCGCTAACTTGCTCAATCGGTCAAAACGCGCCCGAAATATTGTCTTAACACCATAACCCCTTTATTTCATACCTGGACACGAAAAAGAATTCAATAAAAATAAAGGTATCAATATTTAATACCTTCGAACGGTGTGCAATAAAATACGTGATGTATAAACCCCATATATTGCAAAGGCGACATTTTATGCGCCAAAAAGAAATATTGTTTTGTGGGTGTGATTTTATTTGGTGTCATAAATGTTAACATAACACATAAAATTGAGTTGTTTGACACAAAAGGTATTCTGTAGCTTTAAATGAAGCAAAAAAAGGCAGAAATATAATAACTTAAATGGTGATGCCTAATTTTGAGGTTAAGAATGTGCGCTTATTAAATTGATAAGGAATTTGTTGACAAGGATTAAAAAAGCGTATACCTATATATGTTTATTTTCTTTATTAATTCACGATATTATTATACAGACAATTATAATAGGACGGAACGGCACTCTAAAAGAGAGTCCTTTGCCCAGCTATGGGATAATAAGTATTGTCAATGTTGACGATAATTACCAGAAAAATAAGATTAATACAATTTAAATACATAGTTTTAATTTATTTTACTATTGAAAAGGCAAGATATTATATATATAATAAATCATTAAAATAGTATAAGGAATAATACTGCGTTTAATTCTTATGTTCTTGGTGTAAAAAAACCAACCACGAATTTATTTTAAAACTGTGACGTATAGGAATAAAAATATATGCAATTGAATGCCTTATGTACTGATATTAAGTACATACATTCACACATATAATCACGCCTTTTTCCATTGTAGGGGTAGGCAGAGACCACTTCTTTCCACTTGCTACGATCCTTACACACTTGTTTCGCTTCGTCCACTTTTATTATTCCCTTCATACATGCTCTTCGGTTTAGGGTACTCTTGACCTGGCCTTTTTTCATTCACACTCGCCTTGTACACTTTTTTCGTCAATCGTTCTTCATTCATTCTCTCGACATGGCCAAACCATGTCTGCATACTTTTCTTAATTTTTTAGTTGTCTTGTAAAAAACATTTCTACTACCTACTGACAATCAGTCTTCAGCTGTAATTTTTTGCGCTATTGAAAAAAAAACAATTGCGTGAGTGTTACCATTTTATCTAAATGATCGATGTAACAAATAAATTATTTTAAGTAACATCTATATTTCCTACTTTCATTATTATTGTTACGTGTTATAATATCGTGTGCAATGAAAGATTCCATGTTTCTGGTTATTCCAATATTCGTATTTTTTGCATCTATTTATGTTTGGCATTTCCTGTAATTCAAGTCATTAAGTTATTTTTTGTATCATATTTTTGACGATATTAAGATATAATAAGTGTGTATTTTTTTAATATATTATGACTGAGTTCTTAGTATAAAAAAAATAGAAATTCATTTATGACTTAATAATTAAATTAAAAAATTATTAATAAATTATATTATTACTAATGAAATAAAGCAAAGCAGTTGGGTTCGTTTTAACACTAGGTTAACTGAAATTACCTGGGATGGGATTTTTAAAACATTTTTTTTTTATTTGATATCGTTGTTTCGAAAACAGTTCAGGGGTATTTAACACCACGTCACTTGCCTTTGGGGAAAAGCAAGGCGAGTAAAACCATGGTATAAAGCGAATAGAAATATAGCTATTAGTTTATAACATGCGACGGGCCTTGTGGTCTAGTGGTTAGTGACCCTGACTGCTATACCGGAGGTCGTGGGTTCGATTCCCACCCAGGACAAAATCTTTGTGTGATAAGCATGATAATTTGTTCTGTGTCTGGTTGTAATTTATCTATAATATGTATGTATTTAGAAATATATAAGTATTTATATCAGTTGTCTGGTTACCATAACACAAGCTCTGCTTAGCTTGGGATCAGATAACTGTGTGTGAGTTGTCCCGGAATATTATTATTATTATTATTAATAATAAAAGATTATAGTTCAAACAACGGATACTGCAACTGTTTTTGCAGTACGTTAAATCTACAGCTATTAGGTGGACACTTATGATAATTAAGCGTTGTTTATTATTATTGACAGGCTCCTAAATTATAGATAGGAAACACATGTCAACTGAGTATTGCGCCTTAAATTATACGGTACCCAGCATACAGTTTTAAATGCAATGTACAGGGAAATGGAAAAGGTTAAGTTAGTTCAGTAATTAGAATGGCTCTATTTACCCGACTGCGCGAAACAAAGAAGGTTATTGTCTTTTTCCTTAATATAGGTAAGATATTTGAGTAACTTAACAAAAAGAGATACAGATCGGATTTTGGTTTTGATGCTATCAACAATACAATTTGTGCAAAACAATAAATAGGCACCGCAAAATAACTTCTGTTGTTTTTTAAAAAGATGCTATAAAACAATCGTACCTATTAGATACAAATCTGATTTTAGTCCTATATAACCCCAAATAGACTAAAAAGATAGGCTAACGAAAAGTTTATCTAGTCTAACACCTGATCTTTGTTAAATAGACGCATTGAATAATTGCACTTCAATTTTTCGTTGCATTATTCAGTAAATACGCGGGTGGACTAGCGACTCCAAAACTAAGAAAAAAGAAGCAGTTTTAAAGAATTTTTTTGAGCTGTACTACTGCATACTTCTAGTATATTGTCTGCCTCTATTAAGTATCTACTATGACTTTGTTGAAATAAATAAAGTCGATTTATTTCCACAAGCAGTGATGCTGTACTGCAGTTACAGTGCACAGTTAAATCTTAGTCTACGAGAACTAGAATGTGAGTGCTATATCTTCGACGTACGACTTTTAGTCGCAAAGGCATCCTACGATTGTCTTGCGATTTATCGGGTCAAGTAACCGTGTATGAAATTTTAATAGCTGTTTAATTGTTTTTTATTATGACTGTCCTCTGTAGAGACTAAAATATTATTATGATTTTGTATAAATCTTAATTTTATTTAGTTGTTAAATGGTTATATAAATCAAGTATACATAGTTTTCTCAATTGACGCCAGAGTACTAATTCTATACTTAATATTGAAATATTTATCTACCTAACTAATTATTATAAAAAATATTTAACTCTATATTGAAGCAATTAAATATAAAAATAGTACCAAAAAACCAATAAAGCTGCATTTGCTAGAAAACATCTAGCTTTTTCCCATCGACCGTCGAAATTGATACATTATTTCTATCAATCAACCCGGCCATGGCGGCCATGTCTTGCAAGAACCGGACGTTGTTGAATATATCTAAGTACGGTGCAACTTGCTAATTGAGAGTAACGGTAAAGACTCATTAATACTATAATATCTGATTGGAATTCAACGGGAAGCCGGTATATAAATTAAATATACGTTTTACCGTAACGTAGGAAACAGTATCTAGTATTTAGCGATCAATCTTCAGGAATGGTGTTTACCCACATACATTATAAGGTTTATTAAAAATGTGTCGCCGCCAAATATAATTTAATGAACTATTTGCCACTTTGTATGTGGGTGATATAAATCGACTAGAATAATTTAAAAAGTCGCGTTTGTTCACCTGGGTGAAACAGTTCCAAGGTGAAGAAATTACACAAAAAAAGTCAACTCATTTCACCCAGGTGATATCACCTGGGTGTCAATACTGAATGACCTGCTTCATTTGGTCATTTTTTTTGCTTGAATTGTCAAGCAACTCTTAAATAGGTGAATCGACCCCAGAATTATTCCCCAGTTCAAGGAACTACAGACCGCATTTTTTGCCACAATTTTTATTTTTCATATATTTCATACTTTAAATTATGTAGATTCAACATTCTACAAATACCAAGTCTTTAAACATCTGTAGTTTAAAATAGCTCGTTTTGTAGGTACCAAAGATTCTGTGTTAAAATGTTACTTGTATGCGCAGATGATTTTTAAAGTTATGTGCCTGGAATTTTAAATGGCCAGTTTTTTTCGCAATTTCTCTTGATGTTACGAAAACAGCTGATTATGTCATTTTTGTAAATGTTGACTTTTGTTTCTTGATAAAAAAATTATGACAATATTTTTATCAAAGTTAGAATTCGGGTTTTAATAAAATTGTTCCTAAGGCGCAGGCCAGACAGAAGAGACGTAAGACGCAGACGGGGCGCGGACATTTGTCTCTACCGCGTCCCTTTCATACAAAATGTATAGAAGCGTCGCGACGCAAAACATACAGAAGAGACGGGGCACGGGCGCAACGCTTTTACGTCTGCACCTTTTGACAAATGTCCGCGCCCCGTCTGCGTCTTACGTCTCTTCTGTCTGGCCTGCGCCTTAGGTACACATTTATACATTGTTTGATAATGGTTGATATTTATACTTTCTTTAATTAATTCCATATTATTTTACGTTTTTTTTTTCTATTAGTGCTGCCTTGGTATAGGAACCCATGTTTGAACTATAATGCTTAAAAAAAGGATATCTACAAAACATTTATTTTATAAGATTTTATTTAGCGATAAAATGGTGATTGCATTTGTATACAAAGCAGCAATGATATATTAAGAAATTAATACCATTTATCTTATTTGGCTAGGAAGAATGAATTATCTTAAACGCGCGTTCTGCGTCAACTCAGCTCATTAATTACCGGTTTGTCACTTTTCCTGATAAATTATAATTATGCAAAAAATTATATAAAAGGCAAGTCTACTTTATTTTTGTTTTAAAATAATATGTTACTTGTAATATGATATGACACTTGTGGAAATAAAAATTGATTGGTCAATGTGTTTTAAAAGTGTAAATAAAATAAAAATAATTTAAACAATCATGGAACAACGGGAAAACGCGGGACTCGCGAGTTTTTAAACATAATATTTAAACAAAACAGAATCATAACCGATTCAGCCATTAAGGAGTTAATTAATTAATTAATTTATTTAATACAGCATGGAGGACTTACAGCTATACAAATATAGGATAGGTATAATCTAGTTTACAGAAAGCCAATTACAATTCTTCACTTCTAGAAATAGTGTAGTTTGTTTAAATGTGAACACAAGCGTTTGCATCTAAGTGATTGGGAAAAAAAACAAAACAAATTATCTAAAGAAATCTAAACTTAGGTGTCCTCTTGCAGAAGACACACTACACGCAAAGATGGGACAAACAAACTAATAAGTTTAACTGAGTTGATTTTACCCCCTCTTACCGTATGCTTTATACTTTTAAAAACCTTATGCGATACGGTCACTAAGTAAAGTAACCCTAATGTTAATTACGAAAGTGCATTACACCATAACAGTTACATGGAACATGCACTAGGGTGGGTAATTACCACGGAGGTAATTACCCACAGGGTGGGAAATGCTTGGGAACATTTAACGGTCTTTTTAATTATGAATATTATAGGTTTTTTTTGTGAAGTATGGAATAACGTGGGAATTTATTAAATTCTGTCATTTATGGTGCGAAAGTTAAAGCAATAACTTAGTTAAGTTTTTAAACCCATAGAAATACAACTTACGCCTATTAAAATGCGATAAAAAAGTTGAAAACCAAAGTAGCCAAGTATAGCTGAACATAACTGAGTATAACAACTTAAAAAACAATGAATATTACCGATTAAAATAAAATCGTGACAACAACGAAACATTTAAACGACACAAAAACACGATTAAAAATAAATGTACCAAAATCAGATCAAATATTTTTTTAATAAGGCAGCACTGTAACGTTTGTGTTTGACCTAAAAACCCACCCTTCCGTCATTATACTGTTGGTCACTACTCCTTGTGATTTTGAACACGCAACCATTTTTACATAACTTACATTTTCAGTAAAAAGTTCAAGTTGATTGACGAAGCATGTAAATTGGTTTAAGTCTTTGGAGGACCTCAATTCGGATGTTGGTATTTTTTTTTTGTGTTTGTTCGCGCATAAATCCGTTGCTTGCCCACCGATTTGATTGGATTGAATGGTCCCATAGTCACCAAGCCGGGATCTGATGATGGAATCTTAGCGAAATCGAGGGAACTCTTCAAATTTTATAGGAAAACGTAAAGCGATTATTTTAATATGATATATTTGAAAAAAAACGCACGAATTCGATCCAAATATAGTATAGACATGTTTGTAATGTATTTCGTAACCGAGGGATTTTGTATAAGTACCTATGTAATTCATGTTAATATCTACCCGCCTTGGAAAATTATGAATACTTACTGCAAAAAAAAAAACCACGTAAATACTAACAAGTACCGACCAAAGCTGAAGAATATGAATATTACGAAAATCTAGAAAGCTATTAAAACACAATTTTATGCCACCCATTTTATTTTATCAGGCCTTGTCAGGTCACCGGAAAACATAACAAAACGCTTTGAATTTCTAAAGCAAAGGCAACATAAACATTATGCCTGATTTATGCCGTCACTATTTTTTTACGTTACCATGGCAACGGGGGTGACAACAAACCAAATCTATACTTCTAGGCAAAGTGGACTTTATGTGATGGGTAGAGGGTAGATTTTTGTTTGGATATTTCATGTTTAATTTATTAGTTCTTTTCGTAGTAGTAATTTATTGATGGGGTCTTGATGGGGTAGATAATTTTCAAGGTTACTTTTGATGTTTTAGTATTATAAAAAACTGATAATTATTTGAAGTTAACTGTATTTTAATAGGCAGCCATAGACTATTTGACTCGCCTTGCTTTTGCTAATGATTTTCTTGCTTAATGGCTCCTACACACAGTGCCGGCGGCAGTGCCGCCGGGCGAGCCGCCGCCTTCCAAGCCGTCGCGCGTCGTCACACAAACAAATGCCGGCGGCTCCTTTGTGCGGCTTTGAATGCCGCCGGGCGCACGGCGGCTTGGCCGGCGGCTCGCCCGGCGGCACTGCCGCCGGCACTGTGTGTAGGAGCCATAACACGTTAACAGAATAATGTAAGACTTACTTACATTAGTTTAGATAGTAAGTAGTAATTAGTGTTACAGGGATTCGATGTTTACGTAATTAAATAACAAGAAAAGGAGAAAATCTAATGTTTTGTTAACTTATCTATTACTTATAATAAATCTGTAGAAAGGTCAATTCTGTACAATAAATATATTTTCAAAATAACTATCAGGGGGTGATTAGTGATCGATACTGATGCCAAAAATGCAATCAGTAAAATTTTTGTCTGTCTGTCTGTCTGTCTGTCTGTCTGTCTGTCTGTCTGTCTGTCTGTATGTTCCTTATAGAAACAAAAACTACTTGACGGATTTTAACGAAACATGGTACAATTCTTCTTCATACTCCTGGACAGGTTATAGTATACTTTTCATCACGCTACAATTAATAGGAGCAGAGCAGTGAAGGGAAATGTTGGGAAAACAGGAGAAGTTACTCAATTTTTTAAGCTTCCGTCGCGTGTACTACCTTAATGGTTAAAGACTCATTGATAAGCTTCGTCATCCACGCGAACGAAGTTGCAGGCACAGCTAGTATACCTAATAAAGACCTAATGTCATCTTTATATTAATTGGAACGGTTGTCAACTTATCAGATGCTTAATTATTTCTCATACCGCAACTGTTGTCTGCTGTTAGTCTTTTGACGAATTGTTGAAAAACATTAATTTCATTCTTACTTTGCGACTTAAATCTTATATTTCAGTTGATTATAATTATTTGACGACCTCCGTGGTCGAGAGTTGATTATTTGACGACCTCCGTGGTCGAGTGGCGTGAGCACCGGTTTCAAGGTGTCGCTAGCTCTGAGGTCCCGGGTTCGATCCCCGGACGGGGCAGATACCAACTTTTCTACATTGCCTCGGGTCTGGGTGTTTGTGGTACCTTCGTTGTTTCTGAATGCCATAACACAAGTGCTTTAGCTACTTACTTTGGGTTCAGAGCAATGTATGTGATGTTGTCCGCATTTATTTATTTATAATTATTATAATTTCAAAACACAATGCTTCCTATAGAATAGTAATTAATCGCATACACTAATTGTACTTCACTATCTTACCTACCTACTTTAGTAATATCACAAAATTATTAATAGTACTTATAATACTACACTATCAAAAGCTATCACTTAGGGCGGCCTCCCTGCTCCCCCCCCCCCCCTAATTTGATGGCCTGATGACGCATACCGTAATAGAGGGGTGCAGTTGTTTTTTATAAAGATTATACAGAGCGTTAAGAATACCCTGTCCGACCTCATGGTCGGTAGGGTCATGTAGGTTTCACAATCACATGCCCAAATCAAATATCAAATTTGGAATATTCATGATAATAAAATTAAGAATAAATTTTGAAATAACCATCTTTTGCCTCAAAATTCCCTAAGTTTAAGATTAAAACAAAAACTACAACACCAATTTAGTCGGTATTATAGGGGGAGCTAATGTGACGACGGCGACTGTCTCTCTCGCCTTTTTGAGAAATTTATTTTTTAGGGTTATAATTTTTTGATATTTTTTTTTACTTTAATGGATCCGATATATCGACATCGATTAGGTCGATAGGTACCTAACAATACCTGCACGGATCGACAGTGTTTTCTAAACACCCTGTATAATTAAAGCATTTGACGGCCTGTTGGTCTAGTGGTTAGTGACCCTGACTGCTATACCGGAGGTCGTGGGTTCGATTCCCACCCAGGACAAATGGTTGTGTGATGAGCACGATCATTTGTTCTGTGTCTGGGTGTAATTTATCTATAATATGTATTGTATTTAGAAATATATAAGTATGTTTATCAGTTGTCTGGTTACTATAACACAAGCTCTGCTTAGCTTGGGATTAGATAACCGTGTGTGAGATGTCCCGGAATATTATATTATGTATTATATTATTTAAGATGATCTTATTGGAAATTCCTTTCTATTATAAAATACACAACAGAATTACAGATCTAATAGGCCAATATATAAGGAAGTAGAAAATATTCATGGAACTGAACAGTCGCGATACAAAACAAATGAGTTGATTTAATTTGACAGTAATGACTGTAACGGCTGTAACCTCATAAATATTAATGTGAGAAGCAAATTATATTGATAAGCGGAATGTAGGAATTATCTGATACATGTATTTATGAATAATTGGCTAGGTAGAGTACATGCCTCGTTGGCCTAGTGGTTCTAAGCGGGACTGCTACGGTAGAAGGTCTTGGGTTCGATTCCCAAGTCGACCAAGGTGTTATTGGGATTTTCTATGTAAAGATTATACAATTCATACGAATGTGAAGGTATGTCTGTTACGCATTTACGGCTAAACCACTACACCGATTATGATGAATCCATAGACTTTATATCAAGGCTTGGAACCGGTTTGAAAAATACCGGTTACTAACCGGTATATATCGGTTTTTTCATTTTTTCGTTCGGAGTCAAACCGTTAAAAGAGCGTTATTGAAAACCCTAACCGGTATATTCCGCGAGCGCCGAGCATGGCCGAGCGGACTGGAAATATTTTTGTAGATTTGTACGATCCACAACCTTCAGCACGACTGCGCATTGAAGGTAGACGACAAAAACCGGTATTAACCGGTTAATTGAACAAAACCTCTTTACGAACCTTTAATGGCGGAAACCGGTTAATTGCGGTTAAAGGTAGAACGAAACCGAAATAAAATGTTCCCTACGTACTTAGGCGTTAACCGGTACGAGATTTATACCGGTTTCCAAGCC
Organism: Autographa pulchrina; assembly: GCA_905475315.1. Taxonomy (NCBI): domain Eukaryota; kingdom Metazoa; phylum Arthropoda; class Insecta; order Lepidoptera; family Noctuidae; genus Autographa; species Autographa pulchrina. The sequence continues at coordinate 8,873,389 of FR997775.1, forward strand.
TTGCTTTATATATGCTATAGACGGCTAGTATCGCAAGTTTCCCATTGTGTTGAACGTAAGCACTTTTTTGGCTGTACCTAGGTAATTCGTTTACTGATTTAAGTTAGTTTTCGCGCAACGACAGACCTATGCGAAATATCGATGGTTTCAATAATCTTAGGATAATATTAGGGTTTGAGATAGTTTTATTGAAACTGCGTGCACCGTCTTGATACAAAATTTACGACAAAACTAGTTCATACTATATATCAGCCACATTCAAGAAATAATGACCGTGCTTTGGGATTATGAACCTTAATTCAATGACTAACAGTTCAGTTTCCATCACATTCAAATTACTTTTAGGCCCTTTTCGGTAATATTTGTCATTCTAAAATGAACTTAAACACATGTCGTCAAAGTTGATAATTGCGTAATTAGTAATAACGTTTCATTCTCTTTCCAGATTGGCTTTAGTATAGTGCTTACGATTCATACCCCGATAGGATCACTCTTTAGTTTCTTATCTACACTCTAAGGATGAATCTTTTGAAGAACTGCTAGTATATGTTATTTGTGTACCCTAATATTAACAATACGATTTGTTTTGTTGCAGATTTTGACGAGAAAAACCTACGTATGAGGTAAGCATATCGAAATTGATACATTTTTGTATAGGTAATAGTTTCGTTATTAGGAATAGTATATGAAACCTGAATATTAAACGAATATGAATATTAAATAAATACAGTCAGAAATCGGTAAATAAACTCTGAAAATGCTACTTATTTAAAAAAAAGAAATGATGATCTAACAGTTTGTCTGCCTAAGATGGCCTCAATGCTAAAAAAACTCTCCTTAAAGAATTAACGAATATCGATCATGACTTTTTATCGACGCTAAGCTGTTAACGCATAAAGTTATTTATAACGAGTAAAGCCGTACTCTATATTTTTATCAATCCATATCCTTACCAATATTATAAATGCGAAAGTTTGTTTGGATGTATGGATGTTTGTTACTCTTTCACGCAAAAACCACTTAATAGATTTTAAAGAAACTTTACAATAATGTAGCTTATACATCGGAATAACACATAGGCGATAATTTATAAAAATAGTGAATGAATTGTCATTCACGCGGGTGAAACCGCGGGGCACAGCTAGTAAAAATTTGATAACGGTACAATAGACACCCGCCATTGACAACAAAGTTCCATCACAGCGGACAAATTTAACTAAAGTACGGATAATGGCGCCAATAGCACAACCAATCACACGACAGTAAAAACAATACACAAGAAAAATCAACTTTACAGCCTTGTAATAAGAGCTATGTAACCGCACGACAGTGAAACCAAAACACTAGGAAAATCAACCTTACGGTCTGCTAATAAGAGCTATGTTAAGATGGAATTGTGTGGTATTGTGCGTTACTCTGTACATTAGTAGTTGATACGGAAATTTGCGGCTAGCCACAATATAACCGTAAATGAAGTGTCACGTTTAAGATTTTTTATCGAGTTTTAAGTGTCGATAATTTGGCTTTAAAGCGCTTGTATAATCCGAACTGTAATTCAGATTATCACTACACCTGTAACAATAAAGTCCTATGTTTCTTTTTAATTTGGGTTTTGAATTATCTGGCTACATCGCATCCTTCAGAGCCCTATGGTCCGGCCGCTGACAGAATCCGTTCCTGACACATGTCAGTTGGTCAAAGAAATAAAAAACCGTGTTATATTATTCATTGTAATCTGGCAAAATTAATAGTTTTGGATGGTATTATTTCGTTTATAGAACAAATAAAAAAATACTAATTTATATAATATATATATAATAATAATATAATAATAATCCAGCCTATAAACGTCCCACTGCTGGGCACAGGCCTCTTCCCATATAGAGAAGGCACGAGCATTGATCACCACGCTTGCTCTCTGCGGATTGGCGATTTCAGATCCCAAATTTAGGAATCCAGGTTTCCTCACGATGTTTTTCCCGTTTGTCAGTAGTGTCTTAGAATAATTAAGAAAGTACACATAACTTTGAAAAAGCCACATTGGTACTTGCCTGGGTTCGAACCTGCAACCTTGTGCATACAAATCCGTTCATTGAACCGCTAGGCCACCACGACATACTAATTTAAGTTTCGTAAATTCTTCGCCACATTAAAGTTATATGTACCTGTTGACCACCACCTGTCAGGATCGCAGTCTCTCAGCGACCGGACTCTAAACAGAAAGAAATAGAAGGGATTGGCTTCTTTTTCTACCGTTACAGTACTCTAATGGCATCTCTGCTCTCCTTCTATCTCTTTATACATAGATCTAGTTAAGAGGAAAGGGGAGCGGACATTTTTCCATACAAACGCTCTCGTCTGTTTTCTCACTGGTTTCTGAACTTAGGGCTATGATTTTTCGCAGTAATATATAAATATGAACCAGATGGAATGAAAAAATGAATGAAAGGAAAAAATAGAGGCACAGATTATTCTTTTCTCATGCAGTAGGTATATGAAATATCTTTAAAATTGGTTAAGAATTGGGGGAGAAAATAGACGAGAGCCAAACCTCGATTTTTCGTCAGTTTTTCGGTCGGAGCTGCAGTTGTCCTTATCGCACGAATTAGAGGGCGGGGGGAATTAGAGCGACAGCAATACTTTCTTCAAAAACAAAACTGTCCGCTCCCCTTTCCTCTTAATATAAGCCAATTATAGTAATGATTGATGAATCTTATTGTATATTTTTACACTTTTTTACTTGAATTAGTTATTTACTTCTTACTTCCTCATACAGCTATTTTTACTAGTAGGGAACTTAATACAATATCGTAGTAAAATAAAAGCAAGCGGCCATATTAAATTCAGGAAGCATGTAAACATTATACGTCGGTTATTGCAGTATTATTAAAAGAAGAACACAGAAGATTAAGGCATTATTTAAAGAAGAGAACAGAAGAAAGAAGAAGAAAGGTTACACTGAGCCTTGGCACTGGGAGAATTCACAGGAGTTTTGTTGATACCCGTGAATTTCCTGATGCCTCAGCTTATTGTGACCTGTTTCATCGGAGAACAGAACAGAACAGAAGAAACAAGAAGATTGATATTTAAATTTACTTTCGTGTATTTAACAAATCTTATTAAGAGAAATTGACAGGCCTGTTGGTCTAGTGGTTAGTGACCCTGACTGCTATACCGGAGGTCGTGGGTTCGATTCCCACTCAGGACAAATCTTTGTGTGATGAGCACACGATCATTTGTTCTGTGTCTGGGTGTAATTTATCTATAATATGTATGTATTTAGAAATATATAAGTATGTTTATCAGTTGTCTGGTTACCATAACACAAGCTCTGCTTAGCTTGGGATCAGATAACCGTGTGTGAGTTGTCCCGGAATATTATTATATTATTATATTATAAATTGTATAAAATAGGTGGTGGAGGTCAGATAAGCTGACGTTGTATGTAAAATACAGTATTTATCGGAATCTGGTAAGACTAGAAGCCGACCCCAACATAGCTAGGGAACGAAGGTAGACAGAGAGACGATTTTTAAGTGTATATTTTTCATTAAATGTAATAATCTAAGTCTAAAATCTACTAATGTCAGGCAGGAACTCTATATGTACCTATTTAAGTAAATAAAAATTTTAATATTCCGACACATCATCGAGAAGAAATCAAAACAAAAAACAGTAATAAAATGTAACTAAGATCCAACTCAATTACGCCAGCTTTCAAGCAGAAATTTCATCTTTTATTGGTCCGTTCGTTGGGAGCTACAGTGTGACACACAGATACACAGATTTTTAAATGTTAGATACTTAGAAGTAACTTATAAGATGAAATTTGAAGTCATTCCATTTTTCGGCAAAAGTCAAAATTTTCGGAACATATAATTTTCGTCCGCGCAAACGAAGATCAAATCCATTTATCTAAATAAAAGCAATTCTCAAGCGAACACATAATGTCATACAAATTGATGTATATCGACAGATCGTGCGACCCCGTTTATGATATTGTATGTATTACTTCCTCACACATTGTCTTCCGATAGGGGAATATATGATTCCATAAGCTTAAGTTAAAGGATATAGGGATAATATTATTTTTTATTCTTTGTAGCTGTTTTTGTCAATTAGCTCAGAATAAGATCAGAGTATTTTAATTAAAATCTCTATAAACTCGAAATTTCTTTAAAAAGAGGTTTATTTCTTTTATTCTCTTTTTGGAAATGTTATTTAAAAAAAAAATAGTACCTATCGATATTATTCTTATGCATATAATGAATGTTTTCTCATTGCACATTGTTTCTACAAAAGACGAGTATCACTAGCCTATATTGTCACTCTCAGAAAAAAAGTAATCTCTTAGTAAAGCTATCTTCAAGAACACAATATTTAAGTCTGCAATCATTAACCTACAAAAGTGATCAACACTCATTTCTTGTCCCTAAAAAAAGAGATTCAGTTCAAGTAAAACAGTTGAACGATCGATCAAAAACAGATGACGATCGTTACTCCGCTATCGGTTATCCATTACTCCATACATATGATCGATACAGTTAGTCGCGATTGTTGTTATATTCAAAGATAATCGTCGGTTAGCTCCTGTAATCCATATGCAACAGATGATCTAACGTTACTGCTAACGGATGGTTATTGTTCGGTTTTGTATGGTGGCGACCGCCCGGAAAATTGTAGAGCAGTTTTTTTAGAACAGTATTTTGAGGCAAACTATGTTTTGTTTTTGTTGTTACCATGAGTAAGGTTTTTGAATATGGAAGTGCAATATATATTGAGTATTGAGTATTAAATGATTTTTTGCGTTACTCAATGATTCCTTTACTGTTTTTGCTGTCAAAGTTTGGTTTTTAAAACAATGTGTAATTTAGTAATATTTAAAGACCGATTTTTGGAAAGCTTTTCAAGCGGTAATCAAATTCTTCCTGAAATTAGTTTTTCTCGAAAAATTACTATTACAAAAAAAACTATTACTAAACTACTATTTTTAATAAACATTTTTTAAACTAACTGCAATATGTAATTTATACCTTAGATCATATACCTATAGGTACGTTTAATAGCAGAATCATAATACTAAAAAAAACAGATTTTTTTTTAATATAAAGTTCAATAACAACAGGAATGCTATAAATATTTGTATTTATCCACTACGATTAAAGTATTGATCTTCATACATTAGAGATATTGTATATACCGTACAGTTCTGAGTAGCTACATAATAATTCTCAAACAATATAGGGAAGTGAACATTGATGCTTAGTCGACGAAAAACGGAATTGTCAGCGACGAGATTGATATGAGTGTTGGGCCACGAAACGCACTGTTATAATAGCGACAGCGCTTAAGTACTACTTAAATACAGTAGTAGTTACTTCAGGCATTAGATTAAATATTTTCTAGAAATATTTACAAGTGCTTCATCATCATCATCAGCGTATAGCAGTCCACTGCTGGACATAGGTCTCTCCAATTGCACGCCACTTAGTTCTATCCTCGGCTTAAAAGTGCTTGATTCTCTCTCTCTTCTAAGTCGTAACACTCTTGTCAGAGTGGTCGTGGTTGCGCAGATGAGGTACACGGAGGGATGTGCGTTGGGTCGTTGATTTCCCCGAGGACTGCTCTTTCAGCGTGCTTGATATAGTCGAATAATTATTGTTAGTTAGATATAAAATCAATAGGTCTACATACAAGTTAAATTTAAATAAATACTTACTCCTTACTTTTTTAAATACTTATTAGGCATAAGATTAGGAAATATATCAAAATCAAATCCTAACCATAAAAATTATAGGTGTTAAGCATCAATTTTCATTTTCGTTTATCAACTAAATAGTTTAACGCAAGATGAGTATTCGTAAATAAACCTTGTTAAAGCCACACGAGTAAATGTTATAATGTTTTAATCTGTAAACATTTACTCGCTATTCGCAACTCTCGTTTCGCGGCCCTACTCGCCTACTTTTTGTCTGTGATCACTAGACGGATGGGAGTCGGTTTAGTACAATGCTGCGACTTCCTCATATCTTTGTATTACTATCAAGCGGTTAAGTACAGTTGTAATAAGGAAAGATAAGGGCTAATGACGATTTAATGAGAATCCGTGAGAAAATGTCGATATCCATAAAAGTGTCGTGGTACATCACTAAGACAAATAAAAAATGGACGGCATAACATACATTGCTGTGAACCGAAAATGAGTGGCTAAAGGACTTGTGTTATGGAATCCTGTTTGTGGTGTAATACATAAAATGGATGTGGAAGTTAGAATGACAGTCGCTTTACGTAAAATACGGTATTCAGCCGTATCCGGTAAGAATGGAAGCTGGCCCCAACATACTATGTGAAAGAATAGACAGAAAAAAAGGTTGCTTTTGAATCAAACTTTGATTAAAATACTGAAAGAGTTATACTCCTCAAGAGCATAAACAAAAGCTACCATGGCTTCTGGCTCAGATTTCTTCATTCACAATAAAAAAAAAGAATAATATATAAGTTCGAAGATATTAAATTTAAAAAGGTACACCCAATCAGTAGAGTCGTTATCTCAAATCGTTCCAGTTTCTAAGAAATTTAATAGCTGCAGTGTGTGCAGTTAATTTTGGCTCGTGCCACCTATAACATGCAATTTATGCAAATTGCTACCGGTCCACCAGAATTTACGAATGTCTAAGCAGACGTTTGTATACCTATTATTGTTTTTCTTTGGTTTTTGAAGTTGGATTCTGTTTTTTTGTAAATAATTAATAACGAAGTCAGTTCAAGCGAGGTTTGGTTCACGCATAGTAAATTTAAATTCAAAGTTATTACACTATAGATTTTATAGTTTTTCATACCGAATTAATACACATAGAAAAGAACTAAATAATTGGCAAAATCGAACTACACATTTAGAATACTTACTAGGTAAGAATTTATCTCCTTGTCTTAAATTTATTTTAATATAATTTATTTAATAAGTAGGAAATCATCTTTCATAAAAAAATCTGTTAAAATTATGTAGTGAACGGTTCTAAAGTTTTGCCGGAAAAGCACCTTTAAAAACGTTGTGTATGAAATTAAATGCCCCAATGCGTCTTAGAGTAAAATTCTCAACAAGGCCGCTGCGTGTTGGACCTGTGTCCCCATGTTAGCCTACCAAAGGACCGGGTATTCTCATACTGACTATACTGAGCATAAGCCGTGAACTAAAAGAGATACAAGATAATTTGTATTATGTACAAAATCCCTAGTATATATGTAGGTACCTACCACCTCTTGATAAAGTATAGCAATCACTTAATTAATATTGTTTTCAAACATATCACCATTAATAGCAGCCTTTGCAGGAAAAGGCTTAACACACTTCATTCATCTTCGTCTTAAATAAGAGCAAAACTACATCTTTACCTTTTTTCTAAGAAATTGCAGGGTGTTTTAGCACAGGATGCATCTGCTATCGATCTCTCAAATATGCATTTATCTCTGAAAATTATAAACTCATACTCCTTTGTTTACAATACTTATTTTGTAGTGCACAACACGGTTCCCAAGATTGCTGGACTAAAAAATATCTTTTATTATATTGATAATTTTACATGATTCCTTCCTGACATCAAATAGACACCTTTTTTGACCGACTTCAAAAATGACGACAGACTTAATTCAACTGTATTTTTTTTATCTTTGCTACCGCAGAACTTTTGACTGGGAGAACCGATTTTGATGATTGTTAAATAAGTGTCTATTACCTACATTTTGTTTTTTTAAACACCTAGGTACTTTCCAAAACCACTTTAAATGAAACTCCGGGTGTGTCTCTGAAGTCATTTATTATTTTGTTTTAAAATTAAATTAATGAAATAGAAGAAAATCTATCTACTTTATTCTATTAAAATAAGTGCATTAATATCGATTGATAACTCGTTTTACCTATACTAAGCCCTATTTAATACATTTAGGGGTGAAAGGACGGAAACGCACAAAAATAAAATGTATCTGTGACATTTGCCTTTATTGTTCGTATGCGCATAGCACTGCGCATTTAACCTTTTTGAGGGACGTAACCTATAGGTCAGCTCACGTCCTTTTAGAGCGCCCCCTGCTGGCATTTTCAGTGATTAATTACATGAGAAATCTTACTTTGTGGAGCAATAAAAAATAAGGATTTTGATCCCATTTACTTAATGTTAGACAACATAAAAAAATATAGTAGCTTATTATTACATTTATTTATACTTTTAACAAAATGTTTCATTTAAATTAATTAACCGACTTCCAAAAAGTAGCAGGTTATTATGTTAGACTGTATGCAACTTTTTAGTAAAGACTTTATCACAACATTTATTTCATAACCTGTTTTTTAATCATTTTTCGACATTAAATGAAGCCCCTATTAATTCACACCCTTTTTACCTTTATGGACATTACAGTTTTAATTTAGTTAATTGGTCATCAAAATATTATACCCTCGTATCAAATTTCAAGTGACCAAGCGTTCCGAACTTACATGGATTAAATAGGTATAGAACATTGATTTCCTTCAACTTAAAGTTACTTATTATTATTATTATCTAGTCTTATTGCAGTTTATAATAGTGTTGGCACGCTACCTAAGTTAAGACACTTTTTCAGGAAGATAGAATAACTAAGTTAAAGGAATACGTTATTTCATCCAAAAAAATCATTAATTTTTACGAATTTAAATACTTACTTAATTTTTATTTTTTCTGTTCGCCAAACTTACGGTCTGTGTGTATCATATAATTCTGTTCGGCCTTGCGTGCGGGAGCGGCGTTTGCTCCTGTTATTATGGTAGGCAAGACTGCCGATAATTTGCGCTCTAGTGCTGGGCGTAGTATCGATAAATCTAGTAGGTACTTATTTAGATAACAAAAACTTAAAAAATATATATATTTTGTTAGTATATTATTTGAACTGGTAAAAGCAAAGGCTACTAGATGTATGTTTGCTTACCTATTTTGTAATACTTGTAGTATTACCGTTCTTACATATATAAGTTAAATACTTAAGTTATAGACAATATTTCTCCTCACCAGTTCTCCGCCTAAATTCTGTATTTAATTCAGTTACATCTTGATATATAAAAAATATCACCTTTATGCTTGTATAGATAAGTTAACGTACATTTTATCGATAAAAGCCAACACTAATCTAGGCATTCGCGGTAGGCGTCGAGCTCACAGTAGCCAGCCAGCTCACTTCTCTAATTTAACTTAATACATCAATTACACGCATTCATTTTGTAACAAGATTTATAAATAAGCTAGTCAGTTTGTTTTATCCATATTCGCACAAAAACACATACAGAGGTAACATAACTACAAACTTAAATTGTAAGAATCAATTGTAACGTGACGATAGATTAGACTTGTCTTGTAGGTTTTGGTGAAAAGATAATTTTGGCAATGTCATCAAAATGAAGTGAAAATACCAGTACGCCTTCTATCCTGACCAACAATAAATATCGATGAATGTGAATGCAGGTTCTGCCATTAGGTACTCATTGCAGCCATAGAATCAATGAAATCACAAGTAAATAAAAAAAACACCCTTAAATAATATTTTCAGTACCTATAAGTGAAATAACAAGTTCAAATTCAAAACTCATTATAATAGCTATAAAGTACCACTTTTCGATAATTAATACTTAGTACCATGGACAGCACCCTGTTTCGCTCACCCTTCACCGCTTCCAAAGTGCTCCTGTAAAGAAACAACAAACTTCCCTATAGCACGCTGTCTTTCCACATTAAATAGATAGATAGGTAACTACACTAAAAACTGTCCGAACCCCACCTTAAAAACAAAAATAAACCTACAAAATTGACAAGCAACCCCACCTTTCAACCCCCAACCAAAATAAAAAATAGTCGAGTTGACAGCGAAAATTTAGACACCCCTTACGAAAATATTTAACATAAAAACACCGGCATCGCCCCAAATAGGGTTGGGAAGTAGCGTGGGGCCGTGGGGCCGTGGGGGTGGCGGAAACCCATAATGGTAGTTTGTCACGAACTCCCACCCCAAATTACGAGGTTCCTACTCTATATAGGTAGGTAGACGTAGGTAGTTTTGCTTTCATGGTATATTTTCCACACGCTATTCGTGATTTAGCTTTGTGCCGCTGTAATCAGAAGGCGTGCAGTCAATAAACATTAACAACTTTTCTGTGTCGACATTAGAATGATATATTATTATGAAGAATGGATGTTCATATGCGACAGGGAAATTATAAATGATTGGAATGATGTTATTAACTTAACTTTTTAATTTGAGACCTAACTAGATGTACTGGCAGTTACCATGTTAAGATTTTCTATGAATTAGCAGTTTTCTAACGCAGTTTTATGACGCTAGTCTGTACCAGGATTCGTGTTTTAAATTTATTGTGGTAGGTAGGTATGTATCTAAAAATAAATCGTATTTTTAAAAGACTTCAAGAGGAGGGGTCCTCTATTAGAATATGATTGTTTTTTATTTATTATTTGATTTTACGGCAATTGGGGACCGAACCAAAAAAAAAAATGACAGCCTCAGAGATAAATTCGTTCCGTTCCGTTTTACACTGATGTGAAATCAAATTTAAATGGTTTGTATATTGTAACTACGTTTTAAGGTGTGATAGCCTTATTATTTTTATTTAGAGTACTAACTAGTCTTTAATTATATTATAGCAACGTCGAACAGACAAACACTACACTTGGTTAAACTCGGGGGAAAGTCAACTACACGCGTCGTTCTAATCAATAACACAGTACCTACCACTACCACCGCCTACCCCTCGGAAAACCACGCATATTTTATCAACGTCTAGACAACCAACGCAACATGAAATACAAAAACAACAATTCCGCAAAATAATGCATTTATGCACAACCCTTTTCCCGGTAATGGGTGATTTCCTGGCACCACCCTACAAAACCCACCCCACTAAGTGGTGAGTGGGGATAAGTGGTGGTAAGTGGTGACTGGCACCAGATTGTGCAGACTTATGCAATCGTTCACGTGTTTTCGTTTTAAAAGTTTGCAAAGCTATTACGATGGTTTTGAGTTTTAGAGCCGTGCCTGGTTGTACCTTGGCTTTTTTGTAACCCTTTTAAAGGATTTTATTGTTAAAGGCAGGGTGTAAGGTAGGAGAATATAGTATGTACCCAATGAGTTTATATATACCTAAGTAGATGTGACATCTATAATTATAAATTTAATTAAGTTTTCTTTAAGAATAAGATTAGTATTTATTGGATTATTATCAGACTTAAAATATTTACAATAATATAAAAACTAAGTCATATAGAAATAAGAAAAATTATAAAGTATTAGATGCTTACTGACAATTTACTTTTTGATGGTTAATAATATTAGATATCCAATTATTAAAACTGTAAGAACGTACATAGGTAGTTTATAAAAATCGTGACAAATCATAATCGATTTTAAGTATGAACATACGTTTAAAGGTAGATATTACTTTACTATACTTATATACCTACCTAATCCTTGTTTCTAGTATTTCTCAAGGAAGATGCCAAGATGTTGATTCCTAACTTAGGATTCCATCTATTCTTTAAATATGAACTCTATGCCTATGTAATAAACTACCTACCTAGATAATTCTCCACAGTTAATAAAATGGAGCGATCCTCTAATTTTGAACTCTATCCCTTTATAATAAAGTTCACAATTGTCCGCAGTTGATAAAATGGATTACAACTTTGAACTCTATGCCTTTAGCATAAAGTACATAATTGTCCAAAAGTGATAAAGTGGAGGGATCGTCCAATTTGTAACTCTTTTATTTATAACAGAGTACACACTTGTCCACAGGTGATATAATGGAGGGATCTTCGTCAGACTACAGTGACGAGGAGGTGGGAGTCCTGGCCCGAGGTCAGAAGCTGTGGGTCCGAGGCGTGAGGTCACACACCACCTGTGCTGACATCGTGCGGGCGTTGCAGGATGCTCCCGAAGGTAGGATAACAATCTGTGTTATTTCAAAAGAGTAGACCCGATACTTAATTCCTCAATTTTCTTAAATCGTTAAAACACATTAAGAAGAATATAGCGACATTTAAGTGATATTGTGTCTTGATACTGCAATCCTTTTTTTGCGAAAATCTGCGCGAGCTTTCCGTTCTTCAAAAACGGCTGGGTGTGGTATGTATTGCTACTCTAAAGCCATCCAGAGACTGATCTTTTTCCTTTGCCGGTATGGTTCCTAACGATTGTGAAGGACTAAAATAAAAAACACAAACAGAGATAACATTTTGACAAATCCATCCTTAGATTAAAATATTTTTGGAACCTAGTACTTACTTGCCTTGGTTTTCTCCAATATGCTCTAAGCTTCTTTCTTGATTCCTGAGCCACTCCTGATATTCTAATAAGGAACTGTCTTCCAGCTGGCGGCAGCGTGAGTGAGCACGGCGAGTGGGTGCTGGCGGAGCGCTGGCGAGGGGTGGAGAGGCCGCTGCCGCCTGACGTGCCCGTGCTGCACGTGCTGGCTGCCTGGGGAGACGCTAGGCACGAGGTCAGTACGGCTGACGTACAGAAATTACGTAGTTTTAACTTTTTGTAAGGGTCTTAAGTGAAGGAACTGTAAGGCGGATTTGAAAAAATTATGTTCATAAAATATTAATTATGTACAACATCATTTCCGATTAATTTTATAGACAAAAATAAATAGGAATAATATCTATAATATCCCTACTATGTGAATCTTGCACTGTTGATGATTTCATGAATCTTAAGAAGCGCTACGCCTTTAAAACGTCCTTAAGCTGACGTTAAGCTCCACCGGTACGAAAGTAGGTACCTACAACTCCGAAAAAAGGTTTTTGTATACTGTTAGCCGATCTTTAAAATGGCTTTGATTTCTGAACCACAGAAGTATCATAATCTAATATCAAGATAACCATTAAAAAATGCTAGTAGACGTTTTATAAATAGTCTTAAATTCCCATATAAATCAAGACCAACTGTCATGTGTCAGGGATGCATTCTCAGCGGCCTTATTACAGATTAAATAGGGGTTCAGTATTCGGCCATATCCTTATCTTCTTTTCCATTCTTCAGGTTCGTTTAGCCCTTCGTCGAGTATCAAGTGGTGGTGAAGACGATTCCGGGCGCGACAGCGATGGCGGCAGCAGGGGCGGGGGTCGCCGACGTCGGAGACGAGACCTGAGGGCAGCCACGCCCCCTCCCAGAGCCAGGAGCGAGGACCCCGCCGCCAGGCTCGTGTCCGTCATACAGCATCAGAGCAGAACCATTCATCAGCAACTTGATAAGCTAAGGTACTGTGCAGTGATGTTTTTACTACTTAGTTGCGTATAAGGTTGGATTTATACCGTATTTTGAGAGGACACTGATGTTATACATTAGTTATTTAGGTTTAGTTAATGATGCGGAATCGATTTTTGCTTTTGTACTTTACTTTTGAAGATAATTATTTTTCTTGCTTTAAAATATATTTAACTTATATTCTTACTGTCTAAGATTGGGGCTTACCATTTGTATAAACAATCGTATCTAATTTCAGTACGTTTATTTACAGAGAACAAGAAAAGCTGATCGACCAACTAGAAGACCAAACCCACAAAACGCGGATGGAGAAACACGGAACCAACTACCTTCTCGAATCATACCTCCGAGACCTCGGGAGAAATAGTGAAGTCAACGACAGCCAAGCGGGGAACAGCGACAGCGGGGTAGGAGTCGGCAGTGGAACCCCACCCAGAAGACACACAAAACACAAGTCCAGACGAGAAAGGCACCTCATGAGAGAACACTACTTCACGAAAGAACTCACAGACATTTGCCAAGTAAACTCAGAAAGACTGATGCAAACACAAACCGACACAGACTCCGAAGCATCAACAGACGAACTCTCAAGGATACGAGAAGAAATAGAACTCCTAGAAAAATTCGCGATCATCAACAAAAGGTTACACCGCGAAGAAGAACTAGTCGTCAGGTTAACAGCAAAAGTCAAAAGGTATATGGATGAGAACAAAGCGAATAGTTGCGAGAATGTATCACAAGTGAGAATGCTCATCGACAAAATTGAACAAGACTTGATGAACACAGCGAAAGAGATGCAAGATAACGCAGTAGAGTTGGAGAAAGCAGACAGAGAGATAGAAAGTAGAATGAAATTGCTTGATGAGCTTACGCTTGAATTGGAAGAAGAGGAACTACAGAATGCTGTATTAGAAAGACAGTTGAACGAAGCATCGAGTCGGCAGCCTATCTTGCTTCAAGATAGCTACGTACCTGTTTTAGACCAAACTAATTTAAATCAGGCGATTAACTGTGGAGGCCCTGGCTATGTCCTCGACACGTTGGTATGACACACGATTAAAATTGGAGTTATTGTCCCAAAGATGTTTTATGAAATTACCATATTGTAAGTAGTATAAGATATTTACTGGAGACCTGTACAACGAATAGATACTTAAATAATAGATAATTGTTTCCGCTCCAATGAGTAAATGTGATCAAGTGTAAAGGCTTCCGACTGTTGTTAGAAAAAATACAGATTACTACGAATAAAGAGATGTTAATGGTTACTTAAGGGATTCTTAAGTAGAGATTTAAGTCAACACTCTAGGTTACTCAAGTCTCAACTAAGTAAACCTTAGTCACCCTTAGACGTGCAGAACTCAGAGACGATACTTATCAATTTTTAAAAGAACCATTTCGCTGTCGCAACTTGGAGAAAAATGTCGTCAATATTACCTGCTTAATTTAAGGAATATTTAGATTATTTCCAACATTATTTACACGCATGTATCTGATATTTAAGTTGTATGTAAGAATAAAATAAAATACATAAGTGGTGCTAAGACTAAGACTTACCTAATCTAACCAAAATTAGGGCTCGTTTTATTTTAAGATGACATAGACCAAATAAAAAAGTAACCCATACTCATTATCAATGCTAAATCAACTGTCTGTCCGTAAAATTATGTATGAAATTAGCATAACCTTGAAGAGAAGACATTTCATATTTTTAAACAAATATTCCTTGCCAATATCTAATTGAGAACTCTTATTTGGTCAGTAAAGAAGTACTGCATAGTTTTCCGGCTAACTTTGATCAAATGACAACATTAAATTAAAGTAACTATAAAAAAAAACTTTCATTTAATTATTCACAGACATGTGGAATGAAAGACACCCATAAATGTATGATCTAAGCATTATTTTATTTTAATAGTTATAACCTAACGATTTATTTAAATACCAAATATGTATCCACCAATCAGAGTACAGTAAACTGAGCAGTGGTAACACTGACTTTGGCCCTAATTCCGTGATATCCGAACTAAACTAAATAATATTTATTTCACTAAAACAGTGTTAAAAAGCTAAGAAAAACTAGAGAAGAAATTAAAAAAAAAATACACCATTAATATCATATGCTTTCTCTATATGGGAAGAGGCCTGTGCCCAGCAGTGGGACGATTATAGGCTGGTATTATTGTTATTATTTCACATCACAGCGTGAAAAGGAGCGTATTTCAAACTTAAAAAGACAGCTTTAATTTACAACAGAGGTTTTATAAAGTGAGAGAAAGATACTGATACTAATAAGTTTAGTTCGTATGTCACAGAATCAGCGCATTTAAGTCTTTATTTCAAAGACATGAGGTCTATTTTCGTAATTAATTGTTACCACTCACGGTCCACTGTACGTTTTAATAAACCTAGTCAAATTCAATATCTGAAGATTATTCCTCCGTTTAATACTATGGAAAAAATATCACCTTTTAATACCGTTGTCTGCAAAGGTGAATTTCATAATTTAAAATATTAATCACCATTACTCTCTGCTCTCTGGCTAAAATTAAAAGAATTATTTGTGAAATTAAAAGTGACCTAAACTAAACCCATTTTTTTTCTCTTATTTATCCTTATAGGTACTCCAGCAATGAAGTAGTATCTGTTTTAAAAGTATTGAGTAATATTATTTCTGAGAACAAACCCAAATTACTTGTTTTAACTACATAATATTATGTTTATACAATTGTAAATAATACAAATATACAACGATTATAAAGAGACGTGTGTTTTATTTTCTGCGGTCATTCGTATTGTCAATGTGAGTTTGACTATCCTTATTACTTTGCTCTGTGATTTTGAGAGACATTTGTTCGTCAGATAATAGGTTGCCGTGGAGGTACGATGGTTGCTGTCACAAATATCCCACCAAAAACATAAATGTAAAAAATAAAAGCCAAGTTCAAAACACAAAAAGAATGGAGATCTAAATGAGTGCCAAGTTCTATGCAAAATCCAAATATGTATTTATAGGAACAAAATAACATTATGATCAAGTATTAAACTCTATTTCTTTGCTTTATTGGATACCTATAACAATAGCTGTCATTTAAAAATGTGAGATCCTAAAGTAGGTTAGATTTGACTGAATACACTTGGCGCTGTCTAGCCAGTTTGCTTGAACTTGGCTTGACACGCGGCCGCGTGTCTAGATAAGTACACCTATATAACGCGAGTATCACTTTTGCGTCTAAACACACTATGCCGATGTTTCGCGACCGAAGTTTAGCACAATTACGCCTGCAATGCTATTTGAATTAATGTCGACACACTATGCCGAAATTACGTCGTGTAAAATACAGCCTAACTTTGGTCAGGCGTAAGTTCAGCGGCAAGTTATTCTGTGAGCACACATTATACGCGACCGAAGTTCGGTTCGATTGCCGACGAAGATCGGGGGTAATTGAACCGAACATCGGTCGAACCGAATTTATGCCGCGTATGTTCGGCACTTATGGTGTGTCATATCAGCCGAATACGTCGGATCGTAAAATCTGCCGCCGAAATGCGATCGCGTAACTTCGGCATAGTGTTTAGACACTTTTTCACACGAGTGCCATTTTTTTTTAATTTACTAAAGGCCTATTTACATCAAACTATCGAATGCTTAATCTATTCCCCACCCTATCAAATACTTTTAGAATTGTGGCCATAAGACGAAGCATCAGTGCTGCATCAGTGAAGATTTTATACTAAAAAACAACTTCAAAAATGTTGTGGGTGCGATTCATTTGTCAATAATGCTCGGTCGATTTGTGAAACTAACACGGCAGACTGATTAAGACTTGCCACGTAAAGCATATTATCCTTAAGCCGGGCAAACGAAGTAGACGCTCTTGAGCTATCAATGTCTATATATCTGTGGTTATTGTACTCAACTTTCGCACGGCAACCAATATTAGTAGTAGACTAATTGTCTATCCATTGATTACAAGGCCAGAAGGACATGATTCTTAACAGATTTAAGGAAATAAAAAGCTTTGATAGTAAAGCAAATGTTTTATTGAATAAAATAGATATACGAAAATAATAAAATGCGTTTCCATTCATTTTGTCTTGGCCAGTGTTCAGATGTAAGTCAACTATAACATTGGAACTAAACAACATTCACAATAACACAAACGTTTTTAAAAAAACTCTTTTTAATCGTTTTTTTAATCTAAATTCCGAAAAGGCGTATGATATCTTTATTGATTGACCTTATTTCGTGAAATAGTAGTTGCAAAATAGTCAATCGTCATCTAAACACTGGCCAAAATTACCTTTGAGAAAGAAATGGGAGGGGAGTGGTACGAGTGTATCTGAGTGCGTAGTGACTTGACTGCTTCCATGGCAACGAGAATAACCTAGGTCCCCATCGCCCATGGATACGTCATCGCTGTCGACACCCCCAAGACGCTCATCGCTTACTCCGTGTCCATCGCCACCTGAAAAAACGAAAATTTAAGAATTATTATCTAAATAAACATCCTTAGGCTAAACAGCAGACAGAAACTAGTTCGACTATGAAGTAGTTTTGGCGGGTCCAGGGTATTTTTAGTCTGTGCAAGTCGGACGTATAAACCGATATATTTTTACCCCGTGAAAAAAGAAAGACTTCCTTGAAGGGGCGTGTTAGAGGTCGTATATTTTTGCGTGAACATATCACGCAAAAATTTACACGTTTAATGACATTAGTTTTGGAACAAAATTCTGTGCACCTAATAAATTTGAGAATGAGAGTAGACGTTCGAATAATTTATACTTAACTGTTACTAGAATAGCGACACTAATCAATTGGCGTTGTCGGATACATGACGACCGAAGGGTAAGACAGTTCATCACTTTCAGTACTGTTTGAAAACATAACAACACTGGGTGCGGATTCTGGTTCATCAGTCTCATTATCAAAACGTACGGTGGTTTTCCCTTTAAAATCAGTCTTAATTATGATTATTGGTAAGTCTTCAACGTCGGGTGCGCTCACCCACTTCCTATATAAGGGTTGAGCCACATCAACAGGGTTACAGGAATTACGATAAGGATAACGTCGTAAACTGGTAGCGAAGGGTACTTCCACATTAGCTGTCACGACACGTCTCGTCGCCTGCTCATTGAACACTTCTCCGGCCTGCTTAGCCTTTATTGCCGCTGACAAAAACAACGACCATCTCGGACGGTAATAGTAAGTAAATACCTCCCACCACTGCTTGCAGGCGTAATCAGAAATCTCCCCGTTCGGTCCCCACAACGTTATCTGATTCCGTGCATTCAGCTCATATAAATCAGCCTCTACAGAATCGTTTCCTAATTGCCTGGCTTTATACACCCAACTATCGAGTAAGAAATAGTAGTTACATGATAATATTTTCTCCATATCGTCAAGAGCATCTAGAAACCTTCCGACAGAAGACTCGAAAATAAACGTATTTGTGTACCTATCATTAACAACGTTTATGTACAGTTGTTCTGCCCTGTACTGTAAGGCTTGGCGCGTCACGTCTATTACATCAACAAAATATCCGTCAGTAGCGCACGTAGAGGGAGCAAAAATCAACTTCTGAAATGCCTGAAATAAATCATAGCTTTTGTACCAAGCCCATGGCTTTATTCTAAAGCTTGGTCTACGTGTAACGACGTACTTGCCACGCACTCTGTTTATGCCGTTAAAGCTATAAACACTCTTGAGCAGGTACTTCCAAGCGTCTGCGGCCTCTTTGCATCCGTATCGTCTCTCGGCATAGTCGGCTACCCAAGCCTCGAGGTCTTGTACCGGAGACTTGCGCCAGGCTGACTCCAACATCAAGTCATATACCACATAGTTCTGGTTGATACCCTCTGGTGTGAGCCCGACGCCGATCATTGTGCTGTTGATTCGAGACCTCACTTCATAAACGTCTCTGTTTATAGTCACCATATTTCCAAACATGCCCAGTGTCCCACCGAAATTATGGAGCATGCACCAGATGAATGGTTGGCCAAAATACATTTCGTAAAGATCGTATTGAGGCCACTGCTCAGACTGCAGGTCGAGTATGAGCATTCTGCCATTGGGTACCGAATTTACAAAAGCTTTCACCCTCTTAACTGGCCACAATATAGGAGCAGCCACAAACATCCAATTTTGAAGAAGCCATACTGCATCTTTGTCGAAGTCTGTAAGTGTTGAGAATATTTTCGTTGCAGTCTCTTGAACTAACGATGTTGAGAATTCTGATAATTTTACTTCATTAAAGGGGTCGGCTGTGTATATGTGCGTCGATTGTCTAGACCCTTTTGTGATTTCCTTAAGAAACATCTTACCGATTTGCGTAAAAAGAGGATCTGAGGGGTCCAAGAAAAGACCGCAACAATACTCGTTACCGAATTTATTCCACTGTTCCACTCTATAAAATGTACTGTTGGGGAAGAGTTTCGAAAACGATACTGGTACATGTCCATTAAAAGCTGGCAGAACTGGTACAATACCCAATTTCAGCATAGTGTCGATGACCTTTTCCTGTATCAGTGTTTGTAGAACATGCCACGAGTTGGGTAAGGGACCCCCCCAACCGTGAACGTTGCCCATTCGAAGCCAAGATAAAAACGCTGGTCCCGTGAAATGTTTATCAATTTGGTCTTGTGTCATGCCCATCTGACGGTAGATTCGAGCCCAAGCAGCTTCCTGAGCTACAGGGGCTAGCGACAGGTTAATGCCATTCAGAGCCATCCAGTCTATATGTTTAATCCAGTCATCAACATTCCACCACACGAAACTATAAGACGCGGTGCACACATTTTGGTAGTATCGAAATCTATCGTTAGCGATAATGGTTTCATTGACTTTGGGTATATTATTAGGTACTACTACGCGCTTTGTCTGCCATTCAATCTGGCTCTTCCAGTACTTTTTGATATAATAGTTGAAGCCCCACACCGCGGCTACACCTGTGCTGGCTTTAATATGGAGGGTTCCGTCATATGTTTCTATATTAAAGGTATCTTTACTGTCTTGGAACCATAACGGATCTATTTCCACTTCCACATTCGCACTCGTTCCGTCATCCTGTTTGGTGTACCTCTGTATGATTTCTAACGCTGCTTTCTTTTGTACTTGGGACGGTGTTTCAGTTTGGAGTTTTGTTGGGTCCAGATATTTCAAGTTCAGGGCCGATACGAGAGTCACTCCCCAAAAGAGCGTTAATAGGAAGGACCGCCACATAGTAACAGCGGAGTGCGACTGACATAAACGCTTATGGTGCAAGTATGATGCGGTAAATGTAGCAGATTTAATGTTGATTTGGTCAATCTAACAAAATACTAGACGTTATTATTTTTGCTGTTGTTTCTATGACTGTATTTTATCGTAACAGCTGTGATTATTATTTGGTATAGTGTTTGTATATTCTGTCAGACATTTATCTTGAATAATGGCGACTTTGTTGCTGACGTATTTTCTTCGAATTAAAGTTTAGATATCTTTCAAGTTGAAAGGCGTGGCAGTTTATTTTCCCAGCTTTCTTTCACTAACTTTATTCCCAAGCTATTTTAAGTTCGGCTTCAGGTCTCACCAGATTCAAATAAACACGGTAGATGAAATTGACTGATTATCTGACCTCTACAACCTTTTTTAACCGGGATAATGAACTCTCACATTATCCCTAGATGTTATATACGTCACGTTGTGATACAACATTTAAACAATACAACGATAGATTAGTCAATAACAACAAGATTTTATAATCGTCACACATTAATTCGAAAGTAACCAAGATGGAAGTTTAAGGAAAGGTCCGGTTTTGAAGTTTAACTACTACACAGTTAATGTTTAAATTGACCCTCGACACATGTAATTTGATAACGGATGTACAAGCAATTTGTAACGATTGTTCCTTATCGCTTTCTTATTGACAAGCTTGTGTACAGGATTTACTTATATAATTATATTATACCTATTTAATTTTAATATTAATTTCATAGCACAGAAAGAAAAGAAATAAAACCCATGAGTTACAGTTGCACTAAGGCGAGGTATAAAGTTGGAGACAGAATTGGAATTAAAGAAAAAATAAAGCTTGTAATAAAAAACAATGCATAACTATTCAAACTGGGTTTTTTAAAGACCTAACATGTGTGACTTATTGCATGGCGATTTAGATATTTTCTGTAATATTGTTGCGTTTTAATGTAAATAAATAAACGAACATGGCGGTATTTTCTGTCAATCACCTTTAAATTATTAGGTATAACCGAAAACGTGACATTGTGAAATACTGTTTTTTTTTATAGCTATATAATATTAATACTTTCAAATAGTGTGATGAACTATGTAAAATAATGATAATGACATAATTAGCAAACAAAGTTCTTTGTAAAGATAATTATTTTATCTTAATTGCTACAATAACATTGTGCCTTAGGGTTATGTTTACCGACCGCCAGCTATTAATATAATAAAGTAGAGACCCGCCGCGGCTTCGCAGGATAGACAAAATATTAACGGGTTGCTCGTGAAGTCAGCCAGTGGTCAACATACACGAACTGCTGAGGACTGCAGAAATAAGACTCGACGAAACAAAGCGGGTGGGTTAGAATAGAAGCAAACATACCGCTTGGTCACCGTTCAAGCAATTCGACCGTTCTAATAGGTATGTCGGCCGTGTCTACTTCGTTCCATGCTTTGTCCTCGACTAGACTGTTTCAAGCGGTTGGCGTTTTTGCTGCTTTTTTCCATGTTTTGTGCAGTTTTGTGCAGCAGTCTTATTTAGCAGTCTGTGTATTTTGACCAACGGCTGACTTCTCGTCCAATTTGTTTATGTTTTGTCTACCTGTGAGGTTATGTACTCACGGAGGCCTGCGGGTCCCGCTCGTCCCCCGGCGCGGGGCGCTCGGGCGCGGCGTCGCCGGTAGCGCTGGCGCCGCCGCCGCGCCTCTCCTCGCCCTCCACCAGCGCCAGGTAGCGCGACAGCTGCTCCTCGTGCTACATGCTATAGGTTAGAGGTACTCACGGAGGCCTGCGGGTCCCGCTCGTCCCCCGGCGCGGGGCGCTCGGGCGCGGCGTCGCCGGTAGCGCTGGCGCCGCCGCCGCGCCTCTCCTCGCCCTCCACCAGCGCCAGGTAGCGCGACAGCTGCTCCTCGTGCTACATGCTATAGGTTAGAGGTACTCACGGAGGCCTGCGGGTCCCGCTCGTCCCCCGGCGCGGGGCGCTCGGGCGCGGCGTCGCCGGTAGCGCTGGCGCCGCCGCCGCGCCTCTCCTCGCCCTCCACCAGCGCCAGGTAGCGCGACAGCTGCTCCTCGTGCTACATGCTATAGGTTAGAGGTACTCACGGAGGCCTGCGGGTCCCGCTCGTCCCCCGGCGCGGGGCGCTCGGGCGCGGCGTCGCCGGTAGCGCTGGCGCCGCCGCCGCGCCTCTCCTCGCCCTCCACCAGCGCCAGGTAGCGCGACAGCTGCTCCTCGTGCTACATGCTATAGGTTAGAGGTACTCACGGAGGCCTGCGGGTCCCGCTCGTCCCCCGGCGCGGGGCGCTCGGGCGCGGCGTCGCCGGTAGCGCTGGCGCCGCCGCCGCGCCTCTCCTCGCCCTCCACCAGCGCCAGGTAGCGCGACAGCTGCTCCTCGTGCTACATGCTATAGGTTAGAGGTACTCACGGAGGCCTGCGGGTCCCGCTCGTCCCCCGGCGCGGGGCGCTCGGGCGCGGCGTCGCCGGTAGCGCTGGCGCCGCCGCCGCGCCTCTCCTCGCCCTCCACCAGCGCCAGGTAGCGCGACAGCTGCTCCTCGTGCTACATGCTATAGGTTAGAGGTACTCACGGAGGCCTGCGGGTCCCGCTCGTCCCCCGGCGCGGGGCGCTCGGGCGCGGCGTCGCCGGTAGCGCTGGCGCCGCCGCCGCGCCTCTCCTCGCCCTCCACCAGCGCCAGGTAGCGCGACAGCTGCTCCTCGTGCTACATGCTATAGGTTAGAGGTACTCACGGAGGCCTGCGGGTCCCGCTCGTCCCCCGGCGCGGGGCGCTCGGGCGCGGCGTCGCCGGTAGCGCTGGCGCCGCCGCCGCGCCTCTCCTCGCCCTCCACCAGCGCCAGGTAGCGCGACAGCTGCTCCTCGTGCTACATGCTATAGGTTAGAGGTACTCACGGAGGCCTGCGGGTCCCGCTCGTCCCCCGGCGCGGGGCGCTCGGGCGCGGCGTCGCCGGTAGCGCTGGCGCCGCCGCCGCGCCTCTCCTCGCCCTCCACCAGCGCCAGGTAGCGCGACAGCTGCTCCTCGTGCTACATGCTATAGGTTAGAGGTACTCACGGAGGCCTGCGGGTCCCGCTCGTCCCCCGGCGCGGGGCGCTCGGGCGCGGCGTCGCCGGTAGCGCTGGCGCCGCCGCCGCGCCTCTCCTCGCCCTCCACCAGCGCCAGGTAGCGCGACAGCTGCTCCTCGTGCTACATGCTATAGGTTAGAGGTACTCACGGAGGCCTGCGGGTCCCGCTCGTCCCCCGGCGCGGGGCGCTCGGGCGCGGCGTCGCCGGTAGCGCTGGCGCCGCCGCCGCGCCTCTCCTCGCCCTCCACCAGCGCCAGGTAGCGCGACAGCTGCTCCTCGTGCTACATGCTATAGGTTAGAGGTACTCACGGAGGCCTGCGGGTCCCGCTCGTCCCCCGGCGCGGGGCGCTCGGGCGCGGCGTCGCCGGTAGCGCTGGCGCCGCCGCCGCGCCTCTCCTCGCCCTCCACCAGCGCCAGGTAGCGCGACAGCTGCTCCTCGTGCTACATGCTATAGGTTAGAGGTACTCACGGAGGCCTGCGGGTCCCGCTCGTCCCCCGGCGCGGGGCGCTCGGGCGCGGCGTCGCCGGTAGCGCTGGCGCCGCCGCCGCGCCTCTCCTCGCCCTCCACCAGCGCCAGGTAGCGCGACAGCTGCTCCTCGTGCTACATGCTATAGGTTAGAGGTACTCACGGAGGCCTGCGGGTCCCGCTCGTCCCCCGGCGCGGGGCGCTCGGGCGCGGCGTCGCCGGTAGCGCTGGCGCCGCCGCCGCGCCTCTCCTCGCCCTCCACCAGCGCCAGGTAGCGCGACAGCTGCTCCTCGTGCTACATGCTATAGGTTAGAGGTACTCACGGAGGCCTGCGGGTCCCGCTCGTCCCCCGGCGCGGGGCGCTCGGGCGCGGCGTCGCCGGTAGCGCTGGCGCCGCCGCCGCGCCTCTCCTCGCCCTCCACCAGCGCCAGGTAGCGCGACAGCTGCTCCTCGTGCTACATGCTATAGGTTAGAGGTACTCACGGAGGCCTGCGGGTCCCGCTCGTCCCCCGGCGCGGGGCGCTCGGGCGCGGCGTCGCCGGTAGCGCTGGCGCCGCCGCCGCGCCTCTCCTCGCCCTCCACCAGCGCCAGGTAGCGCGACAGCTGCTCCTCGTGCTACATGCTATAGGTTAGAGGTACTCACGGAGGCCTGCGGGTCCCGCTCGTCCCCCGGCGCGGGGCGCTCGGGCGCGGCGTCGCCGGTAGCGCTGGCGCCGCCGCCGCGCCTCTCCTCGCCCTCCACCAGCGCCAGGTAGCGCGACAGCTGCTCCTCGTGCTACATGCTATAGGTTAGAGGTACTCACGGAGGCCTGCGGGTCCCGCTCGTCCCCCGGCGCGGGGCGCTCGGGCGCGGCGTCGCCGGTAGCGCTGGCGCCGCCGCCGCGCCTCTCCTCGCCCTCCACCAGCGCCAGGTAGCGCGACAGCTGCTCCTCGTGCTACATGCTATAGGTTAGAGGTACTCACGGAGGCCTGCGGGTCCCGCTCGTCCCCCGGCGCGGGGCGCTCGGGCGCGGCGTCGCCGGTAGCGCTGGCGCCGCCGCCGCGCCTCTCCTCGCCCTCCACCAGCGCCAGGTAGCGCGACAGCTCCTCTTCATCACTGATCCGCAGCGGGGACTTTGGCCCAACTACGGCGATCGACACGTTCTATAATGAGATAATAAATAAAAAATAAGTAAATATCAAAAACATCAATCAGAACAGTGCACAACTAGTGTACATCAGCGAACACAAAGTAATATCTTGTATATAAAATTCTCGTGTCACAATGTTAGTTACCATATTCCTCTGAAACCGCTTGACCGATTTTTATGAAATTTTATATGCATATTCAGTAGGTCTGAGAATCGGCTATCTATTTTTCATACCCCTAAGTGGTAGTAGGTAGGTAGTATGCAGGTAGGTAGTAGGTAGGTAGTAGGCAGGTGCTAGGTAGAACAAATTGCATTGCAACGCATGCCTGGTACAGCTAGTGTTGTTATAAAATTTAGAGAAGATGATGGTACTACAAACACCACATACAGAACTGATTTTACTACATTCTTCATTCAGTGTAATAGTTTCCTAAAAATTCATATTTAACTATGTAGAGGTTTTGGCAACTTAACTCGCAATATGTGCCTAGCCCAGAAACCGAGAAATGCGTGGTAGTACTAAAATTAATAATCCTTGACTAAAATGGGAAAAAAAATAGGGACAAAAATATTTACAAAAAAAAACCATAATTTCAAAAATCATAATTCAAGACATCACATCTAAATGTCAATCCTTGAATCCGTGCAATAAGGGGTATAATTTCAGCTGTCAAGCCATGAAGCTTGCATTCTTCTAGCCTAACACAGCAACAAGTAAATTTGGGGCACGCTTTCGACGAATATATTATAGTGAAAAATGGACTTGTGCAAGTTTTCTATTATAAATTCTAACCTTAGTGTTAAGATCCACTTCGTTGGGCAGCGTATCCCTCAGGGCACGGAGCCCGTGAGCTACTAGTTCCTGAAGGTCACAGTCCATGAAGGTGTTAAGATGCTTCTCAAGGTAAGTCCTGGCTGACTGGGAACGGGCACCAATGGCCATGGCCCGGCAGTCGAAGAAGTTAGCAGACGGGCAAGTCTGGTAGATGTGGGGGCCTTGATCCTACAAGTAAAAATTTAATCATGTTATTCTCAATACTGTATTAAATTTTAGGCAGTAGGGTAAACTACCCAATTATTTACTTTACGCACTTTAAGGCGTTTTTACTAAATTTATCATTCAGTAAACATTGTGTATAGATTAGACATTTCTTATATTTTTAGATTAAATAGTAAAATGCAAATAATTGGGTAGGTGCCAACAATTGGGTGGTTTCCCCTATTTAATAAATAAAATATAAATTGTTTTGCAGCATCTTATGTAAAATAAAGTCCACCATGTAGTTAAGAATGGAGGACTGACTATCACAATTTTTTGTTCATTGGTTTGTCACTATCCTGAATAGCTTTTCTTCAAAAAAATATCTATCAAAACTAAGAAAAATACAAGGAAAATATAAACTACTTTTATGGGCACAGTTAGTATAATATGAGATTTAATGGTTTTACACAGCCATTTTACAAGTGAAATTGTTCAATATTTTGAAACAAAAAGTAAACTTACATCATAGCCGGCCACAAGCAATCCAACTCCTAAAGGTCTCTTGTCATATCTCTGCGTACAGATCTGCATCTTGTTGCCAACCAGACCGATAAGACGACCGACTGGCATTGGTGCATCATGAGCGTAGTGGTGGTTAAGGCACTCAGTGCGCATGAAACGGCTGAAAATTATTGTTTTACTTATAGTGAAGACAATTTATGTGTTTTTGTAAATATACAATTTTTTACTGTCAAACGGTATTATGGCAACCAGACAAATATACTTATATGTTCCTTCTTGGGACAACTAATACATAGCCATCTGATCCCAAACTAGGCGAAGCCTTTACTATAATAATCATACTTCTGATTACTGTACATTATGTTTCTAAACACATATTATGGACTTATTACACCTGGACAAGTGGACATAGAAGAAATGATCATGTTTATCACACAGAGATTTTTCTTGGGTGCGAATGGAAAGCATCACCATCAATTTACTAGTTAGGGTCACTAACTACTAGACCATATAGACAATCGAAAGGTATAAAACAAAGGAAAACTATTTAACTACCTCAACATCCTAGCATCAGCAGTTAAACCAGAGATCGAGATACCAATATGCTCATCAATAGGGATAATCTTTTTCTGGTACGCAGACAGCTCACTCACAGCTCTCTTCAGAGCGATTAGTACAGCAAACTGTTTGCTTTTCAAGCCTACGGTAGCGGAGCCGAGCTTTACGGCTTCCATAGCGTACTCCACTTGATGGAGACGACCCTGGGGACTCCATACTGTGACATCGCTGTCGTACTGGTTCCTGAACTGTGAATACAGAAAATGTTAACATAAAATTGATCTATAAATAGATAAAATTGAGTATACTTAATCACTACATATTCTGTATAAAAAGATAAAAAAAAATTGTAGTATACTAATTTTAATTTATTACAAATTAGGGAACAAGTCTGTTAGTTGTGAAAAATTCTATCTTTATGGAAGAGGTTATAAACAAACAGTTTTATAAAAGTAGCAATAAATAATAAGCCATATTTTAGGCTTGATCTCTAAACTACTGTTGAAAGTAGCACATTAGTACACACTACATGTAAATTATTATAATACAAAATGGCAAAATTAACTTTTGTTCCGGCAATGACAGAGCACAATCAAGAGCTTTATAGCAGTTGTCAATTTTATCTATTACATATTTTTTGGCTAAAACGATATTTGAAGCAGTTCTTACCATGTTGAAATCAACTTTTAACGTGAATTTCACAAATTAAAGTGTTTAGCAGCAACTAAATTTTAGATGCCGCAACAAGCAAACGATGACTATGAAAATGTCAATTTCAAACGTCAAATATTTTTTGCCTTTGGTTCTATCCACAGAATATACAACGTTCTCTCTGTCCTATTTGCCACAGACTACAAATAAAATTATGAAGCGGTTGTTGCGAAGATTTTATTGTATAATTTATTTAGTTTTTATGGGTTTTTGGGATTCATAAGAAAATTGTCTTGAGATTGTCTAAGGATACTTTCTTGAGTTTTCTGGTTTTTGAATTTATATATATATATGATTTTTCTAATTTTCTATTATTTTTGCCAACTATGTCTCCTGATGTGTCTGATTGATTTACACAGGATTAAATATTATTATAATTTATTTTAATAATTCTAGAAATACCGGCACGGGTGTTCTGTGCTGGGACGACGTATCAAAACAACAAATTCTATCCGTCGACATAAACGGGGTTTTTTACCTACTATTTAATTCACTTTTATTTCTTTGATAGAATTTATGTGGCTGGTAGGTACTTAGGCTATATTTTATACAATATATATATGCATCAAATGCTTCTTGTTATCCGTCGATTACAGTTTTTCATAATATTATTGAAAAATTATGGAAATATTTTATACAGATGGATTATCCACATTTTTTCTTGTTAGTCAAGTAAAAATAACTTATGAAGCTAAGCATACCTTAGTATTGTTGGCAGATTTCTGAATCATCAGTCATAATAAACATGACAAGATAATCCTGCTTCTGATGTGACAAACAGTACTAGCACGGCATTGTGTAGGACTGATCTCCTGAGTAATGAAACAGCTACCATAAGTCAGAAATACGCAAACTGAATACCCAATTACATTAAAAGTTACTTCTTTGTACCTTCACTTAAAGATCGGGCATAAATATAGGGTTAGGTATCTACTCTTAAATTTAATTATGACCGTAATGTGTGTAGACAGTTTGCAAAAATGTATAATTGTGATGACAGCTGCTCAACGGTTACCTAAGTTAATGGGAAAATATTTTATACTATATATAAATTAGGTACTTAAAAGTGTACACTAATTTAAAAGCGATTATATCAATATATTTGTGAATAGGTTGAGCGTAAGTTTCATCATTGATGTTTATCTACTAGGCGTCACTTTTAATTTTATTTTTTCCACATTAAATAATTACAAATACCTAATTCAAATTATCCACAAAGAGCAAACAATAATTACATGAATAAAACAATATCTTTTACAAGTTTGCGATACATTTGCCTTTTGGAATTTACATATTTATGTCTAATTAACTAATAATAATAAATAAATAAGTAAAAAACAAATAATTTTAAGTCTAATTTGTAAGTATCCGGATCTAATAAGGCTATTTAGTTTGATGTAAAGCGAGATAAACTGTCGTCTAGAACCCGAGCGGCGGCGACCTAATAAATATATTTTCATGACATCATTTTTTTTTTAAATATTATTGACCTTGTGTCGGTCACTATCTATATTCTGTATTATGGATTCTGAAACCATGCATATTAAAAATACATCCTCAGAGGCATATGACAATCCACGTCTATCTTTTAATGTAACTTTATCAAACCAACTAAGTTTATTTTCAAATTAGTTATAAACAATACCTACAATGTTCGCATTTCTAAATTTCGAAAATTTCAAAACCTCGGGGAATTTGATTGAATGGCGTTCAGGATTCATAATTATTTTATGCTGAAATTTCGAAATTATGCGATACCAAAAGACAATTTATCAATAAAATCTTTGAATGCTAAACAATTATTAAACAATAAAAATCAAGTAGAATGAAGTGTTTCGTGTCTCGCATGAACGAAAAAAAATCAATCATCGTGTAGCTAAGTGTTTTAAAGAAAAAATTGGTAATCGCTGTGTCATCGCGAAGCTAAACACAAAATTATTATATTATTTTCATTTTTAATCAAGTACCGACAGAAGTTTGGCAATGTCTTTCAGGCCTACGCATTAACGCATTTATCTCAAATAAATTAGCCTTATATCGTAATATTAAAGTCCCTGTTTCAAAGGATTTTATAGACGAAACCGACATGTCTATTAGAAATTACTGAATAAAAGTCCTCAATAGATGGCGCTGTTACCTAATTCCTGAATCGCGCTATGGTTTCGTTACACGACTCTTGGTATGTAGGCGCGGCGCGGAATATAATGCATGGAATTATACATTCCTAAATAGTCAAAATATATATGTATTTTTGTATAGTCTCAGACGTTTGGTTTACTTTAACTAGGCTTACTGAGATTTGAAAGTTGCACAACGCAAGTGGAGTTTAGTGGAGTCTGTTACTTGGCTTGGTACTTTAATGACGGTCGACTAGTGTCCGTACCCTTGCGGCCTTGGTAAAATGAAGGAAGATTATACAATGGCTCATATAGTTTAAATCATACCTATAAAATTTACCGCAGTCTCCTAGCCATATTTCTTCATACAAAGGCATACACAGATTGACTGCTTTTGTTGGTCTCTTTAAAAGATCTAAGAGATTTTTTGGAAATACGCAGTACCTTTGTCGTTATTTTATGTTGCGTCTGTATCATTTGAGTGTGCATAAATTATTAAATAAATAAATTATCTCAAAGACGAAACCGACATGTCTTTATACAGAAACGCCGTGATATAATCACGAGGATCCTCAATAGATGGCGCTGTTACCTCAATCCTGAATCGCGCTATGGTTTCGTTACACCATATATCTCAATTTACTGGATTTACAACAATGTACATGTTGGTGGTATTGTAACATTAGAAGTATGAACTTCCATTTATAGTAGTCTCAAACGTTTGGTTTTATTGAACCTTACGTCCCTGAGTTATGTTATCTCACTAAATTCTTATCTTAAAGGAGATATTTGCTGGGTACTTGATGCCGGCAGACCCTGCGTAATCTAGACAGTTATAGTGATAAAACATATACGATGAACTACACTTTGTTTTGAAATATGTAGTTTAATATTGACAAGGTCTTCGTGTGGAAATATTGAACGAGAATTTGACGTTTGTTACTTGCAATAACTACTAAGTAATTTGTACGACATTTGACACAAAAATAGTTTAGAACCTGGATTTCCAAATTGTTTTCCATTTATTTTTGTTATGTATAAAACGCGACTCCCGCACGGAAAAAAATCTACATAATGGTGACCTTAGGGTTGTCCGCTTTTCCATACATTCTGGGCCTCGATTCAGCTATTTAAGAGTTGCTTGAATTGACCGAATGACCTGCTTCATTTGGTAATTTTTACGATAATTAGCATTCTGCTAACTGTTATTACGATCATTCATTGGTCATTACGATCATTCTCTTCGAGAGTTCAATGAGATTTTATTGTAGGCTTATCTGAATACGAAAATTAGGCACAATGACAAGTACACTGGCCGATCACTGACATGCATTTAAAATAGTTGTGATTTATGTAATTTTTATTCAAGCCGTGTAAATAATTAAATAAATAAATAAATATAATAAAAATAACTGAATCGAGGCCCTGGGTCACCCAGTATTTGCAATGGTATGAAAGTAAGTTGGCGTGCTATGCTAGTTAAGATCACTTTTACTGAATGTATTCTAACATAATTTTTTAAATATCCAGATGTTAAAGCAGCACCATAATGACACAACAGTGTTTGCAATATACCAAATCATGCGATGGTTATTTTTCTCAACTAAAAACTTTGCTACAGCTAAAGATATTGCCATTCAATATAACTTTTATGGTTTAAGATGTCTTCAGGCGGCCAATAGATGGCGCTGTTCCCTAACTTCTGAATCGCGCTATGGTTTCGTTACACGACTTTGGTGAAGGGGCGCAACTACTAGATCAAGGCGTTATAATATATCATAGAATATATAATCTTATTTATAAAATTCCAATTTTTGTATAGTCTCAGGCGAGTGGTCTACTTTGACCATGCGTCCCTGAGATTTGTAAGTGAGTTGATGCACGGGGAGACGGTTACTGGCCTGTTTGGTACTTGAATGCCAGCAGAATAGCAGCTATTTAGGGAAAATCACACGGCGAAGATAAGAAAACAGAGCTGTCGTGGCGTAAAATGGATCTAATGTCATGGTAACTTTAAAATCATGACAATACGACATAAAAGATTTACAACGTCATTCTTACGATAATATATTAAAAAACTGGCCAAGTGCGAGTCGGACTCGCGCACGAAGGGTTCCGTACCACCGTCGTATGAGAGCCCCTCTTAAATATTCATTTTATGTGGTTATTAGTATTTGTTGTTATAGCGGCAACGGAAATACATCATTTGTAAAAATTTCAGCTTTCAAGCTATCACGGTTTATGAGATACAGCCTGGAGACAGACAGACGGACAGACAGACAGCGGAGTCTTAGTAATAGGGTCGCGTTTTACCCTTTGGGTACGGAACCCTAAAAAGGAGTGGTAATTAATTCTAAAGAACGACTTTCAATAGTTTCGTTTACTTAAACCATGACTCGGTGAGGTTTGTCAAAGAAACATTTTCACTGCGCCTCTTTGTTAAAATCGTATCTAGTAATAAAATACAATGAATTATTCTTATTCTAAATCTTTTGATGTGAATATTAAATGGTGTTTCTCAACATTATACCATACGTACCAGCTTACTTGAATCACTTAGTCACACAAAACACTATCTTATACATGGTGTTAAGTGTTTGCAATATACCAAATCATACGAATGTTATTTTTCTCAACTAAAAACATTGCTACAGCTAAAGATATTGCCATTCAATATAACTTTTATGGTTTAAGATGTCTTCAGGCAGCCAATAGATGGCGCTGTTCCCTAACTTCTGAATCGCGCTATGGTTTCGTTACACGGCTTTGGTGAAGGGGCGCAACTACTAGATATATGCGTTTTTTTTTGATGGGGGTGTATGATCTGAAATGAAGATTTCAATTTTTGTATAGTCTCAGGCGAGTGGTTTACTTTGACCATGTCCCTGAGATTTGTAAGTGAGTTGATGCACGGGGAGACGGTTACTGGCCTGTTTGGTACTTTAATGCCAGCAGAATAGCAGCTATTTAGGGAAAATCACACGGCGAAAATAAGAAAACAGAGCTGTCGTGGCGTAAAATGGAACTAATGTCATGGTAACTTTAAAATCATGACAATACGACATAAAAGATTTACAACGTCATTCTTACGATAATATATTAAAAAACTGGCCAAGTGCGAGTCGGACTCGCGCACGAAGGGTTCCGTACCACCGTCGTATGAGAGCCCCTCTTAAATATTCATTTTATGTGGTTTTTAGTATTTGTTGTTATAGCGGCAACGGAAATACATCATTTGTGAAAATTTCAGCTTTCAAGCTATCACGGTTTATGAGATACAGCCTGGAGACAGACAGACGGACAGACAGACAGCGGAGTCTTAGTAATAGGGTCGCGTTTTACCCATTGGGTACGGAACCCTAAAAAGGAGTGGTAATTAATTCTAAAGAACGACTTTCAATAGTTTCATTTACTTAAACCATGACTCGGTGAGGTTTGTCAAAGAAACATTTTCACTGAGCTTTTTTGTTAAAATCGTATCTAGTAATAAAATACAATGAATTATCCTTATTCTAAATCTTTTGATGTGAATATTAGATGGTGTTTCTCAACAGTATGTATTCACCTTTATTATACCATACGTACCAGCTTACTTGAATCACTTAGTCACACAAAACACTATCTTATACATGGTGTTAAGAGAACCCTGTCCGATCCGTGAAGGTATTGCTACTTATCGATATCTGACTCCAAAAAAAGTAAAAAAATAGAAAAAAAAAATACCCGAAATATTTTATTTTTTAAACGGGAGCGAGAAAGTCGTCTTCGTCACAGGTGCTGCCAAATGATCAAACAAAAGGCCGTCAAAAATACCGACGATAATGGTGTTGTCATGTCAAATTCGGGGCATTTCGCGGCAAAAAATAGTTATTTGAAAATTCATTATTATTGTTACTATCACGAATATTCCAAAAATACTTTGTTTGGGCATGTGATTGTGAAACCACCACCCTTTCGGGTCGGACAGGGTTTTCTTAACGCCCTGTATTACATCTCAGTTTTCAATAGGTCATAAAGACGAAACCGACCCGTCTATTAGAAAGCCTTAACTACAGTCGTTTAGTTATTAGTGTCCATCTACACGGTGTTAGTTTCGGACGGATCGGCGCCGTGAACCCGACTCTAATGATATTTTATGACAATTACTGTTCTCCAATTGTTATTTAGAACTATTGTTTTATCATCTATGATTTAAAGCGGGTTACTCACGATGTAAATTTTTTAACTTACTAGCTGTGCCCCGCGGTTACACCCTCGTGAATATTCTATATTTCGGATAATTCACACACTATCAGTACAAATTATAGCCTATGTGTTGTTCTGATGTATAAGCTTTATTATTGTAAAGTTTCATTAAAATTCATCTCGTAGTTTTTGTGTGATAGAGCAACAAACATCCATAAATACATCCAAACAAACTTTCGCGTTTACAGTATTAGTAAGGATTGTCGTGTAAAATGTTATAAAAATAAATTCCCCACCAAGTATCTCGGTCTTTCAACTCCAACTCGAAAACTTTCCACCAATAGAAAGACTGATTTAAAAGGAAGGTATGTGTGTATAAGTTATTAATGCATTGTCTACCCGGTAAAGGTTGTTAGTAATAAAATATATTGATAAATAAAAATGCGGACAACATCACATACATTGCTCTGAACCCAAAGTAAGTAGCTGAAGCACTTGTGTTATGAAATTCAGAAACAAAGAAGGTACCACAAACACCAAGACCCGGGACAATGTAGAAAAGTTGGTTTCTACATTGACCCGTCCGGGGATCGAACCAGGGACCTCAGAGCTAGCGACACCTTGTAACCGGTGCGTACGCCACTCGACCACGGAGGTCGTCTAAGTGATGAAACTAAACTTAGCTGATTTCAGCTTTTGACAGTTTTATATTATTTTGAATTTGTTTTGCTAGATCCAGGGCATTTTTATGTACTGACGTGTATGATGACAATGACCATGACTGGACTCTGGATTAATCGCCAAAACCGTTTCTTTCGTCTTTTGTTTCGCTTCGTCTTTCGTGTGAAAGAAGCCTTATTGCTCAAAAGTAGTGTGTCGTATTTACTGTCACAGTATATTGAAAATCATAAATACCTAGTCTCAAGACTATGTTTAAGTGTCTTGCAATAACTTTACCTGTTCATAAAATGGATTAATATGCTCTGGAAAATGATAAAATGATTGACACAATAATATGCAAATTTTCATTGGTCGTTAGCGCCCGCATTCGGTTCTGTCAATGCTTTTCATTGGTCGTTAGGCCACGTGCGGGGCTCCCCGCATGCGGTATATGGTATGCGGTATTACTGCAAAATATTCGTCAATTGTATGTAAAATTATTGGAATTGTAAAACATTCTAATAGGCTACTAGGCTGCCAAAACCATGTCAATATTTCATAATGCTTACCCACGCACTTGTCTAAAACTATTTATCGTATTATGACAATCTTTTACAGTCTTCAATACACTATAAAAAGAAGAACCTGTATTCCTAGATTGTAATTGTTTAATACTTAAAATTTTTCCCGACACGGTAGTCATGGCTATTTATAGACCTCCTTCTCAAAACATGGACAGATTTTTAGACTCACTAGACTCAAACTTAAAATACATAACATCTTTTAAAAACATAATACTCTTGGGCGATATTAATATTAACATTGCTTCCGGGAAAACAGATTCTCATGTACATAACTATCTGAATATTTGCTCTTTTCATGGACTTTTACCAGCTCACCATCTACCCACGCATCAGAGCGGCTCATGCTTAGACCATATCATTCTAAAATCAAAAAATCCATCCAAAACATTAGTTACTAATTCTATGCTTACTGATCATCAAGCTGTTTTGCTAACGTTACAAATTAATTCACCTAGACATAACTGCATGCGTTGCTACACTAAAGTCAATATGACAAATCTAAAAAATGACATGCATTCTATTAATTTTGACCCAGTTTATCATTCTGACGACGCAAATAGCTGTTTAAAGTATTTTATTGACTCGCTACAATATGCAATAAGGAAAAACACGTACATTAAGACAATGCCCAGAAAGTACAGTTGTATTAAACCCTGGATCACACCCGGTCTCGTTCGTTGTATCAGACAAAGAGACAAACTTCACCAAAAATTAAGAATTGCTCCGGATAATGAAGTACTCTCTGTAACTTATAAAAGATATAGGAATTTTTGTAATAATCTAATAAAAAAACAAAAAAATCTGTACGATAAAAATGAATTACAGAAGGCGGGGAATAATAGCAAACTTGTGTGGAAATTTATAAAGAATTATACACTCACTTCAAAAAATCACGAACCTCCGCTTGATTTACTATCAGACGATATAAACACATCCCAAGCAATCAATAAAGTAAACAACTATTTTGTTAACGTTGGTAAAAACTTAGCTGAAAAGTCATTAAACGCGAGTATTATTTCCCAACAAAACCTGACCACGACACCCTCTACACTATCTTCATTTATTTTATTAGATACCGACTTTAACGAAGTAGTCAGTATGATAAACGGGTTAAAGGATGTGTGTGCCACGGGGTGGGATGACATTCCTAATAATATACTTAAAAGATTTAAATACCTACTTGCCCCTCCTCTAACCCACATCTTCCAAATATGCTTATCTAAAGGAATTTTCCCAAAATTGCTTAAAAAGGCTGTGGTCACTCCTGTATTTAAATCTGGAGACAAACACTGTGTGAATAACTACAGACCCATTTCAGTATTAACAGGCCTATCAAAAATTCTAGAAAAAATCATTAACAGTAGATTGGTAAAATATCTAGAGGATAACAGACTATTATCAGATAGTCAGTTTGGTTTTAGGCCCAAAAGATCAACTAGCCAAGCAGTCCACAAATTGACTGATTATATTACAACCAACCTAGATAACGGTATGCACACAATTGGGATCTTTCTAGACCTTGCCAAAGCTTTTGACACTATTTCTTGCACTTTGCTTTTGCACAAGCTTGAAACACTCGGGATAAGAGGACAACAACTTTTACTTTTTTCTGATTATCTTAGCGACCGCCATCAATATGTAAAAATTGATCAGTACTCAAGCTCTGAACTTAAAAATAGTAGTTTTGGTATTCCTCAAGGTAGCATTTTGGGTCCTACTTTATTTTTAATCTATATTAATGAACTATGCAGCTTGTCACTCCAAAATGGTGTTATAATGTCATATGCGGATGACACCGCTCTATTGTTTTCAGCCAAATCAAGAGTGGAGGTCTATGAATATGCTCAAAATGGTTTTAACATTGTGTCTAACTGGCTCCGTAATAATCTCCTAACATTAAATGCAGATAAAACTAATTACATTTTATTCACAATGAGGAATACTAACATACCGCTTACTAATCAAAACATTTACGCACACAATAGTTGCACGTATGCTGACACTGCATGTTCTTGCCCTACTTTAGCTACAGCTGACAATGTAAAATATCTAGGTGTCACCATTGACTCAAATTTAAACTTCCGTAAACATATTGATTTACTATGTACGAGAGTTCGCAAATTAATCTACGTTTTTAAGAATTTACGAAACATAGCTGACTATAAATTAATTAAACAGGTATATTTAGCTTTGTGTCAATCCATTCTTACATACTGCATAACTTCTTGGGGTGGTGCGGCAAAAACCATTTTACTGCCGCTAGAGCGTGCTCAAAGAGCAGTTCTAAAGGTTGCTACCTTTCGCCCTTTTAGATTCCCTACCGACCAGCTATATACAGCATGCAGTGTGCTTACAGTACGGCAATTACATATTTTATACACAGTACTACACCAGCACACCGCACTACCTTTTGACCCTATACCCTCTGATAAGAGAAGAAAGGACCTAGTTTGCATAACTCCTCAAACGAAACATGCGTTTGCTAAACGTTTTTATGTATTTTTAGGACCTTTTCTATATAATAGGCTTAACAAGATACTTAGCTTCTATAGTGTTACGTACAAAAATTGTAGCAAAATTTTATCAGATTATTTAGCAAAACTCAATTACACAGACACTGAAAAACTTTTAGAAATTATGGCATGACGACACCTGATCTGTAATTGTTTACTTTTGTATAATTTTTAAGTTTTACTTTTAGATAATAATTTACCATTAAGCTTTTTCTCATATTTATTTTTAACTTTATTCTCTTCTATCCCAAAGTACTTATTTGGACTAGATAGTGATGGCCTGAAACACAGGTTTAAATTAACCTAGCTCGGGCGGGTCGCTGCCGAACATCGTAATCCCTAACCAGCATATTTTCACCAATAAAATTTTCATCTTAGTATTAGTTTTATGTTAAGTTATAATTGTCTTCAAACTTATTATTGTAAGCTGAATTGTACAACTTTATGTAAACGTTTTTATTTCAATAAATTATTATTATTATTATTATTATTATTATTATTATTATTTATTCTTTTGTTT
The DNA here is from genome assembly GCA_905475315.1 of Autographa pulchrina. Taxonomy (NCBI): domain Eukaryota; kingdom Metazoa; phylum Arthropoda; class Insecta; order Lepidoptera; family Noctuidae; genus Autographa; species Autographa pulchrina. The sequence continues at coordinate 8,911,938 of FR997775.1, forward strand.
TACATATTTTTTACCATTGCTGGCGAATAAATCAATTTCGCGGGCTTGTGGCCAAAACGAAATTGACGTTACTAAATCTACACTAAGTATACACACTAAGTTTGTATGGATAAAAATTTACGGACTAATCTACAAGTGTTAAGAATGGCTGCTTTTTGAATGAGGATGTATGTAAGGGGATGAATCTTAAGTATTTTAAGGCTATTGTGTAGAGTTTTAGGTATCACGCCAGTTGACGATATTACAATCGGTACTGTGCGGACATCATCTACGCGCCACTGAGTTTTTAGTTCAATGGCTAGGTCTGTATATTTAGCAATTTTTTCGGTAAATGTTGTTTGCAAGTTATGTGTGTTAGGTACTGCGATGTCAATAAGGAATACAATTTTATTATTTTTATCAAGCAGTGTAATATCCGGTCTATTGTAGTGTATAGTTTTGTCGGTCATAATCGTCCTGTCCCAATAAATTTTAAATTCAGCTGATTCCAAGATAGTTTGTGGTGTATATTTGTAGTAGGCTGTTTTTTCTAGAATTAATTTATATTTATAGGCTAAATATTGATGAACTATAGCGGCAATCTGGTCATGCCTATGTTTGTAATCCGATTGCGCGATAGATGAACAGGCTCCAGTTATATGTTGTATAGTTTCAGAACTTCTGTGACAATGTCTGCAGAAGTCGTTTTGCGCAGTTGGATCTCGGATTATGTGTTTTCTATAATTTTTGGTGTCTATGGTCTGGTCCTGAATGGCAATCATAAACCCCTCCGTTTCGGGAAACAATTCGCCTCGCTTAAGCCACATGTTTGACGCAACTTTGTCAACATTAGGGTTTGTTAAGTCGAGGCGATGCCGTCCATGGAGGGATTTCTGCGCCCAGGCGTCCAGTTTCTGTGGATTTGTGATTGGTTCAAGACGTATAGAAGAGTTTGCTAGATGTAGTGGAGTGTAATTGTGATCTGCTCGGACGGTTGCTAGGTGAAGATGTGAGTGATTTGATTTTGAGTGGAAGAATGCTCGGAGTGTTTGGATCTGCTTACTGTGCAAGTTTTGGATATCGATAATTCCTCGACCTCCTTCTAATCTCGGTAGCGTTTGTCGCTGCACGCATGCCCGTGGATGATGTTTTCGATATTTGGTCATGGTGGTGTTGACCATTCTTTGTAAATTTTGTAACTGCGACTTGGACCATTTGATCACTCCGAACGAATATGTTAATACCGGAATAGCATAGCTGTTAATTGCTTTTACAGTATTTCGAGCATTTAAGTGAGTATTAAAAATTTTGTGGAGTCGGGATTTAAATTTTTCTTTCAACAATTCTTTAGTCTGCCTTTGATGGATATATCGTGATTGTGAGAATCCTAAATATTTATAGCCCTCTAATTCATCAACAGGTTCTACTTCCCTATTATCCTGAAGTTGGTAAGCATTAGGTTCGACTTTACCTTTACGGACGGAATGTACTTTGCATTTGTCGATCCCAAATTCCATATGAATGTCAGAAGAGAATGCTTGTGTGATGTCTGCAAGAGTGTGTATGTCTGAAAGAGTAGTACTAAACAATTTAATATCATCCATGTATAACAGATGTGACAAAGTGTAATTACTATTATCATATTTTATTCTAAATCCTTTGTTACTATTGTTAAGGAGTGTAGAGAGCGGATTTAGGGCTAGACAAAACCAAAGTGGGCTTAAGGCGTCACCTTGGAATATTCCCCTTCTAATGTTTAAAAACTCTGTTTCAATACTATCTCCCTTATTAAATAATTTAAGTACAGTCTTCCAACTACTCATTGCGTTTTCTAAAAAGGTAATTATTGTAGGGTGAATGTGGTAGTGCTTCAAAATGTAGATAAGCCAGGAATGTGGGACAGAATCAAACGCTTTTTTATAATCGATATACATAGAATATATGTTCCTACTCTTCGTGTGGGCTTGTTTACAGGCAACCGCGTCGATGGTAAGCTGCTCTTTACAGCCTTGGCTGCTTTTCCGGCACCCCTTCTGTTCTTCCGCTAAGATGTTGTTCTCATCCACGTGCTTGTAAATGACTTCACAGATACAAGACGTTATGATTTTATAGATGCTCTGCAGACAGGTTATGGGGCGGTACTTAGCGGGATTTCCTGTATCGGCCTGATCTTTCGGTAGCATGTACGTAATTCCTTCAGTTATATAGTTTGGGAGTGTTTCTGGTGTTTGTATGAATCGGTTTATGTGGGTTAGGAGAAGTGTGTGTATGCTGGTAAACTTTTTGTACCAGTAGTTGTGTAATTTATCTGATCCTGTGGCTTTCCAGTTATGAGTCTTATTAATAATGCGTTTCAAGAGATCTAAAGTTATTTCTTCATATTCCATTTCTGGTACATTCTTAAACTTCTCTTTGTCTTGCTCTATCCACTCATTATCTTTGTGCTCTACTGGGTTAGACCAAATACTAGACCAGAAATCTTGCAAGCTTTCTTTTGCTGGCATTGGAGCTGAACTACTACTTGAAGGTAAGATATTTATGTTGTTTTGGGCTAAATTTCTATAAAATACTTTCTCATTATTGACAAACATTTGATTTTGTGACTTTCTGAGGGTAGTTTGCTTATATCTACATAACCTACTGGCTAAAACGCTTAACTTCTGTTTAAGAGTGTCAAGAAAATGGTTTATATCTGTATTTGGGTTTTCATGTTGAGAGTGAGTTTTGTATCTTTCTTTTATTTCTTCTACCTTTCTTTTTAAAGCTGGGCTTTGGTTTCCATTTGTATACTCATTTAGTCTTGCTATACCCGATCTTAAATTAGCTATTCGTTTTTGCATATTTACTTGCCATTTAGGTACCCTTTCAGTTGTTGTTTTTACTGCCGATGTATCTCTAAATTTGGCTCCGTTGTGTTTGGCAGCTGAATAAGCAGCGCTGTAAATAATTAGTTGGGTGGTTGCAAAATCAGTATCATGGTTTATCGCTTCTGGTATAACATATGAATTTATATAGTTGACAATACTAGCAAATCTCTTAGACGATTTTTGTTTCGGAATTGAAGGGCGACATGATGCGACTGTTTCTTTGTACATTGTAAATATTTCTGTAAAAGTTTCACTTATTTGCCGTTGTTCTTCTGATGGAAGTATAAATCTCTCACACTCCATTACTTCTATCTGAGTTTGAGGTTCTGGGTTTTGTGCAATTGGAGGTAAAACTGCAGTATCATTTAGTTCAGAAGCTGCTTCTTCTCTTATCTTATTCAAACGTTCTAAAGATATGTATTTATTATTTACTATTGCTCTTCTCTGATCAGAAATTCTTTGTGCGGACACATGAGCTATGCTAGGACACAGTGCAGTGACTTGCTGATGTAACTGTTGTCGGTAGCCAGTTACATTTGTTTCCAAGTTTGTGATCCTATAGTATGATCGCATAATGGTTTCGTTAATGTCAGTAGTCCACCTAAGCCTTTCTGAGGTACTATTTTGAGAAAAATTAGTTTCAGGATTATCCTTTAAATATGTTTGCACGTCTAACTGAATTTGTTTAATCTTTTCATCCGAAAGCAGTTTATTACGTACTATTGACCTACGTTGGTCTCCTACTCTTTGCTTACTAGCTAGCATTTCAGGGAATTTCTGTATAAATGTTTCGTATAGTGGGGATAAATATTGTTTAACATTAGTCTCTAATGAAGTGATGATAAGGTAGGAACGTAAAATAAAAATGTTCATTTCTTCAGACCACATTTTACGTTTTCCAACTAACCCAGAGGCGGGTGCAGGGTCACTGGCAGCAATAGCCTCCTGCACAACATCCTCTGCGAGATGACTAATTATGGATGGAGATGATGACTGGCTATGACTGGATGATTGATGAAGAGAGTTAGCGTATGACGCAGGTGATGATGGTATAGATGGAAAAAGAGATGAAGGTGAGGAAGGTGGTAAGGATGGAGATGAATGATTGTCGGATTATTATTATTATTATTATAATATTGAAAATATCAACTACATATTCTAAAAAAAAATAAGAAGCACATATCCCAAGTACTAAGATTAGGTTATTTTACTGACGAACAAGAGGTCCTTAAGTCTGTATTTTTTTAATAACTTGTTTGGGACTCTTATAAAATGGCGTGGTCTTTTGGCACGCCGCCATGTCTGTCTGTGAATGGACTGCCCACGTCTGAGTGTCAGATTTGTACGCGTCACGTCAGATTACGTAAAGATAGTGACAAATATGTTTGATTTATAACACAGCCTTTGTTATTTCTTGAAAAGAACTTGAGTATGTTGAAAAAAATGTATTTATTTTAAATGTATACGTGTAATTTTAATATTTTTGGACACCTCATGCGGCCAGCCATCTGATGCCAAACTAGATTTGTCTAGTTTGGCATCAGATGTCAAAGCCAAAGCCTGTAATAGTACAGGCTCCGCCTGGTTGGGATCTATAAATTGGGGTTGCCACAGGGCAACCAGACTATTGATAACCATACTCGTGAATTATACGGTATGAATCTTATAAGACAATAGAATGTCCTTTTTTAACAATTTGACCAATAGAAATCAGTATGCATATCCTGGGAAAGGCAAAGGTATGCCAGGATCATACCAGCTAAACACATTAAAATATTCCAAAAAAGACCAAATCCAAATAACAGTGAAGCCAAGTCGCCTAAGGCAAGGCGAATACAAACATTTAAAATCGCAGTGTGCAGTTTTTTGCATTGAGTAAATCAGCATTATTATGAAAAACTACTTACAGTAACAAAATATTTTTGGAAGATATTTGAACTTGTTGAAAAAACTATGTTATTCAGTGTTATTGAATAAGCTTTTTTATCTTGCTTTGGCTACTTGGCTCGTCTTCAGTGTAAAAGATTGAGTTCAATCGAGCTCTACATAACCCTTATATTTAAGTTGGTTGAGCAGATATTACTTAACTTTAAATTAAAAATAAATCAATTTATAAACCATATCGCCGAAAGACATTTTTCATCATTTATCATACATCTCAGTCCACTAGGGCATAAGTCATCCATATTATTTGTAATCGTTTAATATCAAAAATGTAAACAAAAATGTAGAGTATAATAAATACAGCTTCAAGAAGCTACAAGGTTAAACTCTGCACTCGACTGTACGACAGTTCATTAATAACAAGTTGTGTGCAACTGTACCATCCCACGTCCCATGATCTGTAGCAGGGTGACGTCACAGGAGATCAGAGCTACCACATAAAATGCTACGCGCCCCGGCTACGGACACCAAAACCGTAGAGAGATCGCTACGGCGTAGACGCGCTACGCACACCCGCGTAAACTTCGTTCGAGTGTTTTTTTCGGGTATGTGTTTTTTAATGTGTATTTATTGTTTTAGTGTATAAGTGTTCTTTTGTATTTTATAGGACACTTAAAGTTAATGATTTAAAATACATAACTGCAATTTAAAGTAACTATTTGAACGCAATCGTTTGTTTATACTATGAACTAAAAATAATTAATTAATAAATCAGTTACTTGACTAAAGGATATGAGTTACCTTTAAAGTTACAACGTATTCATTTAATAACCAAACTTGAAATGGTCATATAAATCTGCATTATAATGCAATATCAAATGTTATTAGGTTTAAAAAAAAACATTAAAATATTTATTAAATACATCATCATCGTGTCAGTTATAATATAAAATCAATTATAATTTAAATAATTTGAATCATGAAATTGAACATTCTGTACATACTTATTATACATTATTAATTATCAGTAATCTATATTACCTCCTTATTATTTAATAGTGGTAGTTTATCAAATCCTTACTGGAATATCAGGTGCTTAATCTCCTCAATATAACACGAAAAGATAATAATCGTAACATTAACGATCGCCGAAAATAAGATTAAATATAATTCTCCCGAACAATGGGATATAATAATTAACAAAACAATAATGACAAAACAATAAAAAATATTTTCAGCTGTTTTTATAAAATTATCCAGTTTATTTGTTTTTAAATAAATGCCAATAAAACATGTTCTTATTTGTATTATTAAAACATTTACTAAAGAAACTATTAACAAATTGTCTAGGAAATAAAATACAAAATGTAGTTGCTGGATGCATATATATATAACTTACTGATTATACAGTTAATATACTTACAATTTTATTACAAAAAATTATAACAATGATAAACTTAAGAACTTTATGGTATCTATAATAATATAGGTAGGTAATAAAAGCTAAAGAGTTTTTGCTTTAAACGCTAATCGCTGACAATTCCAGTCGCATATGAGTTTTTAGTGCATTGTAGAATTCTAGAAAAATAATTCTAGAACGCTATCTGCAAAGAAAGGCAAGTTAAACCGAGGGGAACTGTCAGTTGTTTATAATCGTAAAATAATTTAAGTAAAATGACAAAGTTTTCTTCCAAGTAGAGACCATGTAAATCAGTAAAACCGTTGGGCACTGGTAATTGTTTAAACTTGTAAAATAATTTAAGTAAAATGACAAAATTTTTATCCATGTCCATCACACTTTAATTTACTATCTACTAGACCAGTCGAAAGATATCTATAATATTCTTAGATCACGTATCACAAGGACACTATGTTTGGCAGATACCCAAACTTACAACTGAAGGCTAAAAGCAAATAGTATTATACTATTATCAAGGTAAAACATTTACACTACATATATCGTTTCCCTGCCTTTTGCCATCACTCTTCAAATAATTTTAATTCAAATACAAAATCAATGAAAAATAAATATAACTTTAGCTGAAAGCTTGACAGTATATTTTTTTCTGAGTTTACTTGTGTGCCTGCTAAATGAATAACAATTCTTCTATAGTATTGTACTAGAATTGAAGTTTATTTAAGAGTAACCTCCCAGTTCAGTGTATATTCTTTTTTATTTATTTCAACTACTCATCAACTCATCATTCACATTTTGTTTCTTCAGTTTATCAATATAAAAGATTAATTAGGTATTTGATTGCACGAGAAATAATTTATTTTCGTATGAAGAAAGCCTTTTCGGGCATGAAGTGAGCAGTTTAGCAATTAATTATTAAAAAGTGTAGGAGACTTGTGAATAATTAATTACGGCAAAAGTATGTGTTAACGAATTTTATTTGAAATGGTCATCAGTTTTTAAGGACACCAAGAGTCTTGTTCTCATGAATATATTATTAAGCTGATTTTCCAATACCTACCGAACGAAATAAACCATTTTTAAGACTTACTTTTAATTAAGCTTATGTTAATAGTTAGAACAAGATAAATAAACAATCGCAAGTGAACAAGCTTGGTGCTCAAATACTCATTCTTTCTTCCCCCCGTCCCTAGACCAAGCTGGCCCGAGCCAGCCAAACTAGCAATAAAAATATGTCCCTAAATAATTAAAACGTAGATCCAGCCATCCCTTGTTGTTTGCCTTATTAAGATTGTTAGCAACGCACTAAGTCTAGGTCCGAACCCCGCAGGGGGTGCCCTTAGTGGACGTTGCTGATGTAGTTAGTTTTTCCTATTGCTCTGGCTGGAGGCCTTAAGGTCCTTGCCAAAAGTCCGGTGAAGCAGTCAAAGCCTGCGCTCAGGCTAACTGCAAAGATCTCTACCAAAAAAGAACCTCATTCTTTCTCCACGCGTGAATGATTAATAACCATTAACAAGTCGGTATTATTCATTACTAAAACCACGAGTTTTAAAATTCATAACTTTAATAAAGCAATTTGATTTATATTTCCAAACTTTTAGAGTTGTACGCCAAACATTGAATTAGACCCCGCATCTTTGAACTGAACTAAGTTGAACTAAACTTTGTAACGTGATAACACCAATATATTATGTTCAAATTTAAAGTCCTTGAAAGTCAAACGACAGCAAACTGTAAAGATTTATTGACAATATTTGTACTAAATGTAATAAACGTAGTTAAAAAACTTATAAAGTATCCTTATAAGTCTTTACATGAAGCATTAATAGATTACGATTAACAGATACAGCATGAGAGTTAATGGTGACTTCAAATTGAGTATACCACTTCATCTTCTTTTCGATTCGATGGCAATATTAAATTGATGATGGTGTTTTTAGAAACAAGGTAAAAAAAAAAGTCAAAAAGTCTATCATACAAGAAATCGCTTATTTTTGTTGTATATTCACAAAAGAGGATTATAATATACTTCTATAGTTTTCGCATTACTTGTGTAAATATTTAATATTGACCAAATAATGCTTCATCATCATCATCAGCCGGAAGACGTCCACTGCTGAACAAAGGCCTCCCCCCTAGAACGCCACAATGAACGACAACTCGCCAACAAAAATGCTTGCGCGACAGTAAATGAATAGAGTTATTAATATAAATATTATAATACACGTAAACTAGGCCAATTACGGGCTTTATACCTACCGCATACTAACTTATATTTAAACCTACATATCCAATAAGATATTTTAAAGAAATCTTTTTAAACATTGTATAATCTGACTTTTTGTTTTTTTTTATTAGTTTAAGCTTAGAATATTGTAATTAACATTAGAATTCTCTCTCTATTAATACTTTTATGCCTCTTCGGAGGATAGCCTGGAGATCTGCAACTCAGGTTTTACCCACAGACACCAGTCTCCATATTAGAGCTTAATCACTAACTGTACAATATTTTGTGATGATGAGAAACTAAATATTTTGTTATTTATTTTTATTATTTGTGTACAAAAGTCTATAGGATTATTTACCTAAATATCTAGTAAGCGAAAATATGTCTATAGGTCAGACAGATTTATCTCCGTAATTAAAGGATTGTTTAGACAATGAGTTAATAAGGCGTCTTGTTTTCTTTATGAAGTCCGTTTTAATAAACACAAAAGTAAGGAAAATACCTTGGATAAGAGTAAACCTTTTTGATTAATATTTAAATAAGTATTAGCCTTATCATATTATAATGCGAATAGCTATATAAAAAAAGATAAAGTTTATTAATCATTTTCCATCTTGTGTACATTTTTTTTTATTTCTTTCCGTATTTACATGTCAAATAAATAATTTAACTATGCACTATACCATACCACTTAAAAAATATTGGAATCGAACTTTTACAGTCGTATTATACAAAAAATTAAATACCATTTTAATTTAATAAATATGGTGTACGTATGCAAATTTAACTTTTTTTATATTTCTTATACGTGACTTTCATGCAATGCACGAGACGGTATATTTTATGTCTGAAACTCTCTTGGTTTTCATAAACAACTAAGACTACAATAAAACCTAAAAGACGACGTACAGACATGATTTAAGCATTTGAATGCACAAAATAGTAGGAATTAATCCTGATATAATAAATGTTAAAATAACTCTGTCTGTCTGATGATTTGAGTGCAAAATCACACAACCGACTTTCATAAAATGTTGTATGGAGTTTACATTGAATTTTAAGAAGGACAAAGCAACTTAGCAACTGCAAAATAAGACACGGGCTTAAGTTACAAACATTGTTAAATACAAATACAAATATTTACTTTAATTGAAATTCGCTTTTGGTATGATTATGTGCAAGAATAAAGTTATCGATAATAACATCACATTTACTACTGTTAAGTAGGTAGGCACGTGTATGATTTGTTTCTTCTTTTTCCCGAATAAAACGAACCTACAATTATTGCTACTTAATAATAATAAACATAACATAACATACCATCACGCCAGTATCCCCGAAGGATTAGGCAGAGGTGTACCAATGTACACCCACAGTTCGCCGGTATGTTTAGGTCCCAAGTAATAGGGGGCGAGCCTATTGCCACTAACCGGGCACAAATCCAAACTCCGACCTGCTACTGAGAATTTCACCGAATAACACCTTGGTCGACTTGGGAATCGAACCCAAGTCCTCTAGCGTAGCAGTCGCGCTAAGAACCACTAGGCCAACGAGGCAATCTTAATAATAATATATAACTTAATTATCCGTTATGTATCGCTACCTTAATTATTCTTAATCCTCACGAGAGTAGGTAGTTGCTACGCGAGCCACCGTAAGAAAACATTTTTATGTTCTGTTTTCCCTGCCTTTATTACAACTGATACAGTAATCTGGACCGAATAAAATAATGTAATGTGTAACATTCATGCAAACAAGGCTATGTATATATGTTATGAATAAAATAAAAGCTGTTTGACAATCCGCAAATGAGCAAGCCTGGTGATCAATGCTCGTGCCTGCTCTATATGGGAAGAGGCCTGTGCCCAGCCGTGGGAGGTACATTTATTGTTATTTAAATAAAAGCTTGGATTAATTATGTGTCTTCGACAGATGAATCTTAGAGTATACATAAGCAAGTATAGAGTGCGCGCATTGAAATTGGCCCGCAAGCATGTTTTTGCTGAAAGTATTTGCAGGTAGAGTGATTTCTTGACATTAATAATATTGATGGTTCCAACTTTAATTTAATGGATATTATAATAATAATAATATAATATCCTGAGACAACTCACACAAGGTCATCTGATCTCAAACTAAGTAACTAAGCAGAGATTGCGCTGCTGTAACTAGCCAACTCACAAACGTACTTATATATTAAAAAATATGTACATATTATAGATAAATTATACTCAGACACATTACAAATGATCGTGCTCATCCCACAAGGCTTTGGAATAGCATTTATAAAAAGGTGCGTTCAGTTTTGACATAAACTTACCGCTATATTGAAGACGCTTGTTCATACATGTTCTCACAGTTCATACCTCATTGCAGGTGCGCTCTATAATGTACTTAAGGATGCAATAAGAACGTAACAATGTTTGAAGCCAGTCTGTGAGTTCATACACTACGAAAATGGGTACCGTTAACTTTACGGCTGACCTTAATTTAGCAAATTGTCGCGAAATGACAGATCTAATCACAAACTGACCGGCAGTAATTATATGTAATTAACTACGATTGATTGCGTTGACACGCCTATTGTCTGCAAAAACAAATGCTCTGTACTTTATTTGTGATTTCAGACACTTGCAGCAATATATTTTGCCATTTCAAGCAATTGATTTTAGGTCTGATGACTTACCTTGGGTCACATTATATCCTTTAAAGGATCAGATAAATTCACCTATTTATTTGTAAAGAAAATGCCAAAATACCAAAAGAAATGGATTCTTTGATATTTAAAAAACTCAAAAAACCACAATATTTATTTTATCAGTTTTCAAATTTCTTATCCCGTAGCCAAAGGATTTGAATGACAGAAAACAGATGACCCACAGCTATTTAAAATAAGTTATTTCCCTACTTAACTTAAAAATTAAACCAAAGACAAATTGTTCTTGTCACCTGTCATTTACCGGTTTTAAGCTTAGAGTATAGATAAGAAACTAAAGAGTGAGCCTATCAGGGTATGAATCGTAAGCACTGGTATGAACTAGTCTTGTCGTAAATATTGTATCAAGACGGAGCGCGCAGTTTCAATAAAACTATCTCGAACCCTAACATTATCGAAACCATCGAAATTTTCGCATATAAGTCGGTCGTTGCGCGAAAATTAACTTAAATCAGTTAACGAATGTACTAGATACACCCAAAAAAGTGCTTCCGCTCAGCACTAAGGGGAACTAAATAAATGCTTATATTAAAAAATAAATGTATAAGTTATGCTAAGTCCTAATTAATGTAATTTATAAGTTTAGTACTAGCCCTCATATTTGCTAGTACTTACTGTATTTGCTACGCCTGAAAAAGGCCGTTTAGCTGTGCCTGTTATTTCATTAAGACCTGTAAGACCTTAACATGCAAATAAAGATTTTGAGTTTGAAAAAAAAAAAAAACTTGCGATACTAGCGGTCTATAGCATATATAACGTCTATGGTTTTAAGTGATCTCGAGAAAAGTGATATTAAACAAACACTTGTTTGACGGATACTTGAAAATGAGTCTCTAGTTAAAAACATTTGATGTAAAAATAATGTAATGTTCAACCAAAAATAAGTTTTCTAAAATAATCTAATAATAGTACATAATTGTTTAGGCTAGATTTTCGTGTTAACTTTTAAAAGTAGTAATTGTGTGTAAGTGTAAAAATTAGAATGTGTTTTATTCTTACTAATATTATAAATGCGAAAGTTTGTTTAGATGTATGGATGTTTGTTACTCTTTCACGCAAAAACTACTGAATGGATTTTAATGAAAATTTAAAATAATGTAGCTCATACATCGGAATAACACATAGGCTATAATTTATTAAGATAGTGTATGAATTTTTTCGCGCAGCGCAGCTAGTCTATACATATTTAAAATTATATTCATAAATGGTTTTTAAACAGATTTTATGGCGTAGGTAGCTTTTTCATGAAAATATAAATACCATTCTAAGGTAATGTTATCTCAGGATTATAATTAAAAAAAGGAAACATAATCTTCTTTTCCAAAATGTCATTTTAATATGGAAGAGCTTAAAACAACTTATGTCATATATACAGGTAAAATACGGTCGTTTTACAAGATATTTATAACTCAAAGGGCTGATCGGATTTCAAAGAATCTTAATTATGTGACTAAGCATAATATTGATGGTTTTTAAATTACAAAAACGGAAAATACACAAATTATGTTCAGAATTGTGTAAAGGTCATTGGCCATAATCTGACCCGGTTTGTGAAAACTTGTGTACATAAACCAAACTAGATATAAATTGTTAAGTTATACCCCACTTTTAATTTCATGTACTTTTTTTCATTTTTGTTGCGGTATTAAACATTAGTAGTTCAAAGAACAATGTCACAATGCTGGGCAAAGGTCTTCCCCATATCCTTCCAGACACTCTTCTCTTGCGCAACTTCAGACTATACCCATAGTAATGAAACCCATACTATCGTAAACTAGAGACATTAATCTGTCTATTTCACCTTATTTTATTTCTGTACAGCGTGGGTATAGTTTCCATACTAAGGCCCATTGACCTTTAAGTTATTTATTTCCCCTTGCCCCCGGCCTTTGCTCAGCAGTGGGAAAAATCTCCTTTAACTGTGATTTTGGGCTTAAGTTATTGAGGTTCGTTTCTGACAATAAGTAGTAATAAACTTGCTTAGGTATGACAGGTTTAAATAATATCTAAAGAAATGTGGATGTACACAAAACAAAAATCGAGAAAGCTGTGTTTAATATTAATAAAAATAAAGTGATGTTTGATGATAAACGCATTATTTGTGGATTGACCATCTTTTTTGGTTGTCTATAGAGTTCGAATAAAGATGAAAGGGGTGCAGAAATAAAAGACGATTGCAGGTTTGGCAAATATGGGCAAAAGTTTACATGCTCTTTTGTTTGAAATTTCGATGCCAAACTAAACTACTCATATAGTTGTTCGTGTATCAACTATAAAACGGTATATAATCAAAGTGGAGAGTTTGTTTATTAAAACTTATTCATCTTTTGCAATTGATAGCCTAATTCTAGTAGGTTGTACGTTTTCAACCGGTTTCGCGGGTAAAATCACGAGGCAAAGCTATACACAATATATACATTGTCCATAAATTCTATAAATAGCCCATTGACCAATGACGGCACTCTATAATTAGATTCCTATGAAAGTTTCCGAAAACTTTTGATAGATGGCTCCATAATAATATTAGGAAAAGGGCAGTACTCGATACATGAGGATAATATCTTTAGAACATGTATTATACATATAACAAACAATATACAGGAAATATAAACAAAGTCGCGTGCAATTGGAGAGGCCTATGTCCAGCAGTGGGCTGCTATAGGCTGATGATGATAAACAAACACAAGCTTTTAAACCAAGCTCTCGATGGGATTGCGTCGTTTTGCTACAGAGTTCCTATGGCCACCTTCTGGCTCCATCATCAGACTAGCTCGAAAGTACCAGATTATTATTGTCACCAAACTTAATTTGATGTAAACAAGTGGTTCTAATTTAGCATGTAATATTTGACCTAAACAAACATACAATATAAGTAGAGAAAAGCTTGAAAGAAAAATAAACGTTACCCGACTTATAAACGATTAAAATCCAAAATGATTCGATCTAAATTAAATTTAAGAGTAAGAAAAAAAGGCGAGAGAGCTGTTTTTTTTGCCATACAATTTTGAACCCTAAAGCTTTCCTAAAGCTATACGATATAGACTTACATAAATCCTTTTTAAATTACTCGTGTGTCCATCCATCCTTTCCTGAATATGTAATTTTCTTAATCCGGTATGTCCACATGTAAGGAACGTCTTACTTTTTTCCATGTCTGTCCTTTTTTGGAACAGCTTAATATTTAAAGACAACGTTTGTGGAAGAGAGTTAAAATTAATGAGAATATTTTCAGATAATTTTCTAACAAGTAATCGAAATGGTTTTTCAAACACCTACCGCAAAAGAGGGTAGGTATTAAAAGTTTATTAGCTGTAGCTTACAATTGAATGATTTTTTTTTTATGACATAACATATTATAAACTATCTGTGCTTCGTTACGTATGTTTAAGAAACTCAAATTCATTGTTAAAGCAAGGCAGTTGTTTCTAAGACCATTTGTTCCTTTAATGTCCATGTGTTTTATAAAAACAATGTTTCAATGTTCCCCTTAGATACTTTATTTGAGTTATTTTAGCGCAAAACGTTTACGTAAACTGGTATTTTATACGGTTATAGTGTACGTTTCTATTTACATTATTATAACCTTAAAAACATCTCCGTACGTGTTTATCGAAGTAACGAAGTAGTTACATACCAAAACGTGTTTTAGTTATTAATTATAATAAATGTACGCTGTCTTAATTATTATATTGTTTACTTTTGCCAAGAATTAGTTACGTTTTAGTTATTATTTATGTTACATATAGTTTATCCTTCGGCGAAGGCTTAATATTATTAGGTTAATATTATAAGCCTGATTGTGTAGAACCTACAATCTACATGCTGTTATGCCATTTCACTTTACAATAAATTATGTTATGAGAAATATCACAATAATTTAGTAAAATTCTTCAAAAAGATTTTAACTTGAAATACTTACAAAAAAAGTAAATGTTATCTGGTACAGAATTATACGCATGTAAAGGATTATCATTAATAGACATAATAAAAAAAAAATGCGATACACAAAAATTTCAAGTTCAAAAACAAAGTTAAGAAAAAAAAATATAACAGGCAAAATATTCATAAAAAAAAAAAAAAAAAAAAAAAAAAAAAAATTGTACTTATATCAAATCAATTGCGGTTGTCAATGTTATACCGTAGTTAGTGTTGAGAATCTAGTAAACAACCTAGGTCTAGAATATAGGTCACACAATAAGTCAGATTTTATGGTGGCTTCCGTAAATATTTATGTTCAAACATCTATGTTTTATACCCGCTATGAAATATTATCAAGTACTTTATGTCTTCCCAAGGATGTGCCATAAAATTTCGGTTTTCGCTTGAATTGTTTTGTAAACAATATAGATATGTGATACTATTATTATAATACTCATGTAGAAATTTACCTATCGCTTATATTTTCAGGGTTTAAAATAAATTATTTTAGATCAAAATATATTTTAGGTTTGTCTGTAATCTTGAACAATCAATATAGCACTGGGTAAATTAATGCTTAAATCAAAGATGGTTGCAAGATATTTTTTCCTTAACTATACCTTGTGTGCTGTAGCATGGTGCGGGTGACAGTTGTCAGTCATGTTTCGTTTCACTCTTGAAAGTTGCCGCGATTTACAATTATGACCTTAGTATTTCAGGTGCACCATATTTGTAATATATTAAATCATTAATCACGGTTATTAATTAAATTAAACCAACCAGAATGTTCTAGTTTACAAATAAAATTATTACTGACAAATGTCACCCGCACCAAGCTACAGCGCACAAGGTATAGGTAGGTACTTGGGTACTGAACGGGTCATATTCGCCCAAATTGTTTATTCAAATGTAAGTAAAAGAAGAAAATAACAATTTAACTAAATTGGTGACAAATATTTGCGAGTTCGATAGTTTAAAATATTGTTCATACATGCTTGTGAATAAAAGATATGACTTCTTCTTGAAAAAAAAAACAAATAAATCAACAATACTAAAAAAAACAACTTTATCACTTACTAAGCTACCAAAAAAACGACTCTTATGACTCTATAAACTAAATAATCTATCCAACCAATTCATTACAAATATTTACCTATTATAGGCGCGGAGCTTCATGTATTCACCTATTACAGTCGCGGAGCCTACAATCTCGGTTCCGTCGTGACGTCACTCTGTAGGCAAAGACGTTGCATTTATATTGTATATTATGAGGCTACGGTCTCCGGTTCAAGATTAAACAATAACTGCATCCGATATGTTCCAGCCTCTGGCCTATTGTTTTTTTAATAATAGAGAACGTGATAAATATAATATTTAATGTGAAATTAATTGTAAGATGCTTTTGTTTGACCGAATGCAGAGTCGAAAATTGAATGACAAATGACTCGACTAACTAACGAAAAAACTGGCTAAACCTAATAATAAATAATTCCGGAATATTTTGTATTTGAAATTTAAATGGAAGCTTAGTACTAATCTGTGTAAAACCCATATTCAGTTTTAATCAAACTTCAAAAATGAGCATTAAGTTTTATTACA
The DNA here is from genome assembly GCA_905475315.1 of Autographa pulchrina. Lineage (NCBI taxonomy): Eukaryota > Metazoa > Arthropoda > Insecta > Lepidoptera > Noctuidae > Autographa > Autographa pulchrina. The sequence continues at coordinate 8,928,545 of FR997775.1, forward strand.
AACACATAATCTAAAGGAGAAAAAAAAAGGTTGTAAGAAAAAAAAAATGTATTAATAACGAAACTATAAAAACTTTGCAATTTGAGTTATTTTTATACATACTAATAGGAATTGTCAAATAGCACATTTTGAAGTGTTGTTAAGTGAAAAACTAGTGTATAAAATAAATTGTAAAATTGTACAAAAATGAAAAAAGTAACGAATCATTAAACTAATTTACGCGATGCTACTAAATATGAAGCAATAATTAAAATGTCTTTGATTGTAGACAAAAATAAATGTATTTGCAGCAGACGTGTTTAATTTTATTATCATTCTGAATGGCGCATATTTCATTGTTTGCTTAGCTCATACTATTTGGTTTAGTTTATATTCAAAGATTAATATGCCATGAAGCTTGCACTTTGAAAAGGGGTGGCTATAAAGAGGTTTTTTTTTTTAAATAATTTCCTATTTTAATGAAAGAATTATTTCTATAAAATTTCTATTCTTTCTCTAAAATAATGGTGAAGTTCCTTATTTTAAGGTTTTTGTGTGTTTAAGAAAAAGTGTGTAACAAAAATTCGAAGAAAAAACAGCATATAGGATAAAAATAAAATTTGCATCCAGATTGTTATAAATATCTTCGAAAAGACAGAAATATCATACCAACTCCTAGCACACGTAATTTTTTATCGATATCCATTAAAAATTAATCGCCAATCGCATCCTTATCAATAAATATATTCCTACCAACCGCTACACGAGAAACCTCATGGGTATATTAGGATACGTTTTATTTAATCACAATATGCCTCGAGCGACGTCTAATAAACGATTCAAAGAAAAATCGTGATATATTTACGTTTGAAAAAAAACCTGTCAAGTGCAAGTCGGAATAACAGGAAGTGTTCCGTATTGTACAACATTTAATATAGAAAAATAAAAACATACATTCTGTCACCTCATTCACATGTTGCTATGGTAAATAAGGCGTACAAAATTTCACTCTATTTCGGTAAACGTCAATCCAAAAAAGTGGATATTCTGATGTAAAAGAGAAATATACCACACTATCTTATACCTATATAAAATTCTCGTGTCACAATGTTAGTTACCATACTCCTCCGAAACGGCTTGACCGATTTTTATGAAATTTTATATGCATATTCAGTAGGTCTGAGAATCGGCTACTATCTATTTTTTATACCCCTAAGTGGTAGTAGGTAGGTAGTAGGCAGGTAGGTAGGTAGTAGGCAGGTGCTAGGTAGAAAAAATTGCATTGCAACATATGCTGGGTACAGCTAGTGTTTTTATATATTTAGGTACTATTGATGTAATTTGTCCGGCGGCCCTTTTTAAATAAGCCTACTCTTTATTACCATAGGTTGTTATAGCAGCAACTTGTGCACATTAGTTTATTTTATGAACTAAGATCTATTGATTGTCTGACCAACTGAAAAGCTTAATAATAGGTTCACATTGTTATTTTATGTCAGAATACTCAAACTTAACTTAATATTAAGTCGCTGTTAACTTTCTGTCTCTCTCACTGTAAGGTATAACGTAGTGACAAATAGACATCGAACATTAAAAAGATCAGCAGCGTTTGTTATCGGTGGTAACGGAACCCTAAAAAAGGCAGTTTGACGATTTAAAAAAGGTACGATTTCCCCAGGAATGTGTAAGGTAGAATATCAAATGCGAGCCGGAATGTCTTTAGGATTCTAGTTTTGTTGGATTGATGTATACGGGTTTTTGGGGATCAAATTTAATTCCGAAGAGCCCTTGTCTTTGCATGAATAGATAAAAGCGGTTGAATATGAAACTTCTGAATCAGAGTCGTTTATTACTTGCGCAAATTTGGTAGAATAAACTAAATAATAGCTTAAAATATAGATTTTACAAGTAAGTATCCAGAGCGCTATGTTTCGGGGTTTTAAGATTGATGTCTTGTGTTTTCTTAGCAAATATTTTTAGTTTTGCGTCCATAATTATTAAAATATATAGATTAAAAGAATATTTGAGAATTTTGAAAAAAAAAACAATGTCAAAAACCCGTGTTTGATCCATGGTTAACGTCTCATTTAACACTCAAATTGTAATTTCTTCATCACACATCTAAATACATTAGAATCAACGATGTTTGTTTTAAATTGTTAATTAGTCTTTTTTGGCCGTAATATAATATAATATAATATTCCGGGACAACTCACACACGTTTGTCTGATCCCAAGCTAAGCAGAGCTTGTGTTATGGTAACCAGACAACTGATAAACATACTTATATATTTCTAAATACATACATATTACAGATAAATTACACCCAGACACAGAACAAATGATCGTGCTCATCACACAAACATTTGTCCTGGGTGGGAATCGAACCCACGACCTCCGGTATAGCAGTCAGGGTCACTAACCACTAGACCAACAGGCCGAAAAGACAGTAGCGGACAAAATATTGTAGCTTGTAAGGCATATTCTTTTTTGAATACCCTAAAAGATATACAAAGAAATAGTGGTAAGATTTGTCTCAAAATAAACAAAAACTAACACAAGATTAGCTCAATATTTTTCAAAATGAGTATTCATTTTAAAGTCTAATAAATTTTAAGGCTATGTAAAAATATTCAAAAATGTTTGTAACGCCATTACACTGATTATTTCCTTGCGTGGCAACCAAAACCCATACACAATCCCCTACACAATCGCATTAGCAAAAGGTCCCTTATCCTACACCCAATGATGACTTGAATTCTTGTAATTTATAAGGGTCACTATTTTTAGATGTTTATTAACTTAATCCACGTGAAAACACGATCAAGTGAACGAAAAGACGAAATACAAGGAAAATATCAAGTACCTAAGTACTTACTTAAAGCAAAGATATTTTCAGCTCTTGGCGATATTAACTTTAATAAACGAATAGAAATTCTATTAAGTGCGATTATTTTTATCTGAGTTAAATACAGAAATATGTGTTTTTGTTAAGGACTTATATTATTGTTGAACCTACCAATTCAATTTTATATCGTACTCAAATATATTTAATATCTTTTTCGTTGTTATTTCGATTATATATTATTATTATGTATCTCTTTTTATTCACGGGATATCTTCAAAAGAAGAGACCCGGTCCTTTGAAAGGCGTACATGGGGACACAGGTCCAACATGCAGCGGCCTTGTTGACAACTTTACTCTAAAATGAAATGGGGGATCTACTCGGAACCATCCACCTCCGCTCTAAGGGAGAACTGATATGGACGGCCCAAAGTAGATGCAGGACCATTGTATATGATATGGGATATAAAATGACATAGGCTATTGATTTGGATGTGTTAGGTGGATTAGTTCCTATTATTATTATATAACTACAATTTCATATGAAATAAGAAGTGTAATTGTGAAATGTGCATGTATGGTAACTTATGGTATATTTCATTATTATGTGTGTTATAAAATTTAAATAGCACATTTAGGCCTTCAGTCCATAAAGGTCCGTAAAGGTATAAATACCTTTTTCGTTAACAACACTTCTTTAAAATTCCCCAACTAACCAATTGTGGACTGGGCCTCGATTCAGCTATTTTAAATGCATGTCAGTGATCGGTAAGTGTACTTATCATTGTGCCTAATTTTTGTATTCAGATAATCCTACAATAAAATCTCATTGAACTCTCGAAGAGAATGATCGTAATGACCAATTAATGATCGTAATGACAGTTAGCAGAATGCCAATTATTGTGAAAATGACCAAATGAAGCTGGTCATTCAGTCAATTCAAGCAACTCTTAAATAGCTGAATCGAGGCCCTGGACTTATGCACTAGGTTACACGTTCAAACTCATGTGAGTGCCAACTTTTAAATCCAAACAGAGCTGTTGAAAGCCAAGTTAAAATAAATATGTAAATCTTAACATTGAAAAATAACTAAACTGCCTCGTTGGCCTAGGCCCTAGGGGTTCTAAGCGCGACTGCTACGCTAGAGGTCTTGGGTTCGATTCCCAAGTCGAGCAAGGTGTTATTGGGTTTTTACACGACTGCCCAAAAAGGAGTGTTATGTTTTCAGGGTTCATGTATGTATGTATGTATGTATGTATGTTTGTGAGTTTCTTTATTCCACCATAACTTCTAAAAGGCTTGACCGATTTCAATGTTTGTGGTATCATTAGAAGCTTTGAGTTATGCCGAGTGACATAGGCTATGTGGACATTAAAAAATGGTCAAGTGTGAGTCGCAATCGCCTGCAAAGGGTTCCGAACGATTTTTTTTTTGCGCAATATTGGTCATTATGTCACTAAAAGGTATGAAATAAAAAACTAATAATTAAAAAAATTAAAAAACACGCCTGCCATGACAAAAAAGTGAACTAAAAAATGAATAAAAACAAGTCAAATATTTGCAGTCGGGGGACGGTTACTTAGAACAATTCATTACACGGGCCCCGACTGCAAATATTTGACTTGTTTTTATTCATTTTTTAGTTCACTTTTTTGTCATGGCAGGCGTGTTTTTTAATTTTTTTAATTATTAGTTTTTTATTCTATGAAATTCTCAGTAGCAGGTCGGAGTTTGGATTTGTGCCCGGTTAGTGGCAATAGGCTCGCCCCCTATTACATGGGACCTAAACATACCGGCGAACTGTAGGTGCAAATTGGTATACCTCTGCCTAACCCTTCGGGGAATACAGGCGTGATGGTTATGTTATGTTATGTTAACATTGAAAACATAAAATCTAAATAATCTAACTTAGATTGTGTAGATCTGGACTAGTGCCACGCATAAAAGAATTTAATTCTATTAAAAAACAATGGTTTGACGAATTCTTAGAATTGCAATAAGATTGTCAATTGTTTAGTATTCTGCAATCTATGTATTAATAAAGAGAGAGAGAGAGAGAGAGAGACAGAACTATTAATAGTTCCGTCTCTCTCTCTCTGCTATATTTTATGATATTGACTTCCTTTTCACACATTGACATAAATTTTGTCTGGCTCTTGGACAATAAGGTAAGGCAGAAACGACGCGGTCAAAGCCACGAACAAAAGCTAGTGCAAAACATTTTAGCCAAAACAAGAAAAACGATATATTTTTAATTGCATTGCGCCGATCCTGAAAAATTGGGAACAGGGCAGGGAGATTATGTTGTTCTTTTTTAATACATATTATTTATAGTGTAGCTAAAGTTATAAACTTGTTCTAGTCATGATATTTAAGTAAGTTTAAATTCTCAAAAATACGATATATAAATTTAACCTAAATTGTCAACAACTCACAGAAATGAATGTCCCATTACAATTTAAGGACGCGTAAAATAACTATAAAATGTTCTTGAAAGATGTTTTCGTAGCCAAAGTATCTCAGTCATACAAATTAAGATTTATTGGACTTTAATACTGTTTAATGCGACCTTTAAGTTTGTGTGTACTCGAGTGTAACATTCTTGCTTGTGTATTTGTTTATATTGTATATCTAAGATTTACTTCTGTAGCCCATTGGATGACGTTGTAGGAAAATTTTGGTATAAATCAAATGTGTTGGATTTTCGGTATTGTTTATTTTAAAATGCAATCTAATTTTTTTTTACTAACAAGCAGGTATAAAAGCACGGATTTTTTTCTTCTTCTATGTACGGGAAGAAATATTAACCCCGCTATGGGACTGTCTTAGGCTAGAATTAAATGGTAATATATTTATAAACTTAAATCCATAGAGCATTCTTTTAACAACAAAATGTTTAGTCGGTAGCTAGGTAATAGTATCTAACATATACGATACTAATTTATAGCAAATAATAAAATTATAATGATCAAAAAAAAAAAATCAAAAATTAAATTTATTTATGGAGTGCAATAAAATTGAATTGAATTGAATTGAATATCTCAGCCGTCTTACTCAACATTGCTAAGGTATCTTATTCATCCTCTTTTATGCGCTATTCTGAGTTAAGCAGAACCAAACCTCAATCATCAAATCAATAGTATCAATATTTCTTCTTTATCAATATTTTTTTAATAAGAAGTTCCACGGCGGGCGCCATGTAACCCTGGTTTGTGAAATTACCTCAAAAAACTAAATTAAGTTAGGTATCTGTTTATAATAATAATAATAAATCAATTTATCTCAGGCTACTTAGGTCCATAGATATATATATATACCTTACAGACTAGCATACATATTTTATACAAATGTAGTTAGTATATAATAAAATATAGCTTAGAATTAAGTAATACATATTATATATGTGTAGCTTAATTTTAATCATCATCTGCCTGCCCTGTTCTCAATTATTTGGGGTCGGCGCAATGCGCATTCACCTATCATTCATATCTACTACTTGTTACCTCAGCATTCACTCCTAGGTACCTGTTTTTACATTACCTATGTACAATAATCTTATGACTAAGCATCTATATTACAGTTCTACTAATTATTCTTAATTGAGGCACTTAACTGCGTAGGTAGTGGGTACAAAACCTTCCATAGATCTATGTCGGTGACGTCATCCACGATGGATATCTCTTGCCAAACATCTGTAGGTCAATGTAACAAACATGGCGAGACAGAATAAAAGTACGCTTAATAAGGAAGAATTACATTGTGCAAGTATTTATGCAGTAGTTTAATTTTTATCCCCCGACGCAGTCCGTCGGTCAGTGTGTCTGTCTGGCATCGTAGCTTCTAAACGAATAGGGTTTGAAGCGGTTTTTGTGTTTGGGAGCTGATGTGGTCGTTAACCATAATGTAGGAAGGTTGATCGAATAGATTTTGAAAGATTTTGCTCGTATTACTTAAATTTGCTCGGATATCGGACGTTCTTAACCTAACTAAATGAGTATATTATGGGCCCGATTGTTTGGTGTTTCTAACGTTTATAAGTCCCACGACTTTGATAAATATTCATACAGAATAGGGTAGATGACTAGGTATTAAAAGTCAAAATTTATTTAGTCCGCCATTTAGATAATCAAAATATAATAGACACATATTTTTTCTTTTCTCAAATAAATTACAAAATACGAAGATAAACCGCTGTAAAGTTCAGGAGTGGGGGCTTGTGACGTCACGGCTAGGTACAATTTGTACTCAAACGTGATGTCACGCAAGAATTGTACTCGCTGTATCTTCGTAATTCTTTGTTTACGGGACTAAACGAAAAAAATATTAGACACGTATGTCTAATATTTTTTTCTTATCTAAAAGATGGACATAAAAATAAAAATTAGTCATCATCCCTATTGCGACTATTATTGTTTGTAACTAGATTAAACTATCACTTAAATTCTGGTTTCTGAGTAACTTGTAACGTTTGGCGTGGGATGAGCTGATACCATCGAAATGTTAAAGACAGACATCTAAGCATCGGGTTCCCGTACATTTTCAACTTTATAAAATATCTCCTCCTTTCTTATATCGTAAAACACATACCATTTAATTCCACAGCCAAAACTCACTTACTCACTCGAAAATATCCAATTTAACTTTGAAATAAAGCGCTGCATGTTTACAGTAATATAATTCAACAAGAATTAGCGCGTACATGCATAAATACCTTTTGGGCTTGAAGTTTCGACCGGGTTACACAGGCAGTGGTCGCAAGCAGAGAGCAGTGTATATATTACTGTACATTTTAATGTCTTACATCCAATATTAATAAATAAATAATAATAAATAAATGCGGACAACATCACATACATTGCTCTGAACCCAAAGTAAGTAGCTAAAGTACTTATGTTATGGAATTCAGAAACAACGAAAGTACCACAAACACCCAGACAAGGGGCAATGTAGAAAAGTAGGTTTCTACATTGACCCGTCCAGGGATCGAACCCCTTGAAACCGGTACGTGCGCACTCGACCACGGAGGTCGTCATAATATATTTCCAAGAATTTTCCGTACTTACACTTTTGTAATATCGTTGCCAATGGCTCAGTGTCCACGCGCTGGCGCCGACCAGTCTGATGCGGTAGCCTTGCGACAGATCATGAACATTACCGTCCAAAGGAATTTATAATAATAGCTGAAAGGGAATTACACTTTCAATACATAGTTTGTATTTACTTACACTTGTATATACCTAGAATGTATTTTGTATAAATGTCGAGTTAGTGCGATAGCAGAGGAATTGAAAGAGGCTAATTTTAAATCGATCTCGACATAAAATTGTCATAAAAATAAGTATGTATTTTGCCCGTAATACATAATTATGTTATTGGCATGCGTCAATTCAGTATTAAACTATCAAGAGTGGTTATTTAAAGCAGGAAAATTATTTTTTTTTTAGATTCCGTGAGGTGCTAAGTTGTATTTGCATTAAAGTTCATTAACCCTAAAAAGGTTTCATCTTTCCGGAAATTCAAAAATTTGTGATAATAATAGAAACAAAATAATTAATGCTCCAAGAAACAAATTTTAATGGTCTTTACGACAAAAATACCTAATTTCCGTAACTTAATGTTTTTAATTGGACTTTTGAAACTATTATGGCTTTAAGAGACTTTTAGTGATCTGTGCTATTATGAAAGTTCTTTTCATCTTGTTCACCTAAATATTATTAGTTATGTAGTTACTTTAATTTTTGGCTAAGATACACGATTTTCTGTGTTGTTTGTGAATAAACTTCTGTATAATTATAATAAAAAAATATGATAATGAAATGATGAATGATAATAAAAAAAAAAAGAATTAACCCTTTTCCTGTCCAATGAGTTACATATACTTACATACATACATTCCAATTGTTTAACTATTGTTTCTACTGGCGGGACAGTTAATGTGTTAACACATCTAATATAAATCTTCTGCAATACAAAGACATCTCCTATTAGCAATTAAAAACGCCTAATTTATAATAGTTAAAACTAACATAAAATTTTCACCAGCACACTTATGTCTGTACGCGTACCCACAAATTCTAATACTCTGTTATAAACCAGCATTTATCGTAATTAACTTAAACTTAATTATTTGTCGCTGCAGCACAAACGTGTAAAAAATACTAATCTAGTTAAATACGCCACGCTTCATCGAATGTCAACTGTTTTAAAATCCCTTTTGTATCAGGCAAAAGAATTAAATATTATCAAATACTTTGTGTTACTACGAAACAAAGGCCACATTATTTATTTATGTGCACGTTTAAAACAAGAGGTGGTTAATTTGTCTGCACCTAGACAGTTTGGGACCACATTCTGCATTTTACCTTACTCAAACATCTGTTTTTAAACTCACATTGTATGTGAAAATTTAATATGTTATTCATAATCTTGACTAAAAGATTAAATTGTTTAATTTGCATTGAGAAATGATGATTTCTACCTGTCATTATTAGTGGGCTTAAAACATAGACTTTGGATATACTATAGACCGCTAGTATCGCTTGTTTTCCTTCGTGCCAAGCGAGAGCACTTTTTGTCTGTATCTAGTACATTCGTTTACTGATTTTAAGTTATTTTTCGCGCAACGACAGACTTATATGCGGAAATATCGATGGTTTCGACATTGTTAGGATAATATTAGGGTTTTAGATAGTTTTATTATAACGGCGCGCTCCGTCTTGATACAACATTTACGATAAAACTAGTTCATACTAGTGCTCACGGTTCATACACTGATAGGCTCACTCTTTAGTTTCTTATCTAGGCTTAAAATATCTCCCGGTTTATGATTTGACTTCGAAACAAATTAAAACAAAAGAGTGATGACAATTGGAAGAAAATACCCACATATATTACTTACATTACATACTTAATTACATAGGTAACATGTGTTCATAAGTTTCGAAACATAGATAATTATATAAACTATATTTGCTCGCAAAATACAATATAAGTATAGGTCCATTCGCATACAACAACAACACTAAATACAGCTTAATACCCGAACAAAAGACAAGTCTATCGACTTCAGGTTGACTTTGGAAATAATTTCTCCGTCTACATGGATTACCTTATATTAGTAAAGTTAGGACATGTTACATTATTCCCTATAGTCTGGTATCCTATACAAACATGTCATATTGCCGAACGGTCCGCTGTCATTGTTTGAGGATTTGTCAGAAACGGTGAAACCATATAGTCTTACACGTGTTTGTCTTTATGTGGTAATTAATTTGAGTAAATTGGACACTTATGTGAAAAGCTAGTTTAGGATAGGTAGTTTGCCGAAGAATATTACGATAATAAGGATAATTAGTTACTCTATGCATAAATACCTTTTTTGGGCTTGATGTTTCGACCGGGTTACACCGGCCGTGGCTTGCGACCACGGTGACACCAAAAAAGGTATTTATGCATGTACGCGCTTATTCCCGTGAATTCTAGTACATCTATAAACATGCAGCGCGATAGTTGTTTTTTAACTTATACAAGGGCTTTAATATCGCAATTTTTTACCAGATTCATTAGAGTTGCTTCATTATTTTCCCGAAAGCCAGACAGACAGAAAAATAGATTAATTGTCATATAATCAAAAACATTCAATAAAAGGTCTTCGTGTCTTTAACACGGATTTACCCTCATTAGTTCCACATTCACAAAAAGATAAATTCATTACAAAATCGTCCCGTAATTCTCCTACTGTTAGGCAAAAGCCTCTTAACATAAAATATTTAGCAATAATTGTGATTGTTCAAATTCCACCGACTTTTTTCAATTAATGGTCTGACACACTTAGCCCGAGTGCCGACTTTTCCTCGTTGACTAGACTATGTATTTAACAGATATTTTTTCCCAGTTACCATTCACCGGACTATGTATTAAGCTGATCTTTCTTTCCAGTAACCATCTACCAACCATGACTTGTTCCCGGAGCGTGGCACTGCTGGCGGCGGTGTGGCTGGTGGTGGGCGCCACAGCCTCCCCGGTCAGGAGGTCGCCGGACCTGGAAGCCAGGCGCAGGAGTGCTATAGATAGGGGCATGATCAGGTAAGAGCAGTTTGGTTTGAAGTTTTGTGGGAGAATCGGTTTAAGCCTTTTTAAGGGCTGGTCATCTTAAATGTTTATTTGCTGCAATAAAGCATCAGTTTAATTTGTTGTATTTTGTAAATAATAAAAACAGACATGTGGTTCAGGGATATATAAGTCCCACTGCTGGGCACAGGCCTCTTCCCATATAGAGAAAAGTAAATGAATGAAAATATTTCTCGGCCCCTGCAGATACATTTTTTACATGAGTCTCACGTAATATTCGACCAGAATCCCTAATGTCCATCCTAAAGCAAACATTTGCTGATTACATACACCAATTGTTTCTTGTTCAATAAGACTCTAATTATTTACAGCAACTCTACCACGGCGCCACCCAACACAAACTCTTTTCGTATATTTATTGAAATACTTTGTCCTCACAGGTTTGGTCGATCATACCCCGCGGAACCCTCAGCAGCCGACCTCCGGGAAGTCTTCCAGCGGCCCACACGCCGCGGCTCCAGCTTCCTCCGCTTCGGCCGCTCCCAGCCCCTCACCCTCACAGCAGAAGACCTGGTCACACTCCTCAGATCCTACGAAGAAGACTACGAAAGCCCCATGACCAAAAAATCAGCCAGCTTCGTCCGTTTTGGACGGGACCCGAACTTCATCAGATTAGGAAGGTCTACTGAAGATGAAAAGAGTGCTTTTGAGCAGAATTCTGAGCTGGTTGTGAGTGGATACCCTCAGAGGAAGAACAGGGCAAGAGACCACTTCATCAGGCTTGGAAGGGACAGTGAAGAAGTCAATGAGAATGAGTTTGAGGAAACCGAAGAGAGCAGAAGGAAGAGGTCCGCTGAAACGTGTCACGACTGCCAGTCGTAATCTCATTGTTACGTTTACATTGCCGTTCTTACCACTGTATGAGATTTTTATTGTAAACTAGACCGGTATTGGATAGCAGTTTCTGAAATTTGAAAATTTTCGACTTAGTTTGGATTTAATCGTGGTACTTGAAACTGCTATACATGCCTTTGTTTTAACCAGTCAATTTTAATACTGTATGTGTGAGATAATTAAGCAGTTAGTATTGAAATGTATCGGTTATCTACGGTTTTACTTTATATATTTCTCTTCCCAATATTTTAAACGGGCTAAAGATTTCTAATGAGGCTAAACTATGTGGTGCATTGACGTTTTAAAAAAAGTATAAAAAATAAAAATGTATTTAAATAGGTTTAATATTTTAGTAAAATACAGTTAAACATTTTATTAACAGAGTCTAACTTAGAAAGATGTATTTCAAAGCAAAAAACGCTTGTATTTTAACCTTTAAATTACTCTTGTGGGCCCCATTTTATTCTATTTTACTAGCTATATGTATAAAGATTGAATATTAGTTTAATTCTTAAATTCAAATAAAATATTATTTTACTTTAATTATTCAAAATGTAAATTAAATAAAAATATACATTAAAAGTGTAAGCATCTGAAATAGGCTGGGTATTTAAATTTCGGATACTCACACAATAATATAGTTAAATATTACTCAAATATGTATTTGAAACGTTAAATCGATGTTAATAAAATAGTAAATATGTATTAAATTGTTGCAGCAATTAATAAAGCATTATTGTGTAATGATGGACATTCATTTAATATTTTAATTAAATAAAATGGAGTTTGTCGAAAACGTTTTGATCACTTCATAATTATCCTTTTTCGCAAATAAAATGACAAGTTGAGATAAAAAAATATAATAAAAAAAATTAAAAAACACGTCTGTCATGTCAAAAAAAATTAAAAACAAGTCAAATATTTGCAGTCGGGTCGGTTACTTGGAACAATTCATTACAGATCCCCCGACTGCAAATATTTGACTTGTTTTTAATTTTTTTTGACATGGCAGGCGTGTTTTTTATTTTTTTTTATTATATTTTTTTATTTAATAGGTACCTTTTAGTGAACAACAAAAAAAAACATGACACAACACAAAAAAAATATCGTTCGGAACCCTTAGCAGGCGATTTCGACTCACGCTTGACCATTTTTTATTGTCCACATAGCCTATGTCACTCGGAATAACTCAAAGCTTCTAATGATACCACAAACATTGAAATCGGTCAAGCCTTTTAGAAGTTATGGTGGAATAAAGAAACTCACAAACATACATACATACATACATGAACCCTGAAAACATAACACTCCTTTTTGGGCAGTCGTGTAAAAAATAAGTTTTTCTCCCAACTAAATGTGTAAGGAACATTTATAGGGCAAAATTGTAAGATATATTTGACTTTTCAAAAGGTTTGGTCATAGTGTGCTCAAGTGAAAGGATATTTAGAATACTGGTATAAAGGCCTATCTTCAGTAAACACTGCCTACGGTGAAATTATTGTAGTAAAATTATTATAGTATTGGTGTGACTTAATCCGTCACATAAAATTAAAAAAAAACTTCCCGTTATTATAATTATAGATCGTAAAAAGAAAGGTAAAAAAAGGTACACACAGACGATAATAGAACATTCTTATTTTCGGAAGTTGGTTAAAAATGGTAAAAAATATGAAAACAGAATGCCAAAATAATTTATTCTACTCCAAAATTATACATAGTCCTTTAAAAAATAACCCTCACATTCCAAAATTTCTTTAAAGTATCTAGTGCTTTACCTACAATATTTTCCTCGGTAAAGCATAAAGTTATTTGAAACATTAAAAACATTTTTCCACTTCACGTCCATTTTCTCTGACAAGACGTTTGTGAACACAAGTAAATGTAACGAGGGATCTACAACTCCGCAAAAACTTATCTATAGACGAGCTGTGTCTATAGAAATACTGATAAATTGCTAGTATTGAAATAGAAAAATTTTGTGGAAAATTTACAAAAGAAGTGCTGAATTGTATGAAATTCTGATATCTGAATTAGCACAGCTACTAGTAAAACAAATGAAGGTAAAAAACCAAGGTTTCGTAGGCGAAATATCCATATTATAAATATCAGTTTGAATTTTTTATTTATAACACTAAATTTCTCTACGTTATTAAAATATATTAGATGGTCGTAGACTTAAAATAGAAGCATCTACTACGAATACGCAGTCGCTACGCTTATTCCGTGCGTAGAGAAACTTACACAACAAAATAACTGTAGCCTCACTCAAATAAAAATATTGTGGAAATTATGAAGCAATATTCATAACTACGGGAAAGTCTTATATATGTATACTCAGTCTGTCTTATATCTCGTAGGTATATGATAAATAAATGTGGGGGTATTTACATGTAATATGTATTAAAATATACAAGCATGTTAATCAGTCGTCTGGCTACCATCATAGAGGCTCTGCCTATTTCGGTATCAAATGGCTGTGTGAGTTGTCGCAAGATATTATTTCATATATTTTTTAAGCTGAACCTTATAGGTCCGGTCAAGAGTATTATAAACCGAAGAGCTTGTATGAAGGGAATAACGAAAGTGGACGAAGCGAAAGTAGCAAGTGGAAAAAGTGGTCTCTGCTTACCCCTACGGGAAAAAGGCGTGATTATGGGAGAAAGTATCTATGAACCTTATGTAAAAAACTAGGTATACAGTACAGTGCAGAAGCATCTTATATTTATTTGAAGTCGGATGAAATAATTAATGAATCTGCCTACTTCCAAGCCTTACACGTTTCCAACAAAGCAAGGCATCGTAAAAATAATAAACAAGCTTTCTATGTCACGATGTAAGCGAGCATTATGTCTCACTTAAGGCTTTAATTGGCCGTTATCTTTGTAAATATCGTATTACGTGCAGTTAGCTTTAAAATGCTTGTTGGTACTCGTGCAAAGAGGTTGGTGTTACAGTTGTTTTGGGGTCCAGATAGACAGGATTTTAGGGGATTTGAGGCTGGGAGCTGGACCCAATAGTTTGGTGAGATAGCAAGGAAGAATATCTCAGATATTTTCATAATAAAATTAAGAACACTTATTTATTGTTAAGTAGTTCGGTTTTGTATACGGGTTTTATGGGAATGTTTGACCATATTTGAAATACTGCATCTGCAGGAACAAACAAATAACATTTTTTAAGAAGTAAAAAGCTTTTTCTCAATATTTGGACCTCCCGTAGTAATTATGATCAACTAATGATAATAAGGATGATGACTAATTTTTATTCTTTTGTCCATCTTTTCGTTATTATAAAAATATTGGACACGTATTTTTTCGTTTTTCCCGTAAACAAATATTTATGAAGACACAGTGAGTACAAATCGTGCGTGACGTCACATCTTAGCACAAATTGTACCAAGCCGTGACGTTATAAGCCCCTACTCCTGAACTTTAAAGCGGTTTATCTTCGTATTTTGTAATTAATTTGATAAAAGAATAAATACTTGTCTACACTAATATTATAAAGAGGAAAACTTTGTTTGTTTGTAATGAATAGGCTCAAAAACTACTGGACCGATTTTAAAAATTCTTTCACCATTCGAAAGCTACATTATCCACGAGTAACATAGGCTAAATTTTATTTTGGAATAATCCAAAATAAATCCAATGGTCCACGCGGGCGGAGCCGCGGGCGACCGCTAGTCTGTTATATTTTGATTATCTAAATGGTGGAGTAAATTGATTTTAACTTTTCATACCCAGTCATCTACCCTATTTTGTATGGCAAGACCAATAGTTTTTGGAGTTGACTATTGTTTCCATAAAAAAAAACTTGTTCGTTTCTTCGCAGAAGTAGTATTTCAAATATGAACACGATTTTTTGCATTGCACCCTGTATAAGTAGGCCTATGTATGTACTAATGTATAATTTAAATTAGATTGCTTGAAATGCATGTAATAGCGTTTATACATATCAAAGTTACTTCAAGTTCAAAGTTAAGTTCAAAATGCGGGTACATGGGTCCACATATTATGGAAAGGAGTTCTTAATTTACACATAACATGCCAACGAAAATACCAAGTTGATGATAGATTGTTCTTAATTCTTCATCAGTTATGGGAAATATGATACATGAGTATTTTGGTAACTCAATGTGTTAGCTAAAGATAAAATGATGAATGTTGTGGTAGGTTAGGAACATCAGATATTTTTAGAACATTATACTGAACATTACAATTCGAACCTATGTCATTTTCATTGTAATTGACAACCAAACATACTATAATACTGTGTTACTCAGTAAAATGGGTTGTGGAGATCAGATAGGCGCTCAATATAAAATACAGTATTCAACTGAGTTCAGAAAGACTGGAGGTCGACCATAACATAGCTTGGAAATAGGCAAAAGGCAATTTTTTTATTAGTGATTTGAAAGTGTAGTAACTTAAGTAACTGAAGGTACTTCTTCTTAGCGTTTCGATTAATGGCAATACTAGATTTTCCTGGACCAGTACTCAGCTACGCGGATAGCATTATCTGTAGCATTGTACAGGTCCTCGCGTGTACAGGTGGTAGGACACGATGAGCAACTCAACAAGTGAGCCATGGTTTGGGGAGAGATACCACACTCACAAGGCTCGTGTGCGCTGTAACCCCACCGGTACATATTGTCTTTACATCGGCCGACTTGGGTCCGGAGTCTATTCATAGACTTCCACGTCGGCCATGGTAAACTGCTACCGGGGGGAAGTTTTTCCGATGGTGTGATGGGAAGAGCAGTTGGGTATCTCTCCTTCCAGAGTAGGAGCCGGGTTTTTGAAGCATCGCCTCGCAGAGGAAGTACTTCCTTTATGAAACTATGCCGACTTTTATGCCTCTCTCTCTCTGAAGGTACTAAGACTAGGTGACAAAATTTTATGAATGAAATATAGGTACTACGCCTTAAATTATAAATGATGAAAATAATACTCGTATCCATGTCTTACTCTTCAAAAAGGTTATCTAAAACAATACTTGAAAGTGTGAATAAATTAAACAAACAGAACTCGATTGATATGGAAATAAAGGGAAACAATACGCATGCTCACGGACGACGGGAAAGTTTCAATTTGTTTTAAGTGGACTCATGGTATTATTTATTTCGTTACTAGAGCTGCCCCGCGGTTTTACATGCGCAAGGACCCGTTCAAGTAAGATTTTTTTTAGTAAGTTGGGAAGAGGCCTGTTCCTAGTATAAATAGTAGTTCCTATTATTAATTAACGTGCAAAAAAAAAAAAAATACGAGACTCTTTGCACTTTATTTATTGCTTACTAATACAGACAAATTAATAAATTCATTGCAGAGTTATTATACATACATTACATTACATATAATAACTAGCTGTACCCAGCATGCGTTGCAATGCAATTTTTTCTACCGAGCACCTGCCTACTACCTTGCTACTACCACTTAGGGGTATGAAAAATAGATAGTAGCCGATTCTCAGACCTACTGAATATGCATATAAAATTTCATAAAAATCGGTCAAGCCGTTTCGGAGGAGTATGGTAACTAACATTGTGACACGAGAATTTTATATAAAAGAAGTAGTACAGCCGCCTAATGTATAGGTATTTGGTGGCCTTATTGTACATGACAATTTTTGCCTGTAACCGAAATTAACTAAAAACTCAATATAATTACACTATGCACAGCCTATGTAATATACTATAAGGCCACGTATTTTTACATAGATTCTAGTCTTTTATTGAATAAATATTGAATGAAAATGCGAATGCAACGCACGGGTCGGACGACAGAGGAAGCGAGTCGGAAATAGAAAGGATGTCGCCGTCCGTCTGCCTGTTTTATTGTTTGTAGCTTCATCTAATTAACTGATTTTTTATCTGCAGGCATGGTATTGATTGTCCTGTTAATGGGCAGGCAGGTTTGTCAGGTTTTATCAAATATTTTGTATCACGATTTATATTTCAACTTTCTCACAGTTAAGCTTAAATTATAATCGTTCTTCATTATTATCCTTACATACGAACAAATAATACTTTTTAGTAATGACTTAAATATATTAATTTTGATTAATTTTGATTAGTCAGTAAGGTGTTCCTATTTACGGCTGCCCCTACCTAAGTGGACTTGTGTACAATAGTTTAAGATAAGTGTTGATTTAAAAATGTTATTAGAACACAGCCTTACGCAGTTTATTAAATACTTTCCGGTATAAAAGAAAAGACTTTCCCCTTACCATCTCTCAAACAACCAGTCTTTCCATCAAGCAAATTAGCCGCAAACCCTGCTTACACCTAAAAACAGACGAGATAGTACTCTATAAGTAATCGATTTCCATAGCCCACACAATATGGTCGAACAGAGCTGCAAAGTTTCCCCTTCCTATTGTAGTCATTGAAACCACGTTGATTAATGACAGCCTTTGATCAGCTGATGAGCCGTCATGATATGAAACTTATCTCCATTTGTGATGTTATGTTTGTATGCAAAAACGGATTTCATTGGTCAGATGTCTCTACCCTTCTAGCAGTAAATGCTGATCGAACGCTCAAATTAACATGCTATGGAAGTGACAGTTCTAAGTCACATAACTTATCGAAATCAAATGTCATTACTATACAATAAATGTCAAAATGTTTTTCAACTATAACACAGCTGTTTTTGCGAAATACAGTGATGATACCTAACTATCTATCTACTCTGTTTACTGAAATTAGCTAAGACATGGAATTTAAATAAAATTCAATATTTTTTTTTAAATACATTCACAACATGGCATGAATTTCAGCTGATTTTCCATCCACAACCTTTGTTTGCGTCATTATGTTTACAACATAATTGCATATTTTGAAGCATTATATAAAAATACACTATTCATATAAAGCTTTTATATTTATGGTCAGTATAAATAAACAAATCTATTTATAAGCAAGACAGTGAACTTTGCCACTAACTCGGTAAGTAACAATACAGTATCAACTAACGCCATTTAAGTGACGGTCCAGAGCTGAGATTTATATCTGCGATCTTATAACATAGGGATGGGAAAGATACTTGAAAGTTATCGATAAAAATTGTCGATGAATTGCGGTATTCTTTTGGTTTGAAAGTCTTTATTCCTATTTTTCTATGTTATTTCTAATTGGTATAAACAATTAGGCGTATGTATAATCAGTTTTGATTTATCTTGAATTTCGGTATAAAATACGTGTATACATCCAGATATGTGTATATATCGAAATAACATTTAATTTGCACCTAATCTCTCATTTGCAGTGCCAGCGTGTTAATTATGATGTACGGCGTAGACCGAGCTGCCTACATTTTATGCATGGAAATTATTATGTAAATTGTAAATTTATTCATTCTCTCAGGAAGTTTTGTGGTATGTAAGTCAAGTAACTTGCTCACCGGTAGGTAGGCTATATTAAAATTTTATCCTTAGTTACATAATTCTTTACTATATACAGTATATACTTACAATAACAAAAGTTTGTACAATTTAATATAACAACTTAACAGTAAGTATGTAAAGGTTATTTATTCTACTCTCGTTATTACTTTATATGCCTAATTTAGTTTTCATTCACATTTTAATTTTTTTTTTTTTTTTTTTTATTATTATAAATAAACTATTACTTCTTATTAAATCTTATATATTAATATTCTAAAAGTTGACATAAGAAATGCGTTCAACTCAGTGAACAGAGACACCTTGTTGGCAGAAGTCAAAAGTGAAACCCCCAAAATTTACAGTTTCCTTTGGCAATGCTACCGAAACCCTTCAAAATTAGTCTATAAAGACAATGTTTTAAATTCGGCTGTAGGTTGCCAACAAGGAGATCCTCTCGGGCCGGTCATATTCAGTTTAGCCATCCATCCCATTATTAAGGAATTGAAATCAAAATTTAATGTTTGGTATCTGGATGACGGAACTCTAGGAGGCGATGTCAACACTGTAGCAGATGATTATATATCCCTTAAAACAAATTTACAAAAAATTGGTCTTGATTTAAACACAAGTAAGTGTGAAATATATATTCCAGATACACATTTAGATAAAAAATTAGCTTTACAAAAAATCCAAACAATAGCCCCTGAAATTAACATAGTCAATAACTCCTCTCTTCGCCTTCTAGGGTCCCCAATTTTAGAAGAATCATATGAAAATTTTATAGATGATAAAATTGAAAATTTTCAGTCAATTTCGAATAGACTTTTCAAAATCTCTTTACATTCTGCTATTACTTTAATTCGTTTTTGTTGTTTTGGTCCAAAATTTACATATTTTCTTCGTTCTTCACGACTATGGAAACATTTGCCGCTTTTGGAAAAAGTCGATAAAATTATTCGGTCCACGTTAACGTCAATTTTTAACGTAACGTTGGATGACCGAGCTTGGACCCAAGCCACGCTGCCGATCCGATTTGGTGGGCTTGGTGTACGTAAAGTTTCCAGTCTAGGCTTACCAGCATTTTTGTCTTCGGTCCACAGCACTGAAAAATTAACCAGGCAAATCTTAGGGTCTTCTCTGGTTGATTTTCAGATTCTGTGCATGACTGAGGCAGTAAATAGTTGGGAATTGTCCTGCCCGGGCACAGATCTACCCGAGAAACGTTCTTCTCAGAGGCAGTGGGACGAGCCGCTTTGCAGTTTGATACGGAAAGAATTAATTAATACGTCAATCAACACTGCAGAGCGCGCGCGTCTCCTGGCTGTGGGAGAATGGGAATCGGGCCTCTGGTTACAGGCACTTCCGTCAACCACTCTTGGTACGATTTTGGATGACAATACTTTCCGGCTCGTCATCAGTTTACGTTTAGGTATACCTTGTGTCGCATGTCATCGGTGTCAATGCGGTGAAACAGTCGATTGCCTCGGTCACCATGGCCTGTCCTGCAGCAGGAGCGCAGGACGTATATCCCGTCACGCAAATATTAATGACATTATTCGTCGTGCTCTTGTCATTGCCGGTGTACCAGCTGTTTTGGAACCCAATGGTTTGGTGCGCAGCGATGGTAAGAGACCTGACGGTATGTCATTGTTGCCTTGGAAATTGGGTCGGCCTTTGGTGTGGGACGCAACGTGCGTCGACACCCTTGCGCCATCCCACGTTCTAAGTTCGGCGGCCTCTCCTGGAGCTGCTGCTGGAGCAGCGGAGACCCTTAAACGGCGAAAGTATAATAACCTAATGGGTAATTATATTTTCGAGCCGTTTGGGGTTGAAACGCTCGGGTCATGGGGTCCGAGTGCACGAAATCTTTTTAAAGAACTGTCAAAACGTTTGGTAGACTCTACTCGTGATCAGAGAGCTGGTTTGTTCCTTGCACAGAGAATCGGCATAGCCATTCAACGTGGCAATGCTGCCAGCCTTCTGGGCACGTTTCCCGCCATTGACAAGGATGACGATGAGTATTTTGACGCGTGTTAGTTTTATTTATCTATATAAGATTTAATAAGCATTTTAATTAAGAGTCTATTATCGAGCTTTATCTAACTGCCTCGTTGGCCTAGTGGTGCTACGCGCGACTGCTACGCTAGAGGTCTTGGGTTCGATTCCCAAGTCGACCAATATGTTATTGGGTTTTTCTATGAAATTCTCAGTAGCAGGTCGTAGTTTGGATTTGTGCCCGGTCAGTGGCAATAGGCTCGCACCCTATTACATGGGACCTAAAACATCCCGGCGAACTGTGGGTGTATATTGGTACACCTCTGCCTAATACTTCGGGGATACAGCCGTGATGGTATGTTATGTTATGTTTTCTATTATCGAGTATCGATAGATATGTTTTTTTCTCATTACTACCCAAGCATAAGGTACGCTAGTTTCTTGAAGGATAATGCATTAAATATATCTGCGGAACAAACTGTTAGCGAGCCTTGTTCTACTTATATATAAATGTATATTCATATCTTATATTGTACACAAATAAGTAAGTAGAAAGTTGTAATATAGAAAACAATGCTGTAATAAACAGAAAGTCTGCACTTAGAAGTTACAAGTAAGTTATCTTACAGAAAACCTTTTAGGAAAATGACCATCTCATCTGCCGAGCCTTTTCCCAACTATGTTGGGTTCGGCTTCCAGTCTTACCGGATTCAGCTGAATACCGTATTTTACATGAAGCGGCTGCCTATCTGACCTCCACAACCCATTTTACTGGCTAAACACAGTACCCCTTG
Organism: Autographa pulchrina; assembly: GCA_905475315.1. Taxonomy (NCBI): domain Eukaryota; kingdom Metazoa; phylum Arthropoda; class Insecta; order Lepidoptera; family Noctuidae; genus Autographa; species Autographa pulchrina. The sequence continues at coordinate 8,950,504 of FR997775.1, forward strand.
GTAAGACTGGTCAGAATTTACTTAACGACTGCCAAAGATCATCGTATGACAGTCGAGACCAACGGCTTAACGTGTTTTCCGAGGTACCGACTACCGTGGGGTGTCGGTACGTTTGGAAATGGTCACCCATCCACGGACCACCCGCGGCGAGCGCGGCTTAACCTGTATTATCGGTCAAACCGTACGGCCTACACTTAGCCACGAGAAGTATCGTGTACCAAAGTAACTTTATCATGTAGGCACTTTAAAACACAAATCTGGTAAGTACATAAACTAATCAGATTCAAAAATTTACGTTAAATTATATTGGAACATTACTTTATTGTATAATAATAAACATTTTCAAAGCAACAGATTTATGGCCTACAGTCATTTTATTTATATTTGTTTCGACATTTATGTTTTTGACAAAAGGTTGTTATTTCAATAGCCTTAGCTGTTTTTACATATTTGGCCTTGTTCAAAATTTCAACACTACATCTCTATTAAATAAATAAACATCAACATCTCTCTTTACATACTCTTAAAGATCGTGACTATTTCATACCATTATCGAGCAATCATACATATATCTAAATGCGTATTACAATCTATTCACAACAACATCCATGTATCTTTATCATACATCGTTTAACATATAACAACCCTTTGAGCAGAACTCAAGCATTTAAGAAACGATTTTCATCCATCAATCAACTACTGCAACAATTTGTCAGACTCACGGACGAATGGACTAACGATAACAAAATAAATAAGAAAACGATTTCAATACTAAATACGATCTTTAGAATACCTAACTTAAAACTCTTCAAAGTATTCCATGTACGTTATTGTACGTACATATTATGTAAGTAGTAGTAGACTACGCACTAGTTCAACGAAGCAGTCGTTGGCCTAGTGGTGCTAAGCGCGACTGCTACGCTAGAGGTCTTGGGTTCGATTCCCAAGTCGACCAAGGTGTTATTGGGATTTTCTATGAAATTCTCAGTAGCAGGTCGGAGTTTGGATTTGTGCCTGGTTAGTGGCAATAGGCTCGCCCCCTATTACATGGGACCTAAACAAACCGGCGAACTGTGGGTGTACATTGGTACACCTCTGCCTAACCCTTCGGGGATACTGGCGTGATGGTATGTTTATGTTATGTTAATGTTTATAAAGGAACGTTTAATATTGAGAAGGAATATCAACTGACAACGTGATTTCAAGCGTGTCAGTTATGTAAATGCTCTTGACTAAGACAACACAGGAAAATCATTGTCAGTGTACTCTGACGGTAGTTTGTAACTATTTGGTTTGATTACTAATTTGCAACAGAAAATCAATAACACCTTTCTTATTGATTTTCTGTAAAGTTAATATGTTTTCCTACCTTAATATACGGGGTTTTACTAAAAGGGTTTATCTACCCAAAAGGGATGAAGACTGACTACGCACACTTATTCAGCTCCATCCGCGTTTCGCTGAACGATTTTGGTCACACTTATACAGCTCTGCTTCTATCAATCGCGTACGGCGCGGCGTCGTAAGAACAGATTAGCCGTCATAACGTGCTATCTCCGCTGAAACGCGTCTGTCTACTGCGTACGGCGCTGAATATGCTGCGAAGACGGTAAACTACTCATTTAGTATTGTGCCCTCAACATGGACAATTCTATGTGTGATATTTTTAGATATATTTTTGCACTAACAATATAAGTTTTTCTTCGTCGATAATTTTGCGTAAAAATAAAAAATATAATAACTTTCAAACACGTCTGCATTCTTTAATCCTTGCGTGCATAATAATTACGCAAAAATAAATCAAATCAATGCAGGAACAATTATACAGGTCGCAACTTGTCGACAAGGAGTCGCGAAACATCCCTGTAAAGAGCTGTTCCGCCGCGTTCGACGGTGATTGCGGCAGAACAGTGCTGAACGCGGCGGAACAGCGCCGAACGCTCTCTATAGAGAGCGTTCAGCGCGTTTATCATGCGAATGCTATAGCATTCGCATGATAAAAACACATTTATCCTCATTTTATACTGGTTTGCCGCGAAAGCAGAAAGAACGCGGAAAGCTGAATGGACGTAAACATATCCATACAAAATGGTTGTTTTCTATGGACAAAAGCTGAATAGAGCTGAATAAGTGTGCGTAGTCCCTAAATATGGTATAGAGTAAGTTCATAAATTTCAGCTCAAAATGAGTTCATTTAATAATTGATATATCCAATGTGGTAAAAAAAATTGACAACGAAAAACATAATGAAATCACCGCACTGCAAGAGAAAATCTTATTACGTCACTTGATGTTAATCATATATCAATACTTTGCTTATGTGGCCTGGTTATGAATTTGGTGTCAAAGAATTGATGCAAAAATTCGGTATCAATTTATTTAACTAACTCATTTTGAGCTGAAATTTTGTAAATTGACTTTATACTAGATGTACTCTTCACCGCTTTTGGATAGATATACCCTTTAGGAAACACTCTGTAAACCCCTACACACCTCCTAACAACCTGTCACGCACGAGGTTCGTACGGATAAACGGCTGTTTCTTTTTTTATTTTGCTGTATCTGTATTAATTCATATATGGAACAGTCTACGGCATTGGATACCATGAAAGTAAAACTTAGAATTTTTAAAACTAAATAAATTCCAACGGAAAGCACTTGTGTAGTACAAGTGCTTTCCGTTGGAATTTATTGTTTATTGTATTATATTTTGTTTTTTTACAAGAAGAAGTTGTGATTAGAGACGGAAAGACAGGTTATTTTATCATATTTCCAAACAGTAAACAAATACCAAACTAACATACAGACGATAAACTAATGGGTGATTTCACCAACAATTAAATACAGGAGTTCTACTCAGCCAAGCTCAATATTTATTCTGAATTAGGCCTTGACTGTTATATTAGTTTTCAAAAAAGTTTATATTGGTATAATGCATATGAAGCTTTGTACTCGGTACATCACCCGTACAATTCTCCTTAAATATTAAACAATATCAAAAAGTTTGAGAGCCACAGTTAAACATAATTAGCTTAAGGCACAACGGACCTGGAAGCTGTCTATGTACAGCCTGTCTGTGGACACAACACACAATCAGGTTAGCTTGCTGTTTATTTACCTTTGTTCTAGGCAGACTCCCGGGAGTAGGCAAATCTGTAGGCAGTCCGTAATCACTAGATTTCCATTTATGACTAACAATTTGAGACTAACGTTTAGCAAGTTTGGCTGTTTTGTAAGCGGATTTGCAAATAGATTTTTTTTTAATAGATTTCTGCTCAAAAACAGGGTATGCCGAAAAGACACTGGCGAGATGACGTCGATCGCTATTTCCCGGATTGATGTGAAATGACAGATGGGCCTGCAGCAAATTGAAAAACAACTTTGCCCAGTCATAGGACATTAAATAAAAATAAACTTATATGTAAAAAGTACTCGAATTTCGGTGAAGATATATAATTGTATATACACTTCTCATCAAAAAAATCGAAACACTTTCGTTTTTATTGTTTTTGTCCTAATTTTTTACAAAAGTGAATTAATTCCATGAAAAAAAAAACATTATTGTGTAGCTGGCAGTTTGGTCATTACAGTAAGAAGAAAAAAATCAAAATTCGAAATTAGAATTTCATTTGTTTATCCTATAAATGAAATTAATCACTGTTTTGAGACAAATGTGTATTTAGGGTTGGAGTACGTTTCTCGTTTAAAAACTAAAAATTAGCGCTTGTCTTTAAACTTTTTGTTTCTTATTTCATTTACTGTGACTTTGGGACGTCTGAAAAAACTTTTTTTTCTAAAACATATGGATACTTCGCCCGCAGAAGCCGCCCAAGTGGTGGCATTGCTGGATTCTGGACTTAGTCAGCGTGTTGTGGCTGCAAGATTGCATCTAAGCTTATCATCTGTTCATAGAGTCTACAAACGCTATCGGGAGACTGGTTCGTTCACGCGCCGTTCAGGATCTGGCAGGAATCGGGTCACTTCTGAGCGAGATGATCGATTTATTGTAACAACTTCTTTACGAAATCGACGCCTTAACGCTTTTCAACTGCAGCAGCAGCTTCGCGTTGTACGAAGAGTAGCTGTAAGTGACTCTACAATAAGAAGAAGGTTGAAGGAACGCGGATTGGCACCGCATAAGCCAGCGAATGGGCCGAAATTAACTGCAGACCATCGAAGAGCGCGCCTTAACTTTGCACGCGAGCACCTAACTTGGTCATACCTTCAGTGGAGCAAAGTACTGTTTTCTGATGAGTGTAAAATAATGCTGTATGGTAACGACGGAAGGAACAAGGTCTACAGAAGAGATGGAGAACGCTTTGCACAATGCTGCATTGAAGAAAAGGTCAGCTATGGTGGCGGTTCGTGGACGGTTTGGGGAGGAATCAGCGCCGACGGTAAGACAGAACTTGCCTTTGTGTCTGGGCCACGGCTGCCTGCACTAAACTCTCATCGGTACATCGAACAGTGTCTTGAACCTCATGTGATGCCCTATGCACATTTTATTGGCAACGACTTCATATTCATGCACGACAATGCTAGAGCTCACACCGCGGGCGTCGTACGAGATTATCTTACCGAAGTCGGTATCTCCATTATGGTATGGCCAGCAAGAAGCCCGGACATGAATCCCATTGAACATCTATGGGATGAATTAAAGAGACGAATTCGAGCAAGAGATCCAACCCCAGAAACACTTAGCCAGCTGCAAAATGCAATCCAAGAGGAATGGGATAATGTACCACAACATGTGATCGTGACTCTCATCCGATCGATGAAGAACCGTATGGAAGCAGTAATAAGAGCTCGCGGAGGGAATACAAGTTATTAAATAAACGTTTCTTACATTTTTTTTTCATTTACGCGTGTTGTTTTACCCATTTCCTTCATATTCCATACAGGGTAAAAATTACTCATTATACAAAATACGAAACCTATGAAGACTTAATTTGAATTTAGAACATTAACATTAGGATTTAAAAACCTCATACTACTCACTATTAAATGACATTTTACATTTATTCCTAAATATACACATTTTTCTGATAATCCTTATCAAATCATAAACTGCGAGGTGTTTCGATTTTTTTGATGAGAAGTGTATTAGATATATAGCTGTCATCGGCTGTCAAAATAATTAAATGAAAATTTAAAAATTTCCTATTAAATTACAATGAAATAAAAGTAAAATCGATTGGAAAACAACAACGGTTGTTTACCAATCAATCAGTACTGCTACTGAGGCGTGCCGCGCTAGCGCGGCTACCGACTAGCAGAGGCACGGGAGCGCGGCGGCGGGCGGCGGCTTCGGCGGCGGCGGGCGGCGGCTTCGGCGGCGGCGTGCGGCGGCTGCGGCGGCGGCGTGCGGCGGCTGTGGCGGCGGCGTGCGGCGGCGGGTGCTCCACCACGGCGGCAGGGCGTGTGGTGTTGTGCGGACGTTTTTGACATTTCCGAATTTTTTAATGAGTGTTTTTTCTATTTTATAACATTTTATGTCTTCGATTGCAGATTGTGACGGGTCCGCGGGTAGTGTTATCCAATCGTCATCCACATCAAGTGCTTTGGTTAGCTGCCCTTATTGTCCTCAGGCACGATTTTTCAAAGGTGATCGGGGCTTGAAGATACATTTTGGAAAGGTCCACAAATCTCCGAACGTGTCTTCTAGCCCTGATGCCTCATCGTTTCCTTTAATTTCTCCGACAACCACATCATTACCGTTGTGGCAAACATTATCAAATTTTAAGAAATCCGTTCCTATTTTAAAACGTGTTCCCCGGGGTGCAAGACCTTCAGTTGCTTCCTATCTTGCAAAATGTGTTCGTCTTGCATCTCGCGAAAACACTTTAAGTGCCTGGGAACAATTACTCACCTTCCCTTACAAAATTTTACACGTACAAAAAAATTTGGCTTGTAAGAAATCTCTTACCGCTCAAATTAAAGATAATTGTAGTTATTCAAATCCGATTTTCCAGTCAAAATTCACATCACAAAAGCATCACGTACCGGGTGATGTTTCTCGGGTCGTTCAGACCAAACTAAGTGAAGGTGATATTCGGGGAGCTGCCAAAATATTGTTTAGCAACGACGAGGTTGCACCATGCTCTCCAGAAACCCTCTCCGCGCTGGAGAGCAAACACCCTGTGCCTGGAGATAACCTTTCCTTTCCTGACCCACCAGACCCAAATTTACACTCCTTTCAAATTTCAGTAAAACAGTTGGTCGAAGCCATAGGTTCTTTCCGGAGCGGCTCCGCTGGCGGTCTGGATGGCCTGACTCCCCAGCACCTAAAGGACCTCACAGGCCCCACTGCCGGTGAAGCTGGTGAGTCGCTTCTGAGGGAGCTTACGGCTTTGACAAATTTAATGCTCGCAGGTGGGGTCCATGAGGGGATCATCGACACCCTTTATGGAGCCAACCTGTGTGCCCTTAGCAAAAAGGATGGTGGTATTCGCCCCATTGCTGTTGGCACCACCTACAGACGTACGGCAGCCAAAATTTGTTGTAAGTTGTACAGCAACGTTTTGTCTGATAAATTCCAGCCCCTTCAGTTAGGCTTTGGCTCAAAAGGGGGCTGTGAAGCTGCCGTACACGCACTGTCCACATATTTGGCCCACAGGAAAAGTGAGGTTATTCTAAAAGTTGACATAAGAAATGCGTTCAACTCAGTGAACAGAGACACCTTGTTGGCAGAAGTCAAAAGTGAAACCCCCAAAATTTACAGTTTCCTTTGGCAATGCTACCGAAACCCTTCAAAATTAGTCTATAAAGACAATGTTTTAAATTCGGCTGTAGGTTGCCAACAAGGAGATCCTCTCGGGCCGGTCATATTCAGTTTAGCCATCCATCCCATTATTAAGGAATTGAAATCAAAATTTAATGTTTGGTATCTGGATGACGGAACTCTAGGAGGCGATGTCAACACTGTAGCAGATGATTATATATCCCTTAAAACAAATTTACAAAAAATTGGTCTTGATTTAAACACAAGTAAGTGTGAAATATATATTCCAGATACACATTTAGATAAAAAATTAGCTTTACAAAAAATCCAAACAATAGCCCCTGAAATTAACATAGTCAATAACTCCTCTCTTCGCCTTCTAGGGTCCCCAATTTTAGAAGAATCATATGAAAATTTTATAGATGATAAAATTGAAAATTTTCAGTCAATTTCGAATAGACTTTTCAAAATCTCTTTACATTCTGCTATTACTTTAATTCGTTTTTGTTGTTTTGGTCCAAAATTTACATATTTTCTTCGTTCTTCACGACTATGGAAACATTTGCCGCTTTTGGAAAAAGTCGATAAAATTATTCGGTCCGCGTTAACGTCAATTTTTAACGTAACGTTGGATGACCGATCTTGGACCCAAGCCACGCTGCCGATCCGATTTGGTGGGCTTGGTGTACGTAAAGTTTCCAGTCTAGGCTTACCAGCATTTTTGTCTTCGGTCCACAGCACTGAAAAATTAACCAGGCAAATCTTAGGGTCTTCTCTGGTTGATTTTCAGATTCTGTGCATGACTGAGGCAGTAAATAGTTGGGAATTGTCCTGCCCGGGCACAGATCTACCCGAGCAACGTTCTTCTCAGAGGCAGTGGGACGAGCCGCTTTGCAGTTTGATACGGAAAGAATTAATTAATACGTCAATCAACACTGCAGAGCGCGCGCGTCTCCTGGCTGTGGGAGAATGGGAATCGGGCCTCTGGTTACAGGCACTTCCGTCAACCACTCTTGGTACGATTTTGGATGACAATACTTTCCGGCTCGCCATCAGTTTACGTTTAGGTATACCTTGTGTCGCATGTCATCGGTGTCAATGCGGTGAAACAGTCGATTGCCTCGGTCACCATGGCCTGTCCTGCAGCAGGAGCGCAGGACGTATATCCCGTCACGCAAATATTAATGACATTATTCGTCGTGCTCTTGTCATTGCCGGTGTACCAGCTGTTTTGGAACCCAATGGTTTGGTGCGCAGCGATGGTAAGAGACCTGACGGTATGTCATTGCTGCCTTGGAAATTGGGTCGGCCTTTGGTGTGGGACGCAACGTGCGTCGACACCCTTGCGCCATCCCACGTTCTAAGTTCGGCGGCCTCTCCTGGAGCTGCTGCTGGAGCAGCGGAGACCCTTAAACGGCGAAAGTATAATAACCTAATGGGTAATTATATTTTCGAGCCGTTTGGGGTTGAAACGCTCGGGTCATGGGGTCCGAGTGCACGAAATCTTTTTAAAGAACTGTCAAAACGTTTGGTAGACTCTACTCGTGATCAGAGAGCTGGTTTGTTCCTTGCACAGAGAATCGGCATAGCCATTCAACGTGGCAATGCTGCCAGCCTTCTGGGCACGTTTCCCGCCATTGACAGGGATGACGATGAGTATTTTGACGCGTGTTAGTTTTATTTATCTATATAAGATTTAATTTTAGTCTTTGTTTGTTCTTGTATTAGATTTAAGTACATATTGAATTGTAAATAGAGCCAATAAATTGTAGATAAAATATCTATTACATATTAGAGAGTGTCATGTAAAAATTAATTAATTTTGGACAATTATTTAAATTACTGTTTATTTACAATACTTAACTCATTTAATCATAACAACGAACACTTAAAACTATACTTAAATTAAAACTTATATAAATAAATAATACTAACACGCCTCAAAAAACTCATCGTCATCCTTGTCAATGGCGGGAAACGTGCCCAGAAGGCTGGCAGCATTGCCACGTTGAATGGCTATGCCGATTCTCTGTGCAAGGAATAATTTAAATTAGTTTCAATTCAGAACTTATATAAATCCTCTCTTCAAAAAACTCTTTCTATCAAACTTCCTAGACAATCAATCAACTGGTCGCTGACCTTTAAATAGAGGTCATAAATAAATGGCAGGAAATCTTAGGGAAACAAAAAGTGTCCCCACATATTAGGGCCACTTATCTTTTACAAACCCTTTTGAATATCTTTTTTGTGACCCCAAAAGGTCAGTCCTTTCCAAACAATCTGTGTTATTACAATATTCGAGTAATTTCTCACATTCGCTGATATTTCAATTGCTTTTATTGTATCTTGTATTTTTAGTTATAGTTTGGTACCAATGTATGTTATATGTATTTCCTTAAGTTTCTATTTTTAGATTATCTTTTGCATAATAAATAAGACGACTATTTGGACTCCACAAAACATCAGAAGACCTCGTAGCCGGCCCAGAAGGAGATGGCGGGACGAGCAGCTTGACTCTTTTTCCATATTATGGACAACAATAGCCCAGGACCGGGAGAATTCGAAGAAGGAAAGGGAGGCCTTTGCCCTGCAGTGGGACGATAATGGCTAAAAATAATCTATTATAATAAATCTGTAAAAGTGAAAATTCTTTACATTGAAAATATCAAAAAAATAAATGGCGGGGGTGTTACTAGACCGACACCGAACAAAAAAGTGTGAAAAATAAAATTTTTGTCTGTCTGTCTGTCTATTTGTTCAGGTATCACGCAAAAACTACCGTTTCGATTACGATGAAACTTGGTATAATTATTCTTTATTATCCTGGGCACCACACTGGGTAGTTTTTATCCCGGAAAAGTATAAACAATAAAAAAACAACCTTAATTTTGCGGTTAAAAACTCATTGATAAGTTTCGTCATCCATGCGAACGAAGTCGCGGGCACAGCTAGTAATAAATAAGTCTGTTAAAAATTAATTAAAACTGAAACGTAAAATTTTTTTAACCTTAAACAAAACGATACAAAATTAATGTTTATGACTAGTTCTGATATAACAACAAGAAATTGAATGCTTAAACACAAATTTTGAGGGCAGGTTATACTAATATTTGCCTCTTAACATTTCCCCTTGGCCCTACGAAACGCACTTCACGCTGAGTAAGCTTCGAAATCAGTCAACAAACGCGGTGGTATAAAACGAGAGCGACTATTAAAGAGAAGGTTATGTTTAAATACCCTGTAAGTATAACTGCCTCGTTGGCCTAGTGGTGCTAAGCGCGACTGCTACGCTAGAGGTCTTGGGTTCGATTCCCAAGTCGACCAAGGTGTTATTGGGTGCTCGCCCCCTGTTACATGGGACCTAAACATACCGGCGAACTGTGGGTGTACATGTACACCTCTGCCTAACCCTTCGGGGATACAGGCGTGATGGTATGTTATGTTTATTTTATGTTATGTATATTATATATAAGTGAAAGTACATTAATAAGCAATAAATGTGTTTTCTCTTCTCTTAGAAACAAAATAAGGTGTTGTGTTAGCAAATCTAATAGGGAGACCGAGTTTTTACTAAAAAAAACAATTAAACACATATTTTGAATAAGTTAGGCTCAAATTAATATAGATCAAATTTGACGACCTCCGTGGTCGAGTGACGTAAGCACCGGTTTCAAGGTGTTGCTAGCTCTGAGGTCCCGGGTTCGATCACCGGACGGGTCAATATAGAAAATCACATTTCTACATTGTCTCGGGTCTGGGTGTTTGTCGTACCTTCGTTATATCTGAATTCCATAACACATGTGCTTTAGCAACTTACTTTGGGTTCAGAGCAATGTATGTGATGTCCGCATTTATTTATTATTTAAAAAAAAAAAAAATAATGAAGTAGTATTGAATGTAAATCAAACATGTACATTACACAGTAAGTAATTATATTATCACAAGTCAGGTTAGGTAACTACCACGTGTAAAAACATAAAGACACCTCATTAGTGAAATAGAAAAAGTTATTAATAATCCTAACTACTACGCTTCACTATATTTCTACTATGTACTTATATTTCTGAAGAAACTTTTGGTTAATGTAATTACAGTTAATTTCAGCTTTCAGAATATATTTGGTGAAATCTATCGTTGGATAAGCAATAAATATTTTGTTTCTAGACTGCAATATAATTTTAATATAATATAGGTTGTAAGACTCCAAATTTATTATTTTCTCGAGAGATGTGATTTTTCCGAAATTATAACTCACAACTGACGACAAGTCTTACTATGGGACCCTGTATTACCCAGTAAAATAGTTAGTGGAGGTAGGACAGGCAGTCGTTCATGTAAAATATGGTATTCAGATGAATGCGGTAAGACTGGAAGCCATCTCCTTAATAGCTTAGCTATATATATAAGCTAGAAAAGGTAGCTAGAAAAAAAAAACCTTCCAAAGAAGTAACTACGTCAGTGACAATACTTCTGTTTGCCAAACTAAAATGGTCCCTAAAATGTCATTGTTTGAAATGTTAAAATTGATTCTACAGGGTGTTAAGAAACCCCTGTCCGACCCGAAAGGGTGATATAGGGTTCACAATCACATGGCCAAATAAAATATCAAATTTGGAAAATTCATGATAGAAAGAATAATAATGGATTTTGAACAGACCATTTTTTGCCCCCAATATTCCCTAAATTTGAGATCAAAACAAAAACTACTTCACCAATGTCGTCGGTATTTTTTGGGGGCCTTTTGTTTGGTAATTAGGTAGCATTTTTGACGACGCCGACTCTCTTTCTTAACATAAGAGAAAAAAAAAATAGGTTATAATTTTTTTTTCTATTTTTTCTTTTTTTTCCACATTTGTGTAATCAGATATCGATACCTAATAACACCTTCACGGGTCGGACAGGGGTTTCTTAACACCCTGCATACTTCTGCCGTTACTCTTCTTACTACTAGCGTGATAGTAACAGATATTTTGATAGACAGTACATCTGACTGTGGCGACAGACTGAAATAAATCTGGTTAAGTTAATTGCTACGAAGGTCGCAATGATATCAAATTGGACTATCACATCAAAGTTTTAAGCTGTTTAAATTAACGAAATATCGACACTTTGCCACGGTAAGATTATTTTTACATTCGAATATTTTAACTATGGTTTTAAAATGATAGTCATATTATTTAGCTACTCATCCATCATTTAAGAGCTAGGCCCTTGTCGGTGTAGCAATTTCCATCTTTCTCTGTCCAGAGCCTTTAGCTACTAATGGACTAAAAATAATGAGATACCAAAAATTTAAAAAATAATATATTATCTAGTCCAAAAAAACGTTTTTTAAGGTCACAATCTAAGTTTCATACTTCCTAGTCCTATAGATGGAATCCTAGAAAAGAAAAAAAAATATATTTTTTTCTGTTTCCAGCCAAAAATAAACCTAAATAATTGAATCTAAGTTTATATATCAATTAATAGCGTATAGTGTGGTTGATAGCGATTCGTGCAACTTAAACAAGCGATGGATGGCCGGCATGCGGACTTACTTTAATGACATTAACGTGGCCTAGTGATGTACCACAGTCGGACTGCCTTATCGATAATTTTAACAATTTTTATTTGTTAGATATTGAGTTTGGTAAAGTGTGTTATGGCTTAATATTTAGCTGGATTTGAACATATACATACGCACCATATAAACGGAATAAAATAGATATTACAAGAAGAAATCACATATATGTATTATTCCTTTCCTCAATAAGGTACATCTCAACCAAATGAAATAATACTATACGCTTATTCAATTTCGCAGTAAAAACACAAATGGTTGTTCAGAATAAGATTCCGAATAACGAATCGATCATTTATACTGAATACATAAATAAAATCTTCATTTTACTGTCTATATATTTCAAATAAATGGAAAGTCGGAAACGATATGATAAATGAAACGTACCATACGTTTGAAACAACAGTTTTTTATCGAAATATAAACATGAATAAGAAATATCTGGAATCCATTCATCAACGGTTATAAATTAATTCTATTTAGATTTGTTTTTATGTAAACTAACTAACTAAAGTCAACGCGAAATAGTCAACATTATAATTTGTACACATGAAATGTACTAAAAATAAGCATTATTTTGGAAAGTTCCATACATACAAATTAAGCGACTGTTATGAAACTTTGTCTTTAATTATTAATCTGAAGTAAATAAGTACTTTCTTCACCTATCTAAATGTCAGAAAAGTGATTTTGCAGCGTCGCGTAGGTAGCAGGTAGCGTGTTATTTTCAAGTAACTGTCAAATTAGTAAAATAATATTACGTAACTTTCACATTACACAAAAAGAAATTATTACATTGTCTAAAGGTTAGCAAAAAAATGACAAGACTTAAGTGATCGATAAGTGTGACATCACTAGCGACGAGCCCTCTTTGAAAATTCGATTAACGTGGTGTACACTTACAATATTGTCGGTCCAGTGTCCCGTAGGACAAAGCGACACATGGACAACTCGCGGCAACTTGTTTTGTGTTCGGATAAAATAAATTATGAATTTGTAAACCACTTCAACTAGATGGTAAGTGATTTTGATCATATTTTCTCGTTTTTCGGATTCCGACGTACATTTGACTGTTTAAGATGAATAGGTACTTTAGACGCTACTGAAAAATATTCAAAATATACGATAGTGTTCTAAAAAAAAGTAAGTAGAGGGGTGCCATTATCAAAGTTCTTTTTTTTTTGGAGAAATATATCTTTTTAATAGAGACTATGTCATGTACTTATTCAACCGGTACTATAGGTTAATCCAATAAAGGTAGAATGTTTCAATCGTTTCCGCACCGTCCTGACTTTTAATAAGGTCAGTATCAAGGTATTATGTATCGTAGTAGATTGTAATAGCGTTCTCTTTGGACCACGGTGAGAGAAAGGGAGGTTCACAGGTTCCCCAGGGCGGTGAAATGTATGAAGATATTTAGTCGGGCCAAAAAGGAGAGACTAATATTATTAATGGCTGCTTATTATGTGTTTTTATATTGTCCAAATAAACTCTTTAACATGATTAATTTAGTAGGTGGGTAATATAAGGAAATGAAAGCGCAAAATATGTTTACCAAGGCAAGTAAAAGAAGGCATAATCATCGGAACTTTTCATCCCACGATTCGTCAGTGGATGGGCCTTTTTTAATTAAGCTTGAATTTTTCTGGTCTTGTGCTAGTCTCATACATAAAACATCGTTAACTTCGCATGGCTTGATTGGTTCTTCAGCTTTGTATCTCCGTCATTATTTATCACTAGTCGCAAATCTGCGAGGGTAGGGATCCAATAAGGGCCACCATTGTAAAACTTTATGTATGACTAACATAAATAGCGACAAAGAAAGACTCTAATTTGGTATGTGTGGATGAGATCTCTTACACAATCTGAGTTATACAAGGTAATTTTTAACCTACTTCAAAAAGAGGAGGTTTACAATTTGGCTGTATGTTTTTTATGTTAGTGACGCGATATCTCCGAATGTAGATGGATTTTCAAAAATCTTTTGTCATCGGTAGGGTTTACCGCTTTAGTGGTCCCTCTTATAAATTTCATCATACTCGATTAGTTAAGTTATATATTATTAAATAATTGAAAAAAAATACCATGAATGTCAAAACTGATTGGGTTTTTGTACAACAATCAGATTTGTACTTTTCTACATTTTTTTATTGTCGGTTTCTTTATATTTATGTCTAATTACTGTTATAAATGACTCGATTGTCGACCTCACTCCTATGGGAATATGAATCGTTTTTGTTTGATAGTAATAATAATATCACTTTTTTAATGCATTGTTGTGGCGGCAATGGAATTAACATGTCTGGCAATTCCAGACGACGTTTTATTTAATTAGTCTGGTGGATTATTGGTATTAAAAACTAAAAGGTTATTGCACAGTATTGTTACTTTGTTAAGTAGATATGTGTTTGTTTGTGTGTGTCTGATTATTACAGTTTTTCATATATAATTATTCATTTAAGATTTGACCAGATTAAGACATGCTTATTTTATAAATGCGAAAGAGACTTGTTTGTCTGGGACGCTTTCAAGGCTAAACCGCTGAACCAATATTGTTAAAATTGTTATGGGATAAACTTGAATGCTGAGATAGAATATAGGCGTATCTTTGCCGTGATAACCGACCTCCATACATTCGGACCCGACGACAGAACATAGACAATTCATGCAAGTTAAATATTCTGGTACAAACCAATGAAAATAACTACTCGGCATTACTTTTAATTATAAGGATTTACAAACTAGCTAAATAATTCTTACATAACATAACATACATAACATACCATCACGCCTGTATCCCCGAAGGGTTAGGCAGAGGTGTACCAATGTACACCCACAGTTCGCCGGTATGTTTTAGGTCCCATGTAAAAGGGGGCGAGCCTATTGCCACTAACCGGGCACAAATCCAAACTCCGACCTGCTACTGAGAATTTCATAGAAAAACCCAATAGCACCTTGGTCGACTTGGGAATCGAACCCAAGACCTCTAGCGTAGCAGTCGCGCTTAGCACCACTAGGCCAACGAGGCAGTCTAAATAATTCTTATGTATTTTTATATTTACACGGTTGGAGAAAAACAAGGCAGAGGAAGACTTAATCTTTCGTTCATTTTGACTGGGTGATCTTTGCCTCTGGCTTTTGAAACAATTGAAAAAGAGAATTCCAGGAAAAGCGACATAATAATACAATTATAATACCTTGTACCAAAAACCTTTGGCAGTCTCTTTTATATTAAACAAAAAAGTACAAAGTGTTTTTAAATAACAATACCTAGAACTCAGAAAACAAATAAAATAACTAAATAAACCTAATTGCAAAAATAACATATCACATGATGTTTTAATAATACAAAGAGCTACAAAAAAAATGTTCCTTCATACCAAAATCGCTGAACCGAGTATGATGAAACTTTGCCTGGGATACGATTGAATTTTAGTAAAGAATACACGCTACTTTTCAGACATAGATAGATTAGGACATAGACACCCAAGCGGGCAGAACTGTGGGCAAAAACTATTATACAATAGTCTATTGTCTACTATTATAATTTCACATTAAATTCCTATTATTCACACCAAAACCATCTAAAACTAACTGCCTCGTTGGCCTAGTGGTTCTAAGCGCGACTTCTACGCTAGAGGTCTTGGGTTCGATTCCCAAGTCGACCAAGGTGTTATTGGGTTTTTCTATGAAATTCTCAGTAGCAGGTCGGAGTTTGGATTTGTGCCCGGTTAGTGGCAATAGGCTCGCCCCCTATTACATTGGACCTAAACATACCGGCGAACTGTGGGTGTACATTGGTACACCTCTGCCTAACCCTTCGGAGATACAGGCGTGATGGTATGTTTGTTATGTTATGTTAAACCATCTAAAATCGGAAAAACAAAACACTTTCCATATGAGTCACAACTTCTCAAGTGAAACCCGACCACTCGACTTCCCCTTAAATAGACGAACCATTTGGAATTGAGCCCAACGCACTGATTTATATATTAAAGTATAAATCATGGAATATTTATTACCCTGGTTTCCCACAAGTAAACGGTATAAACGGTTACAACTGACGGTTAAAATTAGATGTTATTTCGATTATGATACGTCATTCGAATGATTGGATCTTTCTATAGTAAGTGTATGCGCAAGAGTTGCACAAGTTGTATCGAATATGAATCTGTAAAAATAAAATAAATTTAAGTGTCTTTCACTAAATGCATCTGAAAGTATTAACGGTACACATAAAAAACTTTTTTTTTTTGTCTGTCTGTATGTTTGTTTCGTCTTAACTCGGAAACGGCTAGACCAATTTTGACGGGACATTTACTAACAGGTAGTTAATGTTTTAAGGCGTAACTTAGGCTACTTTTATTATGGATTTTTAATTTTTTTTAAATTAAAATGACGCGGATGAAACTTCAGGGCAACTCAACCTGTTATTATAATATTATTGTAGGATTGTATCAACATACTGTCTGTCTTTGTACGAATATTAAATAATAATAATAATAATATTCCGGGACAACTCACACACGGTTATCTGATCCCAAGCTAAGCACAGCTTGTGTTATGGTAACCAGACAACTGATAAACATACTTATATATTTCTAAATACATACATATTATAGATAAATTACACCCAGACAACCAGAACAAATGATCGTGCTCATCACACAAACATTTGTCCTGGGTGGGAATCGAACCCACGACTTCCGGTATAGCAGTCAGGGTCACTAACCACTAGACCAACAGGCCCGTCGGCTTAGTTTTTGCGGCATACTTGCTTTTTTAAGCGGTGTCTATTGTTTTAGTAATATATATTATACATATATAGTTAGGTATTGTTATTTCCAAACGAACTACAAAGTGTACTTCAGTGTTAGTATCGCCAGCTGGTATACAATTGCAGTCAAAGATGTAAATAATAACTGGAAAAGTCGCTTTCTCTTACATACTTGTTAAATATGTACGTTCATGTAAAAAGCTTTGCAAGTAAATACAATAAATTAATAATAGTGTCATATGTTAATGTGTTATAGTACCTAAAGTTCACTTCAATATTGTTTTCCTGCTCAAATGTATACAGGGTGACTGGTAATTAGTGACCGATGCTTAAACACTTGATTGTACTCATGATTACAAACAACTTTCCCAAAGAAACTTTTTTTGTATACTCATTAGTTTTCTTTTTATCACTATAATAACAAAATTGATGGCGCGCGTGCAAAGTTCAAACTTCGCGCGCGCGCCGTCGCGGCGTCGCCCGATCAGCTGTTAGCGGCGAGGCCCCGCGCCCGCGTTGTCGATGACACAGGCAATGTAGTAGCCATTTTCCCCCGCCCGCACCGCGTCCCTTGCCATGCAGTAGTGACGTAGGTATAAAAAACAGTTGCTCCGGGAAGCGTGTCGCATGCGCATTGTTTGTTTATTTTTTGCCGCCCCGCCCGCGCGCACTATTCCGTACAACTACACCGCGAGTGAGTACAGTGATATGGTGATGTGCTACTTTTCGGAAGGGGGTAATGGTGAAGCAGCAAGACGATTGTATCATCTTTTGTACCGAATAAGAACCCTCCCAACCCCAAAAACATTTTTACGCGCTGCACATTAAACACCGCTGGACTTTTTTTTGTGGGGGCACGTGAAAAACCTAGTGTATCGTGATGGGCCAGTCAATACTTCCGAGGAACTAAAAACTAGGATCGAAAACTGTTTCGAAATAGCCTCGCCTCGCCGCTAACAGCTGATCGGGCGACGGCGCGCGCGCGAAGTTTGAACTTTGCACGCGCGCCAGCAATTTTGTTATAACGATAAAAAGAAAACTAATGAGTATACAAAAAAAGTTTCTTTGGGAAAGTTGTTTGTAATCATGAGTACAATCAAGTGTTTAAGTATCGGTCACTAATTACCAGTCACCCTATATAAGGCATTCATGTAGAGTGGGAGGAGTTGTAAATAAAACTGTTCACGTAATATCCTGTATTATTTTCTAGAAAACATAATTATACTATATTTCTATTTATAGATTCAAACGCTTTTAGGTTAAATTAAAATAATAAGCAGTTTACATAAAAACTTCATCAAAATTTGAAACAAAGTTTTAATTTTATCACTTCCATTGTTCATACGTCTATGTTCCTCGATCGTTCGCATCGCTCCAGTCGCCTTTGATCAGCACATTTAGCACATTTGGCGATGTGTATTTGTTTATATTATAAAACGGATGGCCCCTTACTGATCTGAACGAACGTATTTTATAGATTCTTTATAATAAGCTGTCTGTAATGGCTGGTGATTAATCGATTTAAGTCGGTGATTATCGACTACGGGTTAATTGATTATGATAAGTTTGATGATTGAATTATTATGATTTATGATGATTTTATATTAAATTTTAGCTCCTATAATGAGATAAATCTTCACGGGCCTAAAAGCTTTTGTTATTGTAAAAATGTTACGGAACAATCTTCACACCTTAATAAATAATATAATTTATAATTAAACAGCAATAATTAGCGATTTAACGAAGTAATTTAAAATTTTATTTTTTTTATTGTCTGCATATTCAGCTATTTCAAATATACAGCGCACTGGTTTATACAAGTACGTTTTGAATTGCATTACACCAGTTACATTCCCTTAAGCCTAAAACATTCATTCACAAATCCAGAGTTATTTAAAAATAGACATCTGAACGCAACGAAACTATATTCTCGGTTTAGTTTGGTACCATCCGTGAAACGTTGAGCTGCGCTCAAAACGTAATCAGTTATAAACATTTCAACAAAAACAAATTTAATCGAGTGAACGAATGATATGTGAAAAAATCGATTAAATAAATCGAAATCGAGTGTTTTAATTCGAGTTCCGCGATCTGGTGTTCGGTTTTAAAAATAATTTGTTTCTTTTTTTTTGTGAACTGTTTTTCGGTTTTGGAAATAGAATGTGTTTTGGTTTTAATTTGTTATTGTCTTAATAATGGTTTCGCTTGAAAGTTTTAACGTCTGTTGGCGAATGTAAATGAATGAAATAGACTCATTTTAAAAGTAATTTTGTTAGTATAACTTTGTGTTTATTGGTAAAAATTTAGGTAGATAGATAATATGCATTACATACTACCTAGTACCTACTACTATTTTTGTTTTGCTAATCAAGTACCTATTTATGTGATTATTTTCCTTTTTTGACATTTAGCCTCTATCAATGCAGAGCAGAGGTTGTTTGTTGTCAACAAATTAAAATAAATACTTAGATAATAAAGTTTGGAGTTATAATTTTTCAACTTTTAATTTGTTGTTTTCAATAGCAAATAAAACTATTGTACAAAGGCCCAAAATAAAAATAGAGTGCCACACATGAAAAATGAATAAGTGTTTTGAACTAAAATTTCCATGAGTGCAAATATAATAGCAAGTGAACGAATGAGTGAAGGAAAATAATGGGTTAGGTGATAATTTAAAGACTGAACTATTAGCAAAATGAAAAGGCGAAAAAAAGACAGTAAAGTACGGGTTAGGTTCAACATTACTAATGTGGTAAGTAAAATATCCTGTATATTTTCGAGTTAATATTATTCGTTTTATAAGAATAAACCTGAAGAAACTGATGAGAAATCTTAAAAAGGATATAAAACATAGTCTAAACAGTCTATTTCTATGGAATGAAAACAATTCCATCACAATCTGCCAACCGGTTTTTGAGGATAATCTTTACAAACATACTTTACAAATAATTCAATAAATAGATCTATGTGTACTACATACAGGTCGAACATCACTGGAAATTTAAGCTTTTTCGAAAAGCTTAAATTCTTTTCACCTAAGTAATTTTGTAATTTAATGTTCAATATTTCTGGTTTCTTGTTGTTTTTAGTTAATCAAAATCAAAATATTTTTATTTCAAGTATGCCTTTTGAAGATCTATTGAAACGTTAAATTACTTACTCTAGTTTCAGGTTCCAAAATATCATTCCAAAAACTCCATTTCAATTTTCCACTTTCGGTTCTTAATCTAGTCGAGTCTTCAGTTCTCTTCTCTTCTCTCTCCTCTAGTGTTTTACTTTTTCTTCTCATGTTATACATGTTATACAACTAATATTATCGGTTCAGTAAACTGTTACTCAATATCAGCCCAGATTACAAAAAAACTTATTAACCTCTGTCAAATTCGAGCTTCCCTTGTTTTGCTGTGCCTACATACATACATACATATAATCACGCCTCTTTCCCTTGTAGGGGTAGGCAGAGACCACTTCTTTCCACTTGCTACGATCCTTACACTCTTGTTTCGCTTTGTCCACTTTCATTATTCCCTTCATACATGCTTTTTGCTGTGCCTACCTTATATTAATCCTTAACTAAGTCCTAGGTGGGATGAATGTAATAAGATGGAGAATTTATTTCATAGTTCTAGTAATATAAAGTCCTTGATATTCAAAATATCTTGTGTTTGTGAGAATCAACAAACAATAACATTTAGCAACATAAAGAGCATGTATTTCAAGAGCTGTCAATAAGAAGGTCTAATCGATGGGATCCATATTGATTTATAAACATTGTGGAAATTCTTGGTGATTGGTCAAGGCTAAGATATTATCTGGCGGACAGTTATAAAATACACATTTGAAGGTATATTTTGAGATTTACATTTCTGTATATTGGTCGTATGGTTTTTTATTGCTTTTGAAAACAAGGATGATGAACGAAGACAAATAGGGAACACCAACGGTAAAAATAGTTGCTGAAGTGAGTAGCTGCAGTATAAAGTGAGTCTAAAGTAATACTTTGATAATCATACTACCAAGTATTTTAAAATCCTGGTAGCTATTCAAAAAAATCTTGTACCTCCTACTCCCTACCTACCTATATAGTTTGGGACAAACATTGTAATGTACTATGAAATTTCTGGTAGCTTACTCCAAGGAAACCATAATTCATACCAAATCCTTTTCCATCAAAATTCTGGCCAGCAATAAATTTATAAAGCTTTGTCCGACTAAATAGCACTAATTTGATTCGATTCAACTCCCACTGCAATCACGTGATCTTAAGAATTTAAATAAAACCTAAGAACACAAACATTGGGGTATTGGGTATTCAGTGCGCAATAAATCCAATTCAAAAGTGCTCTGTTTATAGGAAATAGTTGTTTAAATTATTTTCTAATTGCGGCTTTTAGTATGTTTTACTCTGCAGTGGTGTTCTTCGTTCGGAAGTGGATACATTGTGTTTGGTGGTCTTTTGTAAGTTTCTTCGTCTTTTATCGACTGGATTTGTTGGAGATCATGTGAGAAACTGTTTTTGAGTTAAGTATGGTAAGTAGAATCATAATTATTGTGGTTGTCTTTGAATGGATTTTGGTCAGCCTTTCATATGATCCGTTTATATGTAATAATATACAGTAGGTACTCTGTAGATAAACCTGTTGTTGACTTAGGTATTGTTTGTTATTTATTTGTGCTTTTAGCAAGATCTTTATTCTAGTTCACTGTGTAACATGTATTATTATGTTTTAACGTGTTCTTTTAGTTGGTGGATAGGCTCGATATGTTTAGTAAAAAATCGATTGGACGTTAGAAGGTTACAGTTATTTATTCGGTTTTAATTCAGGTTTCTAAGTAATACTCTTTTATCCAGTTAATTCATTATTGGTAACTACTGTCATCGTTAATCTGTTAAGTTTCGAAACGACATGGGAACAATTTAATTAGAAAAGTCCTACTTACCAAAGACCTATTTTTTTTAATTATATCCAATCAATTATATTGGGTACTGAATACATTGCTTTCTAATCTGATATCAAAATTTAGCCCCTATATATTCCCTTTACAATGTCATTGTTAAGATTTTTCACCGTATTTTGGAAGCCTCGTTTAGTCTTTTGGACAAACACTTATTTAAACCCCAAAAAAACAAAATTTGTAATGTTTATTTGTGCTCTCAGAATGATTATTGCCACGAAACAACTCAATATTTAATGACATAAAGTACTATATACCATTAAAGTCATGGTAAACAGAGCTGTTGCACCATAACTTAAAAAGCAAGCGTTGTAACGACTCCATTAAGACACACCCAGTCTTAGTCTAGTGTTGTTGATATTTCATAATTTTCTTTGATTAAGTGCATATGCAAACGCTATTAGTGTAAATGGTTCTAAGTTTTCTTTATACAAGTGCTGTATGTTGTGTCTTTTTGACACAAGTGGACTACAGGTGGATTTCAATGGGGCTATAAACGCGATCAGAGGAATTTAATCTCGGTTCTCAAGTTTTCGACGTTAACTCAGTTCAATGCAATTCGAACGTGTATTAAACATTAGGTATGTCTTGTGTTGGTACACAACATAACAATCCTAACTATAAAGGAAAATTTTAAATTGAAATCTCAAGGTTTTACCTAAAATTTGTCAACATCATATTATAGTCACATACCTAGGTATAAAAAATACTTGGGGTCAGTCTTACTAAGGGTACTGTTTTATCCAGTAAAATGGGTTGTGGAGGTCAGATAGGCAGTCGCTCCGTGTAAAATACGGTATTCAGCTGAATCTGGTAAGACTGGAAGCCGACCCCAACATAGTTGGGAAAAGGCTAGGCAGATGATGAGGTATAAAAAATATAAGCAGAATTTAACCCATAATCCATCAAAACAGTCAATTATTATACCGCATAGCTACCGATTCCCAAAACGTCCCCGTTACGTAATATTTGTAAACCATTACTGTTAGTTCTGACTCTTGACATTGGAGGCCTACAGGTCAGAACCTCTTTAGTCAGGTTTTAACAGCCGGTGGTATAAGTTCAGTTTGTTACCAGCCTATAACTGTCCCACTGCTGGGCAAAACCTTCACTATTTAATACCATACTGGGAAAAGCTGAAAAGGCTTTTTACAAAAAGTGGAAACGAAACGTTTGGTGAACTGTGCTCATCCGGAGAAGAATTGAATAATGTGATATGTTACCTAATTAGACTTCTTCGAGTCCTGAAACTCAGGAAATAAACCATGACGCGGTGCAAAAGGAGAATGGTTGTAAAGGTGATTTTTTAGGCTGCAGACAGAAATAGAAATAGAGTCCTAATTTTATACTGTACTCAAATATATTTATTTCTTAACTTACGTATTTTGTTTGTTAAAGAAAAAAATATACACTTTTATGTTAATTATTTTTTTTTCTAATTTGTATAATTTATTGATTCTTACATACTCATTTAAGTAATAGAGTGATGAAAACTAATTCTTTTACAGAAGAGCGACGTAAAAATACTTAGGCTAGGTAAATTGAACACGTTGTATATTAGCACATTAGTAAAAAAAACTTTGAAATGTACACTTTAATATCGTGATATTGGCCTCTCAGAAAGTTTCTCAAAATTTTTAATCACTGTTTTTTAAGATCCTTATGAGGTTAATTACAGACCAATCAACCGCTGACTGTTTAACTGCCATTTAAAATTAGCATCTGGTTACGTTAAACTAAACTAAATAACGGAAGTCATCAATATTGGAACGAAACCATTTGCGAAATTATTTCATGTCGTTAATACAGTGGGTAGCGACAGGCTTATGATACGTTTCCCATTAAATAGAAACGCTTAGTATCAATAATTTACTTTGTAAGATCTACTCGACGGCGTGGAAATATTTAAGTAAACTATAATACTCAATTCGTTATAGCGTTCCATGTCTTTAATATTTGGTATAACAAATATGGACCCTGTCAGATTTGAGGGATAAATAATAACTCTTGACATTTCTGTTTTCTGCACGAAAACGATACATTTTCTTTCATTCGCAGGCACATTAAATACACAATAACATCAATGTTCAAAATTTAGGTGCCAAAATCTTATCCTTTTCTTTTAATCAGATATTACGCATCCCTTACATGGACAGCCGCTGGGCTGTCCATGTAAGCGATGCGTTAAAAGGGCTGCCTTTTAGTCAACAGACATTTCTACAAGTCTAAATCCCGTCTTCTACGAAATGAAATGATACTTCCACACATATTTTTAGGACATTTACAAAATTTCGATTATCGTTAACGCTTGTAGGAATAGACCTGGGGCCCGATGCTGCTATTTTAAGTCAGTGAGTGGCAGGTTCCAGTGTACAGTGTACAATAATTTTTAATGTTTAATGATAAATGTACAACCTACTTGCCACTGTTGTCATTGTAGGATTGCCAGTGACTGTTCTTATCTGAATACGAAAATTAGGCACAGTAACAAGTACTCTGGAACATTCAGTAACCTGCCACTCACCATGACCAGAACCCCTATTCAGAAAATCTCGATCCTTAGAAATTACCTTCAAAAATTTTTTGTTCTATATTTCCAATTCTCATCTTCTTTCCAGACCGGCATGAACCGCGGCTCCCGCGAGGAGTTGCTGGGCAGCACGCAGGAGGCGCTGCGGAACAGCCAGCATGACCTGCGCCAGGTGTACGAGAGAGCCCTCACCAAGGAGGAGAAGACCTTCCTCCTGCATGCCGATAGAGGAGACTATGTCACTGTTAAGAGGTAAGTAAGGAGGTAGTGGTATAATAAATGGGGATCCTTTATAAACGGTGAAGAGATTGACAACGAGTTATTGGTAAAAGTCTTGTTTTGGCCCACATCAAGGGTCTTGTATTCTCCGTTTAATAAGAGGTCATATTAATCTTTTTGGGACTATGTTCTACTAAATAGTTTTTAACTACATTAGTTGTGTCAATCCGTGAAAGTGCTAATTTAAATCTTAGGCTTCAAATTATGTTTTTTTTTATTTTACTGAGTTTAGAAGTTAAAATTTATTTCTAATCGTCCTAATAAATTGAAACTTACACAAAACATTCCATTCTAATTTACAGAATTATTCAAACTGAAAAGATAATTTGAATCATGTAACTTGCCAGTTTTAGAATTAACAAAATGATAGATATTACGTCAACCTTACTACCTAATTGATTAAGTGTATAAATTAGTATAATTCTAATGTCTAAATGTGATTTAATTAATTCGCATGTTTAGTGTGTCCTTGTAAATGATGGGATGTCGTTCCTTTTAACGATGGCCATGAGAATACAACTGTATAAGTACATAAATAAATCGATTTTCTTGCCAACCCACCTGGTTTTGGCAAAGAAAATAATACCGAACTACCGTATTTTCTTATGAACGAAGAGTAACGTGTTTTTTCTGCAAGAAATACAGTTTTTTGAGTAAAAATATTATCTATGTCAATATGCCAAACAGTCTTTTATCGGATGAAAAAGATATTTTCGGAATTTTTTGCTTATCTAGAGAAAAAATATTACCATACAATTCTTACTTTCCAAAAAGATTGGATATCAATTTTATTACAATAATATTTCTTATTTTGGTATTCACCGTGTGTTTCTATTTATTTGGGTAGGTAGATATTCTAGCTACGATAAAGACTGACGCTTAATTGCCCATTTAGAACAATATTCAATCATTGCCATACTCACTTACTTAATCTATTGATGATTAAACGACGCTATATTCAGTAACTAGTAAAGGATTATAATAATAATAATAATAATATTTCGGGAAAACTCACACACGGTTATCTGATCCCAAGCTAAGCAGAGCTTGTGTTATGGTAACCAGACAACTGGTAAACATACTTATATATTTCTAAATACATACATATTATAGACTAGCTGTGCCTGCGACTGCGTTCGCGTGGATTCGAAACTTATCAATGAGTTTTTAACCGCAAAATTAAGTTTGTTTTTTATTGTTTATACTTTTCCGGGATAAAAACTACCCAGTGTGGTGCCCAGGATAATAAAAAATAATTATACCAAGTTTCATCGTAATCGAACCGGTAGTTTTTGCGTGATACCTGAACAAACAGACAGACAGACAGACAAAATTTTTTTTTTTCACACTTTTGGGTTTGGTGTCGGTCTAGTAACACCCCCCGCCATTTATTTTTTTGATATTTTCAATGTACAGAATTTTCACTTCTACAGATTTATTATAAGTATAGATAAATTACACCCAGACAACCAGAACAAATTATCGTGCTCATCACACAAACATTTGTCCTGGGTGGGAATCGAACCCACGACCGGTATAGCAGTCAGGGTCACTACCCACTAGACCAACAGGCCCGTCACTTATGTTAGATCAGAATAGTGATCACAATTTCCAGATCATCAACTGTCATCCCATGAAATTGCTTGCATTCCAATGACCTCATTCGATCTTGCTATCGAACACAGTCTTATTTCATAGCTACTGTACTGTCCCAATCAAACAGAACAACCAAGTTATTGTTCCGGATCAAATGGACATGCATGGGAAATGTTGTAATTGCTAAGATTACAAGATTACCAGTATTTTGCACTTCTAGTAATTAGTTATATCGCGCCTAGAAATTGTACTCGCGTACATCTCATTCTCATGTAAGTACACATAAATGAAAAGTATTTTGGTTATAAACTACCGGTCTGAAAAAATTACATAAAAATCCTTATAGCAGTTTTAAAGGCGAAGAGGAAAAAACATCTCACACACCTCTTTAAGTATATAGTATAAGTAGGATATGCTTGCGATACATAAAACTGCCTTCTTTTACTTGTATTTTATACGTAGGTACGGCGTTAATTTTCATGAACTAGGCTATGTTCATGGTATACATATTATACACTCTGCACTTGTTTTACCTTGTAGTATACAAATGCATTCATGAATTGAATGTCTATGAACAGAAGTAAAAATTTAAAACAAAGCGAATTGAAGTAAATTAGGTCTCCAAAAATAATTACATACTAACATAATTGTGAAAAATAGCTGACTTTTAAGATTATGTGGGACCACCTCTATGGTATACTCTATCAAAGACATAAATATTTTTAAAAGCTAACCACAATTCGCCGGACTTATTAACAACAACAACAAGTACCTAGTCGAATTGAGAACTTTTTTAAATAGGATAAAAATAAAAAATAGATTAAAAACTCTATTTTCATTTTAAATTAATTACATTAACAATACTGTCTGACATTATTCCAACTGTGATTGTCCCCGACTGATCCGTCTAAACCTTCGAAATTGCAGAAATCTCACAAAGCCTTCCTATGTAGTAAGTAGTCGATTATGTCGAAACATTACAAGTGCTGGCTTCGCTTCGTAATCCTATTTATTAGCTTGGCTAGCGACGGCCACCTAAATACACTGGAGATTGATACATTTCGGTTTTAAGGTCAAAATGTACCTATTGGAGCACGTGGAATATTAAAATTTGAAGTTGTATGTTCAAATCGTGGTGGCCTAGTAAGTCAATGACCGTATTCGTTTACAATAATATGCATTTACAATAATAATATACAGATTGGAACCTAGGTTATTATTAAACTGGTTTTTATTATTACTTAGGGACTTTTCATTCTACAGCAGAGACGAAGCGCATATTTATACCTTTTTTCTGAGGAAAAATGAGCATTATAATAATAATAAATAAATAAATAAATGCGGACAACATCACATACATTGCTCTGAACCCAAAGTAAGTAGCTAAAGCACTTGTGTTATGGAATTCAGAAACAACGAAGGTACCACAAACACCCAGACCCGAGGCAATGTAGAAAAGTTGATTTCTACATTGACCCGTCCGGGGATCGAACCCGGGACCTCAGAGCTAGCGACACCTTGAAACCGGTGCGTACGCCACTCGACCACAGAGGTCGTCAATTATGTTACTTTGTTGAGTTAAGGATTAAATGGAATATTAAATATTTATTTATTACAACAAACACTTACAACTATACTAAAATTAGATCTCATATAAATAAATTAATCTAACACGCATCAAAAAATTCATCGTCATCCTTGTCAATGGCGGGAAACGTGCCCAGAAGGCTGGCAGCATTGCCACGTTGAATGGCTATGCTGATTTTCCGTGCATGGAACACACCAGCCCTCTGATCACGAGTAGAGTCTACCAAACGTTTTGACAGTTCTGGATTAAATTGGTAAGTTAACTTTTAGATCGAGTTGGGTTTTATACGAATCTTTTGAGGATAGATGTATCCTCACAATATGTTGTCTATAACTAGTTAAGTTTTAGTAATTTCAAAATACTGGTATTATGTCCAACTAAAAGATGATGAGAAATAATCATTTACAGAGACAAAGTCGAGCTATAACAATACATCGGCTTGAAAATACAACCTGAAGCTGCAAAATAGAAAATAATATCTAAAGATACAAAGAATAGATCTAAATATCAATATCATCTCTTGAAAACAGACTATTGAATAAAGTTTAAAATTTCAACGCAATACATACTCTAACAGCATTCAATTTCATAGTGTTATTTAAATTTTAAGAATTCCTTTAAAGAAATTCTGCATTGAACTTGGCTTTGAATCCAATATACAACAAATATCTAATTCAAACTCTAAGATCAAGACAATAAGGTTATTATTTATTTACAGGTTAATAGAAGATTTCACTCCTCAGCCTTATTCCTACATTTAACTTTGAAGCCAACCTACAAGAAGCTAATTTAAACCTTAACGTCTTGACAATAAGTTTAATATTTCTTTACAGGTTAATAGAAGTGTTGACGCTTCAGCCATATTCCTACATTCAATTTGACTCAAAATCCAACCAACAACAAATAGCAAAATAAAACTTTAAGGACAAGATATTAAGGTTATTATTCCTTTACAGGTTAATAGAAGAGTTCACACCTCAGCCAGATGTCTTGGACATCAATTGCGTGGATCCTCTCAACCGATCAGCTCTGATCGCCGCCATCGAGAATGAGAACATTGAGCTGATTAAACTACTTCTCACTTCAGGAATTAAAGTCAAGGTCAGTGATAAATCAATTGATATGCCTAGAATAGGATATTGTATGTTACTTTTTTCTTATTATTATCAAGCTTTTTGTGAGAAGTGAAGCAAAGCAACATAGATGGATAATAATAAAAAAAATCCGTACGTTGTGAATTTCGATGATAGTTCCAATAAAATACATATAAGGTATTTATTTTATCAAGTGTTTGATAAAAAGCGAGGAAACATGGGCAGATAATAATATAATTTATCTTATATCAATAGTACTTCCAATCTACTTTAAAATGGAGGTGTTCTTAATTATTTTGTAAAAATTTTTTTTCATGTTTGTTAGCGATTTGGGACTCTTTTTATTATAATTCAATTAATCCAATTTCTTCATGTTTAATCAATATACTTCATATCTATATCTATATCTATACATATAATAAATCTGTAGAAGTGAAAATTCTGTACATTGAAAATATCGAAAAAATAAATGGCGGGGGGTGTTACTAGACAGACACCGAACCGAAAAGTGTGAAAAAAAAATTTTTGTCTGTCTGTCTGTCTGTTTGTTCAGGTATCACGCAAAAACTACCGGTTCGATTACGATGAAACTTGGTATAATTATTCTTTATTATCCTGGGCACCACACTGGGTAGTTTTTATCCCGGAAAAGTATAAATAATAAAAAACAAACTTAATTTTGCGGTTAAAAACTCATTGATAAGTTTCGTCATCCACGCGAACGAAGTCGCAGGCACAGCTAGTTTTGCATAAACCTTGAAGTTTTGGACTACTGAACTCACGACTAAATGGAACACTTCCATTGAGAACATTAATATAAAAAAAAAGTTTCCACAGTAATCCGACTCATAGTTACGAGTAACTATTACTTTCTAACAGCATGGCAGCACTACATAAAAAATAATACTTAAATAACTACGAACAGAAGCTATTGTTTCGAAAAAAATCTATGAAAAAGAATAAAATGAATACAGTCTCCTGGGAAATCAGACTTCCAATAGTTTGCATGATCATATCGACCGTATATTTTCATAACGGGGTACTTTGGAACGCGTGACGTGCGAAGTGGAAGTAATGGCGACGTTTTAGGGTTAAAGGTAAGAAGGTAATGGCAGTGTTAAGGTTATATAAAGTGGTGTATCTTAAATGTTTTTGAATTCAATTTTATTAAAATACTACATGGATTTTGGTTATTATTTGAAATCTAACCTCAGATCTTGACCCGGTGGTTATTTTGTACTCAGCTTAGAATCCAACAATTTCGATGATTTTTGCCAATTTTGGTTTTTGTTCTCAATTTTGAATTTTTTAGTATTTTGAGCTGTCTTTATCGAAAAAAAAGGTTTTACTTCTCTTTTTTCGTCTTTAATTTTGTCAATGTTTATATTATACAATTAATTGAGTCTGCTATCATTTCACTGCAGAAGGTGTTGAATTGCTGTTCTTATTCAAATACTATCAAAAATCAATTAGTTTTTGATCAGTAAACAGAATTGACACGAAGTAAAAGTATTCCCAAAATTTTATAAATGTTGTTTACCATAGATGCAAAAATACAAGTAATTAGCCAAGGCCGCTCATAAAGTCGACGACGTGAAAGATAACATTATATGGACGACCCGGTAGCCTAATCCGGTTAACCGGTATATTGGCACCCGGGTAAGCGTTTCTTGTCCACCCTGTATTATTAACGGTGCCTTTTTATAGGAGCTTTTAACAAAACACTTTGTTGACATACTTGTAAATGTTGAAAACGTTTCTTTTTTGTTTTCGCATATTCTGCCTTTGTTTTCTTTGTTATTGTTAGTTAACTTATATTTTCAATACAATTTTGCATTAAAAACGCAAATCTTGTATGTAATAATATTGATTCGAATGTAGTTATGTGTTTCTTTACTTTTATTTATGAGACCCAAAAATAGTCATTTAGACTTGTAAATAATATTAAACATCAGATCAGTAATCAGTCAGCATGCTGAAGGATTGATAAATAACAATATTTAATAAATAATATATTTATGCCTGAATTAGTGAGGTTAGATATATTTAAATCTAGTAGATATATATATCTACTAGATAAATATTGTTACTACATATTATAAAAAGACATATTTCGAAATATACCTTCAACATTTAATAAACAAGACACCGAACAATGCGTAGAAATATCAATCAAATAATAAAAAATACCTTTCTACAACTTTTCCATAACAAAACATTTTACAAGTATGGCCATATATGAAACTACTGTGAAATGCTACTAAAATCTAGGTTATAGTACCATTAATGGATTTTAACTTTTTATAACCCATAATCGTAAAATTATGTGCAAGATGTGATGTTTGAGCCATTATTCCTACATAAATCCTATTTTGATGGTATTGGAAAACAATTGTATGTGAATTGGTGTATTACTTATATGTTAAGTATTTTATCAATACAAAAACTATGTTTAAAACATAGCTTTGTATTTAGGAGTGCTGGAAATTTTGTGATTTCTGAATAAAACTTCTTTTTTTCCCCATATTGACAATATTTCTTAGAATTAACTTACTAACTGAGGAAAACAAATTAATATTGTGTTGCCATCCTCCGACCTCTATTTCTTCACATTTATGTAAACTAACAGAGTTATATCTAAGTATACTTATTTTAACTATAAAATGGGAACATAGAGTTGTATACATTCTGTTTTATAGTACCCATATTAATCCAAAAAATATTTAAAACTGCGCTTTTACTATGACCTCTTAAAACAGGACTTATTCTGTCGTGTAAGTAAGACGCCACTACGTGCATTGCAGTGCGCCATCTCGCTCCCACAACGGCAATAGTCTTACTTTATTCGTTCATGGTACAGGTACAAATCGTATATTGCGACAAGACAGCCATTGTTTATAAAATTTTAGTGCATTGCAAATGTTAGTGTACGTCGCAGAATAATGCATCAATAAGGATACATTAATATAGATATAAAAAAACAGCACTGAAGTCAGAATAATAGTTGAAAATTTCAAAGTTTTAAATTCTGTCTGTAATATCAATTCGTTTAGTTTTCGTGTAGACAGTTTAACGGCGTAAAACCGCCGTTTATTGCTCCGTTCATCATTCAACGTCATCTGAAAACAGATGTGGAAATATATGTAAACATTACGAATTGGACAAATCTTTGAGAAAAAAATTCTAGAAGTTTCCATGGTTTTGAGTTTTGGTTAGTGATAAATGTTTATAATCGAAATTGTTGAACATCTTAGTAGTAGTTAAAATAAAGTACCTACGTATTGTTGACAATATAGTTTTAGTAAAAGCAATACATATAATGAAATGATTCAACAGTGGAGAAGCAAGTCAAACAAAAACCACAACAGTGGAGAAACATGTTCAGGAGACTGACGCCCGACTCCCTCTCTACAAACACACAACAGACCCGGGTAGACTTAAAAGCCGAAAGAGTTTTCTCCGGAGCACGCAGGCCACTAAAGAAACGCCGCCGCCGCGACGGTTTAAGAGGATATAGACATGATTGTATATCCTGAATTATTCTCAATTAACTCCTAAAACTATCTTAGATTCATCCTAAGTTTACATGCGGGCTGACACACTTAACTAGAAATAATATCATGATAAAATGTTTGAAGAAAGTTTTCGTCTTATAAGTAGAACAAACCTTCGTTTAAACTATATATTTATGTCAAAAAAAAACGAAATAAAGATTATGATTATATGGTATACAACAATAAACAATAATATGTAAAATTTTGTGGCATTATAGGCTTTTAAATACTTTTTTCTAACACTACCATCTGTTCAGCCCTTGACGCACTATTTATTTTTATCGATAGTCGATGTACCTAATTTTACGCCCATCACTAGTTGTGACGGCAACCCTTTAAGTACATTGTTTGACTATCAATCATGATATGAAGGTTTTTAATATACTTAAGGTAGTTGTGTCTATAGATATAAATGTATACTGTTTAGATGTAACAGTATTTCTCTTTATAATAATCATAACTGAATACTGGTTATATGTCTTTCCAAACTGACTGGAGTAAGTATTATGAGCTCAAAAAGTATGAAACAAAACTTTATTGAAGTTTCAATATTATTCAATTCTTTGGAATCGAAAAAGGCACAATCCACTTATACAAACAAAACGTATAACATAAACTAAGATGTCTACTTTTAAGATGAAAGAATTATAACCTTTTGCAAAAACATTACTGTAATAAACATGAATCTCTAAAACAGTAATGTAATAACTATCCACTACCACACAAGCAGGTCACAAGTTTTGTATCAACATAATAATAACAGCCACAATTATAACATCCTAATTAAAATTAGGCCAAAATTAATAGGATCGACATGCATCAATTAGTATAATCTGCCAACGGTAGAACTAGTTTTCAATGACTGAAAATTAGGTAATAACTCATCGAGAAATCAGTATGTATTGGCAACAGAATATCCGAAAATGGAATACAATTTCTATAACTTTGTTACATTTAGTAATGTTTGGCAAAATATATGTCAACCACAGATCAAAAACAAAATAGACAGGGCAGACATACATGTAGAAAAAACCGACTTCATTTTAATGCTTGTTACGTACGAGTATATCTCGAAAACTAGTCGACTGATTTTGATGAAACATGCACTGTTTCTGACTTGAAATAAATGTAAGCAAATGCATATAACAATATGACACGGGTCATATTATGTGCCTTCTTTTTAAAACGACTTTTACTGTTTAAAAACGAATTATCGCACCAATTTTTTTTCTGGCGAAATTTTTTGTGTATATCTCTGTATATTTTTACTCTTTGATCACAGGTTTTAAGAGTATCCTAATATATTTTATTTGTCGATAAAGCGACCGGGAATGTGATTACAGGGAACCGATGTTCTTTTGTTTATGATACGAATGTTGTATGTATTGATAAGTTTGTCCTTGTTTTGAGTGCATTGATTTTGTTTTTGTTTTATTTTTGGACGGAAAATGGCCTCTTTATAATATCAAAACAGTTGTTTATCTAGTTTGGCTTAATAATAACTGTTTACATTTAAGTATTGTAGCTTTATCTTACGCTCGTATTTCAATGCTTTACAAGTTTAAAAGAAGGTAACTTAAATAAGTACAGTTTTTATTTACTTTTTCCTTCTGTCCTAAGACATTTAGGTCAACGAAACAGGAAATGTGGAAAATCCTAAAGACCTTATTACTTAGGTTTTGCAAGACTTTCAATTAAGGTTTTGATCTATATCGGCTTACTGCTGTAACAAAATTGAATTCGCAGATTTAAATATTGCGTACAGAATTAAATCTTTAAAAAGCAAATAAATTTATTATATTTCTTTATTAAGAAAATAAAATTTATAAGGTAAAAAAATCTAGGCTACGATATCAAAGTATTGAAAATCTTGTACTGAGAAATTGTGTAGTATGATAACTAGTCCAAAATTAGAAATAACATTAAATAAACGCGTAGGCGAATAATCTAATTATCCTCAGTTATTATAGTATCATGTGATATTGTTAAATTGGTATAAAATAATTGCGTAATTATAAACATAAGAACTGGTAACCCAGTAAGATAATTTTCAATGAAGCTTTTTGTGTTACTATGGAGAACAATGGCATGGTCTGGTCACATTATGTCACATTGTCCGACAAAATTGTTTCCAAAACAATAAGTTTTTGTTACAAAAACATGTGTTTAAATCAACTAGACTCAGAGTACAATTAAATACAAATCAAAGTAGCCAAAATACGATGGGATTACGTCGTTTTTTTTTAGTTCCTATTGGCCTTCTGGTTCCATCATATGACCAGCTCGAACGTATTTTTTGGTATGTCACCGAATTTACACAAGTATTCAATTTTCATGGGAATGGAGAAAACCACTTATCTTCATTGTCTAGGGCACTCTAGAGTCTGGGTGGTTCCCTGGACCTTCGTTATCTCTGGTTTAGATCAATGTATGTGATGTTGTCCACATTGATTTCACCTATGAGTCCAGAAAGAAACAACACTTATTCTTATTTTATTAAATGTATTAACATTACTTCTTGTCTCCAGGATGCTCTTCTCCACGCAATCAAGGAAGAGTATGTGGAAGCTGTGGAACTCCTCCTGAAATGGGAAGAGGACAACCATGTGCCAGGAGAGCCTTATGTAAGTACTCATTAAGGGGTTGATCGACGAGCGAGCATCACCGCGGTTAAGTTGGCTCGCCGGTAAAGCTCGCTCGTGGATCTCCTCAAGACTGCGGCTTTACTTAGCGCGACGCGTTGCAAACAATTTTCCTCGCCCGTGTGTCAGGCACGACGAGCAACGAGTAATACCGCCAGTGGTGGGCTCGGCAGTCGATCACACGCTTTATATTCGGGATCTAGACTAAATATTATTTAATGACCGTGAGGTAGATTAATTAACAATATTAGTGACGTACTATTTTTTGAGCCCCTATGCAAAAACGACGGTGTCTTTAAGTTTAAAGTGTCTCTGTGTGTGTGTATTTTTTTGTAGCATCGTACTTCCTAAACGAGTGGACTGATTATGATGCGATATTCTTCGTTTAGAAGCTGATGGTCGAGATGATTCTTGGCTATAATTTGTGAAGATGGGTTCAGTATTATAAAACTTTAAACAAGTTTCTAAAAAAAATGTAGGAGATTCTTATATTTACAAGTTTTAGTTATTACACAAAAAAAGGGGAATCCTTATACATAGCCTTGACCATGCTTGAGAATTGGGTTATTAAATAAAATTCTTGAGCACAAAATAGTTGTAGAAGTAGAAACCTTGAGACATGATTGAAGACTTACGTTATTTATGTATTGTCATGTCACTATAAAAAAGTAAAACTCAGTTAGCCCTAGTTCAGGCACGGCGGGAATCGTACGGTGTGGATTCGCGCAGAAAAAATCATACCTAACCTTTACGTAGACCGTTGAAGCTACTCGTATCTTAATATTTAGCGAGTAGCGTAAATAATAATATTAACCGTAGTGCGGTGACATGTTTCTAGTGGTTTTTTTTTATCGAATAAATGATGTGAATGTTGAATATCAATTTTTTAATTAGCTCAGTTTGAGCTGAAATTTTGTAAACTGCCTTTATACCAGATATGCTCCTCACCCCTTTTATACATCAGCCACTTTAAAGAAATAATGAACGTGCTTTGGGATTATGAACTTTAATTCAATGACTAACAGTTCAGTTTCCATCACATTCAAATTAATTTTAGGCCCTTTTCGGTAATGTTTGTCATTCTAAAATGAACTTAAACACATGTTGTCAAAGTTGATAATTGCGTAATTAGTAATAACGTTTAATTCTCTTTCCATATTGGCTTTAGTATAGATAGATATACCCTTTCGGTAACACTCTGTATTAGTATTCGTTTCAGACATAATCGCGCTGTTTGTCAATATATATTCCGAACCAAACGATCATCACGCGCGTGGTCGCTCGTGTCTGAACAAGACCATATCCATCAATATTTCTAAGTACAGGTGACAATGATGTACTCCTAGATAATATAGAATGCCTAAGCCTAAACATTGTAACATAGTAATAGTATATTACAATATTGTGGCTGCTTTTTTACTATCGTCTCCAGAAAAAACAAACTAGTTTGACCTTCAGACTAATGTAACTAGAATTATTTACAGGGTCAGTACTGAACTACACTCGAGAGCAATGAATCCGGGTCACTTAAAGAATGTTAAAAATCTCGGAAACTAAAAATGATAGGTTAATGCAATAAATTGTATTTAATAGACAATGTAATACTCCTTAAATGAAAGTAAAAAAAATATGAGTCACCATACATTTTATTAACACAAAATTACATAAAGAAAAAAACTGCTGATCTCTCCTTAAAACAAAAATAGGAAACATGAAATTTTTGAACTTTATTACGATTTTCTTGAATTTTAATACTTCGTATTGCCTCCTCGTGCTTCCATTACTGCGTTTACGCGGTTTGGCATGCTGTACACCAAGTTCCTTATACGATTTTGGGGAATATTCTCCCATTCCTCTGTGAGAGCAATTTTGAGCTCACGAAGCGTGATTGGGGGAGGGTTTCGTTGTTTTACGCATCTGCCTAGCTCGTCCCAAGCATGCTCGATCGGGTTGATATCCGGGCTGCGCGCTGGCCACTCCATACGAGTAATGTTCATCTCTTGAAGGTAGTCATTCACAATCCTACCTGTATGAGGTCGGGCATTGTCATGCATAAATATAGCATCCTCACCTAAATTGACCATAAATGGACCAACGTGATCATTGAGGATTTCTTCCACATATCTTTCGCTAGTTAAAGAGCCGTTTTCTATGATCACCAGCTCTGTGCGACTTTCAGAAGAAATTCCGGCCCACACAAGTACAGACCCACCACCGTAGGCTACTTTTTCTTCGATGCATGCTTGCTTGAATCTTTCCCCTGGTCTTCGATACACTCTGTGTCTTCCATCGTGCTTGTAGAGCATAAATTTTGATTCGTCGGAGAACATAACTTTTGACCAATCTTCAATACTCCAATTTACGTGGCTCTGGGCATATCTTAGTCTTGAAATACGATGCCCACGCTCCAGTTTAGGGCCGTTTGCAGGTCTAAGGGGTTTTAAGTTAGATTCAGCAAGCCGACGTCTTACTGTCCATGCACTTGGGTTACTTCCTCCGAGGCGTCGAAACTGATTTGTGAGTTCAGTTCCTGTGAGAAAGCGATTTCGAAGCATGGTGTTCACCAAGTATCGGTCTTCTCGTGCTGTGGCACACCTGGTTCTGCCCGTTCCTGGTCTGCGTAGGTTAGAACCAGTTTCTTCGTAACGTCGGAAAACTCTTTGTACTGTTGACAGCGACACACAGACAGTCCTGGCTGTATCGCGCTGACTCCGGCCGGTTTCCAGCATTGTAAGTATTCTGGTGCATTCTTCAGGCGTAAGCGACATAATTTCAGCTTGAATAATGAATATAGAGCACTATCAACATGGTTTATGTACCCACATAAATGACAGATTACAAACAAAAGCAAAACCCAATGCTGTAATTTCGTAGTTCCATCTTCGAAAGTGGCCCTTTTTCAAATTTGATTTTTTTATGATATAACTTTACAATAACTAAGAAGTTTTAATACCTTCATTTAAGGAGTATTACATTGTCTATTAAATACAATTTATTGCATTAACCTAGCATTTTTAGTTTCCGAGATTTTTAGGATTCTTTAAGTGACCCGGATTCATTGCTCTCGAGTGTATTTACTAGAAAGTAGATAATTATAATGTAACAGAAGACCTAATTAGTCTAGTGCTAATCTGCCCTACTTTAGTTAGTTAGAACAATGAAACAATCTGAGCTGAATAATAAATTAAATATAACAGGCAAAAAAGTACTTATTACATAAATATATTATAAGATGCGTTTATTTAAACGACGCAAGTCAAGTAAAATGATGAAAAATAGAATAGAGCACATAGTAAACGAAAAGTTTTTAAACCAATTCAAAAGTGGTTTTGACTCAATTCTCACCAGCTCAGATATCAAACTATTCAGGTATTGTCATGCTCTTAATCATGTCACCAATCCTTTCCACTGATGAACCTCTTCCACCACCAGAGCTGGGAGTCCGTGGACCCGTCATCGGCGACGTTCACGCAAGACATCACTCCTCTCATCCTGGCCGCGCACAGGAACCACTACGAGATCCTCAAGATCCTGCTGGACAGGGGCGCGACACTGCCCGTGCCTCACGACGTCAAGTAGGTACAGACTCTTCATTCATCAATCAATACAACAAGAAAAAACTTTAAAAAGAAGCAACTTTGATGCCATTGTGATCACTAACTTTAGGCGGAAGAAAGGAACTTCAAGCTACTATTATCAGATCATGTAGACGTAATCAATTCATGAAAGAACTGGCCTATGACCTTTTAAAGCAGGACTGTTGTCGTTGAGGAAGTGAGACGGCGCGATACACTCGCGTAGGCGCATTTTGTCTCAACAGGCCTACTTTAAAAGCTATGTATTGAAGCTTAGCTCTGAAACCATTAAAATGATACCATTGGAACAGGAACTCTGTTGGGATCAACAGAGTTCATGCAGCATGAGTCACAAAACAAACTACTTGCATAGATCTTTATGTGCTTCCTTACCGAAAGCATTCGCTTGTAACATAACTCAGTTCAAAGCACCTTTAAACATACAAATGCATTATAGTAGTATCCTTATTTGCTCCATCTTTTTCCCTTAGATGTGGTTGCGACGAGTGCGTAAAGTCTTCGAACGAGGACTCTCTCCGTCACTCGCAGGCGCGCATCAACGCGTACAGGGCGCTGTCATCACCTTCACTCATCGCGCTCTCCTCGGCTGACCCGCTCCTCACTGCCTTCCAGCTGTCCTGGGAGCTCGGCAGGCTGAGTAGAATGGAGACGGAGTTCAGAGTGGAATATAAGGTAAGCCGGTCTTATATAGTTTGTTGGTTTTGAAAATGGGTGTTATGGAAAACCATTTTCAATTATTTTTATTTCGAACCAGTAGTTCATGTGATTAGCGCGTTCTACTAAACGTAGAAACTCTTTAGCTTAAAAAAAATAGTATCGATTCTTTATGAAAAAGTTTCATTATCAAAAGGACTTCCACATACATACGAGTACATATAATCACGCCTCTTTCCCTTGTAGGGGTAGGCAGAGAGAGACCACTTCTTTCCACTTGCTACGATCCTTACACACTTGTTTCGCTTTGTCCACTTTCATTATTCCCTTCATACATGCTGTTCGGTTTATGGTACTCTTGACCTTGACCTGGCCTTTTTTCATTCACACTCGCCTTATACACTTTGTTCGTCAATCGTTCTTCATTCATTCCCTCGACATAGCCAAACCATCTCAGCATACCTTTCTTACTTTTTGTCTCAACATCCATCATCTGACACACTTCATCCACCTTACCATACATTCCTCCTCTTACATTCAACGTAGCGAAGCGGCTCTTCGTGGGCCACTTTTCGCCCCCGCGAGAAACGAGACGTGATTTCGTGTAAATTATTTTTATGATTATCCATTGCGTTCCTGCGGGATAAGGATTTCCAACCAACTATTATTTATCCCAAATTGAAAATAATTGTTGCTTTCCATGAAAAATATATTAATTTGGTGTCTGAAAACATAAGGGTAAAAAAGTCGGCGCATAACATTGCACGTAGAGGTATCTCGCTTACACGACGTCAACAGTTCTGCTTAAAAGTTAATGGTAGACACTGGCATATTTAGCAGAATGATTTATCAATCATCTTTGTTAATCTACTAGGCCCTACGCCAGCAGTGCCAGGAGTTCGCTACCTCTCTACTGGACCACACGAGGACTTCCAAAGAGCTGGAGATCATGCTGAACTACAACCCCT
Organism: Autographa pulchrina; assembly: GCA_905475315.1. NCBI lineage: Eukaryota > Metazoa > Arthropoda > Insecta > Lepidoptera > Noctuidae > Autographa > Autographa pulchrina. The sequence continues at coordinate 8,991,019 of FR997775.1, forward strand.
GGGACATGGACTGCTGGGAGCCAGGCGAGAGACAGACGTTAGGCAGGCTGAAGCTTGCTATTAAATATAAGCAGAAGATGGTGAGAAATTAAAAAGATTAATTGAGATTAATAACCATGTTATGTGGAAATTTAGGAAGGATAGTTGTGTGTGCGATTTTTAAATGATGCTGTTTTGATGTTTGGTTTTTGCTCAATTATTCTTTATTAGAATGGAGTATTTTTTTTTGTTCTTAATTTGAATTTGCCTTTTACCTGTAGCTGGTCATATTTTAATAGAAATATAATAAATTCGAAAGTTTAAAGTATAAATTTCAGTGTCAAAATAGTTCACATTCCGTACATACTTCAAAGTATAATAAGAGCTAACTATTTGCAAAACATAAAGCATTAAAATTTGGACTTCAGATACCTATAGGCAGTAGTCATCAGGCATACAGACCGACTTGAGCAATTTGCGAAAAATATAAATAGATGTTTGTCTAAACATCATATTTTATAGGTTTTCGTTGAGACTGGTTAAAATAATATGTTTTAAAGCTAGTGGTACGTGACGTTTGGAAATATTCCCGCGTTAAGGCCGATTGGACGTAGAACCAATTGGTAACACAATGGTATATTTGTTGGTATAATGTGCAACGGTCATATAGCAAATGGAAATAGCAAATTCTTGTTGCTAATATTTACTTTCGACGTCCCCGGGGAATAAACCGGTAATCGCAAAAATCAAATTTTACAGGAAAAATGATTTAGTGTTTTTCGAGTATATCTCTTTAACAAAGGGGAATAATGAAAACATTGTTATATGGCGGAAAAGCTAATTTTTACCCGAACAGTTTAAAGTATTAAGTGTAACTATTAGATATACACAGAATTAGTTATTCACCAAAATACATATTACCGAAAATGGTTTCAAACAATTTTTAGGGTACTGATATCTTACGATCCTGACTTATCAATATTATTCCAGTAATGTTTACTTACCGAATTATTATTGTAACTTTCTTAAAAATCTTAGGCATAATAGTGCTTTACTGGATTATTCAACGTGTTTTTTCATTACAGAGAGATATTGTAATCTTCAGTTACCGACTTATTATGGTAAAATTACAAATAACCATAAGAAGGTAAAGTAATGTAACCCGTATTTTATAGGAAATTTTTGGTAGTCATATTTTCGTAATCATTAAAAGCTGAGTATGTAAAATAATTTTGTTATCGGTATCTTCGAGAGAATAATTAAAGAAAACTCATAAAATGTATTAAAATTATAATATTTATTAGGAACAAAGTACTCATAGAAATCACAATTACAATCAGTCAAAATATAAAAAGTAGCCAAGTAAAAACATTAATAACTAATCAGTATTATCATCATTGGTCTCATTATTATAGCCTCGATCATTACAATTTTCTAAAAAATCAAAGACTCATAGAATGTGTGGTAATACCGTGGAATCGCACCACTATTGCACAAAGAATTTAAATGAAAAATGCCTTTCTTTGGACGGGCCTGTTGGTCTAGTGGTTAGTGACCCTGACTGCTATACCGGAGGCCGTGGGTTCGATTCCCACCCAGGACAAATGTTTGTGTGATGAGCACGATCATTTGTTCTGGTCTGGGTGTAATTTATCTATAATATGCATGTATTTAGAAATATATAAGTAAGTTTATCAGTTGTCTGGTTACCATAACACAAGCTCTGCTTAGCTTCGGATCAGATAGCCGTGTGTGAGATGTCCCGGAATATTATATTATATTATTAATTCTTATAGGAGGAGGTTGATGATAAGGACGTTCCAATACAGTATCTTCTATCAAAGCGGCTTAGGTTTTCGCCAACGTCCGCGTCGTTTGGTTTGGAATTAATTTGAAATATTTAATTCAGAATATGCCTCATCAAAATCATATTTTTACTAAAGACGTGAGTCTTTATAGACTTGGACAGGGAAATGGTTAAGTCTTGGTAGTCTCACCAAGAATTGGATGGTTTTTTGCTTGCACTAAGCACAGCACAGCGGGCACAAACTTCTTTCATTAAAATATAGTGTACTTATGTTTATTAAAATAAATAGATGACTGAATATGGGTTAAGTGAAGTTGAGTGAAGATTGCGTCAATATTATCATTACTGATAACTTTAAAAACCTGGCAATGGGCTGTACGCAGCCAAATCTTTACTTAGCATTTTTGGATAAATTGAGATTTTCTCAGCCTAATATTTACTAAAGATTTTATAGATAGAATACTTAATTAAATAATTTATATACCTATGCAGCGCAACAACTGAAACAAGTTAAGAAAGAAAACACCATATATCACATTTTTTAATTAAGAACAATTAAATTCACACATAGTTAAATTGTTTTTTTTTGTCTTCAGTCACTAGTAGAAGATGGATTAGAAAGTACCTACTGTTTCAGTAGGTGGTATTGATACTTATGTTTTTTTTTCAGGGCATATAGTACACGCCATGCTTCTGCACCTATGGTTAAGACAAAAAGATTTTGTACTACTAGATGTAATTACACAGACTGCTGGATAAATATATTAAATAGCATTAGCAAGATTTGTAATTTTCTATTAGAGTTTGGCCAGGTTTTGTTGCATGCAGATGTAGAATAATTTAAACTTAATACTATTGTTCTCAGGATTGCTATGAGGTGTCTTAAGACATTGATTGTTATTCTATAAATAATACTGGTTATTTTGTAACATTGTGTGACTACGATTGTTGATTAAGGAACTTGTTCAGGATAATTCAAAACAGAACAACTCAAGTTTAGTTTATTTAAATGATTGCATCTAACTAGAAAGAGTTGACTGCACAAGTGCATAGTACGTATTTATGTATAGGACATGCCTACTTATTTATCTTAAGTTTTATCTCAACTTTACCATCTCTTGAACATCTGCATGGTAAATAACATATATCGAGAACGAGGCATGGAGTGTATAATAGATGATCAAACGAACTTACCTGATGTTCGATCATTATTATACGAAGTGCCTCGTTCTCGATATATGTTCCCTACCCATCCCACCCTTGGTAAAATTGAGATAACCTACGAGACTCTAAAGGAATGAAGTTTGACAGGAGAACAAAGACAGTGTGACACTAATACTTCGTTTAGTTTTGGATCTGAAAGAGTTTAGTTGCCAAGCGACGCGAGAAAGCTGCATGGTAAATAACTTATATCGAGAACGAGGCACTTCGTATAATAATGATCGAACATCAGGTAAGTTCGTTTGATCATCTATTAGTGTGCGTAATGTGCGTTACATGTAGAAACGCGTCCTTGACTCGCCGAGTGCGAGCAAGTTCCCGCCGATACGTATAGTAAGATATGAATTTTTACCGGGATGATAACTGTAACAGTGCATTACCGAAAATTACTACCACAATATTTACGATAATAAACCTGTAATCGCATTAACCAGATTTTTTTTCTGATATATTTAACAGTATTATTACTTTACCGAAATGTAGCCACAGAACTTAATTTGTAATAATGTATTACGTTATTTTTCTAGTAAATAAAAAATGAAAAATTTCCAAAGAATAAAAGTGTTATAAGGAAAATCATTAGAAATTACCGCAGAAAAAAAATGAAAAAAATTGTATAGGTGAATCCCGACCTATAGATGCCGAAAATGATATAACAGTAAAAAGTCAGTAACAGTATAATACAGGTTTATTCCTTGGGGGCGTCGTTATATGTTCCTAGTTAAATATTTATATTGGTCTTCCGGACAAGTGTGAAAAAATATAAGTGAAAAATTCCTTCTACCTTCTTAGTCAAAATAATTTTTTAATGAAAGCTTAAAATATTTTTCTTTATAGCCTCTCAAAAATTTTTCAATTTTTTATTTCCCTGTTACTTTATTAATATCATGGTTATTAAATATGTTTGTTTAAAGCACATATGATAAGACTATCAGTAATCTATAGTTATAGGCGAGCCGAGTAAATCTGACAGGGTCTCACTTCAGCTATTTTAAATACATGTCAGTGGTCGGTCAGTGTACTTGTCAATGTGCCTAATTTTCGTATTCAGATAAGCCTACAATAAAATCTCATTGAACTCTCGCAGAAAATGATCGTAATGACAGTTAGCAGAATGCCAATTATCGTAAAAATCACCAAATGAAGCAGGTCATTCAGTCAATTCTAGCAACTCTTAAATAGCTGAATCGAGGCCCTACAATCTCCACAATCGACTTATACGATACCAATGCATCAATTAATTTCAAAATCTCTTACATTTATCTCCAATATATATATAACGTGTTGTTTTGACACACTTTCCACTTACATATCCCGTAACTCAGTTTTCAGTAAAATATCTCTGGAACAGGACCTCTTTCATCATTGGAATCACATTACTTTTCTATATTTAGGTCAGGTCGCCATTTTGAATTTTTAAGAGGGATATTTTCGTGTACGGGTATTTATGGATGTATCAAGCTTATTCAATTAAATATTGCCTTAGAAGTGAAAACATATGCAGGGTGTTTTCGAAAGGGTATATCTATCCAAAACTGCTACATCTGGAATACAGTCAATTTACAAAACTAAATAAATAAATTTTTAAATAAATAAATGCGGACAACATCACATACATTGCTCTAAACCCAAAGTAAGTAGCTAAAGCACTTGTGTTATGGAATTCAGAATCAACGAAGGTACCACAAACACCCAGACCCGAGACAATGTAGAAAAGTTTGTTTCTACATTGACCCGTCCGGGGATCGAACCCGGGACCTCAGAGCTAGCGACACCTTGAAACCGGTGCGTACGCCACTCGACCACGGAGGTCGTCAAAACTGCTCAAAATGATTAAACATAACATACCATCACGCCTGTATACCCGAAGGGTTAGGCAGAGGTGTACCAATGTACCCCCTGATATCCAATTTTTTGCTTCGATTGTTTGACACCAACCATTATCCGTTCTTACACATTTTTTTTCAAATTGCTTTACAAAGCAATAATATTTCTTTGTTCATTATATTATGATTAATCAAGCATCTATCTATCTTAGAACCAACAATTTTTTCCTGAGATCTAATTTAGTCGATAACGTTTACAAACTTTTTTTCAGTTTCGTCGTAAAATGCTTTGTTTTAAATCCAGAGATAGATCCTAGTTGCTCAATCAAGCAATTAACAATGAGATCATTCAATCGTGAATTGTTTAGGCTATGTCTACACGAGGATAAAAGGAGAGGTGTAAACATACCTTTTATTTGTTTATTTCTTTACATTGATTGGTTTAGTGCCTGTAGCTTTTTTATGGTTTTCATGACGAGTTTATTGTTGAAAGAACTAGTGAAGATTTGTCTAGATATTTGCGATAGACGCTAGCCCCATTTAAATATTCTAATGCTGACGGCACGGATAGCCGAGTGGCACGTTGCAGCACTATAGGTGCCACGGGTTTGATCTCTGCTTAGGACAAAAATATGTATCGTTTACTTATTTGTGTTTTGTATACAGCAACCAACAGATACAGAATAAATTCTAAGAAAATTAATAATGAGGTAACTGGACCAATTTTTATCATCTGTGGAAAAAAAATATTTTCAGTCCTTAAAGCTCATTTTCATTGTTCGTTAAAAAGCACTCATATTTTTGCTAGGTTTTGGCTCGATACGTGATTTTGATAGAATTGAACCCTGACCTCTAAATGCAAACACTCCCACTGAACCATTTGTTATGTGTAAATAAATAAATACATAAGATGTCTGATTGACAAAGAATAAACTTTTGTATTTATACATTTTTTTAATGAAGATACAAAAAACATTTAATAGTAGCTCATAGTATTGAATCAAATGGTGAAGTGGAAGTGACACTACTTCGCCATGATTTCACTTTGCATTCCATTACTTTAATAACAATGGATTTAACACATAACATAACATACCATCACGCCTGTCTCCCCGAAGGGTTAGGCAGAGGTGTACCAATGTACACCCACGGTTCGCCGGTATGTTTTAGGTCCCATGTAAATTACTCATGTAATAGGGGGCGAGCCTATTGCCAGTAACCGGGCACAAATCCAAACTCCGACCTGCTACTGAGAAATACATAGAAAAACCCAATAACACCTTGGTCGACTTGGGAATCGAACCCAAGACCTCTAGCGTAGCAGTCCCGCTTAGAACCAACGCGGCAGTCTCAGTCAATGGATTTAATGAAACTATAAATAAAAACCATTTCTACTTTAGCTAGTACCAGTTCTATTTTGGGCTGTTTTCGTTAACTCATTAAATTACCGTAATAAAAACGCTTCAAAACCAGGTTACACAAAAATATTGAAAACCAAACGGCGGTCGTTGACGTACTTTCACGTGACACGTGCGACTCGCAGTCAAATAAAACGTAATCTATCTCTTTGAACTTTTTATAAATAGACATATTTAATTGCTGATCAAGGAGGGTGTTATAAATAACTTAATTTTTTTTATGAGTCGGTTATCTCTTTTCTCTGAACACATTTTTAATAAGACTCGGTCTTGGACTTGGGACTTGGTGGCCATCTGCAATGTACAACTTACAGGCATACAATGGATATTAAAATTTCTTCTATCAATTTCTTTTGAAATTTTTGTTAACAAATAAAAAAGCAGAAATGTTTTTGGAACAGCCATTTGTTGAATCCGCTTTTTTAATACTTAGACAATGTATTATTTTAAATACCTATTACCTTTTAAATTATGTTTATGAATATACGAGCCTAGTTAATTTTACGACTATATTTGTGCACCGATGATGTCACCAGCATATAACTAATTACAAATCGGATACATCATATACATCCTGAGCATCCATGAGCCTATTTTTCAGTTTGTTGCGCATCCAAACGTGCAGCAGTTACTGGGGGCGATATGGTATGAAGGTCTGCCGGGGTTCAAGAGAAAAAACATCGTTGGACAATGTATACAGGTATTCATACGTATTAAACTTTTAAATATGACAAATAACTATAATTAAAGATTTAAGAAACCCCCAACGAATTTTGGAAAATTGCTTACCTTTTTCAATATATAAATTGGAGCTAAGATCCATTTCGATTACTTCAACTTTCAAACAAAACCGCATCAAAATTAGTCCAATTGTTTATGAGCTACGATGCCACGAGACAGACATGTAAATTATTGGAAACTTCTTATACTAAAACGCAACTTAATTTAAGACCTATATTAATACATTTAATTGCTACATTTATGTAGCAATTAAATGTAAATTAAGGCTTTAGCGTTAAAGTAACAGAAACAACATAAGATTTAAGAGTTACTTTAAAATTGGCGTTTGAGTATCTGGCAATAAAACGACACAAAATAATATCTTGACTACAAATTCTCTCACGGCCAAAAACTCAAAATAATCTTGCTAAGTAATCCGTCAACAATACATAATTATATTATTATGTTATTACTTAACTATTTACACAAGAAAGTATCGGAAAAGACTTGTTGCTTGGGAGTAAACTCCTATTATAGATCCAAGATATTCGTGATTTTGGTAATAAAAACTTATGGATACTTATAAAAACTTTGGTTAAGTACATAAAAAGGAAATAAACGGGTGGAATATATCAAGACTGTAGATTTAAAGAGCAGTATTAAAATAAATTCGTTTTTTTTAACCTGAGTGTGTTTAAATTAGACGCATCCGTCTGTGTGTAAATCTGTCTGTGGCATCGTAGCTTCTAAGCTGGTGGACAAATTATGATGCGTATATTTATTATATATTTTTTTATGTTGCTTTGCCATAATTTACGAAGTTCGGCTCAGTGTTTTGAAAGGAATTAACAACAATTTTAGAATAGTTTTTAATTTTTTTCTTTATATATAGACTTTAAAAATAGTTATTTCTTTGTTACAGGTGGCGAAGTTAGGCGTAATGTTTCCAGTTTACTGCACAATATACATGCTGGCACCAAACTCGGAGTACGGCAGGTTCATGAAGAAACCTTTCGTCAAATTCATCTGTCACAGTTCCTCATACATGCTGTTTCTTAGTAAGTATACATTATTGCCATAATCATAAATTACATAGGTACAGAATTAAATGTAAACAATGATACCTTGATTGACCAAAAATATTATCAGATCGAATAAAAACTTTTTTTTCTGTCTATATGTGCTGGCCCAAAAAAAAAACTTTGCACCGTTTATTTAAATTTAAAACAAAAAAGGCGATGATTCGACCATTAAGTTCTTTCTTTTCGTTCGTTCTGTTTTTAAAAGTTGAAAATAGAATCATATTTTTTTATTTATTGGAAGCACTTACCAGTGAATTTAAATCGCATCTGAGTGAGGACTAAGCAGAATTTTCTATTTATTGGTCAGTTCACAATATGGCTGACTATTTCAATATTCACATAAACTGATATAAATGGGGTGTGAAATAATATCATGTAAACAAATAGGATGGATATTGTATATTGACACGGGTTTTGACAGACGTGCGAAGGATACTCCTTATACTTGTCAATAAACGAAATCCCAAATTTAAATAATAATAGTTTATAGCAAAGAAAAAATAGTAGTTATACACGTTCACTGCGTTACGGGAAGTATTTGGTTGTAATTGAATTTCGCTCTGTGCGGCAGCTAGTTGTCCTTGTTTTGCGCTCCGTGCGGAGGTGATTTTTTTAGGTTTTCGTACTAGTAAAAAAGAGACACCTATATTGCCGGTTTCCTTGCTTGAAGTGTATTGAAATTTACGAATTAAAATGTACGGGAATTATTTTATCGTAACGCACAGGAAGGTAATTATTTTACAATAGTGCGATACGGGAACTATTTGGCCGTATCCTAAACCCCGTACCGCACAGAACGTGAGCGCGCGCGGAGCTACAGTTAGCCGTAGTGCTGTGCCCTGTTAATACGATTATACAGAACGCGATATAAATAGCGCGGTATGGTACCTGTACTGTTACTTTCTTAAGTCTTTTTTTTCTGTTGATTAAATTATCGAATAAAATAAATAATTTTAAAACGTAAATCAGGGTTTTTTTTTGTAATTTAGCTTTTATAAGTACCTAAAAATATTAATAATACAAAATAAGAATTTACTGTTTTTGTTAAAAAGTTGACATTAGCGTAGTTAGTTACTTATTATTTTTGTTAAAAATAGTTTCTGTTAATTTTGTACGACCTGAAAGAACAATAATAAATTTGAAACAGAAAAATATTTTACTTATTACATCCCATCCCTAGCAATATGACTGTTGTATGCGCCACGACAACTATTTTCCCGTAAAATCAACCATTTCTAAAAATACCTGTAACTTTTAAGATATTGCTTAGATCCCCGTGCGACGGCAGCTGTGTATACACAAGGATGTAAGCTATTGATTGGTACAACAAAAAAAACCTGCTGTGGACTTTCCATGTTTCTGTGGAGGTTTGAAGTAAGGACTACGTACGGGAAAATAGACGTCGTAACGCATATCAGGCAATCTTGATACGGGAAGTATGTGACTTGTACAGCACTGGTAGCAAGTCTTAATCTAGAGCAGCCGCAGCGAACGTGTTAACATAAAGCTGTTGAGTTAAAAAATAATGTAAAAAAAATGGTCAGTGTCGATACATTCAATATTTTTGCGATAAATATTAGGTTTTTTTTTCTTTTACTCTAATATAACACGACTATGTTTTTGTTTTTAATGAAGTCTTTGTTTTACGTGCGTTCATTAACTTTTTCTTAGTCCATAGAATCGGTACCTCAGTACCGACATATTTACCTCCTTGAAAAAAGGAGGAATTGTATGTTTTTTAAATAACACTATGAATTCTTTACAAAGTCATATTATAACCGGATGATAAACATATTTGAGAAGCATTTTCCTTCTTACATATCTGATATACAAAACAACTTTTAACCCTCCTACGCCGACAATTACGTTACATTAGTGTTTGAATATTTATTTATGGATATCTCTACTTTGTTCTAAACATAGTTGTTAAGATAAATGTTTTGTTTTTGTAAATAGATTTATGTGTACAGCCCACCTCACATACATGTAGGTAAAATATAAATTGTAATAATATAATATCCTGGGACAACTCACACACGGTCAGCAGAGCTTGTGTTATGGTAACCAGACAACTGATAAACATACTTATAAATTTCTAAATACATACACATTATAGAGAAATTACACCCAAACTCAGAACGAAAATGAAATGATCATGCTCATCACACAAACATTTGTCCTGGGTGCCCCAGGACAAATCATGCACAAGATTTTATGTAGGTACCTACTTTTTAATAACTTTTATATCAATTATCCGTCGAAAAACCGAACATACATTCAACATCTTTCAATCGAAGCATTCTTATTTTAAACACGTGTGGAAACAAAAATAATGGATAAATACAAACTGACACTTACGATTTATGTTGACACGAGGCTTTTCTTATCTTTTCCTATCTTTTAAGGGTTCAACGTGGGACATATATTATGCACATTAACACAAGGATTTTTCCTCACCTTTACTTTTTCTTAACGTGGAAAAGATTATAATCAAGATTATCCATAAATAAAATGAAATTGTGTTAAAAACTGCTGGTACACATTTTTTTTTAATTTTTGTAGAGTATATTCATCCCGCGGAAAAAAAGGACTTCCTCTAGTTTAGGAGTATTTTTTTTTATTAACTTTGCACGCAGTTTTTTTTTTCAGAGAATAATGATATAGTTTTTGGACATAATTACAGCAGACAAGCGAACAACTTACACGTGACACCTACATAAACTATATTTATGCATTTAGTGTGTTTGATATCGAATACACATAACAATAAAATGGTTTGATATGGGTAAAGTCCAATGCAGGTCAAATCATATTTTAATTTTAGAAATAAATATGCCTTTCTCAGCCGACTATAAAAAGGTCGAAATACTCAATTTGTGCGTATGTTCGATTGTGTTATTGACAACGCGTTTAGTAAAGGGTGAATACATGCACATTTATTCATCAACTCATAATGACGGGCCTGTTGGTCTAGTGGTTAGTGACCCTGACTGCTATACCGGAGGTCGTGGGTTGTTGGAATGTTTGTGTGATGAGCACGATCATTTGTTCTGGTTGTCTGGGTGTAATTTATCTATAATATGTATGTATTTAGAAATATATAAGTATGTTTATCAGTTGCCTGGTTACCATAACACAAGCTCTGCTTAGCTTGGGATCAGATAATCGTGTGTGAGTTGTCCCGGAATATTATTATTATTATAATCGCGATCGCGATCCACTGCAGGCTGCTGGACATAGGCCCTAAGTCTAAGTTGTGCACAAACGCAGTCTTCCGCATGTAATATCCATTTAACCCTGTACTTTTATCAGAACCTATTTTGATAAGAAAATCCCGCTTTCTAACCCGGAAAGATAAAGGGTAACACGACAACACTTTTTTCAACAACGGTCAAGTTATTACTTATTACTTTTTAAACTATTTTTCTTGTTCCCAGCTCTTTTATCATTAGCATCTCAGAGAGCAGACTACTTAGTGTTGGAATGGTCTGGCATCACCTGGCTGCAGGACCTCGTGGACCATTGGAAGGAGCGGGAGCGAGGGTCGCTGCCCAGCATCATTGAGTTCAGCGTCATCATCTACATAGCAAGTAAATTTGCGCTTGTTGGCATGCTTTTAATCTATACCATCATAACTGTAAATTAAAAATTTAAGAATCTCCAGACAAATATTTAATAATTGCTTGTAACTTTCAAATACTCTTAAGCCTTCATAGAAAAAAGCCGCATCGAAATCGGTCTATTCGTTTAGGAGCTACGGTGCCACAGACAGACACACAGCTCTCTTTTTTCGTCGGGAGTTTAAAAATATCAACACTTATACAATGAGTGTTAAAACCTCAATACCGACATCTTCATCGATGTGTAATTTTTACTTCTATTATTCTTAACCACCTTTTAAAGTTTACACACACGATTTCATATACATATAACAGGTAATGAAAACTGACAAGACGAATAAGGTTTAAAATAAGCATTCTAATATTGAATTGCATAAAATATTTTGGCTTACCGTATGTATTTATTCTTATGTATTATATACAGCTTATGCTTTCATATCTTTTAACTATCAATTTTCGCACCCTTTTTTCATGCAACTTTTAAATTTCCTTTTATCTTTGAACCTTTTGTCAAACCTTTAGCAAAAATACCATTGATAATTTGAACTTTCTTCTTTAGGTTTAATCTGGGCAGAGATAAGATCTTTATGGACGGGCGGCATCACGGAATACATCAGTGATCTCTGGAACATTGTGGATTTCATCACTAACGTCTTCTATATCGCTTGGATCAGCTTGCGATTCTCGTCTTGGTATATTGTGCAGGTATTTTAATAAAAGAATCTTAATGGATTTAAATTAAGAACATTTTCCTTTTTAAATTAATGGTCGGCGAAACAACCTTCTTTCTTGTCTTAATTCCATTCCACTGCTTGACTCTCATTCAACACATTTGGTTATCACATCATCCAAACTCTTTTCTATATAGCATTCTTAACTGACATTCAAAAGTCCATACTCTTCTACACAGAGTAGGTACTTTTTATACATAGGTATATAGGGAATAGAGGTACAACTCTGCGTCGAAAGTGAGAAACGTCAAATGTCGCCCTCTGGACGCAGGTTTTGGAACTAATGCCAACATAAGTATAGCTACATACATACGCACCTACGTAGTCTACTACTTGAATATTTTTAAGGTTCAGGAGGTTTAGGGTACCTATGTAAATTACATAATCGCTTGCAGTTATGTAGAAAAGCGAAAAAGTAATTCACATTATTAAACAACAAAACAATGATGCTCTTCTACATTTGCATGTCCATAGACATCTTAATATCCTTTATAGTTCGAAAAACAACTCTGAAACCACCTAACATGACATCTTTTCTTTTAAAACCCTATAATATTATGAAAACTTCCAACGAACTTCTTTTCAGCGTGACCACAGTAACGGCATGGACCCATGGTATGTGCGAGAACAATGGGACTCCTACGATCCTATGCTCCTATCTGAAGGCGCCTTCGCAGCTGGCATGATCTTCTCGTTCCTTAAGCTCGTCCATATCTTCTCCATCAATCCGTACCTTGGGCCGCTGCAGGTGTCTTTGGGAAGAATGATCTTGGATATTTTAAAGTTCTTTTTTGTTTATATGCTGGTGTTATTCGCTTTTGGGTGTGGTAAGAATTGTCTTTCTGTTTTTTGATCGAAAATTGCTTTATTTAAAATTTTGCTATTATCATTAAATATGAAATTATGATCCTCCTGTTAATTAAATCTTTACCATGGTTATTATTTTCCGTAGGTTTAAATCAACTGATGTGGTATTACGCTGAACTGGAGAAGAATAAGTGTTACCATCTCCCAAATGGTATACCGGACTTCGATAATCAAGAAAGAGCATGTACAATATGGCGAAGATATGCAAAGTAAGTATTTAAAAAACCTTTAAATGACATTTTGAACGTCATATTTTACTCCACCGAAATCCCAAATTATACAGTGCTGGACCAACACAATCGGAAATCTAAAAGACCGGAAAAGCAATCAAAGTCTGAGCTCAGGCTAACTGCAAAAATCTCTTAAAAAAAACATTCGAAAACCATTTTCACGGTCCAACATTTTAAAACAAGCTTTTCTTCTAAATGTAGATTTTTAAATTTCTTATTATGTATTTTCTTACCTTTGCGTCGTTAATACTTACATTATACATTATCAACCTAATATCACCAAAATGTTTAGCTTATTCGAAACATCCCAATCCCTATTCTGGGCGTCATTCGGGCTGGTGGACCTGACGACCTTCGAGCTGACCGGCATCAAGAGCTTTACCAGATTCTGGGCGCTGCTGACCTTCGGCTCGTACTCCGTCATCAACATCATTGTGCTGTTGAACATGCTCATCGCTATGATGTCCAGCTCTTACCAGATTATTTCGGTAAGTCTTTCAGAGCAATCCTGTAATAAATAAAATCAAGCAAATGTATAATAGCTACGGCAGACAGTAAACTGATATACAGACAGAGGCAGACCAAGAAAGAGACAGATGGATTAGGTAAAGGATAATATGAGAAAGAAAGGGACAAATGCCGTGATGACTAGTAGTAGAGAGAAGAATAAAATACCAAGCCATTTTGAATGCCAAATTATCGGAACTCATTGAGAATACTGTAAATTCCAAATTATTAGGAACAGGGAGGGACAAGATAAAATTGCATTAATTCTTTTATATTTTATTTTATTGTGAAGTGATTTCTTTATCATTATACTCGTCTCCACAGGAACGAGCCGACACCGAATGGAAGTTCGCGCGCAGCAACTTGTGGATGTCGTACTTCGAGGACGGGGACACAGTGCCTCCCCCCTTCAACATCATCCCCACCCCCAAGCACTTCATGTGCTGGATCCGGAAGTTCTTTTACAACAGGGATCGAGGGTCCATTATTGTAAGGTTACCTACTAGAGTTAATTGTTGAACGGTTTTATAATGTTTGAACTTTGGTTAAGAAGAGAATAATGTTATTTTTGTACCTATCCATCAATAATGTATCTAGACAATATATTTTTAGCGTATAATAAACTTTTCATGACAGTTAATTTTGAACTACGAGAAAAACTGAAAGCCGACCCCATCTTAGTTGGACCTAGACAGAAAAATATGGGTATAAACAATGTAACAGGTTAAAGTATTGAATATATTATGCAGTGATATATTACAAAAAAAAAACATTGCTAAACGTAAATCATGTTATAAAGAGAAATTCTAACACGATAACTAACGACTAAGAAATAATTACCGATAGCCATCCTTCCTTAATAACGATGGCGTTAACTACCTACATAGGCACATTTTGTCGATAGTTCTCGTGCTACACACATTCTAATCCAAAACAAACCCCAAACCTTTTTCCCTAGAACAAATCCCGCGAAAAAGCCCGTCAAGAACACGAAGCAGTAATGAGGGTCTTAGTCCGAAGATACGTGACAGCGGAACAGAGGGCGCGCGACGAGGTCGGCGTCACCGAGGATGACGTCATGGAGATCAGACAGGACATATCCACGCTGCGGTACGAGCTGATAGACATACTGCATAATAATGGCATGAAGACGCCCAGGGTTAGCATGCAAGATGCTACTGGTAAGTGGATAAAAAATTATTAATGTTTTTTTTAAGTAGATACATATATCACTCACTTAATGTAACTGGACTATGAAAAACAGGATTCTTATGTCGAGTTGTTGAAACCTAAAAATATTAATAATAATACCAGCCTATAACCGTCCCACTGGTGGGAAGAGGCCTCTTCCCGTAAAGAGAACGCACGAGCATTGAATACCACGCATGCTGATTTGCGGATATGTAAATGCTAAAGCGCTTTTAATTCAACAGTTAAGTAGCAGTTCTGGTGTTTGACACAGATGAATAATGGAAATGATTGTGTCACAAGATAGAGAACAATAGAATTAAATATGATGGAGGACACTTTTTACATAAAGCTTTACTTTTATTAGCAAAGGAATTTTCCAACCAAAGTATTTCATAATCATATTTGTTGCAGTGGCCGGAAAGAAGGGCAAAGTAATGGAGCGGAGGATCCTGAAGGACTTCCACATCGGAATAGTGGAGGGCATCATAAAAGACGTTATCTCTAAGGAGAACAAGCCTAAGGATGTGTTTAGCCAGATCGCTAAAGCTATTGTGAGGAGAGGAAGCACTGACAGGTATGGCTTGATAATAACATTTAATTATAAAGTTCTTTTGGTAAATTCCCAAAATGTTTATGTCCCCATATGTCCCCTCCAAAAATATTTCAATAGAATTATTTCTACAGAAAGTAACTTCTCAAAACGTTTAACTAAAGTTCACACACTAAAGTATTTGGAAATCTAGGGGCTATTTGGAGTCTTAGCAAGTTTTTAAACATAATTAAAAAAATATATATATACTTTACTTAATATTACAATACAAAATTACTGATTATTACAAGAACTTTTGAAGATATTTCATATAGAGTTGAAACTAATGTTTGTACATTATCCCTGTGCTCTCAAAATAGAAAGTTTAAGTTCCAGAAAAAATACCAACTTTCAAAATACAGGTTTTAAACATAGGTAATTCCGTCACTTACAATGGAAACTTACCATATCGTTACCATAAACAAAACGTTCTGGTCTAATACTCTTTTCGATACAGCAAAAAGCGCGACTGGAACGCCCTGGTCCGGACCAACACGGCCCGGAAGGATCCTATAGGCACGACGGCTGAGGCAGAGACGCGGCGCAGCAGGCAGTCGCTCAGGGCTCACATCCTCGACAACATGGCGTCTAGGACTATAGACCCGCAAAAACTGTTAGGTATGATGAAATTTTTACAATTTAATATAACTAATCAGTTATGGAGTGATAACATCAGAAGACCCCTGTCGCTTTACGATCAATATAAGATATTATCATCTACTGTACGATCAATAGTATACTTTATATAACATACTATGTACCTACTGTATCAATAATATAATATCTTGTTCAATTAGTCGATAAAGGTAATGAACTGGAGGGCTCATCATAAACATTTCTAGATATAGCCACTAGTGGAGGGTCTACTTAAATTTTTATCCTGCAATGATTTCCAGTGGCAACTTTTCCTAAATAAAGATCTAAAGGTAACACAAAGTAGCGAACTTTGATATCTGTGTCATCAGCTTGGTCAATGCTCAGATATTTTACAACTTCATTTGAAACCACAAGTCCATCTGTGTCATATAAAGCCAACTGTTCCACTTCACTCTCTCTTCTCAGAATACAACCCACAACTAGCAGCGTTCTCTCCGTGCACGAGGGTAGCGTACGCGAAGTTCATGAGGAGCAAGATAAAGTCAGACTTCGCCGAGAGAGAGAAGTCTGGCAGACGGATGTCGGAGTTCAGCCTGGAAGACGAGGTCTTTGAGACGCCCAATAAGAGGGAGAGTTGCAGGAGATGCAGTAGTAAGTATACACTAGAAAGTTACAAGTGTTTGAATAGGTAACAAAATATTTAAGTAATATTTTAATCATCATCAACTTTATGTCATTAAATATTAAGTTGTAGACTAACTAGTACCTACTGTTAAAAATATTTTGCTATAACTCATGTTTGGCATAAAAGTTGCGTACATGTAAAAACAGTCGATCGAAATAACAGAAAGCACTAAACTCCGTCCCGTTATATCAAACGAAGTTTATGTTATTAAAATCAAGCTGTTTTAATTTTCGGACATAAGTAGGTATTCCATCTACTTCAAATCCACTTGAATCATATTGAATTGTACTCATGTTTTTATTTATAACCGGTCATTTCAAATCTGTAAGCTTGTGAAGTCACTGGCACGATCACTAAAACTAAAACAATTTAATTAGTTTCAAATAATGATGGACCAATCAAAATGTTCGTATGCCAAAACGAGGAAACCAATAATTTGCAATCAAATGAAATGCATACGATTAGTGAATGCAATTACGATTGGATTGAATTAACATCAATCAATTACGGATTAATTATTAGGTATATTAGTGGGTATATTCATACATAGGTATATAGATAGATTTTACATATTTATTTATTTACCTACTAAGTTGCGACTAGTGGAAAGTCCCCCATTAGAAGTTCTATAACAATATTTTTTTTTTCAATTGTATTTTTGCCTGACAGTGTCATCATCATCTCCCGAGCCTTTTCCCAACTATGTTGGGGTCGGCTACCAGTCTTACCGAATTCAGCTGAATACCGTATTTTACATGGAGCGACTGCCTATCTGACCTCCACAACCCATTATACTAGGGAACACAGTATCCCATAGTAAGACTGGTTGTCAGAATTGATTTAACGACTGCCAAAGATCAACGTATGACAGTCGGGACCTACGGCTTAACGTGCTATCCGAGGCACGGAGGGGTTTCGGTATGTTTTGGAAATGGTCACCCATCCATCCATTTACCTATATTATTTAGCTAACGAGAAATGGCAGTTGGTTTACTATGAAAGTTTACCAGTCCGGTTGAAACTAGTCATAATGACAGACCATTTGCTTAATGAAATGGACACCATAGTTTCATGTAAAAGGGGGTTACGTTACGTTAAGAAGGGTTAGTTTCATTTTGAACACCAGTTTGTGATTTCGTGAGAGTTAATTAGTTAAGTTTTGATCAGTAGCTTCCTACTATGTTATAAGTTAAAGGTATGAAGTATTTTTCCAGTTTAAGGATCAATATATGGAGGTCTATGCAAGAGGTTATTAAGTTGTCAGATATTAGTTCTAAAGAAAAGAGTTGGTGAACTTCTACATTTTAAATTTTAGATGAATTTTCCTTTATGTGATACTAAGAAAATGTAATTCAAAATTAAAGATGTAACATAACATAACATACCATCACGCCTGTATCCCCGAAGGGTTAGGCAGAGGTGTACCAATGTACACCCACAGTTCGCCGGTATGTTTTAGGTCCCATGTCCCAAAGGGGCGAGCCTATTGCCACTAACCGGGCACAAATCAAAACTCCGACCTGCTACTGAGAATTTCATAGAAAAACCCAATAACACCTTTGTCGACTTGGGAATCGAACCGAAGACCTCTAGCGTAGCAGTCGCGCTTAGAACCACTAGGCACACGAGGCAGTTAAATTATGGATGTGATAGAATTAATCAAAGTCATTGATTAGAACTTACCTTGATTATTTATTAAAAATGTTATTAATCATTAAAAAAAGATCTCTAAACTGCACAACAGTTTGTTGGCCATAAATTAGGTAAATATTATTATTCTCAGTAGATATGGAGTATGTTATGAATACAATAAATATTTAAATATGTTATACTATACTCCATTTTCTTCGCCAGCTCGATCATTCCGCAGCAGAACTCCCATCCCCGAGACATCGGATGACGAAGGTCTGGACGAAAACGAAATACAAGTGGAAGCTGATGTCGAGGACAAAGGTATGTTACAGCACATTATGTTACAGCATATTATGTTACTTACAGTTAATTATGAACAGGCTGGTTCTATGTGATAGAAGAATGAAGAGTCATTACAATGGGATTTACAATATATTTCTTAAATTGTCCTTCATATAGATAAATATTATTTTGCTCTTTCAAAATAAGACAACACTAAATAAAATGATTAGAATGTGCATGTTTCTGATTACGTTAATAAATAAAATAAACTCATGTCTATTCATTGACATGACATTAGAAATAAATTCGATAGGGATGAACCCATATAAATTTAATTAAAATCAATTAAGTAGTTTTGTTTATAAACCAAAATATATCGGAAAAAAATTATCAAGGATATCAAAACAATGTTGCGTAATTGTACGTTAAATTGTTTTCTTTTAATTAATTGGAGTCGTTTGTTTTACATTTTATAATCTAGTAAAATGTCTAGCCATAATATAGATGTGTTAATTGATTACAGCTTGAACAAAATATAACGACCGAATGCCTAGCAGACAAAGCTGATTATTAGGTAAAAGCGTTACTTAAATCTGTTGTTAATAAACTAAACCTACTAACAACAGTTTCCTTTTAATGTCAATTTCTTCTTCTTAGCGTGTTGATCAATGGCAGTTAATTTCTTCCAGACCAGTATTCAGACACGGACAGCATTGTCCGTAGCTTTGTACAGGTCCTAACGTGTGCAGGTGGTGGGACAAACCGATGCCAACTATCCTTATATTGTTAACTACTTGTCTAAATTTTCGGTCTAATACCTCTTCAAGCCTTTATTTTTATTTTTTTACTAGCTGTGCCTGCAACTTCGTTCGCGTGGATGACGAAGCTTATCAATGAGTCTTTAACCATTAAGGCAGCACACGCGACGGAAGCTTAAAAAATTGAGTAACTTCTCCTGTTTTCCCAACATTTCCCTTCACTGCTCTGCTCCTATTGATTGTAGCGTGATGAAAAGTATAATATAACCTGCCCAGGAGTATGAAGAATAATCCAAGCTTCGGTAAAATCCGTCGAGTAGTTTTTGTTTCTATAAGGAACATACAGACAGACAGACAGACAAAAATTTTACTGATTTCATTTTTGGCATCAGTATCGATCACTAATCACCCCCTGATAGTTATTTTGAAAATATATTCAATGTACAGAATTGACCTTTCTACAGATTTATTATAAGTATAGATTATTTCACTTAGTACTCAGGTTCAATTTATATTACAACAGAGTCGAAGTGCATCGAAGCATCAATCTTAATGTTTATATAACAAATTCGTCCTTATATCAGAGGAACTATAAACATTACGTTGTTGAATTAAGGGTGATATTGGTTTAATATCTATTACTATGTTTAACATTGCATTTCGGTCAACTAAAAGGCCATGTAAATAAATCAAAGTATTGTTTCCACAATTCGCCCGATAAGGAATATTTCTTACTAAATATTATCTTTGGATGCTTCCTTTTAATATTCATTATGTTATTACTGAATTTAATTAAAGGGTTCAACCTCTGCCGTTTAATAAATAAGATACATCCTACTGTTTTGGGTTACAATGAATTATTCAATGAACTGATGAATAAATTTAAGGAACAACACGATTTGTTCATGTTTGACCTTTGCTTACTTAATGAAAGTTTATAGAAACAACTAACATTGAAAACCTACACACATAGTAAATTAAATATAAATAGTAAAATGAAAAACTTGAAACCCCAGTCAGTACTCGAACGCGGGACTACCGGTTAGGCGCACCAGCACACAAAATTAAAATCCTTTGCTCAATTAATATTTTACTTATTACTAACAAAGCATGAACCCAATTTTCGGCAACCACAACAAATCAGGACAAAACCGGTTGGGTGGACATGGACACTTAATACTGAAATCAATTCACTTATCCTTTTTAAACAGGGTCAGAAGGCGGATCAGAACAGACTAGGCCACTGAAGTCCTCCTCCCAAGAGCCGTCAGAGCCAAGTACTCCAGCCTTCGACCCAGCAGACGGCAGCCGACTACCACCACCCGCGGAATTCCAATCAAAAGACCACGTGATCACTATCGAACCGGAAACACCAGCTAACCTATACATGACTGAAGAAGAAGATTCCAATCTTCAGAAGCCAATCACACCGACTCCTAGTATCCATTCTCAATCAGAACAAATTCTGTCAGCTGCTAGCCTAGAAGCCCAGTACAAAAGTATGACGTCAGAGCCTCCTACTGTTGTTATAACTCCTGATGTCAGTGAGCCGGAGAAGTCTCCTCGGAAACCAGCCCCTAGTGCCCCTAGGACTCCGAGAGCCAGTCCTTGTCCATCACCAACTCCTAGCTATGGAAAAGATAGGGGCAAGTCTACTGTGACCGGGAAAGTTGTCTCTGGGTGGCTCTAGGATTCTTAATGTTTTGAGAAACGGTCCACTAGCAATAAATTTTCAAGAATGTTCTAGTCGTTTGTAAGGAATGTGGGCTAAATATTGTGAACGAATCGACGTATTAGTGAGATATGCTAATGATAGAGCAATAACTAGATTTTATGGATTTAATTGTCATCGATTTATTACTCTTTTGGGCCAGGGTTTAATTTCAAATTATCACGATTCACTGACATATCTTAGAAATCATATCGTATTTACCTGAGCATAAAAAAAAAATGTATTTTTAATATTTATCAATACTTAATTTATTTATTTTATTAATTTAAAAGACATCGCACTTTGACCTTTAACACGGAATAAATAGATTATTTGCCCTTTGACTTAATTTATTCTAAGAAATTCAGTGTTATTGTTTAAACAAAACTTCAGAAAGCTCTGAATCTAGATTAACTAGATTATTAAGCTGATCAACATACCGTGGCCTGAAAGAGTAGAATTAATTCTAGTAATTAAATTACGAATGAGTAGTGCGGTAGCAAAATGGCCTTATATTTGATAATGATACCTTTTGTGACATTGCCTTTTAGATAATTCAGACAACACGCCTATTGGCTGAGAGACAAGTAGATATGAAATGAAGTACTTTTTAAGTATTTTGGCGTTAATTAAAGAATGTATTTGCCCTGATTATTGACAAAAAATCATATTATTATAACAACAAGCAGGTAAAAAGGTATTTTTAATTGTTTTTAGAATTAAAATTACAATTGACTATTGAAGGTATGATGAGGATAAAGTTTACGTTTCCACCAACCTAGTTAAAAGTGAGGGCCGATTATGAGACCGCAAAAAAATGTTGTTACTATGTAGGCGTTAATTAAAGGATTACACCTAATAGATATTAGAAAAATAAATTTACATAAGATAAGATGTTTTTAGAGACAGGACTCAGGAGTATGTAGCCGGGGTTACCTGCCAGTTTAAAGCGTTTATTTACTAAAATATAGAAAATAAACGTTTATTCAGTGAGTGGCCTTTATTCTGGTGCCTTATTGTTAACAAGCGAAACCAAGTGGAAATATATTGTCTTTAAACGTAAAACTATTTTTAAAAGTGTTGTAACTATAGCAGGGACCTACCTAAGATCTTTTGTCTTAACTGGCCAAACTAAAGTAGAACTTTTTAAATTGTGAATTTGTGAATTGCTTTTATTTCAAAATATTAAACATTATTGGGTTGACTCATTTAAATATTTTTGAAAAATAATTTATGAAACTGGTGTTTAGTGTCTAATTTTCACTGGCTTACATTGGTCTGTAAATGTCGCTACGTTTAAGCGATAAAGTAACCTAAAATCTATACGACGTGTCGCCATAGTGGCATACCTAGGTCTTCGATTGACTACAGTAACATGATAGCGACTGATTTTGATTTTCGTTTGAGTCATCTCCCGAGCCTTTTCCCAACTATGTTGGGGTCGGCTACCAGATTCAGCTGAATACCGTATTTTACATGGAGTGACTGCCTATCTGACTTCCACAACCCATTTTACTGGGGAGCACAGTATCCCATAGTAAGACTGGTTGTCAGAATTGACTTAACGACTGCCAAAGATCAACGTAACTATGACAGTCGGGACCTACGGCTTAACGTGCTATCCGAGGCACGGAGGGATCTCGGTATGTTTAGAAATGGTCACCCATCCAAGGACCAACGGCGGCGAACGCGGCTTAACCTGTATTATCGGTCAAACCGTACGGCTTACACTTAACCACGAGCCCCTCTTTAATTTTCGTTTGAGTATTTGGCCATAATTTACTCAATAATATGTGTTTTTTATAACTGTTTGTGAACTTTTTATCGATGCATTTTATAAGTTAACTTGCAATTACTTTATTATTATAGCACACAAATTACAAGAAGCCCACTGGACCACAATATTAAAGTAGTTTGTTGACGTAGTCATAAGCTTATGTTTAGTAAATAAAAGAAATTAAACGTTTGGTTTACGTTACACACTATTTTATTAAACCCCCGACCTTTCTTTGTTAAGATTACGCAGCTGCCAATAAAAGATCAAATGAAATCTCGTCAGGGTTTATGAGGTGAGAGAAAAGCGATTAAAGCAAGTAAAATAAATATTTATTTGTCTTAGTCTTAATAACAGAGGTTGGTGACTTGTTGATAAACAATTTGTTACTTGCAGGGTTTTATACCTTGATCCCACGATACAAGACACCTAGTAATGAATGAGATTATTAATCGATATGCCGAAGATTCTATGTAAAAGCATTCATAATTTTTATTTATTTGCAACAGGAATTATTTTTCTCAATCGTAGGAGGAATATTTACTGTTGCATATTGTTTTTTCAGAGTTCTGATCTGAAGCTACATTAAAATTACCTTACTTACTTATCTTAACTACCTTACTTATCTTTTTAAATCTTTATCTTATCAGAAATATAAAACAGTTCTTACAGAAACAATAAGTACTACCTAAACCAGCATACCAAAGAAGTCAGTTACTAGAGAAAGCTTTAAAACAAAATCTTTTTTTACACACAATCCCGCTGCCAGTTCCCCCACACCCATTCACTCGGGACCTCAACAATCAAGGCTCTAGTTTACGAAAAATGCCTTTGACATAACACACCGCATTGCCGCGAAGGGAGATCCATATTAATTTAGATGTAAGGCTCTTTGCAGTTTAATAAGCGTTAAAAATAGTGTCCTATTGCTTAAAAGGCCAAAATGTTATGATCATCAAAAGCATTTTACTGTTTTGATTAACTTTTCATGTTAATAGGGATAACTTGTTAAAACATATTTTAATTTTACTTTTAAACGAACGTAATTTTACTTTTCTTAAATATCATAAAACACCTATTACCCAATTTTACATGTTTTGATATTACAAAAAAAATAACATCGATTTTTTTTCAGCGATTTTAACTTTCAATGAAGATATTTATGATTAGAGGAAATCTTAAACAAAAGTGTCCACAAAACTATACCTAATATTTACCAGACCTTTACATATCAAGAGGAAAATAATAAAAGCAAATGTTTTTCCTTTTTAACCGACGAAAAAAACGGAGGAGGTTCTCAATTCGACGCGTATATATTTTTTTTTTTATATATGATCACGCATAACTTTTTACAAGGTAGTCCGATTTTTTACCTTTAATGTGACAGTAAAAAGGGCATGTCTTTTAGTTAAATGCGTTTTGACATAAACAGGGCAATGCCATTTGTAATGGATTTAAAATATGACCTTATCCTACGCAATCACATAAAAGGGTAGGTCAAAAAGGGTAAATAGGTAGATTAGGTAGTTACCTACTTAAATATACAGGGTGTTAAGAAAACCCTGTCCGACCCGAAAGGGTGATATAGGTTTCACAATCACATGCCCAAATAAAATATTAAATTTGGAATATTTACGATAGTATCAATAATAATGAACTTTGAAATAACGAGTTTTTGACACGAAATTCCCTAAATTTGAGATTAAAGCAATAATTATAACACCATTTTCGTCGGTATTATTCGGCGGCATTTTGTTTGATCATTTGGCAGCACCTGCGATCCTCTCTCTCGCCTTTTGGAAAAAAAATGGTTTTGTAGGTTATAATTTTTTTTTCTATTTTCCAATTTTTGTTTACATTAATGGTATCCGTTATCGGACAGGGTTTTCTTAACACCCTGTATGTATGTCTGTACTAATGTGATACTTTACTTTAATTCTCAACCACTGTTCATGTTACACTGAAAAAGTTTTTGTTCTTTTTTTACTATTTGTAGATGCATTATTATATATCTTTATTAAGCAAGATTGTTAAGATAACCTGAGCTTATCCTGGTTTAGCTTAATTTCAATGGAAGCTGTGGTGGAAGCCGGAGAAAATACGTGATTTCGTTTCAAAATTAGATCACAATAAGCTTTAGCAATAACGCTTTAATTATGTAATTTTATCACTTAAAACACTACTGTTACTGGTACTTTGTTAATTTATATTTTAAGTGCAAGAGAAAGTTCAAGTCGAGATTTTAAATGGTTAGATCGATTAAGTAGGCAGGTACTCTATATGGAAAACAAAACTATTTTGATAGTGCATCAATAATTTGTAAAATTCATATATTTATAAAACAATATTATATATCTTTATAAGATAGCAAAATAGATAGTGAAAACATTCATATTATTTAAAATAGTAGGTAGGTTGAGTAAAACAACAGGCTTATTTTTAAGTGATTATATTTTAATCTCGTATTACAATTTGGTACAAAACACTTGTAAATTTATTTATCTCTCCTCTTTTTCCACTTTTTAATAACTTCTGCGTAAAAGATTTCAGACGCGAACATTTATATCTAAAAGGTCCATTTACAAGCATAATTTTTAATTTATTCGATATGATTTTTTGCCAAGTTTTAAATAGTTGATATTTTTAAATTAAAATATGTCTTTATTAAGTACTAGGACACTTAAATCTAGAACAGACGAAAAACAGTTGGGCTCGTTCTAATCTTTGTTCCTTTTTATAATTAAAAACTTTTATTATAACTGTTAACAACAAAAAAGTCAATTAATCTTACGGTTAGTAATTGTTGAAGCAAAATAAATTTATAATTTTGGTAAATTTAATAAATACCAAAATTATATTTTTTACATATCGGTGTAGCAAATAAAGATAAAATACCAATCGAAAATGTTACATAGAAAATATTTTAATACATAACACCTACTTATTTTTTAAAAATATTAGGTATCATACACCTGTTATTTTTAACAAATATCTGAATATCGGATACCAAATGAATAAAGTATCGCGTAACAGTAGGGACGATCGCGGTCTATCAGACATTCATATTAGTCATGAATTTGACGCTCTGAAACTACACACGAGCTCACACTACCAAAGTAATCGACATTCTATTCATTGAGGTATTCGACTTCAAAGAAACAATATAAAATCAATAAATTTTAAAGAAAATGTTAAAAATAGCCATAGAAAAAATGATATTATAAATAAAATTACATACATACAAGGCACTTTTGTAGAAAAATATGCTTAATAAATAAACGTAAATAGTTAAAATTTGACTAAACTCATTTTATTTGCAACATCCGATTTACAGCAATTTTTGTTTAGAACCCGTTTTAAGTGGATAAGGACGACACATTTTTTATTTAATTGGCATACCAACAAAAGGCACGAACTACAGTGAAATATAAGACAAAAAGTTTTAATCCATACAGTTCATTCATGCTGATGTTTATAAATAACTCCTTCAATGTAGAGATGTTAATTCTTAGCCATGTCATGTATTTATTGACAAAGCATTGGCAAAATATTAGGTTAGCCAAAAAAACAATTACTTGTTCAAGAATATTTAGGTACTTATTGGGCAAATAAACTATAAAATTGATAAGGTAAGGCCAGGTCAGCATATTATTTTGCTAATTTGCTGCTCATGATTGGATAGCTGATCATTTAAATCAGAATTATGATAATTTGGGTTTTTGAGATCCAAAGTATATAAACTTCCGCCAGGCAGGCAACTGATACAAAATTTTGGTCCATAAAGCAAAAAAAGCCATTTTGAGCCAGAAGGAACAAGCATAAATCAATTGTCACCGATCAGATCATTGGTACAGGTCTTAAAAGTTTTCCTCCAGCGATACTTGCAGGGTAACTCCTCAAAAACCAGCAGCTCTTCAAAATCTCCATTCAAAGATATCGATGGTCTATCCTTCTAAAGCCACCCGGTCTTCGGCTGTCGTTTGATAGTCTTGATTTCCTCCAGTTTCTGGACTGGTCGGAGCGGTTCTGGCGACGGTGGTGGTATCAACTGCTCTGTGCTCGAGGTGGATGTTAAACGCTTTGATGGTGATGGTGATGGGGGAGACGGTGGTGGCGGCTGCTGGGGATAAGGAGTTGTTAGTAAAATGTTTATATTATTCCCGCTGGAAGTTAAACTCTAGATTATTACTCTAGATTTCTTGAATTTGAAGAGAACCTACTTCATACCTAGTGTTAAAATCTATGTATAGAAGTGCATAAAATAATGACTGTAACCGCGTCCTCGTTATCCTCATATCGTGTTTTGGATGTGAAATGAAAAGGCTCGTCCGTCCTTGTACTGTCTTACGTTTCTTCAGTCAATGTACACCTATTTTTACTTTTCCCTAATATCTTCTGAGAAATTTAAGGTTAAAGCTAAACACACCTAATAACATTAAAATCAGTAAATGTTGACAATGTTCAGGTCAAAGGCTAATAAAAGAACGTATATTGGTTTCTTAGGTTTACGCGAATGTTAGACATTGAAATAAAACTACTTTTTACGGATTTTTTCGCGGTTTATATTTAGATTTTAAGTCCCGACGTTTCGACACCTTTGCAGGTATCATGGTCACGGGCAGACTGAGATGGCGTTCGTCTTGACAGTAGATGTTGCTCGTTCTACCTTCATATTTTAACTAATTATTTGAGTTCCGACCTACGCAATATGAGCTCACTGTGTCTTGATGTCTTGCAGCGCTGCTCTTGGGTTTGGCCTTGAGTTTATGTATTATTGGGTCCCAAGTAGGTGATATCTTCCAGCCATCTTCTCTATTGAAATTAGGGTGTTTTTTAATTTCAATAGCCTCGCGAAACATCCTAGGTAGGAATTTGGGTTCTTTAGCGAGGATCTGTGGTTGGTCAAATCTAATATAATGGCTGGACCGATGTAAGAGAGGCCGCAGTCACAATCTAGTTTATACTGCGGCCTCTCTTACATCGGTCAAACAAAACGAAGCATAGGGACCCGCGTTAAAGAACACATAGCTGACGTGAAACACCGCCGCTCAACGAAGTCTGCAGTCGCCGAACATGCTGAAGGCTCCAGCCATTATATTAGATTTGACCAACCACAGATCCTCGCTAAAGAACCCAAATTCCTACCTAGGATGTTTCGCGAGGCTATTGAAATTAAAAAACACCCTAATTTCAATAGAGAAGATGGCTGGAAGATATCACCTACTTGGGACCCAATAATACATAAACTCAAGGCCAAACCCAAGAGCAGCGCTGCAAGACATCAAGACACAGTGAGCTCATATTGCGTAGGTCGGAACTCAAATAATTAGTTAAAATATGAAGGTAGAACGAGCAACATCTACTGTCAAGACGAACGCCATCTCAGTCTGCCCGTGACCATGATACCTGCAAAGGTGTCGAAACGTCGGGACTTAAAATCTAAATATAAACCGCGAAAAAATCCGTAAAAAGTAGTTTTATTTCAAAAGAACGTATTACATTATACTATGCCCTGCAGGTGATTGACCTTATAATAAGACCACGTAGCGGGTAACTTTCCTAAAGATTGCAAAGGTCTACATGTACGTAATTGACGTAGGACGAGCCACTCAAAAATCCCTTAGATCAAATAAAATGCTACATAAGGTTTGTCTACCAAATTTTTGGGAAGATCACGTAGGAAGTAATAAATTTAGTTTCACTTGAAATAGGTACTTAAATAAGGACTACAAAAAAATAATAGGTAAACATATTGTAGGCGTTTGCGTTATAATTGTAATAATGTCTGTCTAAAGATATGATACAAAATTGCATCCTTGATAGGTCTCTGCATTTTTCCCTTCACTCTTTGATGTCAACATTTTCAAGATTAAGTTTAATACATTATGTTGATCAAGTCACAAGATAGATGGAAATCAGAATTATGCCTGTTCTCAGCTTCCGTAAGCAGTGCTTTGTATTTTCATTGCACACTCATTCATAAAAGTTCAATTCAATTCAATTCAATATTTACTTAATAAAGTTTTATTCTTATCTTGTATATTACCGTCAACCACATGTATTTATTTAGGTGGATGTTTATGTGCAATTTACTGCTCTGGTAAAACCTTGATTAGCGGTATTGTAGTCCATCCACTACGCAATATGGATAACTTATGCACCTACAATGAAACGTTTACATGACCCTTTGTCGTGACTTTATCTTACTAAAGCACGAATAACATTACTCTACATTGTAATAATGGGTATTATACCCATGTCGCGATGTAGTATTTTACCGTGAATACTTTACTGGCTTGATTTCCTTAAACATTTTATTTTTACTGGAATCTATGTACTGGACTTGTTGGCTATCATCATTGTAGAAGTCGCTGGAAGGTACATAGTCTTATAGATACCCGCAGCACTTGCAGAAGTGGTTTTCGGCTAATCCTGGCTCTCAGGATTTCCAATGAAGTGTAAGACAGGCTAGTCTTTTAGAAAAATACTCACAACAGCAGAAGTGGATGGTTGTGGAGACGCGACCCTCGGCGGTAGTGGAGCTACTTTAGGTGGGGTCGGCGGCTTGGCTTCCGCAGGAGGTGATGGAGCGTGGACTGGTGGCGTGCTTGGTGTTACCTCCATTATGGGCGCCGCTGGGGCCTAGAGTTATCAAAAGATGATCTTGATCATAGTTTTTCATAATTTACTTGTTATACTTCAATTTACTTCGTAATGAAACCATCGGTATCGGCGTTAATTGATATCTCTTTCGATCTAGGGCAATACCACTCACAGCAAAAGCTTTTTATATGTTTTACTCTTTTTCAATATATGGCAATATAACTCGTAGATTTGGTTGATAAAATTCTGTAAATCCCATAATATATATTTAAATAGAATCAATATTAATATATTACACAAAACAGAATGTAATTTTTGTTTTATTAAATTCAGAAACGCCAGAAATGTCTATTACTTTTTGCGAGAACATTTTGTACTTTACCTTAGGCTTAACGGGCGGTGGTGGGGGAGGTATGGCTCCTTCCGAAGGCTTGATCTCAGGAGCCACGGGTCGGGCCACTGCTATCTTCTCATCTGGTTTGGAACTTGCTTCCTCAGGCTTATCAGCAGCCTGATTTATAAAAGAAGAAGACACATTTATATTCTGGAGCCTCGAAAAGTACCTTTTTTTTATGTTTTAAGCAGCCTAGTTTAGATAAATTCTGGTTAAACCACTGGAACTTTAAGATAGACAGTCATTATGATGAGAGAACACAATACTTTTGTTTCTTTACCAGCACAATTCAAAATGATCCTATAAGGGTTCCGTTTTTCCTTAATAATAATTCCATAATATTATTATCATCTTACCTCATCACCAGCGGATGGTGGTCCTGGTGACTTCCTCTTGATGACCTTCGGAGGTGACTCTCCAGGCACTCGCTTCGCCTTCAAAGGACTTGGATCTACAGAAAACCAACTTATTAGATGCTATTCCAGATAAAGTTTGTTAAGCTACCTAACAATGTAAAATATTGATTATATTACACACAAATAAATATAAAGTTTTGTTTTCCAAAATATTCTTCGTATCGTGTGCCTAGAATGTTGAGCTACGAGAACTGCAATATCAGCAGCGTTAAGAGATCCAGCGTAAGTAGCAAAGGAGCAATCAGGTGTAGGTACTATTCGTGGAGCCCAAATTGACCATATGTTATCACTTCAAGTCAGAATCATGAAATACTGATCTTTACCAAGATATTAATGAACTAATTATATCTACTAGAGCTTAGGACCTATCTATAAATACGATATCAAGTCCATTCAGCGTTAGTACATCATGAGCTACACGGACTCCGTTACATTTATAACAATAGCTTATTGGAATTCAGTCTAAAACTCCTACACATTATTATAATCATATTCGTTGACTCGAAAAGCAATATTAATTAAACTCAGATCAGCAAGCAACGCTGGGATTGACAACTAGTAATCAATTGTAACTGAATAATGTATCATGATTGATTATGTTCTAGATATGACGCAGTATTGTTTAGATTTGTATGAGGTCGAAGTGATGTAATTACTGATCCAAAATTAGGAGTCTAGCTTAGCATATTATACAGGGTGTTAGGAATACCCTGTCCGACCTGAAAGGGTGATATAGGGTTCACAATTACATGCCCATATAAATGATTAAATTTGGAATATTCATGATAGTAACAATAATAATGAAGTTTGAAATAACCATTTTTTGCCGCGAAAATGCTTTTTGAGGTTAAAACAAAAGTTACACCACATTTTCGTCGATATTATTGGCGGCGTTTTGTATGATCATTTGGCAGCACCTGTGACGACGCGGACTCTCTCTCTTGCCTTTGGAGATTTTTTTTTGTTTTTTTTTTTCCAATTATGTTTTACATTAATGGAATCAGATATTGATACCTAGCAATACTTTAACGGATCGGATAGGGTTTTCTTAACACCCTGTATAATTAAATACATATATTATGTAGTATAAAGGCCGCACACACATGGGCTGGCTCTCCGGTTATCCAGTGGTATTTAATCCCAATCAAACGTTAGTTTGGTTACATTGATTGACCTATTAGCTACGTGTAAACGAGCCCTGATAATGTCTAATATGTTATTCAAACTAAAAAAATAGGACATAGGTATAAGTATGAGTCTTTGGTAGGTATATTATCAATCAATCAATCTTTTATTTGCATAAAACATGATGGCATAAAACAAGATGTTCAATAAAAATATGTGTACAGCATGTTTTGCCGTGGCACACGGCGCGCAAAAATAATATTAAATTAAATTAATTAATATGAATTAAACATTAGGGAGGGGGGGCACTTTGATACATAAAAATTCATTCTCTTTTCTGAGGACCATAAAGCATTATATTTAAATATTTGTTTTGATGTGTGCATTGGCTGATATGTCAGCTTATATTTTGGCTACGCAAAAACCGCAAAAACTGGCGACGTATAGAGATAAAATGATTTTAAGAAAAAATCATTTTTGTATCATTCTGCCCCACCGGTGGGGCACTTTGATACATGGGGTGGGGCAGTTTGATAGGTATTTTAGATCCATATAAAATGCAAACTTAAACTGACTAAAACCCCAATATAAACTGTATTATTACTTAAAATTAAGAAATAAAACAATTTTATTGATTGAGATCGCAAAATACTTTTTATTAAGAGTGCACATTAGCCATAATCAGTCTCATAAGTTACTTAAGGAATATAATCACAAAAAAAAACAATATTGTCATCATAGAACAAGACTAATTCTCTGTTATTTTCTTAATTATATAATCAGTTATATACTTACTAAGTAATCAGACTTTAACATTGAATATTGTTAATGAATTTTTTTTTTTTTAAATGATCATATATTTATTGATGAAATTAAACTTTAAATATTTACAAAAATAAAAAACTAAGCCTACACAAGAAATAAGAAGAATTATAAACTAAATAAAACTAAGAACTAAAACAAGGCATCAAAAAATTGTTAATGTTTTTCTTAAAAAATTAAACAAACATCAAAAATTTAACAAAAATAATCATAAAAACTCTCATATATATTTCAAAACAATCTACTGGATATTATATCGAGTTAAACCTACCGAAAATGAATAAAGCGACGATGTTCGAGATGTGCCTTTGGAGAAAGTTGATTTTGGTAATTGCAAAACTACATCTCAAACATCCACACTTGCTTTGTCTTCCACAATTGGAAATATAAACTTAGAATACCCTGCTTTTTTTCTGAGATATAATACTTCATATTCTGTCACATTATACTTAAATAAAACTTTGGCAACGTAGTGAGCCACAGTTTTCTTCTTCTCAAACTTAATTAGCAGGAAATCTCCAATATTTATGTGTTCAGGATTAACTGGTTCTTCATTAATTACCTCTTTTTCCGATTGCACCACCACCACCATTTTCTGAAAAAAAGAAAAAATAACAATAAAATAAACTATTATTTTTGACGGGGCACTTTAATACAATAAAGGGGAAGATTGATACGTATCATTGTACCCCGCACATTACCGTATCAAAGTGCCCCAAAGGACTTTTTCCACAAACAATTAATTTTATCAAATATATAATAATCTAGCAATCAAAAACATTTGAAAATACAATAATAACTATACTTACTTACCTTTAGTAACAAATAATAACAAAAACAACTAAGAGTATCCTCCTGAGACACAATTACATTTCACGTATTTTTTTTGTAGGCAGCGGCGCACGCCACTTCCAACACGTTAGTGACCGTTGAGGCCCAACGGCAAACTGGCGGCGAGCGGTGTCACAACTGTCATTCTTGTGAATGTCCTTGAGCATTCTAGTGATGTGCCGGACTGTGTAGCGTTTATTGGTTTTGAGATATAGATACTGTACCAATGTGCCCCGTAAATCAATGTGCCCCCCCTCCCCCTACCTTATAATCAAATGAGTATTATATAAATAAAAGTAAAGTAAATCTCAAATCAATTAGACATTAAAATCAATTAAAAAAAAAAAACAACTAAACATTATAGATTAAAAACAATTAAATATTAATCTTATTTCTATAAACGTGGTAAAATCATCAATAGGGACTTTCTTCACAAAGTAAATTAAATTTAACAAACGCTTTAGAATGGTAATTAATCATTTCCTTTCAATAACTGATTTTGGTAAACTTTGTAATTTCGAACAGACAATTTTGACGCAAATTTCGTCATAAGCCGTTATTTTCCGAGTAAACAAATTAGTCTGAAGTGTACTTACATTGTGCATTAATTGTTTTTATACCTTCCTGTCTTATAATAATCTACTTCAAAGAACTCCTTCTTATAGAAAATTAAACGATAAAAACTACCTTAATAAGTCGTGGTTCAAATTAATATATCTTAACATGATCTTTTCAAAATTTAAAACCTTCCACTTATTGTACAGGTATAAACAAAATATAGTACGCCCTTATAGGTACTATTAAAAGGGATTTAGCTGTCTCTTAACGTGGCCGCGTGGGTGTAAACATACTACTGCATACTTAACAAAACAGGATTGATAATATAAAAAAGAACAAAGGAATCTGCCCACCCCCTAACACCCACGGTTTCATATTATTCATAGTTCAGATAACATGGCTATCTGCCAACGACGTAAAACATATTCATTTCTCAGTAGGAAATAAAACTAAATATGATTTCGTTGCGACAACTCCATTTATCAAGATAAATTATGAAGATCACTGATTACAAGCTTTTTCTTTTCGGCCATGACCTGTAGTTATAAATATTATAGTCTAGACCTTTAAATCTGTCTTGGTTCTTCTAGACTCGTAAATTGTACTAGAATGTCCTTTTATTGCGTAGGAGTTAATTTGGAATAATAGTAGCGGTAAAATTTGTATGTTATATTGCGTCATAGTGTTTCTGCCGTGATGAATCATGGGATCAAACTATCAAAATATGGGATGATCAGCTATTTGACTATCAAATTTGATTCTCGGTCAAATGCATCATCGATTATCCCTCCTTACGCCCACAAGTTATTTTAAGATACCAATAATAATAAAAATTTCAGATTCACAAACTCCACGGACACATTTACGTGATACTCCTGTAATGTGTTATACAGTGCAGATTTTTTCTTACATTTGTACAACATTACAATTCACATAGATTGCTCTAAACCAAGTAACTAAGTAACTAAAGCACTTGTACTTACTTGTGTTCAAAGCAACGTATTTAAACTGCAGATGAACAGTTACTAATTCAATTGCAAACAGATTTCTGTAACCAGTGTGTATATTATTGTTATTGTACTCATTTACTTCATATCCCATTTAAGACAAATTTACTTCATTTCAAAACTAAAGTCACGCTTAATAAGAAAATGAATCAGTATCTTACCAGGTTGTGGCGAAGTGGTTCCATCCCCAGTAGGACTGATCGCTGGCGGTATGGGGCTGGCCACCCGAGAGGTAGGCAACGGCGTTGGGGCTTTGGACGGAGTCTGAACAAACAACTAAGTACTTGTTAGATCGTATAAATGACTTTCATAACGTTCCAGAACTATTTGCAAAGTAGTTTTAAATATAATATGACAACACAATTCGGGCAGAAAGGACAGGGGCCCGAGTCTGCTATTTACACTCCGTGTCAGTGTGCTCATAGTTGGCACGTCCGGCGGCGCTCGGGCCCTCTCGGGCGCACTCGGGCCGGTTCGGACGCGCTCGGGCCGCCCGAACGCGCACGAACCGGCCCGAGTGCGCCCAAGAGGGCCCGAGCGCCGCCGGACGTGCCAACTATGAGCACACTGACACGGAGTGTAAATAGCAGACTCGGGCCCCAGGTCTTCAAACAATTGTGACGACCTAAACCGTTACTTTAGGTAAATTAGAAAAAAAAACTAAATAATATCACAAAAGGAAACTTTTTTCCGTGCTGTTGCGCCCATGTACAGAAAATTGAATAAGTATTCTCATAAAAATAAAAACGTAAATTATGGGTATATCCGTCACCAGGTTACTCATTTTATTTGAGACAAAAAAGTAGCAGAAAACCAAACACTATGTTCTACGTATACAAAGTAATTTGCTGCACCATAAACATAAATTGGAAAGTTTCTGCTGCAGTGAATTTTGAAAATTACTGAAACACATTCATTAAAAAAATTGGACCAGAGATAAAGAAATATACTTTTATATCACTCTTCAGAATTAAAAATGTCCGGCAGATAATTAACAAAAGGACGTTATTTTCAGTTCGTCATACGAATTCAGTGTTATTTGATGCAATTTAAATAACGAAATAGGAATAAAATTGCAACGTGCAGACGCCTGATTTTTTAATGTTATAATTTTTCATATCTTTTATTCTTCTTAACTAATTAACAACATACCTAATTGGTCTTAAAATATTTCACTGTTTATTTTAATTTTTAACATTTTACTATGGAATTAAGGTTTTCTAAGTGCTCTCCATACTAACATAACAAAAGGGTCGGTTTTGACTTGGTTCCTACTCATATAGGAATGTAATGTAATGCCTTATGTACCACAATTGTACATGAAAGTTTAAATAAATAAATAAATAGGATCTCTTATATATTTACTAAGTAGAGTATGAGCACTATTAGCAGTATAATTTCTTGATAAGCGGTGACGTCAGGCTTCCAGTCCCAAAACTGGCCTCAACTTTATGCTATATTTGGTAGATATGCTAATCAGGCAACATATTGCATCGACCGGATTACTAAGATGAAGGGCGTCAACATATTACGTCTTTTGGAAACACAAAATTATGTCAATAAATAAAAAAAACCCTAATGAACTTGCTTTTTTGGATCAAAAAGGTTCTTCCATCAAACAGCGCTGAGCTATGATTTTCTGAGAATAATTTTTAATTTTTTTTTGTAATTCCGGATTCGGACGCTTTGGGACCCCAAAGTTAGCTTCCAGTCACAGCCAGATACAGCTGCATCTTAAATAGAATATTTTATCTGATATCTGCTCTCCTATTTTTGCAGTCTGAAATCGCCAATCCGTAATGAGCAAGCGTGGCGATCCATACTCGTTCCTTCTCTATATGAGAAGAGGCCTGTACCTAGCAGGGGGACATTTAAACGCTGGTATAGTATTATTATCCTATGTACCTTAACAGCTGGCGCTGGGGCCACACAGATGGCGGGCGTGGGGCTGGGCGCGGCGGGCTTGGGGGAGACGGGTCTGCTGCGCGCGTCCACGGCAGACAGCAAGGCGCCCGCCGCTATGCCTGACGTGCCTTCCTCGCCTTTTGAAATACGGATATATATTATAACTTCATATACTTTTCATCACTATTTGATTTTTACTTAACCCTTTTTTGACCCAGGGAAAATCTCATGACTAGAGATCTACTGTTTCTTTCCCGTCCACTGTAACTTTTAGTTTAATAAATTTATCACAAATACACTCAAATGGACATAGATCTTTGGCAGTCGTTAAGACAATTCTGACAACCAGTCTTACTATGGGATACTGTGTTTCCCAGTAAAATGGGTTGTGGAGGTCAGATAGGCAGTCGCTCCATGTAAAATACGGTATTCAGCTGAATCCGGTAAGACTGGTAGCCGACCCCAACATAGTTGGGAAAAGGCTCGAGAGATGACACTCAAATGAACATTGTATTTGCAACACTTTTCCATGTAGTTTTGATAAAATGGACAATAACAATATTTAAAATGCATTTATCCTTAGAATGAGGGTAATAACAATGCTACGACAACCTCTCAAAAAAGGTTGCCTACTGGAAAAATGCAGGACTAGAGAATGCAACTTGGGAGTGGCTTTGGATTATTCTAAAAGGCCTTGGAGTGACATATACAGTACACCGCAAAGGGGTAACTCAAAGGAGGAATAAATATGTTCAAAAATGTATCTTAAAGCTCAACAAATAAGGTATATAATCACCTGGTGGTTTCCACGGCGACTTCGGTGGGGAAGTGGTGGGCTCAGAAGGCTCGCCCTCGACTTCCGTGGATATGTCCTTGATAAGCTCCAGCAGCGTGTGTCCCGGGCTGATCGGCATCTCAATAGGAGTGCCCACTCTTGAACCTTCTGACCGATGTAAGGTTATTAGATGGATGGAACTTTGTTGAAATTTTGATGTTTTTTTTGGAATACTTTAACGAACATCTATTATACTTTAAAACTGTTAGGTGATAAGAGATATTTATTGTAGCTCTGAGTGGTTCGCATGTTTTGTTGTGATATTGTCTTATCAATAGTATATCAATTAAATTAAAAAAGTTTTGTACTTGAACTACTTTATAAAATACTAGCTGTTGCCCGCGACTTCGTTCGCCTTAATTTCTGTTATTATGAGCGCGATGAAGAAGTTTAAAAACAAAAAAAAGTATTTATGCGTAAATTATAATTTTAGTTAATATTATTATGTTGATAAAACTCTAGCCAATAATTGGTAATAATGCATTAATTTCGACCAAAATTGATTACCTTAAAAAAGTTTATAGTGAGTCAATCTTAAAAGATAGACATAATAATATACCGTTGCGGACATTTTTTTAGATCATTTAAAGAGGAACAATTCATTCTTACATATTTTTTAAGTAACTCTAACCGTTTACGTAGCGCACGCATCGGAAGCCTTCAAAAATGAATCGTTTTCCCAGTTTTTGCAACTTTTTTCACTGCTGCTTCGCTCCTATTAGTCGCAGCGTGATGTTATATATCCTAAAGCCTTCCTCGATAAATGGACTATCAAACACAAAAAGATTTTTTCAAATCGAACCAGTAGTTTCTGAGATTAGCGCGTTCAACCAAACAAACAAACAAACTCTTCAGCTTTATAATATTATATATATATATATATAATATATATATAGTACTAGCGGCCCGTCCCGGCTTCGCACGGGTATTTAACATATTATTAAAAAGTTAGGATTGAAGGTTTCTGTGTTATTACTAATATTGCGCTCTTTATAATATTAGTATAGACACTCCCGTACCTCAGTGATGCTTAAATCGCATAGTTAGCCGAGCAGAGTAAGCGACAATCACGCGACTTTTTTCTAATTCTTTTATTTTAAACTCGTGATATCTTTCGAAGGGAATGTCCAAAGTGAATAATTCAAAAAGTTACATAAAGGTATTGAAGCAGTCTTGACTATGAAGTAATTTATTTTGATTAGGATCAATACCAAGTAACAAATAAAGAGCCTTTTCTAGCGGCGTCCTTTTAATAATATTTTTTTTAATAAAATATCTCTTATTGTGACCTAACTATAATAGTTAGACATATGCTGTCGCGACACTTTTTGTAGATAATTATATGTTCTACAAAGACGTAGTACATTATTTTGTTCTATAATCAATAGTTTTCGCAGCGCACGCGATGCAAGAAAGTTTTTTGGTAATTTTTTCACACCTTGGTTTACATTATTGAGGTTTTAGTATGGATCCCTAACTTTTTCTAAATTTTTATATAGCCTATGTTCACCGGAGATCGTGTAGCTTCCCAACAGTGAAATAATTTTTCAAATCGGTCAATTAGTTTCGGAGCCTATTCATTTCAAACAAACAAACAAACAAACAATCAAATCTTTCCTCTTTATAATATTAGTGTAGATAGATTAAATTAATGCATAATGACCCAATGTTTCTTTTATTTAAATAAAATTCAAATCCAAAGTTTTGAGCATGGCGGCATTAAGTCTAGTAGTTAAGCTCAATTTACTACTGACAAAAGCTTTAAAAGTAGTTTTAAAAAACGTAATACATATTTCCTGTTTTCAGAAGTGAAGTTTCATTTTAAAGCATTAGCTTAAGTAGCCATTTTCTAGGACACTCTTATAAAAAATTAAGGCTACTTTATACGATTGTTGCCAGAACACGCATTTGGCAGCGATTCTGGTAAATATGTCGCGATGCTAAAATCTTTTATTTTATCTTTAACTGTCATGTTATCTCCTTCATGTTCAAGATAAGTACTTTTCTTTTGATTTTCCATTCAATCGTGACCCAGTTTCAATATTATTCGATTTTGAACTTTATTGTACAAACATTTTCGTTTTGGTTAATGATGTCACTGTCCGAGAACTCTTGTGATATTTAAGAGCAATTATTTTTCTTTTGTTAGCAAAAGTAAGTTCTAAGTTGCCTATTATCGATTGGTTAATGGACTAGCATTTTAAAGAAATGATTTTTCATCTGTGTACAGCTACATACTTTTAAGCCTTTAGAGCTAAACTTTAGACATATAATTAAGGTCACGTGAACAAAGGCAGTATATAGAAAAGTTTATTTATTTATGGTCGACGACCTCCGTGGTCGAGTGGCGGACGCACCGGTTTCAAGGAGTCGCTAGCTCTGAGGTCCCGGGTTCGATCCCCGGACGGGTCAATGTAGAAACCAAAAATTTTCTACATTGCCTCGGGTCTGGGTGTTTGTGGTACCTTCGTTGTATCTGAATTCCATAACACAAGTGCTTTAGCTACTTACTTTAGGTTCAGAGCAATGTATGTGTTGTTGTTTTTTTTTTTTTTTTTGGTAGAGATCTTTTCAGTTAGCCTGAGCGCAGGCTTTGACTGCTTCACCGGACTTTTGGCGAGGACCTTAAGGCCTCCAGCCAGAGCAATAGGAAAAACTAACTACGTCAGCAACGTCCACTAAGGGCACCCCCTGCGGGGTTCGGACCTCGACTTAGTGCGTTGCTAACAATCTTAATAAAGGAAAACAACAAGGGATGGCTGGATCTAAGTTTTTATTATTTAGGGACATATTTTTATTGCTAGTTTGGCCGGCTCGGGCCGGCTTGGTCTAGGGACGGGAGGATAACATTTACGTTACTATTATTTATAATACGCGACGGGCCTCGCCGGCGAGGACGTAATATACGGCGGTTGTGTTGTGTAATGCTACTGCTAGCTAAATCGAATGCTCCTTGGAGAAGCGTTGTTTTATCGTCAGGGTAGGAGAGAGTATGTCTGGGGCGTTTAATCTTAGATATTACGGAAGGTACGTATCGCGCGGCCGCTACGATTAGCGGGTTACGGTGGCTTTCGGAGGAGTCGAAGAATCGGATCGCGGCGCGTTTTATGAACTGCTTGATTGTTGGCAGCTTTAAGTCACAGTGCAACTGCAAGTTACGGACGTAACCTGGAGCGCCTGTGGCTCTACGCATGAAACGGTTTTGCAGAGTTTGCATTCGTTTGAGTCGATAATCGGGTACGTGAGAGAATACGACGCTGCCGAAAGTCATGATAGGTCTCACACACGCAGTGTAAATTCTCATCTTACAATTAAGAGAGAGTTTACTGCTCTTGTTCAACATACAATGAAGTCGGCCGAGAGCGAAGGCGGCTCGCGCGCGTGCCGCTTTAATATGAGCTATGAAGGTAAGTTTCCGATCAAGGATTACACCCAGGTATTTGGCTTGCTGCTCCCAAGGGATAGGCTTGCCGAAGAGGGTTATAGGTGGAGGGGGAGCAGGAGGCTGCCGTTTCTTGCTAAAGAGCACGGCTGCGCTCTTGGTAGGGTTGACTTCGATTCTCCATTTCGTGAACCACTTCCCGAGGGTCGTGACCGCGGTCTGGAGAGTTCGACCTATCGCTAAGGGGCTGGTGCCTGAATAATAGATGGCCGTATCGTCGGCGTACATAGCTACTTGGGGTTTGCCACCGCGAGGAATGTCGCTAGCGTATAGCGTGAAGAGGAGTGGTGAGAGTACGGAGCCTTGAGGGACTCCGGCGCGAATCGGGTGAGGGGAAGAGAGTGTGCCCTCAACGCGATAGCGAAAGGACCGATTCGACAAAAAGTTTCGGATGATAAGCACGAGACGATCTGGCACCTCGAGTTGGTATAGCTTGAAGATCAAGCCATTGTGCCAGACCTTGTCGAAGGCCTTTGCTATATCGAAGAAGAGCACGCCAGTGAGCCTTCCACGCTGAAAACCAGCGCTTATATGCTCGACTATGCGGTGGACTTGTTGGACGCACGAGTGTTGGGTTCTAAAACCGAACTGCTCGTCTGGTATGAGACTCCTGGACTCGGCATAGTCCATAAGACGGGAATAAATAATTCGCTCGTATAGCTTCCCAAGAACCTTGAGTAAGCTAATGGGGCGATAACTAGTAGGCTCAGACTTTGGTTTACCGGGTTTGTGGATGCCGATGACTATCGCCTCTTTCCACTTATGTGGGAAGAGATTGTTTCCTAATGCTGCATTGAAGATGCCTGTTAAGAGAATTACTAAAGCTGGGGGGAAGAGTTTAATCACCTTATTGGTGAGACCGTCTGAACCTGGGGCTTTACGTGGATGCAGTTCCTTGATCAAAGAACGTACCTCGTCTACTGTTACCGGCGCGAGTGGGTGTTCCGGATCCTCAGAAGGAGGGAGCGAGGCCTTACGTTCGACTTCAGCGTCAACTCTGGCGAGGTGAGCTTGATCGACCGGAAGGTCGCTAGGCGTACACTGGACCTCTAAGCTGTCGGCTAGGCATTCCGCTTTCTCGTCGTCTTCGAAGGCAGGGCTCTGATTCGGACGGTTCAGCGGGGGCATAGTAACTTCGGTGCAACTACGTAGTTTACGTTGGAGATTCCAAAACGCGTGATGATTGGGCTCTAATTGATCGAGAAACTTATCCCAGCGTTCCTCACGCAATTTCCTTATGCGTTTCCTAAAAGCACGCTGTAGAGAGCGCATGCGGACGCGATTGGAGTCGCAGGGATAAGCGTCATAGGCGCGTATAGCCGCGTTCTTCTCCGTCAGTAGGGCACGGGCGTCGTCCGGAAGGAGCCAGCGAGCGTCTTCTGTCACCGGTACCGACCGTGAACACTCGTTCACCAGGGACTGCACGTGCTCAGTGAGGGAGTCGATCGCGCCTATAGCGTCTGTCGCGGATTCCACGTGGTCTGGGATTGAATCGAGATGCGCGGATTGGACTGACTTAAGGCGGGTCCTAAGCTTCGTCCAGTTCGTAACTATCTTGGTGGGGGTGGGCTGACCAGCGTCTGGGGGACCTACACGCGGACCGAAAGACATGATCACTGGTCGATGGTCAGAATCTAATTCCTGAATAACTTCAATGGACCGAAGCGCTAGGTTGACGTTTTTAAGCAAAGCTATATCTAAGATGTCGGGGCGGTGATTTACGTTAGCGGGAAAGTGCGTAGGATTCATCGGCGCGATGATGTCAAAGTTTAACTCGGAGCTAAGAAGGTCTAGGTGTCTACCGCGGATGTTACGAGTGTGGCTATTCCACGCTTCGTGTTTTGCATTCAGGTCTCCCGCCAGAAGGACGGAGTCGCCGAGAGCAAGAAGAGCTTGCAGGTCAGGTCGTAAGTCGACCCCCTGAGGTGACGGAGGGATATAAACTGAGACTAAGAACAAAGGTCTATGACCGGTCATGCCTAGCCTACAGACAGAGGCTTCAATGTGCGACAGCGTAGGTGGGTCCATCGGAACACAGTACAGTGACCTTTTGAAGTAAATGAGCGTGCCGCCGCCTGCGGCTCTGGTACGATCGTTACGGACTAGGTTATAATTCGCGATTCGCGGGTTTCTATGAGACGGTTTAAGAAAGGTCTCCTGTACAAGAAAAACGTCGAGTTGGTGGTCGCGGAGAAACGTAGCGATTTCATCGCGTTTATTATTAATGCTTTGCGCGTTAAAGAAACCTAATTTAAGGGAACGGGGTTTGAATTTACCGGCGGTTGTAGCCATTAGAACGCGGCGGCTTTGTATGCGGCGAATACGTCGCGGAACTGCTCCCTAATGAAAGGCGCGTGTAGAGGCGAGGGGTTGGCTCTAATCGCCTCAGCCATAAGGCGGATACGATTAAAGTCAAACGACTCGTATACCTCGATATAATTTTTAACCAACGCAGTGATGTCGGCCGAGAACGTCGGGGCCATAAGGGCCGCGGCCGACGGTGATGCGTGCGCGGGATTCGGTACAGGCGCGGGTTTGAACGCGGCGAGGGGTATGCGTGGGACAGAGGGTGCGTACCTTGGAGCGCGGTGATCGATTTTGTCTCCTTCCGAGGAGAGGCGAGGGCCGGGAACGCACGGAGATGCGTTTCTCTATTCCAGCAAGCCCCGGTTGGGCGTTGCGGACTAAGACGCGGCGGAGCGGTCGCGGGTTTTTGCGCGGGGGCCAGTGCACGGGCGACAGGCCGTTTCGCGACGGTTTTGGGGGCCTTTGGACAGCCTCGGTAGTTTGCTGGGTGACCCTTTTCGCCGCAGAGAACGCAGCTAGGGGGCTCAGCGCACTGAGTGGTCCTTGGGCCGAGGACAATCAGGCGTTCCGTGCTCACCGAGGCACTTCACACAACGAGGGCGCGCGAAACAGTTACGCTGCGAGTGGCCGTACAACTGGCAGCGGTGGCACTGACCGACAGTGCCGGTTTTACGTGGCGTCTCAACTTTTATCCCGGAAAGTTCAGCCGATCTCTCGGTGACTGCAAGGACCATCTCATATGGCAACTTGCCTCGCGAACGGTACATCCGGTGTACCTCGAGGGCTGGAATGCCCTGCGAACAGAGGTCCTTGAGAATGTCGTCTGAGGACAACTCAACGGGGACGGATTTAATTACTACGCGGAGGACGCGTTCCTCTGGGAGGGTAAAACTATGGTATGGCAGGGCTCTCTCCTGCAGCATACGAGTAAGCGACCGAAAGTCGGCCGCTGTTGGGACAACTATTTTAATGCCGTCCTTGACGGAACGGGCACTAGAAAAATTCATGTGGTGCTGTGTGCACCACGATGACACCTCGGTCCACTTTCCTTTCTCCTGAAGGAAGATTGGAG
The DNA here is from genome assembly GCA_905475315.1 of Autographa pulchrina. Taxonomy (NCBI): domain Eukaryota; kingdom Metazoa; phylum Arthropoda; class Insecta; order Lepidoptera; family Noctuidae; genus Autographa; species Autographa pulchrina. The sequence continues at coordinate 9,035,563 of FR997775.1, forward strand.
GAGGGACCGGGCCACCCTTCTTAGGGGCTGACGAGTCGGACTGGGAGGTATTGGTCGCCTTAGGGGCAGACTGCGAGGAGGGTGAGGCCGAGAGGGCTACTGGCTGAGATGCCGAGGCTTCAGCAGAGGAAGGAGAGGCGACGGTTTTAGCCGCCTTGGAAGGTACCTGTTGGGACTTAGCCTTTCGGGTACGCTTCTTGCCCTTACCAATGACTTCAGTAAAGCCATCAGTCGAGCACGACGAGTCGGATGCGGAAAAAGCATCGATGGAGTAGTCGGAGGCGTTGGCCATCTCGGCGTCGACAGGGGACGGAGAGGCAGAGCGGGGGCGGGAGGTGGATGCCGGTGATGCGTCACACGCAGGTGTGCAACTTGGCGAAGTAATTCTCGGAGACGAGATAATAGAAATAGGAACAATAGCGTTCCCAACAATAGGTTTCGACATAGCAGTCGAGACAATGGGCCTTTGGCGGACCTTAATCCCTTTGTCGGCGCCGACAAAAGGGCGCGGGCTATCTAGCTCTGAGAGCAAGGAGGGGTTTTGTTCACGGGTCCAAGCCTGGAAGAGGTCTTGGATGACCTGTGAGTTCTTCATCTCCTCGATGAAACGGGGCCACAGGGCGTCCATTTTCTCGAGAAAACGAGAAGTAAAGGATTAACACAAGTTAAATTAATAACCTAACATAGGTAATGACGAAGGGGACGCGCCTAGCACAAACTAACCTAACTAAATCTATCTCCCCGGGCAGGTACGCCCGGGGATGTGTAACCCTCCCTGCTGGGTTTTAGCAGGGAGGTGAGTACCTAAGGTGTGCCTTAAGCTGTGATGTACCCGTCGCCAGTCTTATTGTGCGAACGGGGCCCTGACCAGTTTAGCGCGAAGGGTGTAGACACACCCAACCGACACTAGGTGAGTAGCTGAAAAGGAAACCAGATCTCTAGGATTGACTAGGAGACCCCCCAAGGCCAATACACTAGGTCCCTTCCAATTGACTGCTTTGCCTTAAAGAGGCTCAGCGGGTGTGATTGGGCGCAACACCCCCTCGGTTTCGTTGGCACCGTTAGGATATCCACCGAGGACCGCGAAACTGCGGTTTTATCCTGAAGGGACAAATGAATTTAATTCGCGAACCAAGAAACAGTGTTTGATCTGCCACCGCCTTGAAAAAGGCAGCTTTAGATCTATCGATGTGCGTAGACGGGCTACGCAGAGCGTTACGCAATCGTAACAGGTAGCAAGACGAGTGACGAGAGCGAGCGCGCCACAGAGCGACACGTCCGTTCACGGCGAGCGTCGAGCGGAGAGTGTATGTGATGTTGTTCGCATTTTATTATGGTCAGACAACATATAAGAAAAATTAGGTACCAAGGTACTGCTTATTTATTTTCTTTTTTATAGTTTGTATAATAAAGTATCACATTGTTTAATTCTTACCTGGTAGAGGTGATCTTAGTACTAGTTTCCTGGCTTCCTCCATGGCTCGCTGCAAGTTCTGCTGGTTTTTGAACGACTCTCGACTGCGACAGCGGCCGATTTGAGTCCTAATCGAAAAGAAATTTGAATTGATTCAATCTATCTATATAATTTGATCTGATTTTGAGTTAACTGTGACCTGACATATGTTAGACAAAAGGAATCATTTATTTTTTAACATAGTAAATAATGGTTTACCAGCAGTGAATATAAACAACATCTTAAATTTACTATTTCGTATTCCGTGTAAACAGCGGACATATTTTGCACCTAATTTGAAAAAAAATCACATTTAGAAACAAAAAAAAACAGTTACACAAATACCTACACTACAAATTAAAACATAACGTCCCCTTATTTTTGCATAGGCAAGAAGTTCATGAAAATATATGCCTGAAAAATCTACAACAACTGGCAATACTCACGAGACACCAGTCCCAGCAAGCGTCTGATCCCACTTGGCGTTGGTGGTGCTAGCGACCGCCAGCTTAGCGATCCTTCTGAAGCGAGACAGGCCGTCCTCGTCCGTCGGCTTCTCCTCGTCCAACGCCACCGGAGCCAAGTGGAAGTCCTTCATGAGGCGCTATAAATAACTCGCAATACTCACGAGACACCAGTCCCAGTAAGCGTCTGATCCCACTTGGCGTTGGTGGTGCTAACGACCGCCAGCTTAGCAATCCTCCTGAAGCGAGACAGGCCGTCCTCTTCCGCCGGCTTCTCCTCGTCCAACGCCACCGGGGCCAAGTGGAAGTCCTTCATGAGGCGCTATAAATAACTCGCAATACTCACGAGACACCAGTCGCAGCAAGCGTCTGATCCCACTTGGCGTTGGTGGTGCTAGCGACCGCCAGCTTAGCGATCCTTCTGAAGCGAGACAAGCCGTCCTCGTCCACCGGCTTCTCCTCGTCCAACGCCACCGGGGCCACTTGGAAGTCCTTCATGAGGCGCCGCTCCCATACCTTCATGCGTTTGCCGAGTACCACTGGAAAGGGTAGAAAAGCCTAGTACCACAGAAAGTGTATATGCATTTTGGACGAAATCATAAGAAGGCCGGTGTAAAGAAGATAAATAAAGAGTCGATAAACTGATATTTTAAGTCATCAACAAAACAAAATTTGGAGCTTTGCCTTCAGGAACAAACCAGGTTCACTCTTTAATATCCAATTTAAAAGAACAGTAAAATATTATTTATCCGTATAGAACATTTTTATAAATATTCGTGTTTCAGTTGTCTATTTTGTAACAATGTACTAAACTAAAGAAACTAGCAATATAAATAGATTCATAAAAAAATATCCATCATTTTTTCATGATTGTTTTGACAGACCACTTGAGTTTTGGTCGTCAACATTCAAACACAACACAAATTCACTTTCGTCTCTTGTGGTTGTACAGAAGCCCAGACAGATCTTCTGATAAAAAGGAACAAGTAAGTATCTATTTTCACTTACTCTTCTCCTTCCTATCCGTGAAGCTGACATCCATGCCGTTCTTCTCGAAGACCTCGAGCAGTTCGTACCGCAGCGCCGACACGTCGCCCTTCAGCTCGTTGATGTCATCCTCTGTGACCGGCTCGTCGTCCATCTTGCGGTGCATGGCCGACACGTAGCGCCAGACTAAAGCGCGCATCACTGCTGTGTAGCGGACGTCGTGTTCTTTCTCTTTCTGTTCCTACGAAAGTATTGGAGTTCAGTCATGTGATCGGAACCAAAAACTAAGAATTAGAATTGATTAGCATGAAATATGAGTATATATATGTACTACACCCATGAAATAAAACAGTAGTACAGATGATAGACCTTCAAATTATTTGATATCTGGTACCAAATAGTACAAAATAGGTACTAAAACTATTGCTCAAACTTCCAAAATCTCTCTTGGTCCAGCCATCCTGACGCAGACTCGTTTTCTAACAATATTTGGTGGCCAAATATAATGTTCAGGATAAGACATACTGTAATTGTATAACTATATTACGATAAACTATGAATTAAACACAGGAATAACTAAAAGCGAAATCAATAAGAAAGACTAGAAAATAATAAGCTCAGGATTAGATAACTGTATGTATTTGAAGTTACGCTAACAAAATCCAACCGGCTTGTCTATCAGTGATCAGTATTATACTGAATACCTAAAAACAAACAGTCTTACACCAAGTATAACTCCCGGCAAATAACTTGGCAAGAGTCGTTAGATGCGCAGAAATCGTTTTTTAGGTCTATTTGGTGGTCAAGCGGGACGCGGGGTATGCGGTAGCGCCGATCCGAGCGCGCGATTGGTGCGTTAGTCGACCGAGTCGCCGATCCGAGCGCGCGATTGGTGCGTTCGTCGACCGAGTCGATTAGAGATTGGTGAGTTAGTCGAATATGCGCGGGTTTACCCCCACTACGTCAAAATCTTGCCAAGTTATTTGCCGGGAGTTATACCTAAAAACCTAGTCAGCATAAACCATTCTGTAATAATAGTGGCGCCCGACGAGGGGCCATGTTGTTATGGTATTACAGTTCGATACACATTTTGTTAGGCAACGCATTAGCAATGATACAAGTATCTCGTCCGGGTCTCGACAACATATTTATCTCATAACAAAGTTATTATTCACTTACATCAACATAAAACGGCACTTTACTTTGTAAAGATTTCACAAAGTATTTATTTATTAACTGAATAAATCAATAAATCTATAAACTAAAGAATATTTTTATATTTATTTTATATTATTATTGCATAGTAACAAATAGACAAGATGCTAACCATCTGACTTTTGGTTTAAAAAGAGATTAAAGTTTTTCAAAAGCTTAAGTTATAAATACTACCTACATTTTATAACATCTCGGTTTAATTGTAATTATCAAACTACAAATGAGTTTGCTAATTTAATGAGAACTTGATAAATAACAGCTTGAGGTTGTTGTTAATTGTTTTAATAACGTATATTTAACCGTAAGGCAGTTTTTTCTGACCCTTTGTTCATTACGACTTTAATAATCTTCGAACAAAATATCTTAGTAAAGTTTTCATTAAAAATTCGCGATCCTTTAATTAAGGGTGTTAAGTATGCCTTTGTTTTAATTAGTAGGCTGTGAACACATGCTGTGACTGATGTATTTAAAATGATACACTGTTGAATATTATAAAGCGTGTAGACTTGTTGCTTCTATGTGGAATACATGATTTTAACGATTATTTTATTTTATTTACGCCAAACAAAGAAGTGCTTTAGTTTAATTATTAAACAGAATGGGAAAATTTATACATTGTTAATAGAAAATTATTGATATGTAGAAACTAAATAATTAGTATTTCTTAAATGTATCCCAAAGTTTAGTAAAGCTGAAATACCTTGAAAGAGCTCTTTCCATTACACAGGAAATTTACCAAAGCAGGATTAAAAACTTGGTCAAAACACAAACTATCACATTTTCGTCCATTTCTATCAATTCCATAACACATCCTTCCGAAAACACTTTTGGCAGCTTTTAGCAATAAATAAGAAAACTTATCCGAACACAAACTACATTAATAAATTATTATGAAGTTAACAAATTTTCAACAACAAGAGAGGAAAATAATTCAATTTCACTATAATATTGTACTTTTCATCGCTTCCATCTAAACGTTTTCAGGGTTCTATTAGTTGCTTCTAAACTATTATTGGGTTATACTAAAAGATTACGCACTAGGCTAAAAAACTGCTGTGGGCAGATAAGTTCAAAAGTATACCTGGAATATATTTTACAATTAATATTTTTTCAATTACCTCTCCCTGATAAGGAAAGGTCACTTAAGTATATCTGACTCAAGAGGTACCTATTTATTTTTAGCTGAGTGTTCTGACTTAAACAATAAACAGCACTTTATACTACCGGTAGTGTTTAATGATATAAATATTTAAAGCTGTTTTTATAATAGGTACAACGTTATAAAAGGCTGCCGGAAGCAGCTGTTTTACTGCCTAGGGCGTTATGGGCTCAACAAAGATCAGTAAGGGTGTTTTACAAAGGAAAAATATTTTTAGAGTTTATTTAGATTTATCATCTTTCAGCATTTTACAATCTATTAATAGAAATATCAAATCATTTCCTCCATTCTCTCGAACACAGAGACATTTATAATTGAAATGGTTAGGAAAGTATAATTTTCTCATTATTTTTGTGAGAACAGAAAGTGTGGGCGGTCGAAGATATTTTAGTTAAAAGATACCTATTTATAAATTCGAGATACTTAAGACTAGTTAGGTATAACACCATTTTATTTTAACATTGTTAAATATAAAAATAGATACAAAATAATCTTATTTTATTTTTGTTTGTAATCTCTTATACCTTAACAGCTTAGATTATAAATAAGTTAATTTATACCCTTAAATTATCCGTTTTGTGAATATTACATGAGAATAAATAACATTAGATTGTGCCATTTTTAAGCCAGTTAAAGACGTTTTTGTTATAACAAGCCTACTATAATTATTCAATTGTTACCTATTGGCGAAAATGTTGAATAATTTTTCGCGCATTTTTTAAATAAACAAAAATTATGAAGTCACTTACTTTCCCCTTCTCTTTCCTCAGTTTATCCTTCTTCCTTAAGCCCAGCATCTTGAGGAGTAGCTTCGGCGTGGGAAGAATGTTGAAAGGAGGCGGTAAGGTCGCACTCTCCTCAAAGTAGCTCATCCAGAGCCGCGTGCGAGCGAACTTCCATTCCACGTCTGAATGTTCCTGTAATCACTCTATTTATTATATTAATTCTTTATTTACAACAAACGCAGGTTGCATAAATGTCGGTTATCGCGGCAAAAAGCTAATGTCATTCCTTAATGCTCAAGCTAACTCGTACCATTTTTACCAAAATTGATTGATTTGTATAGCCGTGAAAATGTAACAGACAGATTAACCGACAGAGCTACATTACATTCATATTATAATAGTATTACCAGGTAGTTACTTCTTTAAGTATTGATAAATAGTTGAAGTAACTGAAGTATTTACACTTTACTACTTGGGTAAAACTTGTCAAGAATTGTTTCAAACGTAAGGCGTATTATGGTATCGTGGCAAAAATCTTAGACGGTTACGTCTTGGGTTGTAGTTTCGATCCGAGCTATGTGGTCTGGTATTAGTGTATGCGGTAATTTAGGCATTAAACGTTGGTGTAGCTTCTCTGGCTGGAGACCTTAATGTCCTCGTCGAAAGTCCGGTGCAGCAGTCAAAGCCTGCACTCAGGCTAAGTGCAAAGATCTCTACCAAAAAAAAAAAAATGGGTGTAGCTTAGATAAAATATAATTCCCAGAACGTGCATCATTCCCAACGTCACGGTAATACTATAATACAGTACTCCAACTTCATACAAACGGACGAAACGCGAGCTATACCTACGCGCTCGATCTCGGGGTGCGCTCGGGTCGCAGACAGTCACGGCTGTACCGCAGTGTCGAACGGACGGTGTGTTTTTTTTTAACAATAACCGCGCGATTTTTTCTCTAAAAATCAGTTAATATGACGAGTAGGAAATATTGTGCTGTTTTTGGTTTTATGAATTCGTCAATAACGCATTTTTAATTAAGCTTTATAGAAGAATGCGGATTTATTATACTTTAAAATTTAACAATAAAGCATTTCGTACGACTCAGTCGAGGCGCAAATATTTTTCGGTCGCAAATTTATAAGCCCGATTTGTTTTTCAAACAAAAACATGTTTTTTTAATTAAATCTACCAATAAAAAAACAACACGCATTTTTATTGAACACTGCCTATACAATATACAAAGTATTGAATTTATTTATATAAAAAGGATATTTACAATCACAAAACTAAATAGAAACAGAAAGTAGGCAAATGTAATTAAAATGTTGGAGACGGGCAGCCCTAACGCATGTTTACGTACCGCGCGGCTGTAGGTATTTATTTCTATCATGCGGCCGAGTTACACTACTGTATGATAATATTACCGTGCCAACGTCCTTGTATTAAAATCTCAAATTAGATTTTAAACTTGTTCTCCCCTACATATAAAAATACAAATAATGACATAATTTTACAGTTTTAATGCCAGTGCCATGTTTAGTTCATATATAAAAGCCAACGTTCATTCCTTTTTTTTCATAGTTACAACATTTTGTGCAACTTAATTTCTTATTTTGTGTACATGAAAAAGATCAAAGTATGAACACGCGCGCCCACTGGGGGTCACTAAATAGATAAATCAAAAGTAATGCATGGCAACTTCAATTAAACTGTTAACAAAATACTATAAACATTGTCAAAAAGCATGTATTACACCATGATTGTTTCCATTATCGCCGATTATTACAACTTTGTAGGTATAACAAATGATTATGACAGTTTTAGCACGTCTTGCAAAATTTACATTATTATAATTATTTGTCTGCATTTTCTATTAGTACATAACTACAGGTTAGTAGGTTCGCCTAAATAATCACAAAATTAATTTATATAATAACCGCGATAGATTTGTTTTTCACCGGCTTCCATGCAGAAGGCGGTTCTATGTTCGACTATGCGTATGTTTATTTGTACAGTTCAACGTGTTCTTATAAATAAATACTAATTCTAATTAGGTAACCTTCTGTAGTACAATTTACTGTTTTTACGAGTACCTCCGCTTACTGCATTTAATGTCCTTTGACGTCGTTGCTTAAGCAGTTTTAATTAAAGTGCTGAAATGGAATTAAAAATTACTTTCAACTTAATGTAATTTTATATCATTGTTTGTCGATTCGTTTGTAGTTCATTTATTGTGCTGAATATTAATTATTTTGCTATGTAGCATTTTTTTTTAGCTTTACATTCTTTACTATTTTCTTTAATTTTTATTTATTAATCTATAGAAAAATATGCAAAACCTGTGTAACAAAATCTATACTAACAACAGACCGAACTCAAAAATCATTTTGGTAAAATTCTAGAATTATTTATGACAAACCAAAGAAAAAATTCTTATAAAATTGTTTACAACTTATAAAGTGATTCATCCCAAGAGTCTTTATAATTTCCTTAGAATTTAGATCTCCAAATATTGTAAGTAAATGTTATTTCTGGCTAGGGAACACTGAATCTTAAGCATTTTGAGTTACCCATACAATTTATTTCTAGAAAATTACGATTTAGATTCACTCTCACTTTAAAATATTTTTGTAATTTTTTAAACCACAACAGAGGTTGATTTATTATTCGTGCTTTTAGTTTTTTGCAGGAGTTTATTTTTGTATAATTCTTAGTTATCGAACCATGCGCAAAAGTTAGTAAAATCTTCGTTACATTAAAAAAACAATTACGTATTTAAGCTTTCAAACAAGTTAAAACTGTAAAAAAAATAACTAGTCGACTTTGTGGGTATAATTTTAGTAAAATTTGTATAATTTCAACATTTTACAAGTAGAAAAAACTTAGCATTAAGAGGTTCTCATTTAAATGAATAAAAACTTGATGCGTAGTATCAAGTTTTTATTAAGCGTAGAAGAGGTAGAGTGCTACTTATGACATAGTAAAGGTACTTATGATATAGTTAAGTAAAGAGAGATGTGACCCGTTTTTCAGAGTTTTATAACTTTGCTGTTTTGCTATTATTACCTAGTTGCATTTACATAACGTATGTAAATGCAATTATGAGGTCGTATTAAGTAATCTTGTCGCTATCGTAGTCCAAAAGAGTATTAAGCGTTCAATCTGTTTCACTAAATATTAAAGCCGTGTAAATACCAAAAACTTGTTTTTCAGTTATACTAGGTTTACATGGGCTAAGTACTCGTGCTCATACACATATATAAATATAAAAAAAAACTATTTCAATTAAAAACAAACAGAACTACTGGATCGTTTTTGGGATGGGACAACCTCTGAAGTATAATAAACTATCGAGATTCTTTGGAATCGATCTACAATTGCCATAGATATCGCATAACATACATACAACAACAAAAAGCTTAAGACGAATTGAGAACCTCTTCTTTATGAAGTCGGTTCAAAAGTATTTTCATATCAATAACTTACGTCAATCATCGCATAAGAGTTGGACATCATAGCGATGAGCAGGTTCAGCAGTACGATGACGTTGATCACGGAGTATGAACCGAACATGAGCAGGCCCCAGAACCGCGTGTAGCTCTTGATGCCGGCCAGCTCGAAGTTCTCTAGCCCAACCATGCCGAAGGACGCCCAGAATAGGGATTGAGAGGCTTCGAAGACGCTGGTGGTGAAATGTTAGAGTTAAGGTAAGAGTGTCTGAAATGAAACTACTTTTTACGGATTTTATCACGGTTTATATGTAGGATTCCTTTCACGGGAGTCTACCCGTGACCTGCAAAGTAATCCGTAAAAAGTAGTTTTATTTCAATGTCTAACATTATAATAATAATATAATAATAATAATATTCCGGGACATCTCACACACGGCTATCCGATCCCAAGCTAAGCAGAGCTTGTGTTATGGTAACCAGACAACTGATAAACTTACTTATATATTTCTAAATACACACATATTATAGATAAATTACACCCAGACCAGAACAAATGATCGGGCTCATCACACAAACATTTGTCCTGGGTGGGAATCGAACCCACGGCCTCCGGTATAGCAGTCAGGGTCACTAACCACTAGACCAACAAGCCCGTCAAACACGTCATTCGCTTAAACCTCAGAAAGCAATAAGAGAGGCTGAAGATAGACTCAAGTTTTTTGCCTAAAAGAGGTGACGGAATGGTCATCTAGCACATTGGTTTGTTTAAAGTGGCGTGGGTTACAGATTTAGCTATGAAAGGGTTTTAAGGAACTAGAATAGCAGAGGAAAAAAAGGATACAGGTGTTTTTTTAACACTTGCTTGAAAGAGAGTGGTGGATATTATTGATGATATTACATCTGCTACATAGGTAATGGAACTACATAATCGGAATGAGCTTTTAAATTACAGGAATAAGTAATTAGTCCCGAATGCTGCTTTAGAAAGATTCATATTAAAATGATGTTATTAAATAGGTAAATTTTAAATCTAAACATCTGAATCTTTGCAAATTATTTTTAGCCTATAATATAGGCAATTTTATATGAAAACTAGCTATACTCGGCATGCGTTGCAATGCAATTTTTTCTTCCTAGCACCTGCCTACTACCTACCTGCCTACTACCTACCTACTACCACTTAGGGGTATGAAAAATAGATAGTAGCCGATTCTCAGACCTACTGAATATGCATATAAAATTTCATAAAAATCGGTCAAGCCGTTTCGGAGGAGTATGGTAACTAACATTGTGACACGAGAATTTTATATATAAGATGAATATTATAATATGAATACATAACTTTAACCATAGCTGTATATATTATACACATTGCCCTTGCATTGTTGCGTGATTGCGTGCAGCGTAGTCCAATTTAAAATGGCGTGCGATATGTTTCACGGATTATTGTTGTGGTTATTCACAATATTCTATTAAATATCAAATGGGCTGATGTGGTTTTGTTTAATATTTTTTCGAAGACTAACTGATAATCATCATGAGCACACATCACGTATTTATATTTTTGTTCAAATAAAGTTTTCAAAATATACTTATTACTATTTCCTAATTTGTATACATTAGACATTGAAATAAAATAGACAAATTATTGAATAATTAATATAATGAAGAGATCATGATAAAATCAAATAGAGCACAATCAATTTATATAACAGCAAATACAACTAGACATAGTTAACTACAAGAATAACAAATAATAATAAAAATAAACTTCATAATCAAGCTTTGATACTCACACTCCTATTTTCTATAATTGACAATACGTGTCTAAAAACATTTTTTACCACACAGTATTAGAATATTGCTATGGTGCCAACCCTAGATGCATTATACACACAGAACACATTTTAGCAAAAAGCTAGGTTAAGAGCAGAATTTGGCAAGAGTCCTAAACCAGAAAACATATATTATGACATGACTGCAGTATTATATAGTTCAACAGTATTAGTACGCGTGGTAGTCCATCGTTTGCCTCAAGGTCATGCAGTCAACTTCATCAATCTTCAAAGTATTCATCTTCACGTTGATGTCCTCTTCCAGTTGTATCTGAGTTTGAAGCAAGTAGCGCAGGGAGGCTGTGGCCTCGTGCAGCATCTGTTGCAGCTGCTCCGTGCTCAGACGTAACATCTCGCATTCGTAGTACAACGCCTGGCCTGGAGGATCCCTCACTAACTCCGCTCCTACCCTCTGAGCCCGCTTTCCAAGCCTCGTATGTGCAAGAGCCGTATTTCCCTCTTTATCAGATAAAGCTTTTTGCAGCTGTAGTATATTGTCTTGCATATCGGAAATCTTTTGAGTTGTATCACGATGCATGTCCTCAAGCTTTGCTTTAGCTCTCTTCGTGTCTTCAATTCGTTCAGCGAACGCGTGGTTGCACTTCTTGTAAGCGTTCCACAGGTCGTCGATCACTTGTTTTAGGATTGTATCGACGAACATGCGGATGGGGCGCGCGCTTGTCACTTCCCGTGCTGCCAGTTGTATGTTTTTCGCTGAATAAGCGTTATACTCGTCGGCAGATATGTTAGCTGGGTCGAGACTAGAGTAGCCTTCGTACACGGAAAGGCACAAGTCAGTAGGTTTCAGAGATAGGTTAGATTTGTCTAGATCAATCGCTGACTGCTTGTATTGCAAGTCTCTGTCGAGGAGATATCTTGTAGAGCGAAGACGTCGCATCTGTTCATTCAACTGTTCTAGGACTCTTCTCAGGAGGCTTTGTCCACCAAGGATGGTGGTGATCTCCTGCTGCAGAGCACTTTCAACTTCATCGACCACTAAATCGATACCAATACGTCCGTCTCTAAGCATGAGGCACTTGCGGCAGATCGTCAAAGCATTAGCCTGGAGAGACGCCAGACAATCCAGCAGTCGATTTTTATACATGCTTAACGCTTCCAATTCCAGACATATTTCTTTTCTTTGAATTTGAAGCTCGTTCCTGTTGAACTCGACGTCACCGATGCGTTCTTCGATACGTCTGTCAGTGGTAGCTTTGAGGATTTCAGCGCGCTCGCCAGTCTCTTCCCTGACCCTTGCAGACTCGCCGAGGACCCTGTCTGCTAACTGCTGCTGATCCTCCGTGTTCCTGCATCTCTGGTAGTTGCTCAGCTTCCATTCAGCGAGCGTGAACTTGGCAGTTCTTGGTGGCATACATACTATGGCCTGTTCAGCAAGTCTAGTGGTCGCTATTGGAGCCCCGATCACATGACGCACCCCAAACTGGGCCTCACTCATTATTACAAATATTGAACAAAATAATTTCAAAAATAAAGGCGCTCCAAAATCCGATTGCACAGTCTTACGTAGAAATTGACAAAACTGTGTATCAGGTTACCGTGGTAACGTGTTACGTTGAAAGTTATAAGTTCGTGCGGTTTCCAAGCAAACTCTTTTTTGTTTCATGATACACAAACAAAGAAAATAATAGGTAGTATATAGAAAAATACCCTTTTTCATATTATTCCACATATATTTCCGAATCGCATTTACCTATTTGATGAAGAGAAGCGTCCATTAACTTTGTATGTATAGTTATTAATCAACCTTTTGTAACGGTAGTAAACGAACTTTAGTAATATACAAGACTTACAAAACTTTGTCAGCACAAAAAAAAACATTGAAACACGCACATTTTTAAATCATAATAATCGTAACCTTGATTCTTTGAAGGGTAACAGAAAATCAATAAATGCGATCCCTAAAAACCGTAACTAATAGCACCCTTGTATCCTGACAACCATAAATAAACAACAGCGCAATAAGGCGAAAATAAAACAAAAAGGGAATCTAAGCATTAGGGTCACCAAATCAGAATCTAGCCGTACATTTAGCTTACTAAAACATGCCATCACTTCCGAATAGGTCAAATGTCGAAAATAATATGAACGTAATATAATATGATAGAAAGCGAGCATGTTGTGTGGTTTCCACATACTGACTGCAAGAATGCTTGCTTTAAAATGTTTTGCATGTAGATACCAAATAGCTATATCTCCAAAACCTAGCAGAACTACAACTCCACAGAACTGACTTTCCGAAGCTCCTCCATTTCATGCAGGAGTCGCCGGCGTTATCCCAGTCAGGTAGACCGCCCGGCAAGACATAACACTTGCGTTTCTCCAGGTCCGCGAAGTACCACAGCAGTTGGTTTAGACCTAGTTTTTATATTAACCTCAGATACTGAAAGTTTATTTAAGACATTGTCTTATATCAAAATATAAGTTTCCATTTTGTATTTGTATTTTCTTTTGTTAAGGGACTAACCAATTTATAAAAAAATACCTTATAAGTACAAAATATAATTCCAGGCTACACATAAACCGTATAAAAAATCTGTTTTATTTACGGAATTATATGTTACCATATAACATAATATACCCTTGATACTTACTTCAAGTGATACTGTTAAAAATTACCTTAAAGTTAAGTATTACTTAATAGATAATGTTTAAAGATAATTTAATCAAATATTAAAAAAAAAAACGATACTTAAAAAGGTACATGAACCAAGTAAAACTGTATAAAAACTTACCGCAAGCAAAGGCGAAGAGCACCAAGCTATAGATGAAGAAGAACTTGACGATGTCAATGACCATGCGGCCGAGCGAGATCTGCAGCGGCCCGAGGTGAGGGTTGATTGAGAACAGATGCACCAGCTTCAAGGCACTGCGATGAAATATATAGATGAGACACAGTAGTATAATACTTTATTTTAAATGATAAGCCAGATAAGACTGGTCATCTAGGTTTAATTCATCAACTTCGAAAAAAAAACTCCATTTTTTCCAAAAAATTATAATTGAAAATCCAAATACGTTGAATACCAGTGAGTGAACTACATAATGCTCGTCAAAAATAATAACTAACTGAAACCATTATATTTAAAAAAGAAATAAACAAAAATTTCCTCAGTGATCAACGAAAAATGTCCAAAATGTCCTTCAGAAAATCTGAGATACTGTATTACACGTACAGGACGGAAAATGTCATTTCATTTTTTGTAAACAAAACCTATAATATAACCTATAATAATTAATGTCCAAAAAATTGCCTACTAACATGCACTAAGATTGTAATAGGCACAAAAGCAATACTTGCCTAAATATATTAGCTGCAGCAAACAGCCCTTCAGCGATCAACTGCGGATCGAAGGCATCCCAGTTCTCTCTCGGTATGAACTTAGTCTGAGGGTCCCGTCTGATCTCCGAGGTCTGCTGTATATACGCTGCGAACCTTAGAACCGCCACGGCCACGTATAACGAGTTCCTGGTGAAATCGATGAAGTTCCACATGTTCCGGAGATAGGAACGGATGCCTTCGATGTAGATTTCTTGTGTTTCTTCCCATATGAAGCCTAAATGGGAAAAAAGTAATTATTCTATTTGATTTATAGGAAAAATGGTTTTGTGTAGATAATTTTTTGAGCTACACCTAATAAAAAAAAATTATGTCGGGTTTTAGCACGAGGTCAAACAGTGGCAAAGGAGCTTTGGGGCAGTGCTGATTACCTCACAGACAGAACCTAAGGTTGTAAATAAACAGTGTATAACAAAACTAAAGGGCTTAGCTTATGTACAAAACATAAGCTAAGCTGAGAAAATAAATAAAAATATAAAAGGACATCATCCATGTTGGTTAAAAGAAAGTGCATACAATCATAATGTTGGAATAAAGGAGTAATTCAGGTTACTAATATCGTAATCAAAGTATGTTTACCGAGTACATAAACAACAACAACCAATTCCAAGTAAGTTGGTCCGTTTCCTCTTTGTTTGAGGAGTTCTTTCTCGAGCTCTTTCACCATCCACTCCGGTCCGAATAACTGTATAGCTTGGACCTCCGCTCTTTGTGATACCAGAATTAGAATCACTGTTGACAATAGAAATGAAATGGTACTTAAAAAGGAATTTACATTTATTACATAAATTGCTGAAAGGTCTTCGATGCTTAAAAGACAATGCACATGAGCATAAAACAAATAGTATTTGCTGATATAGTCAGGAAGATGGGTTAGGCGACATGTCACGGTGTCACCCCCTTAAAATCTTGCCTTCGGGCGAGTTGTACCTTTTGGTCAGGTGTTGAGCCTTCATTCGCCAGAATATACTTTGATGACTGGGCGACTTATAAGCGTGAAAAATTACTATAAGTCAAATGGCCCACCGAGGTAGAATACGTCAGTGGGCCACTTGACTTTTGCGATATTGTTATTTATATCGGATTTAATTAAACCTATAGGAGACTAGGTACATAACATAATACCCTAATTGCAGCCCAACTAGACCATTACCAATATCTAAAAAAATACTTACATAAGAAGAACAGGTAACTAGACGCGTGTATCAAGAACTTCATGAAGGGTTTCCTCATGAGTTTGCCGGTCCCACAGTTGGGAGCTATCATGTACAGGGTGCAGTAGAAAGGGAACAGCAAGGCTACGCGGCAGATGATCATGATCTTCTCCATGGCGGTCTTCCGGCGGAACCCTGGGACACCCTCGTACCAAATTGAGGCGAGGAGCTGTTGGATGTTTGGGTGGGCTACGAACTGTACAAGGAAAATAATAATATGTCAAAATCATTTATTTAACTTAGGCTACAAAGTAGCACTTATTAAACGTCAAAAATACAAAAAGGACAGCACCCTAGGGGTCGTTTCATATCCGGCGGAAGAGGCACCGCGCAATACCGGCCGCGCAACGCCAGAACGAACGAACACACGATGAAACATCCGACCTCCCACACCAGACGCCTCCACGCATCAGTTCAGTGTGAAAGGCCGAACGCTCCACCATGCGCAAGCCCGCCCCAGCGCCGCGCGACCGACAACACGCGCCGCCATCTCCGCCAGACATAAACCGACCCCAATTCGCCCACCCTTCACCGCTTCCTAAGTGCTCTGGCTGAGGAGAAGAAACGGCGCAACAAACTCCCCAGTAGCACGCTGTCTTTACAATAAAAATATGTTTTAATAACTGAAAGATTATATTATTACACGACTGCCCAAAAAGGAGTGTTGTTTTCAGGGTTCATGTATGTATGTATGTATGTATGCATGTTTGTGAGTTTCTTTATTCCACCATAACTTCTAAAAGGCTTGACCGATTTCAATGTTTGTGGTATCATTAGAAGCTTTGAGTTATCCCGAGTGACATAGGCTATGTGGACATTAAAAAATGGTCAAGTGTGAGACGAAATCGCCTGCAAAGGGTTCCGAACGATTTTTTTTTTGTGTTGTGTCATGTTTTTTTTGTTGTTCACTAAAAGGTATTTTTAAATTTTTTTATTTATTTTTAATACTGATTTAGTTTTTTGGTGAAATATAAATCAATTTAGAATGCTAAAAAAGTACGAGTCACAAACTGTGGTGACTCTAAATGTGTTTTACAAATCTACATTATTTTGATGATCTCACATACAAACAAATATTTTTTCCCTCTAATTTAGAATCATTACATGTTCTAAAAAAACAACTTCATAAAGATTTATTGTTATTCCAATGAAAATATTAAGAATTTTATTAACACAATATACTGTGTTTACCTTCTTCTGCTTAAAATCAATCGCCAGCTCCAACCTCGCCAGCTTCATATGGTCTCCATCAACAAAAGCCGGTTCATCGGGATCGTGGTTCAGGATGATGGCCAGCTCCTGAGAGCTCCGCGACTGGTCCAACAGGTCTACAGCAAACATTTGCGCTTGGCGACGCAGCTCCAGGTATTCTGATTTACTTTCCTGGTAATGGGGATGCGAGTTAAAAAATGGATATTTTTGTGAGATTTTGTAAAATGCTGATATTCAGTTACTTCCTACTGGAAGTCGATCCCAAAACAGTTTCTTAAAGGGCTAGACTGTAGAGATTTATTTGAAGAAATTATTATAGTATAAAATACTGGTTACTGGAGCTTTTGTCACGTAGACTGATAGAAAGGAGTTAAAAATAATAAGGCATTTAACCTGCAAATTGGTTACAAACCCCCACAAACAACAGATAAATAAAAGTAGAAACATGAGGTGTAAGAAACAATTCGACCACGTCTGCTTTTAAACGAAAAAAAACCGCATCAATATCGTTTTTGTTTAAAAACTTTTTGTTATGGTAGGTTGTGAATAAAATAGAATATTATTCTACATCTAAAAACTTGATTTTACCTGTTCAGCAAAAGCCAAGTTTCTTAATTCCCAAGACAGTTGAAAAGCAGTTAGAATAGGATCCGTGGAAGACAAAGCTATGAGGGACGGTGAGGCCAAAGCCCTGTATTCGTTTAGACGAGCCAGCGAGTGCCGGAGAGAGTCCTCTGAAGACTCGCGGATGCACTCCTCACAACCACATCTAGAAATAAACAGATTTTCAAAATTCAGATATTCGAAATCAGACAGCATTATACCTAAAAGTTTTAGCTAGAATACGTAGTCATTACATTTACTAAATAATTTTCGATTCGATTGATATGGAAAACCTGTAAAAGGAGATATGACCAATGAGTACAAGACGTTATCTAGGTCCAATTTTTATTATCAAATGATTTTCGTTCGTCCAACTTTTATATTTCTTGAACTGCCTATCTTACTTAACAATTTACTCAGGCTTTAGCCACATATGAATTAATACTTTTTATTGGAAGAGGTCTACGGCAGTTAGCCTGAGCTACGACTGCCTCACCGGCCTTTCCGATAAATAATAATATGACTGAAAATACAGTTTTCCGTGTACTTACTTGACGTCATGAGGGTTGGGTAACGTGGCTCCGCGGTCCAACAGTATCTTGATGATCTCATAGTTGTTCTTGTGAGCTGCTAGCATCAATGGTGTTATGTCTGGCGTGAACATTGCTGTGTTTGGGTCTACTCTCTGCCAACTCTGTATTCAAAAGCACGAATCCCTTTATAACAGTTGTTTTGAGTTAAACATACTTACACGTACTTTATCTTCGTAGCAATGTTTTTCTGTAACTTTTTGTCTGTACTGATTCAAAACATATTCAATAACAAATTATATTATTTTTTAATATCTAATGCGACAGTTTCCGACACGAGGGAATTCCTCGAAATATTTTATTAGACACAACATAAAATAATAACATCAAGTCATATACCCTAATGTCGAACGGATTTAAGAGTCAAAAACATAAGACATTTAGAAGATAAAAAACTAGCGTTCTACCTCGGCTTTGCGCGGTATTCGAAATTTCTCGGCTTTTCTGTACTAAAATTCGTATGTATTCCTCTTTAATTACCCTATCTATCACTGAAAACCGCATTAAAATTAGTTGATTAATTTAAAAGAACTGAGCAAACAGACAGCGAAAGCTATTTCATTTTATACTACTAAAGATATTCAGTACTAAACACTTACGTAAGGTTCTCCTTCTTTATGTATGAGCTCCTCATGCTCCAGCAGCAGTTCCACAGCCTCCACGAACTCAGCATTAATGGCTTGCAGCAGAGCATCCTTGGTGTCCACGCCCATAATAACCAGCAACTCTACCATCTCCAGGTTCTCTCCATCAATAGCCAAGGTCAAAGCACCGCGGCCTAATGAGTCCACACAGTTGATCTCTATGTGCTTCTTGCGATGTGCTTTTTGGAGAATTCTTGGCACAAAAGAAAAAGAAAAAAATAATGTATACTTCAACAGTAAAAGCTTATGGCTAAAAGCCTGGGAACACAGTATCAGATTTAGAATAAATTGGTCTTGTTTTATAGTACATAGTATTTTGAAACAATTTTTGATAGATTCTATTCGGGTTTAAAATAGCATTGTTTAGTTCGCTATTCATTTCATATCACACTGTACCATAAATTGCGAGTGTAGGTATGATATATCATCTAGCGCGTGGTACGCATACATAGGATGTATACTTGGAATTTAGAGTTTTTTGTTGGAGAAATTTTTTCAGAGAAACTAAGTATATAGTTTATAGGTGTACGTAGATATGTAGTTTGTTTATTTACATTCGTAGGTACCACAGACAGTTATGACCACAGAAATGTTTGACGAACACAGCTATGTAGAAAATCAATCTTCAAAATGTGATCTAGTATAATTTATTCTTGTCTAGATAGAGCAGTGTTTCAGCAAAAACAAAATATGAAATCCTTTCAGTTCAATGCTCAATACTTCAATTCATGAATTTATTCTATTTTATAGGAAACGGTTCTGCGAAGTTAATACCGAGATAATCCGATTACAGCTAGCACAATAATTAAGTTTGCTAACGTTATACCGATTCGCGGCCATTTTAAAAACAAACTATTAAAAAGTATTTACAGAAACTATAAGTATAGAATATAGGATGGGATATATTACTTTGTATATCGGTATTATCGGTATCCCGCAGGAACGCAATGGATAATTATAAAAATAATTGAATTATCCAAAATGGCGGCGATGTGATTCGCCACCCATCACGTCTCGTTTCTCGCGGGGGCGAAAAGTGGCCCACGGAGAGCCGCTTCGCTACGTTGAATGTAAGAGGAGGAATGGATGGTAAGGTGGAAAAAGTATGTCAGATGATGGATGTAGTGACAAAAATTAAGTAAGGTATGCTGAGATAGTTTGGCTATGTCGAGAGAATGAATGAAGAACGATTGACAAAAAAAGTATAAGGCGAGTGTGAATGAAACAAGGCCAGGTCAAGAGCACCATAAACCGAACAGCATGTATGAAGGTAATAATGAAATTGGACAAAGCGAAAAAAGTGTGTAAGGATCGTAGCAAGTGGAAAGAAGTGGTCTCTGCCTACCTCTACAAGGGAAAGAGGGGTGATTATATGTATGTATGTATGTATACCGGTATATTATAAGTATATCATTGATAGAATTTCATATATTTGCTTGAAAACCCTGAAAAACTAGTTATATAAATTTATGAATCACAACCTGTTCACCTACGACTGTTACATTTGATGGTCGATAGAAAATCTACCATGTTGGGGGCATAGGGGCATAACTCAGACAAAGTGAAGAAAAGGTATAAATTTTTAAAACTCATCTGTAGTATTAAGATTTGTCTAAAATATTGGACTTGTAGACTTAAAAATAAACAATATATAATAATAATAATAATATTCCGGGACAACTCACACACGGTTATCTGATCCCAAGCTAAGCAGAGCTTGTGTTATGGTAACCAGGCACCTGATAAACATACTTATATATTTCTAAATACATACATATTATAGATAAATTACACCCAGACAACCAGAACAAATGATCGTGCTCATCACACAAACATTTGTCCTGGGTGGGAATCGAACCCACGACCTCCGGTATAGCAGTCAGGGTCGCTAACCACTAGACCAACAGGCCCGTCAATATTATACTAGTCTTGGTATTACAATTTAATAGTTCTAATTTAAATAGTAACAACTAATTAAATCTCGTTCTCCCCATTTCATTGACAAAGTCATTCAGTTTCATTGATAACTATTGACAAAGTCAAGTGTCCACTAAGTTGTAAATAATTAACAATTTATAAAGAAAAGTTCGCAACAACGAAATCTAACATTTACTTCGGCCAAAAACAATCAACAGTCCATCTTTTCTACTTATTTCAATTCTCATTAAATAAGAGTTTTAAAAACGAGCATTTTCCTTCAACAGTATGACGTAAGCCGTTTTATTCTCAGTCAAAAGACTCCGAAATATTCCCTTGTTTATTTAAGCTTTTAAATATAATTGGACATTAAGTGAATTTCGTGATACGATGAAATATGTATCGATACATTTTTTATGCGAGTCAACAGAAATAATACGTTTATTGTTGACGTATGTATTTGATTTTTGTTTTGCGTTTTTCTTTCTTTGGTTATAAACTTATTGAGCTCTACATAAAGTATATGCTGTTAGCATACTAGATTTAAGAAACATAACTCCTATTTGTGAAGGTACACTAAATGAAGTTCTCGGAAAACACCTTAAGAAGTTTTTCCTGGCTGTCACTAGTTGATATATTTTGACAGTCGTTCAGTCATCACAATTCTGTCATAGTAAAATGGGTTGTGGATAGTTTTTGAGGTCATATAAGCAGGCGTTCCCTGTAAAATACACTATTCAGCTGAGTTCGGTAAGACTGGAAGCCGACCCCAATATACCTATCTAGTAAACTGTAACTGCCTTACCTTTTAACATTGCCCATGTCCCCTCGCTCCACCGCGAGGAGATACTTCTTCTCCTCGAAGGTCAGCGGCTTCGGCAGCGTCGGGAGGTCCATCGGCTTCCTCCCCCCCTCCAGCTCGGGGTCACCCTGTATATAGAACAAGGAATTTTGATATTTTGTCAAAAAGATAACACTTTATTTTGGAACAAATAAAATATTGGGTCCCAAAGTCCCATGTAGGTGATAGCTTCTATTGATCCTCTCTATTCACCTACTTAGGACCCAATACACAAACTCAAAACCAAACACAAGAGCACCGACCCGCTGCAAGACATCAAGACACAGTGAGCTAATTATTGCGTAGGTTGGGACACAAATATATAATAAACTAAAAGTCATAATAATTAAGAAGTTAATTGTAGCCTCTTTTGGTTGATTGCGAACAAATCGTACGTACGTTTAGACACATGAGTACTTTGATGTATCAGTCGTTGAAGAATTACGACCCGTTTTCAAAAACTGGTTTACCTACTGCGTCCCTAAATAGACGTTAACCGCTTTATTGTTAAGTTGATATTTCATTTGTTTATTCTTATTATAATGGAGTATATTCTTAAAAACATAATAACAAATACTAATAGGTACAATGTACCTATATAGTAACCTTTGATTATATAATGTCTAGATGGAGCGTCGCCCTACAATCATGAAAAAAAAAACAAGACAACAATTTCAAGTGTGTGTTACCAGCTATTACAAATTCTCCCATAAATCACATTAAATAAAGACTAATTTATAATAATAAAAAATATTTTAGTTTTATGTACTTATGTGGTATTATTCAGTTTAAGTGTATTTTTATTAAGTAGTTACTTTTTTAAATAATTAAAAAAAAATAGATTTGTGTGTTTAAATGGAGTATTAAATCAACTAAGTTAGTACAATATTTTGAGCAGTTAGGATTTTGAAATTTGAAATGAAAGATCACATCTCGTTAATTAGGAATGAGTTTTAATTACAGGCGATCGTTCGAAGTACATCAACGAAATTTTATAAACGTAATGATAAACCAAAAAAATTACCCTCAAAAATGGGAGAATAAGAAACAGAAACTGGCAACACTGATAAAATATGGCGTAATTTGGTAATCATAAAAAAAAACTAAAATAAATATGAAGTTTCTTGGTGTCTTGTCTACGTGATAGGTGATGTGTTTGGTATTTTTTAGCCTTCCTTTATAATTCCGGCACACTTTAAAAGCACATACTGTCATTTTATCGCTGTTATGTGGTTATTCCTTAGAGCGCGTAAAACGTAGTGACACGAAGGCGGCACGATCTGTACTAGTTGGCGGGAATTGCGGGAAAATACTTAACAACCAAATTTGGTTGTAATTTTTTGACGGGTCTGCGCGCACTTGACAGTCCATCTAGACATTATATAATCAAAGATAGTAACATTGTACCTATATTAATAATTAATTAAGGCCATGTTAACAAGGCCAATACTCCATGTAGCTGTTTGGTACTAAGTATAAAACAAAATACAACATAATTTTGCTTCACTTACGCTTAATAAAATTAAATATTCACAATACAATATTATATTGTAATAACTTATGTACATATTAAGTAGTAGGAATAAACATTTAACGAAATGTTCCCGCCAATTTTATTGCCTTGATTATTTGAAATATCTTCTTTTTATTATTTTTTTTATACGAGACATCCAAACAAATGCCAGTAAGATTAATTTGAAATTGGAACACAAGCAATGAGATTTAACATGATTATTTTTACGAAATTAATAGTTATTGACCTTTTTACTTAAATTAAATAGTAAAAAAGTTATGAATGAAATAAAACCTCCTTTTGAGAAAGTTTCTTAAAATTAAACAATAATTTATAGTATAAGATCCCGTTAAGAACGACCTTCACCGAGATGCTTATTTAATGAAACGTATTTTATATTTAATTTAATATGTCAATAAATATAATGCATATGGGTTGCCTAGCAAATTTCAGTCCAGAGTATATTTAATTAATAATTAAAAAATAAAATATTTTTTTAAACATTTCACCGGTGTGATTATTAGATAAATTCTATACCAATCGAAAGTATGAAGCCCATAGAATAAGCAAACGTTAGGTTGCCTATTCTTTTCCGGTCACAACTATAGGGTTGCCATAGTATCTACGAGTCTATAGTTGTGACCGGAAAAGAATAGGCAACCTAACGTTTGCTTATTCTATGGGCTCATTAAATAAGCATCTCCGTGAAGGTCGGTCTTCACGGGATCTTAGACTATTAGCTATTATAGTGAGCGAATTTTAATATTGCTGACTTTTCTTCAAAAGCTCGCTGAAACTCTTTGTTTATAACTTTTTTCTTTGGATTTATATATAAAAGAGACCTATGTATATATTTCTAGGTATATTCTAGGTACTCACGGACTCCAGGTCCTTCTTCTCGGCCATGTCGACGGTTTACCCCGCTATCCTCTGGAGCGGCGTCCGTCCCCGCAGGCAGACTGTTTATCTACAACTAGAAACATCGTTAGGCAAAGGATCGTTAGATAAAAGTACAACTTTCCTAGATTTTGTTGTCTAAAAAAACTAGTATTTTGTTCTATAAAACTACTGCCAAAACCTACTAGTACTAATACAGTTCCGTTCATAGGTAAGTCTAACGTTGAACAAGTATCGTATATTCAGAAATAAATAGCAACACATTCTAATATGTAAAACTGTTTTGAAAGAATTTTTAAACCTCACAAATTATTATGATTTCTAAGGTTAAAAAATCCGCTCTATTAAGACGCACACTACGACCTCAGAATTCACATAATAATATGTTTAAACTAAGAGTTCATGTTAAGAGATGTCAGAATTCACCTATCCTTCGAGCCCTCAGTTGCTATGTCCACAACACAAACATCGACATCTACATTGAACACGTTTATTTATCCGTATCTAAGGCCACGCGGACGCACGAAGCCTAACAAGGGCCAACAGTAATACTAAGATAATCTGCTTTGACATGACGATAACGACCATCACCTACTTATAAACTGACATAACCTCATGAGAGTAATTCAATTGAGTTTCATGAAATAAACATACAAACGCATTAACCTATCTCTAAGGTAAAACCTTTTTGTTCGTATAAGTGCAGGCTGTAAATAAAGACCACAATTCGGATTCTTCCGACCATCCTTCCATCCATCTTCATGCAATTACAAAACGGAAAGGTTATCAACCCCTGAAAGTTTGTTTGTATTCTGCCTATCTATACCGATATAGATAGGCAGAATACAAACATAAACTACTTACAACTAGAGGAATTAAAAAAATACAGAAAGTTTAACGACCCTATCGGTTATCTCGTCTAGTTGGTCTTACTTTAGATATAAATACCAAAAAAATAAAAGCATAATTAGGTATAAAAACTATTTCGATACGTTCATTTTATACAGCCAGGAGGAATAAAATATTTTTACTCAAAAACGCCACGATGTAACAAGGAAACACGCCTAATAACAACAGGGTATAAAACATGGCTGCCCCAGGCGATGAAAAGTTATTTTCATAATAATTATGTATTAATATTCTTGATATTTTATTAAATTATTGGTTGTAGAATGGTTTTATAATATGTAGATGATAGTACCCACCTTGACTTACATAATCTCTTGTATGTCCCACTCAATGTTATTTTAGATACCCTAACTGTTGGCGTAGGCCCGTACTCTACCTATATATTTTATTTTGTTTTGTTATTGTTATCTTGAACGGCTTACAGTCAAACGTTTACAAGTTAAATATAGGCAGCTATTCCTGCATACTGAAACGATTTTCAAAATATATCCGTCACTACATTTTACCTCAAAATGACAGAAACAGCGTGAGATTTGACGACAATTTTACAGTGCGAGTTGGTAATAAAGTATAGGTACATCAAAAAATAAAAGGCTAATTCTCAGAGTGTATAATAATTATGACAGTCCGTCATAATAACAGCTGAAGCTGGAAATGCATAAAACCCAACTATGCCTTTGCTTTCATACAGTTGGGTAAAAAAACCACACTCGTATGACATTCTCATAACAAAAATAGTAATTAACAAATGCAAACAAACAAAATCCGACGCGGTTTGAATGACGAACTGTTTTCAACTGTCATGGCGCTGAAACTTTTTTTGCCGCCAACTGGTTTTTAGAACACTGTTCATTCCATGAATTTGTTAATTACTTTTTAAATGTAAAGATAGATTAGCTACGCCTTTAAAAAATAGTATATCTTATATCTATCGGAGAAATATTAAATTTTAAATTATGAAGTTGTATGTGCTTTCAAGATTTAAATTAAATAAAATCAAAGACGTTTATTTGCGAAAATATGGTACAATAGGACTTTTAACAGGAAATGCCCGCATATTCTGCCATAATATGGCGTACAAACATTTTATATACATTTATTAATTGGCTATTTACTGAACAGTATAAGCTTTTACAGTTTCTGCAGTTATTAAGCCAATTATAAACCTTTTTTAGCGAATTACACTTGGCACTAGACCACTTTTTAGTGTCTAATTTGGATCGGCCCTCATTGTGGCCAAGACCTACATTTTTACGACCATAAATAACATTCGTGAGTGACAAATCTATCGGCGTCTGTCTGTCTGGCAAGTTAGATTTATGCTGCAAACACTAAGATACTTGGCTTAGACGTTTTATCGCTTTCCTCTTTGTAAATTGAGATACGATAGGGCAGACTTGATTTTGTAAAGAATGGCACAAATGGATGGTACGTTTGATCCTTTTAAACATCTTGTAAAGGTTTTTAATTCGGCTGTTTATTGTTACGCGATAGGCAGGTTATCCGACAGTGGATGGAATATGGATCGATTTAAAAAATGTTTCCATTTTCGTTGACAGGATATGCCTCAGACATGGTTAAATTGCGTCTTTTTATTGAGTCTCTTCTATTCTGATTGGCTTTAACTTACTATAAAGACGGTCACGTTACATTTAATCTGTAATTAATCATATACCTAGTACAATCTTTAGAAACCAGTCTCTAAATTATCCTGTGTCGCGAATGAATTGAAACAAACTAAGTTACACATACACAAACACGAAAAAGGTAAATATAGGCCACGCTAATATTTGGCTGTTGCGTAGGTCGAACTCAAAACCCGGAGCTATGCAGGTTCATATATATCTTGTTGACTGAGCCAATAGAGTTGTCAAAGTTATTGTTAAAAAGGTAAACAAGCTACATAAACTGTTTAGTCTGTTAATTATATTATACAAAAAAAAAAACACTATAATCACGGAAAGTTTGAAATAAAACTTTATTTTCCAAATAGTTTATGTGATAGAGTGTTCTCTATTGGCTAAGTACGTGAGAAGTAAGGTACCTACTTAATAGAGATTACCTGTGTTTACAAACATAAGTAGGTACTTACCTATAAAAGCACTAACAAAACACAAAATCTTTAAAAATCCATGGTAAATAAATGCAAAAGTCTCTATCTGTCTGTTACGCTTTCACGGCAAAAACACTGAGCAGATTTTGATGAAAGTTGGTATAGGCCAGTATAGGGTAAGCTTGGATCCTAAGAGAGCACATAGGCTATTTTTGTAAAAGTGTGTTAAAATAAATTGCTTATTTTAGTAAATTCTAGTATTTTAATAATTAAGGACACTTTGCCCTTGCTTAGTCTAATAATTATGCAATATGATTATGATGTTAAAATGATACCGACAACTATTCTGAATTTCTGAGCCTTGATAGCCTGAAACACAGGTTTAAATAAACCTAGTTCGGGTGGTCCCTATATTTAAAATTAGTACTGTTTTTATTTTATTATTGCCTGTATGTACTTATTAGCCTACATTAACTTAGTTTTTCCGATTGTTATTATTAAGGCCATTTTTTTTAATCAACATCCGAGCCATTTTAATTACTTATTCATGTGATCTATGTTTTTAATAAATTTTATTTTATTTTATTTTTTTTTATTTTGTTTTGCCGTAACGATAACTACACGGGCGAAGCTGCGAGCAACAAATAATTCACAAAATCCAAATCGATTTTGAAATGCTACCTAATGTATCCCACATTAGGTAGCGTTACCTTATTTGCTTATCACTTTTCACATATTTATCAATTACTTTCAACCAAGCCTACACAATAAATAAGAAAAATTATACCAACCTTTCAACCTATTTATGTTTTGTCACTAATACTTTTCTCCTTCAACTACTAATTGTTAAATTATGTGAAAGCCTTTGAAATGCGTAAACAAATCACTGTAATGTTCAATTTGTACAAAATACTTTGTGTTATTACTTACACCAAATTTTTACGGATTATGACGTTGTTCCAATTACGCGCGAATTTCATTAGGTAGGTAGTTACCTATATACGATTATCAACATTACATGTACCTACATCTAGTAGGCAACTCGGAGTATCTTTTTAACAACCAACGCACAATGGCTCTATCAAAAGGCCAAGTGCGGAAAAACCCAGTCAAACTAAGAGCACTTCATATTTTCAGTAATTAAAATTTTTATGCTAAAACACTGACCGCTGATCTGTAATTTTACTTTAAAATCACAAATATCTACTTACTGATTAGAATTATCTACGACACTGCATTTTTACTAAACCACTAGTCATGTCTTAAGTAGACACATTCCTGCTTGTTATTTTGTAGTTATCTTAAACTACACACATCTTTTAAATTTTAGCATTTTTTTAAATCTATAGGTAGGTACACCAGTTTCTCGGCAACACTTTCATATGTAATGTATAAAAAGAGTTAATTATTTTACATCGTTAAAACTTCTTCTACAATAAAATTTATAAACCAACTTCCAAAGGAGGTGTTTTACACGCGATTTCTTAACTCTCTTTTTTGCCTTCAATAGTGTTTTATAATCTTTTTTTGAAGTCGGTTCCCTTTCACAATTACGAGTTAAATTCTAAATAAATAAAACAAATGTACTTACGAGAGTAAACGAACGCCGTGGCTGACGCGACGCCACTCCTGCGCGGCGCGGCACCCGTCCCTTATAAACCACCCTGACTGCCACCCTGTGATCCTATTAGCTGTCGCCGGCTGATCCAGTTCGATGACGACCACGTGGCCATTTGTAGAAAGTTTTCACTTTTCAAGGCCTGTCTGGTTTGTACGATTGATAATTATAATTAGTTAATCAGTTGTTTCCGAGGTTAGTTATAATCTTGTTAGGTTATTTTTGAGGTAGGTAAGGATCTACTTGCCTAATGGCGCAGTGATTGTATGTTTGGTATTCTACAATAAGGGGTTTCTGAAAGACTTATCAACAACTTTTTTTTTTATCAAGTGCCTAAGTGTTGTCATTTAATTACCAACTGCCGCACTCAGAGTCGTAAATGGTTAATTATTACGATAGTCAGAAACCTGAAAGATTTTTCAGTGTCAATTAACATAAATTATCTTTTATATTAATATCAAAAATCCGTTAATAATCTAAATAATAATAATCCAGCCTATAAACGTCCCACTGCTGGGCACAGGCCTCTTCCCATATAGAGAAGGCACGAGCATTGATCACCACGCTTGCTCTCTGCGGATTGGCGATTTCAGATCCCAAATTTTAGAATCCAGGTTTCCTCACGATGTTTTCCTTCACCGTTTGTCAGAAGTGTCTTAGAATAATTAAGAAAGTACATATAACTTTGAAAAAGCCACATTGGTACTTGCCTGGGTTCGAACCTGCAACCTTGTGCATACAATTCCGTTCATTGAACCGCTAGGCCACTACGACATTCCAAATCAAATCCGTTAAATTGATTTAATTAAGCCCAATCGCTAACTCCAATCAACATTTCTTAAATCACATATCATAAGACTTCTAACAAGAATATTTACATTATCTTAGAATGCTAAATCCACTTCGCCTGTACTTGTTGCACTGAATACTTCCTTTGGCTAAGCTCACCTTGAAAATCGTGCGGAAAATGAACGGAAAGGCTACCATATACCAACGTCATATTCTAAAACATTTTTCATTGCTTAGGAATCTAGTTAATTATTGTACCTTTAAGTTAAACTATCAAAACTTTAATGCAACCTATGTTGTGTTTTATTTATCAGGAAGTATCCGTGTTGTTCATTGCAGAATTATTATTTTTATTAAAGTCTCGAAATTCTTACTTTCCAAGTAATACCATAAGAAAACAATGAAAATATTGTACTTTTATGACGTCTGTTACAGCTTTCGAATGTCGCCAGATGCCTGTCATAACGATAAAAAAATTAATTAAGAATTTTATTCATATTCACAAAGTGATTATTTTGGAAAGAGTGACCTAAACAAAATGTGGTGTCTCAAGTAGAGACTAAGGTCAGTTGAAGTCAGAGAAATATCTCTACATTTTTAATTAAAGGATAATCTAAGGATTAGGATACAGCAGTCTTCAAGAGCAAATACTTACCTGATATCGAAAGATGAAATGAAAGATTAACCAACAGAAAAATAAATGTCGAGTCCTGATTACATACTCCATCGTGGCTACCCGTATTTTAAGTGAGTTTTGCTGAATCATTGATATGCAAAAAATAAAGGCCCAGGTGAAAGGCAAAATTCCAAGTCCTGGTGTTTCTACATAGAGATAAAGACCTGGGTCATTATTTTTTGGATAATTTTCTTTTTAATAATATAAATTTTGGCAACCTAGGCGCTTAAGTGACTGGCTTGTTTTTTTTGTTACAAAGTGCAAATCTACGTACAACAAATCTAAGGACGTTCGTCAGACGTGGACGCACCCTTATAGTACGAAATAACTGTAATGCCAGCCACAAACATAACGACATACTTATTGCTCTGCAATCTTGCAATACAAATTGCTTATTTGTATGGCATTTAAATTCAATGATACCTACTGTTAGCATTTATACTTTCTGAGATTGAAGCCTTTGACCACCTCTATTCTACAGTGTAAGGTACAATAAAAATCGTAATAAAAATGTAAAACTTTATTACATCTCACAATTCAACATAAGATACTGTACACATCGGACTACATACTCGAGACTAGTGCAATTCCAGATATGTCACGATAGCTTACACACACAAATACAACTAGCAAACATTTCAATAACCTATTTATAATACAATCAGGGAAATAGTTCAGTAATATACCCATAAGTATTTAGTAGAAAAAAACGACTAAAGGTTATTACTACATAGCCATTTATAATTCAGACTCTAACAATATTCTGTCTAGAATTTTCTCAAGCTATTTTGTGGTCGGCTTCCAGTCTCACCGGATTCCGCTGACTACCTACCTTATTTTACATAGTAAGACTGCCTGCCTATCTCAGCTCTACAATTCATTTGGAGGGTAATACAGTATCCCGATAGTAGGACTGGTTGTTAGAATTCTAAAAGAAATAAGATAAAAGTTACGAAGAGAGGTAAACCCGTTTAAGTATTTGAATGATGTTTTTAATACAAAGGTACAAATAGTGATATAGCGAAGCACTTTAAAGATTTCTTGCTCCTAACTTAGGGCTTACCTATGCTTATTAGACTCATGTCCCTATTTTTTTTTTAACTTTAAGTCTAGCCAGTGATATACAAATGTTATTTATCTGTGACAGGAAAGTTAAACAAAGAAAATCGTTTTTTCTTATCTAGGCGATCAAGTTATTCTGTAACATTAAAAGCTATAGAACAATTTCCCTGATTATAAAAAGCTAAGCGTCTAATATATTATTGCTGATATACTTCATATTATTACATGTTATTTACAATATAATATACCCTACAGCAAACAAGCTAAAAATACAGCTATCCCCATTTAAAATGACAAAAAGCACTTGCACCATTTAAATAAAAAGCAAAATAAATTACAATAAGCAAATTTAATATTTTATTACTGGTGCTCATTCTGCTATCATATAAAACAAAATAAGATAAGTTTATCGCATATTTCCCGACTAGTTTCGTTGACAGGCGTCATAAGCTCATCATTAAGGGACCAGATCGAGTCAGAAACTAGTAGGGCATATCCGAAACCTCAATATATGCAACAGAATCGGCACCAGTCTACATAAAACTGATTATTATGACGCAATACATAAAATACTATATATTTAGAGAAATAATACACATATTAAACAAGTGTAATACAATCTTTTATTTTGACCTGTCAAGCAGTTGTTGAAAGCAGTTTCGGTAAGCTGGTACAGTGAACAGCGCGTCATTGGTGGTCGGCAAAACCATAAAAAAGTGACATTTACCTACCTATAAATGACTCGAACAACCTTCATTATTTTAAATATAGAAAAAACAAGTACTAACTTAAAGTGTTATCTTTTGACTAAGTATCAAAAAACTTGCTTTTGTTGCGATAAAGTTGCTAATCTTGAGGTATATCGATCAGTACATGGGAGAAATAATTAAAAATACCATAGGCCATCCTCAACAGTTAACGTAAAAGGCAGAGAGAGAAAGCTATACGGATATATAGCGCTCTCTTTTTATCACGGAGGTATTGTGATTTAAATTTCATGAAGAAGACCCAAAAGTATTCCTTGGCACATTTTTAAAAATTATATAATAATATAGGTACCTACTCATAAGATTCTATTTTTGTTATTTTTGATCTAGATCACTTTTTATTTCAGATAATTTATTTTAAGTCTTGAAATTGTATAGTGCTGCCATCTAGTAACTAGAAAAAGTTCAAGCAAACACAAGGATATCGCGATCAAAAAATCCACTAGCCTGCTAGATTGAGGTTTATTTGTCATTGTCCACCAATGACAGACAAGCTACTGAGCTGTGATTGGTGGAAATGGACAGGTAGACATCATTCGACACTAGCGATCCTAGCGGGCATTTAACTCTTAATATCTTTTATTATTACATTTAAGTGCATGTGCATTGTGCAATGTATGTGCACTAGAACGATATTCTTTGTATTAATGTATTTCTTGATAAGTAATGTATGTTTTAATATGTATGTAATATGTATATTTATATACTGTTGTTACAATAAAATTATTTAGGATCTCTCGTACTAGAAGTTTACTTAAGTTACTTATTCA
This sequence comes from Autographa pulchrina, assembly GCA_905475315.1. Lineage (NCBI taxonomy): Eukaryota > Metazoa > Arthropoda > Insecta > Lepidoptera > Noctuidae > Autographa > Autographa pulchrina. The sequence continues at coordinate 9,068,284 of FR997775.1, forward strand.
AATCGATATAGGGTTCTGAATTATTCTTTAAAAACTAAAGGAAAAACAAATTAGTGTCAATTGTATAATAAATAAGGCTCATTTATTCTACTTAAATGCCAATATCGTACAAAATACGTTTAAAACACATAAATGTATCAGAACCATAATAAAAAAATATCAACATAATAACATCTAAGACTGGATTTTTGTATACCACTCTATATATTATTATGGCAACATTGCAGTCTTAAAAAAGTTCTTGGGTTGCAATGAGAAAAAAAAACTTTCATTATCAATTTTCCCACAAAACTACCAGAATTGTTGTTTAAAATTTCTTATTTATTTTTGCTGGTTTGATACCTAGTGGAAGGCAAATGTCACATAATATACTACAGCACCATAGGATAAAAATTAAATGCAAAAAGAAACACCAGTGTGATATAAAACCAAAAAATGCAATTCACATCGTTGTTACATACATACAATGGGATGGGATAGGCAGGAAATAATTATATTTTGGGTCAATAGAACAAGATATAGAAAATGTTTATTGTTTTGGAAATCGAAACTAAAACGTTGAATTTTATAACGTCCAGTTTTTTACTAAAACATATTTTATTTCTACGTCGCATTACCTTTAGTAAATTGTTGTTAACAAAACGTTATACGCAAAGAAAAGTAAGTGATGTCGCAAATAAAAACATTTTGTTGTTATCACAGGACAAAGAACTTCTAAACATTTTGATCCAAAATATTTTATATTATGGCAACACCGAGGTAATATTTAATGGCAATATTTTAAGACTGGCAACTAAATAAGCAAAAAGTATTTCTTAATTCAAAAAAGTTTGATGAATTTTAACGGTTATTGATTGACATTTTCAGTCATATTGGACACCAATTTAAACAATGGAATTTTTGAAATTACTAATTAGTTTGTTAAATAAACCTCGTAAAATATCTCTTTTTGGATTAAGAAAAACAACATGATTATAATCTTATAGAAATTGACATTAATCCGATCCTAACTCACCTATATTTTATTTACAATAATGATACATAAACATTTATTTAATAACAAGAAATTAATACTGACGACACAACCATAAACAAAATTTTGAAATAATAATAATAAGATTTGTCGTCGCCTATTAAATAGTATGAGGAACTATGATGGAAGATGAATAATAATAACGTTTTTCTTCAGAATTTCCCGATTGGGTAAAACAAGAAAAGTAGTCAATGTATTAAAACTAATGAAATCATAAGAATTTGTCATAAAAAATAAATAACAAGTAAAATAAAGAAATAAAATAGTTCTTAAAAATTGTGATAAAATGTAAAATGTGAAAAAATAATTTGTTCGTCGAATTAATAATATTCTTATAAATAGAAATAATAATAAAACATCGTATAAGTATAACGTGTCAACACTAAATAACAACGTTTAAAATTCTTTTATAACCAATTTAAATGTCCAACCATGAACATTGTAACTATAAACGCCTTTTCTAAATATTTAAGCAATGTTTAATAAAATACTTTGTCACTTTTTCACTTACCAGTATGGTAATAAGAGTAAAAGAGACAGTCGAGAAACAAGATGGCGCTTTACAAGATGGCGACCGTCACCTCACACTGTAATTATCAGACACAGTACAGTAATCTAAGGGTGCGTCCACATCGAACGCACCCTTAGGAACACTGATTCCAGCCTTAAAATTAGGACTTTTAAAATATTCCCGGACAGTATATCTTGGTACCATCCCCTCTTGAATCAAATTGCCTCATCCATGAAACTTACATAAAGAAATCAAGAATTAAATGTTTTCACCATTTAAACAAAAGTCGTCGGGTATAAAAGACTTATGTCACCTTACGAACGGGTTAGCTTAGCATATGGTTTGGTTTAAGAAACATACAAACTTAGCAGCTTAATTAAACATTGCTTAATTATTTCACATAAGGCCAACTTGGACGTTATGGCACTCGCCAACATAACATTCACCTAGACATAAAAACTAATATCATAGGATGGCAAAAAACACGACGAAAAAACTCAAGAATTCTATCTAACGTCCTCAAAAATGCACTTGGACAGTGGCTTATGTCGTAATTCATCTAAACTGGACCTTATTACATTGACAATAGAGTTCAACATCAATAACCTATGTATGTACACATTTACATTTAAACTGAGGTGGTTTCATTTGAGGTCTTCTTCGTCATCTTCTACATATAGAAGATCTTCCATTTTTGTCATAAACTTGCTGCTTAATTCCTGTTCTACGGGAAGGGGTGAACCCTGAAAAGGTTTTAAAATAACACGAATTTAATACTAGTATAAATATTAGAATAATTTATAATACAGCATCAATTTATCAAGGATTATTCATCTTACACCCTTACCTGCATGCACCAAGAATGAAATATGTGGCAAATTATTAGAACCCGTATATTAATTTGGAAGCACAAATATAAACAAACAAAGGCACAAAAAGTAATCGTTAAAAACATATTTTACTATCACATAACATTGTATAAGCTGGCATAATATTGTAGAATTATTTTTGAATGATAGACGCGATTTATCCTATTTCCAAAAAACCTAGCTATACTTTTTCGTGTAAAAGTTTTTCGCTGTTCTGTATTGTTGTTACTGTTTAATTTGAGAAAGAAAGTATAAGATAAAATAAAAAGTTCGCATGCTTTCCCAAGAATTTATTAAGCAACACATAGTGAGTACACAAACAACAGGCGGTGTTAACTATAATTTATATTAAATGTGTTATATTTAACGATATTCCATTAATACATTATGTATCTTCAATTAAAATATTTATAGGCAAGAACTCAATTCTGATAAAAGGTCTTTTCTTCATATGCGAGATATCTTGTACTAAGATAGAGACCACCAATGGTGTAGTACTTAAATTAATAAAATATCGTCAAACACACCATAAATATAAGCCAAGTTATAAAACAATACATTTACATGCAAAAAATAAAGTTTTAATCACTCAAATGGAAGGAATTATGAACGTTAAATAGATCTGATACATTCGCATATTATGATATCAAGCAACATAGAAAACACATGCATAATTTAACATGCAAAGAAATACTTAAAAAATAGGCACTTTTGGCAAAATAAGACATTAGATTACATTAAGGGCATTTAGTAGAAACACAAACATGATTAAACACTCAAATCAGAACAATTTATAAAATAGAAAAGGAAAAAGCAAATTATTACTATAATTTTTAAGTAAAAAACTATAACGAATACAACGCAAAAGGTAACTGGCAACACTGAAAAACGTGTTACCAGATCGCAAAAATTGAAATTGCTTAGATTAAATTCACTGTTGCCAGTTTCGACATTTGATTTCATAATGCGATTAAAATAGATAAAAAAATATTACTTTTAAATGAAAAAAAATGAAATATAATGATTAGATAGCGAAATTTGAACACGAAACCCAGTACCTTTAATAATGAAATATAGCACATTGAGGCTAAACTATTGTACTTTATCCTACATATAACGGATACCAAAAACAACTCGCACACTTCAAACGGATAAATAATAAAAAAAAAAAATTTTGGCATTTCATTTAGATAAAAATATTAGTTCAATACTCTAACATTTAATAGTAAAACGAACAAGTAAATTGCTCGCTTTACTTGAAATAATAAACATAATTTCTGTACCAACTGGTAAAATAAAAAAGACCTATGTTACTCCATTCAGTTAAAGAAATTCAATCATTTCTGGTAAGAAAATTAATAAAAAAGTTATATCCTAAACTGCTCTACTATAGCTTAGGAATTCAGATTGTTGTAAATTTCATGTCATGTCTCAAATCTACATGAGCTGTCAAAGAGCAACATTAAATTCTATTTAACCAAATGGAGTTTTAGAAAACGATTTTTGATAAAAACTGGATGACAAGCAAATCACGCGGCCATTTTAAAATTGATGGAAGCAGTGGCTGTTTGCAGTGGATTGGAAATAAAACTATTTCCAATCCACTGCAAAATAAGGACACAAAGTTACTAAAAGGAGTTTTTTTTTTGAAATAATGAAAATTTACTTAGTCTTGCATACGACAGTTAACATTGTTATTGACCCACCTTAACGCCACAATACATCATGTCATATAGATCGAGGCAATTTACTTAATAAAAGCCTACTTAAACTCCCTAGAAATTTTATATTCAAAGTACGTATGACAAAAGCGTATACGCATAAAAAAAAATCAACCGCGTGAAAAACTTGTCATTAAACAACGAACAGAATATTGCCAAAAGACACTGTTTCGACGCAATTATAGATGGCACACATCAGTCTTACAGGTCGACAAGACAACTTGCATAACATACTTAACAATTTAAATTCATAAAATCACAGAAACATTACGCAGATATTTTATAAATATAACTTGGTTGATTTTTATAAGGTAAAAACAAATAGTATCTAATTTTTAGATCTTATATGAAACTTTGGCATTTATTGGAAAATTGCCATAGCAAAAAACAGTTATTATGGCAACACCGTGGTAGAAAATCGAATAACGCTGATCAACATTTAAAAATAGACCAATAATAGTGCTACACCACTTTTAAACTTCCCAAAACATGAAATAACATTGATTTATTCATTAAAACTACTGAATTATTTTCAGTACACTTCTTAGCAGAAGCATTTTCATATTTTTTATCGAACAAGACGTTAAACACACGCTGTATAAAAACAGGAAGCTTAAAATATTTGGTTTAAATATTCATTGAATATACGTCACATACGTAAAAAGTACATACAAAAATCAACCAAGTTACAATAGGGACAAAGATCACAGTTGTAGAGACACACTAGAAGTTAAAGCTTGTGCAAAGGATGGGTGGGTAAAGTTAAGAGAACCGCCGCGACGGGGTCAATGTCCAGTACTTGTTCGGACGAGACGGGTCGAGGCACTTGAATGCCGACTGTGGAACAAATTTATGGTTTACGATCACCATTTTAAGCCATAGAGTATGAAATAAATGGAATGCATACTATATAGAAACTTTTAGTCGAATTCATAGGTTTTGTAATTTTCTCAAAACTGCCCAAAACCGATTGGTTTGGTGCCTAAAAGGTTTTTGGTACTTCATTCTTATATAGATCTTTTTTTTGTAACTATTGTTTTTCATGTTTGATAGTGCCATGCACATTTATTTTGCCTTTTTTACGTAATATACACGCACGCTCCGTTTATTATCTACTCTTTGAAACCAGAACTGTTTTTATTTGAAAATGCCTACCAGAAAACATGATTGAAAAAAACAAAGTTACGAAGTTTCAAAAGAAAGCTTTATGCCTTATTATATATGTAATAAGGTTACAGTTAGCGTCCATGCAACATAGTTATAACACCATTAATTAAAGACATGCAAACAAACAAACATGCAAATATACGAAGAATAGTAAACGTATTAATTTTTATACTAAAACGGAGATTGAAAATAAAGAATTTAAAAGAATATCAAGACTATATTTGGGAGAAACACTATATTTGCCGCGCCGCAGCGCGTTTAGAATTTTTTATGTCAGATATGTACTTGATGCATAAAATTGGATGTCAATTATTCAAGTAAAGCATTTTAAGCTGTAATTTTGTAAACTGATTCGATACTAGATGTATTCTTCACTCCTTTTGGATGGATACACCTTTTTGGTAACATCCTACATACACCTATGGTCCGGCCGCCGAGAGATTGCGTTCCTGACAAATGGTGGTCAACGCGAAGATATAACTTTAATGTGGGGAAAAATTTACTAAACATAAATTAATATCATTTATTTGCCCTAAAACAATAGACAGAATAATATAACACATTAATTTCCGCATACAAATTTAGACCAACTGACTGGCGGCCGGACCATAGCTAGATATACCTTTTCGGTGACAGCTTACATACACCTATATTAATACAAGTGAACTCACAGCAGGATCATGTCTTGGGAAGGGCGCGAGGCATATGAGCAGCACGGTCATGTTGTCGCAGCCGAGCCCGCCGGTCGCGCAGTTGGGCGCCAGGCAGCGCTGCATCAGCGCCTCGCACACCGCCGCCGGCTCCCACCCGCTTAGGAGCCGGACGCGGCAGAATGAGATCACCTCCTGTTATAAAAAAATACATTTTTAAAGTCTCTACTCGACGAGAAAACAGAAAATTATAGGAAAAAGGCTTATACAGTCGAACATAGAACCTCATACGTTTTGACTTGCCTGTCGGTCTAGACTTCTAAACATAGGCGAGACTGACTGCTTGGCCGAAGGTTTTTTATATACCACCCAGGACACATCTTTATGTGATAAATTTCTAAAGAATTATAAAACAGTTAAAGAGTTACCTCGTTGGACAGAACTTCCCAGATTCCATCGCAGGCTATCACTATAAACTCCCAGTCGTCATTCAGCTGCCTCACTTGGACATCTGGATAGGCTGTGAATTACAATACTATCAGTAAGTAAACAATAAAATATGTAAACGATCAATCGTCTGGCCAGCAGATTTAAAAGGGCAAAGCTTTCGGAAATCGGTGGATGTCAGTCAAGCCTTTACAATGCCAACCTATCTCGCAATTTCTCCCGCTTGGGGGCGCTGATATAAATGTCAACCTGTCAAGTGTCAAATGACACTACATTGACAAATAAATTGTGTGCAAACCTCACGCGTAATGTTTTTTCTGGTCTACATTGACTGACGCGCCATCTGGTGTAAATTTTTAGAACTACCGAAATTAACTGTCCCTTGAAAGTAGAATTATTTTCGCCAGCTACCTGTGACGATCTGTTCCTGCGGCGACAGCCTGTAGTTCCTCTTGAAGACGTAGTCGCCGAGCGCGCGGGAGAGGGCCAGGTTGCCGTTGACGCGGTTGAGCTGCACCCAGCCGCCGCCCGCCGTGATGCGACGCATCTCCTCCTCGTTGTTTGGCTTGTGGTCGTATGACAGCACCTCCACCTAGATACACTACTGTTTTAGACACACACACATGAGCGCAAACGGGACTAATGATGTGATGACGACAAATAAATAAAAAACGACAAGACCAAATAATTTGGATTCAATATTACTAAAATAGAAAATCAGAAGATCAAAATCATTTTTTATATTCTCTGGTCTATTTTAAGAGCTTGATGAACTGTCTATATTTTTCGAGTCTTCGGGTGATGATTCAATGCAGAGTTAGGATTAACTAGCTGCGTTCCGTAAATTCGCCTGCGTGGTAGCTGTTTCCTTGGAAATTTCAGGATATTATTTAGAGGATTTTATGTGTTAATTCGGATAATATACATTCACCGTCCCAAATTTCATCTACAAGGTAAAATAAACGCGTAAAATAAACCATCTATTCATCCTCATAAACTTTAGTAAAAATCTCTGTAACTGCACATGCGTGAAACATATACAGTTTTATGGTATTTGCTCTATTTGGAAGCAGCAGAACCTCTATGAAAACAAACAAAACTAACCCCGCCTCTAACACTGGCTATGGCCCTGGAATCACCAACGTTAGCGCAGTACAGGGTGTTGTCCTTGATGAGCACCACCACCGCCGTGCTGCCCGCCACCTTCTGCTGCAGCATGTCCTCCTCCAACATGGCCTGGTCCAATTCTAGGAAACCCTGGAAAGAAACAAATCATCATATATAGCCGTATATAACGTAGTTGGGTTTAAGCTTCAAATATATTATAATTGATCATCGTTAACAGCAGTACTGTAAAATTTTAGAGAGGAATAGAGGCACCTTGTAAGTGCCAAACGTAATACGTATGTAGGTATTCTTTTAATTTTTCTGCGCATTGTCTTATCATATTAGATCATTAGGTATTCGTTGGTATTATATAGCCTACTACTGAACCTCAATTTCAATTTCTTTTATTGTCATGTACTGTCTCAAGCACTTTAATATATGCTAGCGTCTTTTCAGTATGTCCATTCGTAAAAAATATAAAATAAATAAAAATACAAAGTAATGATGAAAAGAACATAACTATGCCAACCACAAAAATGCAACTTCAATAAAAACGAAGGTAAACGATTGACGTAGAAAGTCAAGAACTACTCTAAAATATATATAAACCACTGCATGAACTTATAAAAAAGAATCGTAATTAACCGTGACATTACTAATACAAAGTTATTTCCAGACAAATGTCAACTAAAAATAATTAAACACCTATAGGGCTGGCACAAGCTTAAACCTTTTAAATAAATTAGAATCGGTTCAAGTTAAACAATGGGCTGATTACTAATTGTTACAAGCATTACAAAACACAAAATCTATCGAATTGTGAAATGAATCATTATTGAAGTAGACAGAAAAGAGATGGTGCATTTGTAAATAATGCTTTCTCTTTCTGTCCCAGAACAATCTGGTTCTAAACGATTCTAAAACGTCAAAGCACGGAATTAGAATATAGTAATACTGTGGGTGTACATTGGTACACCTCTGCCTAACCCTTCGGGGATACAGGCGTGATGGTATGTTATGTAATACTGTGTTATCAGAAATATTCATAATTCTCGACTCAGACGGCAGACCGCAATAGCATAAAGTTTATTATTACTATTCTATGCAAAAAGAAACCATTATTCTCCAACATTTCAAAAATCTGTTAACAAAAATTATGTAAATGAAATCCTACAAAAAAAAACGACTGTTTACTATTTCTAATACCATAATTACCAATCCAGTAATTGTATCAGTATGTTAATAAAATGTATTTACCGAACTGTAGTGACAACCCTAACTACATGTTATAGCTGGATCACGTGCCAGTTTTCGCGTAATGAAGTTTTTATATAAATTAATAACACACCAACATGCGATGTATGCACGTATTTGAGGTCACATTCTATGTTCATAATAATTAAACTATTTGTAGTGGCGGCTAAGAATTTCTCATCAACAGAAATAAGATCGACGTTGGTTCATTTTTATTTGTGTATAGCTGCATGTGGTATGAAATTATTTTTAAAGATGGCAGAAGTGGAATGGATGGCAGATACAGGACACTGCCATAAACAAAGGAGTAACCAAAGCAGTGGGTTAAACAGGACTGAAAACGACAATGATCATAGCTCCTGTATTACATTCCGGAAAAATGCCAATGTTGTAGGGTTTTAAAAATATCTCAGCATCGAAACATGTAAAATATGTATGCTATCTCAAATATTGGTCTCTTGGATATCGTACGCTGCACGTTTCATTGGACATTGAAGTCGTTGGCTCCACATATACCACTCCGACAAGTTAATAGATAGTTCGCAATTCTGAGACTTTCGTGATTTTCGTTGGGAATATAAAATTATATGACAAAATATAATAATATGCCGCAATATCTCTAGTATTAGAGTTCATGGACAGAAACAATTATGATCTCATAAAAATATATAAGTCATTTAAAACATAACAAACAAACAGAATAACTTAGTTCTTTTAATTTCATCACTATACGCAAACATTTACATAATATTATTGTTTTGTACGACAATTTCTGCATGTTAGGATGACGACGTGTATTTGGTACGTCCGAAACGGGTCAAGGGAGACTTTCCGTTCTATTTATCAAGATGACGTCACGTTTAGGAGGGGTGAGCGATGACTGTCCTAAGACTGCTACTTTATAGACAAAAGAATACAGTCGAAACAAAAAAATAGTTTTGATGAATAAAAGTGAAATGGGTTGTGGAGGTCAGATGGGTAGTCGCTCCATGGCAAATACGGTATTCAGCTTAATTCAGTTTTCTGATTCGCTAGTTGGATATGTCCTCACTCAGGGAAACAGGCGTTCGGTAAGCTTTCGGTGTACCACATAGCATATATGCGGTATACACCCACCTAATGCCTCATTTTCACCAGTCCTTAGAGCCCGTATTCGGGGGGCGAGATATTTCTAGAAAGTATGCCACAGGGACTGCATGCGGTTAACGTTCTCAGTGGTCGTTACGGCCCGTATTCGGGGTACTGGGGATTTTGTTAAAGCACATACCGATGACTTTGATTTGTCATCTCTAGGTTTCCGGTTGTTAGGCCACGTGCGGGGCAGGCCGCATTCTGGATAACGATTGGCGCAATTTCACTAACCGTTATCCCGTAAACCAAAATTTGTCCGCATGCTTTATAACGACCAGTGAAAATGAGCTATAAGAGTAACAAAACATTTTAAATCTTTAATGAGGCAACGACATTCTCATAAAACTGTAACAATACAATGTTATCTACTTAAGCTGTTTGCACATAGACCACTGACGTACAACAAAGCTTATGTGCCTTGCGATATCTTTAAATATGGGAATGGCTCAAATAAATATTTTTAACCGCACTCGTCACCATTCGTTGCTGTAATTTGTCGCAATGTGAAAAAAAAGGCCTCATTCATTTTGCGAAAGCTCGAGTCATGTCACTAATTACAATTATTAAATTAAGCACTTACGTAAAAAACCTTAGTACACTGATATTGTGAATGTCGTGTGTTCTATATAGGCATAGATATAAGAATTGTCGTTATTTACCTCTTTCATTTAGTATATACCATTTGGTATACCTATCTATCTATCCATTATCATTAAGCCCGTGTTGTCCCACTGCAGGGCAAAGGACTCCCTCTCCCTCATCCACGCACTTCTGTCTTGAGCTAGGATGGGCCAGACCTTTCGGTAGGTGTCTAGTTGGTCTCTCCACCTTCTTCTAGGTCTGCTGCGATATCGTCTATTATTATGTGGGATCCAATTTGTGGTTGATACGTAAATAAATAAATAAGTAATTGGTATAATTACCTGTTTTAAAGCCTCTTCTATATTACCGAGGTGGTACTCCGGTCGTGCTGTTATGAACTTGTGCAGATGTTTACCAGCATACTCTGCTATATTTGCACCTGAAGAAAGTTATTTACATTTAATAAAGACAAACTGGCAAAAGTAAATGACGTGAACCTTTTACAAATTCCAAACTGTACACATGCAATTGGTCACGTTGAAACATTCATCAATGTCTTGGCCAGACATAACAAAATATTTTTTAATAATGATTAATGGTCTCATAGATAGCTCTTAACTACAGATGAAGCATAGATGGAGCTATTGTCGATTTTGAGGTACTTATTAACTGACATTCATTTGTAATTCTGGTATGTAGTGGACTATTAGGAGCTAATACATCATTGCTGGAACTTAGTTTGACAATCTAGATGTTCTGAAATCAGAACTACAAATAGCAGAAGCGTTAAGGTCGATTTTTATAACAAAAAAAAAACTAATGCTTATTCTATCCCCGCCCCATTAAAATCTTTGAAGAATTTGTTAGAGTGGGGGAATGCAGCTAGTTTCATGTACAGTCACGAGTATAAATATGCATACACTCTACAATGTTTCATTGATTTTCTCTTCAATTCTAGATTGGTATTGTAAAAACGGTATGAAGAAATTATTGTAAACAGTTCCCTAATAATGTATATAATCTATACTTATAATAAATCTGTAGAAGTGAAAATTCTGTACATTGAAAATATCAAAAAAATAAATGGCGGGGTGTTACTAGACCGACACCGAACCCAAAAGTGAGAAAAAAAAAATTTTGTCTGTCTGTCTGTCTGTTTGTTCAGGTATCACGCAAAAACTACCGGTTCGATTACGATGAAACTTGGTATAATTATTCTTTATTATCCTAGGCACCACACTGGGTAGTTTTTATCCCGGAAAAAACAAACTTTATTTTGCGGTTTTATGAAAAACTCATTGAAAAGTTTCGACATCCACGCGAACGAAATCGCAGGCACAGCTAGTAATGTATATGTTTATATTTTTGAGTTGCAATCTCGCTAATTTTATGTTGCAATGTCGCTATGTGTCTACATTTTTTTTAAGTAGCCCTTTACACAATAAAATGGTAAGCACTTACCGCCATGTCCATCATATACTGCGAAGTACGCAGTCCCAGGGTCCTCGGGCAGCGACAGGATGTGCGTGTGCGAGTCGTCCATGGACACCCGCCATCCTTGCATGCACGACGAGCCGACGAGGTACCGCGAGTCCTGGCATGTCGACGATTGCTTCTCCGTCACCGGCTCCGATAGGGTTTGACCCATAACTCTGATAATTCAATAATAATATAACTAATAAATATAAAAGTAGGGATTTGTCCATGCAAGTCAAAAGTCTAATAAATAATGATAATTCCAGCCTATAAATGTCCCACTACTGGAAACAGGCCTTTCCCATATGAGGAACGAGCATTGATCACCACGCTTGCTCATTTGCGGATTGGCGGTTTCAGATCCCGATTTTTTTAATAACATGAATAGTCTATTTAAATTATTAACCCAGTTGATGTATTTTTAACTTAAACAAACCTGAGTTAAAGTGTAGGTAAATACAGTTAATTTTAGACTAATTACTATGGTTGAACAAGTCATTCAAACTGTCCTGTAGCACAAAATGTGCCCTATTGCATATAAGCTTTACAGTTGTTTTTCCTACAACACATATTTTCTACATATTTAAAATATCATATCAACATGTTTGGCAGTATAGTCATTTGAGACTAGTCGACTATGGCATGTTAAATAGGTATAAGTAATGCCTAGTTTTTTTCACCATCTGGATACACAAAGAACAGTACACATGTATTGATATTTGCACTGGCAATGTTGTACGAGTTATTATTGATAGGCATGCTAAATACACTCTAAACCCAACACAAAGAAGTGCTTTGATATTTTTATTCAGGTACGCAGAAAACCTCCAAATTCTCTTACCTATTCCATTGAGACATGCAAACACATTGATTTCTAATTGATGTTTTCTGACATCTTATAAAAAATAGGCCTTGGTTTTTTAAACATGTTTTACATATTATGTACGCTTTTCTTTTTTTTGGGCGAGATCTGTGCTGTTAGCCTGAGTGCAGACTTTGACTGGTTCACTGAACTTTGCACACTATGCACTTTAGTGCCTATATAAAGGTTACTATGGCATTTCATTCCTTATAAGGTTATTTAAAAAAAAAAAACAAGTTTTAGCCTTATAGTCTGTGCTGAAAAAGGTAGCAAAAAAGTGGGGAATAATTATTAATAGAAAACTATGTTTCAGGTCAGATATACCTTCAAACATTAATATTCATCAACTTGAAAAGAAGAAGATCATTCTACATGTATATGCTCAACCTTTAAATACGCAAAATAAAATAATTTAATCATGAATTAGTGCATGATACTTTGTACCAATCACAATTACATGGTCAATTGTGCGAAAAGGCTTGTCTCTGATCATACAAATCCAGTTTTTTAACGTGGTTGTTTTGTTTCCTATTCGATAAAAAATTATACAGTTATGTTGATTTAAAAATTGGATTTAATGCAGTATGATATAAGGTAAGTTTACAGAGTTCAATCCTGTCGGCTTTGGTGTTGACTTTATTATAGATAGTGATAACAGTCAACCTACACAATGGAAAGATATAGGCCCCAAATAATTTATGGCACTTTACGATATAGTATCAAATTTACTTGATATTATATTGATAGATTTTAATGCAAAATGACTAGGAATATTCTTGTTAGATTAGCTTGTACTATTAACCTACAATATTTGTCCCAAATTAATATGTAAGTAGGTACTGTCTGCCTGACCTATTGCACCATGCATACTTACTTTAGATGTAGTGCACAAACACTGATAATAAATAGCAAATAATTTTAACGATAATTTAATATGAGTTTCCTAAATCGTCGTAAGTCACGGAAAATGTAAACAGACTGTCTTATAACCACCAGTATCGATAGAATAACTAAATATGACTAACAACTGATGTCATGAACGAATTTAATAAAACCGCCTTTGACGAGACCTTTCTCACAGTGATACAATCTTGCTGCACTACGTAAACACAGCGATTGTTTGTATAACTCATTATCTGTCACTTAACACCAAATAAACTGTAATTATCGAATTTATAACAACAAAAAACGATAAGATAGTCCCTTACGACATAAACTGCGATATTATTCCATATGCATTACAAAGGAAACAAATAAACGCACTCACGGTTATCTCACACACTAGAAATTCGTCTGTTTTACACTATTGTTATCTTTTGTAGCAATTCAAAGTTTATTTTCTATAAATTTGACGAAAATGCGTAGGTAAATAAGATCCGAGATTTATAAACGTCAAAGTGTAAGTGACGTTATAATTGACAGTGTTGCCAAGATTTACATTGGTTAAAAAATCGGACCAAACGTAGAAGAATTTATTTCATCACGGATCAATACTTTTATTAAATGTTTCACAAGTTATGTATTCATTTTTCAGTAAAACACAGACGCTTGTTAAAACTTTTAAATTTACCAAAATAACTGTTATCACAATATTCTAAAACAATAAATAGCTGTCACTTCAACATTTGCCACACAATGTCAGTTACCCTACTTATTTACTTTTCTCTATGATGTCAGTTGACCAGTGACCCCCATGAAAGACAGAAAATTAAATGGTAAAGACTGATTTCAGTTCATAGAGAAAAGTAATAAGTAGGGTATTTAAGTTTATCCGTTGAAAAGTCCTGTCATACTTGGCAGAGCACATTAAAATAATAGTTAGGTACCTACCTACTTATACTCAAGTACATAATATTTAAATACAAGTAGGTTGCTTGTATTTTGTTGTTTGTTTGTTTGTTTGTGTTTTATTGTGTTGTTTGTTGATAAACAAGAAACCTTTTTATTACAATAGTTATTGAAATAAATCCAAAAACATAATTATATACGAAAAGTTTAAATAGCTTCATCCTAATCTAGACTGTCTCCAAGAATGATTGGTATTCGAAATAAAAATGTATGTAGACTCTGTATGTATTTATTTTACATTTTAATTAAACCTATCAATATTTTAAAACCTGGGTAGTACTTACTTATTGAATTATTATCCTTTTACTATTCTGAATTATGTTACTCGGATGACAGCACGCATTTGGAGTTTTAGCAAGTGTTTGATTTGTCTAAACTGAAATACACTTGAGGTCTTTGTTAAATACTTAGAAAAATACAAAAAACACTTGCCTCATTATTTTTGACGCTCCAAACATCATTTTCTTGGATTACCTTAATAAAAATATTAACAGAAGTTATTTGTATAACATATAAATATCGTTTGTTGATGTTTTATCGCACAAAATGTAAATTTATTAAAAAAACTGTAAAGTCTAAAATTGACACGTAAAAGTTTCATATAAATAATAATGATGGGAGAAATGGCGTCGCTGTTTTGTCCCAGTTATAAAATAAAAAAGGTTCGTTGTGTATATATTTAATATATTTTGTGGAGCCTATCTCAAGTGGTTTTTAAATTTAAAGTAGACAAATCTACATGAACTTGGTATAAGTACTGGTTAAACTTCAAAAAAATGCTTCTTCTTCGTATCGAGTCAAAGATCCAACTTTCAAACTCTGCCTGACCAAAAAGTTGCAACCTGGATGGCTCGGTTGCTGGCCTCCATCACGTCCTGGAGAGTGCAGGTGGTAGTGCAGGACGGGCAGGACAAAAGGTGTGCCATGTCCTGCGATGGGGCACCACACTCACATGCGACAAGTGTTGGGTCGACGATGCCCCACTTGCTAAGGTTTGTTTTGCAACGACCCACTTGGGTCCGTAATCGGTTGAGAGATTTCCAAATGGGCCACTGCAGCTTGTGTCCTGAAGGCAGTTGTTGTGATGGAAGGACAAAGTTTGGAGGGGTGCTATTTTGCATCGATGGCTATAATAAAAAAATATTTGAGGAATGTGCTGTAGCAACACTATGTGTTATTTGCTAGGCGTTTTTAGTGCAGAGTTTCAACTCAAGAATTATTACAATACACTACCATTATCGCATGCTGCAATGCAGTCTGCCGCAGTATGCGGTAGAGAGTGCATTTTATTATCATATTGCGATCACGAAAATTATTGGAATGACAGACTTTTATATATCTTTACGTTATTTTAGTCATTCAATCGCAATCCAGTTCTAGTATAGTTTTTATTCATCATTCAAAAATATGTTCCAACGATAGGTACTTAGGTAAAGTTCAACAAATGTAAAAAATAGTATACTTTTTTCACATTTGTTGAACTTCAACCGAAACATGAAGTTGTTGGTTTGTTTTTTAACCGAGCCAGAAAATATGAGCATGAGTACGATTCGCCGGCCGATAGTGCTGTAAAGATTTTTTCTTAAATAATATGACTGGAGTCAATACTTTATAGACAACAACACAAAGCTATCTATATATAAATGTATGTAGATATATCGTAGACAGAGAATACTGTGAATATTCTCTGTCTACGATGTATATAGTCACACCAAATAAAGTTGACCCGACAGACATACAACAGTCAACTATTTCAGGCATCGCATAGCGTAGAGCTACAGTGGCGTAGTCCAACCCTATTTTAAGAAGATCAATGAACTCAGAACGACTACTTAAGATGCTTTTGTAGACGTTCATCAATGAAATGTCAGAACGTAATTATATAGAGGTGCTAATTAAGTACGGTTAAAACAAGAAACCTTTTAACTTCTCACTGCAAAGGTAACTAGCTACTTAGAATTTAGTTTACGTAATTTTAAAATTATTTACACATGTGTATTTTATAAATGTGTTATATACATTGAAAGATCTATTTGGCCTCATCATACTGTACATCTACACGAAGACTGCAGTTTTATTTTGCGGATTATTTACCTAGGGATTGATATTAAAATTTAATACTTATGTTTTTCTCTAGATATTTCCTGTTATATAATGACAACTAGTCATTATATAACAGGAAATATCTAGACCAACACTCATAAACCATGTGAACTAAAAAACTAGAATTACAGTTAATAGGTACCTACACGAGTAACTACTGAGTGTATGAAATTACAAAATAGGTTAAAAATAGTGTCATGAGGATATTTCCACAAAACAGATATATTAGTATCTATTGTTTTAATATTTTTAACACACGATTGTCCTTCCCTTTTATTTTGAATCTGAATCCTAATATTTATAACACATCATCTCCCGAGCCATTTTCCCAACTATGTTGGGGTCGGCTACCAGTCATACCGGATTTAGCTGAATACTGTATTTTACATGGAGCGACTGCCTATCTGACCTCCACAACACATTTTACTGGAAAACACAGTATCCCATAGTAAGACTGATTGTCAGAATTGACTTAACGACTGCCAAAGATCTATGTATGACAGCCGGGACCTACTGTTTAACGTGCTTTCCGAAACACGGAGGGGTCTTCGTATGTTATAAATGGTCACCCATCCACGGACCAACCGCGGCTAGCGCGGCTTAACCTGTATTATCGGTCAAACCGTACGGCTTACACTTAGCCACGAGCCCCTCCTAATATTTATAGCACAAACACTATAAATCCAAGGTCATTAAATAATTTAATATTGATTAGGCACGCAAAATACGTCGCAGAATAAGGAATATTTGACACGATGCGAGAAATATCATGTGACTTGCGCTCCATTGCGGGCCCGCTTGCCTTTGGTATCATAAGGGATCGATCAGAAGCAGCAATGTATCGCAACTTAAACGATATTACTCGTAGTGCCTAAATAAGCTTTAATGCGCAAATAATTCTCTTTCGTCACACATTCATAACGTGATATGATGAAATTAATCACAAATCTGATTCCAGTCGAACCGGCTGTATCATCAGAAAATGGATGAAGCAATGTAGTGTCTATTTTCAAGTTTATTACGGTCTAAATTCGTGTAATTTGCTATATGCATGTTTGTTACACTTTTACGCAAAAACTACTTAGCGGATTTGGATGAAATTTGGCGCGAAGATAGTTTGTAACATGATAATATACAAATTTACATTTTAGCATTTTATACTACTAGCTACTATGAATAAATTAATAATATACAGACAGGCAGACGCAACGAGGGACTTTGTTTTATATATTTTTCTAATCCTAATCCTTGGGAAGCAGGTAGGTAATGCGCGGATAAAACCGCGGGGCTCTCTTAATAGTTTACAAATAGACAGAAAAATTGTATAAGATACCTAATGTAATGTTATCCTGGGCGAATTTCAGCGAGAGAGCGACTGATCCATAGATATAAACCAAAATTATAGTAAGTACTTAGATACTATCTAACTACAGAAGTGTGGATGCAAATACAGGTGCTTCCTGTATTTAATCGTTTAGTAAAGGATCGTTATCGGTCAGCGGGACGGGAATACAACACCGAAATGACATTCCGGGAATTTATAGATTTATTGACTACAATCTCTACAAAATTTTGCAGCAGAAAATCCTTGGAAGAGAGTCCTTATAAGGATATTTAGCACTTTCAATAGCGGAACCCAAAAGGATATGTCTCAAACAGTCCTTAGAAACAAATGTAGAATGTAGAGAATTCGAAACAATCAAGTAAATAAAGACCCTATGAGTATATCAGATACCTACGTCAGAATGTTTCCTATAAACAACAACTGTTAATATATTCAAAATAACAGAATTAAGATAACAGGAAGCGTAAAAAAATATTTACTTGATCGATTTGTCGTATGAATTGATTTCTAGCTATCGAGGAAATTTTATTTATGGCTAAATATTGATTACTGATAACTTTATTCATTTTACAAATCAACCTAAAATTTTCGTAGTGCCGGGCAAAAGCCTTTTACCAAATAGAGAAGGAATAAACATTGATTACCAAGCTTGTTTACTTTCCCTGGCTATTGCAGGATCTAATTTTAAGATTCCGGGTTTTGCCGTATTTTTTCCCGGGAATTTTGAATTCCCTATATTTTAATCACAGAAAGCACTTCTCATTTAACTACGATCCGTGTCAATTTATCCGCGTCGCTGACGCAGCGCCTCAAAGGATTAGCTTAGCCATCGGTCAATCGATACAAAATAGTTTTAAGTTACATTATCAGTAGTAGAGTGACGAAATTGTAACCGATGTGCACTCAGTATCAAGACGTAGCGCGCCGCGTTCGCGCGTCATTTACGCGAGTTCCTTAGTCTGTTGCCTGAGTTTAAAAAAAAAGTTATTTTTGAAAATGGCGTGCCCAATGAGGTTAGTTTCGTTTTTGTTTTTTTTTTTTTTGTTTATGGCTATTCAAGTGTCATTATGTAATAGACAGATTAAATACTTTTTAATTAAAAGAAAAAGATACGCTTCTTTTTAAATCATAAAATTTTATTTAATTATGTTTGCATTTATGACAAGAGAAGTGTACTTATCTGTTGTTTAATTTATGAAGAATTAAGACTTCCGAATTGACGGCCGCTAAAAGTTATCTCTGAAGGTTCGCAGTTCAGAGTATTCGGATATATAAAAACAGGAACTACCCACTTTATAGCTAATTAATTTTCCTCCTAATTAGGATCTAGATAAGCCCTAAAAGTTTACGTATGCAATCTTTTTAAAAAACTGTTTTTATCTTATAAGATTTAGCATATAAATGACCTATGTTTTTATAGTGAGGAGAACCCACTTATTGGTAGCTGAGCTTTTACATGTCACTCTCGATTTCTCTGTTCTTTTAAATTGACTAGATACATTACTATAATTTGTTGTCAATTTTCTTATCGATAAGATACGGTCTAACGGTTACGGTACACAAGATTTTTTTGCGGTTCCTCATATTTCATAATGCCCACAGCCGGTCTTGACAAGTTATCTATTTATTGTCCTTTTATATATATAAGTTCTTGAATTTTGATTTAAACTAATGTATAAAACATTAAAAGGTTTTATTTAGTCACATTAGATAGGCTCTTTATTTATAAGTTTTTTATATTATCCGTACAGTTTGTTTTATAATTAGAATTTGAATTTCATCTAGGGTAAAAAAGTGGCGCGATTGTTAACCATAGAGTTACTATGCTTTTTAGGGTTCCGTACCCAAAGGGTAAAACGGGACCCTATTACTAAGACTCCGCTGTCTGTCTGTCCGTCTGTCTGTCTCCAGGCTGTATCTCATAAACCGTGATAGCTAGTAAGCTGAAATTTTCACAAATGATGTATTTCCGTTGCCGCTATAACAACAAATACCTACTAAAAACCACATAAAATGAATATTTAAGGGGGCTCTCATACGACGGTGGTACGGAACCCTTCGTGCGCGAGTCCGACTAGCACTTGGCCAGTTTTTTATTAAACGGGGAGAAAGTATATGCTACCCTTTAAGTTTAAAGGTCGTATAAAATTGTTGTTCAATATTAATGAATAAAAAAACTTAATCGTTGTTGTCGAAGCAAAATATTCCATAAGTAATAATACCTTATAAAATTGAGTAGGTAATAATGTGGTAATCTAATAACTAATGATTATTGTAAATTGCTTTTAAATGGATAGGCAAAACAAATCATTTAATCGCAGTATCGGTATAAAGCCATAAAATGTTAAAAAAAATAACATACCATCACGCCTGTATCCCCGAAGGGTTAGGCAGAGGTGTATCAATGTACACCCACAGTTCGCCGGTATGTTCTAAGCGCGACTGCTACGCTAGAGGTCTTGGGTCGACCAAGGTGTTATTGGGTTTTTCTATGAAATTCTCAGTAGCAGGTCGGAGTTTGGATTTGTGCCCGGTTAGTGGCAATAGGCTCGCCCCCTATTACATGGGACCTAAAATGTTCGGTACAAGATAATCACGAGTGATATGTAAATAAGTATTACATAGACCAGTAGTAATTATATCTTATTGATAAGTTTACATTCTCCCAAAGAGGTTACAAGAAACCGCAGATTTCCTTTTGTTTCATAACACAAAGTTTACGCTTCATTGAGCCGATCAGTTCCATTACATTTTTCATACATTCTTGCAATTTTATTCAGCCTATAACTATTTGTGTAGAGGATTAGAAAAGTTTTATAAAACGAGAGTATCATATGGTAGGTTGCGATTCGTTTTCACCTAGTCCTCGATAAAATAATAATAATATGCAAAATGTATTTTGTATGTATTTAAAAAAATAAAGAGAATAATAATATTCTTTATTTCTCCTCACAATACAAACTTATTACAGGTTTTACTTTTATTTTATCTTATTACTAATGCGAGGAGTTGGTGTCTGTGGTAGGCATAGAATGCCTGTATTACAAATCACCAGAATAAAGATGAGGTACGGTCTATCACAGCTAGGGCATAGGAACCGGGTTTTCCCGGATCCAAAAGAACCGGGAATTCCCGGTTCTGAGGGTCCCTGAAAGAACCGGTTCTGTAAATCGGAGAACCGGTTTTTTCGGTACTTTCGGTTCTTTCATTCTTTCTTAAAATAAATTTAGAAATACCTCAATTCATGCTAAATATCAAGTTATTATCATATAATATTGTTTTCACTTGCCTCTCCCACATAATTTTTGTGGATCCAGATTCCAGCCACATTTGTGAACACACACTGTATTAAATTTTGGCACTACAAAAGACATCAAAATTACCAATATTTATTAATATTATTTTAATCATTATTTATAATCGAAACCTGGGCTGTATTGCAGTCCCTCCAGAGTCCAGCGATGTCATATCGACTATAGGTATATCGAGGTGTTGAAGTGTTTGTACGAAGCACGAAATCAATCCAACTGCAGCGTGGTGTGAGACAGGGAGACGTTATTTCTCCGAAACCGTTCACAAATGCGTTGGAGGACGTCTTCGGGCTCTTGGACTGGAACGGGTTCGGCATCAATGTCAATGGCGAATACATCACTCACCTTCGTTTTGCCGATGATATAGTGATCATGGCGGAGTCGCTGGAGGAGCTCAATACTATGCTCAGCGACCTCAGTATCGTTTCCCAACAGGTGGGCCTTAAAATGAACATGGACAAGACGAAGATCATGTCCAATGTCCATGTCGCACCTGTACCGGTTGTTGTTGAGAATGATACTCTCGAAGTTGTTGACCACTACGTCTATCTTGGACAAATAGTTCAGTTAGGCCGGTCCAACTTCGACAAAGAGGTCGCCCGAAGAATATAACTCGGATGGGCAGCGTTCGGGAAACTACGCGACATCTTTTCGTCCAAAATTCCGCAGTGTCTGAAGACGCAGGTCTTTCACCAGTGTGTATTGCCAGTGATTACATATGGCTCTGAGACGTGGTCGCTAACGGTTGGCCTTTTGGAGAGGCTCAGAGTCACTCAACGAGCTATGGAGAGAGCTATGCTCGGGGTTTCTTTGCGCGACAGGATCCGAAATACGGAAATTCGCCAAAGAACTAGAGTCACCGACATAGCTCGAAGAATATGCAAGTTGAAGTGGCAATGGGCAGGCCATATCGCTCGAAGAACCGATAACCGCTGGGGAAGAAAGGTTCTCGAGTGGCGACCACGAACCGGAAGACGCAGCGTTGGCAGGCCTCCCACCAGGTGGACCGACGATATCGTCAAAGTTCCGGGCACCCGGTGGATGCAATTGGCGAGTTGTCGTTCATTGTGGCGTTCTAGGGGGAGGCCTTTGTTCAGCAGTGGACGTCTTCCGGCTGATAATGACTTATTTCATATATAGTTTTCGATTTCTATAGTGAAATATAAACAACTACGAAAGACTGATTTTAAAGTACTGACTATTGCTAAATGTTACTTAAAAACGATGTTTTACTTAGGAGTAGACTATAAAAATAATAAACAATGTGATTTCCAATAAAGTGTGTTTGATCCATTCTCCGTTATTCGTTATGGTAGAAGAAAATCAGGTTATCAACTAAAATTTATCAAAAAGAACCGAAAGAACCGAAAAAACCGGGTACCCGGTTCCAGCTTGAGTTTGGAACCGAAAGAACCGGTTCCTAAAATAGGGCCGGTTCTCGATGCCCTAATCACAGCAGGCCTTCTTCCTTTAGAGATCGTCATCTAAGCGATAATGGCTTAAGACACTGTGAAAAGACAAACAAATCTCGTGTTGTCTAAAATAAAAGACCAAATAAGTCACCAACACGCATCGTTAGCCGATTCTTTTGCGTTTTTACCGCTTTTTTAACCGACTTCAAAAAATAGGAGGTACCCAATTCGACTGTGTTTTTTACCTCAAAGGTGGTGTTTCCCGTGTGGTCCTATTTTAATTTGGTCCAGTTATGACAGTGGGATCCATAAGAAAACCATATAAGACTTATTTTGAAGTCGGTTTTTTTTTATAAGAATTATTTATTCTGCGACCATCGCTTTGGTTCGTCAACTGGAGATATCAAATGGGCCTAGATAGCAAATTAGTAAAAAAAATTATTATTTCCACAAGTTAAAAACATTAACGATATTTTCCGTATATTTCGCAAACAGGTCTAGAAATTCTTGAAATACTTACTTTTAATGAGATGAAGAGAAATAAATATAAATCTAAAATTAATTATTTATATTGAATAATCGAGTTTTGAAACTCATTAACCTCATTTAGATTTATATAATTGTAATTTATACATTTTTATACAAAATATTAAATCTTCTACAGTATTTCTAAATATAGATAGATTAAAAATTCTGATTTAATATCGTGTTAAATATTTATTAACCAGTCCTTCTGGGTATGTAGGTACATACTGTTGCTATTTTTGTAATGTATTGAATACTTTTCATTCAAAACTACTTTTGTAACATGGACAACAAAATGTAAAAAAAAAAAAATTAAAATAAAAACCCGACACAAAAATATAAGTTCCATTTAAAAAGTAAAAAACAATAAAAAAACTCAATCTTAAAGTACCTAAGTAGGTATGTATAAATAATTAAAAAAAAAATACGTCGCGTTGAGGGACCGCTCCAAACTTAACAATTTAATTATAAATAGTCTATTACCTAACTAAGCAACATAGATGAATTTAAAAACAAAATTAAGAAAAGAAAACTTTTATAAAATTATTTACAAAATATTGGTCCCCCAACGAGACGTATTTTTAAAACTAAATTGAAATCGCTTCATCCATTCGGGAGTTACGATGCCACAGACAGACAGACACACACACACACCCACACGCACACCCACAGACAGACGTCAAACTTATAATACCCCTCTTTTTGCGTCGGGGGTTAATAAACCGCGATAGAAACCTACTAACGTAAATCTCAAAAATAATTCGTATGGGATATTATATCAGTTATCAATTTGCTGGACTAGTGTGAAATAGCTTCGGGGCATTAGGGCATTTTATATTCTATGTTCTCTTGTTTTAAAATCCGATTAAACAGCCTAGAAAATTTTCTCTCATGTCTAAACTACAATAACAAATTAAGAAGTCGTCGCTTACTGCAGCGCTTTTGACATTCACATCCAAGTCCATGCATCAAAACTGTAGCCCCGTCAGACAAGTTAAACATGTTACAATTTTTGTTAATAACTGAACAAGTCTTTCTTGTTCACTGAGCACCATAATTATTAGTAATTATTGTGAAACACAGGTGCTTGTTGCAATAAACAGTCGAAATTCCATTGCATATTATTATGAAACGAGTTTAGATATGATTAATGCATCTTGTGGGGCTATGTTGCAAAAATATGTCGATATGAATTGCTGAAATTATAACTAGTTAAGTATAAACCAAAAAATTAAGAAACTTGCAATAGTTTTATAAAAAATGCGAGTAACTTTAAAAAGTCTAAACAGGTTTTATAAAATTGTAACTAACAGCTAAATCGATCACATCAGCTTTCAAACAAGAAAAACACAATAATCGGTCTATTAGTTTCGGAGCTAAAATACGAAAGCCAGACAGATACATCAAACTTATAACACCCCTTTTGTGAGTGAAGTAAAGAGTACCTATATGAGGAAAACAGATGTGAATTTAAAAACCTTATTTATGACTATAAAACTTTTCATTGTCCTATAACACTATACAATGTAACTTAGATACTAGCATCATTTGTTAAAGATACAATTTTTAGGGTTCCGTACCCAAAGGGTAAAACGGGACCCTATTACTAAGACTCCGCTGTCTGTCTGTCCGTCTGTCTGTCTCCAGGCTGTATCTCATAAACCGTGATAGCTAGAAAGCTGAAATTTTCACAAATGATGTATTTCCGTTGCCGCTATATCAACAAATACTAAAAACCACATAAAATGAATATTTAAGGGGGGCTCTCATACGACGGTGGCACGGAACCCTTCGTGCGCGAGTCCGACTCGCACTTGGCCAGTTTTTCTTATTAATATTTTGTACCCAGGTCGGTGATGGACGAGAGCATGGCGCAGGAAGGCGACTGCCTGGGCAATGAAGCTGGTATGCTGTATGGAGAATACCTGATGCTGGATAAGCTACTATCAGCTCAACGGATGCTCAGCGCCGAGTCTTCCAAACCAGTGCACGATGAGCATTTGTTTATAATCACACATCAAGGTGAGGAAACTCTAGCTACATATACATTATACCCATATAGGTTATTTTGACCCCCAGTTTCTAAAACGTTGATCAATACAGTAGATAATCACCTGTCAATCAATTTTGTTTATCACCTCATGTTAAGCGCTGTGATTGGCCTTTAGCCTTGTAATTTCAGTGGTCAGTTGATTTGACAACAGATTACGTTGATCAGCTTTATAACAATGTTTTAAATAGATCGACGTTTCATTATTCCGATTTGTCTCTGTTTATTCATTGAACTGCCTCGTTGGCCTAGTGGTGCTTAGCGCGACTGCTACGCTAGAGGTCTTGGGTTCGATTCCCAAGTCGAACAAGGTGTTATTGGGTTTTTCTATGAAATTCTCAGTAGCAGGTCGAAGTTTAGATTTGTGCCCGGTTGGTGGCAATAGGCTCGCCCCCTATTACATGGGACCTAAACATACCGGCGAACTGTGGGTGTACATTGGTACATCTCTGCCTAACCCTTCGGGGATACAGGCGTGATGGTATGTTATGTTATGTTATGTTATTCATTTAAATCACATTCACAAGGAATACCCAAACTTGGGAAAACATTTGAGGCTTATTTCAGTTTCCTCCTTGAGGTTCCTCATTTCATACAAATAGACAGAATTGTTTTGTTTAGGATAAAACAACGGAAAGCCCCCTTCTTGTTCTTATGTACTTATCATAATATTATTATTATATAAGTTTTACGAAAAATCCGCGCGGAATATCGAAATTGTGATACCTATTTTTGCAAAGACTGATCGGACTAACCGTCTGGTCAGCCAGTAGTTAATAATCGTAGTCTATAAAAAATAAATAAATTAAAAAAATTAAAAAACCTAAAAAAAATTAAATAAGCTAGACTAAAATCATTCATTATGGGTCCCGACTGTGACAGTCAATTATGTTTCTCATTAGATTGATTGTGTATTGATTATTAAACTATTGAACTTGTTTTTTACTTTTCAGTTTTTATTCAGTGTTTTTTATGCAGTCGGGTTTTTAATTTTTTTTAATTTATTTATTTTTTATTTAACACTTTTTAGTTTAAATCATCACATTATATTTTTTTTATACGTAAATGATACACCATTTTGGAATCCTCGTTACAAGCCCTTTAATTTGATACCCATATTGTAGCAAACATATTTTTTTATTTTGTTTTACCTCTTTCTATGGCACCTCCTGGCCGCCATGTTGGTTTTTGTTTGACGTGACATATCTAAGAACACTTGGGTGATCGATACGAGTCCAACGATACCCTAATTATCGAAATCCATTTGGCCGTTTCGAAGATATAAGGTAATAAAGAATATTACACACATACATACATACATACAAGATACGCGCGAAAAACATAACCCTTCTTGGCAGTCGGGTAATTAAAATACCATTCTCAATAATATTCTGCTAATGTAACATTATTGTAAATAAATAAAGATTTGCGTCATTTTTATTTGCATTATTATTATGTACCTGTTTATCAAATTACACACCTCATTATATTTACATTTATTTCGCACCTGTGTGTGGATATTTTTCTTTTGATTCAACAAAAAACAATGCTTTATAACGTATTTACCTTTTTTGTGTTTAATTTTTTTAATGCTAGAATTATTTTTATTAAAATATCTCTTCTGTCCATTAGGGGCAGGCTTTTGAACATTATTAGGACCTTTTGAGATGAGTTATTATCATTTTTCATCCTTATTTACCACTAGCTCTGAACCTCGACCTTAAAATTATTATTGTAAAAGCTATAACTTGTAGCTAAATGCCAATGAAATATTTTATAAAGTCGGTTCAGTAGTTTTGAAGATAACCTCATACATCCATACTTAAAAAAAAAACTTTTTTCTGTTAGTTTTTTAGTCTTACTTCAGTCCATTAATATGTATCCGATAATACTTTCCATTCATGATCTTTACATGGAGGTATCTACAATGAGTATCATTATAACTAATTATTATTACAATATACTTACATCTTCCTTAATCGTGATAAACTTTGCAAAATTTATTACTGACGTCAAAAGCAAGAATTCAGTGTGAATCAGTATTATTATATTTTATGGCCTTTGACCCTTTGATACGTCTTTTGATGTCACAGAACATATAACTACTTTTCCCCGGTTTCAAATACAGGCCGTCTATCTGAAAGGCTGTTTTTTCACGGTGATAATATGTGTTACTTTTTATTATGATGAATCGTCTTTTGTTATTTTTTTTATTAGTTCACTGCCAAATTAGCAGCATTCATCAGTTACCCAAAAACTAGAACCTGTCTAACCTTTTTATACACCAGTGATACTGTAATAGCCTCCATTTAGGCATACAATGGCAGACATTAAAAAGGCAAAACTTTTATATATCTAGCACCTGTTTACAACTAATAATTCTAAATTCCAGCATACGAGCTATGGTTCAAGCAGATCATCTTCGAAGTGGACTCGGTGCGGGCCCTACTCGACGTCGAGGGTCTGGACGAGAGCCACACCATGGAGATCCTGAAGAGGCTCAACAGAATCGTACTCATTCTGAAGGTAATATCACTTATATTTTTAGTTCATTTTAATTCGTATTCAGAAACTTCGAACACCCCTTGTTTTTCGTCGGGGGTAAACACAGAAAACCTAATTGTAAGAATATACTTCGATGATATACCTAAAACTTTGGGGTGTAACTGTAAAGTATCGAATTGGTTTGATCAAAGAGTAGAACTTTTTTCGAACTTAAAGTTTTTTATCTAATTCTCATTAAAACATAGACTACTAACAGTTACAGAACAAACAGTTCACATATGGATATAAATTACGTTTCAATAGTACTGTAATGACCCCTAATGACCCCGATTATGACTTCAGAAATCGTTAAAAAATCTTGAAGCAAAATCCCTTGTTCGTCTCACATTCTCATAAGACATGCATATCGCATAGTATACGTAACATGAGCTCCGTCACTGACATGTTTATGTTTCTGTATCGTTACGCATAGCAGATAGTACGGAACCCTGACATCTGACCCTTATTCACATCCACACGTAATTTTTTATCTTCGAACTGGCTGGCACTAGTAAAGATGCTCGTTAATATGCGCTTAAAAAAATGGTCTCATTCTGAAGTGTATTCACTTTCCTGCGATCCCAAAAGGTTAAGTTTAGACAGGAGACCGTTATAACCTAAAAAGATATAAGTTCTACAGTACGGTCGCTGAGAGATCGTGGTCAGTTCCTTTCCTGACAGGTCGTGGTCAACAGGGACATATAACTTTAATGTGGCGAAGAATTTACTACAAATAAATTACTATCACTTATATTTTATCCTATTAAGGAATATCGTTCAAAACTATGATTGTAGCAGGTTACAGTGAATAATGTTACACGGTTTTTTATTTCCCCATACAAATCAAAAGCTACTGACATGTGTCAGGAACGCATTCTCTCAGCGGCCGGAGAATAGTACGATAGTATGTCAAGAGATAAGGATTTTTATATGTTAGGAAGGATCCTTAGACATGTAAAATTCTGCGTTGAAGGCAGTGCTACCCAACGCAAAAGCCCTGTCAAAATTCATAAATATGATTGGTGTCATTGCAGGTACATGCTAAAAATGTAATGACATAAATACTTATGATGATAAGAGCGACAATTTAAAGCCTGTTCTTTTAAAAGAGTAGTGCAGCAATATCACTACACTAGCGGTCGCCCGCGGCTCCGCCCGCGTGGATGTCGGTTACCGCTGCAAAAAGCCTACCCAGGAAAGAGACGGTCAGCAAAATGATTCCCAGGTCAATTCACAGACACCGACACTAACATCGACGAAACTTTTCTGGTTGATTTTTACACCTTGTGTCCGAAAAACCCAAATATCTTACGAAACCCTATTTTTTTCCAAAATAAAATTTAGCCTATGTTACTCGTGGATAATGTAGCTTTCGAATGGTGAAAGAGTTTTTAAAATCGGTCCATTAGTTTTTGAGCCTATTCATTACAAACAAACAAAGTTTTCCTCTTTATAATATTAGTGTAGATTATAATATTAGTGTAGATTTGTCATTACAATCTGCTTTTGAACTTATGTTATTAACTTTTTCTGAGCAGAAAAGTAACACTGATTACCGTGCTGAATCATTTCGGGGTGAAGGTTTTATCAACAGGTTTCACAAAACTAAACACTTTCTACAACATCATTGAAAAATAAACTTTACTCTGATTAATATAGGGTTCATAATAATTAAACTTATAAACTTTATGAGTTTGTTTACATGAATTACATCATCGTTGTTGTGCAAATGAATATAATAGATAAACGCTATGTTTATTCTTCATAGACATAAATTTAAACACGTGTTTTATATATTTTTGTTGTTTTTAAGATAGTTGAGTTGTTTTTGTATGAAAAGGAAAATAAAGTAGAGATAGAGACAATGGTCATGAAAGTCACTAAATTTGTTAGAAGTAGAAATTATATCAAATCATAGAAAATTATACTTGCATTGGTCCACATTTGGCTGCAAAAATAGCGGTATTGTACCCAAAGAGTATCAGCGGGACGCTATTACTAAGCCTTCGCTGTCCGTCCGTCCATTTGTCTGTCAGCAAGCTATCTCACGAACCGTAATAGGTGGAGTGATGAAATCAGTGTGTATTTATGTTGCTACTATAAGGGTACGTCCAGATCTGACGAACGAGCTTTACATGAACAGCTCAGAAACAGCTGTTTGTGTGATGCTCGTTCGGTGCGCGTTCGTCAGATCAGGGGCCCGAGTCTACTATTTACACTCCGTGTCAGTGTGGCCCCTGGACTCACCATAACAACTTGCCAAGTTCTTTCTCCATTTTTTTAAAAGTGTATTTGAGATTTTGACCCCAGCAAACGTCGTATGTTATCTTGTAAATCCTCCGCTTACTAGTCTAACTGGGACTTGACACTTTTTTTTAATATACAATGCAAAAAAAAATACAAAAATGTTTTATTTAGTTTCACAATTTTTACATTAACTTAATTTGTGATTGGCTTCTCCCTTTAAGCAAATGATGCCTGTGTTAGGAGACGCCGCTCTTTCTTATCTAAAATTATAGTTAGGTATCTAGAATTACTTAATTTATTTTACAATTATTTTTGCTTACTTATTAACACTAATATATTTTTATAAATTATTAGGCGGCTACATTTACAAAGTTTGTTTTTACATAAACAATGTATGCTATTCACTCTTACGACACAACACCGTAATATTGCAGCCTGTGGTTATTCAGTCGTATCCTGCAGTAAGTATCGGGTATCAATTTCCGTGTTATTTCACTTTCAACTCGATTACATCACTACTTTCCTAGTATTTGCTTTGAGCTACTTGATACCAGAGAAGGCTGGTTCTACCCGACTGCTGAAGAAGGGTTATGTTTTACGCGCGTATCTTGTATGGTTGTAATTTTTTTTCTTCGTATGATGGATGAGTGATGAATAAGTTTTCTGCCTCGGTAACTAATATGCACGCTGGGGCCCGATGCCGCTATTTTAAGTCAGTGAGTGGCTGGTTAAAAAACGTTCCAGTGTACTTGTTCATGTGCCTAGTTTTCGTATTCAGATAAGAACAGTCACTTGCAATCCTACAATGACAACAGTGGCAAGTAGGTGTACATTTGTCATTAAACTAAAATTATCTGAATACGACAATTAGGCACAATAACAAGTACACTGGAACGTTTATTAACCCGCCACTCATTGACTTAAAATAGCGGCATCGTGCCCCTGGTGAAGCTGCAAGAAAAAGCTAGTTTTATAATTATCTTATATATAAAATTCTCGTGCCACAATGTTAGTTACCATACGCCTCCGAAACGGCTTGACCGATTTTTATGAAATTTTATATGCATATTCAGTAGGTCTGAGAATCGGCTACTATCTATTTTTCATACTCCTAAGTGGTAGTAGGTAGGTAGTAGGCAGGTGCTAGGTAGAAAAAATTGCATTGAAACGCATGCCGGGTACAGCTAGTTATTATATAAATGTTTACTAAAATAGGAGTCTAGTAGGTAATAATTAATTTGTCATTTAAAAAATCTGTTATTTCGAAGCTGTAACTTCGTTTATTACTGTATCATCGGTAATGACCATTATTAGTTGTTACTTACGTATATGCATCTTATATTTTACTATATTTATGATATATTATGTCATTTCTATAAATACTAATTGCATGTTCCTGGTAAAGCAATTTAATATAGCCACGAATGCCACGATCTTTTTATCATAGGTTATAATGAATAATTATATATGTAGTATGTAAGTATTACCTATAGATAATTCCTTGAATTTGCGGAAGGAAAATAAGGCTTATTTGCAAACTTTTCCAGTGGATTAGCAATGTATTTACCTAGAAGGTTTTCCAGGCATTGTAGTCACGCAGGAATGATATTGATGTAATGAATTTAAATAATTTAAAAAGCCCGTCCTGTCCCACTTCAGAGCAAAGGCCTCCCTCTCCCTCTTCCATGCACTTCTATCCTGAGTAGGAGTCAAATAAGTCTCTTAAACTTCTTCGGGTTATGTAAAACATACATAAAATATGATCGATTTTTTTAAAACCATGACCATAAATTCAAGGATGACGAGAGTGTTTTAGCACTGCGTATCGTGCTTCGGGTTCGATTCCCGAATTGGACAAACATTTATGTGATGAATAATTATTTATTTGATAATGTTTTGTTCGAACTGTGTTATTACATCTATAATATGTATTATTTCCTATAGCAATTTAATTATTATTTCAAACGAAACTACATTTAAGACTGGACTCATAAACGTAAAAAATGCAACTGAGGTCAATAATTATTCATATTAGTATTGTTAATTTTCCAGTTGCTGGTAGACCAGGTGATGATCCTGGAGACGATGACTCCTTTGGACTTCATGGACTTCAGGAACTACCTGCGACCGGCTTCCGGCTTTCAAAGTCTTCAGTTCCGACTTTTAGAAAACAAGGTGGGTTAGCATTTTGATGAGATGGGTTCATATTTTGGAGAATACTCTTATTTTATAATAAGAACAGTCCCTTGCAGTCCTACAATGACAACAGTGGCAAGTAGGTGTACATTTGTCATTAAACTAAAATTATCTGAATACGAAAATTAGGCACAAAAACAAGGACACTGGAACGTTTATTAACCTAGCACTCACTGACTTAAAATAGCGGACTCGGGCCCCAGAACGTGAGGACAGAACAATCTTCAATTCAATACAAATATCTAATATCAATTCCAATTGACGCACATAACAGGTCTATTAATTTTTGTGCGAACAGAATTGATTTGCATTTATTTGACATTGAATTAATTTTCTAACGACAGTATTCCAGTTTATAGCAGAGCAGATGCTGTTAATTAAACTAGTTTTAATTAAATGTTTAATTAATATTTTAGTAATTTCCTGGTAGAAGACGTAATAGGCCAAATAGAAAAGAAGGAAAAAAATTAGGATAGAATGACCCTTGAATACTGAAACGTAATTTAGCTATAACACTTTACTAAATGACCGTTTGTCTCTACTTGACATCTTTGAGTAAAAGGGACAGCATGAGATATAACGGTGACTTAAAACTGATGACTATAACTGACTTTTCAATTTTCTTCTATTTCTTAAGTGCCAAGAATATAAAGTATTTGTGCGTGGTTGGCTGGAAGAGTAGCACAGCACTTGGCATGAGAAAACGTGATTAAATAAACTAAGTAGTAGGTATGTATATTATGTATGAACAGACTTAGTAACCGGGGGAAATCTCATACAACATGTCCAGATTAATAATGAAGTACCTAGTTAAAGCTGCAAATTAGAGTTCTCAAGAAGTTTTCATTGAAATACATATTTATCTATTTGATGACGGCATCTTGTATTAACAAAAAAAAAATGTATTTACTATTTTCAGTTGGGTCTTAAACAAGCGCTGCGTGTCAAATACAACCAGAGCTACCAGACTGTGTTCGGAGACGACCCTGAAGCTATGGACTCTCTACAGAAGTAAGAAACTATTTATATTCGACAGAATGGATGACTATGGAGCGTGTTGAAAGTCCCATTGATCGTGGGGGAATGATATTATGTCACACAAAAGACTATCAAGACCGGTTATTTCTTACATGAGCCACGAGATAAGTTGTTGAAGTTGTGTATTTAAAAAAACGTTGTTTATTATTAGTAACAATATGACCAATTTTATGTTATAAATAAACCCATTAAGTGCCCCGTAAACGCCCAAATTGTTTGTCAAATTTTACGTGTTTGCCAAATTAATTGACAGTGTACAGCTGTGTTTGAGGCGTTTGTCAAACAATCTACGTGTTTGTCGCGTTTGATGTAGTTTGATGAAAATCTGGATTGAAGTGGAGTTTGACAAACACGTTTGAACACTTTGAACGTGAACGACGGTGTTGGTCAAACAATATGTCACTCAAAGAGTAAAGTAATGTAGAGGGAAAAGAGAGCCCTCTTACGTGATAAAATTGCAAACTCATTTGACAGTGCGCCATCTACAAATTGGCCCGAAACTAATCACATACCCACACACACACACACACATAGTTAAGCGTACGTTTGTGTGTGTTTATGCATGTTATCATTTCTAATAGAACGTTTCGTCCTATCATAATACAACAATTTCAGAGTAAGTTCACAATAGTAAGGGGGAGGAACATAAGGCTCAACTCCACGCACTTAATTTTGGTAATTACAATGAAATACAACAATACGGATCGGGAATTACAAAATGCGTTTACGCAGAATGCAACAAACCGCCATATTGTGAATGTTAATTTTCAGTTCAAGAACTGTCACTATATTATACATCCTGACTAGACACCGGGTCTTTTTTAATAAAGTTAGTATTTGTATATTATTAAGTTGTATTTCATTTGTGTCTATTTCAATTTATAAGAAGATTTAAATATTTTTCTCAAACTTATTTCCAATTTATTTTACATCAATAACTTTATTGACAATGAAAAAAATTACCGTGATATAGCGCCATCTGTTGATAATTTAATGTACCCGGGAGATGGTAAATAGTACTCGGCCAACTTCTAGATGGCGACTCTTCGTTTACGTCGCTGTCAAAACGTACGGAGTGTCATCCCCCTGATCTATTTACTTTTCTCTATGCCCCTGATCTCACTCGTTGTGTTGGCATCATGGAGGACGCTACGCCCAGTGACGATATGCTAAGTTCCAATATTATTACGGATAAAGAATTTACATTGCACTTCATATCTGTATATAGAGATATGCCAAATTTATGGAAAATAAAATCGAAAGATTATATGGACAAAAAAAAGAGAATCACAGCAATAAAAAAAATGACAAATTTGCTGAAGATGTGTCGCCGAAACATTACGGAGGAAGCAGTAAAGAAAAAAATTAATATTCTTCGCACAAGCTTCAAGCGCGAGAACAATAAAGTCAAAAAGTCTTTGCTTTCTGGTTCGGGTACAGATGATCTATATGTACCAACATTATGGTATTACAAAGATCTTGAATTTCTACAAGATCAAGTGGAGGGAGAATCAGGAATTAGCACAACAACAGACCAACAGGTAGGTAGTATAGTATTACTGTTTATTGTATTGGATTTTGACATTTATGTTTTTCGGCAACTGACAGTGGCAAGTAAAACTTTGACATAGCAATAGGAAGTTGCCATAAAAAGTTTTTATAGATAGATATATTTTTCGAAAAGGTCGATTTAAAGATATATTTTTTATTTATAATTGGTATAATAATTATTATTAACATGACATGCACAGACTAATGAATACAAGGAAGACATTTGAAAAATACCAACATATTTTTTTTGTAAAACGAATTTCTTGTGCAATTCTGGGCCTAGACTCGTCATTCCCCATTACTCTAAACATTTGTTTTGCCATGGAACAGCACCCATTGTATTAAAATATTCACAAAAATCATCTCTTACTTGTTTTGCTAGAGTAGCACTATTTCCAGCTCGAGTATGTTCAATACCTAACAACATTGGCTCATTTCTCCAAGTACCTGGAATAACAGCCCCCGTAACACAATCATCCATATCTATTTCACCATGTCGAACGTAGTTTTTTTGTTTCATAAGTAAATTGTGTAGATGGCAACACGCCATTACTACAACTTTTGCTTTTCTTGGAGATAATTTAATAGGTTTTTGGAAAATCTTAAAACGACTTGCACGAATGCCAAATACATTTTCAATTATTCGTCGAGCACGAGATAATCTATAGTTGAAGATCCTTCTGTTATCATTTAGCACTTGTTTATTGTAAGGTTTCATAAAATATGGAAGTAGTTGGAAAGCTTCATCGCCTACAAACACAAAAGGCATTTTTTTATTAGTGTTTGGTAATTCTTCTGGCTCTGGAATCTGCAACTGATTATTCTCAAAGCAATGCCAAAATTTTGTGTTTTTAATTACCCCTCCATCTGACACTCTGCCATTTGGACCAACATCAACCATAATGAATTCATAATTTGCATTGGCTATACCCATAAGTACTACACTGTAAGTTCCTTTATGGTTATAATAGTAGGAACCAGAATGCTTGGTTTTTTGCAAAGTGATATGTTTTCCATCTACAGCTCCAATACAATTATCAAAGTTCCATGCATTTCCAAATCGTTGCGCCAATATCTTCCAATTTTCTTTTGTTCTGGGTACCTGAAATCGAAAAATGTTACTTTATTATAATGTTGTTTTTATTTCCAGGAATCATCATCATCACAATCGTTAACCTCAACACCTTCGCAACCTTCGGTATCTCCAAACCCAGGGCAACCAAAAATAAAGAAAAGAGAGGACTTGCAACATGAATTATTGACATTAGCCAAGGATCATTTCAAAAAACCTGAAAATGAATGTCAAACAATGGCAAGAAACTGGGCCTTTAAACTGGAGAGGATGTCTGCAGAACAAAGACGACTGGCAGAAAAGTTCATCAACGAAATACTGTTTGAAGGCGAAGAAGGAAATCTTCATAGACATTCAGTAATAATTAATCCGAGCAATTCATATTCCATTCAAGAAGAAAATCTTCGTAGACATTCAGTTATAATGAATCCGGGCAATCAATATTCCATTCCTTCATCTTCTGTTCCGTACATTCAATCTCCTGTTGCTTACACTCAATCTCCTGTTCCGCAATCTCCATCTCCCGTTCCGTACATTCAATCTTCTATCTCTCAAACTCAAGCTACTATTCCGCAATCTCCATCTCCCATTCCGTATGGTCAACAATCTTCTATGTTTCACACTCAATCTACTATTCCGCAATCTCCATCTCCCATTCCGTATGGTCAACAATCTTCTATTTTTCACACTCAATCTACTATTCCGCAAACTATATCTTCCGTTTCGTGCAATCAATCTCCTATCTCTCACACTCAAAATCAAGCTAAAGCTCAAGCTTTCTCGAATACGGAACAGCCTGTGTTAATTCATATTCCAGACTCGCAAACAAACGAAAAGAAAAAGAAGAGACAGCAGCAAAATACTTGAATTTTTTTATTCATTTTAATTAGTATGATTTAAATAAAACCTTACCTGAATATTGTTGCTTAGTGTTTCATTTATTGCTTCACAAGTTTCAATGATAATGTTGCTCAATGTTCGAGGTGCAACGCAGGCTTGAAATTCTCGTCTATTTGTCTCTTAATTTCAACCATTCTCGACTCCACCGTCTTCTTTTTTTTGTCTTAATACACAGTGCTAGAGTCAATGCCAAAAAAGCGTCATCTGAATTACTCATTGTCAGCGCTCGGCTCGGCGACGTCACTTCATGAAAGGAGAAACCCAAATTTACTAGAAAGTTAACAAATTTGTTTGATATTTGGTTTGAACGTTTAAGCTATGTTTGATGAAAACGTGAAGTTTGACACAAAAAATTTGTCAAGCAAGTTTGTACGTTAACAGGGCGCTTTATGAATGTGTCTTTAGGAGACAGCATTAGCTCGCCATCAGTTTAAATATGCTAAATTAACAACAACGCCCATGTTCTTAAACGACTTTACCGAAACTATAAATA
Source organism: Autographa pulchrina (assembly GCA_905475315.1). Taxonomy (NCBI): domain Eukaryota; kingdom Metazoa; phylum Arthropoda; class Insecta; order Lepidoptera; family Noctuidae; genus Autographa; species Autographa pulchrina. The sequence continues at coordinate 9,105,729 of FR997775.1, forward strand.
ATTTCTTTTGTTTTTGTATAAATTGTTCTTATATATCAATACTTATTAACGCCCACACTCCGGCCCCCAAGATACAAGCTTTGGCTTAGTTTGGGGACCACTGTTATCTACTTAAAATTTAAATAATTACCTGTAAATTGTGCTAGTCCTAAGAAACAAGTAATTACGAACAATACATTTATAAGTACTTATAAAACTCCTCCGTGGAATTAACCTTCGAAATATACCTATATAAAGCATCAGAAAGCTCACAAAGCTCTTTACTAACCAGCGTACATTTCCAGGTCTGAACAGGAGCCAGCGCTGCTCGCGCTGATCGAGCGCTGGCTGGAGCGCACGCCGGGGCTGCAGACGCATGGCTTCAACTTCTGGGGCAAGTTCCAAGCCGCCGTCAACAAGCTCATCAAGGAAGACGTCGATGCTGCCATGGTAAATATATTACTAAATACAAAAAAATAATTTAATAACAACCACAAATATAATGTAAAATGTTGTAATTAGTTGTAAAATTGCATCGCCCATAATTTGACCGGTTGTTCGCCATGGAAATTACATTTTTCAACCGCTTAATTAGAATCATTAACCTAACGTTTTTTTCTTAGACAAAGCTAAATGGTCACTCATAAAATACTTGTTGGCCATGCTTCATCTCTTTAGAGAATTGTGGTGGGGCTTATAATTTTATTACAAACAGCATTGAAAAGCCAAGTTGATCAAGGATCAGTCTTACTTCAAAGCTTGTTTCATGTTAATGATATAATATTTCCAGCTCGAGCCCAACGAGACGGTCCGCCGCCACCGGCTGCAGGACGCGGAGAACCGGCGCGAGATCTACCGCTCCATCTTTGACCCCGCCGTGCACGACGCTCTCCGCTCCAGGGGAGAAAGAAGGTCAGATATAACCTGTGTTCAAAGAATTTAATAAATGTTTAGACCTAACGTGCCGAGAAAAATCCACAACACAGTGCCCTTTTTAACAGTTCCATGTCTGAAATAAAGCATACTTAATGCTATAGTTTAAGTTACAAGGTAGGTTGAACTTCTCCAATTCAATAAATAAAATAATTGTGTACTTTGTACAGGCGTTTTGCGAACGTTCAATTGATGATAGCGAGACAATCAGGACATAACACTATTTAATGTGGGAATGTTTTTGCCCAAAATAGGGACAGCATAGGCCAGCAACAGTAAAATTTGTACTTTGTCATACTAGTGTAAAACTTAATCTGAGAGATTACGGGTCACTTGATTGCACTGTCGCCTGTCCTACTCTAGTAGGGTGTATTTTGGCCAGATGGCCGCCAGAATAATTGTAAAATAATTCTTCTGCCTAGTCTTTTCCAAGCTATGTTGGGGTCGGCTTCCAGTCTTACCAAATCCAGCTAAATTTTAGACATATTTTCGGTAAAAATAATCTTAACCCTATGTACATTGCAGGTTATCGCACAAGGCCCTGCAGGGCGCCATCATGATCACGTTCTACCGCGACGAGCCGCGCTTCTCGCAGCCGCACCAGCTGCTCACGCTGCTCATGGACATGGACAGCCTCATCACCAAGTGGCGATGTCAGTACCGCTTAATATATAATAATACCAGCCTATAGACGTCCCATAGCTGGGCACAGACCTCTTCCTATATAGAGAAGACACGAGCATTCATCACCACACTTGCTCATTTGCGGATTGGTGATTTCATATCCAATTTTTGGAATCCAGGTTTCCTATGTTTTCCTTCACCGTTTGTCAGAAGAGTCTTAGAATAATTAAAAAAGTGAATATAACTTTCAAAAAGCCACATTGGTATATGCCTGGGTTCAAACCTGCAACCTTGTGCATACTAATCCGTTCCTTGAACCGCTAGGCCATCAGGACGCACTATATACCAGGGATGTTACGAATATTCGCGTTCGCATTCGCATATGCGAATAATTCGCATCATTTCAAACACTCGCATTCGCGTTCGCATTCGCATCAAACAATGCGAATATTTAGCGAATGTGAGTGTATGCCTATGCATCGTTGAGAACGTGAGTTTCCGAAGATTAATGCAGTTGTTGGCGCCACAATATACCTTAAAAGGACGAAATTTTTTTACCGAACATAGCCAAGAATTGTATGTAAAAATGGCAAACAAAGTTAAATTACTCTTGGATGATTTTAAATTCATGGACTGGTGGAAATCCAAAGCCAAATTTGGTAAATTGACAGACTTTGCTCGTAAGTACCTCAGTGCTCCTCCTGCCAGTGTGCCAAGTGAGCAATTATTTAGTGCCGCTGGCCTGATATACCTATAAGCCTTTACGAAATCGTCTCATGGCTGATAAAGCAGCTAAATTGTTGTTTTTAAAATATAATCTGCCCTTATTGAAATTTGAATATATATATTTTTTTTGTTATTAATCTGATTGTGTGATTGTGTATTTCATAAATAATAGTATTATGCTGACTGAATAATTTAAAATAAATAAAAATCAATGATTAAAATCATACCTTGAATTTTATTTTCTCGTTCTCAACATTCGCATTCGCACTCGCATTCGCACATTCGCATCTCAAACACTCGCATTCGCATTCGCATTCGGGAATGTCTAAAATATGACATTCGTAACATCCCTGCTATATACTAAGAAATATAAATACTTATATCATTGTCTTTACTTTTGAATCTTACACTCTGGTCCAAATGGCTTTTCAATTTAATATGTTTTCCGCCGGATATGAACCGACCCTTAGGGTGCTGTCAATTATTTTTTATTTTGTGTTTGACGTTCGATAAGTGCTACTGTGTAGCCTATATTGAATAAAGAATTTTTGAATTTGATTTTACTACGGAAAGGATCACTTGTACTACCACGAGCTCCTTATCTTAGCTTAATATGTAAAGATGATAAACCACTACATCTATGCTTAACCCACAGACAACCACGTGATCATGGTCCAGCGCATGATCGGTTCCATGCAGCTCGGTACGGGAGGATCCTCTGGCTACCAGTACCTCCGCTCTACACTCAGGTAACTTGCAAAAATCCTTTTGTTCACTTCAACCCTTCTACTTTAAAAATAATAAATAATAATACCAGCCTATAAACGTCCCACTGCTAGGCACAGGCCCCTTCCCATATAAAGAAGGCACGACCATTGATCACCACGCTTGCTCAATTGTGGATTGGTGATTTCAGATTTTCTAAATTAATTATTATTTATTTATTTGTATTTTTATAATCACGTTTCCAAATCACAATATCCAACAATACCAAACTTAAATTTTTCTGTTCTCGGTTCCACTGTATATCTAATACATTATTTTCTGTTTCCCAGTGACCGTTACAAAGTGTTCCTGGATCTATTCAACTTATCAACATTCCTGCTTCCTCGCTCTTTAATCCCGCCACTGGACGAGGGTATGAAGAAAAGTCTAAACCTAACATGGGGCGACCCTCTCAAGGAAAACGGGGAAAAATGCCAAAATGGAGAAACTAGCCAGAACGGGGGAAAGTGCCCGAATGGTGTAAATGGGCTCGAATCATCTTTATAGGGAATATTTTAGAAAGGTGCTTTAAGTTTGATGGTTTTTTAAGCAATCGTTTTTTAGGCACTTGTCCTAATGCGAGTAAGGAGTAGAAAGAGTATCGCTCAGCGAGTATATTTTTTAAAGTTCTTGTCGCCGTAACATAACTGCTGAGAGAGTTCTCTCCGGCCAGTGTGAACAGTCAGCGAGTAACTATTTATATATTCATCTCTTTCATACGGGATCTACATTTTGTTGTACATTTCTTGAGCGATAAAATAGTCGATAATTACTCGTTTTCCGCAATGAACAAGTACCTTAAGCATTCATTAAAATCTAATCTGTCAAGGAATGATGAAATATTCTTAGGGGAAATACCTGTTTTGTTAAACTAAAACATGTAAAGTGCCTTATCTGTGAAGTTGTAGTCTTTTAGTAATTAGGTACTTTACAAAATTATTTAGTTTAAATAAATTGGTATTTTCCCTATATTTGTAGTTTCCCTTACAATCTTTTTCATCAATTCCTTGACAGATTATGATCATTTTTTTTTCTATTTATCTATATTGTGGCTAGAGTATGAAAACTATAGAGTACTCAATGATATTTTCATGACTGTCTTTATTATTGAGTGTAAGTTAATAATGTGTTGTATTGTTCACAATAATAGGAAAAATTTTAAAGTACCTTTAGATTATAATTTTCCAGTGTTAGTTGTTAAGTGAAGTGGCTTTTAAAGATTACATGTTGACAATAAATAATGAGATCATTTTTGTAATTGTTTACTTAACTTGAGTTATTGTTTCAATTATTTCAAATATTATGTTACCCACCAAAATAATAACAAATTTTGGTAGTTATGTATAAATTTAGATTTTAATAGTAAACCGATTTTTTAGAAGTATATTTTCATAAATTATAATTCTTTTCTATTTTTAATCTAATCAAGTATACATTAAGTAATTTTTCTAAGTTTGTATTTTGAGAATGTTGGTTATTTTAAATCCATGAAAGTAAATAAAATATTGTTAAAGTAATTTCGAGTAATTTTATTTTACATTAAATCATAAAATTAATTTTAAAATGCATTTGTACCTTATTAAAATAAAGGTATTTAATTGCACAATAAACTTTACATTAAAGCATATGGCAACATTGATTTTAAATTAAAAAACGTTCGAAAGTTTAAAACTTAACCGTTTATTTCCGTTACAATTAATGGCTTCTGTAGACTCCGAACTTGTAGACCACGCGGTGTTTATACACGTCTCCCGGAGCGAGGATCGTGGATGGGAAGTTGGTGTGATGGACAGCATCTGGGAATTTCTGGGTCTCGAAACAGAAGGCGTCATGGCGACGGTAGCTGACCCCGTTCTTGCCAATCCTTTCCTCTTCACCTGGGATTGGTAAGGAATTTCCAGTGTAAAACTGGACTCCAGGCTGGTCACTGTGGACTTCCATGTACCGTCCAGAATCTGGGTGAGATGCTCTGGCTACGAAGCTCAGAACCTGCAAGGAGTTTGAAATATGGGATTTCGATTAAGTCGTTTGCGGTAAAACCATGCACATACGTAATAGTAGATTACCATTTTTAAACATGGATTAGTATTTAGTTATTATCAAAACTCAATATTTCATATTAGTATATTAAATAACTTTGCAACCTTAATATAAAAAACCTCAACGACTTCCTCGGTTTAACAAAATTCTTCGTAATCCCCTTGAATTCTCTATAGTCAATGTAAAATATACCTTCATATTGCGACGTCTTTTTTCGATCTCTTTTAAACGAATGAGCAACTATCGAAACAAGTTTAAATACCTCTAATTAACGAATTTACCTTTATTTAACGTTCCCACCAATATATTATAGTTACAATGGCTCAGAAGTTATTTTGAAGCGAATACAACTATTTTAAGACCAACCTAACCTCAATAACAAACCCCAGTTTTATAAATTACTTGATTTATTTATTAACATTGTAGCGCACAACATTACAGATAATATCCAAATCGCAGTGCAATATCACACACAAGATATATGTATATATAACGAATATATTATCATGTATGTGTATATTTACTTGTTCTCTTCCAATTTGTTATATCGACGATGCACTGTGTATAGTAAAGTCCCAATTTCATCGAGTTGATGCCGGGAATACCCAGTTTATCTACTCTTGCCGATTTTCGCGGAATTTCCTTATTTACGCCCTAGATGTGGCATTTACGTAAAACTAACAAATACAGATCAAAGATCATGCAAATAGGTGTAGTCTGTGTCCTAGTTCTATACTATCTCCTCACCTTCAGTTTCAACCATTCTTGAATTATAAATAGTAAGTAGTAGCAGTGTAAGTAACACGTCTTCCTTTTATATATACATGTATACATTTAAAACCCATCTCACCTCAGTTCCACTGGTGTTGATACAGAAGTTGTCATCATACAGACTCTTGCCAGAAGGGACAGCCTCACATATCTGCTTCTCTAAGGTGAAGTCGAAGGGCGTGCCCTTCACGTCAATGAAGGCACCAGTAGGGATTGACTCAGAATCGGTCTCCGTGACACTGAAAGTAAATTATTTACAAGTAAGGTATATTGGATTTTTTTTTAATGTGACTTTCTAGCAATACTCCTTTTTAATGTACTTTATAAACAAATTATGTATCTCGGCAAACGCTTTAGTATGTAGTTACGCAAGCTTTTTAGCTTCCATTCTTTTTGTAGCATCTAATATTTGACCCAGACTAAAATCTACACTTATTTATTAATTTATGGTGTATGTCGTATAATGTCGTGGTGGCCTAGCGGTTCTATGAACGGATTTGTATGCACAAGGTTGCAGGTTCGAACCCAGGCAAGTACCAATGTGGCTTTTTCAAAGTTAAATGTACTTTCTTAATTATTCTAAGACACTAACATCTTGAGGAAACCTGGATTCCAAAATTTGGGATCTGAAATCGCCAATCCGCAGAGAGCAAGCATGGTGATCAATGCTCGTGGCTTCTCTATGTGGAAAGAGGCCTGTGCCCAGCAGTGGGACGTTTATAGGCTGGATTATTATTAATAATTTAATCAAAATAAACCGTTTAATTGACAGCAGTCACTACAAGTACGACTACCAGACTTAGGCTATGGCGATAAAACGCACCGCTCAGTTAGATTTCGCAAAGCATCAGCGCCGCTGCATGTAGCCTCCTGAACAGTAGATAACATGTATCAATGAGACTTGGCTCGAGGGCACTTACCGATCAGCATTAATAACCACACGATGTTTACACATCTCCTCAGGGCCCGCGTCATGTCCCGCCAGGTTGAAATACGAGTGGTTAGTCAAGTTGATCACCGTCTTCTTAGTAGTAGTAGCTGTATACTCTATATGGAAGCTGTGGTCGCTCTTCAGCTCAAACGACACGCTGGTGACCAGGTCTCCAGGATAACCTTCCTCCATGTCCTTGGAAAGGTAGCTGAAGACCACTTTGTTTCCGGATAGGGAAGCTTCCCATACCACCTGGAATTTGAATCATGTATGAAATGATATTGTCTTTAAAAAGCTTGAGGATATATAAGTATGAAATGCCACTAAGAATATGGATAGATAAGGATCTGAATACGTAATAATTAATGCTGCAAGAACTCGGATATATTCACGACGTTGATAAAGTAAAAGCAGATCAAAACTACTTAGTCCTTTTTTTTTCTATCAACTTTCTGCATTGTAATGTAGTCGTTGTGGCCTGTAGTTTGACCAGACTGACCATTGGTCCCCTTTATAAGGCTATTCAAAAATAGATAGACGTACCTTATCAAAACCAACAACGCCTCCATGCAAATGATGTTTGTTGAGATTATTTTGAGCTAGAGGATAGGTCTTGCCATCAATCTCAAAAGACGCGTTTCCGATTCGATTAGCACATCTCCCCACAGTGGCTCCAAGGTAAGGCTTGTTCCTGTTCACGTAGCCTTCAAGGTCATCGAACCCAAGGACCACATCCTTTACGACTCCAAAACTGTCGGGAACCTAGAATAGAAAAGAACAAGAAGTACTAAAAGACGAATTTATGACCTGGCCATTAACCCGTGAAATTCTTAAACGCAATTTAACTTAAAGACGTACTTATATATCTGACAGATATCAGTAGTGCTATTCTGTAACATTATATTCATGTCTCGACAGCGGAATCCGCTGTGAGATGTCAAATACGTATTCTCGAATTTGAATTCTAAATCAAGGACAATTTGGGTTCACTTTTGAAGTGAGCTTTATTGTCACTCAGGTGAGCTTCACCTGAGTGACAATAAAGCTACCTCGATACCGAAATTATTTACAGAATAACATACAGATCACGGTCCATGAAGTGATCGGTATAGAGATCTAAAATTCAAGTCACAAACAAAACATCTTAAGGAATGAAACCTATGGGTATGGGGTTGAAAGCAGTCAAAATATCTATTAAAAACTAGCAGAGCTGGCTGCCTTTGTCTTGCTCAGAAAACAGAACCTTCCGCTGCAGCGCTAACTACCGGGTCCAACTGTTACATACAAAATTTCAACCAAGTCGGTGCAACTTTTTAGGAGTTAGGTGACTAACACACGTATGTATGGTGAACTTCTTAATGTAACTAACCTTAATAGCCTGTGTGATAGCTCCATAGGATATCACAGAAACAGACATGCCAGTTTCTGTGCTCCATGTGAACTTCTGCACTTTCTTCTCCTTGTAAATACCAAAATCTTCCACAGTTAATGACACCATGGCTGCAACTATCAACTCTGCTTATTAATTTTGCAGAAAACAACTACTATTGTATGTATACAATAAAAAGTAAAAAAAAATAGTACACCTTACAAAAATTATTTAAAAAATCAGATTTCGGGTTCTTGTAGTCTAATAAAAAATAATACACCACTCTCAGGGATGACGTAGATAAATAAAAATTACAAAATTAAAAAAAAAATCAGTTTTCTAATAATCTATCAATATTATAATATACTCACGTAATAAATTCATGTGTAGATGAAACCGGTGGTCCCCTTTGCAAAAAACCTTTGTTCAGCTTCTACGATTTAGATATCATCCTTTGTAGACAAATCCTGCCTATATATACAAATATTTACTATGACTTGCAGTTCCATTATCTTAAGAATATCATCAATTGAACTATGTGGCTTATCTGTATCTTATCTTACCGACCTGGCTATGATGTAATATTATATGGTACATTAAATAACAATGACAAGCCCACCATTCACGCCCATCATTGCAGCTCAGGATTAAATGATTACCAGTATAACACCGAGTCATTTAGGTTCGGTCTGTCAAAGAAACAATTGAGTGTTTTGTACTCTGCTAAGATATTTATCAAAGGAAAAACCGGCCAAGTGCGAGTCGGACTCACGCACGAACGGTTCCGTACCACCGTTGTATGAGAGCCCCCCCTAAATATTTTTTAATTATTTTCGTTTAGTATTTTTTGTTATAACGGCATCAAAAATACATAATTTGGGAAAATTTAAATTGTCTAGCTATCGCGGTTCTTGTGATACAGCCTGGTGAAAGACGGACGGACAGCGAAGTCTACATTAACCCTAATAAAATAAGGAATAGAAAGAGGCGACTGTTTTTCCGCCTGGTCAAAGATGTTGGATTTTGATTTTGAGAATTCAACAAGATTTTCCATTTTACCGAGGGTTGTCACAGGAAATACACCGAGAAATTTTAATGGTTGTTTTCCCGTGGCGAAATGATCTTGTCTTTGTAATACAATTTATAAACAAATAAAATATAAGAAACCAAAAATGGCTGATTAAACCATCGTTACCACAAACCAATCGATTACCTACGCTCGGTGCAAGCCGGCCGATCGGCCGCGCAGCCGTTGACCCGCGTGCTTTTTAATCAGCTGATAACTTATGATTTATAAAAAAAAACAAAAACCCCCAATTAACCCAAAAAGTTGTTGATTTTTTTTTATTATTTTGAAACAAAGACAATCTTAATTCTTTTTTTTTAATCCATATTTCGAAAGTACTCCTTATGGCTAGTTGTTCAGCCGCGGGAAAACAACCATTCAAATTTCTCGGTGTATATTCATAAAAATTGTCTCATAGTAGGTAATTTATTAGCTTACGGCTAGTTGTTTCTGGTTCTATTTCGAGTTGTTGCAGTTTATATAGGTATACCAAGCTCGCTTAGTAATATTAGGTATGGGGTCCTGTTCTGCTTATTCGATAACGGTCTACCATCAACAAACTGTTGTGTGTATTTTATGTTATTCATTCAATAATGTCATTTTAATAAATAAATAAATCAAATTGCGTAAGTAAGTTTTATTAAATCAAACACGAGTGTTTGGTACAGCGTTTATTGCGGGTTAAAATGTCGCGCACACAAATTCACTTGAAACTTATACATACTTATAGCTAAATACATATCACCTGCACCCTTATTTCCTAGTAATGATAAACTAAAATCCCCTGAGCAGTCACCAGCTCGATGTTTCCTGTTATGTGTAGCGCCGTATAAACTTTTTCACCACATCGTCTAAAGTCTTTATCCTATTATCCCGCAGTTTAGCTAGCTTCTCTTCCTCAGCCTGAAGCTCAGCCTCCTCCAACGATAACGCCAACGTGACCGCCCTATCGAACGACAAATCTTCCTCAGCAAAGAGTTTTTTCCGTATAGTATCGCTACTAAGGCCGTATATAAATTGGTCCCTCAAGTTTTCGTCTAAGGTAGTTTTATATTCGCAATACTTGACCATTAGTTTTATATCCTTTACGAAGTCAGAAATGTTTTCTCGTATGTTTTGACGGCGCTGTCGAAACTTGTACCTTTCCTCTAATATTGATTCTTTTGGTTCCAAATGGGCCGTTAAAATTTCCACAGCCTTCTTGAACGTAAGTTCTGCGGGTTTCAATGGGCTTGCTAATGTAGACAACAGCTCGTAAGATTCCTGCCCCATACAGGATATCAACGTCGGTACTTTTAACTGCTCCTCCACTTTATTGACTAAAAAATACATTTCCAATATTTCAACATATTCACTCCAATTACCGGTTCCGATCACAAACTCACTCAGATTACCGACTGACATTTTTAGTACTATTAAAGATCGTTAGTATCAATTGTTTAATTTTATGTTATCTGGGTTTCCTTCCTCTTCGTTACTGTTAAATCAAAGACTAGTGTTCGGTTCCGCGTTTATTACGGACTGTTCAGGCGTCGCTTACAAATGCACTTGAGACTCATACATATTTATAGCAAAATACATAACAGTTATCATACGTATATAAGTTGCTATTTAAATAAATAGTTATATGTTACTCTCGTTGGTATACGAGCTATAGCCGCCGTTAGCGCATACATTTGGCACGGGTCACGGTAATTGCTAACAAGCCGCCGATAAACAACTCACTGACTCATATGACGGATTAGCCAATGTAAACCGTGAACCGACGAGAACCGTATTAATCCGTAATATACGTACATTATAGCTGTTATGTATTTTGCTATAAATAGGTATAAGTTACAAGTGCATTTGTAAGCGACGCCTGAACAGTCCCGTAGTAAACGCTGAACCAAACACTAGTCTTTGATATAACAGTAGCGAAGAGAAAAAATACCAGATAAGATTAAAGAAAACCATTGTTCTTTAATAGTTTAAAAATGTCTCGTGATAAACCGCGTGAGTTTGTGATCAAAACAGGAAATTAGAGTGACTATGTTGAATTACTTGACTATTATTATTTTATCAATAAAGTGGAGGAACATTTAAAGCTACCGACGTTGCTATCATGTATGGGGCAGGAAGCGTATGAGCTGTTGTCCAAGTTAGCAAGCCCATTGAACCCGGCAGAGCTTACGTCAAAAGAGCTATGGATATCATGGAGACCCATTTGCGACCAAAACCATCAGTGATAGAGGAAAGGTTTAAGTTTCGACGGCGCCGTCAACAACTACGGCAAGAATCCATAGCTGATTACGTGAAGGTATTAAAAAAATTGGCCGAAAATTGTGAAAGAGACGAAAACCTGAGGGACCAGTTGGTGTTCTTGTCCTGTTGTTGGTGTTGGGCTTCTTAGCGATAACATACGGGAGGATCTCTTTGCTGAGGAAGAGTTGTCGTTCGACAAAGCCCTCGCGATAGCGTTATCGATGGATACGGCAGAGCTGCAGGCTGAGCTGGCCGCGGTCAGTGCTAAATGGAATGCTTCTAAGATATCTTCAAATTAAATCAAGACACCAAGAAAGTTGTAACGGGAAGAATTAAGCTAGTGGGTGCTCAGGGGGTTTTATTCGATCTTTTCTTGAAATACTTTTTCGGATTATATCACGGTTTATTTAAGTTTTAAGTATCGACGTTTCAACACCTTTGCAGGTATCATGGTTTAGTGTTTTTTAGCAAATAAGGATGGAGGTAGAGGTGTCCCGCAGCTATAAGGGTGTTTTTCGTTTTGCTCCGTTGAATGATGTTTACAATTAAATATACAGGTTGTCCCAGAAAGAATGGATAATCACTGTTACATTGTACGCACGGTTACATTGAAAAACATAATATTAATGAGCACCTACTATGTGATTTTAATAATTAGTTACTTAGATATTAATGTATTACTTAGGTAATTAATACAACATAGTTAATAATCTCCTTATCCTATCTATTGTAAACTAGGTATAAACGTAGAAAGAAACATACTATAGGTACCTATAAGCTTTGATTATATAATGTCGGTATAAGATACAATAATCATTAAGAGATTTCGTATTGGAAATAAGAGGACATTATATTTTTATTTTTATTATATATTTTTATTAAACATACACCTAAATGATCTCCTCTCGGAATGGAATCTAACCTTCAAAAATGTTTATTGCATATAGGACTTTTTCTATAAGTGACACTCCAATTAACAACTTTCGTCCACCACTGGGATCTGTCTCAATAATTTATTGCAAAAACGTAATAAAAACATCTTCAATAAAAAAAAAACAGATCTAGGTACTTGGTCGATTTTGATGAAATTCATATGGGACGACCTCTGAGGCATTTTAATTATAATAAAAAAAGTCATTAGACGAATTAAACCTCCTCTTCTTGACGTTTATTAAAAACTAAAACCGATTTATTTATTTCAATCAATAAATGGTTCCCAAAGCCATTGTCATAAACACATCATCTTCCGAGCTTTTTCCCAACTATGTTGGGGTCGGCTTCCAGTTTTACATTATGTACGTATTTTACATGGAGCGACTGCGTATCTGACCTCCACAACCCATTTTACTGGATAAACAACAGTATCTCATAGTCATAGTAAAACTGGTTGTCAGAATTGACTTAGCGACTGCCAAAGATCATCGTATGACAGTCGGGACCAACGACTTAACGTGCTTTCCGAGGCACGGACGAGTCTCGGTATGTTCACAAACGGTCACTCATCCACGGACCAACCGCGGCGAGTGTGGCTTAACCTGTGTTATCACTCAATCAATTATAGGACAAGATTACGCAAGCCGGTAATCCAAATTGTCATGTATTTCATACATCCATAAAATGGAGATTAATGTTGATATTTTAGCCAAATAATGATGACATTTTGATCAGTGATGACACTATCATTAGAATCAAAGTTGTCTATTCACTGTTATTTTCAATGAAGTGGATTTTGAAGGTATTATTAAAGTACCTACTTTATGTTATCTTATTATATGGGTTATATCAGAGCTGATGATGTATCGAATGTTTTTGGGTTCATATGAACGCTGATGATGTATCGAGTTTCACCACAGACGTTTTATTACTCTCCCAAGGCTAGATGCGGCCTGGGTGGAAATGAAAGCAAGATAAAATTTGTAAAGCTTTTTAATATCTAATATTTTTGTTAAAAAAAATGTAGCTTTATCTCTATAATGGAGCGTAGGAAAAGATTAGCTTGAACTAATTATATTAATAAACTATATTTTGTAATCTATACTTGTTTTAAATTTCTATGAACCATTTGATTGGGTTAGACTGGTATTCTCTTCTCCCAGTAAAAACAGTTAAGGAAAACAAATATTGGGAAAATGCTAGGCAGAAAAAAAAACAAAACATTTTCAAAAATAGTTTCATACTATTTCGTTAATAGTTATATAAAAGTATAATAAATACATAAAAATATACAAACACTTATTTAGTTTAAGGCACAATAAATTCTTGTACAAAAGCTAAAATAAGTAGAATTTTCATTTTTTTACACTGGAATGGCATAAGTTATAACTGGCAACATTGAATTCAAAAACAAAGTCGTTACTGTATATATTAAGCTGGCATTACAGTAGGCCCTCCATATTTGCTGTTTCTGTAGACTCCAAACTTATAGACTACACGGTGTTTATACAAGTCTCCCGGAGCGAGGATCGTGGATGGGAAGTTGGTGTGATGGACAGCATCTGGGAACTTCTGAGTCTCGAAGCAGAAGGCGCCGTGGCGACGGTAGCCGACCCCGCACTTGCCAACGATAGCCCGCTCGTTGGGACCTGGTAAGGAGTTTCCAGTGTAGAACTGGACGCCAGGCTCGTTGCTGTGGACCTCCAGGTAGCGTCCAGAGTCCGGGTGAGATGCTCTGGCTACGAAGCTCAAGACCTGTCACGATAAAAAAACAATTAACTTCAGGTTTCTGGATAGTTCCTGTGATAAAATCAACCGTCAACTCCTTGTTTCTGAATTACTCCTCAATTCCATCTTACGGTAACTTAAACAATAAGTATGTGGACCAATTTAAAACTAACAACCAGTTATCGAACTTGACCAGGTTCAACATAAAATTTTTGTTTTTTTTTGTAAACGGGGTTTACGATACCTAGATATTGAGTAACTATTGGTGTTAATCTCTGGTATAAAAAAATAATCAAATTAAAAAAAAAATGCAATCGAATTTTAAAATTGATACAATGGTAATTCAATTGTTTTCAAACGTTTACGAGGCATACAAAGTCTAATCAGCATTATAAATATTGAAGCATGTAAAGGGTGTTATTAAATTGGTACTCCAAATAAAATTTTAGCCAGAAATAGCTAACAGATAGGTTTGGAGGACAGAGGGGGAGGCCTTTTGCACAAGCATTGGGATCTTAGTCGGCTACAAAAAAAATCCTAACTATCTAATACTTAAAATGAAAGCATATCTGACCTCAGTGCCACTAGTGTTGACACAGAAGTTGTCATCGAAGAGGTTCTTGCCGGAAGTGATGGCTTCTCCCACTTGCTTCTCCAGAGTGAAGTCGAAGGGCGTACCTTCCACGTCGGTGAAGGAGCCCGTAGGGATCGAGTCCGCGTCCGTCTTGGTGATACTGAAAGAAAATTATGTGAATGTACTTTATTATTTACATACAATAATACGATTATATACAAACTATTTAATATATACAAAAAAAGCAGAAGAAACTATTAAATAAAATAAGGTATCAAAATCTTCATTCACGTCGCTGTCGACTGGAAGGTGGCCAAAAGTAAATGAAAATAATTTTCAAATCCTTATTATTTATAAACTACAACTAGCATGAAGTATACCCAGTTTTGGTTTATAGTGATATTTCATGCTATTCTAGAAGCACATGAGAATATTCTGGAAACGATCCCAGAATAGTTTTAAGGAAACAAAAATACCAATCAAGATTTCAAGATTGGGCGGTCGTATATCAAAAAGTGCACCATTTTCTTTTCAAAGATGGCGGCTCTTACCGATCAGAATTAATAACTACTCTATGCTTAAACATCTCTTGAGCACCACCGTCATGTCCAGCCAGATTGAAGTAAGAATGATTGGTGAGGTTCACCACCGTTTTCTTGGTAGTAGTAGCAATGAACTCCACATGGAAACTGTGGTCGTTCTTCAGCTCGTAAGCCACGCTGGTAACCAGGTCGCCAGGGTAGCCTTCCTCCATGTCCTTGGAGAGGTAGCTGAAGACCACTTTGGAGCCGGATACGGTAGCATCCCATACAACCTGGAAGTTTATTGTTATGATTATTTCAGAAGTCACGATATATCACGAAAATTTTGTGTGACCTTAAAAATATGCAAGGGAAAACCCAAAGCCAATGTAATATCTAATATTTTTATATTTGACTGTATGTATACAATATTTGTATATCGGTATAAAATCCAAAGGATGAAAGGTTTATTTTACAAATTGTATTTGTTTTTTGGAACACAAGAAATGAGTTGGGCATGATAATCATATTTTTCCGACTGATTGGTTTTTCTGGTTTAGACAATGTTGCTGCGAGGTACCTATAATATAAGTTAAATAATACTGTTTATCGGGGATGAAAAGTTTTAAAGGGTTCAATTCCCAAAAGAGGAACAGCAACACCAGGATATCTTAATTGATCGATCTCCAATATAAAACTGAACAAACCTTGTCAAAACCAATAATGCCTCCATGTAAATGATGCTTCCCGATGTTCTGAGCCAAAGGATAAGTCTTGCCATCAATTTCGAAGGACGCATTGCCGATACGGTTGGCGCATCTCCCCACAGTGGCCCCAAAGTAAGGGACGTTCCTGTTGACGTAGCCATCCAGGTCGTCGAACCCTAGGACCACGTCCTTCGAGACCCCGAAACTGTCTGGAACCTGAAATGAATATAAGGCGAAGTTAAAAAAAAATTCAAACCAAATTCAAAAATTCTTTATTCAATATAGGCTACACAGTAGCACTCATTGAACGTTATACACAATATAACAAAATAGACAGCACCCTTTCCATAGACAAGGACAATTTTAATTTATTTTTTGTTGCAACCACGCTCCACCTTTTTTTTACGTATAATATTCATGGATATCACAAAAACGTCATTGAATTCTCTTATATAAAGTAAAACAACGAACTAATAAAATAATACATGTAGGTAAATTACAATATAGTTTTTGATTATGGTTTAATTAAAGCCACTCTTTACTAACTAGCATCCAGTTCGTCAGTCTAAGCTCCATCACAAAAGGATTCTATAATGGTTCTTTGCCGACGAGTGGAAAAAATATTGGTAAGAGAAATTGCCCTGCAGTGGAACGATAATGGCTGAAAATCTATACTTATAATAAATCTATAGAGAGGTCAATTCTGTACATGAAATATATTTTCAAAATAACTATCAGGGTGTGATTAGTGATCGATACTGATGCCAAAAATGCAATCAGTAAAATTTTTGTCTGTCTGTCTGTCTGTCTGTCTGTATGTTCCTTATAGAAACAAAAACTACTTGACGAATTTTAACGAAACTTGGTACAATTATTCTTCATACTCCTGGGCAGGTTATAGTATACTTTTCATCACGCTACAATCAATAGGAGCAGAGCAGTGAAGGGAAATGTTGGGAAAACGGGAGAAGTTACTCAATTTTTTAAGCTTCTGTCGCGTGTGCAGCCTTAATGGTTAAAGACTCATTGATAAGCTTCGTCATCCACGCGAACGAAGTTGCAGACACAGCTAGTAAATAATAAGAGAAAAGGGCTTTGCACTACAGTAGCACATAATCTTAAAAACAAAGTTTTATTCCAAGTTCGGTTAAAATTGTGACATGATACATAGAGGGATCGTAAATACCGCACATATTACTCGGCATGGAATGCTTTTACCTCAGCCATTCTAGAAGTATCTGTCCCTAATCTTACCTTAATAGACTGTATGATAGCTCCATAGGATATGACAGTGACAGACATGCCCCCATCAGTTCTCCATGTGAACTTTTGGACCTTCTTCTCCTTGTAAACACCAAAATCTTCGATGGTTAGGGTCACCATGGCTGAAACTTAAGAGTAATACAGAAAGATTATTAATCAAATTTAATTGTGACTCTAACTGTCGTACGTGGAGAGCTAAGTGGTTACTTAAATAACTTCTTAATATCAATTTAGGTAAGTTAACTGTAAGAAGTATGAGAGTAAGCTTACTTAAATCGATCTAAGGAATTTCTTTAGTAACCATCAACGTCTAAGTACGGAAGTTAAAGTAAGACTTATTTCATATATCTAAGGACATACATTTCATGAATATATTAATAAACACCTACTTTTGAAGATATATCTATATTGGCAATAAATGATTATGATCATAAAAACCCTAATAAAAATTGATCAAACGTAAAGATCGTATTAAAACTGAACTGCAAATATTTCATTACCAAGATATTATAACTAGCTGCCTAAAAATAATTTAAATTTGCATAAAAAGTGTTTTAACAATTGGTGAATTATAATAAATATAGAGCATACATATTTTTGCTTATTGAATAAATAAACCATGCAATATCTTTTGTCCAAAAATATTTAATGCTAAATTATTAACGGTCAGCCATTCATGTAAATTTAATTTCAAATAAACTATTATATACGCCATTTTTCAGCATGTCGGTCATCAGTGACCGATGTATAACATTTTCATTTAAATCCGACTAATGAAAGAACCTACAGACAAAATTCTTTTTTTCGGCTGGCTCTATTTAAGTAGTAGAAGGTAGTAAAGAAAGTATTCAAAAATGCCTTTCTCGAGACGTGACAAAATTTACGCAAAAAAACAAGAGAATCGAACTCGCAGCATCGCGTGTTATGTCTTCACGACGCGACCTTATGAATGTCAATTCGTCATCAGTGTAATAATCAAATTTATTATCTATTTTCTTTTCTACGAGTTTTATTTGCTAAAGTAACGGAATATTATATAGGTAAATTAAGTTCATTAAATATACAATATTCAACATTAAAAATATATGTGTATTTACATTACTTTCATTATATTATTGCATATCATGTATTTGTTTAGTTGTGTAATATTTTTCGGTTATTTATTTTTATACTCCGATATTACAACAAGTGTTAATAATGTAATTATTATGTAGATGCAGCTTTTGATGTCGCGATGGCCTAGGTATTATTATCTAGTATAGGTATTAATTTAGTAAAACCTAGGACCTAAGTTAAAATACTACAAATTAAAAAGTTTTGAGTTATGCATGTGCTTACATTTAGAATCCTGGCTTAGGCGATTTTTGCGAGCCGCAGTGTTTTTGCTCATACAAGGCAACAAGGTCCTTAAAAACATAATTACAAAAAAGAAGTAGGTATCTACGATTTTTAAAGAAGAAGATAAGAAAATATAGAAAAGAAAAAAACCATAGATATGATTCAATTAAGTAAGTACCTAAATATCTTCGATTTCTAAAACTGAACTTGAACGTAATTTATTGAGCACAACAATACCTAGAACCTAGTTTATGACAGACAATCAAATTACTTCTGATCGACACTGAACACTCTTATCAAGCAAACAATATAAGTGCCATTAACAATCAACACTTATTCCCAATTACATAGTTTATCAGCCTCTTTAAAAACAAGCACTATCTTTATCATTTACAATAGCCACATGAAGAGGCAACAGATAAAACACAAAATAAAATAATAATTTAATGTTTACATACCGGTTGATAAGAATTGTCGAAACACGTCTTTGCTCAACGACGGCCGGCGACCGACTGGCGTGAAGTTCTTTATTTAAATTTGAAATGTGGCTATGTTCGCGTCGTTAAATACTCTCACTGTAGTTACGTTGACCACATTTCAAGGTTTCCCTACATTCTTAAGTGAAGACTAATTTAATGATAAACAGAGTTCCAAAAATAAGGGGACTTTTAGGATGTATTTTTTTTCTAAATTATTAAAAATTTCTACCAATAATACATATTATATTAAAACAAAATAGATACCTAGGCATCATAAGAAAAACTACTAGAATTGAACACTACATGATGTGGTCGACTATTTCGGATGAAGCTTACTAAACTTAAAAAAAAAACAGCTGATATGTGATAATAATTTATTTAAATTATCCCCTAATTTCTAATCAAATTATACAGAACTAGCGATCCTAACCGGGTTCGCATAGGTACAACGTAGTACTTAGATAATTAGGGATGCATTAGACACATAAACTTTGTCTTAAATCACTTGATTTATTGATATATTGCTAAGAAATGCATTAAAATCCATTGCGTCGAGATCTAAATACAAACTGCGGTGATGACTTTGTTTTATACTTTATATAATAAAAATACTACTACACAACATCAAGCATAGTAACTTGGTCCCTAATACCGCACACATTGCCGTTGAGACCTATCTTCACATAGCCGTGGTCTCCGAAGTCCTCGCCGAAGGAGTTCCTGATCAAAAAGTACGGATCCGTAGTGTTGTAGTTAGCGTAGCCAACTATTTGGATCACATGGTTGGATACCTCTGCCCTGAAAAAAGTAAAAATTTCTAGTATTAAAAAATATTAAAGATATACTTATTATTTAAATCTGAAATAGCTTAGGCACAGTGAGTGAAAGTTTAGATTAACTGAGAAAAGACTTCTGTCAAGCCGTGGGACAGATCCAGGAAAATTAAATGTCATGTTTCCAAATACTAGACTTCCCCATTATCCTCACAATCTTCCTTGCTTTGTATTAACAACGTTCTTTGTTCATTATCCAAATAGATGGACGTACAATGTATAGAGTTAATCCAGTTTTCAGAATCACAAGAATCTTTGGAATATTCATATTCTTAAAATTGAACCAGCAACCTTGTTCATACGAACCCGGTCATCGACCTGGAGCCATGTTATCATTTCACCACAAGTCACCTTGACTTTGAGAATACATTTCTATTGTCATTATTTCATATTGTTTTCAATTTGACCGTTCTGCGGTCGCCACAGGATGTTTGTTATAGTTATTTCGGTTTTATATCCTGTCAATATCGATATGTAATTGATACGGAAATTATAATATCGCAGTTCCCTCTCCCTTTAGGAAGACATGTAACACACACATTTAACTATGTACGATCATTACATAAAACTAGCTGTTGCCCGCAGCTCTGTCCCAATCGACGTAGCTATAGCCTATACCTATTTGAAGAGTAGCTAATGGCATTCAGGTGTAATGTGTGTGTTTTTAAACAGTGAGAGAATCATGGAAATTGGATCAGTAGGTCCAGAGATGAACCCAAACCATACAACATCTTTTCTTAAAATTTATTTCATAGATACATACTGCTTTCAACATTAATGGCGGCTGTAAAGTGAACTACATACTGTATTTCGTTAGCTTTATGTTTTCACCATACAATGGGCCGTATACTCGCAGAAAAATCTCTTGCTGTCTCTGTCCCCTTAAGGTGTAAAATAGCGACAGAGCGACAATTAAAAATAAATAAAAGTTAAGTTTCACAATGTATTGAGGGCTAAAATACTTACGCACAGGCTCTTCGTATAATACCACCAATATAGTTCATCCAGTTCGAGGCGTCCACAATGGCCACCAGTGGGCCGTGCGTGGCCACTTGACGCACCATCTCATCTTCGTCGACTTTGCTGAAATGTTTGCTATATGTAGGGTATGATGTGGTGGAAGATACAACTTAAAGCATCCGCATCCAACCATTAACCAGCGCACTGGAGATATATCAGTTCACGAATGTGCCCACGAAAACAATTGGACTATTTACCTTATAGCCTGATTTTAAACCTTTGTTTGGTTCAGCTTCCAGCCTCACCGGATTAATCTGATTATCTTAGTTTCCATAGTGCAACTCCCTATCACAAATCCACTACCTATTTTTCTTCAGTCCTATAGGGCTAATGTTCATCTCTCTGTCTAGGGTGTTCTGTACCAGGAGACAAGCTTATCCCCTTTATTGCCAATTAGGAAGGCCCATTTTTCTATGTAAGTATATCCCTAGGTAAGATCATAACTCACCATTGATACCTAAACTCCTTCAGTTGTCTTCCAACAGCATGTGCAGGTGTCTTGCAATCTTTTTCACCAGATAAAGTAAGTGGATACTCTTGCTCTGTCACAATTTTCACCGGCTTTGATCTCATGCAAAGGTAATCTAAGGCCGTATACACACTGCCGCCGTTACATCCATTGTTGTATATTGAACAGTCTATCAACTCCTGGAAAAGAAACAAAAGTTTTAAATAAAATTAACTTGGTAAACTGATTTAACTTTAAACTGATTGCGTTCATACTCCCGGTTTTAGTTAATCACCTGACAAACCTCATGTCAAGCGTTGTGATTGGTTGTTGGTCTTTTGGTCAACCAATCGTGATTTGTTGATTTCACAACTGATTAGTCTGATCAGCCTATCAGAAACTGGGGGTTCGTGTTCATAACTTCATACGCATTGGTGGAATCGACCCTTAAAGGTTATGTCTCCGTATTGACTAAGTTTGCTTGTATCCTGATCATCTAATCTTGTATGTTTATTCTAATCGACCTAATTCCGCGATCACTATTTAATTAGGTATTCATTAAGTAGCTGATAGCATTACCTGTATACTTCTTCTTACATGGTCAATGCCCTGTTTTGCGGCCATAGACTCCATGACACCAACTATGCTAAAGGCCCAGCAGCCCAAGCACAATTTCTGATTTAGTACCGGAAATACAATTCCTTCTTTTCGCCTGCAACATAAACAGCAATTTAAAATGTAGATTATTATAAGTTAAGATTTAACTGCAAAAAGTAGCATATGTCCTTCCTTGGCATTCGTGCTTGCGCCATACAAAGTTGCATCCAAATCGGTTCGGTTCTTAGCCGTGAAAGCATAACAGACAGGCAGACAAAAGTGTTTTCGCATTTACAATATTAGGGTGCGTTCACATCTGGCGAACGCGCACCGTATGTGCAGGTCGCGAGCTGCAAATTGCCGATTCGCACGATCTGGATACACCCTTAAGCAGTATGGAAGTGTGGATACGGATTGTTGTAACTGTTTTTATGAAAATGGCAATCCCAATATACCAATAAAATACTATTGGGCTGCCCTATACAAAAAATATACTTAAGTACACAATTTACTCACCAATCAAAGTTAGTAGGCAAGTCAGTATCATATCTTTCATCGTCATAGTCATTGTCTACTGTCTCAATGCAAACTTTATGCTTATCATAACACGTTCCTACATCAGAAGACTTCAGTAACATTCGCTCAACGAACTCATCTTTTGACATGTCAGAGAACTTTGTTAGGCCGAAGACAGTGGCTCCCTCGAGAGCATTGAGTTTCTTTATTTCTTTTAGCGATTCCTGAAATATAGAACCTTAATAATTAGTTTTTTTGGTAGTGGAAAAATGGTAGGATTTTATATTTGTGAGCGTATTCCACAAAAAAAACAGGTAAAGTAAGTGGTAAATAAAAAGTAATGAGAAGAATTTCGAATCTGAAAAGTGTTGACTATATAAATTAAGTATGAAAGTTTTTAGTACCTTCTAAAACTAAACCTTAAGCTAAGCTAAACCTTCAGTTTAGCCGCTGAGAGAATGCGTTACTGTCAGGTAGTGGTCAACAGGTAGATATAACTTTAATGTGGTGAACAATTTACTAAACATAAGTTAGTACCACTTATCTGCCTTATAAACGAATAATACATTTAAAACTATGTCATTGTGCCAGGTTACAATGAATTATACACCACGGTTTTTTATTCCCCCATACTGATATAAAACCAACTGACAGGTGTCATTAACGCATTCTCTCAGCGCCTGGATTATACCTACACGCTCACTGTTATGCACTATTCACTTAGTTAGTTGAAATAATATAATTTCAATATTTCTAGTTTCGAAATACAATTTGTAATATTGTTTCCTGTGGACATTACAACTCAGTAATTTATTAACAAAAAAAAAATAGTATAACCGTTTAGAAGCTTACGTAGCAAAGCATAATTTGTGGTTTATACAGAGTGTTACTGAAAGGGTACCATATCTATCCAAAAGGGGTGAAGAGTACAGTAATTTTTAATTCGATTATTATTTACAAATCCTTACCGTTTTATTTAATGGTCGTTGTAATTTACTTATTTTATATTTCACTACGTCGGTACTCACCTCCCATAATTTACGCACACATACATAGCACACTACAGATAAACTTGACAGATAAACGGACACTGATAAGACATCCGTGAAGCACAGTGGTCCCAGATGAAAATCAGCGCCAAGCACAATTATTGTGCTTGGCATTTAGGCTGATCTGGGTACCTGTTTGGTCCAGCACTGGGATGCATACTCAAATATATTTAAATCTTAGTTATATGTTATATTTTTTGTAATTTTTACTACCTTCTAATGTTTAGAATAAGTCGTGCTGAGTCCAAATAAAATGTTCTCTTTCTCTTTCTTTCTTTTACATCTAGTAGGTATGCACTTTACACAATTTCAACTTAAAATGAGTTAATTTAATAATTCATCTCAAATTTACGTATCAATTATTTACTCTTCACATGTTTCGGATTAATACACCCTTTCGGTATACACCTTGTATATTTAAAATTATACTTAAGATAAAAATAAATAAGAATAGCTTTTAACTAACCTTAAAGTTCTGCAACCTCTCTTCATACTCCAAACCACTGTATACCTTATTAAAATCCTTCAAATAATCATTAAATTTCAACTTGTACACATACAATGTATTATTTACAAACAAATTATTATTATTCATTATTTTTACCCAAATTCTTAAATAACAAGAACCAATTATTATTAAAAGGAGAAATATAAAACAGAGTATTGTTCGCTCCATTTTAATACAATTGCTATACTAATGTTTAAAGTTTTCCTGTAAATACTAACCTATTAAAGTTGGTATAAACCGTTATTTTCCTTGTTATACATACAGGGCTAATCTCCAAAACGGTTGAAACGGTTTCGTTAAAACGTTTTTTAAATGACTCCCGCACTAATTAATGTTGTTACTATATCGCCATCCAAGGGGTTTCAGAAACACTTTTCAAATACAGAAAACATCCAGATTTAAAAAAAAAACAAGCAAGAGAATAAATTAAAAATCAGTGATTGTATAAAACAGACTTTATTACTGAGTATTATGGTTGTATTTAAGGCACAATACATTATTGATAAACATTAAAAAATTTCAAATGTTGCACCTTATTTACATAATAGAAAATTATATGTAAACTTTGTACACTTTATGATGTCAATGTCAACGCCAGTGTCATGGCAGAAGTGTTATTTTAAAAGAGTGTCGAACTACATTGGAAGTAAAAACCTTTAATTGTCTATTTTTCTGTTTTAGGTTTGTAAGACCATAATATTTTACTGATGTAAATCTAATTTGTTCGAGTAGATAGTTTTTGTACAATATTAATATTAAATATTTCTGTTTTAGATAAATCACATGTGTGTTATTTGCTCCAATGCCATCCAACATATTATAGTATATTTTTTTTTAATTCTTCACAAAAACCTAGTAAAAAAATCGAGTATTTTTAGTTGTACATACTTACAATAAAAGCATAAAATAAAATATTTGCTGCTCAATCTGTGGTTGCAACTTGGCAACACTAAACAATTGTTTTCTGATAACATCAACAGAGTTTAAAAAACAACAAAAGAATCTTATTTCAAAATATACGACCAAAAAAAACAACAAAATAAAAAATACATTTTGTACTATTAACCAATAACAAAAATAATATAAATATTTATTTACTTGTACCTGCTTTTCGTTCCCTAGTTGGTCCCACAATTGTCTATGGCACTTAATAATTATTAATTCCTTAACACTACTTAAATGTATTATTAATTGTTCTTAAAATATATTGCTACCGCAACGGACGAATACAGATTATATTTTCTTATATTACTAAGCTACCCTGAGATTTTAGTTATATACGTAAGGGTGCGTCCACATCTGACGAACGAGCACCGAACGAGCATTACAGTAACAGCTCGCGAGCGGCGCACGTCTGGCGGACGGCGTTATTGACACTAGTGCGTTGGCGGCATGCTCACGAGCTGTTATTGTAATGCCCGTTCCGTGCTCGTTCGTCAGATGTGGACGCTCCCAAATATAGTATTATAGTAGGCACTTTAGTATGCTTAAATCTATTTTAAATGAGCATTATTTTACAGTCTATTGATACCCATTGGCACTTTAAAACCATCATCTATTTAAAAGGATGTACCGAGAGATTTGATACCAATAGTAATCTGACAATGATTTGATAGGATTGTTGGCACAGCATGGTAATAATAAGTATTTCACATTTAGTGGAATACAGACAATGTATTGCATTTTCAATATGCAGTGATAAAATAAATAAATACGAACAAAAATAAGGCAAAGTTAATGTGCGGTGAAATTGGGCATATTTTGCTTATTAAATTTTCCCACCCTAAGAAATCTCCCTCAAGGAGAAAAAAATAACTTTGTTTTAATATAAATAATCCACTTATTCCCCCTATTTTCCATTTGATTTTTGAGGCCATAAAGTCGATTTTTTAGAAGGAAAGTGTACAGATAAACAGAATAACGGGCTTTTTAGGGTGGATGTGTGGAATAAGTGGTTATTTTATGGCTTTTCAGCTTACAATCTTCCGAATGCCTTATTGAAATGTATGTAGGTAGTCTTACTTGCACTTGTTGCTTAGTTTTTGAAGTGACTTTTATTTCAAACTAGCGGTCGCCCGCGGCTCCGCCCGCGTGGAAGTCGGTTACCGCTGCAAAAAGCCCAACCCGGGAAAGGCACGGTCAGCAAAATGATTCCCAGGTCAATTCACAGACACCGACACTAACATCGACGAAACTTTTCTGGTTGATTTTTACACCTTGTGTCCGAAAAAACCAAATATCTTACGGAACCGTATTTTTTTCCAAAATAAAATTTAGCCTATGTTACTCGTGGATAATGTAGCTTTCGAATGGTGAAAGAATTTTTAAAATCGGTCCAGTAGTTTTTGAGCCTATTCATTACAAACAAACAAAGTTTTCCTCTTTATAATATTAGTGTAGATATAGTCCTTAGTACACATTATTATGTTGTAAATGATGTGTGTACCTATAATAGGCATGCATATAAGAAATATTGTTATTACTGTTTTATTTTTGCACAAAATATATGGTATGCTGTTGGTATACCTGATAAATAAATAAACAGTCAGCAATATTAAACTCTCACATAAAAATACCTATTTAACATCAACAGTAGCAACTTCATTCGCTAGCCCGCACATATTCATCCCAATAGCTAGGTGCACATAGCCGGCGTTCCCGAAGTCTTTTCCCCACGAGTTCTTCGCGATGTAGTAGGGTACCTCCGCGGATAGATCGTAGCCAACCAATTCGACCGCGTGGTTTAGGTCTAGGGCTGATCCACTGGAAATAAATACAGTTA
The DNA here is from genome assembly GCA_905475315.1 of Autographa pulchrina. NCBI lineage: Eukaryota > Metazoa > Arthropoda > Insecta > Lepidoptera > Noctuidae > Autographa > Autographa pulchrina. Next base: position 9,132,473 of record FR997775.1, read on the forward strand.
TGTTAAGACATAGATTAATTATTATTATTAAATTTTAATAATAGCCTGGGACAACTCACACACGTTCATCTGATCCCAAACTAAGCAGAGCTTGCACAATCGTAACCAGACAACTGATAAACATACTTATACATTTCTAAATACATACACATCTACACTAATATTATAAAGAGGAAAACTTTGTTTGTTTGTAATGAATAGGCTCAAAAACTACTGGAACGATTTTAAAAATTCTTTCACCATTCGAAAGCTACATTATCCACGAGTAACATAGGCTAAATTTTATTTTGGAAAAATCCAAAATAAATCCAATGGTCCACGCGGGCGGAGCCGCGGGCGACCGCTAGTTAAAGATAAAATTACACCCAGACACAGAAAAAATGGTCGTGCTCATCACACAAAGATTGGTCCTGAGTGGGAATCGAACCCACGATCTCCGATACAGCAGTCAGGGTCACTAACCACTATACCAACAGGCCATTAAAAAAAAATCTTTATATGTCCCACAGCTGGGGAAAGGGCTCCCCATTGTTCTTCCACTTGTCTCTGTGAAGAGGCGCGACTGACCAGCTCGGTAAAATTGAATTTAGGTCATCCGGCCATAAGACACGGATAAAACATAATAATAAGTAATGTGACAGAATTAAATAAAAAAATATAACACGGGTATGGATTATGTACTAGTGTTCAAAACGGGTAAAAAAAGGGCAATGGTCTACTTTTAAAAAGGCTTTTAAACCAGCGAAAGTTGTCTCTTAAATTTTTACCTAAATTTTTGTATGTGTGGATGTATGTGTGTGTGTTGGTCCATTTGTTTGTATGGTGATCACACCATCCAACCAATTTTTGTTAAGGTTTTTTAATGTGACTAATTAATGATGATTCTTAACTATAATGGAGATTCATTCATCCATTTGGAGATTAGCTACATATTTGTTGAAACTAATCATGGGCCAAACAATAACACCTTTTCCCTACATGTGTATTAAAATCAATCATATTTCTCACCTGCAATGATACTGTATGACTCCTCCGAGATAGTTCTGCCACGTCAGAGCGTTGACCGCCACTGTGACCGGGCCGTGAGTCGCTAATGCTGTTAGGATCTGTTCTTCAGCACCCACGAAACTGGAAAATATATACATGTTTATATACCTCGCACACCATTTATAGAAAGACATAAATCCAGTTTTGAACCTAATTTTAATTTTATCAGCATTCTTCGATAAATCATATTCGTATAAGTCAAGCCCCAAATTTACGAAAAACTGATACATATAATACACCTTCGTGTTAATAAAAACTGATTTACAGCTATTGCAGTCAATAATAATTTTAAACTTGATCCTGCAGTTAAAACGAGAAAACTGTTTTGTGCAGCAAATATAGTCTTCACTAGCTAAAATATGTACACACATAGCGAAAGATTTTTTAACTCAAAAATAGAAACACGTTCATGATTAAGGAACAGTTTTAAATAATTTCTTAATAACATGTTTTACAATACCAATTTGATCTAGAATTGAAGAGAAAAATTGCTTAGTGTACATATTTTTACTCGTGACTGCACCTAACAATATAATGGCAAATAGTAAATAAAAACCTTAACACACTACAAATAAGGTTGAAACTCACTTATCACAAGTAAACGTCTGAACTTGAACTCCTGTAACATTCTTCTTAGCCTTACAGAAGCCGTCAGTGAGACTGAGCGGGTATTCGGCCTCCTTCTCCATAGCCGTGTTGGTTAGCGTCAGCCAGTCGAGGAGGAGACAGATGTCGCCACCGGCGCAGCCGCTGTTGCCGAGACCGGCGCAGTCTATTACTTCCTGAAATTAATTATTGATAATTTAAGAACTACAATTAAAAACAATTAGAAAACTACTAAATACTTTTGATTATTTTTATATGGGTCCACCTTCGAGTGATACCAATGTATATGTCGGAAAAAAATATGAGAAAAGAGTATAAAATGAGCTTAAATGTCAAGAGAAATGCTAGTTTTTGGAGCCATTACCGAAATCGAGAGAGTCCATATACAGGGTGTTAAGAAAACCCTGTCCGATCCGTGAAGGTGTTGTTAGGTATCGATATCTGACTACAAAAATGTGGGAAAAAAATGGAAAAAAAGAACAAAAAATTATAACCAAAAGATTTTTTTTCTCAAATGTCGAAAGAGAGAGTCGGCGTCGTCACAGATGCTTACCAAACAAAAGGCCCCCAAAAATACCGACGAAATTGGTGTTATAGTTTTTGATTTTATCTCAAATTTAGTGAATTTCGGGGCAAAAAATTGGTTATTTCAAAATCCATTATTATTGTTTCTATCATGAATTTTCCAAATTTTATATTTTATTTGGGCATGTGATTGTGAACCCTATATCACCCTTTCGGGTCGGACACGGTTTTCTTAACACCCTGTATAATTTTGCATCAAATTTAAAAATACATTATATATTTATGAAACTATAAAGTTATGTCCAGTGTAAAACTATAAACAACAAGATTGTGTTGAATTACCTTTTTTCTAATTTTAAAATGTCTGAACTATAATATAATAGATTATAACAAATCTAACAATAAAAACTTATATACTTCCTATTTCTTTAATTAGAATCAAGCTTAAATAAATTACATACCTATAACATTAATTTATTTCAAGTCACTTGACTCCTTGGTATGTTTCGAAATCTGACTATGATACATGTAATGCTACACCGCTTAGTTACAACTCTTTCAAAATACTATGCTACTCAGATGGGTGTCGAATTATAGCGAGTAACAATATAATTGGCTTCCTGGACTAAATTGGGTAACTGGGCGTTGAGAAAACACTTAAATAACTATCTTCAAATCATATCGAAAACTGTACCTATTCAAAAATTTTAATATTAGGATTGTACTGTGTCTGGCTGTAATTTATCTTTTATATGTAAGTACCTATGTATTAAGGAATATATAAGGTGCTATTAAAGCAACTGCCTCGGCTTTAATGGGAGGTAGTATTGTGTTTATAGATTACAATAGTAAAGATAAATTATTGATTATTTATCATATTTTTTTTCATACAAAAAAAATAACGTATAAATTTGAATTGATGTATTAGTATAAAACCATCCCGTGTCATAAGCTGTTGCCGCTCCGCACCGAATTCAAACATTTCGCAAAACGCCGCCGCGCCGCCGCCGTTCATACACTGTTGCCATTCCTATCAAAGGATGCCGCCGCCGCCGTGCGCGCCGGCCGGTCGGTCGTCAACAGCCCCGCGCGCCCCCGCCCTCACCCGCACTAGCACGTTCGTCGCACGCGCCAAGGCCAACCGACCCGGTCGCCAGTCGCCCCCCGGCCGCGCGTTCGGAAGGTAGTTCTAGTGATTAACGTCAGGAATATCGCGCGCCCTATTATTAAAAATGCCTCCCAGACGTCGGTATTCCAATCAAGAATATCTTAAAATGGTATTGTGCTACCGCGAGTGTAACTCGGTGTAACACGGCCGCTTTGACCTGCCTCCGGTTGACGCAGGCAGGCCTTCATACTCGGCCGAACTCGAAGAGGAAGTGCTTCAGTGTCATCCTCTTGCGAGCACCAGGGATGTTGCTCGAGTCTTCGACGTGAGCGACAACTACGTGTGGCGACTTTTAAATCGTGAATAGATAAGAGGCTCCATCCTTACCACTTCACAAGTGCCGTGGCCTCCTCGCTCGCCGGATTTAACCCCTCTAGACTTTTTTTTGTGTGGTCGTGTGAAAGACCTTGGTGTGGTGAAAGAAATGTGGTAGAACTAAAAAGGCGCATCAAACGCGCATTTAGGCAAGTGAAAAGTGAAACGGACACATTAAATAAAGTGAAGAGACATGTATGCAAGCGTGCCTTCATCTGTGTGCATATGCAGTGTAGATAAGTAGGTACTAGGTAGGGAGTGAGTAAATAACTGTAAATACGGTGCAATCGTTGTAAATAAAATGATTAACTTTTAAACACGCCAAGTTACTGTAATTTATCGTTATTCGATATTAATCTAAGTACCTACTGTTTGGTTTCTTAGATTTACGCGAATGTTAGACATTGAAATAAAACTACTTTTTTACGGACTTTTAATAAAACCGCGACAACATCCGTAAAAAGTAGTTTTATTTCAATAACTACTGTTTATAAATAATACGAAAAAAAATGCGATTCTTACACTAACTTGACAGTCACACAAGTTTATCATCTTATTTACCTACGTCAGTTTTTTTTGAAGAATGCTGTAGCTGGTAAGTAGTTGCACTTTTAAAACACTTGTATCATGTATGCCTGCGTATTATTGCGTACCTAGTAGATTATGTAGTGACGAACTAGTCAGCTGATTACAGTTTTCATTCGCAGAAAAGATGGAAAGAGATAGCAGTTGTTTTCATTGACGAAGCGTCACATTGCGCGTAATTTGTGAACCACGTTACGCAGAATAGAGTCAATGTTAATTTAACTATTTTAGTCTCTCAAATTTAATTAACTGTTCCGGGGTACGAAAGTTCTTCACTATTGTAATCTATAAACACAATACTACCTCCCATTAAAGCCGTGGCAGATATTTTTATAGCACCTTATATAAGGATCTTTATCAGTTGTCTGGCTGCAATAATAATCCTTTATTTCGGGATTAGACGGACGTGAGTGAGTTGTCCCAATATATTACCTGCTATTAATTATAATACAACTAGCAAGTTATATTAGTTTGTCTTACACGTTGGTCAAGTTGAATTCCTGGTTATATAATTTTACGGATTATTATTATTTTAGGCTAAACTGTCCCACTGCAGCCGGTACTCTTATAAGCATCCAGTTCATTCCTCCATCTCCGCCTGGATCTTCCACGCGGCCTTCGTCTATTGGGAACCCAGCCTGTCTTGTAGAGGTACATTACCTCTGTGATGCAGCGCACGTTCCCAGCCCAGTTTCATTTCAATTTGGCCTTCACAGCATCGTCATCGTCGTCATCTCAATGAGGAGAGGGTGGCTTACGTGACCCGTAAGTCGAAGACCGAGGATGATATGATACTCCATATCATAATTACCTAGTGTTAAAAGAATACTCACTTCTGACAAACGGTGAAGGAAAGCATCGTGAGGAAATCTAGATACCAAAAAATTGGATATTAAATCACCAATCTGCAAGTGAGCCAGCGTGGTGGTGAATGCTCGTGCCTTCTCTATATGGGAAGAGGCCTGTGATCAGGAGGCGGACGTTTATAGGCTGGTATTGTAATTAGTATCTTATTATAGTAAATGGATATTATACCTGAACACTAAGAGGCATCAGTTTCCCACTCTTAATAGCCGCCATAGCTTCGATGGTGCCAACCGTGCTGAACGCCCAGCACGCCCCGCACATGCCCTGGTCCTTTACTGGCCCGATCACGCCTTTGGCCCTCCTGAAATATTAAAAAACTTGTGAACTTAAACTGTGAACTTTTATGGATTAACTATCTGACATTTTAACTCTGATTAACTTTGCTAATATCAAGAAAAATGTAAAAGCGCTTTTTTGCCCTAGTCTAAGCCAGAGTTATTAATTCATTAATCAAAGGAGAACGGGTACGGACGCACCTTCTAGACCATTTGTCTAACAGTCGATATCTTTTTATTGGTTGGCGAGATTTGGGCAAATTCTCCTCATTTTTAGCCCCAGATTTAAATCGGGATCATTTAATCAGCTTTCAAACAAGCCGTAGCAAAATTGTACACGCCCATATATCGCTCGCCTCTTAGTACCTATTCCCTGTTATTACCCTATGCTAGGTACCGAATAGTGCTAATTTTAGTCTAAAACTAACGTAAACTAGACCTATAAAAGCTAAAAATAGTCTAACTCATAAAAATACAAGAAGACAAACAAAGTAATCAAAAATGCTTCGAGCTGTCCGTTCCAAATTAGGGACCGGTTCTAAACAAGTTTTGTATAGCCTTCGTTGCGATCATGTTTATAAAAACTATCCAAAAGTAACTATGACTGCATCTTATGTAATAGTTAGAGTTGATGTTTGGCTACAAGTTACAAATAAAGGTTTATATATGTGGTGTATACCTTATAATTACATATATTAATTAAGGGGTTGCCCCTAAAAGCGTCTGACTTTACCGAAAAAACTATTAAAGTGAACTTTACGTGGCCTAATTAAACAGGTTTTATTTCGGTAAATATTTACTTAGTTAAATGAACCCTCAGCAGGGGCCTAACGTAGATCTTGGATCCATAACTGACACCAATCTACCCAACAAATGCAGGATAGATACCTACTACCGATTACCTAATGATACAATGGCATTAAGAATAATTTGTGTTACAAATATTTAATTAAATGTCGCAATATCTCATTAGCGTTGACTATTTCTGAGACATAAGGTGTAATAGTCAAACTGGTTTTCGTGGAATATATCGATTTCCATAACAGAGGTCAATAACGTTAGATCGTGAGAAAGTTATTTTCACAATAAATAAATAAATAAATAATAATAAATAAATGCGGACAACATCACATACATTGCTCTGAACCCAAAGTAAGTAGCTAAAACACTTGTGTTATGGCATTCAGAAACAACGAAGTTACCACATACACCCAGACCCGAGGCAATGTAGAAAAGTTGGTTTCTACATTGACCTGTTCGGGGATCGAACCCGGGACCTCAGAGCTAGCGACACCTTGAAACCGGTGCGTACGCCACTCGACCACGGAGGTCGTCAAACCACAATATCTTGATTCTAATGACACATGAAGCTTCTTTTCCATATTTTACTTATTTATTCTTCAACAAATATCACCTACTTACCATGTGCTTCAGTAATTTCTTATTACCTATCAACTTTATTAAGTCTATGTTTTTAATGGCCGAATACTCATGTATTTAATAACTAGGCCTTGTTTACAGGCGTAAAAGCTAAAGCTGTATTTTTTTTTTCTTTTCCTTGTGCTATTTTGCGTGCTGTGCCACAAAAATCTTGCTTTCTTTTTTCTTTCTTATTTTAAGGTGAAAAGTGGTAGAAGACATTAAATACCGTTTTAATATTCAGGATTAAAGAAGTTTTTGTTTCGTTAAGTAATATAATAATATAGTTTTTATTATATTATTATATTATCTACGCGTCAACGGTGTATACAAAAAAGTCGTTGTGTAAGGCACACTGATACTATTGACTATTCAGTATTGAAAAATATAGGGCAATGGCACCTTATCTTAATAGTTAGGTATAAGTTATAAGATATGTGATGCTGTTTGTTGACTGCATTCAAGGGTAAATAGGTAACAATAACTGCGAGATTTGACTTGTAGATATTAAGTTTATAACGTAATTCTTGGTAACTATATCTAGGATCATAAAACATGAACGTGTTATGGAAGTCATGTGTGTCTGCTGTTAGAAAAAAAACTAACAAACATTATTTTCCTTAGTAAAAAATAGTGCAAAAAAGGCACTGCCTACGCCCTGTAAAATTGGTTGATGGATGGTTATAAAAAAAATATATTCACTTCTTTGTCTTTTACTCACATGTATTTAATAGGACTATTTTAATATCTGTCTTATTTCCGATTTGTATTATACAAGAATAAAAATTAACCCTCGGTAGAAATGTTGATCAAGACAACAATAAGTAAATCACCTGGCTAACCTTTTGTTAAGCACTGATTGGTTGTTAGTCTTTTGGTCAGCCAATCACAGTCCAGATCAGTTTCACGACCTCCGTGGTCGAGTGGCGTACGCACCGGTTTTCAAGGTGTCGCCAGCTCTGAGGTCCCGGGTTCGATCTCCGGACGGGTCAATGTAGAAAACCACTTTTCTACATTGTCCCGGGTCTGGGTGTTTGTGGTACCTTCGTTGTTTCTGAATTCCATAACACAAGTGCTTTAGCAACTTACTTTGGGTTCAGAGCAATGTATGTGATGTTGTCCGCATTTATTTATTTATTTATTATTATCAGTTGATTTAACAACAGATTAAGTTGATCAGCCTTTCAGAAACCAGGACTGACTTGAAGGAAAATGCATGTGAACATTAAAAACTTACCAGTCAAGCTGCAAAGGTATTGCTGCCCGTTTTCTTCTGCTCGACCCGTCTCTATGATGATCATGCCTCCTGTTATGCTCCCGCCAACTCCTGCCAAACTCTTCAGCTGGCTTATGGATCTTCTCATCAGACAGGTGCAGCTCAGAAAACTCAGTCTTAGACATGTCTGAAAGTCTTGTCAGACCATATTGCGCTTTAGATTGGTCTAAAAGACCAGATGCAGCATTCAGCTTTTCTATTTCTCGCACTGATGCCTAGAAAGGTACAATTGTAGGTAAAGGTGAACTTGTAGGAAACGCCTTGTGCCTTGTGGCATTAAGTCTGCCTTTGCACACTTGCAACTTGCATGAATAATTAGTAGAAAATTATAGACCTTTTCCTTTATATTTCCTCAATATTCATTTGCACTGACTACTGCAAAAAAACTAGATACTTAGTTCGGTCTTAGCTAGACTTACTTGACTAAGTACTTATTTGACTTGTCATGTAATATGAGTAGGAACTTACAACACTGGTAAACAGTATTATATTTACATACTCTGAATCTGATCCTCACAAGATTTTGTCTGACAGCATATTGATTTGAATTCTAAGGTCAAAATAACTGTTCTCTACTTATCCAAACTCCAAAACTGATAAGGCTAGAACATACTGGTCACCAAACAATAAAATGTCTCATTACCTATAATTATAATAAATCTGTAGAAGTGAAAATTCTGTACATTGAAAATATCAAAAAAATAAATTGCGGGGGGTGTTACTAGACCGACACAGAACCAAAAAGTGAGAAAAAAAAAATTGTCTGTCTGTCTGTTTGTTCAGGTATCACGCAAAAACTACCGGTTCGATTACGATGAAACTTTGTATAATTATTCTTTATTATCCTGGGCACCACACTGGGTAGTTTTTATCCCGGAAAAGTATAAACAACAAAAAATAAACTTAATTTTGCGGTTAAAAACTCATTGATAAGTTTCGTCATCCACACGAACGAAGTCGCAGGCACAGCTAATTTAACATATGAATAATATTTTTATGTCTGTATTACATGCCTACTTCTTATGATATTTGAAAGACCTCTTTATTTCCAAATAAACAATGTACTGTTCATAACTTTAGGTCATACTCTATAGCCCGGTGTTTTCATGATAATAAGCTTTATTAACTTAGGGGTCAGTGGGTCGTATTAGAGGATCATTGATTTATTATAGATAATTAGTAATTAATATGGCATTATTTACTATAAAAAAAGTTACTACATACTTAGTAGTATCTTAAACACCTTTTAAATTTAATCTGTTTTATCTAAAATTTCAAGTAGAATTATGATGTATTTCATAATTATAAATATCATAATTTAATTAGGTAGGTAATTAAAATTTGCTTATAGCATAAGTTAGTCATGAGAACTATTTATATCTTTGTGCAATTATGGTTTATTTATTGCGATACAAATACTTAATGTTACAATGCGAATTTATTTGCCCTTGTTAAGTTTCTTTTTGATAAATAATCTTCTGCGACTGTTGTAAACAAACAGTTTTATCTTTTTCGTATTTAAGTAAGAAAGCTTTTTTCATGTTCTTGAACTATAGACATTTATTGTTAAACATCAAATATTTTTATGTAAAAGGGTAAAGTTAACTTACCACGAAATGTTGGAATCTTGTTTGATATTCTTCGGGACTATAACTTTTATTAAACTTTGTAATATAATCATCAAACATAGGTTTTAATTCCTGTGTAGACCTTTGCCGGGATAACGTTATAGGTATAGCGACAAATAATAGGCAAAATAACGCGAACCATAGCAACCAGTTCCACCATTTCTGCATTTTATCGAAATAAAATTAATGTACACACAAATAACAACCACCCCGCAACATAAAAACTTACAACTGTAAACTGTTTTTGTTTGACAATTTAACTGAGTGTTACCATGCTACTAACAAAATCTAGTTTATTTATTATAAATAGGTTTTTATTGAAAATTTATTTAATTTTAGAAACACAACACTGTGAGATAACTTCGCGAAATTGCGCCCCTAAGGCCACATTTTAGCTTCAACATCTGACCAACACCAACTCCAAACAATTATAATACATTAATAATGTACATTGTGTCACCGAACAGTTTGCCCATTTCGGGCCTAATGTGGACTGAACTTGACTGAAGTAAAGTAACAAATTACATTTACTGTTGTAGTTATAATTATGAAATTTTCATATACTCAAATTATAATGTATGTAGTTCATTGTATTTTGAATTGAATGAAGTCTACCTAAAATGTTTTACTTTTTTTTTACTTACATAAAAGGGTTGCCAGTTTGTAGACAGTTCCACAAACTCTGGGAAATATCAATATAATATCAAACATCGGTGGGTATTAAGGGGCGAGCAACGGCGTTGGGACCTGGGGAATAATCTGGGGCTTTAAAGTTTTATCTATACAAGGTTATTTTTTAATTACCAGCCAAAATTTAAAATGAGGTACATTTCGAATATTGTTTTGGTGTGAAATGAAGTACAGTGGACTCCCGGTAATCCGGCCCCTGTCTAATCCAGCACCCCCTGTAATCCGACATGGTATATTATTATTATTGTATATTTTTTTGACTATCTACGCTAGTGCGCGTTTGTACAAGTTATATCTTGTACGCCCCACCACTATTGTTCAACAATGTCAAACAAAAAAAATTATGAATAATTTCATGCTTCTTAAATTGATTGATTCATAATTTTCGATTATTTCAGTACCCATAGAGAAAAGTAAATAATGTACATTTGTTTGTACACCACTATTTTCTAATTTAAACTTATTGCATATTCTGTAATTTGTCGGACTACAAGGTGCTCTTTTGTAAAAAAATCCGGATTGTAGGGGGTCTTAGGCGGTAGGGCGGTACTCTATAATCCGACACTGCCCTGCAGAATGTTTGTCGAATTACCGGGGGTTCACTGTAATATAATAGCATTCATTTGAAAATGTATAAAATAATTTATTTCGTTTATTTTTATTTCTGACGCTTAAAATCCTTAAATATATAACTAGTGTAGAAGTGTAGAGGCATTTAAATGTGTATTTCTAGACATAGTTTAATATTTATCGATCTTGATTGATAAAACCTACGAAAGACTGATTAAGTATTAAGTAGGTACACGTTTTAAAAATGTTGAAAACCTTATCCTAAACTGACCTACCCAAGATGATGATTGTGATTTCATCCAAACCTTATGCTTTTATTGTTTTAAAACCGCAACCATCATCTAAACATCCAAAAAAAGCTCAATAAACAACACAAATACTTTAAAACAATTTATTACTAATTAATTACAAACAAAATCACTCCGTTTTAATGACATCAAAGATGACAAAACCCCACTTATGTTCAATACACGCGCCAACACCAGTCGTCTTGCGACGGAAAACATCGGAATACTTCTTTAGTACATCGTGAACAGCTGACTGAGTGACATTCGGTGCTAGAGACTTGACGTAAGAAACTAGGTAGTCTAGAGTAGCGCCTAGCGGGTGCACCATAAGGAAGGCAGACAGTAGACTGATGAGCTTGGCCTCAGAAGCTGACACTTCTGCGGAGGATGTGATGTCATCAGGCGGTGGTTGTGGCTTCATGATAGGATCCAGGGAATGGTTCGGTATTGGTGGCGGCGGTAATGGTGGGTACACCTGAAATAATTGCAGAAAATTAATTATTGTAATAAAAAAATAGTGCATTATGTCTATAAGAATTAGTTATCGTATCAAAATTAGAATTATTTGTAAGCTTTAGCTGTTAGGTACATTTATTATCATTGCGACTTAAAGAGAGCTACCGTTATTGTGCTCGCCAGTTGGCGCCACTGGCGCGTCAGCAAATGTCACTTACTAGGGCCTCTGGCGGCAAAATTGCTGACGGTAGCCCAGATACATAAGTACAGTATTTTTTTTAAAGTATAGGATTTGATGTACAGAACGAATGTTCCAGATTGAAAACAAAATAAATACCTGTTGTTTGTTTTGTAGTGCTTGCTGAGCAATGAAATGCGCCTTAAACTTCTCGAATTTCCTCTCTGCATCGTCTTTGGCTAAATGAGCTTCGTTCTTATAACCTTCCAACTCGTAGGTCAGGTTCTCGTTTTCAACCTAAGATAAAAAATCAAAACATTATTATTAAAATTAAAATGCTTTTTTTCTACCTATCCAACCGATAACTACCTCTTTTTAGAACTAGAGATATGTATAATATTATCAAAGAGTAAAAGTACTAAATTCTGTTTTTAAGTATTATCAACCAAATAATAAAGTAAGCTACAGAGAAATGTTGCTCACCCTCAATTTCTCATATTTCTCCATAGGCACCATATTGCCCTTGCCTGACTTTTCCATTTCTTCTTCATCGAATATAGCATTGAATTCATCTCTTATGTTTTCCAATTCCTGAAATATTCAATTAATTAGTTCATTCATTAAAGCAGGAGAACAAAACTCGTTCCCTTTTCTAAAAAAAAAATGCTCTTGATGTCGTCACAGGGACTGCCGCTGAAGACTTTCCGACGTAATAGAAAAATAAATACATTCTGTCAAAGTACCCTATGTAAAAATGTATACAGAAATTTATATAAAATCGTAGAATGTATTATCTTTATGTCATTTGACTGTCGGACGTAAATACGTCGCAGATGGCAGCACTTTCGCAGCATTTGAAGGTAGCAGTCGACTGGAAACAGGCTCGTGGGAGTTGCAGGAACCGCGTTGATGACACGACGTGATGGAGGCAAATGACATGAAGACAACACAAGTATAGGTTACATTGACAGATCGTATCGATACTTTACCAAAACACAACGAGGGTAGGAATAAGCCGCTTCAACGTCGTATTATCAGCATCATCCATGGTAACGAAAATTGCTGACTCACCAAAAAAATTGTGTACCTGTACCTAACTCTTGATAGTCATACATATGCGTAATATCAGTGATGATATTTTCATTTACCCAGCTTGTTTAGGTCAAAATAGGCCTTGAACTGCCAGCTGCACGTATGTATCGTCAACCATGGCGTTATCCGTAAATTGCTAGGTTTAAACAGTTAGATCGCCGCGTCGGTCTTCATTGTCTCCCAAAGGCCCAAACAATTTTCCACAACATATACAATTCAGCGGCTCCAAGTGTGAAGAAATCGACGCCATTCTCGAATCCTGGACTACATACTCACCTATATTCCAACTTCTGAAATAGTCCTTCTTATATACTAGAACCTGTGTGAAAAACAACGTACCTCTGTCATTTTGAGCCACATCTCGATGTTTCGACGCTGCTGCTTCGAGAAATGGTCAGAAACCCGCTGGTGCTTCGCCGCCGTCAAAATTTTCGCTACCTGCTCGACTGCCGTTGACAAACGATTTTGTTAAGAACTTAGACATATTATATTTTGTAAAACATAGACGATAGCCGATTAATTTAAGAGGTATTTGCCCTTTGGTAGGACTTTCACTGGCCGTATTATGTTCTTGTATAATACGAAATCGTGTTAAACAAAATATAACATGTCATGTAATACAATATATCAAATCAATTAGTGACTTTAATGAGGTTAAAAAAACTTTCTCCTTATGTTCTTATCACATACGATTTCTGTTTGTAATCTAAAAAATACTTCCAGAGTGTTACCCTTGATTAAGATACAAGAATGAGTAATTTAAGATTAATTTAGACGAAATTAAACAGGTTTGTATCAAGATTTCTTCTAACAAAGCTTTTGACCGTCATAAATTATATAAAAAAAAAAAAAACAAATAGTTTTCAGCTAGATCATTTCAATATAATCATTTTATGTAGCTGAGAATAAGAGCCTAATCTATATACATAAAAATGAATCCCTTTTTCCCTTGGTCAATTCTTTTTTTGTTGTGTTTGTTATTGTCAGTAGAAGGTTCTTATGAAAGAAAAAATTGGAAAATTGTACGGAAAATTAGAAAATTTAAGAATACTAAACCACCATATTAAGTAATCCTGACTTTTGTTACGATAGTGATTTGTTGGATTCATCTCCGCTCCCAATAATATAAATTCACCGGGAACGGGACCTAGGTATTCACGCGGGTGAAACCACGGGGCACAGCTAGTCTTATATAATTTCCATAGGTCATTTAAGATACAGAAGTTTATATAACTTCTATAGGCGGCAGACAAAAACAAAGCAAAGCAAATAATGAATTGAAATTAGTTTATGACAGTAGTGATTAATATAAAAAATAAAGTTTAAGAAACTCTTCCCTATGTCGCCAAAACAAACCTTTATTTGGACAAGTTATTTATTCTAGTCGTTTCTCACCAAAATGTATCATACTTACCCAAGATTGCTTTATTCCTTTAAATATAGATTACTCGTCTTATTACCATTTTCAAAGCCATTCTTTATTTGCCTAGCCCTTTCCCTGGACATATTTGGGCTCTTTTCTAGTTATTCAGGATCAGCTGGTACCAGCATTTTACTTGGAACTCCTGGACAGACTGCTACAACCCAATATACTTGGTCTTACAGCTACCCTTGATAAGACTTAAAGCGTTTACATATACGAAAAACCATTATTTCCTTTCGCCGACCTTTAAGCCATACAATATACGAAACCGCTAGCAGGTTTTTGAGCATTGCTGGACCTAAATGACGCTTACGTGTGATGGAAACTCATGACGCTCTCTTCGTTGCATGTCGGTGTGCAGGATTCGTTCAACTATGGCTGTAGGCTACATGGCTTATCAGGAGCGTTACTGCTGCACGTAGTGCTGCACTACACTGCGTACCTAGACTGGCTGGCTAAAGTTATAAGCTAAACGATAAAAAATTTAGGTCTTCGAAGTCTTTTTCCGAAGCGCGCAGATTTGGTGCTCGTTGTGATGATTTTATCTGGTTCCCCTTTTTTCCAGAGCTGTAAGCTACTCACTTAACTATAAGCATGCAGGTTAAACGCTAGGAACGCTGAAAATCTATATTTAGGGACAAAATTGTCATATGTAATCCTCCAAACGGGTCCTTTGTAGCCTGTGTCAATTCTATTCGACAACTCTTTTCTCCGCAACCCAGCTTTCTTTTGAAATACCAGTAAATTTAAACAAGGAGAAAAGATTGCAACCATTTGTAGTACTGCATGGAGCATGACTGCATTGAGCCGGAGTGTCGTTCTAGCTATAAATAAGACTTTACTTACATATGAAGACGATGTCGTGAGCACACTTCGCAGTACTAAATTGTCGTTAACGACGTTTGATGTTCTACTGTGACTACCCTATGGAAGTACCGCTACCTAATTTCTGGCTGTACCGGACTAGTCGTCTATCACTGTTGGATGGTCATTTTCCAAAGGGCAGCTAACCTATTCTTACCGTGTCGACGGGCTTCACTACCATCCTTAAACTTATACTGCCAGAGAATTCGCACAGACTAGTCTTTTCTCTATTAATCTAGGAGAAATCTCGTTATTAAATCCATTCAGAAGATACATTGCTTGATCTTGAAATTTGATTCCGGCATTTGTTGACCCCCAAAACCGCTGACTCCATAACGCCTTAGACCTTTCAGTCCAGTCTAGTTTCCTATACAAAATCTATTTATATACTTACATTGCACGATGATATGTCCAAACTTGTCCCTGATGGTGTTCCTCAAGGTCTGGTACTCGTCATCGATCAGCATCTTCTCATTGAAGAGTCTGCGAAGCTGGTTGTTGCTGGCTTGGATCAAAGAGTAGAAGGTATTGGAGTTCTTCTTGTTGCATTCTCCACGTTCCAGCCAAGCTGCCAGTGTCTAGAGAAAGTGAGAAAGTTTTGAATTTATAAGTATGTCTTGATCTCGATGTTGTAGTGCATAAATAATATAGTTATTCAAAATTTCATGAAACTACTGCTTTCTGAGATTTACGCGATTTTAGATATAAAGCTACTTTTTACGTCTGCTTGTGACCATGATACCTGCAAAGGCGTCGATGCGTAAAGAACTAAAATAAACCGCAAAATAATCGGGTATAAAGTGGTTTTATTTATGGAACTACAGAATAATTAACCGTCAAATAGACTGTTAAAAGAGGATGTCCTCTTTGTAAGAAACCAAAACATTTTTTTTTGTGTTGTCTTTTCGATTATATTTAGTTAAATTCTGATCTGTTGCATTAGGACAAACTGCCCTGTAATGATAGGTTAAGTTGATAAATAAAAATAAATTAATAAATAAATAAATATTATTTACCTGAGAATGTTTTACAAAAATGTTAAGAATATGAAAAATAAGAGACACTTACGGGTGCAGCTTCAGCAAATTCATTATCGCTTTTAATCTTCTCTCCGATAGCCACAAGGTTGTTAGGATTGTAGAGCTCAATGCGCGGCGGAGTTGGCGAACGCCTGCGCTTGTTCCTCTCATATTCATTCTGATCTTCACGATTCTATAACAAATGTTTTATTCTTATATTTTATGATACTAATGGCAAGTTAGGGTTAGAGTAAAATTGAATTGAAAAATGCATTCATTTATACAACAACACATCTCATGTACAATCTTGCATCTCACACTATGTTTTCAAGACAAAGTAACTGGCAGTAAATAACAATACACTTACCAGAGCATAATCCACAAACAGGGTAGTGGCTTCATTCTCCATCTGATCATGAAATTTCAGCCGGTTCCCAGACAGGAAGAACGATTGCTCCACACTCTCTGGCTTTGCAAACCTCACATGACAAACTCCTTGCTTATGGAGCTTCACTTCATCTATATCACCAAATCTTTGGAATATTTCCATCACCGCATTTTCAGTAATACCCATTGGAAGACCACCTACGAAGATGGTTCGGCAACCAGGGGGCTGATCCCTTCTTGGTGGTGTTGTAGTACCAGGTAAGGCAGGAAGTACCATCCCATTGCTGAAGTAGATATGCTGGTTAGCTATCTGCATTTGTTGGTTCATCATCATCATGTTTGGCATCATGTTCATGCCGGGCATCATATGCTGCATGTTGTTCATTTCCAAATGCTGGTTCATCATAGGATTTTGCATGTTTGGTACCATGTTGCCATAGGGCATCATTCCTCCTCCTGAGGTAAGACAGAAAATCTTTTATATCTATATTTACATGTATTTTGTCGATAAACATTGAAAAACTACCCCTACCCCTTACGTACCCCTAATTTATAACACATTCCACATACATATAAAAAAGAACCCCAACTTCCCTTGGTCCAATCATAACTTATTAAATAACTCTTTTTATATTCTCATAAAAGGAAATAAATAAAAACATAATAATATGGGTTTTGAAAATCTCACACCACCATGCAGTACCGGGGCAGGCAGCTAGAATAGCTAGTTCCGTAAAAGTATAAACCAGATAGTTTTACTTTAACAGCAATAATTACATAAAAAAATGTCACAAGTCTTACCATTACCTGGCATCATCATATTAGGTGTCATCATGGGTTGCTGGGCGACCTTATCGTTGTTGTCCCACTTGGACTGCCTCTCACGGTGGTCACTGCGGTTCCTGTCACCTCGGTTGTTAGTTCTGTCCTTCATGTGGTCACGGTTGCGGGACCTGGAGCGGCGACGTCCCCTCTCTAAAATAATTTGTATTTATTATATTAATTATATGTTTTGACTTGGTTTTGTAGAAAGATTTGAGTAATTTTACGTGTATAGCACACCTTATAGCACACAAAAGTATGTAGCAATAGCGCCAATTAGCGCCGCATAAAATCTAGCATCAGATATAATTGTATGTAAGTGTCATTATCTACACTAATATTATAAAGAGGAAAACTTTGTTTGTAATGAATAGGCCCAAAAACTAATGGACCGATTTTAAAAATTCTTTCACCATTCGAAAGCTACATTATCCACAAGTAACATAGGCTAAATTTTATTTTGGAAAAAAAATAGGGTTCCGTAAGATATTTGGGTTTTTCGGACACAAGGTGTAAAAATCAACCAGAAAAGTTTCGTCGATGTTAGTGTCGGTGTCTGTGAATTGACCTGGGAATCATTTTGCTGACCGTGTCTTTCCTGGGTAGGCTTTTTGCAGCGGTAACCGACATCCACGCGGGTGGAGCCGCGGGCGACCGCTAGTAAATCATATCATACCTCGTTCACGATCCCTATCATTACGGTTATCACGGCGGTCATTCCTGTCCCTACTCTGCCGTTTCTCTTGACCTTGACCTTGTTCAGCAACTTGTTCTTCACCAGTCGCCATCACAGTCTCATTACCCTGATTCTCAGGTATAACAGGACCTATAAACTGTCCAGTCGGTTGTGGAGCGTTCGCCATGGCTCCCATTTGCTGCATCTGCATTTGATTTACATCCGCAACCATGTTAAAAGGAGGGATCGCAGGTGGCATCATGGCAGGCATCATTCCAGGCATCGCCATATTAGCCATCATGTTTTGCATATTATAATTCTCGGTTCCCCACGAATTCATTGTTTATTTCACTATAAGCAATAGGATGCAATGATATCCAATATTAAGTTTCAGTTATTCCCTAGACACGATTGCACACCCACTTACACAGAAAGGTTAGATGGAAATAACTACATAAATAAAACAGAAATACGCTTCACAAATCGCAATAAACATGAAAATCAACGAAAAGTTTTCACTGATTCACTAATAATCAGCAATAGCATGTAATACACACGAAGCACACATCCAACAATCATCAACAATGCCATAGAGAAAAGTAAATAAGACAATGCAATGGCCAATGACTGACAAATGAATGACAGTCAACTCATCAACTGTCAATGAGAATGAACATTGAACACAGAGCAAAGCAAAGTAATCATAGAGAAAAGTAAGTAATAAGTAGGAATTTCATGAAATAATTGACATATGCAGATTAAGCAGTCAAGCACACAAGTTGACAACATTAGAACAACACCGGCCAATGACCAACTCAGACCAACGACAACCAATTTCAAAAATTGAGGATCTCAAAATCTTATATTTCCAAGCCCACTGCAAAAATTCAATAACTTAGCATTTATAACTATTTTAACTGTCAGTTACGTGAAAATAAGTAATAAGATTTTGTTGTTTTGCTTATTTGCTTACAATGTGTGATGATTTATCTAAGAAATTAGATAATAAGCCTTTCAATTTAATTTTATCAAAGTGGTAAGTAAGGATTACATAAATATCCTTAATGTGGAATGTGCCTGCGTGAATAATCCGGGATATTATTTTGTACAAACGAATATTTTAGCGCCGATACGATGCCGAAGGATTTTGAAAAGACAACCGAGGTTTTACCGTTTACTAAATATGGATTATCATCAATGGAAGAGTTCAGGAAAGCTGAAGAGGAGGTTCATCATCTGGAATGGTTGAAGAAGGCTGGACTAACAAGCGATGAAGTGAAGCTGTACCAAGAGAACGAGGCGGGGCTTCTAGACCAACGGAAAAAGATTGAATCCGGGATTTTAAAAAATAAATTAGAAGAGATATACAACAAGATTAACAATATGCACAATGAGGACAAAAGGTAGATGGTATTTACATTTTAGTTGTGTTATAACATTGAATTATTTATTTTTACAAATTCAGTAATAAGATGAGTATTTATATTTACTCATGTTAAAGAAATAAATAGGATTTTAGCACTTTAATTGCCTCCTTCAATTGTCATATTAATTTATAATAGGTTTTTAAGTAACATGTTTTATGAATTATTACAACAATTTTACTATGTACTTCTAAAGTTCATACTATTTATTGCAGTCACTTTGATAAAAAAGAAGAAAAGCCATCTACTTCATCAATGAATCCAGAAAATTATATTGAGCGGCTTCAGCAGAAACCAATATCATTCTATCCAGAAGGACACCCGATGAATGAACTCAAAGAGCTGGAAACCAGCTTGTTAGGAAATCTTAAAACTGAAATGATACCTCTATCTAAAAGGCGTAAAATCCTGCGACGTCTCGAAAAGAAGAAGGAAAGACTACTGGCTCAGGCACAACAGAATAACATAGCTAGTATAAGTGCTATACCTAGTACTTCTAAATGTGATAGGCCTGGTAGCCTATGGGACGTAAGGGAGACACCGCAAAGAGTTATACCACACACAATCACAAGTCGAGACCAAGAAGCATATACTCGTGAAGACCATCAAAGAGTAATGTATTCAATAAGAGATAATAAAATAGTAAGGGTTCCGGATCCTGTACCGCATAACCCTGAGGAGTCTCCTGAGGAGGTGGTGGAACCAGAACTGCCGGAGATGGACGCTGAAGCTCAACTGCTAGAAGGTACAAAGATGAGCCTTGATGATATCAGGAAAATAGATAGATTCAAAGATTATGAACCTGGGATACCTTCAAAGGTAAGTTGTACAAAATATCTGGTAAAAAAAAATACACTAATTACTACTTAAATTATTTAGTTTATTAGAAAATTTCATTTAAGTATTATACAATATAAATAACTAATTATGGTATTTGTAACAATCTGTACTTGTTATATATAGCTTGTATCTATCCCATAGTATTTTAGTAAAGGAAAAAATAAAAGATGTCTTCAGTCGCAAGACAGCTTTTGTGTTTATCTTACCTAATCACTTAAACGAGTAGCAGAGGTTCCCGGAGCAGGAAGGTTCTCGAATGGAGACCACGTTTAGGCAAACGTAGTGTAGGACGCCCCCTGGCTAGATGGACCAATGACCTGAAGAAGGCAGCTGGCAGTGACTGGATGCAAAGGGCGGGAGATCGTGCGCTGTGGCGTTCCTTGGGGGAGGCCTATGTCCAGCAGTGGACTGCAACAGGCTGATATGATGAGAGGTTCCCGACTTATTTCTAGCCCAAAATGTAGTCCTAAAAGATAGGCTCATTATGCGTCGATGTCGTGGGATGAACACCTTGTCGGGTATCGAAATACCCTCGCTTGAATGCAGTTTTTTGGAGTATTTAACAATAACTATTTAAATGTATATATTCTTTATTCCATTAAAAAAAAAACAACAAAATCAAACGATAAGCAAAAAAGCTGTACACAAGAAGCTTAATTTCAATTAATTTATTTTATTTATTTAATTTCATACGTCAATTTGTTCCTGCAGACCATTGACCTTATATTCCCTATCTAAAATATAAATACTCAAAAAAAATGCCTGTCTCACAAAATCCCGTTTCGTTTCCAGGTCCTATATCTAAAGAATATAGCTCCAACAGTGAGCCAGGAGCAGCTGTCGCTACTTTTCAACCAGTTCGTGCTCGCTAACGGTGGGCCGGTCGACCTGAGGCTCTTGACTGGCCGCATGAGGGGACAAGCGTTTGTCGCTTTTAATAGTAAGTTGTTCTTTGTTATAGTTTTAATAATTAGGACCTGTTGCGGCTTTCACCGCGGATTTATTTTGTTATCTGGTGTTCTGAGGTGGAGTCTGTGCGGAAAGATTTATCGGCATTATGCATTATCAGCATATCAAAAAAAATGATAATTTGAGTAAAAAGAACCTGTTTTAATTTTATTCCTAACTTAAAAATAGCTGAGATAAACGCTTTAAACATTAAAGAAGCTCTGTGGAAAAATCTGCACGCTAACGTGTAACTTCTCTTTGCGTAACAACGCAACAACTATTAAATTATATTAGAACGTAATATTTACAGACTGCTGATTCAGATGACATGATCTTCGATGACAATGGATTCATTTCAATTTTCATTCTTTTCCACACAATAAAGTTGCATCAAAATTTGTTCAGCAGTTTTTGCGTCAACGAGTAACAAACATCCTCAAAATTTGTTCACCTTTTTGTCATTTTATTTGAAGAAGACGCAAAATGTGTTAAAAATAACTAATTTTTTTATCAGATGATGAGCTAGCGATCCAAGCTCTTGAAGAGATCAATGGCACCATTTTAGGCGGACGGCCCGTAATCGCAGAGTTTGGCAGAAACACCAACAGGATACAGGATGACCACAGATAAGCATATTAAGTAATCAACACCTTTATTAAGGAAGGGCAACATTTATTGTACCTTAGGTATGCTAGCCTGAAAGGGCAATTTAATGTGTATTAAAAGTACACAAGTTTTTTTTTTATTAAATTCAAAGAGCGACCGGTGTTTTGTTTTGGTCATTGAGGGAAAATTTGAAATTATGAAAAACTGTTTAGTCAGTTAGGATTGATTTATTTTTGGGTCAATAAAAGGACCGGATTGACTCTAAAATAATGATTCGTATTTTTAAGTCATCATGGTGGCGCAACACATTTATTTATAACTAGCTGTGCCTGCGACTTCGTTCGCGTGGATGACGAAACTTATCAATGAGTTTTTAACCGCATAATTAAGTTTGTTTTTTATTGTTTATACTTTTCCGGGATAAAAACTACCCAGTGTGGTGCCCAGGATAATAAAGAATAATTATACGTATATTTCATCGTAATCGAACCGTTAGTTTTTGCGTGATACCTGAACAAACAGACAGACAAAAATTTTGTTAATCACACTTTTGGGTTTGGTTTCGGTTTAGTAACACCCCCCGCCATTTATTTTTTCGATATTTTCAATGTACAGAATTTTCACTTCTACAGATTTATTATAAGTATAGATTTACTAGCTGTACCCGGCATGCGTTGCAATGCAATTTTTTCTACCTAGCATCTGCCTACTACCTACCTACCACCACTTAGGGGTATGAAAAATAGATAGTAGCCGATTCTCAGACCTACTGAATATGCATATAAAATTTCATAAAAATCGGTCAAGCCGTTTCGGAGGAGTATGGTAACTAACATTGTGACATGAGAATTTTATATATGTATAAGATTTATGATATTTTATTATAATAACACGTTTACTTATTGTGCGGAACATAAGGGTTTTATTAATGGTATTTGCGTCACCATGGTAGATCTTTATAATATTATAAATATAAGTACAATATTTTATAAGATACGATGTTTTGAACTTAATTCCCGACGCACAAATAATAACTTTTCGAGTACGGCTGTGCCGTGTCGTTAATTAGGAATTATTACTGATATTATTTTGTGTAAATCTTAATATAAAGCTTGTCGTACGGTCGATAGTCATAACGTTAAATAAATAAGTAAAAACAAATTACAAAAAACACCCTAAGGCCGCCTTATTCAAACTGATCTCAATGCGCGAGCTGTCGACCGCTCTCGCTCGTCACGTGCGCCTCCCGCTTGCTTTTAGTTTTTTCGACCGCTCGAAGAAGTCGACCTGCTACAAGCGGTCGATGTGCGGGGCGACAGGTGCAGTCAAAGTGCATAGTGATGCAGTCGTAGCTTGGAGAAGTTTGCACGCGGCAATACTGGTTTAAATTAAAAGCGAAAGTAGGTTATATACTTTAAATATATAATCAAGACTGTAACCAAGGGCGGATCCAGCTTTGGTGCCAGGGGGTGGTCATTTTGACCATTGGACATTTTGGGTTTTGGACATTTTGACACCGCTGGACATTTTGAGAATTGGACATTCTGCCCCTGAACGACATAGTCGTGGTAAAATCTCAAGAAGCAAGGGCGTACCTAGCTTTTGACCTAGGAGGATTTTTTTTATGCTATATAACCCGACGCAAAATAATTTTTCAACTTTTGTTCTCAAAGGTCTCAAAAATTGTAGAGTATTACTTAGTAGTCAATAAACCCATAAAACAGGCAACATTTCTAAATTCTCAGAAACAGCATCGATTTTGATGATTTTTCTTATATTTGGTTTATATTTTAATACTATTTAAAATCAGAAATCTCCCGAATAGAAGAAATTTTTAGTTTCTTAAAATATTTTATTTATATTAAAAGGTTTACTCGAAAGTCATTTGCCATTCGTGGAGAGGTCTTCCTTCAACCTGATTTTTCATGGGTTTAATTTTCCGTAAAACCCCCTACATTTCTTCTGACTATTGTACCTTTTTTAAAAGTTAATGAAACAAAGATGTTTCTGGTGTAATTAACTAAAGACCTACTTTTTTTTTAATCCCTGTTTTCCTTCTTGTCTAATAGAACAATAATTAGGAAATGTATAATCCTTCTTGTAAAGTTTTCTCGAAGCAATTTTGAATTAAATTTATGAGTAGGATTCAGATAACTAAAAGTATTTCATATGGAAACACCAAAAACAAAAAAGTAGGACTAGACTGCACAAAACAAAATTGTAACTAAACCTCTAAAAATACGTTAAACTGGTCGAAAAATCTCAGAACCGATTAACAATGTAGTCTATTTTATAAATTAATTTGTTTATTTCCACCAACCCTAACACCTCTCCAGGAATGGCAATATTATCAAAAAAAATATTTAAAAATAAAGACATTTGTTTCTCCTATTATGATTAATAACAGTATTTAAAAAAATTAGGTAAAAGAAATATCATCAAAATCGGTGCTGTTTCTGACATTTTACAGGTGAAATGCTTCATTGACTCCACTAACTACAAAAATCATAAGACTACTTGTATCGAAATATTATTAGATATTTATACTTGTTAGTGCTTTGATCAGGGGCCCGAGTCTGCTATTTACACTCCGTGTTACTATGATCATAGTGGGATGATAGTGTCAACCCAATATGTGCCTAATTTTCGTATTCAGTTAAGCCAACAACAATCAGTCATGAGTGCACAGATAAAACAGCATGAGTGGCATGAGTGGGACGCGGTGTTGTCAATTTAAATTAAAAATAAAAGTATCAAACATTTTGTAATTATTAATAGGCAACACCGATTGGCACTAATTATTAATAATCGTTTCTTATGTTGCAAAAAATTGTATTAATTGTTTTTTGAATACTAATTAATTGTAAAAGCCCATACAATATGTAATTTCTATTAAAAACTTGTAAATAAGGATAATTATGTTTTAAAAAAGGAAAGTTTTCGTTGAAATTGACACATTGTCTATGAAAAATAAAAATGTTTAGCCATAGATATGATGCAACTGCTGTCAAAAAATAGCGGAATACGAAATTGTACCGGCCATCGGTCATATTCACTCAACTCGCGGCTCAATCGTTCCAATGGCCAATTGTGACGTTTTGACAGTTAGTAGAATGCCAATTATCGTAAAATGGTCCCACTAACCCCACCCACTCAGACGATTCAAGCAAATGTAAATAGCAGACTCGGGCCCCAGGCCTTTGACCAGGTCCATGCCATTATGTGGCAATCTAAAATATATAATGGTAGGCGCGTAAGACTCGAATTGCGTTGCTCTCTGCAATCGGCTCAAAAGAGCCAAACCGCGAACCGTCACTCTCTCGGCTTACACGAGAACCCCATAAAGCACTATTCCTCATGAAAACCCGGCGACAGCATGCTCCCGGGTCCGGTCCTTCCAAGTTAGGTAACAACCGGCTGTTAACAAATGAGCCTATAGCTAATTTCCTTTTTCATCATAATGTTGGCCGCGCAGCGCGATTTTTGTCTATATAATTACATAACTTGATGTTGTATTTGGGATTTTTACTATCGAGCTCCAGCTGCTCTCCTTTTTGCGCCCTATAGACATATGTAGATAACGTTTAACAAATTTAATTAGTGGTCCACCGAGTTCCTGGACCTAGCCCAGGGGGGTGGTCATGACCCCGTGACCACCCCCCTGGATCCGCGCCTGACTGTAACGGATCACTATGTGAGAGGCGCCACAAGGGAACCTAGTTCGTCTCGTATGGGCGTGGGGCCCTTATAAGCCTGGTCAGATCTCGAAAATCGGAACTCAGTCTGGCTTCAAATACTCGGGCCTCTTCTGTAGTGATTCATGAGCAAAGCCCGTTATAGTCTTATTTAATTAGTTAATATGTCTTACAAAACTTATTATTTAAATATTGTTCCCGATTTCGCTGATTCTAATGCTGTCACATTTCATTGAAAATGACTGGTAAGATGTATTTTTAAGTATCTAAGTTAAGGGAAGTGAGCATATGATTCTCCTCATGACCCGGTCAGGTTAGGTTTGACCTATACAAATATATACAAATAGTAAGTATTAAGATATTTTATAAGGATTTTCGCTTAATTATGTTTTTTAAAGCACATGACATGTTTTTAATTAACTTTATTCTATTTCTTCGTATTTATTAGTATGAGTAAATGCACACTGATTGTTAATAGGTTAAGGTGGCGACAAATTTTGATTAGTAAAGTTAGAGGATTTTATCGAATTATGTAAGTTAAGTAACTAATTTAAACCCTTTATTTTGCTGTTTTGGCCTCAAGCTGTGGTACCCAAAGCACCGTGTGTATTTACTACTAGGTCACTAGAATTCTTTAGTGCAATATCATGTATTAGAGTTTTAAATTTATAAAATAAATTTTAGGTATTCACTGTAAACTGGTTTAGATTATTTTTGTGTTGAAACACGCTCATATTTATTGAATTCATAATCATCTTATATTTAAGATTGTAATACGGTATTTGATTAAATAAAATTTTACTAGATGTCTTATATAATGTTTTATTTCATAGTTTTTACAGTTCCCAAATATAGCTACAAGTACGTTGACCAATGTCTTGAAGTTAACCCTTACATTTTACCCTTAAGGAAGTAAATGTGAATATTAACCTTTTAACGCTTCGCTAAATATCAATTGCCGTGCCCCTAGCGCCCGGCTAGGAATCGGTGAAATAAAAGCTCCTCTCTGCCCCTCTCTTTCTGCTCCTCTTAAGCTCCGATTTGTAAAATATCATGGTGTACAATAGAAAATATTCGATCTGTCTATCTACCTAAATAGAGAGATATAGAATAGATGCGATAAAATCGAACAAACAACAAAAATCGTGAATATTCACTGTCGCATAAATACGACACGGGCGGTAGGGGCACTGAAATATTTGTCGCATATATACGACTCAGGCGGTTAAAGGATTAAACATTATAAAACGATCTTGTATTCTACTAATAAGATACAGTAAAGTAGGGCTATTTTTAACCCTCTTATGATCAGTTTGTTTTCAGTGTATAAAAAAACATTTATGCAAATACAAACTCATTACTTACAGTTGGAAATTTGATAATGTCATACATCAATGTATGAGAGTGCAAGAGACACGCACACAAGTTTATTTTTACCTGAGAATAACTGTCAGCAAAATTAGTACGAAACCTTAGGTCCCCACTTTACTGTACATATTCTGATGATATTTTTACATGAACATGAATACTTATATTTTAGAGTTATTAATCTATGTATGACTAAAGAATGTCTTATAAAATTGAGATTTAAAAATTATCTCATTAATATTATTACCCTACTTCATAACTCTTTTCTTGAAGTAACTATATCGGCAAAGGTGATATCATTGGATCATCTTATAATTATCATTACAGACATAAAGATAACTTAAAAATAAAACTAGGCAAGTAACTTTGTCCCTGCCTTATTTAATTTATCAAGAAAAGCTAAAATTTTCTTATAACTACATATAACCTTCAATGCTAATAATAGAACCAGCTTAGCCATCGCCATTTATTTTCTCTAAAATCTATCTAAACCTATACATGTGACCAGATGTCAGTGGTATAAAGAAAAATAAACCTTAATCCTTTGACATAAGGGTGTTGTAAAAATGTCACCACTAACATGAAGTCAACTGTACCTATCTATCTGTAATTTAATTACAAAACTAGCTTAAATTAGCAGTCTAATTAACATAGTATCTAATTATATTTTCTACTATTTTTATACTAAAATACAAATTTATTTATCATTTTTTATTTCATATATCAGAAACCAGGCATACCCCTATACTCAATGTATATAGTATAATATTTACAGCTTACTTTAGGCTACTTTTACAAACAACCTACAATTTACCTAATAGTATAAAAAGGAAATACAAAATAATATTAAGAAAAAAAAAGGAATATATTTATTTTATAATTCACATTCTACACAGGATAATGGAATACATCTTAAATACAACAATGAACTTTAAATCTGAGACATTAAGACATATTTTTTATTAGCCATACACAACATTCATCTCAAGACTTCCCTTAATCTGTCTTGTTAGTCAGATAAAACAGATGATGATTCACAATGACGTGAATAATAGCACACTTATGTTAAGTTTTAACCTATAACCTTATAATGTCAGTTTTTATTTATTATTACACTTTAAACCTACACTTAATACACCACTTTTAAGTACTTTTAAGTCACATATCACTATTTCATAGTCTTTATCCAGTGATAGGCCGTATATGTTAAAACCATCAGTATAGACAAACAATGCAATGATTCTTTATATATTTCTTGTCACTGGTGTCGTGAGGCGCTGAGCACAATTCGACCATTTCTGCCCATTGTTATGGGGTTAACACACAACCACACAGTCAATTAGTGTATTACTGCCCTTCACCGAAGTTTGCACACATACAGTCATATGTTTTATTTAACAGTCGGGAAGCTAAGGTCGGTCTTGTATAGCTAAGGTCGGTCTTGTATGGCAAAGGCCTCTGGCGTTGGTCTATTTATTATTATCTTGCTGTCTCTAGCTGACTTGTCTGTAACTGTTCGGTTACTCTTCTGCTCAGCGCTTGATGGTTTCAACGTGACTACGGCCGCCGTTCACGTGTAATGAACAGCTCACTGGGCGTCCTTCGGCGAGGACTTGCGCCGTCGCTTGACGACGCGTTTTGGTGCGGATCATTCACTCTCTTTCTTCGGTTGTGGCTCCTCCTCTGTAAAGGAAAAAAGTTTGTGATTTATTAAGTTAATCTTAGAGAAGAAATTTTACATAATCTAAGAAGAAAACCGGTGCGACTCAGACTTGTCCACCGAGGGTTTCGTACAACTTTTATTTTGATTCCATTGAAAGTGATGGAGACGGACAGCCAATAAAGTGATCTTAAAGATAAGGTTTCCGTTTTTTCTTATTGAGGTACATGACCATCCGTACGTCTAGCATTCCTCTAATATGTTTTAGTTAAGTGGGATTGTGTGTGTTGTGTTACTCACGCTTGTCGTGCGGGAGGTGCTGCGGCGGCGGGTGGTGGTGCAGCGCGTGGTGCGGGTGCGCGTAGTGCTCGGGCGCGCCGGCGTAGTACGCGGCGTGCGAGTACGCGCCCGGGAACGTGCCCGCGTAGCCGCCGTAGTAGCGACCGCCGTAGCCCGCGCCGTAGCCGCCCGCTGCACACACACGCGTTATATGGAAGCCGGTCGCTTAGACACGACAAACAGTGGAAACACGCGGGGTGAGTGCGCTAGCGTGTCGAACGCCAGACAAGCAACGGATAATGTTAAGCAGTGCGCCTTACGGTCACACGGAGTTTTGATTTGCGCTATTGCTACTTAGACTATGGTCAAAAGACCATTTATAAAAAGACAGAAATAGCCACACTTGGCTATTAATTGCCGCAGTCAACCACCGCAACAGACATAGCTGTGAGTTAGCAGTCCACAACACTGAACCTACAAGTATAAGTGCAATAAATATGAGGCAAGCATACCAGGCGGCGGCGGCGGAGCGCCGTGCGGAGGCCCCGGCAGTGCAGCTGCACCTGCTGCCGGCGGCATCAGCAACGCTGTATCAAATCATTACATTACTTACTTGTCGCGACATAACGAGGCTATGATTAACTGACTTGATATACAATGGCGTAGTTATAATTTTTTTTTAGGTAATCCAAAAATTCTCAATGTTCGTATTTGTTTATATTTACAACGTAGGTACATGTATTAAATAATAGCTGACGTTGCAATTTCGTAGTTTCTGCACAAACATGACGTCACTAGAACTCTTGAACATTGATTCGCTCTATGTAGTTAGTTCTAATATTTAAAAAGAAAGCGCAAAAAAATACTTGTTTTATCGCCAACTGACGGTTGTCCGTCAGTTATATATTATAGGCTTCATCTTTTCCTACCAAGTCATGTACCCCATTCCTCTATCAGTATTCTGTACCACCTTCAGTATAAGCACAGTAAGACAACTCACGATGGTGTGGCGGCGAGGTGATATGCGGCGGGAGCGCGGCGGCCGGAGCGGCGGCTGCTGCGGTCTCCGCTCTCTCCACCTTCGGCGCTGGCTTCTCTTCCTTCCTCTCTACTGGTGGTAAACAAGATTTATTAGTTAAGGTTTTTTTTGCCCTGTAAAAATGCTTACATTTGTAACAAACATGTTTGTGAAACAAACTGTCATAGTGTAGTTCATAAAATGTCTTATATTATAGTTAATATTCATAATACATAACATTTAAAAATGCATACAAGAATCACACAGGTCATACAATAGCATATGGTATATTTTTCAAATAAACATGTTTGACCCAATCCTAGGTGATGTTTCTTACAAAAACTTTACGTACTGAATTTAGGCATGCAAGACACGACATCGCATAACCCTCAATTTACTTTATATTAAAATTATTAAGAGTCTGTGGTGTCCCACTACATGGTATAGGCCGCCCTGCCCTCTTTCAACTTATCCCTGTCTATAACTAACTGGGGCCAGTTCCGCGCGTATTTACTGATTAACAACATAAAATAGATTACCTTCAGCATCATGTCCATTATTAACCGGTTCCTCTGGCTTTTCCTCCTTAGTTTCTGGCTCAGTCTTCAGCTCGGTGGTAACGCCTTCAGTCTTCACCTCAGTGGTGGAGACTTTGTCCACTTGTGTGGGTAGGTTGGGGCCGTTCGTCTCCGGCTTTATTTGATTCTGGTCTTGTTCCATTGGCTGCTAGAGGAGACAAGTTAATTTAATGTAACACAGTTTTAATTGATTATATTTGCTGTTTTATTTAAGTATTTTTTTTCCCGCACGATTTTTTGTATTGTATTGCAATCAAATTACCATCGTAATTATGTACCTACACAAAATGATGATCATGAAATCAGGG
This sequence comes from Autographa pulchrina, assembly GCA_905475315.1. Classification (NCBI taxonomy): domain Eukaryota; kingdom Metazoa; phylum Arthropoda; class Insecta; order Lepidoptera; family Noctuidae; genus Autographa; species Autographa pulchrina. The sequence goes on from FR997775.1 coordinate 9,163,372, forward strand.
TGATCGAGGAAAGCCTTTATTTTTGCTATATATATTGAAAGTGTTGTTAGTTGGTGCAAGTCCAACATATCCCAACATAGTGCCTTCAGTGCGAGTACAAGTAAAAAACCGGCACAGTTCAATAGGCCATAGATCCATATTAACAATTTCGTTGCTCTGACCTCCAGTTTCTGAAAGGTTGATCAACTTAACCTGTTGTCAAATCAACTGATTACGACTGTGGTTGGTTGAACAAAAGACAAACAACCAATCACAACGCTCATAATGAGATTTAACAGGTGAATAACAGAATAACATTTTTTTTGCGCGGGTTGTATTTGAGTACAAATAACATAGAATAATACTATGTAATACCTCGTCCTTCCGCTCCTGCGTGTTGTTGTGCAGCGGCTGCGTGCTGGCGGGGGGCACGCCGCGTCGCATCTGCTCCATGGCACGCTCCACCATGCGCGAGAACGTGTCGTCGTCCACCGCCGGCTTGCAGTGCTATACACATGATTACGGAATAAGTAAAGGCAACATGCTAAAGACATAACCCTCCCTTTTTTGGCGCCGAAATCGGGTAAAAACTCTTGACCGACTTCTTGATATTGTGAGCACTTGGAAAGGTCTCACTACCTATCAGTACTAAAGCCTGTTTTTCACCGAAACCGCACAGCTTCAGAAAGCCTCAGAAACAGATGAGCAGAGTGGAGAATATGTATGCAATGTTTACATACAAAATAGATCGCACTAACGACGGAGTGGAGCGAAAATGGCGGTCAGTGCCATGTCCGGCACAGTCAAAAGTTCTCAACAGGATGACTTTCATGATTATTGTTATTTTATTTCAGTCATGGTTGTCACACTGCAGAGCAAAAGCCTCCCTTTCATTTATCACAGGATGGTTTGTACAACTTTTTATATTTCCCGACGTACCGATAGATTAACACGACATATTTCTGGATCATTAACATAAAGTATTATGCTTACCTTCTTGAGTTCTTCCTGGAAAGCTTCGCTGCTCTCAATAAACTTGCGCTTCTTGGCTTCGAACTTCTCTTCGATCTGCTGCAGTTCATCCTCCAACTTCTTCTGGTGCATTGTTAATGACTGCACTTGTTTTTTGAGGATCTGTTAATAATGTACAGAAAGGATTTAACACACTATTTGTCAGTGAAGATAATACTTGATATAGGGATTATAACATTCATGCATGTAGTTTTTTTATAAAGATTGATACGAGAGTACTTTCAAGTAATTTATGTTTATGGTTTGACAAAAGTCACAAGAACAATGGGTCTTTTTGTTACTAATAATTAAGCTGTTTATATATGAATGTTTGTTTAGGTCAAATCTTGCAAGCTAAATAAGAGCTTTCTGGCATCTAATTGAAATGAAATTTTACTTATTCACATAAGTTTGGTGAAAATGTAATATTGTTATATTTTCGAGCAGTTCTGATCATAAAGCGTAAAGGTAACCATAGGAGCTCTGTAAAGAAACGACACAATCCCATCTAGTATGGAAACGGAACTACTTACGCGAATGAAACCGCTTGTTAGGCATAACTACTAAATAATATATAATATTAGTAAGGATTATATATAAGTGTAACTTTACAAACCTGCATCCTAGCAGTAGTGACAACAGAGCGTACATCGGGGACGACCGTGTCTGAGAATATCTCGTTGATCAGACGATGGTTACGCAGGTAGCGGGCGTAAGCCACGTGCTTCACTGACAGACCCTCGTCTTGGTCTGAAAGAGGAGATTGTTATAGAATTATTGATCGCTGAGAATGCGCATTGAATCATCAATTGCGTCAAAAATTAGTTAATTTAATATCAATTATTAAATTAACTAATTTTGAGCTGTAATTTTGTAAACTGACTAAGTATACCATTTATGTAGTCGTCACCCCTTTTTTATAGATATACCCTTTCGGTTTTACATAGCTAATTTCATAGAACCTGGTTCAGCAAACTCAAATAAGATGGGTTTAATTTATTTATAATATATATGTATTTAGAAATATATAAGTATGTTTATCAGTTGTCTGGTTACCATAACACAAGCTCTGCTTAGCTTGGGATCAGATAACCGTGTGTGTGTTGTCCCGGAATATTATTATTATTATTCCCTATCAATTCCGCAGATATTCTACATGAGATACATTTTTTACGACAATTGGTATATAACAAAATATAATATTAGTACCAGCCTATAAACGTCGCATTGCTGGGCACAGGGCTCTTCCCATATAGAGAAGGCACGAAAATTGATGACAACGCTTCCTCATTACAGATTGGCGATTCCAGATCCTAATTTTAGTAATCAAGGTTTCATCGCAATGTTTGTCAGAATTGTTACTAAATATATAACATACCTTCTTCATCCTCAGCCGGCTGTATATCAATTCTTCTGTCCTGCTGCTGTTGTTCCTTCTGCGAGCTACCCTTCTTGCTAGAACTCTCCTCTTCCAGATTACCTACTACTGACACAAAGACAGTCTTAGAAACTATGTTATATGTATAAGAGACATATAAAGCGATGATTAATGAATAAGACATATGATAACTTTGGATGTATGAAAGAGATAGATTATATACCGATAAGCTGTATGCGATAGTATGTAGTATTGTTTAAAGCTCTTGCTTGTTTTGTTTTAAGAATTTCAGATTTAATCAGAAAAGCAATATTATATTTTTGAGTGGCAACATTAACAAGAATTTCATTATTTATCAGAAAAGCATTACTAAATTGTTGACTGGCAACATTGCTTAAATAAGAAAGTTGCCAGCTATAAAAATGGTTTGAAAATTATTGATGCCGAATTAGATGGCGATCATTTTTTAAGAAAAAAAGAAGATTATACAGTGCATAGGTTTTACATGCATCCTGAACGACTAATCCCTTACCTACAGCTTTATTTTTCGCCGCTATATAGGCTAGATAAGCGGGCGAGTTGTGGTAGGTCTTCAAACTCTTTTCATACTCCAACTGTTGGTACCCCGTGCGTGCAATATAAATGACGTGCATGTGGAGGACAAAATTAGCGTTACTTGTGTATGGGTTAGTCACTTCATGGCGGCTGGAGGTGTGATCACATGTTTGGATATGCATTTCTTGAATAAATAATGGTCCTTTTACAAAACTATGTTGGACCCCAACTTCCAGTCTTACCAGATTCAGCTGGATACCGTATTTGGCATGGAGCGGCTGCCTATCGAACCACCACAACCAAATTTATTGGGTAACACAGTATCCATAGTAACAATGGTTGTTAGACTGATGTAAAATACACGACTAAGTACCAGATTTTTCTACCAATAAATATTTAACAGTATTTTTCATATTCCATTCATTCAACGATTTAAAACTTCTGGGACTCGTAACGAACGGAAGAAGACCCATTATGGCGCAAATTGAAATATCAAATATATGTAAAAAAAAAACATGAAAAATCATATTTAAATGCCTGTTATCTTTTCAACATGTCATCACATCACCAAATCCGTTTACAAAGTACAAAACATAATCTCCCGGGATAGGGAATGGACCTTAGTTCTTTCAATGGATATGCAATGAGTGTACCCGAGTGCATTTATACAGTGGCTCTAATGTATTAGCGTTATAATGACGTGTTCACACAATGACACCAACATTGATAGATGTAATGCTTTTGCTGTTTTTGTGGCATTTTTATGGAAAATATAGAAAAATCTTATTGGAAGTTAAGAAAATTGGTATTTAGAGACTATTAATTTCTATATTATACGTTATTAATTTCTGATTTGTTATAGATATTTTTAGATTGTCCAGTTTCTCTGTATTTTTTTTTCAATTTATGTACTTTATGGGAGTTAAAATTCGTTTTGCTGTGAGATCTTATGAAACAAATTAGCTCACCTTAGTCTAATAATAATGATAGATCAGCTTAGGCTTTCTATTTTCGGAGAATATTTTTGAAAATAAATATTATCTTTGTTTTGTACGCCATATAACTTTCAAGGGCCCCATGCAATAAGTTCCGATACCTCATGGGACATTAGTCACAAACAAATACACCAAAACAGCAAGAGCTTAACCTGCCCCCATGTTAAATTAGGCGTGTCGTGATGGCGTGGATTATACACAAATTTGTACCCAATGTCTATGGTATAGGGTTCATTATTGTACCTCTGGTCTTGTGAGCAAGCCACTGTATATAGGCGGGCGACGATTGGTAAGATTTCAACATTTCTATGTACTGCGCCTGAATGGAAAAGTTTTATCAACTTTGGAGAACACATTTTATGCAAAAAGTTGTATTTTTTTAAACTTTTTGCCACTGTTTTAACTTAAAAGAATATGATAATCCTAACAAATTGAATCTAATTGGTTTTATAACATGCAAAGTATTTTTCAGCAAAGATTTTGACAAAATTAATTACAATAGAATTGCCCATATGGGTTAATGTGTAAAACATCTTGCCATGGGACTGAAAAGTACTTCACAACTATATAAAGCTTAAAAAACCACAGAAAGACATCCATACCTTCTCGGCTTCATACTCATCAACATATCCCGCCTTCTCCGTCTCCGGAAGGTCTCTCCACATGCCCCCAATGATCCTTCCGATCTCCCAGAGCTTTAGGTCGGGATGGGCCGCCTTCACAGTGTCCCATACTCGGCGGGAGTACCTCATGTAAGGCATAAGGGGCTTTTCTGGCGGTTTGGGGGGCTTCGGCAAGCCGGCGCCCTGAAATATTGTAAGTTTATTTGATTTATTTTGTATTGGTGTTTCGTTAGTGTGCTGAAATTGAAATTTTGTTAGGTTAAGTTAGGAAGGCTAGTTTTTATGTTATAAAGATCAATTAGTTGTAAACAAAAAATTACGGTTTTTGCTAAAAGACTACTATCAATAAAGCACACACAAAAAATATTACCCCATATACACGACTCACCGCACCGGCGCCTTTGCCGATCTTCTGCGGCTGAAATCCAGGATGAGAATGTACGGTGGACACAAAGGGACTGGTCTTATCATCCTTAGCGGCCTGTCCGGCCGAGGCGCCCACGGCGGCCCCGGCGGCGCGGCGCGCGCCCTCTGCAGCGAAACGCTGTTGCTGGGGAGAGTGCGGCCAGCCGCCGTACCCCCCCGGGTGGCCCAGCGAGGGACCACCTTGGTATGGCGGGTGGTGGTACTGGTATTGGTTATGGTGCGGCGGCGGTGCATTCATACCGCCTTCAAGCCAAGCAGCGGGGCGGCAATACAATGAAAGAAAAAAAAACAAAAAGCATAAGGGAATGGGACAGGAGAGGGCGGGGCAAACAAAAGATAATCAAATGCGACAACATCTAAATAAATTCAAATCATAATGTTAAGTGGAAGTTATTAGTGTGAGCGAGCAGTACTAGCGAGTTGTATTTAGTAGGCTTAATTAGCGTAAAGAATCAAGAATCAAAAGAACAGACTGGTGTGAAACAATGACTTGTGATGTGAAAACGAGAAAAATTTTGGTGCTATTACAATTTTAAATCCCCACAGAGTACCTATATCCGAAACAGATGAGGGTGAGAACAATTTTGAAAATAAAGTAATCAGATTGTAGCATTACCTTTCATCATACCGAAACTCATGGGGGGCCCCGCAATCATGTAGTCTGTTTCAACATAACAAAACATGAAACAAAACCAACATAAGAGTAAAATGTAAGTCTAAATGCGCAAAGAACAAATCAAGAGAAAATAAAAAGTATGTTACTAATGCATATACTTTGAAATAAACAAGCATAGAATATAGGAGTCATGCTGCCTCGGGACATTACAGCAGTTAGATACCAGCATAACCAACAACAGTTCTTAGCCCAGCTAAGCTTGCATAGGCATCGAATTCAGGTACATGTTATAAGTTAGTATCTAACAACATTCTAAACACAATATTAATTAACATTCAATGAGAACAGTTCCAATGCTGTAAGTGTGTTTGGCCAAACTGTAGTCTATGCTTTGCTATATATTTTTAGGTCTAATGTAAAAAGTGTGTTTGGAATACAAACGCGGATTGTTTTGTGGGCTTGGCATCGACATCGATGTGTTTTGTTTGTAACTGTTTGGCGTCGCCATATCACGGAGTCAACCTGAAACAAATATTATCAAACTGATGTTGGACATCATTATTATTATTGTAATGAGCTAGCGTGTACTATATCGAGACCAAGATTAAATTTGTTTGGTATTGTAGATCATCACTTTTCCAATTACAGATATAAGATTTGTTTTAAAGATTAACAAAAACCACTTAGATTTTAAGTAACATAAGCACCTAAATAGCTAAAACTATTCACATAATATACATGATATCATAATGTGCAAGGAGAAACGCTGAACAAAACCGGTCAGCTACGCTAAATAACACTTATCCTAGGCCAACACAATAACTAAGAAACATTTTTATGTGCCTTACCTGTATTTCTAATACTCAAAGAAGTTTATTAGCTGCTATAATCTGAAATAAGTAAAATTATTCGATTTAACCAAATTAAAGACAAGCGTCACTTTCCACCTAGCAGGACGCCATATTTACGTCAGCCATCTTGTCTTTGACACTATTATGACAGTTAGTGTTGCTCTTTTAAACATTAAGTTTTTTACATCGACTAATTAGTCGATTTATAGTTTTACAACTATTTAGTCTCAGAAAACCAAGATTTAGTTAATTGCCTGGTTTTTGCAGTACAGAAGGCCACGTTAAGATTCAGTGCTAAAGCGCTCGTAAAGCTATCCACTTATCATTAAATTAAACTAAAAAATATTAATGTATCTAGTAATAAACAAAAAAAGGATCATTTGGAAGTTTAATAAAACAAAAGTAAACACGAAACATTTAAATAAAACTCCCAGTACATACATGAGGACTATCTTTGTATAGTGTTAAGACATGACCGCTTAGTAGTAATTAACTATGTATTAGGTATTTATCATTACAACCGATGCTTGAAAAGATACGACGAAATAAACTATAAAACGATACAAATAAATCAACGCAGCGCACAAGCGATTAGTTAAAAGTCGACCTAAATATACGGAAGTTGGCACTATAATATAATGTACAATAGTTCACTCGTCCCCAAGTGTACCAGCTGCCCACGCGTGCCACTTACCTACCGGCAAATGTCGATCTATAATTTGATTGTGCATGACCGGCTGACATTTGGCATTCATATAAAATGTATTGTAAGGCCTTGTATATGAAGATGCGAGATGAACTTTTAGACAAATATACCTTTACGTTCTTCTTTTTCTAATTGAACAAATTTCAGTCAAATACCTAAAAACATGTTTGTTTGTATTTAATTAAGTCATTAATTTAAAACGTCTTGCGTCGGAAGGAAGCAAGAATAAATAAAAACAGCGAATGTATTGTTTTTAAGAGTGTTTATTTGATAAAACGACTTTAGAAGGCGCTTTTGGGACACAGATAATTAGTTACCACGATAGGTTTTCAACTGGGTCAAGGCTTATCCTAGCCATGGCCAACCTTGGCCTGGCCCATAACCTGAACGACCTCAGAGCCACCTGTGACTTATTTACAACACTTCTAAGGCACCAAGGCTATCGGAAATTTACTATAACTTACGATGTAAAGATATTTTATAAGTCGTTTAAATTAATAATCGAAAAATACTTTTGAACACTAAATAATTTACTTAATTCTGAGGATATCCTGGACATTACTTTTTCTTCTGATTCTTATAATGATGGTTGCTGAAAATTTTATTTGCTGGTGTTAGGTGCTCATAGCTCTACGACTATCCATTGCAAATGAAAACCAAATCACCTAAGATTACTTATTGTGGTTAGTTAGTTGTTGTTTGTTTACCATTGATCATGTATGTTTATTGTAGTTTGTGGAGAATTAGTAGAATATTTCACAGTGGTGCCTTTAAGTTTTGACTTAGCAATTTGTTATCCCGGGAACACTTACAATTCGTTAACATTAGGCATTTTACTATAACGAGATACGACTGGCTTTCAGGACGAGTGGTCAATTACCATTCTATTGAAATAGGTATATGTTGTTCTCTACTGCTATTACATATATAGGCTTTATCACTTTGGAATTTCAGAAAAAGTTAAAAATCAAATTGACCACAGATGGAATTTCTGATCATACCTAAGCGATCCGTCTAACATTGCAGAAAGGTGCCACAAAAATGAAAAGAAACATAATAATGATAAATTTAAAACAATAATCATTGACATTAAACTTAAAACAACCAGACAGCGATGACACATAGAATCCTGAATTATTATTAAGTATACAAAACCAGGGCCATTGCCACTTGTCATATACCGTTATCAAAATATTATCTATTCAATCAACAACGAATGGTCATTGACGGGATTCCGACCACGCAACAATAGAGTGAAACTTACATACGTAACAACTATTTTTATTATCTTTTTATGATAACAACGGAAATCCAGTATCCTACTTTTTTGATTATGTAGTATCCATAAGTGAATAATGGCCGGATGCTATTTTCCATGTATGGTAAAATAATTTTAAATTTAATTTCGTGTCGGCACGTGTGCTTTAGATAAATATGTGGCTTTCTCTTTTGTACTGTATTTATATGATTGGTATTTTTTATTAATTTGCCTGAAGTTATTACAAGAATTTGTTGAGTAATAGAGATTTAATTTATGCTTCACTAGAAACGTCCTCATCATCTGCTTTAATTTTCATGTTCTCTAATAAGAGTGTTTCGTGTTAAGGGACCTTAAGCTCCTTATTTATATAAACTACAAAGGGCCATTTCGTTACATATGTAAGTACCTATTAGTCAGCCTATCTTTTAGATTATACTGATAATAATAACATTGCCAAGGGATAGCACGTATAAAAACAGTGTACGGATACTAAAATTCAATGTTTTTGGTGATAAGGATCGAGATAATAAAACAAATATTAGATATATGACACATCACAAAGTACCTACTGCACGGAAATGTATTCCGCCATGGTTCTATAAACACGTACAAAAAGATTACAACTAAAACTACAATGGAGAAAAAAAAGTTCTATACGTCAAACGACATTTTTGTATAGGTTCCACCAATGTAAAAGTTGGTATATAATCGTTATACATTACTGCCTTTTCAAAACCATTGATGTAAGGTTAGTAGACAAAAGAAGAAATGTTTGCTGCTCTACCACAAACATTGATGACATCCCTACTATGTTTTGTTCGGTCTAGTGATTTCAGTTTTGAGACAACAATCGCCTAAGTTTATATTGTAATGAATATGTAAGGACAATCTATTGTTTAAAAGGACGTTTATTTAGCTCGAACCTCGAAGAAACAATTAGTATTGTCTACAGCTTTGTATCAAGTTTCCCTGACTGTTTGGGCTCTTTGTACTAAGTAAATGTAATTTTATAGGCAGACGGTTGGGAAAAGTGACGTCATTTTTACATTTGATGTACTTGAGGGATTTAGGTCAAAGTGCACAATAATAAAGGTAAAAAATTGCCGGATATAGCAGTATTATATACTTGCTTACGGATTTGATAACTTAATTTAACGTCTGGATTACACAATTTCTACGTAATTATAGCTACTGTTTAGTCCTTCTCGACAATGTATTTTTCGGAAATACATTTTTTTGCAGCGGACTCCATGGACTACCTCCACCCAAGGGGAAGATGGAGGGGAGTGGTTCTTCGTACCCTTTTGCCGGGGACCAAGCGGGATCGTATTGTCAACCTGCTCTATCTAACCGTCTAAATGCTTACATTACCTATACAGCATCAAAATTAATAAAATGTTCTCTACGAAGACATTAGACCTTGAAATCACTTTGATCAGCTTGACATGATGTTTAGTAAATAAAAACTCATGACTAGATATGACTCATTATTATAGCTTGCCAAAATATGTTTTACGTTAGACCGGCTTGGGTATTGACGGATCTGCTATGGTAAGGTCGTGCCGACTGCCAGCTGTCTTGACTTGATAGAATGTGTTGAGTAAATAGCGGTCATTGTCACGAGCCGTACATGAGAAGCATGTAGCCATCAAAGGGAATATTCCTCGCTATACAGGGTGTTAAGAAAACCCTGTCCGACCCGAAAGGATGACTTAGGTTCCACTATCACATGCCCAAATTAAATTTGGAATATTCATGATAGTATTAATAATAATGAACTTTGGAATAACAATTTTTGGCCGCGAAATTCCCTAAATTTGAGATTAAAACAATAATTTCAGCGCCATTTTCGTCGGTATTATTGTTTGATCATTTGACAGCACCTGTGACGACTCCGACTCTCTCTCTCGCCTTTTGAGAAAAAAAAACTAAGTTATATTTTTTACATTTTTTTTACTTTAATCGTGTCTGTTGTCGATACCTAACAACACCTTAACGGATCGGACAGGGTTTTCTTAACACCCTGTATGAAACAATTACAATTAATTGCAATGCAAAATCTTTTATACACTAGGTACCACTAGTGCAGTCTCAGAAGTGCATGTCTCTACGGAAGACCAAAATTATGTACAAGTTATTAAACTTGCACCTGGTCACCTATTGAATTGGTCTTTAAAGATTTTTACGCATGCCTACTTACTAAAAAACAAGAGCTTTTTCGCGCAATCCCTTGTAGAGGAAAACGAGAAGGCTGTAAGGTTAGAGTTTTTCAGGACAGGCTGAGAAAATCCAAGATGATTTTTCCCAGATTCAAAGGAAAAAGGTTACATAATTTTCCAGGCTTCATATTTTAATTTTCCTTTTCATTAATTCTGGGTCTCTTAACTTAAAAGAACAATACCACTATGTACAGTGTACACGTAAATATATGTCACAGTAACGACACAGTATTGTGACGTTACCTTACAGGTGTCGATTCGTTTTCAATCAATTTCCGGCGTGAAAAACTATGTTTACCTTTCATTCTCTGAGTCATAGAAAAAGTATATGAAGGTTAACCTAATCGTTGAGTTTTTATGTTTTGTTTTTATTGTTCCTACGATATGAAAAAAAGGTTTTAGGAATTTGTTAGGTACTCTACATTTCTTCGTATAGGTGGTGATGGGTTGATGTAATGTAAAATGTTTTTGTTTCTGCGCCAAAATTTGCATTGCTGTCATCCATTTCGCAATTCTTTTTCTACGCACATTGCGTTATTTTGCAAATTTTAAAGCGATTTCCTTGTCTCCAGTGAAAAGAGGTTCAATGGCTTTAACTTCATCAGTTATAGTACCACGGCCGGTGTAACGTCAAGCCCCAAAAAAGGTATTTATGCATGTACGCGCTTATTCCCGTGAATTATATTACTATAAACATGCAGCGCGATAGTTTAAAAGTTCATCAGTTACGATTAAGTCGAAGTAAAATCTTATAACATAACAAACTACTTACATAATAAAACAGACCTGTGTCATACATTTTTTATAATGTAGTTGATTCTGTTATGTATGAGTTATAAACAAAGCGTCATTCACAACAACACATAAAACTACAGAGTAATTTCGAAAATCATAATCGAAATTGCCCATTGTGTTTTTTCAGGGTCGTTTTGGGAAATTGAGTGGGTAAATGCAAACCAACAAATATGTCGGTGTAGTCATCACATACGTAGGTTGTATGTTATAGATTTATTTTATGACCGGCCTTAGTCAAAGCGATATGAACATCGCATAAATATAAAGATTTTGTGTAAAATAGGACATGAGACTAAACAGCATGTATGAAGGGAATAATGAAAGTGGACAAAGCGAAACAAGTGTGTAAGGATCATAGAAGGGAAAGAGGCGTGATTATATGTATGTATGAGACTAAAAAAGCAGGTTAAAAAGCAGGTTGAAATATTAATATGACAAATGTGTTCTCTTCTACGAAAATACTGCGAGGTACCATCAGAAAACCGTATCGTATGAACAGGCATTTTAATTTGCTTCGACAAAAGCGATTAGTCATTAGTAAATTGGCTACGTTTTTCCCAAACATAAAGTAGTTGTACCCTGTTTGAGCCAGTTATTACTTCATGTTTGTGCTTTGTAACTGAAAACATAGATACTAATGGGTTCACAGCAATGAGAATTGATGCCTTAAATTATTTGATGTCTCTTGTATTTTAGTGTTTCAGTTAATTGTTCAGAGATTTTTTGCCTTCCCTAGTATATTCTAGAAACTAAGTAATATGTTTTTGTTACTACTGTACAACAACAAAATTAGTACAACGATTGCTGACAAATTACTTGTTTCTATGGAATGGCAAATGCAAATTTTGCTGATTTGCAAAAATAAATACTTACGTAATACAGCAGACTTGCAAGGGTATCTTTACGTATGTAGCTAGCATTTCAGAGAATTAAGAATAATAATATATAATAATAATAATAATATTCCGGGACATCTCACACACGGATATCTGATCCCAAGCTAAGCAGAGCTTGTGTTGTGGTAACCAGACAACTGATAAACTTACTTATATATTTCTAAATACATACATATTATAGATAAATTACACCCAGACCAGAACAAATTATCGTGCTCATCACACAAACATTTGTCCTGGGTGGGAATCGAACCCACGGCCTCCGGTATAGCAGTCAGGGTCACTAACCACTAGACCAACAAGCCCGTCAAAAGAAAATAAGCGGATGCCTTTTATAACAAGGCACCTCTTGTAAAACCAGTAAAAATACAATTTAACTTGACTAAGGGTTTTTCCGTTATTTCCAACGGCAGATAATTTGGTCTGAAGAATATTTTTGAATTTTGAGAGTTCATCAATATAAAATATTCGAAGACAATTTTCTCTCTCGAATAAAAAAATATCTATTGTTGGAAAAAAACACTCTTAAGGGTATTTTTCAGACTTTTCCTCAAAACTTCAACTTATTTATTCTGAATCGTGTAAATAAACCCAACGTAACTGTTTTCGATAAATTCTATGTTAAGAATGTAGAATAAGGCCATTTCCCAATAATGGGGTCAAGCCGGTAAATGTAAACAAACGGACGAAAACAAGACAAGTGTTTTGTACTTACGTTGTGAATGGAAAAATAACAAAGTAAGTACTCACATAGGTAAGTTGAGTGTAATGGAAGTTGTGAATGAAATTTAACCTAGTTAAACATTAAGTTAGTTATGGGCTTGTTTTGTTTTACTGGGCTGAAACTTAACTTAAGGAAAATATTATAATCCAAACTAATCCAAATCCAAACTAATAATAAATGCGAAAGTAACTCTGTCTGTCTGTCTGTCTGTCTTTCTGTCTGTCTGTCTGTCTTTGCTTCACGCCTAAACTACTGAACCGATTTGAGTGAAATTTGGTACAGACATAGTTTGGAACTTGAGAAAGGACATAGGATAGTTTTTATTACAAAAAATAAAATAAAAAATAAAATTTATTGCGGACATACAGCGCCATCTATTGGTCAAGCGTCGGCATCAATTCAGTACTGAAAATTCATCGGAAAAATGTAAATAAATAGTAAAAAGGTATGAAAATATAATATAATACAACTTTTAGTACAAAGAAAATGCTCTAACGGAGTATAGATAATTCTACGCAGAGCTCATTATGTTGATTTTTGAAGAGTTCCCTAGAATATCTTTCACATATCATTTTTGAAGAGATCCCGCGAGATCGGGAACTATGTGGGTAAAACCAAAAATCTGCCGGAAGTCACTATTCCACGCGAACGAAGTCGCGGGCAAAAGCTAGTGTTAAATAAAACTTTAGCTGTGATCCTTTATTTAAAACTTAACCTATAACCTTAACTAACCAACCTATTTAAAACGTAGACATATCGATTTACAAGTAGTCCAAAAAACATATGTTTGGGGACTTCGAGTGTCTTTTACTCTAGTTTTGAGAGTTTATCAATTAGGTACTTCGCATGCACAAAAGTAAACAGCACAAAATCAATTCACTTGTATCAAACAAAAAATAAATTGTGTAATACTGGCCGATAACAAACATTGAACGAAGCAGGTCAGGTTTTATTTATATTCATAATACTGAATTAATACGATCTTTATTCACTAATGCTCTTTTGGCATAGTTTGGTATTTACAATGGACTATCGACAACCCCATTAATGCATGCGCCAAACTTGTTCGTCTAAAAATATATTAGTAACTATCGTACACTCAGCTCTCAAGTCTCAGTCATAACCTCGCCTTCGTTGCGGACGCTCGTGTTTTACGTTTTAAACTTGTGAAATAACAACATGCTTGTGAAACTTGCATTCCCAACATTACCGTCTGATTACCCGGACGTAGACATGTTGAGGTGCAAAGAGGTTAATAATTTTGCCACCGAATGCATTTTGCCGCGCCGCCCGAAGCGCAGTCTCGCGCCATTGCCAGAGGACAAAGAATGCAGTAACACTGAACTGAAAAAGACCTGCAAAATGGTGCACAGGAGACGGAAACACAGGAAACAGTGTTTGAAACTACCAGCTCTACCGGAATACGACGAGTGTTGAAAATCTTTTGAAGGATTTATATTTTGCTGCCTTTGCCTGCCACGTGCGGTGTTGCCACGCTAATCTGGCCCTTACACACCAAATGGATAGAATAAGTACAAGATATTATGTTTATTTATTTGTGCATTCTGCAGTTTGTATGTCGTAATGGTTGCTGTTGATTGATCTTCGATATGTCTGTCGGCAAGCTGGCGAGAGTAGCCGCTGGCGTCGCCGCGTCGTTAGAAAGCGTTTGAAGTGATATGTGATTAATTAAACTAGTCGCACAATTAACTATGTATCTACAGATAAATTGTAAGTACTTCCTATTAGAGTAATTTAATTTCTCTATAAGTTTCACATAATTATCCGGTGTTTATTTTATCGTCGTCGGTTATTACGTCGATAAATGGTGTTCAAGGTAGTCAAGGTAGTGGTACTTTCTAATTTAAGTTTTAAGTAATAATTATAAGCATCCTAAAGCTTTTAAGCTTTATTTTCGTTGTAATTTAATGTATAATTGTACAGATCTGTTCGCAAAATTACATCAATCTCACATTCATAATTTTAATAGCATTTCTTCGTAATAGTTTTAATGATAGGATGTATGAAGAAATTCATCCGATTAAAAAATGAAATTTTCAAAATGGCGGTAATTTAATGTATTTAGCACGATTTTAATTTCCAATGGTTTTCGTAATTTCGTTTCATTGTGCTCGAAGTATTAATGGTAATATCATGGCCACATCGATAAAGTTGAAGGTGAAATGTGTAGACGTGCGTGTTTATTAGGCACACCTATTTTTAGGGTTCGTATACATAATCACTACAGAATAGTATACTTAATAATAATTACGTAATTCACAACAACACAACTTGTCATTTTGTATACCTAACAAGTTTTAGAGAAGATTTTAATGACTGTATGAATAAAATTTGTCTACGTAACATGTTATCATGAATTTTAAAATGTTTTGTATTTGTACACGTGCAATCTTTGGCAAGAAAAACTTAAAATAGGTAGTCTTTATAATAAGAATTTTCTAATTAGAGATATTAGGGATCACATGTGCAAGTTATCAGTGATTAAGATTTGTGATTGTGACGTCATAAGATATAACAGATAATGTTGTTTCAAATCTACTCACACGACTTGCACAATATTATTGTATTACGCCATGTATATGGAATTAAATATTCATATGGAAATATTTCTTGTCTCGACAGTCAACATTAATATAAAGATAAGTGTTGTATTAATCTTAAATAAATAGTCTTTTATTTAATAGGAAAAGATCATGAAGAAAATGTATTTCTAAGTTCAAACCTTTCGTTCAAACCTTGTTCAAACTAATTGTCTTCTAACCGATCTTGTGTTCGCGGCTTTTCTTTATTTGACAGTTGTTTTGTTTTAAACTACCAATTGTTTATGGAATTCTGTACTGCCTTTTTAAATGCGTTCTTTATTTTAATATTTAAATAGGACAGAAATCAATGTTTTTTTTTGTATGCGAAAAGGACAAACTTTAATACATCGGCTATTTACCTTTGTAGTAAATAATAAATATGTATTTACGTGTGTATTTATTTAATTGTAGTTATCAGTAGTAATGTCGATCTGTGATATGTAAATAAGTGTCGTTACATATAAGTTTTATCATAAGGTCTTTTTAAATAAAAGTAGGTACATACTTAAACTATTTGATTTTGTTTTCTTTTTTACCTACACATTATGATAGAAATATCAGGACATTAAGTAATTAAAGGTTTGAAAGCTGCATTGTTTGGTAATTAAATGACTTACAGCAACATTTATTTCAAAACAGTTTTATCAGGATTTAAATAACTAAGTATAGCTAGTAGCTATAGTTATTTAAATCCTGTTTAGTCTTAGTAAAACAACAACACAAAAATAATACTTTCTAATTCTTAGTAAGAATTACGCTATTTAATACGTAAAGTATATTAGAAGAATATCTCAGATTCCTCAGCGTTACGACAACAATCAAGTTCTCTACAAATTTTCATGTTGAATCCTACTACAGTTTTAAATGACTTGCCATATTATAACTAAAATTTGTTTTATTTTAAATACATACCTACTGTAATACACTCTATTATCAAAAAAACATTATACAATACTGAATCATTTGAACACAGATAACATAAATATTAGCCAATAAATAACGTCAATAACGTTATAATTACACAATAACGCAGCATAAGTTGTTTACTTGAGATGCAACGGCCACATTATCAAGGCAGTTTGATTGATTCCTTTGCTATTGACCATAAATCTAGAGGCATAATGGCGGCAGTTTGACCACGTGACCTTTTAGCCTTGTTTCTACGTTGTATTTAGGATGTTGCATAATCTTGGCAGTAATAGTTGTTGTCATACAACTATTTAGTGTACCTAATACCCAGACCGACATTAAAAATAATTGGTCTACTTTCATATTGTTTTTAAAACAAGTCTAGTTTTTTTTACTTCTTTTTACACAATCAAATTGTACCTAAAGATATTATATTATAAGATTATATTATAAGATATTATATTTTTATTTTTCATAATTTCTTCTTCAGGCCTACACTCAGAGCAAAATAGAACTGTAAGCGAATTAGTGCGTTGCTAAAGGAGTTTCAAGTACTCATTCTGTACTAAAACACTGAATGGCAGTTAAAACTAAAGCAGTTCCAAGTTCAGTTAAAGTAAGTAGTTATAAACAAGCCGTTAGTGGGATTGTTTGACCGACATACCAGTCACAGTTACTGACTTTTAATGTCATAAGCCGACATGAATGTCCAAATAGTGCATTGAACTGTGAAATCATAAACAATAATGTTCTACTCTACTCTACTATGGTATGTACGATGTTTGTCTTCTAAATTCAAACGTCGTAATTAATTACTGGCTGAAAAAAATATTTCGATGCTATTTATACTTTTTTTTTATTGAAAGACAAAATGGAGGATATTGCACGTTTTTTTTTCTATTAATGGCCAGTATTATAAAAAAAATATTGCCCCGGTTTATTTGTGTTTTGTTATAATGATTGGATTATAAAGTAAATATTGTTTG
This sequence comes from Autographa pulchrina, assembly GCA_905475315.1. Taxonomy (NCBI): domain Eukaryota; kingdom Metazoa; phylum Arthropoda; class Insecta; order Lepidoptera; family Noctuidae; genus Autographa; species Autographa pulchrina. Next base: position 9,180,905 of record FR997775.1, read on the forward strand.
AAAAGTAGTGATTGGGTGAAAGAGAATTCCATGTCTGTGGTGTTGGTGAAAGGGAAACATTTGGTGCTTTCGTCCGGTACGTATCCGGTATCACATGAGGATTTTCCCACACGCAGTAACTAAGGTAAAGTACACTCAAGTAATATTTTGTATAGAAATTTAATAAATGATTAAAACGACGCTTTTACCGCATAGTTAAGATGATCAATTTTATTAAATGGTTAAACTACCTAGGGTACAAGGGAATTTTATATTGAAAGTAGGTTTGTGTAGATACCTACATGTAAAAGGTAGGTAGGTACCAACAATGCTATACAATTAATTATAAATAGTTACTTATTCAGTACTCAAAATGCACTTCAACATTTCAATAATAATTACAACAAAAATGGATTCTTTAAAATAATTTTAAAATTTCCAACCATTTTCCTCATTTCCCATTACATTGCATTTCATAGAAAAACAAACAATCTAATTAAGTAGTAGTGATAATCTGCGTCCATGTTTTAACGAGCTTAAGCTAAAACGCCCACCCTTCGCTGTTTCGTGGAAACTGACGTCAGCGTAAAACGGAACGCTTTTCCCGCGTATTTTGGTTTGTTTTGCTTATCTGCATTAGTGTAATCGAATTAGCATTGTTTCCACGAATTTTGGTTTTATATGTACCGTTAATAGGTAGCCATTTTGATACCATTTCTGTTAGGGGAGTGATATGAATTTTCGAATGACGTTATTGCGACGCACGCTATTTCGAAAAAAGTTAAGAGTGGTACGCCAGTTCGAAAACACATTAAGTCGAAAACCGCTACATCGACTGACGTTGTCGCGAACACGCTGATTCGAAAAACTGTTTGAATGGTATGCTAGTAAAAAAGTCTTGGTATCGAAGTCCACTATTGCGAATAGCATATTCCAATCTAAATTTCTCTGGGGGTCTTAGCCTTATACGTATTTGTATTGGGTTTGGGAAACAAAAGCAATGAGAAGTATTATTTTAAGTAAACTTTTTAATTTCCAATAAGTAAAAAAATCAAAATTATATAATATAGGTGGTGTACTCATTACCAAAAATAACAATACCTACTATCATATTTATGACAAAATGGAAGATTCAATAAACTCAATATAGACTAGTATTCAAAGCTACAGCTCTTATAAATTCAATAGTGCTCATCATCATATTGGAAATTAAAAGTTTACTTAAAATAATACTTCTCATTGCTTTTGTTTCCCAAACCCAATACACCCCTCTGTTAGTGATTCAATTGCTATTTATATTTCAATGTACCTACCTAATATAATTACTAGCTGTGTCATGCCTTTATAACACTGTAGTGAAAAAGTTAGCGCTACATATTATATTTTCTATTACAGAAAATAAGTTTTACTTCGACGACAAACTTTTCATTTAAATTAACTTGATACATTTTTACCTGACTAGTGGGACTTTGTTTCTTTTTTCAAGCTTTTTTCAATAATTGCTCTTACTTTTTACATTCACAAAGTGACGAATATAATTGAACTTCTTTCAACTTTAATAATTTGGAACCTTTATTATATCTAGATAATAAATGAAACCTGAAATTGCCTGAGCATTGACTTGGTATTTTTTAATAATTTGATGATTATTTAAGATTCAAAACGACTGAAAAGCTACCTTAAACATTGAAATATCCTTTACAAACACGCTTCAACATCGTGTACATATAACTAATTGTTAAAATCCTTTCCTAGAATTTTAGCTTACGTAAACCACATTTATTGCAATGTGTATGTGTATACCTCTTAAATATAATCGTAGGTTATGAGTAAGACGTGGCGCCAGTACAGATAAGGTACGTTATCAACGGAAAAACAACTGTATCGGAAAAGTAACGTAGATACCTAATATCCAGATATTGTAAGTGGTTTTTCTAGATTTTGTAAGAAAGTTTATTTTTTAATGATTCTATCAATTGTAATTGAGTTTATTTTAAATGATTATTGTGTGTCAATAAGGTTTGTTAAACGTTTTCTAGTTTCTTTTTAAATTATACCACTTAAATACTGTTTTGCGTTATACCAATTTGATACCTATACTAAGTGGACTATTTGTATTGTACGTTTGCTAACACACGTTTTGTATTGTATTTGTATTAAACGTTTATACATGACTAACTTAACTGGTTACTATAGCCAATTAGTCCACGAAAATAAATAAAATTAAGGATTTATATTTAAATAGATATATTTATATTTAACGTTAATTGATGTGCCAATGTCCGAAAATTATGATATTTTCGCCTTATACAGTCCTCCCTACCTTTATTTACAAATGAATGATTGATTTGATTTATAAACATTTTGTAACATTTCTGATAAGCAATATTATGCACTTGACCTATAAAATCTCCTAAAACGTGTATTAAGGAAAACAGTTTTACGATCATGTTTCGAAGAAAAATTTTATATGTGTACGTTTTAAAGCCCGGCTTTCAGTATCAATATAAATAAAATTTAAGTACTATACTAAAGCCAATATGGAAAGAGAATTAAACGTTATTACTAATTACGCAATTATCAACTTTGACAACATGTGTTTAAGTCTTGTTTAAGTTCATTTTTGAATGACAAATATTACCGAAAAGGGCCTAAAAGTAATTTGAATGTGATGGAAACTGAACTGTTAGTCATTGAATTAAGGTTCATAATCCCAAAGCACGTTCATTATTTCTTTAAAGTGGCCGATGTATAGAGGTAGAATTTTATGAAATATTGCGTTTTAAACGTTTTTCAAAAAGAGCTTTAATTCAAATTGTAGAACATTTACCTTTGTCAAATATGAGGCTCTTGTATACAGAGTCTTAAAGGTCAATGGGCACCTTAGTATGGAAACTATACGCACGCTGTACAGAAACAAAATAAGGTGAAATAGACAGATTAATGTCTCTAGTTTACGATAGTAAGAGTTGCATTACTGTGGGTATAGTCTGAAGTTTGTCAAGAGTGTCTGGAAGGATATGGGGAAGGCCTTTGCCCAGCGTTGTGACATTGTTCTTTGACCTACTAATGTTTAATACCGCAATAAAAAATAACAAAAGTAGGTACATGAAATTGAAAGCGGGGTATAACTTAACAATTTAAAATTGTGCGCGAGCGCTCACGAGTGATAGACGCGCACTCCTTAATAAATCGTGTATCCGTACTTTGTTTTTATTAAGTTTATATAGCAGCCGCACCTCATTAGTAAACGAGTTTGTTGTTCTCGGTCGCTTGCGCTGACCTTGAACCGGACTAGCGCATCTTTGTTATCTAAACAAACATGTGCTTTGCCTACAATGGAGGATAACAATATCAATGAAGTTTATAGCGAGAATGTGGAGTCAAGAAGTGTTTTGACTAGCAGTAACAATTCCTTATCGGATCAAGACTTAGTGGAGCAATATAGTATGGATATAATACCAAATGAAGAATCTATTAGACCCACAAAACGGGACAGAGAGGAGGATGAGACAGAGTGGACAACCGTACAAAATAATGGAAAAAAGATTAAAGAAAGTGGTGTTGAGATCTATATCAGTTCGAAAGAAAAGCTACCTAGACAATTTGCCCTTGCAAGATTATTTAAAGAAAAAGGAATAAAAGATATTATTAAGGTTAAATACATTAATAATTACAGGGTCCGTATAGATTGCAAGAATGAGTTTAGTGCAAATAAGTTAGAAACGTGTAAAGAACTTATTGATATGGGCTGGAGATTTAGTAGACCAGACTACAAAAACTACTCATACGGGGTCATCAAAGCCGTGGATCTCGACTTGACAGATGAAGAACTTAAGAGTTGCATTACTTGTCCGGAAAACTTTGAATTGCTGTCATTGCAACGTCTAAAAAGGCGCAATATTAGTGACTCACCGGAAGAATTATGGACGAGAAGTGAAGCAGTTCGGCTGTGCTTTAAAGGAGATATGCTACCAGCACATGTTTTTGCAGATGATTTGAGGATTAAGGTGGAGCCATTTGTGTTCCCTGTATCGCAATGTTCTCGTTGTTGGAAGTTCGGACATACAGCAAGAGTGTGCCCATCTAAGAAAACATTGTGCCCCAAATGTGGCGGTAATCACCCGAACTGCGAAATACAAAAGTTTAATTGTTTAAACTGTGGCGGACCGCATATGGCTCTTTTTAAAGCTTGCCCTGCATACTTAAAAGAAAAGAAGCTCAAAGAGCTAATGGCAGAATTTAATTGTACCTATAGGAAGGCCTTATTGTTATATGTGAGACCTTCACCACGAAGGGAATATACACAACCCATTAGCGACGCAAACTTATCTCCTGAAGTATTTCCTCAGCATCACATTAATGTGGAAGCCACAGAAAGATCAAGCTCACCCTTATACGCTGAGATTGTCAAAACAAAAGCTGTTATTCACGGTACACCCGAGTCGAAAGAACAAAAACCTGTAAAAAAGCAAGAAAAGACACGGGTTGCTAAAGGTGATGATTGGGCCAACTGGTTACCAACAGAAACGGAGGAATTTAAGGATTCTAACATTCACGATAACTCTGAGGTGCCCCAAAAGAGAGAGGTGCATTTTGACGAGCTTATAACTAGATTGAAGGAAATAGTATTTTTGAAGAAATGCAATATAGCAGAAAAGATTAAGATGGCGATCCAATGTTGTGTAGAATGGTTGATCTTAGTAGTTGTGGATAACGTGTCGGATTGGCAAATGATGAAGAGAATACTTGAATTCTTCAATGGAAGGCAGCAAAACTAGTATCAAACTAAACATTCTACAATGGAATGCTCAGAGTGTAAAACCAAAAGTGATTTTATTAGAACAACTGTTAAATCAAGAACGTATACATATTGCTGCGATAAGTGAGACATGGCTGGATACAGAAATTTGCATGAGACTGAGCAATTACACAGTCTATCGTAAGGACAGGTTTGATGGTTATGGAGGGGTTGCCATTCTCACCCACAAATCAATTAAATCTCAGCTGTATGAAGTCCAACTTAGAAACCAAGATATAGAATTAGTTTGCGTAAAAGTGTTCAACTGTGGCACTATTGAAAATATTATTTCCGTTTATTAATAATAATAATAATAAATCATTTATTTTCAGGCTACTCAGGCCCATAGACATATACCTTACAGACTAACATAGATATTTTATACAAAAGTTGTTAGTATATATTGCTTAAAATTAAGTTAGTAATCTTCCTTGCACTACGTCTTAGTGCGTTCTGGTGGTACTTGTCCGCGGAAGCGACGGAACACCACATTCTGAGGCCAGAAGTTTTCATCCAGTACTTGATGCAAGAAGCAATTCGGTACTCGTACCACAAACGCCTTGAAGTTGACGTTGCGGCGAGACTCTAGCTCCTGCACCCTCAGCAAGTAGTTCAACTTCTGGCGCACGTAGTCGATAACACTCTCTTTCGTCACAGAGTGATGTAGGCGGGAGATGTAGACTGGCGTGTTCGGCGGTGCGGCACGCACTAGTCCATTGGGCTTCAATGGAGCTTTGCCGCAGCGGTTCTTCACAGCTATGGGACGGCGCTTCTTCCTCTGCACCATCTCAAAACCGTCTTCATCCCGTCCAGGCGCGGGCACAGCAGGCGCGGGCAGCGGCGCGGGGCACGGCGCGCGCGCGGCACGTGTAGGAGCGCGCTGGGGCGGCGGCGCGGGCGCGGGGACGGGTGCGGCGCAGCTAGGTGCGCGAGCTGCGGCCCGGCTAGCGGCGGCGTCAGCATAAACGCGTCGAGGTGTCGACGTGTTTACACATTTCGCATTCGTTGTGTCATCGCACTTTGCTAACGTCGGTGACGCATCAGACCCCGCCGATGCAAAACTGCACACGGAGGCATTTTGCGCCCCGCGACGCATGTTCACCTTAGACGCCTCGTCAGGTGACCTACTTACAGTAATAGTGTTACGTAATAACACTACTTCGGCACGCAGATCTTCAATAGTCCTGTCCGAGGCCTCTAATTTGGACTGCACTTCTGTCAGGCTCGTCTTCAGGAAGATGATGTCCTTCAGGAGCCTGGTGACGTCGACGTGGTCGAAAGTGACGGGGGGCAGCTTGTGCAGCTCCTTCGCCACGAAAGTCGGCACGTCGTCAGGGTCGGTCACCTTCAACAAGGTGATGATGTCCTGGACGCTCTTCTCTGTACCGTCCCTCCGTCGAGACGGCATCTGGTCGAGTTTGTCCAGACTCGTGTACAGCATCCTCTTGCCACTGCTAATATCTTCTTCTTTGAAGTTAGTCTTACATATTTGTAAGATGCTAACTTCATCCATTGTATCGATGGCATTTTGTATAAATGCCAACAATTCGTTGGCTATGAGTGTTGAGCTCATAGCAACAGAGGCGGGCAGCGGCATATAGCCGCGCTGTTCGCGAATTAAATATCTGTACGATGCACTTTGTAAGGCACGTCCGTATTCGATGCGCGCTGCAATCGAACTGAACTCGAACTTATTGCCCCCCTTCAATCAGAACTTCTCAACAAGATTGGGATACCTTATTTTCTATTGCTACTAAAAATACGGTAATTCTCGGAGATTTTAATGCACATCATTCTAATTGGTCACATAAAACAGACAGGAGGGGCGTACAAATTTTTGAAGCATTAATGGATAATAATTTTGTTACCTTAAATAATGGGTGCCCGACTCGGATAAAAAGTGTTAACTTGGGTTATCAAAAGTCCTCACCAGATATTTCTTTGGTATCATCTGACATCGCATTGATGTTCGACTGGGCAGTAATGAATGAGACTTTAGGCAGTGATCATAGGGCTATTAAAATCACTTCAGACATTCAGCCTAGCTCTCCGTCAATAATTCGTAGGAATTTCAAAAGGGCTGATTGGACTTCATACAGCGAGCTACTCAACAACCTCTTTGTAGAATTCAAATTTTCTGGAGACTTACAGGCGGATTATGATATCTTCATTGATTATGTAAACTTAGCTGCAGATGTTTGTATCCCACCAATTAAGATAAACCCGAACCCGGATAGCAAATTCCGCCCTAAACCTTATTGGAACCAAAAATTGTCTAAGTGTGTGGCAGAACGTCGATTAGCATTGTCTAAATTTAGGCGAAATCCAAACCCTCAAAATTTTGAAATATTGCAAAATAAGATTCGTGAATCACAAAAAAATATTCGCATAGCCAAAAGCAAGGGATGGGCTGACTTTTGTTCATCACTGGACTATTCCTCATCTCAGTCCACTGTGTGGCGGAAAATGAAGTGGCTGAAGGGACACAAATATTCAAACAACTACACAGACGAAAACAAAGCTACTGATTTACTGCTTAGCCTGACACCGGACTTTGTATCACCGTGCGACATGACTTTCGATACAAATACCCCCGAACTAGATGTTTTAGTTACTCCTTCAGAAGTTTATAAATGTGTCCGATCTAAGGATACTGCACCTGGAATCGACAATATCTCGTACTCTATGATTAAGAAGCTACCTCATAACTGTAAAATGGTACTAACTCAACTGTACAACAAGATCCTCATCTCGGGATCTGTTCCTAAACAATGGCGCGATATTGTGATTGTGCCAATACCTAAACCGGGTCGAGACTCTTATAATTTATCATCTCTCCGTCCTATTTCAATGATGTCATGTGTTTGTAAAGTTTTTCATAACCTTTTAATACATAGATTAGAGTGGTTTATTGAAAAACATATGTTCCTATCTAGTAAAACTACAGGATTTAGAAAATGCCGATCAACTATAGATAATTTATCAGTTTTGGTATCTCGCATTCAAATTGGCTTTTCCAAAAAACTTATTACAGTAGCGGTTTTCATAGATATTAACAACGCATATAACAACGTAGACGTCAAAGGTCTTCTGAAAATCATGCAACGAATTGGTGTAGGATCTAGAATTTGTAGTTACATCTGGAACTTTCTCAAGCTTAGAAACCTTAAAATCACAGTAGGTAATCACATTAGTCGTACAACCGGTCGGGGATTGGCACAAGGCGATCCATTATCACCTCTGCTCTTTAATTTAGCAACCATGGACATCTGTCATAGTAGCGGGGACGTATGCCTGACGCAATATGCGGACGATTTTGTGCTGTATACTACATGCAGTGATGTCTTATCAGCTCAACAACAACTACAACCTGCTTTAAATAAGATGTCCAAACTTCTTTTGGACTTAGGCCTTGAGATTTCCGCATTTAAAAGCAATGTCTGTATTTTTAAGAACGGTGTCATAAGAGACACAATCTGTTTAAAAATCAACGAGATATCGCTGCCGGTGGTAGAAAACGTAAAATATTTAGGGGTTTGGCTTGACCGATCACTCAGGTGGGCCAAGCACATTAATGAAACCCGGGAAAAGGTGTTAAAATTAGTAAACGTTTTTAAAATTCTTTCTGGAGCTGGGTGGGGAATTCATCCCAAACATCTGAGGCGGTTATACGTCGCAACTGTTCGGAGCAGAATTGACTACGCTTGTTTTCTGTACGATAGTAGCTGTGAGACACATCTAACAAAATTGGACAGGGCTCAAAATGTTTGCTTAAGGGTTATTGGTGGCTTCATTAGGACCACAGCCATTCACGTAATGGAAAATGAACTGAACCTACCTCCGCTAAAGTTTCGAAGATATTATCTAGCCGGCAAATATTGGCTCAAAATAAAATCATACACGGATAATAATGTCATTACTGTATTAAAAGAACTTCAGGTGCATTGTCAGCAAGCACACTGGAGAAGAAAGGTGCCGTTATTAATTAGAATTCAAGAATCGCTTGACTTGCTACCGGTCTATACAAGTCCGCAGCTTGAATTGTTCTCATTGGACACCTGGGTTCATAGCATTGATTTGTCTCAAATCGTAGTTTCTGGTATAGGCTTGGTTGCGGCTAAAAAACAATACGGAAATACACAACTTGGTGAGCTGTGCGCCACATTTTTAAATCAAAACTACTCCGATTTTTACAAAATATTTACAGACGGTTCCAAAGACAAAGATGGTTCGGGAGCAGCGTTTTTTGACCCTCAGACTAAAGCCTCAGTGCAATTAAAGGTACACACAAATTGTAGTATAATGTATAGCGAGCTGGTTGCAATAGACGAAGCACTATCTTACATAGACTCTTTTGAAAGCGGAAATTTTGTCATCTTGTGTGATTCGAAAAGCGCTATCCAACATATAACTCGGTGTACCACGAATTTTAGGGGTACTCCGATTGCTTATAGTATAATAAAATCTATATGTAAACTTATCACTAAGAACAAGAATATTGTACTTCAATGGATACCGGCTCACATTGGTCTGGAAGGCAATGAAGTGGTTGATCAATTGGCAAAGGATGCATGTTATGACGGGCTGGATTGTTCACACCTTCCCGTGCACAGTGATTTCTTGAGTGTAGTCAAAGAAGAGTGCACTAAAATGTGGCACGAGCATTTCGATCAGAGGTCCCTGAGCAAGGGAATATGGTATCGAACGATCCAGCCAACACTATCTCGATGTCCATGGTTCGACCAGGCAAATATGAGCCGATCCGAAATCGTAATGGCTCTTCGGCTTCGATCGGGACACATTCCAATGAATAGTTTTGCTTTCATTATGGGCAAAGTTACTTCACCAAATTGCCCAGAGTGTGATATTGTGGAAGACACTTACCATATACTCATGGAGTGTGTCCGGAACGAGCCCGATAGAAGCACCTTTTTTAAAAAGTCACTTGATGTTGGTAGATGCAATAGTATCCTGGCGGCCCCTTTGTCGAAGGATGCCAGAAACTTGTATAAATTAGCCAGATTAGCATTTAGATCATAAGAAATATTTGTTATTGTTTTACTGTATCGTTAGTACCAATGAGGGTGGCATAATCAGTTTCTGATTAAACCCTCTATAAATAAATAAAGAGAAAAAAAAAAAAAAAAAAAACTTAACAATTTAAATCTAGTTTGGTTTATGTACACAAGTTTTCACAAACCGGGTCAGATTATGTAAAATGACCTTTCTAAGGTTAATTACAAATGAAAAATACATAGTATTATATTGTTTATTTATTTTATTTACCTATTTACTATCTTTACAGGAGACTTATCCTAATGCGACAGCTCTGAAACTAAAACTAAACTATACTAATACAAAATTAAATTAATACACCTTGCGTACCCTTAATTCTCGTTATAATAAATATTTATAATTCTCACAATAACGATGTGCTACTAGGATTTATATTTACTTACATTCTAATTACATATAAGTTTTCCTAGAATCGATGTCAAGTGTTTTGTATAATCAGCTAGTACGTACCTACTAAGTTTTTTTGCATCACTTATCCTCAAGTTAAAGATTTCTACGAACATAACTATACAAATAGCTTATTCCATGGAATTACATATCTTGGTAAACCTACTTAGATACTGTGCGGATATAAAAAATATTATGTATTGCCATCCAAGTAAAACGCTTTTTATTGTGGTTTACTTTTACTTAGAAAGGTGGTAGCTAAAACTGCATAGTTCACATATACCTACGTAGGTACAGTCAAACAAACATACATCACATGAATAATAACAATATCTGCTTTTATTTGAATCAATAATGGTCGTAATATAATATTGGGTCATGGGGTCCGAGTGCACGAAATCTTTTTAAAGAACTGTCGAAACGTTTGGTAGACTCTACTCGTGATCAGAGAGCTGGTTTGTTCCTTGCACAGAGAATCGGCATAGCCATTCAACGTGGCAATGCTGCCAGCCTTCTGGGCACGTTTCCCGCCATTGACAAATTGTTAGTTTTATTTATTTAGATTTAATTTTTGTCTTTGTTTGTTCTTGTATTAGATTTAAGTATTGAATTGTAAATAAATAAGGAGAGGACAATAAAAAAACAAAATGTTCGTTCATTTGAACTAGTAAGGTTCTTTATTGTTATTTAGCAATTTTATCAGTCTGGTCTACCGTCCACTGTTTAGGGAAACTATCTTATACTTTGGAAGACTCTCTAAATTCAAGATAATAAACAAAATATTTAAACTGAAAACATTAATCTTGTATCAATATATAATATCACTTTTACCATCGATACAAGCCTTGGTAACAGGCAGACGATAGTATCGAGTATCTCGATAACAAATCGATTACGAGTGTTATCGATACCTAGCTTTGTTTCCCACAACAGCTCGTTGTTTAACATAACAAAGACGCCAATCGCTACGGTAATATTTATATAATTGTTTGTAGAATCGATTCGTTTTTCGCGATGTGTCTTATTACATTATGCAAGGTAGGTTAGTGTGTCGCTAACCGATAGTGTAAGTGTACCGATGACTTATATCGATTACAATTATCGATATTGTTATGATTTAGTTCCTATAGGAAAATTGCGACAAGAATATTTATAATAATAAATATTATAAGGGCGAAATTAAGACAGGTTTAATAAATGACTTTATATTTAGTGTTCTTAAAAAATCACATATAAATTAAGTTTTTTTCATAATTTAAGAACCAATATAGAAAATCTTATATATAAAATTCTCGTGTCACAATGTTAGTTACCATACTCCTCCGAAACGGCTTGACCGATTTTTATGAAATTTTATATGCATATTCAGTAGGTCTGAGAATCGGCTACTATCTATTTTTCATACCCCTAAGTGGTAGTAGGTAGGTAGTAGGCAGGTGCTAGGTAGAAAAAATTGCATTGCCGGGTACAGCTAGTAATATATAAATTGTTATTGTTTCATTATCTATTCCTCGTTTATGCACCGGTTTTGTTCTTGTTACTGGAAATAATGTCACGGTGTTAGTGGAAAACAATTCTCAGTAACAGGACAGAACATAGTCCGTTATCAGTGACTGGTCTAGTTAAAAGGGCTTTTCAAGGACAATTTATGTGTATTTATAATATTAAATATAGTACAAAAACATAAGTTGTAAATGTAGCATTAATATATATTTATAATAAATGAATACATCGCCTGCCTCGTTGGCCTAGTGGTGCTAAGCGCGACTGCTACGCTAGAGGTCTTGGGTTCGATTCCCAAGTCGACCAAGGTGTTATTGGGTTTTTCTATGAAATACTCAGTAGCAGGTCGGAGTTTGGATTTGTGCCCGGTTAGTGGCAATAGGCTCGCCCCCTATTACATGGGACCTAAACATACCGGCGAACTGTGGCTGTACATTGGTACACCTCTGCCTAACCCTTCGGGGATACAGGCGTGATGGTATGTTATGTTATATTATGAATACCTACATATTTATTTCTGAACCGTTGTTGGTTCTGCAGCGTTATTTATGAAATTTGATAAGTTTAAATCGGTTTGTTGTGTCTAAAGTTACTTTATTGCGTGAATAGATTTTTTTTTGGTGAAGGTTTTTTATTGACAGCCAATTTTTAATGTCACCAAATAATTTTGCTATAATTCAGTAATTATTAGAGCTATATTTTGAAAGGAAAATATATGGTCCTTGCTCTGTTTTCCTCCGAGGAAATATTAATATAGCGTAATTTTATGTAGTAACATAACATAACATACCATCACGCCTGTATCCCCGAAGGGTTAGGCAGAGGTGTACCAATGTACACCCACAGTTCGCCGGTATGTTTAGGTCCCATGTAATAGGGGGCGAGCCTATTGCCACTAACCGGGCACAAATCCAAACTCCGACCTGCTACTGAAAATTTCATAGAAAAACCCAATAACACCTTGGTCGACTTGGAAATCGAACCCAAGACCTCTAGCGTAGCAGTTGCACTTAGAACCACTAGGCCAACGAGGCAGCAGTATGTAGTGGGTAATTTATTATAATAATACTTATATAGCTAGTAACTACACATTTCACACGGATACAAACAATATTATCTTGTCTGAATACGGTTTTATCTTATTCGTATCCGCTGATAAACAATTAATCACAATGATTGTTTTGTAAATTAATCATTCATACAAATTATCTTTATTCTTTCATTATTATGCCTTATGGTAGATAAACTTATCATATTACGCATATGTAAACTGAACAAAACAAATAATTGAAATAAAACTACTTTTACGGATTTTATCGCGGTTTGTATTTGAATTTTGGTTCCCGACGACGGCGACGTTTCGACACCTTTGCAGGTATCATGGTCACGGGCAGACTGATAAAATCCGTAAAAGTAGTTTTATTTCAATGTCTAACATTCGCGTAAACCTCAGAACTCAAAACAAATAATAATAAAATATTTTTGAGTTACAATTTAAAAAAAATCGGGTAATTCGAAATCTGAAATTGAATTTTGGTTTTAAGTCGTATTAAGACGCAATCAAGTAAAAACCTTCTTTGGGTTGCCAATCTTTTCTTTTGAGCTGGTATACTTTATAGTTAAAAGATATATTTATTTGGCTTAGTAACTTTTGTTCCCTCAGTTATCAATAAAAAGGTGAAGGATCGATTTGATTTGAATTAATTTAAAGTCATCAAGATTCTTAATCAATGCTTTCTTATTTGAGAAGAGGCCATTGTAGCTTGTTTCATGGCCTATTATAGTATTATTAATTCTTGTACATTTTAAGCTTACCTGTTCATCATCTGCCGAGCCTTTTCCCAAGCTATTTTGAGGTCGGCTACCAGTCTTACCGGATTCAGCTGAATACCGTATTTTACATGGAGCGACTGCCTATCTGACCTTCACAACCTATTTTACAGGGAAACACAGTATCCCATTGTAAGACTGGTTGTCAGAATTGACTTAACGACTGCCAAAGATGTATGTATGACAGTCGGGACCTACGGCTTAACGTGCTTTCCGAAACACGGAGGGGTCTCGGTATGTTATAAATGGTCACCCATCCACGGACCAACCACGGCAAGCACGGCTTAACCAGTATTATCGGTCAAACCATACGGCTTACATTTAGCCACGAGCGCATCTGCCAACCTGTTCTCGGTACTTAATTATCCGGATCCGACATAAAGTTATTTTGATTCTCATCCCCGCTTAAAATAGTAACATTGTCTCCCAAAGAGTCGATTGTAAACACAGCTGTGAAACGCATTTACAAATTGTATTTACGTCACTTCCACGTAGATTTGAAAACGGAATGTTTTTTATTCTTTTTTTAATCTTAGTAGTGTTGTTTTTACGATGAAAAAGTGAAGTGCTTTTTAGATTCAGGAAAGAAAAAGAAATGAGAATACTTATTATTTAATCTTTGACTTTTCCTGCTAGTGGTTACTAAAAATAAACCTTTTAATAAATCAGACATTTTACTGTTTACATAGGTACTTTCTGTATGTTTTTTTTTCATGCATTATTTTTAATGGTTTTGTTAAATAGCTCGTAAAGAATAGTTTACTGTAATTAAACTTTTTTTTTTTTTTTTAATAACTGCGGACAACATCACATACATTGCTCTGAACCCAAAGTAAGTTGCTAAAGCACTTGTGTTATGGAATTCAAAAACAACGAAGGTACCACAAACACCCAGACCCGGGACAATGTAGAACAGTGGTTTTCTACATTGACCCGTCCGGGGATCGAACCCGGGACCTCAGAGCTGGCGACACCTTGAAAACCGGTGCGTACGCCACTCGACCACGGAGGTCGTCATACTTAATTTGAATTAATAGAAACCTGTACTTACTTATTATGTATTATAAAATATTGTGTAGCTAAAGGTATTTTTTTGTGTATAACATTATACGTATAGAGATAGACAGTACGAAACATTAGTGTAATTTTACCTGTAGACACAACAATCACCTTTGTTTGCGAATATATCCACGTTTTTACGATAAATCTGTAAATATTATGATTATATTACAACTTTAGCGTGTTTGTGTAGTATATTGTTTACTTTAGACTAGCTAGTTATAACATTCCTTTGATCGTTCACTGTTTATTAGTGTTCCGAAACGTAATGTTATTGTTACTTGATTTTGGTCTGAAGGAAATTTGATGGTCTTTGGCTTCGACCGCTATGTTTATTGGTTTCTTGTCGTAAAGTGTGTTAGGATCAGATAGATGAGTTTAAATCTTCTACATAGTAGTTTCTAGTCAGCTTATACTGATCGATTGCTGGACATAGGCTTCTCCCAAGGTTGCGAAATCACCCGTTCCTCCTCAGTTCGTTCCATCTACCTTTTTCAGGGCGTCGCGCAGCCTATTGTACTGGGAGAGCCTTAATTGTTCCAAAAACTTTGGAAAAAGCCATGTTTATTTAAAAAAAACACATCGCTAGTTCTATGGATTCATTAAAGGATATTAGTCATTCATTTCTGGCACACAAGATGACGGCTTCATTGCCTTCATTGCAGGATTGCAGGCAAAGTAAGCCTTCTACTCTCATAGTGGTAAATAAAGAATAATCAACTCTATCTAAAATATTGTGCGCAAAACATCTTATTTATAGCATATCTGTAACAATCTCCGATCTATAAAACCGTCTCAATAGCTTCCTACAATAGTTTACTTCATTATATAAACAAATCCAGCTACGATTTACCGTGTAATGTAATCATGTGGGAAGCGCTGCGCCTCGATTCAGCTATTTTAAATGCATGTCAGTGGTCGGTCAGTGTACTTGTCATTGTGCCTAATTTTCGTACTCAGATAAGCCTACAATAAAATATCATTGAACTCTCGAAGAGAATGATCGTAAAGACCAATCAATGATCGTAATGCCAGTTAGCAGAATGCCAATTATCGTAAAAAAACCAAATGAAGCAGGTCATTCAGTCAATTCAAGCAACTCTTAAATAGCTGAATCGAGGCCCTGTAGTAATGACTTCACTAGAGTATTGGCAACACTCCATATTGTAAAAGCAATCAGGAAGTAATTTGGTAGAAATATAATTTTAATCACTTAAACTGACACACTATTATTTTCTTTTTGTAAACAATTTTTCCACGAGCACGTGAGCTTGAAAATTTGTTTTTAACCGGCTGTTCTCAATATAACTGTTTTTTTTGTCATCGATAGGGTAAACCTTGGAGGCAATCCCATATAAATTTCATCAAAAACGTACGAATACTACGTACTACTACACAATAGTTCGGATTTTCATTCAAAATAAATTGAAAAAAAAAAATGCTTATTTTATACAGTCGGTTCTATTTAAATTTTTTTATTGGTGTTTAATCAATAATAAATTATTTATTTGCAACTACTTTTTACTGAGCTTTGCCTACGTAGCATTAGTCACTCCTAACAAATTATTATATTATGTCTGCAAAATTCCAGCTGACACGATTGGTAGTTTGGCTCGTACAGACACACTACAATGGTGTTGAATATAATTATGTGGGTTCAAACTGCAAGGTTTGAGGACTTTCTATGCTTTTGAATTTGAATATAATTTGGGAATAACGACTGGTTCATGGAATATTAATACTTACTCTAATAAACGGTAGAGATTTATAACTCTATATAACTAAGAACTCCATGTTATTCGATTATTTGTAGTTGTCATACTCATTGATGTTCCTGTTAATCGTGGTTTTGAATGCAATCCTTGATAAAATAAACATATATAATACAGGTTGTTACCAAAAGGGTATATCTATCCAAAAGGGGTGAAGAGTACATTTGGTATAGAGTCAGTTTACAAAAATTCAGATTAAAATGAGTTAATTTAACAATATAACTAAAAAAATAGTGGTATTATTACCAGAATTTCATATAACCTAAACTTCGTAGTTCACTCAAGCACAAGTCTTTTGACCTTTTATACGACCAATCCGGATCATTAGCAAGTAACCACAGATAACATATAACTATGTTTTTGTACAAATAAACATCACAGACCTGATAAGTACTAGTTTACATGGCAACAGGCGACGTAGGATGTTATTCATATGTAGGTAGGTACCTACTTTATTTTATTTGTTTAAGTTTTATTTGCGAGACTTGTCGTTATGAGCTGATAATAGTTATAAACAGGTCATGTAGTATACCTATAGATACTTTATAAGAATAATAAGTATGGGTGTGAAAGGTCAATTAAATAATCGTCAGTTGAAATGACTCTGCCTCGTTGGCCTAGTGGTGCTAAGCGCGACTGCGACGCTAGAGGTCTTGGGTTCGATTCTCAAGTCGACCAAGGTGTTATTGGGTTTTTCTATGAATTCTCAGTAGCAGGTCGGAGTTTGGATTTGTACCCGGTTAGTGGCAAAAGGCTCGCCCCCTATTACATGGGACCTAAACATACCGGCGAACTGTGGGTGTACATTGGTACACCTCTGGGCTCTGCCTAACCCTTCGGGGATACAGGCGTGATGGTATATGACTCTCTAGTTCTACCCCCTATACAGAGACTGTGAAAAAAGTATTGTTTATTTTTTTTAAACTACTGGTTCGTTTTCGATGAATGTTTTTGTATTAGCTTTATTGGATCAGGCTACAGAGCAGGTAGCAACAATAATGGAACGCTAAATCTGGCTCCAAGATCTAATGTATGTTTTTTCTTATTGTTTTAGTTAATTTATTGTTACTTAGTTTGTATTTGACACATAGTTCCAATATATATAGTACCTATGTATATTATTGTATATGTACTTAAATATGTGTAATATTACACATGATATTCTATGAAGTTATCCGTTATACGTTGTTGTATTGTTGATCGAAGCGTTATACTTTGACATAAATAAAGTTTTTTTTTCAAGAGCCACACCCAGTAACAACAATTAATCAGCTCCTTTGCTTAAAAACATTCAAATAGGTACCTAAACATATGTTTTATATCACTCAATGACAATTAAAATTTATATCTTAGTATTTGTAAACTTTCCTCTTCTCACACTCATAATATGTAGACATGGTAACAAATTATATACCTAAATAACTGTCAATCAAGTTTTAGTGGCGATTTAATTTTGACACAGAAAGGAATAAACAAAAAACTATGAAATTTACAATAAAAATTGTTGTGATTCCTGCCGGGAGAAAGCATTTCAATCAAAAGCTTCAAATAATAACGTTAATTAATAGAATAACTTGTCATGGATACATATTCATACATCCTCATCATTATATCAGCCTGTTGCAGTCCACTGCTGGACAAAGGCCTCCCCCAAGGAGCGCCACAGCGCACGATCTCCCGCCCTTTGCATCCAGTCTGTGCCAGCTGCCTTCTTCAGGTCATCGGTCCATACAAAATTATAGTATTTCAATTTACTGTAAGCTTATAACATTATAAATATTTCTTTGGCCAACATTTATTGTTAAACGCAGTCTCAAATTGGAAAAATTATAAACTAAAAAAAAAAGAACTATGACGTTGAACAGCGTTCGATTCAAAATATTTAGAAAATAATATATTATACCTATCTACTATTGTCTCTTATCAAAGAAGATAGGTATAGCATGCGTGCCAAATCACGCCAGTTTCAACGTGACCCCTGAATATTTACTGTTTTACAGATAATTAAGTATCTCAAATAGCGACAGTTTGTATTTTATTGTTTTGTTATATTGTCTGAATGATATCAAATGTTTGTATGACTTGTAATATAAATTCATACATCTATCTATCTTCTTCCTGCCCTTATCCCAAATTAATTGGGGTCGGCGCACCATGTTTTTTCCTTCCATTCCACTCTATTAGCTGTCATACTCTCATTCACTGCTTTTTCATTCATATTACCTCTCACGCAATCAAGCCACCTTTTTTTCGGCCTTCCTCTTCCTCTCCAGCCATCCACATTCAAATGCATCACTCTCTTATTCACATGCCTTTCATCCCTCCTCATTACATGCCCATACCAGGCTAGGCGATTCCCTTTCACTTTTTCAGTTACTGGCGCAACTTTCAAACTTCCTCTTATATACTCATTCCTAACCTTATCCATTCTCGTCACTCCACACATCCATCTCAGCATTCTCATTTCTGCTACATGTAATCGTCTTTCATCCGTCTTCTTTAGGGCCCAACATTCCGATCCATACATTACGACAGGTCTAATAACTGTTTTGTAGATTTTACCCTTCAACTTGAGGGGCATCCGTGGGTCACAAGTTGTTCCAGTGACCTGTCGCCATTTCATCCATCCTGAATTGATCCGCTGTGTAACGTCTCGGTCTACATCACCGTCGCCTTGTATTAGCGACCCTAGGTACCTAATATCGGAGCAAACCGGTAAAGGTACTCCGGCAAGAGTTATGGGTACAGGGCTGGAGAGACCGCCGAAGTCGCAGAACATATATTGAGTTTTGGTTCTGCTTATCCTCAGGCCAACATTCTCCAGTCTCTGACACCACATATCCAATCTGCTCTGGACCTCTGGGCCACTTTCGGCAACCAGCACAATGTCGTCGGCGAACAGCATACACCAGGGTGCCTCCTCCTGAATGTCCGACGTCAGAGCATCCATTATCACCAGGAAGAGATAAGGGCTGAGAGCCGAACCCTGGTGCAAGCCTACCGCCACATCAAAACTGGTTGTGTCACCCACAGTAGACCGGACTTGGCTACTACATCTACTATACATAGCTCGGATCAATTCTACATACTTCCCAGGCACTCCTTTCATCTTAAGGGCCCACCACAATACTTCACGTGGTATCCGGTCGTATGCCTTTTCGAGGTCAACGAATACCATGTGCAAGTTCTTGTGCGCACTTCTATATTTTTCGCATAATTGGCGGATAGCAAATATGGCATCCGTTGTTCCTCGACCAGGCATAAAACCAAATTGGTTTTGTGAAACCTCACTCTCTTCTCTCAGTCGTCGCTCTATAACTTTCTCCCAAACTTTCATACTATGTGACATTAGCTTTATTCCTCTATAGTTGTTGCACTCCAGCACATCACCTTTATTTTTAAATATGGGCAAAACTAAGCTTTTGCACCATTCATCTGGTATGGCTTCCTCCAGCAACAACTTATTGAAGAACAAAGCTAACCACTCCCATCCATCCGCACGCAATAACTTCCACACTTCAATTGGTATCCCGTCTGGTCCTACTGCTTTTCCATTCTTCATCCCATTGACTGCTGAACTAACTTCATCCACACTAATTATTCGCACTAGCCCCTCATTTGTTGGTCTAGTCTCAAGCACTCCACTCCAATCATTCTCTTCATTCATCAGTCTCTCAAAATAGTCCTTCCATCTCACTTTTATTTTTGTATCGTCCGAAAGAACCAATCCACTTTCATCCTTCACACACTTAATCGTACAAATATCCCTCGCATTCTTCTCTCTGGCTTTAGCAAGCCGGTACAACTGTTTTTGACCCGCCGGATTTTCTAGGGTCTGGTACAATTTATCTTGGGCAAGTGCTTTCGCTATAGCTACAGCTTTCTTAGCTGTTTTTTTCAAAGCATCGTACTCTCTTTTCTTTTCTGCCTTCAGCCTATCATTCTCACCTTGCACACTCTGCCATTCTTTAAATTTCCTCTTTTTTTCCTTTAATACCTCCTGCACATCCGTCGACCACCACCATGTATCCCTGTCTATTGTTCCTTTCCCTTTAGATACGCCTAAAATATCCTTAGCTGCACTTCTTATACTTTCTGCCATCTCGTTCCAACATTCATTCACACTCCGATCATCCATGCTTCCCATCTCAATCATCTTTTCAACAACTCGTTGTCTTAATCTCTTCGCACAATCATCATCCTTCTCTAACACATGCCACCTAATTTTAGGGGGTGGTCGTTCTTTACACCTTTTGTTTTTTATTTTAACGACCGCTTCCATAACCAATAGCCTATGTTGTGAAACCATGTCTTCTCCCGGTATTACTTTGCAGTCTTTAACATTCTTTAGGTAGTGGCGCCTGGTCAGAAAGTAGTCAATTTGCGTCTTGTGGTTTCCGCTTCTGTAAGTGACCAGGTGTGTATCCTTTTTCTGGAACCAGGTATTGACGAGTGCCATGTCAAAAGCGGTGGCAGATTGTAGTAACATGTCCCCCTCATTGTTACGGCTACCATAACCTCGACCCCCATGTACTCTTGCATAACCCCCACTCAATTTCCCTACGTGTCCATTGAAGTCCCCGCCTACATACACCTCCTCATGCCCTGCGATGGTCATTAACACTCCATCAAAATCCTCCCAGAACTTCTCTTTCGTCCTTTCATCACAACCTACCTGTGGTGCATACACACTTATTACATTCATCATCACATTTTCTACCATCACTTTCACAACTATTATTCTGTCACTTATTCTTTTTACCTCCATTACATTGTCTTTTAATTTAATGTCTAATACAATCCCAACTCCATTCCTTTTTCCATCACTTCCGCAGTAGTACAATTTGTAACCCTCACCAATTTCTCTAGCTCTCGTACCTTTCCATTTCGTTTCTTGCAAACATGCTACATTTATCCGTCTCCTTTTTAATACTTCCGCTAACTCTCGTGCTCTTCCAGTCATTGTTCCCACATTCCAACTAGCATACCTCAATCTCAGTTCCCGGGCTTGCTTCTTACGTCGCACCTACCCGGGTTGGTGCAACAACCCTTGTCCATTTCCCACAGGTACGCCCTAGCCCTATCGCGCATTCTATTATTCATAAACATAGTGCATGAGTTTTGGCAAGATTTTTATGGTCGGCCGCCTGCCAGACACCAACCCTCCTTGGGAATGCAGTCGTTGGTGTTTTACCCTCCACCATTCGGGTGCCCTAAGGTGCTGATGATATGCACTGGGCTTATAAACTCCTTTAGTCGACTTCTACGACACCCATAGGATAATAGGGGTTGGTTCTATTCTTAACCCGGAAACCACATCTATACTTCTATACTCGTGTATAATTATCATATATAAAACTAGCTGTCCCCGGCATGCGTTGCAATGCAATTTTTTCTACCACCTACTACCTACCTACTACCACTTAGGGGTATTAAAAATAGATAGTAGCCGATTCTCAGACCTACTGAATATGCATATAAAATTTCATAAAAATCGGTCAAGCCGTTTCGGAGGAGTATGGTAACTAACATTGTGACACGAGAATTTTATATATAAGATAACATACAAATTCGAAAACTAAGTAAATCTGTCTGTCTGTCTGTTACGCTTTTACGGCCACAACTCTAAATCGGTTTTGATGCAACTTGAGACTGAACATAGGCTACTTTTAACCGAGAATACTGACATCCCCCTAGAAATTACATTATAGGAAATATACATTAGTACATTTTCAAAGGTATTCAAATTAATAATGAAGCAACGATTATAGATATTAGAACATACTTTTAGTTTCAACATGTTATGGTATGTATTTGAATCGGGCTTGTGATTGGAGGAAAATGACAGACAGACTTCAGTCGACAATAGCCACCCATGCAGATTTTTAAACGGTAATCCTTATTGAATAGATTGTTGGTTGAAAGTTGTCATTCATTAGAGCGTGCCGTGCCCGGGGCGGGGCCCGGACGGGGCCCGGACGGGGCACGATTAAAGTATTCACAGAAAAACAAAAATCTTCCTTATATTCAACAAAAAATCAAACTAAAAACAACAACATTAGGTCACCAAAAATCCCGAGAACTCTGAACAATTACATCGTACACTCAGCAGTAGCATCCAAATTAATTTGCGACAAACTACAATGACTCAAGCGTTTGTAATGGCATGAAACATAGAGGATTGATATCAAACTACAGAGTGCACCTATCAGGGTATGAATCGTATGCACTGGTAAAACCTTGGTAAAACTAGTTTCATCGCAAAAAGAATGTCGAAAGAGAGAGCGCCGTTTTAATAAAACCTTCTGAAAATATAATATTGCCCTAATAATATTGGACCCATCGATATTTTTACATAAAAGTCTGTCGTTGCCCGGAAAATTAATCAGTAAACGAATGTACTACGTTAGGCCAAACATTTCCTTACGATCGGCGAAATGGGCTTTTAAAAAGTAAGAAAAAAAGACATTTATTTGGTGCAGCCCCAAAACCACCTCGAAACAGCACATAGAAAATACACAAATACAACAGAAAAAAAAGAAAATACTCAGTAACACTGTCCAACATGCCAAATATCAAAAACGTCGCCAACTCAGCATATGCTAGCGATACTCGCACTCTATAGTTATAACTTTATAAACTCTGTGGCTGCAAATTACTGAGACGCGTCACTGTTCCATTATGACCAATGATGAACCAGTGATCACTGGTGCAGGTTGACGCGCAGGAGATTTTTCCCCGCTTAATTAACCGGGATCCGTCCAATTGAAGGGAGATCTGGTAATGATAATAGATGTGTCCTCGAATAAATAGGTGTATACTAATATTGTATGTTAAACCAGATACCTGTATGAACAAAAGACCGTTCACGTTGTATTACTATACTTAGTATAAATAACATTAATACTATTTTAAGACCTCCCTTTGGAGTTCTTAAATATTCATGTAATTTTTTATTGTTCTGCCTAATGAGATTTAATTCTCTTGAGATGTGACTTGTTCTGCAAAAAATAATGAGCTTAATTAGTTTCTAAATGAGCTAAGATGTCGCGAAATATACAAAAGAAATAGATCTTGATGAATGGTGTGATTCACAATAGTTTCCTCGGTTCGACGAAGTATGGAAAAAGAACAAAAACATTCGAATAAAAAAAACCATTGAAATTGAATTGAAACTGTCAAAAGGAACTGAAAAAAAACTACGTTTGAATAAGTAGTATACTATAACTCTTATTACTCATGCTATTATGTATTAGGTATTATTAAGAATACTTCTACTAGAAAAAATACTGGGAAAGACCTAATTATTTTAATAAATCACTCATTCATTCATTTCATTCAGTCTAAACCAGGTTTTGTTCATTGAGACTAAAGTGAGCTCATACATTTTAAGAAATATTTGTAATGTTCTGCGAAATTCTATGTATCGTTCATAGAGTATTCTTATGTGTTATGTAAGACGCAGAACAAACACATAACCAAAATATGAAATAAATAAGTTAGTTCAATATTTTAAGCTGACGAAACCCCAATGATAAAAGGACGAATAATAAAATAGAATAAAAAAATTAGTTACACCAATATCTCTCGGTCAATAACCAAATATGTAACGCTCTAATTTGGTGGATAAGCAGTATTTAACCAGTTATATTTATTTAAGTAGATTTGTAACACACGAATCAGACTTGTTAAACATGGAAAATATCCAAAAATAACATCCAAGGCTTGACTTCACAAATATAGATTACAATAATCTTTCAATTAGCTACATTATAATAATTTCTTGCTGTTAATACATAAGATTATATTTTTAGAAATTTAGTTATACCGATATTTGCAAATTCATTTATTTACTTGCTAAATATGGGAAATATCCAAAAATAACATCTATGGTTTGACTTTACACACAGATCAAAATAATTTTACAATTAGCTACGTTATAATAATTGTCAGTCAATAATATACTTTTAGAAATATTTTTATTTGTAAACTTTATTATTCACTTGTGAAATACCGGTATATAAAAATAAATGTGTTAAAAACATATTTTTAGGAATACGCTGCTATGTGGAAAATTCTTGACTTTGTTATAAAAAAGTTCATGGGATATCTAATTTAAAGCATGTTGTAAAATCATCTATCAAACATTACCTATTTAAAATGCTTTAATATGTAAATCATTTAAAAAAACTGGAGGTTAATGTATTTATACTTGTGTACTTATGACTCTGACATTCCCCAGTAACGATGATGATTAATAGAAGGTCAAAAAACTTATTGTGATCTGATCCAGTAATATTTAATATTGGATGCAAGCAGATTGCACTGGATGAAAACTAGCCAAGGTAGGTTTGGTATAAACTGGTCACGTCAAAAGAATCAACATCTGACGCAAAAAGTGAATCAACAAATCGTGACGTAGGTGAGATCGATTTAATCTTAATTTTTCGAAAAGTTTCCGTAATAAATCATGACGTAGAAAATTCTTTAAGATGTTTACGTACTTAATTAGAATTTTGTGAACAAATATTATATTTTTCCGTACCGTTTACATATTATTTTTAGAAACTTACAATAATACCTGTGATCTGAAGTAGACGGATGAAGTCCTTTTTCATGAGTGTATATATTTGTATTTGTATTTTAGGATCAGAAGCCAGGTTTAAAAAAAAAAATCGAGCGACAAAACTACAATATGTTTATTCTAATGTTTTTATTTAAACCAACCATAAATTCTAATAAACAATGAATCAAAAAGAAATATAAATAATCGCAATGACAAACACACTCATACACTCACGTGCACTTTATCCGTTTACAGGTTGAAGAGAGTGAAAAAATATGGGAATACCGACAGGTTTTAATTAATAATATACATACATGACAATAGTCACTTAATCAACTAAGCTTGATAAATTTTATTATATAATCATCATCATCTGCCTAGCCTGTTTCCCAAACTATGTTGGGGTCGGCTACCAGTCTTACCGGATTCAGCTGAACACCGTATTTTACATGGAGCGACTGCCTATCTGACCTCCACAACCCATTTTACTGGGGAACATAGTATCCCATAGTAAGACTGTTTGTCAGGATTGACTTAACGACTGCCAAAGATCTTTGTATGACAGCTGGGACCTACTGTTTAACGTGCTTTCCGAAACACGGAGGGTTCTCGGTATGTTATAAATGGTCACCCATCCACGGACCAACCGCGGTGAGCGCGGCTTAACCTGTATTATCGGTCAAACCGTACGGCTTACACTTAGCCACGAACCTCTCGATATAATCCTATTTGGTAAATAAATCATCTGGTTTCATTTCATTAAGTCTACAATAATTTTTACTAAAGTCAGAATTTATATTCTAATACGTACAAACAATGCACTTTATCAATACATTTATTGCTCAAACAAATCAGTAAACATAGAAACCGTAGCTAAAACAAACAAGATTTTAATCTGTTTACGTAAATTGTCGTAGGTAATTGATAAACATCGATGACGTCATATTTTCGTAAACATCGTCACTAGACGTTTTATATAAACGTTATGGTTTATTTCTTATGCTGTTGTTATCACTGACGTACGTTGATAACAGATTGTTGTTAGACAGACATCTTTTGTCGTTTGTTTTTGCAAAAAGCTAGCTGTTTTTATTTACAGAGTCAATACCTTTCTGCGACTTAATGATTCTAGTTGCTGTATGTATGTTTTGTATATTTATTAATTTAGGATAGCAACGGTATAACCTAATTTGCGGTAGGATTTGTCAGCGAAAATAGTACATTTATTCCTGTTAACTTGACAAGTCGTATAACCCATCGCCACAACGCTATACAAATTAAAGAGGAGTCATTGTAAAATTTTTCTTTGTAAATGGTGTCATTTTGCTATCACTTCACTTTCGGAAATTAAGTGAAACTGCTGCAGATCAGATGCATCACAAATCCAATTAAATCGAAGCGATATAACATAACACACCAAAAATAAAGCTTCACACAAATCCGTTAAGTAATCATTACATAGTAGAACAATGTTATAATTAACTACTCTTCTCAGAATGTTAAATATAACTCGCGGATAGTAACACCACCACGTGATATCTGGCGCCAATGTGTTGGCACCTCAAAACAAAGCACGTGGGCTGGTACCCCGCTTACAAATGCCAAGATTGGTTGGATCGCCTGTGGTTCTGTATGTGATAAAAGTATTATGAAAATAGTAGGAATGACATTTAGGAACCTGCAACTAGAGTCAGTAAATTTAATGTTTTAAAAAAGGTTGGAAATTACTATTTGAAATGATTTTTTTTTAATTTTAATATTGATTAAAAAAATTGTGTTGTGTCCGAAATTATAATCATAATTACTGTACTACGAATTCAAAAGAGGAATGGTATTTATAAGATTAGCTTTTGAAGGAGATCAATACAGAGAGAGATTAGAGTGAGGGTTACAAATCGATGGGTCCTATGTAAAAGGGCCAAACTAACAATTTGGCCATTCTTACTTTTTTATGGAAAACGCATGTTATTAGTATGGTTCATAATGTGAGCTTAAAAAATCTTCAATTTATACACGGAAATAGTATTAATTTCTGTAGTAGAAAGGCCTATGTAGCGTGATTTTAAACGTAAAATGGCCAATATGTTTAATGGCCGTTATACGCTTGAAACTCAAAACATTGTTAGTAAGCATTCGACGCGTATAAGGGCCTACAAATATATTTACATTTCTTTAGATTTATATTTTTTATTTTTACTCGTTAAATTCAGAGACAGTTAAACAATATTAATTATAACTAACTGGTTTTTATCCAAAATATCTAGGCATTGTAATAAGTTTGTCACATTGAAACTTATACGTAGTTTCGCGTAAAATAAATTCAGACCGAAACTCACGTAAAAGGGTCAAAATGTAGTAAAATAAAAACTTAAAGATAAAAAAAATAATAACTTTGTTTTACATAAAGAGAATAGCTTGCAAAGAAAGCCTGCAAAGTTTCATTTAACTTGGTTTTACCATCTTTAAGTTATACCATATTGATACTTTGTGGGCCCCTCCTGTAAAGTTGTGATTTTGCAGTCTGGCCCTTATACATAGGACCCATCGAAATCTGCCTAATGAAAGCTGTGTCGAGTTTAAAGGAGCAACCGTCTGAAAATTTGCATTAGGAATATTATAATTATGTTTAAATAAACTTATACCTTGTTATAGAATATGGTCGACAGATCTACCTATCTTTATACCTACCTATGGGTTAAAAATAACTAAGTATTTAACCTACAAGGTCTATTGTCCTGCTTTCTTAACAATTCACAAGTTTCCTACAATAATTGACGTAAAGGCGTCAGATTTTATCCTGTACCTAGTTAATTGTCCTGTATGCTTATATCCTTATTATTGTTTACTATAGTTTAATCATCTACATGTAGTTTATCCTGTCACGTTTCCACACATGGCGCTAACACGCAAAAACAAATGACAGATCATAACAAATACATACTTAGTTACGTCATACTAAGCAACAGTGAAAAACTGTATTTATATGCAGTGTTTCCTATATTAATAAGATTACAGTATTGTTATTTTATGCTATTTTATTTACAACTATATTAAATTAAAACTTAAATAAATAAATAAAACAAACCCGCGTAAAAAAAATCATCGTCATTATATTGTTGTTGTCCTGGATCTTTTTCAATTACAGTAAGTATACACAGGTAGATTGGTTTTAGTTTACTTCATTTACCATTTTTAACTAAACTCTTTTTGCTTTTCGGGCGTACTTTTGCTAGATTCGTCCGTGGTTAAATCTGTTTTACATTGTAAGTAAAGTAACCCTAAAACGCTGTCCCAATTATAATGACTTGTAACATGCTTTTAATCTATCAGCAAATACTCCTTTTACACACGAAATTACGTGTTATCAAGCAAAATAAATCCGATCTCTCTTGCGTCAATACTCCTAATTTATATTGTCAGTTAATAAAACCATGGCATTAGTGGGTCGAGTCTTACAAACATTCGATCTGTGTTATCATAACACGCTTCCACACTTATTTCGTTTAAAAGTTGGATTTAGAAGACAGGTAATGCTTTTAGATATATATTGTTTTATTTATATCAGGGAAATGGGTTTTAGATACTTTCATAATAAAACTTAACAACAATAAATACTTTTGCTACGTGGTTTTATGTATTATGTAAGAGCGAGTGCTGTACAGGGTGTTATTGAAAGGGTATATCTATCCAAAAGGGGTGGAGAGTAAATCTGGTATAGAGTCAATTTACAAAATTGGAGCTCAAAATTAATATTTGTTTTATTTTGTAATCGTGTGAATTAAGTGTTTAGAACAGATTTTGGCGTTAAGAAATTGGAATTCAGAAACTACCTGCCATTAACAATCATCGACAATTAACAATGTATGTTTTACACATGGGAATTTAGCAAATGATCAAATTTATAAGCTCTCCGTTCTCCTCGAACAAATTACCATTTCGTGTTTATTCCTAGTTACCAGTAAAGTTATTAGTTTTCTCAATAATATTAATCGTTATGGGACATGCCTCGGGTATATGCTCCTTGTGCCATTAATTTGTCACTAGCAAGGCAAGTAGGTCAACGAAAGTAGACTCCCAAGATGGTTATGCTAACATACGTAGGTTTAGTTTAAATCGATGGAAAAGTAAATAAATGTCTACAATAATAAAAGGTCTGCCTGTCTTTTTCTTCATGTGCCGAAAATATATTCATTCAAAAGTTAACCCTCCTTATGGATTAATCTATATCTATACTTATAATAAATCTGTAGAAGGGAAAATTCTGTACATTGAAAATATCAAAAAAATAAATGGCGGGGGGTGTTACTAGACCGACACCGAACCCAAAAGTGTGAAAAAAAAAATTTTTGTCTGTCTGTCTGTCTGTTTGTTCAGGTATCACGCAAAAATTGCCGGTTCGATTACGATGAAACTTGGTATAATTATTCTTTATTATCCTGGGCACCACACTGGGTAGTTTTTATCCCGACCGATCAAACTTAATTTTGCGGTTAAAAACTTATTGATAAGTTTCGTCATCCACGCGAACGAAGTCGCAGGCACAGCTAGTACTTATAATAAATCTGTAGAAGTGAAAATTCTGTACATTGAAAATACCAAAAAAATAAATGGCGGGGGGTGTTACTAGACCGACACAGAACCCAAAGGAGTGAAAAAAAAAATTTTTGTCTGTCTGTTTGTTCAGGTATCACGCAAAAACTACCGGTTCGATTACGATGAAACTTGGTATAATTATTCTTTATTATCCTGGGCACCACACTGGGTAGTTTTAATCCCGGAAAAAACAAACTTAATTTTGCGGTTAACTTATTGATAAGTGCTCACTCATTGATAAGTTTCGTCATCCACGCGAACGAAGTCGCAGGCACAGCTAGTTATACATAAACTTCAAATAAAGGGGGCCGTAGGTTCGACAACATTCTTATCATTGCTTGTTCCAGTATTACATAATAGGCAAGCTTATTTAGTAGAGAATGCTCGTCACGACTTTTAGTAAAATCAATTTTATTCTTTGTTATAAAACACTTTCATTTATCTTTGGACAACTCACACACGGTCATCTGATTCCTAACTAGACAGAGCATTATGCATTATGGCAACCAGACAACTGATAAACATACAAATTACATATTTCAAGACACAGAACAAAATATGATAATGCTCATCACACAAAGATTTGTCCTGGCCCACCCAGAACCTCATCGAAACCACGACCTCCGGTATAGTCAGGGTCACCAACCACTAGTCCAACAGGCCAGTCACTATACATCTATAAGCTCGAGGTTTCACAAAATATTCTACAGAAGAAAGTTGGCGTACGTGAGCTCCCGACAGGTGGACTCCGGCATTATTTACATTAAAACCGGATACTTAGATAAATGGTTTAATGTATTTATATTTGCGTAAAGTTTAGCCGTTTGTATTGCATGTTTACATAAGTATTTACGTAGTGTAGTTTTGCTCACACCTCCGAATGATGTCAGGGACGGAGATTAGTATCCCAACGGATAGACGGGGATATTAATATCACGGAGTATTCACATATTTGCGAAAAAAAATTTTAATTAAAGTGGTAAGTGATGTGCAATAAAAAGGACAACAACATTACAGTATCTAATAATTGGCCTAATTAGGCGACATACCTAACATTACAATTAATTGGTGAAATATCAAGTTTACTTTCTAGATTAAAACTATTTACCTCATATAGATTTCAGTAGCTAAATACGAACGTACGTCTGAAAAAGATTACAAAAGTTTAGATGACAAATCTTCACAAATATCTTCAGACAGATTGCGACACGTGCATATTTCAATCTTGAAACATGTTTTTTAAAACGTCTGTGTTTGTATTGTATTTGTAATGTTTACGTAGACATTCGTTCAGATTTCAGATGACATATTTGTGCATATGATTCACTGCACAAAAGAGATCACATGTCAATTATCAGGGCCTCGATTCGGCTATTTTAAATGCATGTCAGTGGTCGGTCAGTGTACTCGTCATTGTGCCTAATTTTCGTATTCAGATAAGCCAACAATAAAAAGTCATTGAACTCTCGAAGAGAATGATCGTTATGACCATTAATGATCGAAATGACAGTTAGCAGAATGCCAATTATCGTAAAAATAACCAAATGAAGCAGGTCATTTAGTCAATTCAAGCAAAACTTAAATAGCTGAATCGAGGCCCAGACTGGATGCAATAGCGAATAGTCTCTCGAGTGATACTTAAAAACGTATGCATTTTTAGGGTCACCTACGGTGTTTACAGACTGTTTAAATACCATATTTAAAGTATATATACCGTGTCATTCATGGTTATTTATTTTCTAAAGGTTCTTACTATAATAACCTAATACCTATACATTAATTTATTGAATTTACCAAGTTAACTTTAGTGGAAGAAATAAGAGGGCTGATACAAGTCAATGCGTTTTACGACTGCGTAGCTCTGTTCACGTTAGCCTATTTCTTCAAATGACCGTACATCAAGAGGGGGAAAATAATAATAGTCAGTATACCAAAGAATGGAAATAAATGAAAGAAAAAATAAATACAAGAATTAACTATTAAAATATGAAAAAAATATTGGATATATTAATACCTATGACCAATATTTTTGTGATCAACAACCTTTCTAAACAACTGTTGGATTAATTTTAAAGATTTAGTTATTTAATCCATAGAATTTTCTATGACCTTCACTATTTGCCTTTAACCTTGAAACGAAAAAAAAAAAAAAACAAAACAAGCATTAAAATCTTCAATAAAAATAAGCATAAACCCTAAACCGTAGCCAATCTTTTCCGATAATGTTTTACACATTTTCAAGTAATAACATTAAAATTACCTAATTACAATGGCGGTGCATTATAAGACCACGTGATTGGTTGTCACGTGTCTCTCTGTTTATAAACTTCTTTAGATTACTGTTTGATTTCGAAGTACAATCGATATTTGATAAACAAACGAGTATCAGTTATTGGCGGACCTGCCTCGTGGACGGTTAAGATAAGCGAAGCTTTAAAAATATAGTCTATTGTGTGTATGTTGACACAAACGTGTGTGAGACATGTATGTAAATTACAGGCTTTGAGCTGTATATATTATTTTATTGTTCTCAATAAGAAGAGGTAGTAATTCTTTAAACTGCCTCGTTGGCCTAGTGGTTCTAATTGGACTGCTACGCCAGAGGTCTTGGGTTTGATTCCCAAGTCGACCAAGGTGTTATTGGGTTTTTCTATGAAATTCTTAGTAGCAGGTCGGAGTTTGGATTTGTGCCCGGTTAGTGGCAATAAGCTCGCCCCCTATTACATGGGACCTAAACATGTCGGCGAACTGTGGGTGTACATTCGTACACCTCTTCCTAACCCTTCGGGGATAAAGGCGTGATGGTACGTTATGTATGTTATGTTTAAGTAATTCTTTAAAAAAAGCATAAGATAGGTTAAGACAAATAAAAAAAATGCTAAATATACCACAATGTCTAGTAAATAATTTCCTGTAAAATATTTTAATGTAAAACCGGTTTTGTACATTGGAGATGTAAATGAGAACCTTCATGTTTCTTTAGATCTTCTAAATTGATATCATCATCGGACAAAAGTTTAGAGTGTAAGTAGTGTAGGAACTGGGTAAACGAAAACAACACATTAAGTAGATATAAAAAAAAAAAAAAGTAAATAATTCACTAAGTAATTCACGAGAAACCTCTGAAACAGACGTCCCATTAAACTGTTATTGTAACCTTATAACTTCTAAAGACTACATAATTAATGTGTTGCGACTTGCCGATAGAATCCTTGATGTCTATCGATCTGTCCTACATCGCAGCTCCATCAAGTGTGTCGGTGACTCAGCAAGGCATTCCTCAATTATGTATCGTAATAGCTTTCACCTACTTTTGTAAGCCTTTCTTTAAAGTATATGCGTTTTACTGATGGACTGTGTACTTTCTTAATAATTCTATCTAAGACATCAACAACTTAGTTGAGGAAAACATCACGAGAAAACCTGGATTCTAATATTTGAAATCTGAAGACCTTCCGCTTTCCACATCCAGTGTAACTAAAGATATAAACAGTATGATAGAAATTGGGTGATGGCTTTTTGTATAGGCTTTAACCAAAACATTGGTTATAAGCAACTGTTCAAAGACCAGATTATGCCACTCCAAGTGCCTTTTTGATCATAAAGTGTAACCGTCATTGTTGATCTCATTTCTTATTGATTGCTTGTGCATTTTAGAACCATAACCAATTGCATCTAATTGATCGGAATTCGACCTCAGTTAAAATCAATAGCCGTTTGTGTTATATTCGTCATGTGAGATACAACTTGACTCTGTAATCGGTGACAATCCTTCACATTTCCTTGACTTTTATTATCAACACGCTCACTGTAGAACCCTGTTAGACAACTGTGCCTGTAGTATGAGCTCTTAAAGTAGGAATGTTGCCGTAGTGTAAGCGAGATACCGCTACGCGAGTGTAGTTCGCTGTCTCGCTTCCACAGTTTAAAGAGTCCTGCCTAAATATCTCATGTTAAAGGCTCAGTTGTATTTTATCTAACAGGGTTTGTGTTGCACAATCTTGTAATCTCGTCCATCTTTATCTAGATTATTCGCAATCTGCTCTCACTCGAAAATAGCGTGCTCCTTATTTGGCTTATCTGGTATTAGCAGACGCCACATGACTGTGTCTTATTGGGTGACTGATAATAATGATTTTAATATTGATATCACAGGTTCATCTTAGAAGACTTAAGAATTGCTAGATTAAATTGTCTCTAGTCATGGTGTTTGGTTCCCCGCGACGAAACAAAACAACGGTAAACATTTTGAAGTTTTTTTAGAACCTTAGTAGAAGTTTTCATAGTAGAAAGTCGTTTTAAGCAATTCTTTTTGTGGATTGGAATGGACACAAGACCAAATTCTGCTGAAAAAACGTGACCTGTGTTAGAACCAGAAATTCATGAAATAGTACTCACTTCAGATTTCAGTTACTTGTCATGTGAACAAAAACATATCCAATGTAACAACAATTTAGTAAAACCAAACTTTCCGCTTAGAACTACAGACACCTCTTAGCAAAGTTCTTATGCACCAGTCAATTGTAATGTATGTAAAAGTACGAAATGCTTATCATTTAACAAAATCAGCGTGAGTTGTCCAAATCAAGTACATATCATATGATTGTTCCCAACGGCATCACATGTGAAGATCAATGTGTCGAATCAAAATCATATAAGATCAATTCCGATCAATCATATCGATAGTTAGGAACCGTGACTCGGTCATACCAATCATATGACAATGCTACATGAATTTTAACTGAAGTAATAGGTTTTAAACTGCAGGAATTTGGTTGTCAGCTGACTTATCAAATTGATAATGTTGAAATCAAATTTCTGTCTGGTCCTAGTTGTTATAAGTGGGCAAATACTGGGCTGGCTGTATACGGGAAGTAATTGACTGTAATATGTTGGTTATCAATTTTTGAGACTAAAACCCTTTAGCTTATGTGTTAACCCTTTAGCTTAGGTGTTATGTGGCCTTTTTTCTGTGATATTTTGTGTCTAATATATGCTGGAAAAATATATTATAATACTGTGAAGATCTCGAAAGCTGTACAAAATTACATTGCGATGGCTTGCTGTAAATAAAAATGCATGTTAACTCGTAAGCTCACAGAAGTATCCAACAACTCCTTTCATCTTTCTCACTATTTCAGCATCAGATAAAACACGAATCGTTCCAAATTCTAAGATTAGTAACCTCGCTACAATTTTGTGACGTAAGTCCCGTTTTTGGAACCTTAAACCAAGAGCTATCGACTGCCATAATACATTTACGATCAGATAAGCATCGATACAGGTTTGTCGAACTCACCACTCAAATTTTACTATAACCGTTCCCGATAACTTATTTTGACATTACTGTATTATACATTGCTGGTTAACTTTTGTCCAACAGATATGATTTCATTTCTGGTACGCAATGGTTGTTGCCCATTTTATTTTGACCTGCTTGTTTTGTTGTTCTAGTAGGTAAATGAATGTTCGGATTCGAAGAAGATATATTACTGTTGATAATTAATGTGTAGTATTCACTATTTGTCTATTTCTGATGTGTTGAGGGATATTGCTTCGATAGTCGGAAGTAGTTTAGTTTGATGTAGATTTATTAGAATGTTGGATTTTGTTTATGTTCTAACCATTTTGGTACTTCAGTTTATGGTGAGCATATTATATTCTGTAGTTTTAGGCATAATTTGGGAATATGTTTTGAGAACAAATTGGTAAGCTTGACTGGAATTTGTAAAGATTATTTTTTAAACTTACTTTTGAACTATCATTCTGCGTAAACAGTGATATTAATTTTTGGGCTGTTTGCGACCACTGCCGGCGAATCTTGGTCGTAACGTCAAGCCCAAAAAGGTATTTATGCATTTTTCGCGCTAAGTCCCGTTAAGTAATATAATTATTGTTATGTTTAGATCAAAAAAATGTAAAACGACCTAGGAATGGGATCTAGAGGAGTTACCAACTTCTTCAGACAAGAAGTGCGATATAAACAAAACAGTTGATCAAAACATCTCAAAAATAAAACTCACCTAAAAATCTGATCGAAAATAAATCACATACAAAAATACATGACAGATATCAGAAATGAGGGATTACACGTATTACGTCAAGGCGTTCTAGTTAGCAATGGGAATAGAGCGGGGGAATGAACCTTCAGTTGTTCAAGGATAAGCGAATGAAGGGTATTTCGGTATTGGATGCTGGACCGTACCCACTGGCTTGCAGATGAAAACTTTAATTCAACAGGTCTGGAAAAGGAATTGTCACTGATCTTAATGTAGCATGCGAGGGTTTAACATTTTAAATTTTTTTTTTTTTATTTTTTTTTTTTTAATTAGCCTACGTTGTCCCACTGCTGGGCAAAGGCCTCCCCCAAATCCTTCTACATCTCTCTTTCTCGAGCCACCTCGAACCAACCCTCGCAGAACGACTGTAGGTCGTCCTGCCACCTCCTCCTGGGCCGGCCTCGGCGGCGTCGTCCGTCTTCAGGCACCCATTGTGTTGTTATTTTGGCCCAGCGATCACTGCACATACGGCTGACGTGACCAGACCAATCCCATTTTTAAAAATTACTCCTTTTAAATTCAAATATTTTTCGCAGAACAAAAGCAATAAAGGAGAAGGAATTGTCACAGAACTTTGTTCTCAGAAATGTCACCTGCGAGGGTCAATTATACCTACCTACCTCATAGATTTTATTTAAAAGAGATGAGTTAGAAATAAATATCCTAAATAAATAAATATAAATATCCTGGTCTGCGACTCTACAACACATACTTTTTCTTTTTAATATCGATGATAAATTTATGCCATATTTTAGATTTTAATTTAGTTCATATATTTTTGTGTTTTTTCCTATGTGTATTGTATAGTTACAACAAAATAATGCCTAACTTAGAGTCATATTTTCAATATTTACGGTTTTCCAATTCTAGGTTATATCTACTCCAAAACTATGGCGTCATCAATGATCTTCGATCAGTTAACCCAATTTCCTTGCAATAAGGAAAGGTTACTACAACAGTTTCCAGAACCCACTGGAAATGTCTATATTTCGTTAAAATGTTCAAGTGCATTGTATTTGGCATCTATTGCCTATTTATTATCAAACATTCGTTTATTATCAATTGCTGAGCAATAACACATTTATTGATGGTTGTTTGTTATTTGATCTCAATTTCCTTGAATTTTGGATGCATTCGCTGAAGTTTAAGCAGATAGTGTTTGGATCATAAATCTATGAGTTGCAAACTAATTGTGCCCATTTTTTGGTCTTTTTAACCGACTTCAAAAAGGATGAGGTAATCAATTCGACTGTTTTTTTATGTTTGTTACCTCAGAACTTTTGAGTGGGAGAACTGATTTTGATGATTGCTTTTTTATTTGAAAGGTGGTGCTTCCAGTGTGTCCCATTTTGGTCCAGTTATGACAGTGGGATCCATAAGAAAACCATATAATACTTATTTTGAAGTCGGTTTTTTTGTAAGATTTATAGTACTAAAATATTGGTCCTTCGGTCTTTATTGTAGTATTATCATGTTTAACAGAATGTGTAGCATATCAGCAAGTGCTTAAATAATAAGTTGTTATGAGATAATAAACTCAGTTTAAATTTCTCAGGAGTGAATTGGCAGTATGGCGTCCGGCGGCATTAATAATAATAATAATCCAGCCTATAAACGTCCCACTGCTGGGCACAGGCCTCTTCCCATATAGAGAAGGCACGAGCATTGATCACCACGCTTGCTCTCTGCGGATTGGCGATTTCAGATCCCAAAGTTTCCTCACGATGTTTTCCTTCACCGTTTGTCAGAAGTGTCTTCGAATAATTAAGAAAGTACATATAACTTTGAAAAAGCCACATTGGTACTTGCCTGGGTTCGAACCTGCAACCTTGTGCATACAAATCCGTTCATTGAACCGCTAGGCCACCACGACTTTAAACTTACTTAATTAGTTAAAAAGATCAAGTCTGTACATGGAACTTTTCGGTCCTTTAACTTCAGTGTCCTAATAGCTTTTTCGATTTTACGGTTCTTTATTTCCTTCAGTAAAAAGCTCTCGGTAAGTGTGCAGCCCACGTAACTGCACGAGAGTAAAGCCCTCTCCGGATGACGTCAGCGTCTGTATTTAGTGCGCACACGCATATAATTTAGGTTACACTCAATGTTCCTTGTTTATAACAACCTGTGCTGTAATAGGTAGGATAGTAGTTTTTACTAAGTACTTGGAATAATAAATTATTATGTTATTGTGTACTGACGTCAAACTAACGAGTTTTGGTTTTTAAAATCTTCTATTTTTATGAGTTAATTTTGATATGTCACAGAGGTCAGATAAAAAGATTTAAGATTCAGGTAAAAAAAAAGTTATAAAAAGATGAATATTCATTTATCCTTACTAATATTATAAATGCGAAAGTTTGTTTGCAAAAACTGCTGAATGGATTTTAATGAAACTTTACACTAATGTAGCTTATACATCGGAATAACACATAGGCTATAATTTATAAAGATAGTGTATGAATTGTCATTCGCGCGGGTGAAACCGCGGGGCACAGCTAGTATGTAAAAAATAAATGCATATAAAATTGTGTGCATTAGAGACACTAACAATATTTTAAGCGCATCGGCCAATGGAAGATTACTTTTTACACGACTGCCCAAAAAGGAGTGTTATGTTTTCAGGGTTCATGTATGTAGGTATGTATGTATGTATGTATGTTTGTGAGTTTCTATATTCCACCATAACTTCTAAAAGGCTTGACCGATTTCAATGTTTGTGGTATCATTAGAAGCTTTGAGTTATCCCGAGTGACATAGGCTATGTTGACATTAAAAAATGGTCAAGTGTGAGTCGAAATCGCCTGCAAAGCGTTACGAACGGTTTTTTTTTTTTGTGTTGTGTCATGTTTTTTTGTGGTTCACTAAAAGGTATTAAATAAAAAAATTATAATTAAAAATTAAAAAACACGCCTGCCATGTAAAAAAAAATAAAAACAAGTCTAATATTTGCAGTCGGGGTCGGTTACTTGGAACAATTCATTACAGGTCCCCCGACTGCAAATATTTGACTTGTTTTTATTTTTTTTTACATGGCAGGCGTGTTTTTTAATTTTTAATTATAATTTTTTTATTAAACAGTATGATTAAAAAAATATTGAGCTTCAAATTCCTTTAAACTCTACCCCTTATAACATTGTTAACAAAACAAGAAAACATAAAGACAAAATAGATCCCACAATCACAACCTCGAACCCAGATACACACAATAAGCATCCCACCCAAACCACAGTTGAACATATGTAGCCTTTTGGCGTCATTCAGTTTAGTACCAGAAACTGGGTTACATCCATCGGGGTTACAGCTCCACCACCTATTCTCAAAACATTTTTATGTAACCCCTTTTTCTTTACAATGCAATAAAATCAATGAGACTTCGGATTTTCACGTAACATTTCAGTTGTGTTGGATAATAAATTTTATCGAATCATTTCAAAGGTTGATACTGTTGATGTTTTTTTTTATTGTTGTTGTTATGTGTGTTGAAAACATCGTGATCGAAAGAATTTTAGTGTAGGAAATATTTGGGATTGGTGTTTTTTGAATGATGTCTTATTTGAAGTGCTTATGCTCAAACCGGGTATTGCAATCTGGAGGTGTATCGATATATTTGCCTTTTGGTGTATTTCTTTTACAAGCATACTTAGTTTTTGAGAAAACTTATCTTGATACCCAAAAGAAGATCTTTTGTAACCTTTCAAAACATACAAATCACCTGCAACCTTTTAACTTGACAAGGGTCACGGAGTACACGGTTTTATTAAGGATGCCTTATTTATCAAATAAATGGGCTTCAAAAGCTAGGCTTTAAAGGCATTCGGTTCTTGGATTTAGCTCTGTCTTGAGAGAGTCAATCACTATCATCATCATCTGTGTGTCTATTCTGTTAATAATTTCGGTGACAGGTGAAAGTGAAGTGACAGTGAAGTGACAGTGAAGTGACAATAAAGCTCACTTCAAAAGTGAACCCAATTGGCCTTGATTTAGAATTCAAATTCGAGAATACGTATTTGACATCTCACCGCGGATTCCGCTGTCGAGACATGAAAATAATGTTACAGAATAGCACGGAAGGTCAGATTCGAAGTGAGTGTGAGAGTGAAGTGAGTTGCGAGTTGTTGTGTGAATTTTACAGAATCGACAAGCTGTTATCTTATACTAACAAAACATTCACAACTTCACCGACACTTCAATGGAAATATTTTTGCACTATGTACCCCAGTAACTACCTACTCTACGGCTAAACCGCCGCGGATTTTAGCCGCCTGATTTCGTGAGTAAAGGAAACTAATGGAATCGGCCGCACTGACGGTTATTTACCGCGCCTGATTTTATCCGTAGTGTGCATCTCGGGCGGTTTTGCGGTTACCGCTTGCGAGAAAAAAACGTAGTGCGGCCTTAGCCTTAGCCCACTCTAACCTTTATACTAACTCGTGTCAACATAACCTAATATTTGCAGACAGACGTCAATACTAATGCAACTTGTTCCCTGC
The DNA here is from genome assembly GCA_905475315.1 of Autographa pulchrina. NCBI lineage: Eukaryota > Metazoa > Arthropoda > Insecta > Lepidoptera > Noctuidae > Autographa > Autographa pulchrina. The sequence goes on from FR997775.1 coordinate 9,221,020, forward strand.
GTCAGATAGACGTCACCATGACCATTGGTACATGGAGAAATGATAACATCCCGTTGATGTTTTACTAGTTTTATGTTTACAAAGGTATGAAGTAGTACAGAAAAACAGGCTAAATTTAAGGTATAATAATTTGCAATATGCATGGCTTTTCGATTAAGTCATTTGAGGACAAGGAATTGTATTTATGTGATAGACTTGTTGACATCATTGATTTTATAGCTGCATAACAAGCACCTATGGAGTTAACAAACCTATAGAGTTTCTTGCCGGCTCTTCTCCATAGGAAGGACACTAAAGAACACGAGCAACTAGAGTCAGTAGATTTTAACGTAACGCGCCTTTTTTTTTGGTTTATGAGATCTGAAAACATTTTGATTTTGACCTTTCCTCAGTGCAAGCAAGTTCAATAAGATTCCTCAAAGTCCCCTCTAGTTGCTTAGCAGTATTGAAAATTAGTTCCCATACTCATTAAAAGTCGTGGAAACACTGCTTACCCGGGACTCATCTAAAATGTAATATTGGAAGTTGTATATTAAATATTTAACCAATTAACTAAAGAGGCTATAATAAATACTGCTCTATATAAATTAGTATACATGAACTACTTAAGCAATCTCGTTCCACTTTTGATTTCATTATAATTAGTTGCTATCAATAAACTGGTATCTATTGCCTATTGCTATCCAGTGTCTCCAGTTGTATCCAGATGTAAACTGAACTCTTCAAATCCGCTTCGAACCGCTTCGAACCGGTTATAAATTGCTATAAAGTATGTAATTATTTGATACAACTGCTTGAGACGCTGTTAATAAAAATAAATTCGTTTCGATTATTAGTCTAGGTATTTTTAAAGTAACTTTAATGTAATATGTTACTGTGAAATTTAAACATGTCATACAAAAAACCGAATATTTTTATGGTTAGTATTGTAATGTGAAGTACGTATAAATAACTATCTTAAGAAAGGCATAAAAGTGGTTCTTGGACATCAAAAATTTAGCTTCTTTAATTATTCTTCTTCTGAAAACACTCACACAATATTTGTTAATAGGTAGATTTTTGCAACTATTAGAAAAAAACATTTGGTTTTTACGACTATTACATAAAACAAAAATGTCTTCCTGAAAACCAGACACTACCCACTCACTCAGAAAACAGACATAATCTGTGGTCATAATAAACATACATACATTTAAATTTACTACTGATAGTAAAGTTTTCCGTACAAATGTCCTACGTAATTATTTACGTAAATCTTTTTAATAAGTGACGTTTAGTGACGTTATCAATGCCAGGGTTATAGTTATAACCGGGTTATCTATAGATTCAATATACCTAGGTAATAGATATACCTAGGTATGCTAATATCAGCTGCGTTTTCCTTTCACTTCGAACCTGGAAAACAACTTTCCGTTGATTTAAATGTGCTGGTACTATTTATCATATAAATCAAGTAGCTATACTAAAGCCAATATGGAAAGAGAATTAAACGTTATTACTAATTACGCAGTAATCAACTTTGACAACATGTGTTTAAGTTCATTTTAGAATGACAAATATTACCGAAAAGGGCCTAAAAGTAATTTGAATGTGATGGAAACTGAACTGTTAGTCATTGAATTAAGGTTCATAATCCCAAAGCACGTTCATTATTTCTTTAAAGTGGCTGATGTATAGTTCTACTATGATATGTCTTATAGAAATTGTTTATTGAATTTAGTAAGCATATTGGCCTATGCCCAGCAGTGGGAGGACAAGGGCTGTGGATGATGATGATGATGAAGCGTATTAAACTATAATATTAAGTTGAATTGCAAACTTGACTACTAAATACCGGTTTAAGTTAACGCTTGGGTAATTAATTTTTCTATGTTACTAAAGCTCTTTAACTTGGGAAAATAAATGTGGACAACATCACATACATTGTTCTGAACCCAAGGTAAGTAGCTGAAGCACTTGTGATATGGAATTCAGATACAACGAAGGTACCACAAACACCCAGACCCTAGGCAATGTAGAGAAGTGGTTTTCTATTTTGACCCGTCCGGGGATCGAACCCGGGACGTCAGAGCTAGCGACACCTTGAAAACCAGTGCGTACGCCACTCGACCACGGAGGTCGTCAAATTTTCATACTATTATTGCGCTTTTGCGAAGATCGACGATTTCGCAAGAACTAAGTAATACGGTATCTCAAATTTTCTCATGATAAGTATCATGAGAAAATTTGAGATACCTCTACAAGATAATTATATTTATAAACACTAAATAATAATAATAGTAATTATTATTAATAGCCTAAACTGTCCCTCTACTTAAAATAATTACCAGTAATTAATTATGAAACTATTTTGAATACATGTTGCTACTTGTATTTCACAGAAATATTGGCTTCGCAGTACATACTTCGTAGCCAATTCTGTTAGGTTTCGATTGCTTGCCAAAGTTCATTGCTATGTAAATGTTACAATACGCCTTATTTGGCATTACAAACGGAAACTGTCTGGGACATCCCACATGAAGTATGTAAATGCTAAAAGCAGGGATCAGAAACATTTTTGGATTTAACAACTTTTTGTGAATTTTGGCTGAAGTTAATTGACTTGACCTTTTGTCTTCAATAAATTAAGTAAAAGTTCACAATGTTCTATTGAATTTTGATTTTATTAGTAGGTATATTGATGATTGATTAGATTATTTTCCTAAAACTAAAATGTAAAAAATTTCAAAACTTGATATAGTTATGCAAAAAGTTTGATAAATAAATAAAGTCTATAGGCTAGTACTTTTAGCGCGATGACGTTTAGCAAAATAAGAAATTCGGGTTCTCTAAAATCGAAGATCCTTGCAGTTTCTGCTCGTAGACTTATTACCTAAAAAGTTACCTTTCCTATAAATAAACCAAGTAGGTTTGTTATCCCTGTTTCATGTTCTTACCACTCGTGCACTCATACGACCCACGTGATCGAAGCACGTGGTGGTTCATAAAAATAAAACAAAACACACTCTCGGTGGTCACGTGAACAAAATATTATAACGTGTTTGTGTTTTGTTCTATGTAGGTATACCTACTAATGTTGTAGTTATTTCTGATTCTATGGATTGTTGTACATTAAGCACGTTTTATTGATTTGGTATTTAGGTCTGAATTATTTTGTGACTTTTGCATGTTGATGAATAATTATAATAATACAATATGTAGGAACATACAAAAAGTTTGACGAAAAGCTAAACTGAAATTGTTATTGTTATTTTTTTGCGAAATAAACGTTACAGGACTCAGAAAGTCTATTTTAATAAATGTTTTACACAAAAATATACTATATTATTACGTCGAAATACCTCCAAAATTATTATCTTTATTTGTAAAACCCACCAAATTCCTCACTTACTCATATTTTCAATGTCCAAAACTACATCCTCACAAGGTTTCCCATACAAGTCTCAATTATCACTACCATACCCAAATACCAGATTTAACTAGCGAAGCACGTCCACACATTATTATCAAGTATATGTATCCGTGTAATTTAGGTATGACTTAGTGCATCAGGAAGAATACTAAATGTATTTAACACTGTATGTTTGTGAAGTCCCTATATCCGGTTGCATTTAAGACGTGTATACACTGGGTACATGTTATTTATGACCAAACAAATAAAATAGTTTTTTTTTTTAAGGATACGGAGTGTTATCGAAAGGGTATATCTATCCAAAAGGGGTGAAGAGTACATCTGGTAAAGAGTCAGTTTACAAAATTTCAGCTCAATATGAGTTAATTAAACATACGTTATCCATTTTTTTCCATTACTTCTTTGGTACCAAATGTACCAATATAATCATTAAAAACTTGGCACCGCACTACAAAGGGCAATCTTATTACGTCTTTAGCAGTCTGGTTATGGTTTTTTGGTGTTCTTACAGTCACAAGCCTATGTCATTATAACTATTCTGTCCTTACGGATAATAGGATATGTCGTACAGAAATCGTAGACATACTTATTTATCTCAGGGATCAGAAACATAACAAAAATAATAGAATTTCATATGTTAATTTCAAAGGGGACTTCTAAACTTGGATGCAACTAGCAACATGTCATATCCATCATGTTTAATCTTAGTCGAAAATGGAAATCTCTTTTATCCTGTTCTGAAATACAGAGGCAAAGACAATAAAAATATTAAGCTGGCTTTTTATAATGTAATAGAGATGAGTGTTTATCAAGTTTCCCGAAAATTACTCATCCATGTACTTACAAACAATTTCATTTTATCAAGCACCCATAAATGCCTTACAATGTTTTAACAAGATTAAACATTACAGCATGTGCTAAAATAACATCATAAAAAATTCGAAACTTTATAAATATACATTTACCTGAGGGACTCATTCAATATTAAAGAAGATACAATGAGTTGATTTGAAACTCTGATTAATATAATATAGAGTACTAGCGGTCGCCCGCGGCTCCGCCCGCGTGGATGTCGGTTACCGCAGCAAAAAGCCTACCCAGGAAAGACACGTTCCCCTATTTTTTTCCAAAATAAAATTTAGCCTATGTTACTCGTGGATAATGTAGCTTTCGAATGGTGAAAGAATTTTTAAAATCGGTCCAGTAGTTTTTGAGCCTATTCATTACAAACAAACAAAGTTTTCCTCTTTATAATATTATTATTATTAGTGTAGATAATGTTCTGAACATAGAGAGTACACATCTTATTTGACTGCATTGGTTTAAGTTTTGGCCAACACGCCAGCTACCACGATGCGACGTGCTGTGAGTTATACCCCGGGACAATGGGACAAAAATTTGTATGATCCACAAACATTTGCACCAAGCTTGGATGTAATACGTTTTCGACACAGATTTTTCCAATTTGCGATCGTCATTTGTCTTACATACAAGTATGTTCAAGATATTAAAAATAAAAGAGTTTTGTTCGAGTGTGTCCTAAGCCTTACTTAAGGAAATATTGAACAAGCGTTTAACAACAATGTATGCGCCGAGAATAGTTTATCTTTCGTGTGTCCTCGGCTTATGATAATTGAGGACTATATAGAGCGACGGAAAGTGGCGTATTTAGAGCTAGAAAAAAATTAGTTTTTATGATGTTAGTGGGTAATAATTTGACTTTATGTATTCACCTTTAATTTTTTATTATATTTAATATTGATTAACCTACAGAAAGTTAATCAATATTAAATGTATTTAATTAAAATTCGTAATTATGAAAACATCTTTCTAAAATTTACTGAGTTCTTTGTTGATATAAAGCCGGTAATTTTTTTATAATTTAATACACGCTTTTCATGTTTAAACTGAAACTATGTAAGTAATCTACTTAGTGTCGGCAAAATATTTGAAATACCCTTATGTATTATCTATCAAAATTAATGTCAGCTTAACAAACATCAACAAACAACTTCGGAATAAGCAACACAATATTTCTTTTTAACTTCAGGTAATCTCTTTCCTGTTCTGCGGCATCTACCAAAAAGTATTTATTTAACATGCAGTCTCACCTATTTGAAAAAGTAAAACAAAAGACGATCCAACGCCGTCCCTGCAATAGCTCATGACGATTGTGTTCTAAATATGCAATGAAGTTAAATATAGTTGCCATTGTATAACAGCACGTGCCAGCCAAAACAGATAATTAGTAGCATGTAAATTGTTATTGTATACACGGAAACAAACAGACAAACTCCTTGGTAATTTTTAAGACGCATAAAGTAGTTAGATCGTATAAACTGACGCGCAATAACATAAGGGTTAGGCAGAGGTGTACCAATGTACACCCACAGTTCGCCATTATGTTTTAGGTCCCATGTAATAGGGGGCGAGCCTATTGCCACTAACCGGGCACAAATCCAAACTCCGACCTGCTACTGACAATTTCATAAAAAACCCAATAACACCTTGGTCGACTTGGGAATTGAACCCAAGACCTCTAGCGTAGCAGTCGCGCTTAGAACCACTAGGCCAACGAGGCAGTTTAGCAGAGTTAAGAATCAGAAAAACTTCTTTGAACTTCTTCTTTGAACTTCTTTGAACATATATTTATACAAAGTCGATTAATTAGAATACCTGTAGGTACTAAAAAATCTAGATTATATTCAAATTATTGTTATCATCAAATTGTTTGACTAAGATACACATAAACAAAATTGAATTATGACGAAAGAATGATTTAAAATCTATAGTTTTTATACTGGCCAGCCAGGTATTAGTTTATGTTTATATTCAAATTGTTTTTATTCTTGTCCTTACCTCACAACCATTTTAGTATTCGAAAAAGTTTTTTAAAATCGTATAAAAATTGGACTACTTTGCAGTCAAATCCGGATTCTTTGCTCATAACATCATAATAATTGATTATTACATGATAAACGTAATAATAAATAAATAGCTGACAGTGAACTATGAGTCAATGGTTTATTAATTTTATCTTTAAATACAGGAAAACCTAAAGATAGTACTTTAAATTCGTATTAATGACAGATTATGAAAATCCCAAACACAAAATGATAAGGGTTTTTTTATCGTTTTGATAAAACGGTAAGTATTATCACCGGTATCCTGATTAAACGTAGTGTTAATTGATAAATAAATGTTTTGTTTATTACTAATATTTATAATGTAGATAATAGTCTAATTGTAATGATTCAGGTGTATAAAAAGTAAGAGACACGTGGCCAGATGGTTTTAATCCTAAGTTTCAGAAAGTTTCATTATGCAGCCTATAAAAAAAACTATAACATGCTCTATTTTATTTTCTAAGATAAATAATAAAAGGTGGATTCTATTTAAATACTATGGAATGGCCATATTATGCGAAATAAATTGTCGTCGTATATTACGTAACTTTTATGAGTAAGATTTTAAATCTAATACCAAAGAGGATTAAATAAAACACAAGGGTGGAATACGGTTTCATATTTCATTTAATCCCACTTTCATGTCTCTTCATCCACGGCAAACACCCGAAAACCCAATATAAATACTTTTTTAATCCAGGAACGTATAACTTTTTTCATTTCAAAGTTAGAGGTTTTATTCGCTTTATTGTTTTAAAAAAAGTACTGAAAAACAATTCTTATTTTAGGCTGGTTACAAAAATGATTTATAAAAATGAAATAATGATAAACGAGCTTGTATTATCAAGAACAGTGATTCCTAAGGACATTTTCACAAACTGCCAAAGTGGAGATTGTACCATGTAGGCAGTTTATTAACTAAATTAGTGTTTACAGCTAAACTTCAGCCTATCCCTTTAATAAAAAATAACTAATCACTTCATAAACTGCGCCCCATATTCCTAAACATGACCATTAAAAATAAATTATTCATTCAGCGAATTTTGTTCCCAGTCCCAAAGCTCACTTCTGCGTAAATAATGAACTAATGAATGAACGCCATTAATTAGTGACACACTTCACTTATAATTTTCCTATGAAACTGCGTAATTTTCGACAGACATGTCTGTTTACGATACCTTGACCCAGTCAGATTGTATGTTATGTTGCGTAGAACTAAAGTGGAAATATTTAAAAATGGCCGCCATCGTTTGAAATTCGAAGAGTTTTTTTTTATTGTTTTTTGATGCTTGAAAGTTTGGTATTTCCTGTCAGTATTTGAATTTAGAATTATTTTTTGATGTTGTGGTTTTTTATTTAAGAATAACGAATGATTTAGAATCTTCTGTGCTTTTAAAATGGGGCATTTAAATTAAAACTAAATATTTTTTTTAACAAATGCCTATTATACGATGCACTTTCAGTTATTTCGCAAAAAGGTTTTTTTAATTAGATAAAAGTACGAAACTTTTAATTGCAAAAGTAACAGTTAAAAGTTTATAGTGCCGTTCTTTCCCAATTGACGCACATTAAAACATAGTGTTTTTATTAATTTTTTATGTAGTACATTGTATTTAGTCATAATAATAATCTTCTAGGTTAAGGTATCTTCTATTTCATCAATTGCCGCAATACATGTAAACAACGTATGTAATCACGATTTAAAATCATGGGAGTTAGTTACTACAAGGTTCTGTTACCAAACCGTTTAACTATAGCAAACACCAATGTTCTATATTACCTAGTGTACAACGAGTGTTAATGACCATGGTCACTTAAAGAATATACCTCGTGGATCGAAAATCTTCTGTATCGTAGTTGTCCAAGCTATAAACTATCTGTGTGCAAAATTGTATCGCAATCCGAAGGGTAGTTTTTGCATGAGTTGAACAAACAAACATTGAACCACCATGTAGATACTTAAATTGATAAAAATGATACGTGTATTAAATGTAGCAAGCAGCACATGAATGACTATCCTTCCTATACAAAATTATTCAAAAAATAATATGTATGTGAACTTTTTATCTGTACGAAATATAATATTTACATCTTATTTGAAAGTAAAATGTGTATTAAATCACCGGATTTAAATTCATGAAATAGAAGTAACGTGTTGTGTTAGGAAAATAGTTTTTTTATTGAATTCGTAGGTATGAAAATACTGCGCTTATACAGTGTGGAGATGACAATACGACTTTAAATGAAAACACTGGCAGTACTGGTTTATAGAAACATTTTTCAACTATCAAATAAATCCGAACATCGAAATTAAAAAAACCATTTTTTTCTAACAAACTAAATAGCTTAAAACTGCAAACAAAATAAAACATCATGTATAAAATTGGTACACTTACGGCACGCTTACGGCGATAAGAACGGCAACGCAGCTTGGTTTCATTCATGTTATAGCTGTGGCCGACGGCGACGCAGCGACGTAATGTTTGGCGCCATTATTCTTATTTTTTCAATTACACAAATCAAATCACAGAATATTAACCAAATAGTCAGGCATCATTCACCCGCGAGTTATTCACTAATCAATTTATTATTCATAATCACTTTTCGATCACATAATTATGTCGCCAGTCATTAATTTTTTTTATTTTCAATATGTCCGCCATTTTCTTGAATACATAAACTACACCGACGTATAATGTTATTTCTCACTCTTGATAATAGGTCACCATTAGCAGCCATTTCTTTCAATTTATTAAAAGATATTATTATTCTAGCTTACTACTAGTAACTAGATGCGGATTCACGCGGCTCCAGTACCGAAGGTTCTGTCGGTTCCATAAACCATTCCTTGTAAATGTATTCTCGAGATGTTTGGTTTCCAACCAGCGACAGAAAGTTTCTCTTATTGGTTTATCTCTCGGTAACAATGCTTGTACTTTCTTGTACTTGTAAGGTCTGCGTTTGTTACGTTTCAAAACTTTTTGAATGGTTTTGTGATTTACATGAAAATGTCGACCTGCATTACGCAGACTGGACGTCGGATTGCGATCATAATAATTAATAACTCTTTCGTTTGAAATCACATTTGCACGTGGAGGAGCACCATCTACGTGCGGGATCAAGGATTGATTTTCCCGTATCCTCTGGACAGCTTGTACAATAGTACGCCCGTGGGTCGGACACATACGCGTGTTCTCATACCTCTCACGGTATGTCCGTACAGCTAAAGCGGCATTACCGTGACACTCCCCATAAATTAAAATCATATCGGTGTATTCCGAAGCGGTATAATTGTAACGAGGCATGATTATTTAATAATAAAACCTTGAAACACCAAGTATTAAGCGTCTAATTTCGCAAAGTTTACTTCACTATTTAACTAAGTACCTATAATACGTTTATGTGTCCTGTCACTATTAAAACAAAGCGTCAAATTTCGCACAACACAACACAACAACAAAGATACGATAACACTCGCGCCGCGACTTCAAACGGGCGCGGGCGCATCCGAAATTCCAGAGGAAAACAAAACGCGTCACAGCAGGAAGGAGGTCCGGTGACACACTGACCGCGTGACCTAGACACGTCGACAAGTAAGCAAAGTAGAAACAAGCAAACTTACCTATCTCTTTCGCACATACATATTTTGCGATTGACATGAGTGCGTAACAGGAAAGTAATAACTTTCGCATGCATTTTTTATTATTTAGCTGTGACGACACGCTTTATGACTCTTATTTTGAGAAAATAGGTTTTTAAAGTAGCGAGCTGGCAACGTGTGTCGTTAACTTGTAGCGCGCTCAGCTGTTCACAATACATCATGTAGAAAATACTTAAACTGAAAAATAATTTCCTGTGGCTAAACTACTGGATATATTCATTTGATTTTTTGTGTGACGGTTGGGAATATCATGACTTATACGAAGTTTAATTTATGATCATATTGTCCTCCCCACCCTGTATACCTATATATATCTTTTTGTATTGGTGTTTACCAACTAGTGTTTATTTATGACTTGTTTTTAAGTGTTCTTTTTCTGAGATAATTGAAACCCGAGTTGTTAAATATTTTTAATGATGTTTACGTTTTAGAACACGCAGTTAGGTGTAACTAATAATAATTAGATATTTGACTAATACTGAAATATTTATTTTAAGCAAATATTGATTTACCTGCTTATCCCTTGTAAAAGAAAGCGAGTCTTCGGCAGTTCTAGTCAGGAGGAGATGGGAACCCTTTTTCAGACCAGAGCATGAAGACCCTTTCCAATAGTTTTAAACGTAGGTATATAAATAATACAAGATACGTGTGTTATAAAATTATAAATACAAGCGAATACAACATAATCTATTTCCATAGTCGTTTTATTTCATCCAAGAGATTTATACAGATATCATCATCATTAAAAATGTTTTTCGTTTGTACTATAGTACAGTGACGAGCAAAAATATGTACCCTATACACAATTCTAGATTGGTATTGTTATAATAATATAATAATAATCCAGCCTATAAACGTCCCACTGCTGGGCACTGGCCTCATCCCATATAGAGAAGGCACGAGCATTGATCACCACGCTTGCTCATTTGCGGATTGGCGATTTCAGATCCCAATTCTGGAATCCAGGTTTCCACACGATGTTTTTCTTCACAGTTGGTCAAAAGTGTCTTAGAATAATTAAGAAAGTACATATAACTTTGAAAAGTTACATTGGTACTTGCAAATCCGTTCATTGAACCACTAGGCCACCACGACATTCACATTTGGTATAGTTTTGAGAAATTATTTAATACAGTTTCTTAATCATATTTAAAAATGGCCGCCATCGTTTGAAATTCGAAGAGATTTGTTTCAGCAGTTTCCTCTTTGAGTTTCAACAAAAAAAAACTCGCTTAGTTTTACGATCTTGCTGTGTGTATACATATTTGTGCTCGTGACTGCACATAGTAAATTAGTGCGTAGACATCGTGTATTTACCAGTAGTAGTAAATAAGGAGATTGCCTTCAAGCGAGCGCCTACGGGAGCTGGCAGAGAGCCAGCTGTTCCCAGAAAGCTGTGGTGACGGAGTAGGGGTCATTAGGGGTGGTGATCGGAAAAATATAAATTAAATTTAATAAAGCATTAAAGTTTTGGATGACTAAAAATTGGTTTAGGGCCTGTGAGAAAAGTATGTAAGAGAGGTTCTAGGCCATCATTTCTGTGTAACAGAATATTTTATGGCATAAACCTAAGTCAGTAGAAGGCTAGAACTTTTAAATGCCTAAATAGGTAAATTACTGCATTTTTACAAAAACAATGGTGAATTAAAACTTAAAATAAGCTACAACTGACTATGTGGCCATCAGAATAGATAGGTTTCGTTGTCGCTCAGTAGTTGGAAGTCCACAGTTAGACCTCCGGATAGGATCGCTGCTAGGTATACTGTATATATAATAAATACCCGATAAAACCTGTCCAAAAATTCGTAAAACAACTTATTGATAGGCAACAATTACTTAATTTGACAGTTTTTGATTACGTAAATAATAAAGTCTCTTCAACACGTGTCAGCTTATTTTTTTTTCAGAAATTATAAGAAGTTCTCTGTTGAATAATATATTGGCCTTCGTAGTAAGCTCAAAGAATCAGGTCATTTCACATTAACCTTAAAATAAATTGACCGAACCAAACAAAAAGATCAGGAACACATTTTTTAACAAAATTACGCGGCAACCCTGAGCGATCTGTTTAATTTTTTGCTCTCTTTTTCTCACGTTCACAACTGCGCAGTATCAGAGTGAAAGGGGAGATAGTTGAGAATGGTTTTTATAAATAGTGATGAAGCGAGGGCGTGTCGTCTGTCTGTCATGGGAATGGCGCGGATTTGGCAGCGGTGCCTGTGACGTCACGTATTGACTGGCCATCGAGACTTGTATGTAGTGTTCTTAGTTTGAATCTGTGAGGAAGTCGTGCATTTATCAAAGTTAACCGCTTAGTCCTTTTCCAATCTATGTTTGCTTCGAATGTTGGTACACCGATTACTCGAAAGAGCTTGGTCCAATTTGGAATATTTTTTTTCGTTTGATACTTAGTATAGGGTATAGGTACTTTCCAGGTGGTCCGATGCTCATCTGGACAGTATCTGACAAAGGCATACTAGGGAAATTTTACGTAACTCTCAATTTTTATAGAGACAATTGTGCAAATATTTCAAGTTTTTCATTGATACTTCTTTTGAAATGTTCATCACTTACTTTAAAGTCAGATTTTACATAGTTTGTAGTTACTATCTATACTAAAGCCAATATAGAAAGAGAATTAAACGTTATTACTAATTACGCAATTATCAACTTTGACAACATGTGTTTAAGTTCATTTTAGAATGACAAATATTACCGAAAAGGGCCTAAAAGTAATTTTAATGTGATGAAAACTGAACTGTTAGTCATTGAATTAAGGTTCATAATCCCAAAACACGTTCATTATTTCTTTAAAGTGGCTGATGTATAAAGATAAATCGAAATATCTATAGTCTTGAACAGTAACCTATATAATTCGATTCTCATGATAATTGATTGACTCCAGACAAAATATTTACGATTGACGCGCCATTACTTACTTTTTGCACGATTTACGAGCTCAAGGAAACTCATGTTTTTCCTTATTTACAAAACAATACTGACCTCCATTTTGATTGTTATGTATTTCTTACTAAACACTTAAAAAACAAAAATAAATTGATTATGTTAACGAAGTTGTATTTTATCTGATTTTTTTATTGGTACACTAAACTTCAGGCAAGAATATAGATTTTATGTTTTCCTACTAAAGTTGTTTGGGATTATATAATGTGTTTTTGGATACGAATAGTAAGGGTTCAAACTCCGCATATTACTAAAACAAACTTTTGTGTTTCCATTGACGCATGACAATGAATGGGGGAACGATTTAATTTATCAAAGGTTATTTAGACTACGGAAAAATTAAAAAAAATATTTGAAAGTTATTTTATTAGAAAAATGAATTAAGATATTTTTTATTTCATTTTTCTTTTTTCAATTAAATAATAAATAACTTTACTACATTCTGTTTCTTTATAATAAAAATAATTTCTTTGCTCATAAAAAGTACTAACATGTCACCAAACAAAGTAGGTACCTAGTATTACCAAAACACATACATTTTACCTACCAAGGCCAGACCACTAAAACCTACCTAAAACATGTAAAACATTCGAGAATAATGTTAATTCGTGAAACGCATTCATAAAACAATGATAAGTCTATAGCAACACGATTGTGTTTTGTTTTGCTATCGTTGGAATGTTATGTGTACTTATGCCTTATGTAAAAGCCTAAAATATCTAACTCGTATACGTATTTCCATGTAGTATTGAGTTGGAAAGGACGCCAAACTTAAAAATGAATTATAATAAAATATAGTTCAATAAACTCTGAAAATTGTTATAAATAAATAAAGGTAGTCCAAATATGAATAACGATAGAATCACTTACAAAAGAAATTGTGTTCAAATGCAAATCTGCACAATGGCCTAAAGTAAACCAAACGATAAGGTAAACAAAATTTTAAATTATAACCGAAGACTTGGTAATAAAATTTCGGATTATTAAATAATGACTGCATATTTTTCTTTTAATTTACGCCCATTAATTCTGAATCCTTGTCCCAAACACAGCTGCGTCAAAACGAATCATCTTTTTATTATTCTGGACGCATCGAAGACGATTGAGGAAAATGTTCATGATAGTACTAGCAATTTAGACAGTCGATTTGTAATGTATATGTCACATATACATGTGGTACGTGCCATTTAATGGACAGGTTAATAAATGGAAAGTTTGTTTTGTATGGGTATGTAGAACTAGTGCAGATCTGAGGTTACAATTCGATATGTGGTTGTTTGGTGGTCTCTAGCGGCGATTAGGTGTTCTATGTGTGGGTATTATTATTTGATATAATGATTCTGTTCATAGGAATCAACAACTTTCTTTAGGAACGTAAGTTAAATATTTTATGAAAGAAAAATTTCTAATTTCAATTAACTTATGATAAGTAATACGTCTAAGGCTAACTTATTTTTGGAAATTGCCTACTGTTTCATCAAGAAACTTGCTCATTTCTGTAGTCAGAAGCCGTATATCAAATAATTTAAAGGAATAAATAAAAAAAATAAAATATAAAAATATATATATATATTACCACACGTTTTCGTAACAACCTGTAATACCTAGACCCACTTAAAGGTGAACTGAACTTGAACTCTACCAAAGCGGAGACGAGCAGAAAGGTGTGGAAAAGTTTTTTAAATAACCAATAGGAATTCGTTAAACAGGCCTATCTCACAAACATCGAAGTTTAAAAAACAAATTTCTGTTTATTATTTAAAAAAAATCTGCTCCTCTCTGCTCTGCTCGTCCCCGCTTCGGTGTTGTTCGGCCCTAATTCGACCAAAAAATACAAAATTGTAAAGCAGACTTTCAAAAATGATTCATCATAGCATCAAAAGGCAGTGCAGGCTTACTGACCTTCATAACATAACAAACCATTTTCCAAAGCGTTTTCCGGTTAGCCGAATAGTAAACACGGATTGATTGGAAGGTAACAATGACTAACCCACTTGTAATTCAATACCAGTTTGTAACAAGCTCTTAAATAGATAACTGTTGAATATTAAATATGTCCTGTTATGTAAGTGACATATTATTTATGGTGTGCCGTAGTCTAGGTAGATAAGAAGGATTAATGTATGTAATTATTGATTGCCATTTGCCAAGTTTTCTTGCTTTACCTTTTTCTAATCAATATTTATTTAGATAGAAAAAATTAAAAACAGGAACATAAATAATTCATCATTAATAAACCAAATCAAAAGGAGTGTCCAGAAGTAATAAAAACAATAAATAAGTAGTTAGCTCATAACGAAATAGTCGGGCTTCCCCACCAGTAACTAGCACAAAAGATGACGTATGCAAGAGTAAGTATGAGGAATGAAAGTGCGAGAGGAATAATAGCGAGAACTAGTATGAATCAGGCTCAATGTTAGAAAGGACTCCGATCAAGTTGGAGGTACTAGGGATAAAAAAAAAAAAAAAGGAGTGTCCTGAAACCGTGCTGAAAAAATGTTTGTGTAAAGGCTTTTTATTTGAAGGTCCAAGTAAAAAGCCTAAAATTACATAGAAGCTCATTAAAATGTGGTGAAATTTTAATAATGTTTACATATTTAGCATTACTATATAACGGCAATTAGCGCGTACATGCTGCATTACTATAAACCTGCAGCGCGATAGTTTAAAAGTAAGTATATTTAGATTTTTTTTTCTTGATTTAACAAGCGTTGGAACTTACTTTCAAAATTAAATAAAAATTCTAACCAAGGGTTACTACTATACTGAGCATTTCTTACTAAACCTTTTGCAGATATTTCTCCACTATGACACACCATTTTCAAACAATGTCCACCTAACAAAGTCTATGGGAAACTCGGTACGGATCAAAGATAGCTTGAATTAAAATGTCTTGCATTGTGCTTCCATTCCTTACCTTATTGTTTACATAATAAATGTGCTACTTGGAAGTTTCCGTTCATGACAGGAAGGAAAATTTTGCACCAGTAAAGGATATTTTTTAAGGAAGAACTTGTTTGTTAAACAGGATCTTAAATTGTTCTAGATTTGTGCGAAATTAAGGAAAATGTAAGGATAGAGGTGGTTTTAATATGTTTTTAGCAATGAGATTATTCACGATAAATGTTATTGCCTCTTCTGTTTTAAACCTATTATGTTTATGTTGCATAGGATACAAAAAAAAAATATATGCAACTAACTCAAATGCGAACTTTACTCATACTTCACGCGTTTTTTAAATTGTCTAATTTACAAATATTTTATAGAAAACCTCATTATATAAATTGAAAAAAAAGAACACATTTTTTTAACGTCGTTAAATAAAATGAATTCATTCTCCTATGTAAATAATTAATGAAACGAACACTTATTGATCAAAAAGTGAAACATTTCCATCGAAAGTTCCACAAACAAATATTTTTAATCCATTATCGTACAAACAGAAAAACAGGTCATTCGAGAAACATTCATGTTATAGTGATAAAGCGATGCATCGCATGCGCTTTATTTGTTCTTATCAGACTTAATAACCACTAATAAACAAACACTATAAGTAAACAACAATAAGTATGTTTGTTATTGCATCATTAAACATTGTTTGTCCCGGAAATCTGCATTTAATGAGTACACTTAATTATTGGTTACTTTTATTAAAAAGTTACACAGAAAGTTCAAGATACTATTAAGTAGTTTTAATATTAACATCAAGTACTTTTGACTAATTTTTAATATGTAATTATTTTAATTGTTTTTTAAAGAACTTGGCTCCGGGTATAATTCTACAAAAACAACACAGATTTTTCCACTGCCAATGATTTTTATTCTTCCAAGTTATAAACGCACCACTCTTTCAATCTCAATTAGCTAGGTCAACAGACTAAATATAAGAATAAAATATTATTTTGCTGTTAAATCTAGCTCTAGTTCTTCCCACAAATCTCCAAAATCTAGTTATTTAACAATTTAAAGCCATAATAAACTCATTTATAATTTACAAAAAAAAAAACATCAGTAACATTAAAAAATGGAGCACACGAGCACACAGATTAACGTAGGCATTATATTGTCAATAACAAACTTAAGATTTCAATGGATGACCAGTTTTCTGTCGGTTCATAAATCAGGGAGAAGATCAAAGGCACCCTTGGCTTTGGATTTTATTGCCCCTGGTGACTCCATTCAGTTGGCAGGGATCCAAGAGTGCATGGTGTGCAGACATGGTGTCTGCGCGATGATGTCAAAGATGGTATTAATAACATTACCCTCTTTTGCGTCGAGTAATAAAGTCAGGTTTGAGAGGTGATAACACGTCTGCGGTAAAAATTTAATGACTTTTCTGGGTCGGGTCTGGGAGTTTGTGGTACCTTCGTTGTCTCTGATTATAACACAAGTGCTTTAGCTACTTACTTTGGGTTTAGAGCAATGTATGTGATGTTGTCCACTTTTAATTATCTTTATTTCGGCAGAACAGCTACTTAACTTACCGAATATGCACAGTAAATATTTGTACATATAATATTCCGGGACAATTCACACACGGTTATCTGATCCCAAGCTAAGCAGAGCTTGTGTTATGGCAACCAGATAACTGATAAACATACTTATATATTTCTAAATACATACATATTATAGATAAATTACACCCAGACACAGAACAAATGATCGTGCTCATCACACAAACATTTGTACTGGGTGGGAATCGAACCCACGACCTCCGGTATAGCAGTCAGGGTCACTAACCACTAGACCAACAGGGCTGTCAACATATAGTTACTAACAAAACAGGGAGTGCTATGATTAATATGGAAAACATTTGGATTCTCATCGCTTGAGTGGTTTGCGCTGATATCGTGTCGAAGATAACGCTGTTTTTAACACGAATATTGTAGGTCGACGGTATTGAAGGGAACATGCATAACAAACATGAATTACATGCATGCACACTCCAAAATGCATATAAGCACGTGATTTTGTGAGATTCAGATCCACTAGCCGATATCCAGAATACTGATTCAAGTCGATCAAATAAAGTCTAAAATATAAATTACTATGATTTTTTTAGTTAATTAAATATACAATTTTCGTATAAAGATACGTCTCTTTCTACGTAAATTGTAAAAAAGAAAATGCTGGAACTTGAAATTTGATCACTCTATCAAAATAAATGTGTTAAACAAATGTACTTAAAGAAATTACATGTGTTCATCTGTCTGGCTGGTAAATGGGCATTGATGATTTGAATAAAATCGAAACTGTCAACACTGAGATTAAAATTACCCAATACGAGAGAATTTTTGTAACAAATATTTTTATTCGTTTCTAAATTGAAGAATACAATTTTGTTTTTACCAGTGGCTTACATCTGATGACACACTCGTAATATTTATGTTTATGTATCTACACTTATCTGTGAGTAAAACCCCTGCTAGACCAAACCACTTGAGTATTATCATTTACTATTTCTATCACTATAATAATACATCCATATCATAACACTATTAATTATTTGTTGTCTAAATATAAATAGTGAATCTTAATTAAAATTGATTGATTGTTAAAGTATACAAAATAGTACTTGAAAATATGATATCATTGATTGTTTATAAAACGCTTAGATATTTATATTGTAGGACATATTTTAAAGAGTTTGATTTATACAATATATGTCGGTTATTGCGGGACAAAATAGGATATGTCCTTTCTTATAACGGATGATTATTATGTACCAAGTTTAATCAAAATCGGTTTAACGGTTTATTCGTGGGAGCGTAACAGACAGACAGATAGAGTTATTTCGCATTTAGATTATGAAGTACGAGTATGGGAAGGATGGAAAGAAAATCTATGAATAAGCTTTATACTAGTAAATGTACTGATGCATCTTAACTGTCGCACTTCAGGACAAGACACAAACCGTCCATTAAAAACCCACGAAGAAGCGCATTTGCCGAACTCGTATCCTCTTTCAATAGGTACTGACCGCTAAAAAGCAAGGCTATATCTACATAACACGTAATAAACTACGTAAATAAGGCTGCGAGACTTTGGTACCGAAATACTTCATTGTACGAGACGGCTCGGCGACCGAGCGACCTTACGACATGTTTTTTTAGATTTTCTTTTACGTCACACCGCATTTATTTCTGATCTAATGTGTAGTGTAGACTGTTTTATAGTTATTTGTAGTGATTTAACTGTCACCTGACTTGTCAACGGTTAAATAAACTTTATTTAGGGTATATTTCTACTAATAACGAACTAGGTGGTTGTTTTTACTTATAGACATTTCCTACAGTTAAAATCACAATGCTTCTTATATGGTGTGATGGTTAAGAGATGAGACAAAGTATGTCAACTATGTACCTACATTTTACATGAATATACGCTCTCTTCGTAGCTAAGTAAAAGGACTTAAGGAAAGGGCTAGGAAATAATATAACTAGCTATCTCCACCTTATTTTTCTTTCTACTCTCAAAACCAGTTGCAGCGTGCAACTGAGTTACAGTCACATTGATAAATAGATTAAAACATCATGTACAACAATAATAACACAATGTTATACTCTGATAATCTCTGTATTGATACTTATCTACAGATAACTACAATGTTAAGTGAAATGCACTTCAGGCAGCTACTGGGGCTGTGACGTCATCGATCCTGTGTCACGCATGCGCAGTGGCGATGTATGGTGTGCAATGTTGGCTTGTACTAGACATTGTTGGTAACACTATACAATAGAGTGGTTAAATGATTGTCTAGTGCTAAATGTCTGAGTTGGTAACTAGCTTTTCTCAGCAGTTTTGTTTACATTTTGACTTGTATTTGAGTATTTTTGAAGACTACTAATGTTTTTTCTTCTTTTTCTAATTTATTTTAATTTATACTTTTTTTTTCAATATATCTTTATATGGACTAGTGAAAAATTTGCATACAATATTTTGTTCTATAAACAAATTAAATCAGTTTGTTAATTATAGTATTTTTAAGACCTTTAAAACAACTCTCACTGTGTTTTGTGAACCTTCGCAAAACTATGTAATAAATATCCTTATTCAGGGATAACTTATTCAGTCAGCAGTAGAGTACTATATTATAAGCAGTATAGGAGCAATATTATAAGGTTTTAAACTCTTCGTTTTCTATAAATTCTTAACCGGAGAGCAGAGACCGGCTTTTCTCATCAATACATGTTAAAAGGGAATCAAACAGTCTGGCTTAAATTTCTGTCGCTCCTATACACCTTAAAGTGAGAGAGACAGCACGAGACTTATCGACGACTTCAAAATAAACATTTGAGTATTCAGCCATTAAAGTCTGCCCAACAGGAAAATGGGTAAGAGGTTAATGTCTCCGTTAGTAAGAAATATTTTACCACGAAGTCAAAATAATGGAAATGGGTCAAGTGCGTACCGACATACACAAGTCCGTGAAATTGAACTGTCTCGATGTTTGTAAACATTATACTTTATGGTTTTATCCTCACGTTTTCCCTGAAACTGAATTAAAATATAATTCGACTTTCCTGTTTGTGTAAATAAATAAACTGAAACCTATTTAAATTCTGGGCAGTTTTATTTAGGCCTTAAACTTATTTAAAAGTATTTACTTCTTAAGACATACCAAGATAGTGCAGATATAACACAAAGACCAAGTCAGATGTAATTTACAAAGAGAATTGATATTAATAGTACGACTCATCTTATGACTAAGATTAAAAAAACCTAATACACTTACGAAAGTATCTGCGAATTAAAATAACAACCAATAATCATCAGGAAATGTTTATAAAAACATCGATTTCTTGGCAGCGCGCGGGTAATTTGTAAATATTGTTGACATGCCACCGACGCTTATGTAATTAATTTAATGATAATAATAGTAGCTATATTATTAATAGAACATGAGTAGAAAGCAAAATAATACGAGTTTTAATTAAATTGTAATTTTCCGCTGAAGGTAAAGGACTTTACTTTGTGTCTCCTATTTTCAGTAATGTTAAATTTTGAGCCGAACATTAATAGGTTTTCTTTTTATTTATAGAGTAGAGTTTTAGTAGGAAAGCTATAGCAAGAGCCAATGTATAAAATTTAGTAGTAAGTAATTTAAAACTTAAATTAATTTGGGAATTGGGAGAAGGAAACTAAAGACCGAGACCGATGGAAAGAAGGGAAGCCTTTGCCCAGCAGTGGGACAATGCAGGCTAAATATAATAATAACATAAGACCTTTAGGTAGCTACTGGCGTAAGATGCGGAAAACTGATATAAAATTTCTCTTGCAAGTGAATGCAGAGTTGAATTTCCACCGACATTTTCTGTGTCTGTAAATAAGTGTCGCCTTGACGAAGCTGACGCAGTGGAAATAAGGAAAAATTTTAATGACGTCACATGAAGCCTTGTGAAAAGCTTGCTTCATAACAGCTTGTTTTGTGAGAAGAAAAAGGGAATCGGGAACGTGGGCAAGAAAGTCTTAGGCAAAGGGCGGAATGGTGTTAAGTATAAAAGTGTCATAGTTACACTTAAGGCACTATGAATAGGATTCTAAGCAGAAAATTTAATGGTGAACGATCAGAGAAGTGATTTGAATTATTTGGTATAGATGTAAATTTTCTGCAAAGTGTGATTTTGAAAGTCTTTAATTTATCACGCATTTCAGCATTAAATATTAAGAGAAAAGCGGTTAAACTCTTAAATAAATGCTATAGGAAAATTTGCTAATATTCTCAATCATCTAGATAATTCTACGGGTAGACGAAGATACTAAAAACAAGTCGTGGAGACAGCGTGGCACCTACGTGGTCCAATAAATTATATTTACGATTTCATACGAATCGCCCATCAAGAATATTTTTAACACTTTTATTTGAATGTGACAGTTATCATGAAAATGTTGAAAATATAGCATTGTCCCAAATCCTATATTACAATATTTTTTTAGATTATAAAACGAATGTTCCGCGAAATTGACTTGAATACTTTTTAGGTCATCGTTTCGGGAAATTCGGGGAAATGTTTTTTGGCGTTCATTGTGACGTGATGCTAACAAGAATCACTGGTTTTTGCACGTTTATGTCACTGTAAATTGTACGTAATAAATGTTTTTTAAATTTATTCGTGCTGTATGTAATTTTTCCGATTTTTCGACTTTCGGGTGAAAAAGTATGACGGAAATTGTGCACACGGGTAGTGATTTATTTCAGTTGATTTAGTGTGACGAATTGTTCATAAACTAATAATGTTGAAATAATAGTATATATTCATTTTTTTTTGTTTTAGCGAAATAACAAATTTGCTGTAGTTATAAATAAATAAATAAAATAAAAATAAAAATGTATATTGTATTAGCTTGTATAACTTTATAAATAATATAATATAAGTTATAAATTGGTTTTGTTTTTGTAACTAGGTTTGTGATAATGAGGTAATTTTCTATACGACATTTGCAATCTATACTTATAATAAATCTGTAAAAGTAAAAATTCTGTACATTGAAAATTTAAAAAAATTAAATGGCGGGGGGTGTTACTAGACCGACACCGAACCCAAAAGAGTGAAAAAAAAAATTTTTGTCTGTCTGTTTGTTCAGGTATCACGCAAAAACTACCGGTTCGATTACGATGAAACTTGGTATAATTATTCCTTATTATCCTGGGCACCACACTGGGTAGTTTTTATCCCGGAAAAGTGTAAACAATAAAAAACAAACTTAATTTTGCGGTTAAAAACTCATTGATAAGTTTCGTCATCCACGCGAACGAAGTCGCAGGCACAGCTAGTTCTGAAATAAAATTAAAACTAAGTACAAGTAGGTACCCCTTTCTTAACGAGTAGGTATCTAATGTTTTTTGTTTCTTATCTCTATAATCTCTAGAACATGCTCTGAGTATACAGATTAACTGTAATTTTAATTCAGGATTGACCCCCAATCATTCACCTTCAGAGGGCATTACTCTCGTCTATAATTTATTCGCGAGTGGGATTTTAAATTTCATTTATTTTCGTCCACCATTTGAACTTGACAACTCAAATCTCAGGGATATTGCGAATTATTTTGGGCGGCCATAGAGTTGGTAAAAGTTAAAACTATAGAATACGAGTACATATCGCTAAAAGAACTTCTTCTTCTTCTTTTCGTGTCGATGGTAGATTCAAATTAAAGTACATGGGCCCAGTATGTTGCGAAACGAATGGCGACATCGTTAGCGTGTCGTTTCGAGCTCCACACTCGCATTCGGTATCAAGGGGATCGATTATTCCCCATTTTGCAAGGTTGTATTTGTAACTGCCTACCTGGCTTCGCAGTCGATTACTAATTAAGTTATTTTCCTTGCAACGACAGACGGCGAAAATATCGGTGGTTCCGATGTTATTCGAGTAATGTTAGATTTCAATTTAGGATGAAACTAGTTCATACCGGTGATTCATTCATATTATAATTCATACCCTGATAGGCGCACTCTGAAGTTTCTTATCCATCCTCTGTGGCTTACTTCTTAATAATATTCGCGAAATCTTACTTAACCATGTCTAATGATCGGATGTGTATTTAAAGAAAGGATTGTACATAAATAATATATAATTGATCGTTATTCGCTTGAGGTATGTAAAGTACACCTTTGAAGTTTGTGTATGTAGGTGTTAATGAATGATAATAGCTTTGATTATTAAGATTTATGAGTTAAATCTGATCAGATTCGTTTTTTGTTGCTATGCAACTTTAAACAGAATATTACATAGGAATAGTTTATGCCGTGTTCTGAAGGATAGCCAGTTAACTAAACTATTTTAAAGAAGATGACAGACTAGCTACGTCTTCAGTTACTGAAGTTACTGAAATTAGGAAAATCTGACATTTGTATCTGAAATATAGTTTTTTTTAGGGTACTTTAGTATTCGTTTATACACATAAGTACCATATTCTATTAGAATTTGATTTTCTCACAAATATTTTATGGATTTACGATATTTAATATCGAAATGATGATTACATGAAAAACGCTAGAAAAAGTCCACATTTTTATTATTACTTCATCCTACTTACTCTTTAGAAGATAATTATCCATTAATATTAACTTTTAAACTATCGCGCTGCATGTTTATAGTAATATAATTCACGGGAATAAGCCACGGCCGGTGTAACCCGGTCGAAACGTCAAGCACCAAAAAAGGTATTTATGCATGTACGCGCTTATTCCCGTGAATTATATAATTATCCATTAATACAAATATTATGAAACATAATAATCGTATGACACGCTATTAAACTGACCGTATTTGTGTTATCAGATTACAGCAGTCGTGCCTTTTAATAATAATCATTTAAATACCTAGTAACATAATCAGTATAGCGGTTAAAGTTTTCCATTACGTTTCACGTATTGAGAATTATAAATAATACAGCATTGCAATGAGATTAATATGGAATTGTATTAGTTGTGTATCAAATTACTGAACACCATTTAAGTGGTAGCGCATGAGTCATAAGAAAAATACGTTTAGAATATTTAATCAGAAACTATAACATCACATGCATTGCTCTGAAATCTAAAGTTAGTAGCTAAAGCGCTTGTGTTATAGAATTAGAGATAACAGAGATACCACAAACACCCAAACCGGAGACAGTGTAGAAAAGTGGTTTTTCACACTGACTCGTCCGGGGATCGAACCCGGGACCTCAAAGCTAGCAATATCTTGGAAGTCGATGTTTACTCTACACGACCACGGAGGCCATTGGATTTAAGTTGTACTAAATATTGTATCAAAACATATAAGAGGATAAAAACAAATAAAATAACAAAACACTGGCATTTGCTTTGTGTTGACCTTATTGCAATGGTATGGAAAAACCGTTGCTCATTCGATGTGAAGAGTAAACAATTTTTTTAGGTACATGACCGCATTTTTATTGTAGATACCTATTTATTGGTAAATAGTTTGTCATAAATTGCTGCTGAATAAGATAATGCCTAGATGTACAACTCGAAAACGGGGTGGACCAAAACGGAGAGATGAGATTGCTAATTACCAGATTGATCAGAAACACGTTAGGTAAGAATAGCTTGAAGTAAATTCGGGGACCTCTACAAGGCAAGAAATGTGTGAGAGAGAATCATTTCTGGACAGTTATTATATGGAATATTCATAGATCTTCTGGCCTGGGAAATTTGAGAGGAAAACATTTGGAGTAATATTGAGTCCTCTTATTATCAGGTTGTACAGGTATCTATGTATAACAGGAGTAGAGGTTATAATCACATAATGCAATGGTCAACGACTTTATAAATATTTAACCAACTAATTAAAGCATGAACCGATTTTACGATGAACGCAATCGATAAAAAACGCATTAATTTTAAACAAATATTGAACTAAGTTCGACTTCTTACGCATTCGTGCGATATATCAATAGATTAGCTTTTACAAACGTCAAATAGTACGTCAATCACACGTTAAAATATACGTCACGTAGTGTACCTAAATGTACCTACATATACCTAAGTAAATAAACTATGTAGATCTATATATTTTCTTTAAGTACATACATTATTACATACACAAACACACATATTTATAACAACTAATAACATCCTACCTAGTATATTAATTTATTAAACATGACAAACTATGTAAATATCGTTTTTTGGACTTTTAATGGTTCCTAAGATGTACCTTGTACCTTATTAAACAAATAATTATAATAATAATGCTGGACTCGAATTCACAACCCTTGTCGTAAGAACCCATCCTCTTAACCACAGCACCAAATCCACTACTATTCTCCTTTTTTTCTTTTCAGATCATGAAGAAAGTTTATTAAACTTGTCACCTTGAATAGTACATATTATTATTCTGTACATATTAACATATACCTACTGACAGAGGTCAGAGAGGTCATTGATAAGTTACGGTTTACGCCTAGAACCGTTCCACAGACAATTGACCAACTTATAATAATTCATTTACTGCTTATTGTTTGAAAATTTTTAATTATAAGTACATATTATTATTTCTATTCGGCTTAATAACGACAAAATCTGAATTATACTTTCCAAAAAGGTTTATGTCAATATTAATGTATGAGTTATCAATATTTTGACACAAACGTCTAAAACTTATAGGAAAAAGTAGCCTATTTTTATCGTCAGGTAACTGACTATCTTTCTACAATTTTTTGCCTTGATCCGTGTAGTTGTTTAATCGCAAATCGCAATGAGGTTACAAACAAACGAATACAATTTCCAATAAATCGTAGTAAGTATTACATGCAAAGTAAATCCCATAAGTCTCTATCATAGTTATAAAGTATCGATTTTTAATGAAAACATGGCGGATTACATAACTGTGTGTTACTCGCGCATGCGTAGTGACGGCGACGTCATCGTCACAAGTGCAACGTAATTCGACACCGGAACGAATGGAATATTAGTTACAGAAGTACAAATTGGTATATTTGTTATATGAACTTACCTTTGTTATTACAAAGTGAAGTAAATAAAACTGTGTCAGCAATAACCGTACAAAAAAAAATAGATTGTATGTTATTCATGTAAAACTACATACTATGTTTAGGCTGCTTTAAAAAATATTTTAAAAAGTTCCAATTACAAAACAGAATGCTGCACTAACTTACTATAAAAGATTAAACAGATATAATAGTTCTTCTGTAAAACCCCGTTATGTGTCCGAATTAAAATTGTATTAACAGCTGAATGCTGAGCGCATGAATAATGTCAAAAACGGAAGGTTACGTAACAACACGATGGATTGTCGTCAGCGTTATGTTAGCGCATGCTAACTAGGGCTGCGCAGGAGTCGGATTACTGTAGCACGTGTGGAGTTTATAGGTCTACAGTATTGGACTATGGACTTGGTCATAATTTTGATCACCACTTGCCAAGGGATAGGTACGTTCAGTTTTCCAGGAGTTTTGATTTAGTGATGCTATAAGCATTTGGCATTTGCCACATGGCTTTTTTCGAATTTTCATGTTTTGACCTCATTTATGCTGAAAATTTAGAAAATTTACATAGGTCACCGGTTATGGATAGTTGAACTTGAGAAAGCTTTATATCATTAAAACTTTGATAGTTATAAAAGAAAATAATACACAGCATTAGCAGAAAATTGTGAAAAGAGGAAAGGGAAGCCTTTGCCTTAAGTGTAACAAGGAGACTAAAAAAATATTGCGAAAAATTAAACCCTAACTAGTTTGTGGTGGAGGAAGAAGGTCAGATAGACACATAGTGTAAAAAAAAATTATTTCGTTTTACCGGTAAGATGATTAAAAGAGAGTTAGGCTAAAAGCTCTATAGTATTTTTTATTACATAGTATTTCACTTTTGTTTACCTCTTTGGTACACACGCGTAAAGATCCAATCTTAATCGATTACCTTCTGTTACAACACCGGTGCGTCACTGACAAGTGCGTGCTATTACGCGCGATTCGACACCGTCCTGCGCGTGCGCAGCTGTCGCACGTGCTGACTTATTAACATCTTTGTTTTGCTGATTGCACCCGAATAATTGAGACATAAGGTAAGTGTGTAAGTGTGATAGAATTTTTTTTTTATCATGCTTTTCTATAAAGAGGTGGGTGGATTGTGTGAAGGATGATATGAAAAAGAAAGGAGTGAATGTTGAGATGAAGAGTAGGAGAGATGAATGGAAGCTAAATAAGCATTGCGCCGACTTCAAAAAATGGGGAACAGGGAATCCCTTCCCTGTTCCCAATTATTTGATAATTATGTTTTCGTATAAAGAAGCATAACGCAGCTTTCTTTCTAAACGGTTTCGCAAAAAGTGGGTGACATAATTTCGATGTGTCTGTCTGTGGCATCGTAACTCCTGACTATAATACGGTTTTTTAGTTTGAAAACTGACGTAGTCGAGATGGTTCTTAGCTATATTTTTTGAAGATCTAATCGACACCTTCAAAGTAGACAGTACGTTTCCAAAATTGATTAGGGATATTAATTAACTAAGAGTGACAGTTTACTTATTTGTTGTTTCGTTTCCCTAACTACCATGTAGGTCCTTAAATCATATAAGAATTTCTAAAACAATATAACCTTCAGAAGTTACATGAAATGAACCATATTACTCGGTGTGTAGGTAAGCTTTCTTCACCAACCTAGTATACATGACATGATGAACAGAACAGTCCAAGAATTCGATATCCCTTAACATACATGGCCATCATTAACCCTATGACTCAGGCAGCAGCTATGTACTATGATAACAATCTCCCACCAAATTACCGCTACATAAGGCTACTGATTGTGAATTCAGTTCACAAGTGTCAACTGCCAGTTCTAGCCACCAGACGAATTTCAATTGTTTTTGAGTTATAGTTTCTACTCCTTGGAAACGTTAGAGGTCATTAGTTACCGATTTTAATGTATCAGAAAAAAAAATCTATGGAAATCAAATCAAAATTCTCAATTCAATTCAAATATTATATGACCTTTTTCATTAAAGACAGCATCCTGATTTGATAACTGAACATTCATCGATTTTTAAATTCACTGGGTTAAAAAGAAATAGCAAATAAAAAATAAAAAAACCCGACTGCATAAAAAACACTATGAATGCTATACTAAAACAGTCTCAGATGTAATTAAAAATGATTTAATATGTAAAATAATTGAGTCAGATGAACAGTGTATCATGAAATTATCGTCTTCACAATGTATTGTATTGAGAAATATATGGCATATAATTATGTCGATATTCCCATTAGCAATAAAGCGAAATACATTACGGTACTTATTTAGCAGACAATACATAAAATGAGTACTCTATCGCCAAACTTTCTCAAGGATACATAATAATGTAGTAGCTTCATATAGTAGCATATACTCTAATATTTAGCCAGACAGTATAATTGATCGGGCACGATTCCAAATTAGTCTTATATACTTACATGAAGACTCCATTTATATTCGAATCTAAAAATAACTAAGAAAGTTCATTATTGCAATCCAAGCAAGGTCATTCTACTGCGAAGCAAGGGCTTCCCTATTCTTCCTCCAAAATAATATATTTCTTAGAGGTGCTATATCTAGGTAATTTTAATAGACCATCCAACGAGTTATTTTATTAACTCTAGGCTTTTTTGCTCAGGGCCTATTTCCAAATCCGGCAATCAACTTTTTAATCTATCAGTCACACTTTTCTTATTCGCAGCAAAATTTTTATTAATAAATTAAGTTAAGCACTATTTTCTTTTTGAATTTTGAGCAAGTACGTCCACAAAAATCTGCTTGTTATAAATAAAACAAGTAATCGTTTCTTACCGAATTTTTACTATTCGCAGCAAAAATTTTCTTATTAAAGTAATAATTTTAGCTTTTAATTATTTTCCTTTTTTTACTATGTGCAAGTAAGTCCAAATAGAAGTACTAGTTATAAATGAAACAAGCACACGTGTATATTCACGGTTTGATTCACCTCTCGCGCCTCGTGTACAGATTACGTGGAGATTGACTAAGTTACGACGTTCGCAATGCCTAAACACTGAAGCAATCAGTTTACGTATAATGTACTATTCGATAACATTATAGTTTGTAGGATTGATGACCCGAATCGATTGTGTTTTGTTTGGATTTTCCTATTTTTATGCGTAGTTCGTAGATTTCTACCGAAGGACTGGCCCATTCTAGCTCAAGACAGAAGTGCGTGGAGTAGGGAGAGGGAGGCCTTTGCCCAGCAGTGGGACAACACGGGCTTGATAGATAGATAGGCAGATGCGTAGTTTATAAATTTTTCCTTTTCTGATATCTGATTGGGAAAAAAAGTAACCTATCAGAATCCACGTTTAGCTGCGAAGTTCCCGTACCTTATTAAAAGAAACCTACGTCTTAACTCAAATTATAAACTATTTTAATATATGAAACTATTTGACGGGCCTGTTGGTCTAGTGGTTAGTGACCCTGACTGCTATACCGGAGGTCGTGGGTTCGATTCCCACCCAGGACAAATGTTTGTGTGATGAACACGATCATTTGTTCTGGTTGTCTGGGTGTAATTTATCTATAATATGTATGTATTTAGAAATATATAAGTATGTTTATCAGTTGTTTACCATAACACAAGCTCTGCTTAGCTTGGGATCAGATAACCGTGTGTGAGTTGTCCCGGCATATTATTATTATTTGCTAAATTTCATCCAAGTCCATTAAGTAGTTGTTTTCTGGACGAGTAAAATACACAACATCCACTCATGGAATTCTACAACTCTTTTACGACCTCTTATGTTCCATAGTATGGCTATTGATAAATAAATTTAGGTATATTATTATTAACGCTGAAAATGGTAGCTTACGCAATAGAAGGCAGGTCATCAACATACCTCATTACTACACAATCTGAAAGACAATAATAATTAAAATAATCAGATTGAAAATAAATAGCTAATAATTGGCAATAACAAAACAAAAGAGACCTTCAGTCGTCAGTTGATTTGAGTCCAACCAATCAACTGAGGGTACTGACAGTGTCATTCGTTCATTCATGAGTTGACATCTAGATAATAATCGTCATAAAGTTCAAAATGTTATCGTAAATAATATTTCAATATCAACCATTATTTATATACGTCGCAATATATTACGTATTTTTGTACGAAATAAAATGTCATTACTTAAATAATAGTAATTTATTAATTATTACTTTATTCGCACACCATTCAATTGAATAATAATCAATTTCACTAGTTTTCAAACTCCTTGCAAAACATTTTTGATTTTATTTGTGTTTAATGTGAAAAAAAAACTGGCCAAGTGCGAGTCGGACTCGCGCACGAAGGGTTCCGTACCACCGTCGTATGAGAGCCCCCCTTAAATATTCATTATGTGGTTTTTAGTATTTGTTGTTATAGCGGCAACGGAAATACATAATTTGTGAAAATTTCAGCTTTCTAGCTATCACGGTTTATGAGATACAGCCTGGAGACAGACAGACGGACAGACAGACAGCGGAGTCTTAGTAATAGGGTCCCGTTTTACCCTTTGGGTACGGAACCCTAAAAATGATTTGCCTTAAATAAATAAATATAAGTTGATTCAGAAACTAGGATGTTTCAAATCACTTTTATTTGTTACTAAACTTTTTGGGCGATTTCAGCTTTTTCAGTGCCTTTATAAAGTGCAATAAAATGTGCTAAATACATCTAATTTTGGGTGACTTTGTCTAGCTAAAGCTGATGAGAAATGTCTGAAATTAAGCGATGGTTTTGTAAAAATCGAATAGTAAGCCAGTTAAAATTGCTCTACGAGCCCAAAGACCTGCTCACAAGGTGGATGAAAGTAACGACACAGCTATCTTTTCATTGAGTTGAGTAAGTATTTACATTATCATTCATTCACTTTTGTCTATTACAGAAGACACAAGATCACCTAACGACTTACAATCATCATTCTATCTTCAAGACCTGCAAAATGACCATCAGTAGAGAACAAAACAAATGCTTATCATTTACGCAGCCACAATATACAACCTTCAACAAAGTACCGAGTTACATCACATATTGCATAATAACAAAGTTTATTGGAATCCGTTTAAATCCCACGTTATAATGACTAAGAGGCGGTTTAAACAGTTACATTGTAAACGCGATCAAAGGAACTAAATCAACCGTAAACATGTTAAAAAATTGGCCTATGTCAAAGCTGAATCGTCGAATGCCTTTCCACATACCACGAACTTTTTCCTTTAGGGATGGACTATTAGGCGGGTATCGCAGTTATCGAAATAACAAGGCTCTGTAACCATTTTACCTTTTTTCATACGTTCCTTCATTTTTAACATAAACTTTATAGGTACGTGTCTATAAACTTTAACATCTCTGTTTAAGTTCAGACGTTAATATTAATAACTTTAGATCTTACACTATTACTACTTTTATATCCCTGATGATGTTATTGGTTTTTATAAAGTTTACTATTAGTTTTTTAAGTTTATTTTAATGAAATTACAGACTTCAATTAAAAGCGAGAATCCAGATGAGTTTTAATCGCGTTCAGCACTCGTGAAATCTGTCCTACGTCTACGTCTAGGGAAATCACACGTGATGGCACGCTCCAAACGTGATCATTGTGCTATTGTTAATCTAGTTTTTGTCTCGATTCTATGCTGTAAGGGGAAGACCAAGAATTATCACACTTTCCCAATTAAACGATCTTGTTAATGAAGTAAATGATTGGGAAAGTCCGTGTTATTGAAAGAAACTGACAACTGGCAGATGACAAAGTAATTATAAGCTTCTAACCGATATATCATGTAGTCGATGATAAAACAATTACACTTTCTGTGATGCTGGGAATTTATATTACTTGATTGGATTACTAAATGTATTTCTTTTGATGTTTATTTTCACTGTTATAAGAGTACATTGCATGATTTTGCTTGGAAAAAAAGACGTTGAGTTTATTTCTTAGGCAGATGTTGTTCGGTGATTCACTTGAGTTTTTGGGGATTGTCGACTGGTTTCGGATAAAAATTCGTTAACAATGATTCACAGAACTGGTTTTTAAAATGATGGTGTTTGGAATATTATTACAATAGTTATAACTCAGAATGATACAAAAATGGTTTCGTTTTCTTGTTTATAGATGATCTTATTTGACCCCTGAACTGGTTACCAAGAATTCCCTTACATACCTAATTTGATAACAATGTAGTTAATTACAAAAAAAAAACATATTTGTAGGTAAAATAAAACGTAATACAATTTATAACTATTCCATTGCAGAGAAGATAATATGAAAAATAAACAAAATCTTCCGATTAGTAATATCAGGTCAATAAATTCAAGTATTTATTATCTTTTAATGATTGTACAGTCGCGAGCAAAGATATGTATACAAATAGCGAAGTTGTAACGAGATTTATGCGTTGAAATTTAAAAAGAAAAATAAGTACATGATTAATGAACTGTTTTCTACAGTTTCACGTTTTACAATCCCAATCTAGAATTGAAGAGAAAATTAATAAAAAATTGGAGAGTGTATACATATTTTTACTCGTGACTGTACATATTCTTATGCTGAAATATATTTTATGTCTGCAAGCAGCAGATTTTATCGTACAAGTATCTTGTTTTGATAATTTAAAATCGAACGATTACGATTTTCGTTTATTTCAATGTTTTTTTTTACATTTCAATGATGCTTTATTCAAAGACAGAAAGATTGATATAAGTATAGTATTTTATATAATTTTATTATTGGACTTTGTGACGGACAAAAGTCTACAAACAAAAATAGACGTAAACAAACAATCGTAGATAATGTAGCCTATTAATAGGCTATTGTCAAAATAAACAAAACAATGCAAGAGTCATTGTAAAATGATCCAAATAGTTCAAGTCACAAGGCGCCTCTGAAAACAAACTTAATAAAGCACACTTATCATAAATGAAAGTGCAATCTTCGACTTTAATGACTCAGGAATAAAGGTTATGTTATTGTTTGTGAACAGAAAAATAATGTTAGTTGAGGAAATGCTGCCAATTTTCTGTCACATCATTTTGTGATCACGATAGTACTGTGAGGTTTCAAATACGCTGAAATAATTAGCAGAAAAAATATTTCACATTAAAAATGTTTGGGTACCTAAGAACATCCCATTAAAAGATTTTCGACAACAATCTACGCATCAGTTTTCTGTAACTGCGTTTTCATTGTCCAAGTATTACGAGTTTAGGTAAACAAATCTCATTGTCTGATTCTGATACAGTATAAACAAAAAAAGACGAAAAAAATAAATTTTTTAGACTGTTAGGATCAGCGCAGACAGAGAGGAGCGCAGCGGAGAGGATTTTGTTGCGGGAACTCCCGCGTATCTTCGAGGACGCGCGAGCACTTTTTGTCAGGTTCAAGCATTTATGCACTTTATTGCAATAATTTTAAAGTTTATTTTCAAGTGCGTTAACAAAATCCTCTCCGCTGCGCTCCTCTCTGTCTGCGCTGACCCTTATTGTCGATGTAGTACAATACTAGTATGAAAAAATAGGGTAAATAGTAGAGTGACTTGGCCGCATTCCAAACGAAACTGGCCAAAGATCAGTACTTAAGATAGGCTTAGAAAAAGTGTATAGGCCGAAACAAAAAAGGACATTTTTTTAATTCTCTTTTTAAGTTAATCTAGTGTTACCTCGATCATTAAGATTTTAGAATCGACTTGGAGGATTGTCATCTTTTTTTTTTGTTACAGTAAATAATCTTTATGACACTAATAAGAATAATTTATAATTGCTGCAGTCTTTAAAGCCTCTTGCTAATTAATTTAAATTAATTACAGCTGGATTACCTAGAAAACCTCGACCGGGTTTTAATATTGTTAATGGGCCTTTTTATATAAATAAGTTGCTTTAAGATGAAATTATATTATATACTTTAGATAATATATTATTATTCGATGAAAAAGTACATATTATATGAAATATTTTATTAAATTTTAAATGATTGTTTACTCCTTTTTTATA
Organism: Autographa pulchrina; assembly: GCA_905475315.1. Classification (NCBI taxonomy): domain Eukaryota; kingdom Metazoa; phylum Arthropoda; class Insecta; order Lepidoptera; family Noctuidae; genus Autographa; species Autographa pulchrina. The sequence goes on from FR997775.1 coordinate 9,255,446, forward strand.
ACTGTAGTAAAATATGATTATGCTACAGAGTTAGAAAGAAATAGTAGTACGTTACCTAATCAGGTCTTTACAAAATTAATAAAACTCTCGTTTAAACCTTACCAGCCGCGATTGACTAAAAACTTTTAACACAATTCAAAGATTATAATAATAATAATAAATAATAAATGCGGACAACATCACATACATTGCTCTGAACCCAAAGTAAGTTGCTAAAGCACTTGTGTTATGGAATTCAGAAACAACGAAGGTACCACAAACACCCAGACCCGGGACAATGTAGAAAAGTGGTTTTCTACATTGACCCGTCCGGGGATCGAACCCGGGACCTCAGAGCTGGCGACACCTTGACAGCCGGTGCGTACGCCACTTGACCACGGAGGTCGTCAAAGATCAGAGTTCAAAATAAATAAGTCAAAGGGCCAGAGTTCAACCCACAAGAGATTTATCAAATGAAATAAATAAAATCTAGATTAAACCTTTGGTGTAGACGTCTAGACTCAGGCTTTAATTGGTGCCTAGCCTTTGCCTACATAATTCTTAATCAATGCAATTACTGGCTAATTAACAACGGTTATTTGTTGAGATTATTAAGATAATGGTAATTTAAAAATACCTTTTTTAGGTGACCTAGTCAATTGACGTTTCTTGACGGTTTTTTTTCTAAAAATGTTTAAGATCCGTCGATTTTTCTAGTACGGCAGCCATTTTATATCATCATCTATTTACTTAGATATTGTACGATAGACACATAGGTAGCGGTACTTTAATGGTGTACAATGAAGAATATTCTATCTATCTAAGTCACGCATTTATGATGCAAGTAGTTTGATAGTGTTTAATTATATCAAATAATTATAAAATAAACTTGATAATAAGTTTCTAAAGCACTTGTTATCCGAAAATATACTACCAACATTGATTTCCAAGAAGTGCATTCAATCATTTACTAAAAGCAAAAAATAAACCGTTTCTGTTAGCCGTTACAACCCACGGCCCATTATTTAGACAGCTGTTTCTACACAATAGGTGGATGTACCAATAACCCTAGTTCGTATTAAGTATAAAAAATAATTGAGATGCAACTTTACACAGTTGTCTACAAATCAATAGTATTAATATGACATTGATAATCCCATTACTGCAAAACAAGGATGTTGCTTTAAAAAAAGAAAATAGTTATATTGTGGCAATGATGTGAGGCCATCGAAACCAATTACATACATATCTATCTATATATGTATAAAAATTAATCCCTTTTTTCCTTGGTCACGGCATCACGCGTGAACGGCTGGACCGATTTTGCTAATTCTTTTTTTGTTGTGTTTGTTATTGTCAGTAGAAGGTTCTTATGAAAGAAAAAATTTGAAAATTGTACGGAAAATTAGAAAATTTAAGAATACTTAACCACCATATTAAGTAACCCTGACTTTTGTTAAGATAGTGATTTGTTGGATTCATCTTCGCCCCCAATAATATAAAGGCACCAGGAACGGGACCTAGGTATTCACGCGGGTGAAACCACGGGGCACAGCTAGTATTACATACAGAGATACCTAATTTGTATTATATACCTACTGCTATTCTCAAATGAGATTACCATTGTTACACTTAGAAATAACCAAAATAAGATAATATCACTGTGCAGAACGTTAATTGGTTTAGACCGGTGTTTGAACCTGCAACCTCTGGCGCCAATCCCTAGCAAGTTCAATCACTTATTGAGAATTCATTCAACCAAAACTTACATTTCAAATTACAGTACGATTAACCGACCGAAAGGTGAACGTGCTTTCTGACTCACAAGAGGGGTACCCCTCTTGTCATAAGTCATTTTAAAAGGAAGACCATTAATCCACTGATCACTCAATTTCTGTATCTTTATCTTTTTAATTATATAGTAATAAAGTTACTACTTTGCGACAAAAGTTACATCCCACCGTTTCGTATCGACATTAAGAAGTGACTCCGCCGCAAATTTTCGATCAAGTTTACGCAAAATCCGGATTTTATAAGTCTATTTTAAATTCTGATACCTCGTCTAGAACTCTTGTCGTACATAATCTTTCTGAACGGCAGGTACCATCAAGTAACCACCCGTTCTGTAGTAAACAATAATAAAAACAAACAAACGATAGCAGTAAAAATAGAACAGGTAGTCGTTCTATTTTTACTGCTATCGTAGTAGACATCGTGAGATAACATGAACTTCCTCTGATTCACCATCTACGCCTCGGTCCTGGCTTCCTCTCATCAATCTGTCAGCTAACTGCGCCACACCCTCGGGTCAATGTCGCGCTCGAAATAGATCCGCAGGAGATATGGCAGGGCTACCAATGTAGGAAGACTGGTAAATATTGTAGTATTAAAGAAAATAACATAACATAACATACCATCACGCCTGTATCCCCGAAGGGTTAGGCAGAGGTGTACCAATGTACACCCACAGTTCGCCGGTATGTTTAGGTCCCATGTAATAGGGGGCGAGCCTATTGCCACTAACCGGGCACAAATCCAAACTCCGACTTGCTACTGAGAATTTCATAGAAAAACCCAATAACATCTTGGTCGACTTGGGAATCGAACCCAAGACCTCTAGCGTAGCAGTCGCGCTTAGCACCACTAGGCCAACGAGGCAGTTAAAGAAAATAGAAGCAGGCTATTGGAAAATGCAGAGGGAAGTTAGATTTTGTACCGAAAACAATACATACCATCAAACATACGACCTTCTCCTTTTTGGGTAATCGGTTAAAAAACTTCTCCTACATGTTTAACTGACTGTAAGATTAGTTTTGTTAAAATGGAATTTATTTGAGAAACGTAAAGTATTTCTGCAATAATGTAAACTTTGTCGTAGGCTAGAACAGGGTGATGATCATTTTAACACAAAAAATAGGTCACCAAAGAATATGATTAAGTAAAAAACAAGAAAGTACCGTTAGAACTTACTACAGGAAGTATTATCTAATATAAACATTTCATTCAAAGTCAAATTATAAATAGAAATCAAAATTATACGAACTAGACATTTTCAGCGAATGTTCCAGTACGATTATACAGTAACAGCGTCATAGCATATTGTTAAATGTAATACCTGTACCATGACCTCTTAAAGCAAGACTGATCCTATTGTGGGAGCGAGACGGCGCGCTTCACTGCATAGCGGCGTCTCGCTTCCACGGTTGCAACAGTTCTGCTTTCAAGATATCATAGTAGGAGTTTGTTACCTTCATGGAAATACAGAAACCGGTTCATAGCCTAAATAACGGCCCAGGGATGTGTAATTCATGAATACTCCCGCAAGAGCTCAATACATGAATTTGAAAATGTATCAAATAAATATAAATTTGTTCACACTTACTTTGAAACAGATTTGTGTTACGCTACGTAAATATTTTTCTATCCTTTTTAATCTTTCACAAGATTGCATGAAAAGATTGCAAGAATGCATGCATATCTTTTAATGTGCGTACTTCTCGTTACCGAGTCTGGCCATTTTTAAAGAAATTCTGGTGCTAATTTGCACTTTCTATTCCTTCACTCTCAGTTTAGAGGGTGGTTAAAAGTTCCTATCAGAGATACAGGATTAACATCTTCACGTGAGAGGAGAACTGGGAATTCAGAGCGGTTACCCATTGGTAGATAAGCCTCGCAAAACTTTGCCCAACTTTGCTATATAAATCGATCTGTACAGCTTTTGTTCAACCACAAGCTCTACATACTTAAACAAAATGACGTTTTAAGTCGTATTTGTATCAGAATGGCGTGACATTTAAATACACAAAGCTGGGTTAATGACTTCTGATTAACAATATTAACATACTAGCAAGCACGCGCCATCGCGCCACGCCGCACTTATTTTCATACTTATCAATAATCTTAGCTGATAAGCACACGTTTTTCTGTTGCTAGCTAAATAAACTGCGTTTTAAATTAATGAAGCGATTAATATGCAAGCGATATTAATTTATTATACAAATATGTGTTTATTATATAAATGAACGGCGCAGTAAGCGTTGCCATGTGGTTATGAGATAGGTCGTGTACTTACTTCGGACATACAAGTTACGTCATAATCCTTGGCGTTTGAGTATTGTATGAGCTTAGAATATGCAGTCGCAAATGTAATGTGTTAATCTCTCAAAAGTCATAAAAGTTATAATCATTAAGTTTGCCAACCAACAAATCTTCTAAATTACTTACATAACATTTAAGCACAGGTACTTGATAATAATAACCTAAAAATGTACTACTATATTTTCCCCGCGGCTACGCCCGCATTGATATCAGTCATCGCAGCAAAAAGTAACCTATGCACTCTCTTAGGGTATAAACTTACTTCATTCAAAATTTCATAACAATCCGTTCAGCATTTTAGCCGTGAAAGCGTAACAGACAGATAGACAAACAGAAAGAAATTATAGGTATTTAGTATAACAAAAGAAACAAACTATATATCTGGGTTTTTGCCAGTAATTGTTCTCCTATACTGTTTCCATTTGATAACATAACCTAAATATATCCACTCACTACATTGCGATCAATTTCCAAATCGTTCAATAAAACATTGAGAGAACTGTTACTTAGATGCATATTACATGTTTTCTTACATTTCACTAATGTAAACTGAAAAATCGTGGTTGTTTACAGAATATTAAGATTCATGATTCCTAATCTTTTCTCGAATGGAATAAAGTATTTATTATAAAAATATCTTGAATGAATCATGGTACAGTATGTCATAAATAATTTTCTGTATGACGTGTTTAGATTTTATCAATACTAAAATAATGCAATAAAACCACATCTACATACTTTGTTTGAATGCGCCTTTGGAAATATCACTAGGAGTTTTTTTTTGGAGACTTTTTCCATTTCGCCATTTTTCAATCACGCTACTTAAATTGGGAGAAAGGCCTTCATCTTTCTGTAGAGAAAAGTAGAAATATATAAAGGGAAAATAATTTTCTAGACCAAGCATAGCTTCTTAACTTAGTATTAAGTTATTACAACAAACAAAAAAATATTATTATCTTTGTTTACCGAAATATCTCGAACATTTCCCACAAAAACAGTCCAAAGGAAAAACTTAAAGGCAAACAAATAAATCGGTCTAAACAAAAACGGAGGTCAAATTCAGGACAGTTGCCACGAGACTTCTAAAAACAATAGGAGACTTATAATGTCAATGTCCTGCTTTTGTTCTCTTTCGGACGTGATAATAATGAAAACATGGTAACCGTATCAAGAATGTGGCGACTTACTTTTGAAAACGATTTCAGTTTTTTTTTTTTCTTATCAGTTTCTGTATTATGCCCTTTGCCGGGACGGCGTCATAATGTGTCCAGGGCTGCCTCGGAGCTTATTATATTTCTGAGGCAAGGACACGTGGGTCAGCGCTGAAAACCAGCGCTGTTGTCTCGTGCCTGCGAGCACAAGACGCAGCTTCTATGCTAAGCGCTGACCCTTTCAGATAAGCGACGCAACTGCAGCGTTTTTTCTTTATGTTCTTTGCTTGTTCTGTTTCTAGTCTTACCTGTTTGTTGTTTTTTTTTTGCGTCCTTTTACTTATGTGTGAATAAATGTTTTTTCTTTCTTCTTTCTTTCAGATTGTTTCTGCTTATTTTTGAACTACGTCATAAGGTAACTAACCTAGCCGAGTTAGTTTTCTTGTGGCGTCGTTTGTCGAATGATTGATGAATTGCTTGTATTGTAGTGTATGTTTATTAAAAATAATTGAATAGAATACGGTTACTTACAAAAATAGCTTTACTAAGTATGGTTGTAAATCCGATTGCCTTGGAGACGCAATAAGAAATATCGCTCTAGGATAATTTCCACTGTCTATTCTCCATTGTCAAAAAATACTTTACTTCTATTCTGCTTTATTACCCTTAGTCCCATTAACTCACAACACGGTGTACTGAAATTTAAGAGCTTCTAATCCCTCCTTATAAACCCTTAATTGGGCAGAACACAAATACCCTAATTTGAGAACAAGTTACAACAACAACTTATTTATCCCATATCAAAGGAAACTGGGAATATCCCTTAAATACCCATATACGATACCGATATCAATAATAATATAAACAGGCCGATATAAATAAATACATAATAATTAGACCATATCAGTTATACTAAAGCCAATCTGGAAAGAGAATGAAACGTTATTACTAATTACGCAATTATCAACTTTGACCACATGTGTTTAAGTTCATTTTAGAATGACAAATATTACCGAAAAGGGCCTAAAAGTAATTTGAATGTGATGGAAACTGAACTGTTAGTCATTGAATTAAGGTTCATAATCCCAAAGCACGGTCATTATTTCTTTAAAGTGGCTGATGTATAGATACTATTTTCCTTAAACATTAGTTCGAAAAACCCCACCGTTGTTATTGTGGACCGATTTGAGGAAGTTGTGCTCGAAAGTGTTGCATAAAAGGAAGTCTGATAACAAACGCTGATTGAATTTTAGTAATTATGGCTCTTTGACCTTGTATGGGCTTACGTTTCGTCTTACATTATGGTCTGTTTATTGAATAAACCATAAAATTTGAGGAAGTTCCGTGAATGATCTTCTGTTACTCACCAAAATGTTCTCCTTTTTTCCTTCAAATCTAAAAGTTTACCGTTACTTGGTCCTTAATTTTATTTATTTTTTGCATGGGTGGTTTTTATATGTATCTTTTCACAATCTTTTTATATCTCTTCATTCATTTGCGGAAAAAAACTTACTGACATCCTCTTGCAAAAGCGGTCTACGTCAATAAGCTTATTATCATAAAATCCACGCCATGAGGGAAAGTTTTGGGTCCTACAGACAGCAGATTAGGCTCACTAAAGGCAGTTAAATACCTGTGTTTTCCATCTTATTAATCCATTTATTTATTCGGTCTCTTAGTCTATCTTGTGGATAACAAGATCATTCGCTTATTTAATGGAAAAATTATGAGCCTGGCACCATCGCAGTCACCTCGCAGCCCTATCTAATCACAAGAACAATCTGTAGTCTATATTTAACACATCCTATTTCTGTTACAATTGAATGATTATTCTTTTATTCTGATACCGTCACACTACTTCCGCCATTTAACAATATAGTTTTTTGGTAACTGCCTGACGTCAAACATGTTCTGTTGAAACTGCGCAGAAGTTTTTGACTGTTACGTAGAATTGGTTAGAAAATAAGGTTAGATCGGCTTTCTGTTTCTTATAGGTAAGAAAAATTATATTAAATTTCTTAAAATGCCTTTTGATTTTAACTAGCTAGTTATAGTCTTTTTCGATTTTGATGTTTGGACCCTGATACTGGTGTGTGTGTTGAACAATTGCAGTACAAATAGCTACAATAAAAATATTATTACTATGTACTAAATGATATTAGTTGGGCTTTGGTCTATTAACCTCACACATAATTCTCGCTGCCAACTTTCGCACCAGCTGTTTCCATGTCCAAAACGAAGTAATGATCCTTGCATCATAAACACATCTGAAAAGTAAACCAGCCCCAAAATTAATGTTCGTACACGTGTCGCATCGAACCGTGGCACGGTCTGCTCGTGCAACGTGCGGCGTGCTATCCCACGTGACAATACCACCACCTTAACCATATAAATCATTCACCTTCCCCCATAATAAACGTCAAAAACCCATAAAATCATTACAAACTATTTAGGATCGACCTCTTCCACCGTCACTTGTTTCCACTAGAATTTAGCAGCTACTAAAATCGTAGTTAGAATTGTAACTACGGTATGTGACGTCATCAATTTATTTTAGGTGTTGTGATCGTAACGTGATCGGATCGGGTCGTGTGTAAACAATGAAATGGAAAAAGGTGAGCTTATGTTGTCAGTATGCGGGTTCTGATGTAATCGTTTTTATGTTGATTGAATCAGGTGAGGTCTGGTTCGATGTTTCCAATTGGTTAATGAGAATTAAGGTATTGATCAGATCGGGAAGACTGGCTGAAAAACATGATAAATGATGGAAAGACGTACAAGGTATTAAAGTTTAAAAAATAATGACTGGGAACTGCTTATTTCTGTTCATACTGCATTTTGAAAATTCGCGTTAATTTCTTCTTTTACCAAATGTGACTCTTGCTAGATATGTAATATAGAAATGAAGTCAGTTTATTTAATTTTGAGGCATTGTCTTTGATATCTTGACACACCCCTTTATGATAAACTCGGCTTTTTCTACTTTGTTCTGTTTCCGATTCCGAAGAATTTATTACTCTTGAATAAGTCGGTAAACCTCGGCTTAACTAGCTGTCAACATATAATCGCTATCTCTTACGTTTCTCTCTGAACGTCGTTTGATATCTAAAATGGCATTATTTGAGATAAATTACATAAATAATTTATTGTTACATAGATTTTATGTAATAGGCATTTGTTTTGTTTTTTGCACGATACTTAAACGAGTTGTATAGTCCATCTATTTATAATAAGACCTCCTAAGAGTTCCTTTTGTCCCACTGCAGGACAAAGGCCTCTCTCCCTTTTCTACAGGTGTTAGTATTTGTCAGAGTATATACACAAAATGTACTTACCCCTATGGCTGGCAAAAAGTTTTCTTTTCTTCTTCAGTACCTTTTCCGCACGGAAGACAGGTATTTTTGAAGTGAAAACTACTTTAGCGGCGTTGTACACTTTTTTTGTAATGGGTAAAAAATGTTAAACTCGCGTCAGGACACGTGACCTGATCGAAAATTCGTAAGACGGATGAAGAGTAGACAGCATTCCTAAATATCAAAAATGCACAACGTTAATATTCAAGTTTTCACGTCTGCCGGCACTCCCGGAGTGCAACCCGTCGTTTTTTAGTTGGGAAATCCTTTGCCTACCAGACTTTTATTCCGAGCACCTGTCCTAAATAAATTCTAAAGAAATTAAAAAAAAACCTATGATATATTCCCTTGAACGACTATTCATTATTGTCGGCCGTTTCTTGCCTACCGTGTTAATCAATTATGGGAGAATGGGATCTACAAGGGATTGTTTAATTTGACAAGGTAATAAATTACAATTGTAACTGCGTTGTAACTAATTAAACATTTTACGTGTAAGTCCAATATTTACATTTAAATAATTGTTTATATTGCTTGTAACACAGCTGTATCTACAAAATTAACATTATAATTGTCTTAAAAAAACAATAGTTATATTGCGCAGATCAAGTGTTGAGTTGTCCTCGCAATAAACTATGAGTTAACAATTTTACATAAGGTCAAATATTAATAATAATATTTAAATAATTAATTGATAACAAATAAATGTAAAGAAGAAATGGCTTTAGAAAAAAATATAAAGCTTATCAAAAAAAAAATGAAATCGATCGAAATACAAATGACGGAGATATCACGTGACAAAAATACAAAAAAATACCTCGAAGTTAGATCCTCCTTTAAAAACCTTTAATCTAAACTCAATAAATAAGCAAAATCCCTAAAAACTAATATCTATACGAATGATTAATCCTACCTAACAGTATTATAAAATAACCTACGGTCACTACGTAGGTACACTATCAAATATACTACCTATACTGAAATTGAAAAGTATCTTTTAGCCAAACACAATATAGAATGTGTTGCTACCTCAACCAAATAATAAATACGTCACAATATTGACACAGTTTTATTCCCAAAAGAAACAAATGACGTCGCGAATCGTGCAACGAAATGCTAACTAAAACTCGTGCACTTGATACAAATTAACACGTTTACAAGAACAAATACAAAGGCTTTTTTTTTTTAAATTACGGTACCCTAAATATATACAAATGTTGGTTTAGATTCGCGTCATAGACACGGTGTAAAAACGAGTGCGTGTGACGTCACATGTAAATCTTGACGTGTAGAACGGCTGCCGGATCTCAACAAAAAAAATTACGCGTGTTACTAACAAAAGATTTTTTTCAATTGGCGCTTGTTTTTTGTTTATTTTTGTTTAATATTACGGGATCAAGGATGTATAACATATCCGTGGGATTTTCAGATCATTGCGTGGGGTCCGCCAAGGCCCAAGATCCGTTTTCGTTTTGGTTCGTGTGAAATTTATTTTCTACAAAATAACATCTAACGTCTTTTAGGACATTTTTTTACATATGTAGGTTTACCTACCTAGATTTAGCCTCCTTTTCCTGTTTCCATATCTTGGGGCGGCTCATTAACGAATAAAATAATAATGCCTTTATGTAAAGATAAAAATAAATATCTTCATTAAAATAAATGCCCATTCTTGGGGATTTTTAGACCTACATTCTTATGTAGCATATCTACATCTATAAATTCTTACTTTCTACGTTTTAAAATAGTTTAAATTGTGACTGACCTAATAACTACATAATATACATACTCAAATTCCTACATTTGTTTAGTTTCAATTGTGTTACATTAAACAATAAAGTTCACTATATACAGAGTTTCCTTGGTTACCTACAGAAGGTGACCTCACTTCCTACGGACATCCGACCCGACAATGACGTCGTGACACAACAATCAGAATAAACATGACATAATCTAATCTATTTGTTTTGATTTACACAAATACGTTTATGGATCTAGTAGGTGAAAAACTTTGTTCGGAGCATACCTATGACATGCCTAAGAATAATATAGCAAGAATATACCAATAAATGAGATAAGTCCTGGCTGCCATAAAAGTGCTGTAACATGAGATATTGAATGTATAAGTTCAGATTTCACGGATTATCTTTCATTTAATTTACTATGTTTTTGGAAGAGATTTGCCCCTTATGATTGATCCAATCGATTGATCTAAAAATCTACAAGGCGTACATTTTTTTGAGATTTTAGCCGGTTCGATTTCCGAGTATTTTTTCTATATACTACTGTAAAAAATAAGGACGTTTAAGCGTTTTTTTTATCTCCAGTATTTAAGGTACTTTTCCTGCAGGTTGCTTCAAAAATTGCACCTTGTATCACACAGAGACAAACTAACATTCCGCCAAGGATTTGCAAATCAACTTTACCCATTCAGTTATGTGACGTCATCGTAAATCTGCCAGAGTTTTGGCGTGTGCACGCTTTGTCCTATAACACAATAGAACCTCCATGGTGACCGTTACCAATGTTTTGTTAAACACCTTTATTTGATACTTCCTTTTATACTTCTTTGTCGGATATCCTCAAAAATACCGTCAGCATAATAGACCCATTCAATGCTTTCTTGACCGATGCAATTGCATAAAGATTTTTTGCTCTGATATGAATGTTCGAAACTTTTTGTTAAGAAAGTAATTTATGTAATGGCGATGCTTTGTGATTGCAGAAAGAATTGTAACATACCTAAGATTCGGGAAATAATCCTGTAAACAGGGATACTCTACGTATGTATGGCAGCTAATGAAATGAGTAGGCCCAGAAGCCCTAGTCGCAAGTGATGTCCTTTGACAGCTGACGCGCCAGTGGCAACAACTAGTGAGCGCAATAACGGTAGCCTTCATTCCTCAATGCGGTTAATTGTGTTTTGAAAAACCTTTGTAAGAATGAATGAGGATTTAGGAATAATAGGCACAAATATTTTTCCTCAATTACTATGCTTTAGTACAATACAAACTAAACGACATAATCACGACATAATTATCTAAAGAACTGGCGAGACAATACGTTTGTTTGACTACTAGATATTTTTATTAAAATAAACATTATTTTATCTTGGGAATTACCCATTTTTAACCAAATATCATAAGTATCTGATTGATATAATTGTACGCAAAAATTGGCCAAATATTGAAATAGTTTAGATACTGTTGTTACATATTTATGTGAGAAAGAGATAGACATATGATCAGAAGCGAGCGGAGTATTTCGTTTCTCTTTCTTTTGTTGTAAGTTCGCGGTTCGGTGCGTTAGAACCAAGGCCTATTTTAGTTCAAGATCACAAGTACTACAACACTGTAACTTAATGCTATTTAAGCTTTCTCAGTATAATATGTAGGATACTGGTAACATGTAATATTATTACAGAAATAAATTATAATACGACGTGGTTTCAATCTGAAATCGTGTTTTGTCGAGGCATTGCAATACAGCACTAAACTCAGTTGCCCTATAAATGAGAAGTGTAACAGTATAATAAAATTTTTAATTCCTTAGTAAAAGGTTTAAGGTCATTCTCTTCAGCCACCAGTAATTGATTTGATTAGCTAAAACCTTACAAAAATGCAGGCCAATCCAGCACAGAAACAAACAGGAAAAGAGACAGGACCTGTCGTTTGACAAAACAGGCTTATTAGATTAGATTCAAGTATTTTTAAATAACCCAATCAATAACTAAAGTTTACCTTTATATATAAGAAAAAGAAAGTACCTTTACATAATGAGTAAACTACCTTATTTACAACTAATCTAGGATCAGCGCGCTTAGGAAAGAGACGTCGCTCTACACTACCCGTAACCGCGTCCCGCTCCCACAACGGCAATAATACTACTCAAGGAGTTCATGCTACAGGTACTGAAATATTCACGTAAGCCTCATAAAGATTAAAAACTCGGTCGTTGAAAATAAACATCTCGAAAAGTTATAACCTCTTATTTTTGTCTTCAATATTGAACCTAAGTTTATGTATACAAACAGACGTAATAATCTATATACGTAAGCAGTGAGTACACTTAAAAAGCAGTCTAAATATCCCCAAACACTATTATCTAATATTTAATATTGACTCGCATTAGACATTTATATTTTGGTGATTAATTTTATCATTGATTGTGTAATTTTCGTTTTATTTTTAGGAGAAAAGTAAGGTGTGTTGAAAGTCTACCCAGACTTATATATACATTTCTTTTATATTTTCACTCGTTTTTACCACTTGTGTAACTCCCTTACTCTCCTTATCCCTATGTCGCGAAGGTTTCACAAACATCTAGATCACATACGCAAAGAAAACCTAGACTTTAACAAATAAATGTGGTTTGGAAAAATGTTTATCCCAAGTTGCGATGAAAACCACAGCACGTCGTGATGTGGCAGTTAACTTAGCGACCATGTAAACGTCCTCTATGAAGCCAAAAAATTTAAAATATTTACAGTAATAATATTTCTAAAAGGTGAAGTTCATAAGTTTTGATATAGGATGTGATATTCGAAACTACTTGTCCGATTTTCATGATTGTTGCACTGACAGATAGCTATTACTACGAGTGTCATAGGGTTGGTTTCTCGTCGATGCGGACGGAAATGCGGGTAGAATATATATCGAAAACATTATAAAACAATAATTAAGTTTTTCTTCAGATAATCAATATATTATTTCGAAAACATTTAGGTACTATCTTGTTAACGATGTTTGATATCAAAAGAAATAAAGAAAAGATATTATGAAACACATTCATAATTATATGCGTATCAATAATCTTGACGTGACCACGATGTCCGCTTGAATTCTGAGAATTAAACACTGATATAATAATGAGAAATTCCCTTAGTTAAAGAAAGCAATTATATACATACGTGGTAGGCACGTTCATTCATCTTTTCATCCTTTTCCCAAGATATGATGGAGTAGGCATCCAGTCTTACCGGATTCAGCTGATTCGCGACTGTAGGTAATAAGCTTCACAAATCTTCACAAATAAGATATTATATACTATGACTGTTGTTTAGTGCCTAAGATTTGATACAGTTTATGACGAATCGTAAAAGTATACTTCTATCAATTTCGTGATCTTTACGCGTATATACACATGTAAACAATACTAACATCATTAAAAGATTTAATTTGATCTAGACTTCAAACCTGGGGCCCGATGCCGCTATTTTAAGTCAGTGAGTGGTGGGTTAATAAACGTTCCAGTGTACTTGTCATTGTGCCTAATTTTCGTTATTTTTAGAAGGTTCTAGTTCCTTTAAATAAAGCTTATCTTAAAAAAGGAAAAATAGGGGCATAGATCTAGTTTATATTTATATTACTGCAAAAAATCATAGCCCTAAGTTCAGAAACCAGTGAGAAAACAGACGAGAGCGTTTGTATGGAGAAAAGTCCGCCCACCTTTCCTCTTAAGTTGAATACTAAAAGCATGAGACATTCGTTTTAAAATTCAGCGTGGCAGGAAAAAGCAAACTTACTATTAGTATTAGGTATAATAATAATATACATTATGGTAACAAACATGTATAATTCAGCCGGATAGATTTCAGATGTAATAAAAACCAAATCGAAATCTTTTAATCGCCATTTTACATTTATTTATATATTTTATTGTTATCTATTCTCTACATTTAAATATTGGAACACGTGAGTGTAGCATTATGCAATCTTGTTTTTACATAAAAAATTAAAGGTTAAAAAATAAACTATTCAAATATTTTACAAGATGTATCTCGCAGTTTCACTCTTCTATTGCTTGGCTTTTAAGGATTTTGCAGTATGTAATAATAATAAGTATAAGTTAATTTTAATTTTCTATAAGTATGTACTTATGGAAAATAAAGAAACAAGATTCGAAAATAATAATAAATGCGGACAACATCACATACATTGCTCTGAACCTAAAGTAAGTAGCTAAAGCACTTGTGTTATGGAATTCAGATACAACGAAGGTACCACAAACACCCAGACCCGAGACAATGTAGGAAAGTTGATTTCTACATTGACCCGACCGGGGATCGAACCCGGGACCTCAGAGCTAGCGACACGTCAAAATGATTATTAGCTTATACAATTTTAATATTTTAAGCAACCCCAATCACTCCAGGAATGAAACACCACTCCTTTACCTTAGAGTCAGAGAACCAATCATATAACCATTTATAACAATCGAACTTAGAATCAAACTCTTGACCATATCACCAGAAAACTTCAGCAAACATCTGAGCCACTGACATAAGTAAGATAATTCTACCGTCTGACGTCACATCACAAATCTATATAAACATAGCGACATAGCATTAAAAATACAAATATTACGTATTTAACCGTGTGACTAAACGCTTGATAATCAACCCACGTTTAGTTGACCAGACTTGTGTCAAGGTAAAATAAACCTTACTTCATTAACATAAAGACTATCAACAATCATCACATCATCTTAACTATCTATATATAACTGCTATATTATTCATTCATTGTTTGTCCCACGGTAACACCTGGTCGAAATGTCGGGTATTTTTTGTGAGTCTGCTTTTGTGATCCATTTTTAGGGTTCCATATTAAAGGTCCCTATATGATCCCTAACTACTAAGAACCCGCTATCCGTTCGTCTGTCTGTCAGCGAGCTGTAACTTATAAAAAGTAACTTGTAACTTGGAAAAAATTGTAATATTCACAGTGTGTAATTCTATTGCCGCATCATTATTTGTTGAATAAAATGATAATAATAAATAATAATACCAGCCTATAAAGGTCACACTGCTGGGCACAGGCCTCTTCCCGTATAGAGAAGGCACGAGCATTGATCACTACGCTTGCTCAAAGTTTCCACACGAAGTTTTCGTTCACCGTTTCCCAGAGTCTTGGAATAATTAAAAAAGTACGTATAACTTTGAAATTGTATAACATGGGAATTTTTATTTATTATAATATTAGTTATACAACAAGTAATAAAGAATAAATAGTAATAATAATAATATCTCGTACGGATCCCTTTATCTGCAATTCCAACTCGCGCGTGACTTGTTCTTTGTGAACATCCGAGTCGGGACGAGTATTGTAAGTAAGGGATGTTATGTGCATTTTTTTGCAAAAGTACATTACAATAACACAGCTGGCTTGGATTTAAGAAAGGTATTTGAGATTGTTTGATTCAATTGGACTGATTCACAAGATATTATAAGCCTAGCCAAAAGGCTAGGCTTATAATATCTTGTGAATCAGTCCAAAAGTGAGAAAACTCAAACCATGTATGTTGGGATCGTCTTTCAGTCTCAACGGATTTTTTTTAAATCTCTATATTTTTCTGAGCTTCCTTCATTTTTGTAATCTATTTTTTTTAAACTAAAATTTTGATTATCAGATTTCTGTGAATTCAACGTTTTAAACTAATGCAATCTAAAATTATTCGACTTTAATGGTCTGATTGATATTTAAGTACAGTCGACTCGCGTTAATTCGAAACTCGAGGGACTCTTAAAATATTACGAATTATCGAGTGTTTGAAATATCAAATGGTTCGAAATTTGTGAGAGAAAATAAATAAAACTTCGAATTATTAAGTGTTGATCAATTATTATTTATTTACTGCTATTCTATAACAATGACAAAAGTTTAGAGGTACATTCGTGTACATACATGTATTCATAATGTGAATTAATTAATCTTTCGAAAGAACTCTGTTATACTGGTTTGCTTCAAAGCACATTGCTTCTTCTTTTTTTTTTTCAGCAATCGTCAAACATTTATACTTTCTAGGGCTCATAACTAACACTAACTTTTAATCTGCATACCAACGAAAGAGTAACAGTAACTGAAATATAACTAAACAAACCAATTCGTGAGAAGTGTGTGTGTCAAATAGTCAAACTATTAAACTAATCAAAACAAAAACAAAGGCTCGTGTACGTTGATACAAGTTTGAACTTGTCGCAAAATGTACTTACAATCTTTCCGCCTCTTTCTCTCTGTAACTTTGAATTGTCGAGTGTTGGACGCCGATAAGTTCGAATTAACGCGTCGTTTTGTTATATAGCAATGATTTTTTCGTTTGAATTACCAAGTGTATGAAAATGTATTGATTTAGTTCGAAATATAAAGAGATTTTGTAGGGAACTCGTGATCACTTTGAATTATAGAGAGGTTCGAATTATCGCAGGTTTGAATTAACGAGAGTCAACTGTATTTTTCCTTTTAATCGAATAGTGCTATTTTATTATCTACGACAGAGTTCTTTAGCATTCATTATTTTTATTATTCTTAATATCATGACAAAATTACAGATATTGTATTGTACCTGCTTACCTTAAAAAATGATTATTAAATGTTTTTTTTTTTCAAACTGGCCGGTAGTTACAGTGATCTTCCAAAAACAAAAGACAAATGCTTCCGCGAATAAAACAATAAAAAAACATCAAATTGAATCTGTTTACATAAAAATAAGCACACATCTACAAAACCGGGGCAAAATAAATTAAAATAATATTTGTAATTATACACACTTTCATGTAACTAGCTTCCTGTGTATTGCTTAATAACTTTAAAAACAATTCATTTAAAAATGAATGACGTCAATTAACATTCTAATTTTTAATATTATGTTGTAATCGTAGACGTTAAAAAGTAAGTATGCAATAAACTAAATGGGTAAACATAGACACGAGATTTGTTTTAACAAAGACTCAATACTTAGAGATTTATATTTTAAGGTGGAAAATTTCCAAAAACATTTTAGGTAATCATACCACCGCTAAAAACTTGTTGAGTATTTAAATCATCATCATCTCCCGAGCCTTTTCCCAACTATGTTGGGGTCGGCTACCAGTCTTACCGGATTCAGCTGAATACCGTAATTTACATGGAGCGAGTGCATTACTACATTTAAATCAATAACAATAAAAATGAACCTACTGGTTTTTTTCTTAGTAGCTTTTATTTGTCTAAATTACAGAATATTTCCAGTTCGATACACCCACTGCTCAGTTTAGGTAAAATCTTACAGCAAAATCTCTTGATTTTGGATATTTTCTATGATTCACAACTGTCTCCCAATCAAGATACTACAAAAAATTGTTTACTATGCAGATAAATAAAATTACGTGACTTATATAATTAAAAACACCTATATTTTAAATTCATATTACCATTATTAAAGAAAGGTCCAGAAACTAGTCGAGCTTACCACAATATACGTTTTTGTTCCAGTTAAAAACCGTCAATTAATTAAACCGCTTCATTAACTGTCTGATCTACATAAAGTTGACATTTACCATAATTGACTTTTATACACACGCGACCATAGACCACAAAATGTATGGATGAGACCCATAGTCTTTCAATGATACCAATATCCAAAATTGCGTACCATTTTATTTTGATTACCAAAGTAAAAGTAGCCTAAGTTACTCTTTATAACATTAGCCATCTGCGAGGGAAAGTCCTGTCAAAATCGGTGCAGCTAATTCAGAGATAAGCGGGAACAAACAGACAAGCAGACAAAATGAAAGATTAACAACATAAACAGATGGTTTATTTACCGTATTTAAGCTTTCATATTATGCATTGAGTGTAAAGTTGTTGATTCGTAATTACAAACGGAAACTTCAATTTTATTTGTTTCTAATGATCGAGCATTGATCACCACGCTTGCTCTCTGCGGATTGGCGATTTCAGATCCCAAATTTTGGAATCCAGGTTTCCTTACGATGTTTTCCTTCACCGTTTGCCAGAAGTGTCTTAGAATAATTAAGAAAGTACATATAACTTTGAAAAAGCCACATTGGTACTTGCCTAGGTTCGAACCTGCAACCTTGTGCTTACAAATCCGTTCATTGAACCGCTAGGCCACCACGACTGGTGGCCTAGCGTGCCTTCTCTATATGGGAAGAGGCCTGTGCCCAGCAGTGGGACGTTTATAGGCTGGACTATTATTATTATTATCTAATGATCGCTTTAAATTAAAAGCATTCATCTTACAAAATTACGTTATTTTACGTTACATACGTACGTTAGTTCACGTGTGCTGTCTATTATTTTTCTTCTATACTCTACGCGTGACATAAATGCGCAAACAGCTGTACTGTGACCTTCCATGGCCAGTAATTGACCACATAGTCTATGTCATTTGCTGTGCCAATTGATGTTATTTCCTCTTAAACTAATATCAACTTTATGTTGTTGCAAATAAAGTTCATTTTAAATTGAATGTTACAGTCGAAAAAGCCGTAAGTAATATAAAGTTGTAGCGAAAAATTAACCTTACGTACTAGTTTTACGGTTGGTTTTCCCTAAACTCGTGTTTGGCAAATAAATTGCAAACGCAGTACATACTATTATGAGAGAAATAAACCCATCATTTTACGGTCTAGTGCCCTCATGAAATGGAACGATCTTAAGACTAACGGATATCAATTAATGTTATCTGATCATTTGTTTGCCGTTATTATGGTAATTAAGATGTCTTCTGCGAATGTAACGCTTAATTTGGATATGCTTTACAAGACATTTCTCACAACCAGACGAACGAAGATGACTCGATAGTTTTTCTGTTTTTTTTAATTATGTTGGTTGTCATGTTGAACCCATGAAATTTTTACAGATACAGTATTTTTTCCATCAAAGAAGGAAATGTCGCACAAAACTGTATAAAAAATATACCAATATTGTATGTAAATAAACATAAACTTTATAAAATATAGTTTACTTGAAGATTGATTTATTCCATTCGGGGATTTAATTAACCCACAGACCGCCAACGCCACTGAACAATCCGTTTCGTAAAAATTAAGACATGCCCAAAATGACATTAAAATTGTGATTACCATCATGTAATTATAATCCGCAAAGGGATGATACACATAGACATTGTTCACCACGCTTGCTCACCATTGCATATGTTGACGTTTGACGGGCCTGTTGGTCTAGTGGTTAGTGACCCTGACTGCTATACCGGAGGTCGTGGGTTCGATTCCCACCCGGGACAAATGTTTGTGTGATGGGCACGATCATTTGTTCTGGTTGTCTGGGTGTAATTTATCTATAATATGTATGTATTTAGAAATATATAAGTATGTTTATCAGTTGTCTGGTTACCATAACACAAGCTCTGCTTAGCTTGGGATCAGATAACCGTGTGTAAGTTGTCCCGGAATATTATTATTATTATTATCAAAACAAGTTCAACAGACAAGATGAAGCAATAAAAACATTTCTCGTCTGCCGGTCACATGCAAAGGTAATTCAATGACCTAACTACAACCATTGTTCTGAAGTGTCACAATTATAATGTACAACTAAATAATGCAATCACGTGGCGAATATTATGTTCATTTAGAAGCAATTTAGTGGGTATAAGTTTACCTTTAAAAAGCTGTATTATTATTAAAACTGACGGATAAAATTATTTGAATGAGGTGGATATGTTAGTAAGTATCCCACCAAAAACATAAATATAAAAAAGGAAAGCCAAGTTCAATACACAAAAAGAATGGAGATCTAAATGAGTGCCAAGTTCTATGCAAAATCCAAATATGTATTTATAGGAACAAAATAACATTATGAACAAGTATTAAACTCTATTTCTTTGCTTTATTGGATAACTATAACAATTGCTGTCATTTAAAAATGTAAGATCCGAAAGTAGGTTAGATTTGACTTGGCCAATTTTCATTACATCAGTCATTTTATAAAGTTATTCATATCATCTCACATATAATATACATACATATATATGTATATATATGTATTTTAATTCTAATAAAAACTGGCCAAGTCATATCTAACCTACTTTAAGATCTTACATTTTTAAATGACAGCAATTGTTATAGGTATCCAATAAAGCAAAGAAATAGAGTTTAATACTTGTTCATAATGTTATATTTTGTTCCTATAAATACATATTTGGATTTTGCATAGAACTTGGCACTCATTTAGATCTCCATTCTTTTTGTGTATTGAACTTGGCTTTCCTTTTTTACATTTATGTTTTTGGTGGGATATCATTACTTTTTGTAAAGAAAACTGGATAGGTATTGAGATTTAATGTTATTTCTTGCGTTTCCGCTGCATGATGCCGCGCGCCGCCAAAAACACACCGTTGGCCGGTTGTTTAACGCGTATTACAAGTTTTTTGTATAGGGATATCACTTATTTTTTGACTTAAATTTATTTTTATATTTCTGTTATATAGAAGATATATTAATACATATATTGGGATAGTTTCAAATATCAGCTTGTAACGGTTCCAAGGCTACAATTAAAAAAAAAACAAAATTTTGTATGGTGACCTCCCCTATTTTTTAACTTTTTTTTATTTTTAGACTTTTTCCTTAGCTTACACACAATTACCGAGCTGGATTCCAAATTTCATCCTTCTAGGTCATCTGGAAGTAGGTTAGGTTTAGGTACTATATGTCAGTCAGTCAATATTAAAATTTACGACTTTTAGACCTTCATATCTTTATAACCGTTTGAGCTAGCTTCATGAAATTTGGGCTTCTAGATGTCCTTATGGATATAATAAAACACACGTAGTTTTATGTGTTTACGTTAAAGAGGTTTTGAGTTATGGAAGGGTCAAAAGTGGCACCAAGTTGTTCGTGTAATGATACACTTGGCGCTGTCTAGCCAGTTTGCTTGAACTTGGCTTGACACGCGGCCGCGTGTCTAGATTGAGGCTTGATTGAGGCTGATTTATAGGATTCTTTTTGAGAACTTGAATAAATCTGGGGGCACGGCAGTGCCCCAGCCAAGTCTCGAGCAAAACGGGCACGGCCGTACCATTCTTTTCTCGAAGCGTTTCGCGGCTATTTCACCCCCCCTGTATCATCGATACGGACAAAGCTAGGGGTTTAGGTTTTCGATGACCTAGAGTAAGTATTAAAACAAGCTCAGCCTCAAAATTACATGACATTTGAACCAATAGTTTACGAGTTATGAGCGATCAAAGTTACACCATTTTGTCACTCACTGACTCACTCACTGACCGATCATCAAAAATCTAAGGTACTTCTAGCAAACTTAGAACCTTCAAATTTGGCACCAAGATAGGTTTTTAGCTACATGTAAAGGAAAAATTATAAAAACGGTAATAAATTATATACCTTAGTAAATAATATGAAACAAATTTATATTTGCAGTTTTACAAGAACATGGTATATGAATTTTGACTGCATTGTTAACTTTGTTCTTTGTTTATGTACAAAAAGCAAATATTTTTTTAGCAATTTTGTTTATTTATAAAAATAAAAGAAAGATACCTACAAAAAATAAATGAGATCCCACCAAAAACATTCAATGTAAAAAAAGCCAAGTCTCTCTATGCAATTCTTCCATCGTAAAAAGTTTTGAGATCGCATAGGAGCCAAGTCCTGTTCAACTTAATTTGTAATAATAAATCAATATTTTGTGACTATATCAATAGTTTTGTTTACATTACAATAATAGTGACTTGGCCATGAGCACAATAAGATACAAATATAAAGCGGCATATTTGGAGGAGTTGCAAATAAATAATATCAGGACACCTTAACCGACAGTCGGTATCATCCAAGATCAGTGAACTGCACATGCAAAGTCTTAGCATTCTATTAAATTAAAAAAAATACACTTATATATCATTTTTTTTTTGTCTTTATTGTTAATAACGAGTCCACTATGTAGACCGGTCACAAATAGAATCGCGATACAATGTACTAATGTATACAAGTTATTTTCGGACCGCCAACGAATCCAATCGATCATACTGAATTTATTGTATGATGACAGATGCCCATTTGTTTCATCATTCCTGCATTGTCTAGACTTTGTATTGTCGCGGGTCAAGGTCACATGGTCATGTTGCATCCTAATATTATAATAATAATATTCCGGGACAACTCAAACACGGTTATCTGATCCCAAGCTAAGCAGAGCTTGTGTTATGGTAACCAGGCAACTGATAAACATACTTATATATTTCTAAATACATACATATTATAGATAAATTACACCCAGACAACCAGAACAAATGATCGTGCTCATCACACAAACATTTGTCCTGGGTGGGAATCGAACCCACGACCTCCGGTATAGCAGTCAGGGTCACTAACCACTAGACCAACAGGCCCGTCAGACCAACAGGCCCGTCATAGTTTTGAAAACAATTGACGAATGCAAGTAGAATGTGTACCCTAGTGATGTTATTAGTTTAAATAGCGCAATCAAAACATACATACTAATCAAACTAATGATTATAATTATACATAATACCCTTCAAATAATTTCCAAAATTTATGAAAAATAAGTATTTAATACAAGTACAATGTACAAGTAAAAATATTCACGTCAACTTGAGAACATCCTTCTTCGATCGGTTATGTTTATAAAAACTTACCGAAGACCAGTCCTTTAGTTATATATTCAATTAAATCTGTAGGAACTGTCTGTTGTTATTAAAATCTGACTACAATTATATTTACAACAAGAAAGAGTAGTTAGAGATTTGAAAAAAGAGTTTCAATCAAATAGAGATATTTCTACTAAACTCTCTTCCCTTTATAAACTTTCTGATTATACATATTTGCAAGACTGCATACCTAACTGGACGGTTACGAGTGCATTCCTAACCTCTTGAAGGACGTCGAAAGGTCAATGTTTGCCCTTTTAAGCGTCCCCCCTGGCATTTTCACTACTACCGCGTTATAAACTTAAAAGTCAAACTAAACTGCAGTTTTAACTGCCAATGTATACTTACAGAAGGTAAATTTATTTGTGTTATTTAACGACTTCATATTGTATCTAGATTTATCGCTTAATACAGGTGTTTTTTCACCTGTCTTTTTTGTAAAAAAGGTCATCTAGGTTTGTTACACTCCTAAAATATTCTACAACTGAGGTTTTCACGAATGTTGAATATCGAAACAATTTTTTTTTATGTGTCGCTCTTTATTTAAACACTATTTTGCGATAGTAGGTATTAGGTAAATATCTTTTACAACATTAATTGAATAAAAGTTCACATGACTTACTAGGTTTAGTTACCCTACACACAGTTTATGAATAATAATATTTATTGCCGTTCATATATCCAACAGCACCACCACTTTTTTATACCCTACAAAAATCGTGTTGAAATAATTATAAGTAATAATCAATTAGTCCCAGTATTACGTTTACATGTGTTTCATGCTTTTTAAAGTCAGTGATCTTTTACACGCGCAGTGTCGATGTCGTATTATGTAGGCCACAATTATATGAGTCAACGAAATCATTAATATTACTACGAGGTATATCATTAATTTAATTAATTATATTATTATTCTGTCTAGCTCACGAGGCTAGGGAACACTTTTATCTTTATTTGTCTTAATTAGCAAAGAGTTTGCCAGATTTGGGTTCAAAGGTTCGAATTTTACATAAGTAGAATAATAATAATAATACCAGCCTGTAGACGTCCCACTGGGCACAGGCCTCTTCCCATAATATAGAGAAGGCACAAGCATTGATCACCACGCTTTTATATAAGTAAAAAAAACTGAGTTATTTTCAAAATTGTTATCATAATCTAATGCTATAAATTATTGTTTTATTTTCTAGATTACCACAACCGTTTTCTCGTAACCTTGATTCCTATAATAGAATAAAAATGGTCAGGAATCTAAATTGAATATAATCGTTCCGCAAAGTTTTAAATCGAATATGTTTAACACTAATAACATTATTAAATAAAGCCAATTTCCTAATCAATATGTTCTTATAATTTTATAATAAAACTTTATTTAAACACAACAAAAACAACAAAAACAACATGACACAGTTTATATTAAAAGCTCGAATATTCCACTCACAAACATATCCACAGAAATATTAAATTTTTCAACGCTAAATATAAGTTGTTCGGAATATAATACAAAAAAAAGATATTGTGTGTTAATTGAGTAGACAAAAACACATCTGCTTATATACAAAATAACTTTTAAAGAGTTCTTATATTCACAAGAACTTTAAAACAGGTTTATTTTAAAGATCTTGTTCAACAATAGCATTTAATTTAATCTATGGATTTCGTCAAAATTCTGGAGATTTCCATGTAAAAATGTAATTCTAAGTAATTAACAGTTTGACTCAGAGTATTCTTTTGTATATGTTATGGACCAGGTGATTAATGTGGGCATTATTTATAATGCACGAGCATTATGAATAATGTCTAGCTTTATCGGGCTAAGTGATTAATTACTATCTTAACTTCATTATTTATCACATTGCACGGTCATTATTATATTGCTACATGATAGTTGGGCAATTTGATAATAAAGCTTTATTTAACGTGGTGCGAGGGCGAGGAGGGAAGTAGGTACGCATGGCGTGACACGCTTTGATCAATCAGAGACCGGTTTAAAGGTGTTGTAAAGGTGGTTGTAAAGGAGGTTGTAAAGGTGGTAGCAAGTCTGATAAATGTAGTTGTCGCAAAGCCAAAAAGTTGTGTACCTCACACTGCCATCACAGTGGCAGTTGTTCTAATAAATAAACCTGTTACTTGCTACATATTGTATGATTATTGTTTTCAATTTTGATGTTCTATTTTACTTATATTTTCATTTGACTTTTATTAAGAGAAGATGCTAATTATGCCAAATAATGTCTGATTGCTTAAACTTTAGTTTATTTTATGTTTTATAATAATAAGTCATTTCTATAAAACAATCAATCAATCAATTTATTTATTCATATACATTTTGGGTATTACATATGATCACAGTTTTAATACAATTAGTACCACCAAAATCTGCCTCATAAGGCGTATGAATGTTATGTTAATAAGGAGGTAGTCATCTCCCGAGCCTTTTCCCAACTATGTTGGGGTCGGCTACCAGTCTTACCGGATTCAGCTGAATACCATATTTTACATGGAGCGACTGCCTATCTGACCTCCAGATAGGCAGTCGCTCCATGTAATAAGGAGGTAGTAGTATCTATTAATCACATACTTATATAAATTTATATGCATATTCAACAAAATCAAATAAAATACATTTTCAGCATAAAAAATAAATTAAAATGTTCAAATTATTAAAGAAAATGAAAAATTCAGTCAGGATACAGTGTGTAGTAAAATTTTTAATATAAGAATATGTCAGATCAGTGCGTATGTCAAGGTGCTTCTAATTTGTTGTCATTTAAAAAATCATTTATAGTGTAGTAACATTTTTTGACCAAGAGGGCTCTAAGTGCTCGTTTAAATGTTGTCAAGTCATATGTTTTTATTTCTTGTGGCAATTTATTATATATTTTTGGGGCCATGCATAGTAAACTTTTGGTCATTAGGGTTGTTTTCGCACTATGTAGACACAGCCTGTTGTCATTGCGCCTGTTGCGCTTTACCACGTCACACATGCGTTGAAATAACTGAGGAGGTTGAAATAACAAAGATATGTTGTGAAATTTTTGTTTTAAATTTAATAATATTTTATGTTATATTTTTAATATGACTTTCCTTAAGTTTTAAATGCAAAAACTAGTGGATTTTTAAGGAGTCCTTCGTTAATAATCCAAATAATGAGTCTGATTATTTAAGTGGTTTAATATTTAGTTTATTTTTAGTTAAATGACAATAATAATAAAAAAATAGTAATTAAATATATTTGTATTACTCTGCCCAAAAGGTAATGGGCAATATGTATAGTGCCCGGTCAATTTGATTATTTGAATAATTATTGTCAAATTGCACTCTCATATTGGGCATTTTTCATAATGACCGGGCATTATGTATACTGCTCAATTTATCACTTGGTCCATAACATATACACATTATAATGTAGTCTTATTAGTTACTTTAGTTAGAGCAAGCAGTTACTTATAAAGAAAATTAGAATGAACTATGGAAGTTTCCTATAACTTATTTGGTGCTGACTAGCACCTTCAAACTAAATTAAGTAATTTGAAACCTTTGTGATATAAAAATAACTACCCATTATGGTTTTTGGTTGAACTTGCATAGTTTTAACCATTCACTACTAAATATAACGAAACGTATAGCTAATGACTTTTTTTTCTTACATCTTGAACATCTAATAACAGACTGTTGGTCTAGTGGTTAGTGACTCTGACTGCTATATCGATAATCGAACCCACAACCTCCGGGGTCGTGGGTTCGATTCCCACCCAGGACAAATCTTTATGTGATGAGCACGATCATTTGTTCTGTGTCTGGGTGTAATTTATCAAAGGATCCTAGCTAAGGAGCGGTTATGTGCAAAATGAAATGAATGTATTTTTAACACTCTTATACTGACATGTGACATAAATAAACTATAACACCACTTTGATGATAAACAAATTTACACTCCACCATACAATAATTCTAACATAATTAAATATAATTTGTCATTAAATGACGTACGGCTCTCTCATACATCATTAGATAGAGTTATCTGAGGGTAACGCTAAGAAAACGTGGCGGGGTCAACGAACTCTCCAGCTGTAGCGAATTGGTTCACCGATCGTTCTAGACGCGAATAATTTTATCCTGTTTTATGTTTAGTTCGCTTTTAAACTAATATTTTATTATGACCTTCAAAATAAATCATATTTTTTTAATGACTATTTTTGCAGCAAATATATTTTTTAATATGAATCTATTTGCGCTCTTAAGAGATTTTAGTGTATTTCTTGGTATTTTTTAGTCTTTCAATTATGACATCTGTTATAAGGTCCACTGTACATCAGAGATAACACTTTGACATTTATTATTCTCTAAGCAGTATGTATGTATGTATGATGTTCTGAGATCTGCCTTAAGACACATATAATATTTTACATGTGTAATGTGTTCATCAGGTCTACATTATTCTATGTAAGTAGTCGTCTTCCATTAATTAACCATTCATTTTGTTCTGTTAGTACAACATTACACAGCCTTACCAATTCACAAAACCACCGACAACATTTTTACTAAAAACTTGTGTACCAAGTGCTCTACTAGGTATCAACTTAAATTTGGGATTTACATGCGTAGGATTAACAGTACTTGCCAAGAGTGGGCATGGCATTCATTAACCATATATAACATACGGGGAAGACCATTCAGTGGGCGCGAGCTAACGCAATATGATACATATGTAGAATGTCAATATTTATAAATCCTTATTTTTCAAAGTGCAGTTATCAAGGACAAGGTTGTTCTGTAGGTGTGAAAAGAACATAGATATTGGTATAGCAAGTTTGTTGATTAGAAGTAACAAAAAGTTGGTAGTTGGAACCTCGAGTATGAATCGTGTCATCAAAATAAATGAATCAATCAAATCGATTTTAAATTCCAAATTCCCGGTTCTCTATTGCTTTTATTAAGGCGCTGCTATCTTCAAATATCATTTAATTTAATTTCTAAATTTTTATCTATTGCACATAAGCAAAGTATTAATAAAGACTTAACTAGAAAGGTTTATGCAACCTTTTTAAATCATACGTGCTAGGCGTGAGACAAAAAACTAATGAATTGAACACGACTCAAAATTACCGGACACGGTAACATGCAAATTATTGTGTTCAAGGTAAAGCCCTAAACAACACAAATACAACTCATACAATTGAAGCTGACTATGAATGAACGTAAATATAGGCTCAATACGAAAACAAAAGTCGCACCATGTAAAATACGGTATTCAGATGAATCCGGTAAGACTGGAAGCCGACCCCAACATAGTTTGGGAAAAGGCTAGGCAGACGATGATGACGAAAACAAACCACGATCAAATGATACTGGCATTTATACGAATGTAACTTTGAAGGGCTTTTCAATAAATTGGTAATGTGATATAGGAAAAAGGATATAGTTATATAATAGTTATTTAAATACGTTTTAATAGTGTAGCAGTGTCGTTTTACGTCAAATACCTAGTTACATGTCCGTAATATAAACCATTTAAATTATGATGTTTCATTGATGTATTTAAAAGCGGTAGATACGTTACTTAGTCACAGCGCCTGGTCCTACTCAACTAAGTGATTGCCCGTAGTTGGCACTCAGTTGCGCATGGAACGTCGTTATGATCACACACCTCAATAATTTCAGTTTTTTTGATAAATACGCATCAAAATGACTTCTTGTGCAGCTAAACAGTGTTTCAATAATACAAGGAAGAAAAATAAGACACATGGGATTACTTACCACTCGTAAGTACAGCCAAAAATGTTAATTTGTTGAAAATTACAATAATATTTAATGTTTGCTTCGCCATGTTTGTGAGAGCGAGATCGAACTTACAAACATCGTAAACATTCGGCAACGTTCGGCGGCTAATGCGATTTCGCTCGCACGACAGCGCCGGCTCATAACTCTGTCCTTGTCTATCAGTGACTGTAGGTGTGCGACTGTGATGACCGAGTCCAGGTTTTTTGATTGCAATGTTAGCGCGTAACGTATCTTCCTCCTTTTAATATATCAATGTGATGTTTAGTTTTATTTTATGATCATAGATGAATGTATTGGGTGCTACAATTCTGCGTCTTGCTCTAGACATTCGGTAGTAATTTTAACTCTGCTTTAATTATTTTTTTTTTCGATTTTTTTTTTTTGTATATTCCTTGTTATGGAATTTGAAAACGTTGTTAATTCCTTTTTTTTATTTGGTACTATAATATTTCTTATTGTTCTTCATATATATATTTTTTTTTAATTGTATTGTCAACTTCTAAATATCTTGGAATAACTATTTGGGGAAAAATACAAGAAAATTGAATCAGACTTGTCTAACCTCATTGATATTTTCAGACTAGATACCAAATATCTGACTCAAATGTTTCTAAAGAGAAAAACAAACACTTCAGTAAGGTAAGCCCCTGACCTCATTTTGTTATTGAGACGGTTCATAATACTTAGTCTTCTTAAAGATTTTGTTACCTGACTAGTGACTACTTAAGTTAGTGACTAAAATGTATGAGACCAATTTGTTAGACTGAAGTTTGGTCATTTTTATTTTTTCGTCTGGTTGTTTTTCTTCTTTGCGGTCAATGCATGTGGATGCAAAAGGAAAATAAGGCAAAGGTATTCAATATTAAAATTGTTTTTGCCTCAGTAAATAAATTGGAAGATAGATTTATTAAAAAGGGCTGGTAGAGTTTCTCAAAAGGCATCTTTTTGATCAAGTTTTGGATTTGGTACATTACAATTATTTCGAGCTAGGGAGCTAGAAAAGCTATGCAGACAAAGGATCTATCGACTCGACCTAGATTGTTAATTACCATCTCCAATCCCGGGTAACGAAAAGCGAGACATACCCAGGTCAATCAAGTCCAGTATACCCTCAATTTTTCCTGAACACAAAGTAACCCTAAAAAGTTTCCACCAGCTCCAAAATAGCCTGCACTCAACCTGTCTACGTGACTAAGACTAAAACATGAAGCCACACTGCAAGCCACGTGCATTACAGATAACCATTGTGTACCCAGCGCCTGGCGACCAGTTGCCATGCATCACACAATGGTAGCCAACGTCAGTTGACACCAAAAATTTGCTGGATTGTAAACAATAACATGCTTCGATTCAGCCGTGTGAATTACTTGGTCGGGATGTTTTTTTTGTGATTTTAGTTTGACGGTGATTCTAAACTAAATTTGTATTCCATTCGTTTGATTTTAGATTTGATTCGTCTTAGTTTGGTCTCACTTTGTATTAGTCTAATGAAATTGAGTTGCCAACTTATGATAGGTTTATCTAAATTGTTAATGATGAAAGAAGTAAGTAAACAAAGAGTATAGTGTCGTATTAATCAATTAATGTAGAGTTATGTGTTTAGATAGCGTTTTGAAACTATATATTTATCAACATAAATTGAACAAAAAACAAATTAAATAAATTAAAATAAAAACATCTTTCGATAAAGCTTCAAAATACATTACTAAAAAAAGACTTCTGAAAAACAGTCATTAATAATATCGAGACTGGTTATTCTTTAAAAGATTACACTTAGTATTTATTTTGAGAATGTTTACACATAAATCTTGTATGTAAACATTAATCAGTACTCTTGTTGTCAGGCAAAAAACAAATACAATTGTCCTGTCTTTGTTTTATCAGTTTGTGCGTATCATATTAGAACATGCCGATAACATATCTCTTTATAATAACATTGACACCATTTATTTCTATTGTAATTTTCGTTTTAAAGTTATCATTAATTGTAAACAAATTCATATAAGACGGATGTTTTCTAACAGAACCGAGCAAATAATCTATATTTTTTTATGTATGGTTTATAGCCCTGGTCTGGGAAAGTTAAAGGAGAAAAGGGAGGCCTTTGCCCAGCTGTGGGACAATGGCTGAAAATAATAATACTTAAAATTTTATGTTTTTTTTTGCCAAGTGGGATTAATGTTCTTTTATGAGGACGATGGGGTGGATTTATCTGAAGGGTGATCCTGTATTATTGCATAAAAGATACCCTTCTTAACGGTGCAATAGTGAGGGATGAAGTCCCAGAGAGAAAAAGTAAGAGATGTTCGTCAGTTTTTTTTATTAACGTTGTCGGTTTTTATTATGATATTTCTTTAGGTAATATAATATGATTATACAGCTGTGTTATTCTAGCATTCAAGTTGACTGTTTCTTGTAGGTTTACACTGACCTTAGTCTGACGTAATGTCAACTACGACATAAATAAGATATAACGTCTTGTGAATTCGTAAATTAGGTATTTGAGTATAATAGCGCTACGGAAAATTTGTGATTTTTTGCTACTTATGGTATGTTCTGAGGAATTATTATTATAAGATGTTCTGCCATAGCTGCAAACTAAATTTATCAAATATTATATTTTACTGTGTTTCATCTAAAAACTTACCAACTACATTTTTTTTTTTTTCAAATTTTCTTTATGAACCAACTGTAAAAGGAGTAGGTTCTCAATTCAACTTTTTTATTTTGTTGTTTTTTTGTAACGCGATATATCGGGCAGTTGTAAATATATTACAAACATTTTTTTTTGTAATTGATGGGGATACCCCATATATATTTCATTAAAATCGATTCAGTAGTGTTTTTGTTCTTATAGAAGTCGGTTCTTTACCTTTACCTATGTGTAATCATGGTTTATTACTTTATTAACTAGTAAGTTATGTTACATCATATTTATGTCATAACTTCTAGTTTTATTTGAGAGTATGATTGACTTTTAAAGTCACTAGGTTAAGTTTATAGCAAATATACTTGTTTAAAATGCCTTCACTTTTTATGTAACGTTCTGTAACAGAATTCTAAATGTGTTTGTATGTTTGTTCATTGTTTGTTTGTTTTGATGCAGTGTACTGCCAACAATCGTATCGGCATGCTTGTAATGTTCTCAAATATGTATTGAAATGATAAAATTGTCATATACAAGTTCGATTGAATCTGGTATCAAAATCATTAATATCGTTTTTTTTTTTTTTTTATTTGGTCTTGAATGTTTTTTTTTTTTGTAAAATAACAAACTGGCGATTCATTTGTTTATATTAAAGGTCAAATTATAATTGTATGCAGCTGAAACAATTACATTTGATTGTCTCTATGTGCAAGTTTATTTTTTATTATTTAGTTTTTTTATTCTTACTTGCCAAGTGTTATGATCAGGCAATTTAGCTTTGTAGGTAATACTATTGTAGAAGTGTTATGTCTTGTTTGTTTATGTTATAAGTGGCCATTAGCTTCCATACTGTTCAATATGTTGTAGGTACCTGATTGTATGTTATGAACTTACTTATTATGAGAATGTTCTGAGATATAAAACGTCATTGTGGCATTTGCGGTAGTGATTCTGTATTTAATGTTATGTCAAGCAAAAATGTCAAGTGTTATTTCCTACATGTTGCTGTTACAATGCAAAATGCATTCTAACCAATACATACAAAGTCTTCTTGAGCACAACTGCACGAAAAAGGAAACTGCTCTTGATTTTATTCAATGTTTGTGAATGATGTCAAGGTGTACTTACGTAGAATAGTAAAATAAAGAAGTAAATTCAGTAAAAACACATTTATTACTCAAATAAACTTATTCTAGACCTTTAACAAATATGGTATATACTTTGGTTTTACAGCTTTTTGGTTTCACTTCACAAGATGTCCTAACACTTTTCCACCGCGATTCCAAGGTTCACTTCTCCAGGCGGTCCAACTTTACTGTACACCTTCAGGGTCCTCAGGACCTGGTTGAGGCCGAGCAGCCGGCCACAGCTTCATAACTTCATCCGGGAGCCGAGAGCGAGTTGATCAGGGCTCTTCGTCCTCGGACAGGGAGGGCAGCGCCAGCGTGCGGCGCAGCTTCTCTCGCCGCTGCGGGGAGATGGACTTCTGTCTGCGGAGGCAGTTGGTGCGCATCACGTAGGAGCGCGGCTCCGGCTCAAACACGTCCTCGGAGTCATCCTCCACCAGCGCCGGCAGCGCGGTCCCCCGCAGCTTCTGCCTCCTCGGGCAGTCAGTCACGATGGTGTCCATCTCACGGTGCTTCGACAGCGACGGGTAAACGTCGGCGTACAGCGTAGCAACAGTTTCTAGTTTCACAACCATGATGGATACTTTATTGTTTGATATTTGTATAGCGTTTATAGTTCGCGACGTGCTCTCTTCGAGTGCTAGTTGCAGAGTGCGGGGCGGCGGGTCGGCGCGCCTTTATATACTCTCGCGGTTCGTGATAAATTGGTTTGTGTGCAGTTCGTCTGGCGTCACTCGGTGTGTATGTGTTTACGCTAGGGTTTGCGTGGACTTGAGGCGTGTAAAAACCGTTTTGTTCATAGTACGTAGAAGCCGAGCACACCTTTGTGAGATTTAGACGTTTTTTGCTTCGTAAACACGTGTTCCTTTTGCTTTTTGCGGTGCTGAAATTTCTTGGAACGATTTTTTATTCTGTTTCAGGAACGGAAGTATTTTTGGCAGTGGGATTCTGGAATCCCGATACAAGAACCGATTTCAGGGAAACACCTAAGTAGGACAATTGTTTTTCAGGACTAATGACCTCTGAAACGGTCAATATTTTTATAGCCATTTTGGACGTACAGTTGGTAGTAACATAAATCTTCCCGTCCTAATCTGACTTCTCCCCTCCATATGGACATATCCTAACATCGTAATAAAGATGGACAGTATCATAATAGAGCTGCGCTTGACCCGGTTAACGGGATTGAAGCTCCATAAGTGAAGATACAAACACTGCAATGGCTTTCCGACCTTCGAATGCAAATAGTTAAGAGCATGCGATGCCATCTTTTGTAGATTGCAAATGAACTGCATTTCTTACACATTGCAGACGATTCTGGAAAACGTTTGGCCTATTTTTATGGCCTAGTTACCTAACTTATAGAATCGTGCACATATTTAAGTATGCAATCTATTTTATTACACAAAAAGTTGAATCGAAGAGTTTGTTTGTCTATACTGTTTTAAACTCTTCTATTCCTTACAAAAGTTTAAGGAAACCTCATTAAAAAAAATCTCCATTTGATAGTCCTTCAGTTTTCAAAAGGTTATAAAGTCCGGGCAATAAACACAGGACTACCAATATCAGGTAGATTATATACCAGTGTTTATCGTCATTATAATCCTTCAGCGGTAGTCAGAATACTACATAAATTTAGTAAATCACTGAATGAGTTCCGAGTACGGCACGTTCATTGCCAATTACCTGACCTGATTCCGATTCTGAAATTGCACAACGATTCCCGGCAGAATCTCGTTTTTAAATCGTTTTTGTATTAATTTTCACCGGAAATGTGGTAAACAGAACTGAATATTATGCACCAATGGTTAAATAAATAATTGAGAAGACATATTTATGTATCTTGAGGCTGTGAAACTGTCAAACCCTTCAAAGTAAGTTCAAGACATTTTGGAAAACCGTGATTATTTTTTGCACTGAATTACTTTTTTCTTCCTAATTACGTAAAGCTTTTTTTAAAAACATATTATATAACTTTTTCTATATTCAATCAAATGATTTTCCTTACAAAAAATACTAATAGAAACTTTTAAACACTTTTCAGGACTTTCAAATACCTATTAATAGGGCCTCATAATTAATACAAAAGATGGAGGAAATAAAGAGACTTTCCAGCAGTGAGACATTGACAGAGGGACACAACTTTCAGACCAACATTAGAATTAATCAAATCAAAGATAATTATCAAAATCAAAAAATCAAAAATCATTTATTGTTAACGTCCAGAATTTACAGTAGGGTACAATAGGCACAGGATATACAGATAAGTCTGGTAGTTGGATGAAGTACTGATCTACTAGATAGTATAATTATAATCTATTATTCCAGGATTCAATGTCTCACGGATGACCCAGTACCGTTTGTTATGGATCTATTCTGGGAACGTAATGTATGAACACACTGTACCGGTATCGTATCCATTACCTACTGTTCCCGATAATTGTGTTTACGCAGAAAAAATCATATATTATACGATCTCTATCTTTGTCTACACTATATATATATATAATATTATAAAGAGGAAAACTTTGTTTGTTTGTAATGAATAGGCTCAAAAACTACTGGACCGATTTTAAAAATTCTTTCACCATTCGAAAGCTACATTATCCACGAGTAACATAGGCTAAATTTTATTTTGGAAAAATCCAAAATAAATCCAATGGTCCACGCGGGCGGAGCCGCGGGCGACCGCTAGTTTTAATTATATAGATGGCACAGTAGTTAAGTAGGTGTAACTGTATTGTTGGGTTAGGAGTTCGACACCAAATACATTGACTAGTCCTCAAATGTTTGGCATTTTTCAACTAACTATGAATCTGCCTGATTGGAAACTTAAATGCTACAAGAAAAAAGGCGTCTCAAAAATATTTGTAAGGTAAAAGAGTAGATAATAAATATATAAAACGTAAACCTAATGCAATTTAATCAAGTTGTGAAATTAAACCACAATTTTTATTTCCGCCTACACATTATTTCCAAAGTAAATAAGCGGAACCAAAACAAACAAACGACGCAATTTCAAAATCCTAATAACAAAAAATACCTCCTGAAACTCTCTTAAAAGCCTCAAAAAGTCATATTTTCACTTCTATATTACTCTTCCAAACAAGTAAGCAACATAATTTTCTCTCAATTCCACACACAGAGGAGCAAACATTCAAACATTCTGTCTCATAAATTCCTGCACCCTCACGCTAGCTAGGGTAGGGGGTGGTTTAGGGCCCTCTGGGGACACCCCTGCTTTATTGGGGGTATTTGCGGGGCCACACGGGGAATCAATAATAGATGGCGTCGGCCACGGAGGCTGGTAGTGTCTGATGTATTCTTTTACACGTTTGTATTGTTGAGAGAAAGGTTTCTGACGCTTGCGATATTTTGCTGTTCTTTATTTCTGTAAGGAAAGTATTTTGGTTTTCTGAAGATTTTCACGTTATAGGAGTATATGTTTAGGGGTTTACGGTTTTTTTCCTTTGTAAGATATGTGCCTAAGGTAGGTTCCTCTTATGGTGCGTCCACATCTGACGAACGAGCATTAGACGAGCGGCTCGCGAGCAGCTCGAGAGACGCTCGTGTAATGCTCGTTTGTCAGATGTGGACGTACCCTTAGATGTTAGATATTTCGACTTTAATTTATGATGAAAAGATTTAAAAAATCTGCATTTTTATCATGATACAGCGGAGGGAATTAAGAACAACAACATGAATACCATTGAATAAGATCTTGTTGGAAGATTATTTCGAACTAAGTACTAATAGCATTTGACTCATACTTGACCAAAATATAGAAATATCAAGTGATATACAGCATACATATTTACTAAAAGAAATGTCCCTAAACAATGCATTTCATGTCTATTAAAAACTAATCAAGTCCAGGAAACGTAGTCGTCTACAAATTACTTGTGTACGTAAACAAACTAACGAGGTACGAGCAGGTTGTTTTCCTAGTTTCCGCCGAATCACTTCATATAATAGGCGCCTGTGAATGGCGACTAGAAAATTCCTAATTGTTTACCATAATCTTGTTGTAGACTATGTCCTCTGCTGAGTTCCGAGGTTTACGCGAATGTTAGACATTTAAATAAAAGTACTTTTACGGATTTTATCGCGGTTTGTATTTAGATTTGAGTCTGCCCGTGACCATGATACCTGCAAAGGTGTCGAAACGTCGGGACTTAAAATCTAATTTCTATAAATTTCTATGTCTTCTGTTTTCCATTAAGATGAAACTGGAATTTTCTAAATGTTAAATGGCTAAGTGCTCATAAAAACGTCACATTGTTTGTCACAGCCAATGCTCGTTTTTTCTCATTAAGGGAAGAATTCTTTGCCCAGCTGTGGTACAGCTAAAGGATTGTACTTTTTTTTTCTAGAACTATTTGTTAGCATTTTTATCGTACCGAAAAATAACCTACATATTTTTACTATAGCCACATAATATCAGTCTTAAGTAAGTAAGTCTTAAGACGGATATTATGTATTCGGCTTTTAATGAAATTTGATACATGAATGGACTATAATCTGGATTAAGGTATACGATACTTTTATCCTGTACGTCCCTCGGTATTAACGACTTTTAACTTCATTAGACTATGTTACAAAGGTAACCCATACTATTGCTAAGGTATGGGCAGTTAAGTTTTTTACATAGAAAATACGCTGTGTATGAATACTATGGTATTTACTAGCTAGTTGCGTCCAATGCAACTAAAGTACAACAAAATTGTAATTAGGCTAGATTTAAAACGGTCATACACTCGAGAGCAATGAATCCGGGTCACTTAAAGAATGTTAAAAATCTCGGAAACTAAAAATGATAGGTTAATGCAATAAATTGTATTTAATAGACAATGTAATACTCCTTAAATGAAAGTAAAAAAAATATGAGTCACCATACATTTTATTAACACAAAATTACATAAAGAAAAAAACTGCTGATCTCTCCTTAAAACAAAAATAGGAAACATGAAATTTTTGAACTTTATTACGATTTTCTTGAATTTTAATACTTCGTATTGCCTCCTCGTGCTTCCATTACTGCGTTTACGCGGTTTGGCATGCTGTACACCAAGTTCCTTATACGATTTTGGGGAATATTCTCCCATTCCTCTGTGAGAGCAATTTTGAGCTCACGAAGCGTGATTGGGGGAGGGTTTCGTTGTTTTACGCATCTGCCTAGCTCGTCCCAAGCATGCTCGATCGGGTTGATATCCGGGCTGCGCGATGGCCACTCCATACGAGTAATGTTCATCTCTTGAAGGTAGTCATTCACAATCCTACCTGTATGAGGTCGGGCATTGTCATGCATAAATATAGCATCCTCACCTAAATTGACCATAAATGGACCAACGTGATCATTGAGGATTTCTTCCACATATCTTTCGCTAGTTAAAGAGCCGTTTTCTATGATCACCAGCTCTGTGCGACTTTCAGAAGAAATTCCGGCCCACACAAGTACAGACCCACCACCGTAGGCTACTTTTTCTTCGATGCATGCTTGCTTGAATCTTTCCCCTGGTCTTCGATACACTCTGTGTCTTCCATCGTGCTTGTAGAGCATAAATTTCGATTCGTCGGAGAACATAACTTTTAACCAATCTTCAATACTCCAATTTACGTGGCTCTGGGCATATCTTAGTCTTGAAATACGATGCCCACGCTCCAGTTTAGGGCCGTTTGCAGGTCTAAGGGGTTTTAAGTTAGATTCAGCAAGCCGACGTCTTACTGTCCATGCACTTGGGTTACTTCCTCCGAGGCGTCGAAACTGATTTGTGAGTTCAGTTCCTGTGAGAAAGCGATTTCGAAGCATGGTGTTCACCAAGTATCGGTCTTCTCGTGCTGTGGTACACCTGGTTCTGCCCGTTCCTGGTCTGCGTAGGTTAGAACCAGTTTCTTCGTAACGTCGGAGAACTCTTTGTACTGTTGACAGCGACACACCGACAGTCCTGGCTGTATCGCGCTGACTCCGGCCGGTTTCCAGCATTGTAAGTATTCTGGTGCATTCTTCAGGCGTAAGCGACATAATTTCAGCTTGAATAATGAATATAGAGCACTATCAACATGGTTTATGTACCCACATAAATGACAGATTACAAACAAAAGCAAAACCAAATGCTGTAATTTCGTAGTTCCATCTTCGAAAGTGGCCCTTTTTCAAATTTGATTTTTTTATGATATAACTTTACAATAACTAAGAAGTTTTAATACCTTCATTTAAGGAGTATTACATTGTCTATTAAATACAATTTATTGCATTAACCTAGCATTTTTAGTTTCCGAGATTTTTAGGATTCTTTAAGTGACCCGGATTCATTGCTCTCGAGTGTATTTGTTTTTTTTTTTCGGATTAACACATTGCTTCACTAGCTAACCTTATTTCGTTTAAATATTCAGTCACGTCTTGGTGGCCTAGCGGTTCAATGAACGGATTTGTATGCACTAGGTTGCAGGTTCGAACCCAGGCAAGTACCAATGTGGCTTTTTCAGAGTTATATGTACTTTCTTAATTATTCTAAGATACTTCTGACAAACGGTGAAGGAAAACATGGTGAGGAAACCTGGTTTCTAAAATTTGGGATCTGAAATCGCCAATCCGCAGAGAGCAAGCGTGGTGATCAATGCTCGTGCCTTCTCTATATGGGAAGAGGCCTGTGCCCAGCAGTGGGACGTTTATAGGCTGGATTATTATTATTAATTAGTCACGAAAAACTAGTGCCACACCACAAGTGCAATTAAACTAGGGGTTATTATTAAATTATAAGATACGCAACTAAATAAGGAACCTGTCTAACAAAATAATAGCCACATGCCCTCCGTCCCATAGCATAACTATAAGGAAATTAATTACAACTCATATCACCATAATTAAGTGCTTGTACTAAACAAGCACTTAATTATCATGTACTACATACTTAAGGAAAATTATTGTCAGCCTAGGAAGCATTTAATATTGTTTTTATCGGATATAGTTCAGGTTCTTAACGTTTTGCAACTGCGTAAAACGACCGGAAATACTTTTTTTTTGTACGATATTCTTGATGAAAAAGAACGTAGTTTATCCTATATAAGTCAATCGGTTGACTTACAAAGTACGCTAAAACAGCACTATAAAAATGGAAACACAAAATAAAAAGGTATAACTACCTTATGCCATTCTTTTCGAAGAGAAAAACAACCAAAACACACCTATTGCTAGCGTTGTACAATAGCGAACAGCCCACAATAGGTTAACGATAAAACTAACAAAAACTAATGTACTGACAATTCGCTTTTACTTCTAAACAACTGTTAAAATACAGTTAAAAAGAACTCAGTCAAGAATGTGTTACAAGACCAAAAAAATGTAGAGCACAATACATGTTTAACCTTTTTAGAGCAGAAGTAGTCTATAGGCTAGTTGACTAATTTTGAAACACTGTTTAATTCCTTACCATGGTGCCTGATCTGAACAAAAAACAATACAAATGCAAGAAAAACCATCATTTACATTACGTATTTTCGTTTTCAAAAAGTTGATTTAAATTTAGCTCAAAAAATCTCAAAACTGTCATGGCGTCTTGGATGACGTTCCACTGTGCAAAATAATCCTATTATTTAGCTAAAATGTTAACAACACAAATGACGTTTCGGACATGTATCGTACTTTGTGACGTCACGCATCTGATTGGTGTTTTCTGTCACGTGACTGAACACCTAATTTTGCTGAATTTATTTTACGAAAATAAGAATAATCTTTTGGGTTTATTAATAACAACTGTGTCGTTTATAATTTTCACATCAAAAGTAATCCATGGAAACTCTTAACCATCCAATTTGCTTCTAATGGAAACAAGCCTATTATAATCGAGTTCAAATAAAAAAGAAATGAAAATACCTTTCTATTTTTAAGTTGGTGAAAAATTCAGTGTGGCAACACTATCGACAATCGATGTCCTTTTTTCGCGTAGTCTTGAAGATTAAATTATTATTAACACATTTTTAAAATAACGCTGCTTCGGTTTTTTTTTAAAGGTAAAGAAAAATAAGTATACAAGCAGCCAATAATAAATGATGACATTATACAGTTTTAAAAGCATTTTATTGTTAAAAATGCCTTGGAAAATTATATCAATTTAGAAAAAGGAGCTACGCTAACATTTACAGTAAACTATAACGGTTTGTCCTACTTTTGAAAAGTTCAATAACAGTTAAACAAATTTCGAATACATAACCTCTTTTCTTGTGAAAAACAATTTTACAGTTAGCAACGAGTCATCGAGTTTCCGATTAGATAATTTACCCCAACCAAACATTGTTCTTAAATCCTAAAAATAGTATAACAAAGACAAATAGGTATGTTTGTGTAAAACTGGGGCAAAGTGGTAAATATGAGTCATAACAAACATATGGCAGAACGATTCCCTAAATGGTAGAATGATTCATGAATTATGGTATTGACCTCAACTGTACTGAAAATATGAAACATTGCGCAATTACTCAGTGTTTAGAGAATTTAATTGAATTGTGTAATTTACACCTCATTAGAAAATACCCTTTCATGAAATTATACTAAATTCTTTCTAGAGAATTTTTTTTTTAAGTTGTGTTACACCACAATAAAATATACTTTTTTATAAAATTATAATGGCCTTTTTCCAGAGTTAGCCTTATCGGATTCTATTCCTCTTCCTTCACTCTCATGGTCCAATGTAAGACTCAGGGGCTTTGCCGGACACGAATCAATTGAACTGAAAATGTTTGCATTAAGAGAGCACTTACACAAATGAGAAAAATAAGAGTTTTGTGAAAAGAAATACAAATAATGTTTAAAAAAACATATACTATACATATGCTAGATCATGTATTGTAAAAGTGTACTTATGGTATTTCGTAAAGTCGCTAATTCTGTACAATCGAAAGTCATATTTTAATTACTCATTCGGGTATTTACTCATATTTCAG
Organism: Autographa pulchrina; assembly: GCA_905475315.1. NCBI lineage: Eukaryota > Metazoa > Arthropoda > Insecta > Lepidoptera > Noctuidae > Autographa > Autographa pulchrina. The sequence continues at coordinate 9,296,955 of FR997775.1, forward strand.
CTTTCCAATATAAAACTTCGCTTAAATATCGTAATATAGGGAAAAGAAAGGTTCTAACCATGACGTAGTTCAATATGACGAAATACAATTTAAGGCCATATTGATTTTCCTGCTTGTTTACCTTGTTACGTCTTTGAATTCATTCATACTTAAATGTTTTTTGTACGTTCATTCATAACTATATATCTGCCACTTTAAAGAAATAATGACCGTGCTTTGGGATTATGAACCTTAATTCAATGACTAACAGTTCAGTTTCCATCACATTCAAATTTCTTTTAGGCCCTTTTCGGTAATATTTGCCATTCTAAAATGAACTTAAACACATGTTGTCAAAGTTGATAATTGCGTAATTAGTAATAACGTTTAATTCTCTTTCCAGATTGGCTTTAGTATAATTGGTTGTTTGAGGCCAACTTAACAGTTATAAGGTTACTAATATAGGGAAAATTGAATTTGTTTATTGTTAGACTCTAATGTAAAAGAAGGCAAGGCAAAAGAAGCGTCGGTCGCCCGGGAGCAAGATGGATCGACGACATAGTAAAAGTCTCGGGTCGAGTCTGGATGAGGCTGGCACAGGACCGTAGAAAATGGCACGAAAAAGGGGAGGCCTATGCCCAGCAGTAGGAGGACAGACAGGATGATGATGATGATGAATGTAAAATGATCGACTAGGTATGGTAACTCTACCTTTATATAACTACTACCTTTTAATAGCACAAGAAACAACACAAATCTCTAAATCAAACACGAAAAATATCTAACAAAATAAAACTAAACTACCGAACGTAATCTTAACCAAACACGACCCTAAACCGATTTCCACTTAATCTATAAATACTTTTCCTTCAAATCCTCTTCTGTACCTATTACCTTTTCCCAAGCTATGTAGGTCGGCCTCCATTTTTACCTAGTTAGCTGAATCCCGAATTTAATGCAAAGGTAACACAACTTCCCATGGTAACACTGTTTTTTTTTCTGTATTATATAAGTAAGATTTGATAAAATTGAAATGCCAAACCAAATGGAAGTATTTTTTTATTGGCACCGTAGTCTGTGTTATTTGTGGTTTTCATATTTATTTACCTTATGCACCTAATGTAGTTTAATACATTTATATACTGTGGTTACTTACCTATTATTGTTTTACGTCAATAAGCGTGATTCATGAATAACTCAGTAAATATTGTTTTGTGGTTAGTTCTTGTCAGCAAGTAAAAACAGGATTCGATGACAGGCGATGGGTTTAAATGTAGGTTATCATAATTATGGAAATGATTGAAAAATTAGACTTTTTATTGATGTTTTCCAAGTCAAGAAATATACAGGGTGTCCGGTAAAGAGTCCGACAAACTGTAGTGGTTGATACCTCAGGGCAGGACCTACCAAATGAACACAACATATGTCCCGCGAAAAGTTACGGGTTTCGAGTTACAATCGGTTTTTAGAAATTTTTGAATTTTCTTCATTGCATCAGACTTTTCCATTTATGAGGTTAAGGGGTTATTATAGCAATATCAGATTGACAAACAAAAATTTAAGGTACAACTGTTTCTTACTTTTCAATGAAAATTTTAAACTTGTATAAATTTAGCAAATAAACAGTAATCATTCAATTTCACAACCGAAGAGATTAATCAATTATGTAAATTCGGAATTCCTAAGCAACAGGATTTTTGAACATAAATAAATGTAGGATCTAATACATTTTTATCTCCGCCATTCAGTAAAGTACATTCCCTCGGTCGACCTTATTTTTCGTCTCCTCGTGAATTTCAGGTAAGGGATTTGAATGCAAACCCTCCTTAACAAGGTCTTTGCTCTCAAAACCTTTTCTCTCACAATCAAATAGGCCTCTTAAGTAATTCTACGAAGAGCAAAAAACATACATAAAACATACCATCACGCCTGTATCCCCGAAGGGTTAGGCAGAGGTGTACCAATGTACAGAAATAAAAGGGTTATTTCTTTTTTCTCTTCTGTTTTAAAAATCAAAATCAAAAATCAAAATGTTTTTATTTCTTATAAACCAAAAAAAAGGCACTTAAGAAACGTTACGTTAAAAACTACTGACTCTAGTTGCTCGGTTCCAAAGTGTCCTTCCTATGGAGAAGAGCCGGCAAGAAACTCCATAGGTTACTCTTTTAAAAAAAAGGTTAACATCGAGGTTAAGATTACACTGATTTTAAGGTATGCGACAACAATGTAAACAGCAGAATGTTTAGATTAATATAAACTAAGACATCCAAAATGGAAGAAAAAAATTGAAATCCATGTATATAAGGTGCAATAAAAACATCTGCCACGGCTTTAATGGGAGGTAGTATTGTGTTTATAGATTACAATAGTAAAGATAAATTATTGATTATTTATCATTTTTTTTTTCATACAAAAAAAATAACGTATAAATTTGAATTGATTTATTAGTATAAAACCATCCCGTGTAAGTAGTTGAACTTTTAAAACACTTGTATGCCTGCGTATTATTGCGTACCTAGTAGATTATGTAGTGACGAACTAGTCAGCTGATTACAGTTTTCATTCACAGAAAAGATGGAAAGAGATAGCAGTTGTTTTCATTGACGAAGCGTCACATTGCGCGTAATTTGTGAACCACGTTACGCATAATAGAGTCAATGTTTATTTAACTATTTTATGTTCTCAAATTTAATTAACTGTTCCGGGGTACGAAAGTTCTTCACTATTGTAATCTATAAACACAATACCACCTCCCATTAAAGCCGTGGCTAATATTTTTATAGCACCTTATATATTTGGTGCCAAATAATGTAATCAAAAATTCTAATGACACTTTGTCAGTCAGTAGTTATCAAAAGTTATAAGTTAAGTATAGAAATGCAGAGGAACAAGCTTTTAAAATAACACACTTAGATAAACTTTAAGGACAACTGTTTACAATATTAATAACTATTACAAGAAAAAGTGAGTGAGTTTCATTTTTTAGGGTTCCGTACCCAAAGGGTAAAACGGGACCCTATTACTAAGACTCCGCTGTCTGTCTGTCCGTCTGTCTGTCTCCAGGCTGTATCTCATAAACCGTGATAGCTAGAAAGCTGAAATTTTAACAAATGATGTATTTCCGTTGCCGCTATAACAACAAATACTAAAAACCACATAAAATGAATATTTAAGGGGGGCTCTCATACGACGGTGGTACGGAACCCTTCGTGCGCGAGTCCGACTCGCACTTGGCCAGTTTTTTTTATGTGTTTTTAGTCGAGTCACATCAAATTACCTTTGCACTTCGATTTTTATTGCGATAAACCTATTGTACTATTTAAATGTGCTATTATATCCGTTTATTAATAGTATTTCTGCGTGTTTATACAATACAATACATGGCTAAAGGAAAAAAAAAATCTTTTCGTGTTGGTTACTAGTGGGTTAACTACCCATGCTAACTGGGTTTCAGTTATTTCTAGTTATCGTATTAAGAACTTGTTATCGGACTTTTACACTATAATCATATTTTTAATGTTCAATTTTGAGTTTATTTTAGCATAATCATCTATTAATAATATCTAAAAGTCAATCATTCGAACTTATTGGGTTTGTCAGTTTCCGGGAATAATTGAATTTAAACAAAACAATTGTGCCAGACAAGTCTACAGACAAACAGACAGACAGGAGACACATCTCAGCACTATTCCAGTGACCTTATCTACACAGACAGACAACCAGACACTCAGACAATTTAATCACATCCCAATGACTTGTGATAACAGGCACAATCGGATCAGAGTTTATAAAAAAATCTATTTAAAATAAACTAGACTTTTGTTTACTATACAGTATACAAATTAGATTGTGATTAAATAATATAATAAATAAATGCGGACAACATCACATACATTGCTCTGAACCCAAAGTAAGTAGCTAAAGCACTTGTGTTATGGAATTCAGAATCAACGAAGGTACCACAAACACCCAGACCCGAGACAATGTAGAAAAGTTTGTTTCTACATTGACCCGTCCGGGGATCGAACCCGGGACCTCAGAGCTAGCGACACCTTGAAACCGGTGCGTACGCCACTCGACCACGGAGGTCGTCTAGGTCGCCTAGTGATTAGTATAATAATTAAATTTAGCGCTGTATGGCCCACAGCTGGGAAGATCTTGGGCATCGTTATATCTTTTATAAAGACAAATGTGCCTTTGTCTGTATGTGAATCCACTACAAATATTAAACAATTCTAAAGAGGTGTCATTGATCAACCGGAAAAGGCATAGAATAAAAAAGTCCCTTATGTACAGGTAAAAACGTGGAAATTCTGAATATTAAATACATTGTCATCATTTTTTTTTAAATAACTACTTTTTACATATTATATCGCGGATTATTTTAATTCCCTACGTTTCAACACCTTTGCAGGTGTCATGGTTACGGGCAGACAGACTGCCATAGATCTCAGAAAGCAATATACGTATGTATTTTTAGGTAAAAATACTAAATTTATCTTCTAGGTACTTAACACAAACACTCTCTACTTTAGTAAATATTCCTCAAATGAATACATTATGCAAGTTTTCCTTGTTTAACATATTAAGTACCTTTAAACTTGTTTTGCCTCGTGTCAACGAACCTTGGTATCACATTCGTTTTCGAGTGGAAATCCTTCGGGTACCTACTGTTTTCGGTATATTATTTGGTTACGTTTAAATACAGGTTGTTGTTAAATTCGTACTACTGGCATTCAATTTAATTTAAAAATTAAGATGAAATAAGAAGGAATAGTTGAATACGAATATTCTAAAACTTTAACTATTATGTGGTTCATAAGAAAACGGTTTTCGTGATTTCATTATCATAAGCTTATCGACATAAAAAACGTGATTATTTTCATTTTATGTTTAGTACTCACGTAAGAAACATGTGTCAATTTTCAATTAAGTTAATAAAAAAACTAATTTTAATCCCTAATTTTATTAAAAAATCAAAACTTTCCTCTAAAGTAAAAAACATAAATAAGTTCAACACACAGTCTAACCTCCGTCATCCCAAGTCTCATTGACTCTATAACCTTAGAATATTGGCGCGAAAATTCCAGACAGCAACGAAAGGGCGATGACCCCAACCTAGTTCCTAAAATAGATGACGCGGAGCCAGGATGTCTAGCCGTACTTTCTTATGTAATACATTTATACTCTGTGGTAAAATGTCTAGGATTTCTGGCGCCTTTCTTTATTTAACTTTCTTGTAATAAAACCTATTTTGGTAGGAATAGTGGCGACAGGATGAGAAGTATTGATCGCGCAGTCATTTGTTTTTTTTAGTTAAGATATTATAAGCGTGAATAAATGTTGCCGAGTAAATATAAAACTAAAGAAAATAAGGACTGAAAATTAAGATTATGTAGATTGTAAAGTTAAAAAGTAATACCTTAAGAAAAGAAACCCTAAACTAGCCCTATGAGATAATAATTTACTTACGAGTACATACATTAAAAACCCAACAAATTATTCATTTTGATATATGACATAATGTGGCTTAAGGCAATATATGTTACATAGGAAGTACGTATCACATACTTCAGCATGTATTACATAGGGAGTATATCTCACATAAGGCAGGTTATTACATAGTGGGACCCCTAGTTTACTACTTAGTTTTTCTTTAAGATTATAGACCCAGATAAGCATGCATCCTTAATTTCTTGTGTGGGTAATAAACTACTAATATTATCATGAGGATAAATAGAGCTATGACTATGCGCCTAATTATTACACGATATCCATATGTACTGGTATCTTTTACTATTTATATCCGACACAAATACAATGAGTCAGATAAAGGCAATAAAATTTCATAAAAATCCCCTTAACGCGACTATAGAAATACCTAAAATTTCGACTACAAAGCCATTCGCATCTATAGTAGATAATCTATGTATTGATAAGTCATTAAAATCTAGCGTAGCACTTTTACTATGATTAAGTTTAAAAATGATAGAAGTTTTATTTGGCAGACACGGTTATAGGCTATAGCCTATAGCCCGCGTGTTTGCTTTGAAAGCGGGAAGTTTCGCGCATGCGCAAAGAAAACCAAGATGGCGGAGGTGCAGGCGACAAAATCAATTATTGAATATAGGAAGATATATGAGTTTATGTAGCAGACATCGTTTATAGGGGAGAAGGGCGAAAATAAGAGACCTAGAACCTTTATTATCAGCAACTTTGATTATTTAAGACTGCAGTAATTAAGCCTACAGTTAAATTGTTAATAACATAGATTAGTAATAAAACAGGTAGCTAATTGCATGATTAAATTTGTTATTACATGGATAATTATGAAAACTACGGATGGCAATAAAAAATTTAAAAGGTTAGTTTAAATACTTGTCATTTTAATACATGTTTTGATTTACGTTGATAACTTCGCTATTAAACAGAAAATTTATGTGAGTTTCCATCTAACCAAAACTTACTGCTTCACGGAAAAAAAAATAAAACCACGTTAGTTACAAAAGCGGTCATGTGCGAGTCGGACTTGCACGCAAAGAGTGCCGTATCTTAGAAATCCAATACTATTAGTTGCACTAGCCACTGCCTATACTATTAGACTGACGGACAGGCACGGAACCCGGATGAAGACGGAAAAAATACCTGTCATAAAATGAAATGAAAAACAAATTTATTTTTCACATGCGCTTCTTGCTACATTTACCACATCCCACCATACATATCTCTTTCAATTGCCCTTCAGAACCAACTCAAAGATAACTAATATATCTTGCGTCTCTTTCTCTCATACCCATGAGAGAAGGAGATGCAAGATATATTAGTATCACTAGCATGTTACATAATTTATCAAACACATTTATTGAGATATATCGCGGTATATTTTTATAAAATTACGCTTATGTTTCAATTGCAACTGACATTGAAAATAGCCATAAATTACTGTTCTGGAAACCATAAAATGAAATTAGAAATACATCTGGTGCATTGGGTTTTTCATACCATTATTTTTTTATTTCTATAGCATTTATTATTTAATCTTATTATTATCTTTATGGTAAGTAAACGACGTAGCCCAATGGAGTCCTTGGGTGTGTATAAAATGGTTGTAAGTAAAGATTATTTTTTGAGATTATTGGTGTGTTTTGTTAATACGAAATTTCTTTGTATGATTTAGCGATTTTTTATCTCGCATATTAATTATTATGCTATTTTAACCCATGTTCGTATCACTGCAAATGCTTCATCTCCTTCTTCTAACTATCACGGTGCTGGGCACTAGCATAGTTGCCCGTTATTACAAAATTAACATTTTTACCATCAGTATACTTATTAATAATAATTATTGTAATAACTCAAAAATACATAGGCACAGTACCAAAAAAATTACTGTATTTTTTGTAATAAGTATAATTTTCCATTTTTCGCACAGCGTAATTTAAGCCTCTTTTCATCATAACCGTAATTGGTTTACTGTTGTTACCTGACTCCAAATAACCTCAAAGTTCAAAGCATTTGTCAACAGGTTCACCTCAGAGGTCACGTGACTCTGTGACCTCAGCCCCGCTACGGCGCTACGTCGCTACGTCGCTACGGCGTAGCTACAGGGTTGACGCTCGTAATGGAGTGCCACTCACACGTCATTGGCAAAGTAAATACGAAACATAATTGAAGCGAAATAGAAAGTTCCAGTGGAATAAGATGTTTACTGTTTTTATGTGTTCAATATACATTCAAAGAACTCCTCAGAGAAATTTATTGTTACTATTAGTAGGTATTACCTACTAGGAAAGATATTTTTTTAAAAATAATAACGATATGTTCTTATCAATACACTACTAATAGCAAAAATAACGCACTCGTTCACATCTTTAGAACCAGTCTGTTTTGAAAAACAACATCAGGCTACCATACACTCTAAAATACGAAAAAAATGGCGTTGAAACGAAAACAGCTAGTACCTACTTAGAATACCAAAATGTTCTCCCAACTAAAACTAGGGTACGCCTCTTAAAAGAAAATCAACTACCATCATTAAAATATGTAGGTCACAAGTCTGCTAAATGTCCTGTGATGTGACGTCACGCCGGATTAGCGAATCAATGCGCACGTGCCAAGGGGTAGGGGGTCGATTACGTCATACCAACAACTGTTTACCGCGTTCTGTTTTTGGTAATAGGTTTGTATTCGGAATTCAAATTGTAGTCGCCATAATGCTTGCGTCACAGATTTTCGGATGACGTTCCATTTTTAATTATGAAGTTGGTTTTTGTTTTAATAACCCTTTAACCGCCCGAGTCAAATGCGACCAATATTTCGGTGCCCCTACCGCCCGTGTCGTAATTATGCGACAGAGAATATTCACGATTTTTGTTGTTTTCTTCTATTTTATTGCATTTATTCTATACTATGTCTCTCTATTTATGTAGATAGACAGATAGAAACTTTTTATTGTACACCATGATATTTTACAAATCGGAGCTTTAGAGGAGTAGAAAGAGAGGAGATTTTATTTCATCGATTCGGAGCCGGGCGCTAGGGGCACGGCAATCGATATTTAGCCAAGCGCTTAAAAGGTTAATTGATTGATTTGATTGCTTTATTATTTTGGTGATTAGGAATTATTTATTATGCGCTAAGAGTTTGAAATTATATTTGTTTCGATTATGAGTGTGGTTGCTTATTTTATTTTATTAAAAGCAATATTTGTTACATAAGCTAGCCATGGTTTTGATAAGTAAAATTGTTATTCAATAACTACGTAACACTTTCAACCACAAATCTAATAACTACATACACACGTGCATCAAACCCTAAAACACAGGTGCATGTACAATCAACCGTATAACAGTTACAGCAATGGTAACCAAAACTCAACCTTACAGCTTCAAAGATAAAGAATCTTTTTAAGTCAATCTATTACCAGACAAGTCCGGATACAGTCTACCGCCTCATAGTAACAAGAACCTCAACGAAAAATGAACCTTACATGTTAAGAAATAAAGGTGGTATTTGTTTAAAATTGTTACCCAGTAACTTGCAGTTATTAAAGTCCCCTTGTAAATAACATTTCTGTACCCATGGGAATCAATAGGGTGTATAGAAAGGGGATCAAATACTCCTGTTTCTGTGTATAAAAAAATACGTCCGTTATATGTTTTATTTGATCTCGTGGGAACGGAAGGGATGTGAGGGTATGTGTATAAAATGTCGGTGTCTGGCCATCATTCTTAATAATATATGAACCTAAATACAACTTGGTATTAAACCAACTTCGTAAAAGAGGGGATAATTAGAAAAAAAATCAAAGCATGGTTGGTAGCTATAATAGTTATAATATTTTTCCTTTACAATATCTGTTATTGTAAAGGAAAAAATAATAAACCTAATATTGAATTTACAAAAATCTAGGTTTGAAAGTAAGGCATTAAATAGTAACATTTATTTATTTATTCATTTGGAAAATTTAACTCAAAGATAACTACATTGTTGTCATAACATTATGCGCATGTCAATAATATTTATTATTGTTATATAAGTATTTTTGTTGGGTATAACAGTTAGTTATCTATTATTATAATGGTTAAAAAGAATTTAATTTTATTATTATTGAAGGAAATATAAACCTAATATTGAATTTACAAAAATCTAGATTGATAGTAACATTTATTTATTTATTTGTAAAATACGATTCTATGATAAATAAATTGTTGTCATAACATTATGCGCATGTCAATAATATTTATTATTGTTATATTTCGGCTGCCCGTTGTCTAGACCACACTATTTACTAAACAACGGAAAATAGATAAGAACTATCAAATACAATTTCAAGGCTCACAAACATGTTCATGTTTTCAATTAAATGGTCATATTTATAACATTGAATTACAGATGATAATCATAATTAGGCCTTTTGTACACGTGGCTAAGCAAGTCTCGACCCGACGACTTTAATATCCAATGTTACCTCCATAATGGTAGAGGAAACAGTTTTTTTTTTTTTTTAATGTGGACAACATCACATACATTGCTCTGAACCCAAAGTAAGTAGCTAAAGCACTTGTGTTATGGAATTCAGAATCAACGAAGGTACCACAAACACCCAGACCCGAGACAATGTAGAAAAGTTTGTTTCTACATTGACCCGTCCGGGGATCGAACCCGGGACCTCAGAGCTAGCGACACCTGGAAACCGGTGCGTACGCCACTCGACCACGGAGGTCGTCGAGTTACATTATAATTACATTATAATCACAATAATTACATTACTTTACAATACAATTTTATAATCTCAGCTAAGTTTTAATCATCCGCCACATTTTTACTCGACTATGGACTAACAACTCTTTTGCAGCGCTAGTGTTAGGTAATTTAGTAAGTTTCCATAGCACAATAGAAAACAACGTTTAAAATCTGTTCTCGTCGGTATATGTCAAAACGTTGACATATACCGTAGCACTAGTGAATAGCATAAAAGACAGAATGGAAGACAAGTAAAATAGATAGCTATCATTTAACAATATTCTAATAAGGAAATTTCGATGTCTCGAAATGCAAGCGAAAACGTCATATCTAATCTCATTCTACATACAGGGTGTTAAGAAACCCCTGTCCGACCCGAAAGGGTCATAGAGGGTTTACTATCACATGCCCAAATAAAATATCAAATTTGGAAAATTTATGACAGAAACAATAATAAGGGATTTTGAAATAACCATTTTTTGCCCCGAAATTCCCTAAATTTGAGAATAAAACAAAAACTACAACACCAATTTCGTCGGTATTTTTGGGGGCCTTTTGTTTGGTAATTAGGTATCATTTGTGACAACGCCGACACTCTCTCTCGACTTTTGAGAAAATATTTTTTTTTAGGTTATAATTTTTTTTTTTTTTTTTTCTATTTTATTTTTACATTTTTGTAATCAGATATTGATACCTAACAACACCTAAACGGATCGGACAGGGGTTTAGTAACACCCTGTATGTTAATATCCAGGGAAGTATTACCATACAAACTCAAAGAGGTTCTTACACAGGACGGAGATTAAAGTCGTCAAGTTTCGGAGACTAGTGTCGCCTCGTGTACGATATCCTTAATCGTAAAAAATACGAGTACAGTTGACAGTATCTGTCGCGCAATATCCAGCGTGATGGAAAATCACTAAGTTATGAAACTGCGCATTTTTGCGAGCCACTGGCTATTTACCGCCATTGCTAATGTTGTTAATTAGGATGATACGATGGTCATGATCTTTTAAATCGGCGCGGTTAACTGAGGTCGGATTTACATCTTAGTAGGTGCCATTTGTTGGTATTTTTGCGCATAAAAGTGGTCACTTTTAACAGACGATGTTTTTTTGAAAAAAAAAAAAATAACATCTTTTTAATAATATACATTCTAATATAAAGGGTCTTAAATATTTTATTATACATATACCTAGGTACTTTTCAGTTACCTCTGTAACTTAGATCGTATTGCTCTACCCTAAGGCACTGTGATTACCATAGCTATATATTTTTGGCTTAAATTATATTGTCTTCTACATATCCATATATAAGTATTAAGAAATATGTGTTTTTCATTGTGTTTATCACTTGCAAGCCCTGACAATGACCAAGAACAAGCTTCATTAAAGGTTATAACGATGTAACGCGGCTGTCTTCATTCATAACCGTGTAATTTGTAACAAAGGCTGCGACGGAGGCCAGCACTCGGTAATTAAAAGAAACTGCGTCAATGGATTTCTTAAGGAATTAATATTTTGTTGATTATTGTATTGCGTCTTCAATCATTTAAGTAGAAATAATAAATAAATTGAATCAAGAACAGTGAAGAGCACTTTTAATCAAATAATTTGTACTGTTACCGTAGAATTTAGTTGACTACACAAATGGTCCTAGTCTAAATTAATATTGATGTTTCCTTAGATGATTGGTCTCTCTTGCTCGACTCGACCAATCATTTATCTAAGGGTTTCATTACTACAAAACACTTTTTCATGCAGTCATATGTTTCTCCTTCGATATGAATGGATGCTATATTTTTCTTTACATACCTAGGTGTGCACGGCTTTTAAGGTGTGTGTCGTAATGTACCTACTTGTATATATCATTCATTATATCCGTCCAAATAGCACTTTTCCCACAAGAATATGGTACTTAAATGTGCGTTTCTCTACACAATAAAGAATACTCTATCCTCAACACGATTTCATCCACAATACAAAGAGCCAAACATCTTCTATTTATCAATCTGTCAAATTACACGAACACGCAATTTACTACACGCGTCATTCAACTGTTTCGTATTTATTCGGAAAATCGTGCTTCCGAGGAAATCCTGAGTAGTACTCTTAAGCTAAGTGTACACTACCACACTTATTGCAACACAAATTATGTTGCCATTTTCATCCCTTTGAGCTGGTCCCAATATTTGCGGTCCGTGACTTGCTTATTCATCTCTACTACTCATCTTAGCGTTACCCTCACACTTTTCATATTTATTCACTGCCATCCTTATAACTCGCCATAAATTAAAAACGATTACCTCTCAACTTTTCATTCAAGGGCGCTACTTTTGGCGTCACAAATGTGAGACACAAAATTAACTGTTACCATCATGACAGTTTCTCTGTCTGGTCAGTGACTTTGTGTCTAAAATGTCCCTCACTCGACCACTCCTGTCCACACACAGACAGTGTAGTGTCTTAGTGTATAGGTATCATTAGTTGGCGACCTCCCAAAAAACGAGGATAATGCTCTATAGATACAATTTAAGATTTTCGTGGAAGTGCTTTAATGAAAAGGGCGACGTGATGATTACTCTGATTTATATTTGAAATAAAGTAAATATATTGCGAGTTCATTTGGGACTTTATGAAGTAGTTTTATGTTGGTTTTAGTGATTTTGTATATCTATTTTATGAAAGATTTGAATCGCTCTATCTACGAGTAGCAGTTACATGTTTTGATAAAAACTGCAGTAGTTTGTAATCTACTTGTTGTTAAATATTTATTATTGTCTATGAAGGTAGGAAAAAATTCATATTTTGAAGGGTTTAAAAACGGTTTTTTTTACATTATAAAATATTTTTTTATGTAAACATGAATACCTAGTTTCGACACGTCTAACACATATCACACGTCTTGTCAATTTATAACGATCAGGAAAAAAAACCTGATTACGTTTAATGTTTGTTTTCATAATACGTATATTATTATTTATTAATCTCTAAACACTGTTGATGACTGTAGATAGCCAGATTAATGGCAAATTAACTTAAATCTCAATTAGCGTAACATATCAATCATGTCATAATTAATTATTGATTGTTTTTTTAATTAACATCTGTTAAGCAAATCGTTACGTAGATTCTGTTGAAGAAAATTCAATTAAAGGCAACTTTAGATAAATATAGCATAGAAACATCAAATAAGACATTACAGAAAAGATATAGTGACAAGTGCACGAAATCTTTTTAAAAAACTGTCAAAACGTTTGGTAGATTCTACTCGTGATCAGAGGGCTGGTTAGTTCCTTGCACAGAGAATCGGCATAGCCAGTCAACGTGGCAATGCTGCCAGCCTTCTGGGCACGTTTCCCGCCATTGACAAGGATGACGATGAATTTTTTGACGCGTGTTAGTTTTATTAACCTTTGTAATTAAGAGGTAAGTAGTAATTATGTAATTTTACTAATGTGTAAAAACAGAAAGTAACATGATGAAATTGGATAAATATGTGAAAACGCGATACTATAATTTTCGATAGTACTAACAGAACAGACAAACAATCAATAACTTGCCTTTTCCCAAGATATTATATCTTGGGAAAAGATGCAAGTTGAAGATTGTAACTTTTGGACATCAAAAATATAGGTAGGCTAGGAAATATACTGATCGTTTGGATTCAGCTGAAAACCAGTTATTTACAATAATTGCTAGATTATCGAAATACTCAGTAACATATGGTTAGTAATACTCCTTGGTGGATAGCAATAGAGACCACTGACTTAAAATGAATTACGTTATGCCGATCAATGGTCAGCCATCTAAAGACGTCATGACCTTTTATAAGTCGTTCTCTTTGGCTAGCCTCTATAAATATAACAATAATATAAAAAAAAATATTTACTTCATACTACAAAACAATATTTTGTAAGAAAACCAGAAAATCCTCACTGGTCATGGCCGTCTGCCTGTAAACACAGTTGTTTACTCCAAATGGACGAACGTCGCACTTTATTGTAATAAACTAATTTAAATGTACGTAATAAGGTAACACATGTGACAAACTTGGTCGGTTTTAACAGATTTGACGCACTTTGATAGCTATTGACATCGACACTACTGTGATAGTGACACATACGGTTTGTGAAATGCGTGCGTAATTGCGTTTGTATTTGAGACTAGGTTTTTTTAATATGTTATTTTTCTGCCTATGTAGTTATTCTAAGACACTTCCGAAAAACGGTGAAGGAAGAGAATGTGTGGACTCCAAAACTTAGGATCAGAAATCACCAACTCGCAAGCGTGGTGATTAATGGTCGTTCCTTCTCTATACGGGAAGAGGCCTGTGCCCTGCAGTGGGACGTTTATAGGGCGGTGATGATTATTATTATGCTGTCTCACTGCTGGGTAAAGGTCTACCCCAACTAATAACTACAATATTAATATTTTTGATGAGAAAGGATTCACGCCCTATACTGTAGTGGTGTGGAACCTTGTAACGCAGGTTTCTGAAACTTTTAAACCAAATGACACAAAGCAAATAATTTTAAATATTTTTACGTTATTTATTGAGTATTAAGTATGCTGTGGGTGCATCAAATACGCTTTTTAGTGAGCCACTTTCAAAACTACCCACATGGCATAAAATGTTGTCCTTCATTTTAAAAGACACATGCGTCTCGACACGTGGCAGACGTAAAAACTTACAAACGTAGATATCTAAACGATAGTGGAAGCCAACAATAATAAAATAATCTTTGATATACGATTAAAAATATATCCGGACTATAAAGATATCGACGGAGATGCGCATTAGTTATCGTTAGTCCAGACTAAAGTTTTCCTATAGAACGTCCATTTTATCTTTTGCTGCATTGCGTATATTTGTTTCCACTAATAGGAGGATATTCTTAATTCAATGGTCTGTTTTTTTTCATATAATTTTGTTGTTTTTACTATATTTTTGTCATCGATAGGACCAGGGGTTATATGGGGATACCTCGGAGCTGGTCCCATAGAAAATTCGTTTAAAAGGAAAGAGATTTATGTTATTACTCAGTTTGAAGATGGTACTTGTTCGGCTGCAACCTGTCAATCAACCCACGTCACTATATCTACGTATACTTCAAAATCCTTTACTACTTACATCATAATATATCAACAATATATTTCTAAATATAAAACCCCGTTATCGTTACGAGCACTTATGGTTCTATACCTTATACGCTGGAAACTGTCCCATGACATTTTAGTATAAGGTAGACCGTTATTAGGCATAAAACTCTTTTGGGAATTCAACGCCTTAAATGTTTGGCGTGTTTGTGGAATAGTAATTAGGTATTCAAGGGTCATGAGGTTCAAAGCCACCGGCAAAAATGTGATTTTAAAGAAAAGTCTGTAAGTAGTACTTACATAGAATAAATAAGTAAGTACTACGTTTAATTGGGGATTTTCAGTAGCATTAATATTTAATTCTACTTCATGAGGAAAAGCCTTTGCTCAGTAGTGGATTTATATACCTATCCTACTTATTATTTGTTTTCTCAATACTTTCTAGCTAAAAGACAGAATTTCAGACCTAAACTAATTTAAATGAATAAAACGATTTCTATCATCGTTAACGGTTGTAGGAATGTCTCTTGGCTACAGGGGTTGATGATTGTTCGTTTCCCGTTTGTCTGTATAAAAAAAAAACACAAAAATAAAAACAGATTTTTATCTGCGCAAAGTCTAGACATTGCGATCAAACCAGCTATCTCCTTAGATAGGATCTCTTGTCCTACATCACCTAATATGGAAACTTTGCGTCAATCTGAAACGCAGTTTTATCTACTTTATCTATGTGGGTGACTGTTTGTTTGTCGGTATACTTGTTAACGGTGCCGCGGTGGTATAAAGTATAATGTGCAGTATGCACTTAGACTACTAGCTCAGAAGTTGCTATGAGTTTGGCACACAAGTTCCTCAGTGGTAAACGAAAGTGTTGTTGGTAGTTGGTGTCTTTATACTATTTCAAGGCTAAACCACACATACACAACCGATTAATAAATGATTAGGTATGTAGTCCCTTGAAATCCAAATAAGGATGTCTTGTTTTAGCCATGATAATTGATTCCCTTGGGCGGAGTCACGGGTGAAGCTAAAAATAAATAAAATAATTTGATGTTAATCCTCTACCAGTAAATTTTAATACTGTTGCTTACTGCTGCTTCACCTTAAGTAACAAAATTAAAGTACCTGACGTGAAAATATGTTTACTCCTGGAATGCACTACTACCTACCACTAAATAAATGCGCTACAAAACAATATTATTTTTATAAGTCTTTAAGCAAACTTTAAATCACTTAATTGTACTAAGAATCTATAGTTAAAAGAATCATGTTGATATTGGCTTTGTTAATCAAGGTTTGGATCTTAAACGACTCAAGTAACTAAAGGTTGTTTTTTCTAAAATCTCGTTTTTGCTTATGGCATGTGTATTATAATTGTGTATATACAAGCTCATATATTTGCAAAAATACGTCTACAAAATCACTACCCGAAACTATGCCATTTTGTTATTTACTACGTCAATCATCAATGATTTTAAACAATGCTAATTGTATTATATTTGTTTAACAACTCGATACTTGTAAACTGCTGCGTTGATCGCGATAAAACTGATAAAAGTAATCAATAATCAACCGGTTTTTTCCTCTTTATCACCCTGACATTAGCCCTGCTTCGATAACAATTAAAAACATAAAACAATAACAATAAACTAATGATAACAATACTAGGAATCTGTAAAACTATTTATCGTCACCTAATTTTCCATAAACTCAAGGAAGTGAAGGAGTTTAGAATATATATCATTCATTTGATTTGACGGGCCTGTTGGTCTAGTGGTTAGTGACCCTGACTGCTATACCGGAGGTCGTGGGTTCGATTCCCACCCAGGACAAATGTTTGTGTGATGAGCACGATCATTTGTTCTGGTTGTCTGGGTGTAATTTATCTATAATATGTATGTATTTAGAAATATATAAGTATGTTTATCAGTTGTCTGGTTACCATAACACAAGCTCTGCTTGGCTTGGGATCAGACAACCGTGTGTGAGTTGTCCCGGAATATTATTATTATTTCCTTTATTTTCCAATAAACTTATAAAATACATTTTTAAATATATACAAAAAACAATATACATTTTATTATTATTATTATTATAATTTACCTTGTAAGCGATTACCTTACAAATTCGTATTAATTGATTAAAAGAGAATGAAACAAAAGCACATTCTGTCGTAGGCCTTTCACTAAGCCTTTCATAAGTTCTTTTTAATCTAGGTACTATATGCTATGAGTAAAGATCATTGAAGGAGTAAAAATAATTGAATGTGAAAGAATAGGATTTAACTATTATAAATCATGGACTATTCTAAGTTGCTGTACTTAGAGGCCAATAAAATAAGTTTCCAACACTTAATTACAACATTAAACAATTGTTGTATTGCAAGCTAATTACTAACAAATTAATATGAACCATGAGAAGTAGACACAGGTTTACGACCTCCACCTTTTGACTATACAAGTACATGTACCAAAGACTAATATACCTTTAGGTACTAACAATAATTACAAAAGATCATGACTAGCATATGACCTGCAGATCACATGTCTCTATTTAAAAATAATTTAGATATAAAAACATACATAATAATATGTCTCTATGTCAAATTATAGTTAGCCAAACAGCTGTGTCATCTTACGTTGGCCTGCGCATGCGCCGAATTGAAACGTTTTATTGTTTCTTGATGTAACAATTATATTTTATTTGCAGTCGTGAAATTGGAGTTATAATTGTATGTGGCTCTACAATTATTTCATAATAATGATTATGTTAATGTATTTATCGAGTTTAGAGAGAACGGCGATTTCGAAACAACACTTTACAATATATTTAATTTGTTCTCGTTACTTCTTGAATTTTCAGTAAATTTAGAACCACCGACACGAAAGATTAAGTAAAATTATCTATATACTTATAATAAATCTGTAAAGTGAAAATATCAAAAAAATAAATGGCGGGGGTTGTTACTAGACCGAGACCGAACACAAAACTGAAAAAATAAATTTTTGTCTGTCTGTCTGTCTGTTTGTTCAGGTATCACGCCAAAACTACCGGTTCGATTACAATGAAACTTGGTATAATATTTTTTTATTATCCTGGGCACCACACTGGGTAGTTTTTATTCCGGAAAAGTATAAACAATAAAACACAAACTTAATTTTGCGGTTAAAAACTCATTGATAAGTTTCGTCATCCACGCGAACGAAGTCGCAGGCACAGCTAGTAATAGTAATAAAAGATCATATTTTGAATATGTGTACCTACCTATAATAGGCATGCATATAGGAATTGTCGTTATTTACGTAAATAAGTAAGAATAATCTCTAAGAATTAAATTTGTCCTAGTTAATTATATCTCCATTTGCACTATGCTTGATATCTCTGGAAAATCTTTTAGATTGATTGTCATAGGGTCAAAACATATATATGTTTTGACCATGTGGTCAAAACATTGACCATAGATATGTATCTATGGTCAATTAAATGAATAGTTTCTTTGGACATCTGTTATTAACAAAACTTATAGCTTATAGTTTGTATTTGTCTTTAAACATTGATAACTGCTGATAACTTTACAGGTGTTCCACAGAGTTCGGTTTGTTATTGTAAACACGACCTAATTAACTTGTTTTTGTTGGAATTCGTTATAAATCTGTTTTGTATAGCAAAAGTGGAAACAAATAGATTAATGGTACTGTTTGTATTTAAGTAGAATTCGTGTTTATTGTGTATGTTATTTGTTTTTTTAACCCCTGGTTATTCCCTAGCACGAGAGTTGTTTTGTTGTGTGTTTGTTCGTTCTGACGTTGCGCGGCCGTTATTGCGCGCTGCCTTTTCCGCCGGATATGAACCAACCCTTAGGGTGCTGTCCTTTTTGTAATAATTTTGACGTTTAATAAGTGCTACTTTGTAGCCTACGTTTTACATGCCTTCCATACAGGTTCTTTCAAAGTCATTTCCTAAATTTTAGTTTCATTCTTTTGTTTGTATGATATATATTACCAATATCATTTTTCAGTTTTTTTTTTACTGTGTTTTCACAGACATGTACAAACAATGTAAGAATGGCATGTAAATCCTGTGTTATACTCTATTATCTATATTAACGATCTTAGTAATCCATTTACACCTGCTAATTAAACCTGATTATAAGATTGTGTGACATACTGATTACTGACGTTTGCACATTTCACGAGTTCAATGCGTGCATCAATGTCATGCATAATTATCTAAATCGTGATACATTTTGAATCACATACCAAAAATTTGAGAAGCTTGGTTTACGTAAATAAAACCGTTGAATTAATTTAATATTATGCCAATATATAATAATATCAATATAATAGAGTTATGTTATATGATTACACTTACAGCCAGAAAGTTATACTTCATGGAACGCGCTTGACAATTTCTTGAATTTTCTCCCTTCATTCAGAAAGTATTACTGCTGCGTTTTAACTTTACATTCTGTTATTTAAAGAACTAAAATAGGTAATCAATTGAAAATATGTAAATATACTATCAACACAATGCTAAAATCCATTTCTATCAATTTTTTACTCTTGTTGCAATAACTTTTGAGGTATACATACATTCCCTATATATTTTTCTGACAATTATTTCGTATTCGTCACTTAGTGCGTACGATTTACGTACATGTTAACATACCAAAAAAAACCGTCTGACGAGTTCTTTCAGGCATTTAATTAATATTCAGTAGGCGCCTCTGTCTCGTGCGTAGTTTATGCTAATTTTCACGTTGTTTTCACTGCCAGTAACATTATTATTGTAGGGCACACTTGTAGGTACATCTACACTAATATTATAAAGAGGAAAACTTTGTTTGTTTGTAATGAATAGGCTCAAAAACTACTGGACCGATTTTAAAAATTCTTTCACCATTCGAAAGCTACATTATCCACGAGTAACATAGGCTAAATTTTATTTTAGAAAAATCCAAAATAAATTCAATGGTCCACGCGGGCGGAGCCGCGGGCGACCGCTAGTATAACATAAAACTATGTATTTAGCGTTCATTAAAGTGTTAATGAACAGAATCTAACTTGTTTCGTAACGAACCCGATAAAATAACCACGTATACAATTAATAATATAAACACGTATTGACATTGACAATTAAGATAGAATACGTTTTAATCAACGTCATTCGTAACGTAACTCGATATTATTATCTCGATTCAGAATCGCGTGTTGTCAGTGTTGTGTTGTGTATCGATTAGATTGAAACTTTATGACGATTACATCACTAGAAGATTTTTTTTAAATTCTATTTTTAGTAATTTTCTAAGTTCTGAGTCCTTTCACTATCAGTTTATTCACTCATCAGTTTTAACAGTCCATTTTAATACTTTTAAGGAAAAGACGGGCAGTTTTGTTAAGGTCAATGGCCTTACTAAAACAAAAAAACGTAAAAAAATAAGTAATTTACATTGATTAAATTAATTCCGATCATTAGCTAAATACTTTTAATTGGAATAATACCTATTTGTTTATTCAGTTTACGCCTCATTAACAACCATTTTAACCATGTTTAACTACAATGTATTTAACCTCAATACTTTATATGCTCAACATAGGTAACATTTTGGTATAAGGATTATCGAGTTCTTTTTAGAAGAGGGGCTCGTGGCTAAGTGTAAGCCGTACGGTTTGACCGATAATACAGGTTCAGCCGCGCTCGCCGCGGTTGGTCCGTGGATGGGTGACCATTTATAACATACCGAGACCCCTCCGTGTTTCGGAAAGCACGTAAAACAGTAGGTCCCGGCTGTCATACATAGATCTTTGGCAGTAGTTAAGTCAATTCCGACAACCAGTCTTACTATGGGATACTGTGTTTCCCAGTAAAATGGGTTGTGGAGGTCAGATAGGCAGTCGCTCCATGTATAATACGGTATTCAGCTGAATCCGGTAAGACTGGTAGCCGACCCCAACATAGTTGGGAAAAGACGAGGGAGATGATGATTATCGAGTTCTTTTTAAAGTAAAAATACTGAAATGAAACCGATAAAAATGTATATTGACTATAATTATTCTGCCTATACATTTCCCAAGTTACGAATTGGGGCCCGTCTTCCTTTACCGTATTTATACATAAAGCGAATGGCTCCAAAAATGTAGCAAGCTGAAGTGGCAGTGAGCTGGCCATGTCTGTCGCAGAACCGACGAGGGATGGAGCAGGAAGGTTCTCGAATGGAGACCACGCTTAGGCAAACGTAGTGTAGGACGCCTCCCGGCTAGATGGACCGATGACCTGAAGAAGGCAGCTAGCAGTGACTGGATGCAAAGGGCGTGAGATCGTGCGCTGTGGCGGTCCTTGGAGGAGGCCTATGTCCAGCAGTGGACTGTAAGAGGCTGTAATGAGAATGGCTATCGGATCCACAATTCATTTTCGTTAGTAACTAACATAGTCAAAATATTTTTTTATTTATATGTAACGCAAAAACTGATAATACATTTCGTAACCATTCGTTATGGCCTTGATAATGACTGCTTGCTGCGCTATCTGACAACTGGCGACAGATATCTCACTGGACAGCTACAGTAGGTATGTACTTATATGCCTCATCCATCATATGATTATGTACTGACGTGTGCAGTTAATACTTATGTTATGAAACGTTTTATACTATATACCTACACGGCTAAAGAATAATAATAAGTATAATTCCTGTTTAATATATAATATTATAATATAATATTCCGGGACAACTCACACATGGTTATCTGATCCCAAGCTAAGCAGAGCTTGTGTTATGGTAACCAGACAAATGATAAACATACTTATATATTTCTAAATACATACATATTACAGATAAACATCACACAAACATTTGTCCTGGGTGGGAATCGAACCCACGACCTCCGGTATAGCAGTCAGGGTTACTAACCACTAGACCAACAGGCCCGTCATATTATATTACACAGTAATATTTGGTAACTGCAAATTATAAAAGGCTATAAAAGATTTGATAGTTTAGTTGGGATTTCGTCGGTCTTTTTTGTAGGATAAGATGATAATAAATAAGAGATTTTAAGGTTTTTTTATGTTACCAAATAATCTAAGCTACAGGATTAACTAACTCATTGGTTGTTGTTAGTTGCTATTTAACCTACTTTAAAAGCTTTGTACTCATGAAAGAGCAATAAATTAACGTTATTTTTAACCGACTTAAAAAAAAAAGGAGGTTCTCAGTTTGACCTGTATGTATGTATGTTTGTATGTATGTATGTTTGTATGTATGTATGTTTGTCCGCGATTATCCCGCGTTTGGCTGAACCGACTTTGATGCGGTTTTCAGAAAATAGTTTGTTAGTTGGATAAAAGTTCATACAAAAGAGAAGAGGGCATAACATTGATTTAATAAACCAAACTTTATAATTTAAATATTTACAAACTTTACGAAAACACTATAGATTATTTCACTTCTACTGTCACTGATTGTTTGAATTTCATATCCTTTCATTAACAAAAACAAAACATAACAACTCTGCACCCAAATCATAAGAGTCATTGAGTAACACCAGGTTAATCCTTTCAATTCATTCATCACTTTCATTGACGTAAGCACGAAAATGTGATTGACTTCATTACGTACACAGGTGCCACTCGAAATTAACAATACATAATCAAAAACATGGTATTTTCAACTGTTTCACTATTAAAATAAAGCAGAAATTCGTTTGGTATAGTCGGAATTATGAATACATCCTGAAACAAGGTATTTTCAGTTCTATTGGCTTCAGAATAAAGGAGAAATTCGTTTGGTATAGTCGGAATTATGAATACATCCTGAAACAAGGTATTTTCAGTTCTATTGGCTTCAGAATAAAGGAGAAATTCGTTTGGTATTGTGAGACAGAGTATTTATGAGCGAAATGCATCGCATTAGTATTCAAAACATTTATCCGAGGTGTAAAAACGTACAAACACCTTTCAGTATGTAAGACGTACCAATGATTTACGAAAATCGACTTTACAGCCTTTTAAATAAAGGTGTAAAAATATCATCTATTTGAAATGTGTACATAAACAGAATGTTTAAAAAATCATCATAATTCGTTTCTTTTACGTCAAAACCATAAATTACCAAATGGACTGAAAATGAGTGGTTTTCAATTAAACAAATGACGTGACTTCTTGTTTATGACCTTTGTATGTAGTAAGGTACGTAGGTATCTGGAATTATATGTTTCCGATGTTTCCTTTTTAACACGCTTTTATTAGCTTCACTTGTATGTATGTATGTATGTATGTATGTAACCGACTCCTTTGGACTCGATTTTGACCCACTTTAAACGGACAGATTTAATTTAAACTTTGTACACTTATCAAGAATCAGCGACAATATAATAATTTCATAGGTTTATCTCATTATCCTGCTTAGGATCACCAGGATTGAATAAATAAATAAAAAAAAAATTAAGTCCACAAAGCAATACGTTTGAATTCAGACAACACGTATTGCTGCTAGGACTAAAAAGTGAAAAATTAATATAGTTTAAAAAAACTAAAAAACACGCTTTTAAAGTACTTCTAACTAAAAAAGTGAAAAATAATTCCTAATGTAAGCTGAAATTGGTAATGAACAAAAAACACTAGTATTATTGTGAAAAAGCGTGGGTTGCTCGATAGACGAAAATATTTGGCACAGAGCGCCCCACGCTTTTTCACAATAATACTCCTCCTTTTAATATATCAATGATAATACTAGTGTTTTTTGTTCATTACCAATTTCAGCTTACATTAGGAATTATTTTTCACTTTTTTAGTTAGAAGTACTTTAAAAGCGTGTTTTTTAGTTTTTTTAAACTATATTTTTGTTTTTCCGTTGTAGCCAAGGATTCCAACTCGTAGTCACAGAATACACTGACATTGACAGGCAAAGCAACAGTGCTTTGCCTGTCAATGTGTCTTTCTACTTAAAAGCTGTTATATTTTGTTATGTCAATAGATATGCGACATTACAAAAGTCTTCTGGGCCTCGATTCAGCTATTTTAAATGCATGTCAGTGGTCGGTCAGTGTACTTGTCATTGTGCCTAATTTTCGTATTCAGAATAATTCAGATAAGCCTACAATAAAATCTCATTGAATTCTCGAAGAGAATGATCGTACTGACCAATTAATGATCGTAATGACCGTTATCGGAAAGCCAATTTTCGTAAAAATGACCAAATGAAGCAGGTCATTCGGTCAATTCAAGCAACTCTTAAATAGCTGAATCGAGGCCCTGAAAATCCAGACAAAAAATTCTCAATTTTAAAGTTATATGTTTAAAAAAAATTATAATAAAAAAAAAATAAAAAACACGCCTGCCATGTCAAAAAAAAATAAAAACTAGTCAAATATTTGCAGTCGGGGTCGGTTACTTGGAACAATTCATTACAGGTCCCCCGACCTTTTTGTGAACAACAAAAAAACATGACACAAAACAAAAAAAAAATATCGTTCGGAACAAATAGTGTCCACATAGCCTATGTCACTCGGGATAACTCAAAGCTTCTAATGATACCACAAACATTGAAATCGGTCAAGCCTTTTAGAAGTTATGGTGGAATAAAGAAACTCACATACATACATGAACCCTGAAAACATACCTAACACTCCTTTTTGGGCAGTCGTGTAAAAATGTAATCATACTTTACCTGCCTTTCAAACAGCTAAGAATCTATTTAGGTACTACTGAATAGATCCTCAGGTGCACCTTTATGTGTCTGAAATATTTAGTAAGTATATAGCATGTGGTATCTCCCCATGGTTATCTACATAAAAATGGGTGATTAATCATGCAAGTCAGCATGAAAGTATGCGATTACAACATGACAGTCAGCATTAGTTACTCTGAATTATTTCAGCCAACTAACACTGACTCTTACTTATTTCTGTCACTTTAATTCGTATTTAATCTCTTATATATAAAATTTCTCGTGTCCCAATGTTAGTTACCATACTCCTCCGAAACGGCTTGGCCGATTTTTATGAAATTTTATATGCATATTCAGTAGGTCTGAGAATCGGCTACTATCTATTTTTCATACCCCTAAGTGGTAGTAGGTAGGTAGTAGGCAGGTAGGTAGTAGGCAGGTAGGTAGTAGGCAGGTGCTAGGTAGAAAAATTTGCATTGCAACGCATGCCGGGTACAGCTAGTAATACTATGTAAACAGATACACCAGCCTGTTAAGTAATAGGTTTTATCTCTCATAGGTACAATCTCATGTAACCTAATCTCGTACGCACTAAATGTTTCAAGTAGGGATATAAATATAACATACATCTTCAAAAAGATATCAAGATTCTATCAATCATCTTTGATTTGTCATAAAACTAAGTGGCACAGGTCGACACGCTAACAGAATGGGACCAACTTTTGTTGCATTATAAAATCGCTAATTTTAATTTGTGTGAGCTGGTTGCAAATGTTTGTCAAATCTGATAGACGAACATTATAAACAAAGATATACCATACCCAAAAAACACCCGTTCTTAGCGCAATAAATTGTCTAGAGACTTTTAAAGCCAATGATAATAATATTGTGGGACACCTCTCACACGGCGGTCTGATGGGCCAAACTATTACAGATCCTGTATTATGACAACATGAACATTTTAAGTTCCTATATTGGCGTCTCCCAAGTTGCGCCAGAACATCCGGTCCTCCGCCTTCCGCATCCAGTCAGCTACCTAATTCAGGTGGTCAGATTACATGTTCTAGTTTAGACTGGCCAATAAAGTCTTGAAAATATATTTTCTTCGGAAATAACTAATCATAACATAACATACCATCACGCCTGTATCCCCGAAGGATTAGGCAGAGGTGTACCAATGTACACCCACAGTTCGCCGGTATGTTTAGGTCCCATGTAATAGGGGGCGAGCCTATTGCCCGACCTGCTACTGAGAATTACATAGAAAAACCCAATAACACCTTGGTCGACTTGGGAATCGCAAGACCTCTAGCGTAACAGTCGCCCTTAGAACCACTAGGCCAACGAGGTAGTGTAAATAACTAGTCACGGGAAATTTTCAGTTAGACCACGCGTATTTCTTTTAACTTATACATACTAATACGCATCATTATCCTTTATATTTGTAACTACAACATAATTTATTTAAACCATCTATTTTCGGAAGCCTCTATTTGTTATCGGATTTGCAAAATTATCTGCTAAGTAACTATTTATAAAACTTAACAAATAAGTCGTGACTTTAATATTTACGTTTAGTTATAAATAGGTGTATTTTTGCTTCAGGTTATTTTTAGCACTTGTTTTTCATATAACAATGCATTCAAATGAGTATGTTCTTGTTTGTGTTCACTGTAGTTCCCTGACTTGAAAGATCAATGACCTAAGGTAGCTAGAGTAGGCTAACGACTTGAAATATATTGATCCCTTCGTTTCATTATATAACTGCTAGAAGCTAGCCTACAGCCTAGATTTTTCAGAATAAATTAATCTGAAAGTTGGGTACTATTTATTAGGCCAAATATATCTCTTTCCAGCAAGTCATACCAATTTCAATGTTGACTTATTTAATGTAATTTCAATACTTAGTCCTGGAAATAAAACTCTGTACTAATTATAAGGTTTTCCGAGCATTTGTGTCTTCTAAAAACTAACGCAAAGAACTTATTAACCAATAGTTTTAAACTACGAGGAATCAGACATTGCATACTTACAACGTGTAAAATATAGTACTGCCCCTATTTTAAATCAGTCAAAGAACTTTTCCACTAGACTGTTAGCACAAGAGGTTTACAGAGACATGCGTTAGTAACAAACAGCAATCAATGTGTTTAAACATTATTACTGGTCCATTGTTGGTTAAAACGTGCTTGTTTGCGACCTTCAACGGTCATTCAATGTGGTTTTGCTTTTGAGAATCGTTTTGAGTTTCTGTATCAAAATAAGCCATGGTAATAAAATAATTTTCCAGTATGTAATTTACTTTTATTAACTTTGGAGCTTTAAATTATTAGCTTTGGCTATTTTGACTTGGAAATTAGCTTTCAATTACAATACTATTTTACTTTGGATGACAAAAATTCACTATGCTAATGTTTTTAGACATTGGCAGGACTGGAAACAATCTAAGTCACATATCTCCAAGTAAAACATTAAAACAACTATAAATAGGGATGATGACTAATTTTTATTTTTATGTCCATCTTTTAGATAAGAAAAAAATATTAGACACGTATTTTTTGTTTAGTCCCGTAAACAAAGAATAACGAAGATACAGCGAGTACAATTCTTGCGTGACGTCACGTTTGAGTACAAATTGTACCTAGCCGTGACGTCACAAGCCCCCACTCCTGAACTTTACAGCGGTTTATCTTCGTATTTTGTAATTTATTTGAGAAAAGAAAAAATATGTGTCTATTATATTTTTATTATCTAAATGGCGGACTAAATAAATTTTGACTTTTCATACCTAGTCATCTACCCTATTCAGCTTATAAGAACCCTAGCAAGATCACAGGTCAATATTCTTCAACGTAAGAGCTCTATAAATAACATAACATACCATCACGCCTGTATCCCCGAAGGGTTAGGCAGAGGTGTACCAATGTACACCCACAGTTCGCCGGTATGTTTAGGTCCCATGTAATAGGGGGCGAGCCTATTGCCACTAACCGGGCACAAATCCAAACTCCGACCTGCTACTGAGAATTTCATAGAAAAACCCAATAACACCTTGATCGACTTGGGAATCGAACCCAAGACCACTAGAGTAGCAGTCGCGATTAGCGCCACTAGGCCAACGAGGCAGCTCTATAAATTTACCTAACTAACCGTAGACAATGTTTAAAGATTGTCAAAAACATATTTTTGCACTATCTGTGCCCGCGACTTCGTTCGCGTGGATGACGAAACTTATCAATGAGTTTTTTGTGTAAAGTGCTATTTGTGTAGAACGTTATCTTTTGAGCATACCTCTGGCTAGGTGGCTAGTCTCATTTGCCTAGCGTGTCTCGATGTAGCAGTAAGAGATGGTCTCTTTCTGGAAGGCATCGTGTTATAAGTATATCCGTATTAAAAAAAAGAAATTTTTAAGACTATTTTTATAGAAGAACCCTAACACCTAGCGCCTACCTACACTTATATGTATATACCAATAAATAAGCAAAATCCCTAAAAACTAATATCTATACGAATGACTAATCCTACCTAACAGTAGGTATTATAAAATAACCTACGGTCACTATGTACACTATCAAATATACTACCCATACTTTAAAATTAAAATCTATACCTACGACTTATAAAAATAAACCCTTTGTATTTGCTCCGTGAATAAACCAACAAGAATAGTAAGTCAAACATGTATTGATAACTTCGCACATAATTTAAAAAAACCTCCCATAACTGAAATTTTGGACTTAAATCTATCAGATCATAGTGCACAATTAATAAAAATACCCGTTAAAACAAAGTTCAACTTAAATTTCTGGCGAACCGTAAAACGAGATTATTGCCAAGAAAACATTGAAAAATTTAAAATGTGTATTAATAGTCTGTCCTTTTCTAATATCTATGACACTAGTGATCCAGACTTAGCCTATCAACATTTCATAAATGATTTCAAACTTTTCTACGATCTTTGTTTTCCACAAATACAATGTATAATTAAAATTAATTGTAAAACGAAATGGGTTTCGCGTGGTATAAAAGTATGTAGTAAAAGAAAGAAACAACTATTGTGGAACTTCAGATTAAACCCCACGAATGAAAATAAGTCAAAGTACATAAAATATAGTAAAACTCTTAAAAAAATCATAAAGTTAACGAAGCGAGCACAAAATAATTATAAAATAAAAACTTCTTCTAATAAGTGTAGAACAGCGTGGGCAATTATTAACAAAATGAGATTTAATGTACCTAGAGATTCCATATCAGCTATAATAAACAACAATAATAAAATTATCAATAACCCCACAGAAATAGCCAACTCATTTAATAATTATTTCATAGAAAAAGTGGAACCAATTTCTGGGGCAGGTAGAGCAGTAACTACGCTTATCAATAAACAATTAAACTCAATGTTCCTCGCGCCAAGCTCACCTTACCAAGTAAGTAAAATAATAAAACATCTTAAAAATACTAATAGTGTTGGGTACGACGGAATTTCGACAAAAATAGTTAAAGCTGTCAATGAAGATATCTGCCATCATTTAAGTCACATAATAAATCTTTGCATATTAACTGGAACTTTTCCAAAAAACCTTAAGTTAACAATTGTTAAACCTTTGTTTAAAAAAGAAAATAGACAGCTGATGCAAAATTACAGACCTATTGCGCTAATACCGATATTTTCAAAAATCTTTGAAAAATATTTATATATTGAAATAAACGCCTTTCTAGAAAAAAATAAAATCTTGTGCAATGAACAAAAAGGCTTTCGACAGAAAAAAACAATTAATATGGCGATATATGAGTTTATTGATAATATTACATCTCATGTTGACAAATCAAGCCCCATTTGCGCTATTTTCTGCGATATGTCTCAGGCATTTGATTATGTGGATCATGATATATTAATTAACAAACTTGATGCATATGGGATTAGAGGTAATGTTTTGCAGTTAATTAAATCTTATTTAACAAACCGCCAACAAATAACAGTAGTGTCTAAAGTAAATCTAAATAATAAAAACGAAGAAATATTTACCTCTCTTAAACGTAATATTACATATGGAGTGCCCCAAGGTAGTGTACTCGGGCCACTCTTGTTCATATTGTACATTAACGACTTGCCGAAAGCCACAATTCAACCTATGACCCTCTTTGCTGACGACAGCACTATTTCAATTGAATGTAAAGACATTAATAACTACAAATCTGACATAAATAACGCATTGACATCTATAATAGCATGGCTTAATAACAACAACCTGAAGATTAATTTAACGAAAACTAATATAATGCACTTTAACCAAAGACTGCAAAATCCACTAAACATCAATCTTGTTCACGATGGCAACAATATAAAAGATGTAGTGACTGCACGTTTTCTTGGAGTTATTATAGATTCTAAATTAAATTGGAAAAGTCACATTGATTTGGTATGTAAAAAGATAAGTAGTCTTTCTTATGCATTATATAAACTTGCTCCTACAGTAAATACTGACGCGATATTAACAGCTTATTATGGTCTCATCGAATCAATACTTAGATACGGCATAATTCTGTGGGGCAATTCAACCAACAAAGAAATTGTATTTAAAATGCAAAAGAGGTGCATACGGGCGATGTTTGGTATAAAAAGCACTGAGAGCTGTAAGCCCCTATTTACTAAATACAAAATTTTAACTATTCCATCACTTTACATACAGGAAGTTGCTGTTTTCGTCAAATCTAACCCACACTTATTCGCACGCCTATCTGATACTGTACAGAGGAATCGACGAGACAATAAAAGATTGTGTGTTCGTCCTGCAAGGACAGCACTGCTACATAAAAGTGTTATGTGCAAAGCCCCGCTTATATTTAATAAAATACCCATTTCTATAAGAAACTTAAATGATAAACAGTTTAAAAAAACCCTTAGAAAAATGTTAGCTGAAAAGTGTTATTATGATTTGAACGATTTTATAAATGACAAATCTTTCTAATTGCTATTTGACATCACTGTTTTATTCTATAATTTTATTAATTAAGCATTCGAATTAATACCTATTATTTTAAATATTGTAAAATTGCTTTTAAATTCAATTATTATTATTATTATTATTTGTAATTTGTACACCTGTCAGGGTAAAACATGTTGGGACCTTCAGATTTTGTAACACCAATAATAATGTTATTATGTATGTTATTATTTTCACATGTTTGGACAAATAAAATATCTTTATCTTTATCTTTATCTTTATCTTTAATAAACCTAAATAACTCTACCCTAAAGGTGACGTAACTTACGACAAACTTATTATTTGCGGTTGGTACAGTAATCGGGTCTAGGGATCGAACCGCAAAATTAAGTTTGTTTTTTATTTTATATACTTTTCCTCAATAAAAACTACCCAGTGTGGTGCCCAGGATAATAAATAATAATTATACCAAGTTTCATCGTAATCGAACCTGTAGTTTTTGCGTGATGCTTGAAAAAACAAACAGACAGACAGACAAAAAAAAATCACATTTTTGGGTTCGGTGTCGGTCTAGTAACACCCCCGCCATTTATTTTTTTAGATATTTTCAATGTACAGAATTTTCACTTCTACAGATTTATTATAAGTATAGATAATAACTAAAACAAACAAACCACTATGAACACAGTAACTAAAAAATGTAGTTCAACACACATATTGACTAAGATCAGGGTTTATATACTTTTTATATCACTTGACATACACAAACAAAACGTACATAAACAGAAATCTGTAATTTTTCCACAGAACTTACAAATAAGTCCCGTTAACATTACGGGCTATCTTATCAAGCCTTTTCCGTTTCGTATAATATAAACATTAATAAAAATATAGTGCAGAAGCACAATAATTGTATTTGTGCTTTTTTGTCCATGATATAACTTGATAGGTTTCTATAATAAAAAAAAACCTTGTTATAAAACCAATAAATTAAATATTTTAATGGTTAATTTTATTGACATAAGAAAAACAAAATTCCCTAACATATCGATGTTTTTATATTCATTTAATTCTTTTATAAACGGTGAAAAATGAATGAGTACTGTGCTCAAATGGAGTCCTGACTATGTAAAAAATATTAACATATTAAATTTATACATATAAGGCATATGATATAATCCAAATTCCGGCTGCATATGTTTTTTTTTTTTATTTTTTTTTTAAATAAATGCGGATGACATCCCATACATTGCTCTGAACCCAAAGTAAGTAGCTGAAGCACTTGTGTTATGGAATTCAGAAACAACGAAGGTACCACAAACACCCAGACCCGGGACAATGTAGAAAAGTTAGTTTCTACATTGACCCGTCCGGGGATCGAAACCTCAGAGCTAGCGACACCTTGAAACCGGTGCGTACGCCACTCGACCACGGAGGTCGTCATGTTAAAGTTGTTCGTCATCATGTCGTTGTTATGTTATAGTTTGGGATCACCTGGGGTTGACCCTTGTTCAGCTATAAGAATAAACCGAAACAAAGACTATAATAAATATTTAACGAGCTGTTTCTTAAAGACCAGCTTTTCTTTATAGTGCTGAGTTTCTGTAATTCCTCTGCGTATAAGACATCACCCCACGTCTTATCAAACTGGTCACGCGATTGAAAACATTAACCTTATCATTACACTTCTACGTTGCTATACGTCATTTAACGCCACACCGCAAATATGTAATAATATAGATGTAGGTACAAGTATACAGGGTGTTAAGAAAACCCTGTCCGATCCGTGAAGGTGTTGTTAGGTATCGATATCTGATTACAAAAATGTGGAAAAAAATTATAACCTAAAAAAAATTAAGTATAACCTAAAAAAATTTTGTTTCTCAAAAGTCGACAGAGAGAGTCGGCGTCGTCACAGATGCTACCTAATTACCAAACAAAAGGCCCCCAAAAATACCGACGAAATTGGTGTTATAGTTTTTGTTTTAATCTCAAATTTAGGGAATTCCGGGGCAAAAAATGGTCATTTCAAAATCCATTATTATTGTTTCTATCATGAATTTTCCAAATTTGATATTTCATTTGAGCATGTGATTGTGAACCCTATCCTATATCACCCTCTCGGGTCGGACAGGGTTTTCTTAACACCCTGTTTATAATATGTTATTATCTACGTTATATCAGTCACTGCAAAATAATCTCTAACTTGTTTTAAATACTGACTTTAATGTTTCAGTATTTTTGTTTGTATGTCTATTTTTCACTGGTTCACTACCAAGGTTTTAGTGCAATATAAATCTGTTTTTGAAACGATAATAGTTTTAAAATTTCAAAATATCGTCATCTGTTTGCGTTTTCATTATATTTAAACCCAAATTGCAAACATATATCTAAACAGTAACAGCTCGCAAGCTGATCGCGAACGCACTAGTGTCAATAACGCCGTCCGCCAGAAGTGCGCGCGCCGCTCGCGAGCATTACAGTAAGGGTGCGTCCCCATCTGACGAACGAGCACCGAACGAGCATTACAGTAACAGCTCGCGAGCATGCCGCGAGCTGCTCCTGTATGCTCGTTCGTCAGATGTGGACGCACCCTTATAAAGGGGTCAAACATGTGTTTTGTAGAAGCATTGGACAATCCTACCTCGAAGAAACTCAATCAGACAATGCCTCAGCTGCTGTAACTTAATGAGTGTCATCCATTCCGGAAAAAGACAAAAGTTTTGGTAACTCAAGGATTTTATTCAAAAAGACCATAATGAATGAATGTGAATGAGATCAGATGAGTGAATGAACCTCTTTAGCAGGACGAGTAATTGTATTTAACCAATGTGTATTATGTGTGAGCGACTTTGGTTTGACTTTGCTTAACCAGTGACTTTTCAATGTCAAGTGCATGGATGTGCAACGCAAGTGCAACGTAATGTGCCTCTAGTAAATGAGAGAATAAAGTTGAAAATGAAAGGGAAGCTGAACTGTTTTGCAAAACCTAAAATATCGAATAAATAAGAACTGAGTAGATATACAACAATGTAGTGCAAAACTGGGCTGAAATAAATACAAATTAAATAAATTCTTTGCCTTAAGTAACAGGTTAAATATTCAAAAATCATTGTCAATGATCGAATTAACCATTTTTTAACCGACGAAAAAAAACGGAGGAGGTTCTCAATTCGACTCGCATATATAATTTTTTTTTAGCATAATTTTTTGTGACTTGATTTAACAGTATTGTGTACAAATAACAGTAGTATTAAATAATATTATTTGTAAATAATGAGAACAATCGATTGACCAGGTCTATTGGTCAGGTCAATTGATTTTACTCGGCTGAAAAAAGTTACGCAAATAGTAATAGTAGAAAGTCATAACTAATATCAAGAAAAATAGTAATTAAATAACTTAGTCATTTATAATTTCATGTAGATATCATCATCATCAGTCTATAGCAGTCCACTGCTGGACAAAGGCCTCTCCAATTGCACGCCGCTCAGTTCTATCCTCGGCTTCTATTTAGATATCAAACGTTATAAATGTTATAATTATTAATTAGTAACTATCTTACCATAACCTTTATAATTTATAATACGAAACACGTTGCGATTATTGTAAGTTTTATAAAAAGAACGTTATTATAGTAATATTTTATAAAACGGGGATTAGAGAGAAATATTACTATAAACATGCAGCGCGATAGTTTCAAAGTTATTAAGAACGTTATTACCAATTTTTTCAACTATAATTCTGAGGGATAAATCTATCGTTATACTAAAGTTTATTCATAAACATGTTCAGTACCTATTTTTGCTTGTCAACCACCTAATTATTTATGGGCATTCTATTAACAGTATATTGCGGAAGCTTGCCCAAGTGTAGAGGGCATATTACAGCCTA
The DNA here is from genome assembly GCA_905475315.1 of Autographa pulchrina. Classification (NCBI taxonomy): domain Eukaryota; kingdom Metazoa; phylum Arthropoda; class Insecta; order Lepidoptera; family Noctuidae; genus Autographa; species Autographa pulchrina. The sequence goes on from FR997775.1 coordinate 9,331,784, forward strand.
GATAACAGATAATACTTAGATAATATCTCTAATAATAGCGATAGCGTTATTTTTATCACATTATCAGACGACCTGTTCCATTTAGCGGTTAATTTTAGCACGGTCGGCCTTCGTGGTATCACACAAACATTCATACATCCTTTTTGTATGTGTTGTATGTAATTATGGGAATTCCCTATAAATATATATTGTACTAGCTGTGCCCCGCGGTTTCACCCGCGTCAATGATAATTCATACACTATGTTTATAAATTATAGCCTATGTGTTATTCCGATGTATAAGCTACATTTTTGTAAAGTTTCATTAAAATCCATTCAGTAGTTTTTGCGTGAAAGAGTAACAAACATCCAAACAAACTTTCGCATTTATAATATAAGTAAGATAGTAAGGATGTATAAGCTACTGTAGTTGCCACTTGATAAGCGTGGGATTCGCGTGTGTTGCGCCATTGAATGTACTAAAGAGGTAGGTATATACGTTTTGTCTGTTAGCAACAATATTTAATATACACTGCTAGATATGAAGTTATTTACTTGGTACAAACACAAAATAGACAGAGCATTCGTTCGTATATTGAAAGGGTCGAAAAAAAAAATGGTTGGTTTTTGTAAGAGACAACAATTAATTATTATTGTAAAAAAAGGCATGAAAACTAAGATGATGCGTAGTGCAGATGAATGGAAAAATAATAAATTTAACGCTTAATGGGCTTAACCTTGGTAAAATTAGCTTCCAGTCTTACCGGAATCAGCTGTCTAGTAATTTACAATGGAGTCTAACGGTTTCTGAATGCTGGTCAAGGTCAGGTGGACGGAGACAGGGACGACCGAGGGCACGTTGGGTTGACGACATGGCCAAGTTAACAGGAACCACCTGGATGAGGGAGGGAACAGAAAAATATGGCAGAAACGAGGGAAGGCGTATACGTAAGTACTCAGTAGGTGATTCTAGGTCGAAATAATGATGATGATGATGAGTATAATACAAGCACCTGCATCACTATTTTACTGAGTAAAGCAGTAAATACAAAAAACTTGACACATTTCAAAAAGGGGATCCTATTTCCTTTATAATTAGTTTTATTTAACTACAATAGAAGCCATATCTTAGGTCCTGTGACTAATAATAATAATATTAATAATAGTAATAGCATCAACATGTTGTTTATATGTTATTGTAATAACAGGTTTATGTGGTTAAACCATTTTTATATTATTATTCGTTTTGTTTGTTAACTAGGTACCTATCTGTTTTTGCGGTTTTTTAACATTCTTGGTAATGTTTGTACCTATTCGATATTAATACCTACATTTTAGGTAAGTGGGTTACTTTACCTAAGTAATTTATAATTTAATTGAGTGCATTGTTACTCTATTTATAATTATGTATATTACGTACGTACGCGACGATGTGAATGTTTAGAGTATTAGTCATTTAGTTAAAAGAATTTTATTAATATTTTGTTTTGTCTAATTATTTTTTGTTTAAGCCACTCCACAAAACTTATTTAAATGCTTTCATAAACATGTTAACTTAAATTTTGCATTTTTGTAACTAACATCACAGTATTACTTGTGTATAACAAAATCTCTACACAAACCTAAGAAAACCCTGCTCCACATAACACCAACAAACAAACTGCTTATCAGTTCTTAATTTAGAAAAAACAAACAAAATGTTTGTTGGCTAAAAATATTCAAGGAGGATTATATTTGTTAAATATAAACTGAAGGATTACAAAACGTAGTCACATGTTTGTAAGAAATGATTCACGTTTAAAGTTAATTGTTTTATGAGAATAACAATAGAATCAATAAAGAGTGTGGCATCATCCTCTAACGATGGCTCACTAATGAGTTGCCCAGCGTGCCCTGCCACCTGCACACGCGAGGACCTGGGGCCCGAGTCTGCTATTTACACTCCGTGTCAGTGTGCTCATAGTTGGCTCATAGTGGGACGATTTTACGATAATTGGCATTCTACTAACTTAGTATAATGCCAATTATCGTAAAATCGTCCCACTATGAGCCAAATATGAGCACACTGACACGGAGTGTAAATAGCAGACTCGGGACCCTGTATGAGACGACGGACAATGCCGTGTGCGTGGCTGAATACTGGTCGGGAAAAATTTAACTGCCATTGATCGACTCGATAAGAAGAATAAAGAGTACCTACATACTAAAGTATGTTTTAACAAACGTGTAAATTACGTAAATGACTTTTAATAATAATGATTCATTCTGGTTTCGACGTCCATTGAAGTGTTTTGTGTAGTTTTCTTTGAAGAACCTACTTAAGGTTGTTGGGGTTTTACATTTTATTATGACCTTGGTAATGACGCATTATATGTCTGTGACGATTCAGACAGACTGGAGACGACTACTAGTCTCGAATATTGGTTTATGAAGAAAGCATTTTGTTATTTTTAAAGGAATCCCTAAAGAAAATAATCGTTTATTGTTGGAGCCGTAAGTTCAACGTTCAATATTAATTAGTTTAATTACTATCTCTTCATAACTCGTATAAAATTAAGGCTCACTTATACAGAATTAAAACATTTTAAAAAACCTTTGCTTCATCGTTATTGGCAACTAAGGTAGCTTCTAAAGTGTATTATGCGCGAACAAACATAAAAAAAAAGAAACATACAAACATCCGAATTGGGAACCTCCTCCTTTTTTTAAAGTCGGTTAAAAAGAAAAAATATTATATATATAATATTATATAATAGTTAATTGGTGTGTCATATGTTGCCTTTTATAGCTTTTTCTGTTAAATGTGTACATAGAATACTTTCCTTCGGAAAATACAAAACCATGATGAGCATAACGATGACAAATACTCAAGGCTCTTGACCATGTCCTTATAAGGTGAACTAATAACTAGAATAATAATATTAAAGATTGGGGTAGGCAAGTGAAATGTCATTTAATATTTTCCTTACAAATGGCTAACTATTATCGAAATCAGAAGTACCCATTTTACATTATTACGAGAATGTATTTTTTTTCTATCTAGCCTTTTTCAAAGCTTTTTTGGTGTTGGCTTCTAGTCTTACTGGATTCAGCTAAATACCGTATTTTTGGAGCGACTGCCTATCTGACCTCCACAAACCATTTCATAGATATTTGCTTACAATATCTACCAATATAGACCAAGGTACGATTCAATATCCAATGATAGGTATTTTGCGAGATGGAATCTACGATAATAACATTTAATTCAGTTTAATTCAGTCAATCACGTAAAAGTAGAGCAATAAGAGGAACCTATTGATTCCTGAATAAAACGTTTATAAGTAACCCATCATAATAACTGTATGAGGAATAATCAGGAAAGATACGTTGGAACGTAATAATAAGGAGGTGGATGTAAACAGAAGAAGCTAAGTCATAGTATACGATACTGTAACGACACGATGACCGGGGATTGAGATTATTTAATTGAACTACTACTTATTGTTGGCAATATTCCTACTGCGGCAAAGAAGGCCGGTAAATAACAAAAGTTAGGTTGTAATTTAAATGCAAGTACATTTTCTACCCAGAATAAGACTCTTGACATTTACCTAGGTAAGTAATTATTTTCTAAAAGGGTGCTCTACATTTTACACTATTTTTCGGACCTTATCTGTACTACTGGATCTAAATCTCTAGCGCACTATTTGTTTTCTATCTAGACTCTACCTGAAAGTGCGTGAAACCTCAGTATAAAGTAATATTTTTTTAACGTAGGTACTAGCCTTACAGCCCCCAGATCCTAGCTCTCTACATAAATAAAAAGACATAATATTCGTATCGTTACATATAAAGAGCTCGGAATATTCTGTAGGGACACATATGTCAGAGGTCACGTTGCACAAACAAAGTCAACGCTGATAAGTTTTATGTTCGATATTTTATGAGGAATACGCTATTGTGGTCGCTTGTTGTTGCCAATTGTATTTTATTGTATTTATATAAAAGATTATAAGTAGAAAGATTGGTATGTATATAGAAAAAAGAATTGTTGTTAAACCTGTAATTAACACTCACCATGTGTCTATATCTGTGTATGTTATCTATATCTCTACCTAGGAATTAAGACGGTATTATTTAAGCCAAAATTACAGTCACCATGACAAAAGCATATGTGGGTGATTCCCATTTCACTCGAAACTTGGATAACAAGAATATTGGATAGTTTAAACAAAGTCAAAAATTCGAAAATAATATTGTTTATGGTTGATTTAAATTTCCGCAGATGCCACTGTAACAATTATTTTCCTTTGGAAACTAATAAATCAATATTTATAACAAGGAGAGAAGCCTTTTAACTGCAATAAAGCATATATCATGTAACAATGCAAACATCTCTGGAAAGACAACTGCAAGTTAAATCAGTTACAAAATAATCTCTAAGAAGTAACATCACATGTTTTCATTTATGTTGTAAGTTGTAATAAAAATTGTTTGGAGTATCACTCAGTGCTTGTTAAAAACTATTGAGATAGACACAAGTTTCCGTGATTCATTCGTGTTTACTCATCCTCTGAAACTGAATGAAATCGTGGATGAATCATGCGCTTAATAAAAATGTAACGCTGTTGAAATGGTTCGTTTGTCGCATTTTAATACGTGATGTTTGCTCTTTCCAGGTTTAATGAAATTATGCGGTGAAGGACAGGTAGTTTAATTTAATTTAAGATGTAGTAGTTTATATGTCCAATATATTTTTTACTATTTAAAACTCTATCCCACGGATTGAATCAACGTTTTCTTAATATGTTTTACATCGTTGGTCAGCGTTGGTGGTGATTTGGAACAACAAGGTAAGTAATATTAAATTACGTATAGTAGGTATAAATAAATAAATAAATACGGACAACATCACATACATTGCTCTGAACCCAAAGTAAGTAGCTAAAGCACTTGTGTTATGGAATTCAGAAACAACGAAGGTACCACAAACACCCAGACCCGAGGCAATGTAGAAAAGATGGTTTCTACATTGACCCGTCCGGGGATCGAACCCGGGACCTCAGAGCTAGCGACACCTTGTAACCGGTGCGTACGCCACTCGACCACGGAGGTCGTCAGGTATGTTACTGTTATATATGTTAAAAGATCACCTGAATTTGGACTTGCCATTGCCTTGCTTTGACTTGCTACGGAGTCGACCAAGAAACCAGTAGTCCACCTCGAAATTACGCTTCAAATTATGATATTGATTTTTTATTCATGTTTCACCTTTCATTCATTACAATTCGTATTTTTACAATTCCGCGGAATTGTTATAAAAAGACAATTGGTCCTTCCTCTTATTCCTTCCTGTTGTAAACAGATTTTTTTATCATTCATCTTTATTCTTTTGTTTCTTACTGGAACAGGCCACTGTAGGGAATTGACATCGTCTTTATTTTTAAGCGCATAAGATTTATTTTCCTGTAACTGCTGGTGATCGTACCTTGATTCTTTACGTAATTCCGTGAGACAATTTCATAATATCTCACAATTACAGATCATTAATTAATTTATAGGGATGACGCATTTCCTTACACGAGCCTGAAAGATTAGGTATTACTTCAGTATGATGATTGTCTGTGGCTACAGATTACGTGTTCTTCGTCTACGTATTTATTATACGTAAGTACTCATTGTTCCTAGGTAGGTTAGTACCTATTATTTTCAGGGTTGCGTAGATCGTGTAGGTGGTTCATATAAATCACTACAAACTGTAAGTAAATTATCTAACAATACCTAATTTAGTAAGGTTTGGAAGTTCTTTTGGAATTCTTTACAGATTTCCGATTCTTCCGACCTTCTTCCGTTTGAAAGCCAGTTCAAATCCTTTGCCAATTCAGGCGTACAAAAAAAACCTACTGAAATAACTATGAATTAAAACCCCTTTTTTAAATTGCTTAATAAAGACGGTACTTACTACCTACTGTGATTCAACAAAATATTTAGAACAAAAGGCATTTTTATAGAAATATAGGACTAAGTTTGTTTATGTCTTTCTATGTCTAGATGTAAATTAGGTACCTACACATTATAAATGTTTAGTTACATAAAGGTATTTTCTACATGATTTATCTACGATAAAATATTATTACGTAGTTCTGTTTAGTCATTGTACTATTTTTATATCGTTACAAACAATAGAATTTTAAATTACAACAATAAATTTCAGTCATAAATCTTAGATTTTTATCAAAAAAGTAATCTAATTTATTTATAATACTGCATAATCTAGTAATAAAGTACATTTTCTGCATGATCATTATATTGCACTATCAAGTATCTAAATCTAAAAAAAGAAAATCTAAAATGTTGTTCTTCAGTTTAGAACGGTACTAGTAGCGCCATCTATCCATTTGCAACGTAACCTTTCACATAAACGTAGTTACAAATTCCTTAACATTGCTAATGTTTTCTTCGAATATAAATAAAAGACGTCTTTAATAATCTATTAATTATGATATTTAATAACAATTTGGGATTTTCTCCGGATACAGGATGCCTCTCAAGTCCGTATATTCCTAAATTCTTTGACACTGGAAAACTGGCCTGGGATAAATGTAGGGCGACAGTACACAGGACCCAATACCTAAGCCCATGGTGGTGAATCGCTGGTCATCCGGCGTAGCCCAGAGCAATGACTAATTCATTATCTTCATAGCTAAAAAATACATATTCCACATAGCTATGGCCTACTATAGTTGCTATAGGATGTACCTACTCTGGGCAAAGGACTTCCTCTAATTCACGCACTTTTTTAAAGTGTTCCTAGAACTAAGATTATAGAAACGGGAGACAGTTTTTATTATTTTGCTATAGTCATAAGGTGTTAATGAAGGCCACCAGTACCTATCAGTGTAGCATTTGGGTGCATCATGTAGGTTAAGTAAAAAAAAACAGCTACTTCAGTAAAAAACTCGATTAATAAATTTATTAACAGTATCATCACTCGTAGGAGTAAAAGTAACAGTGTACAATATTGGCAATAGACTACAGCTGCGCCCGCGCATCGGACGCTACTTCTATATCAACGGCGCATGCTGTACGCCGACGATTTCGCTCGCTGGATCTTTTTGAGAAGAATCTAGAAAAAAAGATAGGTTTCAATCAGGAATTATTGATCGAAAATTGGGATTTTAAGAGCTGTTAACAGATGTCCCAATTTCACGCTAAAATGTGGTTCTATGATGTCTTCTTAGCCTGATAAATTAGGAAACAGTTTGGAGTTGTCAAACATAATGGGATGAGATGTCAAATTAACACCTAACAAAATCAATTTGGCTTAAAATTAAACGGTGTCAGAAAATTTTCAAGATTTTTTCGCAAAATTGGGATGTCCTCAGGCGTATTTGCGCACCTACTGTTTTATTAAATGGTGATGACGGTACGTCAGTAACGTCTGGGCTTCTGCCTACTCTGTAATGAAAAATGCTAATATGAGGTAAGCGAGTTTAACTTTGAATAATAGTGATGGTACGTATACGCAAAATTTTTCATAGTGAGGAAAAATAAGTTGTGTAACTTTGGGTACCTACTGTAAGGAAATAAAGGTGCTACCAATTTCTAGATAAGATACCACATACATATAGTGATAATATTACGTATAAGTTGTTCCAATTTTTATCATTCAAGTTTACTTTTCTTTATAAAACTACTTTTCTTTTAATATATACTATATATAGACTTTTGTCAGATATGGGTGTCTGACAAAAGTCTCCCCCATCGGAATCCAGACTTATCCAAGCCAAACCATTCCCTCTGTAATTATTAGCTCCCAAAAATTACATGATTTTGGGTAAGGAAACCTACCATATTATCATGATAGATCTGCCTCTGCTGATTCTTCCGGCACACAGCGGCAGACGGCACGGGCCTCCTGAGCGGCTATTCTCGCGGCAGGTTGGAGCACTTTCTCGGTTCCGGGCGCTCAAGATCTTAGTCAGCAGGATGTGGTTGTGTCTCTCGATCACATGCATTTAGTTCTGTGGGTAAGAACACCTACCATATTGTCATGATCGATCTGCCTCTGCTGATTCTTCCGGCACACAGCGGCAGACGGCACGGGCCTCCCGAGCGGCTGTTTTCGCGGCGGAATGGAGCACTTCCTCGCGTTCCGGGCGCTCAAGATCTTGGTCAGCAGGATGTGGTTGTGTCTCGCGATCACATGCATTTAGTTCTGTGGGTAAGAACACCTACCATATTGTCATGATCGATCTGCCTCTGCTGATTCTTCCGGCACACAGCGGCAGACGCGGCACGGGCCTCCCGAGCGGCTGTTTTCGCGGCGGAATGGAGCACTTCCTCGCGTTCCGGGCGCTCAGGATCTTGGTCAGCAGGATGTGATTGTGTCTCTCGATCACATGCATTTAGTTCTGTGGGTAAGAATACCTACCATATTGTCATGATCGATCTGCCTCTGCTGATTCTTCCGGCACACAGCGGCAGACGGCACGGGCCTCCTGAGCGGCTGTTCTCGCGGTGGAATGGAGCACTTCCTTGCGTTCCGGGCGCTCAGGATCTTGGTCAGCAGGATGTGGTTGTGTCTCTCGATCTCCCGCAGCCTTTCGTTCGTGAACGACATATTGATGCGACGATTTTTCATGCTGGATATTGAGCTGGAACCCATTTAAAATTGATTTATGAAACGTCAATGTTTTTAGTGTAATGTAATGGAACCCATTCTGAAACTAATAACAGTATTATTTTACTTTGGGTATTTGGACCACCAAAAATAAGTCCACTTACGTTAAATGTCGATACACATAATAATTGTAAAAATGAAAACCTGTCTTTGTTAGAAATATAAGAATTTGTCTCGAAGTTTTTGTGGCAATCAAAATTTTGGGTACCAAGCTAACATTATGAATTGTTTTAACTTACCCAAAACTGGTCGATCTTCCAGAAACTGACACTGGCGGTTTATTACTAGACATAGAAGACTGGCTTTTAGTCAATTTCACGGAAGACCTCATAGTTGGCTCCCTGCTCGTGTCACTAACTACAGACTTCGGGAGGGACTTCACAGACTCCTCTTCCTCACTTTTATCTTCTTCAAATTCGTCGGAGTAAGCATCCTCTTCATTATAGACCTCGGATTTCTCATGCTCGGACTCTGACCCTTCGTAGATACAAGTTTCCACACATATATTCGGTGGTCTCTTCACTGCGTCCACTATACATCCCATCTCTGACAAGTCCTTCGAGAGCTCATCGACCTCGTTATTATTTTCCTCCTGGTAGCGTTTCGATTTCATCTTTTTAGAGTCCCCAGAAGAGAATTCAGTGTCGATGTAATTCAGCTCTACGGTTTTCTCTCGGCGTGCCATTGCGGAAGCGTGCATATACTGTGGTCTGCTAAAACAAATACAGTTAGCTTACCTACTTGTGCTTCAAACGTAGCTAGAAGTGCCTAAATGTATATTGGTGCTAATTAAGAAGTAGTAAATCAACCTTTCTGGTTGATTCAGAGTAAATATTTGCGTTTTTTCAGGGAGACTTTTTGCGTAAATGCCGTTAATTACGTTTCAGACGTCTGTGTTTATCTAGACTCCGCGGGACGTCCAGCTTCCGTGGTAGAGTATATTTACATGGCACGTGCCAAACTGTCAGCTACCTCACCATGTGATATGATGAGTCTTGAGATTTTTATACAAATAGATAAAATGATCAACATTCCGATTAGTATTTACAAATGATAATGAATTTATTGTGGGTGTCGTCGCTTTTATATCATATGGTTTGACAAGTAGGTATTAAGATTTTGTATGTTACCCAAAATTTGAGTGTACAGTTCAACACACTTGTATGCCTATAGTAGCACGAAAATTTAGTAACAAGTAGGAATACATCCTTACTGTATTTACAAATAAGTACCTACATAGAAATATTTGGATCACAACAACTACATAACAAGATATCAGTTGTTTTGAAATAATTAGAGGACTCTTCAAAGTAAAATATAAACTAAATACTTTAATATGTCAAAATAGCATCTAAATCTACTTAGCGGTAAGTTATGAGATAAGAGAATATAAAAATATTTACCAACCACGTGAAGGTACAGGCAATAGCCAATAAGCGCCTACCAATAAACTTACAGCAATATTCTTTACCAACTAGTTACTGCTCGATTGTTTTTATTCAATTTAAAATCCCTGATTGATAACAATAAATACTTAGAAATTGTTTTAACTAAGCAGTAATACGAAATTAAATATTGTAAACGAAAATGAAGCTCCTAAAATAACAACAAAAGACTTTGTGACAAAATGAATGAACTTGTTTTTAGAATCTTACAAATGTCGTCTCGAAAACCTTAAACTGCCAGTACTCCCAGCTGTTTTGAATATAAACTTCTTTATTCAACTCTATTCCACTCGATATATCAAATGTTTAACAAAAACTATTTTTTACAATCAATCAATAAATTATTGTCACCTAGCGACAGGTAAACAAATGTCGCGCGGTTTGATAAGTCAGTTTGCGTTTCGTTACTACCCTGAAGATTCATGCTGTTTTAACTTACGCGTATGCATTTTACTTCTAGTAAATGAAATTTTATATATTTTTTATGTAAATCGTAAATAAACCCTTACAACAAACAATCTCACGCAAATCAATGTATAAAGAAATTGTACACGTAACGTTATGTAGTCGAGAATATCATCTCATTTTCGGTCGATGTTGACATTTCATGCAATTCATTCACTCATCAGCTCACTCGTTCACATGAAAAGTACCTTTGGATGTGAGAATTCGTGTGTGCGATAATGATTTTTTGATAAATTCCGTGTTATTTAGTTAGATTTTAACAAATTTATCATTAAAAATGGTGACTATAATAAAGAACCAATTACTAAAACATCTATCGAGGTGCGTATATTGTTTAGTTTTTATGTATACGTTCTATAGATTATTAAATTTCGTTATTAATTTAATTATTTTTTGTAATGAGACTTTACATGCATATAGTTTAACATGGATTTGGTTTACTTATGTTCGTTTAACGACGTAGCAATCGTAATTAAATTGGCACACATGTTGGTCTTTGTTTGACTTATTTACGTATTGTTATCGTATCTACACACTTTATTTGAACTATGTTTTGTGTAAATTTTGAGATATTGAACGCAAACAGAACAACTTTATACCTTTGTTCTGCTAGTACTTAATAAATCTTCTGCGTACATAGTATTTTTTAACAAAGTTTCTATAATTTCATTTAGTGAAACCAATATAATTCTCAATTTACTCTCATATAATCAAACTCATTCCCACTAACAAGAAATGACAATGTTTAAATCAGTTGACCACTTATAATGAGTTACAAGTATTTTTATGTTCACTGCTGTGCTAATAATGCTAATTTATAGAACATTGTAAAGTTATACATCTGTTACATGTAAGACCTTGTTAATTAAACGGAGTGTGTTTTTTGTCTTGATATTTCCTTAAATAGTTTGTCTTGGGAAATCCCTTTGTACTAGCCAAGTGGCTATTTGTGTACAATAATTTAATTTTCTTATCTAAGCCCTTTATCATTGCACTTTGCCCACTGCTGGGCGAAACCCTCCCACTCCCTTTTCCATACAGTTTGTCTTGAGATATGATGGTAGTTTTGGTATGGGTCAACATTATTTGGGACCCACTCTAAAAGTAGGTACTTGAAACATGTGAATATATTTTTTTTGCTTGAATTTTTTTTTTCATATTTTTTCGCAATGAAATAATGTGTTTCAATACCTAACTTTATTACAAACATTTATGACTCAAATAAACATAACTTTATTAGTAACACACTAGAATCCTCTTCAATACCTAATATTTAAATGTTTAGTCTTCAACATCCTTAAGCAAAACCTGTGATTCACAATATATCTTCCATTTACTAGTCAAACAATAATTGCACAGATACAGATGTCACAGCCTCATTAGGTCATTAAATAGTTAGTAGCTGTTTTAAACTGCCATCAATTTGCTCAATATTTCTTAATTTGTCACCAGATCTTTGTCTTACACAATATTTTTTAATAGTATGCATAGTAGTACTTAAGATAAAATTGTTGTCTGATATACTTCTTACAAGATTTAAAAATATAAACAAGATTTCAAACACAAGCCTTGCAATATGAGTGGCTATAAATAATATGATATCCTGTCATGTCTTGCCTCCAGAGACAAACAAACTGGCATACAAAGACATTTTAAATATTGTGCTAGTCATTGAACAAAAAGTAACTAGCCGTCCGTTTAAATATGTCCATTGTCTGCAAAGTTGCACAGACAGTCAATTCAATGCAATTTATGTCTAGTCTTATTCCACATTATACCTTAGTTTTATACCTATTGCATATTTTACAAAGTCGAAGTCGAAGGAAGTCTAGTCGAAGTCGAAGGAAGTATGCACGAGGTTGCAGGTTCGAACCCGGGCAAGTACCAATGTAACTTTTCAAAGTTATATGTACTTTCTTAATTATTCTAAGACACTTCTGACTAACGGTGAAGGAAAATGTCATGAGGAAACCTGGATTCCAAAATTGGGATCTGAAATCGCCAATCCGCAATTGAGCAAGCGTGGTGATCAATGCCGTGCCTTCTCTATATGGAAAGGCCTGTGGGACGTTTATAAGCTGGAATTATTTATTTTATATTTTACAAACAATAATTGGTCAACAAAACTATTGAAAGTCTAAACCAAAAACGTAGTTTGTTATTTAAATTATTGTTTATACTTAATGAGAACAGTCAACAATGATAGCATTTCCAACCAACTTATGTTAACTATGTAATACACTTTCTAACTGATAACACTTCTTCAAAGAGATAACAGCTAATTTGTGTGTTTGAGATACTTATTCACAAATGTTATTCAATTTTAGCTCAACTTGTACATAATGTATTAATTTGTAAGTATTGTTATCACTTGCCCTGTTTTTTAAATTGGTGAATGTATTTCATTTATGTATGATAATGAAATACTTAATTCGTTGAATAACTTTCCAAGTTTGAGTCAGACCCTTAAACAATGGTTCTTAAACGTTCCAGTGTACTTGTTATTGTGCCTAATTTTCGTATTCAGATAAGAACAGTCCCTTGCAAATTGCAATCCTACAATGACAACAGTGGCAAGTAGGTTTACATTTGTCATTAAACTAAAATTATCTGAATACGAAAATTAGGCACAAAAACAAGTACACTGGAACGTTTATTAACCCGCCACTCACTGACTTAAAATAGCGAACTCGGGCCCCTGTACCGGTACATGAATTTTAATTCTATGGTCTCAGAAACTAAAGTGAGGTCCTGCCAAACAATGGCCAAACAAACTCATTTCGTCTTTTTAACCGACTTCCAAGAGGAAAGGTTTCTTTGTTCGACTGTATATTATTTTTAATGTATTTTCACCTTTTCTTCTGTCAATTGTTAGCTGATACTCTAAAGTCTTTTATCGTATTTGTTTTTATTATTTGTGGGCACAATAAAAAACACTGAAGATTTCAACTACCCTACTATATTTTATGAAGACTACTTGATGACCACGACCGCTCTGTCAAGAGTGAACCGGAAAGGAAGGAAGGAATTTTATAAAATTCAGCCCAATCACAGACAATCGGATGCATAAGATGATGAGCTTTATTAGCCCTTGTCCTTTATAACTACTTACAATATTGTAATACTGACGCCTTATTTGTTGTGGTGTACTTAGTATTCAGTTTTCATTATAAACTGCATGAATAATAAAACGTGGAAGATGAAGTATTAATAATGAATTATTCATCAATAAACTTGTGCTTTACAAAAGTTCTGCCTTCATTCATATTTTATGTACTGTGTTGTGCATAAATAGCTGAATGTTCTTTTTTTACATTATTTTTTTTATTTTTTTAGAGCTTTGTTACGAAATTTTTTTCTTATCTTATGTGACAAACAATTAGGACGACATAAACAATACCATCCTACTGGAGAGTATGATATTTAGAATTCTTTGTTATAATAACTCAATACAAAAAGTTGTCTCACTAAAAATATTTATGTCCAGAGACCAATTTTTAGGACTTCTTGATCGTAATCCTGAAAATATTTGGTCGTCTCCTTATCATGTACCTCTGCTGAATAAAGACCAGACAAAAATTCCGTCACCATCCTTCAAATAATTAAAAACATATCTTTCTCACCAGGTTCACAAAGAATCTGTCACCAGAACAGATCTCCCTCTCAGCGTTGCGAGGGTCCGGTGAGCTGCAGGACTTGACCTTAGACGAGGAGCTGCTGACTGACCTACTGGAACTGCCTGGATGGCTGAAGCTGACCTCTGCTAAGTGCAACCGGGCTTCCTTCAGGATACAATGGACCAAGCTCAAGACAGTGCCTATTGTGCTGGTAAATATTCCTGTTATGCTTTTTTACCTTGTAGGATGTATAAGAAACAATAGAGTGCGCCTATTATAGGGTATAAACCGTAAGCACTAGTATGAACTAATTTTGTCGTAAAAATAGTATCAAAACAGAACGCGCCTTTTTAATAAAACTATCTCTCTAATATTGGAACCATCAATATTTCCGCGTAAACGTCGGTCTTTACACGGCAAATAACCTAAATCAGTAAACGAATGTACTGCATACAGGCAAAAATGTGCTTGAGGTCGGGACAATGGGAAACTAGCGATACTAGGAGTCTATAGAATATCCAGAGTCTTATGTTTTGACCCAATCGAAATCCTCATGTACTCCGCCTTGGGGAAGACGGAGGGGCGTGCCAGACTCCTACCAACTAAAACCACCGGAGTGCTTTTCCGTTCCCTTTTGTCGGGGACCAGGCGGGGACGTATTTTGCAACCCTACTCCGACGTATTATACTTATATCCAAAAGAAAAGTGATACTTCTGCAATCGTTAACGTTGATCGAATTTCTCATATATTTGTCAAATTATGGTTTTCCTTCAAAACGCATAAATCTTTTGCCTATTTAATATTATGAAGGTAACAAGTAGGTATAAATCACCGTGACTTATCGAAGAGAATCATTATTTATTTATTGCTAACCAGTAGCATGTATTTAAAATTTCATGCTTCTGTTTCTATTATTCTATTTTTTACTTTTTTATGTCAAATAAATTAATATAAGTAATAATAAAATATAAGTAAGAAACTCCGTTGCATGCACAGATCATGTCAAGCAAGCGTTAATAATTGGACGCTAATTATTAGACTCCATATTTGATATGTGTATCTCCGCCATGCCACTAGTTAGCGATTGTTGGTTTTGTGAGTTTCATCCCTCCTCATAACATGTCAATACCACTACAAACAGTTACCTCTCATCTTTTTATCTACGGGAGCTACTTTCAAATTTCTTCTAATATACTCATTTCTTATCCTATCTGATCTCGTTACTACATCCATCGAAGATTCATTTCAGTTACATGCTGTCTTGCATCCGTTCTATACCTTCTCTTCTTCCTCGGTCCCTCACTGCCGAGGATCACGACCACATGTCAAACCCTCCACTGAGCTCGGTCGTACGCAGTATGGAACTATACCTTACAGTGCATGAAGTATTCAATAAATAAATAAATAAGGCGGTTTACACATGGTACAACGCATTTACAACTTGGCACTCGATATCATATTGTATCCTTATTAAGGGCAAGCTAAGCCAATTACGGAGGGTACCGTCGAACCGTGAGTTTTAATCGAGCACTCAAGCGTCAATATACAGACAGGTTGTCAATTAATGAAGTTCTGATGTAATTGATTACTGAAGTTTAAAGCGAAATGTAAAAGGTTATTTACTGAATATGGTTAGGAGTTTGCAATTTTCAATACATTGTATTGTAGGATGTATACATTTCATGTACTTTAAAAAAATAGTGTACAGTTATTGCTAATGCAAATCTCTTTGGTTGGTTTAACGCAAAATAAAAGGCACTAGATTTCCATCGCTTAAGAAAAGGATGAAATGCTAAATATTTCTTTATAATAGAAGCAGTTTTGTTTTACTCACGTTGTTATTGTTTCAATGATTAAGTCAATAAAGCCCTAAAACATATCGCTTATCTTCTTATCTATGAATATGATTCACATTACCAAATAATGATGGCAGATATCGATTGGGCTTAAATAAAACAATTGTGATATGTTTTAATATATTCACCACGTGGAAGGTCCATGTGGAGATATGAAAATAATAGCATGCATATAACTAGGAGGCACCTCTGCTCTGAGAATGCTTAGCGATCCCGCGGCCGACAGAGGTGAGTACGGGACGCGTATTGCCATTGTGTATATCAGTACAGACACCCATAGTCTGTACTCGATCACTTTGTGCTCTTAAAAATAACAAAACTCTAAAGCAAACTACGTATGACTACAGACCAGTCTGTATAAGTATACAGTTTGCTTGCATATTTTTAAAGCAAACTACGTATGACTACAGACCAGTCTGTATAAGTATACGGTTTGTTCGCATATGTCTAATGCAAAATGTGAAATCGTTACTAAAGATAAATTTTGAATTACATATGTCGTCGCTCGCTTCGCTCGCTCTGTTGCAAGGTCAAAAAATCTAACCTAACCTAACCTATTGATCTCTGTCACAAAGTCGAACCTAACCAAGAAATGGATTTCTGGGTCTATGTCGGTTCTATACTAAGTCGAAGGTTAAATTAATGATTTAGCATACAATGTTTTTTTTGTGAATATATTGTCTAATGAGTTGTTTATCAAACAATAGTTTGTACACTGAAGCATACCATTGTACATACCACGGCAGCCAAATTGTCTGTACTCGTATGTGTTTTGCTCTCACGGATTAGAGCAAAGTGTATTTTATTTCAGTCTGTCTCTGTACTGATATGCAGTATGCTCTCTAGCTACAAGAGCATATTGCGTGCGATTACAGAGCAACCCCTGTCTGTGCTAGTATACATTATGGCAATACGCGTACGGGACCGGGGTGTTTTTGGTCGGTGCAAATCAGACATATCCCCAAGTCGTCCCTCGGCGTGGGTTGAACTCATTAGATTTTACCCGGCAAAAATAAATAAAAATGGAGGTACCTTGATTAGCTTTTAAGAGATATGTTTGATAAGAAATAGGAAAATGAGACATTTGCCTCTTAGTGGGCGAGTCGCTAAATATATTTTAATAACCTATCTGCTACTGGACAATATGCCCAAAATTTAAACTAACTCCATCTAAACTTCGTCCATTTGGTCGTCAGTCTTTCACGCTGGTGTAGTGTTTTGCTTTCAAAATTTATCGAAATGTTGCCGTACAGAATGTGCTTCAATAATTTATTGCATTTAAAAAATGTATTTCTTACCGAAAATGGCATCTTGCAACTTATCATATATGAGGATCAATTTTTATCGATTTTTCGATCTCTCAATATGAATAACGACGATCGACGCATCCTAGGCGATGTTGCTAGTGTCGAAAAAATTAGCTGCTTCCCAGAAGCATAACAAGATAAAAACTCCAAAAAAATACGGAAATACTGTCCATCAAAATATTACGAAGATATATTGTATCGACACGTGTCAAATTGTTACCAAACTTCCCATTAGCATTATTATACACAATATACACGCTATAACTAATTCAATAAATGTAATCGCTTGTAATCCCCAGTCGTGTAGATTACATGTCATATGAAGATTGCTTTAATTTAATAATTTAGTTATCGTACTCGGCTTTGTTTTGGTTTTCACCGACATGAATAAAAGAGAGAAATATTTTTTGAAATAAATCCTTTGTAGGTATTCTTTTTTTATTCAAAAATAGCCCATATCAAGCACCCTAGAAGATTTTTCATATAAGACATTCTACCTAAGCAAAAAAATTGTTTCCATTTAATTTTTTGCATGTCATTCAATCGCATCGCATAGTAACCACTAATGAACCCCGCCAACCATGCAGTTATGTTTAGATATTAACGATGGTATCTCACCGTAATATGTAGATTGTTTATCATGTAACTATAATTATGTGTGTATATGTGTGTGTGATTCATGTCTGTCTGGAGAATATCCAGCGACACACGTGTGTCCATGATGTCACGGCAAGTCAATGCCAAGTCTACCAAATCGTAGGAAATCGTTATTGGCAATCGTTCTCAGTTTGCACAACACTAGCAGAATCTGTACAGTTACAGACACGAGCAAAAATATGTATAAACAAAGCAATTTTTAATTCTCTTCTATTATACATTGGTATAATTATTCTAAGACACTTCTGACAAACGGTGAAGGAAAACATCGTGAGGAAACCTGGATTCCAAAATTGGGATCTGAAATCGCCAATCCGCAGAGAGCAAGCCTGGTGATCAATGCTCGTGCCTTCTCTATATGGGAAGAGGCCTGTGCCCAGCAGTTGGCCGTTTATAGGCTGGATTATTATAGATTGGTATTGTAAAATATGTTATGAAGACTATTTGAAACAGTTACCCTTAATCATATACATATTTTTCTTTAGAGTTTCAGCAAAAAATGTCGCTTAATTAGTTTTACCATTTCGCTATGTGTATACATATTTTTACTCGTGACTGTGCCTATGTATGCGACTTTAATAACAATTGGAATAAAATATTTTAATTTCCTGTTTACAGAATGTTTCTGTAAACTTTTAACTTTATCTTTTTGAGGCTTCGTCACCTTTCATGTTTTGTTACGCTTTTTGAATACACTTGGGGCCAATTACCGTCTTGTTTATGTATCGCTGTACCTAAACAATGAAGGGTTAATTAGTACAAATTATAAGCAGTTATTATATTCATATTTGAAATCATTACGCAGGTGTTAGAGTATGGGTATATGAAAAAAGAATTTATAGCACAGTTTTGGTTAGAAAAACGCTTAAAAGTAATATTAGACGACCTCCGTGGTCGAGTGGCGTACACCGGTTTTCAAGGTGTCGCTTGCTCTGAGGTCCCGGGTTCGATCCTCGGACGGTACAATGTTTAAAATCACTTTTCTACATTGTCTCGGGTCTGGGCGTTTGTGGTACCTTCGTTGACTCTGAATTCCATAACACAAGTGCTTTAGCTACTTACTTTGGGTTCATAGCAATGTATGTGATGTTGTCCCTATTTATTTATTAGAAAATTCGAATCTCATGATACAAAACAAACAAAAAATCTTTTAAACAACGTTTTAATAATAAAAATACAAATGGGTTCCCTTTCCATCTCCGTAATACCTTTGATAAAAGCGCCATTCAATTTGAGTAATTAAAAATGAACGAGAAATACACGTGTTTTGCTAACAAGGATTAATTCCTTTTCATCTGGGATTGTGTACTTCGGATTGTAGTAATCCGTTTCATATTAACGTATCTCACTGACGTATACACGAGTTTTTATAAACGGTTTGGGTAATGTTTAAAATATAGGTCTACTTTTCTGTTTATTTATTTTATATCTTTTATAGACATTGAATGTCAAATAATTGACAGGCCTGTTGGTCTAGTGGTTAGTGACCCTGACTGCTATACCGGAGATCGTGGGTTCGATTCCCACTCAGGACAAATCATGTGTGATGAGCACGATCATTTGTTCTGTGTCTGGGTGTAATTTATCTATAATATATATGCGTTTAGAAATATATAAGTATGTTTATCAGTTGTCTGGTTACCATAACACAAGCTCTGCTTAGCTTGGGATCAGATAACCGTGTGTGAGTTGTCCCGGAATATTATTTTTTTATTTTATAATTGATACGAAAATTTTTATATAAATTATTTAATTTACTCATTTTGAGCTGAAGTTTTGTAAACTGACTCTGTACCAGATGTACTCTTCACCCCTTTTGGATACATATAGCCTTTTAGTTACATCATGTATAGATGTATTAGCCATCTAGATACTTTGCCATTCTTGAAAATAAAATTCTGTTAATAATACCAGGGGCCCGAGTCCGCTATTTTTAAGTCAGTGAGTGGCGGATTAATAAATGTTCCAGTGTACTTGTTTTTGTTCGTATTCAGATAATTTTAGTTTAATGACAAATGTACACCTACTTGCCACTGTTGTCATTGTAGGATTGCAAGGGACTGTTCTTATCTGAATACGAAAATTAGGCACAATAACAAGTACACTGAAACGTTTGTTAACCCGCCACTCACTGACTTAAAAATAGCGGACTCGGGCCCCTGGTATTATGTCATCGTAAATATTAATTAATAAATGACTAACACATACATGAATGTGATTGAAATTCAAAGTAGATGCATTCAATCATTGAATGCATCTACTGAATAATCGTCACCTATAATTAAATTAATTATGCAAAAATTGCACGTTTAAATTATTGTTATGTGTGTGTTATGTAGATCTGATATTATGATAATTAGCTATAATATATCCTCAATTTAGATAAAGTAGCGTGATTTTAAGAATTGCTGTTACTCATTAGTCTATCTATTGTTTATTGATAAATTTTATCGTTCATGTTTGAGGTGAATTCTCAATACAATATATAACATTATGGTGTGGATATGAAAATTTATATTTATACCTAAACTTACATAGTTATTAAATAGGGAGGTAATTTAACGAATGCATTTATAGAGTTATTTTAGCCCGCAATTGCCATTAAGTACTTTTTTACCGACTTCAATTTATGTTTGTTACCTCAGAACTTTCGACTGGGTGATGCTTCCTGAGTGGTCCAGTTATGACAATGGGATCCATAAGAAAACCATATAAGACTTATTTTGAAGTCGGTTTTTTTGTAAGAATTATTTTATAGTGGCAATTGGCTCGCCCCCTATAACATGGGATCTAAACATACCGGCGAACTGTGGGTGTACATTGGTACACCTCTGCCTAACCCTTCGGGGATACAGGGGTGATGGTATGTTATTTTTATGTTATGTAATTATTTTATAATGCTATACATATAAAATTAAATCAAGTAGTTGTCTGTTCGCATTACTGCATCTAGTTAGTTGCAGGAGACTAATCTGTTCTCAATGTGCATACCGTTCTAATTAACTTAACCCGGTTAACTTCGATGAACTTGATGCATAATGTATGCGGATTATCCGAAGATATGCATTTTGACGACCTCCGTGGTCGAGTGGCGTACGCACCGGTTTCAAGGTGTCGCTAGCTCTGAGGTCCCGGGTTCGATCCCCGGACGGGTCAATGTAGAAACCAACTTTTCTACATTGTCCCGGGTCTGGGTGTTTGTGGTACCTTCGTTGTTTCTGAATTCCATAACACAAGTGCTTCAGCTACTTACTTTGGGTTCAGAGCAATGTATGTGATGTTGTCCGCATAGTCTTATAAATAAGTAATTACTTAAATATACTGGTTTAGAATTTGATTGGAAGCTGTTCATGTCAGGATTTTTGGGCCCTGTCCGTTAAATAAATGAAGCGTCGATTGCTTGTCGATGTATGATTACTTTAATTTACTTTGTAGTTTTATAGTTAGTCTATGTCCAAAAATTTGTTTTTTATCCCTCGCATTTAGTTGACAATATTAGCAAAGCAGCACGTTGCCCGGTTATTTAAAAAAATAAACTTAAAGTAAATTGAATAATAAATGATACCTATGTCAAAATAAATTTTAATAAGTTCAATTTGGCTTCAGCATACTCGAAGTACCTGAGCGTATTTATTTTTCAGCAATGAAACTTTATCTATATGTCAACAATGTTATAGATAAAATACGTTTTACCGTTGTTATTGTACATTAATGTACATAATAACACTCTTGTGAATCAATGTCGAAACTATTATGTTTTTACAATCATGAAATAATAACACTGTACCTACGTTAACTGTGACCGAGCTTAACTATAATTACAAATAGGAAATTTGGCGGCTTTTTACGTATCTTGCAAAGGTAAAGCGACAGCAATTGACAGTAATATTTGTACAATTATTACTGTACTGCCGCGACCCGCGGTTTCACTCGCAGTTTGTTTCCCAATTTAAGTAGCGTGATGTTAAAAAGCCTAACCTTCTTCGACAATTGGACTATCAATACAAGAATATTTTTTCAAAATCATTTTAAGACATTAGCATGTTCAACCAAACAAACTCAATAGGAAATAACAGCCAAATTTCTGCAATGTGGCTTGTTAATACCAAAATTAGTTGTAGTTTTAACTTCCTTTTATTCAGTACATTTCTGCTCATCCCCTTTCCGTGTTATAGACGCGAAGATATAGGTATGTGTTCAATACGTGTCAATGCCAACGCATCGAACAATGCCTAATAGGTAACGCTATGTTGCATGATAATATTCAATGTTAATATTTGTAAATTCAATTGTACGTTAAGTTCAGTAGAATTTTTTAAATCAAGTGTGTTAGTAGGTGTATGTTATAGCTATTTGTGCGACCTCTGTGGTCGTGTGGCGTCCACACCGGTTGTCAAGGTGTCACCAGGTCTAAGTTCCCAGGTTACGATCCCCGGAGGGGTTAATATAGAAAACCACTTTTCTACTTGATTTTCGGCCTGGATGTTTTGTGGTACCTTCGTTTTATCTAGTTCCATAACACTAGTGCTTTAGCTACTGACTTAGTTCAGAGAAATGTATGTGATGTTGTCTACATTTGTAGGAAACCATATCCATGAACCATGAATCCAAGACATGGGATTTTACGTAAAACAAACTCCGTTCTTTTTAAACAGCTTTATTGCTCCGTAATTGGTTTGGGAATCTCGTCTGAAATCGTGAAAAGATCAAACGTTGCGAATGACAATTAACTTTTTTTTTTATAAGAGAAAGTAGTCTATGTTTGCATAGAATACTAACATAAATCTCATATTCATTTAAAAAATGCCTAAATGAACTCAGGGTTCAAGGTAAATTTATTCTAGACACCAATTTTTGCGTGAGGTATCTGAAACACCATCTGAGTAAGATACTTAGTTTCAATTTACATTTAGATCTTACACGTGTTTGGCATATAAATAGTAAGCGTTGCTTTAAAAAAGGTCATGAATTTAAAGGATTTATGAACTCTTGCACGAAGTGTAATATAGACTGTAAGGGTGCGTCCAGATCTGACGAACGAGCATTACACGAGCAGCTCCCGAGCTGTTCGTGCAATGCTCGTTCGTCAGATCTGGACGCACCCTTAGTTTATGCAACAGGATAATGAATTACAGCACTAAGCATGTTGCATTTGAGCTATAGTCGTAGAATTCTTATACTGACTAGTTTTTTTGATTGTACTATTAAATTGCTACTACTTAATTGACTAAACCATTTTTTTCTAAGCCATCAACACATACTCCTTCTTTTAGTTAGCAATGCAGTTTGATAAGCAAAAATACGGTATTGTCGACGCCTATGCAATTTGGGATTTTATAATAAATATAATAGTAATATTTCGGGACACCTCACACACGGTTATCTGATCCCAAGCTAAGCAGAGCTTGTGTTATGGTAACCAGACAACTGATAAATATACTTATATATTTCTAAATACATACATATTATAGATAAATTACACCCAGACACAGTACAAATGATCGTGCTCATCACACGAACATTTAATAACTTTTAAACTATCGCGCTGCATGTTTATAGTAATATTATAGAACGGGGATTAGCGCGTACATGCTTAAATACCTTTAGGGCTTGACGTTTCGACCGGGTTACACAGGCCGTGGTCGCAAGCAGACTGGAGATGCGGTGTCATCGCTCCGTGCACGAAGTAGATTTTCCATCTACCCCCTGTTCTTCAAGTACCCTACACACTACACTGACCGTGTCCGTATTCTGTTCACTAACCGACTTTGCAGAAAAGCGAGGTTGTGTTAAGCGAATCACTGGATACCAAGATGCAGAGAGTTTAAAGCCGTCTTCCCGATTGAAATTTGGATGCTTCTTGATTTCAATCGCTTCTCGCACTGCTCTCGAATGAAAGTGGCGATCGGTGGAGAGGACTTGCGCGCGATGGAATTGAATCCAGTGATTTACGCCAGCCTGTAGTATGTGATCTGCTATTGCCGATTTAGTGGTCTGACGGTTCTTAACAGCCGCGATATGCTCTTTGAGCCTTTCCGCGATAGTTCGCTTCGTTTGCCCTATGTACGATTTACCGCAGCTGCAGTCGATTTTATAGACACCTGGCTGTTGTAGGGGTAGAACATCCTTCGGTGTGCCCACCATGTTGTGTACCTTTGTCCCCGGAGTGTAGACGGTAGGGATGGAGACTTTTCTAAGTACTCCCCCAATCTTGTCCGTAACTCCTCTGACGTATGGCATGTAGGCTCTTTGTCTATTAACGTCCGGATGTCTGACCCGCTTCGACGGTCGTTTCATTTTTCTTTTCACCTTAAATCCATTTTTGTGTAGTACCTCCTGAACATGGTCCAGCTCGCGCTCTAAGTGTTCAGGGTCACAGAGGTCATATGCTCTATTCTTCAGTGATGTTATCATGGATTGCAGGTGTCCAGGGTGGTGATGCGACGTACCATGCAGGTATCTATCTGTGTGTGTAGGTTTTCGGTATACACTGTGTGATAATGACCCATCTGTTCTCGCACTCACTTTGACGTCTAGGAAGGCGAGTGATCTATCCTTCTCCATCTCACACGTGAACTTCACCTTCGGATGTATGGAGTTAAGATGTTTGAGATATTGATCTACTTCTTGCTGGCCGCCTCTGACGACACAGAAGATGTCGTCAACATATCTCTTCCACAACTTGATGGTATTTGGCCCCAAGGCCAAGGCTTTTTCTTCAAAATGTTCCATCCAGAGATTAGCAAGTACAGGGGCTACTGGACTCCCCATTGCGACACCATCAATCTGGAGGTAATGTTGGCCCCGGAAGAGAAAATAATTGCCTTCTAAGCAGTGTTTGAGTAGATCAATATAATTGTGGGGCATCTCTTTATCACTCAACTTATCCTTGACTACGTCCAGGCATTCACTAATAGGAACATTGGTAAATAAAGACTCCACGTCAAAACTTACCATTGTGTCTTTTTGTCCCTGAACACTTAGAGCGCGAGCTGGACCATGTTCAGGAGGTACTACACAAAAATGGATTTAAGGTGAAAAGAAAAATGAAACGACCGTCGAAGCGGGTCAGACATCCGGACGTTAATAGACAAAGAGCCTACATGCCATACGTCAGAGGAGTTACGGACAAGATTGGGGGAGTACTTAGAAAAGTCTCCATCCCTACCGTCTACACTCCGGGGACAAAGGTACACAACATGGTGGGCACACCGAAGGATGTTCTACCCCTACAACAGCCAGGCGTCTATAAAATCGACTGCAGCTGCGGTAAATCGTACATAGGGCAAACGAAGCGAACTATCGCGGAAAGGCTCAAAGAGCATATCGCGGCTGTTAAGAACCGTCAGACCACTAAATCGGCAATAGCAGATCACATACTACAGGCTGGCGTAAATCACTGGATTCAATTCCATCGCGCGCAAGTCCTCTCCACCGATCGCCACTTTCATTCGAGAGCAGTGCGAGAAGCGATTGAAATCAAGAAGCATCCAAATTTCAATCGGGAAGACGGCTTTAAACTCTCTGCATCTTGGTATCCAGTGATTCGCTTAACACAACCTCGCTTTTCTGCAAAGTCGGTTAGTGAACAGAATACGGACACGGTCAGTGTAGTGTGTAGGGTACTTGAAGAACAGGGGGTAGATGGAAAATCTACTTCGTGCACGGAGCGATGACACCGCATCTCCAGTCTGCTTGCGACCACGGCCTGTGTAACCCGGTCGAAACGTCAAGCCCTAAAGGTATTTAAGCATGTACGCGCTAATCCCCGTTCTATAATATTACACGAACATTTGTCCTGGGTGGGAATCCAACCCACGACCTCCAGTATAGCAGTCAGGGTCATTAACCACTAGACCAACAGGCCCGTAAAATCAAAACATTGCAATAAAGGCTGAAAATTCTGCTCTACTGTAATATGGGGCTAAAAATTCTGTAGACTAAAGTTTTATATCTACAATCCAAAGATCAGATCTGATTGCTAAAGTATTTCAAATAAATAAAAACAAGCAATCATTCGACTATCCATTAAAAATAAAAACAACATCAACGAAAGTTTTCATGGACTGAACCCAAATACGGAATGAATAATGCATTGGCGCCGCGCTTCGCTGGCCGCGTTACCTTGATCTTACTGATGCTGTTTTTTATCATCCTGTTAACAAGCTGTACGTTGTTAGCTGTTTATTTTATTTGTTTTAGCATACAAATGCTATGGTCTATGTTAACTTGTAAGTGATACAGGTTGTTGCAAAAATTAATTCAAAGTGATCAAAGTAAGTGTGCGCTCACTTTCTGGAAGCTTTGTTGTGGATATAGTTTTCGTAGTATCCTTAGCTACAAATTATGTAGAAATAAGGTTGAATTATAGATAAAGATCATTTTATTTGTATAACATGAGTATTGAGTATGTACGAAGTAGTACAAGATGTTAAAAATACAATAATATGCACGTTCATGTTATGCCTATTAGGCGCACAAATATAAAAAGACGTACAAAGATAAATTAATCAGAAATCCTCCTTTGATTGGATTTAAGTTTATTTTATAGTCAACATAAGGCCTTAAAATAGACCGAATATTATATTGTACACAGTTACTAATAATCTACTCTGTACGAAGCAAATTAGCCTGCATTCAAAATGGATCCTTGCTCCACTAAGCTTCTAGCAAAATGTTTGGCATATTTTGACTTAAGCATACATCGAACTAGTTTGCGATGCAAACAACTTTTCAAATCATAATGAACGCGGATGTATGGGAATCAATTAGTTATCGGTATTTTGATTACGCTTATTAAGGAAAACTATGGAAAAAAATATTTTATAGATTCTAGTATTATTCGCAGTTTACATTTTTCGTCCTGATTTAAAATGCCAGGCTACTAGTCTCACATTAGAGAATATATAATAATATATAAATCCTTAACGAATAATAGTTTTTTAAATTAATGGTTACTAGCTGTAACCCGCGACTCTGTCCTCGAAGAATTTAACAATTTTCATGGGGTTTTGTTTTTTTCCTTTTGTCCTTTTTTTCTAAATTAAAAGCCTACGATACTACGTCCTTTCTCCTGAACAGCCATAAAAAAACCTTAATGTTTTTCGACTCCTCAACATTCCGTCTTGTCTGCAGAACCTGGACGAGGTGCACATAGCCCTGGAGGTGTGCCAGGAGCCGAGGGTGATGAACCCCAGCGCCGCCGGAGCGATACCAGCGCCGGGGAAATACAGCTATATACACAAGGTTCCCTTATTATTAATTATTTAGTAACCAAACATATTTTATTTATACGGCTGAAAACCAATTAAATAAATCAAAGAGGAAATCAAGTACTTCTGACAGCATTATTCTACACGTACTAGTTATAGGTTAATAGTAAAGGCAATCAAACATAGAAGTAAATATAACAAAATATAAAGTTTAACATAATATGTACCAAAGTTTATATTGTAGAGTTTGTTGCGCCGATTCTCACCTTCAAATATAACTTCTTGGTAGCCCATTTTGAATAACTTGAATTGTGTATGGTACACCATGAAAGTTGTGGCATTTAATTTCCCAGAACAGTGGTACAATGGCGGTCTTATCACTAATAACGATATCTTTTAACCTTTGTATGGAATTTATATGCTTTTGTTTCATTGACTGTCAGTAGATCAAAATACAACTTGGTCTTTCGAAAGTATTTATTCGGGGGTTCCAGGTTCTTAAAATTTTTACACATTCTCTTCGGTCATCGAAGGTCCATAAATCAATCGTAATCAGATTTTGCGCAGCAAAGCCTTTTACATAGCTCGGTCCAAAATACTTTTTCTAAAATTTGGAGCTGTCCCATTAATCCATATTTTTTGTCTTTTGTGTCTAGGTGATAGATGGAATCTCTGTGGCTGTGAACCACGTGCAAATAGACTTTAGTTGTGAAGCATTCACCAGCAGTGTTCAGGTAAATACAACACATTTACTACATACTCAAATAAATATTTGCTGCGCCCTAACAGGGTAATGTATCCAATAGTTTTAAGCCAAGCTTGTAACGAAGTGTACATTCTGCAATAAATAAATAAATTATTCTTAACAGGTCTCAGAAATCTACATAAGAAACTAATATACAGTACCTTCTCAAAAGATTCTTTAGATTGTTTTAAGTGGTAAATTGGTGTTGAATAATAAGTTTCTGCTTAGATCTCAAGAGTGACGGTGGAGTCCCGCACGCCAGAGGGCCGCAAGGGAGACCTAAGACTGACTAGAATCAAATCGCCTGACACAGGACAACTGCTTATATTTAAGGTAAGATCAAATTATATGAATATGACACGAAAAAGGGGAGGCCTATGCCCAGCAGTGGGAGGACAAGGGCTGTGGATGATGATGATGATGAAGATCAAATTGTATAAACCTTTCTAGATTCCCTGAGAATTTGGCGGATTGACCTTTACTGAGGATTACAGAATCTTTTGTCATCAGAAAACCATCTTTGTTCAAAACCTAAGTTTAAAAAAAAAATTGATTTGATTTAAAGAAAATGTGCTGGCAAGGTTATTATGATGCTCGAATTATACTTTTAGTTGATCGATCTTGTATTAAAAGATATTATTATATGGAAATTGCCTTCCGAATTATTTAATTAAAACTTTCATTGTATCGCGGTTTATTTTGGTTTTTAGTTCTCGACGTTGCGTGACGTTTGGTGGTCATAGTCACGGGCAAAACTTTCTGGATTTTACTGTTTTTTTTTTTGTGTACCAGTTAATGTAAGCTTGTGATGTTTAGATGTATCTTTAAAATATATATATTTGACGACCTCCGTGGTTGAGTGGCGTACGCACCGGTTTCAAGGTGTCGCTAGCTCTGAGGTCCCGGGTTCGATCCCCGGACGGGTCAATGTAGAAACCTAATTTTCTACATTGCCTAGGGTCTGGGTGTTTGTGGTACCTTCGTTGCTTCTGAATTCCATAACACAAGTGCTTTAGCTACTTTGGGTTCAGAGAAATGTATGTGATGTTGTCCGCATTTATTATTATTATTTATTATTATTATTATAAATATGTTTGTACAGGAGTTAGAATGGCAAAGCGCCCGCATAGAGGCTAAAGCGCTCGGCGCTGCCAACGCCAACCTTCCGCCTTTACGACTGCTACTGGGGAACACGCACTGTCGGATCGTCATCAAGAAGAGATTATCAGGTATGTTTGATATGTATGTGTAAATCTAAATAGTATACTTTATATTAATCCTTATAACTTCTGATGTATGATTTTTGCGAGGCTACAAGTCGATCAAGACGCGATTACTTGTTCCCTATCACAGTTTCTTCTTTTGTTTTTTTCGTGTCAATATAATGGCTATATAATTTGGGTAGTCCATAAAATTTAAAACAATTAAGCACTTCAGTCAATGTAGAACTGTAAAACCTTTTTTGTAAAAAAATTGAATGAATGAAGTGCCAAGTTACCGAACTGTTTTACAAAAGAAATGAAAGGTTTACAACAGTGCCACAAAGCGGGAAAAACCTTTCTATTTGATCAAAAAATTGTCTGAACAAAAACTCGCTATCAGGACAACCCTATATTCGCCTCTATCAAGTTTTTGGGGGTGCTGAATACGTTGACGGCTTCTGTTGTCCATAGACTGCGCGGTAGTGGGTTCTCGGCTGGCCATCTGCCCAGAACCGCTGGCGTGGGCGCTGACGGACGGGCAGCTGCGCGCCGCGCTGGCCTGCGCCGCCGCGCTCGCCACGCCCGTGCGCCGCGCCACCGCCGCCGCCACCAGGCACAAGGCGCTGCGGAAGGTAGGGAACCGAATGTCAAATACATACACACACACAAACACTCGCTCAAACACACACACACACACACACACACTCGCTCAAACACATACAGGGGGTCATTTAAATCAGAGCGACAATTCTTGCGATTCAATGTGTTGGCGTCGCCGCTGTCGGTGGTTATACCGTAGCGCGTGGTGCGTGGCGTCTTCTCACCTGCGCTGAGGCACAGGCATGGGCGCATTAAAAAAAAAATAAGTCTACAAAGCTACGATACAAGAACAACCACATAGTCAAGTCAATGAAGCATTTTTCCTCTACACACTTATAAACCATAACTTCTGTCACTCGGAAGGTTTCTGGTTTTATAATCATTAAAATCAACAGTGTTTCAAAGCATTCAAAATTTTTCCTGTTTCATACTCATTCACTCCACTAACACCAATCGTACTTATATAAGCTTCAATGACGACATTTGACCCAGATCGAGGAGCCTCGGGAACAGATACCGAGCAAATCGGCGGCGGGCGAGCGCGACATCCTCGCGCGGATGTTCGCGAAGCACGACGTGCGGGAGACCTCGTACCATCTGCTCGCGCCGAGGATAGACCTGCATCTCTGCGATGATCCGGGCTGTGAGTAGCTGAACGAAATTATCTTTTACGGCAAACGTGGCAAAGGTCTCACTTTCTAGAGTTTTGTTGTCCATAATATTGAAAAGCTGTTCTGATCGGCTGTGAGTAGTTACGGTTTATTAGCGACAGCAGTCGTGACAAAAGCTACCCGTCTTCCACCTCGCTCTGAACTATTATATTATAACTGTATTATTTTGAAGTTTTGATACAATTTCTCGTACTCCCATGTCTAAGTTCTGAAGAAGCGACAGGCGAAATGAGATAAGAAATTCTTATGTACTTCTGTCCTCGAAACATAACGTTTAGACAAACTTCGGTGCCTTGCGAAGTAAGAATCATTATATATATTTCATTTTCTGCAAACCCGACTTAAAAAAAAACGGCCCCAAATATTTTAATATTTTTGTAACGGATACAGTATTCGTCCCTATACGTACCTTTTATGTATAGTGTGGAATATTATTGCGAAAACATAACTGTATTTTTCACAATAGTGGGCAGATCAGAAAAACCTTCGCTATCAAACGGCGGCGCGCTCCAGGTGACGCTGGTGAGCATGCAGGCCGACCTGTTCCCGTACCACAAGGCGGCTGACGACAGGAGGCACTGGCGGGGTTACAGGTTCGATACCCATTCACATACCGTCTTACAAGTTAACAAGGCTTACGAAATTTTGTGCAAGAAGAAGTCATGGGCCCACTCCTAAAATTAGATTCTTGAAGTAAAGACTTTGGGCCTTATTACAAAAGATAGTTTAAACCAAGACTAAGGTAAACCCAGGTTTAAAATATACCCATCACTTTCTTATGTCATATAACAAAAAGAGACGGGGCTATTCTAAAACCTCGGTTTTTCTTAGACCATCTTTTGTAATAAGGGGGAATATGTTTTCTTATTTAGGAAAAACAAAAAATACCTGACTAATATTTTTTATTATCTAACTGATGAACTAAATAGATATTGGCTTATTATTTTCAGACATCTACCCTTTTTTTGTCATATTTATTGTCATCTACACATAGATGCTGCTTGTTCTCAAAAGCGTCTGAATATCTTGATAGTTTGCTGTAACCTGCTAATTTTTTTTTTTAGGGAAGCAGCAACGCCTCACAGCCAGTGGCTCTCACAAGCCCTGACGTCATTTTGTACAACACTGCTTGAATCTTTAGATCCAAGGCCACTCACGCCATGTAGTAAGGTACGTTGAAATTACTAGATATTATAATAAAAATCTGTTATTTTTACTTATTAATCCCTAGCTGGTAATTTTGACATGGAATTACTTTTGATGAAGGAAAATATTGTGTACACATTAAAAATAACTTATCTAAACATATGATCACATCCCTCATTGTAAGGGAAATGCATTAACAACACACATAATTTGTATCCACGCGTTGCACGGAATTCTACTCCATATACAAAACTAAACTCTTCTCCCTTACAATAAAGTCTATTTCAAAAGTAACACTGCACTTTAATACTGCGAATTGCATGCACGTAGGCACGGTTACTTGAACACTGAAATGTACCTAATGTCAATGGACTAAGGTCTATTTTAGTTATGGATATCACTCGTGTTGTGTTTGCGAGGTTTAATTTAACGACTTAATTGGCAGAGTAGCTAAGAGCTTGGTTTTATTAGTTAAGTCTGATCTGATCTGATCATTATTAGTATAGACACCGAATTGGTGTTGATCGACCTTGAAATATTGTGTGTTATATATTGTCTATTTTCTAATGTAACAAGAGTTCACCCTAGCAATCATCTTCATCGCCCGTTACGTGTAGAACATTCGATTAATGCCGTCTCAAATGGAACTAAGGTCCTATTTCGCAAGTTTGGAAGCGAAGTTATCAGTGCTCGTTCCTTGTATAAGAAAAACCTTCTTCAAAGTTACAGGCCATTATTCCTACACTATTAAATTACAACTAAATTTTATTTTTATTGCCTGTAGTCAAGTCAACCAGAAAAGCCGGAGGAGCCGATCTCTAACGGCATCAAGCACAAGCCGGCGGCCACACAACAAAGCGCTTCCAATCCTCCGTCCACTAACACAACTACCTCACAAGGTAAATATTGTAGGCTATAATGTTTAATATACTGTTTAGAACATTGTTGAGAATAACGCCATCTAGCGGTGTAGAAATGAGAACGACATAATCTGCTCTTGTGTGGAAGATACCCGTTTTTTAAATAAAACGGCATGTTCTGACAGAGATTTTGTATTGTATTTGTTTTTTATTGTAATTTAAAGTATTTTTTATTTAATTACGCAGCATCGCCGACAAGAACGAGAATTCTACAGCAACTCGGCAAGCTAATGACTACGTGTCTTGTACTTAGGATAGACGATTTCACTGTTTATAAGGTAACAACATAATTATCTAATTATTTATTTTTATTTACATTACTGAATATTTTCTGAATCATACTCATTCTACTTTACTTGCCATGCCCGAAAAAAGTTGGTCCTAATGTCGACGTTCTTTAACATGACACACATCGTTAAAATATTCGTGTTGCCCAGCGACGTGACGCAAGTCTGCTTGCTCCCTCTCCAAAAGCGAATACGTGCCCCGTGTCGCGACTAAACTCGGAAACAGATGTCGCGTCATTTGTTTTCGAGTTTAGTCGTTAGCGCAACATACCTTGCAGCATGCTAGTAGGGTGCGAGAATTCAAATCCTTATGCTTCACGAGCTTTACTAGTCATGTTTTGTTGTCAGATGACCAGTGTGGTTTGCAAAACTTGCAGTGGGATTTGTTCCGCAAAAAGTTTTCCCATTTGTCCCCTAGGGTAGCAAAGGCTTATGATTATGGGTCTGCTTATTTATCGCATATTGGTGGGATCCAAGTTAATCTAAATGTTGTTTATTCTAGGTATCAACAGGGTCAAAGTCTCGCGAAGTGCCGCGAGCTCTAGTGAGTGCGGAGAAGGCCACGCTGCCGGGAGACGCGGGGCTGTTACACGCCGAGCTCACTTACTTCTACTACCCTGGCGACGTGTGTTTCCCGGGTGAGTTGTGTAACACAAATGCTTTAGCTACTTACTTTGGGTTCAAAGCATTGTATATGATGTTGTCCACATTTATTTATCGTTGTTATTTCTCCGCAGTGCCAGCACCAAAGCTGTTCGTGCAGCTTAGTCCTGTCCGCGTGTCGCTGGACGTGAGCAGCGTGGTGTGGCTGGGAGCCTTCCTGCCGCACGTGCTGCCGCGGGACGAGGCTCCGGAGCTGGAGCTACCAGCTCAAGCCGCCTACATGGATGTCAGGATGGAAGCCATCATGCCTAAGGTAACAACTCTTCGCCCTGTTCGCAATATAGTTTCGTCATCATTATTTCAGCCCGGAATCTACCACTGAGTCTCCCTCGCCTTTTTCCGCCTTTTTAAGCCCCGATAGAAAAAGAGGGGTATTACGAGTTTCAACAGTCGATCTGCCTATCAGTGTCTGCCCGTGGCAACTTTGCATTCGACGTGATCGAGATGGTTTCTAGTTATAATTTATGAAGAACTTCAGCATTTTAAAAGTTTTTAGCATTTCTCAACAATATGTCGGAGGTGTCTGTTGAAAAAAAATCAGTGCTCATGACCCCACTTTGTTCGCAGGTGGTGTTAGAAGCGGGTCCGGAGCACATATCGCAACAGCGCGACCGTCCCAAAGAGCTGCACATATGTACGGCCAGAGCCACGCTCACAAACGTCCGGGAATCGCCGAGAGCCAGTTAGTTACTAACTTTATATTATTATTTGTGATCCTTTGGTATATTATGCCAAAAGACGGAGAAATACTGTACTGAAACGAGAATCTTCTTTTTTTTATTTTTATTAGCCTATATTAGATCCCACTGCTGGGTAAAGGCCTCCCCTTTCTTCTTCCAAACCTCTCTGTTCTTGGCGAATCTTCTTCCTTTTATTTATTTATTTTGATTGTACACCAGAAAAAAAAATACAGTTAAGTTTACTTACATATTTAATTAAGTAATACAAAATGCGTCCTTATTGCTCACGGAAATTTCTTTGAAGCAACCATGACTTTTTAGCAGTTTGTATACTGTCACTTTTCATATATTTTTCTGAAGATATTCAAATTCAATTGTTGTAGTATTCGTCCATCCATACAGACAGGCTATAGGCCGTATTTCTTGCAGACTGTGCGGGCACGCGCGCGGACCTCGCGGCCATAATATCCGCACTACGGAGGTCCACGCCACATCGGGGTCAGTTCCCTTGCGCGGTCGACGATATGGACCCCATACATGAGCAGTTTATATTACATGCTGATAGTAAGTACCATTTATAAGTTTGGAGTATGAAGTGTAAGACGCCCTACAACCGGAATTAAGGCGATCCGCCCCATTAGGCTAAAATTAACGCCAACATGTAAAAAAAATATTTGGCGCATTTAAGCGGCTAGTTATAAGACTATCGGCGTGAATTAGCCAACGCCGCTCGTGGTATGCCTCGTCGTGTTTCGAACAAGTAGAGGACGCGACGACGACGACGACGTTCGAAAAGCGCTAGTGTGGGAGTAGCTATGTGAGCCGGCAGGGCATGTTAAGCGAGATACGGTTGCCGGTCTCTTGAGCCTGCTCGCCGCCTAACCGCCATGTGCGGGCGCTTGCATCCGCGGACTGTGCAAATACTAACTTATTATATCTTTCAGGCTTGGACGACATAGATCGAGGCACAGAAATAAGTCCGGAGTTGCTCTGGCGGGAGAACAGATCAGTATGGTGCGCGAGAGTGGAGCCGCTGTGGGCGGACTTCTGCGGAGCGCGCGCTACTAACTACAAGCCCGCGCCGCTGTTGGATGCCACGCCGCTCACTGCATGGGTAAGTTACTGTGGAGGAATAAGTCCGGAGTTGCTCTGGCGGGAGAACAGATCAGTATGGTGCGCGAGAGTGGAGCCGCTGTGGGCGGACTTCTGCGGAGCGCGCGCTACTAACTACAAGCCCGCGCCGCTGTTGGATGCCACGCCGCTCACTGCATGGGTAAGTTACTGTGGAGGAATAAGTCCGGAGTTGCTCTGGCGGGAGAACAGATCAGTATGGTGCGCGAGAGTGGAGCCGCTGTGGGCGGACTTCTGCGGAGCGCGCGCTACTAACTACAAGCCCGCGCCGCTGTTGGATGCCACGCCGCTCACTGCATGGGTAAGTTACTGTGGAGGAATAAGTCCGGAGTTGCTCTGGCGGGAGAACAGATCAGTATGGTGCGCGAGAGTGGAGCCGCTGTGGGCGGACTTCTGCGGAGCGCGCGCTACTAACTACAAGCCCGCGCCGCTGTTGGATGCCACGCCGCTCACTGCATGGGTAAGTTACTGTGGAGGAATAAGTCCGGAGTTGCTCTGGCGGGAGAACAGATCAGTATGGTGCGCGAGAGTGGAGCCGCTGTGGGCGGACTTCTGCGGAGCGCGCGCTACTAACTACAAGCCCGCGCCGCTGTTGGATGCCACGCCGCTCACTGCATGGGTAAGTTACTGTGGAGGAATAAGTCCGGAGTTGCTCTGGCGGGAGAACAGATCAGTATGGTGCGCGAGAGTGGAGCCGCTGTGGGCGGACTTCTGCGGAGCGCGCGCTACTAACTACAAGCCCGCGCCGCTGTTGGATGCCACGCCGCTCACTGCATGGGTAAGTTACTGTGGAGGAATAAGTCCGGAGTTGCTCTGGCGGGAGAACAGATCAGTATGGTGCGCGAGAGTGGAGCCGCTGTGGGCGGACTTCTGCGGAGCGCGCGCTACTAACTACAAGCCCGCGCCGCTGTTGGATGCCACGCCGCTCACTGCATGGGTAAGTTACTGTGGAGGAATAAGTCCGGAGTTGCTCTGGCGGGAGAACAGATCAGTATGGTGCGCGAGAGTGGAGCCGCTGTGGGCGGACTTCTGCGGAGCGCGCGCTACTAACTACAAGCCCGCGCCGCTGTTGGATGCCACGCCGCTCACTGCATGGGTAAGTTACTGTGGAGGAATAAGTCCGGAGTTGCTCTGGCGGGAGAACAGATCAGTATGGTGCGCGAGAGTGGAGCCGCTGTGGGCGGACTTCTGCGGAGCGCGCGCTACTAACTACAAGCCCGCGCCGCTGTTGGATGCCACGCCGCTCACTGCATGGGTAAGTTACTGTGGAGGAAGTGTGTGTGTAAGTCTAACATGGACTTCCACCGCCCTGAAGAAGGCAGAAGAGGGGAATTACTAGACTTCTACCGGTTAAAACCACCGAAGCGCTTCTCCGTTCCTTTCTAGTCGGGAATTATACGTGAACGCTTTTGCACATTACCACGAACCCCACCAGTCATGTCCTTAAAAAAATTACGTACTATTTAGGTACATACTACGGAAAAATTCTTCGCTTTTAGGGAGAGAGAAAAACATCGGGGCTTTTTGCTCCTTGTGGGCTAGGTGTGGTTTTGAAATATTGTTGCCTCCCGCTCCCTTTCCGTGCCCTTTTTGACAAAAGACACTAACTAACAACAAGACATACTGATAGAACCACACAAAAACATGTACATTTAACATTACCCCCAGATATGTTTCGACGAGAACTTCTCGCGCATATGGGTGGTGGCGCGCACGTGCGGGCTGGCGGGCCTGCAGCTCAACCACTACCAGATGCTGTTCCTCATGCGCCAGCTGGAGAGGATCTCGGAGATGGCCGCATGGTTGGCGCATGATGCTGAAAGGCAACCGGACGCTGATGATGGGTATGTTTATATCTTTACATGTGTTTTTTGTCAGTTATATGGATTAGACGTTACATTTTTTGTATCGCTTCTACGGATGTCCTGATGACCTTAGGCTTTAGTGAAAATTTGGAAAATTAATGTGGACATTTTTTTTTGGGAAAAAATGCTTTTTTCCATATGTAAAATTCATTGACCAATTTTAGACGAAATTCGAAATCCAAACGATTGAAAATTATCGGCTGTTTCATGTAAATTGTGGTATATATCCTTATTGGTTTTTTGCTGGGAAAGATGTGTTCCAATTCGCGACTTCACAATCCAGCAAGTAGCTTGATATTTTCTAGCAAGCATCTTGTCAGCCTCACCCGTTTGCAAGTTGGGTGTATGAAATGTATTTAAAGATAATTATTTCAAGACCTCTATCTTTCTTCCTAGGACAATAGTGATTGGCGTGTACGTACCAGCTGTGGAGTTGACCTTCGTGCTTCCAACCAACTGCCCCGGCCAGGAGTCTTCCAGGGACCTCGATAGTGTACCTCTAGACTCGTCCAGCTTACAAGACTTGAAAATGGGTGAGTGAGTTAATAAGAATGGTTTGGTTTAGTTGGGTTGTGGTTTTCAGATTCGGTGAGTTCTATTTTCTACCTTATTTCTTCTTGATATGGCTGTTATTGGGTTGTTTAAGTTTAAAGGGATATTATGAAGTTTTTGTCTTGTAAAAACAGCTGTATGAATTTATATGTACAGTTTCATACAAAAGTGGATACTAAAGAATTAAAAAGTTACTAAAAGATCTGGGTTAAGAGTGCAACTAATTTCTGCTTTTTCTATTCCCGAAAAAACAATACTTTTTTCATGAATCTATCTATTTTTCACTACCCTTCTAACTATACTACAAATCAGCTCTCTTCTATCTATTCTATAGTTTTTTAAGTTTCCTATTTATTTATTTTCACGACTATCGTATCACGTGGGCAGAGCACCACACGTCGACGCTTGGCGCTTCGACGCCGCTCGAGGAGGCCTGCAGTAAGTTGAGACTTGGGTCTGATAATGTGACATGGTATAAAAATATTGCTAACAGCACTGTGGAGCGTAACTTACACTATTCATATGTTCAGGAATGGCTATAATGTGTCACTATGTGTAGTATTTGTCGCATAGTCTGCAGTTGTTTATTGGGGCCACGTGCAAAGATTAACTTGCTAAACTGCATACGTCCATTAACTTACCACCCTGTGTTTTTTGTGATTATGATTTGAAGCAGCATTATTCGGTATACCCAGCACTAGCTTAACATTTATTTGTCATGAAATATTTTTATTCTTAAAGTTAAAATTGCTATGGCACAGCAATTCAATTGCGTATTGTTATTGGTCAAGTATTTTATTGCACATGGCCTGCTTTGTGAGCAACAAAACCATATCACTCAAGCTTTTGTTTGCACAAAACGCAACTTTTCAAAGTATTTGCAGATGCCATTTTTCTTTGAGTGTTTATTTATACTGCAGGCTGCTGAATTTGTGAAACGCTTCCAAAATGTATTTTAAAAACTTTTACACGTACACGTAGCGACCTCACTCCACTACAACTATTCAAATTCATTATAATGTTGTAACTAGCATCATCACAAGCCTTTTTGTACCTCGGTGCTGGGCAAAAGCCTTCCCAATAAGTTTGAGTCATGTGACTTATTGAAAAGAATTAACATATGAACAATTTCTCTCATTGTTATCGATTGTAAACTGTCAGTTGACTACCGAAGCTGTGTTTAGTTTGCGACAATTGACAGGAAACGCTCTAAATTTGTCCCTATTTACTACACCTATTACATAAACAGGCTCATATGTAACAATTTCCAGTAGGTTCCGAAGCGACGATGGCCCCGTCCATGGTAGACCGGGACAGCGGCGTGTTAGCCACCACGTCGGTGGAGGTCTACCAGCCGATACCCATTGAGGAACCGCCTCCGCCAAGCCCGGGAGTTAGTTTTGGAGGTATGTTTTTATGAGCTAGTTTTTTTCAGTTATGTTTATACTTAATCTTCTTATATGAGCCTTACCTTTTACTCATTGTGTTTAGGTATTCAGCCGTAAGACGATATGTGAAATTGAAAGACAATTTAAAAATAAGTTGCTCTTAAGTATTCAGGGAATAACTCAGTACTCAATTAAATATGCTTTACGTTTAATCCAAGAAATAAGCCAAAAATGTCTAGATACTATAGGCTTATGTGGCAGCAAACTGACTTAATTCATACTAAAGCAGAGTCAAAGTGCTGCGACAAGTCGAACTAAACGATTATAAAAACGAAGTATGAGCATTTCGTTGTTGAGATATGGTTGGATTTGCTATATCAATATAGAACTATGTTTACCTACTTTTATACCGTCGCGACGCTTCGACACTGCCGTAGTATGAGCTCCATCTGTGGCAACTTAAACTAATATTTCCCTCTGTAACTCCAGGCTTTTCATCAATGCGTCGCGGCTTCACGTCGCTAGTGACGTCAATAGACAGTGCTCTCACTCGAGACGACACTCGCAGTGACGCAGCCTCCACGGCCAGCTCCGACAGTGACAGATACGTTGTGGTCGGGCTCGCTGCCGAGTCGCCCGACGACGCTGACATGGCGTTTAGGTATGATACAGCTTTATTAGTAACATTACTGTAGCTGGTTTCTTCACCGCATGAGAAGGGACA
This sequence comes from Autographa pulchrina, assembly GCA_905475315.1. Lineage (NCBI taxonomy): Eukaryota > Metazoa > Arthropoda > Insecta > Lepidoptera > Noctuidae > Autographa > Autographa pulchrina. Next base: position 9,371,562 of record FR997775.1, read on the forward strand.
ATGACAAGTAAGAAATTGAGACGATCATAGGCTAGGAGGCCGGAATCGGTATGGTACATTTGCAGCCATGAGGCTAAGAAATTAGTAGAATATAGGTAGGTAATATGGATAGGAGAGAAAGACCACACTTTCACAAGATTAAAATTACATTTAATGCATTTGAATGTTTATAAACTAATTTTTATCGAGCTTTATAAAAACGGGTATAAAATCGAAAATGTATTTGTCCAAAAAGGATAAATTTTTGTACAGTGTCCGTTTCTATCTCTAACGTTTCTCTATTTTATTACAGAGAGTTTGAGCACGGCCGAGCTTTAACCGGCGTAGAAGTAGCAGCGGAGGTTGTGGAGAGATCTTCTTCGCCAAGCGACCACTCCGTCACCAGTTCCTGCCGGAGAAGAGATGTCGTATGTACTTAATATATATGTTATATTGCCTCTTAAATTAATAAAGGAGATGCTCTGAAATGAAACACTATTTAAAGAGCTCGTATTGAGTAAAATATTTGTGAAAATTCCTTATTTACCAAGCACCGCCAAGTTTTTGTCTGTACTGAAACAGAAGCATTTATGTATTAGAAGTCCTTATTACATATTATACAAATCGTTACCCTTTTTAAACCAGACTAGCGTTTACCAATGCTTATTTTAACTTAATTGCCCATTTATTTTTTTACTCTTAAAAAATGTTGATAGCACAAAAAAAATCGGTTTAGTTGAGTAAAGATACTAATTTCTTTAGTTACTATATGTTACTATATGGACTTAGTTTTGGTTGTCAAAAATAACAATTGAACCCGTATCTAGATATCAACCAGCACATGGCGTCTAAACAACATCCACATAGTGAATCAGAGCGGCAACGGGCGCACGGCTCTCCGCCTAGCCGCCGACGACCTCAAGAGCGACGAGTGCAACGCTATACCTTGGGACGAGTTTCAGGTGAGTTTGTTAAGACTTTATAGGAGGGGAGACGGGGGGGGTAAATGTAACTTTCTGGTCGTGACTCTGTTGCTTTATGATGGTGTTAGTGTATCTGTATTGTTGATCACTCAGTGTTAATTGTAACGTTTGAGTTCGGCTCCTGTTCTAATCGATATTGTTTGTCGTCTAAGTTGACTTCGTCTAATTAAACATACGACTATAGTCGAGAACAATAGGAAATTTCTTTGAGGGATGGGGGAGGAAGCATTTAAGATCGCGGGGCAGTATAAAGTTTCATTCAATAAATAATTGTATTTAAATGTTTAATAACAATTTAATATTGTTGTGTTTGCATTAAAAGTTGATATCATAGGCAGTGTGTTAACAATAGGAAATAGTAACACCATTATATTTTTATGTTGTGAACACCCCGATCAACACAATAATTGTTGTAAAACGTAAGCTGTTTTTTTCTCGTGAAGGCGAAACATGGAATTTTCTGTTACAAACAAATATTTTTACTGAAATGTATTAAAATTACCTTTTAATTCCTTTATGACCTACTAATAAATAAAATTAAACTCATCATCTCCCGAGCCTTTTCTCAACTATGTTGGGGTCGGCTACCAGTCTTACCAGATTCGGCTTTATACCGTATTCGGCTGAATACCGTATTTTACATGGAGCGACTGCCTATCTGACCTCCACAACCCATTTCACTGGGAAACACAGTATCCCATAGTAAGACTGGTTGCTGGTAATTAGTTTAATTTTATTTATTATTTTTTAATAAATAAAATTAAACTAATTACTATAAATAAATATTTTTTTTAATGTTATATTTAATTAATGAAGGTTTTAGTACATTTCATAAACAGCATACACATTTATTTTTAATTTTGTCACACATTACATTTAACTTTATCTCACGAAATTACCTTTAAAACATTCTAATATATTTTTACTAACATTATTTTACTTCCAGTACCTACTTATTATACATACTTGCAGTACTAAAGTTTACCTATTTCACATAACACTTGGTATAATTATAATGATTTTACATCGTGTTTATTTCGGGTATCTTCGACAAATTTCGGATGTCATCGAAACTCTTTCAACTATTTTAATTTATTTGCGATTGCATACAGACTGAAATGCGTACGTAAATTTGTTTAAATTTAATTTAATTTCGATCAAAACCATTGTTAGATAAATATAATAGATTTTATAGTCCACCTGAATTTTGAAACGAACAAAAAATTAATTATACCTTTATTAACTAGACTTCAATGATTGCCGAAATTTGTCGAGAACTCCATCTCACCCTTATTTCTTTGAACATAAAAAGCGGAGTTAACTGTAATAATTTGAAAAGCATGTGTCGATAAGAGTCCGCATTTAATTTTATTTTTGACCTACATCTTATGATAGTCATCGATCATAGGCCGAGGTGATGTCATTGTTATAAATAATAACGAATGCTTAAGGGGTTGCAATTTAAAATTTCCATATTATTATACGGTTCAATAATCAAGGGGGTAAAAAAATTATAGCCTTATCTTACAAAATATGTGTGAACTTAAAATAAAAAAAAAGCTATTTATTTATTATTATTTATTTAATAAGGTATCTCTTAGGAATTATACAATGTCCAACAAAACTAAATTGAAATAGTTTGTCTGTTGGATAACAATAAAATGTTAGTTGTAATTAATTGTTATTACTTAATCCATAGCTTATTTAATTTACATCTCAGACTCATTTCCCATTTTTTATCTACAATATGTATGTATTTAAAAATATATAAGTATATTTATCAGTTGTCTGGTTACCATAACACAAGCTCTGCTTAGCTTGGGATCAGATAACCGTGTGTGAGTTGTCCCGGAATATTATTATTATTTCCCTAAACAAAAGCCTACTTCCAGGGTAACACTTAGTATCGGATTTCGTGTCTAAAGTTTTATCAAACATTGCGAACTCAAAAGCATTCGTCATAAAGTACCTAATGTCATAAACCATTGTCATCACAATGACATCACTTAAACAGATGTGCATGACCGCATCATCACAACCATTGTATATCGTACCCAGTAAGGTGTATCGCTGTAATTCTTAATATTCTTGATAAGGCAAAGGGTTCTAAAGCGAGCGAATATCTGACGACATACAGCAATCTAAAATAAATTGCACCACAGTTGTGAAACTCTTGCCCACCTATTCAATGTAGCCGTGGGACTACTACTGAGTAAATACTGAAACGTCATTTTGTTAAATCGCCATTAAATCTCATGCTATCTTTGTCTTTTAAGGAGTAAAATAGCGACAGCTGGACATTTCAGATATCTTAGAGCCGGTTCTTCCGACGCCAGATAATTTTATCTAAGAAATAATTTCGAATTTTTGACAGTTCTTTAACACAAAATATGTGACACATGAATATTATGTCTCGAATAAAAATTATCTGGAGTTGGAAAAACTGGCCCTTAAGTTAGCGTCTCTGGATACGGGGGGTAAATGAGCTTAGAAATAAAAATTGTTGCGCCACACTTGCGGTGCTGTCGCCCGACAGTCGCTCGCTTTCAAACCCTACCTCAAACTGGAATGCATCCATTTTATCTCTAACTATATGTGTCTATGTGTTTTTCCTCTCTGGCAATTCCCGCCCGCTCGGCTATCGTGAAACGAAAGAACCGTCTCAAGGTATTTAATAGATCTATAGATATTCTATAGATCGTTTGACACGAAGTAGTGGTATCATGTTGAGTGAATAGTTGTAGAGGTTATGTGTCGTAGCCAAGGGGGTTTGTCTGAGTATGAGTGAGTGAGACAAAAGATGTTTCTGTCGCGTCCACCTGTCCTTATACTGTGCTTGTGTTTGGTGGTATAAAAACTATTTAAAGCCAAAATAAAAATATCACTCAAATGAGTCCCTAATCTACACGAATGAACCAATACAGTAGTAGTATAAAAAAGTGTTTACCTAATAAAGAAAGAGTTTTGAAGGGACTAAGCTCTCAATGACTAAAAGTATAATGAACTTTGGTAATTAAAATACAAAATCTTATTAGATCTATATTTTTCCAAACACAAGCACCAATATTGAAATCGATATTATGACAAGAAACATCTTTACAAACGCTTCATTGCTATCTGTTTCATGTCCGCCATTTTAGCTTCGACAGCACCGACTGAAGTCTAAGGTAGGATGCAACGCAGCCTTATAACATCCATATTATACAAACCACGGACTAAAAAAAAAACTTCCTTCATTTCATGACCGCATGCTAGAACAAAAGGTTTAGTTTTCAGGAGTTTTTTTGACAGGTTTTCTGTAACTAAAACATACAAACACACACCCAAAAAATGTCTTCAATGATCTTTAAACAAACTTGTAATATTATTACCAGTGTTAACTGCTATATTAACAACATTTAAAATAATCTGTTATGTATACTATATGTGATTTAATTTGATTTTTGACTATAAAAAGCTTAGCTTTAAATAATGCACGAAGTGTCGCATGCCCGCACAATCCCCACATCTTCATCCACACGGTAACGTTTGTGATCTGTTTTCCGCTACATTGTGATTGTCTATAGCCTTTAACTTTGAACAGGAAACTTAACTTCCAAAGTAAATAATATAAAGCTACAAAAATATAAAAATAAAGTGTAATTCAGTAAAGTAAGTGTAATTTTACGTCCTTTAACAGATTAACTGTCCCGCCAGTAGACACAATAGTTAAACAATGGAAATGTTCATATGTGACTCACGGGACAGGGAAAGGGTTAAGGCATCTAGAAATATTCAAACAGGCCAGAAACGAATCTTTTGGTACATAAAATTAAACAGCACGGTATTCTTAAAATTAAAATACTTTTACTCATTAAATTTCTTAATTATAAAGTAATTAATTTAAATTGACTAACTGCCGTCGGGTGAAAAAAAATCAAAAAATAACACCCATAATCTAAACGAGATGCCATCTTAAAATTTGTAGTCGTCAATTGTTTTTTATTCTTCTGTCCTCATTGAATGTGGTAACTTAAAACTTTAAAATCCCGTTCAAAAGTAAAGGCCCCCTCTTTAAAACCTACCTTACCCTACCTTAACAACGGGTATATATACACAGAACAAGTTCGCGATGCGTGCGCGCGCGTGGTCGGAGCCCTCGGGGGCGGCCGACGAGCTGGAGGCGAGGCCCGAGCCACGTGTGGCCGCTAGGCTCGTCAGGACACAGCTTCCGAGGCAGCCGGGTGAAAAGGTACGTGGATAGATGGACACAAAGTACATTACACTATGTTCTGAATGAAGTCAATGTACAAAAACACTTTTCTACATCGACCCTGATTCCAAAACACAAGATTAGAGTTCAGAGCAATACATGCGATTTTGTCCACATAGATGACCTGTTTTATATGACTGTAGAATATAATAAAACTGAAGCGTCATTCAACAAACTTTTAGTAGATAATTTCTTTTATACAGTTCCGGTTTTCGCTGTTATGTAAATTGCTTCTGAAAGAGACTTTGCTAAGTTGTGGGACATCCAGTTATGATAATATGCAGTGTATTTATGAATTGCATTTAAGACCTTTGTTATTAGTCCCGAACTTTCACATACATAAATTAATTGTTTGCCAGCGGCAGATTCTGTAACCAATTTATTGGATGTTTTTCAGGGTCTAGCACCATTCGATGAGCTCTTAGAAGCACGAATTCGCGACTTGAGCGTAGCGCTCAATATGAGCACAGCGTTAGCGCTCGCTGAACTAATCGAAGATGAAGTTATAGCGCCACCTATGCCGCTTGAGGTAAACTATTATTTGAATATGTTTTTAATATTTTTCTACTATTTTTTGGTAGTTGTAATTGGAGTGTAAGGTAAAGTGATAAATTTAACTGTTATAACTTTTGCGTATTTCCATGTTGGTAGAAAGAGTCGTGGATTTGTGAAGATATGAGATAGAAAACTAGAAGACTCTTATTTTTTTTGCTATGAGACTTTTTATCCCTCCCTATATTATGTCTATACAACACGGGAAAAAGACAAGTTTTATGTCTTAGTAATATAGCTAGTTTTATTATGTTACCATTAATTTCATCTGACCTTAGAGTATGAAAAAGTGTATAGTGCCCGTTTCGCTTATAACCCGATAATTTTCCCGAGCGTAAGATTTTTTTTGGCTATATGTACTACGCTCGTATTTTCCGTGTATCGGACAGACATTTTTGCGAGAATATCGATGGTTCCGATATGAGATAGACTTGTACAAACGGCGCTCCAAAATGGTGTCAAAACAGAACGTTTTGATACTATTTTTTACGAGAAAACTATTTCATATGAGTGCTCACAGTTCTTACTCTAATATACGCATTCTATAGTTTTACTTTTTATACTCTAAGCCACTGCCTCATCACAAAATTTTCCACCAGGTGCTAATAGAAAACGTGAAGCTCCATCTAATAGAGGACCGTCCGACCCGCTCCATCTCATCCCCCGCGCCGCAGCCGCTGGACCTCGCGCTCACCACGCTGCGCATGACGCGCGACACCGCCGGGGTGGTCCGGCTGGGACCCCCTATATCTACACCCTCCACTATAGGTAACTATACAAGCTCCACAAATGACCTCGGACCTTATTAAAAGGGAAAAGGTGTCTAACGCTGGGCCAAACTTTTCTGTCCTTAGCTACTTCAACCCAAACGCTTAAGGGTTGGTCGACCACGCAAAAATTTCAAACATATGTGACAAGCCACGGGCCTAGCTCGTCACTAAATAAGACCGAAGTTTTGTTGGCACATGTTTGAATTTTTTGCGTGGCACATTGTAATCAACAGCTTGGCTCGCCCATGGATCAGGCACGACGAGCCGCGAGTAAATCCGCCGCGAGCTTTACCGTGAGCTCGACTTTCGATCACACAATGTAAAATGTAATCATTTACATCGTGCAAAAAATATGTTTTTTATTTTATTCTAGCGTCCCCAGCCACGCCACAACCGCAGCCGGAGCTAGACGAGGCTAGGGAGAAGATAGACAGACTGAACAGAGAGAACGAGGAGTTGAGGAAAAGGCTAGTTACCCTCGCGAGGATAGCAGAGGATAACAGGGAGTTAAGAGCGTGAGTTTATCAGTTTAATTACCACATATTATTTTTTATTAAATAAATAAAGTGTTTTTCTCCTTTTGTAGCTATGATTGTTTATCTTATTGACGAAATTAGTAAGAATAACCTGTGACATAGACAGATTGTCCAAGAAAAGTAAACGTTTCAGTTTCATTAGGAACTGGTGGGTATCAAATCAAATTACAAGTTGTACAAGCAAAACTGAAATGATATAATAGGGTAGATGACTAGGTATGATAAGTCAAAATTTATTTAGTCCGCCATTTAGATAATCAAAATATAATAGACACGTATTTTTTCTTTTATCAAATCAATAAAAAATACGAAGATAAACCACTTTAAAGTTAAAGAGTATGTGACGTCACGGGTAGGTACAATTCTTGCTTAGCTGTGACGTCACGCAAGACTTGCACTCGCTGTATCTTCATAATTCTTTGTTTAAGGGACAAGCGAAAAAATACGTGTCAAATATTTTTATGCTATCTAAAAGATGGACATGAAAATACAGGTTACAATTTCTAATTTTACAGTAAGGTAGAAGAGGCGTCAGTGTTACGGCAGTGCGTGCACGCAGCGCAACAAGAAGCGGCTAGCTTGCTGGCCGACAAGCAAGAGCTGTTGGAGGCTATGCGTATTATGCAGGTAATGTACATCGCATTTACGTAGTTTACCACCCACAATTATAGTAAGATAGAAGAGGCGTCAGTGTTACGGCAGTGCGTGCACGCAGCGCAACAAGAAGCGGCTAGCTTGCTGGCCGACAAGCAAGAGCTGTTGGAGGCTATGCGTATTATGCAGGTAATGTACATCGCATTTACGTAGTTTACCACCCACAATTATAGTAAGATAGAAGAGGCGTCAGTGTTACGGCAGTGCGTGCACGCAGCGCAACAAGAAGCGGCTAGCTTGCTGGCCGACAAGCAAGAGCTGTTGGAGGCTATGCGTATTATGCAGGTAATGTACATCGTATTTACGTAGTTTACCACCCACAATTATAGTAAGATAGAAGAGGCGTCAGTGTTACGGCAGTGCGTGCACGCAGCGCAACAAGAAGCGGCTAGCTTGTTGGCCGACAAGCAAGAGCTGTTGGAGGCTATGCGTATTATGCAGGTAATGTACATCGCATTTACGTAGTTTACCACCCAAAAATACAGTAAGGTAGAAGAGGCGTCAGTGTTACGGCAGTGCGTGCACGCAGCGCAACAAGAAGCGGCTAGCTTGCTGGCCGACAAGCAAGAGCTGTTGGAGGCTATGCGTATTATGCAGGTAATGTACATCGCATTTACGTAGTTTACCACCCAAAAATACAGTAAGGTAGAAGAGGCGTCAGTGTTACGGCAGTGCGTGCATGCAGCGCAACAAGAAGCGGCTAGCTTGCTGGCCGACAAGCAAGAGCTGTTGGAGGCTATGCGTATTATGCAGGTAATGTACATCGCATTTACGTAGTTTACCACCCAAAAATACAGTAAGGTAGAAGAGGCGTCAGTGTTACGGCAGTGCGTGCATGCAGCGCAACAAGAAGCGGCTAGCTTGCTGGCCGACAAGCAAGAGCTGTTGGAAGCTATGCGTATTATGCAGGTAATGTATACTGAATTGCTCAACTAACATCTATGTAATGCTCACTAACCTATTTAGGTTCAATCAATCAAAACCATTAGGCTTCAAAGGAGCTCGCTTTGCAAATATGTGTTTTTAATTTTCTCTGAATTTGTGATGTCCTTTAGTTTTAATTTAAAAATATATTGCCTTGTTAGGTACTGCTGAAACTGGAATTCTGGCGGGACCTTTAACAAATTTGCCAATCTGAAATAAAATATAGACATTATAATATTAACCATAGATGTTGAGCATTAGCCGTTTTGCACGGGTGTGACCCGTTTATCCCCATACCTTATTATTAGTCTTCTTATTGTCTACACTTTTAGGCGTCTCTTTTGTCAAAAATAAACGTTTTATGTTTTACAAAATAAATGTCTTTGTCATAAGTCAAAATTAGTGTGACAGTGTTATCTCACAGTGCGAAAGGAAGTTTCTACGTATACTAAACAATTTAACAGTGCTTAAAACAAACCAGAAATAAAACTTTTTATAGTGATAACAACAAACTAGTAACAACTTAAACTGTGGTGAACCGTGGCACAGATCAATTTTACATTAACATTCACACAAATTTGGACATTAGTGTGAAATTTTCCTAATTGCCGATCGTTTTTTTTACATATTCATTTCAAATGTCTGCTATCTCTGTCTTACGCCACTTCGACTTCATTTACTTCAGTAGCGACATCTTTGAAGCAATTGCCAAACGATAAGTCCTTGTGAACATTGATATCGATAAAGCAGGCTACCGTTACAGATAATTAATATAATTACATTTTACATCTCGAATCTCTTAACGAGTAGCGTCATCTCGTGACACTTCGTTTGAATTATGAACCAAAACGAGAATGTTACAATGAGGCGCGCGCGCACTCACTCGTTTGACTGCGCTGACCTGAGTTTGGAGAATCTGACGCTAGATGGCACCATGCACAGTGTTCCTTCTATGTCGGATGACGAAAATGATGATATTATTATCAGTTTAAAGAAACAGGTTGAAGATCTCACTATTAAATTATGCAGTGCCAACGCTGAAATTGACACATTAACTTTAGAAAATACAAATCTAAAAAAGGACAATGATAATTTAGTTCGAAAAACTCTCTATACAAAAAAATCGCAACCAGCCCAGCGTCCACGCCAAAGAAAACACCGAATAAGAGAATCTCTACCACCATAAATATAAACAACAAGACCACACAAACAGATTTTTTTATACCACAGGAGAATAACTTGCAGGGTCAACAAAACCACAATAAGCAACATTCCGCTCGAGAGATGGCGCCACGCACCTGTAAGAAAACTATTACAACTCAAAGTACAGTACAACACAAAAATAAAGAGATAAAATCAAAAAATAAAATGTGTTTTCTAAGCGCGCTCAAATACAGTCCTAACGTACTGTCATTATCATTAAAAAACTTTGATGATAAATACAATGTATGCCATTACTCAATCCCAAACGCTGGAATAAAACAGTTACTAAAGGATTTACGCAAAAAGATACATAACTTTACCATGGATGACTATTGCATCATACTGATTGGTGATGAGGACTTTAGGACTACAAATAACTACGTTGACATAATTTTTTATATCAGAGATATATTGCAAGACATAAAATATACAAACATTATAATTATGGTGCCGACATTTAAATTATTTAATAATTTTAATTTATTTAATTCAAGAATAGAACTGTTCAACAATTTGCTATATCTGGACAACACAACACATCAGTATGCCTATTGTTTGGACTCGAACCTGAACTTGACGTATGACCACGACATGTTTAATCGATTCGGTGTCATAAACAAGAGAGGTATGGTAACTATATTTAATGATTTATATCATCTTATTCGCGAGTTGGAGCAAATAGGCGATCCTAGCGGCAAAACTACAACAGGAAAGACCGATCCTTTGATAGTCACACCAAGCGCATCTTCTCAAACAACATTAGCAGTAGAAGAAGATCAGCTTTTTCGGGCATAAGAACTTCTACTTACTTCATCAAAATATCGCAGGGTTATTGTCCAAGTCGAATATTTTAACTATCTGTTTACATGATCTACTAGACAAACAAACCAGTATTGATGTGATATGTTTAACAGAACATTTCATGATGTCAGGGCATGAGGACTGCTGCATGATCCCCAACTACAGGCTTGCGACGTGCTATAGTAGACCCAATTCTAAGAGAGGAGGGTCATGTATCTATATCAAGATGGGCCACTCCTGGCGAAACATCCCAGCAGTCGTAGACCTTTCAGTTTCCACTGGTTTTGAATGTTGTGGAGCTGAACTGGTAGATTACAAGATTGTTGTTTTATGCATATATCGTGTACCTAATCCCTCTAATCTTAATGTATTTTTTGATAAACTTAATTGTGCTCTTAGATACATACGGAAAAATTATTCTAAGCATGAATTAATTATAACAGGTGATTTTAATATAAACATTTTAAAGCAAGATAATGTAACTTTGGCATTTGAATGTCTCCTTCTAAACTATAACCTTAAGCTGCATTTAAGAGAACCTACTAGGTTAAAATCACAGACGTGCATAGACAACTTTGCTCATAATCTTAAAACTAAATGTAAAGCTGAAGTTGTAGAACTCGCTCTGTCTGACCATACCGCCCAGATTTTGAAATGTAATGTTAAAAGATTATGCATGTTAAAAAGTTGGAAAATTACTAGAAGAGATTATTGTAAGACTAACATTGAAAAGTTTAAATACTATATGGGACAATTGACTCTGGCAGATTTGTATCACACAGATGACGTAAACATGGCTTATAATATTTTCTTGAATGAATTTGAATTATTTTACAAACTGTGTTTCCCCCATAAAATTATTACTGTGCGCCTACATAGGAAACCAAGGTGGGTAACACGAGGGATAAAGATGTGCAGTGTCAGAAAACGTGAGCTTCTGTGGCACTATAGAAAAACCCCTACATCGGCTAATAAAGCTAAACTTATTAAATACACTAAGAGACTTAGGATAATAATTAAGTTAACTCAAAAATCTATTAATATACATCGCATAAATAATTCAAATAACAAAACAAAAACTGTATGGCAGCTTATAAATGCTAATTCTAAGCAAAATAAACCTCAAGAAGGTATAAGTCATATTTTAATTGATGGTAATAGTATAAGAAATCAATTTGAAATCTCTAACATTTTTAACAATTATTTTATTGACAAAATCACACCGATTAATATTTCAAATAAATTTCAGTATAAACAGTATTTGAAATCAACACATAACTCAATGTATATGAAACCAAGTGACCCATATCAAATATTACAAATTATCAATTCACTCAAAAATACTATGAGCGTGGGCTATGACGGCATATGTACCAAGGTTATAAAGCAAGTAGCACATATTATAGCTCAACCTCTCAGTTATATTTTGAACTTAATTATAGAGACAGGCATATTTCCAGACAAATTAAAAATAACAGTGGTTAATCCAATCCATAAGAAAAGTAACAAAGAGGATATTGGCAACTATAGACCCATAGCTTTAGTGTCAATATTCTCAAAGATATTTGAAAAATATATTTATGAGGCTCTTAATAACTATCTGGAAAAGCAATCAATTTTAGTAAAAGAACAAAAGGGATTTAGACGTAATAAGTCCATAAATATGGCAATTTACGATTTTTTGGAATTTGTTGTGTCTAATATGGATAAACGTATACCTGTGTGCGCAATGTTCATGGATATGACCCAGGCATTTGACTATGTGGACCACGACATACTGTTAACCAAGCTTGAGAGGTACGGCATAAGAGGTAACATTCTAAAACTCTTTGAAACTTATCTCAAAAACCGCCTGCAATATACTAAACTGACTAAAGTTGATGTTAGGACTAAAAAAGAAATCACATACGTTTCAAAGCAACGGAAAATAATGTATGGTGTCCCACAGGGAAGTATCCTGGGCCCACTTCTATTTATTCTGTACATTAACGATCTACCAAAAGCCACATTAAATCCAATAACGCTCTTTGCGGATGATAGCACAGTTACAATAAAATGTGACAATACTTCTACTTACGAGCAAGAAATAAACAACACACTAGAGGATGTGATAAAATGGTTAGATGCAAATAATCTGCGAATTAATATTGGCAAAACCACCCTTATGGCCTTTAGTCAACGTGCCGGTCCTCGGACTAATCTAAGCATCTATCACGGCAATCTACCGGTAAGTGAGAGTCAAACTACAAACTTTCTCGGACTTACAATTGATAATAAACTCACATGGAAGCCTCATATTGAAGCCCTCTGTAAAAAAGTCAGTAAGTCAGTCTATGCGCTTCACGAGCTGGCACAAATAACCAATGTTAGTTCCGTGGTGACTGCATACCATGGTCTGGTCGCTTCAATATTAAGGTACGGTGTAATTTTTTGGGGAAACTCAACCAATAAGGACATTATTTTCAAAACACAGAAGAGATGTATTAGAGCTATGTTTGCATTGAAAAGTACAGATAGCTGTCGTCCATACTTTATTCAGTATAAGTTATTAACTTTGCCATGCTTATATATATTTGAAGTTGCTGTATTCGTCAAACGTAATCCAGATAAATTTATATTAGCTTCAGAATTATATAATAGACGACAACGAGACGTACATCGACTTTGTGTGCGTAAAACTAACACTGCATTGATGCATAAAAGCATTTTCCATATGGCATCCGTAATCTATAATAAATTGCCACAAACAATTAAAGAGGCAGACTATAACATTTTTAAGAAAAAACTTAATGAATTATTAATAAGTAAATGTTATTACACTCTGACAGATTATTTAAATGACTAATGATTGTACAGTATTTAAAATGTAATATTTTGTTATTTTGATATAGATTTATTAGATATTACTTGACAATAGTTTGATGTTTACTGTAATGACATATTTTAATTTGATTTTATTTGCCAATTTTATTATTATAAATTTTCATTGTGTTGACATATTTTTAATTTATGTTTTATAGTTAATTATTAGCAGCATGATGTAATTTAGAAAGAATATTTGTACGCCAATTGTGGTTTGGCATAGCGTTCATATAATTAATAATAACATCTGTACATTACCTACCTATGTTCAACAAATAAAAATATTTGAATTTGAATTTGAATTTGAATTTATGAAAAAAAAAACACTTTTCTACATAGTCTCTGGTCTGGATGTTTATGGTACCTTTGTTGTCTCTGATTTCATTACACTCTATACTTCACGTTCTTACTTTGAGTACGAAGCGATGTATATAATGCTGTCCACATTTTTTTTTTCCTTTTTATATATGTATTTTGTCGTGGTTCCAGGAGCAGTTAGGCGGTTGCCGCGGCAAGAGATAGCGGTCGCGAGGCGGTCCGCCGCAGGGCTGCCTCGACTGCACCGCCTGCTGCGGGGACCAGCAGACTTAGATGGTATATGCTCTGTACCTAGACGTATGTTGTAGCAACCCTACCTGTATAGCAGACATGTTGTAAGAAGAGGATAGACCTATTTGTATATACCTACTACTGGTTGTTTGTGCCACTGACAGACACGAGAGACTCAGACATGATATATACACCCCTACTTGTAAATACGACTGGTCGTTTGTGCCACTGTCTGACAAAGACGGCTTATACTCCGTACCTAGATATTGTAGCAACCCTACTTGTATAGCAGACATGTTGTAAGAATATACTATAACTACTGTTACTGGATATGCTGCTGGTTGTATGTACCTCGGTCTGAATTAGGATGGGTTGCTTCAAACTGGCTTAACCGCACTACGCGAGTCCAAACGTCAACGTTAAGTTAGCCTGAAATGTACATACAAGCGGCCATTAAAACCTTCACAGACATGTCAATGTATGTTGAAGCAACCAACCCTTAAAGGTTATTGTTACGAAGTAATGATACTACTCTACTTGTTCATAAATCCAATCGCCACAAATGATATGTTAATTTTTGTTATTGTTTTATGTTATCCAGTTCCCTGTCCATTTGACGGGCCTGTTGGTCTAGTGGTTAGTGACCCTGACTGCTATACCGGAGGTCGTGGGTTCGATTCCCACCCAGGATAAATGTTTGTGTGATGAGCACGATCATTTGTTCTGCTTGTCTGGGTGTAATCTACACTAATATTATAAAGAGGAAAACTTTGTTTGTTTGTAATGAATATGCTCAAAAACTACTGGACCGATTTTAAAAATTCTTTCACCATTCGAAAGCTACATTGTCCACGAGTAACATAGGCTAAATTTTATTTCTGAAAAAAAAATAGGTTTCCGTAAGATATTTGGGTTTTTCGGACACAAGGTGTAAAAATCAACCAGAAAAGTTTCGTCGATGTTAGTGTCGGTGTCTGTGAATTGACCTGGGAATCATTTTGCTGACCGTGTCTTTCCTGGGTATGCTTTTTGCAGCGGTAACCGACATCCACGCGGGCGGAGCCGCGGGCGACCGCTAGTTTATCTATATGTTTTTATTTAGAAATATATAAGTATGTTTATCAGTTGTCTGGTTACCATAACACAAGCTCTGCTTAGCTTGGGATCAGATAACCGTGTGTGAGTTGTCCCGGAGTATATTAATTATATGAATATTTTAATTGTTTAACTATTACATCTATTGGCGGGTCAGGGAAGTTAATATTGCAGCAATTTTTCGATATTTTTTTTTAATAATAATAAGAATCGTCTTTCGAAACCCAAGTCGGAACCATTAGTCTCATTGCATACATGAATACAGAAGTGAGAAAAAACCTATATATAAATGTGAATGTTGCTAATTTATGAATAAGAGGGTAGTTTGATTTACTAGTTTGTTAGTACAAGCCGTGAAGGCTAAATGACTTTGATAAAATTCTGTATAGATATAGCTTTTATGCTAAATGTACTGTGTAATATAGAATTTTAATATTCTGGACGAGTCCTGGTGTAATAGTTATGTGAGGCAAAAACGGCCTTTTGATATAGCCCTATACAGGGTGTTAAGAAAACCCTGTCCGATCCGTTATGGTGTTGTTAGGTATCGATATCTGATTACATTAGTGTAGAAAAAAATTGGGAAAAAGAACAAAAAAATTATAACCTAAAAAAAATTTTTTGTCTCAATAGTCGAGAGAGAGAGTCGGTGTCGTCACAGGTGCTACCAAATGATCAAAACAAAATGCCGCCATTAATACCGACGAAAATGGTGTTGTAGTTTTTGTTTTAATCTCAAATTTAGGAATTTTGCAGCAAAAAATGGTAATTTCAAAATCCATTATTATTGTTACTATCATAAATATCCCAAATTTAATAAAAAAAAAATTGGCATGTGATTGTGAGCCCCATATCACCCTTTCGGGTCGGACAGGGTTTTCTTAACACCCTATATAAAGAAATATTGGGTTTATTTATAGTGAGTATTCTGTTTGTCGCCTAAAACAGATTTTTATAATAATCTAGGAGCCATATAATGCTATGTGAAAGTCATCTTCATTTTGAAACAAACTAATCGTGGATATTGGATTTAACTATATGGATTCTGATATTTTATACAACTATCAATATAATAAAGCTAAAGAGTTTTCTGTTTGAACGTGTGTATCTCTAAAATAACAGTCGGATTTGAAAAATATGTTTCATTTGATAGCCCAATTTTCGAGGAACATTGCAGGCTATTTAATCTAACGTTTCTTGAATTGGGAGAAAAACAAGGCGAGTGAATACGCGAGACACAGCTTGTGTGTAATATAACTAAATCAGGCTATCATTGGAATTTAAATCAATACTTTTTGAAGTAACATGTTCCTTTTGTGCTATTTTATTCGTGCATACTTCGGCTAAGTTCGGCTATTTTCGTACCTAATATAATCATACGCAGCTCAATATATTGTGGGGTTAAATAAGGACAGGCTATGCAAATAAAATTAGGTTTTTTAATTAGGATATTATAATTATTATTGGTTTGTGAAAAGTACAGCTTATGAGGGCCATCTGTTTTTAATATTTAATTGAGATTTAATATGGATTAAGACGACCTCCGTGGTCGAGTGGCGTACGCACCGGTTTCCAAAGAGTCGCTAGCTCTGAGGTCCCGGGTTCGAATCCCCGGACGAGTCAATGTAGAAATCCACTTTTCTACATTGCCTCGGGTCTGGGTGTTTTTGGTACCTTCGTTGTTTCTGAATTCCATAACAAAAGTGCTTTAGCTACTTTGGGTTCAGAACAATTTATTATTTATTTATTTAGTTACAAAGGTACATGGTATTCTTATGAGCTAACAGTGTCCCACAAAACAGTACAAACTGTTTGACTGTGAGATAAATTTTAAACAATTTAAACTTTGTGATGTTGTCCGCATTTTATAATTGTGTTAACACCAATAAATTCACTTTTAGTTTTGGCCATATATGTTAATTAAAAAATCAAAAGTGCAATGCAAAAAAATATTAGTTGATAGATTTAATTTGCTAAGGTTTTCAAACTACAATGAAGTTACTAAGTACTTATATGATGCATTTATTATTATATTTGTACATAATTTAATATTTATAAAATTCTATGTGTTTAATTTGCTTCTAAATCTGATCTTCCTATACCATATTACTGTGAAATACTAATAGGTATGTTTTTTTTTCTTTATATGTTTAATATTTATTTATTATATTTTTATTAAAAGAAATGATATGTTTAAATTTTTAGCTTACTGCTAAACTATAGTCAATAGCAGCTATTCACAGAATTAACATATAAATGGAAAAAGTATGTATATGTAAGTCCTGTATACATACATTAAGTACCATTATACTACATATTTATGTGAACATTATGTATAGTAGGTGTTTATCATATATTGCCATAAATTATGTATACTTGAATGTATCACTATATAAACAGCCCCAATCCGTTATATATATACCTATTGACAAGTAAGAAAGTTGTTAATATAAAAACAAAAATATTACCTCAAATTAAAAGTAAATAATTGAATTAGTATATTTATCTATTTTATTCAAGATAGAATGGTATGTAAGAATCATAGCAAGTGGAAAGAATTGGTCTCTGCCTACCCCTACGGGGAAGAGGCGTAATTATATGTTTTTTTGTATGTAAACTAGTAGAATGGAAATAGAAGACAGGTTTTAAAAGCATAAGTGATGGTATTTTTATAATGTGAGTAAAAAAAGGAATTGTGAAATCATATTGACATTTATTTTCTTAATAATGTTACCTTTTTTTATAGATTGTGTACCTTCAGGTTTTTGTGATAAATGTCATTAATCTACATTCTTGTTGATAATGAGAAATCTTTACTTTTATTAAGGCTGTCCCCTCACAACTAGGGTGACTCTAATAGGGATGATGACTAATTTTTACACGACTGCCCAAAAAGGAGTGTTATGTTTTCAGGGTTCATGTATGTATGTATGTATGTATGTTTGTGAGTTTCTTTATTCCACCATTACTTCTAAAAGGCTTGACCGATTTCAATGTTTGTGGTATCATTAGAAGCTTTGAGTTATCCCGAGTGACATAGGCTATGTGGACATTAAAAAATGGTCAAGTGTGAGTCGAAATCGCCTGCAAAGGGTTCCGAACGATATTTTCTTTTGTGTTGTGTCATGTTTTTTTGTTGTTCACTAAAAGGTGTTAAATAAATTTATTTATTTTTTTTACTTTTTTGTCCATCCTTTCGAAAATATAAAAATATTAGACACGTATTTTTTCATTTGTCCCGTAAACAAAAAATTATAAAGATACAGTGAGTACAAATCTTGCGTGACGTCACGTCTTAGCAAAAATTGTACCAAGCCGTGACGTCACAAGCCCTCACTCGTGCACTTTAAAGCGGTTTATCTTCGTATTTTGTAATTGATTTGATAAAAGAAAAAATACGTGCCTATGTTATTATCTAAATGGCGGACTAAATTGATTTTGACTTTTCATACCCAGTCATCTACTCTATTGTTCTTTGCAAAGGCTCTTAATATATTTTATCTTATATAGATTTATCTTTATCTCTCAGCTGTTGAGTTAACAAGTGTTCATGATATAATTTGAACTTTTCCATACATTTTTCTTGATTCGTAAACTGCTGTTGCATATCCATGTTTCTACTTCCTTATTTACAATTCAATACTTAAATCTAATACAACAACAAACACTTACAACTATACTAAAATTAAATCAAAACAATAACGCGTCATAAAATTCATCGTCATCCTTGTCAATGGCGGGAAACGTGCCCAGAAGGCTGGCAGCATTGCCACGTTGATTGGCTATGCCGATTTTTTATTTATCCATGTTGATTTTAAAACGGAAATAATTATAAAATCTTAGAAATCTCTCAAACACATACCTACATATAACATAGTCATAGTTTTTTTTAATGTGAAGTGTGGCTTATGGGGGCTGCTTTGTATAATATTAAATAAATAAATAAAAGTACTAAGAGGCTTTTGATGTACATTATCATGTTATAAAGTATTTGTATTGTAATCGTTCAATATTATTTTAGTGCCAAAAGCGCAGACTGTTGTTACACGCAGTGATTGACATCTTTTTACATTAAAAATCTTTCTTTTTTGAAAACCTGTGAAAATCAAGAAATATACAAATTACTTGTGATATATTTTTACGACAAATAAAAGTGGAAAAGTAAATTAATAATTAAAAGAACATTAATCAGCGCGTGTAATATTTTCGTTTAAAAAGAGGTTGTATATAAAATTTTATATTTTTTTTATGAAGTGAACATTTTATTTGTGTAATTTTAAAAGGGATTGTACATAATTTTACGTGGTGACGTGCGTAGCTATTTTTTCAAATCTTTTTACTGTTTCTATATAATTATATATTATTGTGAGAATTCAATTTGAATGTGTGAAGGGGTCTTTTAAGGGATTCAACGTGTCTCAAGCCTTAAATAAAAATACTTGCTTCATACCGAGATAATTGTGAATCCCTTTGAACACACCTTAAGTTCTACGTAAAAAAATATCTAATATATAAATCTTTTGAAGTTCAGTGAGAATTTTAGTAGTAAACTTTGATATTAATAGGTATTTACATATTGTCCTTTAGATGGAAGTGTGCTCGGTCAAATGTTTACTGTGCAATATACAAATCATGTGGCGGCCATCTTTTAGCGGTTGCAAACCGCTTCGGTGTTAATATTTTAGTTACTTCATTCATAACATAACATACCATCACGCCTGTATCCCCGAAGGGTTAGACAGAGGTGTACCAATGTACACCCACAGTTCGCCGGTATGTTTAGGTCCCATGTAATAGGGGGCGAGCCTATTGCCACTAACCGGGCACAAATCCAAACTCCGACCTGCTACTGCGAAGTTCATAGAAAAACCCAATAACACCTCGGTCGACTTGGGAATCGAACCCAAGACCTCTAGCGTAGCAGTCGCGCATAGGGCCACTAGGCCAACGAGGCAGTTACTTCATTCAAAACTCATTTAAGGTTGTAAATCATCGACTATTTAATGCATATCAACTCATTACATTCATACCAAAAGCTAAAAATTCACGTAATATACAGGTCATGTACCAAGGCTAGTGTGGTTATAAACTAAAATATTAACACCCAATATTATTATTATCACTTGTTATAACGCAATGTATCACAATTCGGGGTAGCTCTATATATCATGTAATATATTTATCTCTTTTACTATGTGTTAGGTTAAAAAACTCGTGCCTGTAATAATTAGGTACATGATATATCCGCTTTATGGTCGTTGCTGCCTTTTTATACTCTCATCTATTTAATCAACTTAACTTTTAAGAAACAAATTGTCTTTACTACTGCTGTATTAAGTTACATTGATTTCGTGCTGCGCATTTTTTACCCAATCATAACGCTTCATTTGTACGCGGCAATTTTAGGATACCGCGATTGGGTGATTTCGTACATGTCGCGGTGAATCCACCAATCAAGGATGTTTTTATTTTTCTTTCAGCGCAAAAGAGTGTTGCCAATGTAACTTATATTCGTAGTCTTACTGTACGTTTTCCTGTCTTGTAAACTGTTGAAAAGTGACATTTAACTGCGATACTATTAATTTACTTGAAATGTACTTTATTTTTATTTGTTTATTTTATCGGTAAATGTCATTTTGAACTGCTATTTTCTATGTTTTTTAATGTTGATCGGTAATGTCTGTCCAAGGTACGTTGTTTCTTCATGTTTAGTGTCGTACAAAACCGACTTGAAAACATGTACCGTTGTTGCAATTTATTTAGTTACGAAGGAATTGTTAAAATTAAATTCAATATTCTATACTCTGTGTTTTATTTTAAATAATTATATATTTGTCAAATTGCTGTCTTGTATTGGCCCGATACAACAACAGTCCCGAGTACCTACTTAATACGCTAATGGTATTCGATAAAGTGCAAAGGTCTTAAAATTAAACATACAAAATCTTATGGACCTTACTTTGACGACCTCCGTGGTCGAGTGGCGTACGCACCGGTTTCAAGGTGTCGCTAGCTCTGAGGTCCCGGGTTCGATCCCCGGACGGGTCAATGTAGAAACCAACTTTTCTACATTGTCCCGGGTCTGGGTGTTTGTGGTACCTTCGTTGTTTCTGAATTCCATAACACAAGTGCTTCAGCTACTTACTTTGGGTTCAGAGCAATGTATGTGATGTTGTCCGCATTTATTTATTATTTCTGTCATAATATATACGTCATAAGTTTCTTTTTTATTCGTTATTTATTTGAATTCTGACAACCTGTAATACCAAGTGGATGGAGATGCGCGAGATGCGTGGTAGCATAGAGCAAAGTAATATGTAGCCTATCTGTAGCTATTCTGAATTACCCAGTTAAAATGGGAAGGCCATTTAATCAGGTAGTCGTTCCATGTATAATACCGATAATACGGTATTGAGCTGAAATTACTACATTACATAGTAAAGTATTGATCTGACTTCATCTGACAACGCAGAAGGCAGTGCATTATGTTGATCTCTCTAGTCATGCATTACGCTCTTCTTTCTTGTAAACGTCACCCGTTTAAGTTACTATTAGTTAGTACATTAATTAAGCATACATGTTTGAAATTATTTTTGTGTTATAAAAATTGAGCTTGATGATGGTTATATTTAAACGACGTGTATCCGAACATGGAATTTGATTGATGAGAGGCTGTGTTACCAGATTTCAAAAAGCTACCATTATATAGGGAAATCTACCAATGATCTAAAATTTGAATAACCTAAATTAATCACTTCGTTGAAGTGTGCATTATCACGAACTATCTACGAGTTTGGGTCAATACATATAGACGCAAGTCGCGTTTCAGTTTCATTCAGTTGTTTATTCCCAGAAGAAAAAAAATATCTAACGAACTTTTTAAAATATAAAAAAAAAATAACTTTACTATTGAAAGAAAAAATAGATTCTGATATAAAATTTCGATTTTTTTTTTACTCTTGTGTAATACTACAATAAAAACAAAAATGTGCATTCTCTACCAATCTGTTTAAAATTTCCAATTCTAAAATATAACGCAGTGTAATGTATGACATTTTCCGTTAAATTAGTGAATCTAAATCAATGGCTAAACTATAAATTCATTACATAATAATATGAGTTGACAGTTCGTAAGTTCCGCGGGTAAATTAATTTTGTTTGGTGGTAATAAACACACACGTGAGTCAAGAAGTGGGATTAACGTGACTTTCGTAAAGTGGCAACATTTTCAGTTATGGCCGATGTTTCAACTTGGACGGGATGCTAACGACCGTTGCCGAATTTTAGTGTTGAATTATATCAAGTTTCTAATAATTCGGTGTTTTTATGTGAATATTATAAATTCTTATAACATTTAGTGTGGTATTGTGTGTTTATTAGTGACTAAATTGCAAGTGTTGTTCAATAGAGAATGTTTGTTGTGCCCTCGCTTTAACAGGATCACTGGATAATAAAATATTGGATTACGGTTGCTGTTTATTTAATTGTTGTGTACTAAAGGTAAGTTGCTTTACTTTATGAACTTATAACTTGGCTAGTTTATGTCTTAGGGCGAGGGTTTTTTTTTAGCGAGGGTTTTTACATGCCACGAAAGCTGTTCGCGTGATATGCGACAGGCGAGCGCCCGGCCGAGATAACGGAAGATTATAGTAGATTGCAAAGATTCTGATAAGATTCGTTTCTTCACGGCGTTACCAAGCCACCAGTACACACCATAAAACCTGTCTGACGTATATAACGCGACAAGTGTAAGTTAAAACTTGTTTGAACGTAACAAACACTGAATTGAACATGCTTCATGCTCTATTTCCCACTGAAAACTTTGATATAAATTGAGAAATCGCAGTGAGAGGTATTCATGCACCCATTAGAAATTTCGTGCAACACATTTCTCTTAGTTCTGCACCAAAAAATTGATATAAACATGTTATTTTCTTCATTATAAACTTAGGTTAGAAAACTATTTTTATACATCAAACTTTTCTTAATTTAGTTCTTTTATTATTCATAACCTATTTTATTTCATACTCACATAGTTATTAAAAGTTCAAATACTAATTTATTTGAGTAATTAAAATCAATGGTTAGCTAAAACCTTACATTCTGATATTAAATACCAATGACATATCAATTGAAATCGACATAACTTATCATATTATATTTTTCTCACATGTACTTGACCTATGGGATACTGATTTTTCTCACAAGTCTTGTTAACAATGTCTTAAAACTATGTGCACAATAAATTAACATGAAAATGTACTTAATTTAAAACAATTCATGTAAAACCTTACTGATATTATCCTGACAATAATTTATAATATTTATTCATTACATAAATATTGTGTGTGTATTTTGTTCAGTCAAAAATGAAGTCAAGAACATTGCTATTACAAAAACTTAAATTAACATCCAAAACTATTTTGATAAGCAAATCATCTCACATATTATATTATAGCTAAATATTTTCCTTACAAGGTGCAATATTCTCCTAAGCAAATTATACTTTGTATCTGATGAATATGTTAAACACATTTGAGTATAGTATCACAGCATGTTTGTACACTGTATTCATGACATCACTGACATATGGCACCTTCACAAGGCCGGCTAATTGCCAATACATTTGTTGCTCACTTATAACTAATACCAGTAGCAATGTTATCAATGAATTACTAGCATACATATTGATATCATGTGAATCACTTTGTTTAGAAAAGTTGTTGAAATGGAAAGTTATTATCATTAAACTAATTATTGTGTGATGTAATAAAATCTGTTATTGATATTTAATGTATTAGGTATATTACTATATAGTATGGACATTAGATACAAAAGATTAGCTGCAACTTACCAATATTTTTTATTTAAGAAATTCTTTTTTTCTTAATCTTGGCAGCTCTGCATGGTCTGTTGGTATGTAATGCCAATATTTAGTGCAAGCCGCAATTTATCCTGCCGTTATATCTACAGCCTTAGTGCATAATGTATTTATAAAAGGGGAAAATATAAATTCTAATGGAAAATATTGTTACTTAAATGTAAACAACTAATGATATCTTTTCTAAGAACAATGACAATTCTAGACAGAAAGACCTACTGACATATTGTTTTATCATACTAAAACTGTCAGTAAAGTTGTGTTATAAATTTTTTTATAATATTAAAAACAACGTTATTAAGTCATGCTTTTCATTAAGCTATGTAACATATATTTTAACATGTTCATCGTATAAGAAAAACCCATTTAAGTATTCATCCTCTGAATTGTTGTTTAATTATAAGAGAAATATTATGAAAGTTTTTAATTCACTCTCATTTTATTACAAACAAATTCCTTTTAAAACACTGGTTATTTATCAAGAAATATTATATTGTTACCGCTATCATAGTGTCTTTATTTTTAGTTAAGCCCTATATGTATTTAGGACAACTTGAAATCACATGCTAGACTACCTATGTTATTTTAACGTTTGATACAAATTATCATAATATGAGATCTACTACTTGTTGGCCATATAATTTTACTACTCGGCCACTTACGTAATTTTCGCGTAACAAATAAGTATGATTTCTAAAAGACGTAATTTAATAAGAATTGTCATGAGACAGAAATCTCATATTCCCCTGCAAGCAAAAGACGGATCACTTAAATATCAATAGTAATGATCATAGGGTCCAAATTCCCTTGCTACAAATTGCATTCTTGAGTCGTATAATGATTGTACTTCACGCCTATTTCCTCAATGGGTTACGAAGACATTAACACGTAAAGTTTAATTTTATCCCGACTTCAACTAAGCGGTCACCTATTTGGCAAGACGCCATGTTTACCATCCTAGTATTACAAATCATGTTATTTTACGTAAAACACTCATAATTATTATTATTTATGGTACTTTTAAATCGATGTTAAAATACAAATGATCTTATATTAAGTTGGATTTCTCATTTGCGAGTTATTAATTCGCAGTTATTTTTAACGTCAACGATAAAAATTTGCTTGGTTTTTAATAAAACATAAAATTTTATGTGTTAGTAATGTTATTTGATACCCTTCGGTAAATTTTATTCATATCTGTTCTAAGTGTGTAGAACGATAGACTGGTACGATTTTATGACTCAAATAAATAATATAATTATGTTTAATGTATAGATATGTGAGTAGTGTATAAGAAAGGCAATAGGCGAAAACTTATCCTAAAATATTCCTCGAAAAATGTACACACTTGAAATAAAACTACTTTTTACGGATTATGTCGCGGTTAACTGCCTCGTTGGCCTAGTGGCTCTAAGCGCGACTGCTACGCTAGAGGTCTTGGGTTCGATTCCCAAGTCGACCAAGGTGTTATTGGGTTTTTCTATGAAATTCTCAGTAGCAGGTCGGAGTTTGGATTTGTGCCCGGTTGGTGGCAATAGGCTAGCCTCCTATTACATGGGACCTAAACGTATCGGCGAACTGTGGGTGTACATTGGCACACCTCTGCCTAACCCTTCGGGGATACAGGCGTGATGGTATGTTATGTCGCGGTTTACTCAGTTTACAAACTGTACTGAGTTGTAGTAAGTTATTCATGATGCAAATGTAAAACAAATTAAAGTTTCTAGTTTAAATTAGTCGTATTTATTTCGCGCTAGTAAACATGTTAATGTACTCGAGTGTTAACAAGAACTACTAAGTAAGTAGGTACAAGTGTATCCAATATGAATCACCGAAATGTAATTAAAACAGCTACATTTAGGTCGTATGATAACGGTACTAGACATACGCTAAAAAAAAAAAAAAACTGGCCAAGTGCGAGTTGGACTCGCGCACGAAGGGTTCCGTACCACCGTCGTATGAGAACCCCCTTAAATATTCATTTTATGTGGTTTTTAGTATTTGTTGTTGTAGCGGCAACGGAAATACATCATTTGTGAAAATTTCAGCTTTCTAGCTATCACGGTTTATGAGATACGGCCTGGAGACAGACAGACGGACAGACAGACAGCGGAGTCTTAGTAATAGGGTCCCGTTTTACCCTTTGGGTACGGAACCCTAAAAAGATAGTAAAGCTGTTTCCAAGATAATTGTAACCCTGTCTTACCCAGTAAAATGGATTTTGGAGGTCAGATGGGCAGTCGCCCCATAAAAATAATTGGCAAGATTAGAAAGCCGACCCTGAGCTTGGGAAAATACTAGCATTAGTTGTTTTGCAAAAGATTAAAAGTTTTAATAAGTTACCTTCTTTAAAACCTTAGAAATGGCAGACTATAATGTCGGACACAAATATTTTTTTAAGTCGCACATAAGAATAAAACGTTATTCTAATTTAAACCCTTTGGATTTTCAAATGATTACAATTACAATATGATTTCCTACAAAAATGTGTAAGATCCGTCTTGCACAAAGTGTCTGTGGATGGCATGTAAGGATAATCCGGCATATAAAATAACATTTACAACTGAATGGTTGCCAAAGAAAAGCTAAACGAATCGTTTAGCATTAGTTTCATGTGAGTAAACGGTTAGAATGCGACCAAATCGGCGGGAAAAGGAGACTATTGTATTATTCTTAACATTTACGATCTTTTATACAAAAGTTTAGGTTTACATATGTTTATTTATACATAGACAGATAGGGTGTAGCCTACTATGTTTGTTTGTCTTTAAGTTTTGTAACCTATTCATGTGAAAAAGTCTCGAGAGGTTTTAATTAATTTGGCACAACTTTGTGCCAATTAATATCTGTTTGACACAGTTAGCACGTAACCTGGATTATAATTTATAAGCACCTAGTATAGTAGTTATCTCTGCTAAATATTTACGTGAATTATTTCATTATACTAATACTAGCTGTACCCGGCATGCGTTGCAATACTTGCAATGCAATTTTTTCTACCTAGCACCTGCCTACTACCACTTAGGGGTATGAAAAATAGATAGTAGCCGATTCTCAGACCTACTAAATATGCATATAAAATTTCATAAAAATCGGTCAAGCCGTTTCGGAGGAGTATGGTAACTAACATTGTGACACGAGAATTTTATATATAAGATTCCGCGCGTATAATGCCGCCACCAGTAGCTTGTAGTTTAATAACCCTTCGTTTAACTTGAAGTTGAAACCCTCTCAAAGTTCTTCAGTAAACAGTGTCTATATTAACAGTTTAATCGAATTTACTTAATCCGCTGCCCAATATTCTGAACTTAAACCCTAAAACCGTGCCGAAATCTTACCACTCTACATCCCAGATTAAAGGATTATATTTCAGAAGTGTTGGGTGATTACTTAGGCCTAAAGTTTGCTTTAATAGGCCTAGGATTATGAATATACCTATGATATAAAGTGTCAGGGTTTTCGGCCTAAATTGATCTTAGATGCCATACCAGAACACTAAACATTAGCATCGTTAGGAAACGGACGCATAAAATAAGGGGTATTTGGATCCCTTCTCAATTTCGCGTAAAAGGCGAAAAATGCTAATTACACTAAACTCAAATACCCCAGAATTTGTCGCCGTCAAGCAAAATAAACATCCCAAAAATCCACGTCCAATAAACCAATATCGCAAACTGTCCGGCTGACTTGGTAAGTCGGTCTCGGTAAGCCATCAATGGAATTTGGGAATGGTATAACGGCTGATTCGTTCGTTACGGCCAGGCAAGGTCGCTGCGCCTGTCGCCATACCTGTTCTCGCTCGTTTACGTACCAATATTAACTTGTAGAGAACAAAAATATAATACCTTGTACCTTAACTCGTATAGTAATCGAGTGTGTAGAGTTATTTGATAGTTCGGTTTAAAAGGTAAACTTACACATTGTATGTTAGGTATTTAAATATATAGAATGATGACTCGACCCGATATCGAAACGGGAAAAAATTATGTATTGTATTTTGCTTTGAATACATAATAGCTCCGGAGCTTACCCGAGAAAGAGCAGTAATTGTAGTCGTAGTAGTTATTATTTATTTTTCTCATTACAAAACATAAATTATGAAAGGTTTTTAAGGTTCAGTAAGAAACATCAAACACTGAACTAACTGATCTGGGCTTATCAAGTACCTACTTAAGTAAATAAAATATATTAAAAGCAATGGTGGTATGATTCTGACAAATCCATTATATCACATCTTTGTCATTAGAACAATCAAGATTCAATAAAAGCAGTACCCAATAACCTTTTTATACCTCTCAATTTGGACGAAATATTGGCGTTATGTTATCGCATTATCGGTCACGGTTGTGCAGAAAAATTATTAGTCAAATGCACAAATTAATAGGTTACGCCTGAAGATATTACGAATCGCACTTTATTGCAATCGTATTCTTAACATTAAACTACCAGTTTTTTTTAAGCATCAGCTCTAATTTCTTTTTATTGTATTTTGCTGACTACAAAGTATTCGATACATATTGAGCAACAGAAACTGTGACAGGTTTCGCTGTTATTGCGACTTTATTAACGTTGTCATGCATTCAATAAGTGACTCATACAAGGACAAATTATCTTTAAAATAGTTTTTTCACCACAATTTCATTTAATGTATTTTTAAGTAAGTAAAGTTTTAAATGCTTGGTGATTTCTGAATATTTTATTAACAAAAGCACGTATGTAAGTATCACGTTTCTTAAATATGATTTCGTTGAATAAATAAGTATAATATTATTGTTTTAATTAATATGCCGGAAAGTAGATATCTATAAACAGTTTTATTTGTTTGTTTCACTTTGTTTGCGCCACAAAAGTAATACAAATAAGGTCAATGTATTACGTATTTATTAGGTACTAGACGTTCTAAGACATCAAAGTTTAATTTCTTGTCGAAAAGGCATTATAACCCGTCGTCAAACTCGTCATTCATTTCATAAGGCGACAAGAAAGTATCTATCACACTAATTAAGCAATTTGCCCACCGACATCGGCATCTGTGGCATTCACTACTTGTGACAGAAATAAACTCTTTACAATTTATGCTAAATCCTATTGAATCGTTAATAGTCGGGCCCTCAAAAAGAATGTCGAAATTCCTATACGTGGTAGAGACAGACGATTAGATAAGTTCTTCCATTTAAGCGGTTAAATTTCAGGCGTCGACGGGATTAAACTCGGCCCATATCTGATCACACCTCTGACACAATGTATGACACATTAGAGTTCAATGCTCTACATAACTGGGGACGTCCTTACGGCGGTGGTTTATGCGAAATGGCCTTGATTCACGAACGATGAACTTTGCTAAAGTGAATAATATCGATCGCCTAAAAGTTGTTGGTTCATTCTGTCTTGGTTATTTTTGTCGGCCTTTACTTTGACATAACAAGCGTTTATCGATTGTTGACGGACACACCTGATTCCTAGATAGTTTTTATAGGATACACAACAGCCAAATAAGAACGTCTGATGTTGAAACATTATATAAAAAATGACTGAAAATAAAACACTCTAAATATTCTTAAGAATCAGAAAGACTTTTCAACAATGTTTTGTGACGTCGAGAATAAAATAAAATAACCAAGCCTTACTGTCACTTTGCAGTAAATTGGAGAAATTGTGTCTAGAATTTTGCAGACAAGACAAAAGAGTAACATCGGAACGAAAGACTGACCCAATTTCACGTAATATTTTTAGAGCAGCCTCTTTTAAAATGCAATTTCCGTGCCAGAAACAATTTACCAAAACATCTGCGATTATTTTCGATGTTTCACCTTGAAGTTCTAATCCTCCAAGATGGTTTATAAATATGGCCAGAACGTTCAAGCTCAAGGCATGTTATTCCAATGTTCTCGTTTATCATAAACTACATATGTCAACGACTTCGCATCTCGGAATAGACTCCGTAATTACTTAGTTGTCCTAAATTGGAGTTACGACCGCTACGCGCTTAAAGTGGCGATAAAAAAAATCCACAATGACTCAATTCGTATCGCAAATTTTAGACCGGTTGTTAAAGCGTGGTTACTTGTGAAGGATTCCAGTAGCTACGTACCGAGACCATATTTGCGATTATCTCCCTTCAATTTTATTTGCAAAAACTATTCTTATTACATGCTCATTTGAATCTAAATACATGCCAGCTGCTTGACTTGCTTGACGGGAACTAAAACTGTTTTCTGTTATTACGAAATTCCTTGCATACCTCCGCCTATTTATTGTAAGGGCAATGTCTACCCCAAATGTCTTAACGGTTCTCTTTTTCTAAGGCATCAAGCAATCAGACCCAGTTGACAAATAAATAGGTATGTACTCAGCTGATATTCACATCTTAAACGATTGTTTGTCAGGCGTGCAGTTTCGTGATTAACATAACAGCTCTTGATACAACTAGGCCAACTCATCTATTATACCGTGCACATCATCATGTGGCTGTCAAAACTGATCACGCCATTGTCGTATTAGGTAACGTCATGCAATCAGTTCTTCAACTGCCATCGGTCATTGTTCCTACATATGGGGAACACACGGGCCTTGGTGAAATTGTTTAATTTCGAAATTGCAGCGATTCTCAGGCCGTCGAATAACTAATGATAGTGGAAGCACGCTCGACCGCGCGCCATGTTGCAACCAGCACCCAGGTTATTTCCGGAAGCGCTTAGAAATTGGACCGTGTGCGGTTTGCCCGTCCGGACAGACCGACGTCAGTTTCTGCAATGGACCTTGTGCTACGATTTCGGTTTAGCATACCGTTTCGTTTCCTGGATTTCCTCGCTTGCCGAATATTTCGGAAACCGTTATTAAACTGTCTAATAGCAATTTGTTTATTCTCAACAGTTTTCGTGTTTTATTGGTTTTGTAATTGCGTCTTATCCTCCAATTATAAATTTAAATACGGACAGGATAGAAACTAAACTTGTCCATTCGTTGTTCAACTTTGAGGCTGGGTCTCGGGCGTTAAATCCTCGATTTACATAGTAATAAGTTTTGGTTCGGTTTTAATTAAGTTAATTTCCCATATCGATCGTCTTTGATAGCCGTCAATTCGTCGTGATTACAGTTTTATGGTGCTATTCAAAATCATCGGCGCACCTCGTCGTTATGCGTGAAGTTAGCCGTAATATCTGATTTGTGGCGGAGACCCACTTATTTTAATTCGGTCTAGATTCTTTGTAGCTTTCTTTTGAAATGGGTCATTATTATAAGATGGTGTGATGGCGTACGATCGCGTGTCAATGGACACTGTTATTGAATGATTAGTGCGAACAGTGCTGCCTTATTTATTCTTTAAGAGAAATATTTATATCATATCTATAGGATGCTTGTGGTTAGTAACTAGATACATCATTGATTAACATTCATGTGCAAAACATTTATATTATGTAATTTTATCTGACTAACATGATTTTAAACTATAGAATTCAGAGTGATCGTACAATTTTCCGTTTACAACTAAGTTTACCAAATTCAAGCATTTTTATCCGTTCGTTGCGAAGTTGTAATGCAAGTAATTGTAAAGAGCGTTAGATTACTATCACCTATTGTAAAAAGTGAGTGAAGTAGTGCGTACACTACGATTATCGAAGCACTAACCTACTTCGTTACATCACTGCTAACAAAGCAAATTGCTTATTAAAATATTACGAAAGAACCTATTTGTTAGCTGCTTACAACCCGTTAAGGAATTGACGGTTATCATTGATGCCTATCTAATGCACCGACTGTACAATTGAAGTTAGAGGCTGCAGAATATGTAACAACATATATTATAATCATCTACTTAATATATTATAAATATTTAAATGTTTTTACCAAGCGTTGTTTTTATTTTTACTTTTTGTATAGTTTGGTTTATTTAATTCTTTGTACGACGATGAGGAACATATTGTCTTCTACGACCCGTAATAGTTGCGATGTCTAAGCAATGGTTTGGAATTTGCGATGAAACCAGTTCTAGCTCGTAGATAGTGTAAAAGTAAATGCATAGTTTTGAATTTTAATGAAGTAGGTACCATACTTTTTATCTATGTTTTTAATTTAATACTGTTGATCAAAATAGCTCTATATTCGTCATATACTAATAAAACCTACAATTATCTTGCAATATTTCGTATTAACAAAACTAGAGTCGTTTACTCCGAAGATTACTCAAGGTCCCAACTACGATCAAAACATCAATAAAATCTAAAACTTCTTCCTTTATCGCTACATTTCATACCTGTTATTGGCATCTCTTATGGTCCGTGTTCGCAGACCGGATCCTACATCCGCCACAAAGGAATCTGAACCTTTTCCCAAGGTTCATAAAGGTCGTTGTCCATTGTTGATGGTGTTATAGGCTTTGAATGCGTGGGTCGCCGGTATTTTAATGGCATCGGGCCAGTCTCTCAACATGTTATTTTAGTTGTTGCGTTTCGCTTTCCGTTACCGTTGAGTTGCTACACGAGAGATTAAGTATACGCAAATTAAATAATTGCCGGTACTTTGATATGGATTGAATTAAGGCGAACTTTTTTGGTGCTGAAGAAAGTTAAGTGAAAGGGAAATTTGTTTTTTAAACAACGGTGTCTTTGATTGACGATTAGTTTGTTAAAATACGCAATCAATGTAATGAGCTGTTGAAGTAGGTATTATGATTTCCTCTTGTACCATCAGAAACAGAAATATTAGTTGATGATAAAACAAATACTGAGAGCAAAAGAAATAAAAAAATATTTGTCAAAATTATTCTAACATAACATAAGTCAAGTGCATGCAATAATAAAAGTTCAACATTCGTCTTTTAAGCCAATGTTTATCTCAAATAAATCTAACAAGCGTATAACGGTGGAAACTGGACGTGTTGGCTAACGTTTTTATAAAATTCGTTTAATGTGTGTGTTCGTATGTTAAGTCATGGCATGACTTGACATTCCTGTGTTGGTAAAGTTTATATAAGATTGATGGAATTAAGATATTTGGAGATGGCAAGAGAGTGAAGAGAGTATATGGAGATGTATATATCAGACAAAATTAAATTGGAAACTGGTGTCGATGTTTTGCAATTAGTAGAATATGGCATTAACATGAGAGTAGCAGATTATTGTAATGTTGAATTTTGTTTATCAGTACTTAAGGTTTCTTCTACTGTCATGTATTAGAATTACATCATATTTATGTATAAAAGCATCCCTTTTGCAATTTTCGATAACGTTTCTCGGAATATTCAAGAAACATCGATTAATCTTTAACTAATACTCAGCTTATTTCAATTTAATCGACGATGTTATTTATTAATTTGTTTTTAAAGTCCACAAGCTTACTTAAAACTTAATTTACTTAAAAGATTAAATCCGTTTTAATATTTAAATGAACGGTCGTTTACGGTTTGTCTCATACCGTTCGGTTACAAAAATCCGCAAAATGTGCGACATATACGGTTTTGGCGGAATGCCAGGAGTTCCGACCTCTTTGCAACAGTTCATTAGGAATAAAATATTCATTACAAAGAACTGGATATCACTTAATCACTGTTTATATGTCTATATTTTCTGGAAATACAAAGCTAGTTGCTTAGGGGTATATACAATTTTCTATGAATTAATTTTACTTAATTTTCTTTATAGGTATCGCTTAAATAAGGTGACTCTAGGTCTCCTTATGACTTATCAATATAAAATATGTTTAAATACTATGAAAATGCATGAATCGATCTATGGTACGTAGGTCCTACATTATACGCTATCGTAACTTCTTACACGCGTATTCTCCGCCGCGATTACAATTCACACACGCGTAAAATATTCATTCGGAACGGAAGCTTGTTAAGTAGATCAAGGTTCAATCCGGGCCTAATCCCCTTCGTAAGGCTCCAAAGACCGAGATCGATAGGCGGTCTTATCTTGTCCCATAAGCTTATGCCCATATGTTACCCAGTGTTTGATCAGCTTTATTTAATGTTAAACTTCAATTCCCTTTATATTTCTTATGGCTGAATAGCTTTTATTATATCCATGTTGCATTAGACAGCCAGTCTTACCTAGGTACTGGGTAAAATGGGTCGTGGAGGTCAGATCGGCAGTCGTTCCACGTGTATACGGTATTTATTTAGCTGAAACCGGTGAGACTGGAATCTGACCCCGAAATAGCTTGGGAAAAGACTAGGCAGATGTTCCCTTTATAGCTTCTGAATGGCTTCTATTATACCTTATTTAAATTTAGCCCACGTGTTCAAATTAAGTACTAATTAGGCAAAAATCGTTGTAAAATTAATTTAATATTGACACAACTTTTTGATTCACGTGGCCTCGTTAAAAAACTGACAACATCAGTATAAGTAGGCAATTAACATAACTAAATACGTTTTTACGTTCTTGTCGAACCGGTGAACGTTATTTTAATGGTGTTATGGTGTAATATGAATCACTGTAGTTTTATGAGGGCCACACATGCGTAGTTACCTCTACCTTGGTAGCTTATCAGATAAAAGGTCATTTGATGAGTGCTTCTTCTGTTGAAGTTCGGTGTAGATCTCTTTATATTACTGCCTTCTCAGATTTCGTTATGACTAGTAGCTTAAGTTTTTCTGGTGTATTCCATGACAAGAGACAAAGGAGGTTGTCATTAGAAATGAGGCCTGTACCAAGCTGTGGGCTTCTGAAGATGTTTTTTTAATATTTTGCTGCATAATTTGAAGGATAAAGAAGGAAGTATAATTACGAATTGTACCTATACCTGCTTCACTAAATGTAAGGTCGAGTAGAGAGCTTTAGAGAGGGCGGTCAAAGAGAAAATACTCAAGGAAATGGCGAAGGTACGAAAGTACTTGTGTAGAGGTCAAGGGTTTCAGCGAAGTTAGAAGTATTTCAAACGATACCTACAAGGCAAGGTTTTAAATTATGTGATGAACAGCACACAATTTATGAGCAAGGTTTTCAAAGCCAATATGTAGTCAGCTATGTAATTTAATTATTCGTACCGTAGCTCGGATGTTTAAAGAATATTTTATATTCATGTTATAATATTATGAGGTTCTGCAGATAAGGTTCCCTGGAGTTTTCTTTTACTGAAAATGACAGACTTCGACAACATTTTGGAAAATACTCTCATTAATGTTTACACTTGTAGGATAAAACTGATCTAGGCTACTCCTTCATCTGTCCGATTAAAATAATAGCACTATTATTTAAAGGAATTAGAACAATCAGTTTATTTATTGGCCAATCGATTGTACCTTATCTTTATACACGGTTATTATATTCAATAACAAACAATAGGGCTATTATTGATAAGTGACGTATTTTCCTATTTTAACTATTATTGCCAACACATAATCCAATATAATTATTTAATTTATTATGTCCTTTACCTACCCTTAAAATAGAATAAATCTAATTAGGGTTTAATTACATTAACTTTGTAAAAATAGTAACTATTAATCGCTAAATAAATAATGGAAAATAAGTATGAGTTTACATATTTGGCTTTATCGGAGTCATTTAATGATGAAATAAGTAGGAAAAGTCATAATTTTATTTGCTGAACTGTTACTGATAAGTAATAGTTAGGTCAATGAATTATGTAGAAAAACGTCGTCATATTATTCACCTAACTGTTTGCATAGTGATAAGGGCTGGTTAGTACCTAATAATTTATATTAAATCAATATGTTACCATACATCTTAATCTTTGCTTATATAATACCATAACTACACATAAATAGTTCGAGGTTACAAACATATATTGTTTTCAACAAGCAGCATGACAGACAGATAACGGAAAGCCATGTCATTCATCATCTACTGACTCCGTTTTGCCAAATTAAATAATAGCCAAGACACTGTCTGATATGTAGGTTATGGAGTCTAGTATATTGTTAATAGATTTCAGTCTTAATTTACTAAAATAGATGGAGTATTTTAGTTTTAACTTTTAAGTCATACAAACTCTTTCATAATAACCGATTTCAAAAAGAAAAGTTTCTTAATTTCAATATTTTCTAGTTTGTTTGTAAATGATAATAATGTATAATATTATAGGTACTTAGGATTTCCAGTTGAATGTTGATACATTAAACTATTGAACCAATCAACCGAATTCAGGAAAAATTCACAATTATTTAGTCTTTCAGAGCACGTAAAATACATTCTATTCAAATAATTAATTAACTCAAATCGATTTCAACACCCACCAATTAAAATTCATGGTTAAATTTCTAAGAAATACCAACTTCTTTCACCTAACCTCCGATATTAATTAAAATTTCATCAAAGAGGCAAAGGAACTGCTATACAGCCTTGAAAATAACGGAGCTAACGAAGTTGGGACAGTTAACCATCGACTTTGATCTCAGCGGGATACCAGTATCGTTGACCTTAAGGGTACAGTATACCTAAATAAGTACAATAGATATGACTCTTTAGGGACGGCGGTGTCCATTGCGCAGTTTTCAGAGTGTTAGGTGGTGAGAAGTGTTTATAATGCGGTGATGGAATGCAAATGGAATACAATATGTAATACAACTACAAGTACAAAATAATAGAGTTTTTAGGTACTACGTTATTCAATGCGCAGTTTTCAGAGCGTTAGGTGGTGAGAAATAGTTATGAAATGGTAATAGAATTCAAAATATTGAATGAATGAACATGACGTTAGCAATAATCGATGTATGTTTTAGTTTGTTTGGAATTCGTCCAAATGACGTTGCTGTTTCCGTAATCATTAAATAAGATTATTATAATAAATATCAAAACAGCTGCGTTTGTTTAATATGACATGATATCCTCAGAATTAATCAAAGAACTTCGATGTAATATGTTCTAATTAAATTGGTTATGTAGCAAATATAATTCAAAACAATGATTTAGGTATAACAGACTAGTTTATTTAATTTATATAAGAAAACGATTTTTTCTTTTTACATTTGTATGCTCACAACGCGTATAAAAAACGTTTTGAACGTTTTTATAATATGATGTCATCTTTTACAAACTCCTGAATTTCTGACAATCACTATGTGACGCAACACTTCATGTAGTCTATAAGTCTGGGTGTAATTTATCTATAATATGTATGTATTTAGAAATATATAAGTATGTTTATCAGTTGTCTGGTTACCATAACACAAGCTCTGCTTAGCTTGGGATCAGATAACCGTGTGTGAGTTGTCCCGGAATATTATTATTATTATTATAAGCTTTATACATACATTTATCGTAAACACAGTTTCTTACCTTCTGGACCTTTCCAGAAATGCTTAGGTCAAAAGATCTAAGTCGTTTCCACTCAATTGATTTTACCCGTGAAACTTCGTGATATCCTCACACATCTGCCTACATAGGTACCGAACCCGTTTTTGCCCCCTAGCATCAAAATTTTTCTTTTAACAATACAGCTTTTGAAATTCACCTTATGACGACACTAAGTTCAAGCAATCTATTAGCCTACACATTGTAGTTTAGGTGTAGTATATTAAGTTGTGTTGTGCAGTCCACGGTGGAACACATTCTTGCACCCTAGCAACAAAAATTGACATTAAACAATACAGTTTTTGAAGTTCATCTTATGACGATAGTAACTTTAAGTAATTTCGTAGTCTATTAGCCTACCATACATCATAGTTTAGTTGTAGTATGTTAAGTTGTGTTGGCAGTCCACCGTGGAACCCGTTCTCGCCCCTAGCAACAAGCTCGGCCGTTTGCTAATACAATTTAGAGGATTGCGGTCGCCGGCGACTTAGCTGTCTCCCGGCCTCGCTGCCACTTGATCCGCTTGTAGCAAAACATTGCTTCGTGTGTTTCATGTTTGTTGTATTAAATAGAATATTATTGTATTGTAGGTTCATTTAAAACTGGTTGTAAATTTCTTAATGATGTAAGTCCACTTGAGTAGTCTGACTAGTGTTGTCCCAAGGTGCGTTGGGGTCAGCTATGGAGGCATAGTTTAAATAAATAAACATCATGCTTTAGTAACTTTTTTACTGAGACTCATGTTCGTATACACATCAATCCCATTAAATTAGGTATTCAACGTAGAGTTGGGGGTCAAACTTGATAGTAAAATATAACATCGAAGAGTAATAGTTAGCTACTATCACGTCACATAAAAGACTAACACAATTCTAATAAAACTGAATAAAATCTGTTTACATTATTCTATTCAATAACCAACGTATTATTACGTAAATCTTCCCATAATGTAGACAGTACATCACCTGGGTTCAAACACATTTACTTGCCCTTTTCTACATTTATTAAACAGGTTATACACGTTAGATTATATATTCATAACACCGCGGGATTCCAAATAAAGAGCCTATTCTGCTCTCCCCTAATCATTAAAACTCTTACTTAACCCAAAAAGACTTAACTAACGTAACTCCAAAATGGGTATAGAATTTTAAACTTTATTCCGTTAGTTTTAGAGTTGTTTTATTCCTTTTTGTGTTGCAATATACGTCATGAATGAGTGAGGAGACGAGGGTTGGCCAAGGACGCGCATTGTCAAGATGTGTCTCGGTGGAGCGGCATAGAAGTGCTGGTAGGGGTCACTTATTGTTCCCATGCTGAATTGAATTGAAGTAGTGTCAGCTGCAGGCTACAGATGCGGATTAATGTAACAAATCAGTTTGTGGGCAAGGGCAGAATTTGTGTGTATGTGTTACATTCTAATGGGAAATAAATTGATGAAACGGCAGGAATTTATGTTTTTGCTCGTAAGGATGTTATTGCAACAGTGCCATGGGAATACGTTAGTTTGATTAAAAGGAAAGACGACTCAAAAGTAAAGCTCCGAAGCATAATCATAATTATCTTTGAGGCATATGGCAATGCTTTGCTTTATTCCTTGAATTTTCTTCAGCCACTCAAAATTTTACAAAAATTGACAGATTTGAAGTTAATACTAACTGCTACCAGCGATGTTGCTTTCAAATTATAGTCGCTCCAAATTAACTGAAACTTAGTTGTTAGCCATTACCGTTTCTTAAATGCCTTTAAATTGTCCAGGCTCAGTGTAATGGGCTGCTCGGCCTAATTTACTAGGCTGTGCGTAATTACCAGGAGTCTCGAGACCTGATTTAAATATGTAATGTCATTAATCTCTGTTTAATGGGTGCTATTGAGGAGATATATCGGTCTCTACGCTGTTAGGGAAGTATTGAGGCAGTTTGTTAAGACGATCTTTGTTAAAAACCTAACTTCCTTACTGTTGTAGAGTAATTAATTACACACCGTCGTAAATTAAATCCATATTATATGTTAAGAACTCGGAATAATAATAATAATAAATTAATTCTGTTTTTACTTTTATGAGTTCTCGACCAATTCTGTATTTTCTCAAATGCTGTCCAAATATTCACATGATAATCTAAACATTTAACTTAGTCAGGGTAGATCCGTTCAAGATGATAAACTCTCAGTTTTATGTGTGTATTCTCATAACCGCTTACGAAACTAAAGGATGAGCTCAGGTTTACAGGCAACTGGGTTAAACAAACGTTCTTTACAACACATAATTCATACCAGAACTATACTTACGTAGAACTTTGCGGTGAATGGTAAACACTGTTTGTAATAACTTTGTGAACTTCTAAACAAACTTGGATGTTACGGAATTCTAAACGACTATAATTGTGGGGTATGTTTCAGTGTAAACTTGGCTATTAAACTCAAATAACTTAGCTATTAAGCCGATAATCTTACAAGGTGACAAGTGAGCGACAACGACGACAACCCTTAATTAGAAACATTATATAATTAATCTATTATAGATGCTTATCTTGATATTCATCATCCTTTCTTCGTATTATTTCTAATATACATGGGTACCTTGATCTCAGCAATCGATAGATTGCCGAGATTAACTTAGTACTGATAAGTCCTAAATAACTTATTTGTTTTTTATTGCTGTTTGAAAATTCATTTTGTCCTCCTTTCTAAAGACCATTATTCGTCTTACTATCATCGTATTTATTTTATTATACATATCATGCATCCTCCCTCCTCCTTTTTTAAATTTTTAGTATTCGTCTTTGCTATTATTTTTCAGTACTATCTAAATTCATATCTCTTTCATTTATATGGCTTTCATCCCTCATCATACACCTATACAAAAACAACATAATTATGTTTATCTCTGCAACTGGCGCTTTTTTCAAACGGACACAAGTGAAATATTTCTATATTGTTATAGAACCTTGAGTTGTTTTAGTACTGATCCATAAATATTAATGACGAAGTTTGAGTGGCGAACTTTCTCAATAAGAACAAACAACAGTTGTACAATTAATTAATTAATCAAAGCCTCCAGGCGGCAAAGTTTCTGTCTAATTGTAATTTAATGTCCATATTTATACTTTATACTTTTACGTTTCGAGATATACCTAAATTGAAGTATAAACTGAATATTCGACTGAATACCCTTGACGGCTCGTTGAATTTCCGTTCATAATCATGTGCCCATAATGTCGTTTCGAGAGTATAAATAATTATGAAAAGTAGGTACTTCGAACCCCATCCAATTCACTCAGTAATTTCCTAAACTCAATAACAGTATTAATATCACATTATCCTTTACGATAATACCAGGGAGAGTCATCCACATAAATAGATTAATACGTAATATTCTCTTTAACGGTAAAAGTGAGTTAATAATTCAACCCTAAACAGCGAAGTGGGGTTAGGAAGATACCTTACTTGAGCAATACTTTCTAACTTTCATCCCCCTTATTTATGTAGGTTAGCAGACATTGTGGAAGGTTATTGTGGTGTTATTTCTAACGAACAATAGGAGAATTGTTCTTTCTTATTACACAATGCTCAAGTTATTGGGATTTTAATCCTGGATTTTTTGTGAATGTAACAAAGGTTTAACTGAGAGGGATTTAGAAATGATCCTTTTCAAATATACGTACGTTTTTCTAACAATAATTGCCTACGAATAAGTTACTACGAATGTTGATTGTTTTAGGTAACCAGTTTTGTATGAATAATTGTATAAAAATTTGCAATAATATAATTTTGTAAATAATTCAATTAATTAATTTATAACCTAAAAACTAGAATAGGAAGCAATCAAACAAGTGTTTTTTCATCGATAGCCTCTATAAGGTAATTTCATTGTTTTGTAACAATAAGTACATATTACCTGTATCCTTTGATTATAGGAAGGATATGAAAAACTATGACGGTATAATGAAAATGTTGCACGTCCGCTATTGGTGCGGCGCCGAATTTTTCGTCAGTTGCGATAAATCATTGCTAGCGATCGGACGTGTTTGTGATAAAAGGGAATTATATTTTTAAACGTTTAAAAATCGAACTATATTCCTGGACACCTGTAGCAGTGTTATTGCATAAACAAGTACGTTTGTTGTTGTAGTGTGTTTGTTTGTCTAATAATAGTTTATTGCACCTGGCTATATTTTTCGACATACACATATAAGATTGACTATGTATCGTTGTATACATGTATGCAGTTGTCTCTAGTTAAAATAATCACGTCTCCATTTTTAACTCTGTATGTGGTATTATGTAAACAAATACATTCTAACCAAGTATTTTCCTTGTTACAGAGCTAGTGCAAATAGTGAAGTGCATCGATGAGACTTCACTGAGTTTTCGAAGATAAAAGCGTCGCCACGCTGCCCGGTTTACTAACATGTAAGTTAACCTTGACTTTCTACCTTACCTAGGTGAAGTAATATGAGCAAGAAAAATAGTTATATAATCGTGTACGCTTAATACGAGATTGGAATGGAAGTAGGAATTCGTGACCTTGAACTTGAGCTAAACTAATTTTATCTATACGAAAAGTTATGTGAGAAACTACGATATGGTAAAGGTATAGACAGGATTGGAGCCCTCCATTCATGAAATACGAAATGTATAAGGTCTCCAGTACTACTGGGGACTTAATCATGAGCTACATGACCAGGTGCCACAACCCTGCAATGGCTTTTTATTAACTTTAACTCGTTGACTACCTATATTAGGGTGATGTGCTTATATTAAATGACCCATTATAAATAAACAAAACTACAAGTTTAGTTAGTTACCGATCAATTAACCCGTTATGGACATAATAGTACTATTCGAATCGCGTATTTATGTGGAAATTTATTTCTATTCGAAGTTACGTTATTTCTATATTTATTTCATTACAATACGTTATTTAAAGCATTCACTTTATACAAGGCTTCTGAAAAAACATTGCTGAAAGTAGTACGGGGCCAAAATGTATAGAACGGAATAGAAAATAGAACGAAACAGAGACTTACATTAAAAGAGATAAATAATAATAATATAATAATAATCCAGTCTATAAGCCTCCCATTGCTGGGCACAGGCCTCTTCCCATATAGAGAAGGCACGAGCATTGATCACCACGCTTGCTCTCTGCGGATTGGCGATTTCAGATACCAAATTTTGGAATCCAGGTTTCCTCACGATGTTTTCCTTCACCGTTTGTCAGAAGTGTCTTAGAATAATTAAGAAAGTACATATAACTTTGAAAAAGCCACATTGGTACTTGCCTGGGCTAGAACCTGCAACCTTGTGCATACAAATCCGTTCATTGAACCGCTAGGCCACCACGACATTTTTTTTACAAGAGATGATTGTCAAAATTGTTATTAAACATGGCTGTCTAGCTTCATAATATGTATTACAAAACATACAAATTAAATATCAAAACTTTCGTATAAATTCTACTCTAACTATACTTCCCACAAATCTATGGCCGTTTATGTTTACGTCAATCTTAATATTTCTCACGCTCTTCAACTATGTTAGATAACATATCACGCTATGCCACTGGCATGTACAGTTGTGATGTTGCCAACAGTTTTTATTATTTACTTTTCTAATTATCATCATTTGGATGTAGCCAATGGCGGTATGCCTGGCTTTAGATAATTATTTTGACTGTAAATGAGCTAAGAACACGCATGAAGGCTGAACTAGTTTCGATCTAGCGGAGTCTTTAATCATGAGTTTTTGCAGAGAGATGAACTATAACTGTCTTTATAAGTGATTTCGTGAAAGGTCCTGTGGAAATCTATTTTATTATAGAATCCTCGATAAAACCTGCGATTTATACTTAATATGTGACAGGAAAATCCAAATGTATGATTATGAAGAACTGAATAAAGTCCTAAAGATGACAATTTATAGAAGGGACGAGTGGAGGAAAAGATATAAAAGATAGTTCGCTGATTCTTTATGACAAGAGGTAGGATAGAATCATGATGAGGTCAATCTCAGACCTAAAAAAGGGTTTTGTAGTCATTGTTGGTGTTTATTGTCAACATAAACATTTATTTATCAACTTAGCAATAACTAAACGTATTAGGCATTCAGTTTAACCCATCCAATTGGTTGCACCCCCAATCACAATGGACACGGTCGTTGCACCCGGCTGCGCTCGTATGGACAATTTAGAAGAGCCCGTTTTGTCTGTCCGTTGCGGACGGACGGAGATGCGTTCAGCGGATGCGATGCGCACGCGCAGACCTCGTATACTGACGTATTGTTGAAAGGTTGAAATGTTTTCTAATGTCGTAAAGTTGTTGATGGATTAGCGTGTCCCTGTTTTATGTGTTTTTTTTTTGGGCTGGTGGATATCCTCGTGGTCTTCCCTTGCGTTTCGGTAGGCGGAAGGGCGTGCCGGACTTGTATTGGGTAAACTCACCGGAATAGCGCAATACTAAAGAGCTTTACCAATTCATCAATATTAAAGTAGGAATAATATTGTATTTTACCAGTATTTTTACATGTCACGAAGGCGTCAGCCATGTAAATATAGCATATCGTAAGGCTTTTTTGAGAAACAGAACAACTGCAGTCCACCCATATCAACCTTCTTATTAACCATAGTTAAAATACAGAGCCACCCATTCAACTCATTATTCAGGCACGCCATCCAACTAACAACATAATATTACTTTTGCGTGATCAAGCCATTAAATCATACCATCCACAAGTGCACACGCAACAAATGACACCTAATATCATACATTTATGTAGTAGTTTCGTCAATTCGTATGGAACACCGACCGCTCCACG
The DNA here is from genome assembly GCA_905475315.1 of Autographa pulchrina. Lineage (NCBI taxonomy): Eukaryota > Metazoa > Arthropoda > Insecta > Lepidoptera > Noctuidae > Autographa > Autographa pulchrina. The sequence continues at coordinate 9,415,681 of FR997775.1, forward strand.
TCTGATATAACTTGGCGCGTCTGTAAAGAGCTGCAGGACAGTTTTATTGAGAAAGAAGTATAGATAAATAGTGGGTGGGAAAGAGACGGTGATATATTAGTCTTGCCAAGTTACATCGGCTATACAAGTAGTAATGTCAATTTGTATGGAATAGCGTTCGTAAAGAGTGTCGTCGCACGATTCGCGGTCGTGAGTGCCGCGCGTATTTGACGGTTAAGTGTTGTCTTTGTAATTATTGTTACTGTTCTGTATAATGCTAGTGTATTAGCTGTTTTGTTGCATATTTATCTAAAGAACAGATAAATGTAGGTACAGTACATAAGCGATGTGTGCGATGGCTCATATTTTCCGTAGGTTTATGTTATAATTTTCTTAAAAAACTGTATTACCTATTTGTGGCGTTAATTTGATTGCGTAGTACCTAAATCCTATGTACCTTTTAGGCTCTAATGTAAACATATTTATCGGCACTAGATTCGTAAAATAGGTATTCCAGATCCCACACCAGGTATAAAGATTTGCATTTAGTTGTGACGTTATATCGATACCAAATTATCGTATTCAATTACATTATTATCGACAATAAATGCTTCCCATCATTATAATTTAATAATAGAGAGCAAGAAACAAAGCATACAGATCGGCTCCAATTTCAAGATCGCCACGGATGTGATGAATTATAGTAACAGCTTCCTATGTTTATTGTAATAACATGGATACACAGTGTATTTGTAAAACAGAGGGCTGCGTCGTTGTTTACCCATATTCAATAGCCGGCCTTCCGTGTTTAGAAAACAGCTAATATGCCGGCAGTAATTAACTAACTAGGTTTAAGTTTAGTGCGGCTTAGATTGGTACAAAGTTTAACGAAACAATTTTGTAGTCCTTTCTATGTACGAGAAGAGACCTATGTCAAGCGATGAGACAGCTATTGGCTCGCTCTTATTAATGACTCAATTAATAACATTTACATTGTTATGTTACAGATAATATAAATAGGTATAGTAGATGACAATTGGTAGATGAAGAAGGTTTGTTTTCTCTTCGTGATGAAGTTTGAATAGTTATAGGGAAGTAAACAAAGTTGCCGGGGACAATGCATCTGGGAAATGTGTACATCCCGGCACTGACTAGAGGTTTCACATCGGTGTTTTAAAACAATATTACTACATAATAATATTTGGCCAACAGTAATCTGATATAGACTGCAGTGTTATGATTACATGCAAATAATAAATCCTGCTTATTTATACAACAAGTAAAAGCGGAATTTGAAATCCCACAGCTTCCCTCAATCCAATTCCGCACTCAGCATACCTATTAACAACTACAAATCATATCCTCCACCATCCAATACATTCCCATTAAATTGAATATCATATGAATAGTTACGCAATTTTCTAGTAATTGTCGTTTGGTGTTATTAACGCCCGTATTGGCGCTGTTATGCATGCGCGATAGTTACGTGAACGAACGCGACTCGAGCGCACCTATTAAACATTATTGCCACCATAAAGAGAATGAGAGAAGTTTCACTCCTAAATAGTTGTCCTATTTTCGATTATAACTGGGCAAATTCCTTAACTTTATTGTTTAAAACTTCTCTACACTTTTTGACTACGTTTGTTTTACAAAATAATATCTATCAAATAACATACTACGGTTGACGTGCTAGAATTCAACGGCGGCGTTGACGCCATTATATTGCCTCTGAAGTCTAATAGTTGTAAGTTTTTTTTTCTTGTGTCTTTTATATGACTCTTTTCTTATAGTTTCCGTATTTATTATTAACCCTTTCCCTGTCCCGTGAGTCACATATGAACATTTCCATTGTTTAACTATTGTGTCTACTGGCGGGACAGTTAACTTGTTAAGTTAATTGTATTGATGTAGTGTTTACTAGAGGATTTAAGCCAGCGAAAGGGCAATGACTTTAAATCTCTGAGATGTTAATACCGTGACATGTGAATGTGGTTTAGTGTTCAGTGAAGCAGAAAGTGACTACCGAAGCGAACTATATAAATAACTTGCCTGTCTTCAATCAAATTGGTGCTAGGGAAAGAAAGAATGGTTTTAAAAAAAGTAATAATGTAGAAGTAATAAAGTAAAAGTGGACAGTAATATAATCACGTGCTGAACGAAGTAAACTTTCTGAACATATCTGTATATTGGACAATAGCAAAACGCGCGTCTTTTTTATTTGTTATGTAAAGTCGTGGGGGAATGTGTGGATATGATAATTACTATGTAAATAACTCGGTATTGGTTCCATGCTGCGTGTCAGAATAATTTTAGTTTATTTAGTCCTACATACTCGTAAATTGACATGGCTTAGATAATTCGCAGTACTTTAAAATTTTAAAATACTTGTAGTGGTAGATGTAAATAAAACTGATTTTGACGGGCCTGTTGGTCTAGTGGTTAGTGACCCTGACTGCTTTACCGGAGGTCGTGGGTTCGATTCCCACTCAGGACAAATGTTTGTGTGATGAGCACGATCATTTGTTCTGTGTCTAGGTGTAATTTATCTATAATCTGTATATATTTAGAAATATATAAGTATGTTTATCAGTTGCCTGGTTACCATAACACAAGCTCTGCTTAGTTTAGGATCAGATAACCGTGTGTGAGTTGTCCCAGAATATCATGTTAATATTATTATTTAATAGAACTAACTTTAGTATATTGACACTTTTAGGTTTAATCTACTTTTCTTCTAAACGAATTCTAATTTTTGTCCAATAGTTCCTTACCACAAAAATAATAAGAAATTATCTATTATCTAAAGATGACCTATGCTTTCATGGGAACATCTTACCTAATATATCATTCTAAAACTTATCATAATATCTCGTCATATAATTTGCGGAAGTAATAGTATTCTTTGGAAAAGAGAAATGACTTGTACTCGAAAGCATTATGTACTATTGTGATTTAACTGCCTATGTTTAACATTTTACGAGGCTCGAAACGACTTGACGTGTTCTTATAGCTTTTATATTTTACTAGCTTACCTGCCCTGCCTTTGTTTAATGGAAAATATTAAGTTAACTTCATAAACTTTTCCTGAAGTCCTGAGTCTTTAGTTTAGTTGAGTCTTTAGTTTAGTTGAATAATTTACAACTCTCTAAATGACTCAAGTTTTTTAAATAACTGATTAATGTAATGATTAAATAGATGACTAATTATAAATGTACTGGTTCTTCTCACGACTTCTTGCCACGACTCATCATAATTTTATTAACAAGTATTTGTAATTGATCAATACCTGTATGTATGATATCTTCCATACTAACCGAAACATTTGAAACCCGCCCACTATTAGTTTACAAGCAACTAAACATAAAACTGTGTCAAAGTTCACATTTATTATTTATTGATGTGATCATGTTTTTACTGTCTCTTTTATTGACACACACAATGGAGTTTCTTCCATTCCCACCATGACTATTTAATTTGTAATGATGTGCAGGTTTCTATTATGCGTAACAATGGTGGAAAATATTATTTTTATGTAAGGGCATGTAACTGCGTCATAATTTTGGGTTAAAAGTATATACCTACTTTACTTAAAAGGAGGTCTTTATGCAAGTTGTACTGTAAAGTTATACAAGCTTATGCAATAAACATTTTTTTTTTTTTTTTATAAGATTTTAACACTAATTGAAGGATCTTCATAGGTGTAATTTCGTTTTTTTTCTCGGTATTTTGGTTCTGAGAGGTCGAGAATTGTCAATTCCAGCGACATTCACAAAGGTTAATTACAAATTTATGTAACCACTAGCTGTGCCCCGCGGTTTCACCCGCGTTAATACCTATATTCCGTTCCCGATGTCTTTACAGTTACTTTGTTATACGGGGCGGAGACGAATTAAAAAAATTAAAGATTTTAAAAATCGGTCTACCCGTTCTTGAGTTATGAATAGTGTAACTAACACCTCGCGGTTCCATACCTATCTCGTACTACCTCTTTAACCCCGTTACGTCGTTAGTTCCTTTACTAATTTGTTAATAGTAAACTTACTATGGAATAATAAACATTAACAAACAACTTTTATTCCCGAAAGGCTAAATTGCTATTATTATCAATTCGCTTATATTATTATTATGGTGCCGTCTAACCGAGCAGCCGCGGCGTGAGCAATTTTTTAAATAACTTACATTTTTAAACTTGTGATATCTTTTGAATGGAATGTCCAAATTGAATAATTCAAAAAGTCATATAATGGTATTAAAGCAGACTTAAATATGAAGTCATTTATTTCGATAAGGATTAATTCCAAAGTATAAATAAAAGAGCTTTTAGAGCGGTGGCATTTATATAAATTTAAAAAAATGATAAAGACACTTATTGTGACATAACTATAATAGTTAGACATATGCTGTCGCGATATTTTTTCTAGATAATTATATGTTCTACAAAAACGTAGTACATTATTTTGTTCTATAATCAATAGTTTTCGCAGCGCACGCGATGTAAGAAAGTTTTTTGGTAATTTTTTCACACCTTGGGTTACATTATTGGAGTTTTAGTATGGATCCCTAAGTTTTTTGAAAATTTAATATAGCCTATGTTCACCGGAAATAATGTAGCTTCCCAACAGTGAAAGAATTTTACAAATCGGTCAAGTACTTTCGGAGCCTATTCAATTCAAACAAACAAACAAACAAACAAATAATCAAATCTTTCCTCTTTATAATATTAGTGTAGATAAAAGTAATTAAGTGGTAAATTATAGTTGTATTTTAATTTCGATCCTGTAGCTTATATAATATTATTCTAAGTTACAAATAAGTATGTGTTACGAGTGAATAACATCTTCTCTGTCCTTTACGTTAAAGGTCAGTTTTTTAACGGCGCCTAAAGACTCGTAATCCATTTGAACATAATTACAACTTCCTACGAAAACATTCTCACATCAAATCACATTCGACACGCAAATAAAAACTAATTTTAAAGTAATTATCACAACTTTCACTGTTTTCATTCACATTCGTTGGGTCTAAACTTATTAATTCAATGACCTCGTTTCCTGACCTCCGAATCGATTTTGGTATCGAAGCTATATTAATCATAATTTTAAAAATTTCTGCCTTCTCTGATTTACTAAATGTGGCCTAAGGCTATATTAGATAGGCAGGTGACCAATCTTGTCTAAAATAAGAAAGTTTATTTCAATGCTTAAATTCGATACGCTTGGATTTGTCATAAAGTTGTTTCATAAAAGGGTGCAGTGTGATGCATGCCTTAAGTATGGAAAGAGAATGTATTGTAAATTTGTAATGTGCATATGATATGGGTGACCATTTATAGCATACCGAGCCCCTCTGTGTTTCGGAAAGCACGTTAAACAGCAGGTCCCGGCTGTCATACTTAGATCTTTGGCAGTCGTTAAGTCAATTCTGACAACCAGTCTTACTATGGGATACTGTGTTTCCCAGTAAAATGGGTTGTGGAGGTCAGATAGGCAGTCGCTCAATGTAAAATGCGGTATTCAGCCGACCCCAACATAGTTTGGGAAAAAAGGCTAGGCAAATGATATGATAGATATGGGTTACATACATACATACAGCAGTTATTTAACGAATAGTTGCTTCAAAGAGAGCAGTAACTGAAAATATAGATTAGTACGGATTCACTACAAAATTGCATTCGAAGCTGCATTGTGTTCGAAGTAAACTTAAGAATAGTTCTGTCAACTGACTGCTATGAACTGCAAAGGTCTCTTACAAATAAAATATGTTTATCAGTTCTCGCGACAAGCTTTTTATTGTAAACTGCAGTAGCTTTATAACTTGATTTTTCATAAAAACAAGACACATTTAAAGACAGAGAAAGTAAAAGTTTGTATTTACTATCGCGTAAATAAACATTTGTTACGTGAATTGTGAAGTGTTGTTAACTATCAAGTTGTATTCTTGTTATTAATTGTACAACTGTATACGTTAAAATCCGTCGTATTATACAATTTAAAAACAAACAAACAAACTATAAAAAATCACCTTTTAGCATACTCCACGACATTTTTGTACTGACTCAAAAACTACGATGGATATCCACCCACCGTCATTATGTGAAATAATGTATTTTTGACAAATTATTCTGTAATTTGACACAATAAATTTATGTTAAGAATGTTAAGATAGTATCAATCTGAACCTTGATCTTTCATTATAAATATTTGGCCATACTTAGCAGTTGCTTCAAAAATGCCACATGTTACAAAAGGTATGCAGTCGACCCAATTCAAAACTGGTTTATTGTTGTTTAATATCTGTTAATTACATCCCATTAAATGTTACTGTATGGTGGATTGTGAACGTAATAATGAAAAATGATTTTACTTGGATGTGACTTGCGTCATTGATACTGTTTAATAAACATTTTTAATGCTTGTCTGGTATTTTATTTTAAATGTTTATTGCTAATAATAAATAATAATAAATGCGGACAACATCACATACATTGCTCTGAACCCAAAGTAAGTAGCTAAAGCACTTGTGTTATGGAATTCAGAAACAACGAAGGTACCACAAACACCCAGACCCGAGGCAATGTAGAAAAGTTGTTTTCTACATTGACCCGTCCGGGGATCGAACCCGGGACCTCAGAGTTAGCGACACCTTGAAACCGGTGCGTACGCCACTCGACCACGGAGGTCATCGTATTGCTAAATATATGAACCTTCATTTAATCAGATGAAACAAAAATGTTAATATTTTTTTCTCTCTGATATTAAAGTTTGTCTAAAGTTTGCAAGAGCCTGGCAAACATAGTACTTAGGTATTCCACAGTATAATAATATGCTTAGCAAGGTGTGTTTCATAAACTAAACAAAACGCATTTACGAAGGCACTACGGAATTCGCTTTCAGTTGCATTTTCTAAAGGCGTTTTACTATGAAATATAATAACTATAAAGTACCTTAATATATTGTACGCTTACGTATAACGATCTACTTAGTTGTAAATATGCTTGTTAGCAGTTATATGATTTACTGCGGTTTCATTCGAAATCGCTCCATTAGGTAGGAAAGTGTCGGTTGTAGGATAGTATATCACTATTCTCATTAAATAACTAATTGTTATTAGTGTGGTAGTAAAATTGTGGGCTTTAAAACCATAATTAAACGGAAATCAGATATATATTATGAAAGAAACCTCACGGTAGGATACCTACCTGAAATGGGGTTTCACTTTTCGATTAATATGTAACCTCTTAATTTTAATCAAGGATGTTATATATATTTTTTTCAAGTTTATAAACTCATCAGCTTTTTGGATACTATGATTAAATATTGACGACCTCCGTGGTCGAGTGGCGTACGCACCGGTTTCAAGGTGTCGCTAGCTCTGAGGTCCCGGGTTCGATCCCCGGACGGGTCAATGTAGAAACCAACTTTTCTACATTGTCCCGGGTCTGGGTGTTTGTGGTACCTTCGTTGTTTCTGAATTCCATAACACAAGTGCTTCAGCTACTTACTTTGGGTTAAGAGCAAAAAAGTTATGTGATGTTGTCCGCATTTATCATTTATTTATTTTATATTCAGAGTTATCAAGAATTGTAACAAACAAACAGTCTGTCAGAGACAGTAACTTTCCCACATAAAACTAAGAAAAAAACATTTCGACCTCAATACACGTGTCAAAAACAATATAGACAGGTGTTTAGCTATTGATGTATGATAATAGTGTTTATTATCACAGTGATTCACCAATCACGGCTCACCTTCAGCACTCATAAGATTGGATTCCTACACGCGGCGGTGACTAATCGCATTTTAATAACCAGTTGTATTACATTGAGTAGTTTGTTTTTACTTTTACTGTTATTTATAAAGGGTAGTGACAAATCAGCTGGTTGGTATGTTTAGGACAAGACTACTAAATACCTCTACTATGATTGAATAGCTTTTTATTCGGGGATAATTGATGACCGCCGGAGGGGTATGTCAGACTTGCCGGTTGTAAACACCAAAAAAGTAGTAACGTTCTACTATAGTAGGACAGTTGTTAGGTTTTATCTTTAATCTGAAGTCAAATGAATAAAATAAAACGATATAACTTCTAGCGGCTATGATTCTATTGCTACACAGGTCATATACTAAAGATCTGGTGACTTTATTGATATCATTATGTGTAGGCACAGGTGTCACGTTTAAACAATGTATGTATTGAAGATTTTCAATGTTATGAAGTACGAAATGTGTAGGTTTTCTGACTCATTTGTATTTCAACTACGAGAGTAAGTTATGTAAAACAACAAAAGTATCATTGGATGACTTCACTGTGCCTTCGACGGAGCGGAACTTGCGAATGTCTTGCTCCGATTTGGTTGCGCGTGCGCCGCGACCCGACCCTGTACCGTTAGCGACGTCACCGAGATGACTGCTGAGAAATGCTAGCTTTATACCGAGAACTAAACGTTTTAACTTTGAAATAGTAAACGAAAGTTTCGAAGATGGCACTTGATATTTGAATCTAATATATCGGTAATAGTTTTTATTGTTCTTGTTAAGATGTGTACATTTTCAGAAAATCTGCTAGTTTAGTTTTAAAATATATCAGATACCACAAAAATACTGACTTATTTAATCTTTACACCTCTTCCTCCTACTATGCTAATAAACTATTATTAGATTCGGTACAAACATGCAATAGGTTTTCATTGTAACAGTGTAAGGCGCAGGCCAGACAGAAGAGACGTAAGGCGCTGGCCAGACAGAAGAGACGTAAGACGCAGACGGGGCGCGGACATAATACGCTTCTATACAAAATGTATAGAACCGTCGCGCCCGCGCCCCGTCTCTTCTGTATGTTTTGCGTCGCGACGCTTCTATACATTTTGTATGAAAGCGTCGCGGTAAAGACAAATGTCCGCGCCCCGTCTGCGTCTTACGTCTCTTCTGTCTGGCCAGCGCCTAAGACGCAGACGGGGCGCGGACATTTGTCTCTACCGCGTCCCTTTCATACAAAATGTATAGAAGCGTCGCGACGCAAAACATACAGAAGAGACGGGGCGCGGGCGCAACGCTTTTACGTCTGCACCTTTTGACAAATGTCCGCGCCCCGTCTGCGTCTTACGTCTCTTCTGTCTGGCCTGCGCCTAAGATGCGTATAGCGGATATGTCTATCTTATTATGTACACATGAGAATGCGTTGCCATAAAATATTATAGAACCATAAGTGAAAGTGCGTGTCTATGATTATTGATCATTTTAGTTATGAAATTGATTATCGTGTTTAGAAATTCCCGTTATCATGGGAAATAATAACTTTCGTTTTAAATTTGCGGCCTACCGGTTTTATAGTATATTAATAGCGTAAATGCGAAAGTGATTATCTTGCTTCTGGCTAAAACATGCAAGATATCGGATGTAATCAGATTTCGTAAAATACTTTCGTCCTCATGGACTTCCTCCAGACGGAGATGTTACATGCTCTTACTTTTATATGTACAGACCTTAAAAAATATAGTAGTTTTGTAAATTTAGAAATTGTAGGTTTATATTATAGGACCAATATCTTATAATAACAATAAAATGTTTCATCAGGGGTTTATAATGCATTTTTATTTTTCATTCAATTTTCTACCCATCCGTTCATTCCGCGTCTTTTCGTTTTGTCTCCTAAAACCTCCAAAAAATCTTAAATCTTTGTATAAATTACATAAACCAACAGTAACCATTACTTAAATTATTTAATAAAACCTTAATGATAATTTATCAAGCCACAAGTACAATAAGGTATTGTCCGCGTCATGGGCCACCGGGCTTCCAAGGGCAGCTTGGGCCTAATATCCGTTTGACGGGTGAGAATTTTCCAAAATGGCGGCAAGGTCGGTCTATGACAGCTTCATCAATATGCACTGTGAGGCTGTTTACGGAAAAAATGTTGATGGAATATTTGATCAGTTTGAGCACAAAAAATGCACGTAATGAGTTTTACGTCGTAGCGTAGTAGCGGGGATTTTGAATACACTTGACATGGCGTACTTTAGCTTCAGGGAGAAAAATATGCCTAGTAAATTATGCATGCAACTTGTGCTGATAAGATAAATGAAGACCGAGGAGATATCGTTTCGGATAATGTGTCAATAAAATTCAATCAGATTTTCGTATGGTTTCCACCAATGGACATAGAGTGATTTGAGAGCAACGTTTGTATGTAAATTAATAGTTAAATACTAGAGAGAGCACACGATAGAAATAGAAGTAATATCAGTGTACAAACCTGATGAACTCACTATAATTTAAAATAATGACACTCATATACAAGTACAGGCAAGTAGATTTATGAATAATAAATCGTTAACAGTCAATATTTGTCACCTGCCACATTTGATGATAGTTATTTAAATGGAAATCCGGATGCGACACCGTAAAAGGACCCTGACCTTTTGGGCATCCCATCCATTATGGGCAAGCGTAGTACGCGCCACTGTCAAGCAGTTATTAAAACGATGCGTGAATGAAAGGATTAGGATGTATAAGATTGATCGTTAAACATTTTCCTAACGAATGTACAATGTAGCCAAAAAGATAGTTAAATCTTTACATTTATGTATAGTATTGCATCCAGGGGCCCGAGTCCGCTATTTTAAGTCAGTGAGTGGCGGGTTAATAAACGTTCCAGTGTACTTGTTTTTGTGCCTAATTTTCATATTCAGATAATTTTAGTTTAATGACAAATGTACACCTACTTGCCACTGTTGTCATTGTAGGATTGTAAGGGACTGTTCTTATCTGAATACGAAAATTAGGCACAATAACAAGTACACTGGAACGATTATTAAGTCGCCACTCACTGACTTAAAATAGCGGACTCGGGCCCCAGGTGGCAACGTTTGAACGTTTGACAAGAAGGTAGATCATTGACACGAGAAGAAAAAGGTATGCTATAAATACCAGATGAAATAAACATCAACCAGTATTATCTATCGAAAGTAATTATAAACTCGAAAGCTTTACCACTAGTTCCTCATTTACCGATACGTCAACATTCAACAGGTTACGGTCAAATACCACACAGGTGCAACTTTTTCTTCAAATTCCTCAAGCGGTAAAAGCTAGATTTAACTTCGTCACGACAGTTAAGTAGTAAACCATGAAACGCAAGTTGCATCGCAAACATTACCAGTTTTACCGCAAATATGAAAGCAGGCCCGTCAATAGTGTTAACCATAGTTTGTGAGCCAAAAGCCTTGGAGAAAGGTGTATAATCTCGTTAGAGGCTGAAGGTAATTCTTTTACGTCATTAGTATTGGCCCTTGTTAGGACTGCTGTGGTCTAAATCTCATGAGATAAGCGATTATTATAACGCTTTTAAAAAAACACAACAGCTCTGTATCAAAAAAAATATATCGGGAAATGCGGAAGAGGCGTCTAGTTGTAGCTAACTCTACGAAAGAGTCAGTAGTTAAAAATGTGAACCTTGCAAAAGAACTAACAAATTTTTAAACATGTGCCTTATACTAGAAAAGATTTTCAGTTGTAAAAATTAGTTAGTGTTACAAGATAATTTTTTTTTTTTTTTAGTTAGCTTACGTTGTCCCACTGCTGGGCAAAGGCCAACCCCCAAATCTTTCCACATTTCTCTTTCTCGAGCCACCTCGAACCAACCCTCGCAGAACGACGCAAGATAAAATAATTATCCATATTACAAGTCTGTCATATTACAAGTCTGGTTAACCTGCCATTCGCAAATAATCAATACACGCGTTTTCCCATCACGTATCTTCGTAAACACTTTTTATAGAATTCTGCGAAGTTATTAATAGTCTTGATACACGAACGCAATTGCGATCACGAACATGAATGGCTTAACATAATAAATCTTCGAATAATTGTCATTGAATACATGAAAGTTGTATAAGTTAGTGTTTACGTGCGACGCATTGTTTATTCGTGGTAATAATCCATAATTTCATGGTTAACACTGTTATTTGAGGATCATATGATTTTATATTGATCGCATTCTTCGTTTCGATTTATTGCACTTTCAGTCTGTATAAAGCTGGTGGTAGAATTTGACTTAATTATGATACGTTGCGTTAAAATTATGAAGTGTTATGAATATTTACCTAAATAATGTGTTTGAGTTAGGAATTTTTTTTTGCTTGTAATTTTCTTCGTAGAATGTTACACCTAAACTTTCTGTTGCCTCAAAAACGATATAAATTTTTACTAAAACAATTTAACGACGTTTTCAGTTTCGATGACTCCCATTTAGTACATAAACCATCAGTAGAAGATAGGTGGTATAGATAAAATCATTTACCTATCCCGCTTACCGCTCCTCCTATAACTTACACAGCGGCTACACAAACAATGACCGTGGCGACCGTGCGCGTGCGCATATTGTGCTCGACCGCGACAAAAGTCATGTGTTGACAGACGCGAGCATCCACGGTTACGTATGCCTGCCACCGCTGTTACGTCATTATTGTATGCATAGGAGTTTGTTATTAATTGGTTTTATTTGTTTTAAACTATGATAAGTAGGTTTTTCTAAACTCAGCACGAAAAGAGGCGTGTTATTTAAGGGATCAATTTTGCGTATTTAAGTCGGTTTAGGCCTGTGGCTTGGTCATTCCCAATCTATACTTATAATAAATCTGTAGAAGTGAAAATTCTGTACATTGAAAATATCGAAAAAATAAATGGCGGGGGGTATTACTATACCGACACCGAACCGAAAAGGGTAAAAAAAAATTTTTGTCTGTCTGTTTGTTCAGGTATCACGCAAAAACTACCGGTCCGATTACGATGAAACTTGGTATAATTGTTCTTTATTATCCTGGGCACCACACTGGGTAGTTTTTATCCCGGAAAAGTATAAACAATAAAAAACAAACTTAATTTTGCGGTTAAAAACTCATTGATAAGTTTCGTCATCCACGCGAACGAAGTCACAGGCACAGCTAGTAGGAAAATATAAAGATTTGTAATCTTAATATATAAATCTCGTGTCACAATGTTTGTCCTCAATGGACTCCTAAACCACTTAACCGATTATAATAAAATTCGCACACCATGTGCAGTTCGATCCAACTTGAGAGATAGGATAGTTTAAATCTCAAATTATAGTCGCAATTTTAATTTATTGCTAATTATTTGTCTGTTATTATATACAAAGGCACCGGGAACGGGACCTAGGTATTCACGCGGGTGAAACCGCGGGACACAGCTAGTATTATTTAAATTAAACAATGTTGTATTTAATATCCTGAAGATAATGTATACCTTCTTGCGTTTATCACATTTATTTAGGCATGCCGATTTTGTAAATACGTCAGTACCACAAATTATTTTAAAACAAAATTGCGTAAGTACCTGGAAAATAAATTACATATTAAGATATATCCGTATGATAATCTCATGCTATTCGTCTTCCGTGAAGCTGTCAATAAACAATACCCGTGTCGAAGTCGAATGCGCGTGCGCATAATGATCACAAAACTTATGTGTTGACAGCTATAGAGTGGCCACAGTTACGTTTAGTTTAACTTTAAGTTAAAGATTAAATGTGTTTTTGTACATGGAAATAAATATGTACGTACGTGTGCAAAAATAAATGGTCGTGGTTTGCTTTTTTTGTACTTTTAGGTACCTCTAATTGTGGTTTCAACTGGCAATATGGTATTTTTAGAATCATATTTATTCTATAAAATTCAAAAGAAACCATATTTATTGATATATAAAAATTTCCAATTCATCATCTGTAATTCTATGATAGAGTTCTAACGCCCATAATCATATGCTTCTATAATAATGTGCATTTAAAACTAAGTTTCTAGCATAAATACTAGTTTTCGATGGCGTGGTAATTAAGTGGCTAGACTGTAATCACTCGAGACGCGAGCAATTAACAACAGGCTAGGTGATTAGAAATACGCAATTTATATTTTAATACATTGACCAATATAATATGCCTTTAATAAAAATTTTCAATTTCGTTACACTTTCCAGTAATACGTAAATGTATTACTAATCGCCAAAAAACATACTTTTTGCATTCAAAGTTTGCCAAAAAATTTCGCTCATTGAGTCACTCGTGAAATTCATCTTTCACACATTTTGTAACTACTGACACATAAAATGTGTTGCTTTCATTCTAAGAATAAGATGACTACATAAAATTATATTAAAAGAATCCGGAAGTTTTCCACATCAATAAAATATGGTACGCTTTTTACGTATGTTTAGCAAACGATATGTTCCAAAACAAGCAGGTACGCAAACTTCAGTTTAATTCTATACCGGGAAAGGGGTCTAATTTAACAAGTTTTTACTCCCTTACTGATAAAGCTATCTACTAAATACGCGTAAAAAAAAAACTTTTTTGACAGTCAAGTTAATGCATTTGTACACCAACTTATACTATTGTTTGTAAGTCCAGTTTAAACGAAATCTCTACAGTCTGATAAAAATAAATAATTTAAAAGTCGCTTCATTATTACTAACAACCAGATGTTAATGAGAACAGGTGCGAAGAAGGAAGCATTTTGATGATCTCTCCGTCATTCGTAATGAATTGGTAAATATTTAACGATAGCAGGTAGCGCCACCTGCCGTGCTTGATAAACATGGTGATGTAGCATGTGTAGCTTACCTTATTAGTAGTAGTAGTAGTAGAAAAACGGAAAAAATATGTTTTAGTTGTTAAATTGTTAGATAAATGAATAATACATATATTGGGTATTGCTCTCTCCTAAATGAAAGAAAACCTCAAAACATTGAATTTAAAAACAAAAAAAACGACATATAATGGGTTCTGGTAACGAGAACTGCGTGGATGAAACCACGCGGCATACTTGTTTGCAGTAACATTGTTCAATAATTTCTCTAAATTACTTTACAAAGTTATTTCAAATAAGCTTACAATTAATTCAAAACATTTTGTTTAAGAATGAACAACGTTCAGAACTTAAAGTTATTATAAATATAACTTACAAATCAATTTTATCCGAACAAATTGAGACCGGGACTAGCTGTCTGAATTTGATATTTATTATTAGAATTTGATATTATAGAAGGCTCTTCTCCGGTATTATAATATCATCGAGGACTAACAACAAGAACAAAACAAATTGGGTATACGTCAATGCCTTATAATAAATTGTTTTGATTTTTAGGTATCGGATGTTTTCAGAATACAATAATAAATAATAATATTCCGGGACAACTCACACACGGTTATCTGATCCCAAGCTAAGCAGAGCTTGTGTTATGGTAACCAGACAACTGATAAACATACTTATATATTTCTAAATACATACATATTATAGATAAATTACACCCAGACAACCAGAACAAATGATCGTGCTCATCACACAAACATTTGTCCTGGGTGGGAATCGAACCCACGACCTCCGGTATAGCAGTCAGGGTCACTAACCACTAGACCAACAGGCCCGAAAAGCAGTAAAAATATCTTATTACCTATTGGTAAACCTAAACTATAATAATTCTCATCCTTCTAAAACATAACAAACCATAAAACATTCGAATAGAAATTAAAACAGGTTCGCAATGAGAAATCAAGATATTAAATATTGATAGAAACTGTTCGTTTTAATTACATAAAACTATTCACTTTGCATAGCCTTCGGGCAATGTTAAAAATAAATTAAGAAGATCCATTACTGTAAAAATAATTTCTTCATTAAATGGGATTTAAATACCGCCTGTTCTCCAAAATTCTCTCAAATTGATGTCTCAAAGATTTTCTAATGTTCTGACTCCTGATCTCCGTATCCGCTTCAAGGTAAAATGAACTTTACATGTTAAGAATAGAATTCAAAATAGAATACCTAGTGAGACAAGACAAGCGTGTCGAATTCTACTTGACAGAGCCCTTGGAAAACGTAGACAGACATACACATTAAGATGGGTCGCCTTAAAGGCAGTATTACTGACGTATTGTAATAGAGATCTCCGGGCCTTAGTTCGCGTGTCAAACATGACTATTATGGGCCTTTATTAGTTGTTCATAACCCTGTGTACATTACGGACACGATCATTATGGTGCTCATAAAGTATGGTGGATTATATATATCGTTGTTAGAAATAAAAATTATCATTTTATTCAGTACGAATAAAATGGCGAACTTCGTACCGCCTAACAGTCGATTCTTTATTTATTTTAACTTTCTCTCCGTAAGAACCATCCTCGTACTTCAAGGAATATTATAAAAAAAAACAGCAAAATCGGTTCAGCTGAGATTTGCGCATAGCAACACATTCAGCGATTCATTTTTAAATAAAAGATTTAAAAAAAAAATATGTTGGTATGTTGGAATTTGAAGTAGTATTTATTTAACAGTCTGTTCTGCATTTGGTCGTATTTTTAAAGGGTCTCACGGTTTGGACTTTCTGTTATTCATCTGTTTAGTGAACTCGAGTATACGTGTAATTACTTGGGTGCTAAAATTATACTCTGTAATTTCTATTGATTGGATTGTTATGTATACTTTAAAACCTGATTAGGTGGCAGCATCTTTCTTTATTGCTTTAGACGTTAAACAGGAAATGGGTAATAAAGTAAAGGTTTGTCAGTTAAATATGCTATAAAAGCTTATTTCATTATCATCTTCCCACTATAAGATATGTTGAAAACCGGGTGGGCTGCTATTTCTTTTTGTTTATTTTTATTCTTTTTAAGTTGTAACTTGAAGCAATTCGTTATAAAGAGAATTCACAATTTACAACAACTTTTCAAAATTGAAGAATTTGATACCAGTTATACATGTGGCAGTCTAAAAGTCCTCATCCCTGGTGATGGAAAATCTGTGCCTCGCCACTTGTCATAGGCTCATCTTTGAGTCTTATATTTAGTGCCAAAGCACGTACCTTAAACTCATTATTGCTTTCAATTAATACATCAAAATCCATGTAAACAAAATGTTATATCATATCCGTAACAAAGCGGTGCAGGCTCGTAATATAAACGAAACAGCCGGGATAGCATGGATCGTAAAACACCCGTTACTTCCTTGAGGTAGGTCCGGCACTACACAGATCAGTTTGGTCAGAACTGCCTGTATTATATTATACCTAAGTTCCAACCTTTAAGTGTTTGAAGTGTCGTTTTGTGAATCCCGTCCCTTCCCGAGGCCTGCTCGAACCACATTCCGGTGTGAACACAGACTAGGTGGTTGGAGATGAGACTAATAGAATCCTTAAACGGTTTTGTAGATGAAAGCGGGAACTGTATTCATCTGGACGTTACTAAAATTTAATTGTAAGAGATTATGGACAGTATTACTTTTTTTTTTTTTTTTTACACACGTTTATCTGATCCCAAGCTAAGCAGAGCTTGTGTTATGGTAACCAGACAACTGATAAACATACTTATATATTTCTAAATACATACATATTATAGATAAATTACACCCAGACAACCAGAACAAATGATCGTGCTCATCACACAAACATTTGTCCTGGGTGGGAATCGAACCCACGACCTCCGGTATAGCAGTCAGGGTCACTAACCACTAGACCAACAGGCCCGTCGACTTTTTTGAAGAAGAGAAGAAAAATTACTTGAAGAGGTCTGTACGAGTATGTACCTGCCTGATAAGCACATTCCTTTAAAAGTCAGAATTACTGTTAGGATTTATCTGTCATGTTCTGTAAAAAACATAAGAGTACTTCTAAGATAAATACTTATAACAGTCGTAAGTTAGAACATAAATGTTGTGATGATGTGTCATAATAGCATTTCCATAACATTGTTTAATGTCAACAAAGTTTTCTCTATCCTACTTTAATTAGCATACTCGTTACATGTTTATGAAATCTTGATCTACCGTGTTCACCGTACTCTCATGCAAGCTAATACCCTTCAAAATTATCATAGTAACTAGAAAATAACGATGTGTACGTGAATTTTATCTCAATAACCTAATCTTAATTTATCGACGAGAGGCGCAGAAATTTAACAAGCGCTTAATGAGCCTCACTGATATAGACATCTGTTAGGCATAATATTATCTTAAAAAGCCTTGTCTAGTCTTGTCTGTTTGTTATCTCATCTTTGGTCGCTGTGGTCGTATAATGGGCCAACTACAGCTTCACTGCATTAATTAAATAGTATGGGATACCGCAATTTGTTGCGACGATACCGAAGGTCCAAAGGGTTAGAAATAAGGCCGAGCGTACACGGACTACCTACTTCAAGTTGTGACTGATTGTTGAACTATAGATTTCAAATTTTCAACATATAGACTGCTTTAAACAGCAACTGCATTTGTTTTGACTGTTTTTAATAATATAGGAACTCAAGCGCGAGAGCGGTCGACAGCTCGCGCAGTCCGTGTGCGTTGATCACTGACAAACTGGTCAAGAAGTCCGTGTACGGGCGGCCTAAAACTTCTTGTATCTAGCCACTGACGTGAGATTTTATGTTATGTGATATCTTAGGATATTAACAAGACATGTAGTCATTATATTGTGGTTAGCTTGTAATTCTGTGGCTATGTTAATAAGCGAAGATATGAGTGTAGATAATTATGGTATTAAAATGTTGTGGAGTTCCTACTCTTGTCGGGCTGTGTAATCAATGTTATCAAATACTAAACAAAGTTATTTTTATAGAATTTATGAAAATGTTTGTGATCGGCGGAAGATATAGCGTTAATTAAACATTATTTTCAAACAAATGCCAATAAAATTAATAAAAGCCTCCTATATTTGTCCAGGATTTAAATTATTTTACTTGTACTATAATTAACGAATGATGTCAGTCGAATGGTATGTATGGTATAGAATCCTTATATTGACACAAGCTTAATGAATACAAATTAAGGTGTAATGATTTATGGTGTTGTTGTTTAATTCCATGATATCATTACACAAACGTTTGATTACTAATTAAACGATAACTCATGGTTCTAAAAATACATGGCTGATTACGCGATAGTATTACCTGAAAGAGGGACAACCGTGTATCGCAAATCACAAGCAAATATACCTATACTAAAGCCAATATGGAAAGAGAATGAAACGTTATTACTAATTACGCAATTATCAACTTTGACAACATGTGTTTAAGTTCATTTTAAAATGACAAATATTACCGAAAAGGGCCTAAAAGTAATTTGAATGTGATGGAAACTGAACTATTAGTCATTGAATTAAGGTTCATAATCCCAAAGCACGTTCATTCTTTCTTTAAAGTGGCTGATATATAACGTTAAATTTATTTGTAAAGTATAGGTAATATATTTATTTCTAACTAAACTAATAAAGATCAGTATGTATTAATCTGTCAGAATTTCTTTGAGTACTCTACGAAGTTATCCATGTACCAAAGCCAGATGGAAATGGCAGGACGAATGGATTCCTGGTATTTATAAGCCGGTAGAAATTTAAGCTTACCTATGATACTTGCCAAAATATACACTACCTACCCGAAGATGGTATAAACTTATTGTGTTTAATAATGCTAGATTGAAATTTTTAATTTTTGTGCGATTTTGTTCAAACTTTTTTGTAAACGTGTCCATTTTAACCTTATTGTTGACCTACGCGCTTTTACACGCGAAAATATTTGATATTTTTCGTATTTTTACGAAAATTGTTATTGTTATTGCTATATAGCGGTACATTATTTTGCTTGACACGTGATAACTTCGCTGTTTACTGGTGGATTGTCGCGATTTCTTTGTTGACTCACAGCTCAAGACGTCTGCTTTCGTTTGAGTATAATTTTGGCATCCCATTTTTAAAAACAAATAGCTTTTTTGACAAAAAACCTTCTAAATTACTATCATTTTTCAAAGTCATTTTTTCAAAAACGGTTTAGTAAAAATTTCATTTAGTTATATCTGTTTGTAGGTCTCTTAAAGACCTTCCTGAATATATAGCGCACGTATCGTGTGATTATATAGAACTTCAATATTTTTCTACTTTAAAAATTAAATTAAATCCTGTAAAAAATCAGTTTTTCACGGTTTTCCAGGGAAATTTGTTCCCGGACCCCTAAATTTTATTACGCCATTCGCTTGCAAACGTCCAGCCGAAGAGAACGGTACCACTCACGTGGCGCTCCGACTACCTGGAGCCAAAGAAATTGCGAGTTTTTTGCCCTCCCACCCACCCATATTTTCTCAGCCATATCGATTCCGGAGGCTTTCGGCGAACACTTTTTGACACCCCTTTCACTTTGGGAGGCCATAGCTCCGGAGTCGATAGTGCTAGAGGGCTGCGGTTGGTGGCGTTGGACTGAAGCTAGACCGCTCTAAATTCCCCTTGTATTTCTGGGGCTCTCAGCCCAGAAATCTGTTTTTGGCAGCCGTGCTTGTCTTCCAGGCACAAAAAATTCTTTATATTTTCCGTCGTTTTACACGCTTTTTTGCTTACAAGAAGCGTATAACTGTAAAGCGACCACAGGGAGTAGCGGCTGGGATTCCTCTGACGTCCCGACGTACTTAAAACGCGAACACCTGTAACAGAAAGACAAATAATAAACAAAATTATTATAAATCGCCAAATTTTATCTACATTTTACTGTTTATTTTGTGTACACACTAGTTTTATCTTTACATCATTTTAACATTTTATTATTTTACATTTTTACAATCTATCTTTACAACTTTTACAATTTTACTTCCCATTGAATGAGTTTACAACTTCTACAAACTTACGAACAATAATAATTACTGAGGTTGGGTTAGGTTGTGTTTGGGACTTGCTTACACCTTCTTACCTCTAGCAATGCTCCGCACCCCCGCTAAGTCTTCCGCATCGCAGCAGCCGGCCACTCCTCCGAAGGCCAACCGGCCCACTGTAACGAAAGGTAAAACAAACGTCAGGAGTATAGGGGAATGGGAGGCGGGTAGAGTCCTCTTTCCAGAGGAGGCCACGACCGCTTCCCATTGTACCGTTGAGGTGCCTTCCGTTACAGTGGACGACTTGCCAGCTCCAATTACCTTGGAGGTCGCCCCCAAAACGAAGCCGTTGTCCGCGAAAGCTGGGAGAGTCCAAGAGGCGAGGGCCTGCGTGACGAAGGCGAAGATGGCGCTAAATGCGTCCAGAAACTTAAAAACCGACATAAAGGCTGACGTCACGCAGGCCATCGACAGGCTCTACCAGCTTGTGAAGGAGGATGAATCCCAGAGGCCCGCGGCTCCCCCCCTGCCAACACTTACATGCGTGGGCGGGGAGGGAGTCGAGGGAGTTCTGGAGAAAGGAGAACGTGGACAGGATTCGGGGGGAGTGGAGGTCACTCAGTTGCTCTCCTCGCTAGCCGAGCACAGCCGGCTTATGAGAGAGAGCAACGAGAGAGCCAAAGAATTGCAGACGGCCCTCCAAGCAAAAAAGGAAACACTGGAAGCGATCACTTACGCGAGTGTAGCGGCAAGCGCAAAAGGGCGAAAGCGCGCCTTCCCGGCAGCTCTGCACTCGGTAGTGGTCGCTTCCAGGGATGAAATGGAGACGGGGGAGGAAGTGCTGGGAAGGGTAAGAAAAGCAGTAAATGCCAAGGCGGGAGACGTGCAGGTGGAACGGGTCCGGAAAGGAAAAGACCGAAAAGTCGTCATCAGCTGCAGAAGCGAGGACATCAGGGACACGCTTCGGAATAAAATTGAGGAGGCCGACCAGCAGCTTGATGTCCAGGTTGTCAAAAACCTGGACCCCCTCGTCATCTTCAGGGACGTCCTCAGTTCGCATACAAACGAGGACGTACTCCAGTTCCTGAAGATGCAAAATAAGAAGCTGTTCCAGGACCTGCCAGCTGATGACGACAGGATAGAGATCAAATTTAGGAGGAGAGCCCGGAATGACCTCATCTGTCATGTCGTCGCTCGGGTGTCCCCCACATTGTGGAATCGGCTGCTGGGGGCGTCTGAGGTGTACCTGGACCTGCAGCACATTCGAGTGGAGGACCAGTCACCACTGGTCCAATGCTCAATGTGCTTGGGTTACGGCCACAGTAGACGCCTCTGCACCGAGACCACAGAAAAATGTGGGTACTGCGGGGGCCCTCATCAACGTAGAACCTGCGCAGAGAAGCTCGCCAACGCGGCTCCCACTTGCTGTAACTGCGTTTCAGCAAAACTAGATATGACGGGGCACAACGCTTTCAGCTCAGACTGCCCCGTCCGACGCAGGTGGGACTCGTTGGCTAGAGCAAAGATAGCGTATTGCTGAGGGCTCCATGGCGAACGACGGCAACGACATCCCCACCAGGGAGAGTATGGCTTACCCGGTAATGCAGGCCAACCTTCAGCGAAAGGAACTGGCGACCGTTGAGTTGTTTCGGGGAGCTGCAGAGAGGAGGGTTGCACTGGCTCTAATACAAGAGCCATATGTCGGCGGCATAAGAAGGATGAGGGACTACCGTGGGTCACGGGTATTCCAGGCGGAGGACGATGGAAACGGGACTGTGAAGGCTGCCATAGCAGTCTTCGAGCATGACTGGGATGTCACACAGTTCCCAGAACTCACCACACACAACATCGTCGTGGTGAGGATCCGTACCATCGCCTGGGAACTCACGGTGGTCTCCATCTACTTCGAGCCAGACAAGCCTATGCAGCCCTACCTCGAGCACCTTGGAACGATTCAGCGGAAGCTTGGAGCTCGCAGCCTCATTATCGGGGGTGACTTCAACGCCAAAAGCCCATGGTGGGGAAGCAGATTCGAGGACGTTAGGGGTGAGGAGCTATGTGGCTTCCTGGACGAGAGGGATTTGCAGGTGCTCAACAGCGGCACCACGCCAACCTTCGACACCATCAGAGGCGGTAAAATTTACAGCAGCCACGTGGACGTCACGGTGTGCTCGGCGGACCTTCTTGGCCTGGTGGAAGGATGGAGGGTCGACGTCGATCTGACGAGCTCTGACCACAACGGCATCGTATTTAAAATTAGACTGACGCGATCTACAGGAATGCGTATCAAAACCACAACCAGGAAATACAACACAAATAAAGCGAATTGGACCCAGTTTCATGAGAAACTAGACCAATTAAAAATAGAAAAACAAATAAACAAAACAGAAATAGAAAAAATTAGTAACAAACAAGATTTGGAATACACGATACAAAATTATTTAAATTCATTAAAAATAGCCTGTGATACTAGCATTCCTGTAAAGAAAAACCGTCCAAAACTTACCTTGCCGTGGTGGTCCGATGAGCTCACTGCCCTGAAGAAGAAGGTGGCTACCAGGAGGAGAAGGATCCGCTGCGCCGCTCCGGTCCGGAGAGATGGTGTCGTCGCTGAGTACCTGCAAACAAAAGAGGAATATGAAAGGAAGGCCAAAAAAGCTCAAGTCCAGAGCTGGAAAGATTTTTGCACAAAGCAGGACAGGGAAGGGATGTGGGAGGGGATCTACAGGGTGATCGGGAGAACCTCCACACGACCGGAAGACGTCACCCTCGTAAAGGAGGGCGAAACCCTCGACCCCGCACGCTCGGCAGCCTTCCTCGCGGAGTCCTTCTACCCGGAGGACCGCGAATCGGAGGACAGCGAGGACCACAAGGCCACCAGAAGTCTCGCGAAGCGGGTGAACGATCGGGTCCATGGGTAGGTACATGACCCGCCGTTCACAGCGCACGAGCTCAGGTCTGTGGTCCGAGCTTTCAACCCGAAAAAGGCGCCGGGCGCCGATGGCTTCACAGCAGACATCTGCAGTCACGCCATTCTCCAGGACTCAGAGTCCTTCCTTGCCCTGGCCAACAAATGCCTCAGTCTAGGGCACTTCCCCAAGCCCTGGAAGGAGGCCACAGTCGTGGTCCTGAGGAAGCCGGGCAAGGACGACTACCGTAGGGCAAAGTCGTACAGGCCAATCGGCCTGCTACCTGTCCTCGGTAAGATCCTGGAGAAAATGGTTGTAGCAAGGCTCCAGTGGCACCTGATACCGAGATTGAGTACTCGCCAGTATGGCTTTATGCCACAGCGAAGCACGGAGGATGCCCTCTATACTCTGGTGAACCAAATAAAAGCGGAGGTTAAAGACAAAAAGCTGATAACGCTAGTGTCACTAGATATAGAGGGTGCCTTCGACAGTGCTTGGTGGCCGGCCATCAAGGTCAGACTGGCTGAGGAACAGTGTCCGGTCAATCTCAGGAGGCTACTGGACAGCTATCTTGACGGCAGATGTGTGAAGCTGAGGTATGCGGGGGTAGAGCACGAGAGGGAAACCCAAAAGGGATGCGTCCAGGGATCGATTGGAGGACCGATCCTCTGGAACGTGTTGCTGGATCCCCTCCTAAAGGAGTTGGCTACGAAGGAAGTCCGCTGCCAAGCATTCGCGGACGACGTGGTTCTTCTGTTCGCCGGGTGTACTGGCTCCGAGGTGCAGCGACAGGCCAATGTCGCCCTCGAGCATGTCTGGAGGTGGGGTGTCAAAAATAAGCTCAAGTTTGCCGCACAGAAAACCAGCGCAATGCTTATTACAAAAAAGCTGAAATATGACACCCCCCGCCTGAGCATGGGCGGGGTCGACATTGGCATGTCCCGAGAAATAAAGATTTTAGGGCTGACCATTGACGACAAGTTGACTTTTAACAGCCACGTCGCAAACGTCTGCAGGAAGGCCCTAAATATCTACAAGCAACTACAGAAAACAGCTAAGATCAGCTGGGGCCTGCACCCGGAAGTCATACGCACCATTTACACTGCGGCAGTGGAACCCATTGTCTTGTACGCGGCGGCAGCGTGGGCTCCCGCAGCCAACAAAGTCGGGGTCAAAAAACTCCTTGGGACGGTACAGAGGGGTGTGGCACAGAAAATCTGCAAATCATACCGCACGGTCTCCCTAAACTCGGCTCTAATACTGGCCGGGATACTTCCTCTTGACCTGCGCATACAGGAAGCAGCAGCCCTGTATGAAGCGCGCAAAGGGTCGTCCCGGCTAGTGCTAGGAGACCGGGAAGTGGAGCGTGTGGTGGATTATGCGGAAATGCCACACCCGGCTCGGCGTCCAGAGCTTAGCTTTAAAAGCCTGGACAACCAAAGCCTGGTAGACCAACATAACGTGCAGACGCGCCGTATTTTTACAGACGGTAGCAAGATAGGGGGTAAGGTCGGAGCTGCGCTGTCCGTGTGGGACAGCCACTCCGAACTAAAGGCCCGTAAACTATCTTTGCCTGCGTACTGCACAGTCTACCAGGCCGAACTGCTGGCACTCTGCCGAGCCACGGACGAGATCCTGAAGTGCGGAGAAAGGAGCTATGGTGTGTATAGTGACTCGATGGCAGCACTGCAGGCGGTCACAAACCATGGCTCCTTAAATCCGCTAGCGTTCCAGGCGCGCCAAAACCTCTGCGAGGCCTTGACCCGGGGCAAAGATGTCTCCTTATTCTGGGTCAAGGCCCACGCCGGTTTCGAGGGGAATGAGCGCGCCGACATCCTCGCAAAGGAGGCAGCGGTTTCGGGGCGGAGGAAGCCGGACTACGACCGGTGTCCGGTTTCATTCGTCAGGAGTCAGCTTCGCGGCGAATCCCTTGGCGAATGGAACCGGAGGTACCTGGATGGCGAGACTGCCTCCGTCACGAAACTGTTTCTCCCAAACGCGGTGGACGCCTTCAGGCTCGTCCGAAAAATACAACCCCAAGGAGTGATAACGCAGATGCTGACCGGACATGGCGGGTTCTCCCAGTATCTGCACCGGTTCAAGTGCAAGGAGAGCCCGTCATGCATCTGCGACCCCGACGTGCACGAAAGTGTTGTGCACTTAATTTTTGAATGCCCAGCCCACAGCATAAAAAGATACCACCTGCAACAGTCGGTTGAGGTAGAGGTGAGCGCTGCAAACGCTCACTGCCTCATAGCAAATAAAAAGTCTAGAAAAGAATTTATGGAATTTGCAGTGAGCGTTTGCAGCGCTGCTGCTAAAAGAAACAAATAAGAATACAAAAGACAAAACAGAAAAATTACAAAACCAGCGCATAACAAAGTCCCTGACAATGTTAGGGGATTAAAAGTATAATAATAAAAAAAAAAAAAAAAAAAAATAATGCTAGATTATTTAATATCCCTTTTCTTTCATTTAGTCTTCATCTAAAGGTTATCTGTTAGATTTCTATTCAAGATAAGACGGCCATTGTATAAAGCCTCTTTCTTTTGTTATGTTGTTCAATAGGTGTTCAGTTTTGTAACAGAGTTATTTAATCTTCAAATATGTTTTTGCAGCATAAACGGATTACCTACGTTATCTTTGATGTTATCCTGCGTACAATATGTTTTTGCGCTTGTATTTGTACCTGATTTATATTGATTCTATTTATATTGTTTTTTCTTACATGTATAATTTTCCAGTTTTAAACTGCTAAGTAACGTGGGACAGTCGTAGCCTAAATTATGTTTCATATATAGTTTTCTTTAATTTGAATGCAAATATGAATGTTCATCGGAAAAATATCCTGACAAAACAAGATTGATAAAATCTCCATTTCCCATTAAACTAACAAGCAGGCAAGTATGATCATATAAATAAGCGTTAGATTTAATTACATTGCTGTCGGTAGCGAGTGGCATTAACAGGATTACCGGCTGCGATAATTGTTCGCTTGACGTAATCGATGTGTGTCGTAATTCACTGACCATTGCGTTTTATAGAATAGTTTAGATGACTACTGGCTTCCGTTTGTCGTCCGCATTGCAAATGAATAGGGTAAACTAGGAGTTACGCTAACTAAGCGACTGAATTTCTACTGTGTCTTTTCATAGTTAATTCATACCTACTACAAGCTAAGCCCTTTACTAAGCTTTGTGGTGTGGTCTGCATATGAGTTGATAAAAATAATGTTCACAGATTAATTTCATAAAGGATTTTTTTTCAAATTTTAAATATATATATATATAAATAATATGGAAGAAGGAAAAGGAGGCCTTTGCCCTGCAGTGGGATGATAATCGCTGGAAATGATAATAAATATATTTCCCTTAAATTTATTTTGTTCGTTTAAAACTGTCAAAATCAAAAAATCAAAATCAAAATATTTTTATTTCTCATAAACCAAAAAAAGGCGCTTAAGAAACGTTACTTTAAATCTACTGACTCTAGTTGCTCGGTTCCAAAGTGTCCTTCCTATGGAGAAGTTGTAACGTTCGTTAATCTTCTACTTAATAAATTATGAAGTGGGAATTTATGTTGTCCCTTTAAGCTTAAATTAAACAACTCCTTTGCTTCTAAAATTCTGAAAAGATACACCTACATAAACGTCGGTTGTTCCTCGACACAATTTCAGTTAAATTGTTAATTTCCCTGCATAATACGTTTCCTAATAGGCTGAATTACGTCCGTAGGCGTACTTTGTACAAGTTCCGTTATTTCCGCAGGGAAAATCGTATTAGTGGGTCCATTACCCGTGACGGTTCCGATCTCTAGTTTTAGACCCGGCCTTGCCCGATATTCGTTCACATTCGATTAAGTAAGAAACGTTTAGGGTCTAAGACGTAGGACTTAGGAGGTAAGACATATTGGTGTGTGAGTGTGTGTGTCTGTGACCTGTGTGAATAAAGTTTGTATATGGGACCCTTGATTGGTCAAGTGAGTGAGGGTAATGTAGTATAGGTATGTATAACAGCATATCGTAGCTATACGATGGATATCACAGATGAAATCTAAAGAGAAGGTGTCTATTAGATTTGACGTAAAAATTGTTAGGTAGTCTAATTTAAATATACCTTTTATAGGAAGGTATTTACATCCAGTCCTACTGTGGTTTATTGTATTACCTGGTAAAATGTGTTGTGGAGGTCAAATAGACATTAGCTCCATGTAAAATACGGTATTCAGCTGAATCGGTTAAGACAGAAAACCGATCCCAACTTAGCTTGGAAATGGCTTAAGTAGACGGAATTTAACTGATTCGGATCTAACTGAACTATGGTGACTTTACATGCCAGTTAATTAGGCCGTAAAACTTTAACAAAATTGGATTGTTTTTAAGGTCTTCAATTTATTTTGTAAGTAGCTTAACCTTGGAACTGCTTACTACGTTAATTAACGTATCAGATTCCGATGACGGAAATATTTTAATCCTCTAAAACAAATTTAAAAGGCAATTTATTTGGAGTGTAATGTGATCCTGTATTTATTTATGCTTATGTAGAGTAAATATTAATAATTGATAACACATAAAAGTAAAATAAACCTACTTCAATGAAATTTATATCGGACTAACTCTAAAAAATTAATACGATCCAGTGTCTCCAGAGATATCGCGTAACAAACAAACAAACATACAGTCGAATTGAGAATCGTTGAAGTCGGTTAATTGAATGATATAACAAAAATAGGTGCCAGTCTGTAACTTTCCTACAAGGATTAACTACTCACAAACAAATATAAATTTAAACTTTGCAATTTTGTTTAGTAAATATAATTGTCTGTTTTCAATTATCCTAGTTATCATAACTTTATGTTTATCTTTTATTGTATAACCTTTTACAAACTTTGAGCTTTCAATTAAACTCCGGGACGCGTTCAATGCTAGTATTGTTGAATTTTCTACAATACCTTTTGATGTAGCAGTTTTGTTATAACAACGTATTCGTTACTGCTTTGATCTAGTTTTAATGAGAAAACGACTGTTATTGTAAAATACAAAGGTTTTTCTTTATGGGCTAAGATATAGTAACGATGTTTTTTTTTCTTTCGATTAATTTCACTACCTCTTCAATAACTATCAACACAAGCTGATGCATCAATGCAACGTATTAAAAAGTCCGTGGTGAAAAAGTTTCATAAAAAATTATAGCCTCTGGTACCCGGACCATTATTTCTAATGTAAATATAGGACCTCATTAATTATAATCAGTTCAATAACATACATACACGCAAACTGCTAAAATCATTACCTTTTGGGTTCGCCGTAGTCGGGTAAGAAATAGGTAATGCTATGCTACTCATACGAAGCGAAGTTAGTAGCTTGTCGAATATACAATTGCTAACGTAGCCGACAAAATTAATGATCTTATTATAAAACCCTGTCAAAAGCACGTAAAAACATTAAATAACACTCTTCTTAGGTTTTTGCGAGGCGCGTGCTATGTCACCAATCTCGCCCCCTCGTCCTCAGCATACAATGAACTCTTGGAGGCTTATCCGTCACGATCTGTTAGCGAATGAATAGGCAGATTGTGGAGGATTGTATAAGAGATCTCTTTGTATACAGACTTTATTTCATGTTTAAATGTGAATTATAAAAAATCTTAATATTTTTATATGAGGTACAAAAATACTGGATAAACGTCAGGAACTCATTTAAATATTTTGGGAAAAGTATGTTATGTTTCTTGCGCGGTATACGATAACCTAAGTGCTCATCTAAAAGTAGTTATATTTAAAACATTTATCAATTTAACATTTTCCTTATTTCATAATTTAATTTTACATTAATTGCAAAATACCTTTGCTGCTGTGAATTTGTCAAAGTTGGTAGAAACATAAAGGAAAAATAATTTCTCCAAGGATGAGCGATCAACGTAAATGGTCCAGTAATGTTTCTTATACAGTTCTGTAGTACACTTCCCAAAAGTGGTCATCGATCATACAATTTGACGAATTTCCTCGCTTGGCTACCCTTATCTTACTTGCTCAGTTGGCTTGACCAAATATGTCTATTGCCCCTCCGTGTCCATTTATATCCAATTTATCAATCTGTGTGTCCATCTACTCAGGCTAACACAAGCGTTTGGCGTTGAAAATGTACCGTATTTACTCGCATTTTCTCTCCTAAACGTTTAATCGAAAACTTTTAATCAATTATACACACTTTGCTGCCCAAACTGAATTGAATTTGAGTGTTCTCACTGAACCTCCTGTCCCATAAACAAAATATATAACAGTACAGTAGACGCCAATCTAGAGTTAAATATGACTCCTACAGAGTTTAACTTCACAAATCCTGAAAAAAAAAAAACTTTAAAGTACGAATCCAGAGGGTCCAGAAAATATCAAATTTTAAACGTCAGCGTCAGCATGCTTGTGACGTGTCTTATCTCATATAGACACAGATCCCGTCCCCCCACCCCTTTAGTCTAGTGGTGAGTGTTGTGTGGTCGCCCCGCCTAATATATTGTAGTGAATGACTTTGATTCATTGTTTTTGGTCACTGGACTGTTGGTATTTAATAAAGATCATCTGGTATGAAGCTTTGGCCGACGATTTCGAAGAAACGTTGAATTTTGTAGTAGTAAATGTTTGTAGATGATATTTCTGTGACGATGTTGCCTATGAATAAAATACTTATTATATTGTTATGTCTAGTGCCTGTAGTGTCCTACTACAGGGCAAGTCGCCTTCTATTTCCAGTGATCGATTACACGCTTCTTTAGCTGCAAGTTCCAAAGAATGGTATTTATTATTTTAGATCTATGTTCTCTGTTAAAAACATCTAATTACCTAATAAATTCAAAGACAATATTTATATAAATAACTTAATATTTTACTTTTTCAACTCTCGTTTTCGTTTCCGTATTAATATACGATCGGTATGATATACGTACATTTACTTGTAATAACATACCTGAAACGTCATAAAATCATCTATTATAACTTTACTACTTTATAAGTTATTACCGTCTTGGTATAATTGTCGTGTTTTATAGCGAGTTTCCCTCAAAGATTCCATAGGTGACGTTATTTGAAGTGATATCATCATTTGTCTCATTTTCAAGACTTATTTACGCTCTTTTTACACGACTGCCCAAAAAGGAGTGTTATGTTTTCAGGGTTCATGTATGTATGTATGTATGTTTGTGAGTTTCTTTATTCCACCATAACTTTTAAAAGGCTTGACCGATTTCAATGTTTGTGGTATCATTAGAAGCTTTGAGTTATCCCGAGTGACATAGGCTATGTGAAAATTAAAAAATGGTCAAGTGTGAGTCGAAATCGCCTGCAAAGGGTTTCGAACGATTTTTTTTTTGCTCAATATTGGTCATTATATCACTAAAAGGTATTAAATAAAAAACTAATAATTAAAAAAATTAAAAAACACGCCTGCCATGACAAAAAAAGTGAACTAAAAAATTAAAAACAAGTCAAATATTTGCAGTCGGGGTTTGTAATGAATTGTTCCAAGTAACCGTCCCCCGACTGCAAATATTTGACTTGTTTTTAATTTTTTAGTTCACTTTTTTTGTCATGGCAGGCGTGTTTTTTTAATTATTAGTTTTTTATTACGTTTATCGCTTCAAGTTCAATGCGTAAATAATTTTAAATGCACTTTTGAGTATCTCTCGAAGCTTATACCTGTGCGTTAGTGACCATTATTTAAAAAAATCTGTATGTCGCACCTAAAGTAAAGCTGAGAGGTTGTTACTTAAATCGAAAATGAGAAATCCTTTAAGTAGAGGTCTCTGAGTGCGATATTAAAACATAGTGCTTATCTCAAATAACGTATTTACCAATACAAAAATTATATAAATACTTAGCTAGTCAAAATAAAATGACGTATTATTACAGATACTCGTAGATAAGGTCAACGACCACTAATCTCTCACTCGTTGTAATAATGACATAAGTATAAATGTAACAGTAAAACCTTGGTATGTTAACATTTGCAGATGGCATTCCCATTACCAGTAGTTGATATAAACAGCTTCAGAGCGGAGATAAATCTACATTATATTGCATCTCGGAGTCACAAATAATGTGACTCCAGGGTTCCGTAGGCGAGTATAGAAAACCCTTTTATTGTAAAGTCTGTCTTTATGTATTTCAAGTTTTAAATAATGAAAATGTGTTTTTGAATTAAGTATCTATTTGTTAGAAATGTTGTATTTTCTGTTTATGAATTTATTGCTCTATTAATTTAATATGTATGGATGTCATTGACACTTATAACTGTTTTGAAATACACGTGTGCATGTTAATTAAAATAGTTAGCGAAAACAGTTTAACATACAAGGTTTCCTACAAATATAATTTGGTTTAAACGGTATTTCCACTCCCTTTTACCATTATTTAAAGTTTTCTCAAACAATATTTAATATTCCTCATTAAACAAGTAACTCATTACACATGACTGCCTCGTTGGCTTAGTGGTTCTAAGCGCGACTGCTACGCTAGAGGTCTTGGGTTCGATTCCCAAGTTTTTTTTTTTAAACCTACCGGCGAACTGCAATGGGTGTACATTGGTAAACCTCTGCCTAACCCTTCGGGGATACAGGCGTAATGGTATGTTATGTTATGCTCATTACACAGAAATATAAATTACTCAGTATTTATTACATTAATAAATATTACGAACTAAGCAATGAATAATTATTTGTTGCAAAATACAACAATGACTAAACAACCTTGAAATCCATATTTAAAGTAAAAAATATTCAAAATATGTCTTTATTACGGAACCAACTAAATTAAAGTACATATTTACCGTCCTTACAGTTTCTTGTAAGTGTGAAACGAATAAAATTATTATATTTCTTAGTATTTCTTCTCATGAGAAATAGTTTTATGAGTTTTAACACATGACTAGAGCTCGGTTTATGAGGTATACGCGAACGTTGAGTGCAGCTGGACAAACATTACTTGTGATGTAATGGCTTCTTAGGACTTTGACACGTTGACGCAATAACGACTGTATTTTAACCTCAATATAATAAATGTTTTTAATGATTTTGTGGGACCAGATTTTGCATGAATGCTGGATTAGCCCACTACGAGGTAATTACATATGTGTCAACAGACATAAAATGACGTATATCTTAATATATACTATTTATATAGCTTACGTTCTGTGTTTTCTTGAGATTATTGAAACGATTATTTATAAAAAGCAGGTCAGTGCTTTAGATGCGAAGGCGTAAGAATCAGACGAAAAGGAAATATTCGTAATGAAATATTAGTATTGAATGATTAATTAATTACGGTATTTTAATTCCATAAATGATCGCGTCAATGTGGATGAAACTTTATGTTAGCCATGGACAGATTCTATGTACTTCATATTCTTTCCAGCAACGATCTTGCCTTGTTGCTGGTAGACAGACTTGACTTCTGGCTCTTAAAGACAATAAATAGTATTTAGTGACAATGCCAGCTTCAGTCCTTGTTTTGCTAGTATTGTACATTTGTACCGCTCTTAATATATAATTCTAAGTAGTACTTTTTTTTACATCTCTACAAGATGTTACTTGAATCAAACGGTTACCTATACTTTTATTTTCTCCTGATATAAAACCGCAAGTATTCTATTATAGTAATTTTATAAAACGGGGATTAGCGCGTACATGCATAAATACCTTTAGGGCTTGACATTTCGACCGGGTTACACAGGCCGTATAAAAATCGGTCAAGCCGTTTCGGAGGAGTATGGTAACTAACATTGTGACACGAGATCGCAAGCAGACATCAAACCCTAAAGGTATTTATGCATGTACGCGCTAATCCCCGTTTTATAATATTTCTATAAACATGCAGCGCGATAGTTTAAAAGTTATTATCGCAAGTATTCATCCTAAGGTCGAAATAGCCCATGTTACTTGTGCATATGTATGTAACATACAATATATAAGTGCCTAAGTACGTACGTACGCGCGTAGAGAGGGTTGCGGATAGACCGGTGTGTAATGGGCGTGGCTAATTTCTCCGCTGAATTGATTGCCTCTGTCCGTGACGTCATCCACAACGACCGCAGCAGCCTTTAGCGGTGATGTACACAAGTTATATTTGCATGTTATCTGCATTTTCTTCATAGACTAGTAATGATTACTTAGGATGACGTAAAAAAATAGCATTGAAGCCTAAACCTCTATGAAAACAGAAGTTTTAGAAGTTCAAAAGAGTTGATTAATAATATTAATAAACGTTTATTTCAGAGAAATCTCCATATTTTGAACACTTAAATCTAAAAACATTTGTGACTAAAAACTAATTTTATAGTATTTATAAAATAAAAATAAAATAGAAAAAATAATACCTACTAGAATAATATAAACATTGTGAAAATATAAACAAAACACAACAAAACACAAAACACTTTTTACATGAGATCACACCTATCTAAAAGAAACAGGGGTCTGAAATGTTTGTCAATCCGATGCCTCAGTATAGGACTATCAACCCTTTCTGCTACAATGGCTAGGAGGCGGTTGGTGCTGCCGCTCAATCGCTGCATGATGAAGCAAACTCTCTTGCGAATGATGGCATGGAATCCGTCATATTTGCGACTCCGCGAACATCCCTGACGCACTGCAATGTCGCGGCGCCCCATCAGCGCCCTAAACGCATTGTTATACTGAACCCGTATATCAACGTATATTTTAACTGTATAAAAAGAGCGTTTATTTTTATGTGGAGCAGTTTGCAGTTACAGGCTATTATTATTTATAGTTTGACTACAATTTGTGTAATGTTGTTAGGTACCGGATAACCGTTAAGGCCAATATAACACGAACTTCAGATCGTTTTATTAAGTAATTGAAAAAAGGGACTCCCATAAAAATACTTAATAGAGGTTCAAGTTAATGTTTGAAGTTATTTTATCCGCAGAAAATTGTTTTAACTGAATTTCCTGATAAATATTGAATTTAAAGGCATTCCAAAGTAGGGATAACTGCCTACATTACATTTTAATATGTTTAATCCACCTTAATATTATACATGCGAAATTAACTATGTGTATAACTGTTAAAATTTCACGTCTAAACCGCTGAATCAATTGTGATGAAACTTGCCGTAGGGTGTGCTGGAATCCCAAGAAAGGACAGAGGCTACTTTTTTTTATTAGCCTATTCTGTCCCACTGCTGGGCAAAGGCCTCCCCAAGTCTTTCCATATTTCTCTATCTCGAGCCACCTCAAACCAACCCTCGCAGTACGACCGCAGGTCGTCCTGCCACCTCCTCCTGGGCCGGCCCCGGCGGCGTCGACCGTCTTCAGGCTACTTTTAGCTGTGAAAAAAAAACTAGTTACATGTATTAACTCCAAACAGAAAAGCCTGGAGCGAATTGGAGGAGACCTTTGCCCAGCAGAGGAACACATAAAAGGTTAAAAAAAAAAAAATGTATTAACTAAGTTCAGTCTTGTTCGCGGTTTAGTAAGCAAGTTAATACTAATACCTTTTACGCTATTTATTCAATGGTAATATCAGATCTAAACTCGCCGTGTCCGGAACAAATAGGCACCACTATTATATAGTACGAGGCATTCGCTTTTTCATAGAATGCAGTTATGCAAGTAAATTGTAATGTTCAAAACAGTCGTGTTTTTCTTTTGGACGGAATGAGATTAAAAGTGGAGATAATTATACTTAAATATTGCTTTAAGTTATGAATAGGTATTATAAATGTATTTGTTTTTTTATGGCTTTGTAGCTTCTCTTCATCTGTGAATGTAGTTGTCTGTTTGTTTTCTTTGAAACTTGAAAGTAATGAAATGCTTTGCAATAACTACTAATACAATTCATCTCGATTGAGAGCTAGTTGTGTGTTTGTGATTAAATTCATTGTAATGACAGCTGTATATTGTTATTTTTTTATGTTTGAAAATTGAAAGAAAGATGTTATAATACTTTTGAAATAGTATTATGTATACCGACAGGTATATAAATAATAATAATAAATGCGGACAACATCACATACATTGCTCTGAACCCAAAGTAAGTTGCTAAAGCACTTGTGTTATGGAATTCAGAAACAACGAAGGTACCACAAACACCCAGACCCGGGACAATTTAGAAAAGTGGTTTTCTACATTGACCCGTCCGGGGATCGAACCCGGGACCTCAGAGCTGGCGACACCTTGAAAACCGGTGCGTACGCCACTCGACCATATAAAAAAAGGTCGTCAAATATATAAATCGTAACCTTAGTTATCCATTTAATATTGCCTTTAAATTTAATCCACCACATTATTATAAATGTAACAAATATGACATTTAATAATAAGTAGCGCTCATCCATACACATCTCAGACATAATACAACGTTTGTACTCCACAATACTAGTTGCGAATTCACAATTAACTAAAACAATGGCTGTGAGAAACAAGAATTATGTTAACACTTTCAATGAATCGGCTTCAACTTTGCAAGGTCGTTTCACCTACAAATCAACGTTTTTCTACCACGAAAACAATACCACTCCTTATTACCATTGTTTAAGGTACATATTCGTTTGATTTTCTTTTAGTTAAGTATAAATATTTTTGTGTAAGCCTGTTTGTGAGTGCTGGATATCATTCAGTGGTTGTGCGTTGGAAAATCAAGTGTTTTGGACTGATGTGGCTGTGTTCGTGATTTTGTGATAGTTTTATAACTAATTAAGAGTGATTTGTGTACATTATGGTGTTTTTCGCTTCTACATATAATAGGTATTGTATTTTTTTTGTGTGGCTGTTTTGGTTAATTTACTTAAATAGCGTTATCAAATTCTTCTCACTTAAAAATATTTTGTATTTGTCATACGAATGTGGAGATACGAATCGAATTAAAACTCATATTTTTATATTTTAAAGTTTATTTACAATCTAATCGATTTTGGATCGAATTGTGCTAATTTACATCAATATCGTTATACTTAACGCTATTTATATTTTATTACTTAAGTTAGCTATTAAACATATTGATTGAAATACCAACATTTATTGCTATGAAGCTACTTAATAATTGATGGTATACAAATTGAAAATTGCAAGTTTTACTTTAGTCTTCAATTAAAATACCTTACAAATATTTATATTAGTACATAATGGAACGTAAAACATAGTTATTCTAGTTAAAATTACATTACGGGTAATTTCCCTACAAATCGATGACATACTTTAGGTAAACAATATTATTATACAAGCAATGCGTTTCTCATGATTTATTGCAACAATACTTTATTGTATCTATATAAATAAATGTATAGTATAGTCGACCTTCAATAAATTTCAATAGAGACAAGTTTGCTTAGCGCCCTTGTACCTAAATTGAAAAGAAATCAGTTTATTTAAGCACACATTATTTAATCGTGTCATAAAAATTACTTTATTTCATCTCTTAGTACAAGGACAAAACGTGAAACTTATGGACTCCATTTAATTACTTGTCTAACTCAAATCAGAAATTTTCCAATAGCAAAGTTTATTAAAAACTCTTTAGTAAATGACATGAAAGGATTTATCTCGTAAATAAATTGACCCAAAGTAACAGCGGAAATACCCAAACAGAAGATCAATGGCAACTACAACGAATATAATTACATACTGATTCATGAATACTGAATAGTTACGTAACGTAACAAAAACGTGGAAGATTTTGGAGTTTTTGTACAGACCTAATATATGTATGAATGAAGATAACAAGTACCTAACGTATATCTAAAAAATAATATGTTTTTCCGTACTTATAGATTAAAAAAACACCTTTATTTTTATAAAATTGCTCTCGCAATCCCATTCGTTCAGGTGCTACGTACAATGTCACAGACAGACAAAGTAACACGTCAAAATTATGCCACTCCTTTTTATGCGGCAGGGGTTAAAAAGTGAATATCAGTTAAATGCTCTTATTTATAATCTCCGTTGTTTTGTATTTTTCTGCAAGAAGCCTGTAATATCAAATTTCAAAGAAAGAATACAAATACCAACCAAACAACAATAATAACAAACAATCACATAAAATATATACACATTTATTTGAAAATTTATTTAAGGGGACTCGGTCTACAGTGACGATGTCGCCCATACAAAATTCTAAAGAAAAAACTTGTAACATCAGACGAGATCGAAAATACGCGGACCAATCGTCGCGTTTTGTTAACCGTCGTATACGAGGTACTCCGAACAATCACGGCGGGACACTCGTGAGATGCGCCTGCGCACGCGATGGCCCGAGCGAGGAATAGGCGGTGTAAGGGAACCCTGCATCATGTACTACAGTATTTTAGGTGAAGTATTTATTAGGAAATGTTGGTGTTTGTGCAGTGAATTAAATGACAAAAATGACGTTATTTTTGTGTGGTGTTATAATGTGATGTGTTTGTTATTTAAAGCAGTGGGTTGCACTGTTTATGTTTAGCGGTGGGTAAGTGTAGGTTAGAAAATTAAAAAGACAAGATCCTATTGCCATTTTAAGGATCAAAAAATAGAAACAAATGCTTGCTTCTAGAAAAACGGCATTAATTATCTAAATTACATCAATTACACTTTTTTACGTTATCTGGTTGCATTTCACCTTAATTTGTACCGTGATTTATTCCTCATAAAAAACTTGTAACAATAATGGTGCTATAAATGTTTTAGTTTATTAGTGTAAAAGATTTCGTCTAATTACCGTACGTAGTTATGCACCGTAACGATTAAAATGGGTCTTCTTAACCAGTAATGACCTTGACGATTATGTCATTGCTTAAGTTATTTAGTTAGCGTTTGAGTAAAAATATACGTATAATTCATATACCTACGTCTATGTTTACCTTTTATGTCTGACTCTGAGACTATTAAATATGACTAACATAAGATTAGACAATTCAATCATACAATGTATAGGTGTAATTTATAACCTCACACAAGTTGATATTTCTAATATTATAAATAATAAGTTGAGTCTTGGGATATTTTAACTATTGAAATTCAATGTATGTACATTGACAGTAGCCTATTTTCAAAAACCTTATTGAAAAAATATTGTAGCCATGTTGGACCTAAGTATAGACGAGTGTACGAAGATGTTTTGAATATAATATGTTGAACTGATTTAATTTGACATAATTTAATTTGTCTTATCTTAAATGGTTGCAGACCATCTAAGGTATTTTATATCAAAACAACCTCGTACCTGACATTTGCTTAGATAACTCATCTCGACAAAAATGTAGTCGCGTCATCAAGACCTTTACGTGTTTGTTCCGCTAATATTGCTAACTAGTGGTTATTATAATTATCGTTTTAATGCTATTTAAAGACTGACTGAAAGAGTTGTGAATAACTGTTCTGTTATTTATTTATCTCTTCTGAACAACTCAACCCACTAAACCTAGCTGCCATTCGTCCCTTCTCTGTATGTAAAGCTGTTTTAACCTACTTAAAAAAAAGGAAGAATTGCTCAATAAGGTTTTTTATGTGTATGCTTATATAAGTTACCCCGAAATTTATTTTGATACACCCATTTTTTTATTGTATTTATTTATTTAATATAGTAGGATACACCTATCTTATCTTCAGAAAATAGTCTAGAGGTCTCATGCCTGAAAATAAGTTAGTACTCCTCAGGGATAATGCAAAAGGATCTCTTCAACTAAGACTAATCGTTTAATATAATGTGTGGTTTGCTTCATACCTTATTAACCGTAGCAATTGTAGTTCTATGAGGTCAGTATAAAACACGTATGATTTCATTTTCTTCGACGTGATGCACACTAATTATATGTCTATAGGAAGTTCGCTCATTAATCTCGCATCCTTCTTAACGCTTACTTCATACATTGTTTGCATATATTATGTATGAATATTTATGTAATTACGTACATAATGCGCTTTATTTGCTAAGTTACCTGATCTAGTCGGTTTAATTATTTAACTAATTGATTTTATTGTTAAGAGTATTTCGCCCTGCTAAAGTGTGTTGACTTTTTATTTAGATACATATTGAAGCTGTTCTTTCTACAGAAATGAGAGCTATCTTAATATGTAAATTATCTAATGCGTGTAATTATTGTTGTCTCTGCATCACCTTAGGCATTATGTCCATCATTGTACATTGAGTGTGTTATTTAAACTTATATCAAAAAAACTTCCGCGATTCTTAAAATATACTAACTTATTGTTATTATCATTCTCACATCATCATGACTAAAGTTTACGTTAAACAAATTTGCATTGGTTAAGATTTATTATCAGTTAATCTTCACACTTCACCTTGGACGGACAAACATACTCATTATATTATAGTAAAGATTACGACCGCGACGGTATTAGCACATTACGAAGCAGCTGAGATCTTGACACTGTTGACTCGTTAGTTTAAATATCTTTTCTATCAAATATCTTTTAAATATTATCTATTAAATATCTTTTGGTTTTAAATATAAGTAACATGAAGGAAATATAAATGAATAAGTATTATATAGGAAGTGTAAAGTAATGAAATGCATTTTACATAATAGATAATACACGAGAGTTAAGGCAATTAATGCGAACGTCTTCAAAATTATAATGATAATTGTTGTCATACTCAGGAAGCGAGATTTGTGATAAAACGTCAAAGAAATGTACTGAAAAGTGATGGTTTTTGAGATGAGAGAGGTAATGAAATATCTATATATACTACGGAAATAGATTAAACATATAAGTCATCGTATAGGACACCGCTAAAGATTTTAAAATTTCTTATACAAAATAATGACTTGTGAATATCTGATGGAAAGGCTGGTAAAATTGTTGTCAGGCCAAAGACATAGTTTTTTGTTCCATCGTTGGCTTGTTTCTTTGACGGATTGTATAGCTCATTGTCTTATTCGCGGAATTTAGAAAAACATCAGTCTTCAAACCGGTTTCATTCAGTCATATGATCAATACTACATTATTTTGTACGGGTAGATATTTAAGGTTATAATTTACCCGCCAAAAGGTCAAGCCTGGCCTCCAAGTAGGCTTTAAAATCATGTTTTCTTTTTGTCTGTTTGCGGTAGATAATGCCCCTAAAACGTTAAACCGATTTTGATGAAAACTAAACATGATTTGACGAATTATTCCAACCACAAGCCGGTTATGTAATTCTACATTTTGTTCACACATTACCATAGCGATCATTATTTTGTAAGTAATAATTTAAATTTACGTTTATAATAAATTTACTTAACTGATTTTAATTTTAAATGTACATTTTTATGTGATGAGGCAATATTTCAATGTTGCGCTGACGTAATCGTGGATCACAAGACTTTTAACTGTCGTTAATATAGTGAAGATGTCCCATAGAGCATAATAACTGTCTGATAAGCCATTTTGTTGTAATAAATTAAATTAACTGTTTAAAATTATCTTTTATTTTGATGACGAAACAAAATAACTTCAAAGTTGATTAAAAATGCGTGAATACCAAATTTGGTTGTAGGAAAAACAAACTTGTTTTATATTTATACAAATTGGCTTCCAGTGCAACTACATATAAGTATAATGTGTGTCTAAGAATGTATCTTTAAAACGTATTTAGAGGTCAAGTTCATTGTCATTTAACCAAAGCTTTGCGGTTACGTAACACATGATCTGTCAGTCACGAGCACGACTGTTCGTTTTGCGGTAAAAAGGTTTTTAAACGAATTTACGAGCATATTCCGATACCCCTTTGACAGGCCGCTAGGGATTTTTTGTACATAAATAAAAGTGCCGAAAATACAGTGGTAAATTATCTATCTATATATATATATAAATGAATTGCTGTTCGTTAGTCTCGCTAAAACTCGAGAACGGCTGGATCGATTTGGCTAATTTTGGTATTGAATTATTTGTGGAAGCCCAGGGAAGGTTTAAAAGGTTAATATATATGAAAATGTTCGTAATTAAATAAAAAAAAAATGTTTTAAATTTATTTTGTACAAAAGTTTACTACTTTACGGCTTTTATTTATCGATTGAGGCAGTACGAAGTCTGCCGGGTCAGCTAGTATTAAATATAAAAGGCGAACGGGTTGGATTCTGTCTGATATAGTCAGACCATCTCTTATGGTTCTGAAGTTCATCTTGAAGTCATCGTGAAGTAGTTTATGAAAGGATGAAGAAAATGAGGTTATTTTTTAACAAAAGTATAAAATCATACGTTCTTGAATGGTAGATCTGCTGTATTGTACAATAAAAACCTACCTTACCACATTATATGAGTCCTTTAGCACAAGTCTAGCCATTAGTCATGCTTCCACTAGGTTATATTTTATTAATTAGCTACCTTTTTGTGATAGTTTATAATAGATGACCGACCAACCATTGATAGTGGTAAATGTTTTGTAGACCGACGTTATAACACAATGGGCGCTGTTAAAACATTCGTTGATTCGTTGATAAATCTAGTCTCAACAATGTATCTTAGAATTGTTAGTTAAATTTGAGTGTCGATTATATCTATAGGATAATTTATGAATGCTTTAATTGGCGTTGTACATGATCTTTGAAATATGCTTAAATCTCATTCAGTAAATTAAATTAAATTCCGTTTATCATGATCTTAACCTCGAAGGACAAAGCAGTAACTACTTGTCTTTTATATACCTAATACAAAATATAATTACTAAGTTTGTCATTTGAA
Organism: Autographa pulchrina; assembly: GCA_905475315.1. Classification (NCBI taxonomy): domain Eukaryota; kingdom Metazoa; phylum Arthropoda; class Insecta; order Lepidoptera; family Noctuidae; genus Autographa; species Autographa pulchrina. Next base: position 9,457,868 of record FR997775.1, read on the forward strand.
ATATTTTTACCATATTTTATTTTGTATTGACCGTTACAGCAAAGACTCCCCTACCCTACTCCTTCTTTCTCTTTGCCTAGGCATGTGTTCCAATTTTGGTAGAAGACAAGCTTATCCCATTATAATTACGTTGTTATTGTAACAAACTTCTATCCAAATTCATCATTCAGCCAATCATAGTCCACTGCTGGACATAGGCCTCTCCCAATTTGCGCCACAACACCCGGTCCTCCGCCCTCCGCATCCAGTCCCCTCCAGCGACCTTTTTCAGGTCGTCAGTCCACCTGGCGGGGGGGCGTCCTACCTTACGCTTGCCGAGTCGCGGTCTCCATTCTAGGACTCGTCTGCTCCAGCGGCTATCTATCCAAATTAACTATGTTTAATAGACTACTTTATTTCCTCTAGTCTTCGTCGACACATAATCGATTACTAATACCAACTATCTTCATTACCTATTCACCATACAATACGTCATCATATTCCCCAAAGGCATGTAGTTTGTACATTCTTTCTCCAATATCATCCTATCAATTAGCCACCATAGTTTAGCCATGACAGTGATGTATTTGTTAAGGGATTGCCGCTTATCTGTGATTGAGACAGACACCAAATTTTATCCCCATTGTTACTTCATTATTGAAAGTTTTCACTCCAAAGTACTTACATGTAAACACATACAGGTGCTAACATTGACTAAATTGTCGAAAGATGTTTCTAGGAAAGAATTTAAGTATTTATCTAAGTTTTCCGCGCTCGATTTAGTATCGGTTCCGAAATAGAACAGTAAAGGTAATAATTGTTTTTATGACCTTAAATTAGTAGCTAACAACTATACTTTCGGTAGGACTAAATACATTTGTCTATTAAAGGTATGTACAGCGAAGTAAACAAGTCAATATCTTTCAACGAAAGTTTGGAAGAGATCCCAAAGGAGTATTTGGAGAATCGAATCTACTTTTATTGGACTACAGTGGTGGTAACGGCCTTGAACTTTTAACGACTGCAACCGTTCAAGCCAAGGCCCCCTTCCCCTATGAGGAAATATTTATTATGATGGATCAGTGTGTGGAGCGAACGAGTATTTACAAGCATACATGTGATGAACCGAACTGTTTTTATTTATACGTTGAGGTCTGTTTGAAAACTATTCAAATAACTTACACAAAAAAAAAACATTAAATAGGATCTCGTTAGTAGATAAGATCGACACTGGGCCAAGCATAGCGTACTTTTTTCTTATAACAGTTTGCCAAACGAGCTATCAAATTATTGCTAATTCTCTGATGAGGGAGAAAAAAAGGCCATTATGTTATTAAAACCTATATGAACCAATTCATTACCTACCGTCAAGGTATTACTTACCTCATATAAGATTTTAATATGTTCTTATTTTTACCTGATGCACCTTTATTCTAATTTTTCATTTGGTTGTTCCAGAGGGGCGGTGTGTGAGTGTCGCACCGCCATGTCGCACCACAGCGACGAACAGGCGCTCCTCACGGTCACCTCCGACTCGTTCTGGGAACCTGGTAACTATAAGCGGACCACACGGAGGGTTGACGACGGCCACAGGCTCTGCGGGGAGCTGCAGGCCCTGGTGCAGGAGAGGGCGGACATTGAAAAGACGTACGCGAAGAGCTTGAGGGGGTGGGCTAAGAAATGGAATGACCTTATTGAAAAAGGTAAGTTTTATTTATATTTAATATCGTCTTCGCAAAAATTGATGATTCACATTAGATTAAATGTCGTGGTGGCCTAGCGGTTCAATGAACGGATTCGTATGCACAAGGTTGCAGGTTCGAACCCAGGCAAGTACCAATGTGGCTTTTTCGAATTTATATGTACTTTCTTAATTATTCTAAGACACTTCTGACAAACGATGAAGGAAAACATCGTGAGGAAACCTGGATTCCAAAAATTGGGATCTGAAATCGCCAATCCGCAGAGAGCAAGCGTGGTGATCAATGCTCGTGCCTTCTCTATATGGGAAGAGGCCTGTGCCCAGCAGTGGGACGTTTATAGGCTGGATTATTATACATTAGATTGATTCACGTTGACAAGTAAGACGTAATACTGAAAAAAAAAACCGTACTGAAACTACCTTTGTACTTTACTGTCGTTATGGTGTGTCACATGTAATCTTTTGTGTGTAGATGAAAATGTAAATAGGTCAATTTAAAAAAAAATATATGGAAATGTCACCGTCAAGCGACAATATGGATTGTAGGTAGTGCGGTTCCATATGGTTAAAAACCTTAAAAAAAATATTGATCAGTAAAGTACAAAATTAGACAAACGAAAACAGGCAGTCAACAATGAAGTCACTGCTTATGCCAAAACTGTATCAGTACGTAGTTAAATTAGTTAAACAATTTCTCCATTTTACAAAAGAACAATATTTTAACCCAATAATAAAGGTATCATGATATTTTCATTACGCAACAAAAGCATATTGTAAATGGCCCTTCTGTACCGATGACCGCACAAAACACAATGGCCCGTGAATCCCCATTCATCGGTGAAGCTACCAAGATTGATTGCGGCTCTTATCTGTTCATCCTACAATACTGTTCATTCACATCAACGTTTTTATTACAAGGGTTGGCCTGTGAATGATATATTTACTTAACGAAAGGTGAATATAGCAGTGTAAGTAGCTAATATCCATGTGTGTGATATATTTACACAAATCGCCCATTGAGTTAGCTGACTAGCGTGTCCCACCACCTGCACTCGCGAGGACATGTTATGCTATGGATAATTTCGTGTGTGTGTCTGAGTAAATAATAGTATAAAAAATAATTACCATTCATAGATACGCTAAAAAAGAAAGAGTGCTGAATGATTGAATTGTCTGTATCTATTGCACTACGTGTCTGAATTACCCGACTGTGGCGAAGCCAAAAGGAAGGATAATGCTTTTGGCAGTCTATGTAGCTATGTATTTTTATTAAAGTGTGGCAAATCGAAGACAACTTAAATGAGAGACTGATCCTTTTAAACTTAAAGCTTGGATATTTTAATGCACGTAGGCATTATCCAGGCGTCTACGTTCCCTATTCGACGTCCTGGCTTAGCACGCTAGGGTTCAAAGACCTAAATAAAGCTTAAAGCCGTAGTCGCGTGCATTTCTGTATAAAAAACGACATTATCTTGCATTCTGACAAATAGAAAGGGACATGTTATTTATTCATTATGTCTAAGACACGTTAAAAGCAGAAAAACAAACAACAAACGTGTTTACATAAATTATGGAAATTGAAAACCACTTATTTCTCTTCGTTATACAATATTAATATATTCATTTCTCTTGTTGCTGCCTCGTTGGCCTAGTGGTTCTAAGCGCTACTGCTACGCTAGAGTTCTTGGGTTCGATTCCCAAGTCGACCAAGGTGTTATTGGGTTTTTCTATGGAATTCTCAGTAGCAGGTCGGAGTTTGGATTTGTGCCCGGTTAGTGGCAATAGGCTCGCCCCTTATTACATGGGACCTAAACATACCGGCGAACTGTGGGTGTACATTGGTACACCTCTGCCTAACCCTTCGGGGATACAGGCGTGATGGTATGTTATGTTATGTTATTTCTCTTGTATTTGTATCAGAGTATTCTGTAGTGATGCTTTTACAAACCGCCGTCCTTTCAGCGCGGTTTTAGTTTGAAACAGAATTAACCTAATTGGACCGAGTACCGAGAAAATTATTATATACACTTCTTTTCATTGCGCTCTGCTAGAATCTGAAGCTGAGTTGAATTTTAACATTAATTAAATTAAGCTCGTTTTCAGGCAGCTTGTTAAAATACTGCGTAGTTTTAACAGCGTATTCCGTACAGAATTCTGTATGGTAGTTATGTTTCATAATTACCTTCTTAACTCATGTACCTAAGGTGTTTGTTTATCTATACAAAAGGATAATGTGCAAAAGATACAGTTTACACCTTTCCAAATAAATTATAAGAAAAACCCTGCTGGATTCGCTGGTCTATAAGTATGCCAATTTCCACCAATAAGAGACAAGCTACTGGTCCGTGATTGATCGAAATCGACAGATAAAGTCTTCATCTTATGAACCTTGTTTACAGACCAATATTCACATCACAGGATAATCTATCCAAGATTATTAGTTACAAAAACCTTGACTATATGAAATAGTAAAAACTAGTATTACTCAAAAACTAGCCTGAATTCCATAACAACAATTAGCACAGGCAGTATTGCACAGTGACATCTAGACAATGCCGTGGGAATTGGTTCTCTCTTCATGAGAAATACGATTCCATCGTATGAATGTTGAGCATCTTTAAATTGTAGTATGAATAAAATTTAACATCGTACGAACAAATGAGGTATGAAGCTTCGTTATTGGTTCCGTAGATCTTTTATTTAAACATGAAACAGACATTTTGCCTTGCTATGATCTTCTTCTTCTTCTTGCTAAATGATCATTTGTTTTACGAGCCCTTTTTTGTGGGCGAATGCTTTAGGCATAGTTCTCATGGGATTCGGTTTTTTATAGATATGCTAAACTGGCCAAGAATTGTGACTCCTAGTAGATAGCCATTTTATAACTTCTCTTAAGTTGTGTGGAACTTGCAGTTCGATATTCACTCTTCGCAAATAAAAAGAAATAATGTCAATGTTTTTATTTCCCACATCACACATAATTTTTATACAATAAAAAAACACTTTGTAGTAATAAGTATATCAATTAAAATAAAATTGTTTTATAGCCAAGGAACCCTAAACCACGCAACACGAGAGCTAACCTTAAAACCGGAAACTTATTCATATATTTCTTCATTGATTAATCAAAAGATCAACCCAAGAGTGCTTACAACATAATGCATAATTCACATTGATGTCTGTTGAGGCGTGTATTTATTTGTTTGCTTTCATCAGTATTGCTTAATTTATTTGATTATGCTGTATTGGAACATAATTATTCGAATGATTTGGTGTTGTTTTGTAAATGAGGTTGGTAACAGGTGGGTTTGAGATTTTAGGCGAGGTGTAGAGTGTTACATGTAAACGAGACAATCTAGGGTGTAGATGATATATCAAAGGATGTAATTTCCTAGGATATATCGGACCTACATACTTTTTATTTACTAGAACGTTTTTAAATAATACATAAGCTACTATATGTAACAATTGCTCGTTGTTGGGTAGTAAATAGTAGCCAATTGCAATCCACCTTTTAATAGTGCATACCTTAACATTCATAACAATAATTATGTATAATGCTTTTATTTCAATACTTTCAGTTTATTTACTTTTACAACTCACTAAACTAAACATACATCTTAACACCTTTTCCGCCACAATTTTTATCATGCCGTTAGTCGCGTCGCGCTCACAAATTGGAAATTAAATATTCAGTCGCCTAGCTTCCAAGAAAGTAGTTTTTGATTATTCCCCAAGGAAATGCTCGATTTTCTGAAGCAGAACAACTTTATATATTGCTCTAAAATTTAGAGCAATATTTAGAGTCTAAATGTCCCGTTTTATAGCATTTCGACCTTTAAGTTCAAACGAGAAATGTAGACTGAATTTTATTTTTGGAATTTATTTTAAACATTATTCTTGAAGGTGAAGAATAAAACTGTATGTAGTTAGTTTGTCAGTTGTGTAGAGGGGCTCGTGGCTAAGTGTAAGCCGTACGGTTTGACCGATAATACAGGTTAAGCCGCGCTCGCCGCGGTTGGTCCGTGGATGGGTGATCATTTATAACATACCTAGACCCCTCCGTGTTTCGGAAAGCACGTTAAACAGTAGGTCCCGGCTATCATACATAGATCTTTGGTAGTCGTTAAGTCAATTCTGACAACCAGTCTTACTATGGGATACTGTGTTCCCCAGTAAAATGGGTTGTAGAGGTCAGATAGGCAGTCGCTCCTATCTGACCTCCACGCTGTTAAATACGGTATTCAGCTGATTTCGGTAAGACTGGTAGCCGACCCCAACATGGTTTGGGAAAAAGGCTCGGCAGATGTAGTTAGTTTATCACAAAATATTTTTGCCGTTGATAATAAATGTAGTTTTTTCAACAAGAGATAACGTTTAATAGGTTCTTTATACGTAGAAGTAATTTATCTATATCATTGACGAATAGAAGTTAAGCATATTATACTTAGGGTGATATTATCATGTAGTGATATCACATACGACTCATAAATTACCATAAAATACGACGGAATACTTGTCTACGTAATATAGCTTACTATAACATCATGTTTGTTTATACATAGTGAGGAATGATTTGCGAAGAATTGATGCAAATTAGAGACGCCATATCGCATGCATTACCATACTGATAGGGGTGTTACATCACGGTTTACACAGAGAACGTGGTGAATTTTTGAGTGAGATATTCGTGATAAAATTGGGATTCAGTAGTCCAGACTTGACAGTTTACTTTCCAAAATATAGTTATTGTATACCTTTAGTATGTTATAGGCAAAGACAATTAATATATATAGTGACGACCTCTGTGGTCGAGTGGCGTACGCACCGGTTTCAAAGTGTCGCTAGCTCTGAGGTCCCGGGTTCGATCCCCGGACGGGTCAATGTAGAAAATCACTTTTCTACATCGTCTCGGGTCTGGGTGTTTGTGGTACCTTCGTTGTATCTGAATTCCATAACACAAGTGCTTTAGCTACTTACTTTGGGTTCAGAACAATGTATGTGATGTTGTCCGCATTTATTTATTTATTTATTATTTAATATTATTAGGTAAATGCCAGTTATCACTTATGAGTTAAAGGATATATTCTGGGTCTTATAGATGAAGGGCGAGGACCCAAAGTTATTGAGCATCTAATAAGAGACGTATGTCAGGAGTCAGAATTGAGACGTTATTAGCTGAGCTGATTAAGTATTTTGTCTTTATAATTCGTTCTTACCACTTTTAGACAGCGGTTTTCGCTTCAAGACTAAGCCTAGTACATATAATACTAATTACCTTTTACTAATTGATTTATCATACAATCAGACAAGAAGCAATCGACCGCGTAACACAGATAATCGTCCGTATTCTATTTGATTATGAGCTCCTACTAACATAATTAATAAAAGATAATAGTGGAATATAATGTTATTGATTTACTTGCCACATATTTCATTCTAATTTGAACCCTATTTATCTAAAAATACAGTCCGTTCTACATATACACATGACCTGTAAAAATCATCTGCATTGGATTGTAATTAGCAATCTTTTTATACATAGCCTACATTTTTTTGCTCGAACAATCAAATCTATATTAACATCGCTTGTACGATTATATTTTCGATATTATCTTTACATTTCATTGTAGATTTTATCAATCAACATTCTCAAACTGTTATATTTTAAGGAAAATAATTTTCATATTGTGTTTTAATTTCCTGTTAGTGTTTAAAACTTTCTCAAACATAATTAAACGATAATGGGGCTATGTTTTTATGTTGATAGTAATTTGAACCACAAACTACCTAAAGTCTTACTACACCTGACCACACGTTTACTTACGTTAGTGTCAATTGCCGTCCATTGCCCTGTCTCAGTTCATTACCCCCAATGTATAAAAAAAATATTTCTTTCATGACTTGTTCATGTAAAACCCTAAACAAACTAATTTTCTTTTGCTGATCCAAATATACATATATGTAACATTAAAACCAGACAGAAATCCTGACCCACCTCAACCAAACCATTCTTAGTCCAACAAGCACGTACAAAACAAATACAATTTACAAGGAAACTGGGAATGTCCCATAGCAACTACTTTATTATAATGCGAGAGTACTCGACTCGCAAACGCGGGGAAGCACGTTCGGTGCCCACTCGATGGACGGGAATGTTTGTAGGAAGCTGGGTTGAATGGTAGTGAGTTGGTAAGGTTGTTCGTAATGGGATGGAACAAGTTCAGCTTAGTCAAGAAATTGTTAAGATGGCAGAGAGTTGTATGGAAATCAGTCTGTAAAGTAGTCAGAGACTCGAAATCAGACTTATGATGGAAGGTGTATAGAGAAGCGACATGTAAAAGTTAATTTTATTTTCAGTATTCGGGAGTAAGATTGTACAACATGTATATATACTCAGAACAGTTTATCTTATGGAAGACTACTGGCAGATCTAGTGTTATCAAGGTCAGCTTAAGAGCAAGTCTTTAAAAAAAAAGAAAATCTTGCTTCGCCAGAAATTATTATGTACTGTTCAAAGCTCAGTCATCAATCGCTATGATATCCGCGTCCTTGTAGGTATTTAGGCATAATTCGGTATAAATCACGTGTTAATTAGTTTAATCCTCATTATAATTGCCTATAACCATCTAATATCAGATAAAATACTATCTAATCGTATAGCTATCATTATAATTTGAAAATACCTACATATAAATACGTCTATATTATTCCGTTGTGCAATAGAGTACATTGTATGTCTACTAAATATAATTCGTAATATAAAGCAAAACAGCAACGACAACTGTTGGGCCAAAATGACGACTATGTGGACTCCACAAAACGTCAGAAGACCTCGTGGCCGGCCTAGAAGGAGATGGCGGGTCGAGCTTTAATAATAATAATAATAAAATCTTTTATTGGTTCTAAAAACATAAAACAAAATAATTAAACCCACCAAACTGTGTGACAGTTTGTCGGCGGGAATAGCGCTCGATAGATATTACACGGTTAAAGTTTCAAAATACAAAATAAACATACAAATACAAAATACAAAATTAAAATACAAAGGAACATAGAACCACTTATAAAATTATTCTTTAAGTAACATATTGCGAACTTTATTCTTTAAGGTTAGCTTACTTATTTTAGGATTTAGTTTTCTAAGCCAGTCATACTTATTATATATCGAGGGGATCAAATACTTGTTGGTTCTTTCACCATAATAGTTTTTTATCGTTGGACGGATCAATTGCTGTTCTCTTACACGTCTTGTATTATAACTATTCTGAATTTTTATTTTAAAATTATCACTATAAAATTGTTCTAAAATCACCAAGTATTTGACCATTTCATTTAATCTTTTTCCATATTATGGACAACAATAGCCCAGGACCGTGAGAACTGGAAGAAGGAAAGGGAGGCCATTGCCTTGCAGTGGGACGATAACGGCTAAAAATAATAAATATAAAGCAAATTAAAAATTAAAGTATTTACTAACAATTCGATTTGCTTATCAAATATTATATATATTTGTAACGAATGCAAGGCCTTGTGCTAATTTCGCAGACGGTGATAAATTATTATTTAAATCAATTATATCTACTTGCGCAATGGAAAAGGGATTAACAATAGATTATTGTAATCAGTCAATGAATGAGTTCTGGCCGATATCGATCGAATAATTACATGTCAGACGATTGATGAGAATATAACTTGCTATTAAATTATAATAAGTTGCTTGATTCCAGTCTATGATTAGAATTATCTCGCACTTGTAATTATTTTATTACAAGTATGTATTAAATGTGTAAGCAAGTTTAATACTATGTTATTATTATCTTGTAGCCGGTTGAGTCCCACTGTTGGGCAATAAACTGCCCCACTGTTCTTACACTTCTCTTTCCAAAGACTTCAAAGATCATTGTGTGTTATAATCGTTTTTGTTTTTTTTTTTATTTTGTGTGTAGTTGTTAATAGTAACCACAAGCCATTTAAGTTAAAACCGTAAAGTATTACTTAACAATTATGTAGCGGAAACAAAAACATTTATTTTTACGCCGAGTGCTTGCGATAGACTCAATGGACTGTTTACAAAAGCATTCACTTGGAATTTATAGTGGACTAAAATAAACTCCCGTGTAGGTAGGTACTGGTGAAACTGAATTAAAATATTCGTAATGAAATCGAAAGTCGATCGAAATTTTCAAGGATCGGACAGAATAATCTTGTATTCCAATCATGAACTCGAATTGGTTCGTCGAAATGCGCACGCGCACACGTTCGCCGAAAACGTGTTTAACATAACACATTGGCCGATTTAAAAATCGAAAGTGTCGTTGGCCGTTTTGAATTTAGAATGGTATTCGATATTCAAATCGGTCAAGCTGTGCACCCTTACGTCACAATGTGTAAATCTTGTTATGAAATGCACTTGCGAAAATGCCCAGACCAGACTGATGAGGCTGGTTTATTATGCGCACGCGCAGATTGTGTCGCTTTTATGTTGTTCACAAAATCACACATACCGGCCATTATAAGCTGCTTGAATTAAATAACAATGGTATACTTTCCATTAGGTAATAGCGTATATTTACTTCCGAGCAAAACAATTTTTATGTATTTCTCAACATTCATATGGAGGACAAGCTGTTAATAGTTCTGTTAACGGGTGGATGTAAAACCTGTTCTGACAAAAAATAGGCATCCTGCTCTTATTTAATTTACTCTTGCTTTAATTTACTCTCTAAAAAAGGTTTAATCACGTAGTTATATAGTTTAGGTTTAGTATGTATTGTCTCTATGCGGATGCTATGCTAAAATTATCCAATAACACAAACGTTTAACACAGCAAGTGTGTACGCACCCTATCGGCGACCGGTTTCTCGGCATTACGGCACCCGTTTACGGCCGCGGCAAGTGCAATGAAAGTTATTATGAGACCGACCAAATTGGTACCGCTATGTAAGACATTACGGTACCTATTTGGTCAACCAGGTACTTCGGTACTTGCGGTGGTTGATGGAAATGGAAACAGAGTAATATTGAGGATATATAAATTACATGTCTATTGATTTTATTGTTTTCCGTAATACCTCTTAGTACTATTACCAAGTGATATTCAGCCTTCCTATGAAGGTTCCACATAAAATTCTGGTATTCTGATCAGACACAAATAAAAAATTGTTGGGAAAATGCTAGGCCGATGATGACACTTTAGTGAATGAATATTTTAAATACCATCTGACCAAACGCATTTACGTAATGACGCTTAAAAAAGCTGTAAAATGGGTTAGTGAGTAAACCACTCAAGATTATGTTTCCGGGGGTTCAATTAAGTAAACAAACTTTATTCATGACGATGACAAGCACTCATATAAAAAAGAATGCGGCAGTACCCAAAAAAAAACGCAAAGTTATTCAAGTTTGTCCTAAAATTCTTCTTATTTGTTCCCAGGCCCCGAATATGGCACAATGGAAGCTGCGTGGAAAGGCGGCATGGTGGAAGCCGAGCGCCTCTCCGACCTACACCTGAGCGTGCGCGACCGACTTGTCAACGACGTCATGGCACAGATCAAAAACTGGCAGAAGGACACCTATCATAAGGTCAGTTTATATATCATCCAGCACCAGAATAGAGGAGAAAACCATTAGAAAGTAGGTTTTAGACGGCAAGGTCCTGTCCTGAAGGATCTTTTGACGACCTCCGTGGTCGAGTGGCGTACGCACCGGTTTCAAGGTGTCCCTAGCTCTGAGGTCCTGGGTTCGATCCCCGGACGGGTCAATGTAAACCAACCAACTTTTCTACATTGTCCCGGGTCTGGGTGTTTGTGGTACCTTTGTTGTTTCTGAATTCCATAACACAAGTGCTTCAGGTACTTACTTTGGGTTCAGAGCAATGTATGTGATGTTGTCCGCATTTATATAGTTATTTATTATTTATTTATCTCGGCTTTTCTCGTGATTGAATATTTATGTCAATAATTTGAATGATTTAGTTCATTGATAAAAGGTGTAAAACATCATTCAGAATTCGTTAGCATCTCGGTGTGTACCTCCAGCATCCAAGTCAAAAGATTATCCTGTCGTTCATGGCAAGCATTTGAAAAGATTGACTAGGAAATATAATATTAATAAATACCAGTTTAACTCCACTTACACTGTCGGGAACAGCAAAGTTGAATATCGATATAACGTTAGGATTTCGAATGGTCTGTTCTGGACATTCCATCTCCACAGACAAGAGTTCTTGCTAAGGTTAACGGCCATTTTCATGCATTCAACACATTCTTACCATTACGAAAACAACAGTTGTTGGTCTTTTGATTTACTCTTGCCACGTAATAAAAAGAAATAAAAGTCACCATGATTGATTTTATGACAGGTACGTCCAAACTGTTAATGTGGTCTTATAATGTGCCTTTGTTTGTCAAATATGGATCATAGTTGGCTCAATATATGTGATATATTATGTCTATAGGTTGTGATATATGATTATCGTTTTAAATACTGGCTTGCTGCCAAGGTGATATGGTAACTTATAGGCACCCCGGGACAGAACTAGGCCTGTCGAATGTTACCTGAATGTTATATATGTGGGATCAGGTTCATCAGTCAAACAAATTAGCGTAATTTAAAATATTTTATTTTAAGCAACTGCTTCTATACGTCGTACGTCTTTTACACCATCACGTCGTTCTCCTGTTTTTCTTGTGTTCCTTCTTCTACATCAACATTCACGTCATCTTAAGCATACATCACTTGTGTCACTCACACTTATGCTTCTGTCTCTTTCACACATCTCATGCATCCGTCGCGTTCCATTCCTACTATATTTTCGGATAACTATTTACTTTAGAATACCATAAATCTTAGACTTCTATGTATATAAGTCTTTGTCCAGTAGTAGGAAAAAATCGGCTCATAATAATAAAATTAAGGCTGCGTGTGTATCCCCATGAAAGCCTAAAGTCTGGGCTTTTTGAAGTTAATGTATAAAAAATACAAGAAAAACTTAGTTAACAAGAATAATGCAGTGGCCTTATTCCGTGGAGTTTGTCCATCTCAAACAATTTATATTTTAATAACTTTCGTAAATTCAATGTTCATGTTTATAAAAGTCTGTGTCGTGCAGAAGATGCTGTTTTGTCGTATCAAAAAATGTTTGGGATGAAGTCGAGCTGTGTTCTGTAAACTATACACAAACATGTGTTATTACTTTAAGTAGAAAATAAGTACTTTAAGTTAAAAATCCTGGCTGAAAAAAAAATGACGACTCCTATAAAATATGTATGCGATGATTCAGTAACCACAGTCACAACTGTTAAGGAAAACTAGTTACATAGCACTTTCCAAGTTTTCTCTAAGCGTTCATACGCACTATGCGGTTACCCGCAATGCGGCTAGCCGTCCGGCTAGCCGCTGCGGATAACCGCATCGCAGTGCGCATAGAAATGAATATTACGTACATAATTGTGCTTGTGGTCAGCCGGACGGCTAGCCACATTGCGGGTAATCGCATAGTGCGTATGAACCCTTAGACATTACTGAATAATTGGGAATTCGTTTAATAACTTGCGAAATTTTCTCATGATCAATTTACGTGTCATAATTAAACTACATAAGGCAAAAGGATTTATTTAATCATTCATTACCGATGCCTTAAAGCTTACTCTCTTTAATAAATATTAGTGTCCGACCGAAATTTCGGTTTCGGTTTCGGTTTCGGCCAGTTTCGGCCAAAAAATCAAGTTTCGGCCCGAGTTTCGGTTTCGGCCAAAAACGGCCGAACCCTTCGGCCGCGCCGAAACTTACAACATCGTACCTTCGGGTTGCGCTCGGCTAACGTCGGGCGCGCTCGGCACGGCTGGCAATATGGCGTCGTATAATAATTAGTTATAAAAAGTATACGTATAAATTTGTTACTATAATATATTATACTTGTTGATTTGTTATCATAACCTATGTTTTGCACCTTACATAATAAAAAAAAGGTTCGCTAAAATGATTACCAAAGGTGATCAATTTGATTATTTTGATTATCTAATTATATTTGAATTAGCCATTCGAGGCTAACTGATTGTGATATTTGTGAGTATAATTAAAATGTAAGTAACTGAAAATAAATAAACATAATTTATAACTAAATAAATAAAAATAAACAAATTTTGACGACCTCCGTGGTCGAGTGGCGTACGCACCGGTTTCAAGGTGTCGCTAGCTCTGAGGTCCCGGGTTCGATCCCCGGACGGGTCGATGTAGAAACCAACTTTTCTACATTGTCCCGTGTCTGGGTGTTTGTGGTACCTTCGTTGTTTCTGAATTCCATAACACAAGTGCTTCAGCTACTTACTTTGGGTTCAGAGCAATGTATGTGATGTTGTCCGCATTTATTTATTATTTATTTATTTATAATATATGAGCATCATATTTTAATAATAAATTTGTTTTATTTTATACCACCATTAAAAAATCGCTAACTTTGTGTTACAAATAATGTATTTTTTTCACTTTATAGGGTAGTTAAATTTTCAAAACCTATGTAACTGTGCTGAAATTTCATTGTGATAAATCTTTGAAAGTAGAAACCTGTAATTAAAGGTCGGCGAGATATTAATTTTAGAAAAAAACGGGCTTACTAACATTTTTTCGACTTTTTAAGGACTTTTTTTTTTATAAAAGGTTCGGTTTCGGTTTCGGTTTCGGCCGAAACTACAATGAAACCGAACCTTCGGTTTCGGTTTCGGTTTCGGCAAAATAACATGTTTCGGTCGGTCACTAATAAATATGTATGTATGAAGCGAATCTCGAATACAAATCTAGATGAAAACGCCTTTCTAAGTTGGTACCTGATTTTTAATATTAATTGGAGCTAATGTAGTGACTTAATTTACACTACATTAGTTACACCAGTGGCTTTCATTTGCATGTGATAAAAGGCATAAATAGCATTGAAAGGCATAAAAGGCATAAATAATTTGACGGGCCTGTTGGTCTAGTGGTTAGTGACCCTGACTGCTATACCGGAGGTCGTGGGTTCGATTCCCACCCAGGACAAATGTTTGTGTGATGAGCACGATCATTTGTTCTGGTTGTCTGGGTGTAATTTATCTATAATATGTATGTATTTAGAAATATATAAGTATGTTTATCAGTTGTCTGGTTACCATAACACAAGCTCTGCTTAGCTTGGGATCAGATAACCGTGTGTGAGTTGTCCCGGAATATTATTATTTTATTATTATATTAAAAAGACTTTTGTTTCATTACAAACTGTCTGTAGTAAAATACGGTATTCAGCTGAATCCGGTAAGACTGGTAGCCGACCCCAACATAGTTGGGAAAAGGCTCGGGAGATGATAACAAACTGTCTGTAGTCTCTTGCTTGATGATATGATGATTTATTTACGGTTTTACACCGAAATTCAGCTTAATTACTTCACTTATTCAGATTTATTGCTAGTTTAATTTAATCCAAATGAAAAGCTGAGGTATGTGCTTTCAAAATATGTACATAATTGTAATATTTTACTGTTGATATTATTTATATTTATCTAAACGACTGTTTACTATTAGAGTCGTATCACGTCAACATCTCCTTATAATCCTGTGAGTCAGTTTCTTTACGCGTACGCATGAAGAAAACGAATAAGTATGTATGCCTAGGGCTGGCAACATCGCAATTATTTTACAATATATGTTTTTAAACTACGTCATGGTGAAAATAAAAGAAAATAAAAAAAAAATTGGCATTTTCAGTTGCCATTTTTTTTAACAACGGCGTGTATCTCACTATCAAAATAAATTTTCACTGTGCACCGAACCATTTTTTAATAAATACATCATTTTGTTTTAGTTAATTTTTTTTTTTATGTGATGGAAGATTGAGTGTAAAAGGTTGTTATTTTTCTAAACTTGACCAAGTTGACAACCCTAATATTCTTCTTCAGAGTACAGAGCGATGCTGGTTTTGTAGTGAGTATTGACTACTTACTATTCTAAGCAAGTTGTGACTGAATTGAGAGAAACTAGTCACATTTGTAACCACTCGCTATCATCCAGTCAATTGAAACTATTATTTAATACCATCTATTTACTACTGCGCATGCTAAAATAAGAAGTATCCATATAATAATATATTGTGTTATCTTGTTGGTGCCATAATAAACATCGTTTTCAGTCCTAAGTGGACCTGTTATCATTTATCAGCCTTTTAGAGATGAGTGTCCTTTTACACGTGAACGGCTCTTACGTAATTTTTATAAGGTTTTGGTATTGCTTCTAAGTAAATGTAAATACTATCTATTGTCTCCCCGAATATAATTCGTAGGACTGTGGTAATAACACCTCTTGCCTCTTGACATAGAAGCAAGGCGGGTACAGTACAGTAAGTGTTAAAACTTCTGTGTTTGAGAAAATCCTTACACGTGACGTACTTACACCTTGTTGCGTAAAGGAAAAGTGATTTTAAAGTTGATTTATTTGTAACTAGTATTCGTAAAACTAACACGCAACTTAAAAACGTTATTTAATGCTTATCTGTCTTTAAAATACACCTTTAAGTGACAGAGACAGCAAGCGACTTAACAGTAACTTAAAACTGATTGACTTTTCAGTATTCAACCATAACTCATCTACTTAAAAACCTTCTCGTGTTCAATTTTAAACTAAGTCTACTTTCTTTGCCTTTCCTGACTAAACTGGCTGTAACGTGTAGACGCGTACTTGTCTAAAGATGGCGGCCCATGAATAAAACAAGCGACAGACGAGCCTGTCCGTGAGCGATGGTTCAACCTTACGTAACTTGATGTAATCTTTTATTGGAACGATCAGTTTGGATAGATTTCCTCTTATATATACATAATAAATTAATATTATTTCACATGTTTAACTTGCACTGTGCACTGTGGGATAAGGAATTAGGAAAGGACTTAGGGGTGGTCTATGCCGAAAAATTTAACGGCAAGGACTAGAGGAAAAAGTACTTCTTTAACTACTTTTTAATTGTCCTTTGCGGATCTACAACTGTTAAATAATTATATTATGTGCATGATCCATTCATCTTATTATCTACACTAATATTATAAGGAGGAAAACTTTGTTTGTTTGATTGTAATGAATAGGCTCAAAAACTACTGGACCGATTTTAAAAATTCTTTCACCATTCGATAGCTACATTATCCACGAGTAACATAGGCTAAATTTTGCTGACCGTGTCTTTCCTTGGTAGACTTTTTGCAGCGGTAACCGACATCCACGCGGGCGGAGCCGCGGGCGACCGCTAGTTTATTAATAATGATGCATGTGAACTAAAAGACTTACTAACATATACTTATCTGTAATATAGCCATGTTCGCGTAAAATACAGATTATAATAAATTGGTTTTGACGATATAAGCTATTCGGTTTCAATATTAGTATCTTGTTGGTTATAAATGGTTACCTATCTTTACAGTAAGACCAACCACCACTAATTTCTCTTGTCGCGCGTGTGGTAGGCTGTGTCGCTCTCGCATCGGCTTGTTCAGCCACGAAAAGCGCTGTCTCACAGACAATGCTTCATAAATCGTCTGTAATAGACGCAAGGGCCTTATATATCTTTACAGTATGTATTATATTCGATTCCTACATAAAATAAATTTACGTCACACTAAAAACGTCTAAGCATTCAAAAATGGTCTCCATGCAAATAAATACATACATTATCTACAATAGGATTTGAAACAAAGTGCAATATATTAACATAAGCATTCGCTGTTATAAAGTACGTGTCAATGGATGCCAAGGACTCGACTGCATGTTGATATTAAATACGGGTTGGTTGGATAGTTTTGGGCCATGAATTCACATAATTATGTTTTATACTCTTACAGTTTGTGCAAGTACATTTGGCTCCTGATTTACGCTGTTATTTAAATTAAAAATATTTGAAGTTTGAAACATAATAAAATGAATACATAATATTTAACGCTTATTTTTTAACGCTTTAAAATTTGGGTACCTAGTGATTTAACAACATTGCATGTAAAAATAAAAACTTAAAGGAGCTTATTACTGTCTTTTCCATGGATTTATGGTACTAAAACTAACAATATGCAGTCTGACATAAAAATTTTATTTATAACGTAACCATTTTACTTACGTTTAACAAAATGTTACCTTTAACTTCATTGGAAATAATACTTTGAGAAACGCTGACGAATCAAATTCAATACAACCTGTGCCTTACTCAAAGACGTTCACGGTCGTCCATTGTTTGTTAAACAATGTGACGTCACTGTTGACACTCGCATCTGTGTATCTACAAGATAATAATAATGAGTTAAATTACTTTATTGAATGAAATGAAATTACTATGTTAATCATTTTGCTGTCAGATGTAATAATAAAACAAGTGATGTTATTATTTGTGAATATTAGTGTGCCTGGAAAACTGCACTTTGGAAGATCTTATGCTCGCCAATGACGCTGCAGTTAAACTAGCCAACTACTGGGCGCACTATATTTAATATTAAACACACCATCATCAACTTAATATTGCCATCGAATCGAAAAGAAGAAGATTTGTGAATATTAGGAAAGGATATTGTAGAGAACATGTTACTGTTCTACTGCAAGGAAACTAGACCTTTTTGCTTTGTAGTAAGAAACATTGATGAAATAACCAAGCTGGCGGTTGGCTATTTTTAAACCCACTTCACATAACTTACTACTTATTACTTAACTGTCTGAGTTCTTAACTCGCTACTGCACTTATTGAAGTGTAAATCGGGCTTAACGTAAAGATTCTGCGAAGTGAAACTTTTTAACTGGAGTTATTTACAGATAACGATTTGACAGCCATGATTTAAAATACTTATATTTTCAGTTCTCCTAAAAAGTAACTAGGTTCATTAAACGAAAACGCTATTTTCGCTTCTAAATGAACCAAAAACGTAGCCTATAATAAAGACATTTCATAAATTAATACTGACGTCTTGAGTCAAAACCCTCATTATTATATTTCAACCAAATAGTATTCTCAATATAAATGCCCTTGATCTTGAATAAAGTCGAAATAGCGTGAGAAAGGCACGTGGTAGACTGGTGAAATGTATTGGTATTTACAGAAATAAGAAAAAGAAAATGGTATTTGCTTCTCACATTAAGTAATATGTCTGTGTTATAAATAAAGGAGAAAATTTTGTTGATATCTTAGTTATATAATATAGATACCTTTGGTACATCATTTATAAATATATATTTTTTTCTATAAACTATTGTGTGTATACATAAATTATATATAACTTAGGATAACGTAAATCGCATAATGAAATAAAAACCAATTCGCAAGTGTCACGAATAAATTACTAAATCAACGATAAGACAAGTGTGAAGCGATTTAATAAAGAAAGCAGTTACAGGCTTAAATTCCAAAGTAAAACCGAATAAAACTCAATCAGACCAAGTAAAATAAAACTGTGGCTGTATTGGCTATGGAAGAGAGACTTAACAGCACAAAGCTGTATCAGAACGTTGCGGCGATTGTCAGAGGCGCCCTCTTTGTCTCTCAAACTTTGGACAACTGAAATAAAAAGGCTAGTAAGCGACTGTTTGGTACTTTTTGTTGGTGAAGTGTTTGAAAATAAGTCACAAAAAAGGGAAGTACATACTCGTGTATAGTAAAATCAAATCTTTTTTTTAATCGTAACTTAGCCTTTGACTTTTAAAATAGTCACACGTTAACTAGTTAGTTCAAGTAGCTCTACTTAAATTTGCAATGGAAAATGCTCAAATTCATATTCTTTTTTACATCACATCATAATTACCTGCCTCAATCAGATGGATATTTGATTTGGAATGCCCCGTGTAAATGAAAAGTCGCTGCTGCATATAATAATTAAATAATTTATCATTATTATATAATAAATCTTCTGTTGACTTTTAGCCATATAACTATCTCAGCCACTAGTATACTTCTAAATCTAGTTTGACGTAAACAAGTAGATCATAAAAATGAACGTCTTGCGGAAATCGTTCCACGCATAGAAAGCAAGCTCTTTCATATTTATTGCTCCAAATTGATCGAGTTCTAGTTAACACGTCGTTTATGACTAAACGCAGCAGATTATGATGACTAGATATTATAACTTGGTGATAGTGATGAATGATAGAAATTATACACCTACAAATATGACACTAAAAAGGTGAAAGCTGAAACACATTTTTCTATATGAATGCTTTTTCAAAGCATCTATATTCGTGTAAGCGGGTAGTAGGAACTAGATAGTCCAAGATTCACACATTTGTGATCTGTTATGTGTGTAAAAAGAAATAGCTTAATTTAGTAAAGGCTATAACGAAAATAATCTGCTTTAACTTTAAACACAAACAGACACAAGACAACTCGAGCTAGTTCAATTAATTTAAAAACACATAACCCTTCTAGTGCAGTTGGATAAAGCTCATCATTCGCCTAAACTTCTATAACTCAATATACAAATATATTAAGTATTTTTGTCTGCACAGAATTGTCTACCAAAGCTAAATCTTAACCACCAATATCATGATTCCTTCATTAAATCTTATCTACCATACAAAGACATTTTTTCTTACATATTGGAATCGTGCCTCCTATCTCCCCTCCCCCTGAATTCCGCTGACGTTACGGTCCCTTACCGATAATAGGGGAGGGATTATTCAGGCCAGGTACTAAGGTCCACTTCATAACAATCTATACCACTTGTTATGATCAAGAGCGGTGGAGTGTTGCTCGATTTTAACTAAGATTTTATTTTTCTTGATTTTTAATTTCCCGCCTTTCGTCCGTTATTTTTAGTCTACACAGCTTTTTCATATTACGATTATATTCCATACGACATACAGTCGTACTATGAATTACTGTGTTACCCAGTAAAATGGGTTGTGGAGGTTTAATAGGCCGTCGCTCCATGTAAAATACGGTATTCAGCTGAATCCGGTAAGACTGGAAGCCGACCCCAATATAGTTAGGAAAATAGGTAGGTAGGTAAATTAACCCACTACTCTACCTACATGACATTATTGCCATAGTTTTAAAGTGTAGGTGTAGTATATTTTGGTGTACCCTTTTAGGGAATACCATCATGCTAAGCATTCTAAGTACTTGCCTAAAATCATAAACCTTAGTACTTTACGTAGGCCTCCTCCTACATGAGATATAGGAGGCACGTACTGAATAAAGTTTTACGTAGCTTGGAGGAATATAAACTACTTAATTTCTTAATATACCAGAATGTTCTTCTGTCCTGGTTGGATACATAAATTTTAAATTCATATACTTGACTTTGCGATACGGTATTCAGCTTAATCCGGTAAGCCTGAAAACTGACCCCAACATAGTTTGAAAAGGCTAGACAGATGATGATGCTTTTAAAACATGATAACAATTGATGTCAGTCTCTGCAGCCAAGTGACATTTCTACAAGTGTCAACGATGATAGAAATCACTAAAATAAAATTTATGGGAATGACATTTCACTTCGATAAGTCACGTGACTTAGACTTGTCACTTACATACATTTGAGCGATTCGACCAGCGTTTAGGTTTGTAGAAATGCCACTTGTTTACAGGGGCAGGCAGGTCATAACAGTAGCAAATTAGTATCGATGAGGTACCTATGTACTTTATTCATTTCCATTTTCCTGTAGTTCCTACCTACTAGAAATGTATATTACATACATTTTCTTTTCCTTATCGCACTTTCTGCTTACCTAAGTAATCCTACACAAGAAATAAGAAAAATTAAAAACTGAATAAAACTAAGAACTAAAATAAGGCCTCAAAAAATTCATCCACATCGCTGTCGACTGGGAGTGTGCCCAAAAGGCTGGCAGCATTGCCACGTTGTATGGCAATGCTTATTCGCTGACCTAAGTAGAAGCTAGCCTTTGGGTCACGCGAAGGGTCAACCGGGGTTTGGATCAATCTTTAAAAAATCTGTGTGCACTCGGACCCCACGGACCAAGGTTCTCAACCCCAAACGGCTCGAATATATAACTCCAAACTAGGTTGGTATATTTCCGCCGTTTGAGGTTCTCAGCAGCCGTAGCAGCAGCGCGAGCACTGCACGACGTACTAGGAAGATGGGATGGCGCAAGAGTATCGACGCAAGTAGCATCCCACACTAAAGGCCTGCCCAACTTCCACGGGAACAAAGACATGCCGTCGCAATTGTATACGATATTTTATGAATCTCTTTAATTATTAACTCAAATACTTCATGAAGTAAGTATAGTATCTCTTCGACATAAATTTAGTTTATCCATTATTCATTTATTGTAATATATTAATGTATACAACAAGATAAGGCATTCATTTTAAAATAGAGACGTTATAATAATATCTTTAGGTGTTTGCAAAACTTCAGGAATTATAAAACGGTAATGTTATCTCTTCATTTTGAAAATATTCTGCTGCGTAAGATCTGTTCTTCTCTGTCACTTAAGTAATTATATCACCTTTACAATAAGGCCTCAATAAACTATGCATTGAAGTCTTTTTATAACTTAGTGACATTATCTTAAATATAAAAGATTAATAGAAAAGCCCCGGATTCTTAAACGCTGATCAACACAAAAATTTGTTAATCACCTGTCAAACCTCGCCCTGTGACGTGCCTGTGATCGGTTGTTAGTCTTTTCGCCAACCAATCACATTCGTGATCAGGGGCCCGAGTCCGCTATTTTAAGTCAGTGAGTGGAGGGTTAATAAACGTTCCAGTGTATTTGTTATTGTGCCTAATTTTCGTATTCAGATAAGAACAGTCACTTGCAATCCTACAATGACAACAGTGGCAAGTAGGTGTACATTTGTCATTAAACTAAAATAGCGGACACGGGCCCCTGTAGCTGCAAATTTGACAACAGATTAAACTGATCAGTCTTTCAAAAACATATAACACTGCCTGGTATAACAGCAAATGACGTTGATTTATGTAATGTTAGTTACTGTGTATATATCCATAAAAAAACATTAAATACATAACTAAAGTATGACGTGTTTTCCACATAAGAGACGAGATTTAAATAATGTAGTTCTGCGTATGTGTGTTTGAACGTGAACGTAACTCATCTTTATTTTTCTTGTCCACGTTGATTTAATGTTATTTAAATCTTTATACATGATACCTACATGTGATTTATATTAATGTCTTAAGTGTTAAGTAGTAAATAAAGTATAGACGTATTTATAAGTACAGACAGCACAATTGATTTTTTTGCCCAGATGATAATTTATTTTACCTAAAGGAAATCATTTATTAGCTAATGTAATTGACATGCGTAATTGATGATCATCACCTTATTATAGTTAACGACCTTAATTTGGAACGAATGCACTAGGCTTTAACAAAAATGTCAAGATGTGTTTGTCTTTTTTAAATCACAATAATAATTGTTTGGATGTTGACTACAATGACAATTTAATCTGGCATCCAACCGCAAAGACTGGAGAAGCCGCGTAAAAGCCAAAGTCTATGACTTTGAAGCACGCCAGCTTTCTGAGCTGGATGCCAAACGAGATGAGTTGAAAGCTCGACCACACGTAGCCATCAACTACAACTTCGTGGCTGGTACCCTGACATGTCCGCAGTGTGCGCGGACTTTTACGCACAAAATTGGGTACTCCAGCCACATGAGAGCACACGCACGCCAATAGAGCCGAAGTGGTCGCCGTTACCGAAATCGGTGTGGAAGATTATTATTATTACAATGTCAATGTCTTTAGCTACTAAACCATCCTTTATCTACCTGGTAACTTAAATATTCTCCTGTAGTTTTTCTTTTAATTTTAATAATTATGATTAAGTCGTAAAGTAACATACAAAAGACCACCAAAGAAGTCAAACACCATTTATAATCTTATTCTAAAGACATGCGAACAGGTGTTCAATTTGGGTAATTTATTGGAAACCTGTTGCCAAATTTATATAAATTATTTATAGGGTTACCTAAGCACGTAGGCCTTTCCAGTAACGTTACATTCATTCAATTTATCCCTTTAGGGTAGGTACTAAACTCAGGGCTTGTCAATTAGTCCCGGCGGCGCCGCGGCGTGAGAATTTAAATATGTGGTAATCGTCTTTTATTTATATCAACACCTTTTAATGTTGGTAAAGCATTTTCCACTGCTCTGTTTATTGTGCCTTATTTTTTGCTTGGTTATAGTTTTATTTTTATTAAGACTTAGTAATAGATGAACTATATTTTACATAGCCCTTTCCATAATCGACATTCAGTCTCACAGTATACAAGACAATATACTATTATTTTACAAAAAAACAACTAAAATTAATAACATCAAATTACTAAATATACTTTACTAATTTTAAGGATTTAGTAATATCAAATACCCTACAAGTCTGTTAGTTAGGCAATGAGATCAAATGATGCAATAAGTCATTTCTTCTGAAAATAAGCTTTCCCTTATATCATGTCTGAATAAGATTTTACAGAAACTCAGACCTTTCTACTTGAATAAGTAATAAGCATCTAATCGGGGGATTATACTTAACTTTCTGACGACCTCCGTGGTCGAGTGGCGTACGCACCGGTTTCAAGGTGTCGCTAGCTCTGAGGTCCCGGGTTCGATCCCCGGACGGGTCAATGTAGAAACCAAAAATTTTCTACATTGCCTCGGGTCTGGGTGTATGTGGTACCTTCGTTGCTTCTGTGTTCCATAACACAAGTGCTTTAGCTACTTACTTTGGGTTCAGAGCAATGTATGTGATGTTGTCCGCATTTAGTTATTATTTATTTACTTAAATAAGTAAAAATATCAGAATATATTTTTGGCTGACTCATAAAGAGTGTGTATAATTTTATTTGTTATATGGTGTTACATTATGTTTTGTTACGTATCTGTTGCTTATAAAGCTATGAATTAATAGCCTTTCTTAGGGAACTGTTGCCAACTTTCATAATTTTTTTTTAATGCGGTTGTTGGTGGTATATTATTATTTATTTGTGGAAGAAATGACTATGTTATATTAGCTTCTGAAGTTGGAATTGGTGTGGAGAGTTTATCACAGGTTTAAAACTTAAACAATCACTTCTACTTACTAAAATTAGGTAGGTTTTTATATAAATCGATCACGCCATTTTCTTTTTTCGGGAGATAATTAGTAGTATTTATGTACAAAGTAAAATAATTTGTATAATTGATCTCATTTGAATGACTAGAACATCTAATTACGGTTAATGAAACAACTATAATCCTACTAATATTATAAATGTGAAAGTTTGTGAGAATGGATGTGTGGATGTTTGTTACTCTTTCACGGAAAAACTACTGAAGGGATTTTATTGAAACTTTCCAATATTGTAGCTTATACATCGGAATAACACATAGGCTATAATTTATAAAGATAGTGTAAGAATTGTCATTCACGCGGGTGAAACCGCGGGGCACAGCTAGTTACTAATAAAGAAAAAAAAACAATTATCATAAGCGGTTTAATTCAGGTTGATTATTATTTAAAATGCATTTAATTTGCCAGTGCATGCAACTTGGTTCAAAGGTCTCTTTATTTAATATTAATTTCAATCTGCTCTGCAAATGTTAGCTCTGGAGTTGTGGATACTGAGTGAGTTTAAAGCTATTTCAGCACTATAGGGTTTATAGCTTTAGCTTTAAACTTCTATACAATATTATGTGGCTACTTAAAGGTAAATAGACTTTGAAATAAAAGAATAAATGAAAATAATATATAAATAAATAATAATATGCCGGGACAACTCACACACGGTTATCTGATCCCAAGCTAAGCAGAGCTTGTGTTATGGTAACCAGACAACTGATAAACATACTTATATATTTCTAAATACATACATATTATAGAAAATGTATAGGAAATGTACATATATCCAGTTTATAATCATCATTTTCTTTCGTTTTTTTTTTATTTTGTTTTGCAAAATAGATCGTGAAACTTTAGTAATGCTCCAACTGAGGTTAACTAAAGCATTTTCTTGTAATAATATGTATTTAATAGTTACTACTACCTATTTTAAAAAAATACTAGATTACTAATTATTATTTTAACAAACTCGTCGGCGGCGTTAGGTTTTTTATTTTACACACAAGTTAATTAATAAGGTTAGCGAAACAAGTACCTATTAATTATAAAACCAGTGGAGACCTACATAGTATTTCAAACATTTATCATAATTTGATATTAATGCGTGACCTGACCATGTAACAAATACATGTATGGGCTACCTTTTAATTTGATATTTTTAAGGCTAAGTTAAGAAATATACATTCTTAGAAATAGTTCCGTTGGCCTAGTGGTGTAAGCGCGACTGCTACGCTAGAGGTCTTGGGTTCGATTCCCAAGCCGACCAAGGGTCTGTTATTGGGTTTTTCTATGAAATTCTCAGTAGCAGGTCGGAGTTTGGATTTGTGCCCGGTTAGTGGCAATAGGCTCGCCCCGTATTACATGGGACCTAAACATACCGGCGAACTGTGGGTGTACAGTGGTACACTTCTGCCTAACCCTTCGGGGATACAGGCGTGATGGTATGTTATGTTAGAAATAGTTCCTTTGAAACGAAAATTCTGTTTAGTTATTCGTGAAAGAATTAAAAAGCCTGCCAGTATGTGTCATGTCACACATTTTTTAACTAGCTAAGGTTTTAGCTAGATACGGCGTAATATACATGTAAGTAAAATGTCCAGAATACTCCTTTTTGTTTCTGTGAGACTAACTTTATTTCCTACTTCGTCTGCCTCGATTTTTCTTAAAACCTTTTTCTTCGTCGGTCCCTCACTGCTGAGCATCGCAACCACATGTCAAGCCCCTCCATTGAGCTCGGTCGTACGCAGTATGGACCGCTCGGAGCATGCTACAGACCACAGCCTTCTTAAAAGCGTCCGACCATCTTATAGGTGCTTTACGGGTGCCTCGAGCAGGGCACCTATTAGATGAACTTAAAAACTTAGACCAGACGAAAAAGCGTCAGTATTATTTCCCATCTGTCTGCAACATTTATAAGGTTGAATTTCAGAATGTTATTCGAAATTTAGTAACAAACAAATGTACAGTAGCATTTTTATAGATGTGGATTTAATATCGTGAGAAATATTTAAAGAACGTGCACTAGATTAAATTCTAGTTTGCTTTTCATTTCTTTTATAGAAAACTAGAAAGGCGGTTATAAAAACGTGAAAAAAAAACACATTAAGTTGCAATTATGATTGTCTTTGTAGAAGAAAGCTGCAATATTCCACTTCAGTCTCTTTTAATATATAAAATGAAACAGAATTTGCAATTTCATTTCTTTTTACGAACGTTATGCGAACGTTAAACATATTTCTCAGTAATAGCGCACATAGCTCTTATTTATTTATTACGTTATTCAATCTGTTGTTATTGTACATAGAAACGACGAACATTTGTCACCACACAATTCAAGCTTTTATTGGTACCTAGGTATAACCAAAAGGAGTTCACCTGGAGCCCGAGTCTGCTATTTACACTCCGTGTCAGTGTGCTCATAGTTGGCTCATAGTGGGACGATTTTACGATAATTGGCATTCTACTAAGTTAGTAGAATGCCAATTCCTGATCCTATGTGAAAACCGCTGCCAATGGACACAGAGTTCTTAGCAATATAAATGTGTTTATGAAATATTCAATTTTACAAAATTTGTTTTTAATTTTGTCAATTAAAACTATATGTTCTTCTGAGGGGTGGGGACCTGGTGATCTGTAATACTTGCATTAATAATAATAATAATCTTTATTATTACAAATATCCCGTACAAACTATTTTTATCTTTATCGCCTATAGATTTCTTACGAAAATAGTGACATTTTATGTATATGTATATGTTCCTAAGTTTCCCTGCAGCATGAAAGGGTAGAGCCTGGGGCAGGACGCGTGTTTGATGTAAGAAGCGTAGACACAACTGTGATAGATTGCTATGTATATGTTTATGACAGAGCCCTTTTAGACGCCTTGGGATCCTCTTAAATGCGCTCAATATTTTGTGGGGTTAAAGATTCTTTAAATACATTATTTTAAAATCGCAAAATCTAGTACCCCCAAAGACATTAGATGACTACATATAAAGACCCTATACCTTATGCTTATTACTCGTTCACTCTCGCATAGTAGCTAATTGCCTAAAATATATCCCCATTTTATATGTAAAATGGCCTGCTAGGAAAAAACCTAATTTGAATTTACATGAACAAATTTATTCTCAAATTCAGCTGTTTGAGCTGCTTGTTCAGTCCTAATAAAACACGGTTCTCAGGTCACAAAACAAATAAATCATTTCCATTAAGTAAAGCAGACAATTGTAGCTGTTCGCCGCGATTTAGTTCAGCGGTTCAGCAGTCGGCTCGTAAATCAGGTAGAATTAGAACACCCACAGTTTCTTTAATAGAAACGCCTTGCGTCTGATTAGAAAATTACTGGCATTACACAGATTTAGTCTTTATGTAGTTGTACTGATTGATACCAAGTGTGGATTATCCTGTTAGATACAAATAGGTTTTGTAGTAGATAAACGATAAAATAAAAAAAATCTATGCCCTGCCTTACACACGCGTTTTTTGAACATAATTTTGCGATACCCAAGAAAAAAGGTGTTGTGTTATTAGTAGTCGTAGTATTAGTCTAGATATTTTCAATTGTTATGCATTGTCTTGTTCTGTAAATTCTGGCTTTGAATATATAATCGAGTCACAACAAAACTAGCTATCTTTAGTAGACAGACTAGAACAAGAAAGTACTAAACAACACTTAAGAGGATACTTAAATAAAATGCAAACGTTATAAAATCCACACTTTCGTTGTGTTTCGCTACACTAGCAGAATAATGTGGATGCGCCTGTTGAATATGTAGGCTCTAGTGTTAGAGGTGCCTGGAAGGTGCAAACAAAATAAATATATTCAGATGCACTAGGAATTTAGTCTTGGCCAATGACCGTGTAGAAAGGTCTTAGAAAACTGCTTGATGAACTATCAATACACCGTCAAAATTAGGTAACGAATTAAATGATACGGCTAATATAATATTCTGCTAGCTTCAGACATCTTAAATCCACCCGACTCAAGAATAAAGTATTAGAAACAACGAATCCAAAAAAATATCAGCTGACATCATGATCATATGAATTACATGTTTCGACGCCTCTTCAAAGTTAGTGCGGTTGGCTCGCGGCCAGGTATCGAGGGAAAGAGTGAAAATAAACGCCAGTGACCTTTGCAGAGCGGGCTTGTATCAACTTTGTATACAAACTATCTATGAATGTATGAGAGTTGTCTTGAGGTATAAAATATTCTTTTGTTTTGACTCTTGCATAAGAGTATTGTCTTTGAAAAGTTTACTGCTTCCTAGTATTTTATTGGTTTGTCTTTTTGTTTGTGATGCAACTGCGGTTAAGTACTTTTGAGATTGTGATTGAAGTTTGTTTTTTTTTCAGTCTCTTTTCCACTGCCTATATTGTATGTTAGATATGGTTTTTAGATTGTAAGTAGATAGATTAGGTATATCAGATATTTTACATATTGTCATGTTATATAAGTATCACTTAATAGTGATGTATGAAATGTTTTGTTGTCAACGTAAAGTTGATATAATTGCAATGAATCAGTGACTTTTCGTCTTTGCAATAGTCTAGACAATATATAAAAATGAAATCTGAAGAAGAGTAGGTTTTACGCTATTTTATCAGATAAATCTAATAAACAACCCCAACAATACCAGATAAACATTCTGCTCTTGCATACTTCACGCTGTAACGTGATAATCATGGTTTGGTAGACTAATTACTTAGCAAACGAACCAGATTAAATCTTAGCGCAAACACGGAAAGTTAGCTCACTTTTGCGCGTAATACGCGATAACTAAGCGCAAATATGCGGAAACATCGGACGATCAAATAGCGGTAAGCGCTTCTCAAATAGTGATGACGTGATCAAATAGGTTCAAGGTTTTTAAGAAGATAGAAATTACTTGGCTGTGTCCAATCTAAATGATTTTAGCGTAATAAAAAACAAAAATGGATCTTTATTTCGGTTCTACAATGAAAAATCAGGCTTTTTTCGTACATAAAATTTTACATATTACATAAACAATTTACATACCCGAAATGTTCTGTTGCTAAAAACATAGGTAAGTAGGTTGTATTGTACCTAATGCAAATACATAGCTGGTTTTGATACGAACCTTTTTTTAACATTGTAAATTGTCATGGACCCGAAAGACTGGCTATATCACCATGCTAGTTCTCATTTAAATAAATAAAATAAATAAATAAATGCGGAAAACATCACATACATTGCTCTGAACCCAAAGTAAGTAGCTGAAGCACTTGTGTTAAGGAATTCAGAAACAACGAAGGTACCACAAACACCCAGACCCGGGACAATGAAGAAAAGTTGTTTTCTACATTGGCCCGTCCGGGGATCGAACCCGGGACCTCAGAGCTAGCGACACCTTGAAACCGGTGCGTACGCCACTCGACCACGGAGGTCGTCGATAATTTCGATTTCCCTTTACTAAAAACCAGACGAGAAAAAGATATTCCAAATCCTAAAATGCAGTCCAACAATGTAAATATAAATAAATATAGGTGCGGTCTGCCTCACCTACTCGAGTTACAAGTGACATTATCAGTGATAACTAGTGATTGATACCGTATTGCGATATTACCGCGATAACACCTGATACGCCGTTCATCTTGCATGTATTCAAATGTTACTATTTGACAGCATTATGTTTGGTTTTATCTTTGTACAATAAAACAACGTTTTTCTTCTCGATCTTGTAATTCTAACATCAGTATGTCAACCTCTATTTAGTCTAGCGTTCCCGAAACTTTGTTGGAGTGGGCTTCCAGTCTTTCAAAATTCAGCTGAATACCGTATTTTACATAGAGCAACTATTGTCTGACCACAGCTCATTTTACCGGATAATAGGATTACGTCACTGCCTACCGTCGGTATTAAAAACCTCATAATTATACTGGAAATACCAATAAATGACAACTCCAATAGTTACGTAGTCATATGATATCGTGGGAAAAGAATACCGAATGAATAACACAACATAATATAACTTAGCCATGCGTTTTACCTTTACAGATTGTCGTCGGTAAAGAACCAAAGCAATAATCATTTGAATATTGTACCATCTTCCGCCGAAAATTCCGTCCCGGAAAAAAGCTTTTTCGCTTTTGTTTCCCGGGGGGCCTATTCGCTCTTTTGAAACTTTAACATCAAACGATTCAGATTTCCGCGTTACAAGACAGAACGTCACTCTAAAAGGCTGTAGCAATAGATGACACATAATGTTACAGATATGTTTTTGTTGATCAAAAATTGGAAACTCGACCAATTAGAGAACATTGCTAATGTCCTTCAAAGTACTAAACAGTTTTACACAAATTATAGCTAGGAACCGTCTCAATTACTGCAGCTACAAGCAAATGAAAACGGCATCAAGATCGCTCCATTCGTTTAGCAGCTGCCATAACACAGACAGTCACGCTGACCGACTTGTCAAACTTGTAACACCCCTCGTTTTGAGTCGGGGGTTATAAACAATTTTTTCCATGTAGGTACAAAATGTATTTATAGGCAGACGAAAATTAGGTCATTTTTGTACTACGTGACATTCAGTATCTACAAAACATCGTGCTATCTTTGGCTGTCTTATGCAACAGTGATTGTTGTTATACTTGCAATGCATCATGTTTTCTCTAAATGTTATACTTTTTCTGTTATTACCCACATAGTAACTATATCAGACATACATTTTCCTATTGTAGGTACCTATCTACACTTGATCACTAGCTCCCTGGATACTTAAATCATGTGTTTACTTGCAAAAATCAATTGATTAAGTTAAATGTGTAGGTACAGGTATTTAATAAGGGTGCTAATTAAACAAGCTTCTTTTTAATTGCATTTCTCGCTTCTAAAAAACTACACCGCCTTCTAAATTACTAGGTCAGCCACAACTTACGAACGCCTGAATTATCCTATCTCAGCCACTACTTATCACCTATGTCAGCCACTATTAATACAACTCAACTCATCGTGATTATTTTTCCTTTTTCTAAAATATTTCCTTTTTTGCCGCTATCTCTAAAATAACCGAAATACTTTGCCCTTATTTCGCCCGCTGAAGCTAATTTTATTAGCGCTGATAACCCAGTACTCCGAGTGATTAAACTAGGCTTTATTTTATCGCATTCAGATCCGGATTTATATAAAATACCATTATGTATGTCGTAACTATAATATTTATAATTATATATACAATTATATTATGTTTAACAGGAAGCTGTAATCACAAGTTATGTCAATGACGAATAGTAATGGATTTTGCCTTACTTACATGTTTTAATTAGTAGTAGAAATTGATTGAATTTGTAAGTAAGCATTTTTAGGACAATAATTAATCTGTTAAGGAGAACGTATTAAAATTATTTTCTTATAATTTCTTTGTTTACGTTGCCGTCGAGTATTTTTATAATAAGAAGTAGAATTTTATAGATATTGCTTTGAGTGATATTTAAAACTACACCATTATATATGATACTAGCTGTGCCCCGCGGTTTCACCCGCGCGAATGACAACTCATACACTATCTTTATAAATTATAGCCTATGTGTTATTCCGATGTATAAGCTACATTATTGTAAAGTTTCATTAAAATCCATTCAGTAGTTTTTACTTGAAAGAGTAACAAACATCCAAACAAACTTTCGCATTTATAATATTAGTAAGATTAATGCGACAAACGTGATTTTCGCTATGAACGTGTATCGGAATATTCTTAAGTACTTACCATTAAATATTTTTACGACTTTGGTTTGTTTACTATGTTTATAAATTAGATACCTACTTCCATAAGTTATCATTTCTAGACATCATGAGAAACATCAGGTGACATCTGTCTATTGTTTTTCTCAAGTTGCAACCAGAATTTAGTCTAGACATATGAAGAAAATTTAACTTAGAAATAGATAATCTAGCCTTTGAAATTAAACGTTAAACCAAACGCACCCTAATCCATTATATTTTCTTCTACCGCACCCACGTTTAGAAAACGGTTGGCCCACAATAAGTAGTAAACGTTTTACAGTACTATTGTGTCTCGTCAAGTATAAAAGGGTCCTGTGTTCAGTTGGGCACGAATCGGCACCATTGTGTGATAGCCTTGTGTCCAATGTTGGCTGTCAATGCTCGTAATTGGTTATGGTTGTTGTTGCTAAGTAAATTGTTGTTATATTTTTGTTAGAAATTATTATGTTACGAATGATATGACTTTTTCAACAGCTTCTATGGACGAGGGAAAATATATTTTTAGGGTTCCGTACCCAAAGGGTAAAACGGGACCCTATTACTAAGACTACGCTGTCTGTCTGTCCGTCTGTCTGTCTCCAGGCTGTATCTCATAAACCTTGATAGCTAGAAAGCTGAAATTTTCACAAATGATGTATTTCCGTTGCCGCTATAATAACAAATACTAAAAATCACATAAAATGAATATTTTAGGGGGCTCTCATACGACGGTGGTACGGAACTCTTCGTGCGCGAGTCCGACTCGCACTTGGCCAGTTTTTATTTTTAATAAGGAGGGAAAGAAAGATTTACCTGTTTAATCTTAACCTATGGTATTAGCCTATTTTTTTTTACATTTATAAAAGATCCATGCTTGCAAATTGAAGCTCACCAGTTAGTCAAAATGCTTTAAATCGGACGTTTAAATTTCCCTCAAATTGTCGATATAGGAAGGTTATAAATATAAACATATAAAAATAAAAAGATACTTAATAAACACTGCTTATCATATGTAAAATGATAGATTACATGATTGTGTCTAGAAAAAAAAATGTTACTCGTCTCTCACTTGCCAACATAAGTATGCAATTACAGCGCTTCTTATATCTGTACGTCTGGTATCAGGGTATATACTTGAATACTTTTAACGTGCTTCTCAATTTCGCTACCGTCATCCTAAGGACGCTGGTAATACGCGGGTTAAGAAGCCATTCTAGCACCATTCATATTTACACCAGGTTATGCCACAAACTCATGCACATATCCTCATAAACAAATAAAGACGTTACTCAACAAGCGATTCATAGTTAGGTGTGCATCAGAGAATAGTAAGATGCGCGCGAGCGTGACCGTGCAATCGTTTCTGTCATCACATAATATCATGTGATCAGCATTCATCATTCTCGTTATTACTTGTAACTGTGATGATTGTGATTAATATGCATATCAATACCTTCTGGATGATTGTATCCGGTTTTGAATCCTGGGAGATGTGAAAGAAAGTATCAGCTGTTTTGTGAATTAAAAAAATATTTTGGATTGAGATTCCCAATTTCCCTACGTAGAAATTTATAATCACAACTTGATGTAGAAATTAGTCAGTAAACAAGAATGATGGCAAGGTTGACTGAAAGAAGAACACTCTCTACTTGTACTTGCTGAAAAATAACCGCAAACTTAACGTTAAAAAGCGCCTACTAAAACAAGGAGCTTAAGTGAAAACAGCGCTGTAGAAAAGTTGGAAACTACAAGACTAGATGCTTGTAACGGGAAAATTCTTCGCCTTCTTATTTATTATGTAATGCGGCTTGTTCGGAACCACTCCACATGTTTTATACACCTCTGAAACTCTTAAACTTCAGGTACAGTACCTTACATCGGTGGTAACAAGTTCACATCAAATATAGCCTTTATTTCCAAGCACTAAGGTTGAATCTCGCAATTCGCTATTTTCACTGACGTATGGTAGACCTTACCTGAATATTTACCTGGTTCCTCTTTTCAGTAAACGTTTGTGACGTTCTATACTCTAGCTTTTTATTTTATTTCTAGTTTTTATTGCGTCATAACAAGTTTTCAGCGCTGAATATGAAAGATATTATCAGGTGGAAATTTTTACTGGAAAGTTTCCGGGTCTTTTGAGTAGAGTTTAATGGTACAAAATAAGGGCCTTTTCTTTAATTTTTTTACGGAAATGGTTTTTTTTTTTCCAATGTGTGTTTCAACGCATGTTCTAACTTTGTAATCATTTTCAATAATGTTGGCAAAATCTAGAGAATGTCAGCCTAAGTTAAATGATCCAATCGCGGTTGGAAAATATCGAAAATTTCCATCAGAGAAAACTAAGAAAACTCTTCACAAACAAAGTTAACAATAACCTCTTCAAACACGATTCAATTATGTAAAGTGACGCCAAAACGTGCCTCAGCACATACTTCGTAGTTTTCACGCATAGCAATCTCCAGTCGAAAGTTATTGACGCCAGCCACGTACGATCTGTCACCAACATCACCAGCATTACAAGTCCTTGTGAAATGCACTTTGGTGCATGTCTGCATGTTTTCATGTCTGTATGTTTGTCCTTATGTATGCTGGTCGGGTAGTCCTGCAATTGGTGTCTGGCTTTTTTGTAAACGATATGTGGTTGCAAATGGATGGAAAGTGTTTGAAAGTATATTATGTAATGTTGATAATGGCTGACTTATTAGGAGATTTTATTGTCATTATGTACAAGTTCTGAATTTTTAATCATCTTTAAATGAGTTTCCGAAACTGAAAGTTATTTGCTGTTACAAGCATGTTTGTGGTTATGGTGTCACTTAGGTGCACATTTATTTATTTTAACCTGAAAACGTGCTCGGTCTTCTGGGATGTACAAGTCTATTAAGCGTAGAAAAATAAACACATAAAGCTATGGATTTTACAAATCTATTGTACAATTCGCCAGGTGTCCTATGTAAAGACAACATTAGCAAACTTCTTTTAAAAGTATTTTTAAAATGCGTACGCCACTCGACGACCTCCGTGGTCGAGTGGCGTACGCACCGGTTTCAAGGTGTCGCTAGCTCTGAGGTCCCGGGTTCGATCCCCGGACGGGTCAATGTAGAAACCAATTTTTCTACATTGCCTCGGGTCTGGGTGTTTGTGGTACCTTCGTTGCTCTGAATTCCATAACACAAGTGCTTTAGCTACTTACTTTGGGTTCAGAGCAATGTATGTGATGTTGTCCGCATTTATTTATTATTATTTATTTATTTTCTTTGTCCACAGTCAATGATCCAGCTAAAAGAACGCAAAGAAATGGACGAGGCGTTCAAGAAGGCGCAGAAACCCTGGGCGAAGCTGCTGCAGAAGGTGGAGCGTACGCGGCTGGAGTACCACACGGCGTGCAAGCAGGAGCGGACGGCACAGAACCAGGAGAGGAACGCCAGTGGGGACAGCTCGCTTAGTCCTGATCAGGTCAGTACATAGAATAGACAAGATGAAAACGGCAAAGAAATACCTTCGGAAAAGACGGAATGTAATGTATGGACGAAAACACATTACGGAAAATGTACGTTAAAAAATGCTAAGTAGGAGGTTGATAGTAATAGAGAATGAAAAAAACTAAATGAAATAGGTATATGGACGAAAAGAAATGACAGATATAGTCGTTTAAAAAGCAAGGCCGTCTATTGTCAGGTATATTTCAAATTATTTAATATGATGAACGTCTGGATAAAAAATTCCTTGATGGAAAATATTCGTACAAAAAGGAAGGACATTAAACATATTGGAGGTTCTGAAGCTGTGTCTTTTAAACCTTAGTATATTAGAACTTAACCTATTGAAATGTGCAGTAAATCACATAATTATAATGACCAATGCTTAATTGTTGCGTTTCCAATTTTTATGGTTAATTTTTTTGGGATTTCCTCTACAGCAAAATGTCAATACCCGACTATAAAACTCTTCATTTTTAAATTACCAATACCATTTATTGGGTAAACCAATCCATAGAATTTAGAAACAATTTTGGTATAGATTAGATACATTGAGCTCTGTTATCGTAATCACCGGTCGTTTATTGTTACACCACATATTTGAAAAGAATCTATAATGTTTGTATCTGTCTTGATTTCAAACTATCAAGTAAAGTTTGAAGGTGTGTAAGACCGATCATCTACTGCATAAGATGCAAATGTATGCGTTATAGTTTTCGTTCTTAAAATATTTTAGTTCGTCTCTACCAGAAATAATGATAGCCTTTATTACTAACGTGTTGTTGTCAACCACGGAAATTTTCCTCAAAAGAAGTCAGTTATGAAACATAATAAATACATGATCAAAAGTGTAACGAGATTGTTTTTCCAGTTATCAGTTTTATTCCGCGTATGCTTTCGGATGTACGGTCGACCACCAATGATAACAATCAGAAAAATAAACCTTACTGCCTTTAAATAAGATCTCTTTTAACATGAATGGGTTTAATATCTCGATAGAATGTTATACCAATCAAAGTATTAAGCATTTTCTGACAATATACGCCGACGGAATCAGGTCGAACGCGCCGGTATTTCTAGATATTATTCAAAGACTTAGGCAACGATGCTTCACTTCAAACGTATCTGAAATGGTTTAGAGTAGTTTAGACACTTTAAGACTGGATTCACAGTATTTTGTCGATATGTGCATTCTGAAAACAGTTGTAGAGACTTCCTGACTTATGATAGATACTATAAATATCCAAAGGAAAAAATATAATTGTAATCCCTTGCAATTTCTCTATATCAAGTCTCGTGGACAATACTTAGATGTATGTTAATAAAGTATTCAAGTGTAGTATTTTTATTTTTTTATATTTTTCATATATTAATTTCGAAAGTTTCGTCCTAAATCGGTAACAATACTAATGAATATGCACTAAACTGAAAAACTTCCGCAACATTGATTGAATAGTATAATATAATAATATCTATAATTATATACGTCTTGACGTAGACTATTATTTTGACTGATTGCACTAATAAATATGTTTGGTGCGCCTTTTGTTTGATCTAACAAAATATTTTTTTTACCCGATAAATTCCAAGCGAGAAAGGACAAACAATAACTTGTTTTAAACAAAACTCAAATATGTCGAGAAGTAGATATGTCAGGAATTCCTAACTTAACGTACTATTCTAACAGTAAAATATTTCCGCATTGTACCTCGTAGCCTACTCGCTATACATGTGTCATTTCCGGACGCATTCATACACGTGCAGAAATGTATTTCGAACTCGTAAATGTTATACGAGTTGTAACCTAAGTTTAATGGTGTATTAAATTTCTGAGGCGTTAGCGAAACAATACAGCATTGTAATAATTGGTATAAAATAGAAGTGTCAAGAATAGTTAAAGTATTAGGTATGAAATAGGGGCATACATAAGAATAAATCAATGTAGAAATTACAAGTGCTTTGTATGTTTTGTATTCCCTAAAATATTCTGTAGGTCTTGTTAGACTGCCTCGTTGGCCTAGTGGTGCTAAGCGCGACTGCTACGCTAGAGGTCTTGGGTTCGATTCCCAAGGCGACCAAGGTGTTATTGGGTTTTCCTATGAAATTCTCAGTCGCAGGTCGGAGTTTGGATTTGTGCCCGGTTAGTGGCAATAGGCTCGCCCCCTATTACATGGGACCTAAACATACCGGCGAACTGTGGGTGTACATTGGTACACCTCTGCCTAACCCTTCGGGAATACAGGCGTGATGGTATGTTATGTTTTGTTACACACAAGAATAGGTAAATGAAATAAGGTAATTATATTTTAGAACAAAAACAAATAGCTTTAGGTTGATAAAAATTGAATGAAGGTTTTTAATTTAATTTGCTATGTATTCGCAACAGTACGCAAATACAATCCTTTCTCTGGCTGGGTTAGATTTTAATAACTTCCATCCTAAAACAATAACCCGCTGGAAATCATAACGAGAGACTGACATATTGTGCCAAAAATAACCCCAGTCCAATTAAAACATAAACTGAAAAGCAATTAAACTGGTGACAGCTGCTTTCAAGTCTTAAACGAAGTTATACTTTATGAGGTCCATCGGTAAAGTTAGACGGATGACAAATTTGCCTTCTTGTTCAGGCGAGTTTAGACTTTAGATACAGAAATGCGTAATCATGCTAGATCTTATTGTGGGTGGTAAAATGGCCTGAAATCGAGATGCTTTATCTTAAAACTTCTTGTGATATGCTTGTAATAGATTTATCTTCCAGAATAAAAATAGATGATCGTGATGTTTAGTTTTCTGTATTAACTACAAACTGCTCCTATAACTATTATTTTTGTCACTATAATTTCAAAGTAGTTAAATAAAACCATCATACAGACAGAACCAACTTTAATTTTATTATAATGTGCCACTTTCCATCGTAAAAAATAACTTAACATAACATACCATCCCGCCTGTATCCCGGAAGGGTTAGGCAGAGGTGTACCAATGTACACCCACAGTTCGCCGGTATGTTTAGGTCCCATGTAATAGGGGGCGTGCCTATTGCCACTAATCGGGCACAAATCCAAACTCCGACCTACTACTGAGAATTTCATAGAAAAACCCAATAACACCATGGTCGACTTGGGAATCGAACCCAAGACCTCTAGCGTAGCAGTCGCGCTTAGCACCACTAAGCCAACGAGGCAGGTACAATAGAACTTCGACACAATTATTTCCTTTTCCAATGTAGTACATCGTCCTTACTCCTTACGGTTATCCCACCTTATTTGTTAACTAAATAACCTGCTTAACCCGCTGTTTGCATATGTAAGCGGGACAAAACTTAGTCCGTCTAAGGAAGGAAACACACAACAGCCGGATTGGAAGTCGACTTTATTAGCACCTCGTTTGCCTACCTATATGTAAACGGCACTTCGGAAACTCATGTGTTAGAATCGAATTATCTTGGAATAATAGCCCTTGGCAATTAGACAGCATAGTGTATGCACTATACTGTCTAATTGCCAAGGGTTATTATTCCCTGATCAAACAAAAATGTATACAGAGTTAATCTTAAAAACAAAATCTGTTAAAGTTTAAAATTCCTTATGTAAGTAAAGAACTACAGTTTTGCTTTCAGGTGAAAGTTTTAATATCTTCAGTCAAATTCAAATATCAGGTTTCCCAATAACTAAGTCTGCCACTGGACATTTTTCTGTGCGCTTATTTAAAAAAAAGTGATCAATATGCCTGTGATAAAGATAACTGAAAAACTGCCTTAAGGAACCCATTTATTATAGTCAGTTCAGCCGATGTGCTCCCTTCCTTATTTCCGTGTATCGATCGCGGGCCAGCGGAGTTCCCTGACCACTGCCCCCGTTCAGACAAAACTTTACTTCTAACTCGGAAAGTTGGAACTATCAATAGATATCCGTCTTATTCATAATAGATCATTCATGTCGGATTACCCCTATACAACTTGAAAATTAAATTTGTCGTTTTACATCGTGAAGGAACACTGCTGTTAATGCTTTTTTGTTATAAAATTTTCTAATATATTAGATAATATAGCAAAGTGTAAAAAGAAAACCTTAATAAAAATATCTTTCAAAGATTCTACGGGTTAACTTTTGTATTTTCATATTCATATGCATGTGAAAAAAAAATATATGCATTTACATTCGCCAAATGTAATAATCAACATTATCATACTGTTTTCTGTGCATAATATTTGCCTAAACTATCATGTTTTATATGATATCGGCTTTCATGGCTTAAATAATAAAAAAACACACTATAAATTTGTATTTTTCTGTATTACAATATGTTAAACACACTTCTTGCCACGATGGACATATTATATATACAAGCAATATTCTACCAATTTACAAAAGTTAAACTAGTTTAAAGTAACCGGGACAGAGTTCTTGAAATCGATCGACTAGGGTTCCTTGACCAGTGTCCTCATTCCACGGAGCACCAGCGATATTCTACAGATTATTTATTTACATTGCTGTCGATGTACTATCGATTCTTTAGGTTTGTTAGTTTACTTGTGACTTGTAACTGTAGTGGAGCAATGCAGTCTTTTCAATACATCATTTAGGTATACCGCATAAGTACATGTGCTGTGTCTGTAATAGGAAAAATAAATACATCTTTGTTTTCCTATTAATTTTTACTATTAAAACGCGTTCGTACTCAAGGCGTTTTAAAAACCAACAAAACATAGTTTCACGCGTCGTTATCGTTATAGACTTAAGTGGTCGGATTTCGGAGACTTTCGTTGCCTCGTGTACGAAAGGGTTTAGATATCTTTACATCAATTAATTGAGATTTTCTTGGTCTCTGAGACGTGTAAATCTTACATTAATTTGATTCTTTTCTTTCAATTTATTACGAAAATTTTGAATGTTGAAATGTGAAATCATTCACAGCAAAAAAAATCATAGTGACCAACATTTATAAAAAGCTTACGTTTCATTTTCTCTTATATCAAGCGTGGGCCGACAAGACTCATTCCGTTACTCATTCCAAAATTACCGAAGAAATTAAGCGATGATGTAACACTTCAAAGAAAACGTTATACCGGTACTACGCTGAATATATTATCTGATACCTTATCATGCAGATGCCTTATCTTTTGGCGCAAAATTACATAAACACAACCAACCAAACTAGACTTTTCTAAAGTCTGATACAAAATGTTGCTTTCTCTGTCGCACTTTAGAATTCACATATCCACATCTTGCTCTCACCATGAAATGCCTAATGTCGGAAGGTTCAAATAATGTTTGTGCTTTATATAAAACGAAATCATGTAACAATTTCCTGCCAATCTCAAAAGGAAGAGAATTCCTTGATTCGCTGTGAGTGAAATATAAAAGTTGAATGATGTAGGAACTAGGTTACTCGCGTTTACGATGGGATTAGACTTCAAGCAATTTGCTTTACATGCTTACTGTTAAATGTAGGCAGGAGATTGCAAACATTTCTCGCAATAGCATATTTTTGTGCAACTCTTCAGAATCAGAATCAGAATCAGAATCAGAATCAGAATCAGAATCAGAATCAGAAACGTTTATTTGTGAAACATAGGTATTTACATAAGGATCTTAAGTTATTTTAAGTGCTCTATGTTTTGCCGTGAAGGCGTACAAATATTAAAATAAAATGAAAGAAATTTAATAATTAAAAGCTACTTACATAAGAAAAACAAAATTAAACTCTTACATTTTAAAAGGACTTTAAAAAAATAAAACTCTTTCTAAAATTTATAATAAAAAAAATAACGCAAAAAGAAACAGTCTTAAAAATCTCAAAACAGTCTTGAAAATTTTACTTATAGGTTTATAACTAAAAGAATATTATAAATTACTATCATTTAGAAAATCTTCTACAGTATAGTAACACTTTTCCATTAATAGTAAGTAGAGAATCTTCTTAAATTTAATTAAGGGCAATTGTGTTATGTTGCCGGGTATTTTATTATAAATTTTCGGAGCTATGCCAAAAAAACTCTTTTTCCTTAAAGCGGTTTTGCATTTTATGTTGCACAGTTTGTTTACATATTGAGAACGCATTGGAGTTTTTTTGACATCTGCTAGTTTTTGAAATAGATGTAGATTGATTTTAACAAACAAGGCAGTTTCGTAAATGTACATAGCAGGAAATGTCAACAATTTTAAAGTTTTAAAATGAGGTTCACAACTTTCGGTAGTTCTTAAGCCACACATGGACCGAATACATCGTTTTTGCGCTTTAAAAACCGATTCTCTATCAGAAGATTGCCCCCAAAAAACAAGTCCGAACCTCAGAACAGATGCAACCAAACCGTGATACGCTAATAGAAGTGTTTGAGTATTAACTTTTTTTGATAGTTGGAACAGGGCATATGCTGATTTGTTTAATTTCAGGCAAACTTCTTCAATATGGGGTTTCCATGTTAGGTTACTATCGATAGTGATACCTAAAAATTTTGCCTTGTCCGTATCTTCTATTTGGCATTTGTCATAAATGACATGAACTGAAGGTTTTATACATCTTTGACGAGAATGCATTACTCTTGTTTTATTCAAATTAATTACGAGGTTATTATTTATAAGCCACTTAATTATTTTGTCGAGGCAGTCATTTATATCATTCTCGTAATGGTCAGGGTTATTACATTTTACAATGGCTGTACTATCGTCCGCAAAAAGTACCATATTTTCAGTTATGAATTTTGGGAGATCGTTTATATATATTAAGAAGAGTAACGGCCCTAGCACGCTACCTTGTGGCACCCCGTATTTTATAGATCTTTGCTGAGATGTATGAATAGTTACTAAATTACTTTTTAGGCATAATTGTGAGATTTCAGTGCACTGTGACCTGTTTTCAAGATAGGACTCCAAAAGTTTTAGAATATTTCCTCGGATTCCATATCCATACAGTTTCTCAAGTAAAATCTTATGGTCCACATAGTCAAATGCTTTGGTCATATCAGTGTACAGAGCACAAACTGGAGATCTTTCATCGATAGATGTCACAATATGAGAAAGGAGGTCGAACAATGCCATATTAATATTTGTGTCTTTTCGAAATCCTTTTTGTTCGTTACAAAATAACTTATTCTTTTCAAAATAACTATATATAGAATTATAGATTACTTTTTCAATTATTTTTGAGAAAATTGGAATTTTGGCAATGGGTCTATAATTTTTAACATCTGATCTATCATCTCTTTTAAATAAGGGCTTAATAATTACTTTTTTTAAACTATCAGGGAAAACACCATTTGTTATACACAAATTAATAATGTGCGCTAGTGGTTGTGCTATAACTTCTTTCACACATTTCACAACTTTTGTACTTACACCATCATAGCCAACAGTATTAGTATTTTTAAGGTTATTAATATTTTTTATTATATCAACGGGTAAAACTGGTTGCATATATAATGATTTTGTTGTTAAATTGTTAAAAGTATTATTACTATTCAAATTATTGTTACTATTTAGATTTTTTTCAATAACATCTATAAAGAAGTTATTGAATTCATTTGCTATAGCCGTGGGATGTGTAATAATTAAATCGCCTATCGATATAGATGGTATTAGATGTTGTGGAAGACGATATTTGGATTTGTTAATTACTTGCCAAGCAGCTTTTGACTTATTTTGAGAATTATTTATGAAATGGTTATTTTGAGTTGCCTGAGTTAGTCGTATAATCTTTTTGTAAATCTTTGTATAATTTTTAAAATCTTGTTTATTTTTATTATTAGGTTTAAATCGATATGACCAAAGTAATTTTCTTTGTTTTTGACTACATATTTTAATTCCGCGGGAAATCCATTTAGATTTAGTGTTTGTTTTTATAGTTACATATTTTATTGGGAAGCATAGTTTATACAACATCAGAAAATCATCTGTAAAGCAGTCATACGCATCATTTACATCATTTGAATTATAAACTCGTGTGAAAGATAAATTTCTCAAATAATTATTAAACTTCGTTAAATTTTCTGGGCATATATCTTGCTTCTGAGTTTTCCAGTATTTAAGTTTACATGATTTATTAATAGGTACACTTAGTATTTGCGCTGTATGATCTGATAAAATTAGATCAATTATTTGTGCTTTACAGTCTTTTCTTAAGGTATGTGCAAAGTTATCTATGCAGGAGTTACTGCTTAATCTAGTAGGTTTATAAAGGGCTAAATAAAGATTAAATTGAGCAAGAAAATTTTCAAATTCTACAGTAATTTTATTTCTTTTTAAGATGTCAATGTTAAAGTCGCCTGCTAGAATTACTTTTTTATTAGTGAGTGAACAGTATTTTCTTAATATATCCTCCAATTTTTCATAAAAAATATTGTAATTGTGTTTGGGTATTCGATATATACAAATAATAATAATATTATGATGTGTTAGTTCAATGGCACATGATTCAAAAATACCTGGCACGGACTGTTTTGCTACGTCCGATATTTCTCTAAATTGAAGTCCGGCTCTAACAAGAATACACGTACCACCGCGCTTAGCCTTTCTAGAAAAGAAGGCCGCTTGTAAAAAATTAGGTAAATGCAACAAATCTTCATAACCTGTCTCTATAAAATGTTCCGTGATACAAATCACATCAATGTTAGTTCCTGCATTATAAAGCTCTTCTATTTTGACTGTCAGGATATCTGATTTGCTTATCAGTCCTGCTATATTTTGATGTAGAATATTTATGTATTTACAGAAAAAACTGCGAATTATTATAGGAATCTACACATGCTATGTCTTTTTGTGTCTTTTGGGAACAATCAAC
Organism: Autographa pulchrina; assembly: GCA_905475315.1. Classification (NCBI taxonomy): domain Eukaryota; kingdom Metazoa; phylum Arthropoda; class Insecta; order Lepidoptera; family Noctuidae; genus Autographa; species Autographa pulchrina. Next base: position 9,502,616 of record FR997775.1, read on the forward strand.
TTCGGAGCTCACAGTAGGTGTGGTTTCCATAGTGGTACAGTATGTTAGCAATTCTATTAAATCTAAAATAATGATTAGTAAACCTCTTTTATTAAGAGCCCCGTCATGTGGGCTGTATGAATTATAGGTGTATGGTAAATTAAGGTTTGAATCTAGGATAAATGCATAATTGTTTGTTTGAGCATCCATAAAGAGTAGATTATTGAAAATCTCAACTCTGCTGTTGAATATAACATTTACATTGCTCATGTATTTAAATGTTGGTAAACATATTATAAAATTCGTGTGATTAAGAGGTAATATTTTTTTACGAATAAGTGCAACAAGTTCTATGTAATTTTGCGTTCTTTTAAAATCTTTATCACCTATGTAGATAATACAGAAATCTAATTTTGTAAAATTCTGAACTTTATCCTCTATATTGTCTAGTATAATTTCTAAATTACAATTCGGCTTACGATAGTGACAGATTTCATAACTATCTGATAAGTTAGTGCCATCCATTACCTTACAAATTCTACTACTATTTTCACTACTAAGGATGCATATTTTATGCTTTTTAAGTGATTGTTTTATGTGTGGTTTGATAACATTGCTCGAAATTTTACTAATACGAGCACCAGTAGCACGAGTTCCTTCCTTGGTTTCAGTTCTGTCATCTTCAGTTAAAGAGGTATTATTCCCAGGAATAGTTTGTGTTTGTTTCTTTTGTTTTGGCTGAGTTTTCTTGGGTGTTGTTAACTTCTGCTTTACTGGAGAGCTTGTAGTTTGTTTATATAAGCTATTATCTTTAGATAAATCTTCATTTCTTTGCTTCAAACAGCTATTTTCCAAAGATAATATCTCAATTTCCTTATTAGCGCTGTTTAGTTGAGATGTTAACTCATCAATCTTGTCCTGCAATATTTTTATTTGGTTGTTTTCTTCGTCTTCCGACATTTCTGGCATACTTGTCGTAGTGCAATTCATGATTGTATTATTGCTTTCATCGTGGTTTGATTCGGATTTTTTTTTTATAGATGTATTTGTGGCGCCATCTAACGTTGTTCCACTCAAATCATATTCCTCGGTTTGTGATATTGGTGAACGATTCATTGACCTCGCTTTGGTGGTTCTAAACGTGATATTTTCAAAGGAATTCATTCTTTCAACTTTTATAGAAATTTAATAATTCGAAAAGAGATTTCAACTTCACTTGGTTACGAACGTGCGACCACTTGATCGATGCCAATTTGCAGGAGTAAAAAGCAGAGTACTTTACCGCTCGACTATCACAACATTAGCAATGATCCTTAAATTTGTCTTCGGTATGTAATTCTGATTTATTTTTGAAACAATGACGGTTAATGGAAAAAACGGATTTGCATTTAAAAATTGTCAACAGGTTAGCAAATTATTTGGTAAACTTATATTGTTTGTTATTTCATTCAATATGACGATTTTAATGTTCGGATGGCACTGTATCACTGTTTTGCGGGATTTAATGAGTTTTTATGTTAATTTCACTTCATTATAACTGTTTTTTGTTTAAGAAATGTCACTTTTATGCACTTTTTAGTTTATTGTTTATAACTTTTAGATGTATGTATTATTTCATTTGAAAACGTTTTCACTTGTTTATTGGAGTACAATTCAATGACTACACTAACTTTTATCACTTAATTACGTAAATACGAATTTTAAATTAAATATTTATACGGAGACTATGTTTACGTGGCCGTCAGCGCCATCTACTCTTCCCGTGTTAGTAGCAAAAAAGGGATAAATACAGTGGAAAAAGATAATACGGTTAGAAGACGCTGGCGAGATGACATCGACCAAGTCACCAGATTGTTGGAGGATAGAAGAAAATAGAAATTCGGTAAACCTTGATCAAACAAAGCCACAAAAAGATACACACTACACAGTGTGTATTTTTCCGTCTGTGGCTTACTAAAACTTTTATCAAAATTTATATTGCAGATATGATAATAATTTCCATAGTTCTACGTAAGTCTCATTAAGAGCAATAGAAAAAACTGCAAATATTGTTTCTTGTAAAAAGAAATCTGTAGGCGTTCATGTATTTTGCACGAAAATTATTTCAAAGAAAACATCATCATACCATTCTTCACATTCCATTCTACCTGATGTACTGTTCATATAGTTTTCATCGATAGTCGATGTAAATAAATAAACCCATGCGTCTGGTTCCCGCCCGAAATAAAACACTCGCGGATGAGTGCTTGCGTCACTCGCGCGCAGGTCGTTCGCACTATCTTGTATCGGATGTTGTGACGCCATTGTTATAGAATATTCATACTTTTTGGGATTATGAAAGAACCTGAAATGCTAACTAAATTATCATCATCAATTCTACTTCTGCTGGGTACAGGCTCTTTCAAGGTTACGTCATAAAACCCGGTCGTGGGCCTTCTGCATCCAGTTTAACTTAGCATTTTTTAGGTATCAGAACATCACAATAAGTGGAATTTTCGTTTTAAATATAATACCTAATATAGAATTTGCCAAGGCATTCCAAGTTTCGCTGGAATGTACCTAGGAATTTATCGACAGTCATACTATAGGCTATTGCTTTATCTAGGTAATGACCTAGAACAATAGTACGAAACGTAACTATAAGACAATTTTAATTCTATATCTGTAGCTACATTCTAGTGTGTGTGTAGTGGCTTTTGAATAATCCTCTGCTTATATATTTGGAGAATTTCGTAATGAAAGACCAACCGCAGCTTATCATCATCCGATTAATTACAAGTTCCACTTAACCATAATCACCTCTAAACTGGAATAGTGAACATTCGCCTGAATTCCTACTAATGATACCTAGACTAAAACTAGTTCTGTTATTACGAAACTCGTACCAAATATTATTGCCTGGGAATATGTACGGGACGGGTTTGACTTGTGAATACTTGTAATAGTTTTGCCTCGATATGCAAAATAGTACGAGTCAGGAATATTGTTAAGTTTTGTATAGAAATAAAAAGTATCTAGGTCTTTTAAGGGTCTAAAAAGGTGTGAAAGAACATAATATCTAAAGAATATAATTGTTCCTTGCTGCTTTTGATATTTTCCTTCGGTTTTCATATCATGAAGTTACATAGCCCATATTATGAAGTCTGCCGTAAAACTTGGTCTACCAAATGTAAAAACATATTGCTCCACTTTATGTTACTTGTAACAAGTCGTATAGATATAGGTATTATAAAAAGATTGTTTTAAAACTTTATTTGCGGGGCCATCAGTGTTATTTAAAACAGACTACGTCTATGCAAAGTAGACTCAACAATTAGCACATAATAGACAGATACTAATTAATTCTACTACGCAAAGTACTCAAAACACGAGATGATCAGATCGTTACAGCCGTGACCCAGTAACGGATCAAGTGGTGGCTCGACACCCGATATCGCCCGATTTTAATTGTTAATAGGGATGTTGACACGAGGCAACACGATTTAATGTGAAACATCATTAATATAGGACGGGGAAAACGAAATTTTGGGGCCGGTAAATGACCAAAATCCAGAATATTATTTGTTTAAAAAAATGCTCCGATAGGGACACAGGGTTAGTTTACATTTTAAATGCTGTTATATAAATGTTTCTGTTTTTTATCCCCATTTACACTTAATTTTAAGCTAATTTAGTTTTTCTCCTGCCTCATAAACTTCTCAATAAAATAAAACAGAATCTCTGTATAACTTCAGTACAATATTACATTTTAAACTATCGCGCTAAATGTTATAACTGAAGTTTATAATAATATAATTCACGGGAATAAGCGCGTACATGCATAAGTCTGCTTGCGACCACGGCCGGTGTAACCCGGTCGAAACGTCAAGCCCCAAAAAAGGTATTTATGCATGTACGCGTTTATTCCCGTGAATTATATTATTATAAACTTCAGTACAAGATAAACTGACAGTAATAGACAGTTCTCATTTAGGTAACTCAAGAACAATAAGGTATTTGGTGGCAAAATGGTTCAATTATATCTAGGTATAACATTACCGAGCGCAACTCAATCAATTAACTACCATGTTATCATGCTGTCTGATACTCTGTTTCCTAAAGGTATAATATGTCGCTATCATTGCCACAGGAAGACATCTATTAGCTTGTAAAAGGGCATGTTTTGTAATGTCACCCAAACACGGACCGAACAATGAAATCGAATTGGATCTTTGAGCTGTCCTTATGTAGAATAAATAAATATATAACCAAATAACAACTGAAATGTTTGGTACAGTTGAATTGTCAAAATGGTATAACTTTAAAAGTAAAAATAATTCTTATTTTTATTGTTTTTTGTTACCTATTTGTTGTAAACGTATAACATTTTCTGCTGCGTGTGTCATCTATAGTGCCGGTCTATAGATTTGTATCTAAGTTTTCATTACAATGCTAATTATGGCTTGTAATTAACCTTTTCAAGTAATCTTGTACTACTCAGATATAATTATGTATCTTTAGAAAAATACTTGTGTAAGTCACAAGAAAATAATATGTGCAATAGTCCCACTGACAGCACCCTCGGCTTACGTATGAATCACAGATCACCGAAAATCATTCAAAGTAAATGATTTCCCGAAACAGGTATGAAGTAAATATAGACTGGGCAGTCTATACTTATTTCAATCAATCAAAATGTATCTAGAACACAAAATTAAGTATTACAGATATCACAGTATCTGACGACCTCCGTGGTCGAGTGGCGTACGCACCGGTTTTCAAGGTGTCGTCAGCTCTGAGGTCCCGGGTTCGATCCCCGGACGGGTCAATGTAGAAAACCACTTTTCTTCATTGTCCCGGGTCTGGGTGTTTGTGGTACCTTCGTTGTTTCTGAATTCCATAACACAAGTGCTTTAGCAACTTACTTTGGGTTCAGAGCAATGTATGTGATGTTGTCCGCAAAAAAAAAAAAAAAGTATATTATTGAACTAAAGATTACTTTGACAGGATGCAATTTCAATGAAACAGAGCTCTGAGATATAGTCGCTCCCGTAATCGCCTTACAAATCGCTGAATGACAATAAAAAATATATTTTGCAATTAAGATGTTTAATTGCTTAATGCATCTTCCTTCACCTTCTGTATAAACCTGCGTGGTCTGGTCGCATGTCATCTTAGAATCCCTGACACAATACAAAGTTTATTGCTACGAGAATCGTAAAGATGTTATTATTTTAGTTTTACAATTACAAGTGCATTGAGGTCAATATTATAATAGTCATCTTATATACCTCCCTTTGTAGTACATTATTTACAAGTACCTTAGAATAAGAGAAGATTTATACGAAAGAAACGTCACATCGTTTTTATACGTTACCTATAAGAATGATACAGCTGTTTCTCCCAGTGTTTGAAAGGCAAATAAATATAAATAAAAAAAACTGGCCAAGTGCGAGTCGGACTCGCGCACGAAGGGTTCCGTACCACCGTCGTATGAAGGCCCCCTTAAATATTCATTTTATGTGGTTTTTAGTAAGGAAATACATCATTTGTGAAAATTTCAGCTTTCTAGCTATCACGGTTTATGAGGTACAGCCTGGAGACAGACAGACGGACAGACAGACAGCGGAGTCTTAGTAATAGGGTCCCGTTTTACCCTTTGGGTACGGAACCCTAAAAATAGTTTATCAGCATAACAAATTACAAGTTGTTTTTTTTTCTGTACACACGTTATCATATAACACCTTATTGAATCAACGGACCTATCTTAATATATATAAATCTCCTGTCACAATGTTTGTCCTCAATGGACTCCTAAACCACTTAACCGATTATAATAAAATTCGCACACCATGTGCAGTTCGATCCAACTTGAGAGATAGGATAGTTTAAATCTCAAATTATAGTCGCAATTTTAATTTATTGCTAATTATTTGTCTGTTATTATATACAAAGGCACCGGGAACGGGACCTAAGTATTCACGCGGGTGAAACCGCGGGACACAGCTAGTTTACTTATAATTTGAGGATTTGTCATCTTGTGATACTGTTAAGTACACTGTATAAACACAAATAGTGTCAATATAAATTATTTCCATCTATTTTTGGTATTCGGTATCCATTTAATCCACTCGTTATAAGAGGAAGCTCGTCAGTCGCCGGGTCACTGCACAATCAACGGTTATTACGAACTTGTCACAAACACTAGCTATCATTAATTAGTTGGCACTGAAGTTAACAGGCGTTCCAACTGCAGTTTCAGGGAGGAAATGTATTGTTACATTGTAATATCTAACTTACTAAGGGATATTTTTATGAAAACTAATCATAAAGTTAGATGAATGTATATTTCTTACTCTCTCGCACTTAAACTGTAAACTACTTAAACATTGGGATGAAAATTAACACATAATTTGGCACAAGACGGGGTAGATTATGTATACTTTCTTAAATAGTAACCTTTGTGAGGTAAATGATTCTACTTAGACCGATTTGTTCATCGTTCTTTTAAATGTTTTTTGCCACTTTCTTTCAGAGACATAAAAGTTATGCTATAATAAAATGTTAAAGTCACTTCTTAGGAAGTCTAAATTATGGTTTATTAGGAAATGTGTCGTAAAGATTATTATCTACTTAAGTATTTACTATATGTAGTATTCCTTTTATCAATACCACAAAATATGACCTATGTGGAAGAGAAAGACCTGTTGCATACCTTTCTGTATAATCATTGAATTAACTAAAAGCGTGCCCAAATAATTCGGCAGTTCTGTGTACACCTTTCCCGAAGCGACGAACCGTAAAATCGCTTTGACTGACGCCGACAAATATTTTAAATACACATGAAAAAACATGCTCAAATACAGTTGTGTGTTTGATATTTTTTTTCTACGGTTTAAAAATGTTTGAGTTTAGATTGACCGAAATACGGTTTTTTGTTAGCTCTTGGTTTAGTTTTGTTTATCAATCTAGCAACATCGCTTTAACCAGTATCATTAACTGACTCTTTTATTGCGGTGCGCTAGATTAAGCTCCTTAACTACCCTATAATACTTTGTTCTAAAAAATAACGGGTTAATTTGTTTCAAACATCATTAAATCAATGTATCTAGCAATGAATCTTAACCCTATAATCATTTTGCTCTGGTATGCAGGCTACCAAACTCTACAACCATTCTAAATTCTCAACGAGCTCCAATTCATGAACAATGATCAGAAAGTACTGAGCCAAAGCACGAAGCAACCTGTTACCTATAATCACATCAGATTCCGACGCATAACAGACGTTCGCTAAAAACTTAATCATTAGCTCGCGTGCACCAATTACACGCGCGTATCGGCGCGGCAGGGGTGCACAACCTTTTATAAACTTGTAATTAATTGAATGTTGTCAAACAGAGTCGCTTTTAATAATGTGTTGTCGGTAACAAATGTTTTAGGCTTAATCGATTATGTGATAATATTTATAATCATAAGCTATATGTAATTTTCCTCATACCTAAACATACTTGCAGTTTTATCTGTTATCTAAATTATTTACACGCCAATACCTAAAGTAACGACGTTATAAAATAACAAGATAAAAAAATGCAACAAACTAAATTTATACTACATACAATTAAAATACAGGTGTAAAATGTTGCCAACCCCTGCGCTAGACGTCTGCGTAGGCGCACAGCGTGTAGTCGGTGTATTGACATGTTGATTCCCGCGTTAATTGCTCGGAGAGATTTGTGATACGCCCTACTAGATTTACTACCCAATTATTGATCTTTAGGGATACATTTCGCTATTATTATTGTATCTCCGATGTGTTATCCTCAGTAACGAGAATACCCGATCCTTTCGTCTCTGCGAACTTGTTTAGAACTTTACTTTAAAATGGTATAAGGATTTACCAGCGACCATCCACTGCTGTTTTATGGAAGAACACATAACCCAAAGAATATGCAGAACTTTTGTAAATTATACATAACTAGATTTTTTGTGCTGAATGTATAGAATGGTTTACAATTACCAAAAGCCTAAACTTATTGTTATTATCAACCATTTTCCATTGCTGGGCAACTATCTCTTTACTCTCCCTCCATCCATTTCGCCAGAAGTTGTTTATTATTGCTTCAAATCAGGTTACGAAAACAAAAGAGTATCTCCCCTAAAGGTGGATAAATTTAGGGGAAATAGGATGGGTAATATTGTTTGGAATTCTACCTACTTAGGGATAAGAGATGGGTATTGATTACATAAATCAATAAATGTCGAAGATTAGATTTGTCTTACGCCCAAGTGTTAGTATCATGTTATTACAATTGATCACAACAATATATTTAAGCGTCGATATTTCATACTTATTTTAAGCTAGACCGCTTAAAAAAAATATGAAATACGACGCTTATATATCGGTACAGTCAGTCGCAAAATTATATGTGTATGCCCTCAGCAAGTTCAATTGATTTACTCTTATTCTAGACTGCTAATATAAAACATGTTATGAACGAATTATTTAAAACAGTCCTCAAATTTATATCTTCTCTTTTTAATAATAATATCCTGGGACAACTCACACACGGTTGCCCGGTTGTCTGATCCCAAGCTAAGCAGAGCTTGTGTTATGGTAACCAGGCAACTGATAAACTTACTTATATATTTCTAAATACATACATATTATAGACTAGCTGTGCCTGCGACTTCGTTCGCGTAGATGACGAAACTTATCAATGAGTTTTTAACCGCAAAATTAAGTTTGTTTTTATTGTTTATACTTTTCCGGGATAAAAACTACCTGTGGTGCCCAGGATAATAAAGAATAATTATACCAAGTTTCATCGTAATCGAACCGGTAGTTTTTGCGTGATACCTGAACAAACAGACAGACAGACAACATTTTTTTTTTTCACACTTTAGGGTTCGGTGTCCGTCTAGTAACACCCCCCGCCATTTATTTTTTTGATATTTTCAATGTACAGAATTATCACTTCTACAGATTTATTATAATACATATTATTATAGATAAATTACACCCAGACACCAGAACAAATGATCATGCTCATCACACAACATTTGTCCTGGGCGGGAATTGAACCCACGACCTCCGGTATAGCAGTCAGGGTCACTAACCACTAGACCAACAGGCCCGTCAAATTTTAAATTTTAACAACAACTTGTTTTACAATTTCGTTTGTTTTCACATATCATGTCGAATCTCTTACTGTACGTATTCAGTGCCCACATAACCCTAGAAGTATTTATATAACTGAAGTGGTAAGTCTTCTGATGTTTTCAGCACATAATCATCGCTACCTTATCGCTAACTGAACTGCATTAACTCGTTTATTTATGAAAATCGTTGCGTTATGCAGTGTAAGTGCTTCCTTAATGGTTACTCGGTTAGTGAATCTGGAGTTTAAAACAGACTTTAAACATTAGTATCTGTTATTATAGGACTTCATTTATTTTTAGGGTAGGTTACTTTTTGAATGTCTGTCAGTCAATCGTTTGTTCTAATATTGAGAATAGACTTGCATCGTTATATTAGATACCTACTAAGCAAACGTATCCTCGAGTATTTAAAGAAAAAAAAAACTACCCGTATTGAAGTCTCGACAATTAGTCAAGAAGTAAAAGGTAGACTGCGGCTACGAAGAATAATATACAATATTAAAATGAAACCTATATATTCTAACTACTACTCTACACTATCTCTCAAAAAACAGAGCTATCTCCTAAACAAGCAAGGTTTCAATATCACCGCAAATATTTGGCCAACCTTCACCAAAGGCGTATTTCGAGCAGGTTTGCGCAATGTTGACTCAATTCCACCTCAAAATTATACTCCAATGACGTCACACTGATAATGGGCAAAGAATTCCTATCTTGTATGGTTTCTTAAGCATGGTAAACAAAGCCATAAAATAGATTTAATTCCATTTTACAAATAGACTTTATTATCAAGGAAAATACAGAATGACTATCATTTTACACAATAATTATGAACTTTAACGTATAAGTATAATTATCTTGAAAAAAAAAACCCGTAGGTTGTCGTTAGCTAATGAAAAAACGTAAGAATTGAAGACTTGTAAGATTCAGCTGACAGTACATTTATACATTTTATACAGATTGCGTGAATTCAGACGATAGATACTGTCAATCCATAGGACCTTTCCGTACCCAACAAATTGGCTAAATAAAATCTACAAATAAGGCCTTTGTAGATCGCTTTTCGAGCTTCGGTATCAATTTGTGAGGATTCTGTGTTACATTTAATTTCGTATTTCGTAATACCTACACTTTTTTCGCAGAAAATGTGATACCTAGATTAGTTCTGATTGAGTATAAAAAAATGCGTTATTTTAGGTAAATATGAAATTATTTAGACTCTTTCAGCCGAAACAACAAAATCAGATTTTCTACTTGTGTAGGTAGGTACCTACTATATTTCTCTAAATGTATCGAATTAACATATAATAATAACTTATATACAGTACTTTATACTTCATCATCTAAACTTTGACATACTTTACGGGAATTCCATAAATAATTCTGTTCCTAAACATTTTTGTCGTTATTTTTCCATATAATTCAAATACAAAGGTCATGCATATAATACGTCATTGCATCGGCATCGGTTTCCATGTTATGTAACGTCTCATACGCGACCTACTAACAGCTGTCTCGAGCGACACTGTTTGATCAACACCACTTGTTATGAGAACCTATTGACTTCCCAGGTGGAAAGGTTACGGGTTTCCTTCTTTATGATTTAGATGTTACTCGAATAACATCACCTAGTACCACTTAGGTTCAGGTCACCTAGTATGATAGTATCCTTCAGTATAAACACAAGTCTTTGATAAGACCTGTTATTACTATGACCAAGTGAATTAACAAATATTTTTTTATTAAACCCATTTCATATTACAATGAATAAATTTGGAAGGAAAAGGTACTGTTTTTAATGTTATAAGTTGTGTAAAATTTCAGATTAAATCGTATTAAATGATATTTTTTTATTTTGGTTGGATATTCAGTCTTCTTGATGGAAAAGCGTCAGCTATTCTTGCTCTATAATAAAAATAAACCTTATTTGATGTCTCAAAATGTGCCATGAATGTATTTTCACGTTATTTTCCCTTGCAGGGAGAGAACTCCAAGCGAGGACACGAGGTATGTTCCCAGCCGGGCCGTGTACAGTGTTGTGGGCTTATTACACCAATACTGCATGAATTGGTCGCATACATACATACAGATGATATACAAACTTCGTAGCCAAGTGATATTCCTACAAACATTACCGTTGTAACGCTCAAATGTATGTAAATGACATTTACGGTAAGTTACGACTCTTACCCCCGAATACTCAAATGCAACTTTACTTTAAGATGTCTGTCTCTCGCTTCTTTACACCATAAAGTGACAGAGGTAGCATGAGACTTAACGGAGACTTAAAACTAAGTGACATTTCAGTGTTCGGCCATAATGAGTCCTTTAATGTCTATCTCTTGCTACTTTATACCTTAAAGTGACAAAGGTAGAATGAGACTTAACGGTAACTTCTGAAGTTGCGAATGAGTATTGTCACTTCGATACATTTGAGTGTTTTCTATCAACGTTAAAGCAAGTAGAAATGTCACTTGGTTACGAGGCAGGATAGGCAAGCGTTTGCGACTTGGATGAGGCGGAAATGGCGGCCTATTACCATAGCAATTAGGGCCTTTACACACGAGCTATTTCCTCGCGTTCGTCGATCGAAGATAAATCGCAATTTAACAAAGTTTAACACGAACTAATCCTCATGAAATTAATTATTCATATTTTTTTGTCAATTAACTCAACATAACACTAAAATGTCCTCTATCGGGTCTGAAACTAATCGAGCAATTAGTTACACCCAAAGAGTACAATTTAACTGTTTTGTATTTTTATCATGAATGACATTATTATAACTACTAATCGTGTTAAAACTTGTGTCACTAATTATAACGATGTGTGCAAAGACCTTTAAGTTAAGAGATTCCGCTATTTTCACCTCTCCTGTTTAGCCTGTATTATGGAATTTATAAACATCATTTTTCGCGATAGACAGAGATAGAACTATACAGAATGATAGCCCCATCTCTTTCTAAACGGAACATTGATGATTTACCATAATACGACTTCTGCTTATTTAAGTTGCATAGCTTGCTTAATCTATGTGTATTAACTATATGTTGCCATTCCTCTCCCAAACACTTGGCATATCAAGCTATCCAGTTCCAATATTATTTGCATACCTAGATTGGATTCCTGTTGCCACTATGAAGCCACTGAATCCGAAACATTGACTCACATGGAAATTGAGTACCTGTTTAAGTTATTACCTCTCTTGAATTATTTCGACAGATTCAATTACCTAATTTCTATACAATAGGTATGACAAACTGTTCTTAATCAATGATAATGATTCCATCCTTGACACATACTTGCATACCTCTGTGAATAAATTGGTTCCAGATTTTGTGCACAGCATGATATAAATAATATGTTCAATTTCAATTTCGCACTATACAAAGCCAGCACTTAGTTTGCCACATTCCAAGGAAATTCCTATAAAGGATCTAGTTTTCAACCACTCCCTAAAATCCCTTAAAAGTCCAAACAGCCACTATAAGTACCTGTGTCCTCACAAAATGCATGATAGATTTTATTTTCAATGTTTATTTTATCTAGAAATTCGTCGCATCCTAGTTTTTCTTGTACTATAGATTTTTTTACAGACACAAACTTGCACGAAAACTCAAAACTTGGCACAAATTAGCAAACGAGATACAGGTATATGTTTCATGAGGAAATCCAAGAAACTCAATTTAAACTTTGAGCATTAAGGTAGAGTTGCATCGTCTAAAATTACAGGAAGTCCATAGTCTTGAAAGTTAAACTTTTAATGTAATGTAAGTAGGACAGTTGGAAAGGGAAGTTGTGAATGTTAATTCTGAAGAATATGTAACTAAGTTCTTTGAAAGCTAGATTTTCGGGAGCTTCTGAAAAGCCAGGTGCATAATTTGAAGTGTGTTATGAGTGAATTTTTAATTAGATCCACACTGACTTGCCTAAAATGTGCAGTCAATTTTATTAATTGTGAATGAGCTTTAGAATTGACGCCTTTTTGGTATTTGCATACCTAATTAGTATTAATTATAGGTTTACCAGTATATAGGTTAGTACTACACTACTTCTCGATACTCGCCAATGTTACCATCGATGTCACAGCGCGTTTCACCCAGTCGTTTCCCATGCCACTGTTACAGCTATAGTTTATGTTCTAGCATAGTTTCGACGGCTTTCTTTCCCGACACGCTGCGGTTTGACGAAATATGCTAATGATGGATCATAAGGCATTGTAGGTGGTCTTATGCCACTTATTTATGATGAGCGGTTATTGGTTTTAACCGCATGCAGGTTTTTATGCCGAAAAACTCAAACGTGTAGAATGATTTCACCTGTGCAGTAGCATTTCACGGTGACAGTACAGTTATTCAAGTGAAAATGTCGTATATATTTATCTTTTAGATCTAAGACATCTCTCGTAGTATTCAGAGCAGATTTAGCTAGAAAATTATAAAAGAAATATCATAAATCACACAGCTTATATGGTGATTACGTATCTACACGTAATCACCGTATAAGCAGAAGAGCTATACAAATTGTGCAAACACTCGTTCGAAGCATATGTTTATAGTATCGCGCACTTTTACTCTGATTTAATTGTATATCCCACTCTAAGACCGATGTGACAGCAATCGCATACTACAGTTAATCTACTCGCAAATTATATTTGTAAATTACATTTAGTAAACATACATTATAACCAATATTTAATATTATTTTATATTTCATTGCAAAATTGCAAATGCAACACATAAAATTAATCCTTTAAATACAGGTAAAAGGGAAATTATCTGGTTGGATAATCGTCCATTTCGTGATTTCGATGTGTTGCGGCTTTTTAATACAGGTAGCCATATCTGCTATATCTAGGTCAGCTTTGTACGTACATTTTCGATTATTGCAGTTTTTAAATTGACAAAGGGAAAACATTGGGATTGAAAACGTGTGTTTTTTTGTAGGTTTAGCTTATGTAGCTTTGGTAGATTGGTAGAATACAGGGGCCCAATTCGGCTATTTTAAAGTCAGTGGGTGGCAGGTTATTGAACGTTCCAGTGTGCTTATCATTGTACCTAATTTTCGTATTCAGATAATTTTAGTTTAATGACAAATGTCAAACACTTTCTTGCCACTGTTGTCATTGTAGGATTGCCAGTGACTGTTCATTGTAGGCTTATCTGAATACAAAAATTAGGTACCATAACAAGTATACTGGAACGTTCATTAACCTGTCACCCACTGACTTTAAAATAGCGGAATCAGGCCCCTGGTAGTCGGATTTATTTATACATACGTGTTGTTGGATTTTTGGCGGTATTTAAAGGGGCTCAATTATTAGGCGCTGACCGTGGTCGCAAGCAGACTGCATGTACGCGCTAATCCCCGTTCTAAAATATTACTATAAATATGCAGCGCGATAGTTTAAAAGTTATTAGTAGGTGAAAATTTTTTATAACTTAAGTACCTTAGATTTAATATACATTTTCTGGTTTCCGACCGTATCGGAAACCGAAACTGAAACCCGAATCATTGGTATTGTCTCAGTTTCTGCTGAATCTGAATTCAAAACTTTTTTGACACGACAGTAATACTTCAGCTTACGTAGTTATATCACATTTGTAGAAAAACATCTCTTGCTGTGATGATTGAGAAATTCCTATAAAAATAATGATAGCTAGTCCCGTTTTCATGATGTGATGATCTCTAACTGTAAGTAACTACAACATGAGAGGAATCCAACTGAAATTGAGTCTAAACTGTTAACAGCACCTATAGGTAATAACTGTATTGACAGTTTGATAACTTGTTACATGTCCATGTTAAAACAAAATATTTTTCTAACTTCACTTCACCTAGCTCTTTATTTTAAATAGCAATTTTCAAATTATTGTAACACCTAAATATTGAAGACATTATTAAGGTAATGTAAATTGTGTATATTTCAGTACTTTTATATTCGTTTTATATTCACTATGAGCGCCGTACTAACACTGATACGAAATAAATGAGCTTGTGAAATCACAATAAACACACAAAATATAAGTCCAATCACCTCTACAAATCTTTACCAACCAAGATTCATTAGCAAAATGCGTATTATGCTCTAAAAAGACGTTGATTTTTCTTAAATTTCCACCCCCGGATAAGCCCAAATAAATCGCCTGTTCACATTTGCGGTTCCTCTGTGTACATAGGCATCTAGTCAGTACGCCCACACCGAGGATTCTCTCGTGTCGACAAACAAAGGGGAGACTAACAAATGTTTAGCTAAAATGTCTGGTTGAAGTGATATTCTGGTTTATAAGCTATGTCATTGACATTCTTATTTAAATAGGTTAAGGTAAAACGAATAATTTAAAAAAAAATAGGATTTTCTTATTAGAAATGTACTGAGTGTCCAAAAAGACTTAAAACGGATATCTTGTAAATAAATCGTGGTCTCTGTAAAAAATGCTTTTCTAAATAAAAGCTGTATTTTCAGCTGCTAGTAAATATCTGGAAGTAGATAGATATAGAGGGTGCAGTAACTAATTTTGTGTGCAACACGTAGCCGTATTTAAAATGTTAATAACCTATTAGTAATAATCCGCAGGAACGCAATGGATAATCATAAAAATAATTAAATTATCCAAAATGGCGGCGATGTGGTTCGCCACCCATCACGTCTCGTTTCTCGCGGGGGTGAAATGTGGCCCGCTTCGCTACGTTGAATGTAAGATGAGGAATGGATGGTAAGGTGGATGAAGTATGTCAGATGATAGATGATTGAAAAATTAAGAAAGGTATGTTAAGATGGTTTGGCTATATCGAGAGAATGAATGAAGAACGATTGACGAAAAAAGTGTACAAGGCGAGTGTGAATGAAAAAAGGCCAGGTCAAGAGTACCATAAACCGAACAGCATGTATGAAGGGAATAATGAAAGTGGACAAAGCGAAACAACAAGTGTGTAAGGATCGCAGCAAGTGGAGAGAAGTGGTCTCTGCCTACCCCTACAAGGGAAAGAGGCGTGATTATATTGTATGTATGTATGTAATAATCTAAATGAAGACCTTCATCAATCCCCGAAAATACAATCGCAAACAAATTGTACGTTACAGAAGTAAACAAACCTCTGTACCTGTCACTCTCAGCGTAAACCCACTCAATCCTGTCCCCTGTAACTCCCGCCTGTGTGATGGACATTTAATTGCTACAATTACTGCTAATCAAATTAAGCGGGGACCGCAAAGCCCGCGTTTTTATTACTCCCGAATCTCGCTGATTGTAATATAATTAAAAGCTTCAGTTAAATGGGATGTAGGTGTACGAATATGTTAATTCGTGTAACTGAATTATTTTAGCACTAATTTTGGGTTTAAACGTACCTATTACTGTAAAGTTTGGAGATAAATGAATGAAACTATAATCAAAACCACAGAATACATAAAACGGTCAAATTATTTATAAAATTTTAATTTATTTATGAAATTTACTTGTTAGAATTAATAAATTAGCACTTTAATTAACAAATACCATTTTTTACAAGACATTTCTTTTTAGTTAATCATCAAATTCATTTATGTAAATAATTAAAGGATAAAAATTATTACATACAAACATCACTTTACTTAAATTTCGCTTGACTTTTTGGCATAATTAAACATTTGCGGTCCACAAACAGATTATATTACTTTAAGTGGTATCCCTCAACCAAAACACACCCTTGGGAAATCACGAAACGCCGTACAAATTATTACAAAAATAAACGGTTTATCTACCCATCAATAGCCATGCAGCTTTGTTAGACTGACACTATTGACAGCTATTGACCTAGAAACGGAGCCAGGAAATTAAATGTCAAAGCTAGACAACCGGAGAGCTGCCGTACATAAGTGATACATGTATACACACGTGGATATGTGTCGCTTCTAAAGGTGCTTGACGGTAACGTTAAATGTTAATTTTTTTTCATATTTTTTGATGTGTTAGGATTTTTACAGTACGGCATGTCATGAGATATTTTGAGTAATGTAAACTTTAACGTCTAGCCCTATAGACTCAAACAATAATACAATTTTGACCTTTTGCGAAGTGTATTTGTTGTATTTAGTCTATAAATTATAAACTCAACATAAGAATTAACGGAGACTTAAAATTGAGTAAGGTTTGATGTAATCGAAACGACTGTTATCATGGATAGTTTACCGAAATATAAGGCTACACTCAAGAACCAAAAAAAGATTGAATTGATTGAAAAGAAAAGTTGCTCCCACTGGACGCAAATAATAACGAGTTTCCATGTTTAGTACTCCGGTTATAATTAAAATTCATTATGGTCCCTAAAAGCGAGCTTAATCTCAAGTTTAATATAAGCACTGATAAAATTGTAAACGAAATGTACAATTAAGATGACAGATAAGTTTTGTGGGTGATAAACGACAATTTGACAGATTATCACCAGGCTTGCTTTGTGATAGCATCGGTTAACAACGCAATAGGTCTTACGGCCCGTTAAACAGGTAATCTGCCATAGATTGCAATATACACTAGATTTAATCTGACAGTCTGTCTGTATCTAATGTTTAAACTGTGATATTGGTTGATGACTCATCGATTATTATCAAAGTTATGTTGACTAGTTTCTTGTAAATGCTAACTGAAAATACTGTACTTAGATATAAAATTGTCGTGGAGTTGTTCCGTTAAAAAAGCCTTTAACTTTAAGCGGATAATTTTGAAGAAGAAACCGACCATACTATAAAATATAGTGTCTTTAGTTTATCCCCATAGCATAAATGTTAACTTAGCTAATTCTAAATCATGTGTAGTGTAAAATATTTCCATAATCCCAACCCACTACACCCTGGAGCATTAATTAGGTACGGTTCATTAAAACTACATTTCCTATATAAATGAGTTTCTATCTCCTACCATAGTCCGAGCCCCAGGGTTGTCGCCCCATGTAATCCAATTATAGTTCAGGTAACGCCGGACGACAGTTTTTTCGTATCATTGGGTCGCACCCCACGTAAACTGCCAGCCCTGAGGCACTTAGTTAGGGCTGTGTCAAGTAAAGTAATTAATTGGAAAAGTTTGATTTAAAACGACAAAAAAATACGGGAAAAATATGCATACTAGAGACAAACTGAAATGAAAAATGACGTCATTGTGACTAAATATGTTCCGTCAGAAAACAAAGCTTGGACTAATTTTTGAACATTCAAATATTTACGCAGTTTTGTGACACCTTCATTAGATAATAAATATATAATAGAAGGTGTCCGTGGAAATAATAAGTATAACTAATTAATAAACGTGATTCACGTTTTCGTATCAAATCAAACGCTAACTAACTGCAGTACCTCAGAACTCATTTTCTATTTCAACAAAGCTTGAACTTCATACTTAACTTTTTCAAAAGTGACAGCCCTATACCGCCATGATGGATGGCACTTCAGGGCTGTCCAATACAAACGACACTTGCGCTCAGACGAAAAGCTTCGAACCTTCGAATTCTATAAGATTGATAAGTCTGCCCTACTTCTTATTGTTGTGTCTCACCTTCAGAAAAGAGATATTATTTATTATTATTTTATTTCAATTAATATCAAAGAATGATAAGTACTGAGTAATTGAGTTTAGAGAATTCTGATGAATATTCTGGGAATCGACAGTAGGTATACTTTATGTAGATGTGAAGTGCTATTCGGCGTGTAATTTTCATTTTTATTGAACTTGTGCTATCAAAATTGAAATGAAAATTACTTTAAACTTTATATATGATATTTTTATATTCTTTACTTCTTTATCACAACCTACAAAGTGGTAATTAGTAATACTAAGAAATTGTTACACCATTTTTCTTCGTACCTTTAAAGTTTCTGTTTATTATTATTTATTGTTATTTATAATTTTATTTATTTATGTTTACGCAGCGAGTGTTAATGGTAAGGTTATGTTTAATTAATGCTAGCTAGTAACAATGTAAGGTCCATTATACCGTGTGTGCTATGCGTGAAGACAATCGTTGTATCGCTCAGGGACACTTTAAATGCCGCTTATTTGAGAAAACCTATTGTTTTTCGTGTTCGTGTTAATGCAAGGCTAAGGAGATTGGTTCTTTCAATATTGAAATATTGGTTTTATATCTTAATTTAATAAAAAGTTGCTAGTATATTTTTAAAAAGAAGTTTTCATATGGGATGTCACATGACACGTCAAGAAGTATTGACAAAATTTTAGATACATATTATTACGTGGCTTTTCTGTCTTGATGGGTTTTCAGACTACTAGATATTACTAAACATGTTGTCACGTCTATCTGACTATCTCCACAACCCATTTGTTACGTAATATGATATTCCCAAGTAGAACTCTTTAACCAGAATTATTATATATTTCTGTCATATTTCTAACCAATTCACATTTATTGACACCGCGAAGAAGACATTCGTTAAAATTTATGACGCTTGAAGTCGTATTGTGTCAATGCCCCATGTGAAATAGACACAGGTATACATTCAGCTGGTGGATTTCAGTTTGTTTACCCAATATAACTTCTACTTGAGACTATTCCTAAGTTCTGAAAGCCAACAAACATGTTTGTTACTGACTTGTCACAAATTTCACCTGTTTTTGTTTTTGACATTTATAGTTTGTGCTATTTTTCATACACATGTACTCGTAGATGTTATTTCAATGGTTGAATGAACATGAAAGTTATGGTTTAACTTGAAGTTAATCCATTTCTCGGAATGGCAACTGAAGCTTCGAAATAATTATTCATTTTGTTTTATTTATAGAATTTTTACTGGTTTTTAGCTTCTCTATTGTCATTAGATATGTTTTAACTAAATTCTATATTTTATTAAATCAGAACTTGGCTCTATAAAAAAGCTATTTTTCACTCTTGTTGAGAATGCAATTGCGACACCCAAATTATAATGATTAATTGGAAGTAGATAGATAATTTTAATAGTCTGTAATATTTTGGGCTTATATTAATCCCTTATCCTTTTAATCACATTGTCTGATAAAGTGTAAAGTGCTCGGCGTATACGATTATGAGTAAATTACCTTGTTCCTGCTCTATCTCGGCGCCGCCGCTTTATCCAATTAGTGGCAACCCTCGCCCGTAGGGTTACCATCGTTAGTAATATTTTCTACCATGATGACATAAAATATGACTACTTGCAAATATTTTATGCAAGCTTTAAATACGTCTTTAATATGTCATTTTATTTATGTAGCAACTTGCTATGTAGATTTTTATTTAACCTCCTATTTCTAAACTCTGTACTGTCTTTGAACTACTAATGGGTGAAGTAAATAAGTAAACCACCAACATTGAATACCCCCACTTAAAGTATTTATTCCTCCACAGCCAACGCCACTTAGTCTAAAGCCACTGAATCCACAGCGACCTAAACAAACGTCCGCAAGGCATCCCTCAGAATTGTTTTAACAAGGTTGTCGCTCTACCTCCGTATACCTAGGTACCTGTGCCTAGGTAGTTGTGGGTAGGTAGTGCGTCGCCGGCGGACGCGACAATTTGCGACGCTAGGGGGCAAGAGGGGGGGGGGGAGTCTGTCCATCATACCCCTCGCAATTCTCTCACTATTATGATTAGGCGAGTGCACGCACTTACTGCGTTTTCACTCTGAATTCTGATATTTTATCGTATAAATTGAGATGGGATTTCGATTTCCGATTGAATGTAGATTTGGATTCTAGTATGAACGCTTATGAACGTTTTGGTAATAGTTTAGATTGTTCGTAGTTGCTAGTAAGATCCATGGAGTTTTTGTTCGCTAGGTTTTAATTTCCACGACGGTTTCGGACGATTTTGTTAGTTTCGTTTTTTAAAGCACATGCATAATTGTTCTGAGAACTATTTTCACTCATTGTAAATTTCATCAATCGATTACACTCTTTATTCATTTCCGATATATTATTATAGTTGTGTTCTAAATACGTTATAAGATATCATTCCATTATCCATCAAAACAAATTATTTTATTTTCCCTGCAAATTAGGCTTGACTTGTAAACATAGCGTAACCTCGGTTCTTTTTTTTCCGAAAACTTATAAAGAACTATTCTTTCCAGGTCAAAAAAATGGCGGAAAGAGTAGCGAAATGCCGCGAAGAGGTTTCAAAAAGCAGAGAAAAGTACCAATCAGCGTTAGCGGAGATCACAGCATACAACCCTCGCTACATCGAGGACATGACGGGCGTGTTCGAGCGCTGCCAGCAGATGGAGGCGCAGCGGCTCAAGTTCTTCAAGGACGTGCTGTTCAGCTTCCACAAGTGTCTCAACATCAGCCAGGAGCCCACGTGAGTAGTTGATGATCTTACAAACCTCGCTACATCGAGGACGAACTAATAATAAATGTGTGTGACAACACCATATTCATTGCTCTGAACACAAGTAAGTAGCTAAAACGCTTGTTTCATGGAATTCAGAGACAACGAAGGTACCACAAACACCTAGTCCCGAGACAATGTAGAAAAATGATTTTCTACATTATCAGACAGAGGTCGTCAAATCTCAGCCTAACAAATTCAACAATATTTTATAATATTTTGATGGACCTCCTTTGAATGGTGTTTGGACCTAATTATTATTCGAACTTCTACGAAGTTGAAGTGTTAAAATAGTTTGTTACTGTAACACGCACTAATTGAATGCTTAAAATTTCCAGATTACCCCAAATATACGAAGAATTCCACCATACGATAAACAACGCTGACAGCCAGAAGGACTTGAAATGGTGGGCCAACAACCACGGCATCAACATGGCCATGGCGTGGCCACAGTTCGAGGTAACATACAGCATACACTGCTGGCTCTGTACCCGCCTGCCTCCCCCACTCGTCCACTCACAGAGCAATGCATTACTCTCTCTGCGATACAGTCGATGCATCTATTAACTTGAATGCTTTAGGTAGGCTAGTTGCGTTCAGTCCTTAGGTACGCAACGCACGGATTTTGTTAGACCATGAAATATGAAATACAATTAAAAATTATCTACTTGAATATAAAACCAATTAAAAAGTATCAACTAAAATGAAAATTTGAACAAAATAATTTTATTAAAATATTTAAATACATAAAAAGCAAATAGAATAGTCAAATAAGTCACATGGTTTAATAATAATCTGTATAGTCATAGACAAATAGCTCTTCTATTGGTATGAGACTGAAAAACTAAGCATGATATTTTAGATGTCTTTTCTAAATTTTCCTTTCTAGATTTACTTAAACTATAGTATTTAGTTGTTCTAATAATATTTAGATTTCTTCCTAGTCCCTAAAATATATTCTTTGGTAGCCACACACTGTTGAGTATTTTTATTTCTGAGTGATTGAATTACACAAACACACATTTTATCAATTATTTGACAGCTGTTTTTACTTTTAATTAATTGCATAATCAATAAATACTTTGCCCCTAAACACAAGAATGAAACAATAAAATTGCAGACACTAGTTTTCTGGTCCTTTAGTACATGTTTAGGTCCTTTCAGTGTGCGGCTACTGCGCTTGTAGTTAGACCTTCAATAGTCCCGTTATCGCAAGGTCCCTAACACCAGGCAAACAGTAATGTTTGATCAAGATAGTTCCGTGTCGACAACCGCCGCAACCTCGCATACCGACCGAAACACTAATATACCGCAATCAACGCCAAATAAACACTTCCAACGGATTTCCTGCATACGTGCAATTTAATAACGTGACCTAGAAAATTAAATAATTTTATCGTTTTACGGCCAAGTGCATTAAGTAATTAAAATTTTCATATAATTACAGCAAAAGTTATTACTGTAAGTCACACCATTTCGATACCAATTCATTGAATATTCAATTAAACTAAACTTTTACATAATATACTTGAACAAAACACAAATCACGAATTCCATTAAAACAGATAAAAGTATTAAAAGTAACGTTACAACAAGGTCGATACGCCGGAATCGGATCCGATACGTAACAAATACCTGGCGGAAGCGTCAGCGATGGTAGCGCTTGTGCTGGAGCGGGCGCGGGCGATGCCGCGTCCGGGGGCGGAGCCCTGGGCGCGGGCGCTCCGCCACCTGCGCCGCCTGCTGCCGTGCCTCGCCGACAGCTCCGCCCGGGTCGCGCCCTCCGACACCAGCAGCCACTGCTATGGGAGCAGCCGGTTCTATAGCAACCCGCTGATGGTACGCTCACGGTGTAGGTTCGGTGGCGATGTACGTACGCTTGTAATCAGCAGGACTGGTTAGTTTACTTGATGTTTGTGTGTTAGCCATTGCTGTTTGTGTCTTTCCGATCTTGAAGGAATTTTGGTCCCATCGGACTATGAGACTGGGGAAATAAAAGAAGCAAATATTAGCTTCTGGAACCCTGGGTCTAGAAGAAACTTCTCCAAAAATGTCGCTATTATATTAAAGTTTACAATCCTTATTATAAACTTTAATTGGTCCTATGGTACTTAATGGCCAATACACAAATATCAAATAAAACTAGCAGTTCTGCTTATTATAAGCACATGGTAAGCCTTCCCAATACGATGTGAGATCAGTATACTCCTAATATTAATTAGATAATAAAATATTTACTGATCACACATACATATTGCTGGCTGGTACAGGTTTTAGCACGACTTTATGTCTGGTTGTTGGACAGTGGATTTTGAGGGTAGGTAATAATATGACGTTTCGAAAGGCTTCGATCTTCCGGACCTCTGACTTTTCCAAGAATGTGAAGGAATATTTCTACCTCTATTTATATTTGTCCTGCAAAAAGGATTTGTTTAAGAGATCATAACATATAGGTAAGTAAGTAGTACATGAAACAACAAAATTTCTAATAAAAGTATTTATTGGTTATCCACAAAGTGCACTGTAAATCGCCTGCCATGAAGCCAGCACTCGATTCAAATCGATCAATCATGATCAACTACCAAATGACTTGCAAAGCACCGGGTTTGAAGGTGTCACTCGAATGTACACCGTGATGTTTGTGTGTTAAGATACAATTTCGCATAGATGATCACAGCACCGTTCATGGAGCATTCACACTTGGTCTGCCTGCGACAGACTGCCGGAGACCGGTCGGAAATGTGCACTGCAATCAGAATAATATGATAATCATAGGATAATAAATTTTATAGGTTATTGTATTTAAATATGTATGAAAAGTATACATTAAAAAGTAAAAAAAAAAAATTCTGGCGGTTGAACAAAACCTATGTCTCCGTTTAATGAACTAGAATGGTTTATGAGATTTTGAATTTGCGAAACGATAGAACATCTAAGTTTTTTAAATTATACATAATTTCTTCCAGAAAAAAATTGTTGACAGACGGAAAAAGTAAATAAAACACATAATTATGATGTCCAACCCAAATAAATAACCAGATCTATTTCTACAAATTCGACTTCTTAATTTGGTAAATGGAAAAAGGTAGGCACGATCATAGCACTCATCCACATTAAACTACGGTAGCAAACAAAAAGCAAAGATTTAGAAAAGCACGCAAAATCACGTCATATAGAGTTTTATAGCGGTATGGTTAAAACCTATATTTTTTATAACAAACAATCTTAATCAGGTCACAAAAATATTATCAATTGGTGTGTGAATCGGAAATGGTTGCAATTCGGTACCTATCAAGTGTTTCACGAAAAGTCACAATACGGCACTAAATGACATTGAAAAATCGACCTTAATATGTGAACCCTAAAGCATAATGTCGGGTAAATCCGCCTCGAAGGACCGACTAGTTTTCTTGTCGTCTAATAGCATGTATTTTATTTTCTCTAGTTCCCAAATAGCTTGAATTACTTTCTAACGACACTGGCTTTGTATGGACGTGTATATGTTCAATTTTTAATAACTTTTTTTACTTTGAGTTTGCATTCAGACAACGAGACGTTGGGAAAATGTGTTTTTAACTTACTGTATTGTAATCAAATTATTTATAAAGGACAGTGTTAAACTATATGATATTTGACTTGTATTAATGTAACAAGCTTATAAATTAAAATGTCAGTCAATAATTGTCCTATTGCCAAACAAAAGCCACATCTCAAATCGAAAGAGGCATTTTTTTTTGTATCTATTTTAGTAATGTTATCATAAAATAAAATTACTAAAAGAAAATCATATTAGTATCCATTTACAATTTAAGAAAAAAAGAAAATTGCGTAGTAATCCAAAGAAAAAAAAAATTAGCTCGACATTTTCCCAACGTATCATTGTCCGCCATTGCCGCTTGTGACCGGTGTGTCGGCGCAGGAGTACACGGAGGAGTTCCGCGACATCGCGAAGGGCAAGTCCAAGGAGAGCCTGCCCACCGGGCCCATCACGCTGCTCAACCAGCGACCAGTCAGCGAAGATGTACGTTACGTTTGCTTATATAGTGAGGCGGCGGTGGTGACCAAATTAGCCGATAAAAAAAGAATATAAAAGAAAGTTAAATCTCTAAAACTATAGCTTTGCCTACACCTTTCAGGTATTTATAATTTTATATCCTATAATATTATATAGATAATAATTGAAAACACATTGACATGACATTTAACAATAGTTTTTGCAAAATGCATTTTGAATATGCGAGACATAATCTTTACGTTTATAAATGTGCAATTTCGTATGTAAAATGTAATTGAAAACATGTCATATTGAATGCCTCGTATAAAGTATATTTAAAAATGTCGTGATGAAGGAAAAGAGGAATTACGTCGTTCTACCTACAGGTAAACGGTGGCTAAAGGAATAAAAATAATGCTTTGTAACAAATGTTGTTGGAGTAACATCAGATTTGGTAACCATCGCTGTCTTACATAAAACAAGGCACGCGCCCAGCCGCGCCACACTGTTCAAACTGAACTTATTTACAAATATCAATACTATTGATACTTGTACTATACATTCAGTTACGATTTAAATGAGAATGAAGCTGACAACCGGAGTCCTTAAGCTTTTTATTTTATTATTATGTTGCCTTTCTGCGAGTAAATCTAGAATCTGTTATTATGTACCAGCATGTCGGGTTAACGTAGTTTGGAAAGGGATGTGGCCATTCTCATTTTAATCCCTATTAGTTGTAAGAGCTTTATTTTTATGTATTTTTATTATTATTTTTGTTATCAATGTCGCATGATGGATGTGCTTCTACAGATTATGCATATGGCATGAATTAACAATTTAACCTATTATAGTTGAACTTTATATATTTTAGATATATGTGTAGGTATTTAAGTAAATTTATGTATTAAAATATTGATCTTTAATCCCCCAAATAATTCTAAAAAAATAATGTTTCTAAATGAGAAAAAGGACCAATAATAAAATTGTCATTGAAATCCTGCAACCGATATTATATTGGTCCTTTGGCTCTTAATAATCAACCCTTAAACTAAAGTTCTGTTATTAATAATATATTGCCATATCCTTCAGGAGCTGCCGCCAATAAACTCTAACAACAAGATAAGCAAGAGCAACAACCACACGGAGGCGCCGCCCGCGCCCGTCGCCAACAACACGCCGCCCGCCAACAACACCATCGACAAGAAGAGCATCAGTGCACCCATCGCTGTTACGTGAGTATTCTAGTTTAATTTAGACCTTATTTACGGAATGATAAGGATCAAAATGATGAATAATGGTACTTCAAGTGTGTGTTAAGACTATGAGCGTTTTCGTGGTCATTGGTGAAATTTTCAGATAGAACACAAGCGAAACTAGCGAATTTTTTTGGATTTTTTTTACCTAAATTTACACTTCGTCAGAAGTAAATTTGAAGTTATGAATAAAAGAAATGATAGTATACAATAGAGACCCATCCTCTCACCCGTTCCTTAAACTAACGACTCAAAGGACTAATTACTTATCATAAAGTACAAGCTAATATTCCTAACATCCTATCCATCCTATCCCGTCTCAGTATCGAACGCCTGGAGATATTCGCGTGCGCGGGCTGCACGCGCTCGCACGACGCGCACGACGCGCACTGCACGCGCGACGCGTACGACGCGCTCGGCAGCGTGCGACTGACCATGAGGCCTCTCATGCAGAACAGCTCCACGTTTACCATTACAGATATGACGGAGCAACTTGTTGAAGTTCAACAGTTAGACTCATTTAGGTTTTATTTATTGTATACAGACATTTTGATTTTTAATATAGCCTACTTATGTATCTTGAATTCTAAGTATGTGTTTTGTAGTAAAGTATACCTATATTTTATTAGGTCGTGTATTTTGTCATATTATTATGTCTATAGTTTTGCGTACAGACTGATGTAGGAACCTAATAAGTCGTAATTTTTTTCGTATTTAGTTTACGGAAATATCATAGTTTTCTTGTGTATCGACCGATCAATCTTACTTCTCAATTACATAATTATTTTAGTATTTTCAAAAACAGTAGTAACTCGTAAACTTCTTTGAATTTAATTTAAACTTGTTTTTCAATCCTCGAAGATTGACTGTACTAATAAAATGTCACTCCAAATTCCAGTAACGGAACAGCCCCCGCCCCGAAATCGAACAAAACATCCCCAGCTAAGGACAGTGGCAAAGGCCAGGAGAACCCGTTCGACGAGGACGAGTGGGACTCGGAGTCGGCGGGACTCACCGACACCGGCGAGCCCGGCGTGCCGGTGCGGGCGCTGTACGACTACACCGGCGCCGAGAGCGACGAGCTCAGCTTCCGACAAGGTGAGCGTGTGAGAGGAGGGTAGAGAGGGATTCGGAGTCGGCGGGTGGACCGGAAGGATAGGGTTTTTCATGTATATGTGAGCCAGAAAGAAATTCCAAAGGGGGAAATCATGCTTTGTAGACAGCAAGGTTATGGTTCAGTAAACTCATTTTGATTCTCAGTGTAGGCTTTTTGGGAATTCATAAAGTTTATAAAGCGCCATCTGTCGGTCAGACAGAAAGTGATAAAAAGGGATAAAAGAAGCTTTGTTTGTAGATATGAGTTTAGAGATTAACTGATTTAGATGTTTAATGAAAGCTTTTTTGGCGTTTGTCGCCAGGCTTAAATTGAGACAATTTAGCTAATCGCTAGCGCACACCACACCTCATTTCTACACAACCCTAGCACTTCACTACTTTAAACTATAAATAAACTGCACGCTATATACTCTGTAAGCACGGGTCGGTAAATAAAATGGAGTGTTAATGTGCGTGTTTGTTCTTAGAATCGAACGGTCATGTTGTGACGCGCGACGAACAGACAACCGTATCGTAGGGCAGTCGCCGCGTAGCGACAGCGGCAGCGCGGCAGCAGCGGTAACTTATGTGTTAATTATCACACGACGAGCACCCACACACGCACATGAGCACTCCATAAAATCACCACTGAAGAATAAGAATTTCGGAATATAATTTTACCGCTTTTTCCAGGTGACCTATTTGAAAAACTCGAAGACGAAGACGAACAGGGCTGGTGTAAGGGGAGGAAAGATGGGCGAGTGGGGCTCTACCCCGCCAACTACGTGGAGCCGGTCGGCCACTAGCCCTCCCCGCCGCCAGCCGCGGCCGCCCCACTGCCAACTGTCAACTGTGGCGCAGGCCTAGAGGTGACTGAACACGCGCTAACACTACATTAGATAACTTCAGCATTCTACTATAGTACTGCACTTGAAATTATGCTTGAAAGAAGCATATTTTGGCCTTAGCATTCGAAAATTTAATGTTAGTGTCGACTGATATATTTAGCTGGCATATCCCTACGTACCATGTATGTATCGCTCACGCTTTTGTTTATAGCTCATCGTTTTGGTACTGCTTACCGAGCTAAGCGGTACCAACACGGTGCATTGAAGTCTTGATAAGAAATATACTTTAAATAAATAGCACTTAAAGATTGACCATATTTATGTAAAGAGACGAGTCGTGTACGAATAACTTTAGTCTGCATTCAGTGTTAACACACTGTAATAATTGTTGTGAAGTTCCAAGCGTGAAATTTATTTATAAAAGTATTATAAAATAAAGTTAGTGTTGTTCATTCATTTCTAAGGCCGACAGATAATCAAAAATGTATTGTTACGAGATCATTTGTGAACGCGTGACAGATTATAAAATTAGTAAAGTTTTATATTCGCGAGTCACGATGTAGTCATTATCATAGTAACAGGTTTTAAGTACATTCAGCTGTAACGTGTGTGTTTACTTCTATAACGACTAGCTATAGATATTATAACTTCACACCGTCACCGGAGGCAGCAAGCAGCTTTAATACGTCTTATGATATCATTTCACTTGACATCGAACCCTGGACCTCGAGGATCGAACACTTTTTGATGTATTTAACAAGACTCTTTTCTATCGGAAAATTTTGAATCTAAATTTTTGTACAGTTCTATGCAGAAATTAAACTCAGAAATTTTTCAGTATTTCGTTAACAGTATAAGTGAGACGGTCTACGGTGGGATTCGGATATTTTTGGATGGAACTCTTTGTAGGTACAATATGGAAACCAAAAATTGTTTACTTGTAACTTGTAGTGACACTGCGCATCCATTGTCATCGACTAGCTTTGAGAGCTGTTCCCGCGGCCGGCGTCCTATTGACGCGTCCGACCGACACGCATCGCACGACTCCGCGAGAGTCGGAGGTGTATCGACTATACAATTTAAATTAAATTGACTAGCGCCGACTACTATTGTAAATATCCAATATAGTCGATTTATGTATCGGTTGTATATAAAATGTAAAAAGCAGTATTTTACATACAAGATTCGAACTTCGTACTTCAGGAGTTTGATTCTTTCTGATTGTTTTAAATCTAAATGTAATACGATACTATAGCCGGTACATCTAAACAATATCGATGAGGAATTTAGCTAAGCCAAAAAGTGTACGCCAATATAAATAATTAGGTAACAAATTCTACCTTTAGGCGGCAATGGGATTTATATTTTTGTGATATAATGGTACTCGACAGTGGTCGCCTCTGCACCGTAGTTGTGTTTATGTACATACACGATTATTATATATCTTGTCGTGCTTATAGAATATTTATTTCCCATTGTATATAATGTAAAATGCATTAATAATGTATGTAAGGTACGACGAGGCGGGCGACAGCGGCGGACTGAGCGAGGCCTAATATTGTGTAGCGCCATTTTGTAAATTCCGTTTACAGGAGTCGCGCGACGCTGGCGCCCTCTCGTCGTTTAGGTTAAATTAAACAATAACGATTATTAATATATTACGAGAAATGTTTAATCTTTTCTTTTTCCCTTTTATACCTCGTTTTAAATATTGTTGTATCGTGTAATTATTAGCGGGAGTCATTACGTTAGTCGAGGCTGAGTTTCAACTCTTGACTTGTGAACTGTCGGTCGTTTAGTCCGTAGCTGTTTTGTTTTCATTGTTATAGGTTCAGCGACCATTTGTGAGAAATTCTTTGTATTATATAATTATCAAAGAGGGTGGTTTTGGACCACATATGTTAATATATTATGAATATTGGTAAAATAAAATTGTTACATATGGTATTGATGTGTTTTATTTGGAATTTATCTCCAACATTTGTGTTACCAATTAAGTTTTATCATAAAGGGCAGGTATAAAATAATAAATACAATATTGACAATTTTAAAAATCTCTTTATTTGATGGAACGCAAGTGCACTGTCACAGGTTATCGTTGCAGCCTACTGCCGTACATTGTGATATAACATTAACAATCTCAACTTTTATCCTGCAATTTTATAATTTAGTATAAAAGAAAATATCCTGTGACAAAATAGCAATATTTGCGAATTACAAACAAATATTTTCAGTCAGTTTTATAATAATGCCTAAAAATGAGTTTATTGTTGGTTGGTAAAGTGCTAAATAAGGGTAGGTACACATCTATTAACATGGTATATTGCACAGAACGTAACGTACAGCAATAGGCTAGTTCACATCTCGAGGCTAGATCTCTGTCTAAGCCAAGCTAACACTACATTAGGTACAGTTTCGGTGGCGACTGTGGAGTGGTCGCTACAGTTTACTGTAACTTCAAACTATTTTTAGCTTTTTAAGACTTGTAGTTTACAAAACTTAATAACTTGTTAATTAGATGACATTTCAATTCCTGTATACAACAGATACATTCAAAATACGAAAACAACATTAACTTGTATATTATTATGTAATATAATAATGAATGTATACCACTCCACAGCGCTCGGTCCGAAGCACACACAAGCCACTTGTTGCAAACTAAGGCGAACCATATTGCCATCGTAACCGGAAGCTGACCACATTTGTACGACGTGAGCAACGCGTTATGTGCACTTTGTGCATATTTGGCACAAACAACATCGCGCTAGCATCAACTGGCCTTAAGTTTTACATCGATACAAGAGATTAGCGTACATTAACTTACTACTTACGCAATACGAAAAGCGTAGACGGACATTTTGAAAATATTTTTGTATTTCTATCGATACAAACTCGCGTTACATCTTAATTTATTATTAAACATTTAAACTAGTATAGGAGTTACGTATCCACGAATATATGTTTGTTTGTATCGATGCAAAAACAATGAATTTGGACCGAAACCCTCGCACACAGCAGTCATGACCCGCCCGACGTGATATTAAATGCAATTACCGAAAAAATAACATTAATATTTACATGAGCTAGTATGTATGTACATAAATAGGGGGACTCACCCCTCCCTGATATGTGGAACAAAAAAACGTGTACTTATTTACAAATCATACAAAAATGAGTATGTATTGTTGTGGCTCAATGGAACGAGATTCCTGGACGATAACTAATATCTCTTTACAAGGAATATTACTTTAGAACTAAATATAGCGTTCTACTTGCCTATAATGTACGTCGGTATAAAATATAACTATGATATAGACGAGAGAGGCTTCCCACGTTGGAGCGTGGATAACACTAATACAATAAAAATACTTAAAACCAACAGAAATATAAGTCAACATATCATACGTAATACAAGTGAAATAAAATATTTAACGCGAACATTGGTGACACTTGTGAAACTGATAATATTATAAAGATGGCGTCACAACGGGAGCCCCTCTCGTAAAACAATAACATCTAGTGCGGACTAACAACATAACATACACGAACCGAACACTTTACACAACAAACAGATATTTACAACACGTGTAACATACAGACACTAATACATCAAACTATAAATACTTCCATAATAAATGTTACCTGGACCGTCTGCATGGCTCTTGACAAAATTAACTTTAGATTCGTATTAAAATCTAGTTCAAATTACTGTACCAAATAAAAGGTTAACATTCAACAAATACTTGTACCAAAAACTGTTTTTTTTTTTAAACACATTAATATAAATTTGTAATAACATTGAAAGCAATCTTTATAGTAATTAGGAATGGCAACAAATTTACAACAAAATACAAAAACAATCCATTTTGACAATTTTTATATTGCTTCGAGATCATTGCGCCTACTGACAACTTTCCAAAGCAAACACCCGGGGCGGCGCTAGTATACACTCCACGTACCAACATACAAAACATTAAATTTTAGCATAGATTTAATATCTTGTCTTAATAATCACGAACTAAACTCGTTTTTTTCTAAAAACAATAAATATAGAAAACAATATTATAATAGTCTTGTAATAACATTTATACCAAGTCTTAGGACATGAATATTAAAAATCTCCGTTCTCGATTATCGATAAAACTTATTCAGCACAAGTTTATCGAGTCGTTATGTAAACTCTACCGGACGACAGTGGCAGCACTGGCATTACATAACCTCTGTAAGATTTCAAATAACTTTATTTATTATACCTTATTTTATAAGCAGCAAGGTTGTGTCCACTGTCATTCGGCAGCCTTACTTCAATCATCGCGTCCTGTCGTTGTACCGACGGACAGTTGTCCGTCTCTCGTCATACGTAAAGACCAAGTACCTTGGTCAGTCAATGTAGAGTATTGTCTATGCCGCGTCGTGCGGTCTGCGTGCATGTTCACTGCAGACACGCTTGCAGCTTCTCGATCCACTCCTGCGCAGCGTTCGCGTCGCTCGCGCAGAAGTTGTATGTGCGTCGACTTGTGCGCAACTGGAAAATAGCACAGGAATATGGTAACCTTATCAAAGTTTATTAATAAAATCAGTTTGTAACTTTGACATGGCTGGGCAAAACCCTATGTACAGCCAGATAGTAAGCATTAACAAAACGTTTACTTAACAAAGATTGAGCATTTTTAAAATTAAACACATGTTTAAAAAAAACATCGACCCAGTTAGTCTGTAGTAAATGTGGTAATTTAGTTAGACCGAAAATATGATCATGAAACCTTAATATATATAGACTAGATAACAATAATATACTTACATCAAAGAAGGATCGGTCGTCGCACTTCTTGGGCGGGCCGGGAGCAGGCGGCGCCTGCGTCACTGTGATCACTTCCGCCAGATCTGTACATAAATGAAATAGAACTATATAGATATAGGTATATATGTGAGACATAAAATCCAGTAAGAACAGTAAATTGCCTTGTCTTTTAGCTAATAATGGCAGGTTCTTATATTAAAAAACGATAGGTCTTGCTAATACCGGGACGGTAGAATTTTTTGAGCAAAACGAGAACTATTTCCTTGAATATAAGAATTAGGCATAGGAAGTGGTAAAAATAATACATACCAATAAATCCTTTGCAGTGCGAGTCCTCCATCGCATCGTAGTACCGAAGCTGATGCTTGATAGAATCCAGTACGAACCAACTGTAATACAAGCATATGCGTGTTACTTACTTATTTCGAGATAAAAGTACAACGCGTCCCGGCAAGTAAGATTGATTAATTAAATATTATGCTAATCTCGGTTATAAATAATCTTCTCTCACTCCGTTCCAGTCCCAAAACAGAGTCAGGTAATTCAACACTTATAATTGTCCATATTTAACAATGGAAACCTGTTGTGTTTTTATTACATAACGGTTAAGATTTTAAAGGTTGAAGCTTATTCTTTCTGATAGATTAGAATGTTCTTTATTGTACACATAGAATAATGACGAGTACAACGGCCAACTTATGTGTCTATATGTAACTAACAATTTATTGGCAGTATACCCACTACACTTTTCATGGTAATACATACCGTTGCTTCCACCCTTTGAGCAGCGCCCCCCGCTTGTACAGGTGTCCCTCGTGCGTTCTGTTCTCCGCGACGTTGGACGAGAACTGCTCGTAGTACTGCTGCGACGATGACTGTAGGGTCGCTACACCTGGATATTATAGAGACAAGTGTTTAGACCTGTTTTTTCGTCCAGGTTTAAGATATTATAATATTATTTAAGTAATTTCGCATATTATTATTGCAAAATCGTTATTTTTCCTGGTTGGTTTTTTCGTAGTTCGGTAAAAAACAAGAATAGTGAGTTTTCAATTCCTAAAATGAGTATGGTGTTTAAATGAGTATATGAAACTCCATGAATGAGTAAGTTTATATCTGTTTAAAATTGTATCTGTTTCTGTTCCAAATAAAAGTTTTTTTTTTTTATTTAAGTTTGTGCGACGATAGGCATCTGTGAGTGACTGTGTGTGCGTTACAATGAGTGTCTGTGAGTGTGATTAAGACAGTGAACGTATGTAAGTGTGTGTATGTTACGATGAGTGTTTATGGGTGTGAGTGCGACTTAAAATGAGTGCGTTGGTGTGAGTATGGGTGTGTATAAGGTACCAGCGGCGTGCGGCGGGCGCAGCGAGTCGGCGTCGGGCGGCGGCGGCGCCTTGTACTTGGTGCAGGGCGGAGCCCACGCCTCCGCGCAGCGCTCGTGGCACGCCGCGCCGCAGTCCACGCAGCGGACACCCGTCTGCGATACCACACATGTTAATACTTTCACACTTATGGCGGGATGTTTAAACACAATGTTAATAGGACATTGAGGAAATAAAATAAAATCGTTTGTTGACTTGCATCAATATGCCTTCTGATTATTAAAATATTCACAAGTTTTGGTTCAGTTGAAAGTTATTCTTCGGGCACTTGAACAGGCAAATTTTTAAACAAGTGGAAAGGCCAATGTATAAGTGGCATGTGTATTGCCGCTTCAAGTAGAAAGTTCCCACCCTCCCCCCTTTGAATAGCCTCCACTCTAAGCCGCGTATCATTTGCGACTACGTTAATCTCGAGCTGACTATGTACAACACAGCTTGGTCCTCACCTTGAGCGGTCCCCACAGCAAGTCCTGGCAGTGGTCGCAGCGTGCGGGCGCGGCGGCCGGGGCGGCGGCCCAGCGGTGCGCGGGCGCGGGCGGCGGCGGCGCGAGTAACTCTACTGTGTCTCGCTCACAGCTGTTGCTCTAGGCACAGTATATACTACATCCTACCTTGAGCGGTCCCCACAGCAAGTCCTGGCAGTGGTCGCAGCGTGCGGGCGCGGCGGCCGGGGCGGCGGCCCAGCGGTGCGCGGGCGCGGGCGGCGGCGGCGCGAGTAACTCTACTGTGTCTCGCTCACAGCTGTTGCTCTAGGCACAGTATATACTACATCCTACCTTGAGCGGTCCCCACAGCAAGTCCTGGCAGTGGTCGCAGCGTGCGGGCGCGGCGGCCGGGGCGGCGGCCCAGCGGTGCGCGGGCGCGGGCGGCGGCGGCGCGAGTAACTCTACTGTGTCTCGCTCACAGCTGTTGCTCTAGGCACAGTATATACTACATCCTACCTTGAGCGGTCCCCACAGCAAGTCCTGGCAGTGGTCGCAGCGTGCGGGCGCGGCGGCCGGGGCGGCGGCCCAGCGGTGCGCGGGCGCGGGCGGCGGCGGCGCGAGTAACTCTACTGTGTCTCGCTCACAGCTGTTGCTCTAGGCACAGTATATACTACATCCTACCTTGAGCGGTCCCCACAGCAAGTCCTGGCAGTGGTCGCAGCGTGCGGGCGCGGCGGCCGGGGCGGCGGCCCAGCGGTGCGCGGGCGCGGGCGGCGGCGGCGCGAGTAACTCTACTGTGTCTCGCTCACAGCTGTTGCTCTAGGCACAGTATATACTACATCCTACCTTGAGCGGTCCCCACAGCAAGTCCTGGCAGTGGTCGCAGCGTGCGGGCGCGGCGGCCGGGGCGGCGGCCCAGCGGTGCGCGGGCGCGGGCGGCGGCGGCGCGAGTAACTCTACTGTGTCTCGCTCACAGCTGTTGCTCTAGGCACAGTATATACTACATCCTACCTTGAGCGGTCCCCACAGCAAGTCCTGGCAGTGGTCGCAGCGTGCGGGCGCGGCGGCCGGGGCGGCGGCCCAGCGGTGCGCGGGCGCGGGCGGCGGCGGCGCGAGTAACTCTACTGTGTCTCGCTCACAGCTGTTGCTCTAGGCACAGTATATACTGGGGTGCCTGGCAGAAAACCTCCTCGTGTGCTCAGTGGCTGCTTGTCCGTTTGGTGTCTTGGGGACGAGCAGGTGCTGGGCCGGTGCACCCTGGGTGCGGGCAACAGTCTCCTCGCGAGGGGTGATTGTTGTCCGTAGCTAATTTCTGCCGGAGCGGAGGAGTCGCTCCCGAGGGCTCCCTATCTGCGCTCTGCAGCTGCAGAGTGCACGACTAGGGAGCGAGATGGGTAGACCGCGGGCCGTTTTTACAGCCCGAGGTCGAGGGGTTTCCGCGGCGTGCACGTCGCGGTGACCGAGGTGGGGAAGACCGTGGGTTGCTCCTCAACCTGCGGTCCAGGGGCATCCGTGTGGAGCCACGGTGCCGGGTGGAGGGTAGTTTTTAGTTAGTTTGTAAGTTGGGAAAAAAAAAAAAAAAAAAAAAAAAAAAAAAAAAAAAAAAAAAAAAAAAAAAAACGTAGGTTAATATTAGTTTTTAGATACCGAACAGCGGGCGGTTTATCCTGCACCGGAGGCACCCGCGGGCCTCGGGAGGCCTAAGTATCCTCCCAAAAAGAGCGGCCGCATCGCCTTGGGGAAGCGGTGTGCGTACCACCCAATTCGTAAATGGAAATGTCGGACAAAGTTTGCAGTTTGTCATGCGCCCCGGTTGACGCCCGGCGCTCGCAGGTATCCGGGCCTGCGGGTGTTAAATTGACTACCGATGGATGCACAGGGGTAGGCGACCAGGCCCCTGTTGCGGATGTAGCTACTGGCAGCAATGTTGCGTCATGCGACCCGGTTGACGCCCGGCGCTCGCAGGTATCCGGGCCTGCGAGTGTTAAGTTGGTTACCGACGGACGCGCAGGGGTAGGCGACCAGGCCCCTGCAGCGGATATGGAGACTGGAAGTGTTGGAAATCGGGCGCGCGGGACGTCTTCCGCAAGGAAGCGTCCAGTGTGCCGGTCTTCGGACGAGGAAGGCCTGCCGGCCCCCAAGTTGCCAACTTCCAGAAGGGGTCGGCAGACATCGAGAGGGGCGAAAGCTTCGCAGCCGCGGAGGGATAAGAGCGGGCGTTTTGTGCGCTCTAATACCTCGGCGGCTAGTGAGGCAGAGAGTGACGCGGGGGTCACCGCGGAGGACCCTGGTGATGGCGGCGAAAGCTGTTCCTCGCTGGGGAGCTCGAAGGCGGAGCTCAACGCCGCCAAGAGGGAGCAGCGCAAAGCCGTCGCGGCCGACGAAGTGTCGGAAATGGCCCGACGCGCACGCGAGCGACGCGCTACCCTGGCGGCGGAAGGGGGTGAGCCTTCGGCGGTGGCCTTGAGTCAGCTGGCTCTGGATGGGGTGGACTTGGTCCTGAAGGTTGCCACCAAGTCCGGCAGCCTGAAGGGCACGTTCACCCGTGGCCTGAAGGAGGCTGCTGCGGACATCAGGGAGGCGGTTGGTGTCCTCCTCAGCAGGACGGCCTCTGACGAGGTCGCAAAGCTGCAGGAGGAAAACAGCCGCCTCCGAAGCGACCTGGAGGACCTTCGGCGACAGGTCGCTGCGCTGAGTGAGCGGCAGCAGCGAGGCTCGTCCGCCGATGCCGCACCTGCAGCGACCCCGGCTCCCGCACTGCGACCGGCAAGCCCTCGCACCGAGGATGAGGTCGAGCGCATTGTCCGGCTTTGCATGCTCCAGTGCGGGAGCATGGTAAACGCTCGGCTGGAGGCGATTTCTCGGCGTCTCCCACCGGAAGTCCTCCGTCCGCCCCTAGCGGCTGACAAACGGAGGACTGAGGAGCCGCCGAGACCCGCGCCTCGGAAGGGGAAGCCCGCGGAGGGCATTAAAAAACCCGCGGAGAGAGCCCCACCGCGCGATCAGCCCACGACTGCCGGGTCTAAGGGTGAGACCTGGGCGAAAGTCGTGGGCCGCAAGAAGGCCCGCAAAGCTGAAAAGAAGGCCGCAGCTGCTGCTCGCGCTCCCGGCCAAGCCGCCAAGAAGGCCGCGGCTGCTGCACGCGCTCCCGCAAAGGCGGCTGCGCAGCCTGCGAGGCGGACTGAGAAAGGCGGTCGCAAAGGGCCGACGGTGCATGCCCCGCGTTCCGAGGCTGTGACGCTCACGTTGCAGCCAGGAGCGGCGGAGCGCGGTGTGACGTACCGGTCGGTCATTGCCGAGGCCAAGACCAAGATCAAATTGTCTGATCTTGGTCTTCAGTCCGTCACCATCAGGCAGGCTGCCACGGGTGCGCGGCTGTTTGAGGTGGCTGGTGCAGCGAGCGGCAGTGCCGAGAAGGCGGACGCTCTGGCCGCCAAGCTGAGGGAGGTCCTCAACCCTGAGGACGTCCGGGTCTCCAGGCCGGTGAAAACCGCAGAGGTGCGGATTGCTGGTCTGGACGACTCGGTGACCTCAGAGGAGGTGGTGGCGGCCGTTGCCCGAAGTGGCGAGTGTCCGCCAGATAAGGTGCGGGCCGGCGACATACGCGCCGACGCCACTGAACTCGGCGCGGTCTGGGTTCGGTGCCCTGTGGCGTCGGCGAAGAAGATCGCCGAGAAAGGCGAATTGTTGGTAGGCTGGGTTGCAGCGAGTGTGAAACTCCTGCAGCCCCGGGCTTTGCGGTGCTTCCGGTGCCTGGAAAAGGGGCACGTCCGGGCAAAGTGCACCGCCGAGGTCGACCGTAGCGATCTGTGCTATCGCTGCGGTCAGCCCGGCCACAAGGCGGCCCAGTGTTCCGCGGCGCCCAACTGCAGCTTGTGTTCGGCTGCGGGGAAGCGAGCGGGACACATAGTGGGCGGAGGGGCCTGTGGCGCGCCTGCCAGCAAGGCCAAAAATAAAAAAAAGAAGGGGGGCTCTAAACCTGCCGGGGTAACCTCGCCACCCCCGCAGGCTAGCAGCTCCAAGGCCGACTCCCGGCCCAGGACCGTTGCCGAGGGAATGGAGTGTCAATAATGGCACAACTACATTTCCTCCAGGGCAACATCAACCACTGTGCCAGAGCTCAGGATCTTTTACTCCAGAGCATGGCAGAGTGGTCGATCGACGTGGCTGTGGTCGCTGAGCCGTACTTCATCCCCGCCCGGGACAACTGGCTGGGGTGCGCTGACGGTTTGGTGGCCATTATTGGCGAGGCTC
Source organism: Autographa pulchrina (assembly GCA_905475315.1). Taxonomy (NCBI): domain Eukaryota; kingdom Metazoa; phylum Arthropoda; class Insecta; order Lepidoptera; family Noctuidae; genus Autographa; species Autographa pulchrina. Next base: position 9,542,121 of record FR997775.1, read on the forward strand.
TGATCGACCCGTCTAGGGGCCGTGGCTGGGTTGCTGCGGTCTCTGGCGGCATCGTCATTGTGGGGGCGTATTTCTCCCCCAACAAGAGTCTCGCCGACTTCGAGGGTTTCCTTGTCGAGTTGGGCGCCGTCGTAGGCCGCTACCACCCTCGTCCCGTTTTTGTGCTCGGGGATCTCAACGCCAAGTCATCGGCGTGGGGATCTCCGGTCACTGACCCTCGGGGCGAGGTGTTGGTAGAGTGGGCGGTGACGACTGGTCTGGTCGTCCTGAATCGGGGTTCGGAATACACGTGCGTGCGGCAGCGGGGCGGGTCGATAGTGGACGTCTCGTTCGCTAGCCCCTCTGTCGCTGGCCGTGTCCGTGACTGGCGTGTCGCTGTGGAGGTGGAGACGCTATCGGACCATCGTTATATTCGGTTCGACGTCTCTGCCCAGACCGCAGGCGGCCGCCATCCAACAACCCCGATGAACGACGGCCCGCGTTGGGCGCTTAAGCGCATCGACAGGGAACTACTCGAGGAAGCTGCATTAGTCCAGTCCTGGACCTGGGAGTCGGCGACGGACGGCCCCGTCGACGTCGAAGCGGAGGCGCTGCGGTTTCGCGGGGCGATGACGCAGATCTGCGACGCGTCCATGCCCCGTGTCCGCCAACAGTCCGCAAGGCGCCAGGTGTACTGGTGGACCGCCGAGATCGCGCAATTGCGCGTAGCGTGCGTTGCGGCCCGCCGCCGGTACACCCGATACCGGAGACGACGTCGACGGGATTCCGCCGAGGAGGACGCGCTGTATGAGGTGTACCGCGCGTCCAAGGAGACTCTGTGGCTGGCCATCGGCGACTCAAAGTCGCGTGCCAGGGAGGAGCTGCTGGGGTCCCTGGATCGGGATCCGTGGGGGCGCCCCTACCGCTGGGTAAGGGGCAAGTTGCGTCCCTGGGCGCCCCCACTGGTTCGGACCATGCAGCCCCGGCTGCTAGAGGTGGTGGTGTCGACCCTCTTCCCTGTGCGAGGGGGACATGTTCCCCCGGCGATGGCTTCGCCCTCAGCCACAGACTCTCCAGAAGAGGAGAGCACCGATGTCCCCGAGGTGACGCAGTTAGAGACGAGAGCGGCCGTGTCGCGGCTCCGGGCTAAGAGCACAGCGCCTGGACCCGACGGAGTTCCTGGCCGAGCTCTCGTCTTGGCTCTGAAGGAGCTAGAGCCCCAGCTGAGGGGGCTCTTCACGGCATGTCTCGAGCGGGGTCAGTTTCCCAGTGTATGGAAGGAGGGGAGGCTGGTCCTGCTCAGGAAGGAGGGGCGCCCCGCGGACTCGCCGTCCGCGTATCGGCCCATAGTGCTGCTCGACGAGGCGGGCAAACTATTTGAGCGAGTTATCGCAGATCGCCTCGTCAGCCACTTGTGCAGAGAGGGGCCGAACCTGGACGAGAACCAGTTCGGTTTTCGTCGGGGGCGCTCCACCATAGACGCCATCATGCGCGTGAGGGGCCTGGCGGAGGAGACGGTGTCCCGGGGTGGGGTGGTGTTGGCGGTGTCTTTAGACATCTCCAACGCTTTCAACACCCTACCCTGGAGCTGTATTCGGGAGGCGCTGGTATACCACCGCGTGCCTCCCTACCTCCGCCGTACAGTAGGGGCTTATCTGGAGGAGAGATGCGTCACCTACAGGGGACGTGACGGTGCTGGTCAGCACTTCATGTCGTGCGGTGTCCCACAGGGATCGGTCTTAGGACCGCTCCTGTGGAACATCGGCTACGACTGGGTGCTGAGAGGCGAGCTCCCGTCGGGCGCAGACTTGACGTGTTATGCGGACGACACGCTTGTCACTGCCCGGGGGAGCTCGCACAGGGAAGCGACGTTGATAGCCACGGCTGCGGTGTCACAGGTGGTGAACCGCATCCGGCGCCTGGGCCTGGAGGTGGCCCTGAACAAGTCGGAGGCCATGGTGTTTCATGGCCCCCGGCGGGCGCCGGCGCCGGGATCACACATCGTGGTCGGTGGGGCTCGGATAGCTGTCGGGTTCACCATGAAGTACCTAGGATTGGTGCTCGACAGCCGTTGGGAATTCGGGCCTCACTTCCGGCGGCTAGCGCCCAAGCTCATGGGCGCGGCGGGCGCGCTTTCAACGTTGCTTCCCAACATGGGGGGCCCGAGCGCCGCCTGTAGGCGGTTGTACGTGGGAATCGTGCGGTCCATGGCCCTATACGGGGCTCCCGTATGGGCGCTCGACCTGACGGCCAGCACTCTCGCCATTCTGCGCAGGCCGCAGAGGGCGATGGCCGTCAGAGTCGTCCGCGGGTACCGCACGATTTCCCACGAGGCGGCTTGCGTCCTGGCCGGATCTCCGCCCTGGGACCTAGAGGCGAAAGTACTCGCGTCATTGTACCGATGGCGCGAGGAAGAGCGGGCACGGGGCTCGATGCCGGTGCAGCGGCAGATCGAGCTGCGCCGGGGAGAGCTCCGTCAGGTCTTGGTGGCGGAATGGCGGCAAAGGCTTCTGCGCCCTGCCGCCGGCCTCGCTACCGTCGAGGCGATCCGGCCAGTACTCGACGACTGGCTCGGGAGAAGGCACGGCTCCCTGTCGTTTAGGGTGACGCAGGTGCTGTCGGGGCATGGATGCTTCGGCAAGTACCTGTGTCGCATAGACAGGGAGCCGGACGCTCGGTGCCACCACTGCGTCCAGTGCGGGGAGGACACGGCGCAACACACGCTCGCTGAGTGTGTAGCTTGGGAGGAGCAGCGCCGTGTCCTCGCAAATGAAGTGGGAGGCGACCTGTCGCTGCCGGCCGTAGTGCGGAGTATGGTCGGTAGCGCAGAGTCGTGGGACGCGGTGGTGTCCTTCTGCGAGGACGTGATGTCGCAGAAGGAGACTGCGGAACGGGAGAGGGAGATCTCGACTCCCTTCCCCGGCCGCAGAAGACGCACCGGGCGCAGGGGAAGGGCGGACAACGCCCTTCTCCGCCCCCCATGAATGGGTCCAGGGGCGAGGGACTTGGGGAAGTCCCCGCCCCCTATTCGATGGACCCGAGGCGGAGGCGCGCGCGGGTGTCGGCGCGCGCCCCTGAGGCGGTGCACGGGGTAGTTGTACACCTCACTACCCCGTGCAGGAGCTGAGGCCCGGACAGACCGGGCCGGCACCAGTGTGGGGCTGCGGAAGAATCCGGATTCCCGCGGCCCCACGCGCACGTGCGAGGAGGAGACACCGGGGGGTTTTAGCCGGTAAGAGTCCGGCACGCCCCTCCGCCTCTCCCCAGGCGGAGGAAGTCCATGAGGATTTCCCCCCAAAAAAAAAAAAAAAAAAAAAAAGGCACAGTATATACTACATCCTACCTTGAGCGGTCCCCACAGCAAGTCCTGGCAGTGGTCGCAGCGTGCGGGCGCGGCGGCCGGGGCGGCGGCCCAGCGGTGCGCGGGCGCGGGCGGCGGCGGCGCGAGTAACTCTACTGTGTCTCGCTCACAGCTGTTGCTCTAGGCACAGTATATACTACATCCTACCTTGAGCGGTCCCCACAGCAAGTCCTGGCAGTGGTCGCAGCGTGCGGGCGCGGCGGCCGGGGCGGCGGCCCAGCGGTGCGCGGGCGCGGGCGGCGGCGGCGCGAGTAACTCTACTGTGTCTCGCTCACAGCTGTTGCTCTAGGCACAGTATATACTACATCCTACCTTGAGCGGTCCCCACAGCAAGTCCTGGCAGTGGTCGCAGCGTGCGGGCGCGGCGGCCGGGGCGGCGGCCCAGCGGTGCGCGGGCGCGGGCGGCGGCGGCGCGAGTAACTCTACTGTGTCTCGCTCACAGCTGTTGCTCTAGGCACAGTATATACTACATCCTACCTTGAGCGGTCCCCACAGCAAGTCCTGGCAGTGGTCGCAGCGTGCGGGCGCGGCGGCCGGGGCGGCGGCCCAGCGGTGCGCGGGCGCGGGCGGCGGCGGCGCGAGTAACTCTACTGTGTCTCGCTCACAGCTGTTGCTCTAGGCACAGTATATACTACATCCTACCTTGAGCGGTCCCCACAGCAAGTCCTGGCAGTGGTCGCAGCGTGCGGGCGCGGCGGCCGGGGCGGCGGCCCAGCGGTGCGCGGGCGCGGGCGGCGGCGGCGCGAGTAACTCTACTGTGTCTCGCTCACAGCTGTTGCTCTAGGCACAGTATATACTACATCCTACCTTGAGCGGTCCCCACAGCAAGTCCTGGCAGTGGTCGCAGCGTGCGGGCGCGGCGGCCGGGGCGGCGGCCCAGCGGTGCGCGGGCGCGGGCGGCGGCGGCGCGAGTAACTCTACTGTGTCTCGCTCACAGCTGTTGCTCTAGGCACAGTATATACTACATCCTACCTTGAGCGGTCCCCACAGCAAGTCCTGGCAGTGGTCGCAGCGTGCGGGCGCGGCGGCCGGGGCGGCGGCCCAGCGGTGCGCGGGCGCGGGCGGCGGCGGCGCGAGTAACTCTACTGTGTCTCGCTCACAGCTGTTGCTCTAGGCACAGTATATACTACATCCTACCTTGAGCGGTCCCCACAGCAAGTCCTGGCAGTGGTCGCAGCGTGCGGGCGCGGCGGCCGGGGCGGCGGCCCAGCGGTGCGCGGGCGCGGGCGGCGGCGGCGCGAGTAACTCTACTGTGTCTCGCTCACAGCTGTTGCTCTAGGCACAGTATATACTACATCCTACCTTGAGCGGTCCCCACAGCAAGTCCTGGCAGTGGTCGCAGCGTGCGGGCGCGGCGGCCGGGGCGGCGGCCCAGCGGTGCGCGGGCGCGGGCGGCGGCGGCGCGAGTAACTCTACTGTGTCTCGCTCACAGCTGTTGCTCTAGGCACAGTATATACTACATCCTACCTTGAGCGGTCCCCACAGCAAGTCCTGGCAGTGGTCGCAGCGTGCGGGCGCGGCGGCCGGGGCGGCGGCCCAGCGGTGCGCGGGCGCGGGCGGCGGCGGCGCGAGTAACTCTACTGTGTCTCGCTCACAGCTGTTGCTCTAGGCACAGTATATACTACATCCTACCTTGAGCGGTCCCCACAGCAAGTCCTGGCAGTGGTCGCAGCGTGCGGGCGCGGCGGCCGGGGCGGCGGCCCAGCGGTGCGCGGGCGCGGGCGGCGGCGGCGCGAGTAACTCTACTGTGTCTCGCTCACAGCTGTTGCTCTAGGCACAGTATATACTACATCCTACCTTGAGCGGTCCCCACAGCAAGTCCTGGCAGTGGTCGCAGCGTGCGGGCGCGGCGGCCGGGGCGGCGGCCCAGCGGTGCGCGGGCGCGGGCGGCGGCGGCGCGAGTAACTCTACTGTGTCTCGCTCACAGCTGTTGCTCTAGGCACAGTATATACTACATCCTACCTTGAGCGGTCCCCACAGCAAGTCCTGGCAGTGGTCGCAGCGTGCGGGCGCGGCGGCCGGGGCGGCGGCCCAGCGGTGCGCGGGCGCGGGCGGCGGCGGCGCGAGTAACTCTACTGTGTCTCGCTCACAGCTGTTGCTCTAGGCACAGTATATACTACATCCTACCTTGAGCGGTCCCCACAGCAAGTCCTGGCAGTGGTCGCAGCGTGCGGGCGCGGCGGCCGGGGCGGCGGCCCAGCGGTGCGCGGGCGCGGGCGGCGGCGGCGCGAGTAACTCTACTGTGTCTCGCTCACAGCTGTTGCTCTAGGCACAGTATATACTACATCCTACCTTGAGCGGTCCCCACAGCAAGTCCTGGCAGTGGTCGCAGCGTGCGGGCGCGGCGGCCGGGGCGGCGGCCCAGCGGTGCGCGGGCGCGGGCGGCGGCGGCGCGAGTAACTCTACTGTGTCTCGCTCACAGCTGTTGCTCTAGGCACAGTATATACTACATCCTACCTTGAGCGGTCCCCACAGCAAGTCCTGGCAGTGGTCGCAGCGTGCGGGCGCGGCGGCCGGGGCGGCGGCCCAGCGGTGCGCGGGCGCGGGCGGCGGCGGCGCGAGTAACTCTACTGTGTCTCGCTCACAGCTGTTGCTCTAGGCACAGTATATACTACATCCTACCTTGAGCGGTCCCCACAGCAAGTCCTGGCAGTGGTCGCAGCGTGCGGGCGCGGCGGCCGGGGCGGCGGCCCAGCGGTGCGCGGGCGCGGGCGGCGGCGGCGCGAGTAACTCTACTGTGTCTCGCTCACAGCTGTTGCTCTAGGCACAGTATATACTACATCCTACCTTGAGCGGTCCCCACAGCAAGTCCTGGCAGTGGTCGCAGCGTGCGGGCGCGGCGGCCGGGGCGGCGGCCCAGCGGTGCGCGGGCGCGGGCGGCGGCGGCGCGAGTAACTCTACTGTGTCTCGCTCACAGCTGTTGCTCTAGGCACAGTATATACTACATCCTACCTTGAGCGGTCCCCACAGCAAGTCCTGGCAGTGGTCGCAGCGTGCGGGCGCGGCGGCCGGGGCGGCGGCCCAGCGGTGCGCGGGCGCGGGCGGCGGCGGCGCGAGTAACTCTACTGTGTCTCGCTCACAGCTGTTGCTCTAGGCACAGTATATACTACATCCTACCTTGAGCGGTCCCCACAGCAAGTCCTGGCAGTGGTCGCAGCGTGCGGGCGCGGCGGCCGGGGCGGCGGCCCAGCGGTGCGCGGGCGCGGGCGGCGGCGGCGCGAGTAACTCTACTGTGTCTCGCTCACAGCTGTTGCTCTAGGCACAGTATATACTACATCCTACCTTGAGCGGTCCCCACAGCAAGTCCTGGCAGTGGTCGCAGCGTGCGGGCGCGGCGGCCGGGGCGGCGGCCCAGCGGTGCGCGGGCGCGGGCGGCGGCGGCGCGAGTAACTCTACTGTGTCTCGCTCACAGCTGTTGCTCTAGGCACAGTATATACTACATCCTACCTTGAGCGGTCCCCACAGCAAGTCCTGGCAGTGGTCGCAGCGTGCGGGCGCGGCGGCCGGGGCGGCGGCCCAGCGGTGCGCGGGCGCGGGCGGCGGCGGCGCGAGTAACTCTACTGTGTCTCGCTCACAGCTGTTGCTCTAGGCACAGTATATACTACATCCTACCTTGAGCGGTCCCCACAGCAAGTCCTGGCAGTGGTCGCAGCGTGCGGGCGCGGCGGCCGGGGCGGCGGCCCAGCGGTGCGCGGGCGCGGGCGGCGGCGGCGCGAGTAACTCTACTGTGTCTCGCTCACAGCTGTTGCTCTAGGCACAGTATATACTACATCCTACCTTGAGCGGTCCCCACAGCAAGTCCTGGCAGTGGTCGCAGCGTGCGGGCGCGGCGGCCGGGGCGGCGGCCCAGCGGTGCGCGGGCGCGGGCGGCGGCGGCGCGAGTAACTCTACTGTGTCTCGCTCACAGCTGTTGCTCTAGGCACAGTATATACTACATCCTACCTTGAGCGGTCCCCACAGCAAGTCCTGGCAGTGGTCGCAGCGTGCGGGCGCGGCGGCCGGGGCGGCGGCCCAGCGGTGCGCGGGCGCGGGCGGCGGCGGCGCGAGTAACTCTACTGTGTCTCGCTCACAGCTGTTGCTCTAGGCACAGTATATACTACATCCTACCTTGAGCGGTCCCCACAGCAAGTCCTGGCAGTGGTCGCAGCGTGCGGGCGCGGCGGCCGGGGCGGCGGCCCAGCGGTGCGCGGGCGCGGGCGGCGGCGGCGCGAGTAACTCTACTGTGTCTCGCTCACAGCTGTTGCTCTAGGCACAGTATATACTACATCCTACCTTGAGCGGTCCCCACAGCAAGTCCTGGCAGTGGTCGCAGCGTGCGGGCGCGGCGGCCGGGGCGGCGGCCCAGCGGTGCGCGGGCGCGGGCGGCGGCGGCGCGAGTAACTCTACTGTGTCTCGCTCACAGCTGTTGCTCTAGGCACAGTATATACTACATCCTACCTTGAGCGGTCCCCACAGCAAGTCCTGGCAGTGGTCGCAGCGTGCGGGCGCGGCGGCCGGGGCGGCGGCCCAGCGGTGCGCGGGCGCGGGCGGCGGCGGCGCGAGTAACTCTACTGTGTCTCGCTCACAGCTGTTGCTCTAGGCACAGTATATACTACATCCTACCTTGAGCGGTCCCCACAGCAAGTCCTGGCAGTGGTCGCAGCGTGCGGGCGCGGCGGCCGGGGCGGCGGCCCAGCGGTGCGCGGGCGCGGGCGGCGGCGGCGCGAGTAACTCTACTGTGTCTCGCTCACAGCTGTTGCTCTAGGCACAGTATATACTACATCCTACCTTGAGCGGTCCCCACAGCAAGTCCTGGCAGTGGTCGCAGCGTGCGGGCGCGGCGGCCGGGGCGGCGGCCCAGCGGTGCGCGGGCGCGGGCGGCGGCGGCGCGAGTAACTCTACTGTGTCTCGCTCACAGCTGTTGCTCTAGGCACAGTATATACTACATCCTACCTTGAGCGGTCCCCACAGCAAGTCCTGGCAGTGGTCGCAGCGTGCGGGCGCGGCGGCCGGGGCGGCGGCCCAGCGGTGCGCGGGCGCGGGCGGCGGCGGCGCGAGTAACTCTACTGTGTCTCGCTCACAGCTGTTGCTCTAGGCACAGTATATACTACATCCTACCTTGAGCGGTCCCCACAGCAAGTCCTGGCAGTGGTCGCAGCGTGCGGGCGCGGCGGCCGGGGCGGCGGCCCAGCGGTGCGCGGGCGCGGGCGGCGGCGGCGCGAGTAACTCTACTGTGTCTCGCTCACAGCTGTTGCTCTAGGCACAGTATATACTACATCCTACCTTGAGCGGTCCCCACAGCAAGTCCTGGCAGTGGTCGCAGCGTGCGGGCGCGGCGGCCGGGGCGGCGGCCCAGCGGTGCGCGGGCGCGGGCGGCGGCGGCGCGAGTAACTCTACTGTGTCTCGCTCACAGCTGTTGCTCTAGGCACAGTATATACTACATCCTACCTTGAGCGGTCCCCACAGCAAGTCCTGGCAGTGGTCGCAGCGTGCGGGCGCGGCGGCCGGGGCGGCGGCCCAGCGGTGCGCGGGCGCGGGCGGCGGCGGCGCGAGTAACTCTACTGTGTCTCGCTCACAGCTGTTGCTCTAGGCACAGTATATACTACATCCTACCTTGAGCGGTCCCCACAGCAAGTCCTGGCAGTGGTCGCAGCGTGCGGGCGCGGCGGCCGGGGCGGCGGCCCAGCGGTGCGCGGGCGCGGGCGGCGGCGGCGCGAGTAACTCTACTGTGTCTCGCTCACAGCTGTTGCTCTAGGCACAGTATATACTACATCCTACCTTGAGCGGTCCCCACAGCAAGTCCTGGCAGTGGTCGCAGCGTGCGGGCGCGGCGGCCGGGGCGGCGGCCCAGCGGTGCGCGGGCGCGGGCGGCGGCGGCGCGAGTAACTCTACTGTGTCTCGCTCACAGCTGTTGCTCTAGGCACAGTATATACTACATCCTACCTTGAGCGGTCCCCACAGCAAGTCCTGGCAGTGGTCGCAGCGTGCGGGCGCGGCGGCCGGGGCGGCGGCCCAGCGGTGCGCGGGCGCGGGCGGCGGCGGCGCGAGTAACTCTACTGTGTCTCGCTCACAGCTGTTGCTCTAGGCACAGTATATACTACATCCTACCTTGAGCGGTCCCCACAGCAAGTCCTGGCAGTGGTCGCAGCGTGCGGGCGCGGCGGCCGGGGCGGCGGCCCAGCGGTGCGCGGGCGCGGGCGGCGGCGGCGCGAGTAACTCTACTGTGTCTCGCTCACAGCTGTTGCTCTAGGCACAGTATATACTACATCCTACCTTGAGCGGTCCCCACAGCAAGTCCTGGCAGTGGTCGCAGCGTGCGGGCGCGGCGGCCGGGGCGGCGGCCCAGCGGTGCGCGGGCGCGGGCGGCGGCGGCGCGAGTAACTCTACTGTGTCTCGCTCACAGCTGTTGCTCTAGGCACAGTATATACTACATCCTACCTTGAGCGGTCCCCACAGCAAGTCCTGGCAGTGGTCGCAGCGTGCGGGCGCGGCGGCCGGGGCGGCGGCCCAGCGGTGCGCGGGCGCGGGCGGCGGCGGCGCGGCGGCCAGTCTGCCGCGCGCCAGCAGCTCCACCGTGCCGCGCTTGTGCCACGCCAGTGTCGCGCGACGGACCACGCCCGACGACATGGATGAGTTGCGCTAATTACAGAAATTCAGGTTATCAACAATGGTATCAAAATTAAACGGCATCTATCACACGCACACATATACAGCGCCAGGTAAAACAGTATCATATCCACACAAAAAAAAGAAATTTCATTGTGATTTTTAGTACCACACTAAGTCGTGTTTTGAACCACACAGGTGGTGCCCTTATTAAACATACTGACGTAGTCAGTTTTTCTATTGCTCTGTCTAAAAGCCCTTACGGTTTTACCAAAAACTCCGGTGAGGCAATCAAAACTTGCGGCCAGGGTAACTACGGAAGACCTCCTAAAAAAAGTTCTTTATTATATCAAAGACCTCGGACCATATTTCCAAATTTTCACTAGTTTATACGACTTACATAAAGTGATAATGGCAAAAACCTGACGAAGAATTAACTGTTAAACACTTCCTTATGTACGTTCAAGTCCGCGGAAGCGACGGAACACCACGCCAGCTGGCCAAAAGTCTTCTACCATCACCAGGTGCAGGTAACATGAAGGTACTCGCACCACGAACGCATTGAAATTAACATTGCGGCGCGACTCCAGTAGTGTTAAAACAACTGATCCAGTTTAAGCAATGTCTCACCTGTAACTCGAGCGTGTTGGGCAGCTCGAGCTGGTCCCAGCGCACGCGCCACTTCTGCGGCAGGTGCCCGAGCTCGAGCTCCAGCTGCCGGATCCGCTCCAGCAGCCCGGTGAAGGCGTCCGGCATGCTGCGGGGTATGCTGTCGTACCTGTGGGAAAACAATATAATCGTATCATTTTTAGCTGCAAATAGATTTTTTCGTATCAGAAGTTAACTTCAAAAGGCGTCGACATCACATGCTTTAACACTTTAGCTACGTGACACAAAGGCGCTAGAGGGTAGACCTGGTAATGCCCTAAGTGCTCGTTCACATGACGACGTCGACGACGCGCTCGTCGATTGTTTTTGAACATAACTACTGCAAACGAGGGGCTCGTGGCTAAGTGTAAGCCGTACGGTTTGACCGATAATACAGGTTAAGCCGCGCTCGCCGCGGTTGGTCCGTGGATGGGTGGCCGGTTATAACATACCGAGACCCCTCCGTGCCTCGGATAGACGTTAAGCCGTAGGTCCCGACTGTCATACGTTGATCTTTGGCAGTCGTTAAGTCAATTCTGACAACCAGTCTTACTATGGGATACTGTGTTCCCCAGTAAAATGGGTTGTGGAGGTCAGATAGGCAGTCGCTCCATGTAAAATACGGTATTCACCTGAATCCGGTAAGACTGGTAGCCGACCCCAACATAGTTGGGAAAAGGCTCGGGACATGATGACATAACTACTGCAAACAACCGTATAGTCAAGACAAAAACAAAAGACAGATGCGGCGACCTCGCGGCAGTTACACAGCGGCGGCGTCGTGTGCACGCAGTGTAACTGTGTGAGATATGTACGTCACGTGTGGTCACGTGAACGCAGTCACACCCGCAGTTTGATATTAAGGCAGCGAAGAAGATTAAGGACTTTTCTATCCAATTTGGTGCCTTACAAAAGGTCTATAACGTGTATAACTAAGTATTTTCTAAAGTTCTTCTGTATCAGTACTCACCCAGCAGTGACGACCCTGCGCTGCGGATGGCGGGACTCGGGCTCGGCGGACGCCAACACCTCCAGGTCGTAGGGCGCGCCGTGCGAGAGCTCCTCGCTCGTATAGTACAGCCACACTTCTAGAGCGCTCACTGATGATACCGGTCGTAGGACCTGAGATGGATGGTAATTCATTGATGAATGAAGAAAGAAAGGAGAGAAAGAAAAGAAAGAAAGAACGTTTGCATATAAGTTAATACAGCACTCTGTATCAAAGCGTCCTTATGCCGTGATGGGGTATTGCCTACCAATCGTCAACGCTTAGTTTCACTGGTCGATATCGCTCGACGTCATGATCGCGCTATGAAGCGCGCGAAATACGTGGTCTATTTGGCGAAGACATGAAGATTTTGAAATGCGTTGCGTCTCATGGAATTTACGACGATATTAGTGTTATGCTGTACTTCTAGGTGTAAAATATTGCTGGCCATGAACCAGCAAAATTTTTCTTAGAGATTTTTTTTATTTGAATTATTTTTAAGAGGTAGAATCATAAAAATCTATTTCGAATAAAGGGAAACAAATAAAGAAATACTCACAGGATTATCCAGATCCGGCGTATAGAGGAAGTTGTAGAAGATGGGCGACTTCTGATGGTGCCTGTCGATGTAGTCGAAGAGCGAGTGTCCGAGCGTGGGCGCGCGCGGCGAGCTGCCGGCCGGCGCGGGAGCCGAGCCCTCCTCCTCCGACCCGCCGCCAGTCTCCACGCCCTGCTCATACAGGTACGCCTTCAACACACACGCACGGGGTTATTATGTGTAGTCGGGGAACGGGGATAATTTATACTATAATAGATTTAGTATCCCATCAAACATAAATGCAAAAAATTAATTCTTGACAGCCTCTGCTTGAAAATCATGTATCCTACATTTTATACCCAGTGTCTCTTACCCAGGTCAAGCTGTGTAGACAAAAGAGCGTATCACAATAAAAAAACATAGTACACACTTGAAAAACATCTTCCTTCCCAGGGTCGGGTAACAAATACCACAGCAGGAACGTACGTAAGCGGCACGACACGCTGGTGTGCACCACGAAGCGGAGGTAGTACTCGTTGAGCGGTTAATACCACAACACTCACCATGCGACTGGTGTCAGCTCTCTTATCGTCGGCGGCGGTGATGCCCAGCTCGGCGCGCTGAGCCTCGTTGTCCAGCAGGAACGTACGGAAGCGGCACGACACGCTGTGGTACGCCACGAAGCGGAGGTAGTACTCGTTAAACTCAAACGCGAGCGGGAACTGCTTTTGTAGCTGCAGGGAAAAAAGATTAATGTTATCAAAAAAGAATATTAGGACCGAAACTAAGGGCGCCTTCAAATTAGCCGCAAAGAGCCGCACCGATGACAGCGCGACTGTATCCGAATCGTATCATAGAAGCTAAACGAAATACAGATTACTTCATTTCCGGACAAACCACAGCATACGATGACGTCACAGCTGCAACAAGCCTGTGGAACCCTCACCTGGTGCACAGCGTCCAGGAACATGAGGAAGGTGGGCGTGAAGCCCTGCTGCGGCGTGGCTCCGATGTTGGAGCGCTGCTGGAACTTGTGCCCCAGCGCCAGCCACTCCTTCTCCACCAGGATACGGAAACCTTCGAGGGTCCGGTAGTAGGGTTCCAGGCAAATTTGGGCGAGTGATGATATCTGGAAGAAAAAATAAGTATAAGCAGTTGCTTCAAAAGTAAATCGTTATTTTCTCGAGATGACATATTACATTGAAACTTAATTTATATACTAAAAGCTCCAGTTTTTCAATGTTAACTACTGACCTGCGCAGTAGCATCCCATCCGTCTTCCAAGGACAGTAGCACGGACGACCCCTGCAAGTCCAGGAGGTCCACTACGGCCCCGCTCAGTTGGAACAACTGCCGCAGCTGCCAAAGCCACCCTGATTCTTCTATTAACCTAAACGGAGAACATGGAAATTTGTTACTAACAAATATTTTCGATCGTAAAGTTTTTTTTTTTTCAAAATTCTTTGCTCTGTACCGTCAAGCTGACGGACTTAGGCGAATGCGGCATTATAACGTTTTTTTGTCGACGTGTCGCGACAGTGCAAGAAAAGTGTATATGGTGCGATTCAAACTTCTCGTCGGCTGTGAAGTGCGATACACTTAACGCAGCACCTCACCCCGCAACCTCACTAGCGCATGAGTTTGTTACGTGCAGCGACGCCTGGTGTTTAGAGCCGCCATTAAATTTGAATCCCACTGTGCCTGGTTTTACTTAGGGAAACCTCATCTTGACCTTATCTGCGTATGATGAAGTCGTTACGGCTAAAACCGCAAGGTATCTTCCTTTCTTTTTTCCGTGTAGGTGGGGTAACGAGTGGTGAGTGCGAGGATGATGGTGGTGTGGCATGCGGTGGGTACCTGAGGAAGCCGGGATGGTCGCTGGCGGGCGGGCCGGAGGGCACGGCGGCGCGCATGAGCTTCTTGAAGGCGTGCTTGGTGGCGCGCGCGTCGGGGTACTCGGCCGGCACCAGCTCGGCGCCCGCGCAGCTCGTGGCCGCCCCGCCCTTCTCGCACACCACGTACAGCGAGGCACGCCGGGCTCCACCGCCGCCCTCGCCGCACACTGAATGAAATAACAGAAAAAAAAAACTTAAAAACCTCTGACAAAAAAAAAGGTAATTGAAAACGCTATGCTAACATTTTCAATCAAGCTCTCGTTTTCACTTCCAACACAAGAATTTTCATAGCGAAAATTTAAAAAACCCCTGTCAAAATTTAAATCAGGGTGCTGATAATTAAAGCTAACAACAGCACACCCAATTAAGACACCATTTCGATCAAAAACAATTTACCTAACTAATTTAGGAGCTCCGACCGATCGATACACGAACACACACTATATTTTTTTTCTTTTGCGTCAGTTGTCAAAAACATTTAAAGCACTCTCTAGACACCAAAAAACTTAATAACTTAAAAGTATCTCACCGGAATCAGCATCAGCAGTAGACAGCCTCTGCCGTGGCGCGTAGAGGTCGAGATGCGAGGGCTGGCGGCGGTCCTTGAGCGAGCCCCAGCGGCCGAAGTGTCGCGCGCTGCTGCCCTTGCCGCCGCTGTTGCGACCCAACACGCTGACACGTAAGTTACATGTTATCTTGTTACACACCACCCCGGTCGTGCATCCCAGTTTTAACTATTTATATAAGCTTTATATTGTCCCACTCCAAGACAAAGACAAGTACAGAAGACTTCAGTACAGAAGACTATTTCACGCACTTCTGTACTGAGCTGGAATAGGCCGATCTAGTTGGTCTAAAAATTCTATCTTCTTCTGTCCTAAAAATTTTTTTTCGGTCTACTATGTCACACAGCTTTTTGATAAAAAATTAGTTCGATGATTGACTGTAGGACTTAAGCCTCTTTCAATATGCGCTACATTATTTGCACAGATACAGCAAAAGTGGACAAATAACATACAGACCCAAAAAAATTAATTTAACCTCCATCATAAATACAAACATTATAAACCATATCTATACCTACTTTCCAAATCACTTTAAATGTTCCCCAGATAAACAACCCTGTCAGCCAGTTTTGGTAAACGAAGAATGTAAAAATGTACACACATGGAATAAAGCAAGGTTAATAATATTTAGCAATGAAAATTAATAATACAATTCTTGAATCTAGGACGAAGTTAAGGTTTATTGGTTCCCACGTTGATTCTTGAATGGAATTGATGGAACAAAGGAACCTTGTTAAGGAAATCTGGATAGTTTATGTGCCTGCGTTGCTGGGCAATGCTCGTCACATAAACAAGTTCCTGTCACAGTGGAGTGGCCCTCACCTGAGCGTGCCGGCAGCCTTGGTGAGCAGCGGCGTGTGCGTGACCTGCTGGTCCTCGCAGCACAGCAGCAGCGAGTCCAGGCTCAGGCTGGAGTCCTCCAGGTCCCCGCGCGACGCCGGCGTGCACGCTACCAACGTTGCTAAGTAACGTTCCTAAGACAATAAAGCCAAGATTAACTACGAACTAACCGCGGCGAGCGCGGCTAAACCTGTATAAATAATAAGTCAAACCGTACGGCTTACACTAAGCAACGAGCCCCTCACATTCAGCGAAATATTATATTTAATGTAGAAAAGGATGTTCACCTTCACCATCGTTTAACGGACTAAAATATTAAAAAGGGGATCAAAAGTTCTTAAGAACCTTGGAAATCAAATCTACACTTGACAATTTCGAGTTAGTAAACTTTAGAGCACAAATGTCATCGTATTATATCCAATCTGTCAGCAATACTGATATACAGTGTGTTGTACTTATGAACGTACCTGTTCTAAACTAGAGGTAGTTTCGGTGCCGCTCTGCGCGTTGCCCTGCGTCTGGTGGCTCGCCTTCAGCATGCCCATCACGCCCTTGTGGTGGGGCGCCGCTGATCTGTTGCCATGGTAACCCAACGTAAACAATATGCTATTTATGACGAAGTTGTGAGCAAATACAGGCAAAGCTTGTTTATAACTTATTTTTTTTTAATTAGGTACGCGTCGTAAATCATGATAGGTAGATAAAGGTTTTGCAATATTATAGCGCATGTAAATGTTTTAAAATACAATACCAGTTGAGTCTTGCTAATAAATAGTCAGAAAAATAATGACCTTCTTCATCATCATCTCCCGAGCCTTTTTCCCAACTATGTTGGGGTCGGCTACCAGTCTTACCAGATTCAGCTGAATACCGTATTTTACATGGAGCGCCTGCCTATCTGACCTCCACAACCCATTTTACTGGGAAACACAGGAAATAATGACCTTCTTAAATGACTTATTTATTTTTTGTTCAAAATAGCAAAAACGCAGTTTTCTTAAATTTTCTTAAAACAGCAAATAATAATAAATGTTTATTATGCAAAATAGTATTGACATTGATAACACATATTTGTTTGGCCAAAAATACTTTTAGACTTTAAAGAATAATCTTAACTTTACTCTCGTATATATTACCTGGCCAACAAAGCGTGTGTCCTCGGATGTCTCCACGTGATAACAGGTAGGCGACCTTGTCGATAACACCGCGATATTCTGCGTAACGAGTCGTCACCGAAACTCTCTGGTACTGGGATCACGGCTGGGTAACTGTTAATGAAAAATGCTTGTATAGAAATGTGGCAATAATAAACAGATTATAATAAATGCATGATTTTAACGTCCCAATTGAACTGTTATGAATATGACACTGTTCTAAAATTTCGTACTCATATTTATGTTGCTATTTAATAAATTTCGAAGCCCAAAACAGTAGTATGCATCACCACAATATGGATTTCAAGTATTTATTTACGTTACAAGTTATATATAAGTCATTGAAGGTTTTCTAGAGTAGAAGAAAGACAATTCCATTTTTTCCCCCTATTTCTTTTGTTTAAAGAAACAAAAGAATTGAAGAATTTGCTATTTATAGAAAAGTGTGGGTATACCTCCTGCAGAGCGTGTAGACGGCGTTAGCGTGTGCGAGGCGGTAGGGCGCGTGCGCGAGGCCCAGGCGTGCCCAGTCGCGTGCGTACACGCGCTCGCGCACGCGCTCCAGCGTGCGCGCCGCCGGCGACTCCGCGCTCTCGCTGCCCACCAGCTCCAGCTCCTCCACTGCGAAATAAATACTACTTTCAGCCTCATACAAAAATAGGTGAATGATGCTTAAGTCCCCGATTCACGAAAGCGGACCGGTTGCGAGGTCTCGCGTGCAAAGCTCTCGCGGGACTAGCGCGGTGCCCCACTGTACACACAATATCGCCTCTTTAGATTATTAATTCT
Organism: Autographa pulchrina; assembly: GCA_905475315.1. Taxonomy (NCBI): domain Eukaryota; kingdom Metazoa; phylum Arthropoda; class Insecta; order Lepidoptera; family Noctuidae; genus Autographa; species Autographa pulchrina. Next base: position 9,559,464 of record FR997775.1, read on the forward strand.
TACAACAACATACGCAACAAAAGATCGAAAAGAGCCTGGGGCCTGTTTTAAATTCTTGTGAGTGTGTGAACTATTGGTTATTTTTACATCATACATATTATAACATTCTTTATCATACTGTTAAGATGGTGTAAATATAGTATGTAATAGAGAGCGTGTCAGCTGAGAGCGAGGACATGAGCGGCGGTGACGTCAGCGAGCACGCGTCGGCTGACGGCAGCACGTACTTCTGTCGCTTGGACGGCTTCGGCTTCAGACCGGCTTTGCAGGCTGTCTTGAGGAGAGTCTTCTCATATATAAGTAGGACTTACATGAAAGCGTGTCAGCTGAGAGCGAGGACATGAGCGGCGGTGACGTCAGCGAGCGCGCGTCCGCTGACGGCAGCACGTACTTCTGACGCTTGGACGGCTTCGGCTTCAGACCGGCTTTGCGGGCTGTCTTGAGGAGAGTCTTCTTTGCGAAACCCCTGGTGGATAGACGAGATTTGTTAAGAGTAAACTATATATTGTGCAATCGACCCACGAGCCCACGGTAAAGTTCGCGGCTTATCGTGACTGATACACGGTCGAGTTAAAAGATTGTTTGCAACACGCCGCGCAAAAAATTCAAACATGCCAGGATCCTGGCTCGTCACCTAATAAAACTGCGGTTTTGAGTTGAACGACGAGCGAGCTTTACCGGTGAACCAACAAAACGGCAGTAAAACACGCTCGCCGTTCCTTTAGAATTAGGAAGGATCAATCATCAATGACATACATAAGTCATTTTCGGACAACGCTGTAATTTTAGACTTAATTAAATACATTTCTATTAAGACTCCATGCCATACATACTTGAGCGTGTGGTGTTTCGGCTGGCTATGCTTGGGCGGCGGCTGCGAGCGCGGCGCGAGCGCGAAGTGCAGGAGCACGTGCTCCGGGTGTCGAAGCCGCGCCACTTGCTTGCGGAACCCCTCCACCGCCTCGCTGCTCACCTCCTCGTCTAACGCCACCTGGGTATAGTGTAAACACACGTGTATTGTTATATTGAAAAGATATTTCTTTTTCATCTTTAATTTCGCGTATGCTTCGGGCAAGGTCAGATACTTGTTACACTCACTATTTGGAGTAAACGTAAATTTTGCCTCTGAATGAAATATTGACCATAAAAATGGGTTTAGGTTTAAGTTTATATAAATTTCGAAATTACTTGAAGAAAGTCCTGATAATATTTTTTGTTTCCAGATATCCTAAGTACATCGAATAAAGTCTATTTAAACTCGGAAAACTGGCCACATATCACATATTTTCATACAGCAATGGTAACACTTTGCTTTCAACTTACAAACGTTATTAAAGAGTTCTTAAACTGACCTTAATGAGTTGAAACGTGGCAGATCGGAGCTGCAAGCCCTCCTGCAGCGACTGCTCCAAGTGCGGCAGGTAGTGCGTGCGCACCGCCTTCTCGCGCGTCAGCGAGCACAGCGGGAACGAGCGGACCACTGTCTGCTCGCACGCTGGATTGTAGATATAGTGGTTAATGATTAAGAACTGAATGAATATGTCATATAGTCATCTGATCCAAAATTAGCCAGAGGCTGAAGAGCAATCAGGTGAGTGATAAATATTTACACCCAGACCGGAATAAATGTTCTCAGCACACCAAGCTTTGTCCCGGGTGAGAGGGAGTTCGCTAAACGCTAGACCAGCAGACCAATCAATCAGTTCATATATTATCTTGTACGCCGTTTAATAACCCTAATCAGAGTCTTGAGCGACAGGGGGAGGGTGTCTATCGTTCGATTATTGTATGACAGGGACCACATTTCGTGCTTTGGGTGTGATTCTAGTACGAGGCGGAGAATAGTGTCTTTATGGACCGACACACGTTTAGAGCTCATAATACCGCTATTTGCTTACCATAGGGATCGGTGGGCGTGCCCTTGAAAACGAGCCTGTAGTTGGTGAGGAACAGCGCGCCCTCGGCCGGCAGCAGCGGCGTGTGGCGCCCGTCCGTCACCAAGTAAGCGCGTAATGCTGGCACTGCCACAGCCTCGCCCGGTACTAGAGCTGGTGCTACTATCCGCGGCTGTGGACAAACACACAGTCAGCGCGCTTTTTTGAAAAATATTTTATTCTAGAATTCATTTCATAACAATAAATCGAATAGTTTTGGTTATTTCCGTCAGTAAGCAGACAGTAGACCAGTTCAGATCGCGATCTAAAGGCTCCATTGCATGTCAAGCCTTGCCAGCGGCTACAACAAATTTAAATAGCCAAAAGTAATTTAACAGTCATGTCAAGCCTTCTAGCGGTCATATTGTCGATCATTTGCTCAGCGCTTAACTATCCAACAGCTAAGACTCGTTTTAATGATTAGAATAAATCAGGTCCATGAGTATTTATCATATTTCAGTGTTTATTTTGTGCGTTGTTTAACGCATCAATTACACAAAACTGTGTTTTACTTTAATTCAGCAATAAAACGTTTAAATTAAAAGCACATAGAAAATTTAAACCGCCTATATCTTATAAACACAAAACCCGATGATACCCGATAACCAAACAAAGACGTTAGTAACAATAACAAAGAAATAATGATGTGCAGGGAAACCCGGAATTTCTCAAAAGCTGATTTCAATCAAAATTACATAAATTAATTTTTAAATTCTTTGATTGTATCAAAATCTTTTTGTCAAGCAATTACATTCGTTAACATACGTTAACTATTTGACAAGCAATGCATTTGAACAGCCTTTTAGAAACTATGAGATGATCTTGCAATTTATGGAGTACTATCCTTATACACCACACCACAGTTAATTATATTATTTTCCACCACCCCGTGACGGACAAATAACGCAATCTAATTGGTCAGGTGTTACGTCTTACCTATTCTTGGGTCAGGTTTCTGATTTAATTCTTTTCCAGAATACAAAATACAATCTTCGGTGAAATCATATTTTATTTTATGTATTTGAAGACCTTGTCGAGTGGTTTTACTCACTGGTTTTCAGTGTCGCTAGCTCTGAGGTCAAAACCACTTTTCTACATCGTCTCGGGTCGGGTCCGGGTCGGGTCTCGGGTCTGGGTATTTGTGATACCTTCGTAATCTCTGATTGCATAACACAAATGCTTTAGCTACTTATTTTGGGTTCAGAGCAATGAATGTGACGTTGTCCACACGTTTTCTATTAACTGAATTCTCTGTTCTGATTTCTCTATTAACTTTATTGAGTCTCTTTTTTATCCCTTTAAGCAGTGCCATGGTGATTTTGACCAAACCTTCACACATATTTTTGTGTACACATATACAATAGTGATTTCATAGTTCAGTTTAGTGCAACTTTATTTGTTATTTATGTTGTATCTACTTGTTTGCACATACTGTCTTTTCCTGTTTAAAATAAGTTTCGCGATCTCAAGTGATTTACTATACAACTTAGCTTAATAATTTCCTTAAAATATGATACTTTTCTTGGATTGTTTAATCATTGTTTTTTGTAGATTCATTAGGATTGATATTATTATCACAATTTACTTCTTTCTCTTTACAGATGTAAATGGTAAAATATCTGCCATGAAAACACATTGTTTGAACATTAACATTTTTATTATTCAAACTAGTAGCACTACGCTTTATCACTTTACCATAGAAATCACATATCAAGTCCAACACAACATTTGTGACTCGTTAGAATGAAGGAAAACAGTCCTTGTGAACCTATCTATAGGTTCTATAATCGAATGCTCCGTCTATATAGTCCAAGAGTCCGTGAAATCACATCATATATCATCCAGTCTTTTGTTATAGTCCAAGAGTCCATCATCTCGTTTGCTTGCGCTTGAAGTAGTTTAGCGCTTATTAGTAAAAAGTAGAACTTGGTCGCTAGAAGGAAGAGAATATCTAATGTAAATAAATACAGTGAGAAGCTTAGAAATGTGCAATGGTGTGTACTTAAAATGCAAGACTTTCACCATAAGAAAAGCAAAAGGCATCGGAAATAATGCTTTAGCTAGTGCCAGATCCAGGAGAATTTATTAGGTCTAATATTTTGTATCTGAAATCGCCAATCCACAGAGAGCAAGCGTGGTGATCAATGCTCGTGCCTTCTCTATATGGGAAGAGGCCTGTGCCCAGCAGTGGGACGTTTATAGGCTGGATTATTATATATTATTATTATATTTTGTATTTATCTATTTGACGGACATTAAAATTCGCTAATTATCATGAAATTTTACCCAAAAGATCAACCTAGATCTGCCACTAACTAGCTACGTGTTAGCACATTCATTAAAAAACTTACTAAACATTATTTTAAGCATTAACTTACCCCACCACCTTAACTACTGAGTTAATTGACAACTGCGGCGCATATGTATAAGTTATTGAGTCTCGAGTTTGAGTAAATTTACTTTATTGCAAACCGGCTAAATATATAAGTGAGTTATATAAAGCGGTACATAAATAATAATGTAAATAAACGCACAGGTTTTAGTAATGTCAGCAATGAAATGATTGTGATGTAATGAATTTCATAAGTTTTATATATACTAGCTGTGCCTGCAACTTCGTTCGCGTGGATGACGAAACTTATCAATGAGTTTTTAACCGCAAAATTAAGTTTGTTTTTTATTGTTTATACTTTTCCGGGATAAAAACTACCCAGTGTGATGCCCAGGATAATAAAGAATAATTATACCAAGTTTCATTGTAATCGAACCGTTAGTTTTTGCGTGATACCTGAACAAACAGACAGACAGACAGACAATTTTTTTTTTTTCACACTTTTCGGTTCGGTGTCGGTCTAGTAACACCCCCCGCCATTTATTTTTTCGATATTTTCAATGTACAGAATTCTCACTTCTACAGATTTATTATAAGTATATAGATAAATAGTTATATCTATCGGAATGAAGCTGTAATACGTCAGGAATCGGTAAAGCAAAAGTTTATTTCTAAGGGCTATTTATCGATCATATTTTTTTTAAACGTAAGCTAGGGCGCGGCTCCGGCAAATTCAAAACGGGACCGGCATGTTTTTAGATGGTGCAAGTTCGACATACAAGTTTTGTTTTTAATGACCAGCCAAAACTTTATTATCGATTCTGAACGAGCTCTAAAAATATGGAAAATATGGTCATATAAAAATATGTAATAATAAAAATGAAAGCGAACCGACAGTTAACTATTTTCTATTGCGCTGACATTTTACAAAACAAGCTTATAAATACATTTCTTAGAACATTCCAATCATTTCATCTCCGACACTACAACAGCTTACTACATAGTACGTACCTTCTGCACGGGCGGCAGACGCCTGCTCTCGCGCGCGACTGCGTCTAAGGTCTCCAGGTGCATGTGCACCACGCCCGGGATCATCTGGTGCAGGCAGCGGACGTGGTCGGCCGTGACGCCGCCTTCCGTGCACACCTGGCGGATAACGTGCAATATAGTGTGTGGACGATTTGGTTGGTTGGGAATATCGTTATTTATTGGTTTGCCGATTTTAAGGTCATTAACTATAGGTAAACTTTGAGTTGTCTATTATTTCTAAATGAGCAATCCAGCATGTAACAGGCTAAAGAGCCAATGTCGGTAAAGAAGGTATTTGATATAAAAATATCCACTAGGTTAGCTAAGCTCGCATGTAGCCTATTTTTCATTTTCAACCAATCACGAGCTAATCTTATCTCTGTTATAAAAAACCCAAATTGCGACTAACATAAGAATGTCAGACTGTACCGGAACCAGCATAATGTGCTAAGTTTTGAGGTGCCTTTTACTATTTTTCCTCTTATATTACGACTAGTTCTTGATGTAACATTATAAGTAAAGATATCTCAGACCATTACCTTGTCAACAAATCTGGAGACCATTTTGATGACGTTGTTCCCCGCCTCCCCGGGATCCGCTTCCTCGAATCCGGACTCTGCATCCACGCTGTCTGATTCCGCGACACTATACAAAGACATATAAGTATTACTATTGGTATCTTACTAAGCAGTGGTCCTAATAGATGCATAGATATAGGCTTTATTTCCGTCATATAGATAAATATGACGGCAATAAAGCCAATAGTACACGGAATGGTCGAGCATTAGCCAAAGATTAACATACAGGGACTGCTCGAGTAGCTAACGTCGACTGCTTGCAGCTGCCATTGAGCAGCTCATGAGCAGGTGCACGTGACTTTGAATAATGGGTGCGAGCGGAGGGGGTAATGTACGATTGCGGGCGACAGCTCGAATAGGTCTTGTAAAAGAGATTGCCGCTAACCGCTCGAGCAGTCGAACTGCTCGTGCTGTTCCATGTGTGTACGTAAGCAAAAAACCGTATCATAATCGCTCCATTAGTTAAGGAGCTACGATGCCGCGGAGAGACAGACCAACACATAAAATCAATAAAATCCCTCTTTTGCGTCAGGGCTTAAAAATTATTTGTCTGTCATCGATTGGGTATAGCCTGAGAGGAGGTCCCACATCAGTGTACCCAGTAGTTTTTATACTCTTTCGTATTTTTGTAGCCTACCTATTAGTAATACTATTGCTGGCCCTATCGGCGTCGTCGCCTCTGACGTCAGCGCGTCGTCCGGCGCCCTCTAGCGGCAGCAGCAGGTACACCATGCGGTTGGCGTAGTGTATCGCCTGGCTGTATAGTGTGGACTCCTCGCTTGCTATTAGCTCGCGTTGTTTTTCTGGAAAACAAAATCATTCCGAAATTTAAATACAATTCTTTCAAAAAATTTATGTTCGAGGTCGTTGGGTTTTAATAGGCAAAAAATAACAATTTTTATGTTCCTCTGTGTTCCACTGGCAATGGGCTCTCTAAAGTGAAGAAACCCTATGTTCCTAGCAATTTTCTGGTGTCCCCAGTTATCCCCAAAACCCGTCATAGTAACTTAGATACAAATACATCATTAAGTATTATTTATTATATTTAACTACTGTCGTGTCTATTGTAGTGTTCTTTAAACCAGTGTTAGTCAGCGAACAATTTTAATACGTGATTACGTCACAATCTACGTATTTTAGTGACGTCACAAGTCAGTACCTGGCGGCAATGACTGCCAGAGTCTCATCTGTTCTGCAGCGATCTCCAAAGCACTCGGTTCTTGAGCCTTCAACAGCGATATGTATTCTTCGTCGTCCCTGAAACAAAACACAACACATTTGTAAAATATTGTAAAAAAAAAGAATTACAGTACTGTATATAGTTTAGTAGAAAAGCAGAAGACTAAAGCAGTGTTTCAAAATTATTGAATAGAAAGACAAATACGGGCCACGGTTTATTTCTCTTTTCTCTGGACTTATCAGCAAAATTACCCTGTTTATCCTGGTTAAATACTAAAATATAATCTAGACTACGTATTACATCCGATCAGTAGTTTTAACAAGAAAGGGTTAAGGCTTTCCGTTTATTCTCACAAAAAATTGGCTTTATTAGTTGGAATAAGTAAATGAAGGCAGAGAACCAATGACGAAACGCTGATCACGAAAAAATAAGTAGATAATTCAGTTGAATATAATAATAATGATTATGATTATTATTTTGTTACCTTGGACTAGGCACCCTCTGGTGCAGTGAAGGGTTCGGAAGGTACAGAGCTTTGATATCCCTCTGCACGTCCTGATAAAACGCCGCCTCCCAAAACTGCTGGCTCGTCCATACTGGATGCTCCTATAAATAAATATGACTTTATTCATGAAAATATTTTATATCTGATTATTACCAACATCCCAGTTGATTTATACCTCATTACAGACCTGCTATTATTTTTTCAATTTTAAACTAGAAATAGGTGAAGTTTTTTTTTTGCTTGATTTAATCTCCCAACCAGCACATTCCAGTAGAGTAGCGGTAAGATTGTTTTTAACGATTCCCACATAAGCATTTTTAATCCCACTGGGGTTGTTCAGACATTCAATTCACACACAAAAAAAACTTATGTGGATCAATAAGCTTGTCCCGTACGATGATAGCACCGACAGCACTTATCTATTGAAGCAAATTAATTACTTAGCTATGTAACCATACCTGTATGCACATGTAAGCGTACTGGATGACGCCGGTGCACAGCTTCCTGCAGTAGGCGGTAGCGAGGGGCAGCATCGCCGCCGCTATCGAGTGCTCGTCGAGTGCGGTCGCTGACTGTAGCGCGCAGTTCATTAATCTAAGAACAATATACATAAAGTTAATGATAACCTTTTTAGGCATTCGAGTAGTTGGGTAAAAAATTTAAAAAAAGACGAAGTTGACGTGTAACATGAGGTTTGGTTCGAGGTAGCACGAGATAAAAACATCAAAACTAACATGGGACCCATTACTTTTGACCAGCAATGGGTACAACAAAGTAACAATTTAAAAGTTAGATTAAAGATAAAATAATACAACAGAGTAAATGTGAACGAATACAACAGGAAGTATCTAACGTATATAAGTATAGGTTCAATAATTATATAGAAATTATCAAAGAAATGTTTAAAGCACGTAGTACATCATAGTTGCATTTTTACAAACAAAAAAAAACATATTTTTTAACATGAATATGAATCATTAACTTGTTGATGAACATATTTCCATACGACCGTCCACCCGATCCCACAACTTCATAACTTGCTATGAACCCAAAGTAAGTAGCTTAAGCTCTTGTGCTATGGAACCAGAGACAACAAACAAACACAAATCCGAGACATAAATTTAGGAGGTTTTCTATTTTAAGCCTTCCGGGCTCTTAACCCTAGACTTCCTAACCAAGTCTTCAGAGCAAGCGACACCTTGAAAACCGGTGTGTACCCCACTCGACCACGGAGGCCTTCATATTTGTCAATCATGAACAAATATCTAGATAGAAAAACATTACTAAATATCCCTCTAGAAAAACCTTTACACAATGTAACATTTTCTGATGACCATCACACCAATAGATATGGTACATAATATGTTATATTAATGGTTCTCAAACATGTAAGGTATTGTTAATAAAATGGCTGTCGCATTCCACTTGTAGTATTAACCGACGCCATGTTGATGTTGGTTATATGTAGCGTGGTGTGTGCATCTATTGCGATGGTAGAGGGGGGTAATTTTGTAAGTTATAAATGTTTTGAGTTTATAGTGTTTGCTGTTGTATAGTTATTATTTAAGATGTACATATGTTGAAAAAATTAAAAAAAATATATAGTCGTTATACCAATATCTATACGAGTTATAGGGATACTGACAATTAACAGTCCAGTTAAATATTTTTTTCTGAAGATATAAATGGTTTATGGTAAAGTAGCAAATGCAAGGCAGTTTTCGGCCTATGGTTTTAAGTACATATTCCTGAAATACATAATAATGTTAACTTTTAAGAACAGTGTATTTTGCAATAATTAGATATCGATATTTTGGTATTGTAATCTAAATGTTAATCGAAACAGATTTTAAACGTCTCGCAGTTTTGATAACCGTCTATATTAAAACATCATTGCTTACATATTTACAATGACTACTATGTCCACAGGGTGTTGGCACATGGAGCACTAAAGCTATAAACAAATGCGAGGAGCCAAGCCACAAGTTCAAGTTTGACTTCAATCTGATGACCATCAATGAAACACACGAGGGTTTCTACGGAGATATGCTGCTGGACGAGGACTTTACTGACGAATATGGTGTAGGTAACACTTAGATAACGCCTTTATGTCAAAGGGTTAAAGTTCAGTTTCCTGTGATCTAACGTACTTAACTTAGTGATGGTTTTACTTTTTCGATAAGAGTGAGTTGTTTATTTTGAAGTAGCTCTATCTACTGTTACTGAGCAGCTCTATAATAATGACCTTTATATCGTCAACTTTATACAAAACTTACAATCCAAAGAATTATAAATCCTCGCAATAATCATATATCTCACTGATTATTATAGTTTAATTGTAATAAAATAAATTCTCAAATTACAAGTAAACACTAAAATACACTTTTATGTTATTGCTATTAGATAGATGATGACAAATTGGACGAAACCGGTGGCTTAAAGCTGTTTTGAAATTTGCAGTTAGTTTTCGCTTTAAAACCACAGTTATATTTCTTTCCTTTGTCACAGGTGCGTCTAGACATCTGCATGTTCGACGAGGGCACCTGTAAGACGTTCCAAGTGATGTACGACGACAGTCTATTCAAGTTCTTTAACAAATACGCCGCCAAGTATGTCGCGGGATGCTTCAGTGCTGCGGGCATTGATCCGGTCGAAGTTCCCGTTGCTAAGGTATAGATATTATACTAACGATTTGGTACTATTTTAAACTTAGTATCAAGATAAATTTGATTTCTAAATACAATCAAACATACTTACAAGTACGTATTGTAAAATGGGGCAAATAGGAGAAAAATCTGAAGGTATTTTCGACATATCTACAAATCTGTCTTTTTTAATGTTATCTGCTTCTTTAATCATTTATTTGTCGGTTAAGTGTCCGTGCTAAACTTTAATTAGTGGAACTTGTAAATACCATACAATGTTTTTTATTCTACCTCGTCAAAAATGAGCATTAGTTACCCCATTCCGACAAAAATGAGCACTAGTTACCCCATTTACCACATTATTTATACGCATGATATATTCTAATTAGTACTGTTATTATTTACAGGGCACGTATAAAATAAATGAGTTCGTATACAGCAAGGAAATAACCCCGGGTATGTTTGGGTCTTATATCATCAAAATGTTTATTCTCAACAACGACGTGGAAGAAGGCTGCGTGGAAGCCCACTTGGACTTCAAAAAAATTGAAGAGAAGAAAGAAGAGAAAAAAGAAGAATGAGAAAGAAGGAATAAAGAAGTTACATAATAAAACTTTTTTTTATTTACTTCTCAATATTTTCATATAGGAGTTAGGTGTTTGTTGAATATGTATAAAAATAAAGTAACTTTAAAATATGGTGTGGTATGATTTTATTTATCTTTCCACAGAATAGTATTTGCTCCTTGTTTTGTGCACAATAAATATTAATTACAACATTTTTTTTTTATTTATACTCTTGTCTCGATGTCATGAAACAGCAGCATTTGCAAGTTACCCTAATATTACCTAGATGATTCATATGCCATATTAAAGCAATACTGGGCCTTATTCCCGCAGGAACGCAATGGATAATCATAAAAATAATTTAATTAGTTATCCAAAATGGCGGCGATGTGGTTCGCCACCCATCACGAACGTTGAATGTAAGAGGAAGAATGGCTGGTAAGGTGGATGAAGTGTGTCAGAAGATGGATGTTGAGACAAAAATTAAGAAAGGTATGCTGAGATGGTTTGGCTATGTCGAGAGAATGAATGAAGAACGAAAAAAGTGTATAAGGCGAGTGTGAATGTTGTAAGTCTCCGATACCCGACGACTTGTCTACAACGACGCTCGTCTTTACATCTCTATGGTTTTTATGGCCTTATGGAGATAAGCATTGCCTCGAGTACGAACGGACTTAAACCGATGGCTATTTAACATGGTTTATAACAATCTCTTGCTATAGGATCTTTTCAACATCATACAAGATTACCTGAACACGAAGCGATATCCTCCTCAACAAATTATAGAATTCTCAGAAAAAACTAGCCTCCCGCAGTCCTTTTAGACCATGAGTATGTGCACGAAACAGTTGCACCTCTCATAAATAGACGACGAACCCGACTAGAGAGAGTTTGGACGCTTGTCCAAAATTATTTACTTGTTTTTCGAAGTTTTTGTTGGGGTTCAATACAAATTATAATCTAGTTCTCTCTCTCTCTCTCTCTCTCTCTACAACACTTATCTATGACTGTTCACTGCTCAATATCGTAACGTCAGTATTTGTAAATTCAAAACTCACATAAAATAAAGAAAATAAATTAACAACGATAGGTTTTAGTTACATGCCCGCCGGAGCTGCGCTGAGAATGCTTAGAGACCATTAAAAAAAAGGTTTTTGTTACTTAGTTACATTTAGTTACCTACACCGCTAGATAGACATTTGTGCCTTTTATGAACCTAAAAATAAATATGGAACGGAAAAACTTCATTTACATTCATTTTCCTTGTCTTTGCTAGATATAATTAGAAAGCAATAAATAAATAAATGCGGACAACATCACATACATTGCTCTGAACCCAAAGTAAGTAGCTATTTAGCACTTGTGTTATGAAATTCAGAAACAACGAAGGTACCACAAACACCCAGACCCGAGACAATCTAGAAAAGTGAGTTTCTACATTGACCCGTCCGGGGATCGAACCCGGGACCTCAGAGCTAGCGATACCTTGAAAACTGGTGCGTACGCCACTCGACCACGGAGGTCGTCGAATGATTGCAATGATTATGTGAACAGTCTACACTCTACAGTTTTAATAAGACCTTTCGTTTATCTTTACGTATATCAACGGAAAATTAAATTTAAAAAAGAACTAAAACGGGACAACTTAATCGAAATGTGTTAAACATTAGGGTAAAAATACCATAATATAATAACGTCGTGTCATTCTATATAAACAAGAAACTGAAGAACATATTTTTTAGAAAATAATAAACACGTACCCCTAGAATCAATAAAGCGCAATACATGTATACAAAAAAATGCAACCTTCATAAAATATTTGGAATAACTGCGCCGTAGATAAATAATTTCCAATTATTTCATCACCAGCCAATAGCGATATTTATCTTGACGGCCGTATCATCACGCTATTCGATACCATCGTAATGGCCACTGAGCATGTAATGTTATATAATTATAATATTATATATTGGCAACACTAACAGGAAAGTCTCATTGTGGTAACACTTCGTTTTAATGATGTCTGTTTGGGTGTTTTGTACCGTGGTTTGTTGTGTACTTGTCGCTGTGCTTGGTTCTGGAGATATTGTAAGAATTTGTATTAAAATACACTTTTATTTGTCAAATAAAAAACAAAAAAAATAAATTTATTTATAACTTAGCACCCGTGATCGTTGACAACCGGCTATTGATTGCTCAGCGTTAAATGTGTCAGATATATGGTCTCATATTAATAACAACAATTAATTTATTACATGGCTAAAATACATTATCTTGTATAATCTAGTCTAAGCTAGTTGAAGCAAGACCTGTACACTTACCATGAGCTCTTAAAGCAGGACTGTTGCCGTTGAGTAAGCGAGACAGCGCTATGCGCAGTGTAGTGCGCTGTCTCGCTTCCACAACCGCAATCGTACTGCTATAAAAGATCATGGTACGGCTACTGTTGAAGCAAAATATTGAGAATTATGTTTATTAATACTACCAGAGAATTTAGCCCACTTAATATTATGTTATGTCCTATAAAAATACTCTCTTCCCAGGGTCCAGGCATATGGGACGTGAAGTACATCCAGAAATGCGAGGAGGACGCGCACAAATTCAAGTTCGACATCGTTAAGAAGAAGATCAACCGGACGCACGACGGGTTCAACGCTGATCTTAAGCTGGACGAAGTGTTTAGTGATAAGTATGGGGTAAGTATTAATTTTGCCATGCGGAATAATGCCGCATGTTAGATGAGCAATGTGCCAAACTACATCCAAATGGATCTCAGTAGCAAGAGACAACGCGGCAAGCCCAGACGAAGATGGAGGGACGAGCTAAATTCGTTTGATAATTCCATCTTTTTTTTTATTAATATTTAATACAACATAACTTTCTACAAGTGATTACACTGATCGATTCGCGCATATCTACACGAAAATGACACTATTTTTTTTTTTTATAAATTTATAATTAGAATAAAAAAAATATTTCTTGTCACTTGTATGCATTAAAGCCGTCCTCCTTGGAATAAAATTGCATTTAAAAACCGTGTTACAGATCCGGATAGAGATGTGCAAGCACGTGGACGGCGGGTGCAAGCCTTACCAGCTGCTGACAGACGACTGCATGGTCAACTTCGTCAATAAGTACGCCAAGGAGAACGTTATAAAGTGCTTGGAGTTAGCCGGGGCAGACCCGCCCGAGTTCCCCTTAGATAAGGTAGGTATTTTATGGTCTGTACGCAAAAAGAAATAAAGAAAGACATCATCGAAGGTACAAAGGCTTTAATAGGTTTTAATAGCAAATGCTCCAAATTGCCACTAGACATGATTGATTATTATTTATTGACAATGAGCAGAAGTTTCAGAAATTGCAGAAATTTTCACCACTATTGGGGGCTATGTCCACTAAATACCATACAATTTTGACTACTAGGCGAAAAAATATATATTCACTCAGAAAAAAAGTGTGTGAGGATGATTGTATGTTCACTTTCGCTGTGAACCTGAGTCATTATATTCCAACAAATTTCTTTATTTTAACTATTTATTTTTTAATTATTCATCTTTCTTCTATTAACTTCCAGGGTAACTACCACATCGAGGACTACGCGTTCGACTACTGCGAGCTGCCAACGGACTCCGCGTACGGGACCTTCGGGGCGAAGGCGTTCATCCTAGAGGGCGCCACCGAGGTCGGCTGCGTGGAGCTGCACGTCGAGTTCAAGGTCAACGAGGACGAAGACATGTGCGAGAAGTGAAGAAGAGATATATTTATTAGGATAATAAAGTTTTTGGTCATAAAGATTTTATTTATTAACTGTTATTTATAAGCAATCATCCCTAAAAAGATTTTAAATGTAGAATAACAATGGTTTTTGTAGGTGAGAAAGTTGTTTGAATTCTTTCATTAAATAAAAACTATTATTTGTCTTATGTGTCTGTCCCAAATAAACTTTTTTTCTTTCTTTTCTTTCTTTCTATTTATTATGTAACCTTATATAATTGCATCCAAATAAAGAAACAGTTCAGTCCAGACTGAAAAAAAAAAAAAATTGGCTCACATATATTCCTACCTCTCTTTACACATCTTAACTTCAAGGCCGGTCGGACTTGTGACTGCTTCAAGTAGGCCGACTACTTTCAGCGGTCGAGAAAACATAAAGCGCGCGGTGGACAGCTCGAGCAATACTCTTATTATAATCTTTTTATTTTTCAAGACCACCAATCACGGTCTGAGGCAATCTGCTACAACTTAAGTACCTACATGAAACCAGTGCTGGCAATCTATGGCCGCATGTTACTTCCTAACTTAACCAGGCTGGTCAGAAAATATAACTAGGATAGTATAAATAGAATATAATAAATAGAATAGGATCTAGGAGCTGTCTTTATAACATATTATGTATATTGCATGACGTTCAATAAACCCTACTGTAAAGATAAAAATGGGTTTCTTATGGTTTATTTGTTATTAGATTTTAGACGAAAGTGAATCGCCACAACGTTCTGATATGACAATTATGTAGAATATCAAGACTTATCACAGTTGTATGTATACTGTTACTGGCACTATAGGAGGACACAGACAATGCTGTGTGCAAGGCTGAATACTGGTCTGGATAAAAATAACTGCCATTGATCGACAGAGGCCTAAGAGCGGTTTCGCACTATGTCCGATCCGAATCCGATCCGAACCCGTGAAAATATTCAATATAGAAATCAGATGACCGAGATCGGATCTAGTGCGCAAATTACCATAGAAATAGTTCTACGGCTACTATGAACCATGTTTTCACGGGTCCAGATCGGATTCGGATCGGAAGTAGTGCGAAACCGTTGTAAGAAGATGCTGAAGGTAATTTAATTCCGTTGCTTGATAAAGAATGTCATGAACCATGAGAGATGATTAAGCGAATTGGCCTTTCAGAAGCTTTTGTGTTAAGGATCTAGAGTACCCGTCACGAGAAGCTATAAAACACACATTCAGGGGTTTGCAATCTTTGGGTAGAATAAAATAAAAACAGTTTTGTACTATTTTTTACAGGGATATAATTATATTAACACACACATCTAATTACTGTCTTCAGACGATTCTGAATATTCTGTTCATAAAATTCATACACTCGAAAAACCATTACTCTCTTTTTGACGCAATCAGTTAAATAAACACATACCTTTTGAGGTTCTTTTCGTGGCGAAATAATTTCCTTGGACGTACTGGGTCCTGGATCCATTATAGGTATTAGAAAAATAACAATTCCTTATACAATAATTAACAATAACAAACAATATAACCTAATCCGCGAAAACACCACAAACAAACAGACGCATTCGAAACTCGAAAGAGACAACGTCAGCGTGAACTTACTTCAAAATCTTGGCCCAAATGTTAACGTTCCATGAATCAGATGCGTTCCAGTACCACAAAACCTTAGTCGACAGCGCTTTATATCGCTAAAATATAACCCGATCAAGTGAAATTGCTCATTAGTTTCGTATAACACGTACGTCACTTTGACATTATTGAATTTGGAATTATTGGTTGTTGATTAAATTGTCGCTACGTAACTTGGTAGAAGTTCTTTATTTACAAAAATTATAGCTTCTCGTGGGGGGCACTTTAGGGTGATTGATGATTATTAAATGGGAAAAGTGTATACCCAGCGGCAGGTTTAGACTGAGTTAATGATAATGAAAGACAGTGACTGCACGGATAACCGAGTTTTATAGGTCACTACGCTAACCACTACATAAATATTTATGTGAATCACAAATGCTTGTTCTAACTAACTAGGCTAGGGTCAGGATTTTTTTTTAATAAGGAATTTAACTCCATGTTAGGCCTATAACTTGGCATACCTAAAACAAAAGGAAAGTAAACGCGGGTAGAATTACTTAAATAATTAGAGATTTACAAATATTGAAATAAAACTACTTTTTTTACGGATTTTGTCGTGGTTTTAATTTGATTTTAGGTCCCGACGTTTCGACACCTTTGCACACAGTGAGCTCATATTGCGTAGGTCGGAACAAATAATTAATTAAAATATGAAAGTAGAACGAGCAACATCTACTATCAAGACGAACGCCATCTCAGTCTGCCCGTGACCATGATACCTGCAAAGGTGTCGAAACGTCGGGACCTAAAATCAAATTTTTAATTTGATTTTAGGTCCCGAGACAAAATCCGTAAAAAAGTAGTTTTATTTCAATGTCTAACATTTGCGTAAATCTAAGAAACCAAGATTTACAAATAATAAAATAAAGAAGACAACTGAACTCTAAACAGATTTTGTATCAATTTAATCGACTCCGCATAGACTTGCTACCTATGATAATGGCCTGAGACTTTGACGGATCCACCTGAACACCATAGGAATTAGCCCAAGAACAAATGGAGGCCAGGTCTTTATTCAAGGCAGCAAGTAACTATGTTGGGGTCGGCTTTCTGTCTTACCGGATTCAGCTGAATATTGAATTTTACTTTTTACTGGGTATCACATTATCCCATAGTAAGACTGTCAAAGAAATAAAAAATCAAAATGTTTTTATTTCTCATAAACAAAAAAGGCGCTTAAGAAAAGTTACGTTAAAATCTACTGACTCTAGTTGCTCGGTTCCAAAGTGTCATTCCTATGGAGAAGAGCCGGCAAGAAACTCCATAGGTTACTCTTTTAAAAAAATGGTTAACATCGATGTTAAGATTACACTAATTAAAGAAGATTAATTAAAGAATCAAACATACCTCTTAAAAAACAGCAAATAAACCTCTTCCCCCTTATTACAAAAGATGGTCTAAGAAAAACCGAGGTTTTAGAATAGCCCCGTCTCTTTTTGTTATATGACAAGAAAGTGATGGGTATATTTTAAACCTGGGTTTACCTTAGTCTTGGTTTAAACCATCTTTTGTAATAAGGCCCCTTATGTTCGTTGTTCATTTGCGAACTTAAGACTACGCAATAAATAACAGTAGAGTCGAAAAAATATGTTGATCTTCCCAACATGACATATTATGTTGAATTTACTCATATTATATACGTGTTGTACATCTATATGTTTTATCAAACTATAGGTTAAACATCAAATCGCTATAATCAATTCCCGCACGAACATGTTAAAGTTAAATCGTTCACAGATACAATAACAAAACAACTGGCTATCTCCGATCAAACGTAGAAATGGCGTGAATGGGAGACAGATACATCTGGTATTTAAATAATGCGACAAATATCAACAATTACAATCATTATAGAGATAGAATCGCAATTAACTTGTGTATATTTATAAGCTCATGTGGGCTGAAGACGTAGTAGAGAATTGGTAGCTAATGTAAAATGTGGCAGTTCTTTCTATTATGTACGTTAAGCTGTTGTATTGTTTTGGTGAACGCGTTGGGAAACTCTTTGCTCGTAAGTTTTGACGTAACTACAAATAAAACAGATGTGTATACAGAATTAATATCAATGAAGAACTGTTTTATAGCTAGCTTCAGTGAATGTCAGAATAAAATTCCATACAGGTCAAACACATAACCCTTAGTATTTTTGGTTTTTCGCAGTCGGGTAAAAATGTACATTTTTCTCTTGAATTATATTTATTTACTAAAATCATATCACTTGGCAAATACACATATTTCTACCCAAAAAACATTTCATAAATTTAATTTTATTACTTAATTGTGTCATATGGCTCAAGATAGAAAAATCTGGAGTCAAACCAGGGAGAACTGCCCAGCAGTGGAACACTTAGTAGGTTACATAAAAAAAATGTTTACTTTAAACCTAATATTTCAGGGCCCAGGACAATGGCTGGTACTGAACATCCTACAATGCGAAGAACCCGAGCAGTATGAGATGAGTTTCGAAGTGTCTCGCAGGAAACTGAATCGAACCCACGACTGCTTCACCGGTAAAGTTAATGTGCCTAAGGAGGTTAATGAGTCGTATACTGTAAGTATTATAAATAAGATTATATACTGCTTTTATTTACATTGTTCAAACGTATTTTTTTTTTGTTTGTGAATTATTTTTTGTAAATTATATTTGCTTGTATTTTCTAGTTATAAGTTGAATGTTTTATATCGTTTGCATGCCTACGTGGTAACATATGGTTGAACCTGTCAATTGTTTTTAACCGACTTTAAAAAAAGGAGGAGGTTCTCAATTCGGATGTTTGTATGTTTTTTTGTCATCATTTACTCTTACCCATGTTTGCAAATATAAATTATCTTTATCTTTATTAACGGGTGGGATTCAGTAGTATTTATTTCGATTATCGATTTTATCTTAAGACCGAAATTATCAATTTTACACTTTAATGTATTTTTTACAATCATATGTAACCACAGAGAGAAAGACCAGAGAGAAATGGAAGGAGGGTAGAGAGCACTTTGCCCCGCAATGGGACAGAAATGGTAAAAAAAAAATGATATGTAAAAGAACGATTTTCGAAAACGAACAAAAAAAAACAGTACTTAGCAATTAAATCTCAAGAATTTTCTAATTAAAAAAAATGCATTTATTTTTTGTTCGCAATAAAATTGAATCTTTTATTATTTCAGATATCAATAGACGTGTATAAGAAAATGGACGGAGGGTTTAAGTTCTACCAGACGATAAAAGATGACTGCCTGTGTTCATTCCTGAAGAGACATGCCAAAGAGAATATAGAGCGAGCTCTCCGAATGGCAGAAATCGATCCTCCCGATTGCCCGATACACGCGGTAAATATATATATACATTTCGTCTACTAAACAAATTCCGTGCCTCGGAAAGCACGTTAAGCCGTTGGACCCGACTGTCATACGAAAATCTTTGGCAGTCGTTAAGTCAATTCTGACAACCAGTCTTACCATGGGATACTGTGTTACCAAGTAAAATGGGTTGTGGAGGTCAGATAGGCAGTCTCTCCATGTATAATACGGTATTCAGTTGAATCCGGTAAGACTGGTAGCCGACCCCAACATAATTGGGAAAAGGCTAGGCAGATGATGATGAGTCTACTATACAAATGTTAATATTATGAGATCATCTCCTATACAGGGTGTTAAGAAACCCCTGTCCGATCCGTTAAGGTGTTGTTAGGTATCGATATCTGATTACAAAAATGTGGAAAAAAAATAGAAAAAAAAGAAAAAAACATTATAGCCTAAAAACTTTTCTTTTTTTAAAAGTCGAGAGAGAGTGTCGGCGTTGTCACAGATGATACCTAATTACCAAACAAATAGGCCCCCAAAAATACCGACGAAATTGGTGTTGTAGTTTTTGTTTTATTCTCAAATTTAGGGAATTTCGGGGCAAAAAGTGGTTATTTCGAAATCCATTATTATTGTTTCTGTCATGAATTTTCCAAATTTGATATTTTATTTGGGCATGTGATTGTGAACCCTCTATGACCCTTTCGGGACGGACAGGGGTTTCTTAACACCCTGTATAAGCATTACATATATTATTATTGCAAATACATCAGTTATAAGAAGAGATGAAATTCATATAAGTCATCTAAACGAGTTTTAAGTATGACTAGCATGGTCTTAAATGTCTACCTTTAATTAATTACTTTTTCACATTCGTGCTGAGTATAGCATTTCTAGCTCATATCATACTATAATCAGAACAAATATATTTTTGGTCAAATTTTTAAGTTTTCATACGTTGAAAGATACTTAACAAAAATCTACTTTACTGCTTTTAAATAAGGCTATTCAGTAAACATACTAACCTTTTTCTGGTTGAAGTTGTGAATATAATAAACATTACATTTTAGTTAAAATTATTATTTATTATTATTGAAAGATCCCACAGAAAATTCCATCTTACTCGTTTATAATAAGGTTCTATTTCACTCAACCAGTTTATAATTTCAGGGTTACTATGACATCGAGGATTTCGTGATGGACTACACAGAGTTACCAATAAATGGTATATACGGGACTTACGAGGTGCTCGTGTTCTTAATGCATCAAGAAGAGACATTTTGCTGCATTAAGGTACAGCTGCACTTCGAAAACTATGATGATGATGACGATGATTTTCTGTAATTACTGGTAAAGATCGGATCGATGAATAGATTTGTAATACTTACTTGGTTTTAAATACCTTAAATAAATGTAATTGAATTTCATGTTTTTCTCTTACTATAATTTGCAAAATATAAATATAAAATCACAGAGCTTGCTTAGAGGTGCAGCGGGTGTTTTTAGTCTGTGCAAGTCCGATATATTCTCACGCAGTGCCCTCGGCAGGTATATTCCACTTTGTTCACCTGAGGGATATCACCTGGGTGAACCAATGCGACCGTTTGGATTATTCGAGTAGAATTATATCACCCATATACAAAGTGATATGAACATGGAAATTTAAGTATTTTTTTAGTTATGAGTTAATTGTAAATCAGGCATACATACTATAAGTAAAAGCAGTAATAATTTTAAGTAAAAGACGTGTAATGTAGTAAAATACTTCAATTTCTATGTTCATATCATTTTGTATATGGGTGATATAATTCTACTCGAATAATCCAAACGGTCGCATTTGTTCACCCAGGTGATATCCCTCAGGTGAACAAAGTGGAATATACCCCTCGGCATGGATTGAATTCAGTTCTCGACAAAACAAAAGACTCTTGGCACACACACAGACACGCGGACGGCCAGACAGACGGACTACAAGATAATCCTATAAAGTTTCCGTATTTTTCTTTTGAGGTACGGAACCATAAAAAGGCATATGACATGTGTACATACCTGACAACCAGCTCAAACTGGTGATGATGCAGCAGATGCTTGTTGCTAGGCAGGCGAGCAGCGAGGTCCCGCACGAGCGCAGCCCGCGCGCTGGGGGCCCGCAGCGCGCGCAGCACGCCGGGGAACGACTTGCGCGCGTCCGCGTAGCGACACTCGAACATCGCCGCTATGCATGACCGTAGGACCTGCGACATAGCATACAGCACTTATACACCTCTTCTCTTGATTTTTTTTTTTTGTGGAGAGCTGCCGCAGTTAGCTTCGTGGAGGCTTTTACTGCTTTACCGGACTAAGTTGGCGAGACATTACTATACGCCTCCAGCCAGAACAAATGACGGGCCTGTTGGTCTAGTGGTTAGTGACCCTGACTGCTATACCGGAGGTCGTGGGTTCGATTCCCACCCAGGACAAATGTTTGTGTGATGAGCACGATCATTTGTTCTGGTTGTCTGGGTGTAATTTATCTATAATATGTATGTATTTAGAAATATATAAGTATGTTTATCAGTTGTCTGGTTACCATAACACAAGCTCCGCTTAGCTTGGGATCAGATAACCGTGTGTGAGTTGTCCCGGAATATTATATTATAAATCTTAGTTTCAAACTCTAACAAAAAGATGGCTCCTGGATGGCTTTGTCGCTGGACAATCAAGTCCTGGAGAATGCAAGTTTGTAGTGCAGGATCTGTAGGACTAAAGATGTGCCATGTCTTGCGACGGCGCACCACATTCACATAGTCGAGGAGACTATTGTTTTTGCTATATACATGAAACAATACACGCTGAACCCGATAACACTGGGATTTGACCCCAAAATAGCGTAAAATGCCACGAAAACTGATACACTCTACACAAAATCTCACAACTGTATCCTGAAAACTCACAAAGCTACAAGCTTTTTTATTGCCTCGATCTTCGCGAATAATAATGAAACAGAAATATTACAATTTGATGAACTTATCATAGCTTTTAAACCGTACACAATTTAGTATGGGCGTGGACCCATGTCTACGGTGCGGCGCCGTTTGCCGTACAACGGTACGGCACCGCCGTCGGCGGATGGCGCGACGCCGTGCCGCACCACGGCGTCGTGTACCGGCACGTACCCGCACAGCACGTATACCAAAATTAGTTTTTACTTGATATGGACCGCGAAAGACGTATCCTGCTCCTGTTGCTGTTAAGACGACGACAAATGAAGAAAAAACAAAATCAAAGAAAATATTGGGTAAATCCATGCCACCACGCCGTGGTGCGGCACGGCGCCGCGCCGTCAGCCGGCGGCGGTGCCGTACCGTTGCACGGCAAACGGCGCCGCACCGTAGACATGGGTCCACGCCCTAACAGTAGTAATTACCTCTAATCTCCTAGCAGAGTTAGTGAGAAGCAAGTGTGCGTACTCGGCCGCGCCGGTGGGTGGGGCCGCCGGGGGCACGATCCGTGCTTGTGGCGGACGGATCGAACTTAGTCTGGAATAACAACGATTATTATAAGATTTTCCGGTTTCATGATGAACCACTCATACAGCTTGGCAAAAAAGAGTTTGACGTGGTGACAGAACTTAATATATTATTATAAAACCTGTCCGACCTGAAAGGGTTGATATAGCTTTCACAATCACATTTGGCGGCCTTTTGTTTGATTATTTGGCAGCTGTGACGACGCCGACTCTCCCTCTCGCCTCGAATTTTTTTTTACAGGTTATATTTTTTTTTTCAATTTATTTTACGTTAATAGTTTCAATTATCGATACCTAACAACACCTTAACGTATCGGACAGGGTTTTCTTAACAACCTGTATAAAAAGTATCAAAAACACCACTTTTTTGTGTTCTTAGGTCGGTTATGAGATGGTCGGACGTTATCAAGAAGGTTATTAGCATAGCATTCGGTAGCATGCTCCGAGCGGTCCATACTGTGTACGACCGAGCTCAATGGATGGGCTTATAGTAGCGATCCTCAGCAGTAAGACACCGACGAAGAAGAAGAGAGGTCGGTTATAATCACGTTGAGAAGTCTGGTAGTATGAATACTTGTGGTTAGCAGCGGCTCTCATGGCGACCTCCCGCATGACGTCCCGCACGCGCGCGGCGTCGAGCGCGGGCAGCGGCGGCTGGTGGATGCGCTGCTGTTGGTACATACTTGTGGTTAGCAGCGGCTCTCATGGCGACCTCCCGCATGACGTCCCGCACGCGCGCGGCGTCGAGCGCGGGCAGCGGCGGCTGGTGGATGCGCTGCTGTTGGTACATACTTGTGGTTAGCAGCGGCTCTCATGGCGACCTCCCGCATGACGTCCCGCACGCGCGCGGCGTCGAGCGCGGGCAGCGGCGGCTGGTGGATGCGCTGCTGTTGGTACATACTTGTGGTTAGCAGCGGCTCTCATGGCGACCTCCCGCATGACGTCCCGCACGCGCGCGGCGTCGAGCGCGGGCAGCGGCGGCTGGTGGATGCGCTGCTGTTGGTACATACTTGTGGTTAGCAGCGGCTCTCATGGCGACCTCCCGCATGACGTCCCGCACGCGCGCGGCGTCGAGCGCGGGCAGCGGCGGCTGGTGGATGCGCTGCTGTTGGTACATACTTGTGGTTAGCAGCGGCTCTCATGGCGACCTCCCGCATGACGTCCCGCACGCGCGCGGCGTCGAGCGCGGGCAGCGGCGGCTGGTGGATGCGCTGCTGTTGGTACATACTTGTGGTTAGCAGCGGCTCTCATGGCGACCTCCCGCATGACGTCCCGCACGCGCGCGGCGTCGAGCGCGGGCAGCGGCGGCTGGTGGATGCGCTGCTGTTGGTACATACTTGTGGTTAGCAGCGGCTCTCATGGCGACCTCCCGCATGACGTCCCGCACGCGCGCGGCGTCGAGCGCGGGCAGCGGCGGCTGGTGGATGCGCTGCTGTTGGTACATACTTGTGGTTAGCAGCGGCTCTCATGGCGACCTCCCGCATGACGTCCCGCACGCGCGCGGCGTCGAGCGCGGGCAGCGGCGGCTGGTGGATGCGCTGCTGTTGGTACATACTTGTGGTTAGCAGCGGCTCTCATGGCGACCTCCCGCATGACGTCCCGCACGCGCGCGGCGTCGAGCGCGGGCAGCGGCGGCTGGTGGATGCGCTGCTGTTGGTACATACTTGTGGTTAGCAGCGGCTCTCATGGCGACCTCCCGCATGACGTCCCGCACGCGCGCGGCGTCGAGCGCGGGCAGCGGCGGCTGGTGGATGCGCTGCTGTTGGTACATACTTGTGGTTAGCAGCGGCTCTCATGGCGACCTCCCGCATGACGTCCCGCACGCGCGCGGCGTCGAGCGCGGGCAGCGGCGGCTGGTGGATGCGCTGCTGTTGGTACATACTTGTGGTTAGCAGCGGCTCTCATGGCGACCTCCCGCATGACGTCCCGCACGCGCGCGGCGTCGAGCGCGGGCAGCGGCGGCTGGTGGATGCGCAACGACGCACCCTCCGGCGGACGCAAGATGCGCTGCTGGAATGCCTGGATGCAACACATACTATAAGTACAAAAAATATTTCGAAAAAAAAAAAATTTTTTGTCTGTGCGCGGACGCAAACAAGCACACTGATTCACAATAGGCACGACACGCCAGGCAGTCGCCGGCGGACCCTCCCCGCGCGCGGGGGTCGCCCCGCCACACGCACGCCAGCCCGCGCCGCGCCGGCAGTCGCGACTGTGACCTTGTTGCATAAGCACGTGACCCGTATCTCTACTCGCGACTAGGACTTATCTATATTTCTGTGATCACCGTTATCATCACCATGTCACAACATACGAGGGCGGGTCAAAAAGTTCGCGGAATGGAGGGGTTAGAGAGGGGAAAGAGGGATTTTTTTTACCTGTCGCAACTTGGTGACTCAATTTAACTGTAAATACTAAGTTTCAATACGATCGGTTTATTGACCTTTGAGATATCGCTGGATAAACAAGTAAATCGGGAAGAGAGCACCAACTATGGAGAAAATTGAGTTTCGTGCAGTGATTAAATTCCTTACTAAGCAAGGAAAAACGCCTCAGATCATTATGAAAAAGATATCATATGTTTACGGGGACCTTTGTCCTGGAAAAACGATGATTTACAAGTGGGATAGTCTTTTCAAGCAAGGCAGAGACTCGATTGAAGACGATCCGCGCTCTGGTCGGCCAATTGAGGCAACATCCTCAGACATTGCTGAAAAAGTTAAAAAAATTGTTGTGGAAGATGCTCGTCTGAAGAAAAAACAAAACGCACAGATGACTGGAGTATCGTTTACGACTGTTTTGAACATTCTCCACGACCATCTAGGCGTGTCTAAGGTCAGTGCAAGATGGGTGCCGAGAATGCTCACACCGCTTCAAAAACAGCAGCGCGTCGAGTGTTCTCACGAGTTTTTGGACCTGTGTAGTCAAATCAAATCAAATATCTTTATTTGCCAAAAATGTGGTATAAAAGTTGGAATATTAGGTACATAGCGAAACACACATTTTGCTAAGTTTAATTAGCATGCAGATTTTAGAACTAATTACGAGTTAACAATATTATTTGTAATTAGTATCACAAGTTGACATAAAATTAAAATAACATAGCAACAATAGGTAAGTCTTTAAACATCGAAACAAAAATATTAGAAATATCCACTAATACTATAAACTATTGAGAACAGGGATACATTTATGAACCAAATTGTGACTGGAGATGAAACTTGGGTTCATCACTATGTAGCTGAGTGACAGCAAAAGTTCGTGCAGTGGCATAAAAAAGGTGCAGCACCGCCTAGGAAGTTTAAGGTCGCACAATCGGCCGGAAAGATTATGGCTACAGTTTTTTGGGATTCTAAAGGGGATTTTGATGATTGATTATAAATATAAAGGTGTCAATATCATTGGAAAATACTACGCTACACTATTGGAAAAATTAAAAAAATCAATTATTGAAAAACAAAGAGGAAAGTGGTCTCGAGGTGTGCTCCTTTTGCACGACAACGCGCCCGTTCACAAGATTCATGTTGCGATGGCTGCCTTACAGAAGTGCGGCTTCAAAACTTTGAATCACCTTCCCTACAGTCTAGGTTTGGCCCCTTCTGATTATTATTTATTTTAGAAAATTAAAAAAGAGCTTCGTGGACAGAAATTCACCGATGATGAAGAAGTGAAGTCGGCTATTTCTGCCTATTTTGAGGGGCTTGACAAATATTTTTTTTTAGACGGGATAAATAAATTAATAGAAAGACCTGACAAATTTATTAGGGTTAATGGAGAATATACCAAATAAAAAAAATAATTTCGTGTCTAATTTCACCCCGCTTCCTTTCCATTCCGCGAACTTTTCGACCTCCCTTCGTAAATACTCAAACGCTGAGTATTATCGATAGTAGCGTATATCGAGTAATAGCTGCATTTTAAGTCGTAAAAGACAAGGACGTTGTGACGCTGTCTTCAACCCTTACTTTCTTTAAAATAAATCCTCAAAATGGAACTATTTCCCTTAATAACGGGGTTTAAATTCAAATCTATTAAGCTACAGTGCAGTAAATAAACCTTTATCTATTTTGCAATATCAGTTAAAACACAAAAAGCGAACAAATGGACGTACATCAAAACTAATATACCAACAAATTACCACAATTTAAAAGGAGAAATAATAAAAAGAAAACAAGCTGTTACCTGAGGGTTAGGGTTCTCATTGAGATGTAACTGCATCGCCAAGTCTTGTATGTGTTGTAATTCTAGTTCAGGATTCAGTGACTCCAAACGTTGTTGTTCCGGAAGGTTTCTGCAATGCACATGTAACAATAAAATAAACAATTTAAAGAAAGTAAGTCTTCCACTTGACAGTTATATATAACTAACAGACCTGGGGTGGTCAATTTCGCTACCATATGTAATCTATTACATTAGCAAATGATATTTCCATGTAACACCCTCAGATAAGTTACAAGTTTGATATCAGGCTGGGCTACCTGTCTCATGTCTGTCTGCAGCATCTTAGCTTCATAACGAAAGGACCGATTTCGATGCAGTTTTTTTGTTTGAGATGTTAAAGAGGTGGTTTTCATGAGAGCTGGACATCATTTATGAAGATTTTATTATAATTTTGAAAGCTATCACAAATTTTCTAAATTTCAACAAATGTCTTAATTAATTTAATTAATTTGAGCTACTTACTGCACAAGCTCATCCCATATATCCGTAGGCCTCCACGGCGGGCCTCTCTCTGCCACCAGACCATTAAAGAACATGGAGTCGAGCAACCTCATCGCGAACTGGCACTGCGACAAGCCGCGAGCGCCGAGGAACCCCATCTTATGGAACGTGAGCACCGGCGATGGATGGATACGGATTATTGTGAGGCAGTGTCTGGAAAAAAGTAATAGAATTATGTTAATGAGCTTTTAAATACGAATGTAGTTTAACTTCGGGTGTTAAAAATACTTAAGGATTGATGATAAAGCTGGTCAAAGACCGCCATTTATAAGAAAACCTTAAGTAAATGGCGGTATTTGACCAGTTTGATCAGACATAAGTCAATGTACGTATTTGTTTTCTTGATATCCCAAAACTCCAAAATATGTTCTGCATTACTTTTTACAGTAAGCTGTTTTTAATTTTTTTAATGTATTTACCGAATAATATGTTTTGTACCTATATAACTTTAAGCATATAAAATTTGTCCATCTTCACACGGACTTATAAACCAACACAAACAAACATAAGTAACAAGCACATACCTATACCCCTGCAACAATTTTGCCAGCGTCCTCATGAAAACCGCCCTAATCTCCTTATCCAGCATATGCGGGGGCGAAGACGCCGGCGGCGGCGGGGCGAAGGCCGAGTCCGCGGACCGCAGCTCCGGCTGCAGCACCAGCGCCAGCGCCTCCTGGAGCGAGGACAGCAGCTTGCCCTCGGGCCGCGGAATGTTCACCCCGGCGGGAATGTGCAGGGAGCCTACGTCTAAGTCTGCTACTATTACGTCCAGCTGAAATAGAAGGAATTGTATACATATTAGTCTACAATGTCTACATCCACATATTTTTTCTCTCCTCCTATTTACTACTTCTGATCGTTTTGACTGGTGTTTCTGATATTCTGATAATTCTGACTTTCCTAGGACACGCCAAGCTTAATTGTTTTGGTAGTATTCATTGGTTCATTTTAGATCCTTGCTAACAGGAGTTGCAATGATGAGCACATGAGAGGCACCACAGCAAAGAGCAATTATAACATTCCACGTTTAAAAAAAGAATATACCTATATAATTTTTTCTGCTGAGAAACAGATTATGTTAAGATTGTTCCAACAGATAAGTGAGACTCTGTGGCAGCTGATCTAAAGCACAATATGTTCTTTATTGGTATTTAGTTTTTTTTTTTGTGAACATGACTTATCAAGCTCACCAGCTCCGAGACCTCCTCCTTGAGGCTGGAATGTACTCCGATGAGGAATGGTGTGGGCGTGGCCAGCACCTCGGCCAGGCCGGCGGGCAGCAGCGGGATGTACACGTGCGCGTAACGGAACGGGAACATGAGCGCGGCGAGGGCCCGGCACGCGGCGGCGAGGCGGGCCGCGGCCAAGGAGACCAGCAGGACCTTGTGCTCGCTCATCACTGCGCACCAGAGGGTTACCGAGTTGTGGATACCTGAGAGAGAAAATTGCACGATTATTGACAAAGTTAGGCTGTTTTTGGTGCATGGAATGAAGTCAGTTTATTTTTAAACCAAAAGCTGTGCATGTAAACACTATATGGCACAGTTTACTTCGCAAAATCAACGCTTGTTCATACCTGTGCTCACTGTTCATACTCCGTTAGGTGTACTCCGCAGTTTACTTAAGTGCTGAATAAGTAACTCACCCAGCAACCTAAGCAGCATATACACAGCTGTATGAGTGACGGGCATGGGTGGCGCGGCGGGCGGCTGCAGCGCCTGGCGGTCGCCTGCGCCGATGCTGAAGCGCACCTGCGGCCCGCCCGCGCCCGGCACCAGCACGCCGCCCACCAGGTTACCGACCAGCGTCTCCAGGGGCACGCCTAGGTTCTCCACCCATACTGTGTAGATTATGCCGAGGCAGTTCTGGAATGACGACAAAAATATATTATTATTATGTCTTAATCCTTATCGAAAACTGAAAAAATTGCTATGGTCCGATATTAACACTACATGACAATCGATCATGGCCCCAAAAGTTGTTAAAATGGGGCCAATTTAAATGACAACCTATATTTAACTATGTCAGTAGTCTGAATTCTCTGAATTCTAATTTGAACTGATTTCAATTAAGTTCCAAATGAAAAACAAGCGAATGATACCCATATGCAATTTTTGTTAAAATTTCAACCCTCCTAGATGTTCTTGGATGTTCTTTAATTGATCAATAAAAATATATCTAATTATAAATTGTTTCACGACGAGATGTCCAACACGCTAATGATGTTAATCTATAACATCATTAGAGTGTTGGACATCTCAATTTCCCTACTATTTACCTCATGAATGTATATATAATATGGAAGTTACTTACTCTGAATGTGTCGATGTAGTCCTGCCGTGACACGATGACGAGGCACTTCGGAGCGTACATGATGCTGTGGTGGGTGATGTTTGGCACGGGCCGCGTCGATTCTAACGACTCTTCGTCCTGGAAACAAAAGAAACAGTTATTAAATATCCTTGACACAATAAAATGGGCAAAAGTAGGATTCAGTCTGGCACACATCACATAACTTTATATGGGAAATCTTTTCAATGCAAAGAATATAATGTTCTTTACTATACACCATGATAATAACTGTACCAGGTATATTCTATATGTTTATACAAACAGGAACTGAACAAGTCATAAAATTTTATCTACATAAACTGTATTCCATCACTCATATAATTTCATTCGTTCATAACATCAAGCAGGTTTAACTAAGCACAAAAGTCTGGTGAAAAACCCAGGCATAAAAACCAAATCCCGCAAACATCGATAAAAACTTTGTAAACAGTGCGTTCCTCTCGACAGTTATGACGTCAGAAATGTCGCGTTATTAAAATGTAAAATGAGATTTTTTTACATCGAGCGAAACCTTCCTCAAATCATATTAGAGTGGCCGGGGTGGCAATTTCATTTCGTCGCGTCGATGCTACCGAGTCAATAAATAAAAGCGTTAAATCGTAAACACTTCAATTTAGTGAGCACTTGATTTATTTACGTGTAGGCGCTTCGCTATTTCTAGTGTTAAGAAACGTGAAAAGGAACTACTGAAAGATGACAAGCGGGTTGACGTTTCTTGACACTGACGCAACTCCGGGCTCTTTTGCTCGCGGCCGTCGGATGAAGAGGAATCTGGTGGCTCCGCATTGAAGCAAAACGTGTTCGGTGGAGTGTCGCTGTTCTTAATTCTCCTCGCCCGCCTACCCACGATAGCTCGGCAATCGCAATGAACGATGATGATAACCAAGTTTCTACATCAGAAGTGGGATAAAGAGGGCTTGATTTATAGGAGAATAGACCTACGAGATTTTAAGCGCCGCACGTCTGGTAGCTGATTGAGTCCGATCCAGATGGCGAGGCATTGCAACTGACGTGGCCCTAAATAAAAGAAGTATTGCTTGCGAAGTTTGCTAGATCTTTGCTGCAACAAGATTACGTCGATGACATTCTACGCTTTCAAGTTGGTGTTAAAGACACCGCGAGTGAGGCGGCCATGCGCTTTTGGAACATCATCGAACGCATTCCGCGGATGGAAATGCCTGAAGATGTTACGACGGGATTCGCCGTGAGCTCATCGCCATTCATCAAGGAGCATCTTGACTACATCATCCGGTGATCCAGTTTCTTTTGTTTTAAGTAGTTGAGAGTAGTGTGGTTGAAAAATGGGGCTGGCCTTAACTGGGTCGATGCCTCTGATCAGATCACGTTTTCCCATGGGGTTTGTAGCGTAGTTGATCGCTTGGGCTGGCCTGAATCGGGTAGACGCCCACGGTCAAACTGCGAGTTCTTCGGTGTGAGCTGGGTGGCTATAGATTGGTATGGAAACGGCCTATGTGGGTCGACGTTCCAACCGGTTGATTGCAACAGCTGTGTGTGACTGGTGGAAGGGACGCTGACAGGTAGTCCGGTCTATCGCACCATGCGAGTTGGTGGGTAGTCGAAGGGACGCCTGGTCAGTAGTCCGCCCAGTGTGTTTCATTCAGATATGAGGGGTAAAGACTGGTAAAAGGGACGCTGACAGGTAGTCCGGTCTATCGCACCATGCGAGTTGGTGGGTAGTCGAAGGGACGCCTGGTCAGTAGTCCGCCCAGTGTGTTTCATTTAGATGTGAGGGGTAAAGATAGGAATCCATGGTGTCATAAATGGGTAGCTAGTCAGGAATGGGCGAGCATGCCCAGATAGGTACTACAGACTTGTATTTGGTCTTTGCAGATAACTCGAAGCGAGAGCAGTCGCACGAGGACGTGCGAATGTCAGTCCGGCCGTGTAGGCGCTTCGCTATTTCTAGTGTTAAGAAACGTGAAAAGGAACTACTGAAAGATGACAAGCGGGTTGACGTTTCTTGACACTGACGCAACTCCGGGCTCTTTTGCTCGCGGCCGTCGGATGAAGAGGAATCTGGTGGCTCCGCATTGAAGCAAAACGTGTTCGGTGGAGTGTCGCTGTTCTTAATTCTCCTCGCCCGCCTACCCACGATAGCTCGGCAATCGCAATGAACGATGATGATAACCAAGTTTCTACATACGTAATAATTATTATAAAATGTGAATATTAATATTTTTCTGCAAACAAAATTACACTAGAAAATATATTTTTTTAATATGAAGTTGCTGCTATTTACCTTGAAGTAAACAGTCATAAATAATTAGTAACTAATTAGTAATAATTGGTTGTAAGAGTAACGATATGCTGTTAAAAATCTGACAGACTCCTTCCACGAAAAGCTAAATTATCTTCATGTAATGTAACAAATATATAACGGTTCTATTCCTAGCTCAATTGCGAATCATATATGTTATCTGCAATCAAATCGATAACCTATCTTGTATCTCTTCAATTGAGCAATTGAGATACCCAGACGGTTGAAATTAGGACCTTTTCAATGACTTCAATTCGAGCGTCGTCACTATCTAGTCAATCTTCACATTGAGTACCAACATCCCACTTCATAGTGAAGGTCGGTTTATCGATAAGAGTGAGAACAATCGATAACGATTATTCAGTACTCATCGGTTATCGCAATGCCGGTGCAAGCCAACCGAATGCATTATCGGCATTCGACGCATATTCAACATAACCATTGTGCAGTTATAGTGACGTTTCTAAGAATGTGTATTTACAATCGGCATGCTATGGTGTTCTTGTTATTTTAAGTACGAAGAATAAGCGTTTCTGAGAGGTCAGGGCGTCGATCTGTTGTAAATTGTACGTAATAGTTTAAAATAACTATTATGCGACTTTGTAACGAGTACTACTTAATCATCGCTACTTTTTAAACATGTTGAGAAAGTAATTTTTATTTATTTATGTCCAAAGACCGTAAAGTTCAAGCAGTAAAATCTAGGCAAGAAAGCCCTCGTTTGGCAGTTATCAATATTCCGATGTTCAATAAAGCTTTATACCTCTGCAATCTGTGGTTTTTTTAACCCTTTTTACGCTGTTTAAAACTTTTTAATAAAAGAAAATAATTCGTTACGTAACTCTTCTTTTTCTTCCCTAAGGACGTACTCGTAACTCCACGTACCTACTGATATCTTGTGCTAGGATGGTCAAGTCCTTCGGACCTAAGGACATAATGACATAACTAATACACATCGTCTATCAACCATACCACACTCAATGTACAATGGTCTATTAAGATTGCACTCACGACACGATTAGCCATACACATAAGCACCTCGGCTCCTCAGCTGAGAGCCAACGCCGCTTGCAGAGCTCTTCCGCCGGCGACGCGGAAGCTACGCAATCATAATAATGATGACTCCAGACTGCGCTGACACTTAGTCGTAATAGGGTATTGGTTTGTCTGTTATTTAGGAAGTTTTTTCTTTTTACCGACTTCCTAAAAAGTTGGTATTTGAAGTTAAGATGATTCGTTTTTGTATGTTGCGCGATATGTGTGAAATGTAAAATTCCTGTGTATATATTTTTTGGAGATCCTTAGGTAAATAAATGTCAAATTTATTAATGTAGGTCATATAAGTGATTGATTCTTTATTAAGATTTCAGGAACTGAATCTACCTCTAAAAGGCTCTGGCACGATTACAGTCAGTTATGTGGGAAACATAAAGACGCCTTCGATAGTGCAGTTACAGTGCTACGGAAACGTTCATTTATATGAACAAAAACAAATTATTTCAAATCCAGACTACGATGCGACTTTTAGTCATTTTATTTCATGAGCAAAACAGTATATTTCTAACATCCCAACACGTATCACAAATATCTCCAGCACGGAAATTAGTCCTTCAAACTTATGTACTTTTTGGAACGCAATAAAGAAATTGAGTATTGAAGCAATTTCGTACACAATTCTATAGTTTGAATAAACAATATTCAGAGTCGACTGTGTGTTACATTTGGCAAGATTCTCTCTTTGTGACATAGCTTTGTCTTTTGGCGCTTTGACCCGGATTGTCGGCTCTGTTTTATGTGGAATCAGAAGATTGCAGGCGTGACCCGGATTAAACATTACTCTTATACCTATATTCAACGAAAGGTTGGCAGAATAACGCCATTTTCGGATTTTATATTAAATGCGACAATTATTTAAATTTTTTCCTAGTAAATAATCGTCCGAGTTATTAACCTAGTTTAAATCAAACTAGGTAAATAAGTATCTCCTATTTTTTTTTGTCTCCTACATAGCCTTTGCATAATTAAACAAGATAGCTATTAAGATAAGTTTTCTATATATTTAATTCATTTTTTATCTGTCATTATTTATTTATTCAAGTGCACAATATTACAACTGACTTGCAAGTCTTGCAACTCTGTATCCCTACCATTTTGGTCTTACACATTATACTGGGTACCAAAAATAACATACATACAAGCCTATAATATAACCTGTGCTTATACTATACCTAAACACATAAGGGTACCGTTTAACTAACAGTCTGTGCGCAATGAAATGTGAACTGACCTTTAGGGGCTAATACACGGGCCCAGTCACCCATCCACGGATTTGATTTTGTTATGTAATGTAGTATCAAATTGTCGTTTATTTTCAAGGGTCTCGTAATTTTTGAACGAAATTTAGTGTTAAAATATTATTCATAAGGATTTTTTTTTTTTTTTTTAAACTTTAAGATAAATAGCAGCTATCATTGCAAGTCATTTCTTAATTTTTATTTTCTATATTTTAATAAGTTTCATAATTTTTTTTTTTACATAATTAAGTTTATTATATTATAGCCAATTACAGTTACTAAAACTGTAATTGGCGCACCATCGATGTAATCAATACAAAAAAACCTTCCTTAAATTATTCTTTTTCATTACCAAAACAAGATTTCGATCATAATTTTTTAGATTCGTTACTACATAATGATATAGAAAAATTACAATTATCATCATAGAGTCAAACTGCAACATGTAGTAATCAAATATTGATTGCACTAACCAAACAAGCCTATAATGTTTGCTAATGAATAAATACAGCACGTAATGCGGTACTAATTGGCTAATTAACATCACTCAACCGCGCTCCAATGTGTAACGGACAAACTGGCGTAATTGTGGCGAAAATATACATCGCGTATCATGTTTAAATTATTGATAGTATAGTAGATATACAAAATAGACTAATAAACATACGGTATTAATTAGCAAAAGTTTTCGACAGGCGTTTTTCAGGCTGATTGAGAAAAATTTATATGGGACCAACTTTGGAGTATACCCTTTCCATTATAATAATAATTATCAAAATCGGACTACTCTGTAAAAAGTTATGCGTGGTCACACATAAAAAAAAAATATACGCGTCGAATTGAGAACCTCCTCCGTATTTTTCGTCGGTTAAAAATAAACTTTAGTTTGTTCTTAGGACAAGCTTTGGTTAGGTTCATTTCTGGAGGCCGAGACAAATAGATCTTTCTCAGCATGTACTTTTAATAACAGTACTGCAATGACTTGCCACCATTAGAGGTCAGTATTTAAAGTGTCTTATTAAAGACTCTATAATTGTCTAACTAACTTCGGAGCATGAACCTCATCCCCCTAAAATCATACTATAAACAAATACGTTTTTAGTGGCAGTCAAAAGCTTTTATTATACAATGTAACGATTGGAACCCGCAATACTTGCAAGCTACCGTCCTATTCTTTGCTAGTAAAGAAAAATCCTTTCTTGATCTCTTGAAGATCCTCCTAAACCAATCCCTTAACAAAAAATTTACCTACATTCGTCCCAAACCATCAAAGTAAATCACATTCGCAAAGATATTATTATCGCGTTCAAACACATTTTAATCACAAAACCAATCTCTAATCATGTTTCTTCGCTCAAACGTGCGTAAATTTCGACAATTGACGATCACACACAAATCTAAACTTTATTAGTTCTCACATACAGTCACAAATCTATTGAAGATTTGCTCTTTACAATGTACAAACAATTAAACCGTAAATCTTGTGCATTAAGACTTATAGCCTAAGAGCCAACGACTGCCAGACCTTCGTCATTTTATAAAAGCTGAAAGTTTCTCAGTGCATGTGCCCTATACAGGTAAGAACGACCAGCGAATATGGAGTTTGGGTTGTGGTTACTTTGGCAGCTATCAGGTAGTAAAGGTGTATAAAATAGTACCTTACTTTCGTCATAGTATAAAAGCTAAATTTTATATATGTTACTTGGGGAGCTATAAAAAGACGTTACCTCAAATGCCGGACAGTTTGAATGGTTTAAACATCTTGCCAGACACATTGAAAGTCTGCTGTATGTGCTACTTTTTCTTTAGAAAAGGAAAATTAAAACCATACAAGACATAAAATAAAATAATCTTGAGTACCAAGATGCTTTCAAGAAAGAGGGGTCTCGGTATGGTTAGAAATGGTGACCCATCTACGGACCAACCGCGGCGAGCGTGGCTTAACCTGTATTATCGGTCTAACCGTATGGCGTACACTTAGTAACAAGCCCCTCGAATTAATCTTATTATTTTTAACTAGCTGTGCCCCGGGGTTTCACCTGCGTGAATACCTAGGTTTCGTTTACGATGTCTTTATAGTTACCTTTTCGGGGTGGAGATGAATCCAACAAATCAAAGATCTGTTGAAAGATATAGGTCTACTTGTTCTTGATTTAATAAGTGGTGTAACTAACCCGACATTAATATCTCGTACCTATCTCGTATTATCTCTTTAAAATCTCTCTATTCGTCCAAAATGTATTTGCAGTAAAAGGGACAACCCGTTTTTTTTTATCTTAAGACAATCCTATGCCTGTCTCCTGGTACTAAGCTACCTACCAACCAATTTTCAACCAAATCGGTTCAGCCGTTCTCGAGTTATAAATAATTTACTTAACTAACGCGACTTTAGATAGATTTACATATTAAATAGATAGATTTCTTGCAAGGTAAAGAAAAAATAGCACGTACAGCCCACTGTCAATGTGCCTGGCAAGATGTAAAATCCTTTAAAACTGTCCGTCTATTAATCTATTTTCATGATCTTTGATTTATTGGATTCGTCTCCGCCCCGAATAGGTAACTATAAAGACATCGAACGCGGGTGAAACCGCGGAGCACAGCTAGTTAATAATAATAAGATTAATTCGAGGGGCTTGTTATTAAGTGTACGCCATACGGTTAGACCGATAATACAGGTTAAGCCACGCTCGCCGCGGTTGGTCCGTATATGGGTCACCATTTCTAACCATACCGAGACCCCTCTTTCTTGAAAGCTTCTTGGTACTCAAGATTATTTTATTTTATGTCTTGTATGGTTTTAATTTTCCTTTTCTAAAGAAAAAGTAGCACATACAGCAGACTTCCAATGTGTCTGGCAAGATGTTTAAACCATTCAAACTGTCCGGCATTTGAGGTAACGTCTTTTTATAGCTCCCCAAGTAACATATATAAAATTTAGCTTTTATACTATGACGAAAGTAAGGTACTATTTTATACACCTTTACTACCTGATAGCTGCCAAAGTAACCACAACCCAAACTCCATATTCGCTGGTCGTTCTTGCCTGTATAGGGCACATGCACTGAGAAACTTTCAGCTTTTATAAAATGACGAAGGTCTGGCAGTCGTTGGCTCTCGGAATATTAGAATCGATTGACTCATCATTGAAGCAAACGTTTAATTGATTTTGAACTCTATTTTTTGTAGGCTAAAGTTGTAAATAGATTATTTTTCGCTCAATGAGCTAGCGCGGACCGTTTGCGCTTCCTGCGATCAAAGCTTAGTTTACTTACACGGTTTTACATGTAAACAAAGTTTTCTTGTCGATAATAATAGTTTTAGGAAGCTGGTAGTTATAAATATTTAAATAGGTTGAAGGAAAGATGACCAAAACGTTTACCAAATAAATGAAATTTTCGATCTGTCAGTTAGATAGTAACGTAATTTTTACTCATCATCTCCCTTCCCTGTTCCCTATTATTTGGGATCGGCGCAATGCGTATTCAGCTTAAATTCAACTCTACAACTCGTCATCTCAGCATTCACTCCTCTTTCTCATATCATCTATCACACAATCCATTCATCTCTTTTTTTGTTGTCATTGAATATACCATAACCTTATCCTCCCATAAGTCCAGAAAAAAAAGAATCTCCCACAAAAACATCTCAGTTAAAACTAAAACAGAGTAAAGAACCGTTTGTAGGACACCACATTTTTATGTCTAGTCTAGACAAAACGGACGACCCGAATATTATAAAAATCTACGCTGTGACATACATATTAACAGCATTTAATGAAATAGGTTAGTATGACTATTTGTTCGCGAGTTTGCTCTCATACAATAATAATAGCTGACTACAAATGCCCCACTGCTGGGCACAGGCCTCTTATCATGTAGAGAAGGAACAAGCATTGATTACCACGATTGCTCGTTGCGGGTTGGCGTTCTTATATATTTCATTCCTCAGATGTTTTCTGCAGCCAGTAGTTATTTACTAAACAAACCGGTATTAATATCTTCGAATCATAATTTTATAGCAACATCAATTAGAACACAACTTTATTGAACTAAGTTTTAATTTGAGTTCAACAAACTTAGAATGTTACTTTGATCAATCGGTTTTTTTGCACATGTAACTAAAAGTTGATTTGGTACAGATATAAGAAAACCTGTGCTCTTTAATCAATAATTTTATGCAGATCTTTTTCTTTTGTCTATAAATTTTAAATACATTCACAATTATCACAAATTTTGGGCAAGTAACATCCAAAAAAAAAAATAAACTTTAATTGAGAA
This sequence comes from Autographa pulchrina, assembly GCA_905475315.1. Lineage (NCBI taxonomy): Eukaryota > Metazoa > Arthropoda > Insecta > Lepidoptera > Noctuidae > Autographa > Autographa pulchrina. Next base: position 9,598,355 of record FR997775.1, read on the forward strand.
CCTTTTTTTAATAGAGTGTGTTTCTAACATTAATCTTAATATAAGTAGGAATCTTATGATGTAATTGGTTAAACAAAAACAGTAATAGCTACATTACATGGGTATTCAGAGGTGCTTACCCGCGGCACTGAGGGCCTCACAGAGATCGGTTCAATTAAATCTATGGATCTAACTAGGAAGCATGAACTTCATAATTATGGAGGAGGTATGTAGTAATTTAAAGGTAATGCACTTAGCCTCAAGCTCTTATTATAACGTAAAGACATATAATGTACACGTAAAATTACGAACCAACGCAAGGCAGATACAAGAAATTTGTAAGATTGACTGAATAAACATCAAGCAATATTTTTTTATAAAAAGTAGGAACTCTTCTTAAAAATATATAAGAAGAAGATCTCCTAGTACTTCTACGACCAGTGGCGTGCATTGGTTTTCGGCCATGGTAGGCACTCGTACATGGAGCAACTTTACCGTAAATACGCAAATGAACTCCCAAAAAATGGAACAAGCATTATTTTTGTGGATCACAAGGTGCGTTCAGGTCTGACGAACGCGCACCGAATGCGCTGCTCGCGCCTGCAGTTAGGTACTGCAATATGTTAGTGCGCCTCCTCCGCGAAACTCTCGCAAAGGTCGATGGTGCAAATAACGCCGTCTCCGAACTGTTCGCGAGCAGTATGCGCGCTGCACGATACAATTTAAAATGCACGCGCGCAGCTCGCGACCTATTTCTGATTGAATCACTATTTCAACTTGTTGGTATAAGTTTGTATTTAATAAAATAATCTTAGCAAATCTAACTGCGAACAGCAGCCGACTCCGCGACTCGGGACTCGCGACGAGCAAATGGTCAGCTTATGATTGAGGACTTTTATTTGTGTATTATTCTTAATAAGGGTTCGTAACCGAACCTAAATAATAGTAAATATATTGAGCCATAGTCAATATGACCATTCGAGATCAACATTTTTCTTACCTACCTTATGTATTACATAGACAAAAAAAGAATCAGACGTATTATTGAATGTGCCAACATATACTATTATCTTGTATGTTTAATTTCTCCCATTTTTACTACGATTTTAACTAAAAACAATCACATAATATCATCATCCACAACAACAATATGTTTTCGTCGTAGTTGTTCTCGTAGGTATCAATTCACACAACAATTTCGTATTTAACAATCAAGAAACGACGAATAACACAAAAAGAATCGTTCGTCCAGCAGCACACCGCTAGTCAGGCGATAGTTTCTAACATTTTGAGTTAATATTATTATGAGCCTTACCTTTAAAGTTTTGTCAACAAACCCCATCTGATGGGTTTGTATTGTAAGTTTGTAATTACGCACGTATGCTATCCAAACATATTTCATTTTCGCCACAATCTTAACATTCATACACATAGCGGTTTATTAATGCTCCTGTTTCTTAAACTACAGCCACTTCACAAAATCACAATAAATAGAAACTAGTTACGAAAGACAAGACGAAAACACGCGCGCGAACTATCAAAAACTTAATAAACAATCTGCCACAGATAATAAATATCGAAAAACGACTAAGTTGCAACACAGAAGTAAAACAATAAAAATGTTAATTGAAACTAAATATAATAAACATCAATAAGTAACTAAATAATATTGTGATAATTAATTTACAAGTTATTAGTATTTTAAAACGCAAGTTTCATTTAAAATACACTAATAACTGGAATAAGAATTGACAAGTTCGATGAACAACCCAAAAGACTTTTGCTCCAAAACGGATATGAGAGTAGAATGAATGGGAGAAAGAAATAATCTTGTTTATTGGCAGGTAAGCATGCTTACTGTAGGTGTAAAAAATTACGAATGTCAAATGTCAGAGCATTACGCTTTGCAAAAAGAGGTTTTCGTTTTTGTCGTATAATAAAAACTCAAGATGGCGGTGTATTATTTTCTGTTTTTGAAGTGTGCGTGCGTATATGGATAATGAGATTTTGTTTGAATGTGTGAGTGGAAACTAGGCAGTTTTTGAATAGCCTACTTCGTCGTTGAGTATTGAATGAATTTGAATGTGACATATGTGACGTCATTATTGATTTGTTTGTTATTGAAATGTTTGGATACACATACAAGTTTTATTATCTGTAATTTAATGATTATGTATGATGAGTGTTGACTGATTTATCTTATATAAGTTGTTATATTTAAAGATAGTTAGTTGGGATTTTGTAGGTAGGCACTGCCTTTTTGCCTATATGCTATGCACGCCACTGTCTACGACATTAATATTCTTAAAAGAATGGAATTAATAAGACGCGTCAAAAACATAATTCAATCTAAATTCGACAATCATTTATCAGAGAAGGTAAATATTTCTAAAGCACATTTTTTTGTATTTTCAAAGTCAATTCATGACGTCCAAAGCTAAATAATATCCAATTATTAATCCTATTACTCCTATCGTTGACGACAATACATCGTGGTTCAATATTCGACCTACATTAATGCCGCATCCACCCCAGTACATTCCACTTCGCATGTCCGTACATTTGTCGAACAATTCTGTCTTAGGCGCAAGGCCGTCGACCCCATCCGCTAAACTACGTACAGTACACTTGTCGCTTACGTTGTTCGAAAATACTGTGTGTATTGATAGATGAATAAGATTAACTAAGAAAATAGTCTTGTATAAAGACGGAATAGAAGAAAATAAAGCGCTAAAAATCTACTAAACGGTTGCCTCAAGTCATACCCTCAGTAACAAAGGCAGATGGTGGATCTGCTTTGGTCGTTAATTGAAACATGAAGGCCAGACAGGAATAAGCAATATTAAAATGCTCATGAAAAGCTTTTGCAAAAGCGACAATATCCGTCTACCGTGACAAGCTGTTGAAAAGCACAAATCGATCAATACTTGTGGAGAAATGGGACTTACATAATATATTTTGTACAATTTTCTTGGAACCCGTATACTGTGTGAAAATAACGCATTTCCAATCATGTGTTGGAAATTTGGAATAGAACAAGCTCCTTTTTTTGAAGTCGCTAAAAAATTACTCAATTTCAATCTTCTTTTCAAAGCAGTTTTTGAAATTTTATGTGTATTGTGACAATATAACTACATATAACTGGCTGCTACAAAAAGCCGTTGGGATCGAGCTCAGCTTGTAAGCTACACTTGTGACCGTTACACCAATTTTACGCCGTGTATCATGTTCTTATATCATCGGGAGTTATGTCCAATAGAAAGATTATAGAATACTTGTTGACTACGTTAGAAAAGATATGGGTAAATAGGAGCATTACAAAATGATAGCACATCGCAAAATCTTATGTGACTTAATTAAAGTTTAAAAATATGTGCCAAATTGCACAATACAAAGGTGAAGGAAAATATCATAGTTTCAACCATTGAACAACTAATAAATGCGGTAAACGCTCTCTTTAAGAAAATACAGCAAAACCTTACCCGAATTGGCAGTACTAACTGACTATATAAGGAGAAGATATTGCTTTATTTTATTAAATTAACAATAAACAACAGCCCTTATAAACAAACACCTAACTAAAATTACTATTACATACGTCCATCTTGATCTAACAGCCATATTATAATGTACTGTTAACACGTGTCTATCTACCCACCGCCTAAGTACATTCACAATAACACATGTGACCAGCAAATACCGGATGCATACAGAAAAGCTGATTGTTGCAAGATATAACTTATCTTGCAGTTATGATACAAGGCTCCTGTTTATTACAACGATTAATATTATTAGCGAATTTTAAGCTCTTAAATGTCTATTAATTTATACAAGGATAGGTTTTGGCAATGACACATCCCGCATTGACATCTATCCTTAACTCCCGAAGCAAGAAGAGGGGCGTTTTAAGTAAAACGAGTCGGTCTGTCTGTTTGTGTGTCTGAGGTATCGTAGCTCATTAACGAATGGACCGATTATGATGCGTTTTTTATAATTCTTATTTATCGAGACGGTTCCTAGCTTTAATTTAAGAAAATCTGTTCAGCATTTTGAAACTATCGACAATTCTCAAAAAGCTGTCCCGTGTTGCTTATAATTTACTGTTTTTAGCATAAATACTACCCTGTCAAACTCTATGCAGTGATAGCTTTGTATCTGTTATGTCTGAACATATACACATAACGTTGTCCAAACGATTATGCAAATAGGCTTGATTCGGTGGAGCGACGCGTATCGCCGGCTATTGCGTGTACTACTACCACCGCCTACGGACGAAGGGCACAGGAGATCATACTCTAATAATATGCGATAAGAAACTGCCAGGATGTCTGTATGAATAATAATGTTATCGAATAACTATTCTTATAGGAGAAAACTTGGGTCGTAACAGTTTCTACGGAAATCATAGATCATAAAAATTGAAGATATTAGCTACTTAGAATAGTTAGGACTTTGACCTAAAAATACACAAGTAATACTAGTGCCATTGTGGAACAGTAAAAATAATTCTGACATAAAAATGATCGGCTACTGTTTACGTGAAGCTAATTTACTTATAATAATAATAATATTTCGGGACAACTCACACACGGTTATCTGATCCCAAGCGAGGCTCTTTGGTCAACTCATCCCGCTGTAAACAGTTCCCGCGGGCTCAGTTGACCAAATTATTTATTTTATTATTTTTCTTTGGTCAACTGATCCCGCATTGAAATTAGGCAAAATTTTATTGCAAATTTTCAATTTTATGTACAGGCATGCGGAAAGTGTTAAATGAAGGGAAACTGAAAAAAAAATTAAAGCTTAATGCCCATATAAAGCTTTCTTGCTCGTACATGTGCATAAGAAAGAAATGAATCGCTACCCTTTGCTAAACATCAGGAACCACTGATGTACAGGTACACTAGAGATTGGATGGGTCTTTTAAAACTAAAACTAAATAATCTAAAAGTCAGTCTTTTTAAATTATTATCATTTAAATGCTCTCGAGATTTGCGCTTAGCAACACATTCAGCGATTCATATTTATATTATAGAAGATTAAAGTTCTAGGTTCTTCCAATATAGATTATGACATATTAGAATAAGAATATTGTATAGTGCACTATTGCTAGGAACGTAATATTTTACTAATCAAAATTTGCAAGGGCATTTCTTATGGTCCTAAGGCAATTTTTTTTTTACAAAAGTCCCCGAATTTTTTTTTTACATAAGTTACTTAAGGAGTCATAGCTATTAAACTGCTTCAAGAAATATCTTGGTGATATTAATGTCTAACACTTTTCTCGGTGTATGTACAAATTATAAAATTGTGAAGCGGGATCGGTTGACCAATTCAAAATATGCATTAGGTCAACTCATCCCGCGGGATGAGTAAGAGCGGGCTCAGTTGACTAAAGAGCCCCAAGCGAAGCAGAGCTTGTATTATGCTGTTATGGTAACCAGGCAACTGATAAACATACTTATATATTTCTAAATACATACATATTATAGATAAATTACACCCAGACAACCAGAACAAATGATCGTGCTCATCACACAAACATTTGTCCTGGGTGGGAATCGAACCCACGACCTCCGGTATAGCAGTCAGGGTCACTAACCACTAGACCAACAGGCCCGTCGTTATGAACTACACTAGACCAACAGGCCCGTCGTTATGAACTACAATTTTTCTTTTGTAAGTTGCTAAAGCACTTCCGTTATGGAATTCAGAAACAACAAAGGTACCACAAACACCAAGACCCGGGACAATGTAGAAAAATGGGTTTCTACATTGACCCGTCCGGGGATCGAACCCGGGACCTCAGAGCTAGCGACACCTTGAAACCGGAGCGTACGCCACTCGATCACGGAGGTCGTCATATTTAATATATAAGTCAGATAGATTCACGTAAGAACACATAGTGTAGATCCAGGGAAAACGGCTATCACTCAAACGTTGTACTTATACAGTTTGGAAGTCTGCCAATAGTGTTAAGGAAAAACATAAATACGTGCCTTTAGGTTAAACGAAACAAACAAACGTTAGTGCCCAGCAGTCTAGTATAGTACTAAAAGAATAAAGAAAATGTAGCATTTAATTTATTTTATCCTTGACCATCATGACCAAACCAACATCCAGGAAATTTAATGGAATTTGATTTGTATATGGCTTTACGTGAGGAAATATAAGTTAATTATGTGTAATTTAATTAACTGTTTTACATGAAAATATCCTTCAGTAATCTATGACTAATATTGTATAGCAGAAGTGATTTTTGTGTTCCTGTGTTTAAACACTAACCTCTGTAACTACTAGTCAGATTTTGCCTGATATTTGAGGTATAGTAAAGGCACAAATCTTGATAACCCCATGAACCTAAAACACACGGAGGAAGACGCGGGGATAGCTAATAAAAAAATGTATTATTTGAGAAATAATTATCCCAATGCGCTATTATTTTTTTAACATTACATAACTCTCCCAAATAATAAATCTCAACATAACACTACATGTAAATCTGTGTATATGTATAGACGTGTGTCCTTATCTCCGTAATACAGCGACTACAAATGCGAGGCACGGGCGCATCATAGCGGTTATTGGTCCACGTGTCATGATGGTTCCGTAGTCAGCTAGGATTAATATGTGTATTCTGCATAGGCGAAATCACGTGACTGTTGGTTTTAGTATAGTATAACTAATTGTTTATCCTATAATCATAATAAATCACATGACGTGTCTGTATTTATTTACGTTTTTCTACAGTTTAAATAGAAAAAAGGATAATGCAAAAAAGACTAAAAAAAACACTTCTAAATCTCAGAAAAAGCAAAACATTCTACCACAATCACTTGAACACAAAACAAGAAATTGCAGATTCTTCAAAAAAATATACCTTATCCAAATCCCTAACCATGAAAGCTTATTTTTCAGCTAAAACTCTATTAACTGCTTTTTCTTTCATACAGGTAAGTACAACATTTACAACGTCTATTTTAGTACACTACACTATCACTTTAGTTTCCCGTTTATTACATTTTCCTGTTGTAAGAGTTTTACACCAGCGGCAATCACATACCCCATAAAGTTTATAGCTTAGAAATACATAATCTCACTCGTCGATCTCACAATTTCGTTATATAACAGTTTTATTGCCGCACTGTTTATATTTGTACTGCTTGTAATCTCTGGATTCAAAACAAGACTAGAATTGAAATTAAGGAAGTGAAAATTACAATCTTCAATTTATTTATTTTTAGAATTTGATATAACTACGAGATCACCTTTAATTGAGCATGATGTTAACATGACATGACAGAATCAGCCCCGTATGTGTAGCGTGGAAAAGGGAGAGGGGTCAATGCCCCGCAGAGGGACTACACGGGGTTATTAGATTAGATCCGATTAATAAATAATGCTGTGAGTATCACTACCCCACTACAGAGCGCAGGGTTTACCTATTCATGGCTACTACGAACGAGCATAAAACAAAACGGATCTGAACTACATACTTTGCAGAAATGCTCTACATATAATAAAATGATAACGTTTAGTCCAGACAAAGAAAGAATTAAAAGAAACAGTGCACGCTTTCTATAACTTAAAATATATATAAAAACTACTCGAAAGTTAGTTTATAGTTTCTCCCCTAACAAATAGCGCACGCACCTGCCCGATTTGATTATTCCCTTCCGCCCTTCGAAGGTAGATAAAAAACTGTACTTCAACGTCCCCTGCATATGCATGCGTGCGTGACTCGTAATAAGAAACTGTAGTGAACTCGAGTTTTCTGTGAATATAGAAATTATAAGAGGCAGATAAAGTGTTAGATAAGGCATTGATTCGAAGTAGGTACTACATAGTGTCCAATTTGCAGGTGTTTTGGACACAAACACAGTATAAAACTATTGTAGTTTTCTCAAGGAATGGAATAAATGATAGAATATAGAATTCTTCTTTTTAAAATTAAATGCAATTCAGCTACATCGGAGTTTAAGCTGAATTTACGTACGTGCAAGACAGAGGTTTCTTTTATCCCAAGAACCTAGACAGACTAGAACAAGACAGATTCATCTAATAACAAAACAAATGGCTTGTCAGTTGCTGTTGCGACTACAAGCTCAAAAATGTAGAAGGGAGATGTAGTAGAAAATAAAAAATGAAATCTACACGTTAGACCAATAATTTCCAAGATATTAATAAACATAAACGAGGATGCGTAAATGGTTTCCGTAGCGTTATATTTATAGGTCATTTTTATGATCGGCTGTACAGGGCGCGTTGCAGTGAAATTCTTGATACGGAATAAAATAGATGAATGACCCGGTGCTCGGCTTAGGGTTAATAAATTATGATAATGAGACAGGCAAACGCGATTGTTCAAGGCATAAATAACGCAATTAAATGATCCTGAATGTCTAATGTGTTGGTTCGTAGATAAGCCCGTTAGCTCGCGGCGCCGAATGTCTGAAGCTTAAACTAGGCCGATAAATGATGATCTAGGTATGTTGTATACGGAATCAACGTCATAAATTATTTGGGTTAATAAATATGTAGTTGAATAATATACATGCTAAGCACTGAAATTGAAAGTATGACACTCCAATTACATATTATTTTGATAACAAAATTTATTGAATGTAAAAAGTACCATCACTAAAATTTTGTCGGTGCGGGCGCAAAGTTTCAAAGTTTTTTCTAATATTTGTCTACAAGACAATTCAGGAAAGAAAAGACCCTTTTTTATGCCCCTTACACTTACGGACCGAGTATTTGGAAAGTAATCCCTTCTATTCAGTTTAGCACACGAAAAGTTTAAGCACAAAAGTATCAAATATCCACTTACTTTTTTTTAAACCAACAATTTCACATTACATTTTATAAATTTCGCACATCTGTTTGTTAAATGGAGGCCAAAAGCTCTCAAAACGAACTTCCTGCCCGTATTCTAAACTTCGACTCGCTTTGTGTATATTTCAGCCTGCATCGTACTAACTGACTTAGCCAGAATCTACGTCTTGACAAGTTTATCGTTTGCAAGTTTTTAGAAGTTTAGTTATGTGAAAACCATAACGTAGGCATAAGATTTCATGCGAATTTTAGAATATTATTTGGAGGGATGAACATTTCTGACTTGATATATATTTAACCAGCTCTTGAGAAAATATTTAATGACACTACTGAACCAAGACATCACTCTATTATATTAAATAACCAGCTGATCCCCGCGACTTCGTCCGCGTCAATTTCTGTTATTATGACCGCGATTAAGAAGTTTAAAAAAAAGTATTTCTGCGTAAATGATAATTTTAGTTAATATTATGTTGATAAAACTCTGTAGCAAATAATTGGCAATAATGCATTAATTTCGACCAAATGATTACCTTAAAAAAGGTTATAGTGAGTCAATCTTAAAAGATAGACATATACTGTCGCAAACATTTTTTTAGATCATTTAAAGAGGAACAATTCTTTCATACATATATTTTGGGTAACTCGAACCGTTTACGCAGCGCACGCAACGGAAGCTTTCAAGTATGAATATTTTTCCCCGTTTTTGTGAAATTTTTTACTGCTGCTTAGCTCCTATTGGTCGCAGCGTAATGTTATATATCCTAAAGCCTTCCTCGATAAATGGACTATCTAACACAAAAAGATTTTTTCAATTCTAACCAGTAGTTCCTGAGATTAGCGCGTTCAACCAAACAAAAAAACAAACTCTTCAGCTTTATAATTATATATTAAATAATAAGAAGAATCAATTAAGACAAATATTAGTATTTGCAAAAATACAAAAGGAAATATTACAGCGCAGGACAAAACACTAAATCATTCAAAGCTTAAACGTAACGAGACTACAATACATTTGACCGTGTTGTATGACATGTAAAACAAATGGCCACTTACACTGGCAGTCAATCCTTTCAATAAACAGCAATAATAAACTTTGATGAGCGAACGCACTCTGCCGACGAAATGACGTGAAGATACAAGATATCAGGAATTTTGGTATAAAATGGGAGGTAGTCACGATATAGGCCTTAGAAATGAGAATGGTAAGAAAAGAATAACAATGTCTTGAAACTAGGTAAACATATGTATAACAAGATTGTAAATGATATAACAACACAACATAAAGATAATACTGTTGGTTATTCAATTAACTATCTCAAAATAATTTAACATGATGAAACCAATTCATATTTTTTGGTTCATGATTATTTGTCCAGATGTCCTATCATTCTTTCAATATTAAGAAATAAAAGAGCGTATTCGTCAACTTCTATCCATAAATATCCCGTTTGCATTTGACAAATCTGTTCCGGATCGGTCTTAAAACAAAATACGGTCAACAGGACATTAAAGTAACAGCTTTCTCCATAGAAAACGATCAACAAACCGCCAACATTATTCAGGAAGCTACGTACGCAAAAGACAGGCACTAGACATAAAAGATGAGTCACCAGTCAGCAGGCCCATTCGCCAACAGATTGCCTGGCATGACGAGAATGGGTTCCACGCTGTCATTAATGACAACACCACTCATAATAGCTCTAATGCCAAGAACGCCAAGGTCGACAATGCAGTGTACGCACAAGAGAAGCAATTAGGGTCGTTATCACAAGCAAGATTATTGGCTTGAGTACGAAGAGAATTTTTTGAAGAATTCTTTCTTACCTAATTGACGATGTTTTTAAGCCAGTGATTTTCTGTTTAAACGGCTTCGATAAGGATATTGTAATTTACTTTGAGGAAGCTTCAAGCTAAATTATATGTTTATAAGCAAAAGGCAAAAAATAAGGAAGACATTTTTAATACTTTAAACAATCTTTAAATATGATGTTTCATAATATTTCATAATATTAACAATAAGGTAAAATATTCCATTTTCTAGTCCATCCAAATTCTTGTAAAGATTTAAAGGTAAACTGAACTAAAATCTAAGTTCATCAAAAATCAGGTTACCTACTGAAAAGTTTTTTTGCAAAGCCAATTGCGATAACCTACTAACTTTAAAGGCTTGGGCACACCAAACGCGGGACAGGCGCAGCACCTGAGCAGGGCAGGTCAGTTGCGCCGCGGTTGATGTCACACCAGAAACATGAGCAGTCGGAAAGCAGTTTGAAGGCGGGCCTGCTTTCTAACTGCTTTCAAACTGCGTTATGTGTGTCGTATCGATAGCCACACTCAATACACTTCAAGATGTTGAACGGTTCTGACTCTGACGAAGAGGAGCTATTGTTAGTTCTAGCTTTAGATAAAAAAAAAAGAATATGGGTTCACGATGTAAATAAGAGAAGAAAAGAATATGGGGAGTACCATCGTCTATGTCGGGAATTAGAATCTTTTGAAGATAGGTTCTATACTTATTTTCGGATGTCAAAGTAAACCGTAAACCTGTAAACCGTATTTCTATGATATCTGTCCTTTAAATCATATAAACATTTATATTTCCTCACTAATTTAATCAATTTTTCATTCGTTTCCATGATAAAGTTGTAAAAAATCACAACCGTTTACGACCCGCGCTGCGTCTGTCCCGCTCAACTCCTTTGGTGTGACTAGTCAATATGGCGGACATAGTAATACAACGCGTAGTTACTGCGGCCGCCCCGCGCTTGCGCTGCCACCGCCCCGCGCCTGCGCTGCTCACGTCCGAAAGTTTTGTAGAAGAGCAGTGCGTGCGCGGCGCAGTGGCGGAGCAGGTAGGATCAGCGGGCCCGCGTTTGTTCAGTGTGTCACCCCTCATATAACTACATGATTTTCAAACGTAGACGCACTGCTACCGCACTGCTACTGCTTTTGGTGTGCCCAGGCCTTAAAACTTACCTGCAAACAGCTGTGTCATACATTTGAAACCGGTACTAACGATTATATCGGTAACCAATACATAAAGCCCAACCTACAGTTGAATTGGAACAATCTCAATACACCTGCCAATATACCTGCACTAAAACATTCCTACGACCTATAAGCTATAAGTTATTGCATTTGAAACAACTTCGTTTAATACATAAATCTCTGTTTAGTTGAATTACTAAATATGTATTATTAAATTGTGTCCGGTTATGTAAGTAAATATTTAAGCCTGGTATTGTTTGACGGGCCTGTTGGTCTATATATCAGCCACATTCAAGAAATAATGACCGTGCTTTGGGATTATAAACCTTAATTCAATGACTAACAGTTCAGTTTCCATCACATTCAAATTACTTTTAGGCCGTTTTCGGTAATATTTGTCATTCTAAAATGAACTTAAACACATGTTGTCAAAGTTGATAATTGCGTAATTAGTAATAACGTTTCATTCTCTTTCCAGATTGGCTTTAGTATAGTGGTTAGTGACCCTGACTGCTATACCGGAGGTCGTGGGTTCGATTCCCACCCAGGACAAATGTTTGTGTGATGAGCACGATCATTTGTTCTGGTTGTCTGGGTGTAATTTATCTATAATATGTATGTATTTAGAAATATATAAGTATGTTTATCAGTTGCCTGGTTACCATAACACAAGCTCTGCTTAGCTTGGGATCAGATAACCGTGTGTGAGTTGTCCCGGAATATTATTATTATTATTGTTTAAATATACCTATATAGAAATGATTTCTTCATAATTTTTCAGGCAAAAGGTGGCCTGTAGTCGAAAGAATAACAGTCAAGGAGTTGAATTCGGCCCCTGCTCACTTCGCTACAGCTGAATACTACTTTTTAACTTGGACTCCACGCTAAATGACTAAATACCTTTACTGCAGTCCCCTAAGGTATTCTTTATCAGAACTTACAACCCATTCAAAATGGCGACGGCCCTATAGCCATTCATCAGGGCCTAACCAGAAAAACGCAATTTTAACTAACTTTCTCTGATACGGAAGGAAATAATATTAATCCATACTAGGTGTATATAATGACGTACTTAATATCGTGTTTCCTATTACCTAACGTGCCTAAGTACTAATCGACCTTAAAGGTAGTGTTTGGTTAACCGCATCACGTCAAACGTAATCTAACACCGTAGACACCAGTGTTTTGCATCAACGCCTCTGTAGTATTTGCTTACGTATAATTAATTAGGATTTCTCTCCTAAGTATATTTTAGTATCTCAAAACATATTTACATTGTTATTGAATACATCATTGCTTTAAATGTAGGGAATTTTAATGTTTTTCCAAAACCAAACACATATATCCCATTTGTTCAATGCAAAAAATGACATTTGCAAACAACATTTCCATCCAAAACCCCCCAAAAATGCAACACATGCCAAATGAATCTCGTAAAGTAACAATACAAATTGAGCGAAGTGAACCGCCCAAGAGACTACATAAACCACATTAAGTAGCAATCAAGCAAACAGCAGAACTACTAAAACTGTCACTGTATAAATTACAGCTTCAAACAGAACATAACAAACGCAGGAAACGCACCATAAAAATAAACCGAGACCAACATTCAAAGAAAGCAATGGTAAACTGAATGCACCCGTCAACTACTTACACAATTACGTTATGGATAGAATGAGTCTTGAAGAGTTAAATCGTCTTTTAGTTTATTACCAACTTCAACGTTACGATTTTTTTTCTATACTGATTGTACTTATGGGTGTTTTCCAGAATTTCAACTATTTTCGGATTAGCTCATGATTCATTATTGCTTTGTTCGTTTCTTATTGGAAGGTACTTTCCATACAGTAATATTTGGATATTACTGTATGGAAAATACCTCGTTGATTTAAAAGAATAATATTCAATTAAATATTCTTACATTAGCATTCTGTATTTCAACACTACATTTGCGAATCAATTGTATAGGATTCAGCCCACGTGACTAGATCATGAAACATGTTGGTTTATTCATCTTAACCAAGCCATCGGTATCAGAACGGAAACGTGCAGCGTTGGCGTGGCCAATGTCACCCGGTCAGTAGATATCACGATTGTGGGCTCAGATTGGGTCAATGCCAATCAGGTATAGAAAGGAAGTCCCTAGTCCCTAGAAATAATAATACCTAGCGTAGGAATGGCTAAAGTCTCAGATCAGAGTTTACAATAACATATGTGCTATAGAGCAAACGCGTGATGTGTCATGATTTTTTATGATTTTTTAATATTGCCTATAATGTTGAATAGATCATTTTCTTTATCTTACGAATATTAGGCAAAGTCATTTAGCGCTTCCATTAGCATCGCATTAGGCCAAACAAAAACACGTAATGCACCAAAAATATAGCCAAGTCATCACGTTGCTAATCGTCTTTGCAAAAACTTTGTGGCATTTCTACATAAACTGCAGTTACAGAACACCAGGGTACATTATTCAATTCTGAGAAACACATACATTTCATAGAAATAAAATAGGGAATTTTGAACGGATTCTATCGCTGTTTTATTTAGGTAGGTTTCAGTTCCCGACACATTTCAATGGCTTTGCAGATATCATGGTTACGGGCAGACTCAAAATCTAAGTCTATGTATTTTTCGTAATTATAAGCGAACATCCATACCTCGTCTGCGGGCTTGGTGGGTGTGATGGCGACGGTCTCGTTGAAGCAGAGGCAGGCGCAGTAGTGGCGGTTCGCGTCCACGTCCGTCAGGACTGACACGTAGAACCGGGGCTCGATCCTCTCCGTCGATAGCGACCATCCTTGCGGCTGGCAGAACTAAACACAAAGATATGGTTAGTATAATATAAGGAAAAACCAAAAGATAAGGAGAACTGTTTGAAAGAAGTTTTCCGAAAAGCAAATTTGTAAATTCTGAACAGTTTCCAGATGAAAGATTAAAAAAAAACAATATATTGTACTATACAGGCTGCTTTATAAATTTGAGAGCTCGCTCCACTACAGAGTCTAGGAGTTATTCAAAGTCCACTTAGACAAAGTTACACGATCCATTGTCAACGTTAAATTATCCGTTACAGCGGCGGCTTTACATACAAAACTGTGGACTCAGCCTCGGTAAATAACCAAGTAGTACTTGTGTTCCGCGTTGAAGCACGTAGTATTGTATAACTGGACTATAGTATGTCAATGATTATGTTATAACTTGTAAAAAGCTTCGCAGGTGAGAAACCCTCGAAAACTTAAAATAGACCGTAGCATTAAATTAATCTGTCATATGTAATTGTTTAATCTGTCAAAGCTAGATACTACCGAAAATGCAGAAAACAGAATCTCAACATCTAAACGAAAAGTTAAAAAATAAACGATATTACCACTAGCCAAGGTTAATCTATGCCAAACAACAATAAATTTCGTCGTTTGCGATACTCCAATATTTTAAGTATTTAGATCTACTCTAGATTTTTCTGACAGTCACTAACAACTCACGCAGCTTATTTATAACAATGACAAATTCTAGGTCGTGAACAAACGCCGATTACGAGCGCTCAATCACATTCGTTCCAAACGCTTTAGAGAATTTAATACTAATCTACATTGCATCTTCGATCAAAGATGATTCGGACAATCGGACTTCTGTGAAATATGCATCTTCAAGAAATGCCCGTTAAATTCAGACTCAAAGATCAATCGAAGTTTAAAGGGATCCACCATTGTGGAAACGGCTGGGTACCGAAGAACTTTGCTCATTCAAATATATTAGACAAGTTACTGGGACCGGGACTCTTCCCAGAACTATTTATTAAATAGGCATGCAGACGGTCCTACATTGTAATCAATTCGGATTGCCTATCTAATCGATTGGTACAATTTGAATATGTTCTGAGAATTTCTCTGTAGACTGTCGAAGCAGGCATATAGCCAAAACTTAGCTACGACTGGTATACGAGAACTGCTATTTAGCCCGAATTGTCCATGGAACTGGTTGTCCATTTATGGTATAAATAAATAAAGGACTATACCAAGTAAGTATCCCAAAATTTGCTTTCGCTAGTAAAAAAATGACTGCAAAAAAGCCAATTGAATAAATGAAAGAACCTTTCCGAATCCACATTTAGGAAAGTCCAAAACATTTTTACTTTCGTTCGTATTTTTACTAGTTCTACAACTAGAATTGAATCCAATAAAGTGTTATTTGCGAAAAGGGTTTTTCTCGGTAAAAGCTCTAACAATTGCGAGTGCCTGGCAACTGTTTCTTTGTGCCATTTCTTCGCCGCTCGTTACCCCTCCACTTACATTTAGTCGTAATGTACTTCGCTATTTATGGCAATGGATGTTGAACTTAGAGTTACATGTTATTAATGTTATTTTTGCTTCGCTAACTGTCGCACTCAGAGACGTAAATAGTTACTTAAGGGATTTCATAATATGATATTATCATTGATTTAGGAAGGCTAGTCCGAAAGTCCGCTTATTTAGTTCTTCAGGACCTATTCTCAGATTCTGATTTTGAGAGATTACTTAAATGCATAATAAGAAATCCCTTAAGTAGCCATTTTCGTCTCCGAGTTAAGGCGGCAAGTGCAACAAAATATTATTTAAATTAAAACGTAGTACGTGTTTATAATTTTAATTAATAAATTGTAACCCCGGACATGTTTCTACGATAAGGAACGTCCTTGAATTATTGCTTAATGCTACGTGATGATAACATTTTCATAACTGAATTATAAACATTATATACTAGCTGTGCCCCGCGGTTTCACCCGCGTGAATACCTAGGTCCCGTTCCCGGTGCCTTTGTATTATTAGGGGTGGAGATGAATCCAACAAATCACTATCGTAACATAAGTCAGGATTACTTAATTTGGTGGTTGAGTATTCTTCAATTTCCTAATTTTCAGCGCAATTTTGCAAACTTTTTCTTTAATAAGAACCTTCTCCTGACAATAACAAACACAACAAAAAAAGAATTAGCCAAATTGGTCCAGGCGTTATTGAGTTATGCGCTTACCAACACATTTAGCGATTCATTTTTATATTATAGATATGTTTCATATTTCTGTTAACAGGGAATACACAACTTCAGTTAGGTATCCATTCCCTGATTTATTTAGTTACGTGTCATGCACTAACTGGCAGCTTACGACATACTATCTACAGGATGTTCAGCTCTTTAAAATGGACGCCAGGTAAGTCATAGTAATACAAATACAAACTCATAATTCAAACTCATAGAAATATTAAAGTCTCCTTTATTATATATATGTTCATACTATATTGACAAGCGGTACTCGAGTATAAAACAATTGTGTTATATTAATGTGAGCACCCACCCTTCAATAGCTCATAGTAATTGTTGTCTAGTTTTTATACTGCAGTATATGATTGTACAATAGTCTGCCCAATACTGGTAACATTTTGGCCTGGGGCCCGATGCTGCTATTTTAAGTCAGTGAGTGGCGGATAATTAAACGTTCCAGTGTACTTGTTTTTCTGCCTAATTTTCGTATTCAGATATTTTTAGTTTAATGACAAATGTACACCTACTTGCCACTGTTGTCATTGGAGGATTGCAAGTGACTGTTCTTATCTGAATACGAAAATTAGGCACAAAAACAAGTACACTGGAAGTTGGAACGTTTATTAACCCGCCACTCACTGACTTAAAATAGCAGCATCGGGCCCCTGGACTGCGCTTTTAGTAAAAGGTAATAAGATCGCTTGTTGTGATGCTCTGTTAATATTAATTTGCGGCCCACTGTATAACATCGATGCTATAATTGTTGTTTGTTTTCTTCACACGCTCTTAGGTGTATGATGTAGCATTACGGGCGTTTCAGTGTATAACAATGTCAATATTACATTGAAGATACAATTTTAAAGGCATTTTTGCTTCTGCGAAATTACTTGCAAAGTAATAATAAGGAATGAAATTGTTTCATAGCACTTATTTGTGGGTTCTACTATTGAACTAAAGCGCACAAATTACATAGGTCCTAATTATGCTGATTACTCAGGGGTCTATACAAATTTTCCAAACTATTTCAAGTACACGTTCTAAGCTTCACAAAATTATACTTCACAGGCTACTATTGTAGAGCTTCTAAGTGATAATTTTTCCATTATTTGTCTATAAAGGTAAAAAAAATCTCAACTGACGGTGCAATGTCTTTAAAAACGTCCAAAAAACTAAGAGTAAGACAAAATAACTCTTGAGCGTACCAACTGTATATCCAATTCTGTATATACGCCAACTACGACACTAAAGCCGTCATCACGCTATTGTTTGATATATATAGGTTAATTAATTATGTGCTTACCCATCCTATTCCGTCGTGGAAGGGAGTGTCCTCCCAATTGATCTCCGGAAACCGCTGGAGGACAACGCCACTGTTTAGACCGCCCCCTGAAACAATACAAGATTATTTTAAACTAGCTGTGCCTGCGACTTCGTTCGCGTGGATGACGAAACTTATCAATGAGTTTTTAACCGCAAAATTAAGTTTGTTTTTATTGTTTATACTTTTCCGGGATAAAAACTACCCAGTGTGGTGCCCAGGATAATAAAGAATAATTATACCAAGTTTCATCGTAATCGAACCGCTAGTTTTTGCGTGATACCTGAACAAACAGACAGACAAAAATTTTTTTTTTCACCCTTTTAGGTTCGTTGTCGGTCTAGTAACATCCCCCGCCATTTATTTTTTTGATATTTTCAATGTACAGAATTTTTACTTCTACAGATTTATTATACCTAAGTATAGATAATTATATTCAAATTATCAACTTGCCTCTGTACGTTTACGAATAGTCTAGTGGAGTCAAGTCTAGTGGATTTATCTAAAACATCAATTTAGGTAATGTGATTGATAGGCCAAAAAATTAAAAACCTGTCAAACCGCACATTAGGTTCGACCGATGACTTATTTTTATGCTAATACGTTCTTACATAGATAATTACATTTGTCATTTAGGAATAGAACTTCAACTAAGCATATTATGTATTTTTTTCTGAAGCATACATTTATAAACGCAATACATGTAATTAAAATGGACATGGACAGCCCTGTTGGTCTAGTGGTTAGTGACCCTGACTGCTATACCGGAGGTCGTGGGTTCGATTCCCACCCAGGACAAATGTTTGTGTGATGAGCACGATCATTTGTTCTGTGTCTGGGTGTAATTTATCTATAATATGTATGTATTTAGAAATATATAAGTATGTTTATCAGTTATCTGGTTGCCATAACACAAGCTCTGCTTAGCTTGGGATCAGATAACCGTGTGTGAATTGTCCCGGAATATTATTATTATTATTATAAAAACAATCAAGTCAAATTATTTCATCTATGGTTAGCAAAACCATAAAAGTATAGCCTATTTGTCAATGTAATTAATAACTTCACTTTAAAAACCATAGTTTCACGTAAAATCCTATAAAATCTTTTTTATAGAACACGGTACATAAACCCTTGTTAATAAAACGTTTCTAATTAAGTCGGTTACATGAACTCTGGCTTTCAATGGTAGGCAATAAAGTAATACATAAACTAGGAGATGGCTTTGGCGAAGGTATGTCATTTTGAGTAATAACGGAAGTTTAGTACATCATAATGTTTTTATCACCGAAATTAATTATAAGTTGGCAATTTAGAACTAGCATCATCATCATCATCATTCAGCCAATCATAGTCCACTGCTGGACATAGAAATTGGGAGAACTAGCATAAATCTGGTTAAAACCGATTTTCTGAACAATAAATTTATAATCAAAATTTAAAGTTTTGCTCGTTTGCTATAGAATTCGTAAGATCCATTCTAAGAATTTGGCAAGGCATTTTAAATTATTATATTACATAATTTATTCGCTTAAAATTCTTTTACTTAAATAATTTAAAAGACAAGCTCATTTAACTCATTAAATCTTAATTATACAAACCCACATACTTCACAATCCATTCATAACAAGAATACCTAACAATTACACGTAATCTACATAAATAAACAAAACACTACCATAACATCGCACAACAGTCCGTTATAACCGAGCAAAGAAAGTTAATCATAACATAACGTCTTTTTACGTAGAAAGCTGTAAAGACCACTACTGCACCCTAAGAACAATGTAATCAGTGTTACATTTATGCAAACTAACGGTTCGCCACACATACTGTGTACTACGGGGCCGAGACGTGAGCGAGAGATGGGACTTTAAAATATCGATACATTTCTACCGTTGCTACTTAACCAGGCCCAGGGTAAATATGAAAAGTCGAACCGACCATCTAATGAAAACAACAATACATAAAGAGAGGCCGTAAAATACTGTCACTATCGAAGGTAAGAAACCTTTACCGAGCACACATATAATTAGCTTCATTGCTTTTGAGATTATCGCACTTGTCCAGGGTACAGAGGTACCCTGGATTTCCAGGATTTAATAAAAGGTTATGCATAATTATGCTTAAATATAGCATCGAAAACTTTGTAAATTAAATAGTAGAGTCAATTATAAATTGTTATCTTACACAGAACTAGCTAGAGGATTTTATTTTTAATCTATTGTTATTGTATTTGTACGCATGATTCAATTAGGACATGGTTTTACTGTAAAAATATCGACATCAAGCTGTCATGAGCATGACGTAACATCCCTACTTCGCCCGAGCGTTGAGCAGATCAACACTCGATTGTGTGTCGTCTGGACAATGAATGTGGAACGGTCACACTTACAATACGTGTTTGCATTTCTATGACAAAATGTCAATACACCGTCAATGTCAAAGAACCGGTTTTGAGAAAATAGGTTAACTTTTATAGCACTTGACACAACGTGGAAAGTGGTTGCAAAAAGGACTTTTTATGTATATAACGATGACATACTATTCGGCGAACTGAAAATTATATGACCGTTCTTTACAAAGGACGACCCTTTATTTTGACCCTACCCTCATGGAAAAATATTTAGGACAGGCGTTTAATAACACGCTAAATATTTCTTCAGTAATGTGAGACACTAATTATTTTTACTCCTTAAAAATCACATTCTTGCTAATCAACAATTAAATCATGTGCTTATATTTTTACCTAAAAATCCTTAGTTAATGGTAGGGGCTAAAATTGACTGGAACGCTATGATCAAAATCTGGATAAGTTAAAAACTTAATACCTATCCAAAAACTTATTTTATGGAACAGCATCAAAACTTAAAAACCCTTCCAAAGCACTTCTTGGAAACTCTTAAAGAGTATTTCAGAGTAAAACCAGTAATATTTTTTCTCCAAACTCCAGTACAAGTCATTGGCCTGAGCGAAAGTACGCACTGGCATTCCAGACCAGAAATAATTGAAGGGAAATCCTGTTTGGAAGTTTTTAATAATTCTATTCGAAGTTATATCTGGATTAACGCTTGAATAGTTGTATAAAACATTCCCGTTTAATATTTTAATTTAAAGCTAAATAAACAGCCTCGTTTGCGGTACAATTCATTGGTTCATTTGAAGGTACATGGTATGACTTCAAACTTTACTGCCTAGAACTCTCTAATCCTTCTACAACTGCTCGAAATCCTCTAACCTACATTATCTGAACTCAATATTTCCAAAAATATCTTCGCTTTCATTCGCATTTAATTGTATTCAAATTGTTAGAAACATAAAGAAAAATCTAAATACAATCATCCAAACAAAATTACATTGAAAGTTTACATGTAACAGAACCTTATGCATTAAAACATTCAAAACAGTTTGAGTTTCATTCACTTTCAGGTCTAAAAACCCTTTAGTACAAAAATCGTGGCCTAACAAGCGTTGAGGGCGTTCTTTTTATGTCTTATTATGTGGGACTAAAATAACCCGTGACGAGTCATCTCAACTGGGTCAAGGACGCATTCAAATGAGAAGACAACGAATTTTAATTACTGAAACTGCCTTCCTAGGATTATGGGCTTTAGTTAGTATGAAATATGAAGTAGGGGAACCGTAAGTTTATAACTGGAATTATGAATGATACCACCAATTTTTAGGGTTCCGTACCCAAAGGGTAAAACGGGACCCTATTACTAAAACTCCGCTGTCTGTTTGTCCGTCTGTCAGTCTCCAGGCTGTATCTCATAAACCGTGATAGCTAGAAAGCTGAAATTTATGACATAAATTTACCGTGTAAAAGTGGTTTCAGAGGTTGGAAAGGTGATTGTTCTAAGTATAATACAGGAATTTACTGAAGCTGTGAATCAGTAAATTGCAGAGCAATAAGCATGTATTAAGAATTGGATGCCAAGTGTATCGCAAGAGGTTTCAATGAATTCCCTCAGTTATCATTCCTTCAGCTTCTTCCTATGACATTACTAATACAGAAAACCCTAATCAATAGACGAGACTGTTAACCTGACCAATTAGATACATTGATGAGGAGCTGATAAATTAAATGTTATTACAATATAAGAATAATTATTAAATTTTATAACGGATCTGGTATTCCGGTTAGCCTAAGTGGTATCTTTACTCAAATTTTCAACACGCCAGTTATATCTTTACCGGTAATTATCTACAATATGTTCCTACAATTAATTACTTTATTTTGTTTTACTGCATCATTAACGCATCAATGATGTAATTAATAGAGCGCGTGTTGGCTAAAATTATATTTGAGCATTACGGAAATTTTGTTCTTATAAAATTTACCCATCAAGTCTTTAAAATGACACTACATTATATTAAATAAATATTAATAAGACGTTTAGTATTTTAAAATAATTCATACCGATTGCCAATCTCATACATGCAAGGCTGTATTTGGCAACCCCAAGTTACAAATCCATCCGATAATAAGTTTGTAAAATCGGAAGGATTTGAAGATAACAATTAGAAAACTTAAAAAGGCTGAAGAGGAAATAAAAATTCAAGTAAATATATGCTCTGAGAAATCTTTATTCGCTACGCTTAAATGGCAAGGTACATAACGAATTGTTGTCAGGCCATTAAGTAAATTGTTGTAGTTAAGGAAGAATTTTTCCTCATTATGGTTTGGTATCCATCAGAACATGAACCAACTCCTATTATAGATTCAAAGAATCCACTCACGCTTGATATACATATTTCTAAGCACGAACCAAATGAAGCGGTCTCACTAGTACATAAATATTCGAACATAGTAAACAAATCTATTTTACATTTCCTGTCAAACGTTTCAGAATATCCACTCGGTTCTAAACACGATTCATTTCCACCCCGAGTAAGAAATAGCATTTCAATCGTATACAGCCGGTAGTACAAAATATTTTCCGTTGTATTATTTAAGTGGCATTTAGCAGGTCATTCGAGATTCCAAACTTATGAATAAAACATTGTATATTTTTCAGGTTTCCGTCTGGTGGTGGTAATTTACATGAAAAATATAAACCTGTCGGTTACACCACATGGTAATAGGGATATTTAAGTAGAAACGGTCTCCTGAAAAAAATTGCTAAGTGAAGAGGGAACATTGATGTATTTAAAAGCGGTAGATACGTTACTTAGTCACAGCGCCTGGTCCTACTCAACTAAGTGATTGCCCGTAGTTGGCACTCAGTTGCGCATGGAAGGTCGTAATGATCACACACCTCAATAATTTCAGTTTTTTTGATAAATACGCATCAAAATGACTTCTTGTGCAGCTAAACAGTGTTTCAATAATACAAGGAAGAAAGATAAGACACATGGGATTACTTACCACTCGTAAGTACAGCCAAAAATGTTAATTTGTTGAAAATTACAATAATATTTAATGTTTGCTTCGGCCTTCGCCAGGTTTGTGAGAGCGAGATCGATCTTACAAACATGCGTGAGACACGATACGCACATAATGCATAAAATCGTAAACATTCGGCAACGTTCGGCGGCTAATGCGATTTCGCTCGCACGACAGCGCCGGCTCATAACTCTGTCCTTGTCTATCAGTGACTGTAGGTGTGCGACTGTGAGGTTTTTTGGTTTTTTGATTGCAATGTTAGCGCGTAACGTATCTTCCTCCTTTTAATATATCAATGAGAGGGAAGCTATTTTTTCCAACTAGCAACCTATTTAGGAAAGAGACCCATTCAAATTTTGGGCAACCATAAATCCACTAAATAAAGTCTAGTTACTTTAGTAGCAGACATACTTTGAATAGCCATTGCTTATTTCTACCATTGCAATTGGGGTTGTTGCCAGTCCCTACCATTAACAAACTAAATTTTCACCACCAGAATAAAGTATCGAACTAACATTAAAAATAAACGGGATACTAATGTAAAAGCTGTACGCTGTTCATTAGGCATTCATTGGAAGCGCAGAGTTTCGGCGACGTCATGCATAATGGCAGTCACGTTCCCAACGGTTTTCAAATTATTCAACTATAATACCGACGTAGTTTCAACGCGTTTTTTGCTACTGCCTCTTATGTAACTTGTTACGTATAAAATTTACAAAACGGAATTCGTACAAAACATCAAAGTTAAGTACAACTTGTTTTGTATTCTGAAAGTGGTGGCTTCGTAATTGTTTGCTCAAAATTCAAGCTCATTTTGCTTAAAATTCTTTACGACACCTGAATACGAACACGTTTCTATAAACCGTACATTTATTAATCAACTAGCTGTGCCTCGCGGTTTCACCTGCGTATCGCTAAATCGAAAACTCATATCGCTATATTTTGGACAATTCATACACTCTCTTTATAAACTATAGCCTATGTGTTATTCCGAAGTATGAGCCACATTATTGTAAAGTTTCATTAAAATCCATTCAGTAGTTTTTGCGTGGAAGAGTAACAAACATCCATACATACAAACAAATTTTCGCATTTATAATATTAGTACGAATGGTGAAACAATATTGTGCGATGATATCACGGTTAGTATTAACAATACTAATTGTAACCCATTAGTTACTTCTACAAACTCATTGCTTTGAACATAACCCATAAATAACTAAAATTAACGACCAGAAAATTAAATGTAAGCCATTGTCCTTGTAAAGTAGCAATTGTCAGGACATATAGATAGAGGCGTTATGTGTTGGCATATCGACTTTATGTCCTAGAATGTCTTATTGTCAGAAGCGCCCCAACTATAGATGAAGACTTTTATGCAGTTCAACATAGTTATTAGGATTTGTGGAGTAACTTGAGAGAGGCCGATGTCCAATAATGGACCGCGATAAGCTGACTTACTTAATAAAACTGAATATTATAATATTCAACCTCAAAAAGCTGCAAAAATTAAAACATGCTCGCTTATTATTTTTTTTGGATATACTTAAAACGGATACAAATCTAGAATACAAGTTACAAAAAGTTACAAAATAATACCAATAAACAAAAGTTCCGCATCGACAATCGGGTCACCATTTGGGTAATACCCATCTTTTGTAGCAAAGAAAGATAATGTAACTAACTTACAAAATACACATAAAAACATAGTGCAGGCTGTACTAAAATAAAACTTTTTCAAAACTCTAAATTAACTTACTGCGCAATTAAGAATAAAAAGTATTGATAGTTACAATTTTCGTGTCCCGACACTATTGAAGAATATGTACGATTTCAACCACAGTGCCATCAATTTGCAATTTCCGATCACCGCCTCTCTTTGCCTAGCTAGGACATAGCCATAACATTCAATTCAGTTCTCAGTTACTTGTTAGCTTAATTAAAACACACACGTGTCTAGACGATTATTAAGTGGGCGCTCTATTTTGAATACATTGCGTCACACGCCTATAACTGCAAATCGTGATGTCATATCACTGAGCAATGGATTGCTTCGGTTCACTGGTTTAGATATTATCGTACCCGGAAAGGAAATGTCGTCTCTAAATTGTAAAGCTATCTCGAGATTTTTTCTCTATTACATTACATGGATATTATTTGGAATAAGATTTTGCTCTTATTTTTAATCCTCGTAAGATACAACAATGGGTTCATTTGGTTCGCTGGTTTGGAAATTGTTTCTATTTTTCTTGCCGTAACAAAAATTGTTTAGGACAAAAAGCTATCTTTTTTTTTTTTTAATCATTTATTTGATGAGGCTTTTTGCGCTGGTGCGCCAAGACAGCCTCGTAAGGTACCACAATAAATTAAATAATAAATTAACAAAAGTAAAAATAATCTAATCCTAAGACTTAAATATAACCTAAAACTAGACACCCCGTTGGAATGTAGCGCCTTCTACAGGTCACCGGCTAGAAAACTACAGACCCAACGTCCAAATAAAAACTAAAAAAAATAAAAAAATTACGTATTCCTCCTTGAAAACACCCCCCTTACAAATTTATAAATTTCAATACTCTTCCGAAAAAGGCCTCCCAAGCAAAATATTAATCCCACCACTATACACATCGCCACGGAGCACCCCCCCAAGAATGGCCTCGAATCATCGAAAGCGCTACACTCCAACAAAATGTGATACAAATCATCAAATTTATTTATACAAAAATGACAAAGAGGGGATGGACTTACACCCATCAAATGTAAAAAACTGTTAGTAGGCACATGTCCAGACCGTATTCTAAATGCTAAAACTAAAAGTTCTCTTGAACAGCTAACTAGGTCAAACCAAGGAATTCGAGGCAGCTTCTGTTGGATGGTTCTATACCACAAACCCTTTCCCGCAGTTATAATATTGAAGTGGTTCTTCCACATCTCAAAACAAAACTCTCTCATGCTAGGAATAAGCTCCGTAAAATAAGGATTACTAGGAATAATTATGCCGTCCGTGATAGCTTCTACAGCTAACTTATCCGCCACTTCATTTCCAAAAATACCTACATGCGAAGTAATCCACTGAAGCTTTATATTAACTTTCTCGTTCTGCAAAATGTGAATAATCTTAAGCGCATCATAAGCTACAGGCATACCTCGAACTCCCAATACACAGCGCATCAAGTGTTGAAGAGCACTGTAAATGGTAAAGTCAATGTCAATATTAATTATCATGTATTAAATCAAAATTAAATACTATATATAAATACATATCTTCAAAATACTTGTTCTCTTGTTAGCACAATCTTTTCTTTGATATCGGGACCTAATTAGTAAGACTTAATGACCCAATTACCTCGGTGATTAATGATAAAAGCAGAACAAATAGACATTGACAAAATCAACGACTCTTAACGATGTTTACATACACAAATAAATAGCGTTGCTGTCTATTCTAATTACAATAGCTAAAGGCTCTTTTCCGTTACTAGGTTTCTGTTTATGGATTTAATGCTTTATTATACCAACTCAATATTAAGATTTTATGTTTACATAAATGACAAATGAATATCACAAACAAACAGATGTCCCGGAGAAAAGCCGTAGAAAAAAAGGGGATTGTTTTGTATATATATATCTCATTTTACGATGAGTTTCATTATTTGATCCTGACAACAAATTAGCAGTTTAATGTTTATACAAATACATATATCACTTCCAAAACTTTGAACAATATGGTTGCATGTAAATACCATAACCACATCGGTTGGCATTTACTACCCCAGCCAACTCAAATGCACACAAACTTTCGTACACTCTACAACTGTTTGCACGCATACGCATATATATTCATTCCTAAACTACGAAATACAGTACAATGCTTTAAGAAGCACGAATGTCGCAAAACTTCGCATATTAATTCGCTAATACTTGTAGGTTCGTATTCGTACGAATGTAAGTGATCGGCATTACCTGAGAGCCCTTCGCCGCAATAGTTCAACTCGATTGGAGGCGCGCCAAGAGTTCAAGGCATAACAGGTGTAGTTTAGTTTATTGTGTTACTTTCAAATGTATGGAGTTCAGTAAAGTATTGTTTGTGTAGAATGTATACCGTAAACTAAGGGATGATTCTCATTAGAGCGTGCCGTGCCCGGGGCGGGGCCCGGACGGGGCACGGTTTTGATCTGTTACATATATTTTGTATGAATCAATTTATATTACACCGTGCATTATCCGTGTCGAGCGGGCCCGGACGGGACACGGATAATGCACGGTGTAATATAAATCCCTAATTATATCATATTTATTATTATATACCACCTGTGCAGTACAGCCTTTTATTTAAAAATAGAATGGTCCAAATCGTTATCTAGGAGTTCTAGTGATCGGGGCACGTACATAAACAATAAAGATTCCGATGAATTGAGAACATCGTGTTGTTTTAGTCGGTTAATAATATTAGCAAAGCATTGTACGACGCATTTTCTATAACTCATGCTTGTTGCATTAAAATCCATATTATTATACAATACTAGCTGTGCCTGCGACTTCGTTCGCGTGGATAACGAAACTTATCAATGAGTTTTTAACCGCAAAATTAAGTTTGTTTTTTATTGTTTATACTTTTCCGGGATAAAAACTACCCAGTGTGGTGCCCAGGATAATAAAGAATAATTATACCAAGTTTCATCGTAATCGAACCGGTAGTTTTTGCGTGATACCTGAACAAACAGACAGACAGACAGACAATTTTTTTTTTTTTTCACACTTTTGGTTTCGGTGTCGGTCTAGTAACACCCCCGCTATTTATTTTTTTGATATTTTCATTGTACAGAATTTTCACTTCTACAGATTTATTATAAGTATGGATATTATCAAGATCGACGACCACCATATTAAAATATAATAAACATAAACAATACACAATTTAAGTATTCGAGGCCACAATCGCTACGCTATTTACACTTGGATTACGAATAACTTTTTTTATCAAAACCGCTCCACTGAACATTGTTACAATTGTATTTGGCAAAGGACAAAAACAGTTCAGTCGGAGGCGCTTTGTGTGGATTACACACGAGATTCAGCGTAAAAAGGTTTTAGTGCTGTCCTTGGGCATTGAAAAGATTACTTATCTTTTGAGGAATAAACCTAGCTTCTTTTTTGTGGGTCTTTAGGGCACACTAGTTGTCGAATAAAATGTATTTCGTGAAGAATCAATGTGGACTTTTTTTACCATCTAATACCCTCTAAAAGCTTAACCAACATACAAAAAAAAAACGGATAAATCTTTAAGTTACTTTACAGACGTTCATAAATTATATCTAAGACCCTTTTCATTGGTCCATTCAGGTGCGACAGATATCAAACTTATAATTTTCCGGCTTTCTCTCAATACAACGTTCTTAAAGGACTTTCTCAGACACAAACAATTTAACAGCCTCTCAAGCACAAGTGCGCAGGAGATGCGAATAGAACCGGCTAGCGGCCTCTAACACGAAAGTGACCAGTTAGCCTTCCAGTTATGCAATGTAAACGTGATACTGCATAGTGTACTTTACACTATGCAGTATGCACTTGTAGGTTTTGCTGTTTCGTGTACTGCCCACCGGAACTGAGAAACGGTCGGGTGAAATTCCGATCGATTATGGAATCGTGAAGTTATGTTAGCAGATATAAGTATATCTATCTATAAACTGAGATAAAAAACATACTACATACAAGTGTATGTAGTATGTTTTTTTATCTCAGTTTCATAGTATGTCCTTCTTATTCATAATAATATGTTGCATTGAACCAAAATTGGGTATATGTAATACAACGCCTATTATTATAGGTATGTGGATAGATATTATATAATATTCCCTGAATGTGTATCGACACATAAAAACGATTACTGCTTCTTCTATAAACATACATTTTGGCGTATTGATTTTCTTCAATTCTGACTTAAGCTCACCTCTATACATGTGGTTTCTTATATAATAGTAATTTATTTATTTATGTATAATGAATGAACTTATCTGCCTTTCATTTTCATATAGCAGAGAGGAATCTTCCAAGTACCTCTGCTTACACCAAAACGTAGTAAACTTGAATGTTAAGTACCGCTACAATCGAGGCACGACTGGCCCCGGCTTGAATGTTTCTTATTATTATAAAGCCACGGGTAATTATTTACGCTTTGTATTTAGTTTGGATATGTATAAGTAGAAACGCACGATTTTATTCATTTTATGAGTTTGAAAAACTGTAGCTACACAACTCGTAGAAACCTACAAACTAACCTAAATCTAGGAAAGAAATAACGATTGAGTCTAAATCTCTACCGAATATCGTTTTCCCTGTATATTTTAAATCGTGGTTTCTTGCAAGAGTAGATAGGTTACTTTTTATGTATGCTTCATTATAGTTTAACATTAATGATGATTTTTAATGTGCTAGATATAATAAAGAAAAGATACAAATCTGACTTTGTTTATTAAACCAGTATTCGACATAAACTCATGTTTTTAACAGTACTCCTTCAAGCGTCTAGCGCCAGATCTAGCAATATCATACAATCTAACGAGTTAGCATGTAATAAACAAATAACAATTGACCTACAAATGAACGGCAATGGCCTTCACAATCAAAATACGCAAATTCATGGGTAATTAATAGCAATTAACGTATCACGTTTACTTAACAACATGAAGGATTGCTTGCTGGCTTATTTAAAGAAAAATACTGTGCCATGAGTATTATGATGACTAATTTTAAAAAACAAGACTTACTTCAGTCAATAAGCCAAAACTTAGACATGGTAAAACGTAACTTACTCTCATAATAAAAACAAATCTAATGATGCCTCTCAAAATGAAACTGTCAAATCTTTTAGGATAACGCACACACACACGGCACACATGAAAACCATACACAACCATTTTGGCGCAGTCGGTTAAAAAGCAATACTTCACACGGACATTTCACTACCTTTCGTCATACAACAAAGCATAAAAGAAAATGAAAGTTGCATCAAAACAATATGAATCGCTAATTAAATAACTGACATACAAACTCTTGTAACAATTATCGATAAAATTATAAATTAGTCACACCATGAAGTTGATAGGTCACTCGTAACTAAAATCAGAAGGTTAAATAATAACAACATGGATATTGCAAGTATTTTGTAAGGATTTTAAAATTATTTTATATTTATAATATGGTAATTGATTTGGACTGCCTCGTTGGCCTAGTGGTGCTAAGCGCGACTGCTACGCTAGAGGTCTTGGGTTCGATTCCCAAGTCGACCAAGGTGTTAAATTGGGTTTTTCTATGAAATTCTCAGTAGCAGGTCGGAGTTTGGATTTGTGCCCGGTAAGTGGCAATAGGCTCGCCCCCTATTACATGGGACCTAAACATACCGGCGAACTGTGGGTGTACATTGGTACACCTCTGCCTAACCCTTCGGGGATACAGGCGTGATGGTATGTTATGTTATGTTAATTGATTTATTCCAGCCGTTGCCAAATACTTTATAAGCAGGTTTTTATTTCAGTGACACTAATAATAAAACCAGCGCGTCGCAGGATATTCATAATTTTCCTGTAGTGCATTTGTTGCCTACGCATGCATGCATTTTGTGTCTACAAATAACAATATAAATTGGATCTCTCTATTAATGTTTTAATACTTATTTTCTATTCTGATAAAGTATTGTAAAACATCAGGCAAGCCTACAGTCCTTTGCTGGATATAGAACTATCCCAAATTGCTACTCAACACTCTATAATTTGTACCACAGCATAAATAAAACCAAAAACAGTCTACACCATTGCTTATCAAAAATCATCAAACTTTATTCATCTGTGGCACTTCTGCACATACTTCTATGCATTAGTCACGAGGCAAGAGCATTGTCGTGTGAACGATGACGCAATACTGATGTCAGATAGTAACTGGGAAATGGGCAAAAAATGCACTATTGTTGGACTCAACTGTTACTTGTATATTGTTCAGTTTTTGGATCGTAAAACTGAAAAACTGATCGTCAACTTATTCGTGTTTAGATCAAGTTTAATAAGGAAAACTACGTATTGAAAGAACGCTCTGATAAATGATATTGTGGAAATATTATATTGTGCAAAAATTACTGTATGATATTGATGGTGCTGTATTGTGTTTTGTACAATGTCTGATACTTTGTTTTCTCTTGAATTTTTCCTCCTAAACATGCACATAAAACACTGTCATCTTTGCTAATTAAATATCCACAAGATTCACATTATAGTGTTTATAGGTGTACTAAAACATCCAAAATTCTACTCTGACTCAAGCGGACTTCAGAGCGAGTAAATAAACAGCTGAATCATTAGTTAATGAATAGTTCCAAAACACATTAATTTTCGATACATAAGCCAAATTCTTCAGGGAACTCGTTAAACCGACGTAGACGTAAATATGTTAAATTCTTCAGTTTCAGGTGGTCTGGTATTTCTATTTTTAACATCATTCATGTATTGTAAATGGTTAGACAGAGGTTCCATTGAGCATTACGATTTCATCGAATTAGGAACGAAACTAAACAGCGCGAATACTCAGAAAATCAATCATTATTTTTTATATTTACAAACCAAATGTTAATTCTGATTTCAGAACTAAAAGTCAAAGGCAAAATATCTGTGGGTAGACTAAGCGTCTATATTTAGGCAGCACTAAATAGTTATAAGGAAATTAAATATATTTGAAGGCTAACTCCATTGAGTTGTTATTACAATAGGTATTAGGAAAAGCAATAGATCATTGAACATCTGTTTAAATTAGCTTCTATTGTCATTTTCCATGTCATTAATTTAGATATATTTCGAATGAGATTTAAAAGTATTCTGATTGTAGATTTCGGCTCGTATTTTTGCAAAATTAAGGTTGATGTTTTTACCTACATACACGTACGACGTGTGTTTAGTAGAGTTATAACTAAGAATTTGTAAACCTAATTAAATTAACTTACATTAAGATAAAACTAGACCGAGTTAGGAATACAATTATTCGTTCCACTACGAAAATCACTGACGTCACTCGGAAAGCTGCCACGCTAAAATGGAACTGGGCTGGCCACATCTGCCGCATGTCAGACGACCAATGGGCTAAACGAACGACCCAATGGGTCCCTCTAAATGGCAAGAGACATCGCGGTAGGCCCAGACAGAGATGGCGTGACGAACTTGAGTCCTTTGATAAGGAGTGGATGACCACAGCCCTAGCTAGAGAGAGATGGAAGGAGGGTAGAGAGGCCTTTGCCCTGCAGTGGGACAGAAATGGCTAGAGAAAAAAAAAAAAAAGATAAAACTCAAAGGTCATCACTTCAGAAAGCATATCACAAGATAAACTATAATGGACGGATAATATAAAACCATAATCTAATGATATCATTTAATATTAGAATATTCATGACGCTATCTGCATAAATTAGCCATAACTGACGCGTAGCAATGACCTAAGCTTATAACGCTTACTTATATAATCTACAATAGGGCCATTTATTAGGCACACTGCACGATTAGGCATCGTAACTTTGAACACCTGTGCAAATTGAGCTATCTACGTAATACTAACATACATTTTCGTTTCAATAACTTCTTTGATAAGGCCAATAATATTCCTAGTTAGATTGAACAACGTTGGGACGGTAACGGGTCAGTGGCGGAAATGCAGACTGACTCCAAAATATTCAATTGGGAATTTTGTCAGAACTTAGGCGATCCGCTAGGAGTGTGGATCAGAAGTAGCCAGAACTGACTGACTTGCACCTACTTTAAAGTCACTCATTTAACAGAAATCATCCTTGAAGGATGGCACTAAAAATGTTCTATTTAGAACCTGTAAAATTTCAATATTAATAGGTACTTATACATGTATAGGCTGAGAACAATACAGACAAAATACATCACGCTAGAAATGCATAACTGCTCTGCGTTCGTCAGATCTGGCCGCACCCTAACATACCAAATGTCCCATACCTATTAAACATTATGGGAGCATTTTTCCTTAATATAGGACATAAAAATGAATATTTAAGGAAATTAGTCACAAAACTGGCCAGTAAAGACGCATTTGTTAACATAATTACACGTTTCGGACGGAACCGAGGGCCGGGCCGTGAAATAGGTCAATCACATGAATTACTGGTGGGCAAAGTTCATTAGGATCTATTTTGGGAGGCGCCCTTAGTACCGCTCTATGATTTGTATAGTACAGTATGAGTTATAGGCAAGAACGTTGTTAATAGCTGTGTCGAAAAGGATGTTAGTGTTGTGAGCATCTAATTGGATATTATTTCGTTAACATCATATTGTATCGTTTAGAAAAATATAAACAGAAAAGACAACATATCAACATTAGCATAGCACGCGGGCGGAGCCATGGACAACAGCTAGTTAAAATGATGCTTAGTTTCATGTTTTTATGTTTTGTTTTGTTTTAGCATTTAAAGTCACAAACAGTCAAACTAGGTGGCTTGACCAACTTTCGGGAAAACTCGGGAAGAGCAAACCCACTTTTATCCTCAATAATGTACTACATCCTGTTTTGAATTAGTATCATATAAACCTAGATTTAGACCCATTTAACAGACATTCCGTTTTAGGTTAAACGACATTACGCAATACGAAATTCAAACACTGCCAGGAAAGCGTATGAAAATTTCATTGCCTGAATCTCAGAGAAATTACTAAAGCATAGAGGGAGCGAACAAAATAGACACAAATTACGATGAATCCAAGCTCCTCTCTCTTATGGTGCAGATTATATATAAAAAAGAGACAAACATATATGGACTCATATATGCTTAAAGCTAAATGGACACTCCGAAATTGTCAAATGGTCATATTTGGTCTCTTACTACACGACCAATTAAAAGAGCACATAGTTGCTTAGTAGAACCTTTTCTACACGGTAAACTGTACAAAGCATTTGATTTAGTCGTATCATACGTTGTGAATGTCAGTCGTTGCAGGTCATTGTTTATTTTACAAATAATATTATTTTTTGCGTAATATAAGCAACTTGATTGTGTACAAAAGGTGCAAAGGACAGATAAATAAGCGTTTAATATGGCTCGTTTTGTTTTATCGTGTAAATCATATTCATTACGGAAAGATATCAATGAATATGTAAGCGTTCAACGGTAAGTGTTTTTTTGCAATTTTCTAATAAAATCATGCGTAATTTTTGTATGCGATCACTTATAACATACACATTAGATTGATAATGATACCTTCAGACTATCTTTTTTACTAATAATATCGTGTAAGCGAATTAATCTTAAAAAAAGTAATTTGTTTATTTCTGAGGTTATGTTATGATAGTGAAGTAGATATTTTTCATCGATACTATTCGATACGAGAATTAACTTTATGTCATTATAATGTAGCAAATGTCGTTTTATTTTACAGTATGCCTCAAAAAATGATAGAAGAATTGGTGTAAACTGTAAAGTGCTTTCAAGAGCCAGAAATTGTTGGACTAAGCATAGCCGAAAAAATGTCTCCGCCCCGAATAACTACAAAGACATCAGGAATTACACTTAGGTATTCATGCGGGTGAAACCGCGGGGCACAGAGAGATAATAAAAATAATGTATTTTCACTGTTTTTATTTATTAAAAATTTACATAATTTATATGTTTTTAATTTTACTCCCATTTTCTAAAGGCCGATCAACATAAAGATTAGACATTCATTTATCAAATATTTCATATCAA
Source organism: Autographa pulchrina (assembly GCA_905475315.1). NCBI lineage: Eukaryota > Metazoa > Arthropoda > Insecta > Lepidoptera > Noctuidae > Autographa > Autographa pulchrina. The sequence goes on from FR997775.1 coordinate 9,633,623, forward strand.
GTACTGTGATTGGCGGAGTTGTGTTGCAATAGATCTTTTAGTCAACCCATCACGTATTTGTTTTAATTTTAAACGATGATTAAATTTTAATGATAATTCGTAAATTTGGGACTAAATTTATATTGATTGCCTTGGTGATGTATGTTTTATAAAAAGGCATTTGGTGTGGGACGCAACGTGCGTCGACACTCTTGCGCTATCCCACGTTCTAAGTTCGGCGGCCTCTCCTGGCGTTGCTGCTGGAGCTGCGGAGACCCTTAAGCGGCGAAAGTATAATAACCTAATAGGTTATTATATTTTCGAGCCGTTTGGGTTTGACACGCTCGGGTCATGGGGTCCTGGTGCACGAAATATTTTTAATGAACTTTTGGTAGATTCTACTCGTGATCAGAGGGCTGGTTTGTTCCTTGCACAGAGAATCGGCATAGCCATTCAACGTAGCAATGCTGCCAGCCTTCTAGGCACGTTTCCCGCCATTGACAAGGATAATGATGAGTTTTTTGACGCGTGTTAGTATTATTTATTTATATAAGATTTAATTTTAGTGTAGTTGTTTAATAAAGATGTAACATGAAAATAACGTACATTCAATAGAAGTACATTTTCTGTAAAGAACTAAATTTATTTCGATACCTCTACCAAATACGGCACATCACTACCGAGGCAAAAAAAGTGGACAGTCTTGCTGCAAGCAACCCTTAAAACTATATATCTATCCTACTTTTTCACAATGAATGTGTCATAGGTTAAAAGAGTATAACTATAGTGAAATTTGACGCTCCCTCTATGCTTTAGTAATTTCTCTAAGGCCTGAATTCCACAAATGAATAAGTATAACCGCGCAGTTCTCATTGTGACGTGGAAACAATGAGACAATGCTGAAATATACAATATTATACCTACATAGTTACTAAAACATGTAAAATTAAAATAAAACTGTTGTACTCATTGTCGGGTTCGCGGGTGCGTGCCAATGTGCCAATACCAACGCTGTTATTTTAATTTTTATTATCCAAGTAGGAAAACGTTAGAGGAAATTGATACATAACCATTATATTGTATGTATGACATCATAATTACGATTGCCGACACATTTATGACCTTTTAAGTATTAACTATAGATTAATAATAATTATAATACATGTTACCGTTTTGTCATGCATATAATAAAATAAGGGAATGACCATTAATCAATAAGGATATAAAAGAACATTTACTTTATTATCATTACCTATTCAGCGGTCATTGCGAATATAATATTTTTGAGTAAAGGACTTACGCATTTCGATTAATTTATTCTATTTATTATATTTGTATATATTTGTCCTAATTTGGTTAATTTATCATTGACGGTAGTAGTAAATGAATGGTGGTTAACACTTGGACGGTGAAAGCAGGAAGACCAAGGATGAGATGGGTAGACGATTTGAAAGGGATGGTCGGAGTAGGATGCCACTGGCAAGGAAAGAGAAGATTGAAAGAATTGGAAGATGTTGATCAAGTAAATTAAATCGTTGCAAAATAACACTTATTTCTTCAGAAACGCGTAGGTACATAATAAAATATCTAACTCCTCAAAACCAAAGCAATTAAAATAACGACGATCCATTTAAATTTCGTATACTTTGTCACAGACAACAATGAATCTGTCTAGGCCGCAGAATAAATAAATCAATACAGCAAGATCATTTCTATTTAACTTGTTCGACCAAGGCCTTATGAATTAGGTATCAATTTAGACGCACGCTCCAGAAATGTATTCAAACTACACGCACATTATTCGTGCTGTGGCCATTCCATTTCAATTGATTTATACAAGGCGCAAGATTGAAGTTCTGAGCGCTTAGGGCTCGTACACATTACTGCGAATTCGCATCGCATCGCAAAATTCTGCGAGCTCGCGTTCCATTTTGAACTTTATTTACTAGAAGTTCCTGCGATGTGGCGTCGCATCGAATCGCATCGCAGTTTTGTGTATGAGCCCTTACCATGAGGTTCTGAAGCAGGACTGTTCTTGTGTAAAAGCGAGACGCCACTATGCGCAGTATCGCGCGCTGTCTCCTTCCACGATGGCAACAGTCTTACTTGAAGTGCTCATAGTACAGGCAATGGTCTACAAATAGCTTGGTATAGAATGAAATCAATCAATACTAATTTACCTACTAACTTATTATGCATAATTGTAATCTCATCCTTTATATTGTATGTCACTACTGACAACAAGATTGTTTCCCATGGCAACAATGTGTTATCAACATCGATTCAGCTGTTTTATTGATAAGTCCTATAACAGACACAATTTTACAAGTATCGAAGATTTGAGTATGCGAATTTAAAGAATACTAGATCAGTAAACTAAACAAGTGCCTATGGGTATACATATACAAGAATACTGTCTAAGCACTAGCAAAAGATAATTTTATTAGCTTACCAGTCAAACAAGTGTATTTTCTTAAGAGTTAAGTTTTTATGAGTTTCAAAACTAATCACGCCCCATAATTAATATAATGTTGTTAGTTTTTATTTTCAATTTTATTCTCGCAGTTATAATTATAGTCTAGGTCGAAACATGAAACATAATAATACTTTTTTTTTATTGAAGATCAATTTAGTTAACAGTATTAAAAATGCCGTTAGTTATTACGATAAGGAAGTTGAATTTATTATACAAGTTACTAGTGAATAGTAAATAAATACACACACAGGGTCTTAAAAACATGGTTGAAATAATGACTAAACTTATTGTCTGATGTTTGACTACTTCACTACATATTGAGTTCTGAGGTTTACGCGAATGTTAGACATTGAAATAAAACTACTTTTACTTTACTACACACACAGCACACACACAGTTTAGCACAGCTCTCTCTGTATGTGTGCCAAGTTGTTGCAGTGTCAAGAGTATTCCTACGGGTTTCGGTGTAATAGTTTGAAACTCATAATCTTAAATCAAAAACTCAACACTTATTGATAAATCATTTTGTGGTGGCTTGCTTTAGGAAATAGAGGCAAAACATAACAAACTTGTATGGTACAAGTAACTAAAAAGATTCACAATATAAATTCCATTAATAAGACAAGCAATTTAATTACATTTCAACCTATTTGAACATTAGTATAACATGTACCAGAGACTATAAAAACTAGGTACATACAGATACCACTGTCATTGAACTTGGTGACTCATTCATGTTTAAGCAACATAAATTGTTGTAATAGGGGAAGACTGGTCTTATTTAATGTTATTAGTATGTAAGTTACGGAGAGAGAGTAGAATTAATAAGATTTAATGAGTTCAATGAGATTGGATGAAGTTTGGGAGAATTATTTATTAATTGATGACAAATTTCTAGGAAATTAAAATCATTTAAGTAGTATGTAAAGACACTGCCTCGTTGGCCTAGTGGTGCTAAGCGCGACTGCTACGCTAGAGGTCTTGTTTTCGATTCCCAAGTCGACCAAGGTGTTATTGGGTATTTCTATGAAATTCTCAATAGCAGGTCGGAGTTTGGATTTGTGCCCGGTAAGTGGCAATAGGCTCGCTCCCTATTACATGGGACCTAAACATACTGGCGAACTGTGGGTGTACATTGGTACACCTCTGCCTAACCCTTCGGGGATACAGGCGTGATGGATGGTATGTATGTAAAGACACTATATTTATTTACATTTGTGAGCTTGAAGCCAACAATTTTCTATTTGACTACTCTTTGAATAAAAATCTATTATAGGACAAAATATTGATTATTCACACGTATTATTGTAGAAACAAATGCAGGTTTGTTACTGGCAGGGTATTAGCTGATTAATAAAGCCTATTTTACATATTGTACTGTCACAAGCAAAAATATGTATACACAGTGAAATAGTAACACAATTTAGCAAGGTTTTCGTGTTACAAAACAAAAAGAAAAATATGTTTGCATTTCTTCATAACATGTTTTACAATATCAATCTAGAATTGATGAGAAAATCAATTAAAATTTTGGAGTGTACATATTTTTATTTGCGACTAGTACTTAAGTATACATATGTATGCAAAAAATAAGAGTTGAGTGTATCTTACAGATAAGAAGATATGAACATTTATCAAAAAGAAAGCAGATTAAATAACAGACTTTACTCATTTGAACTGCTTTAAACTCTTTTTGATAACAGGTTATCTTCCAAAAATGTAAACGTAACTCTTCAGTGAGAAATTCGTTCATCAAAACCTCTAATAATAAAAGTGCAGTTGGAGGTATTTTTCTATGCATGTTTATTAGGTATTGTTTTTTTTTTTAATTAGGAAGTTTACTATTGTTCTCTGCGCTATTTATTAGTAAAAGATACTGTCATTTAAAACATTAATTCTAAAATTACAAAAGAAGATTAATTCTAGATACTAAAATAAGGCATAAAAAAAATCATCTGCCTCTCTGCTCTGTCAACTGGGTATTGATTCATTTGTCAACTCAAATTTCAATGAGGGTAGTAATTTAAATATCTACCTTCTGGGTCCAAATAATATGAATTCATAGAATTTTGAATACATGATTAAAACATATTTCATTTAGAACAGAACTTTAGAGAGAATTCTGATTGTAAGATTTTCATTAATATTCAATTTACACAAATTTTTGACACACCTAACATAGATTTACTTTCTCTTAATTATTTAATTTAACAATTAAAGAAAGACAAAAAAAAAGGTAATTTATGCTCAACAATCAAATTAAGCTTAAATAACAAGTTAGTACAAATGACTAATTAAAAAAATATTATTTACTAAACTGATAAGAAAAATATAATATGATAACTGTTGTTATTGCCATAACAAACTGTTGTTTATAATACAATCTGTAGTCAGAGAAAACAAACCACACTAATAAACTTTTTTGTGCATAATGCAGTTAAATGTATAATAAATATTAGACTAAAGAAATATGATTAGGCATTTCCATATTAGGGTATAAATAAATAGATAAGCAATGGTTTTCATTTTAATAGATAGCCAATTAAATATAATTAAGCTAGTCATCATGTAGTCAGCCTGTTGCTCTTTTACTTGCTCGTTTTTTGCGACATAGAATATCCTATCGGCTATCCGCATTGAATACGTGACTAGACTTCATTGAGGCAAATAAAATACAGTATATATACTAGTGAAATGAGAATTTTTACTTACTCTCCTTTTCGTGGTCGAAGCCCACTATAACAAAGTAGTCGACGAGCCTGGACATCGCACTCCTACGGCAACATTCCAGCACAAATACAGCAAATACACTTTATAATTTGATTATAAGAATTTACACACATTTTATACACACAGCTTCTCGTTTGCACATATTTGTAGCACAATGCCGATCCCCGATAATTCCGTACACACAACGCGTACAATTCGCACACCATACACTTCACGGAATGTAAACAACACTTTCATTTATCGCGAGCTAAAGAATTTTAGCTTCAATTACCAGAAAGATTGTAGATTGTCCATTCGAAGAGGTTATACTCTTATCCCTAAAACGGCACCGGTTTTTAACATCACTTGATATAAAACAAGGGCATCCACGCTTAAATAAATTATTGGTGTAATAAATACCGCCCAACTTTGTATCTTTTAGAACAATTTTTGTTATCAAACGTCACTACAACCGCGACCCATCGCTCGCCCGTCCGACATTTCTAAAAAATCTACTAATTCTACTACGAATAAAAAACCTACCACATATGATTGCCAGATACTGAATGTGTTTGTCTACTAAAAAAGTTTAATTGAGAAAGATGATTATTTTGTTAATGCAAATTATAAAAATGTAATTATACACACGGCAAAAATCTCCGTGTGTTACAGGTTTTGTGTTATCATAATTTGTTAAGAACACTTGTCATCCTATGTTTTTGGAGCACAACACATTTAGTTAATAGGTAGTTAATTCACTATCATTGGCCCTATCGTCAGTATTGCGCAATCAATTCACTTAGCCAGGCTTTTGTGCATTTGATTACTGGATACAATCAATTGAGAATTTTAAAATGATGTATAACGTACTCTTTCATTATATTATATTTTTTTAATGTTAAATTTTATGGAAATGGACAAGACCAGACACATCTACCGCATATCTGACAAAACATCCTCGTGGCTGGCTAAGAAGGAAATGCAGAGCTGAGCTTGACTCCTATTCAATATTCTGGAAGAATTGGAAAACGGAAAAGGAAGCCTTTGACCTTGGACGGTAATGGCTGAAAATTACAAAAAAAATATGAAGTTTACTACAAAAAAAGAAAAACAGATCTAAACAAACATAAGGGGGGGGGGGGGTGTTGTGGCGCAAATTGGGAGAGGCCTATGTCCAGCAGTGGACTATGATTGGCTGAATGATGATGATGATGAAACAAACATAAAAAAAATATTTCATGGTCTAAATATTAAAAATAATGAAAACAAAGGTACATGATCTTTTTATGTGTCGAAAATGTGATGTAATATTATGTAGGTACTATTAAAATTTAATAAATGTGCCAAAACCTCTGGTTTTAGTTCTGTTTTTCGATTAATAACAATTTTAGACGCATTTATACATTTACTTATTTATAATACATGTTCCATTTATTACAACAAACACTTACAACCATACTAAAATTAAATCTTATATGAGTAATCACCTCCCGTGCCACCTGCACCAACACAGTATCTAAGTTTGAGACAAGAACAAATAAATAAAACTAACACGACTACATGACTGATTCTCCTGTTTAAAAATTACTAATTACAAAAACGTTTACGTTTATGGCAACAACATTTTAAACTTCAATTTAAATTTATTGTTTATCTGTAGCAATCGCAACTCAAAATAATCTTGCTAAATTAAATAGTCTGCGGTAGTACGGGTGATTTATCCTATTTAAATACAAACTGTGACCGCGTGACAGTACTTGTATACCTTTTGAATTTATCTACATTTTATTGCTGATAACGCAAACAATGTATCAAAATATTATTGATGTTTGATTATTGTACGAGATTATTAACCTTATTACCGTAAATTTCCGTTAATCAAAACAATGTCGGAAACAACAACTCATCAAATACCGGGATTGAAACAGAAGAAAGTGTTTAAAATAATCGTTTTAGGTGATTCAGGTGTTGGCAAAACTTGTTTAACTTATCGCTTTTGTGAAGGACAGTTTTTAGATAAATCAGAGGCTACGATCGGTGTCGATTTTAGAGAAAGGAATATAAAAATTGGCCATGAAGATATCAAGGTAATCCACATTTTATTGTCATTTCAATGTCGTTATTTTACCTAGCTTATGGTACTTATATTCTCTTATCATAGACACCTCAAGCAGATGGTAGGCGTTTATTTACTTTTAAAGTCTATTCGAGGTCTATATATTTTTATGAAATACCCTAAATTTACCAGCATATCATGTACATAAAGTCTGCCCGATACTTCTGGTTCAAGACTATCTATATTGTGTTATCTCTTTGACTATAAGAGCCACTCCAATGAAATATTGAAGGTTGGTTAGCAGCTAAAAAAACTATATCCTGGACATATAAATAATAATAAAATTCAGGTATCTTTGATTGGCCATTGTGGCAAACATATGGTTTGTCCACAGTGCTGACTTCCTCGTTTTTTTGTCATGTACCAGATTTATTGGGTTTCAGACTAGTCTAAGCTAGTTAGCTTATCACTATCTTTTAATACTGTTGTGAGTCATTCAAAATGTAAATTAATAGATTATATTATTTACGACTTATAGTTGAGAGAGTAAACAAAACAATTATTATTTAGAAATAAATAAATAATAAATAAATGCGGACAACATCACATACATTGCTCTGAACCCAAAGTAAGTAGCTAAAGCACTGTGTTATGGAATTCAGAAACAACGAAGGTACCACAAACACCCAGACCCGAGGCAATGTAGAAAAGTTGGTTTCTACATTGACCCGTCCGGGGATCGAACCCGGGACCTCAGAGCTAGCGAGACCTTGAAACCGGTGCATACGCCACTGTATCCACAATACGTCAAAGAAATAAGCAGTACCTTTGTACATTTGATGTATAATGTTGTTTCTGTACAACTTTGTGTACATAAATTATTAAATAAATAGACAAAACATTACAGACACTGAATTACTTTTATCATACAATATAAGTTTGGCTTGACAATATTAACAGTTGTCTGGTTACTATAGTACCTACAGGCTCTGATTAGTTTGGGATCAGATGTCCATGCGTGATGAGTCCTGGGCTATTTATATTATTATGTTCCTGCAGGCAAACCATCTAAACGATTTTGTGGGCCATAGTTTTAAAATTTTGTTTTTTTATGAAACTTTTACATGATAAATAAATATAAAATTATTAAATTATTTTTGTTTTTGTTTTTTTCAGCTGCAACTATGGGACACAGCGGGACAGGAGAGGTTTCGCAAGTCTATGGTGCAGCATTACTACAGGAATGTGCATGCTGTGGTCATTGTCTATGATGTCACCAAGCCAGAGACTTTCCATGTTAGAATTGTTATATAAATTCTTGGGATTTTGTAGATGTAGCATGACTCATAGTGTTGGCTAGATAATGGCTTAAATATATTTAATAATAATGATTACTACTATCTACTTCCTACTTATTTTTGTCCGTTAACTATTTACTTCCATATTTCAAGAAATTTTCCTAGATTAGACTAGGCAGTTATTACCTATACTCTATTGCGTGCACAAAACGCCATCAGATGAATCATTTTGCCTGGCTTGTCATTAAAAAATATTGACATATACTGCGACAAAACATTACAAATGTAAAATTGAAGAATCTTTTATACACTACCTTTTTAACCGACTTTAAAAAAAAAGGAGGAGGTTCTCAATTCGGATGTTTGTATGTTTTTTTTTTTTAACATAATCCTATGAAAATGGGCCAAATATGCAATTTTACTTATTCTAGTTTACTTATAATTATTATATTCCAGTCGATAGCCAGTTGGATGCAGGAGGTGGAGTCGCACGGGCTGATGCGAGCGCCGCGCGTGCTGGTCGGCAACAAGTGCGACCGCGGCACGCCCGAGTCCCGCCTCGCCACCACATACGCGCAGCGGCTCGCCGATAAATATGGAATGCCTGTTAGTATAACTTTGGGTGCTGTCGATTTAGTATTGTAATATTCACTTTGATAAGCACTACTTTGTAGCCTAAATCAAATAAATGAAATTTGAATTTATGTTTATTTTGCTAGTGCTTTACTTGAAAGATAATAATTAATTACAATAAAATGTAAAAAAAAAAAACCGTTTTAATTAATTTATATAGGACAATCTGTGAGGTCTATTATGGATGAGAAAAACATATTTTAAAATTGATTCATGAAAATGATTACATAATGATGGGAGATATCGCGAAACAAACACACAAAAAAACAGGTCGAATTGAGAATGTTTATGTTTTTCTTTTATTTTGTTTGTATTTTTTTGCTTCTTATTATTAAAATATAATTGTATGTTCCAGTTATTCGAAACGTCGGCCTTACTGGACACAGAGTGTAACAACGTGGAGTCCATATTCATGACGCTGGCGCACAAGCTCTACTCCAAACAGCCTTTAAGAGTCGTTAGTGTTGAGGTAAGGACCCCATCTCTTTAATTATTTTTAAAAAAAGAAAAGATCACAGCTTATCCAGATAGATGTATGATAGATAATTATAGATATAGAAGGAAAAAAATAGCATATCTGTATATAATTTCGGGCCTGTTGGTCTAGTGGTTAGTGACCCTGACTGCTATACCAGAGGTCGTTCTGGGTTCGATTCCCACCCAGGACAAATCTTTGTGTAATGAGCATGATCATTTGTTCTGTGTCTGGGTGTAATTTATCTATAATATATATGCATTTAGAAATATATAAGTATGTTTATCAGTTGTCTGGTTACCATAACACAAGCTCTGCTTAGCTTGGGATCAGATAACCATGTGTGAGTTGTCCCGAAATATAATAAAAAAAAAAATACTGAAAACATTGCTACCTATTTCTTTAGACAGATATTTGTGATTAAGTTGATTTGTAAAGAATGCCATGTTTGTTTTATTGAATTATATTTCTGTCACTGTGTGGCTTCGCTTTGACATCAATACTAGCTTTTCTTTGAGTATGTAAATAATATGTTTCCTGACTGCGTCATTTGAAATAAACTATTCAAAATACCAAACTATTGTATATTCAGATTCAAATCCCATTTTTTATATCTTCAGGGCGAGCTCGGTCCCGGCGTGGTGACTCTCGGGCGACAGAAGCGATCGACGAGTTCCAACGACAGCTGTCTATGCAGCTAGACAACCGTAACGCCTAGCCACCACGCAATGCACGCGGTACAACAGATTCCGTCTATATCCATGACCAACGTATCTCACGGTGGAAGTTAGAAGCAAAGTCACATGATTATACTAGTTTTATGATTTTTTTTAATAATCGGGGCTAGAAAATACACACTTTATTATCGGGATATCATATTAAAATTACATCTATTTCGTTTCTAGACCTGAGAATAGTCGTGTTTTGGACAAGAAACATTAAAATTACACACACAAAGAACAACTGTTTAATGATTGTTACAAAATAGTTCAGGCTGTGATGATGGGTCAAAAAGGCCTCGTTGTCTAGCCTAGATTGCCAATATTAGGAACATTTATTTGGTTAATGAAAAATAGTGGTCAGTCATACTTGTGTTGCTAGTAATCTTATTGTAATCGAAACGTCAAGCATAATATTAATTTGAAATAATTTTATATTAAACATATTGAAACTTATAAACTTTCCATCGTGGGTATAACTATTCATACAAATATAAGTCATTCCTCAGTTCAAGCAATAATCAATATTTAGGTATAATAGGTAAGATCCATATAATAAAATTATCCAGTTCAAATGAGATTAGATAGAAACAGTCAAATTATTTATAATATATAGGTACAGTATTTAAATTATACATAGACTGATCTAAAACGACCGTAAAATAATAGCAATAGCAACAGTACCACTGCAAGTCCCCGTACACAGACTGCTTGAAGCACTTTGACTGCTTCGAGCGGTCTTCGAAACATAAAGCAAGCGGGAGGCGCACGTGACGAGCGAGAGCGGTCGTCACTCTGTGAGAGCAGTTTGTGTATGGCTGGCTTCAGACCTCATACAGATAAGGAAAAAAGCATTCATCACGCTTTACAGTGAAATAATTAATTTAAAATATTGAAGCCAAATGAGACTCCTATTAGTTGTAAAATTTTTATAATATTTTTTTTTGTTCAGTCCATCATATGTTAACGGTATCAGCGATTAACAAAATTAAACTATTTAAGTAATTTGTTATTTACCTAATATTATTTAAATTATGTACATATTCGATCGGTTACTTATTTTTTGCTCTCAATGAGGGCTACCGTTTTTGTGCTCACCAGTTGGCGCCACTGGCGAGTGAGGTCCCGATCTAAAGATCTAAAGTCTGTAAAAAATGAAAAACATAGCTGTAAACTCGGTAAAGAAGCTTAATTTCGACAAAATATTTTGTTTTTAAACAGTAAACAAACCTCTGAATTAGCTGTTCTTTCAGTCCGCTTAACTTTGCACCTCTTTTTCTTAGTTCCACTTTTAAAGCATTGACATTCATTGACCCGTAACTCGTATTTGCCATAATAAGGATGTTTTAAATTAAATATTTTGTAATACCTCAAAATTAAACTTAAATGAAATAAATAAAACCGCGCAGCCCACCCATTAAAGTGACAAGTGACATTTTGGAGACCTCACGCTACACTAGCGCCTCTAGCGGCGAATTCACACGCTTTAGCCCTCATTGGTATTTATTTATTCACTACAGTAAATAATTAATAAGTAAATAATTAATTTTGTTCTTTAAAATTGATCTCAAATGTTTGGAGTTAAATACAAATAAAAATTCTGTATTTATTTTTAAAAATATCCATTTAATATGGGGCAAGCGAGTTTAGCGCCACCTACTTATATTCAGAAATTGTCACAATATTTATTTAAACGTGTACATTTAAATTAGTTCCTGTGTTATACTTAATACTTATTTTGATATAAGTGTGTCATTCCAAAAATATTTATTTTAGTAGCATTTATGCTTAAATTAGTTTGTTATTATAAATTATTGTGCTAGATAAGAGCCTTATTTGCCTAACGTAATATAGGAAATCTGTCGTATCTATCATGTTAAATATTTTTATTATTCTTACGCAATAATGAATCTGTTGTTTTAGGCTAAGGCCGCACTACGGTTTTTTTACGCAAGTGGTAAACCGTGAAACCGCGAAACCGCCCGAGGTTCACACAATACGAATGACGACCTCCGTGGTCGAGTGGCGTACGCAACGGTATCAAGGTGTCGCTAGCTCTGAGGTCCCGGGTTCGATCCCCGGACGGGTCAATGTAGAAACCAAAAATTTTCTACCTTGCCTCGGGTCTGGGTGTTTGTGGTACCTTCGTTGCTTCTGAATTCCATAACACAAGTGCTATAGCTACTTACTTTGGGTTCAGAGCAATGTATGTGATGTTGTCCGCATTTATTTATATTTATTATTTAATACGGTTAATAATTAAAAAAATTAAAAAACAAGCCTGCCATGTCAAAAAAAAAAAAAAAACAAGTCAAATATTTGCAGTCGGGGTCGGTTACTTGGAACAATTCATTACAGGTCCCCCGACTGCAAATATTTGACTTGTTTTTATTTTTTTTTGACATGGCAGGCGTGTTTTTTATTTTTTTTAATTATATTTTTTTTATTTAATACTTTTTAGTGAACAACAAAAAAAACATGATACAACACAAAAAAAATATCGTTCGGAACCCTTTGCAGGCGATTTCGACTCACACTTGACCATTTTTTAATGTCCACATAGCCTATGTCACTCGGGATAACTCAAAGCTTCTAATGATACCACAAACATTGAAATCGGTCAAGCCTTTTAGAAGTTATGGTGGAATAAAGAAACTCACAAACATACATACATACATACATACATACATACATACATACATGAACCCTGAAAACATAACACTCCTTTTTGGGCAGTCGTGTAAAAATAAGTCGCGGTAAATAACCGTCAGTGCGGCCGCTTCCATTAGTTTTCTTTACTTACAAAATCAGGCGGTTAAAATCCGCGGCGGTTTAGCCGTAGTGCGGCCTTAGCCTCAGTGTCAGCCTAACTATTATGTTCAGGGCCACCAGTACTTCTTACGCTTTAGCTAAGTTTATACAACTTTCAAAATGAATTTAAGTAAAACTACCATTCCTATTTTCATCTATACACTTCTTAAATCATTCTTCCTACATGTACTTTGTTCGTATTGTCTCAAATCCATGACAATTATACTGTATTTATTATGTAACGCATGTTAAATATCATCAATTTAATGGCAGCTAGAAACTAATACCAATAAATGGAAGACTTTATCAACGCAATGTGCCAATTATGGTAGAATATCAAAACAAATTATGTAAACCAAATAAAAAAAAAATGTGAGCCGTCACGGGACGCCTGGCAGATGTGAAACATCGACATTATTTTGTAAAAGTGATATGCAGAAAAGAACAGATTGCGATAGGAACTAAATATGTCATAATGATAAACGGCGCTGTGAAATACGCGACATAGATTTCGCGCCATTCGCGCATGCGCGCCACGGCATGCGTCGCCACGCCAGAAATCGGTTTTACGTGCGGCTATAGATGTTTCACATCAAAATAAAAACTATGTTTTAGTCTGTAATTTAACAGTATTTTATCTTCCATATTTTTATCTTTGAATAAATGTTTAATATTTACCTTTTTATTCGAATTTTTATTGTGTATTTAATGTGTAAAATATAAGTGAACAAAGTAACTGAAGCCTTATAAATTCTAGAGATGAAAGAATTTCCGACAAAACATTATGCATAGAGAATTTAAATATTGTGTGAAATAAAATTGTGTAATATTTTATTTATTTTTATATAAGATTAATACGAGATAAGTATTAGACGATAGTTCGTGAAATCAATGAGATTTAATTAAATCAGTTTACGTTGTTATTGGGAGTTTTATTTATTACCTACCTACTTCATATAATGACTGAATGTTAGTAACATTACGTCAAGCACTTAAGCCTGATTTAGACGGTGCAAGAAATAGCGTGCGATTTGCGGTACATTGCCGTCTACGATCCATCTCTTATGACACCATAGCCGCGCGGCCCCGCAATGTACCGCAACTCGCACGACATTTCTCGCATCGTCTAAATCAGGCTTTATTCATATATTATGACCATTGGCCATATAGCAAAAGTTTTGGGTGAAGCTGGATAAGACTGGCACAGGACCAGAGAGACTGGGACTTAAAAAGAGAGGTATTTGCCCAGCAGTGAGACGACAAGGACTGAGGTTGATAATTACTATCGGCCACAACTTTTTTTTTCGTTGAGTGTATTATGTGTCTTTTCTTCGACAAGATACCTGATTAGGTATCTTGTCAGTCGATTGATAGCCATAGCCATTGATTTTTATTATTATTTCAACTAAGTATTAATTCTGAACAATTAAAATGTTAATTAAATAAAGTAGTGCCTATTATATATATGTCGTGGTGGCCTAGCGGTTCAATGAACGGAATTGTATGCACAAGGTTGCAGGTTCGAACCCAGGCAAGTACCAATGTGGCTTTTTCAAAGTTATATGTACTTTCTTAATTATTCTAAGACACTTCTGACAAACGGTGAAGGAAAACATCGTGAGGAAACCTGGATTCCAAAATGATTTATGATTTTCTTTATCAACTAAAAATATCCCATAATCAGCCGATAATATACCGTTCCATCTTCTTTACATTTTTTTATAACAAATTAAGAATTAGAATTTTACATCACCGTAATGTACAAAGTGAGCTGGAATAGACAGAACGAGAGGAGTGGTCGCTGGCGTCATGTGGCAAGGGTTAAGGGACTTAAGGGGCATTAAAAGCCAGATGTGAAAAAAATAATAAATAAACCTTTTTATACTAAGTAAAAGAAAGCATCGCGGCCGCTTAACAACTAATTTAGCTCTACCCTGAACTTAGGGCTGGGCACTGAAAATGAGTTTTTGTTTATAATATGAGAGAACTATTAATTTCTTAGAGACAGCAAATAAAAATAATCTACAGTAATGTGTTGTGTATTATCTTGTCGTATTGCATTGATTAGTATTAACAGAGTTGTGTGGAAAGTACAATGTATTTTTAGATTACGTTTATATGCTACAGAGCTTTAATTTTGACTCACTATTCATCGACTCCGTGGCGCAACGGTAGCGCGTCTGACTCCAGATCAGAAGGTTGCGTGTTCAAATCACGTCGGGGTCAAGAAACACTTTTTGAGACTTTCCTTAATAGAAAACAGCACATTTTTTTAAATATATCCAGATTTATTTACCAATATCACAACTATGTAACTCCATGAGAATGTTATAACTTGTCTTATTTCGATTAAAATATGGTTATTTTTAATAGCACCACTTTTCTCCGGCGTTTCGTTGGATATATCCATTCAATTATTTTCCTCACTTGTCTTTCTCTGACTGCTTGGTTATTCAGTAGCTCTCGCTCTATTACATAATACAGTTTGTTTTTTTTGGGCTATAGACTCACATACACAACAACTCACGCAGAAACATTTCAATAACAATGACTTTTGTAGCCCCTCACTAAAGATGTTTCCTGCTTAATGCCTAAACGTCTTTATATCATAAGTGAAACCCAATCAGTACTACTCTTATAATAATAATAATAATTCATTTATTTATCAGACAACAGAGGTCTATGGGTTAGTTACAAAAATAAAAACTTATAATCTATGTTAGTAATAATAAACAACTACAATTACAAGCATTTATTTTTGCCTCACCAGTATTCCTATGAGGTGTTGCAGAATTGGTGAGTCAAGTTTATTCATTAACATCTTCAGAATGCTATTTGAGCTCGACCGCGCCCTATGTAAGAGTGATGCTGCCTTTTGTCTAATTATGGAGTAAAAGTCATGCGTGTGAGCCTGGGCAATCATGCTCGAGGCACTACAAAAGCGCGGCAAGCCCAAAAGCACTCTGAAGCTGTTATTGTATTGGACTCGCAGCTTGTCCAATACTCCACGAGTATAACTGACCCACAGGCTGCTCGTGTAGAAGGTTTGGCAATACGCTTTAAACATAGTTATTTTTACCTCCCCACTACAACGCGCAAACCTGCGGGCCAGCATATTAGCTCTCACAGCTAGAGCCCTGCGTTCCCGCTCAATATCCGCATGATCTCTAAGGTCGTCAGTTACACAGTGTCCCAAATACTTAAAATGCGTCACTCTTTGCATAACTTGTCCATTGAGTGTGATGACTGGCTCAAGAGACATCTTTTTGCCGGCGGCCTTAAAGATCATGTAGACACTCTTTTTAGAGTTATACAGCAGACCATGTCTTGCAGCGTATTCAGTACAGTACTCCAAAAGCTCCCGTATAGCGCTGGCAGTTGGGCCCAGCAGCACCATATCATCTGCGTAGCTAAAGTTATTGACACAGATGTCATCAATCCAACATCCGATACGCTTACTGCTGAGCCCAGCTATCAGCTCATTTATATAAATATTGAAAAGCTTTGGTGATGTAAGTCCTCCCTGCCTCACCCCGCATTCAAGTGTGTAAGCGTCTGAGAGCGTGTTTCGCCATCTTACATTATTGACTTGTTTAGAGTACCAATACTGAAACACACTGATTATTTCAGCCGGTACGCATGCTTCCTTGAGCTTTTTCCACAAAATGTCATATGACACAAGGTCAAATGCCCTGGAGAGGTCAAGGAAGCACGCATAAACTGGCGTCTGTCTATCCGTATAATATTTGACGGTTTGCTTTAGACTTAATATTGCGCTTTCAGTAGAAAGTCCGGGCCTAAACCCGAACTGAGCGTCATGCAGATTTACAAATTTGTCTAATATGTTGTCAAGCAAACCGTCAAATACTTTGGCAATCACAGTTGCTAGCGATATAGGTCTATAATTATTTACGTCTGTGATATCACCCGTTCTATTCTTTACAATGGGTACGACTACTGTTTTCATTAAATCAGCTGGTAGATAGGAGTGACTGATACATAAAGAATAAAACATAGACAAAACTCGAGCACAGTGAAAACCTGCATATTTTAAGTGCTCGATACTGAGACTGTCATGCCCTGGAGATTTTCCACGCGTCATTTTCTGTATCACAGTCGATATTTGTTTAGCTGTAAATCTAATAACAGGGCTGTTCTGACTAATCTCAGTATCGACCATCTCACCCGAGGGGCCCAACGGCGAGATTACGCGAAAATGGTCTTTAAAGATATTCGCAATGCCATTAGTGGTGTTACAGCCCGCAACTGTCACCGGAAGGGCCGGTTTAAGATCAGTGCTAGTTGTGGATTTCCAAAATCGGCTAAAGTTCTTTGATGATCTGTGATAAGATAAAATGTCCATTTTTATTTGTTCTTGGTGATTTTGACACCATTTCAATTTACCTCTGAAAATCTTTTGGCTTTCTCGCATCTCATCCCAAACTCTGCCGAAACTTGGCTTATTACAAAAAAACCATACCTGATACTTTTTCCGAGCCTCCAAGTGCGCAGCGCGGACGTGCTTATTCCACCCAATTATACGTTTTTTACCCCGCGACTGAACACCTCTGTGAGTGTGAATGGCTGCTTCAGACATAATATCCACAATGCTTTTATACATGATATCAAGGCCACGCCTGTGTTCTTCAGAATTACAACTTTTATCAGCACATTTTACAAAAAGCTCTGGAAAATGCATGCTTCGGAATTCACGATTACAAACCTCAGAGTATTCCCTAATCTGATCACTGTCACGTTCTTGCCATTTCACTTTGTTACATAGTGATTTATTAAATACTAACTTTGTGGCAACTGTAGACAAGTTACACTCAATGGCCAGCGGTAGGTGATCAGACCAAAAAACATCATACTCAATTCTTACACTCACAACAGTTTGCCAGGCAGCCTGAGTAACAAAACAATGATCCAGCCAACGCCTGCTACCATTAATGTCACTAACATAAGTGTGGTTATCAGACCCTAGGCCCAACAATTCCGTGTCAGCACATATCCACAATTGATCGGTGCTATATTTAGATAGTTCATTCCAAAAAGGTTGATGTGGGTGAGAGTTATAATCACCCATTATATAAACTGCTTCTACATCGTTAGATTCAATAATGGCACTGATCTCACTTAAACATTCAGTAAATTCGAGGAGATTTTCTGTCGAATCAATTGGCATGTAAACACTAAACACTAATATTGATCGATTCTCTAAACAAGCTTTTATAACTGATATGCGATCACTACTACACTCCACAACAGACACGGACTTGAAAATTCCTTTTCGCCACAGAACTGCCACTCCTCCGTATGGTCGTCCTGTTAGGATCCCTGCCGAGGTATCCACCGCTGATTTTCCAGTATACTCAAAATGATGATGTATACTTCCAATCATAGATAGGTCATGAGGCAGCAGCCATGTCTCCTGCAGAGCCACTATGTCAGCTGTTTTGCATAAGTATCTAACATTTTCAATTGATCTTTTTAAGGATTTACAGTTGAAGGTCACAAATTTCATATTTGACTTGGTTTTTGAAGTTGTTTCATTCATCATGTGAGTTTTTCCTCTGTTAACCCTGTATCTAAAGCAACCTTTTTGCTCACTTTGTCACGAAACTGTACAAAACGCCTAAAACATATACCATCCGGCCACATTTCATCATTTAGAAATAGGCGTATCTTATGGCTGGAGACATAGCATATAAAAGAATTGTAATTCTTGTTTTTCTTCATATTAATTTTCTCTAGTATGACGGAGTCCTACGTTTTCTTCCAGATATATTGTTTAATATCTTCTTCCTTCGATTCCTTACACACGTTAGATATATACAAGGGAATTCTACTTATTTCAGCGGCTTTAAACAAGCTATTAGAATCACTTGTAGCCTTACCAGTGTTACTAATAAATTTGTTCTTTGTCCTCTTTCTATATTCAACTTTAGTCCATTCATCTGTATCCCCTACCTTTTGCTTACATTCGTTACTCGATTTCAGTACGTCCGCTACAGATAATCTCGATTGCGCAGTGGTTATATCACAACAAGCGCCCACACTCTCTGTATTATTCACACAGTCGACTCGTGAGTGAGACGCGACAGTCGTAGTGGCTTCATTGACTGCGCGCGCGTTCACAAAAACCGGTTCCTCATTTGAAACCGCAGTAAGGCCCGTCTCGCTCATCCTTGTATGCCTATGAGTAATAGCAACCGGTTCACCGCAGCTAACAGCTGTGAACGATTCGTTGTTGAGGGTATGCGCTAGATTGTTTACACCTTCAACCGGCGTTTTTTTCACTGGTGATTGTGAATGGTCGCATCTATTATTTTCATTATTTGTTTCTATTGTAATGTGACTCAAACCCATTGGCCCACTTTCGTATTCAAAATTGTCTAACAAATTTCCACCCCGCCTGTGATTTATAGGATTGAATTCAGATTGACTCACCGACTGCGTTCGCATAGCAACTTGAAATTCACACAATTCTTGTTTCGTGACACATTCAGTTTTTAAATACTTTATCTCTTCCTGTAGAACTAATATGTCTCTTAACACTCGTGTTGCATCCAAGTGGTCAAAAGTGACTGGCGGTAATCTATGCAAATCTTTAGCAACAAAAGCTGGAAGCTTTTCTGGGTTCGCAGCTTCCGTGTGCTTCATTAATTCAATAATGTCCTGTAAGTCCCTGTTGGACTTCCCTTCCTTTCTTCTATACTTAATTTTCTTCGTAGATACCGCTTCAAAAAGCAACTTCTTTGCAGCTAACACTTCATCATCAGAGAAAGCTGTATCACATATCCTGACGAGTGTAACTTCGTCCATCACACTAATTTTATTTTGCATAAACGCAAGTACTTCATTAATTACAATATTGCATGAGCTACATTTGACTACGTTCGAATTCATTTTTACGCGGTGCGCGCGCTGCTGCTCGCGCGGTCAAACGGCGACTTATATTTGTTAAATGTAGGTAGGTAGTTATTAGTAGAAAGGTTGACTGTGGGTATATGTTGGCGCAATGAATCGTAGTTTTCAAGTTACTTTTAATGTATTTTTGTATGTAATTATGTCCATGTTGTGCCAATAAACAATATTAAGGAATTATGTTTTTTTAAGTGTTGTTTCGGCTTCAAGGCCAAAATAAAATTTCAACGTCCGTACACTTTCTTCTCTTGTAATTAGTATCCAACGCACCCGAACTTCAACCAGGAATAAACAAGGCAAAATAAAACGACCAAAATTATTTTCATTTCAATTATATTAATTTAATTAATAAGAGAACATCCAGCTTTCGCCGCACGGTACAACCACATAGGGACAAGTAGACACTTGTAGTACTATAAATAACAAATTACGATCAGTGACGTCACTGGCAACAATTAGACGGATAATATATTAGCGGAACAATCGAGCGTATAGGCTTCGTAGCACTATGTATGATAAACCGCATGGCTATGGAATATTCGACCTTATTGCTTTGGAATAAAGCTGCTGTTAATTTCTAAGACTTTGACTTTTCTGTAGTATATTTGACACAGTAGCCTTAGATCAAATAAAGCCCTGTGCTGTCCAAAATTAAGCCTAAATTATCACAAAATTCAAAGATACCGGATATAAAGTATCCGTCGTGTAGTGTATCAGGTATAAATGTCATTCTCAACCAATAAGAGACAAGCTGGCCTGTGATTGGTGGAAATTGACTGATAGACCTGATGTAAGATTAGCGATCATAGCAGACTTTTGTTTTTTAAACTATCGCGCTGCATGTTTATAGTAACATTATAGAACGGGGATTAGCGCGTACATGCTTAAATACCTTTAGGGCTTGACGTTTCGACCGGGTTACACAGGCCGTGGTCGCAAGCAGACTGGAGATGCGGTGTCATCGCTCCGTGTACGACCACGGCCTGTGTAACCCGGTCGAAACGTCAAGCCCTAAAGGTATTTAAGCATGTACGCGCTAATCCCCGTTCTATAATATTACTATAGACTTGTTTCCCGGTAGCCCTTATTATTCCATCATTTATTAATTGTACAAGTTGCTAACTTCATTATTTAGTCTTTATTATCTTAGCAGTAAAGGTGATTATTCCTTGCCAGAGCCGTGCGATATACCACACATTATAGCGATCAATTCATTTTATTCATATGCTGTTAGTGCTATAAAATCTATGCACATATATATTACAGATAGACATTTAGTCCTTTATATTTCCTAGCAATCAACTTCAGGGTATATCTATCATATTTTAAACTATTTTAAATCCAATATTATTGCAATTGACGTAGTTTATATTTTGGGATTTTTTGGTGCAAATGGAAATAGCATAGCTCTGAGTGGAAGATGACAAAATGTTATTTCATAGACATTCATTTTAATTATTTCATCAGGATTCATTTCATAATACAAAAGGCTATATATATATATATACCGTTAAGTACAGTCGTTTTTATTTCTCCTGATATAATGAACATTTAGCTATCTACAATTCCAATGAAAATAATAATACATATTTTAACGGTTATTTTTGTGTTATAGCTTTAGGTAGATGATGGCTCAGCGCAAATCATTTTCAAAACAGTTTTAATTTAATTTCATCAATCTGTAATATCTTTATTTCATGATAAAAGCCGCGTTCTCATCTACTTTTAGTTATTGACATAACTCCCCAAAAGCCAAGTGATATTCCTACAATCTTCAACATTGATAGACATTTTTTATGAATGTATTTAAATAACACTTTTCTATATAATATATTTCTATTAACTATAACGATTACAGAAATGTCACTTGGCTAGGTAACAGTACATACTTTCATTTGTTCCATATATTAAAGACACGGCCGATTGACATCCAAGCGAATCCTCATTCTGTCCCCCGTCTTATCAATTTCTATAAGAATTTTAATGAATTTGTTGGGGTGGGGATATAATGAGCATTCGCTCGTTTGATATAAGTCGGCCGTTACAAATCAATTCTTGTAGCGCGCTACTTGCAAATAATGCACATATTTCATTTTCATTGACCTGACTTATATTTGCCTGGCCCGCAAGCGGCTAGACCTGACATATATTTGCCTGGCCCGCAAGCGGCTAGACCTGACATATATTTGCCTGGCCCGCAAGCGGCTTGACCTGACATTTATTTGCCTGGCCCCCAGGCGGCTTGACCTGACCTAAAGTTGCCTGGCCCGCAGGCGGCTTGACCTGACCTAAAGTTGCCTGGCCCGCAGGCGGCTAGTTTAATCTTCATATTACACTTTCCCATCCTGACAAGCCTACTTCTGTGCTACAAACCATAAACTCATTCATGTTTTCTTTGCGTAAGAGAACCCATTTTCCAAATAAGGATCAATTCATACTATAGCAGAGTCGAAGCGTCTATAAAGAAAAATCATCCTTAACTTATCAACTTAATGTTCATATTTTCTCCGATATTATGAAAGAGATAATTCATTAGACTTGTTATCTTAAAAGAATATGATCATTATGTTCTTAAGGATGCAATTTCCATATCAACTTATAAATTGACGCTTCATCAGAATGAGTTGAGGCCAAAGCTCTTCTAAAACGTCATAATTAGGAAAAAAAAGCTTTTTTGCAATAAAGCCTGTATGTATTCGGCACTTTGTTATATTCCCAGATAATAAAATTAGTTCCAATGTGAAACTCTCTGATCTCTAAAACATCCAATTGCTATATATGTACCTTAATTTTATGGACATGGTTTGGGAGACAGAAAACTAAAAAAATAATTGTTAGCATATATTTCTGCATACCCCGTATAATGTACCTTGAAGTAATTTCTATACATTCAAAATGTAAGCTGCATAATATCTATATGTCTACATGTTAGGAATCTCTTTAATAACTATATCATATTTAAATCAACATTAAATTTAAATTAAACTAAAAAAAAATAACACACGAGACACAATATTAATGTTTAATGATTGCACTAAACTCTTATTTCAGTTGTAATTATAAACTACTAGCTTTTGCTCCTGGCTCTGCCTGCGTCGATTTCAGTCTAAGAGTCGTGTCCTTATTTGGGATCCAGACTTACCCCATACTTTTATCAAAATCGGTACAGTGGTCTAGGCGTGAAAGCGTAACAGACAGGCGAAAAAGCTTTTTATGTAGAGTTAATACTACTACTATCAAATTGAGTGCAATCATTAAACATAATAATATTAAAACTACTTCAAAACGGCAACTGTCATTCAAACCTATAGATGTCACTTCATTTGAGCGATTACATTGTTTTATTAAGTTGTTTGTAATGATTATACAAATATATAATTCATAGTGACAGTTTCTTGTGAAGTAAAATAACCAAATATTTATAACATTCAGCGAAAACGTACCACGTGACTAGAAAATATTGCAAATATGTTGGAAGTGTGTATTGCATTTGGTTGCAGGTTCAAACCCAAGGTAGTACCAATGTGACTATTTCAAAGTTATATGTACTTTCTTAATTATTATAAGACACCACTGACAATGGATAAAGGACAATTTGTAAGGATACCTTGATTCCAAAATGGAATCTAAAATCGCTTGTAATGAGCAAGCGTGGCGATCAATGGTCGTTCCTTTCCTATTTGGGAAGAGCCCTGTGCCCAGCAGTAGGAAATTCATAACCCAGTATTATATATTTTTTATTTCATGATCCAATTGGTGTATCAGAAAATTTCTGAATCCATTGTGACTTCTATTTCCACAACACAATCTACAGGGGCTACTATCGTAATTTCCAATGAGATAAAGTGACAATGGTCTGCGATCGGTGGAAATTGAAACAAAGACTTCAATCGACACTAGCGACCCTAGCGGACTATTTCGACCCCATTTAAAGGTTTTTCTGATCACGTGATTGTTTCCATCTAAAGCCATTAATAAGTGTTCTAACGAAGGTATTTAACAAAAGGTAAATTCAACACACGTTTTATGGAAAGAGATTAGTTATTTATCTATATACCTATACTGAGGCTAAATTGCACCATCAAAAGTCATACTTAATCGTCCTTTAAGTCGCGATTAAACTAAACTTACATCTCGAAAGGGCATTTCTTAACCTTAGATAGGTGCATGCAAGCCTAATTTAGACACCATTGCTAACATTCAGACAATCACGAAATCACGCCACGAAACACTCAAAAGATATCTTTTGAATATAAAAACGAGATTAACAAACATTTCTTTATATCTAAAAAAGGGAGGGGTACGTAAAAATAATGATTAAACATCTATGTTAGATCTATAATAAAAATCATTGGTTAATCAATCAAAACAAAGTAACTAAGAGAAAATCACAGTGATTAAACTATATTGTCTTTGTGCCAAATCAATTGGGTGCGGGACCGTTCCCTAACTTGCCTTCCGACACACTGTAGACTGGCCCACTGACGTACCTGTCAGTGCTCGACACAACTTGAGCGTAACGGGCTGGTTGCCATGGAGACCGTTGGTTGAAGGCACGTGTATTTGTTGGTTGGATGCGATCACAAGTTCTGCCAGGTGGTGATCATGAGTACGTTGGTGTCGAGGGCCCGGGCTATGCGCTCGTGCAAACCGTGGCTCAGCCACAGCATGCGGAGAGTCTCGTAGCGTTCAGGGCATAGGTGGAGCGGGTTTCCTCGCCGGAGACCCTATGGATAAGAAAGCTGTATTTAGCGCATGTTGTGGGAGCGATAACTGAGGAGAGAAACATCAGAAAATATTTATCAGAAAATTAAAAAATGTCCGAGAAAAATGAGTTTTTTTGATACGGGAACCATTTACTTAGCAGATAGCCTCATGATATATAGTGTATATACCTGATCGGTCTCGCCGTAGGTGTCGAGGTATGGCGCGGGCAGCTTGGCCCCGCGAGAGGGCGCGGCCAGCAGCATGAGCTCGCAGTCGCGCACGCGCAGGAACAGCCCCGCTCCGCCGCCGCACGACACGCAGTGAGCCAGCACCGCGCCTACACGCTGAGTCTCGCCGCTGCGACCCGACTGCGACCAAACACACATACGTTACAACATGTATACTTATGACACAAAAGTAGCTGTCTATATATATATCTTTCCTACAGTCTGCCACCGGACACGGCTAGACAGAGCGATCTTGTGGGGGGCACGGGGCGCGAAGAGGGCGGGGTAGAATGCCCAAGTTGCTATACACTACCTTTGTTAAATAAAAAACAGCCAGCGTAAAAAATTGTTCTATTCGCTGTAATATGTAATTAAACAGTATACAGGGTGTAACCGAAAGAGTATATCTAACCAAAAAGGGTGTACATCCGGGATACAGTCAGTTTACAAAATTTCAGCTTGAAATGAGTAATATTAAAGAACGGGGATTAGCGCGTACATGCTTAAATACCTTTAGGGCTTGACGTTTCGAGCGGGTTACACAGGCCGTGGTCGCAAGCAGACTTATCTTACTATCACCATACCATAATAATATCATACTTATCAGTCTGCTTACGACTCTAAAGGTATTTAAGGATGTACGCGCTAATCCCCGTTTTATAATATTACTATAAACATGCAGAGCGATAGTTTAAAAGTTATTAATAGTAATATAAAACAAACTCACCTTAGGTATATCAGTCTGGCAGCAATAGCTCTGTGAGCAGAGTATCTGTCCGCAAACCAAGCACATGGTCGGCTTCTTACTGTCTTCCCGCTCCGAGTTAGGGCAGGAGAATTCTGACACAATGTTCATTAGCTCCGAGAAATCATCAGGTAAGGGGATCAGCCGCGGCGGTTCACTCGGCTCCCGTACCACATGTTCAGGAATCTCACCGTTAAACCACTCGGTAGATAATCCTACCCATTCAATTATCTTCTGTCTCGTAGTAGGGATGTCGACTAACTCCTTGAAAGTCATAGGCATGCCTAAATAGCTGCATAGCGACTCCCAAGTATCGCCGTTCACGACTGTTAGTTCTGTAGGCGCGCTAATATCGCTCAAGAAGTGGTAGAATAGACAACAGCAGCGTAAGAACGTGTGGCACTGACTCTTAATCTTCTGCCAAACTTCTATCGGATTTAAATCATCTTCTAGGGTTCCTTTTCGTAGTTCTTTCATGAATGGGAGAAGGTTGTCGAGTTCTGATATACTCTTGAAGTCTTCCTGGCCTTCCATTGGCTGGCTTTTGCAGGATGTGACGTCGGTTACTAGGAGTGCTCTCGCTAGGGTTGCCCTAAAGCATTGTAGTGTGATCTGTTTGGCGAGGTTGTTGGGTCTGGCTGGGGTGGCGACTTTGCAGAATAAGGATGGAGCTGTTAGGACTAAGGAGACTAAAGTACCGAAGGGTTCGTGGGCTAGGGGTGAGGTGCTTTCTAACGCGTTGAGGGTGCTGAGCGCGTGGTGTGCTAGGTGTTTGGGTTGTGACCAGACGGAGGGCAGGGCTGCGGCGAGGCGGATGAGCGCTTGGAGCGTGTCTCTGTGTCTTGCGGGTAGTTCGCCCAGGAGAGGTCTGTTCTCGGCTTGTAGGACGGCGTTGGTGCTGACGATGGTGTACGATGTGGAGCGGTACAGAGCCGCGCTGGCTACCATGCCGCCATATTCCGATATGGGAAGAATCTGTACAGAGACATAATCATCTTCATATTCGTACAAAAATAAATAATTTGGACACTTTTTGAACATTAAATGTACAAGTGGAAATGTTTTTTTTCTTTCATCATTGCTCGAGAAAATACTAGTAATAAGATAATTTCAAGTACATTATCTTCTTTCAGAGGATTTATGGTAAAAAATTACTATCTTTGCTCTTACAAAGTCAAATATCTATTGGTACATAAACAGGAAAAAAACTTACATTAGCAAAATCTTCAATCAGCGCCTTCGTCATTTCATTATATGGGGGTATTTCCCCTTCAAAGTGTGCTAAAAAGTCCTGAGTAAGGAGGTTCTCAGCATGCGTGGAGACATACACCTCCGTCTCGTCGGCCGCCTCGCCCTCCTCCATATCCGAGGACATTGCCCCCACGCTTCTCGCGCGCGCCTGGCAATGCATCTCTTCACAGAACTCCGTACATATATGCAGAGCTTCTGACTTCACTTGGTGTTTGAGTTTCAGGATAAGGTTGACGGAATCGTTGTAAGCTTCTTCGGTGAGGGGTGGCGGGTTGCCGAGGGGCATGGCGGGCGCGGGGAGGAGAGGGAGGGCCGTGTTACAGAGTCGCTCGCATAGAGGACATAAGTACTCTTTCTTTTCGACGTCAAACGCAGCCGGTTGGCGGCCGCGGTACGGTCTGAAAATAAATGTTAATGTTAAAGAATTATTTTTTATGTTATCCTGTCGCTTAGAGAATGCGTTCCTTACACATTCCAATTGGTCTTGATTATTTATGGGAAATAAGTTACCCTGTTATATTATTCATTGTAACCTAACATAATGACAACGTTTTGGAAGACATGATTCGAATATAGGACAATTAATTTATAAACCTAAACGCGCCTACGCAGCAGTTGCAGCCACCAACAAGCCCGCTGTAACGCAAACAAAGCGGGCCAAAGCAAAAGGGGAAAAACCATCTCGTGGCAAACCACAGCCACCGAGTGGTCCAAAGAAGGACACGTGCGACAAGGATGGCTTCATAAAGGTAGAAAGGAAGAAAAAGAAGCCTCCTTGTAGGAACCAGTGCGGTACCGCACCAACTGGACCCAACATCCTGCTGCGTCCTGCAGTACCAACGACGCATCTGTACGTGTCCCGTTTACATCACACCACGACGGTGGAGCAGATCGTGGAGTATGTCCGGACCAAGACCAACTGGACCTTGAGGGTGGAGAGGTTGGAGTCGCGCCACAACACGAACTTCAAGTCGTTCATGGTGCGAGTTCCAACTCACCACATCGAGACCTTCCTCAAGGAAGAGTTTTGGCCGAAGGGTGTCGTCTATCGAAAATTCCGAGGAAGGATACGCGACACCACGCAGCGTAACACGATACCGACACTTCGTGTGCATTAGTTTTTATATTTTGTTTTTGTAATTGTATGTATTAGTTTATAGATATTGTTATGTTATATAAGTATTGTATTATCTATGGGCCCTAGTTGCCTGAATTAAAGGAATAAATAAAAAAAAAAATATATAACAATTTCTGATTCCTTTGCTTTATTAAAATTCATCACAACCTGCCAGGAACACATGCTCTCAGCGGCCGGACCATAAGTGATCGTATTAATGATTTTTTAGGTACATACCTCCTGTTCTCCTTATCCTGCACATTGTCGACGTAGTTCCGCCAGCAAGCCGCGTGCAGAGCGTGCCCGCAGGAGGAGACGTGCGGCTGCAGGCCCAGCCCGGCCGGCAGCCAGCTGGCTCGCCACCACTCCGGCACGCGCCCGCACCCGCCCTGCCGCAGCCGGTTCAGCACGCTCGACTGCTGCACGAACGCCACTAGGACGAGCGGCTCCGTCTTTATGTCCACGCGGGCCTGGGGCAAACACACTGAGTGAGCATAGCGTTGCAATGACGTAATGTCCGTGTGTCTCAACGACTCAACACGCAATAGTCTCGTTGGTGTCATAGCTATGCGCCGTAACAATGCAGCGTGAAAATGGCGCAGTTTCGTGGTTGCGTGGTCGCCACATCGTGTGCCCGTTTTGACTCAGACTGGACGCGACTGAAAAGGATGTTTTGGGTTCTATACTAACAACGTTTACATATTACAGTACAACGGCCGCAGCTCTTGTTCCTCTGCCGTCACCTAGCAACACATAGCGTGATGGTTGCACTACATACCTCCTCCTGGCACATGATGCAGACGCGCGGCGGCTCGGGCACGCCGCCGCCCCACACGCCGAGCGCCGCGCCGCAGTACAACGGCCGCAGCTCTTGTTCCTCTGCCGTCACCTAGCAACACATAGCGTGATGGTTGCACTACATACCTCCTCCTGGCACATGATGCAGACGCGCGGCGGCTCGGGCACGCCGCCGCCCCACACGCCGAGCGCCGCGCCGCAGTACAACGGCCGCAGCTCTTGTTCCTCTGCCGTCACCTAGCAACACATAGCGTGATGGTTGCACTACATACCTCCTCCTGGCACATGATGCAGACGCGCGGCGGCTCGGGCACGCCGCCGCCCCACACGCCGAGCGCCGCGCCGCAGTACAACGGCCGCAGCTCTTGTTCCTCTGCCGTCACCTAGCAACACATAGCGTGATGGTTGCACTACATACCTCCTCCTGGCACATGATGCAGACGCGCGG
The DNA here is from genome assembly GCA_905475315.1 of Autographa pulchrina. Lineage (NCBI taxonomy): Eukaryota > Metazoa > Arthropoda > Insecta > Lepidoptera > Noctuidae > Autographa > Autographa pulchrina. Next base: position 9,662,999 of record FR997775.1, read on the forward strand.
CGGCTCGGGCACGCCGCCGCCCCACACGCCGAGCGCCGCGCCGCAGTACAACGGCCGCAGCTCTTGTTCCTCTGCCGTCACCTAGCAACACATAGCGTGATGGTTATACTCATATAAGGTACATACACCGTAAAAAAAGTAAATAGGGTGCTTGGGTAAAAATAGATTTTTTGTTACAATTGTCTTGCACGTTTTTTGCCTCATTGTCATTGGTGGTTATCAGGCGGGCATATGAATGAAAATAATGAATATCCGCCAGTCGTTATACAGCATGCGGCGTTCCCCGCACGCGGGCTAGCAATCAAGCAAAGTCAAGTGGTTGGTGCTTTAACAAAACTCCCGCATCCCGAATACGGGTACAAACGACCAATGAAACCGGAAAACGCATGAGCTCCCTGTGGGTATAGCATGCTTTGCCAAATCTCCCGCGCCCTGAATACGGGCCATTTCGACCAATGAATATGAGCTTTATGCTTATTAAGACTCTCAGAATAAATTACAATAAAGCAGGTTTCTTATAAAATTTAAATTACAAGTGGAGCACATTGATGTTACAAGTTGTAGCAAGGTATTACACATTGTATCATTATAAGGTGCGCATTGTAATAATACAACATGTACTATAGTGCATACACATTTCAGGCGAATGCTCTTATTATCATCCCAAAAATTTTGAAGGACCAAGAAAATCTAAAAAAATATCACAAGCAGTTGAGCTCCGCTAAATTTCAGTAGTCTTACTAATATACTACAGCTATGACATTAAAGAAAGAAACACTAAATATAAATTAAACGTCTAACAGGAAACAGTTAGACATAATTTATTATGAGAGTCGTCTCGTTTTTAGGTATATTCGTTTTATTTTTTATAAATATTACATTAAAACAAAAATATGTATTACTAAAATCTCAAATAAAAACACAAAAAGGATTCATTGACCCCGACGTGATTTGAACACGCAACCTTCTGATCTGGAGTCAGACGCGCTACCGTTGCGCCACGGAGTCGATGCATGGGAGAGCCAAAATAGTTAACCATTTCTACACTACTTTAGGTACTACAACATAGCCTTACTGTGGATACTGATCTAATTTTAACTATAATTATTACAATACATAGTATTAAGATGCTAGAATTTGTAATTGACATATTATCATGTTTTTACAACCTTTTAAATCTATATATTAGCACGAAAAGTTGGAACAAAAATGGCCTGAATGAAATGTATACCATTTTGACTTTTCACAGCACAGTACGCTAGGGTAACTTTAGTCGATTTTAAACTTGTTTAGTGTTGAAGAAATTCTTATAGTAGTATTTTAGCACTAAATGAAAATTTCTAAAATTTTGACCAGAAAACGCCCTCAAAAAGTCCAAAATAATAATAAATAAACTTCAATAAATAAAATAAACGAATATAGTATTACCTCTGTAGTAGTCTCCTCGAAAAGCGTAGCGTTGTTAGAGATAAAGTTGTTCATCTGTGTCTGCATCTGCGCCATGACTTTAGCGCGACGTTCTGCCGCTAGCTTGGCGCGACGAGTCTTTTCCGCTTCTGAACAAAATAAGTAAGTAAATAAATATGAAAAAGAAAAAAGATTGTATCAGGGACCTCAGAGCTAGCGTTCAAAATCAAAATCAAAATCAAAAAGTTTTTATTTCTTGTAAACCAAAAAAAAAGGCGCTTAAGAAACGTTACGTTATAAACTACTGACTCTAGTTGCTCGGTTCCAAAGTGTCCTTCCTATGGAGAAGAGCCGGCAAGAAACTCCATAGGTTACTCTTTTAAAAAATAATAATTGTTACAATTATTTGTACATTATTGTTAAAATATTTGCGTCAAAAACGCAGTACAAACTACGTTATAAAAAAGAAAATTTAAAATAATTTAATCTGTAATAGAATGATCACTGATCACTCTGACAACCGAAGAAGTCAAAGAAACCAATCTGTTAAATAGTGAATAATAAAAACTACGCTGTTGACGCATTCACATAAAAAACAAAGTACAAAATATGAAAATTTAAAAAGTAAAAAATAAAAATAAAAAAGTAATATTATTAAAAGGTAAAACAATTTTACATACAATACATATGTAGTCACAAAAAAAAAATACCCTAACAGGAATGTCAAGGCATGTCAAGTGCCTTCAGGAAATACAGGCGGCTTAAGAACTCATTTAAAGTAAACAAGCAAATCTTGAGGACCGCCAGGGAAGCCACATGTGCAGATATTAAACACTCCACGCCCTTTTGTCTTCCACGTAGTCCTTAACTTTATAATACGCTTTCCTTAAAAGAATAGATTTTACACAAGATTTGAATTTCTTACCAGGCAGATCAGTAATGGCCTCTGGTAGTTTATTATAAAAGCGTATTGAATTCCCTAGAAATGATTTTGAGTTTGTTTTAGTAAGCCGGAATTTAGGAACTACTAACTTATTCTTATTCCTAGTATTAATATTGTGATAATCACTTTTAACTCTAAAACTAGAAAGATTTTTACGCACATACATAATATTTTCGAAAATGTATAAGGAAGGCAAGGTTAGAATGTTAATTTCTTTAAACTTTTCTTTTAATGACTCTCGAGGGCCCATGCCATTATTGAGCGATATTGCCATATATCGTTACCTTGAAAACCAAATGTGAACGCCACTCGACGACGGAGGTCGTCAAAATCAAATAATATATCATATTTTATTATTTAGTCAAATATATATGATGACATTGACTCAACTTTGCAAGTTCTTTGCATCCAATAAGTTAGAAAGATCAAAACAAATAACATTTCTCTAATTAAGAATTCCATTAAACATTGTTTTTTATTTATTTATTTCGTACATGAAGGATTTTAGCTTTATATATTTTCCAAATGACCATGACCTTTTATTTCTCCGTCTTTACTAATTTAATAGTCTAACAGTGACAGCACTGTTTATAAAATTACAGTATATCTGTCGCAGACAAATAGTATAATTCCGCCGTTTACATATGGCGTCGTCAGTGTAAAAACGTTTGCAGTTATGTAATACGCCGAAGGCAAAATGATCACTCATTCAATCATTATAATGCAACATTAGTTTTATTTTAGGGTGACCATGCTCATTAAAATCTCAAGACAAATTTTGAATTATATACGTCGTCGCTCGCTTCGCTAGCTCTGTTGCAAGGTCACAATATCTAACCTAACCTATTGATCTCTGTCACAAAGTCGAACCTAACCAAGCAAAGGATTTCTGGGCCCATGAATATATGAATATTCGATAAAATACATGTTTTTTGGACCAATAATAAATACTCTGCAGGCGTCCTTCGCGACCCAGAGTCTATGGATACCTTAGCATTTTTTAGGTGCCGGATAACCTCAAAAACTAAATACTTCAATTTAACGCGGCATTATGTATATGGTGTTTAAATTGTCGATGAAATGTTGTGGCATATTATAAAGTGACACGGCAATATACATTTTGCCTTCGGCATATTACATGTAACTGCAAACGTTTTTAAACTGACGACGCCGTATGTAAACGGCGGAATTATATTACTTGTCTGCGACATATCCACCATATATTTAGTACATTAACAACAATACTAGTACTTACCCGCGGCTTCGTCCGTGGCCGGTTTCTCTTCCTGGTCGGTCTCCATACTCTCTCCGTCGCCGATGTGTTCGTCGTTTTGTCCTAGTAGAGTTCTATAACAAGAATAGTAGGAATTAACAATTGTTATGTATGAAACATTAAAGGGTCCAAGCCCAGTAAAGGCTGGACCTTAAGCGTTGATTCATCATCATCTCCCGAGCCTTTTCCCAACTATGTTGGGGTCGGCTTCCAGTCTTACCGGATACAGCTAAATACCGTATTTTACATGAGCGACTGCCTATCTGACCTCCACGTTGATTCATTTATACTAATTCTAGCCAGAGCAAATTTTAACTATGCATGGCTAATCGTTGGACAAAGTGATTTTTAACCGACTTCAAAAAAGGAGGAGGTATTCAACTAGACTGTATTTTTATTTATGTTTGTTACCATATAACTTTTGACTGGGTAAACCGATTTTGATAATTCTTTTTTTATTTGAAAGCTGGTGCTTTCCATATTCTCCCATTTCCAATTCTGACAACGGGATCCATAAGAAATAAATATAAGACTTATTTTGAAGTCGTTTTTCTTGTAAGAATTATTTTAAACATGTTTACTTGTTATGTGTTGTTTCCTTGTTTGGTTACATCTAATGCTATTTCAGTTCTAATGCACAAGGTAATGATTAAGTTTTTATTTCAATATACTCAATGAAAAGCCGACAAAATGGCGCCTACTTCAAGTGCAATTCATATGTTATAAATAATGGTTACTTTGACCTTATATATAACATTTTTTCTATGTAATTATATTTTTATTGGTAAACATAAACAACACACACATAAACAACACACACAATAACACAAACATACAATCACTTAAAACTGTGCATATTCCTTACTATCAAACACAGTATTTTCTATCGTACGAACATTTTACCCGTCATCTACTCAGTGCCTAATAAAGTTGTCCCACACGTTCTCACCTGATCTTATTCCGCACCCATCTGGCCAGCTGGCGGTGAGCGTCGACGCGGGGACTGGCCTGCAGACGCTGCAGCAGCGGCAGCAGACCAGCTCGCGCCGCACTCTCCGCGAACGCTAGGAACTCGTAGTGCCCGCTCTCTTCATCACGGAGCGCGTAACCCATTAGGTGCAGAGCCTGCACGAAAATAATAATATTCATTGTAACTTGGAATAATAAATATTAATTAAAAATTAAAATTAAATAAATTCGAGCAAAATCACATACATTGCTCTGAACCCAAAGTAAGTAGCTAAAGCACTTGTGATATGGAATTCAGAAACAATGAAAGTACCAACAACACCCAGACCCCGAGACAATGTAGAAAAATTGGTTTCTACATTGACCCGTCCGGGATCGAAACCGGGAAATCAGAGCTAGCGACACCTTGAAACCGGTGCGTACGCCACTCGGCCACGGAGTTCGTCACGTCACGTCATCGTTAATAGTTTTAAATGATATTATTCGTTTATAGGTCAAATAAGTGGTACCAAATTAAGTAAATTCTTCACCACAATAAAGTTACATTTTCCAGTTGACCACCACTATATACTATCAGGAACGCAATTTGTCGCGCTGCACGTTTATAGTAATATTATTAACGGAAATCATCAAGGCCGATGTAACTTGGTCTAAACGTCAAGCCCCGTAAAGGTGCTTATGCATGTTCGCGCTAATTCTCGTTAATCATATTATTACTTTTAAAAGGGACACGAAACAAGATATCTTAAATTCAAGTAGGAACTTTATCCCTTTCCCCATTTCTATGTTCAAAATGACATAGATTAGTCTCCGTGGAACATAATTATATTAGAAGATTCGATTTTTCTCAAGAATTTTTGTTGTTTTTCTATTTTGGCCAGTTATTTAACGTACTTTTTAAGTTTCTTCATAGGACCCGATATGAGTTGAAATCTTGTGGCGCCACATTGCATTTATCGGCTGTGACAAGGTGTTATGTGTTGCGTACCTTGTGCACTTGCGTCTCGGAGAAGGAGCGTGCGCGCAGGTCGAGCGCGCGCTCGAGCACGGCGCGCAGCACGTGCAGCGCGGCGTCGCTCTGCAGCAGGTTGGCCAGCAGCCCGAACGTGTTATGTGTTGCGTACCTTGTGCACTTGCGTCTCGGAGAAGGAGCGTGCGCGCAGGTCGAGCGCGCGCTCGAGCACGGCGCGCAGCACGTGCAGCGCGGCGTCGCTCTGCAGCAGGTTGGCCAGCAGCCCGAACGTGTTATGTGTTGCGTACCTTGTGCACTTGCGTCTCGGAGAAGGAGCGTGCGCGCAGGTCGAGCGCGCGCTCGAGCACGGCGCGCAGCACGTGCAGCGCGGCGTCGCTCTGCAGCAGGTTGGCCAGCAGCCCGAACGTGTTATGTGTTGCGTACCTTGTGCACTTGCGTCTCGGAGAAGGAGCGTGCGCGCAGGTCGAGCGCGCGCTCGAGCACGGCGCGCAGCACGTGCAGCGCGGCGTCGCTCTGCAGCAGGTTGGCCAGCAGCCCGAACGTGTTATGTGTTGCGTACCTTGTGCACTTGCGTCTCGGAGAAGGAGCGTGCGCGCAGGTCGAGCGCGCGCTCGAGCACGGCGCGCAGCACGTGCAGCGCGGCGTCGCTCTGCAGCAGGTTGGCCAGCAGCCCGAACGTGTTATGTGTTGCGTACCTTGTGCACTTGCGTCTCGGAGAAGGAGCGTGCGCGCAGGTCGAGCGCGCGCTCGAGCACGGCGCGCAGCACGTGCAGCGCGGCGTCGCTCTGCAGCAGGTTGGCCAGCAGCCCGAACGTGTTATGTGTTGCGTACCTTGTGCACTTGCGTCTCGGAGAAGGAGCGTGCGCGCAGGTCGAGCGCGCGCTCGAGCACGGCGCGCAGCACGTGCAGCGCGGCGTCGCTCTGCAGCAGGTTGGCCAGCAGCCCGAACGTGTTATGTGTTGCGTACCTTGTGCACTTGCGTCTCGGAGAAGGAGCGTGCGCGCAGGTCGAGCGCGCGCTCGAGCACGGCGCGCAGCACGTGCAGCGCGGCGTCGCTCTGCAGCAGGTTGGCCAGCAGCCCGAACGTGTTATGTGTTGCGTACCTTGTGCACTTGCGTCTCGGAGAAGGAGCGTGCGCGCAGGTCGAGCGCGCGCTCGAGCACGGCGCGCAGCACGTGCAGCGCGGCGTCGCTCTGCAGCAGGTTGGCCAGCAGCCCGAACGTGTTATGTGTTGCGTACCTTGTGCACTTGCGTCTCGGAGAAGGAGCGTGCGCGCAGGTCGAGCGCGCGCTCGAGCACGGCGCGCAGCACGTGCAGCGCGGCGTCGCTCTGCAGCAGGTTGGCCAGCAGCCCGAACGTGTTATGTGTTGCGTACCTTGTGCACTTGCGTCTCGGAGAAGGAGCGTGCGCGCAGGTCGAGCGCGCGCTCGAGCACGGCGCGCAGCACGTGCAGCGCGGCGTCGCTCTGCAGCAGGTTGGCCAGCAGCCCGAACGTGTTATGTGTTGCGTACCTTGTGCACTTGCGTCTCGGAGAAGGAGCGTGCGCGCAGGTCGAGCGCGCGCTCGAGCACGGCGCGCAGCACGTGCAGCGCGGCGTCGCTCTGCAGCAGGTTGGCCAGCAGCCCGAACGTGTTATGTGTTGCGTACCTTGTGCACTTGCGTCTCGGAGAAGGAGCGTGCGCGCAGGTCGAGCGCGCGCTCGAGCACGGCGCGCAGCACGTGCAGCGCGGCGTCGCTCTGCAGCAGGTTGGCCAGCAGCCCGAACGTGTTATGTGTTGCGTACCTTGTGCACTTGCGTCTCGGAGAAGGAGCGTGCGCGCAGGTCGAGCGCGCGCTCGAGCACGGCGCGCAGCACGTGCAGCGCGGCGTCGCTCTGCAGCAGGTTGGCCAGCAGCCCGAACGTGTTATGTGTTGCGTACCTTGTGCACTTGCGTCTCGGAGAAGGAGCGTGCGCGCAGGTCGAGCGCGCGCTCGAGCACGGCGCGCAGCACGTGCAGCGCGGCGTCGCTCTGCAGCAGGTTGGCCAGCAGCCCGAACGTGTTATGTGTTGCGTACCTTGTGCACTTGCGTCTCGGAGAAGGAGCGTGCGCGCAGGTCGAGCGCGCGCTCGAGCACGGCGCGCAGCACGTGCAGCGCGGCGTCGCTCTGCAGCAGGTTGGCCAGCAGCCCGAACGTGTTATGTGTTGCGTACCTTGTGCACTTGCGTCTCGGAGAAGGAGCGTGCGCGCAGGTCGAGCGCGCGCTCGAGCACGGCGCGCAGCACGTGCAGCGCGGCGTCGCTCTGCAGCAGGTTGGCCAGCAGCCCGAACGTGTTATGTGTTGCGTACCTTGTGCACTTGCGTCTCGGAGAAGGAGCGTGCGCGCAGGTCGAGCGCGCGCTCGAGCACGGCGCGCAGCACGTGCAGCGCGGCGTCGCTCTGCAGCAGGTTGGCCAGCAGCCCGAACGTGTTATGTGTTGCGTACCTTGTGCACTTGCGTCTCGGAGAAGGAGCGTGCGCGCAGGTCGAGCGCGCGCTCGAGCACGGCGCGCAGCACGTGCAGCGCGGCGTCGCTCTGCAGCAGGTTGGCCAGCAGCCCGAACGCCGGCGATAGCTTCGGCAGCGGCGGCGGCGGACAGCACTCCGCCAGCCCTGGGGGGAGAGGATGCATGTTCACTATACAACAACAAGGCAAAGCAAAATTCTGTGCAGAACAAAAATGACCGGGCTACAATACACACAAAACCTGAGGCTGGTTTAGAGTCACGCTAGCAGCAGAAATGTATCAACTACTAGTACGGGCGTGGACCCATGTCTACAGTGCGGCGCCGTTTGCCGTGCAACGGTACGGCACCGCCGCCGGCGGATGGCGCGACGCCGTGCCGCACCACGGCGTCGTGTACCGGCACGTACCCGCACAGCACGCATACCAAAATAGTTTTGGCTTGATGTGGACCGCGAAAGACGTATCCTGCTCCTGTTGCTGTTAAGACGACGACAAATGAAGAAAAAACAAAATCAAAGAAAATATTGGGTAAATCCATGCCACCACGCCGTGGTGCGGCACGGCGTCGCGCCGTCTGCCGGCGGCGGTGCCGTACCGTTGCACGGCAAACGGCGCCGCACCGTAGACATGGGTCCACGCCCTAAGATTTAGAATAAAGCGTACACACACACACATTATTATATCCGTAAACTATCAGCACGTGCGATGGTCAACGGGTACGCATCGCACGTCGGCACAACGGCTGTCATAACGATGCTAAAATTTTTCTTCAGTCTTATATTCAAACACAGTCATTCCTGTTAGCGTCATGCTTGTAGTTATTTTGATCTAATGTTTTTTAGACATGCACACTATTGTCTGTAATTTAAGGCCAGATAATCGGGCCGATCTTAGTACCGACTTTCTGGTCGACTCAACGCCTACGTCCGTCACTTTGTCTGTGGCTATCGAGGGAGCAGCACGTCAGAGAATCTCATGAATATAAGGATGAAGGTGGATTTACAAAGGAAGGTTTGTCTTTGGCTTCTGAGGAACAGAAGAGAAAAGATCGGTCGGAATGCGCCGATTTTATTTATGACCTACTTTTTGTAGGATGTGTGCGTTGCATTATTGCTATCAGTGTTCTATTTTTCTCCTACAAAAAATCGGTCACCGATTATTGGACGTGAGCGAGCAGCCTTATGCTTCTTCTTACTTCGGGGTTACTGGTAGAAATTCTTATGAGAACGCAGTCCCTTTGTACGTTTCTAAGCTTATGTATTATTTGACTATGAATGTACATAAACTCATCATCTCCCGAGCCTTTTCCCAACTATGTTGGGGTCGGCTACCAGTCTTACCGGATTCAGCTGAATACCGTATTTTACATGGAGCGACTGCCTATCTGACCTCCACAACCCATTTTACTGGGAAACACAGTATCCCATAGTAAGACTGGTTGTCAAAATTGACTTAACGACTGCCAAAGATCTATGTATGACAGCCGGGACCTACTGTTTAACGTGCTTTCCGAAACACGGAGGGGTCTCGGTATGTTATAAATGGTCACCCATCCACGGACCAACCGCGGCGAGAGCGGCTTAACCTGTATTATCGGTCAAACCGTACGGCTTACACTTAGCCACGAGCCCCTATGAATGTACATAAACTATTAATGAAATATTAGTCCACTCACCAGCCGCCTTCCTCCTGGTCCGCTGTTCCTCCTCACTGCGCGACAGTTCCTCCCTGGTGTAGTGGTAGAAGAACGTGTCGTACTCGTCGTACAGGTGCGGCTTCAGCTTGTACACGCCGCGGTTGTTGCCGCCCGACGGCTTTATAAAGTCCGCCACCTCGTGGATCACGGCTTCTAAGCCGGTCTCGTGCAGCTGGTTCTCGGGCAGCGATCTGGAATATACGGTTATATTTATATTTGAATCTATCTATCTATTAAGCCCGTTTTGTCCCATTGCAGTTCAAAGGCCTTCCTCTCCCTTCTCCAGCACTTCCGTCTTCAGCTAGGATGGGCCAGTCCATATTTGAATCCAACTAAGAAATGATGACATCCATGTATCGCGAGAACAACTGTCCGACAATTTTCAAGGGCTAACCGAGAAACAGTAGCAAACAATAAATTCGCAATTGTATTTGTTATTTTAAAATAATTTTCATGATCTTTTGGATACGCCGGCGCCCCAAAAAACAGAATAACTATAAAGACATCGGGAACGAGACCTAGGTATTCACGCGGGGGAAACCGCGGGGCACAGCTAGTCCGTAATAATAACACGACTACATGATGTTCAAGTGTAAATGCAACTTACCTGTTAAGTTCAGAGTGCGGCATGGGCTTGACGCACAGCATCTGTATGATCTCCTTCTTGGTACGATCTTCATTGGTGACCTCGCCCACGCCGGGCACATAGCGGGAACCGACGACTGTTAACGAAAATGATGTATTAAGATTTGAAAAACCAAGTATAGTTTTCGGCATGGACTTGCAATACGTTTTTTAGTAAGCTAAAGTTATTAACCGACTTAAACTTAAAGGAGGAGGTTCTCAATTCGAATGTTTGTATTTTTTTTTAGAAAGTAGTTTTCAATGTTAGCGTATCAATGCATTTATTTAAGTTGCCTGCCGAAATTTTAAGTGCCATTAGTATAGTATTTTGTGTTATATGCACATATCTATGTGTTCAGATAAATATACAGAGAAAGTGACAAGTTTATTGTCTTTTATTTTTCTATTCTGATAACCATCCATATAAACGCACTTCGCGAGTTGTCGACCGCGAATTCCGTTTCCGTTTGCTTGTTTTTTGGGCCGCTCGAAGCAGTCGAACTACTGTAGTGTGTGTATGACCCACCTATGTATACATCTATACTTATAGCCTATATCTGGTAACCAGTGTAAGTTGTGTCTATTAAATATTAAGTCAGTAATAAATGGTATATTAATCGATACGGTCGTTTGCTTCATCTCCCGTAACGCACCACCTTATATGGCGACCCTGCCAGGATCGGGTGTCGGATCGGTTTCACGGAGCAGTCGGCAGTACAGGCGGCCTTTATTGCATTCATAATATGGTCTGTGCTATTAGTAATATACTTACTAGTTATAAGCAGTCCTAGGAACTCTTCTAGCATGCTAATAGTGTGCCTGAGCGTGTCATCCTCAATGCTGCGTTGTTCGAAGTCAGCGGCCGCCCAGTCCAGCAGGTTGAACTTGTTCAGCACGTGGATTATAAACTCGTTGCTTTCTATTAGTGACGCGCCGATCTGTTGAGTAATTATGATCAAATGTTAATTATATGGACAGCTACGTTAGAGATATAAAATTGTGTGTTAAACTAATTTTTACCTGCAATTTTTTATTCGGATTATATTCTAAAAAAATACATTTGCTTAAGTAATAAGCAATCGGAAAATGTTTGATTTTAAACAAGTTAAATATTTAAAGGATAATTTGGTCCTACCTTCCACTATTTACGTTTCATCGTTGAGTACGTATTTTGAGCTGATCAATTTCCGATACAGGGATAAAATTCCCTAAAGCAAATGTTTTTTTAAGAGAATAATGGTATGTATTTGTTTTGTAAAATTTAGTTTTATAATGAACATATAGTATGGGACATATAAATATTATATAATCTACATTACCTGCAACATAACAACATCGCGGTCCAGCATCTCGGCCCTGCACTTGACGTTCTGGTAGAAAAACAGCTGGTTGATGAGCGCGAAGCCGTTGCGACGCCACATGCCGGCGTGCACCTGCCCTATCATAGCCATGGTCTGGAGGACTGGCTCTGGAATTAACAATATAGGGTTAAGTGAATTACTTTTAAAGTATTTTTGTTTTTTACTGTCGTAGTCAATGTTTACCCAGTAATATGGGTTGTGGAGGTCAGATAGGCAGTCGCTCCGTGTAAAATACGGTATTCAGCTGAATCCGGTAAGACTGGAAGCCGACCCCAACATAGTTGGGAAAAGGCTCGGCAGATGATGACTGTCGTAGTCAATATCTACCCGCCCTGTTTCCAAGTAGTCATTTAAGGTCGGCACAATGGCTATTTAGCTAATATTATTGTCTACAACTAGTCATCCTAGCATTCTGTGTCAGGCCACCATAAAATTTCGTAAATACCTGTATAATATTATATTATAAATAATTATTCTTGTTTTTTAGCCATTTCTGTCCCACTGCAAGGCAAAGGCCTTTCTACCCTTCTTCCATCTCTCTGTTCGTCCACAGGTGCATTAAACACTAATATAATATATTAATTGAACAAAATATTCCCAACAATTATAATGCACAAAATTTCTTATCGAAAGACTTGATAATTTTTCAAAATACTAAACCCTTCGTGCATTGGGATCAACAATGTTTGATGTCAAATTCTATGCATCCATTTATAGAACTATGCTATTACACTTACCAATAAGCTCCTCCGGCGTAGGTTTCGGCCTATCCTGCCTGTCAAACTCCTTAGAATGGTAGGAGAGGCCGTGCTGGTGCAGCAACAGGTGTAAGCCGGCGATGTAGCGCGAGAGAGGCCGGTGGATGGACACGGCCTCTGATGACACGTCGTAGGGTATCACTGATGCGCTTTGGTTGCCGAGCTCTGGAAATAATAGATAGAAATATATATGATATAGATGTTTACTGCAGGGATGTTATGGATATATAATTTCGGATCCGGATATGGATATTGGTAAAATATAATATCGGTTTCGGTTACGGTTATGGATATTAAATAATTTCGGATTATCCGATAGTTTCGGTTACGGATATTAATCTTTTAAGGAACTGTAAGTACTAATAGCTATGCAAGTGTGCACCTCGCGCTGTGACGTCATTAGGTAGCGGGAGAGGTGTCGCATTCCAGCGGAGTGCACAGTTAATTCGTACGAGTGTAGTATTTAGTTAGACTCCGCCCTATCCGAAATTATCCGAAACTTTTATTTCGGATTCGGTTACTTTTACGGATATTTTTTTATTTCGGATATCCGATTGTTTCGGTTACGGATATGGATATCCATAACAGCACTGGTTTACTGTATAAATGGCTAGTTACCTTTGAGTGTACATGCCCATGGTGCCAAACGCATACAATTTTGTAACTAAAAGTGCTAGCTCGTTTACTATTTTTCGATGTTCGTGCAAAAATATCGATGGTTTCAATTTTTAATAGTGTGATTAGATAGATTTTAGAGTTTGAGAAGGTATGTATAAAACGGCGCACTCTGTTTAGACATAGTTAATTTGATGACGACGCTTGTTCTTACTTGTACTCACAGTTCATACTCCGCGCACTATATCGATTAGTTATTTTACTCTAAAATAATCGCACTTGAGATTGGTGGCCGATATCAGAATACCAGTATACAGTGAAATTAACAAGACGGAAAGTACCTAAAATACGGGTGTTAGGAATTGCTACCAAAAGGAAAAAAAAATCCCTTCGTACCCCGGTAATCGAGCGAGCTACAATCTAAACTCCAGGTGACATCATATAATTCCATCGAACACACACATTCCATCCAGCGGAAACCAGTATACTGTATGCATACCTCTGACCACCTTGGGCGGCGGAGCATAGGTCTCGGCATGCTTGCGCAGCGCCATGCGGTACACGGCCGCGGCGAGAGCCTTCTCCGCCGCGCACCACTCCAGGGATAGCGTGATGCTGTGCGCCAGCTTCACGTGCAGGTTGAAGGCCGACTCCCATTCCGGCTCGTACTCCATGTGCTGGCCCACCTGTAGGAAACATACAAATATATGTAGATAAGGTATTGGTAGGTATGAATATGTACTGGAGAGATGTAACATGCTCAGCTACTACAAAGAAATTTGAAGTCGCAAAATATCTTCCAGGCGGCGCGGTAGTCCTCATAATATGTATCCCGATATGAGGGGAGGTAAAAGCGCTCTAAAAATAATACGCCGTGAGAACTTCGCATACCCCGCCGCCCTACCCAGGGCGGAGAAAGTCCATGAAGATTCCCCGAGAATAAAAAATACACCTCGATAAACAAAGGGGCCCACAACGTCCTTTTTCAACCAACATTATACGGCCTCACACGGAAAACTCTTACTTGAACCCGAAAAACACTGTCGACGCGCCCGGTGCTTTCAATAAATTTTTCTATTACAGAAAATGATCAGAATTGGAAACCAAACAAAATATGCCTTATCACAATCACACATGCATCAAATTCCCACCTGTCTGACAACGGAGTCCATGCCCTGCATCATAACAAGGAGGTTCAGCATCAAGGAAATGCCATGCATGAAGCCTTTCCGGAGGTCATCGTTGAAGGTCGTGGGTACGGAGCTCAGGAGGTACTTCACGTCGTATAGGATGAACTGCGCGCGCTTAAACGCTACGGGTACGTGGTTACGGTCGAATTCTAGGCGACCCTGTAATATTAAACACGTTTAAAATAGTAAAATAAATAAATGGGAACAACATCACATACATTGCTCTGAACCCAAAGTAAGTAGCTAAAGCACTTGTGTCATGGAATTCAGAGACAACGAAGATATCACAAACACCCAGACCCGAGACAATGTAGAAAAGTGATTTTTCTACATTGACCCGTCCGGGGAGCGAACCCGGGACCTCAGAGCTAGCGACACCTTAAAACCCGGTGCGTACGCCACTCGACCACGGAGGCCGTCCAGTCTGTCAGTCCGTCGAATAATAGCAGCCTATATACGTCCCACTGCTGGGCACAAATGTTACATATTAAATTAAAAACCGGCAAAAACGAGTCGGACTCGCACACGATGGATCCCGTGCCATTATCTATAAAAACGGCAAGAAATAAACTTTAGTTTGTTGTGTATGGGAACCCATTTAAAAAATTGTTTTATTTATTTATATTTATAATTTGAATTTTCACTCATTTAGGCTTGTAAGTAACATAGCGACAATAAGAAACAAAGGCGGCGTGTTAATATAAACATATTTGAACACATCACTTGAAATATTTCTTTATTATGCGCAAATTGTTATAAGACATGTTCTAGCAGAGTAAAATTAAAAAAAAAACTAATACAGCTTATTAAAATTTATTTGGGGTCGGCGCAATTTACCTTTTGCGTCCTTACTACTTGTTATCTCAGCATTCATTATTACATACATACATATAATCACGCCTCTTTCCCTTGTAGGGCTAGGCAGAGACCACTTCTTTCCAGTTGCTACGATCCACTCTTTTATTTCTTATATCATCTTTCACACAGTGCATTCAATTCTTTTTCGATTTTCGTCTGTCTGTACATCTATCCACCTTCATATTTCTACACAAAACTAGTTCCCCTTAATTAATTTTGTTGTATACCCGACAATGGTACCTAAAATATGTAAAGGAAAACTCATACTTACATTATTACATCTCCTATTACACTCGCTGACGAAGGTATTCATAACGACGAACAGCGCGTCGTGTTTCGCGATCAGATGATGCGCAAGAGTCGGCGTCGTATACAGCTGGACCGATAGCGATGATATCGAGAACGAGTGGTCGTGGTCGTCGCGGATAAAGTCCTTGAGGATCGAACCTGTCGGGGAAAAGTTACACATGAATATTATTATAAGGGAACAATTTCTGTGCGTCTAAAATTTTTGATAGGTCAAAAGTGAATCGGTTTCAAAATGTGACGCTGAAGTCAAAAGCAATACAGAATTAAATATTCATGGTCAAATAGCAAGAGCCATTCTGCAGATTGTACTGCCCATGTAATTAAATAACTAACTTATATGTACAATATGCATGGCTTGTATGTGCACGCCGCATTGCGAAGCATATTGCTACTCCGATTACGTGGAAGTAGTTTTGTGTAGTGAGTCAGCATGTGTATAGTGGGGGGGATTTGTGAGTGTGGGGGAGGAGGTTGCGTACGTTTGTGGGGTGGTTTTCGAAGTATATGGGCAGATTTTACGTAGGTGTGTTACGTGTGATTTTAGGGGGTTGCGTGACTAGGTATGTTATGTACGTGTGCGGGCGTACCGTAGTTCCGGGTGAAGAGCATGGCCATGGTGCGCTTGGTGGTGTAGTCCATGAGCGTGGTGGCGATGAGCAGGCGGTGGCAGGCGCTGCGAGCCGCCTTCCACATGCGCGCGTCGTTCTGCATGATGCCGCACGCCACGCCGCCGCCGCCGCCCACGCTGCCCGCCGTGCCCGCCCCGCCCCACACCTCCTCGCCCAGCGCCACCTGGCTCACTGCCAGGCGGAGGCTCTGCTCTTGGCTCACGAAGTTCTGCAGCCTGCCTCACAATACCCCCAATAAGTTACTGCACTGATAGCCCAGTTATATAGGCAACACAAAATTTCGAGCGATTATCACCCGCGACCGCTGCGGTTGTGGAACTGCGGTTTCTGCCCCCCCCCCCCCCCCGCCCCCGCTGGACACCGCGGCTGCTTGCCAACCGATCGCAGAGCAAGCACGCGCCACCCGCCGAGGCTGGTGACCGCGGCCCGCGCAATTCTACTAGTTACCCGCCGGTTTAGCGGAAACCGAAAACAACTGCGTTGCGCACACATATCTGCATTCTACAGAAACTGCGGGAAAGGGTGAATATCGCTCCGTGAGTTCTTCGCCTTAAGCAAGCCGCACACCAGGCAAACACTTGTATCTTGATAATTGTGACGCAACATGTGGCGGTACGTGCAAGTACATTTACATTGATTCACAATAGGTACGACGCTGTCGCCTGCGAGCGAGGTCGTTAAACTTATCGAGTGCATAATATCTTACGATTTTAGATTTTTTATGACATTATCAAATGAAGGCTTTTCTTTTACTTTATTTCATCCGCCAATAATATTCAAAATGTACGTTCAACTAGATCCTAATTTTAAATTTTAGCTGGTCATTAAAAACTAGCCCTATATAAAGTTAGCATTATTATTATCAGTCCACGCTGTCCCACTGCTGGGCAAAAGCCTCCTTTCATTCCATAAAATAAACTTATACACAACAAACATATTAAACAAAATCTTTCAATAGTAATTTTGGTAACTCACCATTGCAGCAATTTCATAGCGAAGGTCTGGTGCGCGATGACGTGCGCGTGCATGACGAGCACCTTGAGGCTGGGCCCGTGGCGGGACGTGAACCTTTCGAACATCGCCGTACAGCTGAACACATGGACCACATCACCCCACAACAGCGACCGACACCAATACGGGAGGGGGGAATGCTTACAGCGTAGAAAATCGGGGTATAACAAGCTCAAATATACGACTAAATAAATGAGCAGTAGGCAAGATAATTTTGTAATAAAAAAATATTAAAAAGGTCTACACGTACAATAGCGCCACCGAAAGCGAGAAAACGCGAGCAACGTTGCCATTAGACCAAACTAGTTTTGAGAAAATTTATTCATCCATTTTGAAAAAGTCCACATAGACCTTAGAGACTTGACAACGGGGTATGCCATACACTGTACATAGTACAACCGACCTTACGGTAAAATCTATCGCAGCCTTTTGTGAAAACTGATGTATCATCTATACTTATAATAAATCTGTAGAAGTGAAAATTCTGTACATTGAAAATATCAAAAAAATAAATGGCGGGGTGTGTTACTAGACCGACACCGAAACCAAAAGTGTGAAAAAAAAAAAATTGTCTGTCTGTCTTTCTGTTTGTTCAGGTATCACGCAAAAACTACCGGTTCGATTACGATGAAACTTGGTATAATTATTCTTTATTATCCTGGGCACCACACTGGGTAGTTTTTATCCCGGAAAAGTATAAACAATAAAAAACAAACTTAATTTTGCGGTTAAAAACTCATTGATAAGTTTCGTCATCCACGCGAACGAAGTCGCAGACACAGCTAGTGTATAATATAATTATAAGAAAATCTATAATAGAGAGCGCATTTTTTCTTCGTGGGTCAGAATTAGACCGGTGTGTGTAATCTAGTTAAGTACAAAAAGAGCTTTAACCGAACTTCTACGCTGTAATTTACTGTTCACATGCAAGAAGAGTATAGAGGAAAGTCTTAAGTAAGTAAATATTAGTAGAAATTAACCTTAAATAGTAAAGTTAAAGTTATTATATTAAGCGCTTATTTACGTTATAAGTTGAATAGTGCATTGTCTAATTCAAAATATTTATGCTTCCTTGGAAGACTGAGAACGAAGACATAAATATTTTTTTTATACAGGGTGTTAAGAAAACCCTGTCCGACCCGAAAGGATGATATAGGTTTCACAATCACATGCCCAAATAAAATATTAAATTTGGAATATTTATGATAGTGTCAATAATAATGAACTTTGAAATAACGAGTTTTCGACACGAAATTTCCTAAATTTGAGATTAAAACAATAATTACAACACCATTTTCGTCGGTATTATTCGGCGGCATTTTGTTTGATCATTTGGCAGCACCTGCGATTCTCCCTCTCGCCTTTTGGGATATTTTATATTTTGTAGGTAATATTTTTTTTTTCTATTTTCCAATTTTTGTTTACATTAATGGTATCAGTTATCGATACCTAACAATACCTTAATGGATCGGGTTAACTTAACACCCTGTATACAAAATAGTGTTAAATATATTTTTAATTTATTCAGTATAAAAATAATCATATTATTTGCTTCGTTCGACACAGTAGTGCTTGGTAAAAAACATAATATATTTTTTTGAACATTAATTAATCTCTGGAAAATTATTTCTAGTTTCTGTGAAGCTGTAACTTAAATAATAAAGTATAGATCACAACTTACATCTCGATATCCGTCTTAAGCTTATCGCAAACTTGGAAGGAGTTGCACTTGACGAGCGCTCGGCCCTCACGGTCGATCAAGCTCACGAGTTCCAACGAGTCGCGCTGGTTGCACTTCGTTACTCGGACTAGAGTTGTTATTACCTGGGGGTAAAAGGTGGATTTTTTTTAAACGTATTAAATATAGAGCTGAATGTTAAAATATGAGAAGGAAAATTAAATGTTGATGGATGATGAGGTAGAGAAAAACAGGATGGATTGAATTGATGGAACATTACAGTAAGTAAAGAACGATTACATTGGTGGAGTAAAACATTTTTGTCGTTTTTTTTTATTCTTTAAACGTATGTAATGTACCGCCTTAAAATAGCGCAGTTGTCTTTTTATGTTTTACATGGATACTATATGTGAATTGGTTATAAATAATTGACTATTGTTGTGTATTTTAATACCTGATCAAACGTGTGAGTCTCGTCGTTATATAGAACGGTGCAGTAACAGTCCGGCTGGTCTAATATTTGAAGGAGATCTCTCTCAGCATCCTTTAACCTGAAACAATAATAACTTGTTTCAGTACACTCATGAACTCATCTTATCCATGGCGATTTCAACAATAGGCAAAGAGAAAAAGACATCAGGGATGATTTTGTTGGTTTATTCCACAAAAACACCATAAAAATCCCCCTACGGGGAAAAATAAACTTAAAGGTACAAAGTTCATTTTCTCTCCTTAAGGGGGAATTTGTCAGGGGGGAAATGGAATAAACCTTTTTGTTTACGGAAGTAAACAAAAACTAACAAAGATACAGTACTAAGAAATATCGTATGACGTCACGTATCACGTACGACTTCAATATGAATTCGTACGTAGTACTTTGTAGTCAGACATATTTTAATGTACTCTGTGGCACGCTTAAAAGCGCAGGAAGATATATACGATACCTCTAAACTGCACCTTACGTGTGAGCATTAGAGTTATTTTTCCTTTGTACCTAAGGTCGTTGGGCAGGCAGGGCGCGTGGTCGTGCGTGAGCAGACGCAGGCAGTACGTGAGGCAGACGGACGCCACGATCTTCATGCGCTCCACCACGTCCGGCTTTATCGTCGCCTCGGCCTGGTTGTCCTCCTCTGATGCCTGCAACACATACCAACATAAGTACATACTAAGAAAAAGTTAAGTCACATACTATGACAGTTTCTGACCTGAAATGAATGTTGAAAACATTAAATCGACTATCTTTTAACAAAGGTTAGAAAAGTTTTCATTAAATTCGGGTCCGCGATTGTCAATTATTTTGTGCATATACCACCAAAGATATCATATCTACAAAATATTTACAAAGAAAATGTGGCCCACCTATCCGATTTTGCAAAGGTGGATGTTTCTTTTTCTTTTTTAAAAATGTTTTGTATTTTGGTCTGGTAAAGATTTCTAGAGCGGGACTTAGGCGCCATCTTAATTGGCCAACGATTTTCGAGGAAGGAAGGTTAACGAAGTCGTAAGTAAGAAGAAAGTTAAAGAAGTTTACAAAGTCCAAATGGAAGCTACGACAAATCTAAGGTACATAATATACGTACAGCATGTAATTCACAGAAGGGCTCCCGCTTCCAAGCCTCGGTGTCGCCGCAGTCGCAGCAACCGCCACCGCTGGACTGGCCCATCTTGTACTTGTGGTGGCGATGCGCCGACACCTTGAAGCACTCCACGCATAGCACACATGTGTTGTCCATGCCTGGAACATGGAATATAAGACTTAATTTAAGGGTCTCTTAGGTGCATTCTTCTTCTCTTCGGCTACGGGATACTACTTTCATTACCATCAGTTTTTATGTTATCTAGAGTCAAAGTAACCTCTTTATTGTTTGCTATGTGGACAAATAGAGTTACAGAACAAATGCAAATAGTTAAAGGAATCCTAAAGACATAGGGTCATCCCTATGCTTCATTTTTTTGCAAGACCCGGCTTTTAAGTGGCTTTTGTTTCGCGCCCCTTAGGTAAACCCCTAGTACATGAAGCCTTTTGACGGATGCTTAGCACTAAATGGACAAGACCTCTGTTGCCCCACACGAACTGCTTCAGCGGCTGGACCAGGAGCTTGGCCGCCAGCTCCTCGTGCAGAGCACTAGGTAACATGTTACTGACCGCACTCCCTGCAGCTGTAGGCGGGGTCGCCCTGCTTAAAGACGCGGCCGCAGAGCGTGGAGCGGCGCGGTAGCGGCGGCTGCGAGCCATCGCTGTTGCCCCACACGAACTGCTCCAGCGGCTGGATCAGGAGCTTGGCTGCTAGCTCCTCGTCGAAGGCCCAGTCTAAAACGTACAAAACAAATATTTTAATACGTAATTTTGAACTAAGGCGACCTTTAAATCTAGGATTCCGAAGAAATTTGATAATGTCAAAATTTTAACATACTTTAACATAATGTATGTTGTACTAGATACAAACAGAATAACAAAAAGTGTATGTGACGTTTTCAGGAAAAGATTATGAGGACTTAATTTCCGACCCATATATACCTACATAATAGACAAGCACATGGATCGCTTATTAGATGAAAAGGTCACCGATCAAATTAATGGCTAAACATTTCATAGAATTACTGTTGGCTGTCATGCATCAATTCAATGCTTCAATAATGCAAGCAACGGTTACTAGTGTATCAGTGGAGATAGACAACCTATTGATACTGACATTATTGAGTAATACGAGGTAACTAAATACTTTTAGTCACTATAGTTACTTTAACTAATTACGAAGCCATCTAAAACAAGTCAAAACGAAATTCAGCCGCCTCAATCACACGAGTTATGTGTACTATCCATTACAATAACATTGACAAGTGTTCGTCAATTGGACCACTCGTCCTTGACCGCCAGTTCTAATCCAATTGACAATCTACACCAAAACACATAGTGTACAATTTCACAAATAGAGCCTTCAAGCAATCAATTTATTTATTTACACTTCTTTAACACACGCACAGCACAATGGTCTGTCTACCTGTCAACCACAGGGTGATGCAGAGACGACCAGAAGTAGGTGCATTCCTATGACTAATTTACGGCAATTTACTAAGCCTATACCTTCCGCATCCAGTCCGAACCAGCTGCACTTTACAGGTCATTGGTCCATCGGACTGGGAGATGTCCTACATTACGTCAAGAAGGACTTATCACTCATATACAATATATCTTTTAACATTTTACCTGATATGATCTATCAGTAAACACTGCTATCCTGAAGCTGCCTTGCCAATACTTGCCATTTTATAAAAATTGTAAGAGACAATCTGTGTTTGGTGAAATGTGAATGATCTTACAAATCACTCCGGTGTAATACGATTCACTTCTATTTGTTAACATGACTTGACAAATTCATTGTCTGCGCCTGTTGGCATTTCCTTTATTTTCAAATTTATTTCTGACATCATAAAGTTTAAAATATGCTATGGAAATGTTCGTAAATGGAAACCTAAATCCCGCTGTTCTCGTGTTATACTACTTCCTACTGGTGTACTAGTACTAGGGGGTACCTATTTAATAAATAATATTAATATTTTTTAGTAATTTAATTCTGTGGTAAAGAGCAAAAAACTATAAACTTCTTCTATAGCTAAATCCTGAGACAACATCGGGGTCAAAGTCAATCCCGATCACTTCAGTTCAGACACTGAAAACCGTATCAGTTTCTATACTGGCTCAAATAACAACAATTAAGTTCAACAGTCTCGGTAAATACGGTTAATACGTTCAACCTTACAGTTACACTCTTCAGACCACCAAAACACCAGCATCTTACTTACCTAGACAAGTCCTGTTCGGCTGCGGCGAGTATATCCTGGGCACGGTGACTCTCCAGTGGTCGAGGAAGTGGCTGGGCACCAGCCCGCCCTCCTCCATCTTGGTCCGCCACAGCTCCACGACGGTGTCTGCGCGCGCCAGCAGCGTGAACCTATCACAGTCACAGTCAGATTCCAATTCTAAGAGGTTAGGTTGCTCTTTGCACCGGTCACAATGTTCAAGTTTCTAGTATTGTAAGGTAGTAAGTTTTAGCACTAACGAAAATCATTTATTATTTCCGTAAAACTTTGTTCATTTGTATGCTTAGTTTTAATTTGCTAGAAGGAACTATATAACCAATTTGTCACAGAAAACGCTTTTATACAGCCAAGTTTAACGATTCTGGTCTCGACTTTTTTGTTCTTTTTTATAACTTTACATCGACTTAACAGTTTTAAATAACGAACATAGTCTGGCGACCTATCGCCACGCTAGTAAACAGTGTACTGGCTAAAATGCTGGCATAACGCCACGGCGAGTATCCATTCTATATATAAAAAACCTAAACAAGAATAAAGATCAAGAACAAATAAAAACAATAAAGGTTTTTAATATATAAAATGACATTTATTTTTATGTTCTTAAAGTTCAAAGTTGCATGGCCTGATGACCCACAAGGTAGTGGTATCTTTACGTGAGTCATATTGCCAAATGTCCGCGGCTACATTCCCTTTATCGAGCGATACAATTTGAAAGGTAATGATTGAAAAGATAATTTATAGAAAAGTCCGTTGTCTAGCTGAATGAAATAGGAAACTAACTTTAGAACATGTTTAACCAGTGGTGTGCCTGGTTATTACAAACTAATATGCCTCGCGTAGATATATCTACGACTTTTTGTCAATGGAAGAATTCTAAATGAAACCTAACTTAACTAAACTTCTTGATATTATTAACGTATTCTAGACATACGCTCAAAACATTTAATTATAGAAATAATATTTAAGTACCGAAACCAACTATTTTACCTGGATAAGTTTTCCGGAGATGGCATTTCCTGCCAATCACTTTGGTGACAACGTTTCATATTTAATACACAAAAACCACACCAATATTTTTTTTATCTCAAATCTATTTATTTTTTACACAAAAGATTATAATTATGTGTTCGATAGTAGTTATTTCTGTTTCGAAAACAAGTAATTAGGTTATAAATTGTTCAAGTATTATTCAATACTAATTTACTCTCTCTAGCCGTTGCTTGCTTGCCTGGTGTCATGACCTATTCACTGACTTATCTTCGATTAGACACGCGATGCGTTTCTCATATCAGCACCCGTGTTATATTGCAATTATTATGTAGCTAATTTAACTAATATGCAATTAATTGTTTTGATGATTAAGAAAAATACTCGAAAAAGCTTTTTAAAAGCTCTCGATCTAAGCAAAATTTACTTGTCTTTCTTATTTTTTATACACATCACATTTAATTTAATTTTGAGCACAATACAGTCACTGTCAATCACTTCCAAAAATGTTTATCAATCACAGTACTCCTACTGAAAAACACTAAACTTCGCGGAAAAATCCGAGAATCACTATGACATACAAAAATCTGATTCCTTATACAGTTACTGTAAAACTGAATTAAATTTCGACAACAGACAACATGTTTACAAATCTAAGTAGGTATATGCATGTACTGTAAACTCCACAATAGCAGTGGTTACACCTTGACAATTTCAATCACCTTTATTTCGGAACAATAAAGTTGATTTTCATTTGTACTGCTCACGTATATGCCTAAACGAGTTATACCTTTTCAATAGTTGAAGGGGTCACCTTACACCGTTAAGGCATAATTAAGTATAAATATAATTGTATATTTTATTAACACATGTTAATTATGTAGCATTAATGCGATCTAATAAACGGTCGTTGCCACCTCGCGAGAATGTCAATAGATTCATTTTTTTTAAGTAAAGAAAATCGTAACAAGCTCCAAGAGTTGGGCCAAAATTTAGGCGGTCTCTGGATGAGAAATAGTTTGATTACATTCATTCATTACATATTATATTATTGGATATAATAAATTGCCTGCCTCGTTGGCCCAGTGGCGCTAAGCGCGACTGCTACGCTAGAGGTCTTGGATTCGATTCCCAAGTCGACCAAGGTGTTATTGGGTTTTTCTATGAAATTCTCAGTAGCAGGTCGGAGTTTGGATTTGTGCCCGGTTAGTGGCAATAGGCTCGCCCCCATTACATGTGACCTAAACATACCGGCGAACTGTGGGTGTACATTGGTACACCTCTGCCTGATGATGGCGTGATGGTGTGTTGTTATGTTTATGGATATAATAAGTGGTAGCCTACAAGTGCCTTCAATGCAAGGTAAAACATAATTTGATTGATTACAGAGAAGAAACGTTTGGTGATTTCATATTTAAAGCAGGTTTGCTAGGCAGGAATACTAAATATAATACCTAATACTGTGTCATCATTAACCTGTTTTGGCTTAACCTCGCCTGCCCGAGTAGTTTTAAAACGTGCTTTGTACATATATAAGAAGTATAAAAACTGTCTAACTAATAAGTTATTATTACGACCTCTCAGACGCTAGTTTCCTAGTTCTAAACAAAGACATCCTGTCTCTCTTTCTATCTATACTAATAAAACAATTTGTCTAGTACGTCATGGTGGCTCAGTGACATAAGGTTGCAGGTTCGAACCCAGATTTTGAAGTTAGTGGAAAATACTGAAGTTATGAGACCAATTGGGCCAGGAGTCAGGACTGCCATGAGAGGTAACCCTATCTCCAAATGAAAGCTTTAAACGATGTTCACTGGATAAAAAAGACCGGCCAAGTGCGAGGCGGACCCGCGCATTAAGGGCTCCGTACCACCATCAGAAAGCAGTGCTGGGTTACTCATTGTAGGTTAGGTGCACAAAACATGATATGATGCTTCTAATACGAAACGCCTGACATTTATAACATATCAATTTGTTTAACTGTGTGCAATGTTTTTATAAATTATAAGGCAATTCGTTTGCAGTTTGAATACATCAATGTAATGGGGACCCCTCTTAGATTTTAAGTTTTAAATGATTTTAGTATTTGTTGTGATAGCGGCCATAGTAACAAGTATTTTGTGTAAATTTCAGCTGTCTAACTTTCACCGTTTGGTCTGTAGAGGCCTGTGACAGACAGACATCGTAGGCTTAGTAATAGGGTCCCGTTGGTACCCTTTGTGTAAGGAACCCTAAATAATCTTCAAAACAGCAAAATTTTGTATCAGCTACCGTCGGTTACCAACTGCTTCTAGTTGTTCATCCACGAGACGATATGAAAATTATTTTCAGTTTTTATTTAATAAGCGATTGAGTTTATAATACACCTACAGGTAAACTAATTGCCTGCTTAAGAGTAATATGGATAAGGAACTGAAAATATGTTTTTTTCTTTCTTTGTACTTTTTACTAGGTAGAATGAACTGCGTCGTTTCGAGGATATTAATAATTATGTTTAGAATGAAGCACACTGTTATTTTAGTGCGCATGAGGTGGGCTGACTAATGTAAATCAATCTTACAGTCGAGATAATAACTAAATAAGACCAAACTTCATATGGCTTGTGAATTAGTTGGATAGATGAGACGTTGTCTAATGGTCAAACAATAGCGAGGTTGACTTATTTTTCTTTATTCCTCACGTATAGTATTTTTTTTTTTTATTTAGCCTGTACTGTCCCACTGCTGGGCAAAGGCCTCCCCCAATTCCTTCCATGTGTCTCTATCTTGTGCCACCTCGAACCAACCCCCGCAGTATGACTGTAGGTCGTCCTACCATCTCTTCCTGGGCCGGCCTCGGCGGCGTCGCGTCGTCCGTTTTGTAATAAAAAATATAAATATTTTATTTTTTCAAAAACTCGCGACACAACGCCGATTTGAATATCGCATGACGTCACACGTGCATTTGTGCGATTTAAGGAAACATGTGACGTCATTAGACCTTTGTCTAGTTACGTAGTAGCAAAAAATATACAACACAATTTCAGTACCTAAACCCTAACTCCTAAATAATTTGTATGCAATGTATATGATCTCATTTTTATCAATATGAAAACGACAAAATATCATCCACAAAAATGAAGAAAACACATTACCCCAGTTTGCGAAGTCGGATAAAAATAGGGATGGTACAAAAAACAAAATGCTTAACATAATACGTAGACAGTTTAATAGCAAAGAGGCCACCGAATTTATAGTCAAGAGAAAAAAAAGTAATTTTACACAGCCTAGTTTCGGAGATAGAAAACGATAAACATACTAACACGACCTGCGCGCGTGTAAGTGTAAAAGCCGTCATGTTCCATTCGGAAAGAGACGTAGGTATCTGTTAATATAGTTTCATCTCTTTCTATCACTTAAACAATCATAGTGCTTGCAAACCTATTACATGTAGACCTGACAAAATAACTGTAAGAAAACAAGCCCAAAAAATAAATCTAAAATATCATTCAAAATATAATTCTATCAAAATAACATATTGTCATAATTGTATATTTTTCTTAACGTATGTTAAAATAATGGCACATGACCATAGATAATGACACGAGGAAAGCGAGGCCTATGCCCAGCAATGCGAGAACAATGCCTTTGGACGACGATGATGATGATCATAATGTCAAAAAGAAAAACAAACGTATTATACACTAATAAAAAATCGTCAAAGTAGTAAACATAAATGGTGACTTATCTAAAGATGTCATTAACCCACTCGATATTAACATTTGTGAATAATTTTATTATAATCGTCGACAGAATGGATCGTCACATTACAAACAAAAATAAATTACCGTTTTCTTCAATGGACAAAAATACATTGTTTTTATTGCATTTGATGAGCGTTGTACATTTTTAAATAAATGCTGATTTTTCGCAAACTTGGAATTTTACTTATGAATACTACTATTTAGACATATGTCATTTAAATATCTTTACATCACATATATGTATAAATAATTACATATTTTTCTGCGGTTAAATAATAATATAAAACATATTTTTAAATAAAAAACCTCGGACCTAAAATCATGGCTTTAAGTAGTGTTTCTTTTCACAAAGCTTACGACCACACCGATTTAACAGATTTGTCAAATCATCACATCTCCTCATAATCCAACCATAAACTAATGTTTATAAAAAGATTAACATATTAGCAATACTAATCACTCTCCCAATCGACAGCAATCATACTAATTGCGAAGACAAGAATAGCCCAACATGAAACATACCGCCAAGTTACGAACTGCCACCTGAATGAGTTCAGTGTCACCCTCAAGGTCTAAGGGAACAGGTAGCGATGCTGAAGAGGCTATCTGGCAAACAGCCAACCCCCGTCTTCTACCACCACCAGACAAATATCAACCTTATTTTAACAAACGTTAGGTTGAGATTTGAAGATACTTGTTGTGTGACCGAGTTTTTGTGGTTAATGATCTAGATTTTAGAGCAGTAATGTGTGTATCGTTGTCATACAGACGTAAGAATGTCTAGGAATGCTTATGATGTCATATGGAAACTTACGGAACCATATCTTATGTCGTACTTACGCAAAATTCTATTAAAGTTACAGGAATATAATTATACTGTCGTGTCGTAAATATCTAATCCTAGTTTTAGAAATTAAATTTGTCAGCGATTTCCTAAGTAAACCTCTAACTTTGTATCATTTACTATAATAGGCACTGATTTGTAGAAACTAATTTCCGAAATCTGGTATATGCAAGCAAAACATCTTTAATGGCATGTTACTAGATTACATCAGAAAATCAAACAAATTGATTGTATAATTTGTGCCTCAATCGGTACGAACC
Organism: Autographa pulchrina; assembly: GCA_905475315.1. NCBI lineage: Eukaryota > Metazoa > Arthropoda > Insecta > Lepidoptera > Noctuidae > Autographa > Autographa pulchrina. The sequence continues at coordinate 9,691,432 of FR997775.1, forward strand.
ATTTACTTGACGAAGGACAAGATTATTGAAACATCATGATCGGAAATTGGACATTCAACGATCGTATTACGTCTAGTGTACTGTATGTGCCAAGGGTACATCGAACGGAAATACTTGGGTTTTCAGATAATGAGAAACGGTTTGAGGAGAAGTCATAAGTCGTTTAAAGTGCCAAGACAATCAAACTCAAATCAAAATGGGCATAATAACTCACTACAGACTTTCCAAGAACTTCGGGAAATTTTGGAAATCTACATGGAAGGAAAATACATTTTTACCACCTTCTTCCTTGCGAAATACTCCTATTTTAATATTTGGAAAAGGGTCCTCGTGTCGGTGAGATGGGTCACAAATACATGTGACAGCCAAAAAATAAAAGTATATCATTCAGCACAAGTGCAGAGGCAAATCTCCCGGGCATGATGGGCTCAGTATTGAGCATTTTAAGTATGCAGGCGTTCATATGCCGAGGGTCCTAGCTATGTTCTCTATATATAAGGCATTCATACTTACCATCAGATATGACGAGAACTGTTGTAGTACCTATCGTTAAGAACAGGACAACAGCACGCGAACTGTTCGTGTAATACTCGTTCGGTGTGCGTTCGACAGATCTGGAGTAATCTGGACGCACCCTAAGGTTACGATAATTTATACTTCGAAACTTTTTAGTAATGAGTACAAAGATTTTATTTTGTAAACAAGTTATTAATAAAATTGTAGGTACTTCCAAAACAATTTTAAATAGGTACTTAAGATGTTCTCACATAAAAAAAGGTCTTTGTTAAGTAAACATAATTTTAATAATTTGATCTGGACTGGACTTGCCCAAGTTTTAAAACGTTTGTTTTAAATGCTTTTAAAACAAATGCATGTACTTATGAAAATTTACATGGCATTTCATAAATAATTATTAATTTAGAGCCGTAACTGTCCCACTGCGGGGGAAAGACCTTCCTTTAATTTTTCCCCAGGTTTCTATTGTTTCATACATACATCATCATCGAATTAGGTAATAGAGGGGAAGCCTATTTTAACTGGATCCTCGGTAAAAGAAACGGTAGAAGGCTCATGAACCTTCATTGGCAAAATTAGTAATCAGATAACATGTCTGACCCAATGGACTTTAAATTATTTCTCTCTAACGACCTTTTCCATTTTCCTTTTAAAGAAAAACTTAAAACTTATCGCGTGAACGTGTAAGCAACATTGGCTAGTACCCATAAATAATGCTATCGTAGTTCTCGCGTGCGCCTGCAGTTAAGCGGGACTAATAATCCGTGTAATGGTAGTAGATACGTTATCGTTACAACGAAAGAAAATAAAACATTTCTTGATAAACCCACGAAACTGTAAAGCAATACTTGAAAGCTATATTTTTTGTGGGTTATGAAACTTCAATCAATCGAAGAGAAGCGGTAGATGTCATGATCTAACTGGAAATATTTGTTTTTCGTTTCAGAACTAGTGCTCCGCTCTAAAGATTGACCCAGTAGCGAAGTTTCGTAAAAGATAAAACGACGAAAAGAATACACAGTTGGAATGAAAAATATAAGGATTACATACAAATCAAATCAAACTTTATTGGAGTTACAGTTACAGTTATTCCAGTCACATGCGGAGATCCAATCTGGTATAAAGAGTGGAGATAAGATTTTGGGATGAAACTAATTCGCTAGTCTAACAAGATGACTCTATACCAGCTACTGACTCGCGATTGGTGGAAACCTCCTGACAGACTGGCGAACCTAGAAGATTTCCTTATCGCATAAACCGTTATTAGTATGACCTCTGATACCATTCCAAAAAATATCGAAAAGGTAAAAACTTAAGGTTCGACCTTATTTTTATATAGGCCGGCCTTGAACAAGACAATAAACAAGGTAAAACTATACTAAATGCAATAGATGTATGACAATAGGTATACAAAATGCAGTAACACGTTCTAGTTTAATCAAATGATTTCCCAGCACAATGCGTGGATGGCGTGCTCTCGCGTCTATAGGGAATGCCGTAACGAAGGCTGGATAATGTGATACCATATGCGATGGAGGTTGTTTTAATTATATGGCGGAAATTAAATGGAGGTTACGGTTATGAGTTGTATTGCAATGGAATTTTGGTTATGGATGTTGTCGGATTGGATAAGGACAGCTTGATCGAAAAAATCGCTTGTAGGAAAACGATAACAAATCCTTTGTTATATTAATCTCATGAACGTTATTTTTAAACCCAAATGCAAAAAGAGGGGATATATGTTTAATGTGTCGGTCCATCTGTCTATCTGTGACATCGTAGTGAAGAAATGGACTAATTAAGATCCGTTCTTTTTATTTAAAATATGTCGGAACACATTCAAATAGATAAGCGTCTAAATAATGTTTGACGATTGAAATCTTGATCAGATATCAGAAGCTAGTATTAAAATTCAAATGTAGCAAAATATATGGAACAATACACAATAATATTTGACGAACATATTATAGTTAAATGCTTTATTGACGTTGATTCTTATGCTAACGAAGCTCGGGTTCGTCTCGATCAGATAACTGGAGTCAATTGAATGAATCAGATTGTTTGTACATTTCTACACTTGTTAGGTCGCCAGGGCTTCTGATCAAGAAGTCGCGTTGAACAATTAAGTTTATGGACTTTCTGGATACTTGAGAAAAATAATAAAGAAGAATGGTAGAAAACTCCATGTGCCTATTCCAATACTGGTTGATTGGGGCTGTTATAGTGATGATCTTTAATACGTGGTCATTGGTCAGTAAACTATATTTTATTAAATGAATTATATAAGTGGCATACTGTGTGAGGTTTAGTCAATATAAAAATACAGAAAAAAAATATTTTCTTTTATTAAAACCTACATATTTAAAAATGAAGTATTAATAATAATAATAATATTCCGGGACAACTCACACACGGTTATCTGAACCCAAGCTAAGCAGAGCTTGTGTTATGGTAACCAGATAACTGATAAACATACTTATATATTTCTAAATACATACATATTATAGATAAATTACACCCAGACACAGAACAAATGATCGTGCTCATCACACAAACATTTGTCCTGGGTGGGAATCGAACCCACGACCTCCGGTATAGCAGTCAGGGTCACTAACCACTAGACCAACAGGCCCGTCAATTATTAACATCATAGATGTTGATCAACTTAAGTAACACTATCTATTCCATACCGCTTGTGTGGTCTGAAATTTCACCAAAAATACGTTGAAACATAAAAAAAAGTACATATTAAAATAGATTTAACCTATAAACTTGAAAAACACGTTTTTAACGTGGTCTAGTAAATATAAATAGATATAAAAGAGTATCCTACTCAAATAGACTAAAAATAGACAAAAGTTTCGTGTTTATAAATGGATTTTACATGTAAGTCGTAAAATAATCATTGGAGCACTAATAATAATCATTGAGCAATTTAAACTAATAAAATCTTACTGACATTTAGCAAAACCAAGCCAAAAAAATCGTCTGCAGTATTCGAAGTCACTGTATTCATTTATGTAAAATTATTCATCAGGAAATATTCGCGAATTTTAAATGTATCAGGTAGGCCATTCTTATTAACCTGGGTTATGTAATGTTGAATGAATAGCATATTTTTTACTTTCTGTAGTTACAACTAGTAATTTAATTGTATTTATTGACAAACACAGTTGCTGATTTACGTGTAAATCTATACTAACATAATAAAGGTATAGAGATGTTTGTTTAAAAGTGCTTGAAATAAAAGTTTTGCATTTGATAGTCCAATTCTCGAGGTGGGTTTAGATTAATGTCACATAATCTCACCTGCACGATGGAGGATTTAATAAAAGCTACTGACGATACAGTTCTCGTAGCAGAATTTTGGGCCGACACAATATAAATAGATTGCCAACGATACGCTCCGGTTCCGCTGAGGCTCAAAAGTCGACATAGCTTGGTGAAAGACGTTCTCCCATTGTGAGCCGATGCTCGTAAGACTAGAGTCGACCTTTGGGAAAGTAGGTACCCAACCATGCCACCCATCCCAATTGCCGAAAAACTTCCTCCCGGCCACAGTTTACCCTGGCCGACGTGGAAGTCTTTAAATAGACTCCGGACCCAAGTCGGCCGGTGTAATGAAAATATGTGCCGGTGGGGTTACAGCACACCTGAGCCGTGTGAGTGTGGCATCCTCCCCCAAACCATGGCTCACTTAATGAGTTGCCCAGCGTGCCCTGCCACCTGCACACGCGAGGACCTGTATGAGGCGACGGACGACGTTGAATACTGATCAGGAAAAATTTAACTGCCATCGATCGACTCGATAAGAAGAAGCCAACGACACGAAGGAGGAGAAGGAGAATATCACATTATTATTTGGGAGTGATGAAAAGCACGTGAAACCACGAGGCACAGTTAGTATATAATAAAATAATAGACAGCAAAAAAACTCCAATCATTTTAATTTACTTGTACCATTCACCCTCGGTCATGGGTGACCAAAAAACGGTATTATTAAAATCGGTCATCGGTGACCGAACGACAAAAACTTTATTGTTAAAAGTAAGGTTTAATTCAGCATAACTGCAATGTTAAACCATCGTCCGTATGACCATAAAACACATGTTTTCAATAACAAAACAATAACAAGAGGAATGTACGGTGATATCATCGCTAGCTTTGTTATCAATATTTATGTGGTTTTATAAAAACTATAGACAGGAAAATAGAAAATCGCTAGTCTGTGTCTTTACAAAAATTACACCCAGAATAATAAATAATAAATGCGGACAACATCACATACATTGCTCTGAACCCAAAGTAAGTAGCTATTTAGCACTTGTGTTATGGAATTCAGAAACAACGAAGTTACCACAAACACTCAGACCCGAGGCAATGTAGAAAAGTGAGTTTCTACATTGACCCGTCCGGGGATCGAACCCGGGACCTCAGAGCTAGCGATACCTTGAAAACCGGTGCGTACGCCACTCGACCACAGAGGTCGTCAAAGTCGGTCGTCGGTCGTCAAGAATCAGAATAATAGAGAACAGAGAAAGCATATCTACTGGTATAAATTTTCCTAAAAATATAAGCAGTACCTTTGTACCTATTTATTCTAAGATGAGTGTCCTGTGTAAGTTGTGTGTACATAAATAAATAAATAATAATTTATAACACAAAAATGTAAACAATTACGGACGTCTATAAAACTTTGGGAACACCTCTAAGGTCCAATCGGTTACAAAAAGAGTTTTTTAAGAATTTAATAAAAAAACATGTCGAAATGAGAACCTAATTCTTTTAAAGTCGGTTAAAAATAAATCATCAAAAAAAATTTCACCAATGATGTATTTCCGTTGCCGCTATAACAACAAATACTAAAAACCACATAAAATGAATATTTAAGGGGGGCTCTCATACGACGGTGGTACGAAACCCTTCGTGCGCGAGTCCGACTCGCACTTGGCCAGTTTTTTTTGATGATTTATTTTGTAACTAGTGCAAGTATTGGTGTAACTAGTGCATAATAGTAATGACTTCCATACAGTAATCTAGATAAATGTTTTCTTTGACTTCCCCAACGCATTACACACAGTAGTAAAAACTACAAGGCAAACAACTTCAGTACTTTCACTATCATTTCCGTGTACAAAATCGCCAGTGCGAAAGCACTACAATAAACTCATGCCACATAACTACTCAAGCCACTCCGGTAAAGCAGTCCCTATATGGTTTTGAAGGTGACAGCATATTACTTGAAACTACATCCTCCTTGTATAAATAACGAGTACGCACTCGATAAACCATGAAAATAAACCAGATTTTTTGGTACAATATTAATGATAATATTTTATTTCATGCATGGTCATCTTCACGATTTAAGAGGAACATGTTATATGTGTGAACATGTTCTATGGTACTTGTTACGACCAAGAGCATGTTGGGTTAATGACATAGCCAAAGTAATAGGAACCACCTGGATGAGGGACGCGCAAGACAGACTAATGGCAGATAAAAGGGGAGCCCTATACCCAGCAGTGGGTGATTCCGGGCTGATATGATGATTATGATGTTATATTCAGAACCATTAATGCTCTTGTAACAGAACCAGAATAATAAGGCCTCAAGCTGTAACAGGCTTAAAGTTTCAATAGAATACAACTAAATACTAAGTATTTTACATGGACCGACAGTTTATCCATCCTTCACAACCTGTGAGCATTGGTTACAGATTAATTAGGGCGTGTTTCGCACATATAACCCTGAAAACTAACTCTGTCCGTATGTTTGTTATGCAGTCACAACTAAACTTGATTTAGATTTTTTCGAAACTAAAGAACCGACTATCTTGGTATAAATTTCAATTGGTACGGAGTAAGCTTGTACCCAAGAGATTATTATAGGTTCATCACTTGACATTAACGAGGAATCACAAGTAGTTACACAGTATTTACATATAAAATACCTGTCATCAATATCCAGTAAAGTATAATCCGTCCAATTCGTCTTATTACACAAAGAAAGTAAACTGCGATATGCACTTTGAATCTTATGCACCAATTCTAATAACAAGTTTGATTCTATTGAATCTAATTCTTGAATTTCACTGCACTCTTTCACATCCATTATTTAGCACTCAACTCTTTTATATGTATTTCTAAAATAATTACCATAGAAAAAAAATTAAGAAAAGAAAAATTAAGTCTATTTAAGTGACAACCGAAATATAAATCGCGGAGAAAATAGTGTAAACAATATATCAATGAAGGATAATTCTACTATCTCTCGGAAATGTAGGAAGTCAATATAATCTTATCAGGATAACCTTAAAACATTATCAATGTTAGTATATGTAACATTGTCCTCGAATCAATATCAATGTTATTGATTATTCAAATCAGTTTCGTTTAGTGAAGTAATGCCTTGCGAAATGTCAGTTTATCATGAACAATCACCTAACGCAACAAGGGCACGAGGATTGTTTTTATCAAAATATCTTATAAAGGCTGTGATCGACGGGCCACGAGCCGAGCTGGCCCCCAACGAAACCTCTTGAGGTGACCCAAGAGCGAGCATTACCGGCGAGCTAAACCGCCGTACAGCTCGCTCGGCGATCACAGTCTTTAGTAGTGTGGGCTTATTACTGCGAAACGGTAGGCAGATGTGTTCACTCGCCTATGGACGTATTGGCTATAAATGTTATGAACGAGTGAAAAAAGCTTAATTTTTTTTTTGTGAAAACACAATTTTTGTAAGTCAGGGCGAATTTATGAAACATTAAAACCAATTTTTCCTGGTAGTCGGTCTTTTGAATGTATGCATATGGATTTGGGCTGTTCTGGGGATGAAAGAACACGAGATGAAAGGCCATGTTTAGCTTTGATGCCTTTGAGTATTTTTGTTCTGTTAAACTACAAAAATAACTTGTGTATTAAATTAAGCGTTACTTATGCGTCATACTTGAGAATAGGACTCGTCTGTCTTGACATATTTTAGTAAGTGTTTGGAATATAATTCCGTTCATTTCTTATGGGAAATAGCAACTAGCGACATTATTTAATACGACACTCTTTCTGTAATTATTATTGGTTTGCAAATTTTAAACCATTTTATTTTCTGACCCCTTTCAGTATGACCTGACACCAGGCCTGATTTTGGCCACTTCCAAAATCGGATTCTGGTTTATTTAATATTTAAACATATATATTTTTAATATACATATTTTTATAAAGAAACTATTATATCACCCGAATCTATATATCACGTCAATTAATTCAACGAGTTTCCGTCCCGAGTTGTTCGTGACGCTTTTTGCTAAGAACAAATATGTCATCGGTTCCAATTGATCTAGTTAATAAGTTATGTGAGCGTGCTAAGCACCCACTACTTCAGGCATAAATCAAATTTATGCAAGTATTTGTGGAATCAGACGCACCGGCAGCGCGCATTCGAGGCAGGGTTACCAACTGTGTTATATTTTAATATAATAATGTGTTAATTTCGTTTTATCTTATAAGGAGTAAGCAGAGAGCTTTAGCTCTTTTTAACCGACTTCTAAAAAGGAGGAGGTACTCAATTCGACTGTTTATTTTATGTTTGTTACCACAGAACTTTTGACTGGGTGAACCGATTTTGATTATTCTTATTTATTTGAAAGCTGGTGCTTCCCGTGTGGTCCCATTTTATTTTGCCCCACTTTAAACAGTGGGATCCATAAGTAAAATACTGTACATAGTAATACTAGTATAACATGGCCAATGAAACAAGAAGTCCTTGGACTTTATTTTGCATAACGTAGTCATCCCTAAGTAAGGGTGTTTGAACTATAACAAAGTATTCCGCGACCCATTTAGATGCGTTGATAGTCTGCCAGAAGACCTGGTCTGATTTCACGATTAGGTCTTCGTTCGCTTACCTGTGATTTTATCTTTGATACACACACAAAAAAAATGTTTATTATACACATTTTTTACAAGCTTATTTGACTATTTTCCTGTTTAAAACCATAGTCGTAAATTATATCATGAGTAAATACGAAAATGTCTCAAAAAATTGATCATCCCACTTCCTCAATAGTGATCCCAAAACCGATTTCCGAAGTTTTGTAAAAATCTTTAACTTTGAAACTTATGTAGCTAATTAATTGATTTTGTAATTAAGGTGGTTTTCGTGGTCATGTTTAATGTGTTTCTCGTGTATTTTAGATATTGGTTATCTTATTTCCAACTATACATACGATACTGGTATTTGTGAATATATATGCATTTCGATTTCATTTGAAGTTTTTGGAATCCTAGGCGATTGAAAATAATTTGTAAAGAAGCGCGATGTTGCTGTAGATACTTATAAAAACTTGAACATTGTTGCCTTATAGAATATTAAATGACTTTCTTATAAGCAAATTACATGGCTGGCACTTCTGGCTCAATTTAATCTCTTGTCAAATGTAATATCAACTTATAGTCACAATGTGGTTAACCACAATATTAACTACAACCAACTAACTGGACATGATAATATTAGACAGATGATTAATTATGTAATTAATTTTACGTTACTCTTTCAGAAGTCGTAAATTAATGGCCTTTGCTCTATTCACTTCATGTCATTAACAAAACTGACATTTAACATCAAAAATAAATGGCTTATGAAGATGGAGCCATCTTCGCCGCCATCTTTTCTGGCCTGACACATGTCACTCACTTGTCAGTTGGCCTCATGTCGGTGGCGTCGTCCTCCATAGAGTCGTCTACGACCTCCACCTCGAGCTGCACGGGCGGGGGGGAGCTCATGTCCCTTGGTCACCTGTCTATCACCAATCGCCAACACCCTGCAATAGATTGTTACATGAGAATATATTGGTTTCTTAGGTTAACACGAATGTTAGACATAATAAACCTAAATTATCATGGCCACGGGCAGACAGTCTGCCCGTGATCATGATGCCTGCAAAGGTGTCGAAACGTCGGGACCTAAAATCTAAAATGAACCGCGACAAAATCCGTAAATATATTCTCATGAGAATATGTTCGACAAATATTGGGTCCAAGGTTTGACCCAACACTTATGTGAAGGAAAAAAGGTGAACCAAACTGTCCATTCAACCTTTTCCTTTTTTATTTTTACTTTTCCTATAATATTTTGTTTCAGAACCTTAGATAAGTTACTGAAACGAATATTGCAGCCGAATATAATATTATAATGGCCTGTAATTTTCCTACTGTGGGCAGAAGCTTCGCTAACCTTGTAAAAATAGTAAGTTACTCAGCAACAATAAATAGCTAAGCAAATAGCAAAGTAAACAGTCATGACTCATTAGTCACATAGAATAATAATAACAAATCTACTAGTAATAGAATAAACAATATAAAAACGAACTTTTGAACTTGTAACGGAATTTTCATGAACAATGCCATACGTGTGAGGTGTGACCTCTATCGGGCATCGCACTTACATATTACTTAGCATTAGAACTACGAACAATTTTTGTAAGATTTAAATGATTAAATCTAAGAGCCAACGACCCCGAATGTCTATTTATTTAACAATAGCGAATGAAATTCAACAGCTGCGTTAAGGAAATTGCTTCGGGAAATCTCGATTTTAGCACTGAAATTTAACGTATTAAATATCGTTTTGAGAATTTACCACAGGCTTCCAATATACCCACGACATGATTGTAGTACTTAGTTCGTGCAATAGGCGATCGTAATAAGAAGAAAACTAGAAAAAAAAAAAAATTTAAGAACCTTACAAATAACTACCAAATAGGAAAAACAAATTATACATGACATTTTAACTTCCTGATAAACAAACCTGCTAGTTTTATAACTGTTCTAGTAAGTTTATCTACAAGTAATACTTCGTAGATTGCAAGAAAACCGCAAAACTAACCTAGCGCTTATCCAAAGCTTCGTGCAGTTAATTGCAAGGTAAGATTGCATGGTTGCATGGTAGCCTATGACTATGTGCATTGCACTTTACTCTTCCAGTTATTTAGGGTATAGACTATACGCTACTTTCTTCTTTCCGAATCAATGGTATATATTTTGGATAATTTGTGCACCCAGTAGTTGGCCACACTAACTGCGGCTCATTTGGCGAGTTTTAGGTCCTCCAAAGTGCAGGTGTCCGGACACTTTGGGCTTTTCAACAGATGTGGCATTGACTACCGATACCGATTTGAATGGTTTACGCTATTTTACATGAAGAACGGGATTTTTCATGTAAGCATTACAAGCATTCCTTGTAACGAGACAAGATTTATAAGCGAAATATGTTAATCCAGTGTACCCTACATTTATCCTTGCCAAAAATGACCTAAATATACATAAGTAGTATGATTAACGTTACTAGAACACTTTAAATCGTGTAAAATATTAGTATTATTAGCACATACCGGGCTAATTCTCATTCTAACTCAAATTCGCAAATATTTTTGATGCCAATGAACGCATTAATTTATTTTTATAGTAAGTAGTCATGTCTGCGGTTTTGTCTGTAATAATTTTATTCAAGATTCAAGAAAACAAAAAAGAATATACGAACTTCGGACTAATAAAGTATGCTATTACACCGAGAATTATGATGATACTTATTAGATGAATTTGGAAAAGGCTGGAAATTGAAGCTCTGAAGTACAAAACAAAACAATTATTGCCATTTTCAGCAAAGTGAAAAATTGAGGGACATTCTTTTAAAATTTCCCTCATATATGTACAGTGTACACTGAAAATCCTCAACACCTATTTTTTGTTTATTTACGTAATAAAATACTCGCTACGACACATCATTTGAAATGTCCCATGACGTCATGATTTATTATATTTTGTGCGAAAGCGTGACGTCTTTACCTGCCCCACTCCTGAACTTTGAGACGATAAGCAATAAAACCGTTTTTAACATTTTTAATTATCAACTAACTATCAGATTTGTCTTTCATATCCAGACATCTACAAAATACTGGACACCAATATTTTCCGCAATAGATGCAGTCCTACCGAAGATAGTAAAGCTTCGGTATCCACTTAGTCTTGAATCAGAACCTAGTGGCTTAAAATAAACCATTCATAAAGAACAAGCATCACATAAGTTGCATATTTGAAGCCGTGCCATTGTCAGGGAGGAAACTGTCTTCAGACACGTTAGAGTCATTCTGTGATATCTCCGGAAATTCACGACGACCTTGCTCGATATTTTATTAACAAGCCCTTATAGGGCAATGTTGATAAACTTAAAGAAAGAAGATTTTTTATCAAGTTTTTCATCAAAAAGGTGGGGAAAAAGGTCTGCTTGATTATTGCATTTGGTAGTTAGTATGTAAATTAATAAAATTTATTATAGGTAATTATTATAAATAAAATTAATAAAATTTATTATAGGTAATTATTATAAATAAAATTTATTAATAAATAAATATTATTTAGGTTCATTAAATGAACCTAATAGCAATAAAACTAAATCATCGACAATAATAGAATACATAGACAATATTTAGTTTTTTTTTTTGCCTAGCCTTTGGCGTAGCTAGAATTACGAAAGTTTACTTTGTATCAGTGGTTTTGTATGTGATGACTACTCAATTTTTTTCCATCATAGCATCAGTAAATTGAGACCGTAGTTTATACCTTCAATCACCCACTGAAATTAAATTTATTAATTGCCATGTTACTAGGAAATAATTAATTTAGTAGTTTATTTTTATTGTCACCAATATAATAATCAACGTATTCAACAAACATGTAGGTATACTTAGATGATAATAAATATAAATAAGTACAAATTGATTCAATATCATTCTCATACAGTAAGAGTCACTAATAGGTCACTTGTAGTACAGTCAATGACCTTGAACAAAGATCTTAAGTCATAATTTAACAGCTGAATCATTACTACAATGACCAGCTAAGTATTCAACTGTATTTAAATCTATATTTAAATATGATACCTATTTTTAACCGACGAAAACGGAGGAGGTTCTCAATTCGACGCGTATATTTTTTTGTTTTTTTTTTATTCTCATCTGTGCTTAACTTTTCGTATTTTTCCTTCAAATGACGGGAAAAGGAATTGAGAAAAACAGAACATAACATATTAATAAAAATACTGTTTTTCAAAGCATTATGGTGCTTATTCGTAATTTATTGATAATAATTTATAATGATATGAATGTAACATTATTGATATTGTGATGGAAACCCATGTATTAAATGTAAATTTACAAACACTTCATGTTTATAAATCACTCAAATTCTCACTTTATGCATTTTTTTTTTTTTCCTTAGCCTGTAATGTCCCACTGCTGGACAAAGGCCATGCATGTAATAGTAAATGTAATTTGTTGAAACTGTATGTTTTAAGTAAAAACTCTATTATTATTATTATATTTATATTTTACTCTGGTGCAACTGGATATATATATACCTTTTACATAAATTCAAATCGTATAAAAAAAAATATTTATGTATTTACGATAAACACATTTCATCAGCTAGGAGTACAAAAATATAGTTCCACATTATTATTTAATTACTACTTAATGTGATTGCATCATAATTAAATAAAATAAAATACGGTATTCAGCTGAATCTGGTAAGACTGGTAGCCGACCCCACAAAGTTGGGAAAAGGCTCGGGAGATGATGATGATGATGTGATTGCATCATTGCATCATAATTATATAAAAGTATTAGCTATAAATAGAATATATTATAAGTTATTCTAAGCACATAATAATGAATGGCTACTGAAGTATTTCTGATGAATTATATTATTATTTTTTCTTCTTTTTATAATAAGTGTAATGAGTTGTAATAATCTTATTTTACGAATTTTTAAATCTTCTAATTATTTTTATACTTGACTATCTAGTCAAGTATAAAAATAATTAGAAGATTTAAAAATTCGTTTTAAAAGATTTAGAAATAAAAGTGAACTTTCTCACACTTTCTATGATAGTTAAAAGATCTTGTTCTTTGTTTTTTACAATGTTATAACAAAACTGTGTTTTTTATTTCTTTTAAAAGTAACTGCGCTACCAGATGTTTAATTATAATCAACACACAATTTTAACCATCAAGATTGATAAGGCTAAGCTTAACAACTAAATACTGAATGTGGACGAAGCAAAACAAGTATGTAAGGATCGTAGCAAGTGGTCTCTGCCTAATCCTACAAGGGAAAGAGACATGTTTATATGTATGTATGTGAATGTGTAAAGTTAAATGGCATTTCAGTATATTATATGAAGAGTTTTGAGGTATGGAGGTATGTATGGAGTTTAGACAGACAAAAAAACTGCTTTTTTAGCCACCCTTTAAAAAGGGCAGTTAATGATACTGATAAATATAACCTATTACTTAATGGAAGATTATCTACTGCATGTCACTCTACATTTTTTTTATAAGTGGTTATGATAAAAATAGATTAGATAGGCAAATAACTTCGTGTAAGCATGGCATATTATAAATGTATATGCTTTAAAATGTATGCATGGTTATGTTAAACATACATATCAAGAAACTGTAGAAATTACTTAGAATTTCTAATATGTTTAGATTATGAACACACCTATAAAATATATTTGTTATGTAAATTATAATTATATTAAAAATATAGCCACAAGAATATCAAACATTTAAGAAGAAATAAGTAATTTCTTCGTGAGCTAAAGGTGGAGGCCAAAATAGAACTTAAGAGAGGACTATGTATATGCAATGATTGAATGCAATTATTACCATGTCTAGCTTACTTGTTTAGCTTTTCTAGGCATAGATATATAATATACTGAATAACCAGCAAAACTATGTACACCAATACTATATTAAGGTGTTGGTAGACGTTAGAGCTTCCTTCTTATACTCAGGTGTATTTCTTATAAGACCAGTCTTACCAGCATGCCTAGATACTTGACAGCCTGACACAGCATTTTATATCTGACATGAGGTTCACACACACACGTTTTAACGCATTAACAAATCACATCCAACAATACTAACCATTGTCTGCTAGGTTTTCCGTAAATATTTACATTTGTACGCATGGAACAATGGAAAATGCGCAGATTAGCACAATCACTGATCGCCCGGATAAAATTAAAAACTACGGCCTCATATGGTTAGGAATAAAAGCCGATAATGCGATACCACGTTGCTGATCAATTGATTATGTACACTACAGCCTCAAGCCACAACAAAAGAAAATAATCATTACCTTCACTTTCTCAAAATGTGTATAATCACGCAACTGTCACAGTCAAGTATACACTGGGAAGCGCACAATAACACACCATCTGTGCTAAATTCAACAATAACAACAGTTCACAAATGCACTTTCATCACAAAATTTTCACGGGAGAAAAAATTCATGACCATTGGCACCAATCCACGAAAATTTTTGACATTTCATCACACTCCGATGAATACACATCGGTGAATTTACGAAACAAAACCAACAATCATATATTGCACCAATTTAATCACTTTTCAGTGAATTTTTATTTAATAAATCGGTAGGTATGGATTAGAAAATATGATTAAGCCTTTTTTCTAAACAATAAAAATAAAAATATGCAAATCTATCGACGGATGCCCGGGATGCCCGACCGACGGACGGAACGATTGAACGAAACGAAGTTACGAACGATCCGATTGTGCTAGTGACGTCCTCACAGTCCCCAGTAGATCGATAAAAGAAAGAATACCGGTTATTTGTTTCGGTTAATTTAAATTTACTAAAGAATGAATGATTCGTTGAAAGCTGATCTCATGTTGTTATATTACCTAGTGATTTTATATACCATTGATTCCTTAAGCCTTTATTTATTTAAAGTGTTTTAATACAAAATATTATAGTCTAGAAACATCGATGTAGCAGCTATTAATATTGTCGATCTGATTTTGTCTTAAGTAATATAAAATATAGGATCCATTTCATCAAGTTACTTCTTAAGATAATCACTTATTGCATAAGTTTCCTATATACAGTCCCATACTGTTGATATCTATATCTTCATTAGGTACTCAATACATATCAATTATTAAACTGCATGCAGCAATTTATATTATCTAAAGTTTATTGAGGCTCGACAGCGCAATTTGGGCCCTGTGATTGTAAAACTATTAGTATCACGAAAGAAATATATAAATGCATTAATCCTCATTACGAAAGAATATGTTTCCGAGATATATTACACACACATTACACTTATTCATTAAATATATGTATATCTATGTTCAGAAATTGAAGTATCCTACATATTACTTTGCTCTAGGAATGGAAGGGCAGACTGAGTTCAGTTTTAAATGATTTACTAACCTATAAACTTCCTCATGGTCAGTAACTTTCCCATATATTTGATCTAAGTACTCTTTGCCTTTGACTGGAAAAAATACTTATATTTGTATTGTCTCGACAAGACAGTATTTAAAACTTTTTTTTTTTTTTTTTTTCTTCAGGTGAAACTCGTTTATGAGCCAGCCTTGCATCTCCATGGGGGGTGGGGATGCAAGAGTCCGGGCTTCCGGAGCCTTGAAACAGGCTCCGACTACTCCGGCAAAACACCTGGTGCCATCCTTCGCCTTAATGGCGTTACGGGTCCAACCGAAGTCTTAGCACCATAACGCCTCCGGTGACTGCCCGCTTAGTGGCGGGCCCGACATGACCCCCTACCTCCTATGTAGGAGGGAGGACAGCAGGGGCAGTGCATGGCACAACACCACCCCCACCCAGCAAAGAAGGAGACGAGTGCAATGAGGGCTGAGGGACCCCCCGTCCCCGCCCTCTGCGTCCCCCCCTGGGCAGGTCTGGCTGCGGCGATTCTTGCCCGCGCCCTACCCACCCGCCGTCGGACAGTATTTAATACTGTCTGACCTCCATAACCCATTTTACTAGGCAATATCAAAGTAAGCCTTGTTGATAAACATACGTACAAAAGTAAACATATTAAAGTATCGAGACATAATTTAGGTCTCATATTACAAAAAATACAAACACTAACCTGCCGCTCCCGCGCCGCCGCCGCCCCGCTGCCCGCAAAATTCGAGGCAGAGGCCTAAAGGCCCAGTTTATCGCAATTAATGTTCTTTTCAGGAATTCGCGTCCTTTCCCCTTCGCGTCGCTTTAAACCATTGATACCACGTTGTGGACACTTGTGGATTAGTAACTTTTTAGAAATTGGAGATGTTCAAAAGACGAGTAATTAAAAAAAAACAACTTAAATATTTTAATATAATCTTTTTACACAACATGTTATTTTCAAATTACGACTAAGTACATACATAAAAATATTACTATAAAAACATTAAACACAAAGATTAAGGTGTCGAGAAACCCAAGGGAGGGAATTTATTTAGCAATTCAACCGTTGATGAGGGATAAAACGCCATGAATTTGAACCGGTCGCCCATTTTCGAAGGCTCAATAAGCATTTCATAAGCCATCTTAATTTTTTCTCTATCTGCATCAGATTTAGCGTTGTCCATGAGAACCTAGAAAAAAATAATACTATTTAACTGAAATATAATAGAAATGGCAATACAGACTATTCAAATCTGTTGTTATGTAACTATAGTACGCGTGTTTTCATCTGAGTCTAAGGGTCCTTTCACACAGACCGGCTCGGAGAGGAGAGCAGATTCTTATCACATTGAAAACAGAGTTTTTAGTATTTGTAGTAAGGTTTATTTTTGCGTGTGCACTGCTTTTGACATTAAGAATCCTTGAACGCGCTTGGTGTGAAATAATAAGAGGAGCCGTTCGGCTCCGATTGCATGCTCTTTCGCTCTCGCGCAGCCGATCGGCTCCGATTGCGTGCTCTTTCGCGCTCGTGCAGCCGATCGGCTCCGATTGCGTGCGCGCCGCCCCACGCCGACCGTCATTTTGACAATTTCAAACGGAACAGTTGTGTGCACTTGTACGAAAACATGAGTGATGAAAAATTAATAATACTCGTGTATAACTCCCGATAATAATAACTCCCCATGGACTAATCGATTTTTCCAAATATTTTTTGCCCATATTTGTCTCCGCTTGCGCTTTCGTTTGTTTTCTTCTGCTTCAAAAAATCTTGCTAACAAATATATTTCTTCATCGGAGCTATCTAAATCCATGTTCCACACACACGAAAAGCACACGTTAACACCGAAAACAAAACTTGGACTGCGTGGAATACTGGTACTGCCTTTATAGTATATCCGACCGTCTCCGAGCGCACCCGACCGGCTGCGAGCGCATCCGACCGGCTCCGAGCGCATCCGACCGGCTCCGAGCGCATCCGCTTCCAGCCGGTCTGTGTGAAATAGTTGGCGGCTCCGCTCCGACCAACTCCAAGCGTATACGATCCGGTCTGTGTGAAAAGAAAAATGCGCGCCGATGCTCTCCGAGCCGGTCTGTGTGAAAGGACCCTTAGGGCCATAAATAATTTCTCTATATCTATCTCGCTTACACTTATGGCTCTTATGGAGCCGTCTAGTGAAGGGCGTAACAATTATAGACATATTATCGATAAGTAACGTTTATTATCTTGTATATATATAAGTAAATAGTATCTTGTTTACAAAATTCTGGCTGAAGGCGTATTAGAAATGTCTCGCCAACTTAGGCCGGTAAAGCAGTAAAAGCCTCCATGAGGCTAACTGCGGCAGTTTTCCACAAAAGAAAAAAAATTACAAAATAAAAAAAAATATTAATATTTGAACGCACTGCAATTACATTGGAAACCGACCCATCAAAATCGTACAAATCATTAGCGACTCATCGTTAGAACGTGCGCAGGTAGCCGTTTATCGATAACTAGGGCCCGGCGTGTTGCACATTCCTATCTTTTTTGACTTTTATTACCTGACGACTCAGATGATAACGCGCGTAGGTACTATAATAAATATCAGCCATTTAAAATTATTTTAATCATACAACAGACTGTATTATACAACAGGGACAGGATTTCCTTAAAACTGCAAATGTGGAGTACAATTTGCCTGCAGTTTCCATGCAATCTATGCTTTACTGACAATTTTCTTAAAGACATGCCTATGCAAACAAAATCCAACTTTATGCACCTCACCTTAAGTCTAGTTTCAGCTTGGCATCTTTCGAGGAAGTCCTTCTGCTTGACTGGGCCCATGACCAGAGCATAGTTCTCGCTGGTGGCAGTTTTGGCGGCCGCTACCCTCAGCTGAGAGAAATCTACGTCAGCCGTGAGGTCACAGTGGCCGGGGTTCTCTAGGGGGTTCACTACCTTGTGTTTGTGGAAGGCCTGAAAATTTATAATATTTTGATGTAATACAAATATTTTCTGGCTCAGGTGTGACGAGACTGGGTATGAGAACATTTACTTTTTTTTCGAACTCAAAAAGGACACAGGAAAACACTGGTTCTTATGTAGACTGTAGGTATATACAAGTCTTTGGATTATATAGAAAAAAATGTTTTATGCTGAGATCCAATCTACAAGTACAACTGTTAAGACTTCAAACACTAGACAACATAGCTACAACCATTTTTATTATTTACATTTGTGCAAATATTTTCCTGTTTTTTCACACACACTAATCTACAGAAATGTGATCTACAGAATGTCGTGGTGGCCTAGTGGTTCAATGAACGGATTTGTATGCACAAGGTTGCAGGTTCGAACCCAGGCAAGTAACAATGTGGGTTTTTCAAAGTTATATGTACTTTCTTAATTATTCTAAGACACTTCTGACAAACGGTGAAGGAAAACATCGTGAGGAAACCTGGATTCCAAAATTGGGATCTGAAATCGCCAATCCTCAGAGAGCAAGCGTGGTGATCAATGCTCGTGCCTTCTCTATATGGGAAGAGGCCTGTGCCCAGCAGTGGGACGTTTATAGGCTGGATTATTAATCTACAGAAAACAACAATAGACCACACCTACTCACTTTCACTATTGTGTATTATTTATCGATAAAATTATCATGGTGTTGTACGATAAAGAACATTCTAAAGTGTAAAATGTATTTTTTAATAAACTTACCCTAAAAGTATCCCCCTTTTCTCCTTCATGACCATAATCAGCTATGAGTGCTATACCACCATGAGCATCTACCCTCTGTGCCAACTGCCTGGCTATCCCCAGACTCCTGGCGCTGATCTCCAGCTCCGTCCTGTCTCCAGCATCGAGAGGGGGCCGGACCAGCATCCGGACGGAATTGGACTCTTCAGCTGCTATCCTGTAGTACAGTTTGTCTTGACCGTCTAAGTCTATTAGCAGCTCTCGCCAGCCTTTTTCTGTTTTCTGGAATTGGTAGAAGATTTTTATGCTGTAGTTCTTTGTTAACCGACTTCTAAAAAGAAGCGGTTCTCTATTCGGTAGTAAGTTTTTTTTGTGTTTGTTACGAGACAACTATGGAAAGTATGGCTGGAAGACCGTTTTTTTTCATCTATAGAGTGTATACCTCAGAGTTGGTCATAAAATAACATATAATATGATAAAATATATAACATACAAATTGAATTATTCTAAATCGTTTTTTTTTTTACATTTTTGTTTTTTAGATAATGGAATGGCAGTGTTTAGCATCATAAAATTTAGAGTCACAAAACAGCATTTTACTAAATATCTTACTAAATAAAGTGTTTACTTACTTCAAACTTATGTATTGGCAATACATCAAAGAACTCATGGGCAATATACCATGAGAAATTATTGGGAACTTTCTTCAAATCATTATACCAGTACACTTTAATACCGCCAACTGTTTCACCCTGAAAATTAATAATAGAATCAAATGTATTTAAGTGTACCATACCTATTTATAATTTTCTTAAGAAATAATAAGCAAAGATTATTTTTCAGGTAAAACTAAAATAAATAAATAAATAATAAATAAATGCGGACAACATCACATACATTGCTCTGAACCCAAAGTAAGTAGCTGTAAAGCACTTGTGTTATGGTAATCAGAAACAACGAAGGTACCACAAACACCCAGACCCGAGACAATATAGAAAGGTGAGTTTCTACATTGACCCATCCGGGGATCGAAGAACCCGGGACCTCAGAGCTAGCGGCACCTTGAAAACCGGTGCGTACGCCACTCGACCGACTCGACTCTATAGTGTATAAACTAAAGACATTCAACTTAAATTTCTAACTTGCTTGCAAGCATAATATACATCTTCCTTGTTCTCAGCATGTTAAGCAATGCCTTTCTGTTTCTGACCTAATTTAATACTTCTTGATTTACAAAGAAAGCTGCTTGTTGACCAATTCATATGCACTTTAACAAAATATTCAGTGAAATATATTCTGAAACTTTTATAATTTAAAATTCATATTGCTTTATAGGAGTATGGACTATTTATCTATATATATAAAAATGAATTGCTAAATGTGTTGGTAAGCCCATAACTCAATAACGCCTGGACCAATTTGGCCAATTCTTTTTTTGTTGTGTTTGTTATTGTCAGGAGAAGGTTCTAATTAAAGCAAAAGTTTGCAAAATTGCGCTAAAAATTAGAAAATTGAAGAATACTTAAACACTAAATTAAGTAATCCTGACTTTTGTTACGATAGTGATTTGTTGGATTCATCTCCACCCCTAATAATACAAAGGCACCGGGAACAGGACCTAGGTATTCACGCGGGTGAAACCGCAGGGAACAACTAGTTTATTTATAGTTATTATATAACAGTAGAAATAAAATACTAGGTAAATTAATATAATCTTACTTCATGGTTATGTGGATTCTCTATATCCACTTCTCTATGTGATATACATAATCGGTTGGCCTGCACCGACTGCATTGTTGATGATATCTCAACTAGATGCAAGCTTATATCATTAGCTTCAAATCCGAGGCGAGTGATCACCTAAAAAAAAAGAATAAAATTGATGGTACTACTGCTTATTGATTGACTGCGGCAAAGCCAAAAAACGAGGGTAATTAATTTGACCTGTAAACATGTATGTGTACATCTATGTATTTACTGTGTGTACATTTCCTATTGAGGACTTTCAAATCTAAGACTTTACCTGACTGGTTGATAATTTAATAAATAAATAAATTTGTTATCTTCTTTTTTAGTCAAGGTTTTTGCTGGTGGTTTTATATTTTTTCTATTAATTTAGAATTTTATTCCTTGCCCAGATTCTTGGTTTAACATACATTTTATATATTTGTTTTTTCTTATTTATCTTGGTGTTAGTGAAAAATTTCTAACAGCAGAAGCTCAGCTAAAAATATAATTATATATTTTATTTTTTATTTATTCCTTTAATTCAGGCAACTAGGGCCCATAGAAAATACAATACTTATATAACGTAACATTATATGTAATAAATATCAAGAATTTTCAAGGAAGGTACTTACCTACAATGGAAATAAGATATTCAAAACTTACCCTCAAGATATCCAATAGTAAGGTTCCTTTACCTGGACCGAGTTCGACGATCTGCAGTGGCTTGCCCGTGCCCATTTTTTGAGTCTCAGCATAGAACCAAACACCTAAAATCTCACCAAACAATTGACTGATTTCAGGCGAAGTTATGAAATCCCCCGCTACGCCAATAACGTCTTTTTTCATGTAATACCCCTCTGTGGGATTTGTGGCAACGATATGCATGTATTCAGCCACAGTAATAGGACCATTGAGTCTTATTTTTTCTCTAATTATCTCCAGAAGACTAGGTGCCGATCCCGGAGTAGGCATTTTCAAAGTTTTCGGGTCCGGTCGTTTTACAACTTTATACGAGTTCATTCTACATATTGTTTGAGGTATTCGTGTATTATTAAGGAACCTTAATATATGACGAGTATTCATTTTTAATTATCAAATTAATTTATTAATATTCTAACTCGTCTAGGTTAAATTTGTTTTGACTTTTGTCATTGTCATTTGTCAATGTGACAATTTATATAAGACAGCTGATTATGGAATTTAAAATCGGAACTCTCAATCGGTTATGCTGTCTTGGCTTAGGTCGAAACTAATATCTTTAAAATGTTTTATTTAATATATTAGTACCTATATATAATAATAAACATTTATGCAAGGCAAGAGGACAAATGAAAAAAATAAAAATCGGTTTTCATTCATTCAACTTGTGTGTTGAACATTTGAACAGACCATCTTTCGCACAGCACTAAAAAAATAAAGACGTCAAACAATTGTCAAAAGAGTGTCAGTACTGTCAGTATCAAAAAGTTACTGAATGTTGTGTAAATCAATAAATTTATTAATAATTGAGGAAATTTAATTAATTTATAGTGTATAACGTATTGAAACTCATAAATTTAGTAATTACAGTGATATAGTACACACTTATTATTTAATAAACTCGTAAATATTAGCATGGTAGTAAAGGTTATGTTTTGGTCTACCACGTGAATTTTACCGACAACAGTAGCAGTACGACTGCAGTTAATATTCAAGATCTCTTCAGAATAAAATAGAAATATGGGGCAAATGGACGACGAGTTTTACGCAGGCGTGAACGACGCAAAAATTAACAAAACACCTGCCGAACGCAATGGCCGAATAATCGTTAGAAATATATCTTTTCAAGCAACTAAAGAGGCTTTGAAGGAGCATTTCTCGAAGTTCGGGAATATACAAGAAGTAAGCTTACTGAAGAAGCCTAATGGAAGGCTTGTGGGATGTGGATTCGTCCATTTTGCTAATGTAGCGGATGCTGAGAAAGCTATTGCTGCCACAAATAAGAAGCCCTTTTTAGGTAATTAACATATTTCATGCACATTATACATATGTTTGTCACTTTGAATTGATTAATCTAGAGCTGTATGTTAACACCATCATAAATATGAAACCTATTTTAGTATCATCCCCGGCATCACCAATGCACAATGTTGTTTGACAACAAAATCATATTTATACCACATTTCTATATTCTGATGTTTCTTCCTTCATATTAACTCCGCCGAATTTTAAGTTTGCTTAAAAAAATATCATATTTAATCTGATATTTAAAACATGCTGTGTGTTAAGAACAATATGTGGAGGAAAAGAAATACTTAAAAATGCTAGTTATTTCCTAATTCTTTTACAGAGCGTCCAATATTTGTGGCTTGGGCAGTATCAAAGAAATCTTATTTACAAGATATGGACAGTAATGACACAAAGCCCAAGTTCCACAGTGCTGCAGAGAAAGGATACACACCTAAAAGTAAGAAGCATAATCATATAATCTATATATATACTAGCTGTACCCGGCATGCGTTGCAATGCAATTTTTTCTACCTACTACCTACCTACTACCTACCTACTACCTACCTACTACCTACCTACTACCTACCTACTACCTACCTACTACCTACCTACTACCTACCTACTACCTACCTACTACCTACCTACTACCTACCTACTACCTACCTACTACCTACCTACTACCTACCTACTACCTACCTACTACCTACCTACTACCTACCTACTACCTACCTACTACCTACCTACTACCTACCTACCTACTACCTACCTACTACCTACCTACTACCTACCTACTACCTACCTACTACCTACCTACTACCTACCTACTACCTACCTACTACCTACCTACTACCTACCTACTACCTACCTACTACCTACCTACTACCTACCTACCTACTACCTACCTACTACCTACCTACTACCTACCTACCTACTACCTACCTACTACCTACCTACTACCTACCTACCTACTACCTACCTACCTACTACCTACCTACCTACCTACCTACTACCTACCTACCTACTACCTACCTACCTACTACCTACCTACCTACCTACTACCTACCTACCTACTACCTAATTGTTTTTTTTTTTTTTAAATGTACAAAAGTATCCTATGTCCGTCTCCTGGCTCTAAGCTACCTCCCCACCAATTTTCAGCCATATCGGTCCAGCCGTTCTTTAGTTATAAATGGTGTAACTAACACGACTTTCTTTTATATATATAGATATATGTAAATACTAAATAAATAAATAACACCATTGTGCCAGAAGCTTTTACAGTATTATATAAATAGCATTTTAGAAAATACATGTTCACAAATGTAAAATAACATGGTGGCCTAACCTATCTTAGTTCAACAGCTATGGTAATAATATGTACCATCCCTATTCTTTTATCACAATTAGTTTAATAAAAAAGATTATATGAACTAGTTTTCCTATTTTACTTAGCTGTTAAATTGTACACATTATTTTATCTGTTTTATTTTACAGAAGAACCAGAAGAAGTTCCTGAGCAGCAAAAAGAAGATAAAAAGAAAGAAAGAGTGAACCGTAACGCTCGTCTTGTTATTCGTAATGTGTCTTTCAAGGCTACCGAAGAATCTCTGAAAGAGCATTTTGAATCTTACGGTGAAGTATTAGAGGTCAAATTACTGAAGAAACCAGATGGAAAACTGGTGGGATGTGCCTTTGTCAGTTTTAAGAATGTACCAATGGCGAAAAAGGCTTTATTGAATACTAATATGAAGACATTCTTGGGTAAGTGTTTAGATTACTAGATCATACAGACACTAGCCCAATTCCATTTATGTGGTGTTAATTCGGTATATTCCGCTTTGTTCACCTAAATAAATACAAAACAATAAAAAATAAATTTTAATATAATTTAATGAATTTCTTGCCACTTTGTATGCGGGTGATATAAGTCGACTAGAATAATTCAAAAAGTCGCGTTTGTTCACCTGGGTGATACAATTCCAAGGTGAACAAATTACACAAAAAAAGTCGACTCATTTCACCCAGGTGAACAAAGTGGAATATACCGTTAATTCTAGTATTAATTTATCCAAATAAATCAGTAAAGTATTACTTGAGTCACTCTCCAAAATGGCCAGACATTTATATGCCAATTATTTTAACTTTAACTGAAAAATAAACATGAATGACATTTTAAAGACAAAATTATACATAGATAAGCTACAAATTAAACTAATCCCTAAAACAGTCTGGTTAGTTACACCATTTTTAACTCCATCCGGCTGATGTTTATGATCCTTACTTTAGATTTGTCTACATCCCAAACACCAATATAATTAGCAAAACATCACAAACATTTTGGACTATTTACTCTACCACCACCGCAGGGACCTTTCGTTTCACCAATTTCTTTCCAAAAACTAACAACCCTTATAAAACCAGGTCGTCCAATATCCGTGGACTGGGCGGTCGCCAAGAACGTATACATGCAGCACGTGGTCAGCCAGCAGCTGGAGAAGGAAGAGAACATCAAGAAGGAGGAGTCAGACAGCGATGATGATGACAAGCCCCCCCTCAATGTCACCAGCGAAGATGTCAAGGATGAGGTTAAGAGTGAGAGTGAGTTTATGGTTATTACATACTATGGTCCAGCCGCTGAGGGAATGCGTTCCTGACACATGACAGTCTTGATTTGTATGGGGAAATAAAACCGAGTTTCATATAAATTGGTTCAGCAGTTTAGCTGTGAATGTGTTACAGACAGACAGTCACTTTTGTATGTTTAATATTATTGTGACGAAATCCTTGATCATGCTTACGACATTACTAACATTAAACATATTTATTTTAGTAGGGTTAATTATATTTATTAAAACATAATTTTAAAAACTTTTTAAATGGTTACAATTTATCGATTTTTGACTTGTAGGTGATTCGGATGATGAATCTGATGAAGAAGAAAGTGGTTCAGACAGTGATGAAGACAAAAAAGACAAGAAGCCTGTTAAAAGTGAATCTGATGACGATGATGATGAAGATGATGATGATGACGAAGAAGATGACGATGATGAAGGTGATGAAGAGGAGGATGATGATGAAGAAGATGATAATGATAAGGATGTTAATGAAGATAATGATGTTGAAATGAAACCCAGGGAGAGGTAAGTTTTATGTGCTTGTGTCTAAATAAAATTAAATCCAATTAAAATGCGCAATTTACTTTACCGAAATGACAGCCCTGGTATAATTTTCTTGTAACAAATATTGAAATCACAACCTTCGACTTGAGAACCTCCTTCTTCTGTAGTCAGTTTTAAAACTGTATTTTTATAATTTTCAGGATAAAATTAAACGATGCTGAAGACGGATGCACAGTCTTCGTAACCAATATACCGTTTAGCATCGACAACGACCAACTGCGAGAGTTCGCGCAGAACATAGGCCCCGTCAACTACGCGCTCGTCTGCGTCGACAAGATGACCGAGCATTCGAAAGGCTCGGGATTCATTAAGTTTACTGTAAGTTACATATTTCCTATTGTCAGCTAAGTTGTAATACAAGTTGATTTTATGTAAGTTTTAAGTTTTGGTCTAATTTAGGGACAGTTCGCCAGTAAAATGTATAAGTAACTAGCGACCTGCCAGAGCTTCGCAGGCTACCCAAGATCCTGCCGGAGCTGCGCTGAGAATGCTTAGCGATCCCGCGGCTCCAGCGAAGGCGAGAAGGGGACCGGGGTGTTTTTGGTCGGTGCAAGTCCGACATATCCCCACGTCCTTACCTCGACGTGGATCGAAATCATTAGATTTTTTCACCCCGAAAAAAAAAAAAAGGCTGCCCAAGATTTCTCGGCTTTTCTGTATTATGTTGTGTTTGTGTAGTTCTGAAAACTGTTGAGTAGTTTAAAAGATCTAAGCGATCAGACAGCGGAACCGACTTCATTTTGTACTATGTAAAGTTATTTTTTTTCGTATGTCTATTCACTTTCTAAAATTGTATTCTCTATTCTATTTACCAGACCAAGGAGCACGCGGACACCTTCCTCTCTCTCCCAGCTGACCAGCTGAAACTGGAAGGTCAGGTCCTGCTGGTGAAGCCGGCGCTCAAGAGGGAGAACCTGCAGAAGGGCAGCAAGAAGGAGGCTAAGGATAACAGGAACCTGTATCTTGTGAAGGAAGGAGGTACGTTGACCTTTAAATATGCAGGGTGTTACCGAAAGGGTATATCTATCCAAAAGGGGTGAAGAGTACTTCTGGTATTGGATAAGTTTACAAAATGTCAGCTCTAAATGAGTTAGTTAAATATTGATACCCATTTTTTTTGCTGTAATTGTATTTGTCACTTTGTAAATTGACACTATACCAGATGTACTCTTCACTCCTTTTGGATATATGTACCACTTTCGGTAACACCTAGTATAGGACTTAAATTAATTATCCAGTTGTGTGATGAGGAAGTTTAACTCCTGTACCGAAAAACGGTAATGGCTACTTAAGGATTTCATATTTTATTACCAATTCGAGTAAGCAAATTATTATAAGGGCTATTTATCTACCTTTCTAACATATAATAAATTATATTATTGTTTATTAACAGTGGTGGTCGCCGGTACTAAGGCAGCAGTGGGTGTGTCGGCGTCTGACATGGCCAAACGACTCGCCCTCGAGCGCAGCAAGACACAAATGCTGAAGAATCTCAACAGGTAAACTAAACTATTTTGAGTTTGAAGTAGCTATTTCAAATTCAAAATACATGTTTAATCTAGGCTATAATGAAGCACTTTTTGAATGTCAATTCAATGGACAGCATCACGAATGGCTCACCCTTGACTGCTTCCTATGTACTGTGCCTGTGGAAAAGAATTGAAAGGCTCCAAATAGGTGGATTTTCATTATTTCGTATTCTTCTATATTATTCTTAACTCTAGCGATGTTTTGTTGACGATATTTTTTAATGTCCTCATTATAGTTAAAAAATATATTATGGAGCTTACCTTTTTTGCTTTTGTCTCGTAATCAAATGATAAGTGATGACTGGTTGTCACTGTGGGCTAAAATTTTTAACATGTTTTTTTTTTTATTTTACATTGGCAGTCAAAATGCCTTTTCAGCCATTCTGACTCTAATTCAGTATGAAATTTTACAGGTCCAATATTTCTAATTATCAACCTGTCTATTTCCTCACAGATTCGTATCCCGCTACCGTCTTGTAGTATCGAACCTGCCCGGCCACTTCGACGACGGCAAGCTCCGGCGCGTGTGCGTGGCGGCCGGCGACAAGCGAGCCGTCGTCACCGAGTGCCGCGTCATGCGGGACCTCAGGACACCCACTGGGCCCGATGGAAAGCATCCGTGAGTCGAACCTACTTTTAAACACTCGCGCTGCACGTTTACAGTAATACTATTCAACGGGAATAAGCGCATTTTTAAGTTTTAGTTGTTTAAGTAGCTCGCAACTGACTGTTGCATAATACATGCATGACTTGACTGGATGGCCAAGCTGTATAGGTCAACATGCTTATTACAAATGTGTGCCTTGAATCGCGGGTTCGATCCCCGCATCTAGGTGGACCGCTGTCTGGGTATTCTTTTGCATACATTATGATTTTAATGTTTGTAAAACCCTCCAGACAAGGATTAATTTAATTACTTGTGTAGTGTTTTTTTTTATCTGGTGAAAAGTTGGTCGAAGCAAATTAAATCTGTCTAGGTATATAAAAATTCATCCCTCAACTATGAGATACCAGCCGGTCCTTTTAAAGTAAATTTCTACCACCGTTAACACTAGGCCGATGCAATTTAAAGACAAGACAAACTTAAGTTTTGTTTTGAGTATAGTCTCACAGATAACAAAACTTCAAGTCAACGCCACGATTTCTGATTATTGAGGACTTATGTATTAATCCTTTTTTCAGATCAAAAGGCTACGGGTTTGTGATGTTCACGCGACATGAAGACGCGTTGGCGTGTTTACGGAAACTGAACAATAATCCTGACATATTTGATAAGAATAATGTAAGTATTACCTTTGACAATGTATCATATTACTTAAATAACCAAACTGGATATTCTTGTTAACTGGCTGAAACCATGATATGTTTCTGATGCAGTCCTTAATTGTTCTTTTCAGAGGCCAATCGTCTCATTTTCTATAGAAGACCGAACAGCATTAA
Source organism: Autographa pulchrina (assembly GCA_905475315.1). Taxonomy (NCBI): domain Eukaryota; kingdom Metazoa; phylum Arthropoda; class Insecta; order Lepidoptera; family Noctuidae; genus Autographa; species Autographa pulchrina. Next base: position 9,720,770 of record FR997775.1, read on the forward strand.
ACGCCAGAAAGAAGAGATTAGAAAAGTCCATAGCCAACAACCCTCTATCACACAAGGATGGCAACACTGAACCACAAAATAACGACAGGAAAAACAGGAAACGGAAGCCAGAAATATCTCCAGACGAAAGTTACGCGAAACGACGAAAGTTCGGCAAACTAAATAATAAATTTAACAAAAATAAAAAACAGGACTATGGACAGAATACACAGGATACTGGGAAATTTGTTAGAAAACCAAGGGAGAATAATTATGGGGAGTTCACAGGGTTAACGGCTAAAGAAGGTTCGCAACACAAAATGAGGAGCAACCATAAACTAAAGGCGCAAGCCGACATCCACAGACAAACTGTGAAGACAGAGAAGAAACAGAGTGGGAGAGCATGGCGACTCAAAATGGCCGCCAAAGAGAGAGTGAAGCAACCAAAACAGAAAATTAACAAGAATCCTACTCAGAAGAGAAATAAGAACCGTTTTAGGTCAAAGTTTGATCGATTATTGTAAATACGAACAATTTCTCCATACTGGGCAATTATTCAATGTAATTTAAGACTTATAAATGTCTAAATAAGGTATAAATTTTAATGTTATCTACATAAGTAATTAATACTTTGAAATATAGACTTTATTTCGATGACATAAGTGTTGAATTGCGTTGGGGAATCTGTCAGTGATGTTTTAAATATTTGCTCGTCTACCTAAGCTTAGGAAACTGCTGTGTATAATTATATTTGTGTATACATCAGTCATTGTTGTAAATAAATATATATTAATTATACAATGTTGTTTTTTTACCCTGTTTTACCCGACTGCGCAAGAAGGATAATATTTTTCGAGTGTATGTATGTTTGTTTGGCACGCTCTGTAACCTAACTGGCTTCATGGATTGTTGATTGAAAGTGCTAGATTTATTATATTTTAAGAGTGAACCTGGATACTTCTAATTATGTATTTTAAGGTCTTGAGAACCAGATTTAGTTTTTTTTTTCAATATTTTCCTTCTCACTGTGAGCTTCTTAAATATTTTCTGCAATATATCAGTAATCTTAGCATAGTTTTAAGGACCAAAAGGTAACCAGTACCCAATGTTTTTATTAACAAGAAACACACTTTTCTCGATATTTTCAGGGAAAAAACGTCACAAAGCGTGGTAAAACAAAAACAACTTATAAGTACATTTTTTTAATAAAGTTGTGTACAAAAACCTTAGAAATATAGGATAATTAATACCTTTATTTTTATTACATACTTAAACTATTATATAAACCATTGCTATCAAACCATTATTTTAGGTGACTTAAGAGTTGACTTGTAGCTATCAAATATTGTACTTATTTATATTTGGATTTTATTATTATGAAAAAAAGGCCCTTAATATATCAGTAAATACTAAGCTCAAATCAGATCATCAGAAACATAAGAAGATTCCCAAAGAAATAAATATAACCCTATTGTTCTATTGATATTGATAAATGCCATCGTCAAAGTATTGCAGCAATAATTAACACATTTACTAATAAATGCAATCAAGATAGATCACTGAAAGTAGGAAGCTGTTGATATAAATCTAGGTAATTCCTATTAAATGGCTAACACCCAACTTAAATGTAACTTTAAGGACATTATTAAATATCAACCAATTAATCTATCGCCACTTTATATCTTAAGGCTTTTACACAGTATCAACTATCAAGAAACCCGGTAGATTTGCCCGGCGGATATTTGAGCCGGTCTTGCCACACAAAATATATAGTCGATGCAACGATTCTCTTCTCGCTTTCGAGTGAGTCAAATATGATGCTTTGCGACTTTGTACCAGGGGCCCGAGTCTGCTATTTACACTCCGTGTCGTGCGCGCCCGAAACCGGCCCGAGCGCCGCCGGACGAGCCAACTATGAGCACACTGACACGGAGTGTAAATAGCAGACTCGGGCCCCAGTTTTGCGGCACTTGCCTTGGCATACAGGCACGACAATAAGTATTAAATATTTAGGGCCGGCTACACAGAGAAATTTGAATAACGGATTCCTACTGGTTAATTAAATATGTCTCCGCTCCGCTCTGCTCGTCTACGCTTTGGTGGAGTCCAGCCCTAACCCAGTACACGCCGCCAGCTTGTGTGAACAAGCCTTTAGGTATAGTAACTTACATGAGACAGATCGACGACAAAATTGAGTTACATTAATACCTTAAAATAAAGCCTTTAATTAAGTAGCGTAGTTGTGACTATAATTTGTTCTTCTTGAGTAGCCCGCACAGTTCGAGGTGGGAGAAGAGAGCTGCCTTATACTCCTCGGGGTGGTGGATGTAGTGAAGCACGTGCGGCGACTTGTCCCAGCATTTTATACTGCACTGTTAAAATAATATCATTAAAATATTATTTATAAGCAGATTTGAGAAGTAATAATAATAATAATATCCCGGGACAACTCACACACGGTTATCTGATCCCAAGCTAAGCAGAGCTTGTGTTATGGTAACCAGGCAACTGATAAACATACTTATATATTTCTAAATACATACATATTATAGATAAATTACAACCAGAACAAATGATCGTGCTCATCACACAAACATTTGTCCTGGGTGGGAATCGAACCCACGACCTCCGGTATAGCAGTCAGGGTCACTAACCACTAGACCACTAGGCCCGTCAAGTTTTTAAACTTGTTTTTATTATTTTAAGTATAATAGGGTGAATGTCAAGGTAGCAAGCGGTTTATGTAAGGATTTGTGTGCGCATGATTGCAGGTTCGAACCCATTACAGGCAAGTACTAATGTGACTTTTAGAGGTCTAATATATCACCGATAATAGGTGCAGAAAATTTCATGAAGAAACTTGGATTCTGAAATCGCCATCCAGCATCCTGCTAACAGTGTGGCTGGCGATCAATGCTTGTTCTTTCTCTACATAAGAAGAAACATTTGACCAGCATTTGGATACCAATAGGCCTGTATTAAACCTATTGTTAAGAATGATTATTTATAGATAAAATTAGGTTTCTTAGAACCCTTGCTAGCAATCTTTGACAACTATCGTCTATTTAACTATTCAATTCTCGAGTGAAATATAATACCTATAACAAGAATCTACGAACCTTCATCCCACTCTTAACCCAGTTGTCATGGACCTGCCGGCTCCTCTTCTCAGCGCCAACGTGGTCGGTCTTGGAGACCAGGAACAGCCCCGGAGCCCTGCACGGCGTCGCGTGGAACACCTCCGTGGCCTTCATGTAGTGCTTTGTGGCTACGTTGTGACATACCTTCATATGCGTCCTGAAAATGGTATGAAGTAAGACTAAAGATGGTGAAATATGGCAATCTACATACTGACAAAAATTAACGATTATGTTAAGATGAAGAGTAGTAGAGATAAATGGAAGTCAAGCCAAATTTTTGGGAATAATGCAGGGAGCTGATCTGATTTTTAAATATGTCTAAATCGAATACCACAGGTAACGGTCTTACGTTGCTATCCAATAAAATGATATAGGGCAACTGTTACAAAATCAAACTAAGCGCAGCATTTAGTTGGTATCAAGTAACAGAGAAGTATACGAAAGTAGTCTTCAATAAGCTCTGTTTGAAAATAGAAATCACTCTCAGTCACACTCATTTTTTGAAATTATGCACTTCTTCGATTGACGATCTACCTAAGCCTTACCTCATTGCCCAGTATCAGATCTGGTGCACAACATTCCAAAATTGAACATACCCAAGTTCATATATATCGAAGGTTATGGAAACTTACTTGATATAAGTCCTGAAGAGTTCCTGTAAGAACTTATTGCGCGGGAACACAGCGCTGGGGAAGCCGACCGGGATCTCGTGGATGTCGGCTCCGGAGTCCCACACCTGGGACGCTATGCGGTCTAGAACTGGCTGGTATCTTAAACAAAAGTTTTGAGCTCTTACTGTTTCTATTCTTCGTGAAGACCGAAAAAGAGATGGATAGATTTGATATGAGAATGGAAGGAGTGAATGGTGAGATGAAGAGTAGTAAGGATGAATGGAAGCTGAATACGCATTGCGCTGACCCCAAATAATTGGGAACAGGACAGGTAGGAGTTGCTTGATTTCTTACCTTATAATTGAAAGAAGACTTTACATAAATAATGTAACTTTACGTCTAAACTGTGAACTGTTGTTATAAACGTTTCTGGTGTATAAATTGTCACGTACTTTACTCAAAAGTTGTTTATTCTTTAGACACGCATTTTAATGGCGGAAATAATCGTGGGTTCAGTGGGTTGTTACTTGTTTTAACTTTGCTTTCCATCAGGTTTATCGGAGTAACTTCGCTGTCTAGACTACAATTTTATCTGGAGTAAGGGATTATGTTACTATTTACTAAATAGTATTTAGTACCATGGTAAATGTGGAACCTTTTATTCTAACAAATTTCGTCAGCTGTCTAACGTTTGGCAGCCAGTATCAGAAAGAAACTCCTAGGTATGAGTGTTAAAGACACATAGATTAGTTCACTTACTTCTGTTTATTCTGAACGGCATGCACGAGCAGCTCGGCCCAGACGTACGCGCCGACGGAGAACCCGTGCACCGCCAGCGGGTTCTGGCTGTTCACCTCCATAAACCTCAGCAGCCTCTCAGCTATTACCTAGCAACAGTGGACCTTAATATAATGTATCTTTTTATTCAATATATTGACAAGTAAAAATAATATTTTTAATTGTTGGTTTCGACTGTTTTATTAATCTACGCTAAATGAGAACCAATAACAATGGATACATTCGGCACAGTGCTTATGTGGTTATTAATTGTTAAAATATGCATTACGTGCTTAAATAATATTAACCACCAATTACTAAAAAACGATCAGCTTTACCTAGCTTTAAGTCAAGTGCTGTAATTGTTAGTTAATTTTTCAACCAATCACATTAGTTGATATGATAAGACAGCAGATCAAATATATAATCATATAGGAATCTTAATCTGTAGACGTCTGTAGTCCCGATGTCCAAAACGTTTTACATCCCTCCTTACTCCGTTTTTTTGAACTTTTGCATTTTTTGGCATATGCAGTGGGATACACGGCCGGGCAAAAACGAAATCCTCAAGTTATATGTGCAAAATATATAATACTGGCTTAAGTATATGTTAGTACGTACTTGCGATCCCTTGACGGGCCACATGAGCTGCCAGGGCGTGCAGGACACGGATACCACGTCGAAGCCCTGCTCCAGGTACAGCGCCGCGTACTTCTGCACGTGGTTGGGCTTGGCCATCATCCAGTTCATGATGACGCACAGAGGTTTCTTTATGTCTTGGTTTAACCTGAAGAAGGAGACTTCTATAGTTCTTAACTTTACATGTATGTAGGTATTTTTTTTGACGACTAATTTGGACTGGAATATATAATGGCATATGAAATAGCGAAACCATCTAAGTAATTAAATAAAGACGCCATTCATTCGCTACTTTTTATCTGTCAGTACCTTCAGTATTCAAATTCTTTTTCCAAAGAATATAAAGTCTTATATAATTAATTTTTAATTATGAATTAAACAATAGGCACTTACGGCCTTGAATGGTAATTGTCGCTTAACTTTTTTTCTAACTTAAAGAATAATAAAAAATAAATCTAATAATTAACGTAGTATTATAAGAACAAAAAAAAACTTATAATAGAAGGCCACCTTAAAGTCCGGTGAAGCAGTCTAAGCCTGCGCTCAGGCTAACTGCAAAGATCTCTACCAAAAAAAAACCCCACAGTTTAAAAGAAATCCGCAAGTGTCACTAGTATCGCCTGATGTCTATGTGTCAATTCTCCACCAATGAGAAACAAGCTATGATTGATGGAAATTCTGACTTTTTTTGATAAGGCTATAGGTGTAAAGTACTTACTTCATAGTAGTGGGATCTGCTTTGAGTTTGACGTCATCATCGCTGATGTAGACCATGTTCTTATAGATGCTCTGCGTGTGCGCCAGCCTGTCTGCCCCCACCAGTGCTGGCACGCAGGATAATAGTAGCCGGGAACGTGACTGTAATGAAGAAAATAAGATAAATAAATAAACTTCCCACTGCTGGGCTCAGGCCTCTTTATATAGAGAAAGAACGAGCATTGATCACCACGCTTGCTGATTGTGGATTGGCGATTTCAGTCTCCAATTTTTGGAATCCAGTATTCCTTACAATGTTTTTCTTTACCGTTTGTCAGTAGAGGATAAGATAATGTAAATAATATATCTTAAAAGATTTTATATTATGTTATCTTTCTACAATTTTGTTTGCAAATAATAAACAATTGCACTCTCATTGTAAATCAACATGTAAATAAAAAAAATCGATAGTGCTAGCTTTACCTACGACATACGGGTATACCGGCTGTTAGCCCCAATATCCGATGCAACTGCACCCCATAATTTAGGGGAGAACCCCACTGTATATCTATAACTTTTATTACCGTAGTGTCGGGTTTGACCTTACTGAATCCCAAATAAAAAAACAAAACTGTGGAAAATTACTATAATAGCATTTTTTATTTAAGACAACACTATGTATAACATCAAATATGCAAAGACAGTTGAATTTATTCAACACTAGTATGCAGCACTAGACTTTAATAAATCACATAATTTTCGTTATTTATGTCCTCCGGAAACAAACCCGCATCCCGTTTCTGTTTGACCATAACTTTGGACATATTTTAAAGGAGTATATTCATTCTAACGCTACGCTACTTACATTTTTCAAGCATGACTTCCCACGGTTCATGGTCAAAGAAACCGCGGCTCGCAACCATCCCACCTCCATGGTCGGTTAACACTAAAGAAATACAAGGAAAATAATTAAGAACAAAGTAAACCCTTAATATTTCAAAGATTATTTAGAAGACAGTTTGACCAGAAAATTATGTAATTAGGTACTATACATAATAGCTACTTACTTCTCCATACAAAGATACCTAAATAATTATACTTATATGCGGAAGTCTGTCATCCTGTTCGTTACCCTCTGGCGGCTAAACCAGCGACCCGATTTGGATGAAATCTTGTATAGGTATAGACCACGGAGCAAATACAAAGGTATAGACAGAATACCTAAGCTATAATGAACCTGACAGAAGGTACATAAGTCAGCCCCAAATTCAAATTCAGAATTTTTGTTTGCAAAATATGGCTGCGCACGCAGGCGGAGAAAGCTTTTTCACAACAATGTGTTTACCGGGAACAAAATGAAACGCTAAATAAAATGTACCCTGCGTCGTTGGCTTGCGTTAGCCACATGTTTTCAAAGTTAATAAGCTTCAACCACGGTAATATTATAATACAGGGGCCCGAGTCTGCTATTTACATTTGCTTGAATCGTCTGAGTGGGTGGGGTTAGTGGGACCATTTTACGATAATTGGCATTCTACTAACTGTCAAAACGTCACAATTGGCCATTGGAACGATTGAGCCGCGAGTTGAGTGAATATGACCGATGGCCGGTACAATTTCGTATTCCGCTATTTTTTGACAGCAGTTGCATCATATCTATGGCTAAACATTTTTATTTTTCATAGACAATGTGTCAATTTCAACGAAAACTTTCCTTTTTTAAAACATAATTATCCTTATTTACAAGTTTTTAATAGAAATTACATATTGTATGGGCTTTTACAATTAATTAGTATTCAAAAAACAATTAATACAATTTTTTGCAACTTAAGAAACGATTATTAATAATTAGTGCCAATCGGTGTTGCCTATTAATAATTACAAAATGTTTGATACTTTTATTTTTAATTTAAATTGACAACACCGCGTCCCACTCATGCCACTCATGACTGATTGTTGTTGGCTTAACTGAATACGAAAATTAGGCACATATTGGGTTGACACTATCATCCCACTATGATCATAGTAACACGGAGTGTAAATAGCAGACTCGGGCCCCAGTAGTGTAACTCGGCCGCATGATAGAAATAAATGCCTACAGCCGCGCGGTACGTAAACATGCGTTAGGGCTGCCCGTCTCCAACATTTTAATTACATTTGCCTACTTTCTGTTTCTATTTAGTTTTGTGATTGTAAATATCCTTTTTATATAAATAAATTCAATACTTTGTATATTGTATAGGAAGTGTTCAATAAAAATGCGTGTTGTTTTTTTATTGGTAGATTTAATTAAAAAAACATGTTTTTGTTTGAAAAACAAATCGGGCATATAAATTTGCGAGCGAAAAATATTTGCGCCTCGACTGAGTCGTACGAAATGCTTTATTGTTAAATTTTAAAGTATAATAAATCCGCATTCTTATATAAAGCTTAATTAAAAATGCGTTATTGACGAATTCATACAACCAAAAACAGCACAATATTTCCTACTCGTCATATTAACTGATTTTTAGAGAAAAAATCGCGCGGTTATTGTTAAAAAAAAACACACCGTCCGTTCGACACTGCGGTACAGCCGTGACTGTCTGCGACCCGAGCGCACTCCGAGATCGAGCGCGTAGGTATAGCTCGCGTTTCGTCCGTTTGTATGAAGTTGGAGTACTGTATTATAGTATTACCGTGCTTCAACGGACTAATTGATACACACGATATATGTGGAGATAGTATGGAATATAGGTCAGTTTCATTGTAACATTGTGAGTCATAGGCTCTTTCCAATGCGTATAATCATTTTGTTATGATTACTAATAAATCAACGAGTGACATTTGAATATAATAAATACCTATTAAAAGTTTATTTATTTACATTCCAGAGAACTAGTGTGCATTTATTGTATAAGCTATGCGGAAACTGATGTTTCGTTATCAGCAAAATAAAGATTGTTATCACATTGTTCACTCAGTTTTATAGAACGCTGGAGTATGCAATTTATTTTTAAATTGATCTCAGTGAGATAAATATTTCAGTTGGAACGAAAATCGTGATTGCTAGGAAGCCCTGAAAATGACCCCTTAGGACGGATACAAGATTACTTTATTTACGTCTATTGTTAACGTACGGTTTAGTTAGAATCAAAGCCTAATTCTATGTACCTTCTTAATAAAATTTAATTGAATGAGACTAGCCTGTTAACTTTATGCTGGCGTTCTTACTGTCTTATCTTGTTACCCACAATTAACGCTATAAAAGTATAAACTATTTACAAACAAACCAAAAAAGCCAGCGTCATACTTTCATTGAACTTTGCACTACCGAAGCCTAGGGCTGAATAATAAACAATGCATGCATAATCTACACACAAATAGTCAGAACAGCAAATACCTTTGCCTTTATCACTTTTTAAATCACACACACACACCACAGATTATCAAAGTGGTTTTTAAATAATTTTAATTTGTTGTTTGCATTTATGAAGTCAAAAATAACATGTGAAATGTCGTGTGGTCACAACGAACGAAAGTGTGTCAATATCGTCCACGTTCGCCGCGTTTGCAATCCGCGTTTACACTGCCGGCGTGCCCGAAGTGCCGCCGGCGCCTGACGCCGCGCGCCATGAAATGAGTTCAAGGGTACATTCACCGAAATATACGAAAATTGCTCGTAATTTCTATTTGAGAGATGAGTTACTTTATTGTTAGATGGGGATCTAAGTAGTTCTAATGTAAAGGATGGGTTTATTATTAGATTAACTGTAATAATGCTACATATGATTTGAAAAAAAAAATAGTTAAAAAAAAAACTGCCTTCCTAATTTGTACATTTAATATTCATAAATAAAGTATTTATCTAAATTCATAGAGGCTATTTAATATTTTGGCAGTAAGTTTAGTTCCGTAAGTATGTCACACTGTTTTTGATCACATAATGGGCTTACGCAAGATATGCAGGTCGTCAGTTCATTCACCTCTTTAAAAATATATAGTAGAATAAGTAGGTACATAATAAATGTGTTATTTCTACGCAAGCATATGAGGCCGAGGCTAAAGTTTGATGAAACAATTAGCGCAGTGGCTTGCAGAACTGCGGTTTGTGGGTTCGATCCCTGCTCTGAAATAAATTAATTATTAAGGGCTTGTTGATTTTTGGTACCTATAATATAAATTTTGATATTATGGACCACATAATATCATAACACGTTTGGCAGGCTCGGAAAATTAGCACACGACTATCGACCCACTGGAGGGAGGAAATAGAGAGGTTTCTAGCTTACCTTAGGTACTCCGAAATGTAACACGGCTCTAAATAAATAAAAATAAGTATCCACATAATTGGAAAAGTTAGTCTATCTATGTATCATTTATGTAGTTTATTCAATAAACTCTCCTAAGGTAATATTTCAATAAATAACAACTAAAATAATGGTAGTTAATAACTCAGTTGGTCTCTGAAATCAGAGAACAATAAGCGTATCAAATTATTGTTGACGACTTGATTGCGTAAACGAATACTCGAGTGGGGTTCTTTTATAAGGAATAAATATTAGTACCTTACCGGTAGTATACTAGGTACTTATATACTCGTAAAAGTGCTCTTTTGGAACATGGTATAACTCATTGAAATTGAACAAAGATACTATGGCTTAGCAAAACGCCATGTACGGTACTTAAGACATAATTTATTTATTTATTTACCACATGTCTCTTTTGCCATTACAGTTTTAAAACTAATGCGACAAAGTAACAGTGAATTGGCACTGGTAGCATACATTTTCAAAGTTTTAAGGAGTGTTATACAAAACCCGGGCATACTATCAGAAATAACATTTAATTTACCGGATGGGTACGAGACGCGGCGGCGCAGGCCGCAACTGCTGGTGGTTCCGAGGGCGCGCACTCTCAACACGGTGGCGGAAGTCATAGACATATTCAACTGTGCACTGAGTGAGTTCACAAGGGCCACATACTGTGTAGCATGTAAGGTTAATTAAGGTTTATTTTAAGTTACTTAAATAATGACTTACCCCCGGTTTCTAAAACGTTGATCAACACAAAAATTTGTTCATCAACTGTCAAACCTCATTTCAAGCGCTGTGATTGGTTCTTAATCTTTTGACAACAGATTAAATTGATCAGTCTTTCAAAAGCCGGGGGTAGGTATTTCTACTTTTCATTAAACTTTTCCATGCTATATTTCTGTAGCATTGTGCAGTATATTTTTTCCGCCGAATATTTTGAAGCACAAATAATCCTTAAAAGCCTTTAGCCACAAAATTTTCAGGCTCTTTCCAGTTTTCGGCTCTTAAGTTATGAAAGGGTTGGTCTTTGACGAAAACTTCTATATTTTTCTTTTTTGTTCACATATAAGAGAGGTATTAAAATAACGAGCTAATTTGTTGTTTAACGTTCTAGTGTCTTTATGTGTATCTGTTATAAAACTTTTTATTACTATTTATAACTTTGTTATATTTTTGTATCGTTTATTACCTTAAATGTGCAGATTTGGTTTCATCAATAATTCTACAGGATGTTAAGAAAACCCTGTCCGACTCGAAAGGGTGATATAGGGTTTACAATCACATGCCCAAATAAAATATCAAATTTGGAAAATTCATGATAGAAACATTAATAATAGATTTTGAAACAACCATTTTTCGTCCCGAAATTCCCTAAATTTGAGATTAAAACAAAAACTACAACACCAATTTCGTTGGTATTTTTGGGGGCCTTTTGTTAGGTAATTAGGTAGCATCTGTGACGACGCCGACTCACTGTCTCGACTTTTGAGATTATTTTTTTTCCATTTTTTATTCACATTTTTGTAATCAGATATCGATCCCTAACAACACCTTCAAGGATCGGACAGGGTTTTCTTAACACCCTGTATACTTGTTGTTTATTACGGACGAAAATAAATATAGGTTAAAAAATAAGAAAAAAAGTTTTTACAAAAGTGTATTTTACTATATATTAAACTACAGTGCATATTCTCTTATTCTATAGCTACATTATAAAAAACTTACTTACTAAATATTATAAATTCATCGTTTTTAATACTTTGGACCTGATTCACAACGTTTTAAGGCAATTTTATTTGAATTGATAATTGAGGGTATGACAATGTTTAAAACTTGAAAAAATTTGGAGACTCAAAAATAATCTTCGTAAAAATAAGTAGTTGTATAATTGCAAAATTATTAAACCCCAAAAAGTATTCCAGTAATACAGACATGTGTAATTTCATCCTTATTTTTTATGACAAGGTTTAAAATCAAAACACTGCTTAATTAAAAGACTGAAGTAATTTTAAGGATTCTCGTAAACAGTCGAAGAAACAACCAAATAACTGCTTAACAAAAATCAAGCGTTTAGTGTTTAAGTTCGTAAGATTAAATCGAACTTTGAGAATATAGCCGTCCTTTTCACTCTCATAGTTATAAAAATCATGATCGAAAGATAGAGTGAGACAAACGATCATGGTTGTTCAGATTAATTTAATTCAGTATGGAAACAATCGCAAGTTTAACCTTTGTTAACAGACCATACATTCTAAATTTTACCTAATTACACGTTACATAGAGCTTAAAATAACTAAATTGGAACTATTTGCACCGTTTCACCTTCCCAGCTACTTGCTTTTATTGCTGCCTTTTTATTTCCAAATTTCGAGTAAATCAAAATAATTGTAATAACATAAATTGGTGGTAAAAAGTATCTGTATACAGTATAAGCCTACGTATTTACTTCGTGTACGCTCTACTATTTTCGTAAACATTCGGCTCAAGTCACGTGATTAGCTCGTGCAAGTTCGAGTCGACTTCGGAATTAGTCGTGCGTACACAACCGTAAAATAGTTTAAATACAATACACTCGAAAAAATCTTAGCATGATTAAAATTCCAAACGGAAATGAGTACAATATAATATCGTATTCGTTTTTTATGTAGGCAGTCAGTGTAGTGTGAAATTTGTATGATTTAAAAATTAAACATTTTCATTAAAATGGTTCTCAAAGTTATACATAACAAAGAGTCTTATAAACGAATCTTTAACTTAAATTTTAAGTGGTTTTTGTCCATGCACAATGTAAATTTTAGATCTAGAATTTACCAATGTAGTGTTTTTATATTTAATTGATCTGAACTGATCTGATCAGATTGCACTGGTGCAGAATTTAACATTGTAAGATACTTAAGAACAAATATCTCAATTATTATAGAAAAACGCGCTTACACATTGACAACGTGCGATCAACGTTGAGCCTATCAACTAGTGAATAAAGATTTGAGTTGTGCTCATAATAAAAGTGAATATGTGTTTATTGACCAAATTTTCACACACATGATACAAATTTACTAAAACCAGAAATATCTCATTTAATGGAATTTGAATGAACCTTTTCATCATGACAGTTTCATCTTAACCTGTAAAAACCACTTGAAGAAATCTAACCCTGATCTAGTCTAACGTACTATAGGTGCTGGTCCTTATAACCTCATCCGCATCTTCTCGGGCTGTGAGAGCAGGCCGTACTGGAGCAGGTGCTCGTACAGCGCCGCGACGTACTCCTTCGGATGCTTGGTGTAGTGCTGCACGTGCGGCGACCGGTCCCAGCACTTCCAGGTGCACTGGATAACAAGAATGGTTGAGTAAGATAAATATAAAGTTAGTTTGAATCCATTATACAAAACATAGTCGGTTTAGTTACTGAGGGGCTCGTGGCTAAGTGTAAGCCGTAAGGTTTGACCGATAATACAGGTTAAGCCACGCTCGCCGCGGTTGGTCCGTGGATGGGTGACCATTTATAACATACCGAGACCCCTCCGTGTTTCGGAAAGCACGTTAAACAGTAGGTCCCGGCTGTCATACATAGATCTTTGGCAGTCGTTAAGTCAATTCTGACAACCAGTCTTACTATGGGATACTGTGTTTCCCAGTAAAATGGGTTGTGGAGGTCAGATAGGCAGTCGCTCGATGTAAAATACGGTATTTAGCTGAATCCGATAAGACTGGTAGCCGACCCCAACCTAGTTGAGAAAAAGGCTCGGGAGATGAGATAGTCGGTTTAGTTACGCCATTTTCCACAATTGCTTCTTTTGAATAGAATTGACTACCTTCAGTATTTAGGGAATTTGGATACTTTCCCTTAAATTCCACTCTGTATTAAATACTAGCCTTTGCACCCAACTACGCTAGCGTGCTTGCGTACTGTCCTTCTTGGGATCTAAGCTTTCTCCATACCAAGTTTTAACAGACTGATAGACATACAGAAAGAGGTACTTTCCCATTCATAATATTAGTAAGGATTACATATCCAAAAGTGTCTGTGATGCTTTCAGGGCTAAGAAATCACTCAACTGTATTTTATTATTCCCTCCTTTTCCCTCAGTTGGAATCATTTCCACCCTGTATAGTATGGATTAGCATGTTATGTGAACAAAGGCGGTGACAGAATGGTAGCCAAGGCAAGGCAAAAGAAGCGTCGGTCGTCCGGGGGCAAAATGGGTCGACGTTAGAGTAAATTTTTTTGGTCGAATCTGGATGAAACTGGCTCAGGGCCGTAGAGAATGGCACGAGAATAGAGAGGCCTATACCCAGCAGTGGAAGGGCAAGGGCTGTGGATGATGTTGTATCTAGGGGGTGTAAGGAAGCATAAAGAGCTATTTAAAACAATTAATGACATAAATCCTCGGAATCGAAGAAACCCAGACAGGCTTGTACTTAGTGATATCCCAAGACTAACACAATACAATAAAAGTTGTTTAGCCATGTGTGTGAGAATTTATAATAAGTTACCAGGTCAAATTAAAACTTTAAATACAAGACAGTTCAAAATAAAACTGCACAAATGGTTAAATGATAATATTTTTTATACTGTCAAAGAATTTCTAGAAATACCTAAATAAAAATGTAAAGTAAAAATTTTTAACAATTTTGCATGCTACATTATTTTAGCTAAACATGTGATCAAATTGGACTATTGTAACACCCTTTATACCATGTTTTTGTGCAAATAAATATTCTTATTCTTAGGTTGACAACTGAAAACCAGCGCTGGGTGTTCTACACTTAGCATATGCTCAGTTGGCGACCTTTTTGGTATTGCATGTTAGACAGTGTTACTGACTATTTTTTGTTTATTTTTCTTGTGATGTCTTGTGTGCTGTACCAAATAAATGTTTCTTTCTTTACCTTCATGCCCATCTTGACCCAGCTGTCGTGCACGCTCCGGTTGCTGCGCTCGGCGCCGACGGGATCGCTGCGGGAGAGCAGGAACAGCGCGGGCGCGTGGCACAGGTTCGTGTGGAACAGCTGCGAGGACCTGATGTAGTGCGACGTGGCCGCCTCGTGGAACGTCTTCATGTGGTACCTATAACAATAATATATGTTAATAATATCATGGGATAACCCACACACGGCCATCTGATCCCAAACTAAACAGAGAGCTAGCTTGAGGAAAAGGTCAGCAGACAATTTCTTTTTTTGAAGTAAGAAACCCCACTTCAAACTCTGTTAGACCAAAAAGATGCTACCTGGATGACCCGGTCGCCAGACAACTGTTAAACATACTTATGTATTTCTAAATACATACATACATATTAATAATATCCTGGGATTACTCACACACGGTCATCTGATCCGCCCAGACACAGAACAAAAGATCATGCTCATCACATAAAGATTTGTCCTGAGAAGGAATCGAATCCAAGACCTCCGGTTTAATTTATACCACTCGGTATTCGAAATACAGTAAAAAGCCAAGATTTTTCGGTGAACAAACATTCGTTACGTATTACGCATTTACGACACCAGTTTTGTTTAAATATCTATAAAAATTGCGTTACATTAAGATTTCTAATTTACTTGAGAGATAAGGCAGTCTATGAACGATAAGACAATCAATTGATTTTATCTTTAAAAATCAATCATTTACGTTAATTTATCTCTAAATATATAATGGATGTTATGTGACGTGACCTAGACATAAACAAGGTAAAGAAGTGTTTATGATTGTAGAGTACGTGTGTTGTTTATCAATAAGGTATAAGAACTTGTATTATTTCTTTCAAAGGTCAAATGCATGTCTTGCATTTTTTTTTTGTACGAAATCCGATGTGATCTGTTTAGTTTATTGGGAATTCAACAGCAGAAACCTAATGTAGAAACAGGAAAAACGTTCTGCACCTCCACCACTGAAGTTTAAGCTACGTGTAGGGTACTTAAAGAACAGGGGGTAGATGAAAAATCATCTACTTCGTGCACGGAGCGATGACACCGCATCTCCAGTCTGCTTGCGACCACGGCATGTGTAACCCGGTCGAAACGTCAAGCCCTAAAGGTATTTAAGCATGTACGCGCTAATCCCCGTTCTATAATATTCCTGATTGACATTCAGCCACAAAAACGCGTAATAAAAAAAAATAAAATAGGATGTTATTATAGATTGGAATGACCACATTGCAAGTTACTAGTAAGTTAATATCAGTTTGTACTTTACCAATCAGAAAAGGATGCCTGCCTACCGGCACAATATCAATTTGATTTCAAAAACCCCTATATCTACATTTCAGATCACATAATATACTAACCATAAAATCATAACATTTATAGCATCATTAAAACCTTAATATTAGTTTTAAAGTAATTTTCGCTCTCATCAATTTCAAATAAACTTTATTGTTATATAATGACTTCCTAAACTTATTTGCTCTACCATTAGAATTTACTTAAATACCTTCAAATATCATCTGATAATAATATTTATCGTTTATAGTATTAATATTGGTATTATGACGCGTAATCTCATGTTTGTTATTTTTCATAAATGATAATAATTAGAAACACGTTTAGATCAGACGATAAAAGATTTGTGTCATAATTTTTGTAGTATTTTTATAAAGTATAGGTTTTACTTAAGATATGACCTCTGGTCGTCAACGAGGAGGTGGCGGGATGACCTATATTCATTCTTACCAAACTGGTCAATCGCGGCTCTTGAGAGAGACAAATGGAGGGAGAGTGGGGAGGCCTTTGCCCAGCAGTGGGACATTCCAGGCTCCTAATAATAATAATGACCTCTTGTCGAGTGACGTTTTCAAGGTATTCCTTCCAAGGTAGACTTCGATCCTCGAGCGGGTCTATTTAGAAATCACTTTTCTGCCTTATCTCAGATCTATGTATTTGTGGTATCGTACTTTCAGGCTACCTCTGGTCACTAAGAATGAATTTAATTAAATTAAAATAAGATTCCAGATGAATTTACCAGTCTTTACTAAAAAGGATTAAATCTTATATTGAAGTTATTGGTATAACTAACTTCCTTGGTTTTTAATCCAGTGGACTTTATACTATACTTAAATGATATATAATCAAGTAAGCTTCTAGATTACATATTATATATTTTGTAACCATTGGACTGAAGAGCACGTTTTACCTCTACATGACCTAAATTCCGAATAATTAGGTAAGAATTTATAATCTATATCATTGTAAGCATTAAAGATGTTCAATATCTAATTACTCGCGTTAATTTATTAATACTTTTTAATTTTGTTCTCGTTTGTTATTTTTAGATCATAGTGACAGATTATCTCTTTTAAGAACCGACAGGAAAAAAAAGTTGACAGAAGGATACAGAATGCGTGGAAGAGTTTCTGGGCCTAATATTTGAAGGGCAGCTTGCCGATGACGCTGAAAAGAAAACTCATCGACATGTGCGTCCTGCCCGTTTTAACCTACGGTGCTCAAAGTTGGTGCTCACTGAACAGCAGAATTCCAAACTCAAGATTTGTCAACGAGCGATGGACCGCAGTATAGTAGGTGTTAAACTATCAGATCGAGTTAGAAACACTACGCTGCGCTCCATAACTCTAGTAACAGATCAATGCTTGTGCCTTCCCTTTATGCGAAGAGGCCTTTACCCTACAATAGGACAGATATATTTCTTAACCGACTTCAAAAAGAGGAGGATGTCATTTAGTGTTTTTTTTACACGACTGCCCAAAAAGGAGTGTTATGTTTTCAGGGTTCATGTATGTATGTATGTAGGTATGTAGGTATGTATGTATGTATGTATGTTTGTGAGTTTCTTTATTCCACCATAACTTCTAAAAGGCTTGACCGATTTCAATGTTTGTGGTATCATTAGAAGCTTTGAGTTATCCCGAGTGACATAGGCTATGTGGACATTAAAAAATGGTCAAGTGTGAGTCGAAATCGCCTGCAAAGGGTTCCGAACGAAATTTTTTTTGTGTTGTGTCATGCTTTTTTGTTGTTCACTAAAAGGTATTAAATAAAAAAAATATAATTAAAAATTAAAAAACACGCCTGCCATATAAAAAAAAATAAAAACAAGTCAAATATTTGCAGTCGGGGGACCTGTAATGAATTGTTCCAAGTAACCGACCCCGACTGCAAATATTTGACTTGTTTTTATTTTTTTTTATATGGCAGGCGTGTTTTTTAATTTTTAATTATATTTTTTTTTTTCATTTATTTGTATGTAACATACATACAAATAAATGAAAAAAAAAAAAACAATCCACGCGTTAGTGGACCGATGTTAATTATTTATTTTCTTTGATAGAATATACCTTGGAATTGGTCCTATTACCTACCTATATTAATTACTACTTTTGTAATTAATATAACAATAATAACATAATATAGATAGAACCTTGAATTGTGTAATTAAGTTGTCATGTCTATGTTTGTATTATGCATGTTGCATATTTTGTGTTTACATAGTAAATTATTGTTTTCCTTTCACGAGAATCACAAGTAATTTATATATTTCAAGATAATCTGTTAAAGGTGCGAATAGAATTATACAATGAATAATGACTTTCAAAAATAGCATATAGAAGAATTTTTGACAAAGGAAGAAATACGTTTATATTATTTATTTATTGTCTAACCTATTGACCAAATATATTTCTTCTTTTCATAACCAGTCATCATGCCTAGTCCTAACAATGAAGTTGATTTATAGACGAGAAATATTAATATATAAAAATCCATGCCAAGCTTTAGTGGAACTGAGCTGGTCACATTTGCCGCACGAGCTGTGGGCGAAAGCAATCAGTCTTAACTCAGTGGGCCCCAAAAGCCAAAAAGAGACCCCACGGCAGACCTGGAAGGAGATGGGATGAGAGGCGGAAAGACCTCGACTCATTCGCGCGGAACTGGCCCTAAATAGCCGATATATAATATACACTCAGAGGTACAATTAACCGGCCACCTTAACTTTGCAATGTAACTTCGCGAAATCATTGTCGAATGATTTTATTTCTTGATTATTATAGCTTAATTCATTTCTGATTATAAACATAAAAAAATAAATTTGGTATTGCTTTACTTTTTTAACAATCTAAGAAAGTTAAGAGATCGTCGATATATTACCCAATAACGAAGGTGTGTTAAACAGTCTAAAACTTCTTGCATTGTCTCACAGGCCCATATGACCTCCTCGAGACGATATGGAAGACCATCTCGTATAATAGAGTTGTCCACTTACTCCATGTAAGCTCTGAGCGCCTTCTGCATGACCTGGTTCTTAGGGAAGACGGCGGCCGGCACTCCGATGGTGATCTCACTGATGTCCGCCGCAGAGTCCCACACCTGCGCCACCACGCGGTCCATTACTGGCTGGTATCTATAACATACATCATAAAATAATTTAAAATTAATTGATTGGAAGTTATTTATTCGAGCCGTTTGGGGTTGAGACCCTTGGTCCGTGGGGTCCGAGTGCACACAGATTTTTTAAAGATTTATCCAAACGCCTGGTTGACACTTCGCGTGACCCAAAGGCTGGCTTCTACCTAGGTCAGCGAATAAGCATTGCCATACAACGTGGCAATTAGGGCATAGGAACCGGGTTTTCCCGGTTCCAAAAGAACCGGGAATTCCCGGTTCTGAGGGTCCCTGAAAGAACCGGTTCTGTAAATCGGAGAACCGGTTTTTTCGGTACTTTCGGTTCTATCATTCTTTCTTAAAATAAATTTAGAAATACCTCAATTCATGCTAAATTTCAAGTTATTATCATATAATATTGTTTTCACTTGCCTCTCCCACATAATTTTTGTGGATCCAGATTCCAGCCACATTTGTGGAATCAGTTTCAACGTCGCATTAATCTCATACTGCCGATCTAAGTACACTGTATTAAATTTTGGCACTACAAAAGACATCAAAATTACCATTTTTTATTAATATTATTTTAATCATTATTTATTATAATCGAAATTTGGGCTGTATTGCAGTCCCTCCAGAGTCCAGCGATGTCATATCGACTTTAGGTATATCGAGGTGTTGAAGTGTTTGTATAGTAACGCCACCATGTCGATCCGGTTACAGGACGAGAGCACGAAACCAATCCAACTGCAGCGTGGTGTGAGACAGGGAGACGTTATTTCTCCGAAACCGTTCACAAATGCGTTGGAGTACGTCTTCAGGCTCTTGGACTGGAACGGGTTCGGCATCAATGTCAATGGCGAATACATCACTCACCTTCGTTTTGCCGATGATATAGTGATCATGGAGGAGTCGCTGGAGGAGCTCAATACTATGCTCAGCGACCTCAGTATCGTTTCCCAACAGGTGGGCCTTAATATGAACATGGACAAAACGAAGATCATGTCCAATGTCCATGTCGCACCTGTACCGGTTGTTGTTGGGAATGATACTCTCGAAGTTGTCAACCACTACGTCTATCTTGGACAAATAGTTCAGTTAGGCCGGTCCAACTTCGACAAAGAGGTCGCCCGAAGAATATAACTCGGATGGGCAGCGTTCGGGAAACTACGCGACATCTTTTCGTCCAAAATTCCGCAGTGTCTGAAGACGCAGGTCTTTCACCAGTGTGTGTTGCCAGCAAGGGCGGATCCAGCATTGGTGCCAGGGGGTGGTCACATAGTTGTGGCCAAGAAGCAAGGGTTTTTCAGCTTTTGGTCCATAAATCAGTTTTTTTTAATAAGATTATTTCTCCCAATGCAATGCTCGTTCATTTTTCCAAAAAATTTGTTGTTCTCCTAAGTTAGGTAGCAATCGGCCGTTAACAAATGAGCCTAAAATAGGTTGCTAATTTCCTTTTGCACCATGACATTGGCCGCGCAGCGCGATTTTTTTCTACATCATTACATATTTTGTTGTTATATTTGGGTTTGTTACTGAACTGCTCGGGGTCCAGCTGCTCTTCTGCCCTCTTTTAGAAATAGAAAACAATTTAATTAGTGGTCTACCTAGCTCCTGGACCTAGCCCAGGGGGTGGTCATGACCCCATGACCACCCCCCTGGATCCGCGCTTGGTTGCCAGTGATTACATATGGCTCTGAGATGTGGTCGCTAACGGTTGGCCTTTTGGAGAGGCTCAGAGTCACTCAACGAGCTATGGAGAGAGCTATGCTCGGAGTTTCTTTGCGCGACAGGATCCGAAATACGGAAATGCGCCAAAGAACTAGAGTCACCGACATAGCTCGAAGAATATGCAAGTTGAAGTGGCAATGGGCAGGCCATATCGCTCGAAGAACTGATAACCGCTGGGGAAGAAAGGTTCTCGAGTGGCGACCACGAACCGGAAGACGCAGCGTTGGCAGGCCTCCCACCAGGTGGACCGACGATATCGTCAAAGTTCCGGGCACCCGGTGGATGCAATTGGCGATTTGTCGTTCATTGTGGCGTTCTAGGGGGGAGGCCTTTGTTCAGCAGTGGATGTCTTCCGGCTGATGATGACTTATTTTATAATATATAGTTTTCGATTTCTATAGTGAAATATAAACAACTACGAAAAGACTGATTTTAAAGTACCTACTGATTATTGCTATGTGTCTCTAAAAACGATGTTGTACTTAGGAGTATAATTATAAAAATAATAAACAATGTGATTTCCAATAAAGTGTGTTTGATCCATTCTCCTTTATTCGTTATGGTAGAAGAAAATCAGGTTATCAACTAAAGTTTATCAAAAAGAACCGAAAGAACCGAAAAAACCGGGTACCCGGTTCCAGCTTGAGTTTGGAACCGAAAGAACCGGTTCCTAAAATAGGGCCGGTTCTCGATGCCCTAGTGGCAATGCTGCCAGCCTTTTGGGCACACTCCCAGTCGACAGCGATGTGGATGAATTTTTTGATACCTTGTTTTAGTTCTTAGTTTCATTTAGTTTATAATTCTTCGGCTTAGTTTTTATAATATTGTAAATATTTTATTGATTACATGTATGCATGTATGTAGAAAACCGTTTAAGTGTGAATCGCTCTCGCATCTAAGGATCAATTTACACCGCGGCGGAATGAAACGGAAGCGATTTTTTGCAACAAAATTGTACATAGCATAATGAACTTTGTGTCAATTGTAAAAGACGAAGAAAATTGGAGAATTCTTAAGAATGCGAGAGGATTCCGCGGAAGACGCGCGTTCAATTTTTTGGCTCCTATTTAATTTGTGGCTTATACAACTGACATAACTAAGTAAACAAATTGAGCCTAAATGTTTCATACTATCGTAAAAGAAATATGCGTAATAACTATGCCTAATAAGCGATGTACAAAAACTGATGCCATTATTAGGAACAAGTAAAAACGCAAATAAACAACTTTCCAGTAGTTTGTTATCAGTAATAAGGCATATTCGGCACACTGGGTTCAAAATCCTAAAACGAGTTCCAAGTACCCAAGCATAATTATAATAATCGTCTTTAAATAAGCAACTACACAGGACTAGCAAAAATGACAAACATTAAATTACTACATTTATTTATAGATCTATTTGTTACGCCCGTGTTGTTCCACTGCAGGGGGCAAAGGCTCCCTTCTCCACGCACTTTTGTCTTGAGGTTGGGCTAGTCCTTTCGGTAGGAGTCTAGTTGGTCTCTCCACCTTCTTCATTTATTTATCATAGCATCAAACCGTCTTTAACCCCGTTATACTCTTTAGCGTCAAGAGTAAAACAAAGAGGATAAATAAATAAATATTCTGGGACAACTCACACACGGTTATCTGATTCCAAGCTAAGCAGAGCTTGTGTTATGGTAACCAGACAACTGATAAATAATACTTATATATTTCTAAATACATCCATATATAATTAGATAAATAACACCCAGACACAGAACAATCACACAAAGATTTTTCCTGGGTGGGAATCGAACTCCGGTATAGCAGTCAGGGTCATTAACCACTAGACCAACAGGCCCGTCAATGTCACAGTCCGGGTATCATACAGACTATAAAATACCATAATATCCACAAGAACTCACGCTTCCTTATTCTTCATGACGTGAGCGCAGAGCTCGCCCCACATGTACCCGCCGACGGAGAACCCGTGCACCACCAGCGGATGCTCGTTCTCGTTCGCCGCCATCAGCTTGATCAGGTCCTCGGCTATCAACTGGAATGTTGGTAAGGAGTGAGGAAGATGTTCTAGTGGTATAAGAGCGAATAAGTGGAGTGAAATAACTGTATGTATTGATTAAAAAGTTCCATTACATTTGATTGGTGTTCATTTGTATATTGATTGTATATTATTATCTCAATTCAAATCAGTAACAAATAACCCTCTATTAATACCTGAAAGTTCTGACAAAAGCACTGTCAAACATTTCATAATATTTATAGAGAAAAAAGTCCCTCTTTTGATAACTAATCAGATACAAGGGGCTTTAAACTATATGCCAAACTAAACGTCGGTTTCTAAAACGTTGATCAACACAAAAATTAGTAAGTCACATGTTAAATCTCATTTTAAGCGCCGTGTCTTGTTGTTTGTCTTTTGGTCAACCAATCACAGTCGTGATCAGTTGAATTGACAACAGATTAAGTTCATCAGCCTTTTTTTCCGGCCAGAAATCCAGCCCTATCTAGATTGCCATAAAGTTCAAATTCTCCCAAACCTGTGATCCCTTAAGCGGCCACATGAGCTGCCAGGGCGTGCAGGACACGGAGACCACGTCGAAGCCCTGCTCCAGGTACAGCGTCGCGTACTTCATGACGTGTTTCTGGCGCGCCAGCAGCCAGTTGATCATCACGCAAACTGGCCGGTCAAGACGCTTGTCCAGCCTGATGAGAATACCATTAAATTTTAAAAGTGATAATGGATGTTGTTCAAAAGGATTCTTGGCTCAGTTTGGACTGGGTGATGGTTGGGTCTGGGGCTGTGGGCACGTCTGCCGCATGGCAAATAAGCCATGGGCTCATTATAAAGGCTAGACAGAAAGCCAGATGAACAGATACAAATTTAATAGCTCATTTTCACTGGTTATCCAGCATGCGGGCTGCCCCGCACGAGGCCTTACGACCAATAACCTAGCAACGAATGATATGCACTTGACCTAGGAATAAATAAAAGCCATCGATTGGCGCTTTAACGAACTCTCCCGAGTACGGACCCTAGCTACAAGTGAGAACGTTTACCGCATGCGGTCCCTGTGGTATACTTTCTAGAAATCTCCCGCACCCCGATTACGGGCCCATACATAGTTAAAATGACCCATATTGAAATAAACTATCTTATCAGCACCGTTTTAAAACAAACGCAGTTATATTTTTTTCCTCAAACGGTCTTTGACCGCGAACCTAAAAATACCTTTTGTCAATAAACAATAAACAAACACATAACAATGAATTAGGTCCAACATTCTCCTATGTTGACCACTTGTAAACAAAACTCGTCTGATACCATTTTAGATTTACCTTGAATTATGCAAAGCTGCATTGTTTTGTCATTTAACACAAATACCACCTAATATGAATAACGAAAATCAAGCCCAATCTGTGAGATACGAACGCTTCTAGTTTCAGGTCTGTCTTTATACACACAGGTCTAGGTATATCTTTCCTAAATAACAAGATTTCAGTAGACACGGGAACCATGGGCTATAATTAAAAAAAAAATACCTTCTTGGTATTGTATGCTAGACAACGCTACAGAGTATCATTTGTTTTTTTTTTGTTTTTTTTTGTAATTCTCTTCTTTGTGTCTTGTGTCCTGTGCCAAATTAATGTCTTTGTTTTTTCTTTCTTAAATCTAGATAATATCTTAATCTTACATAAAAATTAGTTTAAACCACATCTAATTCTATTGTCCAAATGGTCATAGAGTCAATGGCTTATCAGACCCCTCATCTTACTAGGGATCGAATGAGCCAACGTCCTGTCGACAACTAGTAATTTTATAACTAGACCGTTGTGGAACGGTACCTCTACACATTTTAAGCGATATGTATCTATAGCAAGTATTCTATACAGGGGTTTCGAGCGTCTGGGTCTTGAAATGGTTTGGTCTATTTATGTTGATCGCCTATTAAGCTTGTATGGTAGATGTAATATCTTAAATGATTAATATCTTAAACAATTAAATTGGAAAGCTGCGCTCCTTGTCAAGACCTTGGATGCTATTAACATTTATATTTTAAATAATATTTCTCTTGCTATTCTTTTACAATTACATAATATTATATACGGGCCTAACCCTTTGCATCTGTTAAAGACTCAGAACACAGTTGGAAAAGAAACTCCCAAGTTGTTCGGTCTACCCTGTGTGATCCACCACACTACTGTTCTTCTTGACTCAATATGATAATCTAATTAAATAAAGACAAAACAAAAACGCTATTTAAAAAAAAAATCTCCTCAATTGTCTCTTAAATATTTAAAGGCCGTACGTCTATATGATGCGTTATCATACGATCTCACGCGACGATCACCCGATTTGTTCCTAACGCCAAATCGACCTACTTCGTCGATTGGCTGTTAATTTGCGGGACGACACAACGAATACACTTGCGTAACATTTGGCGTACGAAATTAAGTGACACTAGAGATGCGTGACAAGTTATATACGTGGTTGATGAATATAGCGAATAGACGGATCTATAAATAATCTTCTTTTAAAACTAAGCTCGTTTTGCGTAGGTGTCGCGACACGACGTAACCAATTGTGAGCTTCCCAATGGCTCTGTCGCTGTTGCAGTATATAGATGAGAACATGTTCTGGTTTAGCTGACAAAAGACAGCAAGAAGCAGTTTCTTATGGTAAAACAAAACTGGTACCTAATTTTTCGTCGTTGACATGCTTGAGGACTTTAAGATTGTTTTTAGCAGTACGTATACGTAGTGATGAGAAAAAGAAGATATTTATATGTAGAATAAGAAATGTGGTGTACTCACTTCATGGTGGTGGGATCAGCTTTTAGCTTGACCTTCTCATTGCTGATGTACTGTATGTTCTTCGTGAGGTCCTGGGTGTGGGCGCTGCGGTCCAGACCCACCATAGCCACGGGGGCACACGACAGTAAAGGACGGAAGGACGCCTGAGGGAGACAAAAAAGATTTTAATAAATGGTGAGAATTAAATGTTGGTTAGGGCGGAATTGTTGAAAATATAGCGAGATCCTTTTTAACCGACTTTAAAAAAGGAGGAGGTACTCAATTCGACTGTTTCGTTTGTTACCTCATAACTTTCGACTGGGTGAACCGATTTTAATAATTCTTTTTTTATTTGAAAGCTTAGTTTCCAGTTTTGACAGTAGGATCATCAGATCATAAGAAATTAATAAAAGACTTATTTTGAAGTCGGTTTTTTTGTAAGAATTATGTCACTTAATACGATATCTCGAAATAGCACATAATAGTTAGGCAAAGGAAATGTTCAAAGTTGTATCGAGCGAGAATTAAATGGCTAAGAGATTAGGGATTCCTAATTCAGAATTCAAGCTCATTTAAGTATTTTCTAACATATAGGTACAGGAATTTAATAACATCGAACCGATATGTATGACGTGTTAAAGACACCTGTCCGCAATAGAGGTAATGTTTTTTATCGGTAACAAAAATTACACTTAATGGTACCAGTTCCCAAAGCAGATTGAAGTTACTAACTTTCTAGAAACATATCGTTTAGTGTAATTATGTAATAATGTCTTTCTTTCAAGACATATGTCAGGACCTGAATATTTGGGAGTTTAAACAGTGAAAACCAGACTTGGGTATTTCTGATGTCATTTTAGATACTCTAGCTTTTAGTCAGGTGAGTTCATCAGAACAAAAAGTGGTTAAATCTTAAATATTATGGGCCTTATTACAAAAGATGGTTTAAACCAAGACTAAGGTAAACCCAGGTTTAAAATATACCCATCACTTTCTTATGTCATATAACAAAAAGAGACGGGGCTATTCTAAAACCTCGGTTTTTCTTAGACCATATTTTGTAATAAGGGGGTATATGTTTAAGAGGATATTGAACTTTATGTTATATTGTATTCTTAAATAGACGCTAATAGATATGTTGAACAGTCTAATGAAAAAACAATTGTCACCAAGCTTTAGTTAAATAGTCTGGCAGTTATTTTAGGGCAGCCTCATCTGCCTACCATGAACGATTACGGTCGCAATATCATGTACAAACGAAGGCAATTGCTCACGTAACTGGCAGTAGTGCAAAACGAACACAAGTTCAATGTCAGCCAGTCAACGGCTCGGCCGAGACATGCGATAAAAAACGTAAGGCCTGTGTACACTGGGAAATTAAGTTCGATAATTATTACGTTTTATGGGTGCTGTAGTGTAAGTATATATACGCCGGTTAAACTATAAAGTTGTAATTTAGATAATAGAAGTCGATAATTTACATAAATGCAGCTTTTTGGGCACACTCCCAGTCGACAGCGATGTGGATGAATTATTTGATGCCTTCTTTTAGTTTTTAGTTTATATTTTTTTCTTATTTCTAGTGTAGGCTTAGTTTTTATATTATTGTAAATATTTTAAGTTTAATTCATAATAAATAATAAACAACCCTCCTTTAAAAAAAAACCATATATATACCAAAAGGGCATCAATTAAGAAAGTAAAGAGGATGAAGATGATATTATGGTATGTAACTTATATATTTTTTATTTAATTACGCATCTACGTCTCCTTTGTGAGAGATATTAATAAATAATTATAATCAATTGTTAGTAAGTTGAATGCTTTTGCTTGTTTTTTTGGGAAACACGCGACGCGCTTGTTGTGACGGGTCGGAATAGCCAACACAAAAAAAATGCAAAAAGTGAGTAAGTAACTATCTACATACAAATAAAATTACTTTAGGTCTTAGTTTCTATGTTTCATGGACATTAATAACTAAAGATAGAGAGTAAACGTAAATTTAATAAATTTGAAACTATGTAAACGTGCAGAAAGGAGAGGAAGGGTAGAAAAAAACACGAGGTAATTACCCAGCAGTCGGTTATTTCACTCTAGAATAATAAAATTTCTAAAAATAAACTTTATAGTCAAAATCAAAATATTTTTATTTCAAGCTTTTTTAAGCTCTTTTAAAATGTTTCCCTGACACTAGTTGCAGGTTCCACAAGTCATTCATTTTCAGTTCCAAAGTGTCATAGTACACTCACCATGCTCTTACATAATGATCGTAACTCAAAAGTCCTTATTTTAACCGATTATCTACTTTTCGTTCCTTCCCCGTTTATTTTTAGCTTTTCAGGCCTCGTCTTACTTGGCAGTAGTGATGTTGACGGAAACAATGGGTTAGTGTGTACTCATCAAGGTTAACGCGCAGTATGGTGCAATACTGATGCACTTCTATCCCGCTGCACATTATGCTATAGGAATTTGTTTACGTGCTGTTTATATTTTCAAGCAGTTTTAAGTATTGTTCTGTATGACTGAGTAGGTACCTAATGCCACGTAAATGTCTGGCTTGGAAGGAAAAATACTTCTTAGTATATTTTTAGACTAAGATAGGTCTGAAAAACGAAATAGATGTCTATCGATGTGTGATAGTCTATTTATTTATTGAACAAGGGAAAACAAGCAACAGCATGTTAGTTCTCTTTTCTTCTATTAATTCCTTGGGAGAATAATCTTAATCTTTGCACTCTGCAGGCTTTAATAAATGTATGAATAAATAAATACTCTAGTTTGGGATTAATTGAACCAGGGTGTACCTACATAGCTGATCACACTCCCTGATAATATTTTTCGTTTTCGCAACAAAGTGCGTAGTTTTAAAATTATGTTATGAAGATAGTTAAACCTACAATCGACAGAACGGTTTTTTTTTTCAACTGTTATATTTGTGTCAGAGTGTTAACAACACAATGGGTGCCTGAAGACGGACGACGCCGCCGAGGCCGGCCCAGGAGGAGGTGGCAGGACGACCTACAGTCGTTCTGCGAGGGTTGGTTCGAGGTGGCTCGAGAAAGACAAATGTGGAAAGATTTGGGGGAGGCCTTTGCCCAGCAGTGGGAAAACGTAGGCTAAAAAAAAAAAAAAAAAATTGTGTAATGGTCCGAAAATAGATCAATTGTAAATGTCCCTTTACTTCATTATCTAATCATAAACAGGCAGTCTGTTTCCTTGATACAATACAAATCAATTTGCAGCTGTATATTGAAGATCGTTATCGTTATTATGCAATTTTATTTATAAAATACTGACTAATTTTATCTAGACATAACATGCTTCTCGTGAATGGTACACACGTGTTCATTGTTTGGAATTTCTTTACGTTTTGATAATACTAATATATGTAGTGTGATTGCACGTCTTCAGATACATGTATTACTTATGTTATTATACATGTATCCAAGGACGTGCATTAGACGATCTATGTGTTAAAAATATAATAAAAATACTTACTTTTAGTATATTTTTAATCACAAGTAAAAAGAGGGGTATAAGTTTGACTTGTCTGTCTGTGGCCATGTAGCTCCTAATCGAATGGATTGATCATGATTCAGTTCTTGTTTAATGATCAGCTGATCGAGATGGTTCTTAGCTATATTATGCGGATGCTTCACATGCTTTAGTGTATTCATAAGCTCTGAATCTCTCCGCTATTCTGTAGCCAAATATCCAATTTGGCTAAGCCCATTATGAATGAGATTGACACTGGACTGGAGAGGATGGCACATAAAAAGAGTAGTTTATTATGATATGAATAAATTCACTATATATAATAGCATAGCGCATCTTGAACTAAACCTTGTGACTCAACCAGTTTTCATAGGAAACGAACTGCATTGGGTACATAATACAACTTCTCATAAATAATTATGAATATTAGCCATGCCGAAGAACTAGTACTAATGATCTTTGTCGAAGGGTTTCAAATAGAAATATAATTATTTACTCTCACAATATTTTTTTTTGTTATGGCGATATTGGTGACTCAGAATTGCTTGTACCACCGGACAGATTTTTCCTTTTATTAGGAACTAAGCCGGATTTTTTTTTCATATTACCGCATTTTTATATTCATGAGAAATTAACGGCAAAGTAAAATATGTACTGACCGTATAAACTGACATAAAATACGTTCTCCATTTTCAGGACTTGAAAAAACATTTTCTTATTTTGCAATGTCAAACAGGGGCCCGAGTCCGCTATTTTAAGTCAGTGAGTGGCGGGTTAATAAACGTTCCAGTGTACTTGTAATTGTGCCTAATTTTCGAATGCAGATAAGAACAGTCACTTGCAATCCTACAATGACAACAGTGGCAAGTAGGTGTACATTTGTCATTCAACTAAAATTATCTGAATACGAAAATTAGGCACAAAAACAAGTACACTAGAACGTTTATTAACCCACCACTCACTGACTTAAAATAGCGGACTCGGGCCCCAGGCATTTAAGCATAACTGTTCGTAGATGGATATAAAAAGAAAATTCTTCATACTTTAATGGTGTATAGTGTACCTATAGCAACAAATGTCTTCATTTAGCTATCGAACGCTCCTTATCAGCATAATAAATCATTCATTACTTAAATGAGATGGACATTGAATGTATCATCTGTGCATTGCGTGCTACAAACTGGACAATTACTGTACCTATTTGAGCGGGTTGTTACGGAGCTTACTGCTATACTATACGCTGATCTTTTTTCTTACAATCAAAGCATGATATTTTTTTTAAAGACTTCACCTTTTGAGCTTATTCAGACATACATACATGTAATCACGCCTCTTTCCCTTGTAGGGGTAGGCAGAGACTACTTCTTTCAACTTGCTACGATCCTTACACACTTGTTTTGCTTTGTCCACTTTCATTATTCCCTTCATACATGCTGTTCGGTTTATGATACTCTTGATCTGGCCTTTTTTCATTCGCACTCGCCTTATAAACTTTTTTCGTTAATCGTTCGTCATTCATTCTCTCGACATAGCCAAACCATCTCAGCATACCTTTCTTATTTTTTGTCTCAACATCCATCATCTGACATACTTCATCCACCTTACCATCCATTCCTCCTCTTACATTCAACGTAGCGAAGCGGATCTCCGTGGGCCACTTTTCGCCCCCGCGAGAAACGAGACATGATGGGTGGCGAACCACATAGCCGCCATTTTGGATAATCAAATTATTTTTATGATTATTTATTGCGTTCGTGCAGGATAAGGAATTGGGAAAGGATACGTTGGAAAAGATAACAAGGTAGGACGGGTTATAGGATGCTACCATCACGGAGGTACAATAAACGTGACAACAACAGCTAGGGACAGTTAAGAGAGTGGATCTACCAGTTATCTGTCCGACAGCTGGCTATATCCACCTACTCATGTGATATCCACTACGGGTACGCGACCCCGGCTTATTCAGTAAAAAAAAAAAACTGCCGATCGGCTATCCATGTTACTTTCCTTATTTATATTAAAAACTACTAAATGTATCTTTAGGATGTTTAAATGTAAATGCTCGTAAGAGAAACACATTTTTTTACATGTTTTTGTTTATGCGACAATTGCAGTAAGTTTCGAAAATCAAGTCTTCGATTTATCTTCTTTTGGATTGCCTTTTTAACCTTCAAAGCTACTAGAAAGCAATTAGAACCCCATTTGCCCGTGATGACATTTTTAGATTTTGTGAAATTTGATATTCAACTGTACGCTTGTTGTACCTATATATTCCTTCTATACGTTAAACATAAGGTATAAGTATATAGTTTCAATGATTCCTATAAGCAGCATGTGAACAATGATTTACGAGCTACATTGTAAGTCGTATCTGAACACGTGCCGCAATAGATACAAATGATGATAACTGTGTAATATTGGCAATTTCCATGCGATCCCGACTACAGCTGATGATTGTGCGACTAATTATACTTCCTTATTTCTTTTGATAGTTCAATTGTAATTTATTCACAAGTTCGTGAGCATTTACTTTGAAAATGTTTTCAGAATGAACGACTATACATAAAAAATGGTGGTTAAGAAACACTCAATTCAATTAGAACATAAAAGTGTACTCTATGTGTGCCTTTGTCACAAATCACTATTTTTTAGGGAATCATTAAAGTTTTTGATTAGAGTTTGAGTTCTCTTAACTTGTTTTAAAAGTTGTAGAATACTATGTATCCATACAGTATTTAGGAGTTTCTGTATTTCTAAGCAATTCACAATTCCAATTATTTCGATAGCACCTACATTCTGAAGTTCTCTCATTCCTATAATAATAATAATCCAGCCTATAAACGTCCCACTGCTGGGCACAGGCCTCTTCCCACGTAGAGAAGGCACGAGCATTGATCACCACGCTAGCTCTCTGCGGATTGGCGATTTCAGATCCCAAATTTTGGAATCCAGAATCTCATTCCTATATCTAAAGAAAATCTTAGCTACGGTATTTTAGACTTCACTATTACCATTCGGCTAAACTCGGTAATTTCCGCTAGTTTCGTCACAAATGCACTTCAACTCGCTAGGAGCTATAAATTGACACATATTGTTAAATTGCCGCCGTACTGCGCATGCGTCGTTTAACAGAGAATCCGTGGTCATAATTAATTTTATACGGTTGGTATTCAAATTTCAAGCTATTGGCTGCAGTAAAATACTAAATGTAGATTTTATTAAATTAACGATTGGAAATTTGTTTGAAGAGCAATATGGTAGAGAAAGAATGAAAATTACGGAAAATAAAACGTGCCAGGTTCACACGTTTTTCTGTCAAAGTGCATATAGTTTCAAAAAATAAAATACCTGACTTTTACACTATAATAAAGCATCTTAATAAATACATAAATCAATTATTTCGGGACCTTAAATAACTATATAGTAATTTCAAGGTTCCCTAGTTAAGAAGTAACCTAAATTACATAACCCTATTTAGGCCGACAAATGAAAACTCACAAGGATTTCCCTACAGATTTCTATTCATTTATTTATTTCACTTTTCTAATTAAATTATTAATCAAATCGAAGTAAATAAAAAACTGGCTAAGTGCGATTCGGACTCGCGCACGAAGGGTTCCGTACCACCGTCGTATGAGAGCCCCCCTTAAATATTCATTTTATGTGGTTTTTAGTATTTGTTGTTATAGCGGCAACGGAAATACATCATTTGTGAAAATTTCAGCTTTCTAGCTATCACGGTTTATGAGATACAGCCTGGAGACAGACAGACGGACAGACAGACAGCGGAGTCTTAGTAATAGGGTCCCGTTTTACCCTTTGGGTACGGAACCCTAAAAAAAATTCATTGACTTTAAAATATGAACTGTAAAGAAAATACGCCCTAATCCATATTGCGTCGTAATAATTGCAGTAGGAAACCTTGATTCACGTTTTATCACCACATAACTATTGGTACTAAAAACATAACTTCCATGTACTGTACAATCATAAAGCAAATGATTTGTCAAACATTGGAAAGTCGAAATGATTAGCATCATGTTTCTAGCGTTTTAAAACCATGGCAGTGGCAGAAATAGAAGGATTGGTTTAAATAACTCTAGCAAGATGGGATGGAGTTTAAACGCAGATAGATCTTAATTCATAGCCAGATTTAGATTATATCAGATCTACATGTAAACCTACGCAAAAAATGAAAATGTCGTTTATAATACTTCACATAGCATACTACGGCTCTAGAAGTACAGATCTAATAACTATGGCAGTTATACGATTCCGGTCGAAACTTTTTTAAGCTATAACGCAAAAAAAAAGATTTTTGCATTTCTTTGGACATGATAGTAACCAAAATGGTCAAAGATGATGCAAAAAGCGAGATCGAATCATGATCCATAACATGGTCCGTTTTCTGCCAACCCTTTAAAACAGGCGCTTGAATGCACAGCACTACATGCGCACATTGCAAACCCACGTGACCAATAACGTCACAACACTCGTTGCCAAGTGCACATTACACGCAATTTATCTATTCCGGCGACGTATCGCGAAACGTGTTCATGACAGATATGTTAGCATAGGTCCTAGTTCGTAACAATAACATACTGTTCGTATAGGACAAAATGGATTCCTAAGTAGATAAGTTGACACGACCTTTAGAGTCAGTCAAGGTATTTGGTGCAAGATAGGCAATGAGGCAGGTAGATGAAACGTCTTAATTAACTGCAAATAATTCATTTATACTAAATTCTCCAGCTATTCACTGTGCTTGCGTATTCCTTCTATCTATATATATTTAGTTGGATAAAAAAATAAAGTGAGACAAAAGAACGTCAAAATATATGTCGTGTCTTTTTAGAGAAAACTCTTTTTCTTCCCTTTCTATAGGGTTTTGGTAGGAAGATCTAGTACCAAATATAAGAATCCGATGCTCCGTTGTCTTAGTTAAGTTTTTTAACCGACGAAAACGGAGGAGGTTCTCAATTCGACGCGTATATATTTTTTTTTAATGTTTGATCACGCATAATTTTTTAATTATATTATATTTTTAAATTCTTCTGGTCTAAATAATAGGTCCATTACCTACTGTATCCGGCATAAAACAGATAAATAGGAACATAAATAAAAAAAAGTTACGTTCGCAATAAAATATTATACCTATGCGCACGAGCAAAAAATATTGTATCGCGTGATAATCACACGTTCAAGCTTTCTTTATTTATTATACTAGAGTAATTTTTATCATTTTATCTGGCCAGTATCTAGGTTAGGATTTTCTTTGAATTAAAGTATTTAATATTTATTTACTTACGAATTTTCCATTGCTCCTTAATCCAACCTTCCCTTGGTTCACGGCTAACGACACAGCATTCTTTAAGGCACTCATTTCTTCTGATTACCTGTTAAACAAAAGTAAACATTTTAAACTTAACGTAGCTATCATAAGGGATACTGACAGTACCAATGCAATTTCAGATTTTTAATCCTCGACGTAAAAAGAGGAGACCTATTATCAGTTTGAAGTGTTGGTTTATTTTTCCGTCTGTGGCATCGTAGCTACTAAATAAATAGGTCGATTATGGTAAGCTTCTTTTTGTGTGAAAGCTGACCAAGATGCTAATTTTGAAAATATTTTTATAACATAAGTAGATATTTTTATCGGAAAGACATCACACCTGTCATAATTCTTACGTATTTTAAATAGCTACTTAATCATAGTTAAAGATTAGATATAGCAATGATAAATCGTGGGAATTTCATAAAACAATCAACGTAATAAATAACTCTGTCATTATTTTACACAAATGATAGATTCTCATGTTATTCTGCTAGGCCTGATCGCCTGATCCAACAAAATTTTTACTTAGCATGAATATAATAATTGCCACAGGCAAAAAATAATTCATAGTAGTCTGGGCCTGGTTGTAAACAGAAGTCCAAACTCAAAATGAAAAGTAAAAAGCTGTGTATTTTTTGTCGCTATGTCACAAAACGAGCCGATGATATGTTTAACAATATTTCGGGTAGAATCTAAGTCAGACTAGCACAGTAGATACTGGAGAGAACTACTACCGGATAGCATGTAAAAAGCCCTATGCCTAGTAGTGGGATGACATGGGCTGTGGACTGTGGTCTGTGGATGATGCTGTCACTATACTGATTTCGTTTAAACACGATCACATTATTTTGAACTCTATTTTCTTATAAGCCAGCAGTCTGTTTTAAGAATACTCGATCTCGGACCATTGAAGCAAAGATCAGCACCTAGGTATTGCAATTGACGCAGGTAATCCACGAATGGCGTCTTAATTTGTTTAAATAGGTGATCATTACTAATCCATATTGATTTACTTTAACTAACAATACCGGACGTGACATGTTGACCTTTGATCCCTGTTGCAAGCTTATCATTCTGTACAGGAGTGCGTCTTTTTAAATGTGCATTTTTAAACCAAACGATTTTATTTTGATTGGATAGTTGCAGTATATTGTGCGGATCTTAGAGTAATAACAACGGGAGTCGTCTTAGCGCAGCATTTTTTTTATAAGAAGACGTAAATCATCTTTAAAGAAACATGTAAATTATACATTTTTTGGATGGAACCAAGATTAATTTTGAATAATAGTAGACAGTTTTTTTATGTGGTCAATAATAATCTATACTTATAATAAATCTGTAGAAGTGAAAATTCTGTACATTGAAAATATCGAAAAAATAAATGGCGGTGTTACTAGATAGACACCGAACCGAAAAGTGTAAAAAAAAAATTTTTTTGTCTGTCTGTCTGTTTGTTCAGGTATCACGCAAAAACAACCGGTTCGATTACGTTGAAACTAGGCACTGGGTAGTTTTTATCCCGGAAAAGTATATACAATAAAAAACAAACTTAATTTTGCGTTTAAAAACTCATTGATAAGTTTCGTCATCCACGCGAACGAAGT
The DNA here is from genome assembly GCA_905475315.1 of Autographa pulchrina. Lineage (NCBI taxonomy): Eukaryota > Metazoa > Arthropoda > Insecta > Lepidoptera > Noctuidae > Autographa > Autographa pulchrina. The sequence goes on from FR997775.1 coordinate 9,757,183, forward strand.
CGCAGGCACAGCTAGTCTATAATATAAAAATAAATCGCTGAATGCGTTGCTGCGCAAATCTCGAGAGCAGCTGAACCGATTTCGTTAATTATTTTTTTATAATATTCCTTAAAGTACGAGGATGGTCCTTACGGATCAAAAAAAATATAAAAAATAAAGAATCGACTGTAAGGCGATTAGAATAATAATACCAGCTTACAAATGTTTCACTGCTGGGCACAGGCGTCTTCCCTGATGTGATCAACTCTCTTAACTGTCGTGGCCAAGTGTTATTTCATTAACAAAGTTGATAGACAAAACATCTAGGTAAGTGTTTATATCTAAAGGATATTTTAATTACAACAATGCTGAGTTTAAAGTTTATCAAACATTGGACAGGTGGGCAATTAATTGTGTTTATACACATATGTAGCCATTAACTTAAGAGTTTGTTTAATTGCATCTGTTAGTCACAACACAAGTAATGGTTGTGTTGACTATAAAATAAAAGTAAAATAGTATAAAAGTAGTAGTTTAGTAAAATACCAATATAATAAATTGGAAGATTTTTGTTTGTTTAATAAACACTCTAATCTCCAAAAAGCCTGGACTCATTTTAATAGAATTTTCACTAGTTTATGGGGTCTTTATTAGAAAAAGAATCAGGGTTAAGCAATAAAATGTGGATGAATTTAAGGGGTTTGATTGGAAAAAAATAATATTTTACTCATCTTTTCAACAAACAATTATACATAATAATATACCTACAGTTCCTAAATCTTGATTAAAAAGCCTATACCTACTTTTATTTATTTTCTGTGTTTACGCTTTCATCCAAAAACTGCTGAAGGGATTTGGATGAATTCACAATTTTAATATAGCTTTATATCAGTATAAAACATAGCTGTTTGTTTATATAATGGTATAACAAACATTTAGATAGGACCATGGTCTAGTTATGCTTATCAAGTATTATCAGGCTGATTTATCTATTGCTATGGTTTATACAAGTTTTTATTTACCTACTGAAAATACTATTTTATTTCTGACATTGAGATAGTATCCAATTATTCTTATTGTAAATTTAAACTTCCTCGAATTGGGCTTTTAATTACAAAACTGTTTTTCCAAATCCAATTGGTAGTTTCAGAGATGTATAAACAAACTGAATAGCTTTATAAATTTCCTTATTAAAAAAATTTGTTCATTAATTATATGTTTAGTGCAACTTTATTGATGCTTTATAATATTTAGTACTACACAGAAAAGTGTAGGTATAATAAATTGATCGAGAATTGAAATGAATTCAAAGACAAAATTTTTTTTTAGATAAGTAATGACTATTTAAAAAAATGAATGTTATGTCTACATTACATACATTTCAAATAAAATTAAATAAGCTAATTATAATTCAAATGATCTTTAGAAAGTTGCAAGGTGCAACATTGTAGTAACATATTGATGCCAAGTATGAACCAAACTATTTACATAAATAGCATCAAGGCCATCTCTAATGTCTAAACTTATGTATGGATTAATAGTTGAATGCTTAACTCTTCTGACTTAAAAAAAAGTTTTTTTTGAGTTGTCAGGTCAATGACTTATTTTCAAAATAATAACAAACAATTGAATTTTGGTAAATTTTGGTAGTTATTAGACTCAGTTAATTTTACAAGGCACGATTTTTTCGTAAGTTAATTACATGAATTTATGAACTCGCTAAAGGAATATATTTTTATAAATAGTTCGTATTTATAAAAAACCGCAATATTATTAAATATGGAGATGAGACATGATTTGAAGTTTATTAAATAAAATAATGTTGTGTACATTATGTACTTGCGTGCAAGATTGGAAACACAAAAGAGATACTCAGCTTGCCTACCCGTACTCATCATTTAATAAATTGTTAAACATAAATTAAAAGCACGTTATTTTAAAATTAAACATGTCTCTAGCGTTTCAGATTACTAAGTACAGCAACTTTCAAACACGCCGGCTGGCTAGAATGTGTAATGTGTACACACTCTTGATATTACTGTACAATTGAACATTTCCACACGCGAACGCGTAAAATTAATTAATTTGTAAACACGAAACTCACCGGCTTTTATTTAAACAGGAAACGAAAGTGAGATAACTTAAACACAAATTAAAATTAGGAGAATCTAATAGGCAAAGGAATCACTACACGAACTAAAATTTATTTCACTCAAAACTCAAACATGCAACAACTGCAACAAACACGCATCCAATGCGTGATTTGTCGACTTGACGTGCCGAATAGCGGAACTCGGAAGATTCGTGGATCGTCGATCGCGAGTCCACGACGAAATAAAAAAAAAACATAATATTAAATAAACCGTAGGGTAACACCGCCACCATTGCCGTCACTGCCACATAAATAATCTACACCAGAATGTCAGGGCTAAACAAATAAAGCTTATTATTATATTATATTTATTTTAAAATTAAGAATAAATTTAGCATACGTTACATGTCATTAATGTAGTATCCAATAACGTGCTTTAATTAGTCATAGTTTCCTCACAAATTGTGTGACCTTTATGATACTAATGCCGTAACAAGCTATGTTCAGAAGTGCTGTTTTGACTACTCTACAAATGTCAATGTCATAATCACATGGCAAATAAATATGTCAAAAAGTTCAACAATGTGGTTATTTTAATAAACAAATATAAAGAACATTTCGCTAACTAAAAGCTTATAAAGTGGTAAATAATGAACGAAAATGACGGGAAAGCGTTTGCAGAGCTTGGCATTAAGCCATGGCTTATCAAGCAGTTATTTAGTCTTGGTTAGTTTGTGTTATTATACGTGCATACACAAATACAGTTAATGTACTTCCTAATTCCACATTATTTCAGTATTATGTTATAAATATCTTCTTTAATAGGCATAAGGAGTCCAACACCGATCCAAAAAGGTTGTATTCGACAAATACTGGCTGGAGACGACTGCATAGGAGCAGCAAAGACGGGTTCGGGAAAAACGTTTGCATTTGCGTTACCTATACTGCAGCACTTGGCTGAAGACCCCTATGGCATCTTCGCGCTGGTCCTTACACCAACACATGAGCTGGCTTATCAGGTATCTAATAGTTTTAAAACTATGCGAACATAAGCAGGAATTTGGTACAGTTAGGTGTTATTGCAAGGAAACAATCATAAGCTTGTAATAGTAGGTTAAAACAAATAACCCTTATTAATAATGCACTGAGCGACATTTTTAGTAATATTTTTTATGTATTAAGTGGTTTATCCGTCTAAAGCACAGGAGAAAACATTAACCATACAAACCTATGGACCAAAAAATTTTTTTTTTTTTTTAGAGTAAGTAATTTTTTAAAACATTATAATTTTCCTTACAGATAGGAGACCAATTCAGCATCTTAGGGCAGCCGTTACATCTAAGAGTGTGCATAGTGACAGGGGGATCAGACCAATTGGAAGAGTCCCTCAAGTTGAGCAAGCGGCCCCACATAGTGGTGGCCATGCCCGGCCGTCTGGCCGACCATATTACTGGCTGTGATACCTTCAACTTGAAGAAGATAAAGTATTTAGTGCTTGATGAGGCTGATAGGTTTGTTAATGGATTGTTACATATTTATTTAAGCTTATTACCATATTACCTTAAGCCTTTTTAGCCTTAAAATGATTTTTCTTTAATCTGTTACTAGGATTCTTGATAAAATCCATTTAAACATTCCAGATTATTCAGTGAGTCATTCAACGATGATTTGGAGACAATATTCAATGCGCTACCAGCACAGAGACAGAACTTACTCTTCTCAGCCACTATCACAGACAATGTCAAGGAATCCAAACTCCTGCAACTTAAGAAAGATGTAAGTTTACTTATTCATACTCTCTCATTATGCTTATATATATACTCGTAATGTATATATGTATATATGTATATGTTATACTCGTTATGCTTCATGGGTAAAATGGAGTTATGGAGTGTTTCTTGCCGGTTCTTCTCCAGGTGAATGACGTTTTGGAAACTCCAACTATAGTCATTTAAAGTTTTGAAAGAGCTTAAAAAAGTCTACTTGAAATATCATGATTTTGATTTTTGATTTTGTTAACACTCTTTTTGTATTGATGGAACTAGATGTGGAATCTAATAGGATAGCTTGGAATCTAAGAAAGAACATAGGCAACTTTCTGCCAGATTCGTATCTGCTGAAACACCAGTAACTTACCAAATCAAACTATACAAATGTTTTATGCGTATATCATTATAGAGAAATTAATTGTTTTATGTGAAAACTGTAACCTATGGATTGATAGAGTGTTGCCATGTAAAAAAGCCGACCAAAATTCCAAATTAATATTAACAATAGCTTTTACTAAAACTTAAGGATGTGTTACTAGTAGACAATCTTATATTATTAAAACATTATAACTCCCACAGAAACTCCTAACCTGGTCTGAGACGGACACCCAGCTGACAGTGACCACACTAGACCAGAGATATGTGGTCTGTCCCGCGTACGCCCGAGACGTGTATCTAGTGCAGACGCTGCGGAAGTACCGCGAGGTAAAGCCAAGCAGTCATATCATCGTGTTCACTGACACTAAGAAGTGAGTACATACAAACAAGCATACATACATATAGATATATTATGAGGAAGGATAGGTGTAAACGTTTAAATTCTCCCTACTACTTATATTTTTAATGGTTTTCGACATTAGTATCACTAGTGTTTGATATTTTATTTACTTATGATCAAAATCGTATATTGAAATAAGGTACAAAGGTAACTCTTTAAATGCATTGTAATACAGTGGTAACAATTAATATTTTGTAAGCAGTTAGGCTACACATTTAGTTCCGCTAATAATACCAGTAAAGGACTTAATAAAACATCTACTCTAATAGTCTCAATTTTTTCCCAGAGAGTGCCAAGTCCTATCAATGATGTTGAACGCTATTTCCATGGACAACGTATGCCTACACGGCTTCATGAGGCAGAAGGAGCGAGTGGCAGCCCTAACGCAGTTCCGAAGTAACTTGAAGTGTACGCTAGTGGCCACTAATGTAGCTGCTAGGGGTCTGGATATACCTACCGTGGACCTAGTTGTTAACCACAAGCTTCCTTTAGAACCGAAGGAATATATTCACAGGTAAACTACTTATATTTTGCTCTGAATACTAAGTATTTTTTCTTTCTTTGCCTATGTTAGGTCCCACTTATGGGCAAACATTTGCTTTTCTTCTTCCTATCCTGTTTTTTTTTGCGGTTTCTGGAAAATATTATGTTAGAACATGAAAAACATAAAGTTAAAATTACTCTTATCTTATAAAAGGTAGGTTCTAAATGTTGCAATTTAGTGTCTTTATTATTTTTAATTTACTGAGTATCAAAAAGTATTTAGTAAGACAAGAAGCCGACCCCAATATAGGCTAGGCAGAAGAACTATTCGATAATTTTAGAACAAAAACGAAACAGTTCCCTACCTGCTTGATTTTAAAATACATAATTTATCATTTAACTCATCTTCCTTGTTGCTTTATCATATAGATATAATCCGTTTAAAGTAGGTTTATTTCAAAAAAATCAAAAATTTTACGTCGTTTTATAGATCGATGACTCCAAATATTTATACAGAATTCCCTATTTGCTTCAAAAATACATAACTCACTTCATTACACTATCCTTCGTGGCATAAATCATAATTATTAAAACTTTTTCCTGCAGGGTGGGTCGCACAGCTCGCGCCGGCCGCACCGGTATGGCTATATCCTTGATCACACCGTACGATATTCTCCGATTAGGTGAGATTGAAGAAGCTATTAAGACTAAACTGACAGAGTACAAGATAGATGGTGAGTCTCATTTGTTTATTTATTCTTTAATGTATTGTTTATCTGAAAAAGGTTACAGCAAAATGAGAACAGGAAAATTGTTGTAATAAGTGGCTACATTGACACACGGTATGTGCGCTTTCTTCCAGGCCACCATGTTTCTGAAGATATAATAGCTTTAACATATGCCGCAGTGACATTCGAATGCTATTCTGAATTCCTTTCTTATTTGTTGTATATACACTTAAAAATACTGCATGAAAATTAGTCTGTTCCTGGTAATATGAAACAGTTCCGGTCTACTCGCGGATGTTTCGAAGCCACGATTTTGCCGATTTCCCACTTGACGTTGCCCCACAATTTTGCCTATCATGTGACCAGTCAATTGCCTAACTTAGTACACTGCCCGAATACCTAGCGTATTTTGATACTAACTTCTTTTTTTTTCTTTAGATGATGAAGCCGTAAAGATCTTCACGACGGTATCGGTGACGCGGCGTGAGCAGGAGGCCCAGCTGGACAACGAGGAGTTTGAGCAGAGGAAGCGGAGCTACCGCATCAAGCGCTGGCTCCAGGCCGGCGTCGACCCTGACATGATGGAGGCGGGGTGAGGAACTGCGTCATATTGTGAACAGGGAGCAACAAGTGCAGCTAGAAAACGACAACTTATTTATAATAATACTTACCATCAATGGCAGTTAAATTTTTCCATACCAGTATTCAGCCACGCACACGGCATTGTCCGTTGCCTTTTAAATTCCAGTTTTATGTTTTCCTTAACCGTCATTTAATCGATAAGATACCTTCTCAGTGCATTTATAAAATACTTTTAATATTTATTTTCTGAATATAAAAAGTCTACTTACTTGAAAAGTATCTCTAAGTCATGTACCTACATAAATAGCTTTATTTACCACTTAATCAAATACGTTCCCACAGCCTAGAAGAAATGCGCCGTAAAAGAATAAAAGCTGCGAAAAAGGCTAAACTGGCGAAAATCCAACAGGTTCAGGCTGACATGAAGGATCAAGAAACACAAAACCAGGAACGTCTTCAGCATCCAGGGTCAGAAGACATTGACGTTACTATTAAACAGGAATTAAAGAAAGTCAACAAAACTCTTATGAAAAAAGATGATCGCTTCAAAAATGTTATAGGAAAGATCACCAAGATTAAAAGAAAAGCAGATAATGTAAAAGCTAAGGATGAAAAAGATAGTAAAAAGATAAAGAAAGGGAAAGCTGTTAAGTAATAAATGTATCTTTTTTATCGGAATTGTTTTATTTTATACAAGTTTTTTAACTTGTTGGTATGTGATATGAAGATAATACTATTTTTTTACTATGCTCAAGATCACTAAGATCCATGAATCCAAAGTAGCTAAACCACTTGTGTTTAAAGCTGGTTGTATATCCTGCAAAAACAGCTAAAGCCGGCTGACGAGCCCCTCACAAATAACTCCTAAAGATCAACAAGATAATCTCTTCGCAATTTTTACAAAAAAAAATATTAATCGTGAAACGTTAATATCCAAGTTGATTCAAACAAATATGTGAAATCAAATAAAAAGGATTTTAATATTTTGTACGACACTCGACAGTATCCTATAGGACCATATTATATCCCATAGATATGGAAACGGAGACTAAAAGGGGTAAACAAAATAAAAAACCTTAAATAAGTAGTTAATAATTTATTTTTATACATTATAAAATTACAAATAAATACAACAATAATATATTTAATTAATATATTCAAGCATTTCGCGTTGATGGCAAATAATTTGGCACAAAATTTATAAGCTTTCGCAAGTTTCAGGCCAGGCTATTATTATATTTGATTATTTTTGTCATATTTTCGCGACAATACATTTATTTCTTCTACCGGCTTAGACTTTAACATTGTTAATACACAGGTTCAAAATTCGTATTTCAATATGCAATTGTTATTTATTACGCAAATACTGATTTATTTATACAGGGTGTTAAGAAAACTCTTTTCGATCCATGATACCTTCACTGACTCCACTAATGTAAAAAAAAATTGGGTAAAACCAAATTTCTGAAAAAGGCGAGGGAGAGTGTCGGCGTCCTCACAGGTTCTGCCAAATGATCAAACAAAAGGTCTCAAATCATGCCGAGGAAAATGGTGTTGAAATTTTTGTTACGATCATTCATATACCTAGTAACAAAAATAGTATGTTCATATTATTATCATATTTATATTTAAGTAACTAAATTGTTGGCTAGAACTTTAAATATTGAAGATTATTGACATAAGAAATTTAATTTTGTTAGCAAATTCAAATATACCACAATTTTTTTTCTGGGTCAATATTTTAAAGAAATAAATGTCGCAAAAATATGAGCTTGAATATTATAATAATAAGTGTAATTTCAAAAGATTATTCTTATAAATTAACATTTATCATCTACTGAGGAGATTGGGCAACAATTGGTCAGAAATACAAAACTATGTTACATTATATTCAAATTATTACTTATTTAAAAGATGTATAGTCTTAAGGTGCGTACAGACTATATAATAATAATAATATTCTGGGACAATTCACACAGTTATCTGATCCCAAGCCAAGCAGAGCTTGTGTTAGGGTAACCAGACAACTGATAAACATATTTATATATTTCTAAATACATACATATTATTATTATAGATAAATTTATTATTATAGATAAATTACACCTAGACACAGAACAAATGATCATGCTCATCAAACAAAAATTTGTCCTGAGTGGGAATCGAACCCACTACACGACCCCCGCTATAGCAGTCAGGGTCACTAACCACTAGACCAACAGGCCCGTCAAATAACATAACATGTTATTTGACATGTTTCAGATAATGTGGACACTGAATGTTATAAAACATTTTATTCTTGGGTACAATATTCTGTTATATTGCAATATGGTATAACAAGGTTACATAAGTGGACGTGTTATAAAACACAAGTTATATAACATGTTCCATAGTCTGTACGCACCTTTAGGCAGATATCGTTTTGTGGCAAATACGCATTTTTTAAGTAGATATTCTAACATACAATTAATCTGATAAATTATATAAGTAGGTTTCTAGTTCACTAAGTAAAATTTGAAATTAAGTATACTTGTTATTTTTCAGAAGTTTATTTAAGCATTGTAATAGCCAAGTTAATTTAAGGACCTGTTTATTACATAACAAATAGTATTCGTTTACTTATCGTTTTTGTTAAAGAGATTCGGCCAGCGTTTCCTAAAATAGTGTTAAAAGCAACAAATAATCTTTAAGACTCAATAAATATATTATATTTTGTTTAGGAATACTTTGAAAAACTGTAATAGTGTGTTGTATAAGCCCAATCTCCTCTTAGTGTAAATTTGCATATTTTTTTTCTAGTTTTTTTCGTGCCAAGTGATGACTTCTTAATATTAAATATAACTTGATAAAAATTCTTGTATAACATTAAATCACAATTATAACTCATCTAGCTACTATGAACTAAACATGAGAAGAGTTAAGAAACTAAACTTTAATTTTTAGGTTATGTTTAAAAAAAAATGTTCTATCTCTTTCGTTTCTTTAAGGCTTACGTAGGGACAGAAAAGATACAACACAGAAATAAACAATCCAATTAAAGTAATTGTAAATTTAAATATTCAAATAATTAAAATTTTGAGCAACATAAAAACAAAAAAATCTCAGATTTCGTCAAATTTTAATACTACATAAAATTAATATCAATATTTAATTTTACTGATCAAAAGTAAGGCCGTTATCTTTTAAAATACAGATGTATAATAATGTGTATGCCATCTCTTTTTGCCAAATTAAATAAGAAAAGGATAGAATATATCCCTTTCTTTTACTAACTGTATTTTGTAGAGAGACAGCGCTAACATTTTTGTCTCGTTTTTTTTGGTGCAATGCGCAATAGTAGGGCTAGTGTATATTGATGTAACATATAATATATCTACCTGTATACGATTTAGATAGAACGGAGATTAGCGCGTACATGCTTAAATACGTTTAGGGCTTGTCGTTTCGACCGCGGTACACAGGCCATGGTCGCAAGCAGACTATTTAAGCATGTACGCGCTAATCCCCGTTCTATAAAATTACTATAAACATGCAGCGCGATAGTTATGATTTAGATAGAGACTATAGTTTTTATATATTTTGTATACTTTGCAGTACATATCATGATGAATAAAGCAATGAAGCTTTTTGTACAAATAATGCCACCCGTACACGGACTAAGTAGTTAGTGATCAACATACACGGAATGACGGAGCTGTAGATTGCTTTGGCTCGACACACTTTTTGTTTAGTCGCCCGCTTTAAGCTGTCGACCTGCTTCAAGCAGTCCGTGTGCGACCTAAGCGATTTTGGAATGTTAAATTTTAGTTTGCATGGTAAAATATTTCAGTACTGAGGCCAATATTTTTTTATATGATGCACCAAAGGATACTGTATTCATTGATAAGCAATTGCTTCATATTTCATAGTAGTATTTATTGACCCGGTGAGAGTGAAAACCGACCCGACCAAGACTTTGAAATCTACCAGAATATTTTTTCATTTGCTTCATGTACAGTCACGAGCAAAAATATGTATAGTATACTCTTTCCAATGTTTAACTAATTTTCACTTTAATTCTAGATTGGAATTGTAAAACGTCTCATGAAGAAACTATTGAAAACAGTTCCTTAATGATATAAATATTTCTCTTTTTCAATGACAACACAAAAATCTCGGTTAATTTGTTCTACAATTTCGCTATGTGTATACATATTTTTGCTCGTGACTGTACATCTTTTAAGGCTACGTTACTACCATGACACGTACTGCATTAACGCCACGTTACCGTTACGTCACGTTAACGTCAAGTCACGTTAAAGTTACGTTTATTCGGACATCTGCAGTAAAGAGTTGATGGTGGCATCTTTGTTGCGGCCGTTGGCTTCGAGGACAGACCTGATGACTTCCTTATCCATGCTGGGGAACATCTCCTCAATCTGCGAAGGTTTTGTTGGTTATTAGAAATAGATTGGTTAAGTAATGCGAATAATTTTGTTGTACGCCATGAATGGTAAAACATGTAGCTACCAATAATTATTTTTAAGACCTGTATTCTGCACTCATGTTTTAAAAAATAAATAGGTATCTTGTATTTTGTAACCTACTGAATAAATCAGGGTACAATATTGATTGTTTTTTTTTAAACTACATACAAAATTTGCCAAAGTTTGGGGTGATTTCTTGATGATTATAAATTATGAATTTAGAAAGTTCTGTATATTGTGTATAAAAGGAGGAGATTTTAGAGACATTCATTTTACCGTTAATTGGACCTATAGTTTTTGAGTTTATTCGTAACAAATATAAAATGAAATATCCTCTTAACATAAGTATGAGGTGTATATAAAAGTAACGGTATAATTCTGAATATTTGTTCGATAACCACTTCTCTGTCGAATGAGTCACATTTGAACATTCCTGTTTAACTATTGTGTCCACTAGCGAGACATTTAAGTTTAGGTTGGAAGAGGCTCGCGGCTAAGCCCTACGGTTTGACCGATAATACAGGTTTAGCCGTGCTTGCCGCGGTTGGTCCGTGGATGGGTGATCATTTATAAACATTCCGAGACCCGTCCGTGCCTCGAAAAGCACGTTTAGCCGTTGGCCCCGACTGCCATACGATGATCTTTGGCCTTAGAGAAATTACTAAAGCATAGAGGGAGCGAACAAAATAGACACAAATTACGATGAATCCAAGCTCCTCTCTCTTATGGTGCAGATAATATATCTAAAAGAGACAAACATATATTGACTCATATATGCTTAAAGCTAAATGGACGCTCCGAAGTTGTCAAACGGTCATATTTGGTCTCTTACTACACGACCAATTAAAAGAGCACATAGTTGCTTAGTAGAACCTTTTCTACACGGTTAACTGTACAAAGTATTTGATTTAGTCGTATCATACGTTGTGAATGTCAGTCGTTGCTGGTCATTGTTTATTTTACAAATAATATTATTTTTTAGCATAATATAAGCAACTTGATTGTGTACAAAAGGTGCAAAGGACAGATAAATAAGCGTTTAATATGGCTCGTTTTGTTTTATCGTGTAAATCATATTCATCACGGAAAGATATCAATGAATATGTAAGCGTTCAACGGTAAGTGTTTTTTTGCAATTTTCTAATAAAATCATGCGTAACTTTTGTATGCTATCACTTATAACATACACATTAGATTGATACTGATCCCTTCAGACTATCTTTTTTACTAATTATATCGTGTAAGCAAATTAATCTATAAAAAAGTAATTTGTTTATTTGAGAGGTTATGTTATGCTAGTGAAGTAGATATTTTTCATCGATATTATTCGATACGATAATTAATTCTATGTCATTATATTGTAGCAAATGTCTTTTTATTTTACAGTGTGGCCTCCAAATGATAGAAAAACTGGTGTAAAGTGCTTACAAGAGCCAGAAATTGTTGGACTAATCATAGACGCAAAAAAATGTCTTCGTCTCAGCCCCGAATAACCGAATAACTACGAAGACATCGTGAACGACACTTCACGGTACTCGCGCGGGTGAAACCGCAGGGAACAGATAGACTATAATAAAAATGTTTATTTTATTGTTTTTATTTATTAAAAATTTACTTAAGTTATATATTTTTCGACTTTTACTCCCAGTTTCTAAAAGCCGATCAACATAAAGCCATTCATTTATGAAATGTTTCATATCAAGTACTGTGATTGGCTGAGTTGTGTTGCAATAAATCTTTTTGTCAACCCATCACGTATTTGTTTTATTTTAAACCCATAATAATTCGTAAATTTGAGACCAAATTTATCTTGATGCCTTGGTGATGTATGTTTTATAAAGATGTAAAATGAAAATAATGAACATAAAATTCAATAGAAGTACATTTTCTGTCAAGAACGAAATTTATTTCGATACCTCTACCAAATACGGCACATCACTATCGAGGCAAAAATAGTGGACAGTATTGCTGCAGGCAACCCTTATAACTATATATCTATCCTTGTTTTTCACAGTGAATGGGTCATAGGTTAAAAGAGTACAACTATAGTGAAATTTGACGCTCCCTCTATGCTTTAGTAATTACTCTAAGTCTTTGGCAGTCGTTAAGTCAATTTTGACAACCAGTCGTACTATAAGAAACAGTAAAATACCTAGTAAAATGGGTTGTGCAGGTCAGATAGGCAGTCGCTCCATGTAAAATACGGTATTCAGTTGAATCTGGTAAGACTGGCAGCCGACCCCAAAATAGTTGGGAAAAGGCTCGGCAGAATAAGTTAGTAGGTACCTGTTGCAGCTGCTCAGCGGTGATGGGCGGCGGCTGCTGCGGCAGCGGCTGCGGGGCGGCGGCATACATCGGCATCGCCGCGTACCCCACGCCCGTGCTCGGCACCACCAGCATCGGCGGGAACGCTGCCACCGACGCCGGGCCCACCTACCACACATAACATACGTAAAGAAACCGAGCCAGTCATTACAGACACAGGGCATTTGAAGTTAAATAAAAGCTATGATCCAAAATTTGAGATCGGAAATCGCCAATCCGCAGAGAGCAAGCGTGGTGACCAATGCTCGTGCCTTCTCTATAGGCCGGATTATTTTAATTTATTATGTTCTGTACATTGCAATTTTACTGTTTTACACAATTAACTAATGCGATCGTCGTTTGTGAAGACTTAATGAGGGACAAAAGTATTAAGCTAAACTTTTGTTTTCTTAATCTACAATTTAAGTAATCTATATATTACTAGCTGTACCCGGCATGCGTTGCAATGCAATTTTTTCTACCTAGCACCTGCCTACTACCTACCTACTACAACTTAGGGGTATGAAAAATAGATAGTAGCCGATTGTCAGACCTACTGAATATGCTGAATATGCATATAAACTTTCATAAAAATCGGTCAAGCCGTTTCGGAGGAGTATGGTAACTAACATTGTGACACGAGAATTTTATATATAAGATTAAGGTGAGTGGTGAGACTGTAAAGCCAAGCTAGAAATACCGTCAATAATTTGTCTGCTTATACAAAGTTGATACGACAGAGGGGCTTTTCTTTAAACTGCCTATACTAGATACCATTTTCGAACTCTGTACCAAAAATCAATTAAATAGGAGCAGTAGGTTAGTCGCAAATGATTTTTTAAGATTTTGCACCGTTTCAACACGATGTAGGTATCTTATCTAACAGCTGATTATGTCTAAGCATTGACGCGTGTCACAATGTAAGTCAGTCAAATTTATTTACACAGGGTGGTTGCGTTTTATTCTAATTTGTAAGCTATTTAGTTTGTTTGAAAAAAAAATATTTTCTCATTTTTGGCGCTTTTTATTTTTATACCGTATCGAATCAATACTAAACGCGTATAGTATCCGTAGTGTAATTTAATGCCCCTTTGTCATACATATCAACTCTGTATAATAGTGTCGCGTAAGTATCTACTAATAAAAAATGGTACTTACGGAATAGCTGAGAACCAAGTTGATAGCACCTTCCTTTCCATCGCCTTGCTTGCCGTTCAGTGTGAACCACTCGTCGACTGTCTCACCCTGAAATCATAAAAGTAATTAGTTAATTTACCATTAAAGAACTGGACATAAAAAAATGTTGGCTTATTTATAGCAATGCTATTAAAGGTAGGTAGCTAAAGCCCTTGGGTTATCAAGTAAGAGACAGCGAAGGTACAGCAAGGACATAGATCCGAGACAATGCAGAGAAGTGGTTTTGTATATTGACCCGTCCGGGGATTGAACACAGGACCTTAGCGGCACCTTGAAAACTAGCGTGTACGCCACTCGACCACGGAGGCCGACAAAATCCTTACTAGAATACATAAATATAATTGGTTGGCCCGGTATATATATAATATAATAATAACATCTTACATATTAATATTACAAGTACATTCCGACCCAAAAAATAAGGACATCTCTTCACATATCCATTTCTGGTTACAATAACTATAGATATATAGTAAAAACATCAACGTACTTGAAAAACGGAGCTCGGTACAGTGATGTGAGCCCAGGCGATCAACTCGTCCATGGTAAAGGAGCACTCGTCGAAGATCTCCAGGTAAATGGTCGTAACGCCCACTGGCAGCAAGCTGGGGAAACGTAAATCATAATAGTCCTTATTCTGTTAAACACGAACTAAACATTACACCATAGGTATCTTTTTCACTTTGTAACCAATTATTGAATTAGGTAAGTAAGTGGCAATGCTGCCAGCCTTTTGGGCACACTCCCAGTCGACAGCGATGTGGATGAATTTTTTGATGCCTTATTTTAGTTCTTAGTTTTATTTAGTTTATAATATAGGGTTAGTTTTTATATTATTGTAAATATTTTAAGTTTAATAATTATAATTTAATAAAGATGTCTTGGTAAGTAATCAAAAGGTAAACCGTGCTATTCACCAATGGCGCTTGACAGTTCGTACGCAAAACTTAATCGAAATTAAACAATTGTTATCTTTTACTAACACACCGCGAGAGAAAAATACATTAATAGTTTAAAACTAATTAAAAATGTCAAAAATATAAAAAAATAAAATATTTATCTTTTTTATTTTATAAGATTCCGCAATCCAAAAATTTGTTGATTGAGTGTATAACAGAATAGGGACCATAACTTACCTCTTTTCTAAAATAAAAAAGGAAATGTCATATTTTCAGCCGTTCGTACATGAGGCGACGGCGACGCAAGTCTTCGATCCGCAAAGATTTTAGACTGTAAGTTGGTACATAAGCATTTAGGCAATCATATATGGAGACTAAAGTCGTTGGGTATTGGATACTTTTTCACCGTACTTTTAACGAGAACCACCACCCTCCAGCCAGAGCATTAAAATAGCTAACTACGTCCGCAACGTTCAATAAATGGGGTTCAGACCTCGACTTAGTAGGCTGTTACGAATTAATTCTACAAAAGAAAACAGACTTCAAAATAAGTCTTATAGTTATTTCTTATGGACCTCACTGACCACTGACAAAACTGCACCAGCTTTCAAATAAAAAAAGAATCACCAAAAGCGGTTCACCCAGACAAAAGTTCTGTGTAGTAACAAACAAAAAAAAATACGGTCGAATTGAAGTACATCCTTCTTTTTTTGAAATCGGTTAAAAACAGCAAGGGGTGTCGATCAAAGTATTTAGTATCGGAGACTTGTGTCGCCTCGTGTACGAAGGGCCTAAGTAGTGTAGTCGTGTATAGCTCACCAATGGACCACCTTGTTCCAGCGCGGGGTGCGGCCGCCGCTGGGGTCGGTGTGCGTCTCGTATATGCAGTGGCCGACGCGCACGCGCACGTACGGATCCATGCGAGTTAAACCTGTGTGTACATGGTAGTTAATTATGTGACTGGATGGATGCAATGGTAGTCGAAGGCACTGATTTAATACTCTTAAAATACAATCTGCAAAACTCGTACATAGCATATTATTGTATTAAGCTTGCTGTAAAATAATATACTTAATTCTTTCGGACGAAAATAAGGAATTAAACCTGCTTATTTAAACAATAAGAACTAAATTTAATAGTGAACTGAGTATTGTGTTGTCCAAAGAACCGTAGGTGCAAAGACAATCTAGGCTCCATTAGGTGCCAAAAGGTTGTTCTAATTTAGCTTCCAATACTTGATAAATTTTATATTAATTCAGTAATTCTAGTTATTGTTAATTTAACTTACCATAGTTTTTCGAGAGCTTAGCCTGTGCTATCGTGATGCTAAGCCTTGGCGTCACCGCTGGATATCCATGTTGTGGGCCCTGTATGAAACGCAATTTTTTAATCATCCCAAAAAAAATAACACACAACATTCATTTTAGAGGAAGCAATTTGATAGGAACAGTCAGCTCAAAGAAATCTTCAAATCATTATCATTTATTTAGAAATCTATTTTTATAACTTATTCATCCTTATTAGTTTAACACGATTCTATATTCTCGACATAGGTACTTATAACCACATAAATATATTGGTTTCACAGATTCGGCTTTCAAAAGGTCAGTTCATATCTGACGGAAAATGCGTCGCGCAACATCGGTTAAGTGTGAAAGATTTAATGTTTTACTATGTATTCTGTATATTGTCCATTCTGGCGTTACGCGACCTATATAACGTGTCGCATTTTCCGTCCGATATGAACCGACCCTAAAGGCTACGCTTCGGATGGCCCATAGTTGTACCCCAAAAACCATTGCTTCAAAGTCAGACATTAAAAACACAAGTAAATACATACATTAACCCCGCAGTACTGCTGCTGTAGTGCCACTGCAGTTTGATGGTCCGTTTCAT
Organism: Autographa pulchrina; assembly: GCA_905475315.1. Classification (NCBI taxonomy): domain Eukaryota; kingdom Metazoa; phylum Arthropoda; class Insecta; order Lepidoptera; family Noctuidae; genus Autographa; species Autographa pulchrina. The sequence continues at coordinate 9,774,356 of FR997775.1, forward strand.
CGTTTGCAACGTCAGTGCGTAGAAAGCCCGCTGGTAGAGGACCTAACAGCACCTATAATATAAGTAGGTATGTGACACAATTATGTATATAACAAATATACATTTCGGGATTTAATTTCCTTAACGGGGTGCATGAAAGGAGCCTCCCTGAGCGGCGTATTTTAATACTCCATACGTCCGGCGCACCCTGGGCAATCTGCGTAGACAGCTTAGTCGGAAACGCAGATTGGCTGATCCTTCCTCCACTATCAATGGCAACCCACCATCATAAAAGGCCCTTCTCAGGGCCAACCTATCGATCCCTATGGGATCAACCAACCGGCCATTTTTAGTGCCAAGCTCAAAGCCTTTCTCAAGGCTAAAACAGCCCACACAAAAGGCCACATTGATATGCTAAGATGAAGAAAATTTCCTTAACATTATAATTTATTTTATTTATTAGGAATGACAACAGAAGTATAGTATAGTCAATAGACAGAATAATAAAAAAATAGTTTGAATTCTGCACCAAAAAAATAAAGAATTAATTTATTTGCAAATCATTATCATAGTAACTAAAGCAGGTGCATGAGAAAAGGCTCTTCATGACACAGTGGCTATTCTTTAATGTTAAACTTAAAAAAATTGTTATTATGTTATCCTTGTTTTGTAACCAAATAGTATATGTCATGTGCAAATAAAATAATCATGGTCATCACACAAAGATTTGTCCTGGGTGGGATCAAACCCACTCCAGTATAGCAGTCAGGGTCACTTACCACTAGACCAACAGGGTCATAATTACATTCATTGTGACTTATCAATTTCCTCAAATGTGCTATTAGCTTGAGTCATTAGCAAGAATATTGTTTCTATATTATTTCCTGTACTGCTTTTTGTTTTTATTGATATATGATCAATAAAAACAAAAAGGACCAGACATGAGCTAATTCAATAGAGAAACCAATATTTTTTTGTAAGATTGTTAAAAAATATCTATATTTATAGTTGCTTGTATTATTATAAAAGTGTAGATATTTAAAAATAATATGTAATATGTATATTGAATAAATTAATCCATATCTTATCTTAATACCTTTCTTGAGGTTGACCTATACTAATGGTGTTTTTGTTACATTGTCCTTCATGAACAAAGCAAGGACTTAAAGAACTGGAATGGTGAGATCATGTTCAAGAAAACTCTTTTTTCTAGATTTCAATTTAAGTTATGAACTTTTGACATATTTTATCTATCCAGTTATTTGCATAACAATAACACTATCACTTAAAAAAATATATCTTGAATATTTAGATAAAACTAGATAAGTTATATCAGTCTTTATTCATTAACTAATTACTTGACTAATTAAATTAATTCATTACTAGAATATACAGAAGCAATTAATTTGATATGGTGCAACAAAGGTTTTATTCTCAGGTTATTGACCTTAATACATCCATAGATTTCTACAATAATCCCTAGGTGAAGTCTGGAAAATTCCTACCATCGCAAATCGATATTTGCGTTCTATTTTTTAATAAAACCTGATTCACAAAGATACTCTATATAAATGTTGATTGGAACCAGTTAAACAACTTATTTACTACCTAAAAAAAGTCTCATTATCATAATTATTCTTCCCAAATAATCGCAAAAACAATGATTCATACTTGGCAATCGGATATCATGTATTTATTATTAATACTTTTTAAGGGACTTACCCTACGACGACGTTCCTCGTTCCTGTCGTCCGGCATGGTCGACGTCATGTTTATTTTCGAGGAAATAGACTATTTTCTTCTTCAAATGAAATAGATTGATAATATTTTACCGTCTATAATCAATAAATAGTGCAAAGTTGCAAACAAATATTAACGTGTGATGACACTAGTCTTCACAGACAGACGTCATTAATTTGACAGTTGCTAGAGTTGCACGGTTGCACCCGTGCTTATGTTCATAATAAACTAATATATATAATCGGATTCACCGATAAGACTATTACATATTTATATTACTGATGGTTAAGCATAAAAAATATATTTTTTAAATAGTTTATTTACATATTGCACATAGGTGGGTCCAACATATTTTCTACTATTCTAGGATTTCGAGGTACATATTTCAATCTTCTCTTACTAAAAGTAAAACAGAAAGACTAAATAGTTTTATGTTCACTGTTTAAATTGACACAGCCCTTATAGTCACGTCGTCTACAGTAGTACATTAGTCTTGCGCATTTTAGTTCGCGACCGGGAGCGATCAATTTAGTTCGCCGGTCTTTGGCGAACTAGGTCGTTCTTTTAGTTCGTCCGCTCCTTTCACAAATTCCGGTTAAATAGATCAGTCGTTCGGCGTTCGCTTCGTCGCGCTGTTTTGTTTATTATTATAATGTTCATCAATCAGCTTGCAGTAGTAAATTACTTACTATTTCAGTATATTAATAAAATATAGTGGATGAATATTGCAAATGGATTCGTTTATTAGTTGATTGCAGAAAAGAAAATTATATTAGCTGTATTAATATTACGAATGTGTTTATAATGTATATAATGTGGTACACTACTTCACATTAATCATATTAAAAGTAATAGGTACCTACATAATTTTTCAATGTATAAAGTATTTTAATAGTAACAATAACCATTTAACATTACAAATACAAGGTAGTTACCTGTTATCAGTTATTGTTGTATTTACCATAACAAAACATTCGCCACGCGCGCACCGCTGACTGACTGAGCTAAAGAGCGAAAATGAACGAACGAGGAGGAATGCATGCGCGGCAAACGCTCCGTGAGTCAGTCAGTGCCCGCTCTCGCTCACAACAAATCCGCGCTCCGCGTCGGAACTAGTGAACTAAGGAGCGGTCTCTCTGCGACCTAGTTCGCGTAGTTCATACGAAAGAGCGGTCTTCCGAACTAGGTCGTTCGCGAACTACACAAGACTATAGTACATCACTACAAAAAATAAACGTCAAAAAGAAATATAACTTTCGTTGGATTATTACTGTTTGTGTTTATTTCTACTTGTTGAATTAGGACTAAAAACTCTGAAAGTGTTAATATAACAGTATTTGACTTGCCCGCAAAGTTTTGTGTCAATTGATATTCGTATTAGAAAGTTTTAGCTTCTAAAACATATGTGGTTTGATGTGAATTGGTTATTTTATCGATTTTTGTGAGCAGCTACTATGGATATCGTCAAAACACCTAAGGTATGTGTAGAATAAGTTAAAAGTAATATTTTAACATAAAAAACTTTCCCGCGAAATGGGGTGTTTTCGAACCTGCATGTGAATTAACGTTTAGGTATCGACACTACAAATACTACAAAAGCAGATGTTTTTGACACATCACGAATAACTGCAAACTATATTTAAAAATTAATATATCAACTTATTGTTTCTTAATTGACTTACAAAGATCGTAATACATTTGACTTATCTACCTTAAAATTATTTGCAAAGTAGGTACATTAATAAATTACCATTAAATGACATTTTTCATTTCTAATTGGAGTGGTCTTTGTGTATGTTGATAAACTTATCTATTCCTTATCTTGTTTAGTACATAGCAGTGAGTTATTGATGCTCTTCTGTTTTAAATTGGTTAAACAGTGCACCATGATTAATGCAGAATTGTTTATCTGTTTTATAATTAAAAACTTTCCTACCTAATATTCAGCCAGACTTGTTTATCATACATTTTTTACAATGGCTTTTCATCAATAATATTCAGCCTATAGACCAAATAACTAAAGGGATAACTGAATATACCTTTTTTGTATAAAACAAATGAAATTTTGCACATAAGTATTTAATCTGTCAATTGTATTATATTTAATTTTTGAAACATGTACTTAAAAAAAAATAGAAAAAATGAAACATATTATTCTGCAGACCGGATTCAATAGTCAGAGACCTGAGTTGGTCTACATAGGTCAAGTCTATATCCAATTATATAGGGTGAATTTTATGATATATAAGTTAAATTGAGAATGGCATGAAAATAGAGAGGCCTATGACTAGCAATGGGAGGACGAAGTGCTGTGGATGATGATGAAACCTATCTTAGCCATTCTTTATACTAAAATCTTAAAGGAATTAAATAAGATTATTGCAAAATGCCGATAAAACATTAATATATTTGTTCTTTGCCTGTAAAAGTAGATTATGTAAAACATTCTTCTGCTTTTTCAAAGCCAATCCTTACTAATATTAAAATTTGTTTGGATGTATGGATGTTTGTTACTCTTTCACGCAAAAACTACTGAATGGAATTTAATGAAACTTTACAGTAATATAGATTATACATCGGAACACAGGCTATAATTTATAAAGATAGTGTATGAATTGTCTAAAATATAGTGATATAGCGCGGGTGAAACCGCTAGGCACAGCTAGTATTTTCCATGTAGACCAGAGTGTAGCCACACAGCTATATCCTGTTATAATCAGTAGTAGTTAATAATAGGTATTTAAATATTATTTATTTATTTATTTATTTATAAATTAATGTACACACACAACAGACAAGCAATAGTTAACACAAACAGAACAAATAGGTACAAAGGTACTGCTTATTTCAAATGAAATTTCTTCCAGCAGCCCTGCGAAAGAATATATTTAAAAGAGACGTAGACACAGTGTGTAATAAAATAAATAATAATTTAACTAATAATATAACAAAATAAATACAAAGCTAATATAATATATATGGATATACATTAAGTTTGAGAGGAAAGAAAGTGTTCTCTTACTCGACGCTTGAAGGAAGAAATAGAAGGAGAATCGCGTATGTTAGGCGGCAGCGCATTCCACAGTCGGACTGCATGAACAGAGAAGGAGAAGGAATAAAAATCAGTGGTATGGGGTAGAATTTTGAGGTGCGATTTAAGGTGGGATCTACAGAGGACATCAGGGGAACGCACATAGGAAAAACGCTCACGCAAGTAGGAAGGATAGAGGGGGTTATGAAGGATATTATATAAAAGACAAAGGATGCGAGTGTTCCTGCGAAGGCGGATCGGGAGCCACTTGAGTTCGTTGCGGAAGTGAGAAACATGATCGTATTTTTTGAGACCGTAGACAAAACGAATACAAATATTTTGCAATCTCTCAAGTTTATTTAGTAGCTCCTCTGTGGCATCAAGGTAGCAGGCATCGGCGTAATCAATGATCGGCTGAATTAAGGATTGAGCTAGCACAATTTTGGTTTTCAAAGGTAAGAATGTCTGGAGACATTTCAACGAGTGGAAAGAGAAGTGTACCTTGCGACTTACCTCGTTCACATGATCACGCCATGATAAATATGAATCCATCAATACCCCGAGATTTTTAGCTTTGTCGGTGAAAGGAATCACAACACCGTCAAGACTGAGAGGCATCAGAGAGGACAGATCAAGCGCGTTACGGTAATGCCTACTGCCAATTATCATGGCTTGTGACTTCGCAGGGTTTATTTGTAGGCCATAAGATCTAGCCCACCTACTGATGCTAGCCAGGTCACGGTTCATATTATCTATGGCAGAATCTGCTTCAGATGCTGGAAAATGATGATAGATTTGCAAATCATCTGCATAGAGGTGGAAGTTAGAGGAAATAACGGAGGAAACAGAGTTAATAAAGATGGAGAAAAGGAGAGGAGATAGGACCCCACCCTGAGGCACGCCCGCAACTAGATCGCACCATTCAGAGAAAGACTCATCAAGGCGGACCCGCTGAGAGCGGCCCCGAAGGTAGGAACCAAACCAAGCTAAAGAGGATGAGGAAAAATTGGTTGTTTGGAGAATAGCTAAGAGGATGTCAAAATCCACGGAATTGAATGCCGAACTGAAATCAAGTAGCACAAGGATGGAGAGGGATTTGTGTTCCATAGCCCAGCGGATATCATCAGTAACTTTAAGAAGAGCAGTTACAGTACTGTGGCCAGGACGGAAACCAGATTGGAAAGGGGAAATAAGGTTATAGGACGTTAGGAAGTCGGATACTTGGCGGTGGACAATGTGCTCAAGGACTTTGGAGAGAAAGGGGAGTATGGAGATAGGCCTGTACTGTGCAAATGAGGATGGATTAGAAGTTTTTGGAAGAGGAATAACGTTTGCAAGTTTCCAGGCTGAGGGAAAGGAGCAGGAAGTCAAAGAAAAGTTAAGGATATGAGATAAGATGGGAAGTAGTTGAGGAAGAATAGGAAAAATCATCCGGGAGCACAAACCGTCGTTACCGATCGCAGAGGATGAGATGGCTAAGACAGATTTTTTGACGTCCTCTAAAGCTACAGAAGAGAAATAGAAAGGGGGACAGCGAGGTGCGGGAACACAGGAAAGTTCAAGGAGTGTGGAAGATTTGGTAGAAGGATCAAGAGTGATAGGAGGCATGGAGAAATGAATATTTAAGGCCGTAAGGTCGATATCCTTACAGGCATTCTCCGGTGATTTGCCAACGCCAACAGACCTTAGAAATTTCCAGACATCGCCAGAGCAACGGTCAACCAGGTTGTCGTGAAAATGTTTTCTTCTGGCGGTCTGGCAAAGATGATTGCAGCGGTTGCGTGCGATCTTGTAGAGTGAAAGGTTGTCACTTGTAGGTCTGCGTTCATATTTCCGCTTTGCTCTGTCCTTCCGAGCCATGGCATCCTGAATTTCAGGCGAGATCCAAGGCGCCGGTTCGCGCTTTACTTTGACGAGTCGCAATGGGGCATGACGATCATAAAGTTTATGTAGGATATTGTTAAAAAGGTACACTTTCTCGTCAATATCGCTGGTATCTGCCACAGGGCTCCAGTCGATAATACTCGCATCACGCTGTAATGCCTCCAGATTCATACCCTTGTAGCTGCGTAAATGTAGAAGCTTGGGTTTACGCTTGGGGGTACGGATACGATAAGAAAGATAGATAAGATTGTGATAGGAGAAGCATGCAGGAAGTTGGCCATGATCAGAAACATTAGAAGGAGAAGAGACAATCATAAGGTCAAGCAAAGAAGGAGAACAGTTTGGTGAGTGGTGAGTAGCAGAAAGTGGAAGAATGTGTAGATTTACAGATGATAGGAGACTCTGCAGTCTACGAGCACGAGAATCATCCTTAAGTATACACGTATTAAAGTCACCCATTATGATGATATGACTGTACTGGGGACACAGATTATTCAGCTGCATGTCAAGATCATCAAAGTAGTTAACATGTAAGTTTGGGCTATACAGTACAGCGACTAAAATCTTAGTATGGTTGACCAGTACTTCCAGAAAGATGTATTCAGCCGATTCAGAATAAAGTGAAGGAGAAGAACAAATAACCTTATAAGGTAAATCTGCGCGTAAGTAGACAGCAACTCCACCACCGCCCTTTCCCGTCCTGTCGTTACGAAGCAACACAAAACCAGGAAGAGCAAAGTGAGTTGAAGGGAGGGAAGGCTTTAAAAATGATTCTGAGATGAGAAGAATGTCAAGATGAACGCTACTAAAAGATGCCAGAAGATCTGAATAATGACCAGGAACACTCTGAGCGTTGATATGGGCGATATGAAGATTACTAGGGTAATTGGAAAAAAGATCAGAAAGGTTCTCACGCAGGGAACGCGGGACGGACGAACCATGACTGTCCGCACTAACAAAACTTGACGTGGAAGAACACGAAAAAAAGCTATCATTAAGAGCTACGTTATCCATATATATCTATATAAATAAAATATTTAAAAAATCAAACTAAAACAATTGAAAATTTACCTAAATTACGGGTTGCATACAAAACAACCTCCCCGACTCACAAGAAATACATACAGTAACACAAAAAATAATTCAACAAAGCACAGAATATATACATATTATTATAATAACATATAGTTCAAAAATACAAATACAAAAATAAAAATAAAATAATAATTAGTACATCATTTAACCATCACATACATACCTGAAATGGAACGTCAGATAACAAAACGTGGCCTTACACTAATGACAATTGACAACCAAACTGACATTTGACAGTTGTCAATGTCACTGTCACCGATGTAAACACGTTCGTTATGCACTGGATTACCGTCAAGCATTTAAAGTAAAACATAAAACTATAAATTTACTTAACTAAACAAAGGATATCGTGCAAGACTAAAAGACGGTCAAACGAGAAAAAATTGGTGAAGTACCGACATAACTTAATTCAAAGGCAGCGGTGCAAAGGTTAAAAGATCGTTTAAGAAAAGATGATACCTACGAGTTACAAAACAAAACAATTACTCAATTACGACGACGAGTTTTTCTTTGGACCTTGCCAATGGGTGTAGTGGGGTCAGCAGGCGGCGATTTTGAAGAAACGGAGTCTTCCGTCTGCACGCAACCGTCGTTGTTGACCGGAAATTTAGAGAATAGTTTCTGCAACTCGTCCATCGATTCAATTTTGTGGCGTGTCTTGTCTGGAGTGACGACCACGATCTTGCCCTCGACTGACCAACAATTAGTCATACCAAACCGTTTGCGAGCGGCCATAAAAGTCTGGTGTCGCAATTGAGTCAAAAACTCGGAGATGGTGACGCCAGTACCCTTGAGAGACTTTTTGCTGTCCCAAACAAGATGGCGGTGCTCGGTAGTGAAGAATCTCACGAGTATGGGCCTGGCATTGCGCTTCGCTGAACCAAGACGGTGACAAACATGTAAGTTCTCCCGGGTCAACTCGGTCAGCTTCAATTGTTGGTTAAAAACTTTCAATGCAATTTCATTTACCTTTTCATCCTTTTGTTCAGCAATGCCGTGGATCAGAAGCACTTTGCGCCGCATAGCAGTCTCATGCCTGTCAAAACCCAATGCAAGCAACTCCATCTGGGATTTAAGTTTTGACAGCGCTTGCCAGACAAAACTTTTGAATTCCTTGAATTCCTGCTGGAGGGATGATAGATTTGGTGATGGAGTTGAAGCTGAAGAAGACCCGGATGTTGCCAACGCCAGCTTGTCCTCATAAACAGCCATCCTTGTGTTGAAAAGTGCCTCCAAGTCCTCCAAGTTTGATGAGAGTTTAGCGTCCATAGTGAAGTGGTCAAAGTTTTTGTGTCAGATAGTGGATAATAATTATTTGTGAGGAAAGGGGGGTTTAATAAGCAATTGTGATAATTAATTCATTAAAATAATTCAAAATAAGATTTATAACATAAAATTAACTGGGAGCAATAAAAAATAAGTGTTTCACTGAGTCTACCCACAAGCAGAAAAAAAAAGCCACAAGCAGAAAAAAAAAAAATTATTGACTTTTAAGTTGATAACAGATGATTAATGCAGAGCAGGCAATTTTGGACTGATTAAAATAAACCTAAATCTAGGTATATTTAAATATCTTGCTAAATGAAACTTCAACTCCAATTTTAGTATAAAAATCAATATTTTGCCTTTTAGGATTTATAATTGTTTTTGGACTTGTAAGCGGTATAGTGTTTATTGTAAAAAGAATATAACTGATATTGCCATTGCAATATTCTGCAATAAGGACTGTTTTAACATAAAATTATGCTTCTGCTTTTGTGGTCTTAAATTGTGCTACAACATTAAAAAAATATAATTATGATATTTGAACACCTTATTAATACTGTTCGACGGGCCTGTTGGTCTAGTGGTTAGTGACCCTGACTGCTATACCGGAGGTCGTGGGTTCGATTCCCACCCAGGACAAATGTTTGTGTGATGAGCACGATCATTTGTTCTGGTTGTCTGGGTGTAATTTATCTATAATATGTATGTATTTAGAAATATATAAGTATGTTTATCAGTTGCCTGGTTACCATAACACAAGCTCTGCTTAGCTTGGGATCAGATAACCGTGTGTGAGTTGTCGGAATATTATTATTATTATTACTGTACTAATAAATAACAAACTATTTTAAGGATAACTGAAAATAAGCTGGAAAAAGTGTATTTATTCAGTAATTAAAATCTTTATTTCAATACACTTAACCAGCTTATTTTTTACAATGTGTTAGTAAAATAGAGATATTATTCATCATTTTACCATACATGAAGCTTACTGAAAACTTCATGTACTTTAGTGCACTGGCAAAAACTTTTTACACCCCAAAAATCATTAATTGCAGTCTGTTGCGTCTTAAATAACAGATGTTAATAACAACACATGTGTACGAAATTGGGAAATGGAAAACAAATCGCGGAAATAGCACCATCTCCCTCTAATGTCCGGAAAATTCATACACCCATCTCTCTCCCTCGCGCATGCTCCGAAAATTTCCTTGTGCCCTTTGGCATTTGAAAATATACCCTAGCGTGAGACAATAGGGGGTAAGATCGTTTGAACTTTATCGTCCAAGGTTGGAATTGCGAATATTTTGACGATAAATAACTCTGATTCTCGATTACTGTCAGTTGACTTCGCTCGGTCGCGGAGGGTAGTCGAGTATTCACGAAGTGAGAAAATTAATTCTGCCTTATAACCGGCTACTTCTGCGGGATGTTATTAGAAAAGTTTTAATTTCTATGTGATAACTCTAAAGAATGTAACATTAACTTTATTCCAGATGTATAATTAGAATTCATTAATCGGGAAATTCTTCGAGAAGTAAATAAATATGTGAAGTTATATAGTTAAGTTATATATTTAAAAAGTTTGACGATATCTTCACCAAATTACCTTGTGCAATATTTGGCTGTTTAATCAGAATTTTTAACGGAACAAAGTTGAAGAAAAAGTTAGAGGTGTTTTAAAAAAATGGCGCTCAGTTCGCTGACTCCTTCGAATATGCTGGGGGAGCTTGGTCGGCTCGCTAACTGGCTGAAAGGGGACTGCCTTGCTCCTGAAGAGTATGCAGGTCTAGCAGTTACCGAGAAGGTGAGGCCTTAGTAATACTAGACCAGTTTGAAGTTATTCTACTAGAGGACGAAAGAGAACGGGAATAAGGAGTTGTTGCGTTTAGCTGACAACTTCGACGGGATAGAACTGTTTATGGTAGTCAAAAATTAATTACGTCGAAATTATATAGGTATACAAATTTTCCTTTTGGAATTAAACTTGGTAAACAGACCCGTGAAAGGTATTGCTTATTTCGGTATCATCATAATTATCCCAAAAATGCAATTAATTGCATCAACAACCAGTCGTCGTTTATGCTGAGGTTTTTTGTGCAATAAAATGATGGGAAATGATGATGATGAATGAAAATTTAATCTTAGTAATGAAAGTTTCCAATTTCATCCCTAAAATACTAGATTGACAGTCAGATCTGATAACTTGCTATAATTTGGACTGTAGAAAAGAGGCCTTTGTTCTGCACTTGAACAATTGTAGGCTGGTTATCATGTTATATACCTACTTAACTAAGGGACAAAAGATTTTCTTCAAAGTATATTTTCAACAATCAGACGTAATCTGTCCACATTCTCAAGACTGATTTTTATTGACTGGATTTCAGTAATCCTATACCTTTTGGACTGTCCACTTTGACTGAAATTGGAACGAACTAAATCTATACTTAATTTCAGTGACAACCGCAGATCTTTGACCACATTATTGAACGATCATTATTGCGCGATGCTGACCACATATTGGGTAGCCTATATTTAGATGTATGTAGCAGTAGTGGTTAGTATAATTCAATGATTTTGTATTATACAACAGACACACCCAAACTGCAACTGTTCGTAGCTATATTACTACAGTAAAGCGACTTAGTAGTGCATCAATTTACGTAAATAAATGCGCTGTCTTGCGACAGAATTATTCAAATGAAGTTACGCTCTCTACAGTTTTCTTTGCATACAAACTTATCGCATTTTTTAATACTTCCGTGTCCCGGAAAATGTGACACTGCACCGCAATTTAAAACCTGAAACCTTATAACTATGGGCCCCGTATAGTACCCAGTAAATAGTTTTTGGAGGTCAGACAGGTAGTTGCTCTATGTTAAACATGGGTATTGAGCTGAATCCGATGAAACTGGAAGCCGACTCAAACATCCTAAAAGAGAAAAAAAAAACAATATTGTTACAACTTTACTTAAGGATACAATGGGAGATGACCGACAACTTAACGAAAGATCATGATTATGTGCGGCAGTCGGGTTATGATTTTCTATTACTTAATATGCCACACTTCTGACAAACGGTGAAGGAAAACATCGTGAGGAAACTTGGATTCCAAAATTTGGTATCTGAAATCGCCAATCCGCAGAGAGCAAGCGTGGTGATCAATGCTCGTGCCTTCTCTATATGGGAAGAGGCCTGTGCCCAGCAGTGGGACGTTTATAGGCTGGATTTTTATTATTATTATTGATATGCCACACATGAAAATTATTACACAATAGAAAATAAACTTGGCAGAAGGTCACTTTACATACGTGTAGGGTAAGTAGTGCACTCCTAACCTGGAGTGGTCCCAAAACTCAGATATTTAGGTCAGAAAATGTTTATCTAGCCATATATCATACCATTGATACTAATTACGCAACTTGTACCTACCATTTACATTTAGTATATACCTCTGTGCATATTAGGTATAATATTTTTGCAATAACATTTATAATCCCTTCATTTGACTGGATATAGTATTTACAGAAGCACAAATTAGATATATTATGTAAAGTTCCGCACTCAATCCTAGGTAAAAAGTTTTAAAACTGAATTCTGTGCAGAGCATCCTTGGGAACTTAGAAACTGTATTTTCAAAACAGTAATGTTACTGATGTGGTAACTCTCAGACTCACAACTACAGAATGTTCCGTATTTCTGTAGATTTGCTCTGATTCTTTAGAAACTCGGTTAAAGTAATGTAAGCAAATGCAAATGAATGGTCTGTATCTGATAACCTAGTAGTTTCGGAGGACAAATATTTACACATCTAAAGTCGTAGTTTTGTTTGGAAGCTCTGTTATTAATTACGAGCATTTCCAATAGTGTTAGTGTGAATGAAAGTGTTGGAAGGGGTAGACCTAGGCGGACGTTTGGAGACCAAATGGGGGACGTATTGAAAAAAAGCCAGGTCAAGAGTACCCCAAACCGAAGAGCATATATGAAGGGAATAATAAAAGTGGACGAAGCGAAACAAGTATGTAAGGATCGTAGCAAGTGGAAAGAACCCTACTACTCTGCCTACCCCTACAGGAAAGAGGCGTGATTATATGTATGTATGTAGTTACATACTTAGTTACGTAATTTAAGCTTCTTAAACATAATTAAAACTGGATGCGAAGCTTAATCAATCATTAATATCGATGATTATCAGTTACAGTTGTATACCAATACTGATGAATATTTGTTAATGGATTATCCATTGTCCAATGCGGGGGCGAACATTTAAATTATGTGTCGGTGAAAGTAGAACGAGGGTCCAGATGTGACATAAATTAATTAATATCATGGAAAAGTTGTGGTGGTTACACGGTTTCAAAAAGGTCGAGTGTGAAATTTAACGTCGGGATATATTCGAAATTTCACTCAAACTTTTCACTGAACGTTCTAGATTTTCTCGAGAAAATTTAACAGACCAATTACTGATATAGGTATCATATTTTATTGGAAAGTCTGCAAACAGGCAAATTTCTCATCTGACAGTAAATGAACAATGCTGCACATATCTAAACATAGATTTTGCAAATGCGTTGCCGGCTTTTTGATTTTTTCATCAGAATTTTTCGAAAATGAAACGCGTTACCTCTCGGTCCATTCAGCTGCGACCACAACAAAATCAATTTGAACCTTATTCCTCATGACTTAGCGGCACTTGTTACATAATAAATCAAAGCAGCTGCAACAGACACTTGAGCTGAGCATAATTAACGTCATATTCTAACTTATAGCGATTTAATTAATCCATTAAACAAGAACAACTTTATCCAGAGCAATAAAGCTTTGAAGTACTGCCACTGGAAGTTTTATACAAGCTAAAGCTATTACCTCCCTAAGTACTATACAATGGCTTTCTAAACTTGTTTATTGCGTTTATAGACCAACTAGCTTTTGCACACTTTTACCCACGGCTCCCTTTACAGTCCTTTATTCGCTATGTCCTTTTTTAGGGTCAGTACTATGTCTGGACCAAATTTCATATAAATCGAATCAGTATTTTAGGCGTGATTGGGTAACAAACAAGCAAACAAACAGGCACGTTTTTAACTTTTTAATGACTTAACTCTGGAAATTGATTTTAAAACTAAGTTACATTTTCACAGAACGATAAATAGTACTACTGTAAAATTACAGCCGTAAGCCATAAGTATATATATATGAAAATAATGAATAGTTCTCTTTGTGACTTCAAGGTGTCCTTTTTCGAGAAATCGGAACAGTATCTTTATCCAATATTTGTCCATTGCAGGAATAGGACGTTATTGATAAATACTCAAATACATGCTTGCCTTTTATATCAAGAAGAATGTTCCCTGAATATGAAGGCCACTTCTTATCGATTCGATACTTTATTTATATTAAATATAACAATATAACATAATCCAATGCGATGATAGTCAAATTAGGAACATAAAACAATAAACTAGACTTTATATCAACTATAAAAAAAACATTAACAATTAAATATTTAACATTTTATTTTCTGTTTCTGTGCCATTCCTATAAATTTCAGTAGGCTATGTAGTCCTTCCGCTGAGAATGCTTAGCGATCCCGCGGCACCAGCAAGGACCAGAACGGGACCGGGATGTTTTTGTTTGGTGCAAGTCCGACATATCCCCACGTCGTGTCCTCGACGTGGGTTGAAATCATTAGATTTTAACCCGGCAAAAAAAGGCTAAGTAGTCCTTGGTTAATATAACGTTATTTCAAGAATGCAGCACTATATTGGTTATCGGATATCCTAACTATAGGTATTCCTGTATAAGGTTTCTCAGATCAGGTCTTAAACTTAATAACTCTTGAACAAAATCTATCTACCTGAATCTAGACGTATAATCTTTTCTGAATCCTTATATGGCCCATCTTCTTCATAACTTTGATCAAGACTTAGAGCGGTTAGATTTCATATTATGGTTTGCCTGAAGAAACTACCGTGACCTTTTTAAGATAAGGCTTATTAAGGTGACATATCATTTTCATTTATTTACTTACTACATAAAAAAGAAACAACTATAGGTACCGCTTATTTTTTGTTTACCATCAGTAATCTATCCATCTTATATAATTGTATCACAGCCTAGCTGTAACCCATTGTTACAATAACTCCTTATCAGTATTTCCGTTACTAATAAAAACTATACGGCGTCGCTCCAGTTTTATTGAATGTTACTAACTTATTTTTCAACGGCAATTTTACCAACAATTGCAATATCATATTTTTTTTCTATGGAAATTCACATGGACCCTCTGGGAAAAGAAAAGAACTGTTTCCAGCTATACTACAGCGACCAGTGTCTGTACTATGAGCTCTTAAAGTACGATTGTTCTCATCGTGTAAGCGAGACGGCGCTCTACACTCACGTAGCGGCGTCTCCCTTCCACAACGGATACCGTCCTGCTTTAAGAGCATGCCTTGTCTTCTTTTACTTTAGAATACCTTTTTCCCATATTTTTATCAGAAATCACATTACATTAAATTCTCTATAAAACATCTCAACACACATAGCCAGGAATATAGTTGTAGTTTTAATATACATATATGGCGTTTGTTGGCCAAAGTGCCGGATGTGGAAACGTCTTGAGGTCACGTAAAGGGAAGGATTGATGGCTCTTCAATTGAGACCGATTGTGATGTATGCTTTTTGTGTGAACGAACACCTACGCTGTAAGTCCTACTAATAAATGCTTGAGATGACCTTGAGTGCATACTGTACAATATAATACTGTATAATATAATATATTTAAAAGCCTGGTTTAAACACATTTTAGTAGTATAATAAAGGGTATTATAAACAGCCTTTAAAAAGCAACGTATTATCACATAGGAAAACAAAAAAAGCCTACCTCTACGTGACACTGCATTAATCTCTGTAAGTAATTAAACAAACAATAACGCTACGGTAAATTATTGTTTAAAATTGGTCGTTTTCGTCGACGTTTCGTTATTTACTTCAAATATGTAAAACACATTATAACATATGAAACCTAAATTTCCCAAAGTGAAAACAAACAATAGCATGTAGTTCGTACATTCTGAATAATTTACTCCGACATAAATAACTTTTCTCTAAACTGCCTTAAACCTTCGAGTTTCAATAAATATTCATTGAAGCGGAAAATTTAATCTGTACCCACCACTTTGCTATTAAACCTGACAGATCGTACAAATCCCTGCAACAAACCCAAATACGTAATGGACATGAAAAGGGAACTCGGAATGTAAACGAAAGTAGACTCGTCGTCCCGTGTGTGGTTTGACGCATTTACTTCAAGTAGAACGCTTAAGCCCGATTAGATACAACGAAACCTTTTTAGATGTTTCACCACAGAACTGTAAGGAAGAAGGTCTATTTTGAACAACTGTTACACATATTAAACACTCTACTTTCAGTTACTACTTGGGTTATGTATTCATCTGATTTTAATTTATATTAATCATAATAATATTATTCATATTTCATTATAATTGTAATTGTTTTCATCAATGTTGAACTGTACTGTAACAGCTCTAAGTTCAAAATTATTGTGCATGCTGTGGTCTCCTCTAATTGAGGGAGTACACGTTCTTAGTACTGATGTTTTGTGATATAATGTTCTGTGTATATCCCTTGTTGGGGACCCTAAAATAAATAAATAAAATAAAAAAATATTTGATGTGAAGACGAATGATATTCACGACATTAATGTTATAAGTATTAAAGTATACCATACCTAGATCTTGTTTGTGCGACTAAATAGTTTAAGACAGTTGCTAAAAAATCCAAATTTATCCCTTGATAATTTAATGAAGGTTACACGTACAAGGTAAACCCCAAGTCGTTGCTAAGTGAGCTCTTTATTCACCTATGATACCGAAGAAATGTGAGGGTATACTTAGAATTCCCTGACGTCATGCGACACGGTTGAGCTGTTCAGTGACCCTCGTCACTTAGATATATTGATACCTTAAAGGCATTGTTGGCTACATTTAATAAACGAGTATCCTTTTTTTCCCTTTTATCTAAATTTACATATCTTCAATATAAGGTGCTATAAAAACATCTGCCACGGCTTTAATGGGAGGTAGTATTGTGTTTATAGATTACAATAGTATAGATAAATTATTGATTATTTATCATATTTTTTTTCATACAAAAAAAAAATAACGTATAAATTTGAATTGATTTATTAGTATAAAACCATCCCGTGTCCTAAGCTGTTGCCGCTCCGCACCGAATTCACGTAATTTGTGAACCACGTTACGCAGAATAGAGTCAATGTTAATTTAACAATTTTATTTTCTAAAATTTAATTAACTGTTCCGGGGTACGAAAGTTCTTCACTATTGTAATCTATAAACACAATACTACCTCCCATTAAAGCCGTGGCAGATATTTTTATAGCACCTTATACAGGGTGTCCCAAAATTCAACGATAAGCGGGCGCCTAAAGGTAGACCTGCTAATGAGTACATAAGGAAAAATAATAAAAAAAATATACCTAGCTTTTTTTTTTAGTTACAAGAAAAATTTAGAATTTCTTTGAAAATTTATACCTTTCATGATATTTTGAACGACCACGATGACAATTTCTCAAATATGCTTAAGATTTTTTTTTTATCTTGTACCTAAATAGTGCTACTATTCACCACAACTCTTAAAAACACCAAATTGCCCGCAGTTTTTACACAGAAAACGTTCAAAATATTTTTTTTCCCTACAATTTTGAAATATTTTTACTCTTAGTGTACTTTGACTCATGGTCTTGTAAAAAAAAAGTATGGACACCACTACGGCAAGTTGTTTTTAAAATTGGCGCAACTAATCAAGATTCTAAAATGGTATAATACTCTAAAATAACTAGCCACAAAAAAAAAATACGTCTACCATTTGTAAACAAGACCCAAATTCATTAATTGTTCTTGTTGTTAGTAATAAATATTATAATGTTCCAAAAATGAATAAAACAATGGAAACTATTTGTGTAATTAATTTATTAAATAATTAACATTACAGTAAATGTTTAAACTGTTTTCCACCGGCATTAATACAAGCACGACATCGCCTTAAAAAGGACCGTTTTATTTTTCTTGCATTGATATGTGCCGCAGCCTGAGTTATTTCATGCCGAAGCTCATCTAATGTCGCAATCGGTTTTGCGTAGACCCTGTCTTTGAGACAACCCCAATAAAAGAAGTCCAGGGGGTTTAGGTTGGGTGCTTCGGCATGAAATAACTCAGGCTGCGGCACATATCAATGCAAGAAGATATGCAAGAAAAATGAAACGGTCCTTTTTAAGGCGATGTCGTGCTTGTATTAATGCCGGTGGAAAACAGTTTGAACATTTACTGTAATCCTACTAATATTATAAATGTGAAAGTTTGTGAGAATGGATGTGTGGATGTTTGTTACTCTTTCACGGAAAAACTACTGAATGGATTTTATTGAAACTTTCCAATATTGTAGCTTATACATCGGAATAACACATAGGCTATAATTTATAAAGATAGTGTAAGAATTGTCATTCACGCGGGTGAAACCGCGGGGCACAGCTAGTGTTAATTATTTAATAAATTAATTACACAAATAGTTTCTATTTTTGGATCATTTTTGGAACATTATAATATTTATTACTAACAACAAGAACAATTAATGAATTTGGGTCTTGTTTACAAATGGTAGACGTATTTTTTTTTTGTGGCTAGTTATTTTAGAGTATTATACCATTTTAGAATCTTGATTAGTTGCGCCAATTTTAAAAACAACTTGCCGTAGTGGTGTCCATACTTTTTTTTTACAAGACCATGAGTCAAAGTACACTAAGAGTAAAAATATTTCAAAATTGTAGGGAAAAAAAATATTTTGAACGTTTTCTGTGTAAAAACTGCGGGCAATTTGGTGTTTTTAAGAGTTGTGGTGAATAGTAGCACTATTTAGGTACAAGATAGAAAAAAAATCTTAAGCATATTTGAGAAATTGTCATCGTGGTCGTTCAAAATATCATGAAAGGTATAAATTTTCAAAGAAATTCTAAATTTTTCTTGTAACTAAAAAAAAAAGCTAGGTATATTTTTTTTATTATTTTTCCTTATGCACTCATTAGCAGGTCTACCTTTAGGCGCCCGCTTATCGTTGAATTTTGGGACACCCTGTATATGTTTTTGGTAAAAAAGTTCACTGAGCGTTTGGTCGATTATCTTGCGGTCTACATTCGTAATTAATAATTTATTTGGGGTTCCTCTGCTACAGAAAGAATTGTAATATAATTAGTGTACAAATAAAATAATAAGCTTAGTGAAATAAGCAGACCACCAACGAGCGATAACTATGTCTCACGAAAATATTATTTACTAGCTGTGCCTGCGACTTCGTTCGCGTGGATGATGAAACTTATCAATGAATTTTTAACCGCAAAATTAAGTTTGTTTTTTCCGGGATAAAAACTACCCATGTGGTGCCCAGGATAATAAAGAATAATTATACCAAGTTTCATCGTAATCGAACCGGTAGTTTTTGCGTGATACTTGAACAAACAGACAGACAGACAGACAAAAATTTTTTTTTCACACTTTTGGGTTCGGTGTCGGTCTAGTAACACCCCCCGCCATTTATTTTTTTGATATTTTAAAAGTACAGAATTTTCACTTCTACAGATTTATTATAAGTATAGATTTTGATATGATTTAAAGCCAGTGCAATGCATCTGCAAGACTTCTCGGTATTGTTTTCGGTGTTTACACCTGGTTCAAGACCTATCTGCAAACCTGAAATATGCCGCGTTTGCGTAGCTGGCACATTACATTACACGCTAAAAATAAAATATCGATTCGTTTCCATGTCTAAAATAGTAAAATAAAAAAAAAACCATTTGTTTTTCTTTTCTTACCCTGTGCTGTCCCACTGCTGGGTAAACGGATCCGTATCTATCCGCGCCTCCTCAAACCAGCCCTAAAGTTATTAAACTTCTGTATCATCTTCATGATCCTCGGATGTCAAGTCGTCTTATCTTCAGTTCCTTACTTAACAGCTGAGTGAATTGACGTCTTGTTATTGGTTTTTCACGATTCATTGAGTCCCGTATCTTTTGTTATTTATGCTGTCATTCTGGTTTCTTGGTTAATGGAAGCTGTTTTATGATATTTTATGATCTGTTGTATAATACAAGTATTATGTAATAAAACCTTTGTTTTAAGTTTGCTAGTACAGTGTAGTTATTTATTTAAATTTCTTGTAAGATTTTCTTTATGTGTAAGTAGTTGCCAGCTGCTTTATTGGCGCGACTCACAAACCTTAGAGAAATGCTTTAGTAATTACTCTAAGTCACAAACAACTATGAAAAATAATCAAAGGGCTTTTGTCCGGTTGGTTGCCAAAAAAAGGAAAAAAGTAGAGCCCATGTGTATAATTTATCTCTTTGAGTTATTTTAGCTTGAGAATGTAACAAACATACAAATAAACAGTTTACAAACATTCACATTGTTTTCTGGAATTATATTTATCACTTTTGTAAACTTGTACGTAAGATAAATAAGACGCTTTAAACTTAATGTTGTGTATTTATTTAAGTGAAGTTCCTACTCAAGAACGTTATGTTTTAATAGATTTTTATTTTATGGAAGCTACACAACTACCCTGTTGCTTTAAAGATAGGTACTTCATTTAATTACTCTTGTACCTCGCGGGAAAGAGCGTCGATACTTGACCCCTTTACTGCGCACTCAATATATCTAGGCACTAAGGCCGCTCGTACACGAACTGCTCGAGCAGTCAGTGATCAACTTACACGAAATGCGGGAGCTGTCGACCGCTGTCGCAAGTCACGTGCGCCTTCCGCCCGATCGCCTTTTCTTTTGTCGACCACTCAAAGCAGTTGAAATGCTTCAAGCATTCCCAGTTTGTGGAACCCTATAGTTTACCATGCAGAGAGTTTGAAGTTGTCCGTGTGCAGGCGGCCTAATACAGTCTTCCGCAAAAAAATAGCAACAATTTGTCACCAACATCGCCTTTTTAAGTTATTAGGGTTGCATTTCGTAATGATTCGTAACTATAATCGCGGGGTCGATAGTACCAGATATCAAAGACTTTGGAGGGCCTAGATAATGGAACAATGAACTTCAATTAGATAGGACGGATTAACAAATACAATGTGATGTAATGTAGCGGTTAATTAAAGTATTATATCAGTTTATTTGTTCAACACCGTACTCGGGAAGGGCGACGAAAAATAAATGGATAGTGTGATTGATGATTGAGTAAATATAACTTTAGAATTGTTTGGTTTTCCGCTGATATTTATCTTGAATATGTAGCTTTTTCGTGACCGATATACACTCGAAGGTATATTGCAAAGCCAAAACAGACCTACATAAGGCAGCATTCAGTTGTAAATGAGAACCTCCCTGGAGGTTTAATTACGACCTTCTTCAGATTATACGCATCTTCTCTTATAAAGCTGTACCTTTCCCAAGGCAGAAGTAGTCCACATTAAATACACAAAATAAAACAGCATGGTCTTTATAGTATAGTAAACTAACTTATCTTTAACTTAGGAAAGCATTCTCGATGACCTAATCTTAGGTATTAAGTCCATCGAATTTGGTCTATCCTATCCTATGTCCGTTTATTGCTAAACTAACACTTATGTGAGATTGGAAATATTGATCCAAAACTTATTGTTCGGGAAAAGTAGTAATAAAATTTGATATAGGTATGTATTTACAGGAAGAACATAACTTATTTATGGGTATACAACTTAGTTATTCGTACAGTGATAAAAAAGAGAGATTCTCAGATGTAGGTAGTGAAAATGAGATTTAATACCGTGTTTTCGACTGTAAGTAAGAACGTCTAAACTTTGTGGTTTACCCTTTTAGAAATTATTATGTAGGTGTAGACTGTGTTACATAATATTTGTTGACATTGGTTAGCTTAAGCAACTTAATAGGTCGCATAGGATTTGTGTAAGCATATCAGCCTCTATTATTGAAAAAAGTTTTAATATACATATTATAATAACTATAGTATAGTAGTCCAAGGGAAAATAGAAGGCACTAGACCGCGCGGTAGGTCACCTATGCGTTGGACTGACCAAATAAACTCTACCATTGGAGGTTCCATTAACGAGTGCAGCAGGATGACCTCTAACAGGCAGCGGTGGCGAAACGTCGTGAAACGCATCACATCTGCCCATTCCGACACGAGCACATAGCGATCACGACTGCTCTGTCAAGAGCGTACCGGATAAGAAGAAGAAGTAATTTTTTAAACCTTGCATGGAACTTAAGATACCCCGTCCAGCTGTTTATGCCCAACAGCTTCAATATAACGTATTTCAGTCCGCCTTTTACACGTGTTTAAATGTAAAAACCTATTGTTCTTATTGCAAAGCTTCACTATTGCATTCATTCTAGATCATTCTAATCACGTTGTAATCGTTTTGTCTGCAATGTGGAAATGAATAGGTCTTACGTAACTTAATTTACTCGGGGTCGAAAGAATTGTTAAAACTTTTCTTTTTTTTTGGCTGGCGAAAACATAATGACTTAACCCTACGTCGAGGGCACAACGTGAGGATATGTCTTTCTTGCACTGATTAAAACACCCTGGTCCCGTCCTTGCCTTTGTTGGAGCTAGAAGCTATAAAAAAATGTCTCCAAAAACTCGCAAGTTTAATATTCATCTCATGTCGATTGTTGGTGAGATAAAGTTGGTACATGCCTGTAATCGTAATATACCTTATATTTAAGGTCTGAAACTTTATTTTACCAAGTTCTTTGGATATTTAATGCATAGATATCTTTAACATAATGTAATTTGCAGTTAACACAGGACAACACATCAATTCTGTATGCCCTCCTAAGTCAACTTTTCATAAATAATTAGGGTCTGATTCACACGCAAATGTAAAGTATCCTTAAGGCGCTCTTTCCTCAGTTTCAAGTACATACCGACACTAATTATAGTTTAAAGAATGCAAGTGTCAATGTTACTATTTTAACTTCATAAACTAAAACACTATTGCAATAACATTGTTACCGTCTGCAGTCGTTTTATATTGACTAGGATTATTATTAATAGCCTGTTCTAGTTTCTATGGCGGTATTATTGTTCGTATGCCAACAATTGACTAGTTAATTGAAGTCGGATGCTATCGTAAATTGACTTAGAACAACCTATTAGGTCGACACAAGGCTCGGCTAGGCGCAACCTATTTGCTGAAAGATAGTAAATCGATAAATTTTAATGGGGTTACTATGTCTACCTGGGAACTTACACATTTAACTTAAGCTTAGATACCTGTATAACATTTTTTATCTAGAGAAAACTCTATTTCATCATCTCCTCCTCCTTTTCCTGAATTATTTTGGGGTCGGCTCCAGTCTTACACAATACCCACAAACTATTTTACAAGGTGACACAAGTATCACATTGTAAGACTAATATCTTTAAAAATAAATTGATGGCTTCTGACCTTCAAAAGCTTCAAGAATATGAGTAGTAAAATTCGATGCCCTAGTCTACAAATCATACAAATATTCCCCAAGGTTTATATAAAGCAGTGTCATTACACGCCCACATTTCGCCAAATAAGTCCCATGTTTTTTTTTTCACCCAATTAACCGCTTATATCAGAAAGCTTCATATTACGAATTAAATGGAAACGTAAGACAGTCCCCGGGCGGTTTTGAGCTCACGTTATTTTTGTTGTGACAACATTGACTCTGTATATTTTGTTTGCGTGCGTCATAGAAGTTATCAGTCGATTTATACCAGTAACTGAATATTTACCTTAATGTTTGATAACACTTAAAATAATAATAACATTTGCGGTGAATACTGTTGAATCGATAGTATTGATTATCTTGGCCTTTGAAAGAGGGTGGATGTTTAAACGAAGTTCTTGTGACGGTGACTTACATTCGAAAAAATACGTGACCTTTGGCACACGCGACTTTTGCAAATGATTTTGCGAACTTTTGTGTAATTCTTGCGCACTATGACTACCAATACTGACGACTTCTTCATTCCCGGGTCAGCAGGCAGAAATTTCTTAAGAAATTAGCAGCACCTTTGTACAACATTTATATATATATATGTTACATTTACTAAACTATTGTGTGTGTAAAAAATATTAAAAAAAGAAGTTTGCACGTATTTGAGTGACCGGGTTTAATGTGTAATAAGATACTAGAGAAAAAATGTCCTTGTTCTATATTCTTGAAGGGTCATGTTTTACACGTACGCTTGGAAATGCAATACAGTCCATCGCTGGTAGGTCACAGCTGAAAACCAGTATTGGAAATCTTTTTGGTTTCCCTTGTATTATTCATGTCGTGTCTACCACTTTTGCTTCATTTTATTTTTAAAAATAGACGCGAAAATATAAATACTAAATTAAAAAAAAACTAAATTAGTGAGTTTTTTTAAATAAATAGTTAAGTCTTCACTCAAAGAGCCTTAAGGATATAACCTATTTTACTTTTTTAGTGGAAGGAAGGGAGGCCTTTGCCCTGCAGTGGGACAGTTCAGGCTTTAAATAAAATGAAATGAAACTTTTTAGTGAACTGTGAACCACAAAACACAGATAACTAATAATTCCATAAAAAATGGGCACTGTTGCCGTCAGAGTTTTAACATTGATAATAATATGCAGTTGACAATACTATATAGAACTTATTAGAACTATAGCTAGGTATAGAAAATGTAGAGAATTAAATATAGCTTTTCTCGTTAAGACCGTTATTAAAATCCCGCCGAAAAGCGGACTTTAATCAGAATAGTTTTCAGGGTACGCTTTTGCCTTACTCGGTAATATTTCAAATTAAAACTGCAACTGCTGTTTCTGAAATATATAAAAATATTTTTAGGAATCATAAATAAATGACGAACATACAACCAACAATGTTTTAATGTTCGTCTGAAGTATGTTTGTAGGTTTTTAAAGTTACCCGAATTACTGACTACCGAATTACGGCTTACTGCCCGAGCACAATGGCCTAATATAGAGGCCGTGTATGTTGACCACTGGCTAACTGCTCGAACATTGCCTAATCAAGAGGCTTAGGCTTAGTGCAGAAAAGTCCCGCAAAACTGCTCGGGCAGTCCGTCTATATGTGTCCTAGGAACAGGTTTGGGTGAAGGACGATTTACACGAACATGATGGGGTGGAATGGAATGAACATTCGCTCGTTTGATGTAAATTGGGCTCTATGTGTCGCCAAACCTTTGTTTGGAGACACTACTCTATTTACTCACCTTTTGCCTTTTCTATTACGGTTACGGAGACATTCTTTGTTTCTTTGTAAAAGGTGAAGTAAATTAATTACGAGGATCCATTACGGAGAATAATAGGATTTACTATGTATAAGGATTTTTGTGATCTGTTTTCAGATATACTTTTGTTCTCTTAATGGGTTAGTATCTTTAGATGTCACTTGATACGGAGTGAAGTGCTTTTATGCCTTTTAGTATACTTAAAAGAAGTCGAGTTGTTAGGAGTTATTTTTGTAAGCGATTGATGATTACAGAGTATTTCAGTAAGATTTTATGACATTAAGTAGCTGATATTACTCATTTTCTTTTTTCCAATTTACTCGTATATGTATGTAAATATTTTTACGGAGATTTTTTCGTGTTACCTACGTAGTTACACGCGATTGGTTATAAATTACGAGTTAAATTGAGTTTAAACATGATTTTTACTTGATTTACTCCTTGATTTTTTTCGAGCATTTAAGTAGCTAAAATATATACTTAAATCCAAAAATAATAATATAGCAATACTTAAGCTCTGGTAAACGCCAAATAAAGACGTAAATATACCGTCCTAAAGTATTTGTTATTGAACTACATTAATAAAAGAAGATATTTCTTTTTGTGACATGTTCATCTTTAATGTGTCATATAAATGTATTGTGATATCCCACATTGTATATAACTGTCAAGAAAAGCAAAGATTGTGGAAATCATTTTTATGTTCGAACCGGTGACAGCAGTCGATATTTTATGACAGCCATTAATATTGGAGAGTAGGACTGTTTTCACATTATCCGACTCGATATCGGGGGTAAGTAAATATGAAACATGTACCTGTCTTTCACATTATCCGGATATCGCATATCGGGTTCATAATTTTTATCATTAATCCAGTCCTCTCTTGCTGTTATTTCTTATGATCGTAAGCAACGAACTAAGTCGAGGTTCGATCCCCGCAAAGGGTCCCCCGCAAAGGGCCCTTTCGTTGCCACAATCCTTATATTTTGTAGCTTCTGGCTGGAGGCGTATTAGTGTCTTGCCAACTTAGTTCGGTAAAGCAGTGAAAGCCTCCAAGAGGCAAACTACGGAAGTTCTTTACAAAAAAAAAAAAACTTAATTTTCATACATTTACTTGCCTCCGATATCGTGTCGGATTCTGATACCGATATCGTGTCGGATAATGTGAAAACAGTCTTAGGCCCTTCGTACATGGAGCAATGCAAGTGTCCGATACCCGACGACTTTAGTCTCAAAAGACGTGTGCTTATATAAGGACTTTTACGTCTCTTGGGTAGTCACCGGGTATCAGAGACTTGCGTCGCCTCGTGGACACAGGTCCTTACGTTACTACGACGGTAAAAAAAAGAAAAATATTTTTTAGTCTTTAACGTAAACTGGGTTTGTCCAGCAAAATGGCTTGCATTAGCTGGTTCCACGAATGGGTGGGAGTCAGGCGGACAAACACATTAGGCGGGTACAGGTAACCGCTAAGGTGACACCTTGATTGACAGCCTTTATGTCAAAGCTATAAGGTTTACTTTCCCGTGGTGGGCTGCGACTCACTTTGCGACTTGTTTTGAAATGTGTACACCCATTGGTATGATTTATATTTACTGATTTGTTCCAGCAGCTAGTCTATTAAACTAATGGTCAAATACTCAATGGCACACAAGCTCGATATAATATCAGTGTTCTGTAGGCAAATGTCGTGGTGGTCTAGCGGTCCAATGAACGGATTTTTATGCACATGGTTGCATGTTCGAACACAGGCAAGTGGCTTTGACCCACCAATGTGGCTTTTTCAAAGTTATACGTAGGTACTTGCTTTCTAAGGAAAACATCGTGAAGAACCTGGATTCCAAAATTTGGGATCAGAAATCGCCAATCCGTAGTGAGCAAGCGTGTTGCTCAATGCTCGTGTCTTGTCTATATAGGAAGAGGCCTATGCCCTGTATTAGGACGTTTATAGGCTGGTATTATATTATAGGCAAATAACTTAAAAATATTGTAAAACTACAAACTTTCGTCCTTAGAATTCGAAGGCTCTAAGTTTGGCGTTACAAAAGCGCTTGTTAAAGAGTTTTCTTCGAACTGGGTCGTAGTTCGATACGCATCTAAGTTTCGAAAACTTGATAAAACTATGCCAGATGTGATGAAACTTTTGACGTTTGAATTACTGGAATTTGTAGGATGTTCGATTGTTCAGGATCGAATGTTTATTGTTTGATGCGTTTTCCGTGGTCACTGTAATTAATAACATATCTATTGAATTGATATCACTTAAGTCAACAGGACGTATTTTTCGTACTCACCTTTTAAGAATTTTTATTTTAAAATCGCTAAAGGGATTTAAAAAGAATTTTTTAAATATGCCTGCATATTTATGCGATAAAATCAGCAATTTAGATATTTTGGAATTTTGTAGCTCCTCAATTCAATCAGAGAGATGGAAGGATGGTAGAGGCCTTTGCCCTGCAGTGGGACACAAAAAACTATTTTTTTCTCCCTAGCCATTTTCTAACCAAACCCACTGACATTCGCGAACAATGCGGAAAGTGCAAACCAAATAAAAATAGTAAAAGGTGCTTCACAAAACAAGACATCGTTAGTTCCAAATTAAATTAGAGGCAGCGGAAGGCGCTCGCTTTTCGCAGTCAAATCATATATCTCGAGGCTTTTGTATAGTTATCCAGTTTCTAGAAACAACGTTTAAATAAATGCAATATACACTGTATACGTCATACTTATGTATACGCATTTAGTGTAAAGTTCGTTCATATGAAGTTTAGTGTACAATGTGTTAAGAAAACCCTGTCCGATCCGTCAAGGTATTGATAGGTATCGATATCTGATTCTATTAAGCAACTAGAGTCAGAAGTTTATAACGTAACGTTTCTTAAACGCCTTTTTTTTGGTTTACAAGAAATAAAAACTTTTTGATTTTGATTTTGATTAATGTAAAAAAGACAGAATAATTAAAAAAAAAATACTCGGTATTTTTTTAAGTTTATACTCTTCTTTAGATTTAAAGATGAGAAAGAGAGTTAGCCTTATCACGTTGATCACGCAAAATGCTGCTAATAATACCGACGAAAACGTGGTTTTAGGGAAATTGTTGTTTGTGTTGTTTTAAAATTCATAGTTATTGTTACTATCTTTGTATATTTCAAGTTTCTTATTTTATTCGATCATGTGATTGTCTATCACCCCTTGGGGTTGGACGGGGTTTTCTTAATGTAATGTATAATACTAAGTTTATCAAAGAAAACCGCTTGCTCTACGATATAATAAGTCCCTGAGAAACACGAGCAATCGGTAGATTTTCTCCGGCTTTCCCCCGAGAATTCTGTGCAATCGTATAAATACGTTATGTAAACGTATTGGTTATCCGTAAATCTATTTACTCAATAAACTGGGAATAAATGGTGGTTGAATAGATTCGATATTAATCTCTTACGCAAATGTTTGTTTAGGTAAGTATATTTAAACTCAATTATTTTGGTTAAAGGCTCAATAAAGTAAGATACTGTTAAATACATTTAGGGCCGCTTTTTAACACCAGATATATTTTTTTCTAGAGATATAATTTAAGTTGGGCTTATTTCGAATTGAAGAACTATGAAAAATTCAAAGTTATTCCTCAGTTAAAATTATTTAGCATTAGAAAACCGTAATTACATTGATAATTATTTTACGATTTTTTAGACTGCTAACCTGAGATTTTAATACAGTAAAAACGTTCAAATTCAAATTTAAATCATTTATTGTTACTCCTACGCCGCCTAACAATCTTTCGAATCGACTAAGTTGACTCATCATTCCATATACTTAGAAGTTAAAAAAACTGTAATTTTGGCCTAATATTAAAGCAAAATTACCTGAAAGTTAAAACATGTGCAATAATTCGCTTATCTGAGCTTTAATGGCGATGAAGACTTGCTAATATGATGATCATCTATACTTATAATAAATCTGTAAAAGTGAAAATTCTGTACAAGGGAAGGAAATATCAAAAAAATAAATGGCGGGGGGTGTTACTAGACCGACACCGAAACCAAAAGTGTGAAAAAAAATTTTTGTCTGTTTGTTCAGGTGTCACGCAAAAACTACCGGTTCGATTACGATGAAACTTGGTATAATTATTCTTTATTATCCTCAGCACCACACTGGGTAGTTTTTATCCCGGAAAAGTATAAACAATAAAAAACAAACTTAATTTTGCGGTTAAAAACTCATTGATAAGTTTCGTCATCCACGCGAACGAAGTCGCAGGCACAGCTAGTAGTTAATTTATAAGGATACAAACAAAATGCATAATTCAAAACCATTTTATAATTACCCGAGGTATCCAATTGCGATACGAATACATCAATCAATTTCACTCTTTACTTCGCTTATCTGTAGGGTTGACAACTTGCTCGGCAATAAATTAACTTTTAAACAAAAATATAAGATAATTTAATAAAACGTGTGATTACGGTGAAGGTCGAATAACAGATTAATGGACTGTGTAATAAGATTTTGGCATCTAAAGAATGTGTGTTGGGAGTAATTTGCATATAGGACCGAATTTTAATAACTGAAAAAAGCAATAAAACTTTAATTATAAAAACACTTCTAGGAAAAGATTAGTTTTAAGTCCTTTTAAGAATCATTATCCACATGTCATATTGAACCAGTCCTTGCGGTATTTTTTTAAGTACCTATGTACCTATATACTATACATTATAGAGTAGGTATATTTATGTTTTTATACTTTTTATCGCAAGTCATTTACGATGATAACTTTCAGGGAACAGGACAAGAGGTAGGCTGTGGCAACCCTAATTGAAATATTCATTGAGTATCGTTGCTTGCCTCGCATCGTTTTTTTTTCATCTGCATACCAAATTCTTCGCCTATTGTTTCCAGACGCTTAACAATTTAAAGTTGGTACGGAACCAGTGTAGTAAGAAGAAAGTCCTTATTGGTAATTGAATCATATTAAACACGTATTAAGCAATCCTATGTAATTTGCAGGTTTAATAAAAAAAGGGGAGGCCTATACCCAGCAATGGGTGATTCCGGGCTGATATGATGATGATGATTTAACCCTACCTTTCTGTAGTTTCATCTACGATACATAGGTAAATACACATACTACCTAGGGTACTTGTATTGAATTCTTTTCGAAAATAATTATGTACGTATTGTACATAAGTAGAGAAACAGCGGCACTTTGACACTCATATTTTGACTAAACATGTCGGTATTGACTTTTTTTCTTATTGTCTTTCTTAATTTTTCATAATTATCTTATGCTTATAAGGACCCTCAAATACCTGCAGAAAAAAATGATTAGTACGTAACTTAACCTATATCTTAGCAACTGGTAAAGGCATGATATATTATTTTCTTGTCGCTTGTTCGGCCAAACATATGCCTATCGTGTTGCTACGTCAAATGTGTGTTCGATTGGAAAATCTGCAACAATCTGACATGTTTATCCAGATCAATAGCTTGGAAACTGGTTTAACATAATACAGTCAAGTTTCGGCATCATTAGTGTCAACGACACGGGTACGACACGGGTTATGTTATTGTTAGCTTTTGCGAGCAGCAACACCCTTTCCTCCCACCCATAATTTATCGCGAATAAAAGTAGCATATAATGTCCTTTTTCAATGAGCGAAATGTATTTCAGTTTTGTGAACATTTAAATGGAAATTTATCTATCTGGCCTGGAACATAGTACCTAAATGTATTGCGTCTTGAGCTACGCGAGTGGGGTAATGGTAAAACGTATTCCACTTATTAAAATTTTACGTTTCTGTGCTTATTGAATATTGAGAACAAATAAATAAATGCGGACAACATCACATACATTGCTCTGAACCCAAAGTAAGTAGCTAAAGCACTTGTGTTATGGAATTCAGAACCAACGAAGGTACCACAAACACCCAGACCCGAGGCAATGTAGAAAATTTTTGGTTTCTACATTGACCCGTCCGGGGATCGAACCCGGGACCTCAGAGCCAGCGACACCTTGAAACCGGTGAGTACGCCACTCGACCACGGAGGTCGTCAGGTTACACACAGTCATAGACAGGACAGTAATAGGTTAAATGAACTCTAATCTGATGAACTGTTAGCGATATTATTACATATGATTAAACAATTGTTTCCTAGTCGTTCCGCGTTAGCATCTCGTTAAATCTAAATGACTTGTTCAGAAAAACATTAGCCTATATTCGCTTACGTGTCAGTGATTTTAATATCGCTGTCGCTGCCTATCGAGTATTATAGACTACTTGTGGGACCTTTGTCTTTGTTTATTGGCATATCGCTTGGTTTGCACACAAAATGATACGGAATACTACATACTGTATTTTAGTTGTCAAATCCAACAAAAAAGCTCTTGCAGTGGGAGTTTGAGGGGTCTTATATCAACTAAAGTATCATTTTCTTAGTTAAAACAATCCTTGAACCACTAGACGACCCTGACCCTAGGTAACCTAGGATACGTACCTGAGTGAATTAATAAAGTTCTATTATCTAGGGTTTGGTGGCAATCGTTTCGCGTGAAATATTGATGTTTTACCGTGAATGGTTAACCTAGAAACCGACAGACAACTTGTATTATCATTCTGCATATGAAATAGGTGTTCATTTATACACTGATAATAGAATATAGATCCTGGCATGATAGAAAACTAATCCAGTTTCTCATACAGTAGCTTGTGACAGCGACTTCGTTTGCTGACTTGCTGTAATAAAACAGAGTGATGTTAATATCTTCATAGTTCACAATAAAGAACATTCTAATCAAATCTGTCCTGAATGAAAATCCGGGCTTCTCTAATCTGTGCTAAATTACTCTGTTTCTAAAAGTAATTTAAATGCCTATCAATCAATCAATTCAGCCTTTCGCCATCCACTACTGACATAGGCCTCTACTTAGCACCACTAAACCCACATATTCTCATCTTTGGCATATATCCTCTTCTTCTTCTTATCGTGTCGATGACAATCTATTTATATTGTGTCGGCCCAGAATTCTGCTACGAGAACTGCATTGTCAGTAGCTTGCATTAAATCGTCCACCGTGCAGGTGTAAAGGCACGAAGGACAAGATAATAAGTGTTCCATCGTCTGGGGAGTACTACCACATGCACAATTCAGGTTAGTTGTATCTATGGATCCCCACCTAGACATATATATATATTATAAATATACATATCCTCCTAAAATATACCTTATCAGGTTAGTTGTATCTATGGATCCCCATCTAGACATATATATATATTATAAATATACATATCCTCCTAAAATATACCTTAATTTGTTCCAGAACTTTGTAAAGTGTTTCATAAAATTATTTTGCATTCGGTGTTCGTTATTTCGCAAACGTTTCGACAATTTTTAGCGCCGCCACTTCAAGCTGTACGAGAGCTCGCGAGTGCTTTAGACGTATCTGGGGCCGTAAAATAAATACGGAAAAATTTCAGCCAACGATGTTACGTTACCAGTAGTCATTTGTTTTTTATATTTCCGTACTTATTTTGGTTTTTTAATATGACCATGAGCTGGATACGAGAATCCGAGGATAGTCGAGTTCCAACTAAGTGGCGCGCAATTGGAGAGGCCTATGTCCAGCAGTGGATTGCTATCTTGAATTTTCTCACATTTATAAATTCCAATACCAGAATTTTGTTTGTAAGACTTAAAAATAACCTTGAAAGGTAGCTTTGTAGAAAGTAGCTAAAATATATTTAATCTAGGTTTCGTAACGATGTTTTCATCGTTAGCAATATTAAAACGCTGTTTGCTCATGGTACAATAATATCATATTTAATTAATTATCTTAAAGAATGTTTTCTTCGCATTTAAAGGCCAGTGTCCGCTTACTTTGATAATTATCTTCTTCAACATCAAAACAAAGAAAATTAGAAACCGAATAACAGCTTAGAAGCTTCATCTTAATTTGAATCTTATGAAAACATTCTAACGAAGACATTGTTTATTCAGGAGACAATTTCTGAATATAATGTAATACCTTCTAGGTTTACTTTAGTTTTTTGTATCAGATTTCTATAACTTTTCATAAGAACTAGTTATTTTTGATAGCGCTTTTCTTAACTTTTCGGCCTACACCTTCCTTTCAAATTACTTGACTAAACAAACGAAGTAGGTGTTACCAACTTTTTAAATCTTTTCCATTTTTTGTGTCCCAAAGCGCTTACTTTTTTGATATCTACTTTAAAAAAGTGTGTCTTTTTTAGTATACGTATACATATTAAAATGACAGAATCGTCAAGAAAGAAGACACAATATAACTTTATCTAAATCTAGCTCCCTCTTGTCCAAAAATACGAATTCACGTTGTTTCGAAATACATGTCATACAAAATTCAGTTTTACAGCGCAGTGAGGAATTTACTGCGATTGCTTTGCTTGCATTTGATTTTTTAAATGCACTCCGCCCGATCTCTGCACATTTGCCGTTTGGAGTCTATATACTACTATCTTTCCTAGTGCGCAGAAAGTACATAAGACATTTGCAGTCAGGCTAAAGGGATTGTTTCTGTATCTTTGAGGCAATTCCACCAGGCAACACGTTCCTATGCACAAATATACCTATTTAGGGGCTTCTACATTTTTCATATGCCAGAGCCGAAATTCTGACACATTTTTTTTGACACAAAAATAAGAATGTCTAAGGTGTTCCTTTCCTTCTAAGAATATTCAACCGTATCCACACTTTTTGTCAAAACTTCGTTGGATGCAATTAAACGCAAAAATCGGGTGAGAAAGCTTTAACTGATCACGTGCAAGTGCATCCAGACAAGTTTATTTGGCTTTTGGAAAAATGCATGATCTCAAAAATATAGTAGTCTGCATTTTGAACTCCGGGTGCGTAACGTTGTTTCCAGACCCTCTCTTTGTACTTAAAAGTGAATAAATATAGTGTTAAATTAAAAATCCTTTTTTTAAAAAGCCTTTAGAGAGGGTCCCTATAACAGTCTGTTTAATAATATTTTCTTTCCATTATCTGCCAGTTCAACCTACAAATTAATATATATCGAGACTAATTAAAATAACATAACCTGTTAATCAAGTTTTCGGGACACTTCATGTGTGATAATTAATGTTCATAAATCAATTACAAATTAATGTCAGGTACTTTGATTACACTGTATTGTGAGCTTGTTACGTCATGTTCTTGCGTCCAATTACATCGGCTTAATGGAGTACTTTGTTAAAATGTTTAAACATAAGCCTTTATTATATTCAGCAGAATTTTTACACAAATAATAAGAATAGCCGAAAAATACTTGTATCTGAAACAAATAAAAAATAATACTCGTAATCTTGACAAACATCATCATCTATTACCTGAAAGGAATTAAACCTTACTTTACGATTTGTTTAATAGCAACTGGCGTCTTAAAGATAAACCTAAATTTCGAACATAAAACTAAGCGAACTAGATACTTAAAAGTTTTTAAAACTATCCACCCTTAACCTAAGCATTTTCTCTCGTTTTAAGTAGACGTTCACAGACATTAAACTACAGCACCAACTTTAAGACCTAATTTGCGTAGGTTGTATAAATACTGGTACAATGGACCGCACGTTAAAAGAACGCCTGAAAATCAACCTTATCACTATGAAATAAAGTTACTATTAATGGCAAAGTATTACCACTAAATTACGATCCTCTGCACGTTAGGTTCTGGCGAGAGACTTAACGACGAATGTCAAGCAATTAAAATTACGCCCTAAGAGTCCTTCAACATCCGATCTCGATTAAGGACGAAATTTTCCACTAAAATATTCAAATATTTCTCATCTTATGGTACAAAGACAAGGTTATTCACGAAACCCTCGTTTGATATAAATACACAATTGTAATTAATCTACGATTGATATATTACCTTCAAGGGATTATTTGAGTTTCTCAGAAACATACTGTTAATTCATCAACAGTTCGTAGTTTCTAGGAGCTGGTAAATCCGCCTAATCTTTCGAATAAGCAATTCCGAGAATGTAAAGCATTGAGGGTTTAAGGTAGAACTTGTAGCTGATCTGGGTACATTTGTAATTATGATAGTAATGGTACCATCAGTTTAGAAATGTTTCCGTCTGCTCATACAAATTCTTGACGAATATTGATTTTATATCTAGCTTATCACAACAAATTACAAAAAACGTTCTATCACGATGTTTTCCGTTACTGGTGTACAGACTTATTTGTGTACCTAAGACGATGGATTTTGTAATATTGACATTCTTAATTTCTTAATACAGTTTAAACCAAATGCCGTTTTCCGTGCGCATATGAATATAACCCCCAAGCCCTAACTACGACGTTCCCGTAAAGATCGGAACAAGTTAAATTAAATTCAAATAAGGGTGATCCATTCGTAGGAAGTTGTTATTACTTCTGAAATAACGATCACTTCCATTTTATGTATGAACTCTCGCAAATCCTTTTCGATTGGTTTTCTATGGATGTTGGTGCACTCATTTCTTAACTGTCAGAACCTTTCACCATTAGTTTTGGATTAAATAACGTTATAACTATTGATGGATGTTTTGGACATAGGCTGACACTAAAAGTAATATGTAAATACAAATTAAAATACATATATTACTGTTGCCTATCCCTGAAAATGGTCATAGTATTTATTAGTTTTGTAGTTTGCTAAAACTGGTGTCCCGGTTTCAATATTTTTTGGCTCGATACTGGTCCATTATAGTAGGTTGCCAAATGGTAGTGATACCAATTTCAAAATTTATTCCATCAGTCTTTCACGTTTTGCTGAATTTCATAGTTTAGGACTATTCGCTAACCTTTTGATATGTCTATGTTCTCGAATACGTTGATTAACTAATTGCAACCTGAAACTTGCGGATATTAACATTATAAATTTTTAATGAAAATTAAATAGTTTAAATGATAAATTTGTACACTATCCATTTATTCAAACTATATTTTCGTTGTCATTCATAAAGCTATTTCCTCTGTACTAACTATGATCTAGTTTTGTACTACTGACTACCCGGATATTTGGCTACGGACATCGGACAATTGTGTTCATTATTGCAAAGCCTGTAATACGGCCGAAGCACTTTGTGCTCGCTTTTACCGAATATTTTGACGACCTATTTGGCTTGCACTCGACGCATCGTGTCCCAGTTTCTCCTTGCAGCTATATTATCGAGTAGTTTCATCTGTAGTACATTGTAGCACAAAATATGGCAACGAATTATGCATTAAACCGTCCGTATATAGTGTTTTCTTAAAGGAATGTGAGCAAGTGAAGACGATCATATTCCTTAGCACTCACGAGTGACCGTGAAACGTGTGCTATAGGCATAGGTAGTATGGGATTTATGTTTTTCAATCTCAGATAGCCATCTAAAAACCTATCCATGTGTAACGAGCATATAAATCTTTTTCTAATCAGCTAATGTATGTACGGCTGGGAAGGTGAGTTCGCGTGTTTAATGTCTTGTCATGGCGGAGGTTCGTAGACGCAAGTCACACCTATCTTAGGTAAGCTATTTTGTTGATTAACTACCTAATCAGTTTAGGAAAAATATTGATAGGTATACAACTATTATCTTGGCTAAAACCTCCACGAATTTTACCAAACGAAGGTTTCAGAACTATTGAAAAATAAGTCTGAAATGTCATACCAAGCTTTACGATTTTCCTGGAAATATAATACGCAGTTTGTCGCTTTGATACTTGGAAATATTTGTTGATCAAACATGAGAAACTTTGACTGGTACGCACGTGCCTGTATCAGACATCAAATATACAGTTTTTGCTAGGATACTTCTCTTTTAGTAGAAATCTTAGCTTTAGTAAAATCTTGAACTGATCCAGGTTATTATTCAAATAAGAATAACTATTTGTATGAATAACATAAAGAACTAAAGTAGTATATTTATGTCGATGAAGAATCTTCTTTTTTTCGATTTAGACGGGCCTGTTGGTCTAGTGTTTAGTGACCCTGACTGCTATACCGGAGGTCGTGGGTTCGATTCCCACCCAGGACAAATGTTTGTGTGATGAGCACGATCATTTGTTCTGGTTGTCTGTGTGTAATTTATCTATAATATGTATGTATTTAGAAATATATAAGTATGTTTATCAGTTGTCTGGTTACCATAACACAAGCTCTGCTTAGCTTGGGATCAGTTAACCGTGTGTGAGTTGTCTCGGAATATTATTATTATTATTTAACTACTTTCTGTCACATTCCCAAAATATTATAATAATGAAACTTGTATGATCCACGTACTACAATAACATTTTAGCATTTCGTAACACAAGCCAAACACCACCTTTGATGGCAAAAACCAGCCCCAATGGAACAAGAGCTGAAATTCTTTAGTACCTCAAAGCGTGCCGAGTTGTATGCTAAAATTCCACAATTAGGCTCAGAATATGTTCTATTGCGAGATCATATAGAACTGACACAAGCCTTTGATTCGTACGCCGCTAGCTCTTTCGACCGTGTAATTGGATTTAGTATCTAGTCGTCCTCATTGGTAATTTCTTCGCTAATAGAATTAAGTCCCTTAGTGGCAACTGAGTGGATTTACAGTAATTGATATTGTTGCTTTAAAGTTGATTATATACGTATCTAAAGTCACGTCTGTTTTGGTAGATTTGGCGGTAACCGATTCGATCTTATTATAATTAACAGTTTAATTCTATTATTCTTTATGGATTCTATGAGGATAGCTCTTTTATGGCTATTATCTTGAATATCAACTTAATTATATTACGGGGGCTTCCAAATCGTGTATACTGTAAACTGTGAATGCAAGTGACTTTATTTTGACTCAAAAGGATGCAGCTGCTTTAACAGATGGCTCGTCTTCCAACATCCTCGTTTTGAAAGCACTGTTAACTGCACCTGTTATTTTTTCTCTATATTCACCGATGCTAAGATGCGTATAATATTATTTTATGCAACTTTGCTTAACACTTTTATTTCATCGTCAAAACTAATTGCACTTGTAGAAAAAAAAAATCCATAAAAACTCTCGTACAATTTTGTGCTTATTTCACAGCTTACTTCTGCAACAGTACACGTTATACTAGCGAGGAGTACGAATTACGAGACCGTCTCTACAAACCCCTTTCATTGCAGGACGTATGTTTGTCTACTAGTTTCTGCACTCCGCTTTCACACGGTACCGTCTGTAGCTTTGCTTGAAATTCTAAAGGTAAGCACTCGGTGCAGTTAGGTATTTGTTCAAGGAAATAAACAACGTAACTTTGTAGGATAATTTGATGAGCTGATTGGAACATGTGTCTAACTAAATGTAACGCTATTTTACTTGGCCCATATGTTTTAAAGATATAATTATTTCTTATACCTCTTCTATGGCTATGGATAGTTTTTTTTTTTAACTAAAGCGCTGCATGTTTGTATTAATATTATGTAACGGGAATTAACGCGTACATACTTAAATACATTAGGGCTTGGCAGACCGTGGTCGCAAGCAGACTGTCTGCTTGCGACCACGGCCTGTGTAAGGTTATAATAAAGCATGTATGTACGCGCTCTTTCCCTTTATTAGGGTTCCGTACCCAAAGGGTAAAACGGGACCCTATTACTAAGACTCCGCTGTCTGTCTGTCCGTCTGTCTGTCTCCAGGCTGTATCTCATAAACCGTGATAGCTAGAAAGCTGAAATTTTCACATATGATGTATTTCCGTTGCCGCTATAACAACAAATACTAAAAACCACATAAAATGAATATTTAAGGGGGGCTCTCATACGACGGTGGTACGGAACCCTTCGTGCGCGAGTCCGACTCGCACTTGGCCAGTTTTATAATATCACTATGGATAGATTCCTAATTACGTTAAGAAGTAGTCAATGTCTAACTATCGTTAGACCACACAGACAATGAAACAGTAAATAACATAGTTAAAAGTACTATTTCCAAGTATTTTCATATTTTATTTTAAAGAGTTGTATTGCGATTTAATAAGTAATGTGTTTTGCAAACAATAGATCAAAGAACTATTTGCCGGGTGTTTTCGAGATTACCTGGGTGTGTTTCTATCGTAAGGCCTTTGTTACTGTACTATAAAAGAAAATAGAGAATCCTAAGACTCTTTTCTTCCCGTGTGAGTCGTAAAATTTGGCTCGACGGATGAAAAAATGAAAGCTCTGAAATAAAATGAAACTGCGGAAATAAGAACACTGTTTCTGTTTTTCGATTGTTGTTTCAACTAGAACTTTAAATGATGATTATTGATTGGTTTATAAAAGTATATTATGTCTGTGTGAATCTACACTAATATTATAAAGAGGAAAGATTTGATTGTTTGTTTGTTTGTTTGTTTGAATTGAATAGGCTCCGAAAGTACTTGACCGATTTGTAAAATTCTTTCACTGTTGGGAAGCTACTTTATTTCCTATTCCCTAAATTTTCAAAAAAGTTAGGGATCCGTACTAAAACTCCAATAATGTAACCCAAGGTGTGAAAAAAATACCAAAAAACTTTCTTACATCGCGTGCGCTGCGAAAACTATTGATTATAGAACAAAATAATGTACTACGTTTTTGTAGAACATATAATTATCTAGAAAAAATATCGCGACAGCATATGTCTAACTATTATAGTTATGTCACAATAAGTGTATTTTTCATTTTTAAAAATTTATATAAATGCTACTGCTCTAAAAGCTCTTTTATTTATACTTTGGAATTAATCCTTATCAAAATAAATGATATACTTCATATTTAAGTCTGCTTTAATACCATTATATGACTTTTTGAATTTTTCAATTTGGACATTCCATTCAAAAGATATCACAAGTTTAAAAATGTAAGTTATTTAAAAAATGTCGCATGCTCACGCCGCGCTGCTCGGTTAGACGGCACCATAATAATAATAATATAAGCAAATTGATAATAATAGCAATTTAGCCTTTCGGGAATAAAAGTTGTTTGTTAATGTTTATTATTCCATACTAAGTTTACTATTAACAAATTAGTAAAGGAACTAACGACGTAACGGGGTTAAAGAGGTAGTTTTGTTTGGAGTCGTGGTTGGAGCGGTGAATCGGTTCGCGACTACGAAGGCGAAGTAAATGAATACTCTTGACTTTTCTACTATGAACACTTTATTACTTCAATCGCTTATAAGTAACTTAACTATCTGAAGACGAAACTAGGAATGATTTTCTTTGAAACATCTCTGGTTTATATATCGTGAAAAGTGTGGAAGGAGAACTCTTTATCTAAGCAAATTAGATACGGTCGTAAAAAGTAGTTTTGCAAAACGGTCGTAAAATCCTTTGTCAAGGAATCGACATGCGTAACTAATCCGATAATTTACGAGCTAGGTGCTCCCGATAAGCGGATGTGTACTCATCGATATTAATAAGTAAAGGTCATCATTAGGTGATGATGTAACTCCTCCATTCTTAGATTGAAATTATCTAATGAATTAATTTATTTGTAATTTCGATCATTCCAAATTTCCTCCCCTTAATCTTATTATAGAATACAATTCTTATAATTACCCACAATACCATACAGAATAAAATTTATATAATTCAAATTGTTAGATTATACAACAAAATGCAACTTATTCTTACTTGCTAAGAAATTCACAGTTTTACTGCTTTTTAAAGGTTGACACATTTAAAATATCATAAAATTAAATTTATACATAAAAAGATTTAAAACTTTGATTAACACATCAACATGTCATAACATCTTTAATAAAATCATTATAACAATAGACTTAACATAATTAAGTGGTAACATCATAATTTTACATTACTAAAGTTTACAGTTAAAGTTTAAGTTTAACATAATATATGTAAAGATAATATGAAGGTAAAATAAAGGTAAAAGTAAAAGTAAAAGTGCTAGCAAGGATATAATGAACTACTTTTTAGTTGGTCGTTTTACATTTCTTACGGGAACTTTTGTTACCCTTTCTCTAATCTTTATTGGAACGACATTTCTCGTGGTATCCCCTACTACTTGTGCTTGTTCAAAGCGTGGTTTATCCTTACCCCTTCTTTTATTTACTAATCCAGTGTAGATTACGTCACCGGTATTAAAACTAATATTTTCCCCTGGCTTTTGCCGATTAATTTTGTCTTGGGTCATCTTCTGTGAGATGTAATCATATAAGACTGATGTTCTATCCTTATGTTCTCTTAAAAGTTGCTGCGTATAATTATATTCGTTGTTAGTGTCAAAAGTACTAGTAGAATTAGTATGACCAAAAGTAACTTCGAATGGTGTTAATTCTGTAGCTGAATGTATTGTGTTATTATATGCCATAATTGCATATGTCATTACAGATGAAGCATCTGTGATTTTATGTTGATACTTCGCTATTCTATAGATTTCAGTTATAGTTGAATGAAATCTTTCTACTTTAAACTGGCGCAGTCGGTAGGATAATTCTTCAAGATTCGTCGGTAAATACGTTCCTGCAGAGAAGAACAATTACGCAAGAAATCCTGAGAAATCCACTTCGCAACACTACGAAGCATAGCTGAGTGAGTACTACACCGAAGAAAAGACTTCTTGACGAGCAAGCACCTCTTCGGGACGAATTCTACGAGCACACTTCAGTCCGGTAACAAAAACTTTAAAGACTACTAGTAATCGGTAGGACTCTTATCCTTCCTTAATGTACAACCAAAACAGACCGCAAATTAGTTGTAAAGAGCAGCATAGCAATTTATTGTGTGCTATAGCGATTGTCAAGCATTTAATTGCGACTTTACAAACATTGCTAAACGATTTATATCAGAAACTGTACATGTGCGAAACTCAACACCAGCACCATCATTAATAATTAATTTTATATTTGTAATATTGTAATTTTGTAATTTTGTAATTTTGTAATTTTAAATTTTAAATTTTGTGTTTTATATTGAAATTTTATTTTAATAAATCTTGTAAAACTTTAGAGCAAGTTCTAAAAAACGGGTAATAAGGTCGTAACAACCAATAATAGAAAAAGAAAAATGGCAAAATCTGTAGAAGTAATTCCTACAGAATGGCTTAGGTCAGTGCCACTTTATGATGGAAACCCGAGGCAAACCCATTTGTTTATTCGTAAATGTGAATTTTTACTTAACGCATATAAAGGCAAAAAGGATCAGGAAGAATATAATTTCCAAATTCTTACTGGCAGATTGATAGGAGAAGCAGCTAGCTTATTAAGTGAAAGAGAGGATATAAAGAATTTTTCAGAATTAAAAGAATTATTGTTACAACATTTCGGTGATCCCATTAGTGAAGAATGCTTATCTATTCAATTAGAAACAGCTAGAAAGAAAAATAATGAGTCAAACTCCGATTTTTGTCATAGGCTTCAGTTGCTTAAAAGCAAATTAATTAGTAAAATCAATCAAAATTCAGAATCGGAAATTGAACAAACTATCAAAATAGGAATTTACAGTAAGACGGCATTAAATATATTTCTATGTAATCTCGAGGAAAACATGGCTAGATCAGTCAGGTTACAGCATCCTGATACATTGGAAAAAGCTTTAATTATTACTGTAGAAGAGGAAAATTTCCAGCGACAATATCGCACGCGAAACGCGACGTGTAATAATAAATTTAACAATAAAAAGCCTCAACAATCAAATTATTCCGATCGTAATAATTCAAATCAGAATTATCGTGGTAATTATAATCCAAATTACCGTAATAATCAAAATTATCGTTTTAAAAATTCGAACGAACGAGAGGAAAAACCCCAGCGTTCATTTAATAATAATAATAATATTAAATCAAATAATATACAACCAAAGCTACCTCAAAACGATAATAGGGACGAAAAAGACTCGAGAAAATTCAAACCACATTTTAAATCATCATCTAGACACTTCTATAATACACGGAGTAAGGATGAAATAAAAGATGAACCCAACTTAAATATGATAGATAAAGAAGATGAGGGAATTGATACCGTGGATAAGGCAAATTTTCACGTAAAACCTCAACATCTTCTGCACAAAAATAATACCAGATTATAACATGGAATTACCTTACGTATTTATTCCAGAGTTAAGTGCAAGATTTTTATTAGACACTGGAAGTACTAGATCTTTTATTAGTAAGCGTATGGTAGATAAACATTTTCCAGATAAAATTATTCCGGAAAAATTCCAAGTCTTAAGTACTCATGCAACTTCAGAGCATGATGGCGCAGTCAAAATAAGACTTTTTAATAGTTTTAATACTGATAAACAGTATA
Organism: Autographa pulchrina; assembly: GCA_905475315.1. NCBI lineage: Eukaryota > Metazoa > Arthropoda > Insecta > Lepidoptera > Noctuidae > Autographa > Autographa pulchrina. The sequence goes on from FR997775.1 coordinate 9,817,880, forward strand.
AATTTTATATATTAGACATAGGAAAATCCTATGAAGGCCTAATTGGAAACGATTTATTAATCGAATTAAAGGCTATAATTAATTTGGAAAAGGCACAGCTGATAACAGATCAGGCTGTATTGCCAATTCAATTCCAGCAGTGCTCGAAAGATTTCAAGCCTGTTGATATTCAGTTATCGCCGCGAAGCGAAACTAAAGTTAAACTTCCAACCGACCTCACACATGGGTATGGTGTATTGGAATATAAAGAATTTATAAACGGAGTAAGAATGCCGAGTGCTATTGTAAAATGCAATAAAGGATATGCATATACGGTTATTCAGAATACTACCGAACAAGAGTATACGCTCACCATAAATTCACCTTTCAAGGTAACGAAATATGAATATGAGCAAAACAAAATTCAATGTTGCGTTAATCATTTACAGACACGCGATGAATCAAATAAAGTCTTAATCAATAATTTAGAAAAATTAAGACTAAATCATATGAATGAGGAGGAAAAACATAAAATTTACAATTTATGCCTCGAATTTAAGGATATATTTTACTGTGAGGATATACCATTATCCTTCACGAATCAAGTAAAACATTGCATTCGTACAAAGAATAGCAATCCAATTTATATTAAACAATATCGACAACCTCCAGCTCAAAATGCTGAAATTAAGAGACAAGTCGATAAATTGATAAAGGAAAATATAATTCAACCAAGTCACTCACCTTGGAGTGCTCCTGTTCATTTAGTTCCTAAAAAGATGGACGCATCAGGAGAACAAAAATATCGCATGGTAGTTGATTACCGAAAGTTAAATGAAATAACTTGCGACGATAAATATCCTTTACCAAATATATCAGATATCTTCGATAAATTAGGAAATAGTACTTATTTCACTACGCTAGACTTAGCGAGTGGATATCATCAAATTGAAGTACAAAAAGAGGATATTCCTAAAACTGCATTTAATACGCAGTACGGACACTATGAATTCAAAAGAATGCCTTTCGGATTAAAAACCGCACCCGCAACATTTCAAAGAGCGATGGACAATATTTTAAGAGGACTACAAGGAATTCATTGTTTAATTTACCTAGATGATTTGATAATATTCTCAAATAATCTAGAAGAACACATAAATAAATTAAAAGTAATATTCAAAACTCTTAGAAACGCGAATTTGAAAGTGCAGTTAGATAAATCAGAATTCTTAAAGAAAGAAGTTCTTTACTTGGGCCATACTATAACCAAAGATGGACTTAAACCCAACGAGGACAAAATAAAAGCAATATTAAAATATCCATTACCAAAATCAATAAAAGAAGTACGATCATTCTTTGGATTGATTGGATATTATCGTAAATTCGTAAAAGATTTTGCAAAAATAACTAAACCATTTACGCTTATATTGAAAAAAAACAAATCATTTGAGATAACAAAAGAGTTCAAGGAAGCATTTGAACAATGTAAAACATTATTGGTAAATGCACCACTCTTACAATACCCAGACTTCGAAAGACCTTTTATATTGACTACGGACGCATCGGAAATAGCGTTAGGAGCAGTGTTATCACAAGGAAACATTGGAAGCGATAAACCAATTGCTTACGCAAGCCGAACCCTTAGTGATACAGAAAAGAGGTATAGTGCAATAGAAAGAGAACTTTTAGCAGTCATATGGGCAGTAAAACATTTTAGACCTTATTTGTATGGTAAAAAGTTTACAATTTATACGGATCATAGACCATTAACTTGGTTATATTCTTTAGAAGAACCAAATAGTAAATTAACAAGATGGAGATTAAGACTCCAGGAATATGATTTTGACGTTATATATAAAAGTGGTAAACAAAACACAAACGCTGATGCATTATCAAGGATTAAAATAAATATCCATATGCTCAGAAACTTAAAGAAAAATAATACTACTAATTTAAATCAACCGTCAACATCAATTCAACCTCAATTAGATATAAACGAGGATACATTAACTGCATCTGAAATATCAGACTCAGAGGATCAACATCAAATTGAAATTATAAAAGATCCGATAGATATGAAACCAAATCAAATAATAGTAACAAATTGGAATAAAAATGAATTAAAAGTAATCCTACCGACTGCGCCAGTTTTGTTTGGAGTCGTGGTTTGGTTCGCGACTACGAAGGCGAAGTAAATGAATACTCTTGACTTTTCTACTATGAACACTTTATTACTTCAATCGCTTATAAGTAACTTAACTATCTGAAGACGAAACTAGGAATGATTTTCTTTGAAACATCTCTGGTTTATATATCGTGAAAAGTGTGGAAGGAGAACTCTTTATCTAAGCAAATTAGATACGGTCGTAAAAAGTAGTTTTGCAAAACGGTCGTAAAATCCTTTGTCAAGGAATCGACATGCGTAACTAATCCGATAATTTACGAGCTAGGTGCTCCCGATAAGCGGATGTGTACTCATCGATATAAATAAGTAAAGGTCATCATTAGGTGATGATGTAACTAGGTAGTACGAAATAGGTATGGAACCGCGAGGTGTTAGTTACACTATTCATAACTCAAGAACGGGTAGACCGATTTTCAAAATCTTTAATTTTTTGAATTCATCTCCGCCCCGTATAACAAAGTAACTATAAAGACATCGGGAACGGAATATAGGTATTAACGCGGGTGAAACCGCGGGGCACAGCTAGTGAGTGAAATAAATTAACAGTTGAGTTGCTGAAGTCGGCTTTTTTTTTAAACTCTGCTCTCATCGCATGTTAATTGATTTGACAAACTTACTCATCATGTATCTTTCATAATCTAGACCTGACCTTAAAAATGCCTTTCGTTAGAATCTCAGAACCGTAGGTATAGATAAAATCAGGCAAAAAAACTGAGGGTTTTCTCTTAAATCTTGGGTTAGCTGTAAAAATCCGACATTAATAGCGATACGGTGTACTTTTACGAATATGACTAAACCGCGGTCCCCGAGAGCGTCGTAAGATTTGGATATTACATCAACGAGATGTTACTGGAAAATCTTGAACTACGGCAGATTTTCCAGCAAAATTTTGTCAAATATAGTGCTAGAAAATCGAATTATACAAAACGTAAATAAATATAAATGAAGATTTATTTGTTATCTTTTTATTTCTGGCTACCAGACCCCGCGGTTTCAGCTTCATAACTTTCCCGTGGACTTAACGTCTTAATACATACAGTAGTTTTTGCATTGAAATAAAAAAATATATCCATCCATTTAACCTTTAAATTAATAATATCAAGCAGAATTAACTGTTCGTAAAAATCTGAATAATACATACATACATATAATCACGCCTCTTTCACGTAGGGGTAGGCAGAGACCACTTCTTTCCACTTGCTACGATCCTTACACACTTCTTTCGCTTCGTCCACTTTCATTATTCCCTTCATACATGCTCTTCGGTTTTGGGTACTCTGAATAGTAAACCTGCAAATAATTTTAACCCTATCAATTCCATCCAGCAACCCTATAAACCGTGCTCATTCTATATACTACGTGCTGCAAATCCTTTGTGGACGTCTGAATCACGAACTGCATTCCAATAAGTTTCAGTATTACGGAGTATAGCTAAGTAAACAATATGGTCCGTATCAGTAGCCTTCGGATTTGGATCCCTACCAAATTGTAAAGCTTCGTTCATCGGTTCATACTACATTTAGGGACTTCATGTATGCATGTAAATTTAAACCTGGTAAGTTGAAGTTAATATCGGTTGTTGAGTTTAAATGAGTTCGATGAAAATTATCAACTATTTTTTTTGTGAGACTCGAGTCGTTAGATGAACCGTAAAACTATTTAAAACCTTTTTCCAAGATGGTGTTGAGACAAGGGTAACAACCTCACAAACTTGGATTTAACTTTACACAGGCCCCATTGATAGCTAGAAAATAAAACTGCTTCCTCTAAGAAATGTACGCTAAGCCCAAAAATATTTAACATTTTAATGAACAAATAAACTGAACCCAGTTTTTGCAAAAAATATCGATATTTCGGTTTTCATATTCGTAAGTTTAAAACTCGAATAAAAAGAACTTAGTTTGAAATGCAGTTTTATATGTAACTCTTGCAAGGTGAAATCGCCCCTTACTGCGACACATTTGTAGGAAATAAGTTTCTTGACTGTTCGCTGTTTAGTGTTCACACTACGACATTTGCTTTGTCTAGATTGTGTCTGTGTGTCGCAATTAATGTCCGACACTCGGACACTAGTGTTTATACGTGCATTCGGATTTACTGAGTATATGCTGTAACATGTTGCAATATAACCGCCTTTGTTGTTGGTTTGTTGTTTTGCGATTTGGCTTCCTTTGCTCGATAATTGAAGTATGCAATTTGAATTTGTTTAATATCTTAGAAAACATAAGAGAAAATATCAAAATGTTATGGCATCTTTAGAATAGACGTAATTTGGGATTACAATAAGGAGAGATAACTTTCAGCCGGATATCTTAGCTGTCCATGTTTGGCTATGAATTGTACAATACTAAAACTCAATTTACACACAGTAAGTATAAATATATAAAATTTAAAGTTACGCTGGACATTCGATTACGTACGTTTCTCATATTGAGCGCGGTACAATGGATGTACGGACGAAATGCCAAATGTGCAGAGGTATTTTATAGACTTAAAAGATGGTAACCACGTATCCTCATTACTGGTTTAATCTGGATTTTAATAGATACATAGATGTAAAGATTTTCCTAATATTGATAGAATTATATTCCAATTTATTTTGTCGATTTCCTTTGTCTGGAATGGAATGAAATTACTGATTTCTAACTAAAATTATATTGTTATTATAATATTGTTCGAGTAGATTGATTTTGATAGAGAAATATAAGAAATTAAATAGAAATAATCGCTGTTGTTATACTACCTTTTTTTCTATCCGTTAATTTGTAAATGTATTATTGAATTCGCCTTGAACATCCGCCACATATGAGCTAAGCCTGTTATCACGGAAAATATAAAATATTTATAAAGTCTTTCTTAGTAAACGGTATTTATCCGTAATCGGATCATTCGCCGTCCCGGATTAGTGATCAATAAAGCGCCCTTGTGTCTAAACTTATTTATTTCAACATGTTTTTTGGTTACAAAATATTGAACTTTACGAATAACTTTATTTTCCCCTTTTCAGAAAGGCTGTTCATTAATCTTATGTACATGAAAAAAAAAATACCAAGAAAATCATATTTCAAGTTCAACAGCCTTCGGAATGTGATTTTACTAGACCATTGATCGAACCACACAATATGCAAATTTAGGATATAATTAAGTTCTTTATTTTTGTTTAATTTTAACTAAATTTAAATTACTTTCTAACTTTCTATTAGTACACCACTGTTACCATTTACTTGAATTGGCATAGAAGAGCGGGACCTCCTATCACAAGTATATACTTTACTTAAAAGGAGGTCTTTATGTAAGTTGTACTGTAAAGTTATACAAGCTTATGCAATAAACATTTTTATTTTATTATTTTATTTATTTATTGATGATTTTTTGTTGAGTATTTTTTTGAACCAAGTTATGGTTTAAAATAGGTAAATATAGTCTCACGTAAACATAACTGCATTTGAATTGTTATAATATCCATTTGTTCAGCGCTTCCTCATAAAATCGTCGCTCCTTATAATAATTATGCGTTCTTCTGACGGAAGTTACAATAAACACACTATAAACAAAATCATTCCTAATTCATTCCATACCCTTACAATGGGGTTTCGATTCCGGGATTTCAAAGGACAAACGCCTATTGTCAATTAAACGCCCTTCTCAAAAGGCCTCCATCCCTATTTTCGACCCTTCAAACATCAATCCATTCTTATTTGCAGTCGAATTTGCGGGTTTTCCCAAAAAAAAGTTTTTTTTTCTATAGGGTAAAAGGATAGTGGTTAGTGTTATCGATTTAACCCTTTGAGTGAATCATTTGGTGATAATATATATTACCATTCAAGTATTCTTAGAGTATAGATAAGAAATAACAGAGTGCACATATCAGGGTATAATATAAAACTATTGTGTGAACTAATTTCATCGTAAAAATTGTATCAAAACAGAGCGCGCCATTTTAATAACACTATCTCAAATCCTTATATTGTTCTAATAATATTGAAAACATCGATATTTTCGCATAAACGTCTATCGTTGCAAGGGAAAACAACTTAAATCAGTAAACAAATGTACTACATACAGCTAAAAATGTCCTTACGCTCGGCGCAATTGGCTTTAAGCGATACTCGCACTCCATAGTTTTAACTTTGGTTGTGACTGATTACTCGAATTCTGTCGGTTTCTATACGGGCATAACATTATACAATATTTGAACCATAAAGAACACCTTTATAGAATTTCTCCTGATTGGATCGTTATGTGAAGCCTTGTTTTCCAGATAGTCTTTTATTCGCGAACCTTCATTGTTCACGTCTCGCGATTGTTTTACCGCATGAAAGGAAACTCCACAAAGGTTCTTTTTTTTTCATAATATTCGAAAATTCTCTTTCAAAGCTTTGATAAGTTTCGAGCTCTTTCAACTGTTTTTTTTGTTCTTTTATTCTCATGTAGAGCATACCGACTGGAAAATTCTGAACATAGTTTATCTACTTATAGGTTTTTATAACAAACATATAACCACGCCTCTTTCCCTTGTGAGGTAGGGGTAGGCAGAGACCACTTCTTTCCACTTGCTACGATCCTAACACACTTGTTTCGCTTTGTCTACTTTCATTATTCCCTTCATACATGCTGTTTTTTAACACATTCGGATATTGTCTAGTGATGTGTGAATTCATATGGATGATAATATTTACCATGTAATTAAAAATATTTAACCTTAGTTATTTTATTTTCTAATTCGAAATTCTGTATAACACGCTAATTGCTTTACAGTTCTATCTGTTTGATTAAAAGGTAGTTGACAGCTGCTGAACTTTGATTGTAAAATTTAATGAATTTAAAAATATTTTACTAAACGCATTAATATCTAAACGTGTGGAAAAGCATTTTTAAATTTCACTACTATTTAATATAAAAATGACGAAGGCTATTTATAAACATAAGGCCAGGAATATAAAAAAAATCAGTTCTGCAACATAAAGGTAACCGAGACTTTATAACCAGCTGGGACAATAAAAGCAGTTCTCAACTCTCGTTAAATTTGTCCTGGTTAGGCAACCCCCGCACTTACTGTACCGCGATAAATAACGCTCCTGTAACTGGAAATATGAGTTTAGTATCTATTTCTTTAAATATAACACAGAGATACAAAAAGCCCTCGTGAATTTCACCTGTATTTCGCCAGAACATACCACCTAGAAGTAGTTGGGTGCAGTAAACAGAAGATCGTGTCGCTGCATGTTTATAGTAATATTATACAGGGTGTTAAGAAACCCCTGTCCGATCCGTTAAGGTATCGATATCTGATTACAAAAATGTGGAAAAAAAGGGAAAAAATGAAAAAAGAATTATAACCTAAAATTTTTTTTTTTCTCAAAATTCGAGAGTGAGTGTCGGCGTAGATGATACAGATGATACCTAATTACCAAACCAAAGGCCCCTGAAAATACCGACGAAATTCGTGTTGTAGTTTTTGTTTTATTCTCAAATTTAGGGAATTTCGGGGCAAAAAATGGTTATTTCAAAATCCATTATTATTGTTTCTGTCATGAATTTTCCAAATTTGATATTTTATTTGGGCATGTGATGGTGAACCCTCTATGACCCTTTCGGGTCGGACAGGGGTTTCTTAACACCCTGTATAACGGGAATTAGCGCGTACATGCAAAGTCAAGCCCAATAAGGTATTTGTGCATGTAGGCGCTAATTCCCGTTACATGATATTATTACTAAAAACATGCAGCGCGATAGTTTAAAAGTTAGTGTAGGTAAACCATGTGTTGTTGAAATTGGGAAGGGCGTATGTCTAGCAGTGAGCTGGCTGAGTTAGTTTGTTTATTGAACCTGGTGAAAAAATTGTTTATAATTGATATGGTTAGAGGTAACAACTTACTAAATTAGAAAACGTTTCTGCTTGCCCTCCGAAGTACATAAACGTTATATTCAAGCTTGCATACTTTGAGTCGCATTTAACCTTTTTCTGAATGATAATTTTGCTTTGCAGTGGGATAGTTTTAAATGTTTTTAATTATTTCTTTAATTATTTATAAATTTTACTTAACGAGCGAGACGTAAAAAATGTACGTAGGTATGACATATTTAAAAGGTGTTCCATTTTAAATATGTTCGCTTCACAGGTTTAAAACGCAACTCTCTGTTTAAATTCAGGCAGTAGACGATCATTAAAAATATCATCCTTAAAGGTTTATTTTCGTCGACATTAAGGAAAGTAATGAAAATTAATTATACCAAATTGGTCTTAAGCAAGGAAGGAATTAAATATAACGAAGGCTGAAGTGGTTTTTTTTATTAAAGAAGGCAAATTCCGTACCCGATGGTAAGTTTAAAATAGTAGGTTTATTTTCAGAAAGTGATATTTTGTAGACTATTTAGACTGACGACCTCCGTGGTCGAGTGGCGTACGCACCGGTTTCAAGGTGTCGCTAGCTCTGAGGTCCCGGGTTCGATCCCCGGACGAGTCAATGTAGAAATAAACTTTTCTACATTGCCTCGGGTCTGGGTGTTTGTGGTACCTTCGTTGTTTCTGAATTCCATAACACAAGTGCTTTAGCAACTTACTTTGGGTTCAGAGCAATGTATGTGATGTTGTCCGCATTTATTTTATTATTTATTTTATTTAGAATCAAGGAATTTGTTGTGAATTGGACATATTTTCAGTTTGAAATCGGCTAATAGCCATAAGGTCAGCTAAAATATCTTAAGCTTTATGACAAATGCATTATATTTATTATTTGAGCAGGCTTTTCGCTTACTTATGCTAGATTTCTTTTTCTTACAAAAAATAAAGCGTACAATTTTATTTATGGTATCGCAACTTACAAATTGCCTGTTCCAAATGTCTGGTTTAAATTGGCTCAAAGAACATTGCATAAATAGAAGCTATTTAATGCTAGTCTAGGCTAGACAGAATAAATAAGACTGGTCAATATAGACGCTGTAAGAACTTTGTTTATCGAAGAGGTTCGACGGTTAAATGCGAACCAAACGAGCATTTCACGAACAGCTCGCCACCAGCGCGCGAACGCACTTGTGTCAAAAACGCCGTCCGTAAAATCTAAGTGCTGGTTTACATACTTTGTACAAAGGGCCTAAAAATAATTTCTTTGTCTTTATAGTATTTTGCCATCCGTGCAGTCTTGTGTAGTAAAAAAAAATATTTTTTGTAAATAATGCTTACATATACCTGAATAATATAATTTTATATTATTTATCCAATCACATAAAATAATCAATGAACTGGAACGTTTATTTTGCCGAATGTTAAGCGTATGTTAAGTGATTGACGTTTTGTTAGAAAAGGTCACCATTTTGATTTCCGTTCGACGTAAATTGTACAAGTACGTCTGCATGGTTAATGTTTCATAAAAACAGAAATAACTTTAATTTAATGCAAAATCACATGTTCTTATAATCATTTAATACAATTATGATGAAAAAATGCTGTGTTACTTAGGGGCAACTTCACCAGTAAACGCGTTCCTTTGAACCAAGTTAACTGGGATTGAGTTTAACATTGTCAAATGTCAAAGAATATCTATAATATGTATGTATTTACGAATATATAAGTATGTTTATCAGTTGTCTGGTCACCATAGCACAAGCTCTGCTTAGTTTGGGATCAGATGTCCGTGTGTGAGTTGTCCCAGGATATTTATTATTATTATTTAATATGTCAAATGTTTTTGTCATAGAACATGGAACTTTTTAAGGCTAGAAGAGAAGGTTGTGTTTATGTTATTTGAATAAAAAGCGTTCTATAACCGTTATAAGTACCATACTATATGTTCTGTGGGTACCATCTAAACTGTTTAATTAATTTTAGCGAAATGCAAACAGGAGCTTTGAACTTAAAAATTAGTTTTTCTAGAATTTATCACGTTCATAGGCACCATTGAAAGCAGCCCTTAGAATATAAATTTTAATGCTTGTTATTTTGTTACAGGTAAGCAGTAGAGGCAACATGATAACAGCGTGGGTAGTACGTAAGTTTACCGTCTACGCCTTATGTAATATTCACGAAGGCAAAATGTTCACAATAACATGGGTTCAACAAATACGGGTTTGTTTTTCGTGTTGCAGTTGTTTTTATTTTGTTTATTGAGTTTTTCATTCAGTTGACCTTCCGTACCAGTACCGCGTTGGGCGCCAATTAAAATGTATTGACGGAAATTCGTCGTAATTTTTATTTGAGATTTAATTTATTTTCCTTGTTTTTATTAGTTTTATTTTAGGCGCTGGCCAGACAGAAGAGACGTAAGACGCAGACGGGGCGCGAACATTTGTCTTTACCACGACGCTTCTATACAAAATGTATAGAAGCGTCGCGACGCAAAACATACAGAAGAGACGGGGCGCGGGCGCGACGCTTCTATACATTTTGTATAGAAGCGTATTATGTCCGCGCCCCGTCTGCGTCTTACGTCTCTTCTGTCTGGCCAGCGCCTTAGTAAGTATTTTTCTACATTCAGGGGCAGTCGCTACGTTATTGCGTTTCTTTTTATTTATGAAATTCTAGAATAGCACTTATTTTTCTTTTACATTGTTTTTAATACGAATGACAAATTAAAGAAATATAAAATTAAAAATTCTAAAAAACATTTCAGTTTGTAAATGTATTTTTTCTTTATTATAAAAGAACCATTTACCCAATTATTATAAATGTCAGGCACTCGCCAAATTACAACATAAAAAGGAAAATGCTAGAATTACAAATTAAAAGTGCGTAAATAACTTGATTATGCCACGAGGACTTTATTATTATGTAAATATAAACAACGCTCATTATTTCGGTTACTTAAGCGAAACGTTATAATTCATCTGTATAGAATTTTAACCTTGTTTGACATTATAAAAGTAAAATCGGATGACAGGAGGATACACGCGCCGCGACATTTTATTAAAATCTCAATAACTTTGTATAATTCTCGCAAATTCTTTGTTCTTCTCTTACAATTTATATTTTTACTTTAATTTTATTTAATGTTCGGCGTCTGATTTTAGTTGACAGATGACAAGCAACAATACTCCAAAAAAATTATGGAATTGTCAATGTATACAATCAAACAATTTCTGGATGTAAATGGCAATTAACACTTACAATTCAGGATGCTATTATTAATAACGTTTGGTATTTAACACATGATATTAAACACACAGTCAATGAGATTGGGCCGGTCATGTCTGTCGCATATCAGATGAGCTTTGGGCCAAAACAACCACAAAGTGGATCCCACAAAATGCTATACGACATCGCGGCAGACCGAGAAGAAGGTGAAGAGACCAACTAGACTCCTACCGAAAGGACTGGCCCATCCTAGCTCAAGACAGAAGTGCGTGGAAGAGGGAGATGGAGACCTTTGCCCTGCAGTGGGACAAAGCGGGCTTAATAGATAGATAGATAGGTTAAACATACACCATTACGTCAGTGGTGTGTTTAATAGATATTGTTACACAAGGTAACCTAAGATACAGCTTACCGCATCACAGAGTTTCCGGGCTCAAGTTCCATATTGTACGGTGAGCAATTGATCTATAATCCATGTTGCCAGCACTTAAAACGGCATATCATATTGCTTTATTGTAAATTAGTTTTCGATCCCTGCTCCGCCCGTGAGAATCTGATCATTCGCAATCATTATTATTCCACAGCTAGGCTTCTCTTTTTTTTTCCTAGCCATTTCTGTCCCACTGCAGGGCAAAGGCCTCTCTACCCTCCTTCCATTTCTCTCTAGTTGGGCTTCTCTTATTTCGTATCAATCTTAATATATCTGACCCAAAAAATCTTGCCATGTAATGTTGAGCGGATAATCATGCCTGCCCCAGTGGCGAACTGGTACTTTTACTAAACATACTTAAATGATGATAGAAGTCGTGCAAATAACATTAAATGTATGGAAGTGACATTTCATTTCGATAAGTCACTTGATTTGACTTGTCAATTTCCGACATTTGAGTGATTCGGTCAGCGTTAACGCTTTTAGATATGTCTCTCGAGATTATTTATTTAAAAGTAAAAAGATTCTAAAAATTTAAAGGCGATGATATAAAAACTAGATTCTAATTAAGAGATCTCAAGACAAGATCCAGATAAAAAGAGCCGTCTTAATGCCAGTTAGACTAGATTTTTTGCGATTGTTCCGACATGATACGATACGAACTTGAATTTGATATACGGCAATTAGATTGGTTAAGTTCATGTCCTAGTTACATTTTCGTTTAGGTTTGTTCACGGTGTTCTCTTTTAAATTAAGGTACTCAGTTTTGCTTAAAATTGGATAAAGATCCTTTCGACTCTTCACAGCAAATTCTTACACATTGTATTTTAGAGTGAAATTGCTACACATTTCAACGATATTCAAATTATTCACGATAAGCTGTAGACATGGGACTTAAACTGTTGGTAGAATAGGCTTACAACATTTCGCCAGACAGAGTAAGCCATCTCAACCGCTGCTTGCCCAGGGAATACAGGCGAGATGAAAAATGAAGGGCCATTATGCAAACCACTCTAGTGGGATTGTGACGGCAAAAATGATTCTGGAACTAAAACCTTATATCAAATCATTTGACCGCTTCTTATGCACATATTTATAATGGCTGCTTGCCTTATTGGATGTTTTATGAGAATTTTAGTTAAAGTTTCTGATTATAAAGATGTTGATGCTTTATTATAAATGTTTTATCCGGTTGGTTAGTTATCACTGAAGCGTAGCATATTATACTTTATTGAAATCTATACAACTTAAACTGACTCTATGCGTTAATGATAAAAAAAACTATTTAGTAATAATATGTTTTAATCATTCTTGTATGAGAAGACATTTTATTAAATGCGTGAAATTAAATAAGACCTTATTTACGTTATATTTTTCGTAACAAAATTACGATAGAAAATTGTATATCAAACTTTTTTTGTGTTGGCAAACGTTGACAAATGATTAATAAAAATATTTCCACGTTGTCATGGTAATGCAATGACAAGGACTTGATATTACGTTTTAGAAATATTTTATATAGCTATTATAATGAGAGCAACTGGTAAAGTTATTCACAATCGAATTAGTTTAAAAGACAACGCATGTACTTGCGACAAAAGTGTAAAGCCGTTAAAACGTGTGGCGAAAGCAGGTTGTCCTAATGACGATGATGCCGTGGCTGCATTGCCTGACAATTGGGTACCTCGGCACAGTGGCCCGATACTCGCTAACTACCTCAAAAAACGCGAACAAGACCATGGGAAGATCCTTGCTGACATAGCCGAAGGAGCAACAGCTGTCAACGAGGATATTGATAAAAGAGTACGTGACCTTGCCCAAAATCTTTTGTTTAACATTCAACAAAACCAGCGTCTTATGGACTGCCTTGTTGACAAGTTTGACTCAGCAGAAGGACCTCTAACTCCAGAAGCCCGTAATGAAGCTTTTAAAGGCATTCTAGAATTGTTTTCTAAACGCATAGAAGATATGACGATATTCAAACGCGAGGCTTTGAGCGTCGAGAGAGAAAGAGCAGACAAATTGAGGATTCTGTTACGTGGTCAATTTCAACGTCTTGTTTCGATTGGTCATAAAACGCCTAAAGATTTATTGCATGAATTCGATGAAAAGATTTATGATATCAACCAGCAGCTTTTAAGTAATTCCCGAGCCTACTCTGAGTTAGAGGCGCAGTTGAAAGTTCAAGCTGATGAAAGTGTTTTACATGCGAAATCTGCACTAAATCAGTTATGTTTAGGAATTGGGATGGCTATGAGAGGAAAAAGTGCTCTAATATGGTGCAAGGATGAGAAGATCTCTCGACAGAGACCATCAACGACTGGTCGAGATGGTTCCGAATCTGCTATAGGAAATATGTTAAATGATGTAGAAGAGTTTGATGCTGTCGTGGCCCGCTTAGTTAAGGCATACCGTAACGCAGTCCTTCGAGTTTTCACTGGGTTTTCAAATAAATTGAGTGAGCTTGAGAAGGATCTCGGTAGTCATCAGGATCTTCGGGAACATGAATCGAATGTCGATTGCCAATTTTCAGAGATACAACGGATTATTGAAAGACCTTTGCATCGATTATCCAGCAATGTAAATAATACCCAAAAGAAATTATTAGAAATGACAGGTGACGATGTAGTCATGATGCAGAAAAGTCTATTTTCCTTAGGAGAAAGTCTTCGTGAAACTTACTCGTTACTGCACGGCGCCGGCCATCTCTGGGACGCTCATATACTACGATCAGCTCATGTTCAAAAGTTGACAATTGCAGCTGTCGAAGATCTTCTTACGAATAATGATACTATTGAACTTTCCAATGAAGTCCTCTATAACATCGCTTTAGAACAAATGAGATGTGCCCACGATGCAGACAAACTACAACACCAGTTTGAAGCTATTACAGTTATGCTTGATAAAACAGCTGACATGTACTTACAACATAGTGAAGCTGAACTAGGGCGACTTGAAGAATTTATGAACTTACCGCCAATCATGGCAAATGCGTTACTTGCGGAATTTAATCTATTCCTAGAAAAATATCCTCGTAATCCACTAAAAGCAACGGGTAGCACGCTGACGCACGGACAAACAGCTCCCGGTACCCCACGGAGTACTACAAGCTTCCTGCAGTTACCACTTCCCCGTGTTATGTTACAAACCGAACTCCAAGAAGTAGCCTTACAGAACTGGAGAAATGGCTTTCTAGAATCTTTTGAAGGTAACGTATCCTTAGTACCCGATGAACTAAAACACCAAGCTCGCCTTTGGGTAGAAGAACGGGGAGCACCTTTGCACATGCGTTATTCATTAAAAATGATATCGCATTCCATACGATTAGAACGTGTTAAAGCTGCTCGTGAAAGGCGCCTCGAAGAACTTCGTTACCATGAAGCTCGGTTAGAGTCCCACTTAAACGCCATTTTTGAACTTGTCGACCATTTACCAGAAGAAGCCGCACAGTTTGCGGCTTTAGATGCACCATTTTTATATCCTATAACTGAGTGGATCCAACGCCTAAATGAGAAAATACAAGACACAATTCAAAACATTCTAGATCCTGAAATTAAAAAATTAAAAATGAAAAGCTACGGACCTCGGTTAGCTAAATATAGGCAACTTTTCGAGGAATCGCTCACTGCGGCGGTTCTTGAAAAAAAGAGAGATCTGGAGCACCGTATACAAGAGGCCAGAGTGTCAAATGTCCGTTTTACTGCACAAATAAGGTTATTTAGCGAAGGAGGCCAGTACTCTTCCACTGAAGCTACAAAGACTTGCAACGCCCTGAGCAAGGGCGCCGAGGCTCTAGAACTATGCAGCTCCAAAGCTTTAGAGGCTTTAAACCAACGTAGGATTCAGTTACTTGCTCTCGCTGATCATAATATAATACCATTGCAGCGTGTAGTCGAAGAAAATCTGAAAACAAATTTGAAATCTAACGTTAAACTTCATGAAAAAAGAAAGTCGCCTGTGAGGAAGAAGTGAAACTTGATGGGGTTTTCAGTATAAGATACAGTCTAATACAGAAAACAGGAAACGAATGCCTATAATAAATTATGTTGAAAACTGACCTCTACATGACACGATATAATAGCTTGCTAAACTGTGATTAATTAACCAAAATTAACTTGAATATTTATATAATAAATTATTTAAATAATAATGAATATTGTTTCCTTGTTTTTATTTGTTACAAATCCGGTTGATTTATTGCTTTTTTGATAGTCGAAAATTACCCTTAAATATACAACCTCGATCTGGAAACCAATGAATTAATTGCCTATTGAACTGTAACTCTTTATAAAGAAACTACGCTTATATCTCCTTTAGAGGGATCTCAGTTTTAACACTACCTAATAAATAAGCAGGGTGGTGTGATTTCACAGTTGTCTGAATATTTTTCCGTCTATTTTAGATATTAGGTAATGAAGGTATACAGTTATGACCGGTACACAATTGCATATGTAGACATGACAAATAAAGTCAGCGCGGCCAAGTAATCGTGTTCCGACTAGCATTACTATTTTCTTATTACTTTGCTCTGTGACTATTTTCTTTACACCTTACTTCGAACGAAGCGCTACTCAACGTAAAAAATTGTATAATCTGAATTAGAGTATAATTCTCTAAAATTATATCAAGATTCAGTGTAAATAAAGTCTGTCGATGGTGCTATAAACTAGTCGTTTAAAACAATTATGCGCTGAGTAGAAGATGAGCAATTTGACGGACAGGTATAGTAAGATGAGGTGTCTTTTCGGCGGAAAAAAAATATCCATCGAATGTTCTCATGTCATAATACTGAAATATACACAAGTTGTAGCGATGACAACCACGAGGCCATTCACCTTTTGATTAAAGTTCTCTGCGAGATGTCAAATGGTCTCGAAACAAATGTCGTTATCTCTCAAGGGTCGTGTTCCTAAAAACGTAAAGGTTTAAGGTATTTCGTGGGAATGGCATTGCCCCCGGTCACAGAACGCTGGCCGTTGAGAGCGATTATTCTTAATAGCCACCTTAAATATGAATATCTTCGTTGTATCCCATTAACTTTGACGTCGGAGCCCTAAAGTTTTGCGGATTGGATTAGTAATAAGTGTTATGATTATGAATAGATTCAGGAGAGACTTTCGAATATTTCCTTTTATTTTTGCAATAGTCTTATGTTTTAAAAATTAAATGATAGTAATAACTTTTAAACTTCTCTTAGTCTGCTTACGACCACGGCCGGTGTAACCCGGTTGAAACATCAAGCCCTAAAGGTATTTATGCATGTACGCGCTAATCCCCGTTTTATAATACTACTATAAATGATAGTAGATAAACTTAAAGAATGGGTAAATAACGTTATATAGCTATAATTATTTATTCTACAGTTTTGTAACCGTTGCCTTTACAACTATGTTGCTCACAGAATATTAAGGAGAGACTTTAGGCAAAGTTTTAGCTAGTTACGATTGTACATAAACAAGCTGAATCTGGATTTCTATCGCTTTCATTATACTATAAGAAAGATACAGTCAAAGATAAAACCTCCTTCTTTTTAAGTCAGTTAATAGAAAAAGTTGGCAGCAAAGGATATAAAACATTAAAAATGGGCCATCATTTCTTGGTATTACTAGTTAAAGTAGGTAAACTAATTACTGCAAGGCCGCTCAATTTAAATACTGCTGAAATACAATGAACTCTTTACAGACTTCCAAAATTAATATTTTGTGTTCAAAATACACAATAAACGCAGTATGATATTCTGAAAACCGTAAACTGGAACATGAAACAGTTTAGTGTTAAATTCGGTTCCTGAAAACGTCAACATTCGTAACTGATGGGCTGGCTTTAGTTACGTTAAAATGGCGTACATTCAGCTTGCGAACGAGCGAAATGTTTTAACAGAAAACGCATTTTTTTCAGATGATCCAGTGTTATGGATATGGAAGGCTTTTAAAATTTATTAGTAGCGTCAACCAAAGCTTAAAGCGTGTGATAGACGGCCGAGCCACGAGCTCACGGCAAAGCTCGCAGCTGTTTTTCTCGCGCCTCGTCGTGCCAGATACAGGGGCGAGGGAAACTGTTGTTAGCAACGCGTCGCTAAAATTTCAAACATGCGTGACGAGCCTGGCTCGTCACCAAATAAAACCACGGTTTGTTGTGAGGGACGAGCGAGCTTTACCGGCAAGCCAACAAAACCGTGGTAAAGCTCGTTCGTCTATCACACCCTTCAATGACCATTGTTCATTACGAGCCTCAGTGCCTCAGCGCTTACATTAATCTCTTGGTCCTGCGCCTAATCTCTATGCGGTTTTGTTATATTACCGTCTCAGAGACCTGTAAGATTGTCAGAATATAGAGTTGACTATCATTATAATCATGATTGCCATGGCAGTGTGTACCCACTTTTGAATTGAAATAGCTCCTGTGAACCAAACCTAACACTACCTTATTGAATGTGGCTATAATTGTTCTAAAACATCTACATTTCGTCTACCTTAATCCTTTCAAAACATGCTTTGTAGAGAGTGTAATTATTAGGTTTTAGTTACTTCATTAATAATTACTAAACCTTCTGTACATCTTTGTTTCGTCGCACAAACATAAGCATGACTTGTTTCGACCACAGTTACGTAATACGAAGCAAAATTAGGGTCGGTGCGGGGGCGTTATTACAATGTTATGAACTTCAATAATAATAAAACATTTTTAAGACAAGTTTTATTACAGTCTACTAAATAGCTTTATACTTGTACAAGACGGGAACATAAGAAAACTTCAGCAACGATATGAAACAAGTAGTGCACTTAGTTTGCTACAAATAACTTTGGACACGGTTATTATATTACAGCACGGTCACAACTTATATGAAAATTCATCGTCGTCGCCATTGTCGATAGTCCAGTAAGTCTCTAATTAACAAGTTTATAATAAACTAGCTGTGCCAGCGACTTCGTTCGCGTGGATGACGAAACTTATCAATGAATGATGAACTTATTACTATTGATTGTAGCGTGATGAAAAGTATACTATAACCTGCCCAGGAGTATGAAGAATAATTGTACCAAGTTTCGTTAAAATCCGTCGAGTAGTTTTTGTTTCTATAAGGAACATACAGACAGACAGACAGACAGACAAAAATTTTACTGATTGCATTTTTGGCATCAGTATCGATCACCAATCACCCCCTGATAGTTATTTTGAAAATATATTTCATGTACAGAATTGACCTCTCTACATACAGATTTATTATAAGTATAGATAGATTATGTTGTGAAATAAATTGCTTTCCAACATTTACGCGAATGTTAGACTCATAGTAGAACTACTTTTTACAGATTATATAGTATAGACGTTCCCGATGTTTGACACCGTCAAAGATTTCGCAACGTCGGGAACTAAAATCTATACTTATAATAAATCTGTAGAAGGGAAAATTCTGTACATTGAAAATATCAAAAAAATAAATGGCGGGGGGTGTTACTAGACCGACACCGAACACAAAAGTGTGAAAAAAAAAAAATTTGTCTGTCTGTCTGTCTGTTTGTTCAGGTATCACGCAGAAACTGCCAGTTCGATTACGATGAAACTTGGTATGATTATTCTTTATTATCCTGGGCACCACACTGGGTAGTTTTTATCCCGACCAAAAAAACTTAATTTTGCGGTTAAAAACTCATTGATAAGTTTCGTCATCCACGCGAACGAAGTCGCAGGCACAGCTAGTCTTAAATAAACCGCGATATAATCCGTAAAAAGTAGTTCTATCATACGCTATGAAAAATAAATATTTATATACTCACCTGATTAACATTTATTGTGCATTTTATTACATAATCTTGGTTATACAGGCTGCTCTAAAATGGTGTCGGCTGTGATAAATTTAATGGAGACTGTATCGTGTTTTTATTGCGCGGTAAAGCTTGACGGATAACCGGCACGACGCGTCCATTACCCGGACTTGTTTTTTTACCGGTTGAGCTCATTTACTTTACTTTGCTGTGGTTTATGTACTTAAATCGAGGGACACAAGTACAGCGGTATAACTCCCGCTCCCATATTGTAAAATCTCTTTATAGAAAACTACTTAATAATGACGATAATTTATCAAATTCTTCAAGGCCCTAATTTATTCTAAGAATTTTAGTCAAGAGCTTTGTCGATCATGTCTGTAAAATAGTTACAGAAAAATTCCACCTATTTTTTTTTTTGTAATGTTTGGACTAAAATAAGATCTTAAAATCGTCGGAAACAATTCACTGATTTATGACCATCGATTAGTGTTTAGCCTTGTAACTTTGATACTCTATCGAAATCGGCACGAGACCCGGAAAATGTCCGCTATTATTGAAATTTATTGGTTCCCACTAAACTTATTAAAGGCTGTACTTTAGGAGTTTGTCTCTATATTGCTTTAATCTGAGTTAAGATCTTTAAGTAGCTTTGCATAATTAAATACATTCACTTGGCTATCCAAAGACCGGATGCTAAGGAAAAGCGTGGCTTATATTCAAAATATATTTCCTATTACATTTTAAACTATCGCGCTGCATGTTTATAATAATATAATTCACGGGAATAAGCGCGTACATGCATAAATACCTTTTTGGGGCTTGACGTTTCGGCCGGTGCATTTATGCATGTACGCGCTTATTCCCGTGAATTATATTATATATTTCCTACCCATAAAAATGTAAGTATACACCGAAAAAACATTGGTCCTTCAGGTCCTTTTTTTTTTTGGGAATTTGTAATTATAAATAATAAATAATCTATACATATAATAAATCTGTAGAAAAGTCATTTTTGTACATTGAAGAAATTGAAAAAAAAAGTAGCCAGCGTGTTAAAGGATAACTAACAGAACCCATTTCCATCATTTTTGAAATTTTTGTCTGTTTGTTTGTGCACACATCACGTAAAATCTACGAATTCAATGGAGAAAATGTTTATATACAAAAATTATACACAACTTGAGGTATAACTTAGTTTTTGTTTCATCGAAATCGGTTCACTCTATCAAAAGATATGATTAATTTAGTGAGTTCAAGAAGTAAAATATTACAACACGCAATTCAGTGCAGTAATTGCATTACAACTCTCTTTTGCCGGGGGTCAGATTTTATGTTACAGTATCAAACATAAACTACTTAATCGAATGGTGTAAAAAATTGAGAGGTTGTTTTCAAGAAATCGTAGATGGTTGTTAGCTATGTTGAAACGTGCTATTGAATCTAGATGATAAAGGGTGGAGCTTTAAATTTCCAAAATCATTTTCTCAACTGCACATATAAATTGGCATTATTGACAGATAAACAAGAGGGTAACCATGGCAGACTGAGGTAGCCATAGCAATCGTCAATTTGATTAGTACCTTTATTTTGGTGAACTAGCTATCAAAGTAAACAGCTTGGCGGTTGAACGATTGGAAATGAGTGATCTTGCTGCAAGTTCAAATCCGGTTGTTAATGTTTGTATTTTTTTTCATGCGTCCATTTTCTTATATAAGTTTGAATTTTTTGATACCCAAGTTCAAATCTCAGTAGAGATAACTCTTTTTGTGTTTTACTAACGTATCTTTTTTAAGTAAAAAAAAAATTGTAACATTAATTTGTTGTATTTTTAGTCGCAATAAACGACATCTTTAAGTCGTGAATTTTTTCTCAACCGATATATAAACTTACAATTATTTAGTGTTTGTATTTACTAATCTCCGTAGGTAAGTTTGTTCCTCATTGCTGATCATGGAGGAACAAACGTGCATGGCATATACCGTAAAGTGATTCAGGCGTAAATGTCCTGGCCATTTGCTTGGAAATTTACGCATTCGCTTCTGACTTGAAAACGTAAGCTTCCCCATAGATCACTTTATAGTTGGTTAAAAACTTTAATCCACTTTTAAACTATTTTTCCAACATAATGTGTAATGTTTTCTATTGGTCATCTATATTATATTCCATGGACAAGATCTTTTTGTATTCGTTATTTATTTTCTTTTACCCAAAAACCCAATGATCTTTTTATCACACAATCTTTAGTATGTACTACCTCTTTAATATTCTTTTAAAGGTAGCTTGCTTCTCATGTAGGTTTTTATGCATACATGATGTTTTATTTTTGTGTTTAAATTTCATAAAGTTTTTGTACCCTATTACCGGAAGGTTGGGCCAAAACCCTAAATAAAATAAACTTTCTATCGCATTCTCTACATTTTAAAATATATACGTACGGTATTTAATGCTGTACCTTATGCTGCACCTTACACTTAATTAAGCGAATTGTACAGGATACAGCCTCTGACTTTAATCAGGGTAGAATGAGATTGTCCTTGGACAGCTATTACTTAATCTTTCCAAACAAATAATTTTAAACACAGTTTTGGTAATTCTGCCACTGCGCCTCTCAAACCGTACGTCAACTTTTTGTAACTACTTCCTCTTTCAGTTTCATGGGTCTCATGTCAGTCACTGCCTATCTGATATCCACTCTCAATTTAACGGCGTAGTTCAATTTCGAGGTTTCGCACCAAAACCTCGCGCCCTGTAGTCTCACTAGGGACTACGGTACCAACGAGAACTATAGCATACAAAATGGACTAATTTGTTTTTATGGATTCGGTTTTTGGGTGCCCTTTGCCATTTACTGCCTAGAGCGACAGCTGCTTTCACTTTAACTCAGAGTTGGCGCTGCCAGTAGACTCAATACAAAAACATTGACCTTCAATTATTGTAACCAACTGCGTAAAGCACAAAAGAGAAAACATACTACATATATAAAAAAGAAGATAAAAGAGTCAGTTCAAAACTGCCCAAGGTAGACATATTTTGGACATTGACATCGAAAGCCACCATGAAAATGATAATTTTTTCTCACGGTTCTGGACTTGGAAGATAAATCTAAAATTTTTAAACAAAGTAGCACAAAAACCAATCCTTAAAATTTTTAGCGGTAAGCTAATTATATAATTATGACGATGGTACTTTTTTTATAGATAGAATTTATACTAACAGCAACATTTGTGACAAAATTTACTCGGCAGTAGGCAGTTCGTGTTAGTGGCCCTCTATATCACAGTCAAATATTTATTCATAAAGATGAATGATAGGTATATAAGCGAACAACGTCGCGGGTACAGCTAGTAATAAATAAATGCGGACAACATCACATACATTGCTCTAAACCCAAAGTAAGTAGCTAAAGCACTTGTGTTATGGAATTCAGAATCAACGAAGGTACCACAAACACCCAGACCTGAGACAATGTAGAAAAGTTTGTTTCTACGTTGACCCGTCCGGGGATCGAACCCGGGACCTCAGAGCTAGCGACACCTTGAAACCGGTGCGTACGCCACTCGACCACGGAGGTCGTCAATTGTATTTTATTTTTTTGGGATTTTGAAGTTATTCATTTCTATGAGCAAAAGTAGTATTTCAAACATGACGTCGCAATTAGCTACATTGTACTATGTATATTAATATATTGTTGTTGAATAGCTTGTATAATAGTTTAAAAGTATTAGACTGGTTAAGTAAAAAGCTTTTTGCTTTGTTTTACAGAATCCTAAGTACCTTAAGATATACATATTCAAGATATAAGATATAGATATACATATTCAATGTACTGAAATCGAGTTTCATATTATTATATTAATGTACCCTTTTAGAAAACGTCAATCAATCCTTTCACAAGCTTTGACCTTCTGTATTCGACACAAAGGAAAATGGGAAATTATACCCTAACACTAGTGTATCAATTATATTGTTATACATCCATACGTGATAACTTAACTAAGGCCGTGCCCAAACTATAGGTACCTATGTTAATATATTTTTACTAGCTGTACCCGGCATGCGTTGCAATGCAATTTTTTCTACCTAGCACCTGCCTACTACCTACCTACTACCACTTAGGAGTATGAAAAATAGATAGTAGCTGATTCTCAGACCTACTGAATATGCATATAAAATTTCATAAAAATCGGTCAAGCCGTTTCGGAGGAGTATGGTAACTAACATTGTGACACGAGAATTTTATATATATATAAGATGTTGGTAATAAATGAGAATAAGAGTTTCCCCAATTAAATAGAGGATTTCGTCATCACTAAAAGTTGTGTTAAATAACATAACATACCATTACGCCTGTATCCCCGAAGGGCTAGGCAAAAGTGTACCAATGTACACCCACAGTTCGCCGGTATGTTTAGGTCCCATGTAATATGGGGCGAGCCTATTGCCACTAACCGGGCACAAATCCAAACTCCGACCTGCTACTGAGAATTTCATAGAAAAACCCAATAACACCTTGGTCGACTTGGGAATCGAACCCAAGACTTCTAGCGTAGCAGTCGCGCTTAGAACCACTAGGCCAACGAGGCAGTTTGTGTTAAATGTAATAATTAAAAAGCCCTAAATAATTGAGTATTTATCTGTTTTTTTTTGTTACTTAACATTGTATTTTATTATTTATAAGGCTCCTAAGGTAATGAAAACAGTTTATTAACGCGCAATTGTAATCCAAAATCAATACTCGGGCTCGGTGCTCATTACTCGGGTTTTCTCTGCATATTTAATGTTACCTTTGCTAATACGTAAATATATAAATAAGCCAGTAAAACAAAAAACTCATCTATTCTAAAGTTGACAAATTCACAAACAAATCACTCGTCTCTAATGCCCACTTAACATAGAATATTCAATTCTTCTCCATTACAAAAGATCATGCTGGAATATTAAAACCTCTGCAACGGCTTTATATGAATTATTCACTGGCTTCATTAGACCCTCCTGATACAATATTCAAACAGGACATTTCCAGTAAAGCTTCAGTCTCGGCCATGTCGGACTAAAGGACCGCAGATCAGGGGAACGAGGGTTAATTAGAACGACGGCTCTACCTCAACCATTTTTTGTACCTAAGAGTTTCTGGATTTCTATTTATGTTCTTGTTTTACCTTTTAAGAGCACCTTTTTACGTAGTCGGGTTACAGCTTTTTTAATTTTATTTGTTACAGATAAAACAAGTTTATCCGATTTTTTTTACGGAAAATAAACCGCGCTAAATCCGTTATTTTTTTTTCTTTTTCTTTTCATTTATTAATTAAGGTATATCTTAGGAACCATAAAATGTCCAACAAAACTATATTTACATAGTTTGTCTGTTGGATTACAATAAAATGTTATATAATATATTATTTAATCTCTACATTGTCGAAAATCTCAGAAAGCATTATTTGTTAATTTCGGTAAATAAACACAACACAATATTAAGGTTATAAGAGTTCAGCTGAAAAATTACCTCGGTCGAACGTAAAATTCAACTCGTAATTCTATACCAATATTTATTTAAACTTTGAAAATATTGGGTTGGAAACTTGAAAGCTCTACAGACGGAACAGCATTTATTTTTCTTAGTCCTAGTACGAGTTTTAATATAAGAAAATATCGCGATTCGCGCTATCAATTCGTTAGCCATTTTAGTTTTACCTAATAGTTACCTTGTTAATCATATTTAAGGAAAATAAAGAAAGTACATTCTGTTCATGGGTAGTTGACCTACTCACTTATTGACCGTTGATTTTTTGTAATCTATGCTACGCATCACCTTACTAACGATCTGAGAGGAGATAATATAAAAAAAAAATGTACTGCAAGAACGCAGTATTTAGTACTATTCATACCAATACTATAAATGCGAAAGCAATTATGTGTTTTTTGCTCATTCCCGGGCATTCCCGGCTGACTAAAACGATTTTGATGATAATTGACATGAGGCAAGCTTTGACACCAAGTAACGATAATCTAGTCCTTGCGACGATAACAGTTATTGACGCAGGTGGAGCCACGGGTAAAAGTAAGTTAAATCTATACTTATAATAAATCTGTAGAAGTGAAAATTCTGTACATTAAAAATATCAAAAAAAATAAATGGCGGGGGGTGTTACTAGACCGACACGGAACCCAAAAGTGTAAAAAAATTATTTTTGTCTGTCTCTTTGTTCAGGTATCACGCAAAAACTACCGGTTCGATTACGATGAAACTTAGTATAATTAATTATTCTTTATTATCCTGGGAACCACACTGGGTAGTTTTTATCCCGGAAAAGTATAAACAATAAAAAACAAACTTAATTTTGCGGTTAAAAACTCATTGATAAGTTTCGTCATCCACGCGAACGAAGTCGCAGGCACAGCTAGTATAAAATAAATTCAGTTCACATAAATCATGATAATGTTTACATAAGTTTCAAGATACGGCTACTGTTTGTAATGAAATCAAAGTCGCCGCTGGACTCAATTTAAGTCGAAGTCGGCACCGGCTTCAAACTCATTATTAGTTGCTGTATTTTACATTTTCAAATTACTTTCGGTGTCGGTTTCAAAGCTTTAATGAACTTGAAATTTAACTTCTCTGTACAAACATAATGATTTGTTTTTAAAATAAGATTTTTTATCAATAACTGTATATTTTTTTACATCTCGTCTAATTTAATTGGGTGACTCACAATACCAATCTGAACACGTGTCATGAAACTTTACTAATGTTTTTTTACAATCACAGTAATAGGTTTTTATATATTTAAGAACCTCAAAAAAATGTATCGTAAAGTTCCATTTTTTTAGGGGTAAGAACTAAGGATAACTAATTAAATAATCAGTTACATCAATAATTAATATTATTGAATTTGTGTACATTTTAACAGAACGGTTTTTTTGCGTCAGGGATTAGTAATAATTCTAACAAAAAAACCAACTCCAAAGTAAGTCTTATTGCTTATGGACCCCCAAAGACATTATACAAAAGTTTTTAGTATAATGTCTTTGTGGACCCCACTGTCAAAACTGGACCAAAATATTTCCGTAGTTAGGCTGTGTCACTTCAAATTCAACCGTCAGATTGTAAGAATTGGATTAGTTAAATATAGGTTATAGTTTATCGTCAAAAGGAAAATGTAATCAACAGTAGAAATGGCTATATCGAGATTCATAATAGAGCTTACGCAGTTATATATTTTTAACCGACTTCAAAAAAGAAGGAGTTACTCAATTGGACTGTTTTTTAACCCCCGACGCAAAAAGAGGGGTGTTATAAGTTTGACGTGTCTGTTTTTTTTATTAATTTTTTATCTTTATGTTGGTTGCCACATAACTTTTGACTGGGTGAACCGATTTTGATAACTCTTTTTTTAGTAGAAAGCTGGTTCAGTTTTGACAGTGGGATCAATAAGAAAACTATATAAGACTTATTTTGAAGTCGTTTTTTTTGTTAGATTTATTAAAATAACTTTTGAAGACCTTATTTCGGGCCGTACTCGAAAAGTTTAGAAACGAACAGAGTTCTTCTCATAATTTCACTAAATATCTTCAATGTGATTACCTAATTGAATTTTAACTTAAAACTTAGTTACAACGTCACGCAGTCATTTAGTAATTTGTTGCCTAATATAATTTAATGTTGATTTTCGCGGTCGTCAAAAAGTTTGAGACAAGACAAAAGAAACTTCTGGAAAACAACTTTGCTTCTTGTTAAGTTAAAACCAAAGTTTGTTCTCAATTTGTAACAAACGTATCGCCAATTTACTTATTAATGTATGCCCGTTTACATTTACTTTATGATATTAATGTTTACTTTAAATTATAAGCAGTCGAAATTACTTCATTGCGACTGCTTATAATTTATTATTATATAGTATTATTACTTAATAGCGTCTAGGTTAGCAATTAATATGTTTGCCTATTATGTTCATGCTAATCTATATACTTACTAGCTGTGTCCCGCGGTTTCACCCGGGTGAATACCTAGGTCCCGTTCCCGGTGCCATTGTATAAAATAACAGACAAATAATTAGCAATAAATTAAAATTGCGACTATAATTTGAGATTTAAACTATCCTATCTCTCAAGTTGGATCGAACTGCACATGGTGTGCGAATTTTATTATAATCGGTTTAGTGGTTTAGGAGTCCATTGAGGACAAACATTGTGACACGAGATTTATATATATTAAGATAATAAATCTGTAGAGAGGTCAATTCTGTACATGAAATATATTTTCAAAATAACTATCAGGGGGTGATTAGTGATCGATACTGATGCCATCAGTAAAATTTTTGTCTGTCTGTCTGTATGTTCCTTATAGAAACAAAAACTACTCGACGGATTTTAACGAAACTTGGTACAATTATTCTTCATACTCCTGGGCAGGTTATAGTATACTTTTCATCACGCTACAATCAATAGTAATAAGTTCGTCATTTATTGATAAGTTTCGTCATCCACGCGAACGAAGTCGCTGGCACAGCTAGTATTATAGGAAACAAAAGCAACATTGTCTGTCAGTAACTAATTACAGAGTGAATTGGGTCTAAATAAACTGTATAGCAAAATCTTATTTTATAACTATAAAATGATACATGATATAGGTACCTACTCATTAACCCTTTTTACAGGGATTCTCCGAAACCCGACGACTTGAGTGTCCAACGACGCGTGCCTATGTACAAATCTCTTTCGTTTGTATGGCGGTAGTTGCTTGGATGCTAAAATCGCGTCGTCTCGTTGTAAATAACTAAATTGATAAACCTTAAACAGTTCC
The DNA here is from genome assembly GCA_905475315.1 of Autographa pulchrina. Classification (NCBI taxonomy): domain Eukaryota; kingdom Metazoa; phylum Arthropoda; class Insecta; order Lepidoptera; family Noctuidae; genus Autographa; species Autographa pulchrina. The sequence continues at coordinate 9,846,113 of FR997775.1, forward strand.
ACGATACCCACCCATTTCTTTAGCAGTCCGGTGAAGCAGTCAAAGCCTGCGCTCAGGCTAAGAGCAAAGATCTCTAACAAAAAAAAAACTTTAAAAACGACTGGGCATTGAAAAACTGTATAAAAAAAGTTTGATATTAACAAAGTAAAGGATAAAGGAGTTTCGTAACAAAGTAGTTAGGAAACTGAAAAGAAAGTCGTGTTCGGGTCCCATGTAACTAATATGTGTCGACCCTAAGAAGATATATTGGTCCCAAGATATTATACGAAGTTCTAATGCGGTCATAGATGAACGATACCGAAAAACTCTAACTAATAATGTGTTTTATAAAAAGTTTAATAGGAATCTTTTTAACTATTACACTTGAAATAGACGAGGTTCTCAATTTGACGGCAAGTTTTTTTTATTGTTATGCGTAGATAATAAACGGCGATTTTGGATCGATTTCTAAAAATATTTTTGTGAGGTATAGAAATAAGAGGAGGAGGAGAAGAAATAGATATAGCGCCTGGGTTTTTTATTGATTAGTTTTTACATTTATATGTAATCAATTGAATGTATGTATATTAAGAACTGAAATCCTTAAATTGTTTCACGTTACAATATTTCTTCTTCATAACTAATTCATTTGTTATTCTTTCACAGAAAATCTATTCCAGTTACAAAAAGGTAAAGTTCTAAAAAAGTTAACAGAACCCTTTTTCAGATAGAAATTGGTCTAAAAAAAATTTGGGATTGGATGTTTTGGATCGAATGGCATAACGAAGCAAGACCTTCTTTTGCATTTAATTAGGGTACAGAAGTAGAGTCATAAGTATTTTCTTAATTAGATTCGGAATGACGGCTGAATCGCTTCTCGGAATAGTGTTACACAGCTTTCGCTAAAAGTTTTGGAACTAGAAATAAGGTTTTCAGCGTGAATACAATCGTATAGATACAGTTAATTCAACAACCGATTTTCCGTAAACTTATTTAATCTAATAACCTCCGTATTTTCCAACTGCAGGGCAAAGGCCTACTCCCCTTTCCACTACCTTTTTGCCGAAATAGAATGGGACAAACTTTTTAACACACTCTCCTCGCGATATCTCGAAAATACACAGACGAATTGAGAACCTCCTCTTTTTAAAGTCGGTTAAAAATGAATGGGACAGTAATGCCGAAAACTTCTCTGCTTATAATGAGGTTGCAGGCATTTTATATACCCTTCTTCGAGTGAATCTCCTGGGCTGTTTGTTAAACAACTTCCAGAATAAATAAGAAAACCTTCATTTTACTCAGTTTGTTGTTGTGCCTTGAGAGGGACAAGTATCCAATAAAATTTATGTTTTGTTTAATGGACAGCGTCTGAACGTAGCCCTCTAATTGGCTGGGCGCAACAGCTGTAAAAATAGAAACCCTTTTATCGAGCTTTATATACACAAAAAGGTTTTTATTTAAATAGAACACACTTACCCTTCGGCACAGTTTCCGAATAAACTTTGTTCTATATATTCAACGAAATTGTGTTGAACGGCCTTTTAGTCCCGTTGCCAGCATAAATCATGTCCCTAAGGTGTAATACTATACTAGATCGGTCAACGAGTTAGTAGGCCTTAGAGTGCTCTCTTTAAATATCCTTCGTATTTCTTTTTTCGAGTATGTGGCAAAACTAACAACAAATTATTAGATCTCAAAACATACTAGAAACATACTACTAAGGCAAATATCTATTTTGTAGAAAACTGTCTTTCTTGAAGTATTTATAATAGGTATTATCTTGTTGTTACAGTTGGAAAATGTGCAGCTTCTGGACAAGTATAACTTGCGGAACCCCTCGAAGGGGACCCTGTACTTTGCGACCACACATCTCATATTCGTTGACCATGAGATGAGGAAGGAGACATGGGTAAGTACCTATCTATATATTTTCCTACCTATTTTCTTACCTTTCTATTAAACATTCATTAGTTTTTTCAAATCTAGAGTCTAGTGCAAATTGATGACCTCTTTTTAAGGCTAGTATACCTATTTTCTAAATATGCCTCGCTCTGTAATTTACAGGACACAAATCAAAGCTAATTTATTTAAAATAGGCTACTATGTAGCACTTTTCAAACTTAAATCAAATAAACAGATCAGCGAATCGCGCACCGCTTCTTAAGTGCTCTGGCTGTCAGAGAAAAACGGCGGGACAAACTCACCAGCAGTTTAAGAGTACGGGATCTTGCCTCACTTAATCCACCCTATTGTTTCGTCCAACACTTGAACAGAAGATTGTTTCCATATACCAGACACCTCCAGAACATTCCACAAGAAAGTTTCGTAACGTCTTATTTAAAATGGATATAATTAAAGTTATAATTAAGTACTGGTTGAAATCGCAGCTACGGAAACACGGGATCTTAAAAAAGGGGCCTATTCCCGCAGTGTGACGGCAAAGGCTGTGGATGATAATGAACATTTTAGTTAAGCTCTGGTAAAGCAATCAATACTTTTTGCGTTTAATTACTTTATTACGTTTCCAGATTCTCCTGATGCATATATCAACGGTGGAGCGGTTGCCGATCACGACGACTGGCTCCCCACTCCTGGTGCGAACCAAGACGTTCCAGTCGGTGTTCTTTGTGATTCCCCGCGAGAGAGACTGCCACGAGATGCACCAAATATTACTCAGGCTTAGCCAACCGGGTTAGTAAACTTATAAAGCTCCCTCGAATATTAAAACAAAGGTGAACTTTAAATGTTCTTAATTGTATATCTGACGCAATTATTACGTTAAATGACAAAGCCAGCATGACATTTAGCCTAACTTCATCGTAGTATGTTTGGATCGGCTAAACATATGCGTCTTGCATGGTATTGCAAGTATCTCTTAATGCGGCAGTTCGAGTCCAAGTTGATCCTGCCCTCTTTCTTTATCGCTCGACTATCTGGCAGTTGGCCTGCCTACACTTATGCTTCCCCTTTAGGCTCTCCAAAACAAGGTTCTAAACGACCACCTGTCTTCACCTAACTGAGAATCAAATCTTTATAGCTTAATAACTAATAACCTACCATTACAGTTCACATCGATGAACTTTACTGCTTCTTCTACAAGTCAACACCAGACGACCTGCCCAAGTCAGCAGGTTGGAACTTCTTCGACATTCAGACGGAGTACCAGAGGATGAACGTGCCTAACGACCAGTGGGTTCTGTGCACTGCCAACAAGGATTACGAGGTTAGAAAAGATAGGCTTTTAAGCTTATCTATTTACAAATTAATAATAGTTAATTACCAATATGTTCAAGTTTTTGAAAAGAGCTTATGTTTTAACCTGCATTCTGAACAGATCTTCATTAGTTATATGTAAGCACCAAATCAGCTTTTGAATAAAACAAAAAACATGTCTCTTCTTTTATCCTTAGAAGAGTTACAGAGGAAGCATAACACTGTGTTTGGTCATTAGTATCTTGACGGGAATGACATAAATTTTCCAGCTTTGCGACACGTACCCCAGTGAGGTGTACGTGCCGGCGCGCGCGTCGACAGCCATACTCCTCGGCAGCGCGAGCTTCAGGTCTCGCGGCCGTCTGCCGGTGCTCGCGTACCTGCACCACAACAAGGCTGCTATCGCTCGCTGCAGTCAGCCACTCAGCGGCTTCTCTGCTAGGTAAGATTACCACTCTAGGCACCTGAATGAATACCTCAGATTCCGAAGTTCTAAACAAATATATATATATTTTTTTCACTGTTTCCCCATTTTTTTAGGTCACTTAATATGTTCTTTCATGTTAGGTATTCGTCATACTACCACTCATGGGTTTTTGTTTCATACCAACTCTACCACAATCTACATGGGTTATATTTTCTTGGGCCTTTCTCTCCCTTCCTATGCATCTGATTTAAAACTTATCACTTTCATTATGAAATGAATTTATACTGTACTGTAATTTAAAACGTTTGTTTTAACATTCCAATCCTTAGATGTATGGAGGACGAACAAATGCTCGACCTGATCAGACGGGCGAACCCGAACTGCGGCTACATGTATGTGGTGGACACTAGGCCCAGGGTATGAATTATTAAAAACATACTAAAAATAAAAGAAATCGCCTTTCTGCCAGTAAGCGTGATCAATGCTCGTGCCCTATCTATATGGGAAGCGGCTTGTGCCCAGCAGTGCTACGTTTATAGACTGGTATTATTTCTATTAAAGATATTAGAAATTTCACATTGAAATCGATTCGACAGATAGACATTTGCCCAGCAACCGATGCTTTTATTATTTTTTTGTGTACTCTTTTATATTTTTTATTATTATACCCTGGTAAAGTAAATGTTGCCCGTAAGAAATGGTCATGCGCAATAGTTGCTTCATTCCACTACAACTTTTAATAGCCTGAACAGATGTTTTATGTATGGCGTATAACTAGAATCCTGACATCATCCGAGTAGCATTGGCTATTTTTTATTAACTTCCATATGTTCTAATTTTCTTTCCTGTTTTTATATCCTTTCGAATTAAACCCTGTAATGAGGAAGGCCAATTATTAATGTATTTAGTATATCTCAGATCAATGCTATGGTGAACCGTGCGGCGGGCAAGGGTTACGAGAACGAAGCCTTCTATGAGAACATCAAGTTCCAGTTTATGGGCATCGGGAACATTCACGTCATGAGGAAGAGTCTACAGAAACTTGTTGAGAGTAAGAACCAACATAATAACCTATTTCTAGTTTAAACTTTGGTTACTACATATTTTTTTTACCTGCAAAATAGCTTTACTTACTTTAATTATTTAACAAATTTCACTCATCATCTCCCGAGCCTTTTCCCAACTATGTTGGGGTCGGCTTCCAGTCTTATTGGATTCAGCTGAATACCGTATTTTACATGGAGCGACTGCCTATATCTGACCTCCACAACCCATTTTACTGGGAAACACAGTATCCCTTATTAAGACTGGTTGTCAGAATTGACTTAACGACTGCCAAAGATCTATGTATGACAGCCGGGACCTACTGTTTAACGTGCTCTCCGAAACACGGTGTGGTCTCGGTATGTTATATAAATGGTCACCCATCGACGGACCAACCGCGGCGAGCGCGGCTTAACCTGTATTATCGGTCAAACGGTACGTCACAAATGTGTCTTAACCTATTGGCTAACCGTGCAATTTCATCAAATCTACACGTGTATACTAAACATACGTATATTCAAGATTTTTGTACATTGTAATAAAATAATTGTAAGTTAATTATCTAGGATCTAAAATGAATTATAATTTTTTCAGCATGTGAACAAAACACGCCAACTATGTCGTCATTCCTGAACGGATTGGAATCTTCTGGCTGGCTGAAACATATCAAGTAAGTGCATTTTTTATATGTTTTTGATTTATTAGCCCGCACTGCGCCACTGCCCCACGGCTGGGCAAAGGCCTGCCCTCCAAAGTCAAAGAGAGAAAAGATAAATCGAACCATATTTATCGTGTAAAAAAGGAATTGTAGGTTTTGTAAATATGCTGTACTATTTTTAGTAATCTTTTCTTAGTTCCATTCTGTACTTTTATTAGTTCCATTTTGATTTATTTTATGCTTATTTAATTGTTTGAACAATTCTAACTTATTGTTATAAAAAATGTTTTTTCTTTCTTTCTTTTCTTATACGCGCAGTCTCGTTATATTTTTATCCTCTTAGTACACGTTAGCGCGGCTTTGCCGCATAAGCCGTACTTAATGTTTGATATCTCAGTCAATTTTGAAGATAGAAAATAATAAAAACTATTCTTTTTACACGACTGCCCAAAAAGGAGTGTTATGTTTTCAGGGTTCATGTATGTATGTATGTATGTATGTTTGTGAGTTTCTTTATTCCACCATAACTTCTAAAAGCCTTGACCGATTTCAATGTTTGTGGTATCATTAGAAGCTTTGAGTTATCCCGAGTGACATAGGCTTTGTGGACATTAAAAATGGTCAAGTGTGAGTCGAAATCGCCTGCAAAGGGTGCCGAACGATATTTTTTTTGTGTTGTGTCATGTTTTTTTTTGTTGTTCACTAAAAGGTATTAAATAAAAAAAATATAATTAAAACAATTAAAAAAACACGCCTGCCATGTCAAACAAAATTAAAAACGAGTCAAATATTTGCAGTCGGGGTCGGTTACTTGGAACAATTCATTACAGGTCCCCCGACTGCAAATATTTGACTCGTTTTTAATTTTGTTTGACATGGCAGGCGTGTTTTTTAATTGTTTAATTATATTTTTTTTTATTTCTGGAGTTACCTACTTTTAATACGCTGATAACGAAAAACTTTGATGTGACTCAAAAAAAGGCTAATAAGCACTTTTTGAAGTCGACATACAAAGCCCCCGGATTCGTTCAGCCTTCATCATAAAATAAAGTTAAATTCAAAAATTCTTTAATAAATATAGGCTTTACAGTAGCACTTATCGAAGGTCATACATTAGTACAAAATAGGCAACACCCTAAGGGTCGGATCATATCCGGCAGAAAACACACCGCGCACTGACCGCACCGGAACAGAAACACGCAATGAGACATTCAACCCCTCACACCTGACGGGTTGGCATCGTCAGTTGAGTGAGAAAGGCTGAATACCCCAACACGCAGCCGCCCGCCCCGGCGCTAAACAACCGACAAGCACCAACACGCGATGCGCCCTCTGCCAGAGATGAACCGACCCTTATTCGCTCACCCTTCACCGCTTCCTAAGTGCTTTACGCTCTATAATATAAGGACAGTTAAGTACAAAGGTATTGTTCTAGGTCGATACTAGACACGTCGTGGTGGATAGCTCAGGCGCTGGAGAGCGGCGTGAGCGTGTGCGTGCACTGCAGCGACGGCTGGGACCGCACGGCGCAGGTGTGCTCGCTCGCCGCGCTCTGCCTCGACCCGCACTACCGCACCATCAACGGATACCAGGTATACACACGGCATATGATAGACCTGTTGGTCTAGTGGTTAGTGAACCTTACTGCTAAACCGCAAGTTCGGGTTCGATTCCCAACCAGGACAAATCTTTGAGTGATGACTGTGATGAGTATCATCATTTGTTCTGTATTTGAGTATAAATTACATATAATATGTTATGTTTTTGACATATAAATATCTAGAAATATATTTTAAATGCAAATCTTTGTTCAGACGAGGATCTGACATAGTCGCGCAGGCAACATGTTATACATATTCAATGTTTTACTTTTCTATTTGACAGGCGATGATCGAGAAGGACTGGCTATCGTTCGGTCACAAGTTCACGGCTCGGTGCGGACACATCGCGTGCGACGGCCGCGAGAGGTCGCCCGTCTTCACACAACTGCTCGACTGCACGTGGCAGCTGCTGCGACAGAAACCAGAGGTACGGTATAAAACTGCTACATAACTTCAATGTTTTATCATAGTCTTACCACCATCACATGTCCATCTCTTTCCCACTTCACACAATGGCTCATTTTCCTTCCCATTTCGGGGTATGGGAGGTTTGTAGAAGGCATGCCACAGTGACCGCATGTGGTTAACGTTCGCTCTGGTCGTTAGGGCCGGCATTCGGGGTGCGGGAGGTTTGTAGAAAGCATGCCACAGGAACCGTATGCGGTTAACGTTCTCACTGGTCGATGGGGCCCGCATTCGGGGTGCGGGAGGTATTTTTGGAGATCCCATGATTTTCATTGGTTGCTAGCACGCGTGCCTGTCTTTTTTTGCTAGGTTATAGGTTGATAGGCCACGTGCGAGGCAAGCTGCCTGCTGGATAATGACTGGCGTAATGTTATTATTAATTATCCTGTTCACGAAAATCGGCCCGCCTGCTTTATAAAAATCAGTGAAAATGAGCCAAATGCCTCACCAAGACTATAAAAAAATAAAAATAAAATCCTTTATTGTCCTTCCTCCTTTTAATCCTATAACCTGACTACGTAAAAAGAGGGTTCTAAACGCATAACATTATATCTACCATACTTACATAAATGAACGATACAGACTGAGTCACAAGTAATTACTGTAATTATTTACAGGCTTTCCAGTTCAACGAGCGGTTTCTGCTAACGCTACACGATCACGCGCACGCTTGTCAGTACGGCACGTTCATCGGCAACTGCGAGAAGGATCGCCGCGACCTGAGGTACTGTTGGTCTAGTGGTTAGTGACCCTGATTGCTGAACCGGAAGTCGTGGGCTCGATTCCCAGGACAAATCTTTGTGTGATGAGCCTGGGTGTACTTTACCTAATATTTATTTGTTATTAGAAATATGTAAGTATGTTTATTAGTTGTCTGGTTACCAGGGGCCCGAGTCTGCTATTTACACTCGGCGGCGGCGCTCGGGCGCGCTCGTTCGGCCCGAGCGCCGCCCGAGAGGGCCCGAGCGCGCCCGAACGCCGCCGGACGAGCCAACTATGAGCACACTGACACGGAGTGTAAATAGCAGACTCGGGCCCCAGTTATCAGGCCGTGTGAGTTTACCCGGGATATTAAGTATATGATAATAAAAAAAATTGTAACGCATGCTTACTCTTACCTTATTCTTGTCGTCGTTCCTAAACGACGAACGAAACTTGGCAGATCTGTGTTAGTTTCTTAAATGAGAATACTCTATTTAAGATTAATATTATTTTGTTCACAGATTGTCTGAGCGTACATTTTCGTTATGGGGCTATATGGCAAGCCATCTAAATGAGTACAAAAATCCTTTGTACAATCCTAAGGCTCACCCCGACGTCTTGAAACCGGATCTAGGTGCACAGAGTATCAGGTTAGTAGGCAATTTACCTACAACACTAGCTGTGCCCGAGGTCTCACCTGTCTTTCCTCGGCCTTTAAATGTCACAGTTGGGTTTCAAACAATGATTTTCGAATTAAGAAGTTTGAGAGATACGTGATCAAACAATCCATGTGTGTGTTTGAGTGAGTTTGTGTGTGTCTCAAGCTATCATGATACCTTATAGCTACTCCTAGTCCTGTACAGTTATTTCTCGGTGTGCAGCTGGCACAAGGACACTGCACAAATGCTATCGTCCGGCCGCTGAGACAATGCGTTCCCACAAGTGATGGTCAACAGGAAGATACGAGTATATATGCGGCGAAGAATTTACTTAACATATATTACTATCACTTATTTGTCCTATAAACGAATTACATCATTCAATACTATTTGTTAGGCTATGTTACAATGTATGATATAACACGGTTCTTTATTTCTCCATACAAATCAAGACAAACTGACATGTGTCAGGAACGCATTTTCTCGGCGGCCGAATTATAGTTGACCTGTAGTGCACACACGTTGTCTTTTTCTGTTTGTTTTTGACTATAAGTATGTGTGTCGATGGGTACAACCTCGCCGGCGAGCCGCTTGGCGACCATGCCCCGCAATGTGTGTGTGTGTGTAAGTCAGTGTGTGTCACATGCTCGTGTTTGTCAGGTTCTGGCGCGGCATGTACTGCCGGCACGAGAGCGGGGTCCACCCGCGCAAGCCGCTGGCCGTCCTAGCCCCGCAGTGTGTGTGTGTGTAGGTCAGTGTGTGTCACATGTGCGTGTGTGTCAGGTTCTGGCGCGGCATGTACTGCCGGCACGAGAGCGGGGTCCACCCGCGCGAGCCGCTGGCCGTCCTAGCCCCGCAGTGTGTGTGTGTAGGTCAGTGTGTGTCACATGCGCGTGTGTGTCAGGTTCTGGCGCGGCATGTACTGCCGGCACGAGAGCGGGGTCCACCCGCGCAAGCCGCTGGCCGTCCTAGCCCCGCAGTGTGTGTGTGTAGGTCAGTGTGTGTCACATGCGCGTGTGTGTCAGGTTCTGGCGCGGCATGTACTGCCGGCACGAGAGCGGGGTCCACCCGCGCGAGCCGCTGGCCGTCCTAGCCCCGCAGTGTGTGTGTGTAGGTCAGTGTGTGTCACATGCGCGTGTGTGTCAGGTTCTGGCGCGGCATGTACTGCCGGCACGAGAGCGGGGTCCACCCGCGCGAGCCGCTGGCCGTCCTAGCCCCGCAGTGTGTGTGTGTAGGTCAGTGTGTGTCACATGCGCGTGTGTCAGGTTCTGGCGCGGCATGTACTGCCGGCACGAGAGCGGGGTCCACCCGCGCGAGCCGCTGGCCGTCCTAGCCCCGCAGTGTGTGTGTGTGTGTGTAGGTCAGTGTGTGTCACATGCGCGTGTGTGTCAGGTTCTGGCGCGGCATGTACTGCCGGCACGAGAGCGGGGTCCACCCGCGCGAGCCGCTGGCCGTCCTAGCCCCGCAGTGTGTGTGTGTAGGTCAGTGTGTGTCACATGCGCGTGTGTGTCAGGTTCTGGCGCGGCATGTACTACCGGCACGAGAGCGGGGTCCACCCGCGCGAGCCGCTGGCCGTCCTAGCCCCGCAGTGTGTGTGTGTAGGTCAGTGTGTGTCACATGCGCGTGTGTGTCAGGTTCTGGCGCGGCATGTACTGCCGGCACGAGAGCGGGGTCCACCCGCGCGAGCCGCTGGCCGTCCTAGCCCCGCAGTGTGTGTGTGTAGGTCAGTGTGTGTCACATGCGCGTGTGTGTCAGGTTCTGGCGCGGCATGTACTGCCGGCACGAGAGCGGGGTCCACCCGCGCAAGCCGCTGGCCGTCCTAGCCCCGCAGTGTGTGTGTGTAGGTCAGTGTGTGTCACATGCGCGTGTGTGTCAGGTTCTGGCGCGGCATGTACTGCCGGCACGAGAGCGGGGTCCACCCGCGCGAGCCGCTGGCCGTCCTAGCCCCGCAGTGTGTGTGTGTAGGTCAGTGTGTGTCACATGCGCGTGTGTGTCAGGTTCTGGCGCGGCATGTACTGCCGGCACGAGAGCGGGGTCCACCCGCGCGAGCCGCTGGCCGACCTGCTGCCCGCTGCCGTCGACCACTGCTCCGCGCTGCAACACCACGTCAACTACCTCGCCAAGGTACTCTTCTTCTAAGAAACTTACTAAAATTCTATCTATCTTTAGTTACCTGTGTACCTAAGGCTTAATGAGGTATGTAGGATTTTTTGCTAAGCTTTTCTGCGAACAACTTTCTCACTTGCTGGACGACGCTCATGCCGTCCACGGCCTAGCATAACTTAACGTTCATAAATCCTTAAGCTTTTGATACCGACTAAAACTAAAAAATCTAAATCACCCATTAATCATCCGTCCCATTAAACAGTTAGTTTTACCTTAAATCAATCATTTCATTTAATTGACTTAAATTAATCATAGTTATAAATTATGTGGTACATATTACATGTATGTTTTAGAGGATAACCACATTTAAGAATCTCCTGTCTGGTAAACGATCGGAAAAGGGCAATGATACCGTAGTCAACTATCAGAACGGGAATGTCAACTCAGTGGAGATTGAGACGAAGACTGAAGCCTTACAGATCGATAACAAGTGAGTTTAAAACATCATCCTATCGCTAAATAGTTAAAGGCGGGTTAAATTTAGGACGTTCTTAAATATCTATTTGATGAAACTCTACTCCATGGCTCAATTCATACTATAGCAGAGGCAGCAGATTTACTCTATTTAATCTATTATACAGAATCTTTTGTTTATAAAAGCATGTTTAGTCCTTAGAAGTTTGAACGGCAAAATATACAGGGTGTTAAGAAAACCCTGTCCGACCCGAAAGGGTGATAATATAGGGTTCACAATCACATGCCCAAATAAAATATATGATAGGAATAATGGAAATAAATGGAAAATTCATGATAGAAACAATAATAATGGATTTTGAAATAACCATTTTTTGCCCCGAAATTCTCTAAATTTGAGATTAAATCACAAACTATAACACCAATTTCGTCGGTATTTTCGGGGGCCTTTTGTTTGGTAATTAGTTACCATCTGTGACGACGCCGACTCTCTGTCTCGACTTTTGAGAATTTTTTAATTTATAATTACTTTTCCTTGTTTTTAAATTTTTTTTCTTATTTCATAATCAGCAGGCCTATTCACTAACTTCATAGACAATAGTTGCTTTCGCTCAATCGAAGGCGACCGAGATTCGTTGCCGCGGGTAGTTGTCAAAATTTTGGTATTCACTAACTCGTTTTCTCTGTATCTATTTCCGGTTGCTTTCCTTCGGGTTCGACTGCTTTCGAGGCGGCTCTATTTTTTATCGACTATTATACGGCCTAATTCTGTGACACTTTTTGAGCTTTGTAATAGTCTTTATAAGACAACATTTTATTTAAGAGGGTTTTTACTACGTTACATGTCAAAACAAACAATCGTTACGTTTAAATCTCTTATGTATTTCATAATATTATTGGTCCTGACTATTGCTTAGAGTTATTTTGCAACTGGAGTGCAGCGATGTAGTGTTATCCGTGTAATAAAATAATTGAAAACCAAATTTAACTCAGAATATCAGTAGAATATGCTCGAGTTAAAATGTGTTTCAAGGTACCAAAGTTTCGTTTATCCTGCCCTTTGAGAAGATCCTCGGCAAGACTCGAGAGTTGTAACCATTTCACCCGCATGCCACGGCCGGGCTTTGGACTTCAATCAATATAAAACCTTAAAATGCAGCAGCAGAGTGAAAAGACGATGGCGATTATTTTAATAATGTTGAAGGTAAGCCTGCTTAAAAATTTGTCCAAATTCTTGTTTTGCATAGGTACTTGATGAACCTCTAGAGTAGTCTAGAGTATACCTACATACATATATTTAATTTCATATGCATTTACATTAAATGATTCTTGTGGGTGCAAATAAAATGTATTCCTCTTGCTTATTTTATGTGAATAAAAGTAGTATTTTTCCCAGTCCTACCGCTTTATTGATTCTTTATTAAATTTTGTTAAAGGTATATGTAATAAAATAACATTTTTTATTACATTTTACAGAGATCTACGTATGTACCACCACTTCATCAGGATCTACATGCCAGCCCACCCCTGCTTATTCTGGCGATGCAGTACATAATTGTATAATCCTTAACATTTGTCATAGTGTTATGTGCAATACTAATGAAATGAATTGTCTCTAAAAATGTACCTTACCTATAGGTTTGAAAAGATTAAAACAATAAATTATTATATACCTATTCATTTATTTCATTCACATAGTTACAATATTATCTTAGGGCAAAATGAAAAATTAATTATTTTATGAACAATATACACAACAAACATCCATTTCAGTTAGGTTTGTTGAGTTTTGTTGACTAACACATTTTCTTGAAACTTCGTAAAATAAAATTTACCATTTCATTTAATCGAATTACATCTTATATTAGTAAAACAGTATGTTTTCTTGAGAATTTTAGTAAACAAACACAAGAAAAAGGCTGACGTTTATAATCTTTATTTTGCTAAGAGCCGTCATCGCCATGTGTAAAGTGATTTAAGTAGTAAGTAGGATTTAATAAAGAGTTTTGAGTTTAATATTTAAAATGATTATTGTTTCCATATAATTTTTAAATTACTTTATTATTATTTATTTTATTTTAGTATTTTTTCCGGTGAAAGAGAATGATGAAAAAATGGCAAAAGATATATATGCATTTCTCAAACAATTTTTTTTAATATTAAACGTTCTAATCTTTTAGACAAATACGAAAAACAATAAAAATCAACGAAATATGAATCTTTTAGTCACTTCAGCAAAAAAATTGCTTCAGTGTCTTTTATTCAATACTTTAATGTTTACCCTTGAGTGGTTGCTTTCGCGAATGCAGTTATGTGTCTAGTAGTCAGGATTTTAAATGTCAAATGAAAGCAGTTAGGCTTACGGAATCGCAATATTGATATTATCGATACAAAAACGACTGTCAAAATGGTTTACAGTTGCCTTCAAATACACCGTCACATGATGACGTCATGTTCGTTGGACACAGACGATAGTGAATACGAAATTTGCGTTTTGACAGTTCTTTTACGAAAGTCTATAACATTTTCACTCTCGCGAGAGTTAGTGAATAGGCCTGCTGATATCGATACCTAACAACACCTTCACCGATCTGACAGGGTTTTCTTGACACCCTATATATACACGTGGCAATGTAAGTCTCCGATACCCAACGCCTTTAGTATACAAGCAACGACCGCCCTACTAACTCATATAGGTTCGTACTTTTACGCGTCATATGTGACTTAAGTCGTTGGGTATCGGAGACTTGGTTTGTCTTACGTAGTACACAAGGGTCTTGAGCTGTAAGTTGATAATAAATGCATTAGGTATTACGACGCTTTTATTTATTTTTGTCCATCTTTTAGATAATAAAAAATATTAGACACGTAAGTTTTTATTGGTCCCGTAAACAAAAAAAATATGAAGATACAGTGACTACAATTTTTGCGTGACATCACGTCTAAGTAGAAATTGTACCTAGCCGTGACGTCACAAGCCCCTACTCCTGAACTTTAAAGCGGTTTATCTTCGAGTTTTTTTATTGATTTGATAAAAGAAAAAATACGTGTCTATTATATTTTGATTATCTAAATGGCGGACTAAATTGATTTTGACTTTTCATACCCAGTCGTTAATCCATTTACCATATTGTTTATAACATGTCAATGTTTTAGGTTGCTGTATGAGTCTGGTGGCACTCTGACTGAGTTAGAGTGCGCGAACCATGATCATCCGCTCAAGGACGCGAGCGCGCCCTCCAAACCAAACAGTATACCTCTCATCACTGAGGTATGTTCCTTTTTTTTATCCAGTTTCCTTAGCTACGTTGGGTTCTTTCAGTCTCAATTTACAAGAATACCGTATTTTATACTTACATCAATATCCATGTCGTTGATTTTTGTTTAAAGAATATCTGTTGTACGTATAAAAGGTTGGTGGCTCGTTCATATTCTGCATGACAGGAGGCCTTTTGCCCTGCAGGAAGCAATTTCTACCCTCCTTCGATTTATCTTTCATCTGGGCTGTTTTGCACCACTCCTTATCAAAAGAGTTCAGTTCGTCCTGCCATCTCCGTCTGGGCCTACCGCAATGTCTCTTGCCATTAAGAGGGACCCATGACCAAAGTGTCCCTCTAAATGGCAGGCGTCAGATGTCCAGCCCAGTTCCCCTTTAGCGTGGCAGCTTTCCGAGTGTCGTCAGAGATTAGAGGGAGTAATTACGGGCTGATATTATTATTCCTTACAGAAAGTGGGCGAGGCGATACCGGCGACCTTCGATCTGTTGGAGAAGGAGGTGACGACGGTGGCGCTGGACTGGAAGAGCATCAAGAATGTCACCGAGTGCAGCTGTTCCACCCCGCTCGACCACTTCAGCAGAAAGGTAGATATTAACTGAAATGCTTGCCACAGTAATGATGATGTAAACATACCGTATATTTAAAATGGTTGTTTTAATTTATTTTCTTCTAGCTTTAGTCGGACTAAAATTAACAGGTGGTCTTCCGCAGCCGTACCGACCCTTTTAACAAACCTTAATAAACTACACACATTAAGGATTACATTGAACAATTGCAGCACCACTGTTGGGGCTGCGGGAGATGTGTGTGCACGCGCTGCGTGTGTGCGCGCGCCGCTCTGCCCGCGCTCGCCGCGCCCCGCGCCGCGCCCCTCTGCGCCGCCTGCCGCCCCGACACGCCCGCCGCGCCCGCGCCCGCGCCGCGCCCGCACTGAGGTATGTGTGTGTGTGCCCCGCGCCGCGCCCCTCTGCGCCGCCTGCCGCCCCGACACGCCCGCCGCGCCCGCGCCCGCGCCGCGCCCGCACTGAGGTATGTGTGTGTGTGCCCCGCGCCGCGCCCCTCTGCGCCGCCTGCCGCCCCGACACGCCCGCCGCGCCCGCGCCCGCGCCGCGCCCGCACTGAGGTATGTGTGTGTGTGCCCCGCGCCGCGCCCCTCTGCGCCGCCTGCCGCCCCGACACGCCCGCCGCGCCCGCGCCCGCGCCGCGCCCGCACTGAGGTATGTGTGTGTGTGCCCCGCGCCGCGCCCCTCTGCGCCGCCTGCCGCCCCGACACGCCCGCCGCGCCCGCGCCCGCGCCGCGCCCGCACTGAGGTATGTGTGTGTGTGCCCCGCGCCGCGCCCCTCTGCGCCGCCTGCCGCCCCGACACGCCCGCCGCGCCCGCGCCCGCGCCGCGCCCGCACTGAGGTATGTGTGTGTGTGCCCCGCGCCGCGCCCCTCTGCGCCGCCTGCCGCCCCGACACGCCCGCCGCGCCCGCGCCCGCGCCGCGCCCGCACTGAGGTATGTGTGTGTGTGCCCCGCGCCGCGCCCCTCTGCGCCGCCTGCCGCCCCGACACGCCCGCCGCGCCCGCGCCCGCGCCGCGCCCGCACTGAGGTATGTGTGTGTGTGCCCCGCGCCGCGCCCCTCTGCGCCGCCTGCCGCCCCGACACGCCCGCCGCGCCCGCGCCCGCGCCGCGCCCGCACTGAGGTATGTGTGTGTGTGCCCCGCGCCGCGCCCCTCTGCGCCGCCTGCCGCCCCGACACGCCCGCCGCGCCCGCGCCCGCGCCGCGCCCGCACTGAGGTATGTGTGTGTGTGCCCCGCGCCGCGCCCCTCTGCGCCGCCTGCCGCCCCGACACGCCCGCCGCGCCCGCGCCCGCGCCGCGCCCGCACTGAGGTATGTGTGTGTGTGCCCCGCGCCGCGCCCCTCTGCGCCGCCTGCCGCCCCGACACGCCCGCCGCGCCCGCGCCCGCGCCGCGCCCGCACTGAGGTATGTGTGTGTGTGCCCCGCGCCGCGCCCCTCTGCGCCGCCTGCCGCCCCGACACGCCCGCCGCGCCCGCGCCCGCGCCGCGCCCGCACTGAGGTATGTGTGTGTGTGCCCCGCGCCGCGCCCCTCTGCGCCGCCTGCCGCCCCGACACGCCCGCCGCGCCCGCGCCCGCGCCGCGCCCGCACTGAGGTATGTGTGTGTGTGCCCCGCGCCGCGCCCCTCTGCGCCGCCTGCCGCCCCGACACGCCCGCCGCGCCCGCGCCCGCGCCGCGCCCGCACTGAGGTATGTGTGTGTGTGCCCCGCGCCGCGCCCCTCTGCGCCGCCTGCCGCCCCGACACGCCCGCCGCGCCCGCGCCCGCGCCGCGCCCGCACTGAGGTATGTGTGTGTGTGCCCCGCGCCGCGCCCCTCTGCGCCGCCTGCCGCCCCGACACGCCCGCCGCGCCCGCGCCCGCGCCGCGCCCGCACTGAGGTATGTGTGTGTGTGCCCCGCGCCGCGCCCCTCTGCGCCGCCTGCCGCCCCGACACGCCCGCCGCGCCCGCGCCCGCGCCGCGCCCGCACTGAGGTATGTGTGTGTGTGCCCCGCGCCGCGCCCCTCTGCGCCCAGTAACGTCAGACGTGACACGAAATCAGTTCAGCAAGCCCATATGCTTATGTATGTTTGACTATATTAATAGTTTTATAATAAAACCAAAATACTGTTTGTCAAATAATTGTTTTGTCTTCCACAGGTTGTTGACTGAAACTGGATGAATAAATGCTTCCTCAAGAATTATTATCACAAACGATATTTCTTGTGTTAAAGTATCGTTTACAATATTGCCTGTGTAACATACTTATGTGTAAGATTCAAGATATTACGACATAAGTATTTTAAATAATTATGTGACATTTGTTCCATTGTAAAATATTAATGTTAAGCTTAATTTTCTTAAGCTATTAATTTTCCCCTCTATTAGGCATCTACGTCAATCGCTTTTTCTGTTTCAAATTTTTTGTATCTATTTCTAGCCAGTTCTTGTGGAAAAATAGCACTAAGTCTTGATTCAAAGATTCGACAAAATAATAATGTTAATGTGCATAGGTGTCTAATGTATACAGGGTGTTAAGAAAATCCTGTCCGATCCGAAAGGGTGATATGGGTATCACAATCACATGCCCAAATAAAATATTAAATTTGGAATATTCATGATAGTAACAATAATAATAAAGTTCGAAATAACCATTTTTTGTCTGCCAAAAACCTAAATTTGAGATTAAAACCAAAATTACAACACTATTTTCGTCGGTATTATTGGTGGCCTTTTGTTTGATCATTTGGCAGCACCTGTGACGACGCTGATTCTCTCTGTTGCCTTTTGAGATTTTTATAATTTCCAATTATTTTTAAATTAATGGAATCAAATATAGATACCTAACAATACCTTCAAGGATCAGACAGGGTTTTCTTACCACCCTGTATGTTCTAAGAAATAAGAAGTAAATATCTGTTGTGCTGATCATGCTCTCTTACAATCTTTCTACAAAAAAAAATGATTGTTTGTATGTTTGTCCCCTAAGCGTTCCTAAAACAATGATCAGATTGTGATGTAACTTTGTTAGAATGTTCTAACTTCTGAGCAAGAGCGAGATAGGTAAGAGAACAAAAAAAATTGTTAAAAAAAATAAAAAACCATTTTTATCTAGTTAAAAAAAAATATCTACAAAATATGTAAAAAAACAACATTAAACAGAACGTTATATTTAGTATTTCATGACCATTTTAGTGAATATGAAGGTTTTCCCAGTTGGCTCCTGTAAATATTTATCAAGCTAGGCTTTCCAAACTATATTAAAAGTAATACTATAATTATCAGTTCATTAGACAAATTGTTATATATGAAATGTATAGCCATATAAAATGTTTAGTTCAAGATGGTAATGTTTAATAATGGAATTAAATAATAAACAAAAAAATTTAGATAGAGACTTGTACGGTTAACCTACCTCTTTGTTATGCCGGACACACATAACAAAATACTTGATAATGTTTGTCATATTACTTATATTGCAATCCTTAGAGTAATTCCTAAAGCATTGCAATCATTTGACAACAACATACAAGCAATTTGACAACCACAGGGCCTCGATTCAGCTATTTAAGAGTTGCTTGAATTGATTGAATGACCTGCTTCATTTGGGCATTTTTACGATAGTTGGTATTTTGCTCACTGTAATTTCAATCATTCTCTTCGAGAGTTCAATGAAATTTTATTGTAGGCTTATCTAAATACGAAATTAGGCACAATGATAAGTACACTGACCGACCATTGACATGCATTTAAAATAGCTAAATCGAGGCCCTGTTGTACAAATTTTGCTGTCTTTAGCAAACGCGTTACGTAATACACCAGACATACGCTTGTCTACCTATAGTTACGTGTATGGCTGGCATTAAAAAAAGTTCAAACATATTTAGTTTAATAATTACAATGTTTGTACAATATGTACATTCCGTTTGAAAGATAAAAGTTATTCCAATGCTTGTAAATATTAGATAATAAATAATTCTATGTATTATCAATCAAAAATAAAGTCCAAAATAAATGAACATCAATGTATGTACTTGTTTGTATTATTTCTTTAGTACCAAATAGTTGTTAAATATTGATAACATACAATTGCAATTTATTCAATTAACCACTAACAATCAATTAGGCTTTAAATTGACCAAGATATTTTCATACTTCGTTACTCATAGCTGACCGTTGCATGAAGTATATACAAAATGCATCGGAGAATAATAATAATACTTTCAGTTGTTTATTTATGTAGTTGCGATGTCAAAAAACAAGTTGATGATGTACCTGACAAAAACCGAATGATGGGCATTGACGCTGTCCACGATAATAGTATCAAAACGATTGATAAGGACACAATCATAACACGAAACTTGAAGCTGGAGAAGCGAGGTCGTGGTTCGAAATGTGAGTTTCTTTTTTTAAAAGTCCATTTGCTATCCCTGTTCCTTTTGTCCTATGTCGATTGTTTATTGCTTGCAACTTCATCTAAACTTTTTAAGATTAACTGTTTTTAACTTGCGATCAAATAAACTTGTAAAATAAATATTATTGTCAAAGTGTAATTATATTTTCCTAAGGGAAGGCTTCTATTGTACTTTTTTGTCTTTTACTATGTAACTTTAATGGTGTACAATAAAGAATATTCTATCTATCTATCTAAATATGTGCATACGCTATCATTACAGCAACTCCAAATAAAATAGATGAAGAAAAGGAACCAGATTGGTCTTACAAACCTTTTCCAAAGGAGGTGTCTGATCACGTCGATCAGTTTAAAAGGAATATGACAGAATGTCTGAGGGAGGTACAAGCTAACGACAAAAGGCCGATAAAACGTCTTTCTCCGAAAACCGAATCTCCAGTACACGGAGAATGTCTTATTGCTTGTGTTTTGAAACGCAACGGTGTCATAGAAAACATGAAAATTAATAAAGGTATTTTTTTTATTACTTTCTAATGACCCTATTGTTAGATACATAATTTTAACATAACATAACATACCATCACGCCTGTATCCCCGAAAGGTTAGGCAGAGGTGTACCAATGTACAACCACAGTTCGCCGGTATGTTTAGGTCCCATGTAATAGGGGGCGAGCCTATTGCCACTAACCGGGCACAAATCCAAACTCCGACCTGCTACTGAGAATTTCATAGAAAAACCCAATAACACCTTGGTCAACTTGGGAATCGAACCCAAGACCTCTAGCGTAGCAGTCGCTGCTAAGCGCGACTGCTATGCCACTAGGCCAACGAGGCAGTCATACATAATTTTGTTAGGCGTTAAATGCTTATTTTGTTTATAAGGTGTGAAGGCTAAGTTAAGAAATATCACTTGTAGCAACACGAATAACGTAAAAAATAAGTGCGTAACTTCAATAACCTACCGAAAACAATGATCTTAAACAAAAATTACTCCCTCGGCAAGAAAGACCTGAAATCGAACCTGAAAGTGGCGCGATTCCGCTATTTTAAAATTTTGAGTGAATGAACGTCAAATTTGTTCATTTTACAACAATTGGTATTCTGCTAACTTTCAAAGTTCATTATAACGTCAAATTTGGTCATCATAATGAACAAAATTGACATTCATTCACTCACCAGTCATCCACTTTTAAATAACGGAATCGCGCCCCTGAGCGCAAGCTATGATCGTTGTATCTTTAAAAAGAGAGATATTATGAAGAAATACCCAGCCTCATGGTTTATAGCTATCAAATATATAAATAAAAAAGGGTAATAAAACAATCTGCGACCGGATAAACCCATTTGGTGGTGTCCGTTAGCCTTGCGTAAATGCATACGCAGCATTTAAGTATTCAGACTTGGCCCATGCTTATCCCACTGCTACGAAAAGGCCTCCCTTTTTTTCAATACGCAGCATAAGACATCTAAAATACTGAACTACTTAACTATGTTTAAAAACACTCAGTGTTACAAGAAATACGAATATCGCCGCCAGGTAGGTTTATAACAAGAGAATGGGGACTATCGTTTTTTTGCTCACCAGATGGCGCAACTGTTAACTAAGGTCCAGAGGTATATAGAAAAAGTGTTTTTATTCTCTTTGTAGAAAAACCATAGCTGTTACCTCGGCCAACAAGCATACTTTTGGCAAAAAAATAAGTTTGTGAACAGTACCTAAACAAACTAACTGCTCTTCGATGCCGCTTATTTTTGCGCCTCTTTTTATTAATTCCGCTTTCGTTCACATTCATCGCCAAATAATCCATATTTGCGATAATTTCACGAAGGATATATACTTTTCAACAGGTAAATTAAAGAAATTAATATTTATGTCACAAAGCCCGCTAAAACCAGTGAAAATTGTTTTTTTTTTTGACCTCACGCGAGGCAAGCGCCTCTTGTGGCAAATTCACACGCGATAGCCCCCATTGACACAGAACAGAATAAAGCACCGATGCAAAAACAGTTTTTTTCTAGAACACAAAATTATTAGGCCAGCTAAACACGCTGGTCGCAATTGAGTTGTGTTGTGTTGCATCGGCGCCAACGTTGGGGCGCGTGTTGCGAGTTGGCCAGCGCGTCGGTTTTAACAAAGGAATCCGTGCACACGTTCGACTAAAGTTAGTGTGTGCGTTGGCATCAACACTTGTCTAGTTTGGTTAGTTAGAATTTTTGAAAAACAAGTAAAAAAACAAGTTCCCGCCGCTCCCGTAGACAGAGGATTGTTCCAGTACACAGCAACACTTTCAATTGAAAAATTACTATTGACAGCCATAGGTGTGAAAAAATTGCTGTCAAATGTTTTTGCGATATACATAATACAGTAGACTTAGGAAAGTCTATGGTGTCAGCATTAGAACTATAGTCCGGCCGTTGAGAGAATGCGTTCCTGACTGCTAATTTTCAACAGGAGGATATAACTTTAATGTGGCGAAGAATTTCTTTAACACAAATTACTATCACTTATTTGCCCTATAAACAAAAAATATCAGCATGCTAGGTTACAATTAATGGTATAACAAGATTTTTTATTTTCCCCATACAAATCAAAATTAACTGGCATGTGTCAGGAACTCATTCTCACAGCGGCAAAAACATAGCAACTTTATCGGATTCTTCTACCTAAATTATGTGTTTATTTATATTTTCAGATAACTTAATATCACTTGTGAGCAAATTCTATTCTAAGGACACTAAGCTCATGAAAAAGTTAGAGAAAAACTTGGATCGTTGCATCGAAATAAGCGTTCGCAACCAAGACGAGTGTCAGTTAGCGTCACAGCTGAATGACTGCACCAACGATCTTATGGCGAGCAATAAACATAAAATTATGGTAAACTACTAATAAAATTGAAGTGGAAAAATACCTATAAATGACAGTTGTTTAATTTTTGCCGTTTTGATTCGATTAAACCCAACACCGTTCATTTGTTTTGTTAATTTGCCCTTGATTTATCATGCAGTTTTTGCAAACATTTTCTAATTCGTACGGACGTTTCATATACAGCCTGGGATTATTATTAATTATGGAGTCACTTCTTCAAGTTTCCGTTAGGTACCATATATATACAAAGCTATCTAGTTAAATTAAATTATAAACTAATAACGCTTAAGTTTTTACTTTAAAATAATAATGTGATCAAAGTCTTGTTAATAGGATGTTGACACTCACGAACGATTCAACTATATAGGTACTTGTCATGTAGTATTTCGTCACGAGTAGTTTAAGTCTGCCGGTTCACTTATCTTTATAATTATTAAGTAGGGTAGTTGACGTTATGACGTCAAACGTTGTAAAAAATATTTAAAAATGACTATTTGATACTTAAAACTAACACAAAACAAATCTATAAAGTATTTAAAAAGGACTACTAATTAATAGTTAAACTAAAACAAAACAAATCCATGATTACAAATTACATATATGTACGATGCATCCGTCTTTCATCAGTTTAGACGAAAAAAAAAGAAAAAAGAATGAGAACCCCAAATTGTCTGCTTTTATTATTTTCGAAAAGATGCCAAATATTTATAATATCTATTGGCCATGTTTGAACTTATGGGTAGGTAGTAATTTCATTCATAACTTTTTATACTCTGTAGTCAGTAGTCAAGCTAGTGACAACAGAGTATAAAAAGTTATGACTTCACTTGTTGTCTATATTTTGTCTTTGCCTTAGTCTTTGCATGAATTGACATTGACAGTTTGCTCTATGTATTAATTTGATTGATCTGTCTGTGCCAGTCTGTGGTTTATTACTTTGATTCGCACTATTCGCGGAGCAAAGTAATTTATAAGTATTAAGTAGGATTCTTTGATTTTCCTGACCCTGGTCCCTGTGATGTCTGTGCTCGGCTTTGGCGGCGACAAAAACTACATATAATTGATCTATACAATAATATTAGTTGGCAATGGCTAGACCTTCATTACTTCGACTGGCTGGACGGATTACTTGGTAAACTTAGTTATTGTTGTACGAAATTTATACAGTTTCGAGAATGTTCGGTTTTCATCCCCGACTTCTTTTGTTCTGCTTACTCGTGTTCTCAAGTAGATAAAACACCAAATTGTTGTTCTGACTTCTGTGTCGGACCAGTTAGCTAACCATTTCAAACCGTTCGTGTAGGTACTGCTGTGATCGTATTGAAAGAGGAAAAGGGTCCACCTTAACAACTCAGTGAAATAATACTTCTTGATTATCTTCCAATATTATAGTTTAATAGTTTACAATACTGAATACTTATAATTTCACAAATATACTGATATTACAAGTAAAGGGTTACAAAGCTCTTACAAATTAATATACTACTACTTGTATAATAACAATGTTTCTGTAACATGACGTTGTCCTTCCCTCATCGAAGGGCGAATGCCAATATTTATACCACTCTTTTAGTTATTAGGTAAGTGCCATAACTTATTATAAAATATGTGACAGGTCCTGTTGAAATTAGATTCTTAACTTATTGTTAGTACTTTAACCCTTTAATGCGCAACTAAGTTTTGGTAAAAAAATATGAATTTGATATTAAATGTAGGTTGTAGGTATATGACTCAAATATGTCCAAAAAATAATAATTAGTTTTTGAGAAAACATATCCTCCCTTAGCTAACAACACCGCATGTCATTTTTACCAAGTTTACAGGAGACGAAAGAAACTCTATTTTAAAAAGTCGGTGGATTTTTTCTGTTGTTACTTAATAAATACCCTAGTTAGCGGTTAAGAAATAATTGTTTATACTTATTTTGATGATTTACTTTATTTTAACTTTTATTTTATGACTTGAGCTGTGTTGACTGATATTTTATTAAATTAAGGCAGTGTTGTTTGCGGAAATGTTAGGGAATAAGGTATTAATAGATGATTTACAAAGAAAAGATTTTATTAAGAAATATTTCAAGAATTATTAACAATTGTTATAACATAAGTATCAATAATCTAAAACTTAAGAATCACATTGTTGAGATCAATTGCTTAGTGTTATTTGGTGACACACAAACCTTTAGAGCGTTTAGTGCAATTATTTTTATTTTACTTAAATAGGTATTTATTTAAAACATAGTCTTTAATAAGCTCCAACGTAACAAGATATAATAGTAATACAATTATAAAAATAAAAACACGAAATCTCTAGTCTAATAGAATTAGTCTTTAGCAATTGCTGTGCGGAAGGTCATCATAAAAGAAGTGGCAACTAGATGGTAACACACTTTTTAGGTCTTGCAAATCTTCATACTTCCACTTTGTAATTGGTATTCTAGCTGCATACAATTTCTGCAGGTGATTTATTTGTTTAATGCTGTTAATTGGCGTGGTACGATGTGGTAACGGCTGAAGCTCGTCATCAAAATCAATTTTATACCAAATTGTGCCATTTGGTCTGTATTCTAGCATACGTACATCTGTGACGACTGGGTCACCTGTCTTTTTACCAGGCCGTATAGATTTTATACATTAATTCTTTCGAAAAGGCGGTAAAAAAGGTATAGTCCACATAACGAGCTTCATAAGGCATAGGATCACTCCTAGCTGCTTTAGTTATAGCCATGTATTGTTGTGGAAGGTAAATTTCTTTACCTTTTAATTTACACTATTGCACTGTGTACGGAATCACATTCCATGTGGGTATGGCCTTTTTCCAGGTACTTTTGAGTAATCACAATATTTTATTCAAACGCTAAACGTAATAAAGCATTGCTTAAGGTAACATTGCGATTTTGAGCACAACAGCCATCGGAATATAAAATCACAGGCAATAATTTCTGACTCAAAATCTTCTCTAGATGGTCTACTAAGCATGAAGCAAAAACGGAGGCTTCAAGCGTGCTATTTGACTCATCGAACCAATAACACATTACTTCCTTAGTCGCTAAATTGTATAAAGTAAAATTATGGACGCATAATTTAGTTTTATAATAAATAGCACTGGCTTGAAGATACGGGGCAAATTTAACGGATTCAACATCCTGTGTGAATACGTGACAAACTCCGGATTGTGCAATACCTTTGTCAGTATCTTTCTCTTTCCTGGCTCGATCTTTCTTCAAAACATGTTGAGTGTATTCTTTATCCGTAATGTTTCCTGTTTTATGACTGCAACAAACATCACACCGATCTTTCTTCGGGTGGAATAGGCTCAGATTGAGTTTCGAGGCATTCTCTACCCTCTAACTCACAATTCTCTTTATATGTATGATAGAGCTGTGTCATGTTCGAGAAAATTGGTTCTAAATATTCTCGTGATGTTTTAGCACGACAGTAATTCGACGGCATCTTTGGAAGACCTGCTAAAAACTTTTCAACATATTTGTGGTCTTCAATTTTCTCTGGATTTCTGCAATTACTCGTTGAGGTAGACAAATCGGGAGGCATGGCACAGTCTGTTTTAGTCAGCCAATATCTGACAAACCAATCTTTAATGCCAAGAGTGGCTAAGAACATTTTTTTACAGACTTGGTGACGTACATTATCAATCGTCAAAACGTAACTATCAGTTCTTTTGGATGATTCTGGATTTTTTGTAATTTTCTTTGGTACTTTATTAACGTGAGAAGTTATAAATGATCTGCGCTGCTTCCAGTTCATGTTCTTCCACAAATTTTTAAACAAATATTGCCGCTGTTGTTCGTTTATGTTGTCACATGATCTTAGTTTGGATTACTTGCAAAACGCAGGAGTGAACGGTGGTTTCATGGATCTTGCAGGCTAAATACGTCTTGTTTCACTTTAAATTTTTCATTAGTCTTTGCTTTTCTGTTTCTTCTGTATCCTAAATAATTTTCACCTTTCATCCGTAATTCTTTATTAACATTGCGCTTATATTTCTTTGGATCTTTTGTCGCCTTGTTCTGTCGTTTTTTATGACTTAACAAATCACCACACATGATATGGAACATTACTGAGTATGACCACTTTTGAAGAACACGATGGAGTAGCAGAGGCACTGGATTGCTGCATATTGTTCTGGGTTATATTATTTTTATCTGAACATTGAGTATTGTTTTCATTATCAATAACTATATCAGAAATTGGGTCTTGAGTATTCGTAGGTACAAGAATATCTTGGTTTGAATTGGGAAAGATTCGTAATTTCCTAGTTCTTGCACAACGTTCTCACTTTCTACATTGATGTTGCTAACATTCAATACAGAAGGCTGAGGATACTCGATGGCCACTGTAGCGAATTCGGGTGGTTCCTGTTGCAGATCAAAGAAGTCATTACCAACTATTTCTATAACTTTTAGATTGTTAATGTCAATGTTTTCAATATCCAAGTCTATGTTTTGATCAAATATTCTTTTTACATTGTCCCGGCTACTTATAATACTTTTCATGGACACCCCGAAGTTTTGTTCGTTTATTGGTGTTCCAATAATTTCGTATTTATTAGGAGAATTGCATGCTTTGATATCAGAAGAACTAGTGTTATCTTTTTTATTCAAATCTAAAAAAAAAATAGGAATTATTGCACTTAAAATACCTATAAATATACCAAAAAAATAAATGCGGACCTCAAACAAACCTATGCTACTAACCTAGTTTAATTCTTTTTTTATCTTCTTTGCAACTTTGTTTACGCCATTTATTTTTTGACATCAGTCCTGCTTCTTGTAATTCTGCACATAACAATTCATCACCTGAACTCGGATCACTCCAGGAATCAATTTCTTCTCCATCCATAGTGTATTTCAATTATTGAGCTTTCTAAAAGAAATAAAATACATTTTGAAACACCGCCTAAGTCAAAAAAGAAAGTTAGGAAACACCGCTTAATAACGATAAACAAATATAAAAAATAAGGGTAACTAACACGTAAATTAGCTAGGTACACTATTTTGACCTTACTACTTCTTGTGATAATTATAAAAACAGTTTCGGTCTTCAACTAAACAAAGCCTCACTTGGCATTTGAGACATATAAATTTAGTTTGACCCTTTACACAAAACTTACATCGTCCTTTGGATGTAAATGATGGCATGTGATCCACTTGATCGTAACGTGTGTCCGTCTGATTTTCAGGAGTCACGAATTTTTTTACTTCTGTTTTCGTATTAGTAACAGCGCGGCCCATAGTCATGAGACTGTTAGCTATCGCGCATCGAAAATCTTTAAGTTTCAGAGGCTTTGGACAGTTACTTTCTCGTCGGTAAATGAGCCATGCGTTGTTGATACAGATATCAAGCATTTGCGAAAATAGAGGTATATACCATCTATGTTCTCGCATTTCTGTGCGGTAAAGTGCAATCAACATATCTGCAAGATCGACACCCCCCATATGGGCATTGTATTGGCGAACTATGTTCGGACAAGGCACAGGCTCTTTGCGCTTCGTGTTTTTATTATACCGCAATACGTGATGAACAGGATGAGCATCTGCGTAAGAACTAGCCACTGTTACACATTTGTTGTCAAACCATTTGACAACTGCAATTTTTCGTTGATATGAAGTGATTTGTGAAAATGCTCCGCGGCCTTTCTTCTTCAAATTTTTATCAGTAGGAAGCTTTTTATCACCTCCACGAAGACGATTTGGTCTCACGGTTCCCAGAGAAAATATACCGTATTCATTTCTCAAATAATGTACTAATTCGATGGAGGTGAAGAAGTTGTCAAAATAAAGCACACTGCAAGCAGGCTTTCTGATCGACTTACTTAAAGCTATGACAACTTTAGATCCCAAACCCATACTGTTTTCTTCCTCATTGAATTGAAAAAAGTGTCCTCTCCTCCATAAACCAAAAAATCATAGACAATGCCCGATATTCCAGCCCGAACAAATATTTTAAAACCCCATTTTCTGGGTTTATTTTTTATATACTGCTTTCGGGTACCAGCTCTCGTACCTTTATAAGGTACCATCATTTCATCGACACTGAACCGGTTTTCTTCGTCAATTTTCATGCAGTTTTGGCGAACTTTTTCTAGCAAAGGTCTTATTTTGTAATAACGATCACCATTGTCACCTAGACTGTCCACGAAATGCAAATATCGTCGAATTTGTTGAAACCTTTTTAGAGTCATTATATCTGCTATTTTGCTGTATCTGAGAGATTTAGATCAATAGTCTGTATACGCTGGCAAACGTACAACACCCATGAAGATATTAATAGCTATAAAATCCTTAATTTCGTCCGATGTCATGTTCATGGGCATACATTTTACTTGCATATGATATAAATTGCTCTCTCGTATTATCAATTCGAATATATCCTCCGAAAAAAATAATTTAAAATATTCTAAAGGTGATCTTGTTTCCAAGAGCTTGTCAAATGTTTTGTCTTCGATTTCAGCATTGAATTTGAATCTTGCAGTACTCCACTTCACCTCAAGCTTTTTTATCTTTACTACGGTCTTTTTGACTACGTATGTTCTTTTCTTGGATCGAGTTGCATTAGAAGGTGATTGATTGTACATGTACGTTCATGGGGCTGGTTATTGAAGAACATAACGGTGAAGGTGTTGGCGGGATAAAAACATTTTCTACTACGTTGGACGAAGAAGCAGGAATACTGGATGGAGATACATTACTCAACGAACTTACGTGCTTCGTCGTAATATTTGTATAATTTTGGTTCGCCACCAGAACTTCTCTGTACTCGTCTTCACTTTCGGATAATATGTGAAGATTTTCTAGTGATGATGGCAACGAAGGTGCACACGAACTATCATCGACGTCTGAAGAAGGTCTTATTGCTTCATCATCAGCGGAGTCGCTGCTATCAAGATCTGAGCTTGCTCCTGGTTTCGGAACTAAAGCCAATATTTTTTGTGCTCTTGTACCAGTCTAAAAAGTAAACAAATACCTAATCATTATATATTTATTACCTATATTTATATAGGATGATAGTTATGTATTTTATTGGCAGTGTATCTACAAATGCACACTGCATAATATAGCAATACTGTAGTATATTTGGCAATGTATCTAAAAATGCACACTGCAAAAGTCAGGTCATAATATAATATATAATAATAATATTCCGGGACAACTCACACACGGTTATCTGATACCAAGCTAAGCAGAGCTTGTGTTATGGTAACCAGACTACTGATAAACATACTTATATATTTCTAAATACATACATATTATAGATAAGTTACACCCAGACAACCAGAACAAATGATCGTGCTCATCACACAAACATTTGTCCTGGGTGGGAATCGAACCCACGACCTCCGGTATAGCAGTCAGGGTCACTAACCACTAGACCAACAGGCTCGTCAAAATATGGTAATTTGGCAGTGTGCATTTGTAGATACATGAATATTGACAGTCATATTTTAGATAAAAAACATTATTGTTTGATCAAAATTTTTACGTAAACAAAAGAATACACATTCAATAAAAAAAATAATTACATTTATGTATCGTAATATACATATTTAATTAGGATTATAATCGATTCTTACCTTATAACTCGTAGACGCACGCGTACGCTCCGCCATCTTGCGATCTACTGACTACAAATGTTGTCAGATGTGAAAAATACTATTTTTCTAGCAACTACAAGGGTCTCATACAACGGTTTAAAAAAGAAATAAAAACATAAGTACCAAAACTGTTCTCAAATATTTTTTCTTAGAATGTGTGCAGTATTAGATACGTTACCAAGTTAAGGGTTAAAATCACTTAGCTGCATTTTTTTTTATTGCATTATTTTGCATTATAGTTTTCTTCTTCAACTCCTCTTTCTTCTAATAGCCGAAGGTCATCTTCGTCTAGAGTATTCAACACGGCGTGGAAATATCTTAAATGTGCAAGATCTTTCCAAGAGTCACCATAGTGTTTTTGAAGAAGGTTTCTGACATCTCGCAACTTTAGTGGATTCACTTCTATGCCAGAAGGAATTATTGTTGGCCGTATAGCCTCAGCGTTTAAATTTTGTGACACTGTGTGTAACCAAATTGCCAGTTGCTCCAAAATTTGGACAATTAGGTGGCACATCGGTTTTGTGTTGTCCTGTAAAGATGTCGAAGTCGTAGCTGAATCCCGAAGCGCCACTCAAAACATAGTTAATGTAACCCCATTTGTGGGGTTTCTTTGCATTATATTGTCGAAAACCAGATGTTTTGGCTTTTGTGGGTATCATTTGCTCATCTATTGCTAAGTACTCTTCTTTAGGGATAGTTAATAATTGTGCTCTCAGAATGTCCAGAAGCGATCTTAATTTCTGCAGTCGATCGCAATTTGGGTCAGTTTTAGGAAGTTCTTCTTAACTTCACTTTCTTACTCCAGTAGTGTCGCGTAGATGGCAAATGTACAACTGACATGTACATGATAACTCCTATAAATTTTGATATATCGTCACTAGTTATAGAATTTGCTTTATCTGGTTGCAACTGATCTGCATATGGATTGCTCTGTTCATGTATGAGATGAATAACACTAGTTGGAAACAGATACTTGAAAAAACCTATTGGCGTCTCCAGGCCCATTATGTTATCAGGTAGATCGGTGCAGCCCATAAATGCAACATCCTCGCTGTTATAAGTAATTGTGTTGTTGGTCCAAGTCAATTTATCCTTTTTGCCTTTTTTTTTGTTTGTCCCTTTGTTTTTCTGTTTTTGTTCGTTATACCCGTTGATGTTGACGATTCTATGATGTCATTCATGGTTTCCGCACTTTCATATTTAAACTCGTCTTCGAGATATACTGCCTTCAATGCATCTTGAGTAAGACTCCCTTCATCTTCACTTTTATCAGAAAAATTAATCTCCGAATCTGTTTCTTCGATGGTTACGTCTTTGGGCGGTAAAAAATAATCTTCATCATCGGTCAGGTCTTCATCATCGCTATCTAAAGGAATATCACGCCCGCTTGCGTGTCGAGTCCCTGAAAATAAATAAAATACTAAACACCTTCATAAGCCCCAAACGTTTATAGCACCTGTAAATAAGAACAAGCAAAAAAACATATTTTTTATAACATTAGATGAACCCACGGTGTAAAACTTCCCAAATGTACAAACACGTTCGCTTGTTCTACTTTCTCACTATCAATTAATATAAAAAAATTAAATCCCTGTACGATGTACTTATTGCATGTAGTCTCATATCTGACCGAGCACTGGCACAAACTCTAATGCATGAAGTATCATATTTGAAAAACGTATGCATACATAACTGCATAGAGTATCATTTCAGATACAAAGTTCTAGTCCGTTTTTCGTCAAGAAGTATTTGATATTACTTACATGTTTTTCCGTAAAACTTCTTGGGATCCATTTTATTCACTCGCAAATAACAAATAATTTTAGCTAGAGGAAAAAGTAGTCTAAATCGGCTTTTACAAGCCACAAAGCGCACTCACTGTTTAAATTGGCGGTTTGAAATATTCGGTGACAGAAATAACATACCACAGACAAGGTAGAACTCTGCCTATTTCTTTTTCATGTTCGGATACAACCATTGTCTAGATATCAGTCATCAACACGTGGTATAGCCTCGTAACGCCCATTTAGAAAACATTTCGAAGTGTACTTACCGCCCTATGTATCTCTGGTGGAACGAAAATAATTAAGTGCTAACTGCCCAACAAAAGAACTTCCGATTTTCGTATAGGAAACTATTTTTATCACCATATTCATATAAAGCACTATTCTTAGACATAATAGCATTTAAGTTCAAGAAAAAAAAATGCTGATTTTCACGCTCCTCAAGAGGAACATTGGGTGTTACTCATTAATCTTACCATGGATTTTATGTCTCATGTAAGGAACATGAGGTTTCAATGATACTACTAATAAGAATTATAATGATTTATTTTTAATCATAGGAACACAGTTTCATAGCTTTTAAGGTTTATAACAGATATTACAAAATACTTACTGGCATCCAGATCAATAGGTTCATTAATGAGATCCCATGACATTACCACTAATCAACTGAGATCGGTTTTACTTACCAACTAAAAGATACAATATTAAATCACACATAATAAAATATAAAAGTAATTAAAAAATTTAAATCAACTAAAGAGTAAAAAATAGAAATAGTCATTATTCCCGACGACATTCATTCATGAAACATTTTGAAACAATTTCTGTTTGAATGAAAACATAAGTAAATGTTACAAAAAATACACTTAACAAATGTATTTTTTTGACACTTGCGGCACCTATTTCGCTTTTCTAAAAACTCCGGCAAATGCTTTGCTGCATGTGTGCGCATGATTTTTGATGGGACCGGAACTGTCTGTGCTCTACCCCTCCTTTTTCCGACTTCAGAGACATTTTCATTTTCAGGTTCACCTTCTTCAATAAAAACATTCGTTTCTATTTAGTATAAGATCCCGATATAGAACGACCTTCACCGAGATGCTTATTTAATGAAACGTATTTTATATTTAATTTAATATGTCAATAAATATAATGCATATGGGTTGCCTAGCAAATTTCAGTCCAGAGTATATTTAATTAATAATTAAAAAAATATATTTTTTTTACCATTTCACCGGTATGATTATTAGATACATTCTATACCAATCGAAAGTATGAAGCCCATAGAATAAGCAAACGTTAGGTTGCCTATTCTTTTCCGGTCACAACTATCGGGTTGCCAGGTATAAACAGGTAAATCTATACTAGCATTTTGCAACGGTCTGTTTATTGAATGAAAATTAAATGAAAGTAAAGATTATTTTATGCTGAACACGGTGGTATAGGGTTGCCTGCGAAAAATCAGTCCAGAATTGCGGTTGTCGAATTTTAAAAAGTAAAATATTGCTCTGAGTGAATGTGTGCGACTGAGAGGTCCCAACCAACCATCCCATGCGATAGAAGAGGACACAGCATAGCAGCTGTTTAAAGTCCGCCCATTTAAAGAAAGAGAGTGGGCATGCTATTTGGGCTTGGAAAAGAAAAGGATAGCGATAGACTCGTAGATACTATGCATCATTTTGGAGTAGTTTATTTAAATAGAGAAATAGTTTTTTTTTTTTAATCAATTAATTATTTACGCGTGTATATTTTTTGTGACACTAAAGTATATACATCTTTAGTAAAAAAGAAGGTTATAGTGATACATATATAATACTACCCTGATTAAGAATATTGAATGAAAAAAAATGAAAAAATTTACTACATGCAAATTATAAATCCATATTATGTAAACAGAGAAATTGAAATCAATTGAAACTATTGAAAAAAATTCAAAACCCATAAAAGTGTAATTTTTTTCAATCAATATTGTTAATCAGGGTAATCTTGCAAATATTATTTTTATTATTACAAAACAAAATAAAATAACAACAAAAAAAATTACTTCTATTTATTATAAAACATTAAAAATACATTTTTTTTTCTAAATTATTCAGAATCCGAGTCATCGGACATAAAACTACGATCTTCAACTTCTGAATCTTCTTCGTCATCACTCTCTGTTTCACTTCATTCGACAATGTCTTCTATCTTTAAAGGTGTATGATCCCCAATGAATCCTACTAGTTTTAAATATTCATCTAAGAACCAACCGCAGTTCTCAGGCTGAAGTTTCACGCATATTGAATCCGTTGCATTAAGCCACATGGAATTTACGAAAATAGTTCGTAAAATTTTTTGAATTAATGATATCCAGCATAGTGGTATGGAGTTAGAGTCGAAGACTTATTTTTTTAAAAAAGTGCTCGCTGTCTTCCTTTGCAGAGTAATTTTTAATGAAAATGCGATGTCACGGCCTATTTTTTGTAGCACGTGGTATGATAACCTACTAAACCTACAAATTGAAGAGACGCACTGGGTAGCTTAACAAAATTGTATTTAAAGTGTTTTTTTTTACGAAAAGCTAACTTTAATACACAGTTTTTAAAAGTTTCATCATTAAAATCAATTAAGTATTTCATCATCCGATTCACACAAAAAACACTTTTTTGCCATTTTTTCCAACAATAAATAGTAGCATGTTTAAATGGGCGGACTTTAAACAGCTGCTATGCTGTGTCCTCTTCTATCGCATGGGATGGTTGGTTGGGACCTCTCAGTCGCACACATTCACTCGGAGCAATATTTTACTTTTTAAAATTCGACAACCGCAATTCTGGACTGATTTTTCGCAGGCAACCCTATACCACCGTGTTCAGCATAAAATAAACTTTAATTTCAGTTAATTTTCATTCAATAAACAGACCGTTGCAAAATTCTAGTATAGATTTACCTGTTTATACCTGGCAACCCGATAGTTGTGACCGGAAAAGAATAGGCAACCTAACGTTTGCTTATTCTATGGGCTTCATACTTTCGATTGGTATAGAATTTATCTAATAATCATACCGGTGAAATGTTTAAAAAAATATATTTTTTTAATTATTAATTAAATATACTCTGGACTGAAATTTGCTAGGCAACCCATATGCATTATATTTACTGACATATTAAATTAAATATAAAATACGTTTCATTAAATAAGCATCTCGGTGAAGGTCGTTCTATATCGGGATCTTAGACTAATTAGATTCTCGCCCAGCTCTAATTTGTAAGAACGCAGTTGTTGTACAGGGTGGGCCATAAATTTTTGCACATTTGAAACATGAATAAAAATAAAACTACTAATATTATTTTATTGATGATTTATTTAACGTAATAAACATTTAAAGCAATTTATTTTTTAAAAATGACTTCATCGAGATGTGCCCCGTCTCGTCGCTGGCACTCCTGCAATCGACTACGTAAACTTTGGAAAACTCGTTGACACATGCTGCGAGGAATCGCGGCTATCTCCTCGTGGATGTTTTCTTTCAATTGGGATATGGTCGTTGGTTTATTATGGTAAACTCGACTCTTCAGATATCCCCACAAGAAAAAATCGCAAGGTGTAAGGTCTGGGCTTCTTGGAGGCCATGGAATATCACCTCTGCGAGAAATTAATTTGTTGGGAAACATTTCTTTGATCACCGGTAAAGTCACATTTGACGTATGGCATGTTGCTCCATCTTGTTGCATCCAAGTCCTGCTGTTGTATCCTTCAAATTCATGTAACTGTGGTGTCAAAAACTCTCGCAACATCTTCACGTATTCCACTGAGTTTACAGTTACGTTATTTCCCTAGCTGTTTTCAAAGAAATACGGACCGATTATGCCTTTAGCCGATATGGCAGCCCATACAGTCGTTTTAGGTGAATGAAGGGGCTTTTGGTGTTTAAGGCGAGGGTTTTCCGTGCTCCAGTACCGGCAATTGTGCTTATTTACGTGCCCATTGATGTGAAAATGGGCCTCGTCCGTAAACAATACATTCTCAAGGCTAGAGAATCGCTCCAGCATAGTGTCAGCCAATAACTTACGTTGAATGTAATCGTTTGGCTTCATCTCCTGCACAATTTGAAGCTTATACGGGTGTAGTTTAAGGTCCAAATGCAAAATTCGCCGCAGACTAGTTCTTGGTATTGCTAGAGCCGCCGAACGTTTACGCGAAGATGATTCTGGATCGTTCCGTACGGAAATTTCAACTTCCCGAATGTTCTCTTCGCTTCTTCTTGAACGTGGCCGCCCTGTTTGTTTAATATTGGTTGTCGATCCTGTTTGCTCGAACTTGTTGACCCAAGCTTTAATTAAATTAATCCTTGGACACTCACTTATACGCTGTGATCCATATTCAATTCTAAATAGCCGTCGTACAGTAACGTAGGAGTCGTTGTTTTTGTAAAACATTTTTACACAAAAAGCACGCTGTTTTCCCGTGAAGCCACAGACTAAGGAAAAATATAGAAATACCTACGACAAAAACGTGCATACCTAATGCGAGTCTGGTCTGGCACAAAGATGGCGGCTTGCCGTAGAGCTGCGCGGATTTTATATCGATATTAAATTTTTTAAAATAAAACGAATTTTAGTATAGTATGTTTATCTCATTTATTCCCAGTTGCCACCGCGGCGATCATTAATAAAAACTGTAGCCTTGTGATCGCTGTGTATATTGTATATTGGGTATATTGTTGTATTCAAATTTTCAATTCCAAGTATATCCAGCCACTGTTCCTTTCTTTCTTTACATGTTGGCAATCTAAAATCATAAAAAAGAAATCGAGTTTAAAATAGTAATATTAACCAACCAAAAAAAAATCAAATACCTTTATTTTGTAACATGAAAATTATAAAAACAATTCCTCGTACTTACTAGACACAGCCTCATTGAGCATTCGGTACAATAAACATTTGTGTATCCATTTTTACAATATTTGCACCTACCGTAAGGAACAAATACAGGTGAAAGACCGGTGTTATCATATCTTACTGCATCGGGGGGTCGGGGTGTCGCTGGTGTTTTTATTAGTTCTTGTGGACTATTAGTGCGTTCCTTCCACCATGGTGAAGTTATATAAGTAAAGTTGACGGCTCTAGTAAAAAATTTGGTCCGGTAACTTTGGAATGGGTAGATTTTTTTGACAATCAAATGATTTTTCATGATTTTTCAATTTTCAGATCATCCCTCTGCTCACGCAATTTATTCTACTAAGTTTAATGTGTGGGCAAAACATGGCATGTGTTTATTTTTGCCATAAACATTTGTGACAGCTTTAACGATATTTGCGCCGTTGTCCGTGATAAACGCTACCACTTTGTTACTTGTAATGCCCCATTTGGCTGTCATATTAATAATTACTAGTTCTAAGTGGCATTATGTGGTTCTGTTAGAGAGTTACACCAAAAATTATGCTCATTAATTTATTTTCATATATACAATGACCAGTTAGGCCTAAGTAGCTTTGACTATTATGCGAGTCGGTCCAAACATCTGCAGTTAAAAAGTGCTTCTACTTCTTGTATTTTTAATTTAATTTGTGTCGAAAGAATATCATATTTATCGTCAATCATGTGGGTAATTGTTTTTCTGGCTGGAACTTTATCCCTTAATCGGGCCGAACAAAAAAAAACAACTTTTCATGGTTTAAGTGTAAGTTCTTGTATCGTGTTAGATAGCAGTGTACGTAAAATACAATATAAATTACTGAAACTGAAAAAAAAACGGTTTTTTTCGTGTGCGAAATTGTTTCCCTTTGCCCGTTTAAGGATAACCCCAGTGGGAAATTATTTCCCTTTGCCCGATTACGTCTATAAATTTGAATAGACTAGTAGTTACTAGTCTATTCAAATTTATAGACGTAATCGGTATAATAAGTTTATCCTGACTTTACTTTTGAAATTATGTTCCTCAATCCTCAAATAAATGTGCACAGAGTTGTTTACTTGGAAGTGAGGTGGGGGATCTGTATGAACGAGGGATTCAATAAAAAATAAAAACAATGTGAAAAAAAAAATTCAGACAAATGAAATTGTTTGAAACAGTCTTGCGGACATAATGAAACCTTGCATGTGCAGCACAAGATGTTGGTGCGTTTTTCTTTAATTTTTGTGCTGCAATATCGGCACCTTTTGTAGGTTGCCTCTTTTTCGAGGAATTGCACACCGACATTTTGGAGCCGAATTTCATTCGGAACTCCAAAATTCCCCCTTTCTTATTATTAAAAATAATTGTATCTCTTTTCGTGTCGTTGTAATCATTAATTAACCCTCGAACCAGCCGTAGCCTAAAGTCCTTATGCGAATCGCTCGTAATCCTATGGATAGTTGTGTAAGTTATAATATAAGAATTTATTATGGCGGCGTCAAACAAGAAAAAAAAATAATCTCATCCAAAATTTTCTACTTTTTCGGTTAATCGGATAAGACGATCTAAAATGATCGAAACGATCGACACCTCCTATAGCTTGCGTATAATCAGGTATTTCTTTTGGACACAAGACGTCTGCTTTAGTGCCATCTTTATGTGTTCTTTTTATAAAAACAACAACCAGATCGTGTGCTGTGGTGAGCACGGATACATCTCGGGTATCCACCCATTTTATTGCTGATACCGGTGAATCCGGTGATGCAGTTACCGCTGCGAATTCATGTTTAACTAAGCGCATATTTCTTGGCTGAGTCTTCTTGATTATATCTGGTAGTCCCTTCCGATTGCTACGTACTGTTCCCACAGCATACACATGTTTCATGTATAAATCATCCAGTAAGTATACTCCAATAAAAAAATTGTCAAACGGCAATAACGTGTTCATTGGAAAGTTTTGGCTAAATTTCCAAACAACATTAACCTAAACCTTCATGTTCCAAGTTATCTCCCTTTCCAGTATACACCTCAAATTCATAGAGGTACCCAGTTTTGGCGTCGCCTCTAGCCACACCTTGAATTCGCGCTTAATAGGCTTCTTCGGCATATACCCTTTATGGGGCAGAAGATTCTGGCTTAAATGTTAGAAATGAAACACTGGGATATTAAATGTATATTTAATGAAAATTATTGAACACGTTTTTTTTTATTAAAAAATAATATGGTTTCCACATTTTGGACACTGCCCTTTCTCACGTATGAAATTGTGCAAAACAAGGTGCAATGCATAATGACACTTTGCATTTGACATACTCTATTTTGCTCTTTTTTCCAAGAGCTTTACTGCTGCAAGCTCTGCACCTACTATAACTGGGCAGCTCTCCCGGCATTTGCGATCCCACATCATTCAGCCTTATCTCATCAGGGATACCATAAATAGACTTCTGCCTGATTGCTGGTCCCTTTGGTCTTTTGGTCACAAAGTTGGGCAAAACAGATCAGGTTACGTGCCAGGTCAGTGCGAAACTGCAATGCACCTATTGGATTATGCACTCTGTCATTATGGGTATGAAGTATGTGAGCATTCCTGATAGCTGCGTTCACCAAAAAATAAAATATACGTATCCACCACCTTTTACTGCGTCTTGAAATAGGGTAAGTACCCCTTTTCTGGTCGAATCTGTCCACACCTCCCATCCTTTTTGTGGACTCTAAAATGCTCAAAGGACAAGCAATATCAGACTTTGTCCCATCTTTTTGCGTTCTTTTACAGGTTTTCTGTTGTCGAGGGTGATATGCTGTACTTAGCACATATAGCAATTTGGTATCCATCCATACGAAGAAATGCAACATTTTTGTTGACTCGCCAATTGTGTTGGCCTTTGTCCAATTTCAGAGCAGCTGGTTTAGGTGTATTTTTCTTTTTCGCTGTGGCTTTTTATCAATTTAAGCAAATTTGTGCGGTCTTGATGTACTGTGGCTGTTGAGCATATATTTTTTTCGAATAGAAATTACATTAGCTCACAGGTGGCAAATAAAAAATTATAATTAAAAAAATTAAAAAACGCCTGCTATGTCAAAAATATTAAAAAAGTGAACAATAAAATTAGAAAAACAAGTCAAATATTTATAATTAACCGATCATTTAATTGCAGTCGGGAGACGGTTACTTGGAACAATTCATTACAGGTCCCCCGACTGCAATTGACAACATTTCAAAATTGACACGACCTTTAAACAAAAATACCATTTCTTTATTTTTGTATCCTGAGTTCAAATATATATTTTTAATATTTTTTTATAAAATAAAAATCAAAATACACGTGATGACGTCACATAAACGGTCGAATGAAGTAGTTACCTTAGCCTAAGCATTTCAATGTTTTAGATGATGAAAACATCAAATCAAGTGTCAATGTCACTTGTGTGACACGGTGAAATCGAAATTGATTTGCACAATATTTTCCTATCAACACTGCTTACTGTTATCGTATACTGTTGATTAAAATTATTTCGTCAGTAAAAAGGATCCCAATCAAACATATACGCCAATGAAGGACCCAAAATATTGTTTTGTACCAGTCTGCAAAAACAGTTCTAGAGATACTCAAAAAGCATTTTTTGCGGTGCCTAGCTCAGCAAAACAAGAGTGGTGCAATGCTGTGGGTAGGGTAAAATACCCAATAGTCAGCCTTTTAGTGAGGAATTAATTTTTGTTTATTTATATTTTAAACATGAAAAACTAGACATAAAAACAACCAATCTTTTGTGAAATGTTATTTATTAAATTATCTGAAAAAATTAACACAATATAATACTTCTGTTAGAATCATAGAAAAAAATAACAATAATCCTATTATGGCACCTTTTCCCAGTGCTCAGCCTCATTTCTCCACAAGTCAGCCATGGCTTACCCTAAAGTCAGCCCCTCACTAACTTTGCATATTTGGCATAGAAATTTCTTACCACATATGTTTTCAAACATATCACCAGCGAAATCAGTGCATTTTAAATGGTACCATGCAGGGCAATTATCACATCCAATATTTTTCAGGTCGTTTATTTCGGTATCGCTAGTCATTTCCTCTTCACAACTATTACATCTTATCCTGTTTATAGTACATGTTCTATTGGTCTTTTTCTTTTTACTTTTATTAGAATTCAACAGCATTTCCACTTTCCTTTTTTGTTTCTCTTCTTTCTTTTTTTGTTTCTCTTCTTCTTTCTTTGCCTTAATTTCAAGTCTTTTTAGTTTCTTACTTATTATTTCGTTCTTTTTCTGTTCCTTCATTTCTTCTTTTTCTCTTTCAAACTGTCTCCACTCTTTGGAAGAAATAGCTCCTATTCTATTGATTGATTCTCTCTTATTTTTTGATCTAGTTACAGCAGGTAAGGTTAAATACTTATTTAAAATGGGCGACACATCTCCCGCTTTTACAATCACATCAGACAATATTTTTATTTTGTTTTCTTTATTTTTGTTACTCTCATGCAGTACAGACTCCATATTTATTGTCACTTCTTGTTCAGTTTTATTTGATTTAATGTCTTTCACACTATCCATTACATAATTATTATTTTCTGGGAGCAATGCTTCTCCAGTATTTTCCATGTCATAGTAAGTATGTATTTCTTGTTCAACACTTTCATTTTCTTTATCAATTATACCATGATTAGTACTTATTCCTAGTTTGATGTCTTTCTTTTCGATATAGTTTTCAGAAATTGATTTTGGTGTTTGATTAGTTGGACATTCTTTAACACAGTCGCCGTCTTGATTACTTGCAACAAACATTGGTGTCTGGTCTTGAATTTCACTACTTTGGTGAATCACTGCAACGTCGGTTATGATTTCAAATTTGTTCGAGAATAACTCTTCTTCTGTAAAGGTATTTAAATTATTTTCCAATGTGAAATCACCTATAATTGGCAAACTTATGTCAATAATTTCATTTGATCCTGATGCTAAAATAGCACCAGGATTAAATGATTGGGTTTCATCAATACCACAAGCAGAAATGTTATTAATTGTGGAATCCGTAGTTGAATTTTTTGTTGTATTTAAACTTTCTGGTCGTGTCATATTAATTGCCGCACTCAAAACATTGATTACAGTTGCTGTGTCTACTCCAGCGTTTTTTAGCTCATTATCTAGATGATTAATACACTTGATGGCGGTATTCAAATGCCTGTTCTTAATTTTGGTACCTGGAGATTTCGAATTCTTGGTAGTGTTATGATGTTTCTCAAGATTATTCTGCACACATTTTGAGTAGTCCAAAGCGTTTGGATCGTATGGGTATAATCTACATTTGCGAAAACCGTTGATGATTGTTCTAGACAAATTTTCTTTATCTAAGACCTTTTTAAGTAATGGACAAAATGTTGCCTTGGTCAAAACACTATTGACATTTTCAGGTTGAGTTGCCCATTCGTACACGGTATTTTTCCATTCTGCCTTGAAAGGTTTAAACACACTAACATCAGCCGGCTGAATCAAATGTGTTGCATTTGGTGGAAGTGCATAAAGGATAATACCGTTTTCGTGGCAATATTCGCTGAGACGCATTGTTAAGTGGCTCTTGTGGCCATCAACAAAAACGAGAACAGGTTTTTTTATATTTTCTTCTTTCACCCATGCGTTCAGACCTTTATCAATGTAATCATAAAAAAATTCTGATTTCATCCAGCCCGTTTCGGACTTTCCCAATAACCATCCATCAGGCATACTATTAACAACATCTTTTGGTGGTCTTACATACGGAAAAACTACACAAGGAGGTAAAACTTTTCCGGAAGCCGATATAAATATCAGGACAGTAACAGCTTCTTTTTCCTTTCCTTTTACAATTTGGTAGACATTTTTGTATCCTCTTGGTGCAATCACTTTTCCAGTTTTGGGGCATATATAAAAACTAGTTTCATCACCGTTAAATATTCGGTCAGGATCGGTCAAAATATCAGTTGCCTTTATGTCTTCTAAATGCCTCATAAGTTCGGCAAACCACTTCCGAATACCTTCTTCAGTAATAGCGGCTCGACCCTTAGATATATTTTCAGGTGTCCTCTCACTTAACTCGGGATTTCTTCTAAGAAATGATTGGTACCATTTCTTCCCTGGTCGATTATTTACAAATGGGTTTGGTCTTTTATCATCAGATATAATATTATGAACGGTATTGAGGAGATCATCACGTTTTAAAGGGAAGCCACATTTCGCTAATGCTATACACCAGTCTTTCAATGTGGTTTCTCTCGACTCGACTAGCTTCTCTAATCTTCATCCCTTGTCTAATCGCCGCCATAGCCTCTGTCAATTGTTCTTCTTTATATTGGTGGATAGGTCTCTTGGACATGATGGAAATCTAAAACATAGATTTTCAATATAAAAAGTGTGCAACCTAAATTGAACTCTGATTTAAAAGACATAACGTGCTTTTAGTGCAACAGGACTGGCGGCTGGTTACTGGATTCGTAGACCCATTGCTCGGCCACTAACATGCAATTGCATTTGTACGCGGCTGACTACTGGTAAAATACAGATTTCGTGTTAGAAAAGTTAAGCCCAAAATAATGAGCAAAGGGAAGTTAATCTGCTCCGTAAATTTTAGCTAAATCTAAGATATTCCCAATAAAACTAGTAGTCAGCCACTTAAGGCTGAACACTGGATCTGCAGTCAAAATTCGCAACCCAGTAGTCGACCACCTACATTACAATATATTAACCAAATAAAATGCTTATTAATCCTTGATTTTATAGTAAAATAA
Organism: Autographa pulchrina; assembly: GCA_905475315.1. NCBI lineage: Eukaryota > Metazoa > Arthropoda > Insecta > Lepidoptera > Noctuidae > Autographa > Autographa pulchrina. The sequence goes on from FR997775.1 coordinate 9,889,583, forward strand.
ACATTTTATCGTAACACAATATAATCAGCCACTGCAAATAACAACATATTAACACAAAAACTTACCGAAAACTTGGACGAGTTTCATAAGGGAAAAAACAATAACAATGGCGCGTCTAATCACGTGGGTGCCAGCAGTGCAAATGAAAGAGTATAGCTTGTCTATTTGATAGAATATTGGTTTGTATGTGTGCGAATTAGCCAATCAAGAGACAAGGATTCATTCAAACACTATTTTAGTGGTGTAAACATATTTTAACACTATTTCTAGAGAAATAAAGTCTGTAAAGGCTGAGTACTGGTGCACGGCTGATTATTGGGTATTTTACTATCATGTCCTAAACGTGTTATATATATATGCGAAGATCATCTCAATGTAAGTACCTAAATTATTTTTTTATAAACCTGATGCCACAACCACACCACAACAATGCATTGTGCATGTGGTGTTCATCTTGTTCTAAATTTTGTTTCATGACCTGTTTGTACATATATTAAGCAATATTGTAATAACTGTTACCACACCTAATAAATAACTTAATAACAAAGTGACAAAGTTAATTTCACTAGGTACTACTTTGTAAATGTATATACATATAATCATAATGATTTTAACTTATGATGTAGGTTGTTTTTGGGACAGATACAAAATATAAATTATAATTTATCTTTTAGTTGGAGGAAGATTTGGAGAACTACCGGTATTGGATAACAATGAAAGTGCGGCCAAAGTTGAAGTCTCGGTTACCACATTCTCTTGGGAGGCTACCAATTTCAACAGTTCATCAAGAAATTATTGAACCTAGACCTAGCACATCTTCAACAGCTTCCTCCTCATTTCATTCACTTTGTGAAAGTCCATTCACTACAAAAGCCAGCAAAGGAGTACAAGTGAAGCCAAGAACATCGGATAGAACTACTTATTGTGCCATTTACAAAAAGAAGACAAAGAAACCTTTGTTTGAAGAAGATGATGAGATGGAAGAAGTGTTGTTGCCTTCAACACAAGGAAGTTCTACCTCTGTTGAAATGTCAGAAGTCTCATCAGAAATCTTCACTAAAACTGTAATACGGACCCAGAGAAGCTTTATGCTTGACCTTATTAGAAAAAAAACACAAAATTATATAGGCTTACCAAAAAATTATTATTGGTTAATTAACTATTTAGAAAGTAATCTAAATGTAAAATCTTTTAATATAATAGTAACTTTGTATAAAATTAAAAATAATACCCCCTTCTACCAAATCTCAGATTTGTTTGAGGTATCATTAACCACATTATGGAGAATATTTTTCAGAACTTTGTGTGTTCTATCCAAGTTCTTCAAACAATTGATTTTTTCTCCTCAAGTATATGACGTCAAAAGAAAGTTGCCAGCCTCCTTCAATACCAACAAAGAATACTCAAATGTTTTTTGCATTATTGACTGTTTTGAAATAGAAATTGAAAAACCGTCAAATCCTATTGTCCAGTCTCTAACATGGTCACAGTATAAAAATACATTAAAATACTTAATCGCTACAACACCGGATGGTTTTGTCAACTTTGTATCTGCTGGTTTTGGGGGACGTATCTCTGATGCCAATATTGTGGAAAAAAGTGGTTTTCTGGATGTGCTGCCACCAAAGTGTACTGTATTAGCAGACAGAGGATTTAAGCATGTTGATACATTACTAAGTAGAAATCACAATAATCTACTTCGGCCACCCAGTGTGGCAAAAGATCAAAAATTGTCAAAGCAGGATGCTATCAAAAGCAAAGTCATTGCCAGTCTGCGTATCCATGTTGAGAGGGTTATAAGAAGAGTAAGGCTTTATAAATTATTGAAACCACACTCTGTCATAAATAATAAATTAATACAACATGCAGATGATGCAGTTATTGTGGCATGCGGGTAGATAAATCTACATAGTTCCATTATTAAGAATGAATAAAATAAATAAAAGACAAATACTATGTAAATTGGTTTTATTTTGCACTTTGTAAAACAGAATTAAAAATAAATTGTTTCCAAAATTCTTCAGCTGCATCTAATAAACCTGTCACATGTTTTTCATCATAATCAACCCAGTACTTATGTAGGAGTTTTGTCTGTTCAAAACTAGGATCAGCAATACAAAACAGTCCTTTTAATTTTTTTGCAGCATGCATTTGTATCATTATCTGAGCTTTATATTTTTCATATAGTTCACCGTCTCTCACATAACTTTTCATCGTCTTATCACTTATGGGGCATTTTATTTCAATCACAAAGTCCCTACAAATCCCATCGGGTGAAACGCCCATGATAGGGGATATTAAAATCAACCCTGTGTGTTGAATTGCTCCAAATTCTTGTTCTAACTCCTTGAGTACTTCTTTTTCTAATGCTTTGCCCCTTTTGATAGCCTTTGTTTCTGGCACCTTGTAACCTCCAAGAATGCTTTGTACTAAGGCACCATTCTCTGTTTTACAGTGAATAGCTTCATAGATCCTGGACCCTGTGACTCTCCCTTGACGCATAGAATGCCATAGTTTAGAGTCTGCTTGAGCTTTTGTAGCTTCAGCAATAGATTCAACTACATCTACAGTAATAGTTGTTGCAGAAAATGATTTAAAATTGTCATAGCAGTGATCATCTACTTGGTGTACAAACTGCAGCACTAAATTAAACACACTAAAGTCATTTAACTGGGGCTGTTGATTTCCACAGTAATTTAAAATCAATCCTGTTGTGACTTTACGTCTCTTGCATTCTTCAGAAAACATAGCAATATTTACACTCATGTCCACATTATCTGGAGCTCTTTTCATTTTGCCAATGTTTTTTGCTAAGATGAACTTCTGGTCACCTACAGCTCCAGCAAGTTTTGGTTTACTCCAATAACACATAGTTGATGTAGTTGAAGGTTCGTCTGACCGTTTTATGAGCCAAATAGCGAAGCATATGGCGTGTTTGCAGCCTCCTGCAGAAGCTGCACAGTCGTTGCATTGTACTGTGATAATCTTCTCATCAGATTCATCGATTACAGCTGTAACCTGATATAACTTAGATTTCACTTTATGTTCGGGTGTTACCCTGCATTTAACAGTGCATGAGTTTCCTTCTCGCTTGACTTCTACATATCCTACAGCTGTGTCAACATATGCTTCACGTGATGCTAGTAATGCCTTGGCACTACGTGTTTCTGCAATATTGTAGCATTCATTTTCGTGCATATATTGTAATAGCATTAAATAGTCTACTTTCGGCAAGTTTCTGCTATCGGCCACTACAAATCCTTCCGAAACTTTCATGGCGATTTAATAAAAACAGAATGAGGATAACAAACAATGAGGAAAACAAACAACCGCCAACAAGTTTGACAAACTGACAACCACACTGACAACAAACAACAATAATAGAATTGACATTTACCATTTTTTTTTACGGGTCACGGCGAAGCAAAGGTTTTATCGCCATTCCACCGTATGTATGACGTCATTTGGTGCTTACGTCTTTTTAGAATACACAGAATTTCAATGATGAAATGATGAATGAAAAGTACATAATTTCGAAAAATTGAAAAATATGGGTGCCCTAGTTTTTGATTTACTTTTATATAACGTAATAATACATGCAGGTTAAAAATATGAAATGTTGTCAATTAAATGAGTGGTCTTACACCATCGGCGTATTGTTCACAATGTTGATTAGTTCGTTTAGAAGACGTAGAACTGTCTGAATCCGAAGATGAACTACTAGAGGAAGAAGAGCTCGATGAAGATGAGCTTGATGTTGACGAGCTTGAAGAAGAAAATTTCGGCAGTGCTTTTTAAATGCTTTGATCAATTTCAGTACAAGTTTCAATGTTTTCTAAGTTACTATTATCATTTATGGATGAATCGTCAGTCATAATCTGGTACGAGGTTTGTTTGCAATGTTCTTATTATTGATGTGTGTGTACATGTGTGGCAGCGTCACACATTATGGGAAATTTTATGCCATATTTATCAGGTTTATTGGGAATATACATCCGGAATGAACAACGGCCGCGAAAACCCAACAATTGCTCATCGACAGTCAAGTTACTGCCAGGAACGTAGTTTTGTCTGCATTGATTGATAAAAATCTCCCATATTTTTCTCACCGGTAAAATAGCATCATCGCTACGAAGAGTTGGTCGCAGTGTTTTGTCGTCCATTCTCATACATCTTTTTAGGAATTCAAATCTCTCTCGGCTCATTACTGATACATATCTGGTGCCAGAGAATGTAGCGTCAAACAACTCATCAGTTGAGAGGTGGTTATCTTTCATAACAGCCGTCAGAGTGAGAATTCCGACTAACGCCCAGATCTCCATTGTATTTGTATCCTTGTAGCTTGCTGAAATGTCTTTCAAATTTTGTCGTTTTACTATCATCTCGACGTTTGTCCACTTGACTATTTCATGAATTATCTCGTCTGTTATAAAAAGTTGAAATCAGAGCAATGGATCAACAATATTGCAACACATTCGCGTTGGTCCCCTATTTGTGCGTATAATATTGATAGCAGAAGTCCTTCCGGTCGTACGACCCTTTGTAGTTGACCATACATGGTTGTTTTTTCCACGTATTGACCGCTGAGGCAAACTAATTATTCTGTGTGAAGTCAATGAAGTTACCTCAAGATTAGGCGATTCCCGAGAAGCAATATTGTTATCGGGGTCCTCTTGCCTGCTTGTACCTTCAACGAAGTCGACCATCTCGTCCTCGTTATCACTCCAGACATCATCTTCAACTACACGATTTTCTTCCTCGGAGTCGGAATCCAGCGGAGAATAATCGTCATCATTTTCTAAAATTGTAGCAATTTCGTCCTGGTTTAACCTGAAAATATTAATATTATATGAAAAATGTAACGAAACAATACGATTAACTTAAATCACAAAAATAAAATATTAGAAATAATTTCAAAAGTTACACAAAGCCCAATTATACGTTAAAATTACGTGCAACCTCACTATTACAACAAAATGGCGGCACTTACCGAAATGACGCAACTGTGTCCTGCAAGGTCTCAATGGCTACTGAGTTGGTTCAGAAGTTAGCGGCGATCCGACGGTAAACGTGAAAGAGACAGAGATATTTCGCCGCGGTATACGTCAAATTTACGTAGATTGGGCTTCTAGGGTTAAATGATTGGGATAATAAAACAAAATCTAATTTGTTAAAAAAAAACAGTCTATGTTAACAGAAAAATCTTAAAATATAGGCGGTAATGTTTCCTTTACGTTACTATTCGGCCACAACTCTTGAATAACTTTACATTATTGCGTCTAATTTTTTTTTTTTATACGTATACATAATGCAAAAACGAACTATAATGTTTTTGTTTTTATCACAAAAATATATTAACATCTTATACAATATTAAAAAAAAGAGAAGAAATATGCGCCCGCTTATATGGGACAGTAACAAAAAAATAATTCTGGTAACAAAATAGGATTTCTTAAGCTTAGACTACACAGTAGTGCAGATAATTATTTTGACTTAGGGGAGAATGGGTAACAATGGATACACTTTTGTTTGAAGGCCAATATATCTGAAGTTAACTACATTTAGCCCTAGCATTTCAATCTTTTATTTGACAGCACTATCAGGGTACACAAAAAACATACGATAGACATTCAAATAGCTATAGATTTCGGTCAAAGTAGGTTTTTTTTTATAAATGGGAATTTATCCACTGTTACCCATGTACGGGTTACTATGGATAAGCAGCGGGTACAGTGAACTTCATGGGTCAAAGTGTTTTTTTGCAGGTTTTATAAAAAACGTCAATTATCAAATGTTTTTTTATTAATAATTTTGTTTACGAGATTACTTTTAGTAATTTAACAGTGAACAGAGTGTCTGAAACTACATCTAATCAACAATAATTATATTACCTTGGAGATAAAAAATTACGTTATTTTAAGGCACTTAATAAGGTAATTCAGAAATCAGAAATATTTAAATAATACCTTTGGTGTAATCTTATCAAGATGATTCAAGCCGTTCTTGTTTTCTTCGCGTCTGAACTCAACCATTTTAACCCTTAAATGCATGACCATTTATTTTAATATGAAAAAAATCGTTTTTTATAGAATAGTGTGCTTAGATTCGAGGAAAATAATAAAAAAAAATCAGATTTATTTATTTATGTATATTTTTTGCAAAAAACAACATGTGCCGTTTTCGGCACTACATGCATTAGTTAGTTTATTATTTCTTGTGTAGTTCATTGAAGCAGTCTTTGTTCTTTTTGGCGCATAAATGAACTTTACATTTCGCACACATTATTACTGTCTTCAAATTGCATGCTGGAAACATACATCTCATCCTATTAGGTGTTCTAACTTGTTCATGGCCCACGCCATCGAGTATAACGTCGTTTGGGGGTAAAACTTGACAGGGCTTTCCTTTCCGTATCTTGGGAGGCGGGCCAGCTTCTGTAGTTGATTTAGAACGTGGACGACCCCTAGGTATAGGTGTGGAATATTTACAAAGTGTGTCTGCTAATTCAGAACGAAAATCTGCAAGATTCATTATATCTTTGCTGGCTTTCCCCCTTTTACCCATTCCTTTCCTGTAAAGAATCCAGGCATTGATGATTGTTAGGTCCAACAGATGGTAAAATATTCTTATGTACCATTTTCTGCTTTTGATGCGAATTCTATACCTGCCAAGGTGAGAATCCATAAGGTCGACACCTCCCATATGTGCATTATACTCTTTTATGAGTTTGGGGCAAGGAATATCGAATTTTCGTTTCAATTTTTTGTCATACCTATTGATTGTTTCCGCAGGTTCTGCACCTGCGTAGGTGGATGCCAGGACAACTTGTTTATTGTCCTTCCACGAAACTGCTGATATGTCCACATTATCAAAATTGGTGACATATTCTTCATATGTTCCTCGAGGTATAGAACTTTTCATTACGTCTTTTTTATCAGGTAATTTACAACTTTTTCCCAAACGATTTCGCTGTATGGTTCCTAAAGAATGGATTCCTTCAGTGGCCAAATGATACATTAGGGGCAAAGACGTATAATAATTATCGAAGTATACGATATGATTTCTTTGCCTAGGAACCACTCTGATCAACCTCATGACAGTTTGTCCAACAACTCCTATTTCAGGTTCACTTGGTAGTCTCTCGTCATCTTTTTCTTTACCCGCGTATATTATGAAATTATATGAATATCCCAGTAAGCTACAGATCACAAATAATTTGAAACCCCATTTGTGAGGCTTGTTCGGCATATATTGTTTTAAAAAGTGTCCGACTTTTGTTGAGCACATTTGTTCATCGATTGACAAGCGTTGGTCAATCGCAACATTAGAAAATTTATTGTTCAAATGTGTTATCACTGGCCGCAATTTGTGCAACTTGTCGTGGTCTGGATGGTCGACTGGGAGATGTTTCGAATTGTCATTGAAATGCAATATCCTCCTAATTTTTTCGAATTTATTCACCGGCATAGTATCTCGTACTGGGCCAAACCCAAATTTTCCCCAGTATGATCGTATATTGGGGTAGTGGTAAACAGACATAAAAGTGATAATACCTAAATATTTTCGCAAGTCTTCTACTGTAAATGTTTCTAATCTATTTGGTTGTTTCTGAGTTGCATAAAAGTTTGATTCCTGAACAATAGACTCTAAGAATTCATTAGTGAAAAAGTACGTAAAAAATTGATATGGTGTATCTAATTCCAAAATATCAGAAGATAATTCTTCAGAACCTAAAAAAGCTATTTTGTCTTCAGAATAGACCAGATTTCGTTTTCTCCATAGTAGATTTCTACCTCCACTTGGCATATAATTAGCGCTTTCAGAAGTCGAAATATTACGTACTATTGGAGGATCACTGTCACACTCCGCGTCGTCAGCTGCTACGGGAAGATCACTAGCATGGATATCAATAAGAGCTGGATCGATGTCTTCACCATCACCACTAAATGGTTCTAAAGGAGATGCTTCTAACTCATCTAAAAGCTCTTGACGAGACGGATAATAATTTAGGTCTTCCCCGTCGGATTCCATCTCATCGTCAGATATTTCGCCACTTTCTAGCATGCGAAGCATCTCTTCTATATTTTTGTCATCCATAGCTAAAAAGCAACACAAAAACATGCAATAACCAACCACCCAGTAAAGTAAAGAAACAAATAAAACTTTTGAAACGAGTTAGAACACGTAAGCAATTAGCGGGAAAAAAATGTACAAGAAATGCATGAAGGGTCGTTTTCGGCACAAAGATATTCTGGCGTTTTTACGAGTAAATGATTGAAATGTGAAGTAAAATAATAATATGCACATATATTTGATGAACTTACCTGCTAAAATATTATTTTTACTTGATAGAATATAATAAAACGGACTTGAATTTTTTCAATTGAACTTTCGTAACTTCGCTTGGCGCCAAATACTCAAACCTAATGTCATAATTTGACAGATAAAATATGCTGGTAATACAGACTAAAGGCTGATATTCTCGTATTTTTTTCTTCATAGATAACAGATTATAAATGCAACAGCTAATAACATGAAATTTTAATATTTGGCGGGATATTTGAACTTAAAGTTATTGTGCCGTTTTTGGCACAAGATGCATTTAAGGGTAGCTATCCTTTAATTCAGATAAAATGATATAAACACGGGAACAAGCTGTGTGGCTGACTTTAAACCTTCCTTCAATAGTATCGTCGTCAGGAAAATTTATACCCTGTAGACGTTGCTGAGCCCCAGGATTCTGAACGTCAATTGGACCATAACCGAGCAAGTTTCTTGTAGGCTGTAGGTTTGGCGGGATGAGCGCAGCAGGAAGTGGTGTATAATTGGCTTGATTCTGCTGGCTTGCAATTACTCTATTCGCTGTGACGAGCGGACTTATGTAGGTTTCATAAACATTATGAGTCTGGGCATTAATTGGACCAAAAGTACCTGATGATATATCACCGTCTCGACCTAGTGGTATTGCTATATTTGGCAAATTTAATTTTATCTCTACACCGGTCTGCGTTACGATGTTACTCACATGAGCAATGTAATCTGTAATTACACGTGGCATACACTGATAGTCAGGTAATACTTCACGAACGTCTGATCTCATATCGAGTATATTCTGTCCATTTTGTCGGGCGACTGTAAATTAAGATGCTTACATGAAACATGTGTAAACATAGACAGTGGAAGTCTCTCAGCCAGACGTGGGTCTATACCTCTCAATTTTTCGTAAGTCTCTTCGACTAGTGGTATGAAACCACCAAAATCAAAATTTTGTACATGAACATCCTAAGAGGTATCAGACTTGAGTGTGGACCAACATCATAAAGAGGTTCATCTCTTGGCGCTGTTTCAGTAGTTGCTGGCTTAACTGCGGAGGTATTAATCTTCTCCTTCAATCTTTCTTCTTTCTTCTGCTGGACTTGCGACTTGAAGTTTTGTGAGCGCTGACTGGGTCCAGGATTCCTTTGAGCCCGAATGTAATCAAAGGGTTCAGGCTGGTAAGACCAGTCCCTGATTTGGTTACGATTGTTAAAGTGATCATAACCACGCTGAGCGTCTCGTAACCCACGGCGGTTGCCACTGGATTGGTTTTGAGAATTGTTTTGGCGTCTGCCTTCCATAAGGGAAAAATAAATTCTTTGTTAAACGGTATTAAACATAAAAACATTTTATTTGTGAAACATAGGTACAGTGGTTGGTCATGGTTTAAAAGGTAATAGTGCGCTATGATCAGCCTATTATAGGCAGACACCTGCTTACACCAGCACCATTGCTTGCACCACACCAGCTTATAGACCACATTGATCGATTTTCCCTCCTGATGCACCAGGTTGATTGCGTCCTGCATCTCATTTTCAGTATGCATTCCGATATTAGTTTTCCTTATCCTATTTCGAGGCATTTTGTAACGTAAAATACAAAAACATACAAATTAATAAGCTAAATGCAAAGATCAAATGCATGGGGCACAGTGGATACTTATCCACTGTGCCCCATGCATTCGAATCGTTATCGTATCCCGAATGTTAAAAGTTTGGCTACCACTACACTCTTTACAGAAGTAAAAATTGCATGCCATGCACTTTGTGACTTCATGCTTGATGCATGAAGTCACAAAATGCATACGGACCGTTTACATTGATTACATGTTAATTGTAGACGTACAATCGTTCGCAGTGATTTTTGTTCAGCTGTTTTATTATATTTGTAATTAACACATTGTGACGGTTTTAAAATAACATTTGATATAATCTTTATTCCCTTGCAACTTCCTACAGAAGTATGAGGCGTGCCATAAATTTTAATATTACCGGCATTTTCCTTGTCTGAAGATGATGAAGATGGCGTCGCCGATGTATCTACTGTGTTATGCATCATCACTGAAGATAATATATTAGATTTTTAAGGATATTTGGCGCAATTAACAATTAAAGCAATTTAATCAACTAGCCTTTTGCAGTAGTTACTGTTGGACATGGGCCTCTCCCTGCAAGGAGGTTTTAGCCTACTATATTACGCTGGCCAGACGGGTTGGTATAGGGTTTGATTTCGAGTTTTTCCTCTCTTTGCAATGATACTGTTTGCATGGTGTATTTCCCTTGATCGCCTCGTACTACTTACTTAGAATGAAATGGGGTAGTGACATCCTGTATTCTTAGTCCGTAACCACACGGACTTTAAAACAATTAGTGTTCTAATCAGTCTTATTAGTTATTATAATTATAAATATAGTATATAAGTAGTAGTATAGGTTCTAGATATAATAATATTATGATACTTCTGAATCTTAGATTTTTGAAATTACTATACTACTTCGAAGTCTAAAGAGAACTTTGCAAAACATTGGTAAAAAGCACTACTTCTAAATTAACATAATTATTATTTATTTTGTTGTGTACAAAAATGCTTACTACTAGCCACTATGTTCACTATAATCAGATACATCAAAAAAGAAATGACTCTTGTCTTGAGAACGTCGCATGAATGCTTATTTGGCCAATCTCCATTTGCAACATTTTACACCAGAGACGTTTAATTGATTATTTTAAGTAAAAAATATGATTTCTTAAAAGTATCATATTAAAAAATAGTTTATGTATTTAAGAAAAGATAGATTACAAATAAACCGAAAAAAGGTAAAAGCTTACGTTTATTTTCGCCTTTTTAAGGAGGTTGAACAAACAACCACATATATAATTAAGCAATTGGAGATAGAACGTTACTGGAGTGGAGGTTGAACATTTGGCATTTGAATAAATTCAGTTCTTATGTGTCCTAAGAAGCACATACAGTGTTATAATTACATGATAAATAAAAAGATTTTTAAAAGTTTATTTTTCAAACTATTTATTAAAAAAAGGAACACACTAATAAAAAAAATACTGTTAAAAAATTTAAAGGATTTTTCCATTGTAATAGTAGTACTAAAATTTTATATTTTTTTGTTATTTTTCGTCCCTTTGGCGATAGAAGACCGTTTACTTCTCCTGGTACTTTTTACGTTTCTCGATTCTGTTAGTACTTTATTGATTAAGGCTTCCATAAATGCCTTGTCGTCATCATTTCATTTAGGGATATAATAAAATCTAAAATTATAACAACGAAATTAAACATCATGTACAACAAGTTAACGATACGCAGAGATAACCTACGAAGAAATAAGATGACAAAAAAATACAACTTACCGATCTTTTCCTATAGTTATGATTATGTTTTCCGATTTATAATCTGTTACGGACATTTTCTCCAACGTTTTTTTTTAATGTATAGCTATTTTCAATATTTTTCGTTAATGTTAACTAAACATGCGTGCTAGCACCAGCTTCGATACGAAAGAAATGAATATGGCGGCGCATTGCGTCATCAAAATGCGCTGTCATGATTGGTTACCTGTAAGGAGATTGAACACTTAAGCACGCAGTTGATGCTCGAATACACATTTGGTGTATCTCCGCGGATTTTGACCAAATAAGCATGAAGTTTTAACTGACTAGTGTTGTTTTTTTTTTAAATAAGTTCTTTTAAATATGTATTTGAAGTCCTAATTGCAAGTATTCTATGCCAATCGAACGGAACTTTGAACCTTATTAAAACTGCATTTAAAAGTGAAATCCGTTAAAATGGTCGGTTGAACAAATAAGCATTCATGCGACGAGAAGTTTTTTTTAAGACGCAAGTTTTGCCGTCGTATTAGAAACAGAAGGTAATGTTTCCATCTGGCGGATAAGATCCTTAAAATCTTTTCGCATATCATTTGTAGATATGTTATAAGATTTTGAAGATCCCATCAAAGTTTGCAATGTTTCTCGGTCATAATTACCTTTAACATTAGAGAGAATAGTAACTTGTGAATTTTGTGTTCTATTAGATTTTGTTGAGATGGAAATACCTTTCTCGGGTATAACTTCTTCATTATCAGGAAGCTGACTTGAATCAGAAGATGTTGATAGAAGCCTTTTTGCACGTTTTATAGGTTTTAGTAAATTATGTTTTTTTAGTAAAAAGCAATCACACATTCTCTTTGGGTGAACGAGCACAGGAACAGCTTAAAATTCTTGATGCAATATTATTTGAGTGGTTTGTTGAATTTTTTATTGTTTTGGGGATAGCTATAAGCGACAGCAAAGATTCCTTATGATCTTCCTTTATACTGCTTATGTCCTCTTCATCAATGCAGAAAAGTATAACGCTGGTTTCATTTTTCAAAATAGTATATGCACAACGCTGAGAAGGCTTATACCGCGGTAATTTATGCAGTCCTGTCGTGACCCTTTCCCCTTATACGATGGCACAAATTGAAAAGGCGGTGCAGCTCGCTATCCACTATGCCCTGTCCAGCCCTCAGCATCTCGACCGTAATCCTGTCATATCCCGCAGCCTTACCTAATCTCATACTCTTCAATGCTTTCACTATTTCATCCATTCTTATCTCACTTTCATCAACATTTATATTAGTTTCCACGGAAGGTGCTGGACGTTGTACCTGCACTTCCTCTCTTTCAAACAAACTTTCAAAATACCCTTTCCATCTCTTTAACACACATTCTTTTTCTTTTATAATGTTCCATCTTGACTCCTAATTGTACTCAGCCCCGAGGTAGAAGTTTTTCGTCTGGCTGTTTTGATGCATTTCCAGAAAATAATAATAATAATAATATTCCGGGACAACTCACACACGGTTATCTGATCCCAAGCTAAGCAGAGCTTGTGTTATGGTAACCAGGCAACTGATAAACATACTTATATATTTCTAAATACATACATATTATAGATAAATTACACCCAGACAACCAGAACAAATGCTCGTGCTCATCACACAAACATTTGTCCTGGGTGGGAATCGAACCCACGACCTCCGGTATAGCAGTCAGGGTCACTAACCACTAGACCAACAGGCCTGTCAAAACTTAATGTTTGACTTGAAATCTTCAGTGAGACTCCTACCAAAATCATCCATTCGTTCTTCTTTCTTTCTAGACACAACTTCTTTCGTTGCTGATTTCAATCTTTTATACTTCGCCCTTGCTTCCTTTATTTCGTCATCCATTGCCTTTGAACTTTTTGGTTAGTTTTTGTTGCTAACCAATCCAACCACGCTTTCTTCTTTTCTTGCACAGCCCTTTGTACATCTTTATCCATCCACACATTATAGTTCTTTCTTCCTTTTCTTCTTTTAGCTACCCCACATACCTCAGTAGCAGTATTCACGACCTATTTCTTAAATGTCTCCCACAGATCTTCAATCACACTTATCTCTTCTATGCCTTTAAAACTTTCTACAGTTTATGTACCCGTCATCAAATTAGCTCAACGAATTCCTTTTACCAATTTCACTTCTGCAACCACGATTATTTTCTCATAATAATATTAAACCTGGAAAGTACTTACCGAATCCAGATATACCACTTTAACGAATACCACAAATAAATGTCGAATTAAAATTTTGCACACGAAATTGATCGCACTGACTGTAAGAACAAAATGGCGGAATCGACAGTCACGCCACCTTTTTACAGTGTTTGTTGTGTAATGTTGCCAGTAAATAATTTTATTTTCAAGTTGGGAATAATATTGTAAAACACTAAAAGCGAGAAGAAAAACAGAGATGAGTTTAATTTTGAACCATTTAAATATATAAATATTATGTTATTTAGTATTGTTGGTTGTATATAATTAAAGGAATAATCTATTTTAATGGATAACCATACTAAAAGAAAACTAAGTTGAATATTAACAAGTAATTTTTTTTTTTTGTATTTCTAAAGTTACTTAGTAAAGTGGGACATAATTTTCTTTATGAAATTTCTGTGGACAGTTTTAAAATTTGAAATATTGAATGTCCATAAACCTTTCGATAATTTTACCGAGTATAAATTGTAGTTCTATACTTTTAGAATTAGGGTGAATAAAATTTGAGCTAATATTATAATAAATATATAATGTTTCTATCTCATGTAGTTAGTATTTCATGTGTAAATGAAATAAACTTGTGTTGCTCTGAAAACAAAGATTTTATTGTAAAGATTTTATTATATCACTACAACCTAAAGGTAATAACAAATTAACATAAATATATCAACACTTACTGAAAACAAAGAAACGACATTTAAAGTTTACTTTTACACTACTTTTCTATCTTAAATCTCCATTTTTATAATCGCCATCATTCCACAGATGTCAAACCAACCACAGACTATATAAATTCAAATAAAGAAATGTAACACTGTCTTTCTTTACAAATATAATAATAATCCAGCCTATAAACGTCCCACTGCTAGGCACAGGCCTCTTCCCATATAGAGAAGGCACGAGCATTGATCACCACGCTTGCTAATATTGAAATAACAAATAAAATATAATCAAGCTGGACACGGAGAAAGTAGCAAATGTACAACTTTTGTGAATAACACCCATAAGTGTTACTTTCTTGGGGCATGTGTATACCTTCGATAACCGAATCTCTTCCGGCACTCCGAATGGGACCCTTTTCTTGCTTGTGAAGGGTTTCTTGCTTGTATTTGGGCGTGCTTTTTTTAGAGTAATTGTTTATTAGCGCAGGTGCCAAACGTAGTCTAAATTCACGATGTGAATGTGGTGTTAAGGCATGTGTTACACTGTACGTTATGTATGAATTAATGATGGATGCATCAAACATAAAAAAGAAAAGACGCATCCAAAACTTGCGTGATTTCCTATTGATTGGGTAAGAGGATCTATAACGATCAAATAGATCCACACCGCCAATGCTCATTGTGTAAGAAGCAATTGCTTTTGGGCAAAGAACTTCTACTCTTGACCCATCTTTTTGAGTTCTGTTTACATACATGATGTCCAATGGTTGATGTGCTGTGGTAAGCAATGTGACTTCTTTTGTGTCAAGCCATTTTATTGCGGTGATAGGTTCTGATGTCATAGCCGAGAATTGATGCTTTTGTAGTCTTAACGCTTTTGGTTGCTTCATCATCATTTCTGGGAGGTCTTTTCGATTTGATCTTACCGTTCCTACAGCATAAATATTTATCATATAGCTGTTCTAGTAAATTGCAACCAGTGAAGAAATTGTTAAACGCTACAAGTGTATTCATGGGGAGGTTGTTGCTGAGTTTCATTACGACATTGTAGCCCAGACCTTCGTTTTCGATACTGTCCCCTTTTCCCGTATATATCTGAAATTGTTATAGGTATCCAGTTTTGGCGTCGCATCTGGCCCATATTTTGAACCCCCTTTTAATGGGTTTTTGGGCATGTATTTCTTAAATGAGCATCTGCCTTTAAACTTTACCATACACTCGTCAATTGACTGTACACTTAAAATTACCATTAAAAAAAGTTCTCTGAAATGTTAAGACTGCGTAGATAAATACACATTGCATTAGGTTTAAGCATATAAAAATAAAACACGATTTACTCCAATCTGAGATGTGGGAAGTATAGCTCCCAGCGTTTTAATAAGGGATAATCAGTACTTATGTTTTTAACATTTGAGTCAATAAAATGATTCAAAATCAGAATCAAAATATTTTTATTTCAAGTAGGCCTTTTTAAGCTCTTTTTTTTCATAGCCATGTCTCTCCCACTGCAGGGCAAAGGCCTCTCTATCCTTCTTCCATTTCTCTCTGGTTAGGGCCGTGGTCATCAAGCTCTTTTAAAACGTTAAATTATTGACTCTAGTTGCAGGTTCCAAAATGTCAATGGAGAAGAACCAGCAAGAAAGTCCATAGGTTACTCTTTTAAAAAAAAGATTAACGTCAATGTTAAAAATACAAATATTAAAAAAAATATGAAAATATGCGACAACAACGTAAATAGCATTGGTGTACAATGGTGTACAATAAAGAATATTCTATCTATCTATCTATAGCAAAATGTTTAGATTAATGTAAACGATGACATCCAAAATCTTTATTTTTGGACTAAACGGTAGTTTTGCCAGAGAAGTCGTGTTAGTGACCGCCAGCCTAACTAGTAAATCTATTCTTCTAGAGTTATTTTTATGTCAATATCAATAGTCGTTTCCAAAACCTGCATCATCCGTAAATTCACTAGATCTGGCGTTCTTTATAAAGTTATAGAATCGCAAGCATCGACTGGAATCAACTTCATCGTTTCCTGTAAGTCTTACTTTAGCACTTGATAACTCACGGCCATTCGAGTAAAGGACGGGAAAATTAATTTAGAAAATGGGCCTAGTTTTACGTTCTTTGGCGCCTTTTAATTTTTCGACCACATTGAAGTCGTCTTCGAGCTTAGATTTCATAAAAAGTTTCAAGGTATCATATTTACGCAGCTCGATTTCAAATGTGGTCATCCACGAAATCTTAGTGATACGCTCCAGGATAGGCTCCACTGAGTTAAAGTCGTCTCTTTGCAGTGACGGTAAATTTATTGTTCCGTCTGCAATTCTCCATCACACTAATCTAATCCAACCATTCGCCTCTACACTGCTGATGATTATCTGCAGTGTAGAAGCGAACTTTTTTAAAGTGTGTAAATAGTCGTTTTCCTGTTGTTACTTATTGTGTTCCTCTTGATGATGTAAGTTACCTTTTAAGTTGCGAACTTATGGTCACCCTAAAAGGCTTATTAGACTTTACTAAATTTAGTAACCTAAATCAGGATTCAGAAAAGGAAAGAAATTAGAAGCTTCTAATCACACTGTTCTAAATATAGTTACTAAATCAGTTGCCTGCTGAAACACAACAAAGGCGGACGTTTTACTGGGGGCGCATTGTCTTACATAACTTTTCAACTCCTATCATCGGATGTCCGAAAATATTTCTCATACCATTTAAAGTCATAAAGATCATTCTTCATAAAATTTAAAAAAATAAATATTAAAACATATAATCATTGAAATTCATAATATCACTAATCATACATTTACTTTTTACTAATATTTGTTTTAATATCTTTGTTTATACTAATGGTCAAAACTCATAATCATTTCAATAAATAACTATAATACTCCTAAATATGTTTTATTCTAATATTCGTTTTCATGCATTTCTTAATAATAAGTGTTTTTATCCATAATATTAAAAATCATAATCATCGACTCCATTGAAAAAATAGAAATAACGGAAACAAATCTGAGTTAGTGACAGAAACGAATCGCTGCAAAACCGACTCCACGTAGTCTTTTCTGCCCTACCCTAGAGTGTAATTTAGAGTCGCGTAGGCGCGGAGGGGTGAGGCGGCCCGCGGGCTGAGGAGCAGGCGGTCTTAACACTCGCCGCCGCGGCTGAGGCTGGCCGGCGAAGCCGGCCAGCAAGCCGAAGCTGCGGTGGTGAGCGTAAGACCATCTGCGACGATAAGCTCGCGTGGGGCCGCCGGAACCCTGCAGCGCCGGAGCCGTGACAGAAACCATGCCTGCTGCATGCTTGCTTGCATGCTCGCTTGCATGCTTGCTTGCATGCTGCATGCTTGCTTGCATGCTGCATGCTTGCTTGCATGCTGCATGCTTGCTTGCATGCTGCATGCTTGCTTGCATGCTGCATGCTTGCTTGCTTGCTGCATGCTTGCTTGCATGCTGCTTGCTTGCTTGCATGCTGCATGCTTGCTTGCTTGCATGATGCAGCAATATTGTACAGAAATGTGTATCAGTGTCTAATATTTTAGGTGTTAATTATTAATTCTTTGTTATGCCTATATAATGTGAGCAATATGTAAAATTGTGTATGATGAAGTTTTTAATAATTAGGGAGTTAGATATTTGTATGGTGTATAATTAGTTTGCTTATAAAAGTTATGCTTAAATATCATTATGCGTAAGGATATTTCATACAAAAAAAAATCATACAAAGACACCCCGACAAACCTTTTCCTTTAATGGATCCGGATCATGGTTGTGTTTGTTAATTGACGTTGTTACACAGTAAGCTATTCTGAACAATGACGTTATGAGTTGAAGTATGTTTTTAGTAACAACATTATTAATTAAAGCAATATGATCATTGAATGTTATGAAAAAAAAAATCTGAAAAAAGAAATTATAATTTTAAACTGGTTCTTGGCAGTAACAGTATTGATAAAAAAAATATGATCACTAACGGTTATGAGATCAATTGTTAGTAATAAAAATGTATGAATTAAAAAAGTATGAATAAAAAAATTATGAAGAGTGATTATTATGAGCACAGACCGGTAGTAAGACCAAAAATAGGATTAAGAATTTTATGTAAGCCAATATGGACCCCGTTTTACTATCTACTATAAACAAAATGGCTCCAGTGCTGTCCAAAAATCAAAAAATTGGCCTCGCCGTGGCTGTGGCCGTTGGGTCCATCAACATACAGAAAAAAAAAAGAAAGACGTGGGTCAAGGAATATTTATTACTGCGCGACAGGTTATCAAACATGAATATAATGAGTGTTTTAGAACCGGCAGACTTCAGAAATTATCTTCGAATGGATTCAAGATCGTTCGATATTTTACTAAATCTTGTGACACCATATATACAAAAACAAAATACTATTTTAAGAGACAGCATTAGTGCAAAACAAAGATTGGTAGTAACATTACGATTTCTTGCAACAGGGAATTCATACCAAGATTTGAAATACAGTTCTCTAATATCTCAACCCATGCTGTCAATAATCATCCCTGAAACCTGTTCGGCTATTTATACATGTTTGGAAAATTATATAAAGGTAAGTAAATAAAAGTAATTTTTGTTATAAAAGGTTTTTAAATGTGCACAATTTTTTTAGATATTTTTGTTCTTTTTACCAAAAATTAAAAAGTCTTTCATTATGTCCCCATTGCCTTCAATCAGCAGAGATCCATCATTTGTCTCCTCCAACGTAGTTGAATGTGGAGGAGGGGATGGGATATGAAGTTGTACAGATGGTAAAGGATCTGAGGGGTGTGGGGCTTGAATTGTATATTCCACAGTAGTAGAAGATTGTATTTGTTGCTGAGGTAGAAAGTAATGAAGAGAATTTGAAGATTGGCTGTGGTACTCTGGTGATTGTGAAAGGTGAGAGGACTGTATTTGTTTCTGAAGTGGTAAGTTATGACGAGAATTTGAAGGTTGGCTGTGGTGTTGTGTGGGTGGTGGTGAAGAATGCGAGGACTGTATTTTTTCCTGAGGTGGTAAGTAATGAGGAGAATTTGAAGATTGGCTGTGGTACTGCGTGGATGCTGAAGGATGTGAGGACTGCATTTGTTGTTGGGGTGGTAAGTTACAAAGGGGAGAATTTGGCGATTGGATACGGTTCTGTGTAGATGGTGATGGATACGGGGACTGTTATGGTGATGATGTTCTAACAGGACTATGAAATTCACTCTGGGAAGACGATGATCGTAAAGGTGTGAACCATGGGTATGAAGCCTTAGATTGATAGTTATTTGTGGTTAAACCTACAAATGACTTCAGACAACTTGTCTAAAGTAGCATAAAATATCACATCTGATATTAATTTACGGGCTATAATATGTTGCCGTTGATTCAAATCTCTCAGTTGCATTCCAATGGATCTTCCAAGGATTTCCCAGTCTTCTTCCTTCGTGTTCATTAATCCGCTAGCTTTATCAAAAATGTCCTGTTGTTGTTTTAAAGGAGCTTCTTTCTTTTTTTTCTTAAACATATTTTGATTGGAAGTACTATTGGTAGAATTTGTCATCTGAGTATCTTCTGTGCAAGATAATGATGAATCCTGAAAATAAATAAATTATATAATTATTTTTCAGTTGCCGCAAACAGAATCAGAATGGATACAAGTAGCAGCTGAATTCGAAGATAAATGGAATTTCAATCACTGTATTGGAGCTTGCGATGGTAAACATATTGGCATCGAAAAACCGCCCGGAAGTGGTTCTCTATTTTACAACTATAAAGGCTTTTTCAGCGTAATATTGTTTGCTGTTGTCAATGCTAATTATGAATTAATGTATGTCCAAACTGGTACCAATGGCTCCGTTAATGATGCAGCCGTATTTGAATCTACAAATTTCCATCAAAAATTAGTTAATGGTTGTTTGAATTTGCCACCATTTTCTCCACTATCAGGCACAGAAAAACATGCTCCATATGTTCTGATCGGGGATAGTGCTTTTTCCATTAACAAACATTTCATGAAACCATTTCCGTTTAAGGGTATTAGCCATGAAAGAAGAATATTTAACTATCGCTTAAGTAGAGCCCGTAGAGTGGTGGAGAATGCCTTCGGCATATTGGCTTCGCGTTTTAGAGTACTACTGAGACCCCTCAGTCTAGATCTCTCCAACGTAGATGCAGTGGTAATGGCATGTTGTGCTTTACACAATTATTTGAGAAAACGGGAGCCAGGATATATAACCAGAAAATGGTTAGATTATGAAAATACTTCACAAGGCTCAATACGTCAAGGGGATTGGCGAAAACATACTGATGGATTGACTTCGTTAAAGAACACAAGTAAAAGTCAGCGTAATGAAGAAGGAAACCAAGTTCGAAACACATTCATGAATTATTTCAACTCAGTTGGCAGAGTTGCGTTTCAAGATAAAATGATTAATGCTGTACCTACTATTTAATAAATAATTAAAATAAAATATACCTCGTCTTCTATTGTGTCCCTGATTGAACGGCATGATTCTGTGGTAGTTTCCAGAAAACTGAAGCTGTCATAATACCATATCGTTGGTACATATACATCTTCACTCCCTGCACCAGTGTGTTTTGAAGCCTTGACCTTTAAAATAAGTTATAGGTACATATACAAATTAGGTAGTTACTATGTAGGTCCTATTATCTCCCATTTTATTTGAAATAATAATATAAAAGCAACGTTAAAACTTACCTTCTTCAATTCTTTCAAATAATTTGTTTTTAAATTATCTATTTTCTTCTTTAACGTTTTTACTGTAGCATTCTTATCGATATTTTTGTATATGCTGAGAAGCACTTCGAAACCTTCACTTCTAATATTTTTATTCATGTAATTTTTATCGTTTTTGTTCCATAGATATGGCATGTCTTTATAAAGTTCGATTATATGGCCTAAAACTTATTTTTCTTTCGTCGCCATTCTCGAACACTCGCACTTTCTCACAACACAAGCGACACATCCACACGCGGAAAGCGCTGCACACCGACTGAAGCGACTAATCGCGATCGCACCTTCCTAAATTCGATTCTAATTAGGTTTCTAAATGTTTTAGTGAATTAGTAGCCGTACTTTTTCTAAATTTAGAAACCTACCTTCCTAAATGCGATTGCATTTGTCTGAATTTAGTAACTGAATCATTTAGACGACTGAATTTAGTAAAGTCAAATAAGGCCTTAACCAAACATTACAAAGTCGGCTATATCCCATTCAACGACTATGCTAATTGACGTTCAGTCAGAACGTTGAACATTACATTAAACAACTTGACCAGTTGTCCTTTAGTCATTCAATTAAATGTTGTCATTCAATGAACGCGCTAGTCATTCAATCAAATAGCAGATTCAACCAGATGACTGTGACATATACATATATTTAAGTTTAAATTGTAATAAGTATAATTTATGTAAAAAATAATTATAATACAAAAAGGTATAACAGATGTTACTACACAATAACTAAATAATATTGATACTCAGAAGCGCTATTATCTATATGTGTCGTTTAGAAACAAAAGTGGTCAAATCTCCCTGCAAAAGCTGTTTAAAGAGTTTGTATCCATATGGCTTCACTTAGGTTAGTATTTCTGATTAAAAAAAAAAACATTCATGACCACAAACCTAAAAAATCAAAATAAGTAGGATATTATTTTGGATTTGACCTATTTCGAAACCAAGCTATAGATTTGACTAGTTTTGTTATTGATGTAGTTGGATTTGACCATCTTTGATTCTTATCACCATGAATATGACTGATTTTGATGCTTAAACAATATCATGTCAGCGGTTCTCAATATTTTGGGTTGGTTGGGTAGTAAAAATAAATATAAGCAATTTAGTACTTTGAAATCAATCTTGCTTTATTTGAAAAACCTTCATTCATCATCACTATAAGTATATAGTATAATCAAAGTTATTATATTTTTAAATTTTTTATTCAACTATAGCTGGTAATTCTTCAGAGAAATCACAGTCTTCAACAACCTGTTCAGGAGTAGTAGATGATTTGGGTCTTGACAGGACTTGTTTATAATAATTTAAATCCAAGATTTCATCCCACTTCTCTCCAAAATGTGTGGTTAATAATTTCTTCACATCATTTAATTTTTCTTGTTTAACGTCAACGTATAATTTAATCACATCTGGGTTTATAGCAGAAACCTTCTTTTTTCCTTTGCAGATATTTTGATACTTATTTAAAGTATTTTGGTAAGACTCTTCCGCTCGAATTGTTTGTCTCGAGTCCTTTTAAGAAAAAATCTTTTAGATTTTTTTTTTGAATTTGCATATTTGTTGTAGTTTTTAAGACTTCAGATGCAGATCGTTTCCAGTCGTAAACTTTTATATCAATTCCCAAGTAATTCGGTTCCATGACGGGTGAAAAGGAGAATGACCATTTTGAGTATCGCTTCAAATCTAAATTGTGTCAAAGTTGGTGATAACAATAATTCCTTTTTTACTGAAACCAGTTACCTCATACCACCATTACCACCGAACCAGCTACCACATACCATGAACCATTACCACCAAAACCAGTTACCTTACAACGTTTTTGACGTCTCCAAGAAACAGTGAAGCAACCGTCTTGATAAAGACGAGTTTTTGACGTCTCTGTAAGAAAATCACAGCGTTATCATAGCGCCGCACACGCTAGCCCGTTCGCTTCGAAAGAAGCGGTTTTTGTGGCGCAAGCAAAGCAAACAACCTACGTAAACCTACCCGTTTTAGAATAATCACCCAAAGAATAATAATGAGAGTAAGAAAAAAAACAGAACTAAAACGAAATTATGTCATAGAAAGAAGAAACATTATTTATTTGGCAAAAACAATTAAGTTATAATCAGTACAATAACAACATAAACATAACATAACATACCATCACGCCTGTATCCCCGAAGGGTTAGGCAGAGGTGTACCAATGTACACCCACCCACCCAATAACAACATTCACTATAATTATGTCACGTTTTTCGTTCAAATGCAAATTTTACTCGTAGGTATAAATCACAATTTTTGGGGGTATCAATTAAACCTTACAAATTGTTATTAGAACAGTGAAACAAACATGAAACTTAAACGTAAAATTAACTTTAAAAAATAAAGTACTTTTCTCAAAATAAAAAATAAAGTCTTCTAGAAAATAAACTGATCTAAGAATTCTTAGAAGTTATAAATACCAATTGTTTTAATGAGATCATCAAAAGTACGTAGGTTGTATTAATATTATCATTTGGTGTCATAATACATACTACTAAAATATACTTTCATAGTAGGAGGTATAATAACTGGGAATCAAACCAGCATTAATGAGGCTTCTTATGTCAGTTTTTTTTCTTTCTGATATTTCCAATTTACGCTGATATAGCGGTTTGAGTTCTGTAGGACGATTATTAATTCTATTTGTTCTTTTACTCAAATCAAGCTCTTTAAAATCATCAAAATACGATGTTTTGTACTCTATTTAAATCTCACTATGTTAATTTTTCTCAATTTTCTTCACAACTTGGCCATCTACATCTTTATTTAGTCTAGGAACTGGTAGTTGCTTTATATCTATAAAATCGCCGTAACCCATTTCATTTACAATGAAAGGTGTTCCACGTTTTTTAGCACTTCGCAATAGCAGAAATATATTGCGAAGGTACGTATATGGGCCCAGATCGAAGACTTCGTTTAACTTGTTTCTCAATTACAGAATGTCCAGCATCTCCCTCATTCTGTGTATGGCCACGTATAAGGAACGTATGTGTTATGAACTCTATTTAAGTATTGTCCTGCGTAAATATACACCCCTATAATAAACTGGTTCTTCTGCTGACCGCAGCAATTATCAGAGTTAAAAAGTATGTCGCGATATTCGTCGGCATAAGAAGACTTTTTTTGCAAATATTTTAATACACAAGTACCTATTTCATTTACTCCTCGGTGTCCTTGCGATTCATCCCAGAAGAAGCATGCAGTATTGTCACGTTTTATCGTCGTATCATCGTCAGAAGCGGGTGAAAAGTCACCATAATCTTTATCGCAGGGGTTTTCCTTGTCAGCTGGATATGTATAGTTGCTAGTTGTTGGCAAATTGTTTAAATTGGATGTTGAGGCTTCAGGTTCTGAACAGTTTTCTTTGTTTTGAATTGCTAGCTCAAATATTTTTCTACCCCTATTTCTTGACGGATTCATGTTGATATTAGTGTGTAGTTAAATTAAAAATAATAATAACATGTGTTTATGTTTTGTAATTTCATTTAATATGTATTTTACTTTTATATCCATATAATAAAAAGCCTAATCTAAGATTAAAGATATATAAAGAGGAATAATAATAAAATAATAATTATAAAATATCAATTGAGTTTTCATGAACGGGTACGAGTAGAGTGCGTGCAAAATAATGCCACTCTGTTCGCCGACCGGGGAGGGGAGGGCGGGCGATTTGTGCGAACTTCACAAACCGGCATAGATTTTGCACGCACTAGCAGTATCTACTTACCTTTTCCTGTTGTGCTGGTTTTAGCGATTTTTTATTTTTCACGGCGAAGGGCAACCAACAAATAATCCATCTTTTTCTTCAATTCTCCAACTGGCCACCCCATTTCGACGGAGAGTTCATCCCAGGCCTCCTGCTTCAGATTCCTGTTGTAATAGCTTTTGTGGCTGGGGTCCCATAATACTTGCTTTTCTTTATAGGCCTCGATAAATTTAATAACATTTTCATTGTTCCAATTCATTGTTTTCACTTCACGGCAAGGACTGAAAATGACGCGCACGTGCAACTGACCGAGCGTCGCGAGTGTCGCGTCCAGACTGACCCACGTCCGTATCTGTATCACCTTTGATGATCGAACAAAAACCGACACGACATGGGACGGGCCGTATCATAACGGCGTATCGAGATCCCGTATCATGATACGTATACAGGTTGGCGTTGCGGGTTACTGCTGAAAACTTTGATGAGTTGCTTTCCCTTATACAGAGCTCGATTCAGCGCCAAGACACTCTGATGAGAGATGCATTACCAGCAAAAATAAAATTAGAAGTAACGTTATCGTTCTTAGCATCTGAAATGAGTTATCGAAGCTTGAGTTATTTTTACCGTGTTTCTAAACCATCTATATCACAATTCATACCAGAAGTTTGTCGAACAATTTATGAAGTATTAAAACAGCTTATAAAGGTAAGTGTTTATTTATTTACTTAAAATTGAAATAATAAGGCACACATTATTACAAAATACAACAAACATATATATTAATATTAAGCGTTATTGAAGGCTTGTTGAATGGAATCACTGTTGTCTACGCTTTCGCCGTAACTGTCATAATTATATGGAGTTTCTGGGGATATGATATTAGTAGTAAACTGGGAACACGAAGAAGAACATGTCGATGGACTGGACTCTGGAGGAGGGCAGATTGTAGGTGTTGTCAGAGAGTATTGGGGTACCATGTAGGACGGAAGAACTTGTGTAGAATTCCAATTAGTAGGTAGCGTGTTTTGCGATTGCTGAACCGATTGTTGCACTTGATACGCATTCTTGGCTCGTATATCTGTGAGCATGCATTGAGTCAAAATACTCTGTATTTTTTCCTTAGCAATGACTGCCTGTTCCTCTGTCAATTTTTTTAATTGTGCCGAGACGCTTTTTCCAAATAGGTCAAGATCTGTTTCTTCGCAGTGTGTGTTGTCGTTAATTTCCCTTAAGTCATTTATCATGTTAGATATCTGTGATAACTTGCTCCGCTTAGGTTTTGTGGGTGGGGTAAATCGAGGTGTCTCTTCTGCAGACTCATTTTCTAACCCATTTTCAGAGCGTGGAACCAACGATGGTCCTGGTTCATTGCTATTTGGGGTATCCATGTTATCCTGTAATTAAACAAAATAAATTAATGTAATTGTAATGTTATAGATTTTTTTGTTGTGACTAAAAATGGTATTAAATAGGCCGCTTTAATTACTACCCTTTTTATACAGGTACCAAACGCAGAAGAATGGAAAAATATCGAAAGGGGATTTAAAACACGATGGAATTTCCCCTTATGTTATGGTTCTATAGACGGAAAACATGTGACAATTAAAGCTCCTCCTAAAAGTGGAAGTTTATACTTCAATTATAAAAAAAACAAGCAGCGTCGTATTGTTAGCTATTGCCGATCACGACTACTGTTTTTCGTACATAGATGTCGGCGCGTGTGGTAGCGCATCTGATGGAGGAGTTTTTAAGAATTGTTCTAGATACCAAGACCTTTAAAATAACTTATTACCTGACAACGGAGTCATCGTAGGAGATGCGGAATTTCCACTAAAGACTTATTTAATGAAGCCGTATCCAGGTGTAAACCTCAGTACAGAAGAAAAAGTTTTTAACTACAGGTTATCTCGGGCAAGACGGATAATCGAAAATGTATTTGGAATCTTAGTTAATAGATTCCGGGTATTAGAAAAGCCAATACTAACTAACTTGGAAACAGTAGATGCAATCGTTTGTGCTTGTTGTGCCCTTCTTAATTGGCTACGAAAGAAATCAAATTCTTACATCACCGCTACAAATGCTAATCAAGGTAGCAATCATTCAGCAGAAATAGCAAGAGAGAAAAGAGAAGTTTTAAAAAATATGTTTAATAACGAAGGAAGAGTTCCTTGGCAATTAAATAGCATACATTAACAATCGACTTCGAAAATCAACATTGAAACGGACAAATACACGAGCTTCTTTTGTTGTAGTATGCGTGTGTCTTTAAGTGGCTTTATAATTTTGCTTAAATGTAATTTTCGTTTAAAATAAATAATAATGTGATTTTACTTACTATGGTTTTTCTCCTCATAGAAACCGGCTTTATAAACGAATCATATTTATCAAACCATTTTGCCTTTGGCTTATAAATCCTCCCCCCAGCCCCAGATCTTGTAGATTTTTCGATTTTGTCGAGTTCCAAGTAGTACGTATTTCGAATACTTTTGATTTTTGATTTAACTTCATCGAGAGTCAGTTCTTCTATATTCATTCCTACACGAAGTTGTTCTAGTGCCGAAGCGCGCATTTCTTTATTTTTGTATGCATCGCAACGCTTATCCCACAAACATTCGTGCTCTCTATAAAGTTGTACGAATTTCAAAGTATCCTCTTCGTTGAATTTTCTCGGCATTTTGTCGCAGAAATTCCAAATAAAACAACAAAGAACACACACCGTACGGACGTTCGCCAGTGACTGGCGAGACTCGTCTACACGTGTCCGCAACGCTGGCGCGAGGGTCGAAGGGTATGCGGGCGGAGGTCACTGGCTAGAAAAATAGACGGTCGCTCTATTCTCGCCAGCGTAGGCAGCCAGCGCTGGCTTGTCTTGAAAAACTGTTTACACAAGGCCAATACCAAGCCAGCACTGGCTGCCAGTCTTATTGGCAGCCAGTGTTGGCTCCGTGTAAACTATGCCTAAGCACCAAAAAAATTGCAGCAGAAGAGAGTCAAGTCCTATGTTTTGCAGCTTTTTAATTATTTGCTGGAATGCTTCTATTGTTTTAATCTAACTAGATAGCGATGGTACCAACTTTCTTGTTCCGTTACCACATATATATCGCATACTCTTAAGGACTGGTAAACTATAGTCCCACAATTTCCAGTGTGGAGACTTTCGTGTGACCGCTGACCTATAGATTTTTCCTCTTCGGGGCGTGCTGTAGCTCCCATTGACAGAGTCGAATAGTCGATCAAAAAACCTGAATAGTTCAGCGGTATCGAAGGCTTCACGAGGGACTTGGCGGCGTCCTAAAAAAAAACAACAAGTTAATATTTTGACACTTTGTCTTGTTATTTAAGTAAAAATAAAACATAATATTCTGAATTTTTACCTGCTGTTAATTCCAGAGCAACACTGACAGTATGACTGAACACTTGAGTGCAATAGTTCACCTTCATCTTTGGGATAAGGCTTGGTATACGTGGCGTGCAGTCAATTTTGTCACCATACGTGCCCCGTGGTATGTTGGGCTTTTTTTGTAAAAGGCCACTAAGTGCTCCCACTTAGCTCTACGCGTTTTCCCATCAATGGTGAATTCCAAATTTTTGGTAATCAAGTTGTTCCTTATACCTTTCATCATATGTGGAGGATCATAGATGGGATAAATATCAATCTTTTCTATTTCGAAAAATCCTCCTCTAAAATCTTTGCCTTGTCTCAAATACTGGGCTTTCGTATCATTTATTAATGAGTTTATTGCTGCCATGTTTGTCGGTCCTTGATCACATGTGGTTGACACTTTAAGGCCAGTTGCCAACACTTTTTTTAATATTATTTTTATTTGGTTTTTCAAATTTTCTGTTTTTGTGGTGCCAGCGCAAAAGCTATAGGCCAAAAGCTGTTAATATTTTTTTAAATATGCCTCTGACCATGAAGGCTAGCACATGGTCAGCAAAACATTTCGTACGTTCAACCCCGTCATCGCATAATCCTTTGATTGTATCAATATTTGGTAGATATAGCCATCTCATCGAATACGAGTGTGCAGTATTTGTGGCTCGAGGGCATTTTGTTCACCCTTTTTTTAAGTGGTCGAAAATTATGTCATTAGGCCCAGGAGACAAAGATATTTTCGTTATCAACTTACTTAATGTGCTTTTTTGAGGAAGCACACAGATTTGGTTAAGTATTCGGTAGGCTTTGGGGCTCGGTTTATATAACAGTGCCAGAATTTTTTCGTCTAAAGTAAACCGCCGTCCTCTTGTCTTGTCGCCGTTATCTTGTTTTGATGCTTGCCTTGTCTGCATAGCAAACAATGTTTGTGCTAATAAGCTTTTGAGAGTGATAATTTCTTCGCCAATTTTAATTTATCCTTTAGACCAACTTTGGTCTATCACGAATTTTCTTATGGGTTTCCTAGCCTAAAAGTTCTTCTGCGACTTTTAGCATACAAGGCTTTATTAGAGATTCGCCGATAGTGTGAGCTTTTTCTATTTAGCTATCAATTTTGCAACTTCAAAAGACACGGATAATGTTTTTTTCGGATTTTGCATAAGTTGTTCCACTGGGTCCTAGTTTCATTTTTTTTTTTAATTTGCTAGTTTGCCCTCGAAAAATTATTTCGTAAGGTTACAATAATTCGGATGAAGTGACGTTCCAACTTTGCCGGTTTTAAGGCGTCATTAGCAAGCACAGTTGTGCATAATACGCATTGAGGTCTAATTTTCCCCTTTTATTTCTATTGAAGTAAAACCCAGTTTAATATGATCGTCATCTAGACACGCGGCCGCGTGTCAAGCCAAGTTCAAGCAACTGGCTAGACAGCGGCAAGTGTATCATTACACGAACCACTTGGTGCCACTTTTGACCCTTCCATAGCTCAAAAGCTCTTTAACGTAAACACATAAAATTACGTGTGTTTTATTATATCCATAAGGACATCTAGAAGCCCAAATTTCATGAAGCTAGCTCAAACGGTTATAAAGATATGAAGGTCTAAAAGTCGTAAATTTTAATATTGACTGACTGACATATAGTACCTAAACCTAACCTACTTCCAGATGACCTAGAAAGATGAAATTTGGAATCCAGCTCGGTAATTGTGTGTAAGCGAGGGAAAAAGTCTAAAAATAAAAAAAAAGTTAAAAAATAGGGGGGGTCCCCATACAAAATTTTGTTTTTTTTTTAATTGTAGCCTTGGAACCGTTACAAGCTGCTATTTGAAACTATCCCAATATATGTATGTAATATATCTTCTATATAACAGAAATATAAAAATAAATTTAAGTCAAAAAATAAGTGATATCAGCATACAAAAAACTATACTATACGCGTTAAACAACCGGCCAACGGTGTGTTTTCGGCGGCGCGCGGCACCATGCAGCGGAAACGCAAGAAATAACATTAAATCTCAATACCTACCTAGTTTTCTTTACAAAAAGTAATGATATCCCACCAAAAACATAAATAAATGTAAAAAAGGAAAGCCAAGTTCAATACACAAAAAGAATGGAGATCTAAATGAGTGCCAAGTTCTATGCAAAATCCAAATATGTATTTATAGGAACAAAATAACATTATGAACAAGTATTAAACTCTATTTCTATGCTTTATTGGATACCTATAACAATTGCTGTCATTTAAAAATGTAAGATCTTAAAGTAGGTTAGATTTGACTTATTATTATTTCCTTTATTTTCCAATAAACTTATAAAATACATTTTTAAATATATACAAAAAACAATATACATATACATTTAAAAATATAAAATATAGTGTCCAACCGGCCTCGGGACAGGGTCCAAGCTGCCGGTGGTTAGGACTCCAGAGAGAGGAACCTCCTCACAATACGCGCCGTGTCGAGAAGTACCGCTTTCTGAATCAAACCCTTGACCCAGGCGCCTAGCGCTAGCCTCTTAAGGTGTTGGTCGAGTCTCTTGGCTATTATGCCGTTGGCTGTAACGACTATCGGGACAATCATTGCTGAGTCCACCTCCCACATGTCGACAACCTCGTGCGCTAAATCCAAATATTTTTGTTGTTTTTCTTTTTCAGCTTTCACGAGGTTCTCGTCATGAGGAATAGTGATATCAACAACAATTATTATTATTATTTCTTTATTTTACAATAAACATATAAAATACATTTTTTAATATATACAAAAAAGAAATATACATTTGAAAATATTATTATTATTATATTAATTGGCAAATGAAAAAGTTTAAATCATCAAAACCTATCTATCTTCTTTAGTTTTAAAGTTAGCTTGGATTTAAAGTCCATTTCACGAAAGAAGTCCCGCAGACGCAGCGCTGTATTCGCGCGACATAATGTTGCCAGGGTTAAATATGGGGAAATCAGGGGAAATAATTTATCGTTCATTTCATTTTATTAACTAGATTGTTTTGTAGGTACCTATTTGATGTCCATACTGCCAAGGTCAGATTAGTGAAAAATTAATCTTCCTGTAATTTCTAAAATATAAAATGGAGATGTTCGACCAACTTTAAATTAGAAAAACAAAATAACATTTAAAAATTGTATTCGAAAGTTTTATTGAATAATTATGATCGGTCATACTATGATCACTGTCAGAAGAGTGAATAGAAACAGAATCAGATTCTGTTTCACTATCACTAGCCGTGGGTATAATAAATCGATCCATTTCTTCATCCATAAGACCATCATTTTTTAAATATTCTTCCTCCAAATGCTGTACATGTTTACATTGAGCTGCCCAATCTTCCGCTTTGACAGTCTCAAAAGCCGCTGCTGTTAAGCGTGCAATTTCTTTTAGATCTTGGCCCACGTTTTTATCCGCTACTCGTCTCTTTACAAGGCTCCACATTTTTTCGATCGGATTTAGATCGCAGTGGCAAGGCGGCAATTTTAGCAATTCATGATTGTGAGATTTTAATAATGCATCCACGGCATAATTATGTAGGTGGACCTTTGTTTTGTTTAATTAATTCAAATAATACAGCTTTTGTCCAAGTATAAATAAAATAAATAAATAAAAATTTGTTTATTTTCTCCCACAAGAAAGATACATCAAAAATGTTATTATAATATTATTATAGGTAGGGAGACAGGAGCCCATACTAAGTTAAACTTGTGTTATAGGTCTCCTGGCCACCTTAACCCAGACACAGTAAAGAACAAATTAACAACATGATATAAATATCAACATTTCAAACAGGGAGTGTGCTAGATGAGAAATTAATGTCGCGCGTGTGCATGTGTGTGTGTGTGTGTGTGTGTGTGTGTGTGTGTTAGGGTGTGTGTGTGTGTGCATGCGAGCATGTGTGTGTGTGTATGAATATGTGTGCAAGGGTGTGTGGGTGTGTGTGTTTATGGGTGTGTGTGAGTGGATATGCGTTAGTTTTTAAATGTATTTTTGTTTATTAAGAAGTTTTTCTGTCTCCTCATATGTAAGCGTAAGTAGCCATTTAGTTATCTTCCTCTTAGATTCTTTTTTCGTATTTGGATAGATGTTAAGTAATTTATTCAATAAGTTGTATAACTGTGGTCCTTGATAAGAGAAAAAATTTTTGCTAAAGGTAGTTCTGACTGGTTTAGTATGACATATTTGATAATTACGCCGTCGGGTTAAAGTGTAGTTGTTAGGGTCATACTGTAAGAGTTTGTGCTGTTTGAGAGTAACGGCAAGAATGTACAGTTTCCTAACCGACATGACCTCTGCTAGATTATATAATTCCGAAGTTGGGAATAGTCTCGGTTTAAATAGACATATTTTAAGGATCAGTCTTTGAGCCCGCTCAAGTTCTATCATGTGGCTCTTAGCTGCCCCACCCCAAGAAGAGATACAGTAGGTAAGAACAGATTGACAAAGAGACAAATAGACAGTTTTCATAACTTTGGAGTCCGCTACAGATCTTAACTGTTTAAATATATATGCTAGTTTACGAATTCTCTTGGCTACATTACTAATGTGCTCAGTGAATTTTAGATTTTCATCAATATTAACTCCTAGATATTTTATACTATTTGTTTTAATTATATGTGGGCAATTACATGTTGTAGCCGGAATCTGGTTACAAGAGTGTGCTATTATTTCGTGTTGGGGACAGACAATATTTCGGAGGGAAAAGTTTATAAATTTCGTTTTAGCAGTATTTAAAGTAAGTGTATGTCTAGCTAACCAGTGACATACTTTATTAAAGCCTTCTTGAGCATATTTAAATAGGTTAGGCCATGAGTCCGCATAAAAGGTCAGAGTTGTGTCATCTGCGTATGAAATAATCTTACAATTTGGAAGGTTTAACTGGCATAGATCATTGATATAACACAAAAATAATGAAGGGCCCAAAATACTTCCTTGAGGGACTCCAAAGTTAACAGCACACTCTTCACTCAATTTGTCACCTATTCTTACCCTCTGCGTACGATCCGAAAGGTAGCTTTTGAATAAAAGCAGTTGTGCACCTCTGATACCCATACTTTCAAGTTTCATCAGTAACTTAGTAAGTAACTAGTTAAGTATCTTCAAAATATACTCCCTTTTCTCGCAGCCATTCCTGCAAGTCACGTTTAATACTTGACATTGTAGGCGCTTTATTTATTTGAGTGCAGTGATACGGAGCATTGTCCATTACCACAAGTGAATGGTCAGGTAGGTTAGGAATGACTTTTTCACTCATCCATTTCAAAAAGAGATTGGGATTTGAGCATTAACAATGCACCATTAACAAAACCATTTTCAGTTCCCGCATGAGCAATTATTATCCAACGACTCCCTGATGACTCTGACAGGAACATCCCAAGCTCATCCACACTTTGCCAGCAACTTTTGGCATGATAAGTGTTGTGTATATAGGTCTCGTCTAAATATACTACAGGTTTTTTCTCCACATTGCGATTACTTCGGATTCTCTCCAAATATCTTGAACGCCATGCGGTAATATCATAACGTTCCATAAGTAATTTACGTTTCGATTGGCAACGCTTATACTTGGAACCGATACTTTGCAATATACGGTGCAATGTTGTGATGCTTCCTTGAAAATGTATGTGTTCTCTCAAAGCTGCACGTAATTTAGCCAATGTTGGTAATTCCTTCCTCACAACATAAAAACTGTGAATTTTTTGCCGTATAGCGTTTAAATCAAATCCATCCAAGTCGAACTTTTTGGTATGCGGGCGACTCTTCCCTGGCGTGACGATAACTTTAGAAGTACTCGCCGCTGTTGCGCCTTCTTTTGTAACTCTCGTTACAGTTTTCTCTGACACACCTGCAATAAAATGAACAAGTTTGAAGTATTTTTAACATTGATGTTAACCTTTTTTTCAAAAGAGTAACCTATGAAGTTTCTTAGCGGTTCTTCTCCATTGGAATGACATTTTGGAACCTGCAACTAGAGTCAGTAATTTAACGTTTTAAAAGAGCTTAAAAAGACCTACTTGAAATAAAAATATTTTGATTTTGATTTTGAATGATTATTTTCGTATTTAATTACATTATTGTTGAATATAACTTTAATTTTTTTTGTTGTGTAGTGTTGATTCCTTTTAAAATTTTTCTTAATAAAAATCATGCATTAAAAAAACTTAATTCCAATCTGTAAGAAATCAATCGGGAAAAAATCTGTTTATGGCAGCCCCAAAATTTACCTGTCATGGCGGCGACTCTCTTGCGAACATTGTTTATTGGTATTAAAACACCGTGATTCTTGTGTTCCGCTTCACAGAACTCCTTCACTTTTAATATCATTTCTCGACCTGCACTTTTTACAACTTTTGGCATCGTAAATAAACCTTTTAACGCACTAATCCAATAATAAACTCACAAAATATCTACCACAACAAACGCACCTTGATAACATCGACAAACGACAACATGGCCGATCTCCCCATCTGTCAAAATTAGTTCCACAATTGTCCGCGGGACTTCTTTCGTGAAATGGACTTTACGTCTAAGAAAAGTGCAATTCTTGGTTAACACACCCCATGAAAATGTACTTTAAAAAAACTGACACATTTACTGTCTTAAAAACCCATATATTTAGTTTTTTTTTTGTATTCAAAACCATTTATAATCATAAATCAAATGAATTCTGACTTATTAATAAACAATCCTGTCACTCTCAGAATTAGTAGGAACTAAATTATTTTTATTCTTATTAATATTATTGTGAAATTACGTAAATACTAAAAGTTATTATTCTTTTATAATAATAATTGTGTCATGTGGCTCAATACAGGAATGTCTGGAGTCAGACGGGGAAGACCTTTGCCCAGCAGTGGGACTCTTAAAAGGTTATATAAAAAAAAAAAAAAAAAATTGTATTATTCAATTAGCTCTTCCTCGTCTTCTTCGTCGGTTAGCGTAAGAGAATCAGCTACATTTCCATGGGGTAAGTTAAAATAATCATGGTGGTACCTTTTTGGTATAATGCCATTATCACATAGACGTTTTAAATCTCTATATTTTACACCCGAAATTTGCAATTTGTTTTTATAAAGTGCAGTTGGGGACATAATCATCACCTTTTCATGTTTATCATTGCTTACACCTTGTTCGGGTAATATGGCACGGCTTTTCGATCTTCCTTTACCTTTACCTCTACCTTTACCTTTTTCTTTATTGCCAGATTTTTTAAATAATTATATGACGTCTCTTCTTTCATAGAATATTTAATGTACATTTCATTTGGATTCTTTTTCTTCAACGTAATATTCGGATGTTTCTGGGGGCACGGAAGTGCCCCAGCCAAGTCTCGAGCAAAACGGGCACGGCCGTACCATTCTTTTCTCGAAGCGTTTCGCGGCTATTTCACCCCCCCCTGTATCATCGATAGGGACAAAGCTAGGGGTTTAGGTTTTCGATGACCTAGAGTAAGTATTAAAACAAGCTCAGCCTCAAAATTACATGACATTTGAACCAATAGTTTACGAGTTATGAGCGATCAAAGTTACACCATTTTGTCACTCACTGACTCACTCACTGACCGATCATCAAAAATCTAAGGTACTTCTAGCAAACTTAGAACCTTCAAATTTGGCACCAAGATAGGTTTTTAGCTACATGTAAAGGGAAAATTATAAAAACGGTAATAAATTATATACCTTAGTAAATAATGTGAAACAAATTTATATTTGCGGTTTTACAAGAACATGGTATATGAATTTTGACTGCATTGTTAACTTTGTTCTTTGTTTATGTACAAAAAGCAAATATGTTTCATAGCAATTTTGTTTATTTCAAAAAGAAAAGAAAGAGACCTACAAAAAATAAATGAGATCCCACCAAAAACATTCAATGTAAAAAAAGCCAAGTCTCTCTATGCAATTCTTCCATCGTAAAAAGTTTTGAGATCGCATAGGAGCCAAGTCCTGTTCAACTTAATTTGTAATAATACATCAATATTATGTGACTATATCAATAGTTTTGTTTACATTACAATAATAGTGACTTGGCCATGAGCACAATAAGATACAAATATAAAACGGCATATTTAGAGGAGTTGCAAGTAAATAATAAATAATATCAGGACACCTTAACCGACAGTCGGTATCATCCAAGATCAGTGAACTGCACATGCACTATGGCGCATGTTTAGTCCATAGTGATCTCAAATTCCAATCAGTTACAAAATCATGTCCATAATATATATAATATATAAATTCAACGGTATTTGCACGTAATTACAAGGAGCAAACGACCTTTAACTTGTGCTCATGGCCAAGTCACTGTTATTGTAATGTAAACAAAACTATTGACATAGTCACAAAATATTGATTTATTATTACAAACTAGCTGTACCCGGCATGCGTTGCAATGCAATTTTTTCTACCTACTACCAACCAGGGATGTTATGGATATATAATTTCGGATCCGGATATGGATATGGATATTGGTAAAATATAATATCGGTTTCGGTTACGGTTATGGATATTAAATTATTTCGGATTATCCGATAGTTTCGGTTACGGATATTAATTTTTTAAGGAACTGTAAGTACGAATAGCTGCGCGCCTCGCGCTGTGACGTCATTAGCGGGAGAGGTATCGCATTCCAGCGGAGTGCACAGTTAATTCGTACGAGTGTAGTATTTAGTTAGACTCCGCCCTATCCGAAACTATCCAAAACTTTTATTTCGGATTCGGTTTCGGTTACGGATATTTTTTTATTTCGGATATCCGATAGTTTCGGTTACGGATATGGATATCCATAACAACACTGCTACCAACCTACTACCTACCTACTACCTACCTACTACCTACCTACTACCTACCTACTACCTACCTACTACCTACCTACTACCTACCTACTACCTACCTACTACCTACCTACTACCTACCTACTACCTACCTACTACCTACCTACCTACTACCTACCTACCTACTACCTACCTACCTACCTACTACCTACCTACCTACTACCTACCTACCTACTACCTACCTACCTACTACCTACCTACCTACCTACTACCTACCTACCTACTACCTACCTACCTACCTACTACCTACCTACCTACTACCTACCTACTACCTACCTACCTACAACCTACCTACCTACTACCTACCTACCTACTACCTACCTACCTACCTACCTACTACCTAATTGTTTTTTTTTTTTTTTAATGTACAAAAGTATCCTATGTCCGTCTCCTGGCTCTAAGCTACCTCCCCACCAATTTTCAGCCATATCGGTCCAGCCGTTCTTTAGTTATAAATAGTGTAACTAACACGACTTTCTTTTATATATATAGATTAAGTTGAACAGGACTTGGCTCCTATGCGATCTCAAAACTTTTTACGAGGGAAGAATTGCATAGAGAGACTTGGCTTTTTTTACATTGAATGTTTTTGGTGGGATCGCATTTTCAGGGGTTTAGAAGTTTCATTTGTAATTGTCTCAGCAGTTTTATTTATTTATTTAACAATTTATGTACACAAACAGGAAGAGAAAAATGGAACAGAACATTAGATAAAAAATGTACTATAACGCTCTCACCATAAAATTTACAACAGATCTTGGCTGCCATACGACGGTATGTGGTTCCCACGGCAATGGGACGAATGACGGCCGCGTTAACCTTGCCGGAGAGCATGAGGTTGATCAAAGCCATTAGCTCCTTCAAAAGTAGCTCACCAGCTTCCCCGGCACCTGAGTAGACAAGGTCCTTTAAGTGCTGTGGGCTCACGCCGTCGAGGCCGCGAGCAGAGCCACTCCTGAAGGGACTAAGTGCTGCGATCACCTCTTGACCTGTAACGGTGAGGGAGTGAGTATCTGAATCAGGAGGTTCGGGAAAAGGGAGGTCATCAGCAGGGGCAGGGTGTTTGCTCTCCAGAGCTGCGAGAGTTTCTGGAGAATTAGGAGCCACCACATCGCTGCTAAAAAGAATTCTGGCTGCTCCGGTTATGTCACCTTCACCTAATTTTGATTCGACTACATGAGAAATACCTCTAGAGGAGGTAAACCTATAATAATATGTCAATAATTTGGAGTCTAAATTATAGGCCGAAACGTTACATTTTTCATTAATTTGGCTTTTTAGTTAGTTTAGTTAAAGTTTTTTGTTTGCCGTATTTTTTGAACATGTAATATTCTGTAGAGAAAGGTGAGCAGATTTTCCCAGGCACTTAGCGAGTTCTCTCGGGCAGCGAGGCGAACGCAGCTAGCCAGGTGTTGTGCCACTAGAGGTCTAGCGCCACGAGGAACTCGCTTTAAAACCGGTAAAGAGTTTTTTAATTAAGAGAGGGTCTTCCAAGAAGGGACAAAACTAGATGTTGTTGATGGAGTAATGACAGGGTCCGAAGAGGGAGCATGTTGGGGTTTGTGCACCCGCCCAATATGAACATTTAGACCCCGCTTACCATTAAAAAATCGTGCCTGGGTGCACAGAGGACACCTCTCCAGAACGTATAGTGAAGGTTGACTTGCACTGTCCACTTCCACATCACTTCTAGCACTATCCATGTGTAAATTATACTTATAAATATTTATATATTACAATACAAAAAGAACCAACACTGGAAATAAACAACAAAAAAATTAAGTCAAATTTGACGCGGAGACGTGACGTGTAGCGCAGCCGCGCTGGCACGGGGCGCTGTCACGCATGTGTGCGGGCGGCGCCCTGGCGACCGTAGCCGGGAAACCAGCGCGCTATCGTGGCGTCCTTTGCGCCGCAGAGTAATATAAACATATATAATGCCGCCGAAGGTAATTTAATTTATACCTATATGAAAAATTTTTTTGGCCAATCTGTTTCACGTTTGACGGTTTGCAATATAATATTGCTTTTAAATTTTTATTTTCTCTATTACATACATAGTTATGAACTTATAATATCTCACATGGTATGTATATTTAGAATCAGTTCATTAATTTATAAAATAATCAAATATAATGCCACCGAAGTTAATTTAATTAAGTATTATTTAGTTTAGAATCAAATTAATCAATTACAAAAAAATCATGGCTTGGTTACAAATGGTATTGTGTATCCGGAGATTATCTTTAAGATCTTTTTCGGAGCTCCTAGTTTTTTCCATAGCCAAAGATTCCACCAATTGCCCCCCGCGAAAATTGACAATACCTGCGCTTTGGTAACTTTTGATCCCTTCCAGGTCGGTTCCGTTGCTTATTAGACGGCCTTGAACCTCCAGACATCCGGCGCGCTGCTGACTGGGCTGATGCAATGTGTGCTGACGTTGAAGGCTGAGCGCGCCAGGTTTGCTGTCTTCCTCTCGATGGGTGAGAAGGTACGGTTGGTTTGCGAAATGTCTCTTTATTTCCTTTCCTCTCTGAAAACCTGTTGTTTACGTAGGAAATATTTGCGGTAAGCCACCGTTATCCCGCAAAAATGTTCCCAAACGCTTTTCTTCGAAAAGATGAGTTGGTGACGGTGGGATGCTCTGTAAAGCAGCACCAAGAGATTCACTTTTACATTTATACGTTCTTCGTCTTGCCTCTATAGCTTCTGCACGGTTAGCACAAACGTACTGCAGCAAATCATCCGATAAGACCTTAAACTGGGAATCATCAACTAATAGCTTGCGCAATTCCTCACCAGCATCCGGACATTGCTTCCTGATGGCATTCAACCCGTCAGCCAGTGCTTTCCTCTGTAGAAGCAACCCATGGCTAATAGTGCCGAGCATACCTTCTTGTTTAAGCCGCAATTATATTTAACCCATGCCGCGTGTCGCCACGCTGCCTGGCGCAACGGCGTGTTATTACATTTGCGTGTCGAGTCGCCGCGCGCCCTGACGAAAATATCAGTCAGTACAGTGGAGGCCTCGAGTAAACATCTACAATGTTTTCTTCAGACTCGGATACGGATTTTGAAGAAAATGTAGCATACCTGCTCATGTTAACCCTACTCAAAAAGGAAAGAAAGAAAAGGAGATATTGGGTACATCCAATAAATACCTACTTCAAGAGGAAGCCGAAGTGAATATCATTTGTTGGTGCAAGAACTAAAAAGCGATGAAATTAAATTTCAACAGTACTTCAGGATGACAAAACAACAATTCAATTACATACATTTTTTAATTGAACAAGATATTAAAAAGATTCATACCAGATTTCGCCGACCCATTGGAACAAAAGAAAGGCTAGCAGTTTGTTTGAGGTAATTTTTATTTTGTATTAAAAATCAACAATTTTAATTTTAACAAGTACGAAACTATTATATTAATCATTCAAGTACAGTGCTCAATCATATTGAAAATAAAACGACGCATCAACGGAATTGACTTGAACAGAATAATCTTTATTGAGGCACAGACAAAATATGTATAACATATAATTCACATACTTAGTACTAGATGGCGCTAGGTGTATTCTTATTTTTATATAAACTAACACCCCCACTATATAAAAATAATACAAGTTATCTATTTTTCTACTAGACCAATAGCTTTAACAAAAGTTTTATGCTTGATTGAATTTAAACTTTTAGTAAGCAAATCAGCTGGCATATCAGCTGTACATAGGTACTGAACATTTACCAAATTTTTAGCAATAATTTCTTTACAAAAAATGAAACCTTATATCTATATGCTTAGATTTATTATGAAAGACAGGATTCAATAACAATTTTTGCGCACTTTGGTTATCATTATACAGAATAATAGTATATGAACTGGCAGTTGAAATAACTGCCAGTTCAGTTACATTGTAAGTTTTGCAAATAAATAGCTTCTTTACAAGATTCTGAGATACCTATATACTCCGCCTCTGTAGTAGAGAGTGCAACAACCTTTTGTTTCCTGCTTTCCCAAGATATTGCAGCACCTGATAATTCAAACACAAAACCTGTATATGACCTCCTACTAATTACATCACTGCCCCAATCAGCATCAACATAACCAATAATTTCAGAATTAAGTTTTGAGTCATATTTTAAACCATAATGTTTTGTCTTCTTTAAATATTTCAAAATTCTTTTTGCATGATGCCAATGTTCTTTAGTAAAACAATTGTTAAATTGGCACATGTAACTAACTGAGAATGATATGTCTGGACGAGTTAAAACAGACAAATACATTAAACTACCTATCAGGCGCTGGTATGGTATGCTAACATCACATTTGTCGCCTATACTAAGGTTCAATTTACATTCCATTGGTGTATTTGAACTGTGACAATCCAACATATTAAATTTACCCAACAACTGGTCTATATAACTTTCTTGGTCTAATGTTACACAATTTTTATTGCACACAACTCGCATACCCAAACATTGTCTTATAGATCCTAGGTCTTTAATCTTGAAATTGTCTCCCAACGACTTTTTTAACTTTATTACTTCATTAGAATCATTACTAAATATGAAAAAATCATCGACATACAGAGCAATTACAGTTATACATTTCTTGGTTCTCTTAATAAACAAACAAGGTTCATATTTTGATTTTATATAACCAATGTTAAATAAACAGTCTTCAACCTTTTTATACCACATTCTTGAAGATTGCTTTAGCCCGTAGATGGTCCTTTTTAACTTTAAAACTTTACCATCATTTAAATCATCAAAACAATCTGGCTTTTGCATAAAAATTTCTTCCTCAAGGTATCCGTTTAAAAATGCTGTTTTTACATCTAAGTGTGTTGTTTTAAAATCTAATTTTGCAGTCAAGGCAAACAATAATCTTAATGTAGAAAATCTTACCACTGGAGAGAATGTCTCATTGTAGTCCACACCGTGTCTCTGAGTAAAACCTTTTGCCACTAAACGAGCACGATATATAACTTTACCATCCACATCACACTTTTTCTTTAGAACCCATTTACACTGAACCACACAATCATTATTATTTGGAGCTTCAACCAACTCCCAAGCTTGATTCTCTTCAAAACATTGAAGTTCTTCTTTTACTGCTTTTTGCCAATATTCTTTTTCATGTCCGGTCAAAGCCTCCTGCAAAGTTAAAACTCCAGCTTCTTGAAGACAAACATTTTGTTGGCTACTGAAACCATATCTATCAGGTTGTTTTCTTTCTCTAGCTTCCCTTGTGGTGGTTACAGTTTCCTGTAAACTTTCTTCTACATCTTCATACTCACTTGGTTCATATTCAGAATCAGAACTATTTGTAGACTCTTCTTGGGATGTTAGAGTATCAGACAAGCTTTCTTTCATATCCCCCACTGAAGGTGTCTGGTCTGTACCTTTAATTGTTTCATTTACTAACTTCTGTTCTACAACTTCTATAGTAGTGTTTTCTTTCTCGACAACTATCACATCTCGGCTGGTTATTATCATATTCTTAACTGGATCATACACTCTGTAGCCTTTACTCGCATCAGCATAGCCAACTAGAATACCTTTTTGGGCCTTTTTATCCCACTTTTGTCTCTTTTCTTTAGCTATGTGTGTCATTACAAAGCTGCCAAAAACTCTCAGATGACTGATATCTGGCTTCACACCATGCCATAGTTCATAAGGTGTTTTACTTTGTAATACTGACAAACCTGTACGATTATGTAAATATACAGCTGTGTTTGTAGCCTCAGCCCAGAACTTCTTGCTTAACTGTGCATCAAAAAGCATGCACCTTGCTTTCTCGACTAAGGTTCTGTTCATTCGTTCACATAGTCCGTTCTGTTCAGGAGTATATGGACATGTTGTTTGATGAACTATTCCAATGTTTTTTAAATAATGATTTAACTCAGCATTACAGAATTCTCTTCCGTTGTCACTTCTAATAATTTTTATCTTCTTATTTGTTTGATTTTCAACTAATGCTTTGTATTCTATGAAACTTTTCAAGGCTTCGTTCTTGTTTTTCAGAAAATAGATCGCCGTCATTCTACTAAAATCATCAACAAATAGAATGAAGTACTTATAACCTCCAATAGAATTGCACTCCATAGGACCACAGATATCCGTGTGAATAATATTCAACACCTCTGTACTTCTGTCACTTACATGAGTAAAAGGTAATCTAGTATGTTTACCTTCACAGCAAACAGCACAGTTGGATTTCGTGATGTCAACTTTCTCTTTCAAGGTTAATCCATCAACTGTATTCTGCATTTTATTCAGACATTCACTGTTAACGTGTCCCAGCCTGCGATGCCAGAGTTCACCCGATATGACCGCTGCTGCAGACATGTTTTCTGGAAGTTGCAGCTTATAGACTCCATTTTTTAACAATGCGTAAGCCACCAGTGTACCTTTCCCATTATATATTTCACAGGCATTTGTAGTAAACACAACTTTATTCCCTTTGTGAATCAATTGACTACCTGATAGTAAGTTAGTTGTCAATTTCGGTACACAAA
Source organism: Autographa pulchrina (assembly GCA_905475315.1). Taxonomy (NCBI): domain Eukaryota; kingdom Metazoa; phylum Arthropoda; class Insecta; order Lepidoptera; family Noctuidae; genus Autographa; species Autographa pulchrina. The sequence continues at coordinate 9,933,372 of FR997775.1, forward strand.
ACACATCCTTTACGTCCACATCGAAATTGTAGCCATTAACTTCGGTAGAAATCTTTATATCGCCCGAACACTCAATCGGCACTTGCGTTTTGTCAGCAATTGTAATGTACTGACCTTTCTTTTCATTTGAAATATTCGTGAGCCATTGTTTATTTGGCGTTAAATGCACACTGGCTCCAGAATCGACATACCAATCTTGGTTGTTGAAATTTCCGCTTAGAAAGACTGCACTGAACACATTGGTTTGCTTATGTTCGTTGCCTTTATTATTCGATACTTCAGCCGTACATTGTGATTTAAAATGTTTGCATCGATAACATTTAATTTCTTTCTTAGCCTTTGTTGACACTGTGCCGCCATGTTGGCCGCCATGATTTTTACTAACCATAGACTTCCTGGCCGTCGATGAGTGTTGACCACCTCTATAACCGCTGGCCAAAGCACCATTCTTTTCATCATTCATTCCGTTCATTCCGTTTTCCGATTCCATGTCAAGCAATTTGCTTTTAATGGCGTCCGTTGTTATTTGAATTCCTGAATGTTCTATGGCCATTATCATGGGGGCATATTTTTCAGGTAGCCCTGCCAATAACAAAGAACCAATCCACTCATCATTTAACTGAAATCCTGTGTTGCACAACTTTTGCCCTGTTTCTATAATTTGTGTCACATATGCGATCATGGATACACAATTTTCGAGTCTTATAGAAATCAAATATCGAAGTAAGGTTATTCTTCTTGCAAATCCGGAATCGTCAAACAAAGCCCTTAGCTTCTCCCACAACTCCTTTGTAGTAGAAACATTTCTAATGTGCACATACAACGACGAGTCAATCGTGAGAATTAGCTTCGCTTTTGTTTTTGCATCATCCTCGGTCGACAATTTTGCATCTTCCTCTGGTTTAATGCATTTCATCATCCCTTCTAGGATCAAGAAGTTTTCCGCTGCAAATAACCATTCGCTGTAGTTTTCTCTTCCTCGTAATTTAGGCACATTGACAATGTAATTTGCCGCCGCCATATTTTTCTTTTATCTTCTAGCCTACGCTAGCTACACTAAATATCCTACTGCGAATTTTTATCACGACACTTATTATGTACTTACTGGATAACTTTTAACTTTCGCGATATTTTAGCTAGTAAAACTAAGAGCCATAAATCTGGGCCCATAACCTATTGAAAATAAAACGACGCATCAACGGAATTGACTTGAACAGAATAATCTTTATTGAGGCACAGACAAAATATCTATAACATATAATTCACATACTTAGTACTAGATGGCGCTAGGTGTATTCTTATTTTTATATAAACTAACAAATCAAAAGTTACACCGCTGTAATAAGTGGACAAGTTTTCTTCTCCGGTAGAATTTGAATTTTGAGCCTCAGGATCGAGTATGGACTGGGATTCAGGTGAAAACTCATTTATTTCTGTAGGTGAATTATGATAGTAGTAGACTCTGGATGGCTCTGGGAGGGGCTGGTTACTTGGCGGAACTACCGTTTGAGAAACTATTCTAAGCGGTGTCTTTACTACACGTTCCATTTCAATGTTACGAATTTCAGCCTGAGAAATAGCCATATGTAAATCTAATTTAATTTTTGTTTGGTCTAATTTCTGTAGTGCTTTGACTGCTCTGCTCATACTTAAGAAAAACATGTCTGTTTCATCCAAGTCCAGTTTTGACTGTTGTTTTTGTTGCTTCAGACTATGCTGTGTCTTCATCATATCGTAAATGTCTGCTAAATCAGGTTTTCTCTTCGAAGATGAGCTCCTTTGAGAATATGAACTTAAGTTGCTTTGTTGTGACTCACTTCTGAAATCAGGCGGACTTTCAGGAACTTCAGGACTTTCTGCAGGCAATTCCGATGTGATGGTCTCTGCAGATGTCGACGGAGACGATGGCGGTATCAAATTAGTCCTAGTGTTTCTCATTTCCATGTATGGACGTAAAAAACCCATTTGATCTTCGTATTTCCATGGAGTCCCTTGCGTTGCCGCTTGCCCAGATTTAGTTTTTCGTCGTTTTAGTGCACTACAGTATGCGTTGCGTAATTTAGACCAATTATCTTTGCATTTTTCAACTGAAACAAAAATCGTTACTTTAAGAGCCGATAGTGTTATTATTGTGTTAACTTTAATATTAGGTACTTGACTTTATATTTTTTCTTGTTACTATATCTGTTGTTTAATTATATATTTTTTTGTTCACAGGTTTTTGGCCACTGGTAACTCCTTTCGTTCAGTGGCATTCAGTTATCGTATGGGTTTTACCACAGTGAGAAATATAGTCAAGGAAGTATGCGAAGCTATTTGGAAAAATCTAGCACCCATTGTAATGCCACAACCTTCAGAAGAGAGATGGAAAGAGATTGCAAAAGATTTCCAAACATATTGGCATTTTCCTAATTGTCTTGGCGCATTGGATGGCAAGCATGTAAACATAATATGCCCAATAAATGCTGGATCAACCTATTACAACTATGAAAAAGATCATTCAATCGTATTGCTTGCTTAAGTTGATGCTCAATATAAATTTGTTATGATAGATGTAGGGGCGTATGGCCGTAACAGTGATGGTGGTGTATACGAAAATTCCGTGATGGGGAAAATGTTCGAACGGAACCAACTGAATGTTCCACAGAATACTCCAATACATCAAAATTCTGAACCTATGCCGTATACTATTGTGGCTGATGCAGCATTTCCTTTAAAAACGTACCTTTTAAAGCCCTACAGTAAAGCAAAGCTTGTAAACAATGATTCTAATAAAGTATTTAATTACCGTTTATCACGTGCTCGAAGAACTGTAGAAAATGCTTTCGGAATTTTAAGAGCAAGGTTTCGCATTTTTCAAGGACCTATGCAAGTACAACCGGATATGGCAGACATAATCGTACAAGCTGCATGTGCCCTTCATAACTATTTGCGTACCGAAAAATCGCAAGAAATTGAAGAAAATTATCTAAATTCTAATGAAAGTCAAAGTTCTCAAGACGGTCTCTCTAATATTGAAATTGTTGGAAGAATTTACTGTCAAGACGCTATTGCTGTTCGAGAAAAATTTAAAGAGTACTTTGTTTCTCCAGCAGGAGAAGTACCGTGGCAAATGGATATAATCAGACAAGGCAGAATAGACTAGAGTCTGTCTCATGCATCATATCATAATCATCATCATAATCCCAAGACACCTATGTACTTTTAAATTTCCGAAAAAAATACTTAAGTATCAACAATTATCATAATAATATCGTCGTTACCCGCGAATAATCGTCATTAAAAATATAATAGTCATTTCACACAATCAACAATATAGGTATAGGTACTATAAATAAAAATTACTACTTACAATACATACGTACAATGCATCACTTTTGCACGATATTCGCGGAGAACATCGATATCCATTATTGATAGATAATACCTACTTAAAAAAATAAAAACAATAGGTACAGTTACATACCTGGTAGTTTTATTTTTAAAGATATTTCCTCCCACGCCGAATTTCTTTTTAATTGGTCTTTATAGTCTTTGTGTTTTTGGTTGTACAATATTTCGTAGTCTCTAACGACTTCAATTAATTCGTCTGACATTTTGAAATACACGTCCACTGTTCTACGTCGCCACTCGGCTGTCTGCGCGTGCCCACGCGTTATTACACTAGACCCGACTGGGCTGACGCGTCACAACCCCTACCACCGACCCCACGCCGATCGAAATCGCTCGGTCTGCGTGGCGTCAGCAGGCTCTGCGTCACGCGGGACGGGACTAATGTAATCAATCCAGTACTAAATGTATGTAACCGATAGCTTAGCCACGCGTTGCGACACGCTGCGTGGGCTAAGTATAATTGCGGCTTTAGCCAGGAAAGGAGATGCTTGATTTTTTAAACTTCCAAGCTCTATATTTGTCTATAGGGCACTAAAAACAGGGGCAGCCTGAAGACGTTTCTCTACCTCCTTGTATCGGATCCGATTCCAACTTTCCGAACCTAGTCTTTGACATTCGATGCCCTCTTTCTTAATTGGTTCGGTAGGCTCTGGTACAAGAGGTTCCATCTCTTTTATCCTGGGTCGGAATTCTATCTCATTGGGCACCCACAACTCTGAAGTGGTCGAAAACTATCCATCTTCGGGGCATTCCAAGAGCAGCCACCAGATGACTCAGAACCTGAATCATGCTCCGAATCGGAGTTATAATTCTCTTTATCTGAGTCTGACTCAGACAGTTCCTGGCGATGAGAGATCTTCTTTAAAAGTAGAGAAAACATGCTTTCCAACTTTTTCTCTAAGCACTCAAACCTATTATCTTGTAGTGACGTCGAGGGCACGGGTGAAATCCGTCTTCGCTTCTTGTTTGACTGCATTCTGACGCAGATGAGCAGCTTGTCCTCTTTCGATTCGACTTTTCAGACTCAGAGAGGCTGCCTGACAGAATCTTATTCGCCTCCAAACGGGTATGCAGCAATGGTCGTATCTCTTCCACTGATTGCTTGAAAAGCTCAGTGCGAGCTGCTGACCCCCTAATGCGGTTCGCTATCGAAGGTGGCCCTAGTATGAGGGCACGTGTAAAGGACCAATCTAGCAACTTGCACCTCATTTCCCGATACCCCTTTTCAGAGAGATGATCCGCTTCCGGGTCAAGCTTTGGTCTGGTGATCATGACGCACAACGCTGCGATATGCGCCGCAACGCAACGTCACGACGCAGCATTTAGCGTCCCTGCGGAGAGGTGGTCCGTTGATTTTGCCGCATCTACCAAGGTAGACGTGAACATGAACAATTTTTCTGTAATTTGTGCTTTGCTTGAAGAGGAGGAAGAAGAAGAATTGTTACTGCTTCTGAATAGACAAAGAAAATCTCCGAGGAACATGTTTTTACAACGGAGGAGTGAGGGTTGTTACGAAACCTTAATAAAAAGGCATTTAATTGATTGTGAAGAAAAATTCATGGGTTACTTTCGGGTTTCAAGGGAGATCTATAACAAGATTATAATGGCCATAAAAGATGATATTAGTGACACACAGCCTAGAACCAGAAATCGGAATTTTGCTATTACGGCACAAGAAAAACTATTCCTAACGTTAAGGTATGTAAGTTAAATGAATTTATTTCGGTAATTAAATAAAACAATTCATAATATTATTTTTATTAATCGAATACAGTAACTCGGTATAAGTATTAGTAGTGTATTGAATGATTGCTGTGGGGATGGTGTCTCTCGTTGCGAGTTGTATGCGTGGATTGGTTGCTGTAGTGTGTTGAATGATTGCTGTGGGGATGGTGTTTCTCGTTGCGCCAAGACCAATAATTCCATTTCAGTAACGATGTTACAAACTTGTGCTCTGATTTGAGCTATTTTGTCCAGAGGAAATTGACAAACTACGTCGGCCATACTCCTAAAGAATATGTGTACTGGAGTATTGCCTTTTTCTGTAATTTGTCTCAACATGTTTGTTCTTTCTTCTCTATTCTTTCTAAACTCTTCGACAAGGCTGTCTCTTTTTTTCTTTTTCGCTTGTGATGTACCTTGAGTTTTGTTTTGTGTTATTGAATGTCCCACTTGCGATGGTTGTTGTGAAATAGATTCACATGGTGAATACGGCGTTGAACTCGGCGTTGAAGCAGTTGGTCCTGAACATATCTCTACTGGCAAATTGTTTTCTTCATCAACCTCAAGAACATTTCCGGGATTTAAATTTGAAATAGACTCCCTTTCTTCAAAGCTGTCATTTATGAATTTAAGTCTTTCGTCGTCATACTTTGAAACGAAAGAAGCACTTCCGGTTTTCTTCTTATTCTGATTTTTTCTATAATTGTCAGATATAATAATAACAGAATAAACAATTAGAAATATACAAACTACTCACGTGTTTTATTCAACTTCTCAGCTATCTCCCTCCAGCAATTTTCTTTAACTATCAAACTTTTATGTTTTTTGCCTTTATTTTTATATAAAGAAGGATAGTTGCGAACTAATTATATTAAATTGTCTTCGAAAAATTCCATATTGACTCAGTGACGCACACCGCACACCGCAGCGTTGAACCGAGAATGACGCCGCGCTGTGCGGCAGTACACCTCCTCACTTCACCGCGCTTGCCCCTCGCCGCTGACGCATACTGCGACGGAACAAGAGAACATTCTCGACGTTTTTCATATGATTGAGTGTCCGGCAACGCATACCGCAGCGTTGTGCGTCATGATCACCAGACCAAAGCTTCAAAGGCTCGAACTAAGCCTACTGTGGGGAGGGCGAACATTAGTTTGATTAAGACATTCGGTTCGGGTTTGTCCCCGAAAACCTCCTCTTTGGAAGCGTTGATAACCTCCCACTGCGTCCAACCCTTAGGTAAACACTCTTGCGCCAAGAGCTTGACGCGCTCCAAAATCACCTCATCCTGTTGAGTTTCTCCACTCTCGTCGAGTAACTCCCCAAGCGTCGTGTAGCCTGCTCCTTGCGCCATCTGAGGCAAACAACGAAATCGTTACCAAGCCGTCAAACCAGTCAGCGTACGCGTCGAAACCATAACTGAACATAGCCGCAGACGCAGGCGTATCATTGGATGGCTTATAAGCTAGTTGCACCGCTCAACAATCAAGCCGTGCAAATCGTAATTCAACATTCGAGCCAAAGTGCTCAATCAACGCGCCGCGCCGCCCGACACTCAAGCCGCGCCGCTCAATAATCGAGCCGCGCCGCTCAACTTCTGAGCTTTGCGCTCAGTCTACGGAGCTTGCAGCTCGCCAGTAGTTTGCGGCGGAGCGAATACCTGACTTTTATGACAGTAGCCGTGCAGCTGACGTGTCAAATAGTATTACACACCCTGTGGATGAGATGTCCGACAGAGGTGGTTAGCATTGGTTGCGACGGCGAACCGACATGCGTGCAATAAAGCAACTTAGTCATGCATATGATGCACAGCCAGTTAAAGCCAGATAAACACCCAACAGATTCCTTTATTAAAGAATAAATCACTCTATGAATAAAATAATATCAAAACTTACCATTTCATTACATTTAATTTTGTATTAAATGTGGTGTTAATCTTTAAGTGATTGTTACACCTGCCTTATGTATTAGATAAGCTACTTTTTTATTAGTTATGTGTAAACAATTGTTGGTTAACCTGAATAAATAAAATAAAGGACATCATCCACTCTCTATACATTTTTGGTCCAAATTCGAAAGTGCCGGCCAACAAAAAAAAATGTGATATTCTGACAGAACTTGTCCTCCTAAGCATTTCTTACTATGGCACCAAAGCTGTAGCACCGCTGCACGTCATTTTATCCAGGGTTTAAAATTCTGAATTTTCATACATTTTTCGATCACATACCACGATATTATCGATTAAATGAATTTCTAAGAGGACAGAACTTGACCTCCTTAGCATTTCTTAATATGGGACCAAAGCTGTAGCACCGCTTCACGCGATTTTATCCAGGGTTAAAAATTCTGAATTTTCATACAATTTTTCGATCACATGCCACGATATTATCGATAAAATGAATTACTAGGAAGACAGAGCTTGTCCTCTTAAGTATTTTTTAATAGGGCACCAAAGCTGTAGCTCCACTCCATTTGAATTTATCCAGGGTTAAAAATTCAGAATTTTCATACATTTTTGGATCAAAAACCATGATATTATCCATTAAATGAATTACTAAACACAAATGAAATGTTCTGTTATGGATGCTAGCTCATAGTTAATGACTGGGGGTAATAATAAATTCAGGGATTTTTGTTTATAGGTTTTTAATTTATTTTATCGTCGAAAGCGTCTTGCGTAACAATGCAAAACAAATGAACATTTCATTTGTGTTTAGTAATTCATTTAATGGATAATAGGGTAAGGTGGTGCAAGAGTGCGCACTTTAGAAACTGGACTAGATAAAAAATAAAATATCATAGTTATCTAAATTAACTTTATTCAATTTCAATTGCGATATATCTGTTAACAAATCAACGAATAAAATTTTTAATTACCGAAGTTTAATTTGGCATAATTTAGGAAAAAAGGAAAAAGGGAAAATGCGCACTCTTAAACAACTGGTTGTGCAAGAGTGCGCAATGAGGTTGTTAAGAGTGCGCACTTTAATTATTAATGCTTAGGACACTGATAAAGTCCTCCACCCAGATAATTAGTACAGTTTTCATGCCACCATTCCTTGCACTCTGAACACTCAATCCAATCTTCTACAAGAGGCACTTTGTAAATCTCTTGACAACCGCCACATCTCCAGATTTTACGTTTTGGCGTTCTGTTTGGCTTTTTAAATTCTTTGTTTCCTTTCGTCTTGGACGATTGTGATTCTTCTGTGTCCATTTTCATCTTTGGCTTGGCTTTGGTTTCATTTAATTTTTCCATCTCGGCTTTATACGGCGAACTACTTATGATGTCTGACTTCTTATGTTTTCTATTTGTTGGCTTTCTCTCCTGAGCATTGGGAATGGGACATATATCTGCCACAGTTTTTAGAAAAGTTTTACAAGATGGCCCAGCAACGGCATCTGTAGCTATTTCTAGATCTGTTAGGTTTGTACCAATTGCAGTGCTTGCCGATGTTTGTAACACTGGTTCAAATGGATCGGCTGGTGCTTTGGATACGCTTGATATTATTTTTATGCCATCGTCTTGAATATTATCTACTCTGTCCGTAACGGAGCTGGCTAAAAAATCTGCCTCAGTAAAAACACCTGGATCATAAGGTACAATACCAGTGACCTTGAAGCTTTGAACTGCGCACGCCAATGTAGCAGTTTTGAGGTAAGCAGGGGTAAAAATCCCTACCATTTGAAATACAGTAATTGCTCTACCCGGATGGTTGCGCATCCATTTCTCACATTCATTTGCGTAGTATTTTTTTAAAACTGTATGAAATCCACAGTCTAGAGGTTGCATTTTGTGGCTGGCATGTGGGGGCAAAGTAAGAGCTATGATGTGGTTTTTACGGTAATAATTGATAGCGTTGATCGTGCAATGCGACACGTGGTTATCAAGAATTAGAAGAACTGGGCTGTCTTGAGTGGGTTTGGTGTGGTCCTTAAAATGCGTCAACCAGTCCATAAATAAATCAGAATTGATATAGCTCGAGTCGGATACCATGCCAATCGAACCGGGTGGTGCACCATCCAAAAGCTCAGCCTTCATTCTCTTTCTACCAAATATAAAAACCGGTGGCACATAAATTCCAGTTGCACTCATAGCATTGACGACCGTCATATTAATACCTCTCTCTGCACTAGATATTTTACTAACTGATCTTTTGCCCTTCGTACTAAGCACTTTTGGAGGTTTATTGGGTACAGTCGTAATACCTGTCTCATCCATGTTAAAAACTCGATGTGGTGGAAAATTGTATTTATCTTGTAATGCTGACAAATTGATGTAGAATCGCTCAACTTGTGGCTGATTAAATCCCATTGCTCGAGCAATGCTTGTAGCCGTTGGCTGCCTTAATGATTTTTCTGGATGTCGACTTAAAAAACCCCGTAACCAGTCTTTGCCTGCTAATTTAGTTTCCATATTAAATCTATGTGAAATGTTGTTGGCTACTGCGAATTCAAAAGCTAGACCTCGCAAACTTTTTGCGGTCATTCCAAAATACATGTCATCCAAAATTTTTAAATATTGACAAAAATCTGCTTCAACTTCAACTGAAAATGTTGTTTTATATCTACCCAACGTAGTAGAAGGTTCCTCTTTCTTCAATCGCTTTCTCAGTGTAGATTCTGCCATTCCAAAAGCTTCTGCTACTGATCTTTTTGACTTTCCTTGCTCTATTAACTTCCGAGCTTCTTTTAAAACTTCTGGTGGACAAATTTGCCGTTCAGTCTTTCGTTTTCTTCTAGACATACTGTAAAGAAGTAAAAAAAATTCAGCGATCTATTTATTTTTCCAGTAATGTTGACAAAACGCAATGCTAAAATTAGGTGTCGTGTAAGAGTACGCGCGCACTCTTATACTCACTACAACTGCGCACTCTTACACATTTCACCTTTTTACTAACTATCAAACAAGTAGCGACATCTATTAGCAAAAATCGATATTTTTTCATTCGATATGCCGCTAGATGAAACAAGTAAGGTTAAGAAAAAGTTGATTATACTATTTGGCGTATGATTTCGAAATAACAAACATTGTAAAACACTGGAAAATTACATCAAAAGGTCCCAAAATCTGTTTACTTACCTAGCAACCACGTTTCAACAGGTTTTTCGAATATTTTTTGTTAACAAGTGCCGGCTCACTGTTGCTTCAAAACACGACTGAAGTTAGCTACAAATGTCACACAGGACTCGAGTGACATTCGGTGCGTACTCTTATCACCCGCGCACTCTTGCACCACCTTACCCTATCATGGTTTTTGATCGAAAAATGTATGAAAATTCTGAATTTTTAACCCTGGATAAATTCAAATGGAGTGGAGCTACAGCTTTGATGCTATATTAAAAAATGCTTAAGAGGACAAGCTCTGTCTTCCTAGTAATTCATTTTATCGATAATATCGTGGCATGTGATCGAAAAATTGTAGGAAAATTCAGAATTTTTAACCCTGGATAAAATCGCGTGAAGCGGTGCTACAGCTTTGGTCCCATATTAAGATATGCTAAGGAGGTCAAGCTCTGTCCTCTTAGAAATTCATTCAATCGATAATATCGTGGCATGTGATCGAAAAATGTATGAAAATTCAGAGTTTTAAACCCTGGATAAAATGACGTGCAGCGGTGCTACAGCTTTGGTGCCATAGTAAGAAATGCTTAGGAGGACAAGTTCTGTCAGAATATCACATTTTTTTTTGTTGGCCGGCACTTTCGAATTTGGACCAAAATGGATGATGTCCTTTACTTGTTATCCTCTGGCAAGCCACCACTTCACAAACGTTACAACAACGTTACATACGTTACTCGTGTATCGTCTCGCGTATCTTATTGCGTAAAATAGCAGTATGTGAGCACGCTAGCGTGGTGATAGCTTCCTGAAGAAAGCGCGCTTGCGTCTCACGCGCCTGCCGCCGCCGCGCCCCGCCCCGCGCGGGCTTCAAGGTCACGCCCTCTACGCAGATGCTACTCACACAAGAGTAAAGTACGTAAGTGTCTGAAAGTCTCAGAAAGGTCAAGCCGAAGGCACAGAACTGAAATAATGTTTTTTTTTTTAATCTTATGAAAACAGATAGAGCATTGTGACCACACAATCAAATAAAATGTAGACATAGATATCATTATTCAGACGAAACGAAAACAAAGTTGTACGGTTAACTTAATGCTATATTACATTTTCATATACATATTTCAAGAATAATAACATTGTCATGATCAACACTTTGAGCCGACATCAATAACGAAATAATTGGATTATTATGTGGCAAATACTCCAATCTAGCATCTGACTTAATTTTTCTTAGGGCCGATGTGGATGACAATGTAGGTGAACTTTTGTAGTCTTCGCTCTCAATCAGTTTCGAAGCGAACTCATTATGTACCATGACAGCAGGCTTATAACGTAGTTCTTTAGTTGTTTTGTTTGTTGTTGTCTCGTATAAGGCGTTAACTTGGACTTAGTTTTCGGGTTATGTTTAAATTTAACATCGGAATGAGAAACGTTACACAGAAAATTAACTATTTTGTCAGTCATTTTTTGATTTGATAAAATTAATTTCTGCACAACATTGGGCACATTTCCCGAGCAAATTAATTTTATCATCCTCGAATCTTGTTTTTTTTTTTTGAAATCCATGTGCTGGGTAGTTATGAATGTGTCCAATTTTTTTCTTTACGAATCTGCCATGTTACATTCCTCCGGAACATACGAAGGTTGAGGTTGAGCACGATGCCTGCATCGTGAATGAAATCCACTCCTAGGAGCGCTGGATTATCGTGTGATTCAGGCAACACGATAAAATGTTGTGGGGATCATCCGACCACATACTGTTCCACAAAACTTTTTACTGCAATAGATATTTTGAGTGGTTGTCATGGTGACGGAAGATAACGCTGATGTCAGATATCGGTTGTTAGTATTAGATGTTCAGTAGCACGCTTGTTTTGTTCTGTGATGCTAAAAGATAATGTGAGCTGAAAAGTAAGTGTTATTGTGATAATAATATGGTGTGGGTTGTAAGGTAAAACAAAATAATCAGATGTGATCAGCATTTACCAGTTTTGTCAACTGACTGGTATGTATAACCATGTCCCTCTTCATAGTTGATTGTCCAAACTCTATGATTTTTGATGTTTTCGTCGTTGACAGCCTCTTTTGGGCGTCCACTGCGTTCGCCATCTTCGATGCTCATTTCACCACGTTTAAACTTAGCAGACAGACTTGGTGCAGAGCCCGGAAACTCTTCATCAAGCCAAGATTTTGCTTCAACTGTATTTTTTCCCTTCTAAAAGCAATATTTTATCAGCAGACGAAATTCTTTTTTTTCCATCTTTTTTCAAATAACAAAAGTAGCTACACTCACAACGGTACCGTGTGAATCCAATACACTGTAACTACAAATACCTGGTTTTGAGAAAAAGACCGAAATATTTTTTTTTTTGTTTTTTTAAGATTACTCGAAATTTTATTTTGGAAAGTTTTTGGTATTTAGTATCAGATTAAAGGTAATTTTATAAGGAATGAAGCCCCCTAGGTTTTATATACAAATAAAATATACACAATGAATTATCGTGAATAACTTGTATTGGCATAATAGTTGTCAGAAATGTAGGGAACATTGTTATAACAATACACTGTATTTTAGACATACAGTATATTGACTTGGTAAAATAAGGTTTGACAATACACTGTATTTTAGACATACAGTATATTGACTTGGTAAAATAAGGTTTAAAAATGAGTTACAGGGAGTTACAGTCGGAATTTTAATTAGATGGTGGCTAGAATATGTATTTGGGTTTAATTTTTAAAATAAACAAGATTACCATCGATTCGAAAAGAAGAAGAAGAATATGTATTAAAAAAAAAACTAGATTATTAGTAGGTAAACAAATATATATATTTTCAAAAAAAATAACATATTATAATCAAACATACATTAGCATCTTACAAAATCTTTTAAATCGAAACTTAATGAATTGTATAATCAGTCTTGCAGTTTCATACAGGAACTTGAAATACGTACAAAAAGTTAACATAAAAAACTTCTAGACAATAGAAATAAACAAAATTGGCAAAATTAACATTCTTTACTCTTATCGCAACAAAAGAACTTAAACAACAGAAAGTTTATAAAGCAACTTAGCATTATGAACTTACATAATTAATAATCAAAATTAGCTTAACGTCAAGAAAATCAAATTAGGAAAATTATACAATTAATCAATTATTTTATTTATTATTTCAGGAAATATTAGTAGTTTAAGTCGTTGTTGTGTTCGTCAAGGTCCAGCTCCGAAGAAACCACAAGATTTTCATAAAAAACTGATCTCGTAGGAGGCATAGACTTACATAGCTGTAACAACTCTCTTTTTTTTATTTCGCTTATGCCCCTGACTTCAGCCTATTTTGGTAATGATTGGAGCAGATCGGTTTTGCCATTTGCAATTTCATCTAGAAGATTTTGAGCATCCTTTCTTTTCAAGAAATGTATTTCTTTGAATTCCCCATCATAATTATTCTTAGCAAACATGGCCTCTCATAACGTGACCTCTTCTAAATTTAATAATTTTCAGGTTTTGAATATTAAAACCTTTGGGGAATGCTGGCTTTGAATCATTTGCAAAGACGATCATATCCTTGTGAGTAAGTACTGTCACTTCCATGTTTTTCCGCGACGTCTTTATATTATGTACAAAATCGTCAAAGTCGTAGATTTCTCCAACCTTTTTAATTTTTTTTTGTGATAGCTGCATGCACAGTGTCTGCAGCCATGAAAGTGTGACCACTCTCAAAATACTCCAATGTCACTGTATCGATTTCTGTCGTCTTATCATTAATTAATCGTACTAAAGCTGAGATAAGGACTTTGTTCTTATTCTGTGCATTGCAGTTGTCAAGAAAAAAGTAAATATGTTTTTGATCACGGCAGTAATTTTTCAGGAAAAATATATAAGTTGTAGCCACATTATATGCTTTCCTGCCACTTTCACCTTCGTGCCAAAGAATACAAACTGCCGTCTTATTTTTTCCTGGTGGAACAAAAGACTCATTAAAAAGTACGAGTTTGCGGGAAAAATAAAATTCTTTAGTTGTTAGTAATGGCATTTGAATGGCTTTTTGCATGTCTACTGTGAAAAGTGACTCCTTGTTTCCACTTCTTTCGCACCGTTCCTCTACCAATTTTAAGTCTCTTCTCGATTTCCTTTTATTCTCTAAATGCTGAGCTATGTCAATACAGCTATCACAATTACAAGGAAGTGGCATTGACTTATGTGCCAATTCGTGATTTTTACATTTTGTACATATGTCATGTACTGGCTCTGCAGTAGAAATGTTCATTTCTTTAATCATTTTATGAAAATGAGACCAACTACACTGTTCCATAGACTCTTGTACGCAATAACTTTTAAAATCTTGGAAAATGGAAGAAAAGGTGACCCCTATTGGCAGATAACGGCGATTAGGGGCATGTTGGATGTTGTAATGAGAATGAATGGGCTTGTATTTCAAGATGAAGTTTATCATTTTTTCTTGATACGACGCGAAAAATGCTGTTGATGATGGATGACGCCGTCGAGGATCTGGTGCAGCTCCTATTTTAGGATCTAGATTTTGAAATGTGGTATTTGCTTTCAAAACAGCTTGAACTGCTTCGTCATTTGTGTAACCTAATGTGCTAAGGAAAAACTTTTTACACACAATTTTTTTATCGAGTCTCCAGATTAAAGTGTTACGTCTTCCAGCAGTTTTAAAAGCAGTTGGTAACTTGTCCACCTGTCTAGACAAGAAATCACGACGTCTGTGCCTGTCCATGCTTCAAAACTGATCATATATGGCTACTCTTTTAAATTTATCTATGTGTTCAGCACATGACTTAATACAGTTACTGCAAGGTGGTTTTATCGGGTGCTTCTTTTTCTGGAATGTTAAAATGTCTGCGGGGTTTCTCAACCGCTTTAGTTTATTTTTAGTGTGTTTTTCAACGTCTCCTTTGTCGTGATAATCGATATCATTTATAGATGTACATGGTTGAATGGATGGCGGTGTATGCTGCCTATGGCCTATGTTGATGACAGGTACATCATCATGACTTACTGGAGGGCTGTCCTAGTTATTGGGTCTCGATGTTGAGGCTTGCAAGCATTCATTCGAGTTCGATTGCTGCGCGCATCGGATGCGGACGTGCCTCAGTATAAAGTGCACGGTATAAACATGACAGCCTTTATGTCATAGTTGCGTAAATTGCATGAGTCAACAATCGCCATGAGTCAACAACTTGTGGCAAATGAACTGCTGGCGTTTCTGCAGCAGAAGCTGGACGTAATGGACGAGGTGTCTGCGATCCAGATCTGTGCAACAAACTTCAGCGAGGACGACGTAGCCGCTGCCAAGCTGCTCCTTTACCGATCGCTCAATAAGAGTGACCAGATGGTGTCCCGCCGGCGTGACGGGACAAAGAAGAGTATTCAGGACATTATCACGCTGCTGAAGGAGACGGATCCGGATGACGTGCCGACATTCGTGGCGAAGGACCTTAACAAGCTCCCGCCCGTCACGTTTGATCATGTTGACGTCACAAGCCTGCTGAAGGACATCGTCATTCTGAAGGCAAGTTTAGCGGATGTGCTGAAGAAGTTAGATGCATCCCAAAACACCGTCGCCGATTTGCGAAACGAAGTTGTAGAGTTGCGCAAAATCGTAGCGAAAACAGGGTCACCACCAAGTGCATCTAACGTCAACATGCGTCGCGGTGCATGCCTCGATATATCGGGGTCAAGTTTCGCGTCCGCTGTGTTGAAATCGCCGTCGCCGACAAATGCTGAGTGCGCAGAAAACACTCCTTGCGCGCCCCGCGACCCCGCTGCCGCACGCGCCGCTCGTGTCACTGACCCGCTGCTCGAGCCTGCAACGCAGGCGAAATCGCATC
Organism: Autographa pulchrina; assembly: GCA_905475315.1. Classification (NCBI taxonomy): domain Eukaryota; kingdom Metazoa; phylum Arthropoda; class Insecta; order Lepidoptera; family Noctuidae; genus Autographa; species Autographa pulchrina. The sequence goes on from FR997775.1 coordinate 9,949,409, forward strand.
GACGGGATTTCGCAAGCGTAGTAGCAAGACCACCTGCTGCTCCCGCTAGGAAGTCTGTGCCTGAAGTGGCTCCGAAGAGTACCGTCGATGATGGTTTCGTCTTGGTCCAGAGGAGGAAGCGCCGTCATCGGACAGTCAAGAACCGCTGCGGCACGGCCCCTGTGGAGCCTAGTATGTAGATACGTGCAGCGAAACCGAATACTCCGGTGTTCATTTCTCGCCTACACTACACCACCAAGGCGGAGGACATCGCTGAGTACGTGCGCCAAAAGTTAAAATACATGCCGAGAGTGCAGCTACTGGAGTTGTGCCGCAATGTCAATTTCAATGCGTTTGTGGTGCGAGTACCTTCATGCTACCTGCACCTGGTGATGGTAGAAGACTTTTGGCCGGCTGGCGTGGTGTTCCGTCGCTTCCGCGGACAGATACCACATGAACGTACATAAGGAAGTGTTTACTAACATAGGTTTAAGTCTATAATATATACTAACACAAAATGTATTTATAAAATATGTATGTTAGATTATAAGGTATATATCTATGGGCCTTAGTCGCCTGAAAATAAAGGTTATTATTATTATTATTATTCATCATCCAGCAACATTGAAGACGGAAAGACATCTAATAGTGTGTAGTTCCCTTCACCTATTTCTCCAGTACAGTTATACTCAGTTTCGCTTAATGGGATTAAAGGACTGATAACACGGCAGTCGACTACACTTGTATCCATATGGTCATCATAAGGCACACATAGACTTGGAGTATTTATGTTTGAATCATTTACCTCTTGCATATTACTGTTTAACTTGGACACCATTGTAGCACAATTAGAGTTATTATAATGTTGCACATTGTTTTGGGATAACTTTATCAATAATTTATTACGATAACCACTCATTATTACAACATATAATCACGATAATTAACTTATATTACTCCGTAAACTAACGAAAACTGTCAATCACAGCACGCGCGTGCAAAACAATAATAACGGCCGCCGCCCGTTCGTTTTCTGTCAAATCAACCAATAAACGATAAGATCGCCGCCGCTTCTCGCTCCTGATTGGCGCACCTGCAACGCGCAAACCTGAGTAGTTTGTTTTGACAAAACACTGTATCTACAACGCGCAAAGATTATTTCGGCAGTACACGGTATCTTATGTTGCTGTGTTTTGCAATATTAGACTGTATTTTTATGTAAATACAGTGTAGATTGCATAGCTATATCTCAGAACTTTCCATACTAAGTAATAAATGTGTGAATGTGGTATGATAAAATAGGCTAACAGAAATCGAATGAGCGTTGTTAATTCAAAACACTGTAACTTATGATACAGTGTATTGGATTGACACGGTTACGCAATATCTCACAAACTAATGGTCGGACTGCTGTCAAAGGAGATAATTTTTTTTTGTATGGAGACCAGGCCCACCACAAATCTCAATGTTAATGAAACATATACCAAAACATTCCTTATAATCTGTACAAAATAGTAGTAGTAATTTTTTTCTCCCTGTAATGGCAAAAAAGAGGAAATAATTAAAACTTGTAGATACCTACAACATAACCTCAAAATACATTACGTTGTAATCTCACTGAACAATTCACACAACGGCTCAGCGGATTATAGGGTGTGCTTGACGCCATATTTCTAGATTTCGTTTTCTTCGAATATTCGTAAAAATACGTACGTACGTTTAATAATAATAATAATAATAAAATTTATTTATTCAGATAACTTAGATCCATACATGAGATATTACAAAACTAGTACAAAATAGTAAGCAGGGACTTAGTCCGCTGCACTAACATCCACTGCAGGGGACAATCGTGCCTGGCAGCAATAGCAGTTAGGATGCTGTGGCGACTTCCACGCAACCGACTCATGAACGACGCGGTCTTTTTGCGCCACAAGGCTGCAAAGCCATCTATGTGTGCATCAGCAAACATTGCTGATGCGCTACAGAAACGTGGAAGCCGCAACAGCGCCCTGAACGCATTATTAAATTGGACCCGCAGAGCATTGTAAGCCCGTTGCGTGTAATTAGCCCACAGACTCCCCGTGTACAGTGAGGTGCAATACGCATTAAATAAAGTAATTTTGACTGCGTCTGTACACCGGGAGAATCTGCGCGCCAACATATTCGCCCGAACTGACAACGCTCTGCGTTCCCTCTCCATATCATAATCGTCTTTTAAATCATCGGTCACCCAGTGCCCGAGATATTTAAACTTGTTTACTCTGTTTAATGACTCTCCATTTAGAATTAGTGGTTGTACAGGTGGAGTCTTGGGTCCTGACTTAAAAACCATGTAAACAGATTTTTTAACATTGTACATGAGACCGTGTGAAGCCACAAAAGACTCACAAATTGCGAGTAGCTTTCGAAGAGCTCCGATTGAGGGGGCCAACAGCACCATGTCGTCCGCGTAACTGAAATTGTTGCAACAAACACCGTCCACATAGCATCCGACATGCATGCCGCTGAGCTCCTCAATCAGGGCGTTTACGTACAGGTTGAAGAGTAAGGGTGAGCTCAACCCTCCCTGTCGCACCCCACACTCCAACCCGCTAGCATCCGAAAGTTCACCCGCCCACTTCACACGGTTCTCCTGGTTGAGATACCAAAACCTCAGGACTGATGCCAACTCCGGTGGCACACCGGTCCTTGCTAATTTCTGCCACAGAACATCATAAGCCACTAGATCGAAGGCCTTACTGAGGTCCAAGAAACAGGCATAAACAGGAGTATGTCTATCCGTATAATACTTGACAGTGTGTTTCAAACTAAATATAGCTGTTTCTGTGGACAACCCAGGCCGGAACCCGAACTGGGCGTCGTGCAAGTCAATATTTTTAGAGAAATGAGAGTTGAGCACACTGTCAAGTACCTTGGCAGTTATTGTCGCCAAGGAAATTGGCCTATAATTGGTCTTGTCCGCCATATCTCCTGTCCTGTTCTTTGGTATAGGCACCACCAGAGTCTGCATCAGCCCATGAGGAAGGTATGCGTGGCTTACGCACAGATTAAACATCATGGCAAGCACTCGCGGTAGGTGGATACCAGCATTTCTCAGATGTTCAACACTGAGCCCATCATGGCCGGGAGATTTTCCGCCTGTCATATTTCTTATAGCAATTTTAACATCTTTTGCAAGAATGACCGTTGAAATATCTGTATGGCAGGCATCAAACTCCCGACATGGCGGACCCAGCGGAGACTTAATGGAGTAAAATTCTCTAAACATATTGGCTATACCTTTTGCACTAGAGATACCCTCGATGGCAACAGGAATACTAGGCTTAGTATTGGCATTATTGGTACATTTCCAAAATTTCTTAAAATCTGACTTAGCATGGTGCTTGGCTATTATATCCATTTTGATTTGATCCTGGTTATTTTGACACCACTTTAATCTACTCTTGAACTCTTTACGTGCCTCTAACATCTCACTATATGCATGAGACTGAGTTGGTCTATCACTGGATACCCATATTCCGTACTTAAGCCTAGCCTTCCTATAGGCCTCGGATACATGCTTATTCCATCCTGCTAACAGCTTTTTACGACTACTTTTATTTGGAACATATGAGGCACGAGAAGCCTCACATAAAATATCTACTAAATTTAAATACATCTTATCTATTAATTGCTTATGACTATATATATCACAACGCTTACCACTACAATACTGAATCTCCATCGGAAAGTCTATGCATTTTAACTTTGAATTACATATATTATGGTATATATTAATTTGAGATCCTTTTCTATCTCCCCAACATATTTTATTACGTGGTAGGGTTTGCACTTCTGTTTTATGCAATATCACATTCAAATTACACTTAATGACTAGTGGATAGTGATCAGACCAATATATATCATGTTTAACATATATATCTGAAATACTCATGGCGGCTGCCTGTGTTACAATACAATGGTCCAACCATCTTTCACACTCATGTGCCTCACTAATAAATGTAAAAGTATTTGAGTTAAGGTGTTCTAGATCTGCACAGATCAAGCTTTGCTCACATGAAAAGTTCAGAAGCTCCTCGCAAAAGCGCTCACCAGGATGTGCATTAAAATCACCCAAAACAAACACTGACTCGACATTATTATCCTCTATTATAGCACTAATAGCGCCTAAGCAGTCTGTAAACTCGGGTAAGTTCTCAGTACAGTCGACGGGCATGTACACACTAAGCACTAACATATAGCAATCATTCAGCGCAACACGTATTGCTGATATTCGCGGATTTGCACAGGGTATCACTGACACCTTTCGGAAAACTGATTTACGCCATAGCAGCGCAACTCCACCGTACGGCCTGCCTCTCAATATGCCAGCTGTTGTATCTACCGCAGATGTACCGGTACTTCCAAAATCTGCATGAATTGTATCAAGGAAAGGTAAATCATGAGGCATGAGCCACGTCTCCTGTAATGCAATAATATCAGCGAAATCGCACAGTTCTCTAACCCCTTCGACTGATCGTTTTATACTTTTACAATTGAAAGATATAAAATTTGTGCTGTACGGATCCATAGTTTAAAGATCGATTATTCGCCGTCGTGCACGGTAGCTCTATAGGGCCTGAAACGCCGACAGGTAACACCATCAGGCCAGACTTCATTATTTAAAAATATGTTTAATGCATCTCTATTTACAATTATTTTATAAGCGTTGTATGGTTTTTCCTTGTTCATTTTAATCTTCTGAAGAATTATCTTTTGTTTTGTTTTTGATACAACGTATTCAATAATATCATTTTCAGAAGTATCCTTGTGTACGTTAGACAAAAACAAAGATATTTTTATTTCAGCGGGTTTAAATTTGTCCTCTGGTCTTATGGCCGCCTTGCCCGTAATACCTTCCTGTCTATTACGATGTTTACGCCGCTGAACCTCCTTCCATTCCTGATCAGGATTAGTTACCTTCCACTCGCCTTCTTGACGAATAACGTCCGCCATAGATAAACTATTCTTCTTATTCGAAACGTTACAGGTGTTGTGTGCGATATCAGAATTTAGGCTCGGTAACTTTCGTTTATCCTTTAAAACTTCGGTTGTTGTCATGTTTAACACAACATCTGAACTAGCATGCGCAGTGGCGATTATTTGTTGTTCTGCGCATACGCCGGCGCTTGGGGGCGGAGCCTCCTCGCTTGGGCTCAAGCATCGCGCACCTGCGTTCAAGGTCATGTCACAGGACGCGCGCTCGACGCACGATTCTTGCGTAGAAATTGCATGTTGCGATTGTTGTTTGTTGACAACATCACACTTGGTTTTTAATTCTTGAACATATTCAATCGTGGCATATGTTTCTTTCATATTTTGGACCTCCGATTGTAATAAGACAATATCTTTTAATAGTCTGGTCACATCGACATGGTCGAAAGTAACTGGCGGTAGTTTCTGCAACTCCCTCGCTACGAAGATGGGGGTTTTATCCGGGTCTGTACTCTTAAATAAGCTTATAATATCTTCGATATCTTTTTGCTCCTTATTTTTACGTCTCGAGATATTGCGGGCAGTTGTAGAAACTGACTTAAACAACAAGCTTTTAGCTTCACTTATTTCAACGCCAGAGAACGCACTCACTATTATTCTTATTAGACTTTCCTCGTCCATAACGTCTATTTTATTTTGTGTAAAACATAATAACTCATTTATGACTATATTGCACTGTGTACACTTGACTATTTGCGCAGCCATTATTTCTGCACCCGAACGCTAGCGCGTTCGCGTGAAGACTGTTTAAGAACAATCAAGAAATTTAAAAAAGACAAACGGTACGGGGTACCTAACCATCTAACCATAGATAATATACTATATAATACAAGATAGATGTGCAACTGAGGTTTTCGTTTTAAAAAACTGTGTACCCAAACTGCTAGATGGCGCTACACTTGTCTCAACGTGCGCTCCGCTTACGCTATCGTTCACTAGATGGCGCTTTTTTTAGAATGAATTCCTTTTATTGTAGAATGATCGTTATTTATTTGTGTGGAATTAATGAATTCTTATGTGTATAAAAAATAACAATTTCATAATTATTTGTCGTATAGAAAAATCTAGAATTTGAAACATAAACATAAGAATTTACTCAATTCACAAAATAAATAACAATGATTCGGCAATAAAAGGAAAATCATTTTTCAAAATCTTAAACTAGAAAAGACATCATTATGAGCCATATCAATAAATGAATGATGGATAGAAATGACAAAATACTTAGTTTCTTTCAGAATTTATTTCCTTTTTTTACAATGTGTGTTAAAATAATTTAATGCTTGTACTTTTGTGGAATTATTATGGCATATGTTTGTTTTACCTTTAAGTAGTCCGTTGACATTTGTGCACCAGCTATTTATAATAATATTGGAGACAGTATCTATTAGGAAATTAATTACTTTTGTTTTATGCGTTGCGGCGGTTGCTTAGATGGTCTAATTAAATAAAAGATTACAACTCGCTCGACATAAAATTTATTAAGGGTCGTGCTCCGTAAATGCCCGTCAATTAATTTTTCCGTCTATGGAAGTAGGCGCGCTAAGTACTATCCTGGCTTCACGTAGGCAGAAGAGATGGCCGGTGATGACGCTCAGCCGAGGAGACGCTTTCAGGTGGACAATGTAGTAAGGTAGTGCGCAGTGTGCCCTTAGGAGTGTACTGATGGACGTCAGCGGTCCGACGGTTGTGCCCCGGACTTTGGACCCTGGAATTCACGTCCGTCCATATAAATAACGGTCCTTTGTTCGTCCTCCTCTGACTGTGATCGCGGCGGAAGCATGAAGCGGAAGTACGTTGCGCTTAAGGCGAATGTGTGCAAATATCACAGTCAGAATCGGAGTTCACAAAAGTATAGTTATAAAAAAAAATGTTTTATATAAATGTACAAAACACAAAGTTCACAAATGTGTAAATAAAATAAGCAAAATAAGCAGAATTACGAATAATGATCAATGAGAAAGTCGTTAGAAAAAAATGAGTTCTAATAAAATGCGGTCATAATAATGAAAACTGTAAGTCATTTGCTAATGATCACCCAACATATAGGTAGTAGCAAAAATAATAATGTTCAACACTTACCCAATACGGGGAAAGACACTGAATCTAATATTGTTAAAATTAATCTCTAATATTGTTAAATAATTTGTAAAATATTTCGAACAGAAATACGTTAAGACCACACGATTGACGTCACGCACTTGGCACTTGCAAGAGTACTTTTTAGGGAGCGCGTGAACGTGTGTCTTCCGTAAGAATTATCGCTTAATGACCCTATTTAAAATGGTCACTATTCGCTAATGGCCATACGTCGCTGCTACAGAAAGCACTCGAACACCGTCGCCTTAGTTCGGAAGCAATAGGTGGGGAAAGGTCACGCGGAACGAAGGTGACTTGCATTGGTACAGCAGTCCAGGTGAACGAATCAAAACCATACCACAATGACACGAAAGACTAAATTAGATTAACTTGCAGTTAAGCAAAGATAATGACTACCGTACGTTTTGTTTATTATTTAAGTTTTAAGTTTAGTTACGATCTTGGTTATTATTGTAAATATAATGTTGTAAATAAGTAGGTTTAAGTTAATAATTGTAAATAATATATCTAATTAATTCCTTCTTTAACAAAAACAAGATTTGGAACGTTGAATTTAACGTACAACGTTACAGCGTAACACAAGAGAAATGGGATAAATCGCAAAATACTTTTACTATTTGGGTAATTGTACCCTTCAGACGTTTCTGCTGTGGTTCCTCGTTTAATTGTGTTTGAATTATCATGCAAACATCATCTACAAACTCTCACAATGCCTCCGATGGATAATTAAGTGATCTTCTAGTATAGTCTCTTTCTAATATATAATCTTTATTACTCGGAGGCACTGTGCTTACCAAACGCATTTTACATGTATGGCAGTGTTTACATATTTTCTGTAAAGTTTTTTTTACAACGTAGCCAGCAACATACCTCTTTGCCTCTTTGCTAGTTGTATTTTGATTATTCTCTGAATTTGTTTGCATGAAGCAGTTAATTACGGAATCCACATTAACAGACTCTGAGGGCTGTTCCCTTGCATCTTTTTCTTTGAAATTTAATAATTTTGTTTTGTGGTGAAGTTAAATTATTTATGAGTAATGTTTTAAACGCTCCAGTGAACTGCGAGCAAGTTGGAGACGTGTTTCTGACACCATTACTCCTTATGTTGCAGAAGAAATTCTCTAATGGATCCTGGTTAATATTTCTTGTCAACAGACTACTTACATCATGTGTTTTGTTTAAATAGTCAAACATTTCCTTGTATACATTAATATTCGAAATCCAGTTCTTGAGACTTGGCACTTGTATGAATTTGGTCGAAATCATTCCATTCCTCAATTTTTTCTCCACTTTAAATCCATTGATCTTAGCACTGGTAATAAATCGTTCCATAATTTGAAATGTGGAGAGTTCCGTTCTAGTGCACACTTGTACATTTTTTCAGAGTTTTGGTAGCTATGACCATTAAATGAGTCGAATAATTTATCGACCACAAGTAACAAATCTGCTGTGCCTAGGCATTCTTTTGGAATGATATTGTGATCTGAAATAAAAAAAAATAACAATAAGTTTGAAAAATATTACTACCTACTAATTTACACCTTGTATGGTTTGAATTGAGAGATAGAAAATATTTGCATAATATTATCTATACACTAAAATTTAATCAAAATCAACACAACATAACTGGCAAAATGTGGAATACAGGCATATTAAATGTTACAGTTTTATACTTTTTAAATGAGTTTTGAATGCTGCTACTTGAGATTCTAATGATGATACTTACTCGCTAAATATCTCATTGTTGCAGACACTTTCTGACTGAACACCTGGGCTGCATGTTTTACCTTCATTTTAGGTATCTTTTCTTCAACAACATGACTTTCTGTCAATTTATTTACCAATCTTATGTCATCTTCCCCTGGATCAGCATCAAGTAGCATTTGCAAATGTTTCCATTTTGCAAATTTGACTTCTCCGTTTTGTATGTACCTTAAATCCTTTGTAAGGAGATTATTTCTTAATCCTTTAAGAAGGTGTGGAGGATCTAATATTGGAAATATTTTTGTTTTGTTCCATTCAAAAGCTAAACTTTTAAATTCCTTGCCTTCCAATAAATATTTTCTTTTAGTGTCTATATATCTATGAGGCTTTTAATGACACTCATATTCGTCGATGACTGGTCGCAAACCGTGGCAACAACTTTTAACCCTGTGCTCTGTACAGCTTTTAGTACTTCTTGAATTTGTTTTTTTGATTCTGCTGTCTTTGTTGCACTCTGGCAGAATGTGAAAGAGATAGGCTGCTTATATTTCCCTTTCAGACCCATGACCATAAAAACTAATGCATGGTCAGCAATCTTATCGGTATTATTTGTACCAAAATCTTCGAAACCAATAATTTGATCCCATGTCTTATGATAATATAAGCCAGGGCTTAATGCGACCTCATCAAATATGAGTGTGCAAAATTTTTTTTCTTGGAGTATTTTCGGACAGCCTTTTTTAGGTGATCTATTATTACCTCATTGATACCAGGCTTAATAGTCACTTTACTCAATATTGTTTGTATTGTCCTTTTTGATGGCAATGCAAAGAGTCTTTGCAACAATTTGTAAGCTTTTTGACTCTGTTTGTATATTGTTAGGCACAAAACTTTTTCTTTATTTGTGAACCTTCTTCCTCTTGGTTTATTAGATGCCTTTTTTAACTGCATTCTAGTGAAAATAGCAGCAGGCTCGGGCAGGTTTCCAACGGCTTGTAAAAATGCTTTATTTTGAGAAATCTGGGCAGCTTTTCGCACTTTTTGGTTAAGGTTTTTACATTTTTCCCTCAATTTTAAAAGCTTAACCTTTAATTGGGTATGTTGCTTCAAAATTGCTTGGGTTTGTTTGCGACAACATTGATTGATTTAGTGCCTGTAATCAAAGAAATTATTACTTACTAAACCATCCAAAAAGCTGATTGATTTATTCTAAGCTTAGAATCAGTTTTTAAAGTCAGTTAACAAGAAAATTCAAGGAGGTGACTGGAGGCCAGATTTGGGGAGCGGTACATATGGAGAGAGTGGATAAGATTGACATACAGTTACGATTCTCAGCATTGAGGGAACAACCAGAAAGAATAAGAAGAACAAGAAAATAGGTACTGACCTTTCTTGACAGATACAGTATGTCTTATGGGAATTGTTTTGCCTATATGACACGGGAAACATAATAAAGAAAATCATTAGTACATTTTTCATTGTCTTATTTACTATGCAAAAAGCAAAAAGCAAAATGCAAAAAAAAACTATGCAATTAAGGGTAATACAAATCTTACTTATGGAAATCTTGAAAACACTGGTTTTTGCGATTATCACAGAGTGATACATAGCATTTGACACACATTACAGACGTTAATTTTTTACAGTTTGCATATTTTCATTGGTTTCTTTTACCATAAGTTTTTTCATGGCCAACTCGGTCTTTACGAATATCTTCAGGTCTTGTTTGTGCACCAAGTTTTGGTCTCTTTTGCTCCTGATTTATTTGTAGGCTGGGCCTACCTTTTTTGTTTTCTAATCCAGTGCCGTATTTGCATAAAGTTTCTGCTAATTCTGTACGAAAATCCGCCAGTTTCATTATATTTTTGGGATCTATTCCTTTCTTCAGAGAAACTTTTTATACAGAATCCAGCTGTTTATAACAGCCATATCTAACATATGGTGGAACAGCCTGCTAGTCCATTTCTTTTACTTCGTCCGAATTCTATACCTGCCCAAATAGCTGTCTTGTATGGCTTTCGGGCAGGGTATAGTTACGCTCCTTTTTTGTTTTTTGTCATATCGACTAATGTTACCAATAGGTTCTACGCCTACATATGTGGACAACAGCAAGACCTGCCTATTGTCCTTCCAGCTGGTAGCTGCAAACTCCACACTTTCAAAAATAGTGACATTCTCATCAGACGATCCTCATCATAGTATACAGTTGTAGTTCGTTCCAGTGATCTACAACATAGCTCACAATAGCAGTCCTAACTTACATCGCCACTCCAAAGTATATTTTCCGTACATTAAATATGTCAAAGAATGGAAGAGACAGGAGCCGTCTCTTCCATCTTCCAACTTTTCTATCCGTAATTATAAGTACGAGGGGTGATCTAAAAGTAATGATAATGAAAATAAAACACGGAAATTAAAGTTAAAATTGTAAAAAAATATTTTTCTACATAGTCTCCTAACAAATCAATACATTTAGTCCATCTTTTGTCTAAACTCAGGATTCCCTTTGAAAAAAAATATTTGTCATCACTTCGCTATCGTCTGCAAATTTCTTGCCTCGGAGGTTTTCCTTGAGCCGAGGAAAGAGGTAGAAGTCACTAGGAGCCAGATCTGGCGAATAGGTAGGGTGGTCGAGCAGTTCGAATCCCGTTTCTTGAATGGCAGCCATCGCAACTGCGGCTTTGTGAGCCGGTGCGTTGTCTTGGTGAAACAGCACACCAGTTCGCAGTTTGACGCGTCTTTATTCCTTAATGGCCACTCGTAATCTTCTTATTTGGTTTGCGTAGTAAGAGCCCGTAATAGGTGGCTCCCTTTTCCATATATTCCACCATAATTATGCCTTCAGCGTCCCAAAAACAAAAGCCATAACCTTTCCTGCCGAACCTGACACTTTGAATTTCCTTGGCATCGGTGAGGAGGCTCGCTTCCAAGTCATCGATTGTTGTTTTGTTTCAGGATCAAAATGGTGGATTCAGGTCTCGTCCATAGTCACAAAACGGAACAAAAAATGTTCTTGATCTGCTTGGAACTTTCCGAGATTGACCCTCGAAATGTCAACTCGTCTTTTCTTTTGCTCGTCGGTTAACATCCTGGGTACCCAACGCGCAGAGACCTTTTTCATATGCAACTCGTTCGCAAGGATTCTTTGAACGCTGCCATATGAGATGCCATTAACCTCAGCTACATGCCTGATGGTCTCTCTTCGATGTACCAACACAACATCTTCGACTTTTTTCACGTTGTCTTCAATAAGGGACGTGGATGGTCCATCGCGATGTTCATCTTTAGTGGATGTTCTGCCCAGTTTAAACTCCTTGGCCCAGCGTGCAACTGTAGAATAAGGAGGAGCAGAGTCCCCCAATGTTTCCACTAAGTCACTGTGTATGTCTTTTGTTGACATTTTTTTCAAACAGAGGTACTTGATGACAGCTCTAATTTCGTTTTTCTCCATGTTGATGTTATCTCTTCGTCAGTTCGTATTCAAATGAATGTATCTCCCGGAAATCGTGAATTTTTTTTTTTTTTTTTTTTGCGGTCCTAAAGTAACCTATTATCATTATTTATTTATTTATTAATAAAAGTACAGCCACATCACATACATTTTACATTAAAATTTACAATTAAAGTGGTCTGATGCACGTGGCAATAATGGCGTACATAACATTTTACAATTCTTCGGCTCGGTGATAAAACATAATTATTATATTAAAAAAAAAATATTATTACTTTTGGATCACCCCTCGTAAGTAATGTGAGTGTGCAGAAATTCCTAAATGTACGTAATAAAGTACCCAATCTGGGGGCACGGCAGTGCCCCAGCCAAGTCTCGAGCAAAACGGGCACGGCCGTACCATTCTTTTCTCGAAGCGTTTCGCGCCTATTTCACCCCCCCTGTATCATCGATACGGACAAAGCTAGGAGTTTAGATTTTCGATGACCTAGAGTAAGTATTAAAACAAGCTCAGCCTCAAAATTACATGACATTTGAACCAATAGTTTACGAGTTATGAGCGATCAAAGTTACACCATTTTGTCACTCACTGACTCACTCACTGACCGATCATCAAAAATCTAAGGTACTTCTAGCAAACTTAGAACCTTCAAATTTGGCACCAAGATAGGTTTTTAGCTACATGTAAAGGGAAAATTATAAAAACGGTAATAAATTATATACCTTAGTAAATAATATGAAACAAATTTATATTTGCGGTTTTACAAGAACATGGTATATGAATTTTGACTGCATTGTTAACTTTGTTCTTTGTTTATGTACAAAAAGCAAATATTTTTTATAGCAATTTTGTTTATTTTGTTTACGACTTTTGGCCAAGTCGCTGTTATTGTAATGTAAACAAAACTATTGATATAGTCACAAAATATTGATTTATTATTACAAATTAAGTTGAACAGGACTTGGCTCCTATGCGATCTCAAAACTTTTTACGATGGAAGAATTGCATAGAGAGACTTGGCTTTTTTTACATTGAATGTTTTTGGTGGGATCCTTTTTTTATAATACCTACTAGATTATTCAGAATGAAACGTGTATCGTAATCAGATATTTTTGTCTGAATCGATCTGAAAATCATAAACTTTTTATTATTAATGAATATTAACCAATTACCAATACATAGAATTATGGCCACTGAAATAAGCTGCAAAACTTATTATAACCAATTACCAATACATAAAATTATGCCCACCGAAATAAGCCGCAAAATTTACAGTAAAAATATTGCATTTGCAACACGACCGTCAACGCCGTCTGCCCTCACGCGTCTGCCCGCGTTCGGGTAGCGCACTCGAGATCTTTTGACGCGGGGACTGCGCGGGGAGAGGGGTGAGTGAGTAGAAGGCGTTCGTTTCGGTCGCGGTGGTAGTCGGTTTTGTTGTTCATAAATTTAATAGGTATTATTAATTAGCGCGTTAGGTGTGGGGGGTTGGATGTCTCATTGCGTGTTTGTTTGTTCTGGCGTAGGGCGGCCGATGGTGAGCGGTGCGTTTCCCACTGGATACGAACCGACCCTTAGGGTGCTGTCTATTTTTGTACTTTGTGTTTGACGTTCGATAAGTGCCTTTATTGAATAAAGAATATTTGAATGTTAATTAATAAAATTATTTTGTGTAATAACAAATATTTATTTAAAACTATCACTTAACAGTAACAAGATTAGCACTAGGTATTAGGGCAGGTAATATAATAAAAGAATCCCTACGCGCGTTGTAAATCGTCCGAGTAATGAGCGGTCCGCTAACGGCACCTACGCAGCCAAACGAACAATACACGTCGCTAGTTCAAGTCCAGCAAAAGGCGAGGTAATGGCTCCTCTTCACGATCGGCCATGATAGACACTCGTTGATCGTCTGTAATCGGCAAGGTAATCGCCACCATCATCGTGCAAGCATCCACATGATCGTCGGTGATCATTAATTAAGCGGCAAGTATTCAAGATGGACGTTTGGTAATGGACGACAAACATTTAATAAATGTAACATAGGTATTGATAAATTATGTACCATACGAGGGCGGGTCAAAAAGTTCGCGGAATGGAGGGGTTAGAGAGGGGAAAGAGGGATTTTTTTTACCTGTCGCAACTGGGTGACTCAATTTAACAGTAAATACTAAGTTTCAACACGATCGGTTCATTGACCTTTGAGATATCGCTGGATAAACAAGTAAATCGGGAAGAGAACACCAACTGTGGAGAAAGTTGAGTTTCGAGCAGTGATTAGATTCCTTACTAAGCAAGGAAAAGCCTCAGATGTTAGTAGATATAGTCTCAAATACACATATCAAGTAAACAATAACAGACAATAATGATGATAGTAAAAGTTTAATAGTTTTTAAATATCAAGTAAAAGAAAATAATAAAATGACAAGAAGAATCAGATAATTAATGAATTCGACCCTAATCAAAATTAAAATACTTGAGACCTGATATAAATTTGAAAATTAAAATTAAAATCTAATTAAATCAAAATAAGATTGAAATTAAAATCAAATCAAAATTAAAATCAAAATCATAATTATAATTAAAATTAATGTAATAAATGAATGTAATAAATAATTAAAAATTCATAGATTGAACCTTATACTGCTGAGAATAAGGCCTGTTACAGTTTTAGACAAAAATCAGTATAATATAACAGTTAGAATGATTGCAATGAAAATCTTACAAGTCTCAATATTTTTTCCCAGTATAAGAATTTTCTAATGATTTTTAACTTGAACTTTATGGTCTTTAAGATAAGGTCTGGTATGGCTTGAGTTTTGTGCATCAATTCAATCTTTTACTTTTCCCTTCTTTACTCTTTTTACGGTTTACACTCCCCGTATAGGTAGCCAAAGACCGGGCCACCACTAAACATTCCCCCGCGACCCCTGCCGGCCTCCGCCGGGGCTGAGCGCCCGCTGGCCGGGCCGCGACTTACGGGGTAGGGGTGGGGATGTAAGAATTCTAGTATCCTTTTTAAAGGATAAGATTAATCTACTGCGGCGCGTAGATTAGTAGCCAGTGTTTTAAGCCGCGTCCTAGTCAGTAAGCGTGCAAACAAACACTGATTTTGTGGATAAGGGTTAGGGGTGGAGGTCAAGGGTGGGTTTTATAGGAGGTGGTCCCGCAACTCTGGAGTTACCTTTGGTAACGTTGGCAACGTCAGAATCGCGCTAGGACGCACCGTTTGGGAGATATTGGGAGGGAAAGGGGTTTGTTTGCATAGGGGTGGGGGGGACAGAGGGATGGGAAAAATTTGGGGTGGGTTTAGGAAAAGGTGGTCCCTAGGCTCGACTTCGTCACCTTCGGTAACGAAACTCGACGAAAAAACGAGCTGGGACGCACCGTTTAGGAGTTAGGAGGGGTGAACCAGGTTTGTTTACGTCGATTTACGTAAGTATAATTGAAAAATTGACTTTTTTGTTTTAAGCGTTTTTGAAAAAAAATTTTTTGGAGTTGAGAGGTCTTTGATTAAAAAAAATTTTGCCGCTGCGCGTGTCCTTGTAGGTCTGTCCGTCTGTCTGTTATAGCTACTTCAAGGAAACGAGGATCCTTTTTAGGAGTAAAACTGGAGGGGGGTTGATGGTTGGGGGGGGGTTATGTAAAAGGTGGTCCTCAAGCTCGACTTCGTTACCTACGGCAACGAAAATAACGTCAAAATCGAGGCTGGATGCACCGTTCTGGAGTTACTGGGGTTGTAAGGGGTTTTGGGGTTATATTAGTTTTGGCCCAATAACTTCGGCCCCCTTTAAGATACAGACCAGGAAAAAACGGCGTTTGCCTGGCCATTGGAAATACTACGCTACACTATTGGAAAAATTAAAAAAATCAATTAATGAAAAACAAAATGGAAAGTGGTCTCGAGGTGTGCTCCTTTTGCACGACAACGCGCCCGTTCACGAGAGTCATGTTGCGATGGCTGCCTTACAGAAGTGCGGCTTCAAAACTTTGAATCACCTTCCCTACAGTCTACGTTTGGCCCCTTCTGATTATTATTTGTTTTAGAAAATGAAAAAAAGAGCTTCGTGGACAGAAATTCACCGATGATGAAGAAGTGAAGTCGGCTATTTCTGTCTATTTTGAGGGGCTTGACAAATCATTTTTTTAGAAGGGATAAATAAATTAATAGAAAGACCTGACAAATGTATTAGGGTTAATGGAGAATCTACCAAATAAGAAAAATAATTTCGTGTTTAATTTCACCCTGCTTCCTTTCCATTCCGCGAACTTTTTGACCTCCCCTCGTATGTGTTTATCAATGTAGTTGAAGGAAAAGTTGCAAAAAAAAAATGGAAGAAGAGAAGATGGTGGTGTTTGAGCATTCATCGTAATAGAACAAAGTAAATATACCTATACAACTTAATAGGTGATCCTACTGCCCAGTTCTTACTTTAAGTATCTATTTCAGACATTCAATGGATAATCAGCTCTCTGAGCTATTGGCGGAACCTTTAGGGAAGTTGAAAACTTTCTTCGCATGTCGCTAATTATTTAGTTGAAAAAATATCCCCATTAGTTGCAAAACAAGACACTACTTGGAGGGATTCTATACCAGTTAAAATCCGTCTTGCTATAACGTTGAGATTTTTGGCTACTGGGGATAGTTATAGAAGCTTGCATTATACTTTTAAAGTTTCAAGCCAAATTATATTTCAAATAATTCCTGAAGTATGCCAAGCACTGGGTTGCCAGGCGGCGAAGGCCGCAACATCCTCCCAGGCGTTGAAGGATTCAACAAGCAGATGTAGTGTCCCAGAAGAGGGGACACATCGTGCGGACCGCCCGAGTAACAGGACCTTTGGTGGTGGCGACGTCAGCCACCCGGCTGACCCCATCGGGGCCTGGGTGAAGACGCGTGACGCGCCCTAGGCGCCACTGCAGCGGCGGCAGGTTGGCCTCTCGCAGTAGCACGAGGTCGCCGCAGCAGATGCCTAGCTGCTGTGTCCTCCACTGGGACCGCTGCTGCATCTCAGCCAGGAACTCTTTCAGCCACCTGGACCAAAACTGTTGGCGGATCTTTTCTATAAGTTCGTAACAGTTGGGCCGCAGTGCCGTGACGGGTGGCGATAGGACGGCAGTCAATGGCCTGCCCACCAAAAAGTGCCCTGGGGTTAAAGGACAGGGGTCATTGGGATCTAACGAGAGGGGAGACAGGGGGCGAGAATTTAGTATCGCCTCGATCTGCGAGAACAGTGTAGCCAGCTCCTCGAAAGTCAAATAAGCCTCCCCGGCTACTCTCTTTAAATGATATTTCGATGATTTTATCCCCGCCTCCCATACTCCCCCAAAATGAGGCGAATATGCAGGGCCAAAAACAAAGCGGATTCCCTCGTTCATACAAACAAACATAAATAGCTTTTAGTGATGCGATTTCCTCGACCCTTACGGCTGGAAATTCTAAAGGGACCCGCAAAATCTACCCCACAGGAACTGAAGGCGAAGCTACTGTCAGTTCTTACTGCTACTTACTGCCGGCAAATCACCCATAATTGGTTCGAAAGGTTTACCTGCCAATCGCGTACACATAACACACTGTTGGTAGTAGTGCGAGCTAAGGTTCTCCCTCCTAAGGGCCAATATTCTTCACGAATGGCTGCGAGCAGTGCCTGAGGACCAGCATGAAATAAACGTAAGTGTTCATGTTTAAATAACAGTTTAGTGAAGCTATGTTTCCCATCTAGGAGCACAGGGTGCTTCTTATTATAATCAAAGTTTGAATTTCTTAAACGGCCTCCTACTCGGAGCACCTGTTCAGAGTCTACAAAGGGATGAAGTGGCAATCAATTAGATTTTTTATGTAATTGATGTCCTTTACTTAAAGTTTCAATGTCATCATAAAATGTTCCTAACTGACTAAGTTTAATTAGAAGAGTGCATGCCTTTTGCAACTCTTCAGCTGATAATGTCTGACTTACATTTCTTTGACCTTTACAATTATTTATAAATCTTAGCACATAGGCAACTGTACGTTTCAGCCTTAAAAAATTAGAAAACCTATTGCAATCTATAACATTAATATCTAAATTTTCTTTATTGCTCACAGCAAATGAGTATGAGATAAGTGACTTGACCTCCGGTAAGGTTTCCTCCTCGACCGGAGGTGGTTTGGTGACCCACTCACCATCCTCTTGTTTCAAGAAGGGGGGGCCTTCCCACCAAAGAGCTGAACTCTTTAACACATGTGGGTCCACCCCTCTTGAAGCCATGTCCGCAGGGTTCAAGCTTGTGGGAACATGACACCACTGATAATCAGCTGTTAAATCCTGAATTTCGTTCACTCTATTGCGCACAAAAGTTTTCAGTGAATTTGGCTGCATTTTTAACCACCCTAATACTACCATAGAGTCTGTCCATATTAATTTCTTATTTATTTTACATTTTAAAGACTGAATGACCTTCTGACAAAACATTCCATTGAAAAGGAAATTTGAAGATTCACGTACCTGTCTAGACACAGAATCAACAGACAGTAGCCTTGATGAAATTACTGATTCTGATGAACTTGTTGCAAAGAAAATTAAATAAACAAATTGCCAACGGCACAAAATAATGAAACTTTAAGTGAAACCAAAACGAGTGCTGTATGTTGTGCCGCCAAAAAATATTTTAACGCATTATTTGCAAAAGATTTAAGAAGCGGACTAAATACAGAAGACGAACTACCTCCAATCTACGCCCAGTTCGAGCTTGATTTAGGTATGATGCTTGCTTTTAGACTCAGAAATGTGCTTGCAAGCAGGCGATTAGAATGCTACGAAAAATTAATTCGCACAATACGACTGTATGAAGATGTTGAAAAAACACACAAAGATTAAGGCCAAATCATTTTTATTGATTCATAATCATGTACCTAATAGGTAGAAATGACAATCAGATATGCGAGTATAGGCTGTGATTAACATTATTTTAATATAGGAATTAATTAACAATATTTGTAATTGTTGTGTATATGATTATTGGTTATGTTAATGAATGTTTTGGTTACAAGTCAACTTTTATTAACATTATCAACAATCATATTGTGGTCCACTACATAATAATCAAACTGATTTGCGTTACAAACACATTTATTGAAATCATCAACAATCATGTTGTGGTCCACTACAAAATTATTAGACTGATTTATGTAGTGAACATTTATAAAACTTTAACTGGTCTTTTTCATTAAACATACTTTGAAATTAAAACTTAGTAATTAATATTTGTGATATGCCCTGAAGCATTCTATGCAAAAGCCTGGATGTTGGAAACAGTCCTCGCAAGCTAAAAGCTTTGCCTTTTGCGTCTTTTTCTAATTTCATGAGACAATGAACTTTTGTCTGTAATGTACGTGGCAAATCCGGTGGTAAATGAGGCTCTACAATAGATTTAATTACGTATAATCTGTAATCATATAGATATTTTGTTACATTTTGAGTACTTATTGTACAGGAAGAAAGAATTTACCATTATTACTTGCATAATGTGGATTATTACTTTTTTGTACCATCTGAGACTCTTACGCTCACATGAGTAATACGCTAGCATTTGGTCATGTCGATCAATGGCACTCATATTTTCTTTATAATATTTAACTATTTGGGGTTTAAGTTTTATTTGACCCCTGCGATTTTTAGTAATTTCTAAAGTGCCATTGTATTTTGTTGAGGTAGCCAACACCTCCCTTTGATCCATCCATTTAATTACGCAAATGTTATTTTTATGTTGTATGCATAATTCACCCTTTTTTAATTTAGTATTTAAAACTGTTTTAGGATTGCTTTTCCTCATTTTTCTTAGTGTCCCTGTACAATAAGTATCTTTATAATATAACTCATCCACCAGATCCACGCTTGTATAAAAATTATCCATGAACAAATGATGTCCCGCATTTATATATGCATCCATTAAATGATTTACAACTTTTTTAACATGGTTTGTTCCACCAACAAGCGTATCAGTGGCACCACCGTACAAATGCAATTTTAGCACAACCCCCAGCTGATCAGCAAGTGCATAAAACTTTAGACCATACTTATTTTTCTTTCCTTTCATATACTGTCGTATTCTTAATCTTCCTCTCCATAACATCATTGATTCGTCAATTACTATGGCTTTCGTAGGGTAATACATTTCTAACATCCTTTTGTTGAAATAATCAATTATTGGTTTTATTTTACAATTGCTTGTAGTTCCTCCTACATTCACACACAACATTCTTAAGATTAATAAAAAAGTATTACGCGACATTGCTTTTGCAAATGTTGGTTGGTTAAAAAATGTGTCGGTTTTCCAATAGTCGGACAGTCTATTAATTTTGATGAATCCCATGTGGAATAATAGCCCAAAAAATAATTTTATATCGCTGCAACTTACAGGTTTCCAAAACCTGGCTCTGCTTTGTGCACTTCTGCTTGTAGCTTTTTCACGTTCCCCATACTCATTGGTAGAGCGAGTTAATAAACTCAGTAATTCCTCATTGCATAAAGCATTAAAATAACTTATAGGTGTGTTACCTATATCTTCTTGAAGACCTGTTGTCCTGGTAAAAGGCAGTTCCATAAACTGCAGCCTTACTCTCGACACTCGATCCCAATCTGAATTCGAAATTGGGATCGAGATCTTGTCATTTGGCACTTTTGAATGCTACACTAGCTCACGATTGGAATCGGATTGGGTGGTTTTTTTTGGAACTAAATGAAATCGACTTGATTCGAACGCATGCACTTTTTCGGTACTCTTGACGCGATTTTGACGTTGACATATCGAGTTTGAATTCGTGTTTATGATCAAAGTTGAACGATCACAAAAAGGCTACTTTTTCGGGATCGAGTTTTATATTGTGACTGATTTGTGAAGTTTTTAGCGTGAATAATGGCACATTTAGGAGTTATTTATGATATTTTGGACAATTCCCATAAGTTAGATATGGGACAAAGGCGGAATTTGAGACGAATGGCGCGGTATGCAGATAGTGCGTTTGCCATGACTGACGACGAATTTAAGAAGAATTATCGAGTAAATAGGGAACTTTTCGAAGTGATTTATAAGGATTTAGAACCTTTGATGCCCCAGCCTACTCGCCGTAGCGACATATCAAGAAAATACAAGGTTTGTGAACTAGCAATTCCATTTTCACATGGTGTTGTTTAAGTATACTTAAAAATAATCTTCTTTTGTATTCTTTAGGTTTTAGTGGCACTTTCGTTCTACGCCACAGGCAGCTACCAAAGATTAGTAGGCGGGACACAAGGGACATTGATGTCCCAACAATCAGTTTCAAGAGCAGTAAGAGAAGTAACAAATGCTCTTAATTCTAATGAAATTTTAAATAAATGGCTTAAGTTTCCACAGACTCGCCGACAACGAGACTTAATTAAACAAAGGTATACCTTTATAAGCACTTCATTTTAGTTTATTATTTTAGAGAACATAACATTCAATACTATGATTTGTTGTTTTGAGATTTGTTAAGTTTATTTGGAACTTATTTGTTAATATTAATATGCTAGTAATAAATTTATTTCAGGTTTTATGAAAAAGTTAAAATTCCTGCAGTCACGGGATGTATTGATGGTAGTCATGTGGCTATTGTAAGACCATCGCAAAATGAAGAGCGGTTTTACAACAGAAAAGGTTACCATTCGAGAAATGTTTTAATTGTAAGTTAATTTGGATATTTATCTAGTTATTAACTATAAGAGTGACTGTTACTTTCAATAAAAGTATTTTTTTACAGATTTGTGATGCTGATCTCAATATACTGAGTGTAGATTCTTCATTTGGTGGAGCCTCACACGACACATTTGTTTGGAACCAAAATCCTGTTAAGAACTATATAATAAATTTAGTAAATGCAGGAGAAAGAGTTTTTTTACTTGGTAAGCATTTCATACCGTTGTTGAAATTGAATTTACATTAGATCTGCAATGAATTTTGTATATAAATAAGGTAATAAAAAATTACTAAGTCATTTTAATATCAATTACAGGTGATTCCGGTTATCCTCAAAGGGAATATATGATGACCCCAATAGTGGATGCACCACCAGGCTCAGCTGAAGAGTACTACACAAATCTGCATTGTGTGGCTCGCAATACTGTTGAACGCACAATTGGGGTTTTAAAAAATAGATGGAGATGTCTTCTGTGCCATAGAGTTCTTCATTATCATCCAGACACAGCTTCTAAAATTATAAATGCATGCTGTGTTTTACACAACATTTGTAATCGAGCACGATTGGGTCTGGATGATATTGAGGATGACGTACCTCCCAGGGGAGAAATCCAATTGGCACAGAATGAGTTAGAGGTGGATCGAGGTTCTGCTGCCATTGAGCTGCGCAGGGGTCTCGAGGCCCGTGCACAGCTTGTGCGAGAACTGTGGACAGCTCGACACCTTCACTAATATTATTATTTTATAAATTCAAAGTGTTCACTATATAATTAAAAAACTTGCGTGTATGCATAAACCTATATTTACATAGATATTTACAACTATTTTAAGTAACTCTATACAGCATACTATATACTGCATTTATTAATAATTATACAATGAAACATAAGTCTAAACTACTTAAAACTCTAAAGGAAAACTTAAATTAAATACTAATACATAACTTAAATAAATTAGATATCAATTCAATTACAGCCTATTTTGTCTTAGAACATCAGCAATGTTATTAAGGGCATTTGCCACAGTTTAGGAACCTTCTCTTATGGCAGTTGACAGTAACTCCATCTGTTCTACTGCTCGAGATAAGGCCCTCGCTGTGACAATTTCTGCTTCAACCCTCTGCCTCTCTATCTCTGCGAATCTCTCCCGGTCTTGATCCAACATAGTCCTTGATCGGACACGCTGTCGCGGGGGCACGCTGGTCCTTCTAGGACTATGTTCTCTTGGTGTTGTAGCTGACAAATAAAAATGGAAAAAATAACATATATGTTATACCTATCATCATGAAAGATGGCAAACGAAGTTTACATTGTAGTTTTTTTTTTGTATTATTTAAATTAATTTCATAAAATTTTGCATAGTTCTTGAGTACTTATTTAACTTAATCTAGTTTATAATAATTGTATATGAATGTATGTGTATTCTATTGTTCTAGTATTAACTGATAACTTGTACATATTATTATGTGTGGTGCAAACTGTAAGTATAAATTGGTTATTAATAAATATATAAATACAATAAAAAGAAGTTTGAAAGAAATTACCTCTCACAGTCTCTTCATTCTGGACAGGAGAAGCTGGAGGGTCCAATACATCCGCATCCATAATAATATTAAAATCTTGGGTCGGAACAATTTCAATTTCTGACTGGATATCATTCTGGCTTTGGCTCTGCAATGATTTAACAAATATAAGTACATAATTATGAAAGTAACATAACACCACTCCTGTATTCCCTGCAGGGTTATTTAGACACACATTTCGACAGTATGTTTAAGTCCCATAGAAAAGGGGAACCTGGAAATTAAACCTAAATAAATAAACTGACTTACTGTGGATGGAAATGGATTGGCAGCAACATGGCTGTCTCCTGCAGCAAATTGAAGGCCCCCCATCACTGCTACTAGGCGTTGGTCGATGGGTGTTAATTCAGGTAAATTATCTGCAGACCCACCACCTGTACGCCTCATCGACTGTGCTTGCTGGGCACAAGTCTTCTTTAGGGTACACTTTTTGTCAGCCCAATACTAAAAAGGAAATAAATGTACCTTACTTACCAATTTATTATTGTAATTGTTGTCATTAAATTACTGTGAAAAAAATGAATTAGGGTGTAGACAGTAGGTACCTTAGCCCAGCCTTTGCCATCTTTCTGTGCACCGCCTAGTGCATTTAGGGAAACTGCTATCTCGTCCCATTTTCTCTTTGTCTGCTGCTTAGCATGAGCAGTGCGCAAAAGCCCCTTGGCGATTCCGGGGTTCTGTGTCAGGAAATCCACTAGAGTCTCCAGCTGTTGATGTGTTGGCCTACTCATCCTGTAAGAGCAATCAATGTTTGTATTAAGCAAAAGTGAAGAATATTTAAATTTAAAGGATTACAATATTTATAATAAAATTGAGCCATACCTTTAAATTTTCGTCTTCGTCGGTGGAATACTTAAGTTAAACTTGTGCACGAAAACGTAAATTCTAGACTACACACTTGAAACTTTTTAGATAAAATCGCTTTGAAACTTTGTTTATCACAGCACAAAATAAATAATATTCACAGTTCGTAGTCAAGGAACCATTAGGATTCAAGTGGATGACAAATGCGCAAGAAGTTTTTTTAGGCAACGACATATAAAATGAGCCATTGCTGCCTAAGCAAGTCTTAAAATACATATAAATGCAAGCAAAAAACACTAAAATGATAAATTATGTAAAAATAAAAGAGAAACACAAATTTATTTAATTATTTAGCGAGTAATTAAATATTTTTAAATTTAGTAATTAACGTTTTCATTTATATGGCCACCCCATGACAATCAGTGTAGTCGAACATGCAATCGATTCCAATCTCAATCTCGACTTCGTTCAAGAGTGCCAATTTTCTGAAGATTGGAATTGAAACTGGATCAGATTAATACGATCGAGATTGGGATCGAGTATCGAGAGTAAGGCTGCTGATCAGGATTCCCTGGTTGCCATGCATCAATAAATGTGTCGAGAGGTACCATTTCTTCTGGCTCATCTAAATTTATTTCGCAGTCGTCGTCGTCTTCGTAAACTGTATCCATCTCGTCTAACAAATTTTCAGACAGGATTCCCAAAAGCTCGGAGTCAGTTAAAGCTAAAGGTGGCTGGTTCAAAGGCGGAGTTGAATTCAAAGATTCCATGGCTCCTAGACTTTCTTCGATCGCAGGGAAATCCCAAGGAGGGCTTCTCCAAGAGCAGGATGGTAGTGGATTTTCGTAGGGATCCATAACCTAGAAAAAAAAAGTAAAAATAAAAAATAGCCTGGGACAATTTAATTTACGCAAGATTAGGCAGGTAAGGCTTGAAAGTTACGTCGCGCTACTATTTTATTGACAGAATAGGTACGACGCAATTGCACACGTTCAGTTTTGACCGCAGATTACTTAAATATTTTGTTTATTTGTAAATTGATTTGTAGGTAAATGTGTGTATGTGCTGCAGCTACATTCAGCTTGTTACAGGAGTATCATTTACCTTTATAGGAGTGTCAGCGATCCTATTATAGGCATTTTCTAAAAGCGATTCGAAATGGTCGAGAACTGCCAGTGGTCGGCAAACCAGCACAATTACCGTACGATAAAAAACAATTGCAAGAAAATAACGTTTGCTCTCTGGGGCAACGTTCCTTAGGTCTTACGCCGGAGGATAACGAGTAGGTATAGTATAATTTACACCCAGACATGGTACATACAAGTACTTGTGCTCCCCAGTTCATCACAAAAATATTTGCTCCACGTTGAGTGATTGAAACCACAAAAGGCAGGTATCCCCTACCCAGCTAGCACAATATTTTATCGTGGCTTAGCCACAAAAGTATTCAATATAGCACGCTCTATTTTAATGGTTTTGGAGCCACATTAGTTTACTTTTGCGTTAAAAACAAAACTAAACTGTCAAAATGAATTCTCTTAATTTCTTATTAAAGGTTCTGAGTGTTTCTGAGTGCACTATAATAAAAATATGTTCTAAAAAGACGCTGAATAAAAGTTTAGGTGACTGGTCAATATAACAATTTAGTTTTATAAACTTATATGTCTTAAACGTGTTTCAAAATACACACTTACTTATACCACTTGTAGTAACAACCACCATTGATATATATGATTTGAATATACATATCTAATTAGTGATAAATTATGTTATCTTTTATCACTAGTTCGCTAGGTGGGTACCTACCTACCTATGCACAACCAACTTCCACTTTTTCTATTGCCTTGGATTTACAATGCTGTTATGAGTTGACTTATGACATTTACACTTGTAAATCATGATTTTGTAACAATGTTTGAAATAAATTGTACTCACCCAGTTTGTAGAGTTCACTGGATTTGATGTTATGAAGAAGTCCAGAAATATTAGCCGATGTCTTCGTAAGAGCAATCAAACAGTCCTAAAATACGAGCCGGAGTTGTCAAGAGAGCAATCAAAAGTCCAGGAACACTAGCCGAAGTCGTCAATAGAGCGATCAAACAATACTTAGTAAATCGTAAGTTACGGAAGGAACCGTCACACACACGCGATGTCGAAAGCTTCGAAACAAGTGCCGACTGCCGGCGTAAGAAAATATTAGTTAACAAAAGCTATACACATCAAATGACACAAAATGTTACTTATTGCTCTTATTTTAAAGTTCAAATTCCAAAACTTTAGTCAAAGCTAAGTTAACAATAACAACACGTGCGATCCCGCTGTTTTGTTGAATCCTCTGATCCTTTCTAACGCACTTAGTATGCGTATCTCGCGTACTCGCTCTATCATTGTTTTGTTGTTTTATTATAATTTATGATTTTTTGCACTTATTCTTTTAAAAATAATTTTCCCACCCTACAAAAAGTTGCCGACACACATTGTTTAAGGATTTAAATCCTTTACAAATGTGCGAACTGCGTCATAAATCATTGTTATCAGATCTCTCGTTCACACTTGTAGGCATATCGGTACTCTTCTCGTTCGCACTTCAAGTATTGTGTGTAATAGCAAAAAAGGGATTTGTTGTAAGTCAAAAGCAGGTAATTAAGGAGTAACTAAATAATGCACAATATTTTGCAGCTGAGCGGCATCCCTATAACGATAACGAGTTGTGCGGCAATGTTACATCCCTTTCAATTACTTTAGTCGCACTAACTGGGAACACAAAATCTCCCTATTTACGACAGTGATACCATATACCATACACTTTACGCGTGTTTTCATTTGTAGGAATACACCTATATAATATAACGGAAGTAGTAAAACGAAAGAAAGAAACTGTTGACAACTTCTGATAAGTTGAAAAGGTGGACACGCCCGGCGTGTTCTCGGCATTACATAATCACTTTTTTTTTAATGCAAAAATTAAAAGAGTTTTTCCGGGGGCCACCTCATTTATACTTAGGTTATTGCTAGAGGATTATGTACTGAGAATTTCAAAAGGCAATTTAGGCAAATTTTCGTAATATCTCTAAAACATTTAGGACACGCCTGGCGTGTTCGAGGCGTAGTTATAGAAATTAGCAAGAACACGCTAGGCGCGTCGGCATCATCGCCTTTGTTCTTTTTTGTTGCATAAAGTATGAATAAATAAATAAATAAACATGGGCCGTAGTACACCTAGCACCAAACTAAGGCCGGACGGCGCCGGCGGCTTAGCCACCCTGGCGCCGCGCCGCCCTGTCGTGAGTGACCGTGCGCCGAAATCATCAGGTGAACATAAGCCATCTACGTACGTATCATCAGGTCAGATAGTGGTCAATCGCAAACCTTCGAACAAATAAAAAAGTCAGTAAGGTTACACAGTAGGTACACTTACCTTTTTTAATTCCTTTCGAAAGGACCCACGCAATGATTGAATTTTATTTTTTACCATTTTAATGTCGGCGTCTTCATCATATTTTTTCCATACATTGACCAAAGCTTGATGCCCTTTGTACTTTAAAGTCCTGTTACTGTACAAATCTTTATTTTTTATTTGCCATAAGGCAGGGTGAGATTTGAAGGTACATATTAATTCTTTTATTATGTGCTTGGGCACATTTCTAATGTCACCTTTATCGTCTATTTCTTGGGAATCCATTTTATCCTTCCGGGACGAAGACCAACACAAAATGATTACAAACGAGCGCTCAATCACGCCGGACAAATAAACAGGCACTAACTTGATCACAGAGCGCGTCGCGTCCTTCGCGACGGGAGGGGTCGCGGGGTTTTAATACCGTCATTCTTTCTCGCCCTTGCAAATCCACTGGCGTTCATTCCGTAATGGGCGCTCTACACTTAGTCCGCGGATCACGGCGCGATTTCGCGGCGCGAACTTGCCGCGAATTTAACAATGACTCTACACTCGTAATGGTTCGCGGAATTTTCACAGTTACGTTCGCAACGTTGAATGAAATGGACGTTGAAGTAGCTGTTGCTGCGTCCCTAACAATGTGTCCCTAATAATTTTGTACACATTAAAAATGAAACGCAAATTAAGAATCGGTGGAGAAAACGAAGGTGGTGGATGACAAGTATCCATCGTAACCGATCAAGGTTAGTTTACATTCATCAGTTTCCTAGGTAAATTAATAATTATCTTCAATCTAATCTCTTTATTTATTTGTCACAGGTTAGCTATGGAAAAACAGCTGAATGAGTTAGTGGCTGAACCTTCCGGAGAATTCCATAAGTTCACTCGGATGTCTTTAACTGATTTTGAATATTTACTAAGCCAGATTTCAAGCAAGATTTCAAAACAAGATACCCAATTACGAGAAGCTATTCCAGCTCGGATACGTCTAGCACTAACACTGAGATATTTGGCTACAGGCGACGACTTCCAAAGTCTACATTTCCTATTTAAAATATCTCCTCAACTGATTTCAAATATCATACCAGAAGTATGTCACGCCCTGAACGAAGCACTAAAAGATGAAGTTAAGGTAAGAAATAAAATTATTATAAATTAATTATTTTAGTTATTTATTGCAATAACCAAACAAAATAAATCAAGACCTTACCATACTAATTTATAATAGTTAAATTATACATATTAAGGTAAATCAACTTTTTAAAGCCTCCTTTTATTACTTATTCCAAGATAATTAAATTTTTACAAAAAATGTTATTTTTATCATAAATTTTTGAGCAAAAAGTTTCCGCATGCGGCACGGTGTTGGGTTTATTATTTTAATACAAAAATGTAATATTTAACTGATGTTGAACGCTTTTTCAATAATATTTGGTTCATTGACCGCTTGATATTCGTCTGGATCTGGCAAATGAACCACGGGTGGGTAAATTTGTTCATTAGAATTCGAATGTATCAAAATATTTGGCCTCACATCACCGGCTGTATTTGGGGTAACTATTGGAAAATAATTATAAGTTGCTGGCATGGATTGATTTGAGGATTCAGTGCTAGGTGTATTCTTTGAATTAATTATTTTTATGGTCTTCGGAGTATAGTGTACTGCTGAATCGGAATAACTTAGGCTGAAGTACCAAGTCGCTGAAATTGGTTGGGGCTGTTTGGAAAATATGATGGGGAGGGTGATGATCGCATTGGAGAAAATTGTGTTTCTGATTGGTATCCGTACTGATGGCAATGACTATTCGTCTGTTTTGTATAAAAATCAAAAATTGTAGCAAGTAAAATATGGTTATACATTATAATAGTATTTTACCTATATATTTTTTCCCCAATGATATTTAATCGTACTCCTTGAACAATATTTGCTCTTAAAGCACTCACCTATCAAATGATACTAATTTCATTGATGGCCGCTGATGGGCCAAAATGCCCATTGTCCTTGGAGTTTTTGGCAACAATGTTGCACGATCGGCGCAATTTTAATTATCTTTCGGTCAGTTCCTCGTATAGCCCTATCAATATTGTAGTTATCGACAAAATGTAAAAAACGTAATATTAGCAAAAATCTATTTACACTCAGAATTTTCATAAACTCTGGAATGCCTAAAATCCCCGTGGTCCAGTAGTCCTCTATTTTCCCCCTGTAACATAGACCCATATAATTAAAAATGAAAAAAAAATTGAACATTTCTTCGACGGTCACAGGATACCAGTCTTGTAATCGCGATTTATTGGGAATACCAGAATCTGACTCAGTAGCGCGTACAATTAACTGCCACGCATATTCGTTGGTTTCATGAACTATCTTTTCCATTATACCCCGGTCCCAAATCGCGCTGAATAATTTAAAAGGGTCAATAGAGTTTATCCTAGGTCCACATTGCTGAGTAAAATTTTTTTTTGGTTATGATTTTGGCGTTATTATGATTGGCGTTGTTGCCGTATCAGTTTCTGGCTAATTTATCTAGAAAAAAAAAAATATCTTAAAGCCCGCCGTAATATATCCCACCGTCCCCAAATAAAATCTGCCAGCACTTTAGCAGGTAAATTAGACCATCATTATCTGTTTCATACATTTGAATAAAGTAGGTAAGTATTGAAGTTTAGTAAGCAACAGCTTAATTTTTTTCTCAATTTTGACATTGCCCCCCATAGGACAAAATCACCTCCCCATAGGACCATCAAAGTGAACACTGATGGTCTAAATCACCGCCTGATGTGCTAGTTGACAGTTTGATTTTTTTAGGTATGCATAGATTTAACATGACAAAATAAGAGTAATAAATGACTTGAATTAATATGTAATTATTATTATCAAAATGTAACAACAAATAAAATGGTAAGCCGATCCGACCATTGCAATACCTATACGAGTATTATACACAGAATTCACACTCGTCTTCAAGATAATGTTCGTATACGGCATAACTGCAATATTTGCACCAAAAGCGTTTGAAATGTAGTAGTACGCTAACATCGTTAGTGTTCATAATAAAATGAGCAGGGCCTTTCTTATTTTTCTTGGAACACATGATGCATGTAGCTCGTTTTATAAAGTGAGTCGGATTCCAAGGCCACTTACACTCGTATATGCATAAATAAAATTTTTTTATTTAAATATCTATCGACATCCAAAAACACTACCATTTTTCTGGAAGAAAAATAAAATAGTGTTTACAAAAACAATGTAAACAAACATGTACTTTTGTAAACATGCTGAATTCGCGGATAGATTCCATATTTTTTAAATCTGGCAATAATGATAACAAAAATTGTTTGTCCGGAGAAGAAAAGAAAAATGGAAACAGATGACAATGATGATATTGTCATCTGTTTCCATTTTTCTTTTCTTTTTATTTATAATATTATCTGCTAAGATTTTGAATAAATTTTCTTCATTTTTTCTTTTTCCTGACGAGCTAGACCTAGTTGTTTCAACAGTAATATCTGAAGCATCATAACTATCATCGTTATTAGAGATGCGCCGAGTAGTGGTTTCACCGAATAACCGAATACCGAATACTATTCGGTTTAACCTTTACCGAACCGGATATTCGGCCGAATTATTCGGTTTACCATTTGATTGTTTTGCCGCGTAAACAGGTTCTTACATGAACGCTACGTGTTGCTGCTGGACCAGAGCGAGCCGTACCTCACCGCTCGGGCGCCCGCCACCCGCGCACACCGCGCTGTCACTTTGCTTCAAAACATCGCACGATTAGGTTACAAATAAAAACAGAGGAGCTTATTATTACAAAAATATTGTCAATATTAACTTTATTGTGTTTGCAATATGAGTGGGCGTAAAAGATCACGTGCTTGGGACTTTTTTGACGAAATGGGAGATGACAAAACAAAAGTTAAGTGCACTTTGTGTAGTTGTGTTATTTCTCGAGGTGGAACAGGGCGCAGTGCTTCTACGAGTGGTATGACAAATCATTTGAAGCTGAAGCTTAAAAAACAACTGCCAGAAACCACCAACCAAATGTTTAAAAAAAGGTTTGTATTAGTTTAAAAATAAATGTTGATTTGAAATTTATTAGCTTTATTTAACTCATCTTTCATAGTATTTCTTTGACTTATATTATAACATGAATCTTACATAAGAAGTTTTGACTTTTAGTTCTATACCGTGTCATGTAGCCAAGAAAATAGAAATACTCGAGCCGAATATATTCGGCACCAAAACCGAATAATTCGGCCGAAAACAAATAGTGAAAAATATGCCGAATACACCGAATACCGAATACCAAACGAATATTCGGCGCATCTCTAATCGTTATCATTAATGCCATCTTCAATGTTTACAATTTCGTTAACGTCTGTATTTTCATGTTCGTCTTTTTTTGGTTTTGTTTCATACAGTGGTTTCAAGAACAATAGATTATTGAAATAGGCGTAAGGCTTTGAGTTTTTGGCTTCTGACCCGCTTTTTGAATAATTCTTCTTCAGTTCTCGTGAAAATGCATCTCGAATGCTTTTCCATTTTTTTTTAATGGTAGTGCCTCAAAAATGTATTTAAATAAATGTATAAATTAAAAATAACATAAGTTGTTGCAGGTTTCTAGCATCGGGATGCACATTCACCGAGCTGCATTATTCATACAAATGTGGGATTTCTACGGTATCAAGCATTGTCCGGGAAACTTGTTCAACAATATGGAATTCTTTGACGTTTTTATGCATGCCACCAAAATCAGAAGAAGAATGGTTGAAAATTGCGAAAGGCTTCAACAGTACCACAATTTTTCCTAATCTTCTAGGTGCTATCGATGGCAAACATATAGAAGTATTTCAGCCGGCTCACAGTGGTCTCACAGCGTCTCTCCAGGTTCTTGGAGACAGAATAATGGTAGCGTATTCACATCGCTACAATCAACACCTCGAAGAGCTACAAGTAACGCTATCCAAGTAAGAGCATGCTTCATGACTTTTTTTAATAATTCTGCTAATTAGAAGTTTTCGTTTTACTTCAGAGTGCCTAGTGCGATAATTGTGCTTCCCAATAATTGACACTATTTGCATTCCATAGTAATTGCACTAGGCACTCTGAATACTTTTATAACTTATAGGTATATACTTATAACTTGAATTGTATTGAGATAAATAAATAATATTTTGTATAAGTTTGTTTTACTTACATCGACTTTGTCCGCCGTAGCGCCCGTAGCAAGTACCGATTTGCACTCATACACGTCGATCATAAAGGCCGCCAAAGCGTTATGAAATACCCATATAGGTTTAAACACCTCGTCTTCTCCGGCACCAGATTTGAGAGAGGCGACAACTTTTTTATGATTCAGCCGGAAAGCTGCTAACAAGGTTTCCTTTTTCCTTTTAATTTCGGAAACTGGTACTAACATTTCCTCAGCAATACGAGCCCATTCATCATTCACCTGTAAAAAAACATAATGGATGATTTAAAATTAACAGAATGACACAAATAAGCGATTATAAACCTCATAATAACGATAAATAAATAACTAAGTACCTACCTTATTTTTATCTTTGTGATATTTATGTTTAGGATTCCATATTACTGGTTGGTTCTGATATAGTTCTGTGAACTTGAATTTCTCTTCATTTGACCACCCACTAGTCATTGTTTAGCACTTGTACTCACTTTCATTTAAAAACTTAAAAACGACGCGACGTACGCACGGCTCGCTGTCCTCTGGTGAATGAATGATCGGCGATCGTGTGGGCACGCGCACGCAATTACAAGCGATTCCCTTTGATGTGTGCCCGAAAAACCGAAAAGTAACCGTTCGCCACGATCACGACGATGATGGGCGACTACAGGCGAGTAGCCCCTCTACACGATCGTGCTCGCGTGTAATCGCCCATCATGGCCGATCGTGAAGAGGAGCCTTAAAATGACCGACCTAAGTCGATGCGGGGCAGTGTTGCTAACCCGAATTTTAGAATATTAGTAGATTATGTGCCAAATGTTGGTAGAAGTTGGTAGAATGTAAAATGCAAAATTGGTAGATCTACCACCTCAATTAAGAAGATTTTTAAAGATTAAAAATGCATGAACTGTTCTTAAAATGTTTATTTTTGGAAATTATACATATTTTTATTGAATAATTTTAAATGTTCTGCGCTAAGCTGCCCGTTGTTTGCTATGAATCTTTTCGTACGCAACAATCCCTCTAGAGTCTCCGTGCAAATTCTATTTCCCTGCAAGGTTTCATATTATTAATTGCAGAAAACAATCTCTCAACGATGGCGCTACTATGTAAAGGGCGAGTAATTTTCTCACAAATTCGCATAGCAGGGAAACATTGGAGACTGGTCTCCTTTTTTAATGGATTAAACATGCTTCCAGAATTCTTCAGGTGTAGGATCCACATTTTTTTCTGTGAAATGAAATGTCATGTTTTTTAATAATCTCCACTCTCGGGCCAATTCGGTCATGTTTTCTGGGCACACCTAAAAATAAAAATGTAATCTAAATAGAAAAAATATTCTAGAGTGGACAACATTAATATTAATTATGTTTAACTTGCCTGGAAACTGAACACCTAAATTAGCAATAGTTGTGACTGTATGTTTTTCAATGATATGTTTAGGATTCATAAATTTAAGACATTTTAATCTTTGCTTTTCATTAAAACAAAAACGCTGCTTTATTTGGTTTACACTCACCATATAAAAAAAAATGCATTTTTCTTTAAACTGTACTATTTCCATTTCATTCATTCTAGCCACAAAGTCTTGTTTCAATAACAAGAAAATAACATTGCCACCAAGGTATATTTCTTCAAGTGGTACATGGTTTTGTTTATTTTCACAATCTAAATTAAAAAAATTGTTCTCTAAATCCAAGTTAAGATTCTTGCTACTGTTTTTTTCACCTTCAGTCAGCTGTAATTCTGGTTTAATAAAACATTTCAAGATAGTTTTGTATGTTGTAAAAATCCGTTCATATATGAACGGATTTTTACAATTAAAGTTTAGGACTTTCTGATTGCATTCCTTTATTAATGTCATGGAGATAGGGCAACACATAATTTAAAAATTTTTAGTATAGCACTGTTGAAGGATCCATGGACTTCACATGGTTGGTCTGAGCTGCAAGTAGCCTGTCATTCAAAACAGCATTTTGGAAGTATAACTTTAAAGCTGGAAGCTGTTCTAAAAGCCGTTTGACCACAGGAAGTAGAGACAGCCATCTTGTTTAAGCTGGGTGTAGAAGTTTGTGGGTTTTTATATCCAGAAAGGACTGGAATTCTTTATAGTCACCCAGACGTTTTGGGCTATTTTGGATATAATTGTATACATCTCTTGCAAAATCCTCTACACCCCTCAGAAGAGTCTTGCAGGCATAAGAAGCACACAAATAAAACGAGTGGCAAATGCACTTCATCATGAATAAATGTGGGATCTCATCTGCAAATAGGGTGGCCAATGAATGGTGTGAACCAAACATAGTATTTGCACCATCAGCTGCAAACCCAACATAGTATTTGCACCATCAGCTGCAAACCCAACATAGTATTTGCACCAACAGCTGCAAACCCAATCATGTTCTCATTATTTTCTTGGTTATTATTTTTCTTCCAGTGCTTACGGTCAGCTTTTCGTTTTCTTGTTCTAGATGTACTTGCAACTTCTGGCTCTATTTCTCTAGAGTCGTCGGATCCAAAATCTGTTCTGGTTTAATTCAACAAAGTACCTTCAACGTTTGGGCCTATTGTGGGTATAATGCTGACAGATTCAGAAACTGGGGCCAGAACAGTATAATTATTGTCGTCTGTTGTAGTTCCTTGTAGTTCCGAGATCGCAGTTCCCCATAGTAATGAAAATGGCCGTACTTACTCCAATGAATAGGTACAACAATAAAAAAAAAATACGGAATAAATTCTTACAAAACCGTGGAAGTGTCAAACTAGACAAGAAGAGGTTGAATTAAAACTGCGTAAGTACAACGTAAAGTTTTTAGTACTTTTACATATGAAACCCTGACCCTCTTATTGCTAAGCAAGATACTAACGACCGATAATGTGTTCCTGTTTCAATAAGGCTTGCAATTTACCTTAAGGTATCTTGCTACTGGAGATTCATTTGCAAGTTTAATATTATATTTATTTAAGGCTATATTGTATTTATTTAGACTTTCAAAAGAACTTATTGCTCGGATTGTACCTGAGGCGCTGTGAGAAAGAAAATATTAAGGTAAGAAAATAAAATCACATTTAATTTTAGTTACTTTTATTGCTTTACATATCACGCCAAGTTAATATTTCGGTGTCATTCTCGGGTAAAAGTTCTGAGTAATCATTATCGCGGACATGAAGACTTGAAGTCGGACCTTGGCTATGAGAATTCGACGAATCAGAATACGGGGAAGGCATTTGGTGTCATAGAATATTTTCCAGTACCAATAATAGCGGCATGCAATAAATTATCGATATCTCATTGCACTAAAATCTTCGCTGCGACGGCTGCAGCAAAAATGTCGTCATCATCATGTTTTACGTAGATGTCGGTTGTAAAGGAAGAATATCGGATGGTGGTCTTCAAAAAACTGGTTTCTATGCTAACCTTCAGCAAGGAAAATTAAATTTGCCTCAACCTTACGCGCTACCAGGAAGAAACAAACCAATTCCACATGTCATTGTGGCAGATGATGCTTTTGCATTAGATGGAATGCTCAGTTTGTTAGGGTACTTTGGCTTAGTGTGAACATTAAATATAATATTTAATGACAGAGGATTTTAAGAGTTTATGCCTCAAAGAAACGAATTATAGTAAAAAAGTTGCAGGAAATTGTAAAAATGGTTCATATATAGCATGTGTAAGGCAAAATCTTGTCACTGAAAAAGTTACATTTATGAGTATTATTTTTCTAAAATAAAGGATTTACTATTATAATAATGTTATCTTACTTTGAATGCACTTGTAACACATCCTGACGTCAAGAATTAAGAAGAATAAAACTAATCATCTTTATTAATGATTTTTATTCGGAATCATAAATCAATAAAATATTATCTAAAAACTGGGCAGGCGGCCTAATATTATTTTCGTGCCTTGCCCAGCTTAGTTACCATATTATAATGGTCATAACATGAGCACAGCAACCCACAGTTCTTCGCCCTACAAGACAATTGCAATAATATTGAGATATTGCTTCTCTGCCCTGCAGATCATTATTAATTAAAATATATCTAGACACGCGGCCGCGTGTCAAGCCAAGTTCAAGCAACTGGCTAGACAGCGGCAAGTGTATCATTACACGAACCACTTGGTGCCACTTTTGACCCTTCCATAACTTAAAACCTCTTTAACGTAAACACATAAAACTACGTGTGTTTTATTATATCCATAAGGACATCTAGAAGCCCAAATTTCATGAAGCTAGCTCAAACGGTTATAAAGATATGAAGGTCTAAAAGTCGTAAATTTTAATATTGACTGACTGACATATAGTACCTAAACCTAACCTACTTCCAGATGACCTAGAAAGATGAAATTTGGAATCCAGCTCGGTAATTGTGTGTAAGCTAAGGAAAAAGTCTAAAAATAAAAAAAAGTTTAAAAATAGGGGGGTCACCATACAAAATTTTGTTTTTTTTTAATTGTAGCCTTGGAACCGTTACAAGCTGCTATTTGAAACTATCCCAATATACACTGGCCGACAAAAAAATCGGCCCACCTGTATTTTCACTGCAAATTACGTTTTTTCATAAGCGAATAAAAGTTAATTGTTTGGTAACTTGTACAATTAATTAAATTTGTTAACTTACATCAATTTTAACACATCACTCCATTAAAATCATAAAAATACAGCTAAATTTCCTTTAAAAGTGAAAATCCTTAATTTCACACATTTTTTTAGATTAACTTCAAACACACCGCATTTTTTAGTCTTAGGAGTTACGTTCGCAATTGCTTCAATTTAATATTCGGTATTTCCTCCTCTTGCTCGAATGACGGCCTGCATTCGACGTATTCAAGATCTTATTAAGATTTGAATGGTATCTTGAGGAATTCGTTCCCATTCTTCCCTAATGGCGGTTTCAAGGTCTCCTAAAGTCGTAGGGGCTGGATTACGAGCTCTAACCTTTTGTTTTAAGGTGTCCCACATGTGCTCTATAGGGTTCAGATCGGGACTTCTTGCTGGCCACGGCATGACGCGAATACCGACCTCTTCTAAGTA
Source organism: Autographa pulchrina (assembly GCA_905475315.1). Classification (NCBI taxonomy): domain Eukaryota; kingdom Metazoa; phylum Arthropoda; class Insecta; order Lepidoptera; family Noctuidae; genus Autographa; species Autographa pulchrina. The sequence continues at coordinate 9,987,391 of FR997775.1, forward strand.
TTGGGTGACAATGTGTGCTACATGTGGCCGTGCATTATCATGCATAAGTTCGAAGTTCTCCCCAATGTAGCCGGCGTAAGGCACCACATGGTCTTCCAGAATCTCTGTAATGTACCGTGCAGCAGTTAGAGCACCTCTACTTAGGAAAATTAGCTTCGTGCGTCCAGTCAAAGAAATCCCACCCCAAAACATTAGTGACCCTCCACCGTAACTTACAGTTTCTCTTATGCATCATTGAGCATAACGTTCACCAGGACGTCGCATGACATTACGGCGTCCATCAGAACCGATAACGTCATTCGACTCTCATCACTGAAGAGAACTGACTCCCATTGGCCTATGGTCCAGTTAATGTGATTTCGCGCAAATTGAAGTCTGTCGATGAGTTGTGGTCAATTGTGGCCCTGTTGCTGGCTTGTGTGGTATTAAATTCTGCTCACGAAGTCTCCTTCTAACAGTGCTGTCACTTATAGCCACACCCCGATCTTCACGTAAGCGTCGCTGAAGGTCGACGCCAGATAGGTGCCGATTCCGTAGAGCTGATACCACTATAAAGCGGTCGTCCCTTTGTGTTGTCACCCTATGTCTTCCAGATCCAGACCTTCTTCCATACTGCCCAGTCTCTAGACACCTTTGATAAACTCGCCGAACTGCAGAGCGACTAAGATTCAATTTTCTAGCCACAACACGTTGACTTAGAACTTGTTAGAGTAAAGCCACAGCTTGGGCCGCCTCAGCTTCAGTAGTATCCATTATTTTTAGCTAAAATTATTCAAAACTACAGCCACAGTAAATAAACTAAACTTGACTAACAAGAGATCCCGAGAAAAGTCAGTTTCGAACTGGGTGCACGGTCCTAATTTGTCCCGACGAAAACCAGCAAATTATCACTTAGCAGTATTTTTGGATAAAAATGGTCAAGTACCTTCAAGTGCAATAAAATTTACGACAAACTGCATGCCAAACTTCTTATCTGACCCTTGAAATAAAAAACAACCGTGTGACAAATCAGTTAGATTCACTTCAATAAAAAAAAAGTTTTTGTTTTACGTACCTTTCTTAACGTAGGCGTATTCCACTTCTGAGTTGAAAGAGAGTAAAGGGTCCACCTAAACAACTCAGTGAAATAATACTTCTTGATTATCTTCCAATATTATATTATATTATACACTTGAGAGCAATAAAATCGCACACCTTGACTTTTTTTTGTTAAGGCAGTTTTTTTCATGAATCTGAATAAATATTAAAAAAAACACACATACTATTTGAAAGTCTACCTCATTACCTTTCTAATGATATCAAATACAGTGTAAAAAAATACCCATAAAAGGTTTTACGAAACAAAACCCAACAAACGGGTAAAATTACCCAATTTTGCTTAAGATATAATGAAAATCAAACTCGAAATTCCTGATCGAATTGTTTATTAATAAGGTGTATTCCCTCCCCTAGCCTTAATTACAGCTCGTAATCGGTTTTTCATGGACCGTATCAATTTTACCATGAAATCTTGTGGTATAGCGTTCCACTCTTCTTCAATGGCAAGTTGAAGCTCTCGAAGGCGCGTAGGAGCAGGGCTTCTTGCTCTAACTCTTCTTTTTAGCTCATCCCAGACATGTTCAATCGGATTGAGATCAGGACTACGAGCTGGCCACTCCATCGCGGTGATTCCAACGTCTGCCATGTAGTCGCTTACTGTTCTAGCGACATGCGGTCTGGCGTTGTCATGCATTAGGAGAAAATCTTCTCCCAAAAGCCACGCAAGCGGCCTCACATGTCCTTCAAGCACTTCTTCGACGTATCTTGCAGCCGTCAAACCTCTCGATCTCGGGCCGGTATTCGCCCCAGTGATGAACACAATGTCAGTTTTAGTATCCAACATTATGCCACCCCAAAACATACACGATCCACCGCCAAAAGCCACACGTTCGCTTATGCAGCATTGTGAAAATCGCTCTAATGACCTTCTATAGACCCTAGAGCGTCCATCATGACCATGTAATGTTATTCTGCACTCATCAGAGAACATAACAGACCGCCATTGGTCATACGTCCAATTTAAATGTTCCCTGGCAAATTGTAGTCGGGCTTGTCGGTGAGCTGTGGTCAATTTGGGACCATTTGCTGGGCGGTGTGAAGTCAGTCCTGCTTCACAAAGTCTTCTTCTGACTGTCCACCGACTTATACTGACATTGCGAACTTCTCGAAGCTCTTGTCCCAGTTGAACCGCATTCAGTTGCCGATTTCTTAAAGACCTCGACACAAGAAAGCGGTCATCACGCTCAGATGTTCGGCGTCGCCGGCCAGATCCTGGTCGCCGAATGTAGCCACCGGTCTCTTGAAACCTCTGGTACACACGACGAACAGAGTAGCGGCTCAAATTTAATCGTCGAGCAACTTCACTTTGATTATGGCCTGCTTCGAGCAAGGCAATAACTTGAGCGGCTTCTGCGGGCGTGGTATCCATATTTTTCCATATGTTTTCAGTAGAGATGTTATCGCGTTGAGCTTCGGTATGCAACTGATTAAAAATCTAAAAAAACCGACCCTTTTATACCTTCGGGTAGGGGTGCAAGTTGTGACAGTGCTAACGGGTGAATTTGGCTAATTTGGTGTACGACTGGTTTCTGTAAGTTACGTGAAGGTAAATGATTTTCATTTTGTGTTTTTTTAAAGCTAAGCTTGTATTGTTTAATTTTCCCTAATGATTTGTACTCAATATCTTTATATTTAAGAAAAAAAACAATAATAAACCAAATTACAACGGGTGTGCGATTTTATTGCTCTCAAGTGTAGTTTAATGGTTTACAATACTGAGTACTTATACTTTCACAAATATACTAATATTACAAGTACAGGGTTACAAAGCTCTTACAAATATACTACTACTTGTATAATAACAATGTTTATCTAACACGTCGTTGTCGTTCCGTCGTCGAAGGGCGAATGCCCATATTTATACAATTCCATGTTATCCCATCTTTCGTCATTAGGTAAGCACCATAATTTATTATACATATGTGACAGGTCCTTTTTTTTTTTTTTTTTTTTTGTCAGGTGAAACTCATTTATGAGCCAGCCTTGCATCCCCAGGGGGTTGAGGATGCAAGAGTCCGGGCTTCCAGAGCCTTGAGAAAGGCTCCGACTACTCCGGCAAAACACCTGGTGCCATCCTTCGCCTTAGTAGCGGCGTTACGGGTCCAACCGAAGTCTTAGCACCGTAACGCCCCCGGCGACTGCCCGCTTAGCGGCGGGCCCGACATGACCTCCATCCTATGTAGGAGGGAGGACAGCGGGGGCAGTGCATGGCACTACACCACCCCCGCCCGGCAAGGAAGGAGACGCGTGCAATGAAGGCTGAGGGACCCCCGTCCCCGCCCTCTGCATCCCCCTCTGGGCAGATCTGGCTACGGAGGATCTCGTCCGCGCCCTACCCGCCCGCCGTCGGCGGAGCAAAGGAGCAGAAGGGTCAGCCTCCCGCTCGCGCTCCGAGGTCTCTTTCTGCGAAATGACGATCTCGCAGAAATGAGACACTGCCCGCCAGACGCGATTGTCCGCGAGCATGGCATTAACCACACCCGCGAACGAAAGGTCCGGGCCAATAACCGCAATTAGGGCACGGCGCTCCACCTCGAAGGCAGTGCAGACCTCGAGAGTGTGCTGCGCCGTGTCTTCCACCGCGCCACAATGGTGGCATGCAGGGGATTCCTCCCGCCCGAATATGTGACAGGTCCTGAGGCAAGTGCCGTAACTTATTATAACATATGTGCCAGGTCCTGTTGAAATAGGATCCTTTATTATCGTCAGTGCTTTAAGTATCAACAGATTGTTAACATTTAGTTAAGTGGTCAAAAGGGACCTGTTGTTTTTATCTGGTACTTCAAATGCCAAATGTTGGCGCCACATATGTTTTTGGTAAAATAAACAATAATTAATTATTACACATTTAGTTAAGTAGGTAAAGAAATATAGTACTTAATACTGTTTTTACTTCGATTCTTACAGCTCGGCCATCCGTTTTACAACGAGTCCTCTCGTTAAAAATTTCAAAAAGAAAGAAAAAAGGGATTAGGTTTACGACTATTTATAATTAATATTATTTGTATTCTTGTTGACTTGTATGTATTAATATATCTTCTATATAACAGAAATATAAAAATAAATTTAAGTCAAAAAATAAGTGATATCACTATACAAAAAACTTGTAATACGCGTTAAACAACCGGCCAACGATGTGTTTTCGGCGGCGCGCGGCACCATGCAGCGGAAACGCAACAAATAACATTAAATCTCAATACCTACCTAGTTTTCTTTACAAAAAGTAATGATATCCCACCAAAAACATAAATGTAAAAAAGGAAAGCCAAGTTCAATACACAAAAAGAATGGAGATCTAAATGAGTGCCAAGTTCGATACAAAATATATTTTTCGGCTTATGTGCCTGCTTTGGATTTTGCTTCTTAATAAATTGCAATTGCCTGTTAAGGGTAAACCTTCAAGAAGGTTGTTGGCTCTCTCCGTACACACTTCAATAGTATAGGAACCGTCATTCGTGATATGCTCTCCATAATATGATTTTGCTTGCTTTAGCTGATATGATCCACAGCCAAATAAAATAAGCTCACTGTATGTCAGTCTTGGGAATGTTACGTTATTGAGGTTTACATTTATATTTAAAAACTGTGATCGTCTTCTATTGAAATTATTTGAGATAACAAAATCAGCAAGTGTATTATTTATGTACAGTCTTTCATTAACAATTTCAAGGATTTGGCTTGCATCTTCTCTATTCCTGCCTCTTTGGTGAAACTTATTTATCAACGCGGCAGCCACCTTAAAATCTATGAAAGCATGCTTGGATGCTTAGTTGAAAAATTTATAGCGGAATATTTTAAATGAGTGTTTAAATATCCCATTAACTGCTTCTACAACCCACCTGCACATTGTAACAGTTCTTGATTTATCGGCTGCCAATGTAGATAACTGAGTTTCACCTGCTTGTAAAGATGCAGGCATATGTACAGAATAATTACACTCTTCTAGTAATGGTACAGTCTCTGAAACCTCTATCTAGAATAAAAACATATCCTGCTTGAAAATATTGCCTCAAAGAATTTGCTTCCGTTCTAAATTCCTTTAACATAATGTTAGTATCGGATGTTGTTGCGGGATAAGGGCCTAATACATAAATAATGTATCCAATGGAGCATACCATTAGGAATGGTTTCATTAGGTTCCTGTACTTGTGCAAGGAGTATGTATATTTTTGATACAGATAATTTGAACTCTTTTAAACATACAAATATGTACCATCAATTATAATAATTAAATTCAAATTCAAATTCATTTATTGCAAATATGGGTAATGATACAGGTGGGTTTTTGAAGCACGTTAGTTTTCAGTTTAGTTTTTTAATCTTCTCCACCAAATAATCCATTAGGGATAATAAGATTTCTTTGTGATATTTCTGCCCTGCTAATATGATTTATTCCTAAATTGTGAGAAACAAATTCCTCTTTTAACACATCGCGAGCCTTGCCCATCAGCCTAGATAATGTTGAGCGTGGTACATTCAATAATGATGAAATTCTTTCATCACTATCCCCAGTTCTAAGTTTGATTAAATATGCAGTTAGAGCCAATGTTCCATTATCTCCAATCCAGAAATGGACAATATCTTTCGACATTCCTTCTATGTTATTAAAATCAAATGTTTGGTTTCTTTCTTTAATAAATGATGCAAAATCCTGGATATGTTCTGCAGTAAATGTATGATTAGGATGAGCAATGTTTGATAAAAGCTCAGCCCAGTTATTGTCACTTAAATGAAACCCACATATTCTGCTGTTTTTAGGCACATAAAAATTAAAATCAGTAAATAACTTCACCCTTAGCCATGTTGGTACACTCAGCCGCTGTGGTGAGTCACAATCTGGACAAAAGCAATAAGCTTGTGTATTGATGCACCAGCAAATGCACCAACATTTGCAGATACTGAAACAGGAACTGGTGCTCTATCAGCTCGTTGCCAACATGGGTGGCAGGTGCGATCCGATCCATGAACCTAAAACAATTTTATTCCGAGTTATTGTTATTGGAATACAAACTGTCATTTATTATTCTCTTTATGACGATATGTTTTAAACGCAAACATAAAATACAAAAATAATATCTGTTTGTACCTGCCGTGGTAAAATCTGACTTATTCTCAAGGAAACTTTATCTCGGTTTCTTTTTAAAAAGCTTTTAACATAGTCAGGACCTGGTAGACTGCCCTTAAACTTTTTGACATTATGACCAAGTCTATCTAAATAACCTTTAACTAACATCTGCAAATCATAGGTATCTACGGGATATCCCCACTCTGAGCTAAGCTAAGATAATTTAAATTCGTAATAATATATGCTTCTTCTTCCGCTGTTGATACGGTTTGACCACCCTGTTTCTTCATGTACCTGTTATTTTGCCTATGTAAAACCGATTTCGAGATATTATGTTTTCCACTAATATCTGCTAACGAGCAGTTGAAGGTTTCGTATTCACGAAGCGCTGTGCGTATACCTTCTTCATCATAATCGTACGAGGCATAATTATCTGGAATAAAATAAGTTTTCAGTGTGTTTTCGAAAATGTAGGTATATGGTATTTAGTTTTATAAGGTGGTGCGTTACGGGAGATGAAGCAAACGACCGTATCGATTAATATACCATTTATTACTGACTAAATATTTAATAGACACCACTTACACTGGTTTACCAGAAGATATAGGCTATAAGTATAATGTATACATAGGTTGGTCATACACACACTACAGTTTGGTGGGCAGATTATAATGATATTTTAGAAAGTGACAACTGTCCCTTTTTAAACTTTAAGGTGTGTCCAAATATTGAGCAGCAAGAGCGCGACAGCAACACGCGGTATTTGTAGGACACATTTCTGCCGCGCTCTAGTTTGGACAAAGCCAACTAATGTTTGCGCGGCAGTACTGCGCGGCACAACCAAGATATGCCGCGCGCTTCAGTTGGCATCAGAACTAAAATGAAAGCGGTCGCATGTGTCGTAGCTCTGCTTATTATCAAAAAATTGCGTGAAAGAGCTAAGAAGAAACATATTTTAACGAGGAAATATTGAGTCAATAAATTATGAAATTAATTACCGGACACCACAGTTTTTAAGACTAATCTTGGAAGAGTTTGAACATTTACATAGCCTGGTTTAGTCACATATTAAAAAAGAAGATACGTACTGGCGTAAAGCAATCACAACCAAAGAGAGATTGGCTATAACTTTACGGTATTTAGAACAGGAGACTCCTATTCTAGCCTACAGTACGTCTTTTGTGTATCAAAACAAACCATATCATCAGTAATACCCGAAGTGTGTGACGCCATAACAGCAGCCTTTAAGGATTTTGTAAAGGTAAGAAAGAATAATAGTGTTTATCATAATCACTTATTTTTATTATGCTTGATTTAAAAAAAAGGTATTAGTTTGTGCGCTACGTATCTAGATCGTGAATTAACTGTGTCGATCCAGATCCTGTATCAGTATGATTAGAAACTGTTGAGTCGGAGAGACCAGTCAATTGCGATGTGAAGTATCCAGGTCTTCTCTCTTCATGGTATCCTAGTGTCTGTTGCTGTAGATATCCCATATCAGCCTCATATATGATATTATTAACCCTTTATAGGGCGGAGAAAAGAATGATTGAAGAACTAGGGTTTGTGGTATTATTTATACGTTTATTAGGACCTTTTTTAACATTATTTATGAAAATCTAAAAATATATAATCACAAATACGCGAATACTCGATCAATATCATTTTACCATCGCCCGTTTACAGTAAGGTGTTGGTGGTAATTATTTGACCTTAGCCCATTAAGGTACTAGAAGTAGAGCTGCTACAATCCATAGCCTCTCTTTCCTCTGAAGCAATATGAAAGCGTTTGAAGCATGGTGTGGTACATAAAGCTACTTTGCAGACATCGCAAATGATTCTTGATCGTTTTTGAGTATTTTTCGTGCTGCAAAATCGGCATCTAGTAAATTTCCCTTGGTCTTATAGGTAGTGAGGGACAGAAGAGCGTCTGATTTCAGCGGGTGCCCCGAAATTTCCACCTTGCTTGTTTCTGAAAATAATACTAGTGAAATAAAACTACTTTTTACGGATTTTTTCGCGGTTTATATTTAGATTTTAGGTCCCGACGTTTCGACACCTTTCAGGCAGGTATCATGGTCACGGGCAGACTGAGATGGCGGTCGTCTTGACAGTAGATGTTGCTCGTTCTACCTTCATATTTTAACTAATTATTTGAGTTCCGACCTACGCAATATGAGCTCACTGTGTCTTGATGTCTCGAAACGCCGGGACCTAAAATCTAAATATAAACCGCGAAAAAATCCGTAAAAATTTATTTCAATGTCTAACATTCGCGTAAACCTAAGAAACCATTATAATACTAGTGGTTCTTTTTTTTCCTGTGAATCCATCTATAAGACTGGAGTCTATTTTTATAATTACAAAAATACCAAAAAAAACATTACTTACATGAAACTAACAACTGAATAAAGTAGGAAAATAATAAGAATGATGATAATTATATTAGGAAATAATTAACTTTATTAGGAACTTTTTATTTTTATCTAAGAATACAAAACTTTGTAAAAAAATGGAATTAGTTTAGATTTTCAATCTAAGTACTTACAAATTTGTGAAACCATGAAATTAATTCATGGTTTAATAAATTGTTTAGTATATGTACTTAGATAGAAAAACTAATGAAGAAATTAAAAAAGAAAAACTAATCATTCATCAGCTGATGAGTCCACAGATGACTCAGCTGATTGTGACTCTTCAGAGGCGGTCACATTAGGGACGCGTTCAATGCGATCCCTATCTGCAAGTAAATTCTGTATCATGGTACTCCTCTGGTATAACCCCCTTCTCACATAGATTTATGAGATGTTTTTTCTTCGCTTCCGTTATTGGAAGGGGTCCATCATACAATTGTTCTAGCGGTGGGAACTGGAGTTCCGAGGTAGTTGGTAGTTCAATTACCTGTTCTGCTGCCAATCGCTTTGCTTTTTTTCTTGTTGCATAGCTGTGGTGTCCATGTGCTGAAGATGTCGACGCTGAATTTATATCAATCTTATTTTGTGTGTCTGAAACAGTTACATCCATTGCCATAAATGAATTTGACATGTCATAGTTATAGTATATTTTTTTGTCTCCTTTTATGTACTTCATCCGTTTTATTTTTAACCATTTCACTTGCTGTCCGTTGATCGGTGTTTTTGGTTCTATTCAAAATTATTGTATTAGCCAATTTTTTCAAGTCTTTAAACTCATTGTATTTAAATTCCTTGACTTGATAACAATTTTTTGTTATTGTCTTTCCTGTATTTTTTTTTTGATCTAGCACGTTTGAAAATGTTAATCCAGTCAGTCATACAAAAAAGATCAACATTTTTCTTGGCAGATTCAATCGCACTGTGCATTGAGTCAGCTTCCATGTAACTTTGACCTGACTCTAAGAATTTGTGTTCTATGATTTGTAAATGGTTGCTGTTATGAATTACCCACAACAGGATAGCAGCCACGAATTGATTCCTATTTTGTCCTCCACATGTGTCAGAGAACAAACTGACTTCCGTGACTTCCTCTGGTACACATTTCATTAAATAGTGAGACAAAATAGTTCCGATTTCTGAACTTCCCTTTTTACCATTTGTCTCGGACCATACAAAACAATAAGCTTCGTTAGGAGGCGCACTTTCGTACAGCGTTAAATTGTATAAAGTTAATTTTCTTGTATAGTAAAGGAGACCAACATCAGTGCATGGCAATTGTAGAATTGCTTGCAAATCGAAAGTAGCAGACAGAAAATTTGTTTCATCTTCAGCTCTCTTTTTATCTTTATCCTTTTCCTGATTACAAGTTTGCTTCCTATCAATGTGTGTCTGATATTCTCCTTGTATTTTATTTCGTTCTTCTGGATAAGCGGGATTGTACCTAGTGCACATACATTACAATTTGCATAATGTAAGGTTTCTGTCTAAATACTTGCGTTTTGATTTCTTCCGTGTGTAATGGCTTTCCATAGTAGGGAAAGATGCAATATGTTTTTTTTTATATTTTCAATTTTTTCAGGTGCCGTTTTATTCGGAGGCTCATGACGTCCGGCGTCCGCGAGGGTCTTCTTGCTTGGCAAAAAGTCCTAAGTTATCACGGTGCTTTATAGCATCAGCTACGACACACGGAGCAATGTTTGGCAGAAAAACTTTTGGCAAACATATATTTCGTTCCCTTATATTGTAAAAAAGCATTGCTAAGCTGCTTCCTACATACAAGAAGTCTCTTTACTGAGTTAACCCTTACGTGAGTCAAAATAAATGACTTTTTTGAGACATAGTTCAGACTCCAATATTTTCTGCATATATTTTTTTTATTTTTTGGCGCTCTTCATCTGTCACTTTATCATTGCACTCAAATTTGCATTTAGAACAATCAACAGGCTTAGGATTTTTTATCGATGATGATTTATCGAGACTACTCTTAGTACAGTTTCTAATATTTTTGTCAAAATTATTTTTATTTGATTTTTTAAACTGGTTGTGTTTGTAGTTCCAGCACAAAATGTGTATGCGACTGGCTGTTTATATTTTTTAAATATTCCTCTGACCATGAAGACCAGTGCATGGTCAGCAAAACATTTTGTCCGCATACTTCCATCGTCGTTAGGAATCCCATTTAACAAATTGCACATAATTATCTGAAAAATTCCTGGACTTGAAGATAGACCATATACTAACCGATTATATCTATAAAGACCCCTATGTGTCTTTATCACTGTAAATTTCTTAGAATCATCGAGTTCTATTTGATTATAAGCTTGACTTACTTAAATCTATTTTAGAAAAATAATTTGCTCCGCTGAGTTTAACTATTAAATCCTCGATTCTCGGTAATGGGTAGCGATCAGTAAGTAAGAAAGGGTTCACGTTCGCCTTATAATCGGCACAGATTCTCAGCGATCCATCAGGTTTATCCATCAGGTTTATTTACCGGTACGAGCGGCGAGGCCCAGTCGGAGCAGTCCACGGGCTCGATAATGCCGTCGCGCAGCATGGCGTCCAATTTCGCGTCGAGCCTCCCGAGCAGCGCGTACGGCACGGGTCGCGCGCGGTAGAACACCGGCGCCGCCCCGTCCCGCACGCGCAGCATCGCCTTGCCTCCAGTATACAGCCTCAACCCGCCGCTGAATAATTCCTTAAACCTGTTTAACAGCACATTAATCTCATTAGACATGTTGATTTCTTTCCAGTTTACATTTTTACTGTGCAGTCGCGATAAAAACGATAAGCTAACTACACATCTGGGACAGCCCAAGAGGCTGGACGATCACACAAACGATGTTCCTATGAAAATGCAGCAGTAACAAACTACAATACGTGCACGTACTTCGGTCTGCTATTTCTGCTGCCGATGATCCGCTTGCGCTATGATTCCACCACAGTTGATTGCTGAAGGTCACGAGCTGCTCGGAATAGGGATTTCCAGTAGAATATCGATTGAGTTGACGCGTATAAAGGGTTTTACTGGAGAGAGATCGCGAAGTGCGCGCGCGTCCAAGATGGTGAGAAAAGTTGTTAATAGGGGGGGGGGGGGGGGGGGGTTTGTCCGTTAACTTTCGTAACGTCATGACAGATGCAGCAGTAGCATCAATCGGGGGTAACGAGTACGGCACTTATGATAGCTGTCAAAACAGTTGTGATTGCCACTGAAAATCGATAAGAACATCGTGTGTTGTCCGTGGTGAAATACGATCTTATTTTAGTAATTTGTATGATGACGAAACAGTTACAGTAACTAAAAACAGGATTTTTTATTTCTAATTCTGTTAACCACTGTCGGCCCAGTAATGAGGTGGTACCCTCAAATTACAAATAATTCCAGTTCTTTACTAATATCCCCGTAAGTTACAATCGGTTTAAACACCCCTAGAGGTTTAATTCTTGAGCCATCATAAAAGTTCAATACTAAATTACTTGGTTCTAGTTTATGCGCACTGAACACTTTTTATACGTAGTTTCACTGATAGATGATTCCGCGGTACCAGTATCGATCTCCATTGAAATGGAAACGTTGTAGAGGAATAAAAGGTCCGTGCAGGAATAAAAAACTGTAGAATTACTTAGGCAACGGGAGAAAATATATTTGGGTGTTCACAATGCACGAGGTTGAAGGCAAGTGACGTCGGCGACAATGCAATTAGATGCCTGCGTTAAATCCTTAACATTAATTAGGCCGTCAGGAAGGTGTTGCTCTGAGGAGACAGGCGCTTCAACAAACGTTGTCAATATACATGGGCAACTTTACCGCTCTGTAGTCGTTCAAGCACAGATGGCGAAGCTCCTCTTCCGTTGACCTCTCCTCCTCCGGTAGATGTTGCTCCGATGCATCCCCGTAGTACGCCGCCAAACGTCTGAAACCGGTGTTTTTGCCCGCGTTTGCCCCCCTGTCCGGGCACACGCGTCGCAGGTGTCCCGGGTGCCGGCAGTTACTGCACACATGATTCCGAAATCGGCACTCGGAATACGAGTGCGCCGTCGCTCCGTATCCCGTACAACTCGACCCCCAGCCGCCACTGTTTACACCGCCGCGCCCGCCAGCCTTCGGCCGCACGCTATTTGCGGAGCTGTGCCGCGTCCCCGCCGCTCTCGCCGCGCCCCGAACAAAGCGCGCGCCCCGCGAGGCCCGCTGAACCGCGCCCGCGCCGTCCCGGCTGCCGAGCGCGTGTACCGCCTCGCCTCCGGTTGCGTCGCCACCGTTGCCTCGCACCTTCGACTCCACCGCGGCCGCGTCCCGTTCCGCTGCTTCTAGCGAAGTAGCCAGCCTTACGGCGTCCGTATAGGATATAGTGTCGGCTTCCGCGAATAGTCGTTGCCGAATTATGTCACTCCACAGGCCGCAGACAAACTGATCCCGCAAATTCTCGATCAACCCTTCGTTGAATTTGCAATGTCGTGCGAGTTTCTTGAGCTCAGCTACGTTTTCCTCACTAGCCTGTCTGCGTTGTTTAAACCGATAGCGTTCCGCGAGTTCGGTCCGCGAGCAATTGTTTTCTTTTTCTAGACAATCACTTATCACACTAGATACGACAGAACTGAGCCTGTGTTATTATAATGTTTAATATTTTGTTTCGATAATCTAACCAACATTTTACTACGACTTGTATTCATTTTCAAAGTTAACACGAAATCACGGTACCTACTTAAATAAAACACGACAGGTACACAATAAATCTATACTAATATACTAATATACTAATTAATATTATAAAGCTGAAGAGTTTGTTTGTTTGTTTGTTTGTTTGTTTGGTTGAACGCGCTAATCTCAGGAACTACTGGTTAGAATTGAAAAAATCTTTTGTGTTAGATAGTCCATTTATCGAGGAAGGCTTTAGGATATATAACATTACGCTACGAACAATAGGAGCTAAGCAGCAGTGAAAAATGTCACAAAAACGGGGAAAAATATTCATACTTGAAAGCTTCCGTTGCGTGCGCTGCGTAAACGGTTCGAGCTACCCAAAATATATGTATGAAAGAATTGTTCCTCTTTAAATGATCTAAAAAAATGTCTGCGACAGTATATGTCTATCTTTTAAGATTGACTCACTATAACCTTTTTTAAGGTTATCATTTGGTCGAAATTAATGCATTATTGCCAATTATTTGCTACAGAGTTTTATCAACATAATATTAACTAAAATTATCATTTACGCAGAAATACTTTTTTTTTTAACTTCTTAATCGCGGTCATAATAACAGAAATTGACGCGGACGAAGTCGCGGGGATCAGCTAGTCAGACTTATTACCGCTGTCACTGCGCATCACACGTAAACTGAACCGTCTTCAAAATTGCCGGGGCCTAGAACGACGAAAGAAAGAGCGAGATAGCAATAATATTGTCAGATCATAACAAGGCGGTGGGTAGGTATCAACGTGCGAGTTACGCGTTGTTGGTTCAAAACACTGTATCTTCAACAACACTCGTAGTTTTTTTACGGCAAAATACTGTAAGATTTGTTACAGTTTTTTAGCATGTTTAAACCATATAACTTGAACGTAATACAGTGTATTTTTGGTTGCCTTATCTTGCCAAATATACATTGTAATGAAAAAAATATTGGTCAGGGGTATTAAACAGACTTCAAAAAAACTGATTGGGCGTTGTTAAGCTATAACACTGTAAGTCGACTTACTCTTCGTCGTCTTTTGGATTGGCACGGCAGAGCTATATGGTAGGTATCTATTTGGTATTGAGCCGTAGCTTCTGTTAGTACTAGTATTCCATTGTGGTTGTCTATTGGCTGAATGATCGCTGTGGTTGCGGCGAGCCGGAGCACTGCGACGAAGGCGATGGCGTTCCTGAAACATTTTCAGGGCGCCTTAATAAGCGAAAGTAAACTCTTATTGTTTTGGCGTTCACATGCTTGCCTACGATTTCCGCTATTTGTTCTGGATGTATGCGAACTATGGTATAAGAGCCTAGATATTTAGGTTCTATTTTATTGCTCGTTGCTGTTTTCGCTACCATTTTATATAAAATATCCCCTACTTTAAACTGTGTTGTTTCTTTGTTTTTATTAAATCTTTCTATTACCTGTTGTTTTTCATTGGATAATTTATTACTTATCAGTTTTTGTGTGTTTTCCTATCTGTTTATGTTTTATTACATATTCCTGATTAAATTCTTTAGAACAATGTAACTCTAATGGGTTTCTACTATCTGTTTGACCGTATAATAACTCAATTGGTGTAAACCCTGTAGCTGAATGAAGGCATTTATAGCAGATTAACTATTTAATGAACACATAAGTAATTACAGGCAGTTTTCGTTGCATAATCTTTTATATATCGACCAAAGTAACCGGCTAGCCCCAAAAATTGTCTAACCTGCCTAACACTATTTGGTGTGGGTGTGTTCACCAAAGCTTCAATTTTCTGAGGGTTCGGCCTAACCTGACCATGGCTAATACTTCTACCTAAATACTCTACTTCTGTAGTCAAAAAAGAACACTTTCGAAGGTTTATCGAAAAACCTGCATCGGTAAGTGTTGTCAGTACGTCATGAAGTAAGCTGACACCTTCAGAAATAGTCATGCTCATTAAAAGTACGTCATCGATATATACAAGTACACTTCCGGCATCGATAAATCTTCGAAGGGTGTCATTTATTATTCTTTGATAGACTGTAGGTGAGTTACAAAGTCTAAAGGGCATTTTTAAGAATTCGTAATGCCCCTCGGGTGTAACAAACCCTGTTAAGTGTGTAGATTCGTCACTAATTGGGATTTGATAGAATCCTGACGCCATATCCAAGCAACTAAAGTATTTGGAACCCCAAGACGGTCTATATGGTCCTCTATAAGTGGAACCGGATACCGATCTTTTATTGTTATTCGGTTCAACGCGCGAAAGTCAACACACATGCGGTCCGTACCATCCTTTTTCACTAGTTAATTTAATTTGCATCTTGCCTGTCTTCACTGTGGAAGGGGCAGTGCCAGATATCAAAAACGGCGTAAACTTGTCAATCACAATCTTTAATGAATCAAAATCGGAACCTTGAAGAGGTGAATTGATTTTAGTAGAGCTTCAGTCTCAACAGTGTTAACTAAAATAGAATCCGGGGTATGCATCAAATACTGACCATACTTTGATCGAACATAAGTAATTCCGTCTCTATCAAGGACGTCCGTGCCTATAATTATTGAAGTGTTCATACACGTAGCGGGAACGATCACGAAATCAATCTCAAGAGCAATTTTACAAAATTCAACAACAAGGGTAACAAATTCCTGAGCGGCGACAGCCTGTTTACCAATACCCTTCAGTACGCAGTTAATTGGCTTACGTTGACAATCAAAATACTTAACAGTGTCCGATGACATTAAATAAGTATTGAGCGCTCCGCTGTCTATCAAAACGTCAACGGGTATACCCTGTATTACCGCGGTAATAATGTCCCCAATTTCCTGACTACTAGTTACTTGTTTAGATAGATTAACATTTCTGTGGTTGCTGAGTAAGAGCCCTAATTTACCACAACCGTGACACCTATTAGGTCGACGAGTATTAGAACTATACTACAGTTTAGGTTTAGTATAAATGGCCAGAAACGGTACTAAATTATCTACGGTCAGACTGGCATTTATTGCAGCTGCCTTAACCTGTGCGTTGTTAATGCCACGGAGTACTACTTGGACCATAAGCTCTTCGCTTACCCCTTTCACCATACGTAATCGTAATAAAGACCTGCGCGCGTATTCGGCGTACGTCGAAAACTTATCAGAGTTAGTGCTCATAGCTGATGTGGACATAATGACTTAAACTCACGAGAGAAATTGGACCACGAACGGTCATTACTAATCCATTCATTTAGCCAGGTTTTGGCGTCACCCTTTAAACAATTACCGACTTGCGATAAGCACTCTAAATCGTCCCAATTATTAATTTGCTTCGCCCTATCTACCTCCCTACACCACACTTCAAAATCGTGCACAGCCGGATCAAAATTTGAAATATAATATCCCTGCGGCTTTGTTCGGGCGATGGCAAGCAATGCCTCCGTAAACGCTTGAGAAGTGCTGGTGGACGCGCCGCTCTCTACTACAGGTATACTGTCGCGTTCAGTTCGTAACGAATCTCGTGACGAGTTAACTGTAGATTGCTCGATAGCGGATAGACGAGTCATAATTGCATCTAACGTATGCTTCACTGAACTACTACCACTACGCGAACGAGGCTTGTCCGAAAGTAACGACTGCTCACGGTTACTGCGTGATAACCGCTCGCGATTCTCCGAACACAGCCTGCGCGGTCGCGGAGAACGCTCAGTATTTTGACGCGATACCCGCTCACGACGATTGCGCATACGTTTGTTACGACGCGACCTGCTGCGAGATCGTCTCTCGCTAAAGGGAGTACCCACTGACCTACTTCGCGAACGAGATAACCTTTGTTCGTCAAATTCACTTCGCGATCTATGACGGCGGCGATTCGCCCGTGACGGCCTTTTGCGCGTTTCTTCGTTCCTTATAGATTTACGGCGGGACTGCCTGTCTACACGGCTAGGAGTCCCACCCGATTGACTACGTGAACGCGAACGGTACGATCGCGAACGCGGCATGACGATTTCAAATTAACGGTTGTTTGCTTATAAAGTGGTGTCGTAAGGACCAATCCCACTTCTGATTTTAGGAGAAACAAACTTACTTATTTAAAAAAAAAGACACAACACCGAGCACTTAACTTCTATTTATTAATAATTTTACAACTCGAATCAATTATTACGAAATTAATCTTAACCACTAATTAAATCAAGAACAATCAAAGAAAGATTCCAATTTAATTCAACTAAACAATCAACCGCTAATTCGAATGTGAAAAATAAGGTTATCGCGCTCGTCATGAAACAACGACCTATCGTTCCGAAAACCGAGAAGCAAATGAGCTCTGTGCGGGTAGCAAACTAGTTTTATTAACGTTGTTGCATGACGTCACGAAACGTATTAAAATTATCGAGATTATGCTGATAATACTTACTTGATGTTTGAATGCAAAACGGACGTTTTCCAAAATATGGCACTTTTGCAGAGAAGTATGAACACGAACTGCAGTATTATTTCGCTTTGTGGCCTTTTTGCACGCAACTGGGGGCCTACTCCGAAGTGGTAAAAACCGAAGTTTCGGCCGATGAAATGTCGTTTTCCTACTCCGAACACATTATTTTTCGTTCCGTCGGTTTCGGTCCGACTGAACTTATATTTTGACGTTTGTTGTGTCGTAAACCCTACTCCGAAACACAAAATCCGACCGAAAATTCGAGTTTGACAAGTGATGCGTCGTGAAATTAATGTCAAAATTTACGTCACCAAAATAGCTACGTTTTGAGTGCCGTAAATATATTATTTGTCTGAGATTTATTCTTTTTCTTTTAAGCTTTCACTCCTTAAGTAAGTTTGTGATTTAAAATTGTAAGATAATGGCCTTACGCATGTTTTTGGTGGAAGAATCTCTTAGAGAAGAGAGTATGGAGCGCGGAATGAATCGCAGACGGCAACGAGATTCTTTAAACACTAATTTAGTGCCCGACCTTGAGTTTGTAGCAAATTACAGACTCAGTCGGACACTTTTTGAAGAACTCTGCCAGGACTTGGTGCCGTTGTTACCCAGAATGCGTAATCAACGTGCAATCAAGCCTAAAACAAAGGTATTTTTGATACCAAAATGTAGCAGTTTTGCGAATTGCAATACACTATGATATAATTAGGAACATAATGGAGATAATTCATTTTCATATTTCAGATATTAGTTGCCTTGAATTTTTACGCTCGGGGCAGCTATCAAGGCTCTGTGGGGCAAAACAGCGACAGTCCAATGGCCCAGCAAACTGTCTCCCGGTGTATACGGGATGTCTCGCAGGCAATGAATACACCTGAAATACTTAGAAAGCACATACAATTTCCTCAAAATAGGCAAGGCAAGTATAAATTAGATAGTACATTGTAAAATACATAATACTTATAATAATATAATTAATGAGATTCAACCAACAATATTTTTACTTTGGCAGGTGATTTAGGGTATCCTCTTAGGGAATATCTTCTGACGCCTGTCGGTTCTGTTGTAGAAGACAGTCCAGAAAGCAAATTTAACGCAGTCCACAAGCGAGCCCGCTCCACCATTGAACGCACATTTGGGATACTCAAAGGCCGATGGAGGTGTCTCTTGGCAGCGAGAGAGCTGCACTACATTCCCGACAGAGCAGGCAAAATTATTTTAGCCTGCTGTGTTTTACACAACGTGTGCATTAGAGCTGGCATTAGTGCTCCGGAGTTAACCCAGGATGATTTAGAGTTTGAGAACTCCCGGCAGGTCTTATATCAGCCTGCTGCATCTGCCACGGATGCTTTGAGGAGAGGACAAATTGAGAGGGATCGAGTCATAGAAACATTAGAAAATTTTTAATAAATATTCTTTTATAAACTTAATACTACTAATATAATACCTTTATAATCTTAACTTAATTATATTATAAAAAAAAATACATAAAAACTATATATTAAATATTTCTTTTATATCCTTCATATACCCGCACAACTCTAACAGGGCCACCTTTATTCCGGCTAGTTCACAATTTCGCTGCTCCTCCATGGCCAGACGACGTTCCTCTAAACCAAAAAGTTTCTGTCGCACTGAGCTCCCGGCTAAAATAGGCCGATTCGCCGCCGAGATACGATGCGCCGTCTTGTGGCTGTATAATTAAAAAGGATATTAAAAATTTAATTTAATTGTTTATAAAAACAAAATAAACAACAACACTTGCAAATAAGAGGGCTGCGTGAGCTATTTTGAGCTGGTGTGGCTGCAGGTGGTGGTGGGCATTCCTGTTGCGATGGTGTGGCTGCAGGTGGTGGTGGGCATTCCTGTTGCGATGGTGTGGTAGAGCCAGCAGTATCATCTTTTGATAGCTGTAATGTGATATTTTAAGCAATTAAAAATAACCATTTTGATAGACAAAACACATACATGTGAAAAAATACATACATCGTAAAAAGCTTGTGATTTCGCCGAGGTCTGCGGCTCACCATATCCATCTCCCATAATAGAAATTATTTTTAACCCTTAGCTGGTATCGCCTTTTTTGGCAACACTACCGGTATCGTGGGTCAAATTTTACCCATACCAAACAATCTGTTGTAGAACGTAGACTTTTTTTTATTTGTATAAAATATGGTTAGTTATGAAATAAAAAAATATTTTTTTACAAAATTAACTTTGTTTATAAAAAAAAATATCATGTTTTACACGCATTTGTAACTAACCTGGTTAGTGTGAACTTAAAAAATAAAAAAATAGAAATGTAAGAAAAACTTTAACTAAAATATATTTATGGCACTTCTCATATCTTTATAATAACAAAAAAATAAATTACTTCGGAGATCAGCCAAAAATAAAAAAAATTACAACCAAAACCAAAATGACTTCTTCCAAACCAACAAAATAACATATTTCAGTCTTTATACTGTCTCACAACTGGAACATATAACATTTTGGACGGAATGTGTCTTACAAATAATATGTGAACATTTAAGAGAATGTTTTCGGTCATTTTTCCAATTGCATAAGTAGCATCTGGCCCTTTTCCGATTTGAAATTGAAGCTGCAGAAGAGGTCGATGCAACTGGTTCTTCAAGTTGGGATTGATTTTCCGGCTGCTTATGTATTTGCTCCAAAATGTTATCAATTCTCCTCTTTAGATCATTGGAAAAATTTGCATACCCTGTCTTCTAAGCCAGGAAGGTGTGTAATTATGTTATGCCTCATCGTTCGGGATCTACTTGGAACTGTTTTAGACCACTTGTAACGATTTTTACCTCGATAACAATTTGACGTCCGCCCTCCATCATCCTCATCTTCTTCGCTCTCATCTCTCGTATTTTCGTTCCTCGTATTTTCTCTTTTTCTCGTATTCTCCTCTTCGTTTTCACTGTCGTCAGAACTTACTCCAAATACACTGTCTTCTGAGCAACTAACAGGTTCGAGACTGTCTCGATCGCTGATGATTTCGTCGTCACAAAGTTGGTTTATATTTGGTGTCCTTTCATTTTCCGATTCCAAATCATCACTTAAATCGTCCATCAACTCCTCGATTTGTCTATCGTTCAAAAAGCCCTTCATTGTAGTACAAATAAACACTAAAACAGAAAAAGTAAGTAATTACACTCAGTGAAAAAAGTTACTTATTTGGTGTCGTGGGTCGAACGTGACCCAGACGGCTACTTACCTCCACTCCTAAGATAGTCGCAGCGCTGCACTTCCGCCCCCCGCCGCAGCTGGCGACGCACTGAGAATACGTAGAAGCGCGCAGTCGTTGCATAAATATTAAAAGAATTATAACCGAAAATGTTCGCTTCTGGGTCAAATTTGACCCACGATACCTACTAAGGGTTAAATCCCATTGGGAGAGGGAAGGAGCCGTCGATGGTCCACCTCCTGTGGCAGACGCGGACCGCCTTGCAGCGTAATTAATATGTCAATGACTTACTTTTTGCCATTGTTTTTTTTGTTTTAATGCACCCGCCCATGGCATTCAGCGTGGTGCATGAATCATCCCAAAGCCGTTTGTTTACAGACCGACCATCGATGGTCCTCAAGTGTCCATGGGCCAAATCTCGGTGTTCTTCTAGAAAATTAAGGAGAACATCGATTTGAGCATCTGTCGGTCTGGGCATGGCGATAATATTTCGGGAAAAGTTTACGAAGTATTGCATTAATCCAATGTTTATCTTATTGTTTTGTTTACTTGTCATTCTTTGACATTTTTCCATTTGTTTTTCTTTGATTGTCAAAAAGAGACTTTGACAATCAAAGAAAGGAGTCTGAATATCAGTTTTGAATTTATTGTTGTTATTTTAAGAAATATTACAATATTTCAGGGGTATAGAAACAAAACTGGTTATGTCCTTAGAAAAAAAAATCACAGTATATAAAAAAACGTATCATTTGTATTCCCAACGCTTTACTGCCACATACTAAATTTAAATAAATGAAGAGTAACTTTCTCATTACAATGGTATCAAAATATCGTGCATACTATAACAGAAATAAGCAAAAAAATTAAATAATTGTTGGACGTAACCAGTTTTGTTCCCAAGCACTGGACATAACCTAGTTTGATACCAAGTTCTCAGGACTTAACCACGTTTGATTCCAACACGTTAACAGAGTCGGATTTAGGAACTAGGACTTAATAATAAAATAAAGCTTATTTTATTTAGGTAGGTAAGTACCTACATATTATATTTATTAATATTATTAAATAATTAATTAGACAGCATAGAATATTTCTTAAACCTAACTTAAATTAATAAAAGTGGTGCCTCTTCTCGGGGTTCGCATTCTAATTCTTCCGCGCCATTTATTGCTTCACTGGGTTGGATTTCAGCATTGTTCACAACATATGAATAAAACTGTAACTCCTCGAGATCCTGCCAATTTTCTCCAAAATGTTTTGAAAGCAAAGTCTTTACATCCCTGATTTTTAATTTTTTCACAGGTATATTTGGATGTATTACGCTAGGATTGACCATATTCATCAGCTTACCTTGCCTGCAAACATTTTCATATTTTGCTATTTTAGTTTTATAAAACCTTTCCGACTCCACCAACACATTTCCGGCCCTCTTTGATCTTTTTATGAAAAATCTTTTGCACTGTGCAAACTGCACTTTCCATTGCCCAGGAGGCTTTATAGTAGTTTCTGCTTCCTTTTTAAAATCATATACGGGAAAGTCTTCGCCCACTTTTACGATAGTCGCCTGCTGTGAAATTATATCCATATATTGGTGTGGTGATAGAATTGTGTCCATTTTAAGAAAAACCTTCTCGCTGTTTCCGAAAACACGGTCTGCGGGCAGATAAGAGTGGCCAGTCACTGAAAACACGACGAGTTCGACGATTTTGATTGTGGGGTGTTCCAAAAGCCACTTACAACACATTGTAATCATGGTGGAATTTTTATTTTGACCTCCACAACCATCTGAAATTAGTCTGACAGTTTTTATACTGGTCAAATCACATTTGTTCAAGTGGTTATAAACTGCAGATGCTATTGTGTTTGAATTTTTTGCGTAGGTGTTTTCTGTCCAAACATTAGCGAATACGTTGTTTTTATTTAGCGGTGCTTTGGAAGTTCCTTCTACGATCGTAAAATTGTAAAGGTAAAGCTGTCTGCTGTAGTAACATGATTGATCTGGAACTTTAGGTAGGTTCAAGTTCTTTTGACAGTCATATGAAATTATTTTAACACCTTCTTCTTCTGTCTTCAAAAGCGAAAAAAAAGCTTTTGCCCTTAAGCTATGTACTCTTTTTTCTACCCTGTACTGGTCTTTCTTCTTTTCGTCTTTTTCTGTTTTTATTTTTTCTAGAAGCTGTAAGCACGTGGAACACATGTCTGTTTGAGGACTGCCAAAACCTATATTGTACTCCGTGTTGAAAATGTGTCTAAAATAAGACTCTTTTGCTGGGTCTGGGCATGAAGACTTATATAGTTTGTATAATTTTCGTATGTTGAGTTCGCTGGGCAAATATTTGCGGATAGAAGTTTGACTACGGCAATAGTGTGGTTCGGAAACCTCTAGTTTTTGTATAAATGCGTGTATTGTTGTCTTTTTGTCCCTATATAAATGGCTTTTGTGATCTCCTCCTCGTTTTTCTACAGGAAACTCGCCAGTTTCAAAAGATCTTGCAACTAAATTTACAATGCGTCCTTTCTTTAAGCAAAGAGCTGCTAAAAACATTTTTTGGCACACATGTACAGATTTTCTGTCGACTTTTATATGATATTTTATCGTAAACTGCTTGGTGGCTTTCGAAGAGGTCTGAGTCCTAGGTCTTTTTCTTCTAATAGGAATTGCTTGGCAGCATTTTAATATAATTGCATCTTGATAAGATTTCTTCACATTTTTATAGAATGCAGTATGAAATTTGCGCAACACAAGACCCGTAATTTTATTACACTCAAATGCTTTGCTTTTATGTTCGCAACGTGGTATTCTTGGCAAAGTCTTTGCAGTATACCTAAAACAAAATAAAAATGGGTTAGAAAAAAAAACATTCCTTGGGATAAAATATAATTAACGAAAAATAATCAACATAATTGATTCATTACAAATTTTGCGCAATTTAGCCTAACGTTGTTTTTCCATAAAAAAAACATTCGTCTATAGTTTCGCATCAGTTAAAATTTCAGCCATAATTTTAGACAACATAAAATAATCTTGTTACATAAAACTACTATTTTCATAAAATAATAACAAACAGTTAACAGACCTCAGGACCAGGAATGCGGCCCTGGAAAATTCCAACTTACCTCAGTTTTTTTGCTTGATTTGCTTTCCATTTTTCGGGCTGTGGCGTTCGTTTTCTTGCATTATTTTTACTAACAGGTGTAGGATTTATATTCATTTTGAGGATTCACAGTAGATAACACACTAATATTTGGTAAATATTATTAAACATTGCACAAAAACAACGAGCTCTTTGCAAAGAATCTAAACAGCGGCCATTACTGTTTTGTTTCAAATGAAGCACTCCCATTGGTTAATTTGGACGTAACCAACTTTGAAACTCAACTCAAAGGGACGAAACCAAGTTTGATACTAAACCTATTTTTATATTCAAAATTACTAGCAACTGAGCCATGTTTGATACTAAATTGTTTTTTGAGGTATTACGCAGTCCCGAAATGAAAATGTTACCATTAAAAAGTCGTTTTATAAAATTGGTGGACACAACCAGTTTTGATTCTATACCCCTGATTTGTAAGTATAAATATTAAATTAAAAGCAAAGTTATCTCTTCTTGTTATAAAGATTTATTTTAGTCCGTAATTCACTAGTCAAAGTGGATCAAAATTATTACTAATGACCATAAATAATGTATCGATAAAACGTTCAACTCTAGCACTACATTTCATTCGATCCGACCATCTTCCGAACATTGGCTATGGCACGGGACGAACTTTATGAATCCGAACAATTTTCAGAGTAGGACACTGTTGCGTATTTCGGTCGTGATTTTGTCAGTCGGAACTTTCGCTTTCGTAATTTCAGAGTAGACCCCCTGACGTGCGTTCGCGTCGAGTTTCGGGTTGTAACTGACAAAATGGAGCTTTGCTCTGAAGTTAGCTAACAAATTGCTCCAATCTTAGATTATGTACCTATAGATGTAACCATAGCGTGACCGCACATGAAACAAGAATAGTTTTTTCTGGTGTAGCCTACTATATTGGCAAGGCCCACATATTAGGTAAAAAAATATCTTATGGTTTCTACTTGATCGCGAACAGACATTTTAAGTACCTGTATGTAAGTACTTCACGAACTAAAAAGTCTGAATTAGTAGTAGTTCATGATAGTTTTGTGCACAATTTAAATAGTAGCGTTAGAAATCTAATTCTTTTATGTCTTAGTCTTACGAAGTTTACTTTAAATAAAACCTTGGTCTAATATTTCGTTGTTACAAAGAGAGCGGGAGTCCGGGAGAGGGGGCATCATGAGGACATCCATCGACTGACACGACACGACTCATACATAACACACACCACACGTTCAATGATGAAATAAAACGGAATCTTCATAATCATTTTTTATTTACAAATTAAAAAGGACAAATACATATTTTGTTTATTGACCCTTAAACAAGACCAACTTTGTGTGCATGTTTCTTATTCGTTCTTCACTTTGAGAAACTGAGGTCATTATATAATGGATCCTGACTTCTAGGTATCGAAAACTAATAGCTTTAATTAATAAAATAATTAATAAAAAACTAAATGATTTTCCAAAGGACTTTGATCATTAGTATGATTGTTCAATTCTGAAAAGATTTCACTATGAATATTTTTTTTCAAAACACTGCATATCATTTTAGGTAAGGTATCTTTTTTTGAAAAATATGAGTTCCCGTGTATTGAGGTGGTTTGCCTTAGAATTTTTTCGGCAAACGTACAAATTTTAATCACATCTTGTGACGGATAATGCAATCCGCCAACATCCTTTTGAGCAATAAAACCAGGAAACTTTTCAAATGCAACTATTGCTCCTAAACACTCATCACATTTTATTATTTTTTTCATATTGCGTATTATATATCCAGCAATGTAAATTTTTGCCTCCTTTGAAAATTCTGATAATTCAAAATTTCCTATATCATCATATATCAACAACATATATCGGGCAAATCAACAATCTGGTCTTCATCGAGACTTTCGTCATTCATAGCCAATATTCTTTCTCTCCTACTTTTTATTTTACGACAAATCGAATTTGAATTGCATGTTAAAATATTTATATTATCTAATGGTATGCAATTACCTGTCGAAATATTTTTCAATTCGCCATGGATCTGCAGTCGCCTATACGCCGATACGAATTGCAGCGCAGTAGGGTTGTTGTTAAACCCACCTTTAGAACGTATGGCACTAAAGAAAACCTCCAAGTGGTCTTGGCTCATTTTATAAGTACATAAATATCGAAGAGGAGCATTTTCAACATGTATGTACTTATCAAAAATTATTCTTAGTGCCTTAATAGCGATTAAAAATCCCAGAAACTCCGTTTTTCTTCCTGAATTAATAATTAAACCACCTCCAATGAACCTGAGCGTTTTGAGATACGTTTCTAACTCTTTCAATTTTGCATACATCATTTGGAAGTTTTCTTCACTGATCGGTTTTTTTTAACCGTATAAATATAAACTACGGCTATTAAAAATATCAAACAAATCATTAAAGTGTGTGATAAACTCAATAGTAGCACCCGAGTGTACAAAGTCTTCTATGGCTAGATACTCCTTGCATAATATAAGAGCCTCTGCGACAGATTTGCTGAAAGTTTGCGCAGCGAGTCTTACTTTCATGATTTGTTTCTTATAATTAATATGAGCAGCTCTGAGCTTATTCCCTAAATGCAATTTCTCATGTTTTTGTATAATATGCAATTTTTTTAATATAGTCCCAGGATATTTTTTCGTCATTAGCATTAAAAAACTCTTTTTTGTCGGCAAGTGTATTCCTCACGAGTTTTAACATGTGACATGCATCTGGTATTATTACTATGATTTGATCTTCTATAGTAATTGTTGGGTTTATATTGTTAATATCATTAAATTGAGCGCCTAAATTTTTAGTCATAGCGAAATTTGCAGGACATCCATCGAATGTCACAGATACTATTTGTACCCCACATTCTAGTAACAAATGCACACAATTTTGTAATAACGCACTACGTTGATCTCCGTTGACACCACTTGTCAGGAAATACCCAACAGGTATTTTCCAACTGGAGTTCAACGCCGTAACCATGAATACCAAAGCATCCTTAGCTAGCGGCACACTATCAGAATCTATATTATGTCCTACGTTCACTTATCCGACAGTGCGTTTGCCATCCCACTGTAGGTGTTGTCGGATTGCCATTTCGTCCAGACTGATGCAGCATAATATTTTTTCATTTGACTTACTAACTAATAATTTAATAGCTTCAAAAGATTCATTTCTGAATCCTGGTTCACAATCCACGCATTTATACCACCTATATAATGTTTTAGGATGGGGCAAGCATGTGTTAAATTGCTTTCTCACAAATGCATAGGCCTTAGGGCTTAAAAAATGCAAACATAAAGCAAATTTTCTTAAAGATGGCGAATATTTTCGCGGACAGTTCGTTTTATCAAGGTATCTTTTAAGAAAATCTGCATTATCCGATTCAATATTTGACAGTAAGTCTAATTCTTCAGACTGCATTTGTAATTTGCATTTTAATTCCGTTATAATGTCTTGTAAGTGCGCTGTTTTTTTTAATAATCGTCGTTTAGATTCACGCATAGCATGCAATTTTTTACGACGATTATTAGATTTTATCTTCTCTTTCTGCAGCAGATTTTCAAGACGTTTTTCCTTCTTATGAGTCGAAATCAAGACTGGCTGGACAAGAGGTACTACGTTATCTTCATTACTGGGACCGGCCTAAAATGAAATTAAATAGTTCAATATTTTGTATTTTTTTTTAATATTTGTTGGTGTCTTTTTATTATTTTTTTTTTATATGTATTTACATTTTTAGTACAAGTAGTGGCTATTGTTCAGAACAAATTCAGTATTAAAAGTTTAAATCAATAATGACTAAATAACAAATGGTAATTCTTTTTTTTAAGAGCATGTAATAAATGTAGGTAATGAATTTTTACATTCACAAGAGTTTTACAGAGAATTAGTACGTCAGATAAACGTAATTTATTTTTGCACAGGTATGCTTACCATATTTGACTCTTTTGGTTGAATATTTTGCAGTTCTCGTAAAATAACCACCTTTCTTAGTTTATTAGGAGGTGATTCAGATCTATGAAATCTGTCTTTACTCTCCTGACTCGTTGATGGTAATGGAGTATTTTCCTGCTGTGGACACAGATTTGTTGAGACTGGGGGTCTACTCCGAAGTGGTAAAAACCGAAGTTTCGGCCGATGAAATGTCGTTTCCTACTCCGAACACATTATTTTTCGTTCCGTCGGTTTCGGTCCGACTGAACTTATATTTTGACGTTTGTTGTATCGTAAACCCTACTCCGAAACACAAAATCCGACCGAAAATTCGATTTTGACAAGAGTTGCATCGTGAAATTTATGTCAAAATTTACGACACCAAAATAGCTACTTATTGAGTATCGTAAATATTAAATTTGACGAATTGTTACCATTATCTTGAGTTTTAAACCTATTTTACAATAGTTTACTGCCTATTTATCGACTTGACGCTATTTCATTACTCTCCTTTGAGTGTTAGTTAGATTTCATATCCTTTATTGTGAAATAATAAACGGAAACTACAAGCGCTATATAAGATTCATTATTTCACATGACTGAATCATGGAGTACAGTAGACTTCTCATTAGTAATGAATACACCCGGATTACTCAGATATTCCATTTATTAGGTACATAATTTTCCTCAAAATTCTAATAATATAAATATCTTGTAGACGCATAGGAGCCAAACCAGAGAGCCGTTCTGCTCGTTGTCGTTCGCGGCTTCAAGTGTGGACGTAAAAGAGTCGCCAATGATCACTGTCCTCGAACATAGCTTTCCGCCTTAGTTTTTTCAAAAAGCGTACAATAGGGAAGCACAGTGGAGAACGAGCCGAACACACGGCGCCTGCTCTTTCGAGTTTCGTTAGTAAGTCCACACTACACGAATTCGTGCGCGGCTTGTGCTCTGCTCATCCTCGGCTTGTAAGCTTATACGCACCTTTAAAATTTTATTTACAGTCTACAAACTTCCAAAGCATAGACATGAGAGAACGATAAACCTAAGGGGCAGTTAAATAATATTAACAACGTATATTTAGTAAATATTTATTTCAAATAGAATAAAACAAAACTCAACAAAACATGAACACGACCATTAACGACATACAATTATAAACAATAAAAACTTATATAATAGGAAGACGATGAAACTTTATCATTGCGCTGTGTGCGTATTTAATGGCTAAGCAGTGGAGTCTCATCTATAAACGAATACTTTAATTTTGCAGTTGTGGCTAGACTTGATACTTCTGGGTAAGAACGCACATCGTGTTCCTTAGTAAAAAGGCGTAAAATCCATCTGTAGGTGGAAACATGCTCGGAGCACTTAAAAATCTCAACAATCTGAACTGCAGCAGCACGTGACTGAATATTTGGTATAATTAACTTGTTTTTTGTTGTTATTTTATCACTTGAACTTCTTACACTTTAGTCGGAAAAGACTAGCATAGAGAAAAGTAAATAAGTAGGGTAAAGACTAGGACGCATGACGATTGGATTTTGCAGTAATAATAAACTCAATTAAAGATTGTTTACTTGTCATCCTTTGACTTATTCAATTTGTTTTTCTTCGATTGTCAAAAAGAGATTATGACAATCAAAGAAAGGAGTCTGAATATCAGTTTTGAATTTATTGTTGTTATTTTAAGAAATATTACAATATTCGTAGGTATAAATATTAAATTAAAAGCAAAGTTATCTCTTCTTGTTATAAAGATTTTTTTTAGTCCGTAATTCACTAGTCAAAGTGGATCAAAATTATTACTAATTACCATAAATAATGTATCGATAAAACGTAACCCAACTCTAGCACTACATTTCATTCGATCCGACCATCTTCCGAACATTGCCTATGGCACGGGACGAACTTTATGAATCCGAACAATTTTCAGAGTAGGACACTGTTGCGTATTTCGGTCGTGATTTCGACAGTCGGAACTTTCGCTTTCGTAATTTCAGAGTAGACCCCCTGGACTCTGTAACATAAAAAATACGTAAACAAGTAAACTATAGTAAAAGCAAAACTTAAATAGTGCATTAACAGAACAAACCATAGTGCGATCAGATTTGCTTGTTGAAGGCTGTATCAACGACACATCGTCGTGGTTACTGGATTGACCTTGGTTGGGGTTAATCAATTATAATTAATTTATAATAAAATATTCAATACATTTTTTTTACAGAACGCAATGAGTGCAAAATGAAGAAATTAGAACTTAAAGTTTCTCTAATCCTGGGACTTTTTTACATTTTCGCTGACAGAAGATTAAAACGCACACTATCAGTAAGATAGAAAACAATTTTTTTTTTTTGTGATGGACAGCAGCTGCCAAGGACTGCGGTTCATTGTTGCTACTGATACTTTAGTCATTTATTACTAATCATTCCAATTCGTAATAAGTAGAACACTATGTTTAATAATAATAATAATAATATGATTTATTCGCATAAACATGTTTTACACTTATTACATAAGATAAATACATTACGTTTTAATTACACCTTGCAAGTAGTATACATATGTAATTTATGTGTCGTAACTAGCACCCTTGCTAAGTTATGGAAATAACTTGTATTAAAGGTACTAGTCCCAACCCGATACAAATCATTAGTGTAATTTATTACTGCATGCATGTAAAAAACACACTTGTCACACACAGAAGACAGGGTGAGTATAACACCCGAAAAAATGATTCTCATCCCGTCTTTTGGTATGAAAGAAAATAAATAATTAATACTTACATGTATATATTTTGTTGGTACTGAATGTGGTTTTAATTGAACTCGTTTATTTTTATAGAGGAATGAATAATTATCAAAATGAATGGAACAAATTTTTGAATATTTGGTTGGTAGCCAATTTTCCCGTCCAGTAGCATCCAGCCATTTCTGTTTTTCAAGATTGAATGGAAACCTGAAACTTATAAAACAGTCTATTCACATGCTGAAAAAGCTTATCTTTATTGAGTAATAAACTAAATAAGCTACAATGGAGTACTTAAATAAATGTAAATAAAAATGTACAGTCGGCTTAAGAATAAATTATCACTTTTATTTTTTATTTTTAGACACCTTAATATTATATAGTTATTATTGCTTACTCTAAAATTTCACATGTTATGTGTCAAAACTAAAATATATTGTAGAAGAATTCGTTTTCTCTGAATAAAAATATTATATTATGGGTAAGTACCTACATATTATCAAACGCAACAAATACAATATTAATTTAAGCCAAATTTATGATAAGCTAACTCAAAAATCGTAATATGTAGGTACTGACGAAAAATAAATATGAAATGGGTAAAATTAAATAGCCATAATAGCAACCCTGAATCGTTCATAGTTTTAGGTTATTTTATCATTATCAATATCTTAAATATTGGAAACACATATAACAACTCAATATTTTATGCTAAAATCGTTGAATTCAACACACAACATCATAATCGATGATCATCTTACGTTCTATAACGAAGGAAAAGATAATTACGCATACTACGTGTGAAAAGTTATTCCTTCAATTTTTCGCTCACTCCGGCTTTTACAGCCCAAAACGCTGCAACCCACCATCGCACTTACACTAATTATTGTATAATAACCAATTCCTTGTCTCAATACAAACTTTTAATCCACAAAATCACGGAAAAATCGAAAACTGCTAAGCTTGTTTGTCACAACCTGTCAAACTCAGATCTTGCCAAACAACAAAAACCGGCCATGGTGACAAAGACAAAATATATATATGTTGTCCTGTTTATTTGCATGGGTCTGTCAATTAGCGATCTCGCTCTTTCGAACAAGGCAATTTCAATGGCTACATCTATAGGTACATAATCTAAGGCTCCAATGCAAAAATGGCTGTCAGTTGGTTTAAAAATAATAATGAGAAAATGACGGGTGTTTTTTTTTACTAAAATAATTTAGTCGATTTAGACCTCATTTTTGCAATAAAATGATTTTGAGAAATTTTTGCTTTGTGGCCCTTTTGCATTCAGTGAGCGATATGTTGGGTGTTGTCCTATGTCAGTAATATTTTGATTATTTTGATAAGTGGGGGTGTCAGTATGTATCACTTAGATATCAAAATAAGTTTTAAATGACTTCTAGCGCCATCTAGTTGACTCATAAGTACAACTTATATCTTGTCATCATTGTGTCTATTGTCAAATAAATTAGTTCATATAAAATATCCAACGTGTTTTAATATCTTATATATAAAATTCTCGTGTCACAATGTGAGTAACCATACTCCTCCGAAACGGCTTGACCGATTTTTATGAAAATTTATATGCATATTCAGTAGGTCTGAGAATCGGCTACTATCTATTTTTCATACCCCTAAGTGGTAGTTGGTAGGTAGTAGGCAGGTAGGTAGTAGGCAGGTGCTAGGTAGAAAAAATTGCATTGCAACGCATGCCGGGTACAGCTAGTTTACAAATAAAGATTTCATTTTTGAGGATTGTCCTCTAGTAACAAATCCGTGTCTGCTATGTCGCTGAGGGCTGACGAAGGCTTATCGCTAACTGGCGACCAACGTCAACAACTCGCTGATTTACTTCAACACCCTGAAGACGTCTTCCGTCTAGGAGAAGAAGCGACTCGCTTCGCCGAGCATCGTATTGATACGGGAGACCATGCACCGATGCGGTGCCACCATACCGCCTTACGCCCGCGAAGAGGGCCGCAATGGAGGCTGAGATCAACAAGATGTTGACTGATGGCATGATAGAGGAGTGCGAGTCGGCCTGGGCCGCACCTGCTCTTCTCGTCCCCAAGAAAGATGGTACGTATAGATGTTGCGTGGACGTAGGGATGAGGATTCTTTCTAGCACATTCCATGTAACTAGGCCATTGCGTGTAACTCCAAACAGTTAATTTTCTCACTTCTCGTGCAATAACCGAGTGCATGCTGTCAACTGGCATGTAACTATGACCGGTCAACAAGAAATTGATTTGAATCGTTTTGAAATTTTTGGCTATTGACAAAAAATAATGCAATATTGCCAGCATCGTCCTATTACAATTTTGTCCAATGCAAGCATCGCAATACAGGTAGCTTTTCTTATTCCTCTATCTTCGACATCTTTCAGATACTTGAAAAGGCAGGACCCTACCTCTTTTGACCCTCGTTTTCCGTCACATTCACCTCAAACATAGCAAAAGCCGTTTTGAGTAGAGCTTTCATAAATCGTAAAGTAAGGGAGTGGTCCGACTTACGGGCGAGAAGCGAGTAACTATCGACTATAAAATCGCTCAAGCAACGTACAACAAGATATAGATCCCTTGTAAATGAAGGAGATGCATATATAAATAGTTACTCGCAGACTGTTCACATTACCGGAGAGAACTCTCTCAGCATTTGTTTTTTGCGGCGAGTAGAACTATAAAAATATACTAGCTGAGCGAGACTCGCTGAGTGATACTCGCTCGGCGACACTTTCAACATCAACTCGGAAATTTTAAGTAAAAATTGTTTGTTCTCAACGCCAAAGACGTCTTAAAGAGTCGACTAGTGATGTAGATGTCAGTGGGTAAATGATTGTTTATTTATTAAAAATGACCTACCTAATCTACCTCAAAAATAACAAATTAATTTCTCAGAAGTTCTGCCACTTAAAATTTTATTTTTATAGTGAGTGTTTGTGAGTTCGTTACACTTCTTTTGTGAAAAATGATAGATAAACATAAAGGTATGTAACTAAATCCCTCTGTATTCCTAATTGCCAGTGATGAGTGTATAAATAAATTATATAAAGATTTATTAGGGTACTGAAAAATAAGTAATAGAAAATATAGACTAATTAACAACTGTAAATGGCATAATTTTTTTTATCATAATCAGGATTTGGAACTCACTGAAACTGAAAACTGTAATTAAATGGGTCTTGTAAATTAATTGCTTGAAGTGATATATTTTTTTTGTATTTATTAACTTTATGTTATTTGCCTAGTTTTTCAACCAACTAACAAAATGTACCAGCAGCAAATTAGTTTTTAAAATTTATATGCAGAAAGAGGGTAATTAATAAAATATCGACAAAGATGTCGAACATTACTATTTCCTACACGATTATCGTAGCCACGATCGCCATGGACGTCATAAGGCGTCCGCTTGTGAAGTCATAGGCGCGTTTTATGTTCTTAGTAGTGATGTGCTATGTACCCACTATAAAATTTTATTTACCTTAAAATTCATTCAAAATCAAAATCAAAATATTTTTATTTCTCATAAACCAAAAAAAGGCGCTTAAGAAACGTTACGTTAAATCTACTGACTCTAGTTGCTCGGTTCCAAACTGTCCTTCCTATGGAGAAGAGCCGGCAAGAAACTCCATAGTTTAGAGGCTACATAGAAGGTTCTTCGGTAAAAATTGCCACCGATCATCAAGCAGTTAAATGGCTGATGTCTATTAAATCCCCCACAGGGCGACTTGCTAGGTGGGCATTACAACTCCAACCGTATAAATTGGTAGTGGAATATATCCCAGGGAAAACTAACGTGGTTGTTGATAATCTTTCCAGAACTTCGTGCTCTGAACTACAAGAGAATTGTGGAGTATGCATAGTATCCGTAGATATGCCTCGCCGCTCTGCTGCTGAGATACGACAAGAACAACTGAAAGACAGCTATCTGAAGAAAGTCATTGATGCACTGGAGAGACCTGTGAAAGATGAAGATGCTGTTTATTGGTCGAACAAGGGTTACATCATGAATAATGGACTGTTACACCGCTATGTACAAGATATTGACAATGATAGCGCTCAATTGGTCATCCCCGAATATGAAAGAACGACCATACTTTTGCAATATCACGATGATTCTACTGCTGGCCATTATGGTGCTGATAAAACTTTTCGCCGCATAGCCGCTAGATATTACTGGAAAGGAATGCGAAAAGAAATCGAACGCTTCGTCCAAGACTGTATCAAGTGCCAACATTATAAACCTAGTAACTTAAAACCAGCAGGGTTATTACAGACAACTGCAATAAATCAGAGATGGGAAACATTATCTTTTGACTTATTTGGACCTCTTCCTCCGACCCCAGACAATAAAACCTGGATATTTATCGTCGAAGATGTCGCCACTCGATGGGTTGAATTATTTGCCCTAGAGCAAGCTACCGCTGAGGCTTGTGCAACTGTATTGCTCAATGAAGTCTTTCTGCGTTCTGGAGTTCCCCGACGTCTAATAAGCGATAACGGAATTCAATTTATTAGTAGTAGTTCGGTCATGCAAAAACTCGCTTACTGCCTAAACATACAACATGCGTTCACTCCGGTCTACCATCCAGAAGCAAACCCAGTCGAGAGAAAGAACCGCGACCTAAAGACTCAGCTCGCAATTTTGGTGGACGGCGATCACCGCGCTTGGGCAGAAAGGCTGCTGAGCATCAGATATGCCATGAACACATCAAACTGTCTAAGTACAAGGCATACCCCAGCATATCTCACTTTTGGCAGAGAACTAAGGACATATGATGACGTTAAACGCGATCTTCGTCAGATTGTTTTAACAGAAAATTTTATACCCGAAATAACCCGATAGCCCGATAACCGAAGCCGATACCCTAAAGAGAGCGAGAGAAGTGCAAAGAAGAAACAAGGAAGAAATGGATGAATGAACGTCGCCGACCGGCTCCTGCCTACCAACCCGGAGACCTTGTCCTGGTTGCGGCCAATGTCCTGAGCAACGCAGCCCGCTACCACACGGAGAAGTTGGCTCCACGTCGCGACGGGCCCTACATCATCCTGCGACGGCACGGGCCCTGCTCCTACGAAGTGGCACGACCGGCGGACCCAAAACTTCCTCTTGGTATTTACCATACCTCCGCGCTGAGCCCGTATCAAGGCTCAGCCTCAAACTTTGCCATAATCATTGGGAAGTACTTTTCAGGCAAACTTGCTAGCATTAAGCAGCCAATCCACTCGGCATTCACTGAAAAACCTGTTCCAGACAATTTTTGAGCCGTTTACATAATTTGCGTCACATAATTCGTCATTGACTCGCAGTTGTCAAGACGAGTTGATATTAAGTCTCGCAGTAAAGTTATTCTTCGAGAGAATCCGGAATCGTATCATAGTTTGTAGTTTCTGCAACAAATTCCTTGTACTTTAAGCATCTCTGAAGTGCACATATAATGACGGGTAGATCGTCAAAATTAACTTGGCTTTCGCTTTTGCATCTTCTGCGGCTGCATCTTGAGCACTCTCCTGCTTTATATAATTAGCTGTACCCTCCAAGACTAACAGGTTCTCCGCTGCAAAAGCCACTTCGCGATAATTCTCGCGCCCTTTTAACTTTTGCACGTTAGTCAAGAATGCGTTCAAAGCAATCTCGTTCTTTTCACTGTTTTATACAAAAACAATTGTAACTTGAAACTTTCTTCTATGCTAGCTAAACTAACTAAATTAAACTGATACTAAGCTCTAATGATCGTATACTGGGCCCATTACCTAATAAAGCAACGTATTTCTGTTAAAGTTGATAACGGACTACTTTATTCAAAATGGACACCTACATCATACAGATACAGGAAGTGTAATCATAGACAAAAAGATACAGATAATATTAGGTTGCTTATTTGATGTTACCATTAAACCAGTTACTATATTACTTCGTGATGTGTGTGGTTCTAAAGAAACATTAGGTTGTTTTGCATCATTTTCATTTCCTGGTCGTTCCTGGGCTTGCAACTGCAAATTGGAATTTCTGTGGTATGTATGCATTAAATGGTTACGAGCTCTTTCATTCTGTTCGTCCGAAAGTATTGAATTGACTCTCGGGTCCAAATAAAAAACAGATAAAAATGTGTGGTTTGTCAGAAGATTACCTTCTCTCTCCTTCATACATATCACCAAAAATATTGGAACGAACCCTCTTCTTCAGTTCATCCCACACGTGCTCAATGGGATTCAAGTCCGGGCTGAGCGCTGGCTAGTTCAATGTGGCGATACTGACTTCTTCGAGGTATTCAGTTGTGGCACGGGAAGTGTGACAACGCGCGTTATCGTGCATAAAGAGGAAGTCATCACCGAAATATTCCGCATAAGGAACGACATGTTCCAGCAGAATATTGGAAATGTAGCGGTCTGAAGTTAGACCGCCTCGTCGTCCCCGCAAGGCACGAAAACAAGCTCTGTTTGTTGTTGTCATTTTGTGTCTCATTTCTATTGTCAAGTGACAAGTTTTAGTGCTGCTATTGTAATTAAAACAACGGTTGACGTGACGAACAGTACTTTTTATTTATTGAATAACCAGCAGGTGGCGCTGTACACTAACTGATTTTGTTATTATTACAAAATAATAACACCTCCGCTTAACAAAATCAATCAATAAACTTATATTTATACAACAGGCAAAATACCTAACTTTTTCATGAAATAGAAATGTTTCACATAACCCAAACTTTTTGTTAGAATATCAGCTGGCATTTCAGCAGTTTGCAAATAAGAAATCTTTACATAATTATTACTCACAGCTTCTCTAACAAATTGATATCGTATATCTATGTGCTTGGATCTTCTATGATACATAGAATTCAAAACAAATTTTTGGGCACTTTGACAATCGTTATACAAAACTATAGGATCGGACTTTCCAACAATTTCACCCAACAAATTCTTTAAATAGATAGCTTCTTTGCTAGCCTCAGACATAGAAATATATTCCGCTTCTGTACTGGACAAAGCTACATTTCTTTGTTTTCTACATTCAAAAGATATAACAGTGTTTGATAATTTAAAACAGTAGCCGGAATAAGACTTTCTATCTACTGAATCTGAACCCCAATCTGCATTTACAAAGCCTTCAATATAAGAATTATCCTTTCTAAAAACTAGACCATAATTCTTTGTATTTTTTAAATACCTTAGTATTCTTTTTGCATGTTTCCAGTGAGTCTCATTGTATGAATTGTTAAATTGACTGAGATAACTAATACTAAACGCTATATCTGATCTAGTCAAGACCGCTAGATACATTAGTCCTCCAATAAGTAGCTGATAAGGATACATATGACAAACATTATCAGATTTTTCTAATCTTAAGTTCATCTCCATTGGAGTTTCTGCAGTTTTACAATGTGACATATTGAATCTCTTTAAAAAATTCTCTACGTACTGTTCCTGATCAAGAGTTATTTCATTTTCAGTTATTTTAACCCTTACACCTAAACACTGTTTTACCTGACCTAGGTTTTTAATTTTAAATTTATTACTCAATTCCTGAACTATCTGTTCTGTAGCCTTGGTACAATTTAAGAATACAAAAAAATCGTCTACAAACAATGCTATTATTATTTATACATTATCTTTGAACTTTGTAAATAAACACGGCTCATAATCTGACTTTTTATAGCCTAAATTAATTAAATAATCATTGACTCTTTGATACCATGCCCTGGAAGACTGTTTGCGACCATATATGGCTCTCTTAAGTTTTAACACTTTCTTATCACTGCCATCATTACACTCAAACATAATAGGTTTTTTCATGTATACAATTTCAGTTAAAAACCCATTCAGAAAAGCAGTGGTTACATCCAAATGACTTATATCTAAGTTTAACTTAACTGCCAAAGCAAATAATAGTCTTAATGTGGAATACCGAAGCACAGGGGAGAATGTCTCGTGAAAGTCAACACCTGGTTTCTGCGAGAAACCTTTCGCCACTAATCTCGGTCGATAACGCACATTACTTGCACTGTCATATTTCTTTTTAAATACCCACTTGCACTGAATCACTGAACTGTCCTGAGGATGGTCTACAAGCTCCCAGGCCTCATTTTCTTCAAAAGATTCCAAATCCTCCTTCATTGCTGCTCTCCAGAATTTACCGTCCATTTAGAGCTTCTGCGAGTGTTATTTCTCTGTTATTGCAGTTTTCACACTCTGCAATACAAAAATTATTATATCCATAACGGTCTGGTGGACGTGCTACTTTCTTTGGCTTGGATTGTTTTTGATTTAGATCTACCAATGTGATTTCTGAGTTTGCAGTTGTATCGATGAAACTTTCACTAGAATCACTTTCCGAAGAAGCTTCTATCTGGCACATATGTCTTATCTTTTCTATTTTCTTCTCCATCTTTCTCTGAGATGTAACTTTCTTCCTCAGACTCATTGTCCTCCGCTGTAGCCTTGCATTCTATAGGTATTTGAACTATTTCTGGATCACTGGTAGCCTCCATGATGATAATGTCTCTGCT
The DNA here is from genome assembly GCA_905475315.1 of Autographa pulchrina. NCBI lineage: Eukaryota > Metazoa > Arthropoda > Insecta > Lepidoptera > Noctuidae > Autographa > Autographa pulchrina. The sequence continues at coordinate 10,026,547 of FR997775.1, forward strand.
AGTCGTTACAGAATTAGTACTAGGATCGTACACCCTGTATCCCTTCACATTCTCTGCATATCCTACTAAAATCAGCTGTTTAGACTTCTTGTCCCGTTTTGAACGTCTCTGTTTCGGGATGTACACCATCACCATACTACCAAATATACGTAGATGGCTTATATCGGGTTTCTGGCCTGTCCACACTTAGTATGGAGTTTTGTTATTCAGTCCCTTGACAACAGATCGATTCCTTAAATATACTGAAGTATTAACGGCTTCTGCCCAAAACTTTTTTTTCAAATTGGCATCAAAGATCAAACACCTGGCCTTTTCTACTACTGACCTGTTCAACCTTTCACAGAGACCATTCTGTTCGGGCGTGTACGGATTTGTTTTCTGGTGAACAATTCCTCTCTCCTTCAAATACTTCTCAAAATCTAGACTGCAGAATTCGCCTCCGTTATCTGTCCTTATAATTTTGATCTTTTTACCTTTCTGTTTTTCTGTCATAGTCTGGAACTCTTTAAAATATTTGAGAACTTCACTTTTCTCTTTCATAAAATACACAAATGCCATCTTGCTGTAATCATCCACAGACAAAACATAATATCTGGATCCTCCGATGGATGGCTTTTCCATAGCACCTACCACATCTGTGTGAATCACCTCCAGTACATCCTCAGTTTTTTATGTACTATGCTGGAATGGTAATCTGGCTTGCTTGCCTTCACAACAAATAGTGCATGAAGATTTACTTATGTTTGCTTTTTCTGGGAATGATATACCTTCTACAGCACCGTTCTTCATTTTGTTTAAACTTTCACTATTTATGTGTCCCAAGCGTCGATGCCATATACCACTTGATGCTACTGCTGTGGCTGCCAATGTTTGTTCTGTCTGTGACTGTGATGTTCTTAACTTATACACCCCATCAACTAATTCTGCTTGCCCAACGAGTTCCTTCTGTTGATTAGATATGTAGCAAACATTTTCCTTGAAAATTACACTGTTGCCATGTTCAATCAACTGACTCACAGATAGCAAGTTGGTGGTCAACTCTGGTATATACAAAACATCTCTCACTACGACGTCATATTCCACTTCATTAACTACTGTAACGATGTTTACGTCGCCAGAACACTGCACAGGAACTTTCGTCTGGTTTGCGATAATAATTTCTTTTGTTTCAGGTATTTCCGAAACATTTACGAGGTTATGTTTACATGCTGTCATGTGTTTACTTGCTCCGCTATCAATGTACCAGCTATCTTGATTGAATTTTCCAGTAAGAAAAATTGCATTAAACGCATTCGTCTGTTTTCTTTTCACAGGTTCAGCCTGCGGGCACTGATTTTTATAATGTCCGCTTTGTTTACAACGAAAACATTTTATCGCCTTCTTTGACACTGATGACATTTCTGGCCGCTTCTATTATTGCCATTTTTCGATCGATGCGTTCCTTTCGCAACAAATGCACTCTCGGAGCCGGAAGTAGTACCAACCTCCAAACACATGTCCATCAATTTTGTTTTTATGACGTCTGTACTAACCTCAATGCCGGAATGTTCAATGGCCATGATCATAGGTGCATATTTCTCGGGTAATCCTGCTAACATCAGAGCACCAATCCATTCATCGGTTATTTTAAATCCTGTGCCTTGTAGCCGCTGACCCGTTTCGACGATCTGAGTCACATATTGTGTCATCGACTCGCAGTTTTCCAGCTTTATATTGATGAAATTTCGTAGTAAACTTATCTTCCTTGTGTAGCCTGAATCATCGAACATTGTTCTCAAAGTATTTCACAATTCATACGCTGTTACTGCCTGCTTGATGTGCACGTAAAGTGATGGATCGATGGTCAATACAAGCTTCGCTTTAGCCTTCGCATCGTTAGCTAATTCTGCTGCCGAAGCTGTTGCCGATAGCTCTTGTTGTATGCACGCCGCCATGCCTTCTAACACCAATACATTTTGCGCCGCAAAACACCAGTCGTCGTAATTCTCGCGCCCTTTCAATTTTGGCACGTTAGCTAGGTAGTTCGTCGACATTATTATCGCAAAAACAATAGTGAAACTTTACTTTTTACTAACTAAAACTTAATTTGGTTTGAGCTGGGCCCATAACCTGTAATTAAAACAACGGTTGACGTGACGAACAGTACTTTTTATTTATTGAATAACCAGCAAGTGGCGCTGTACACTAACTCATTTTGTTACCATTACAAAATAATAACAGCCATTACATAAACAAAGTATCGATCGGTGTAGTAGATTATTTTGAAGTCATTATAATTACTATATATTGTAAGTCGTTACTAAACGTCTATGTACTAACATTAAATACATTGCATTTCCTATAGAAAAAAGAACAAATAAATTAATACAAATATGGGCAGACACTCAAATCAATATTTCGCGAGTATTGAATTGACAACCTAGCAAATGTCAGTTTATTTCCTTGTAATGTTTAATTATTTTTTATTTTTTCATAAATGTTCCTTACAAAGGAGAATGACCAAGTGACTATGGCACTTAGTATCACTATCAAATATATTGTGCCACAATGTTATAGATAAAGATAAAGATAAAGATAATTTTATTTTGCAAACATGGGTAAGAGTAAATGATGACAAAAAACAATTGACAGGTTCAACCATATTTTACCACGTAGGCATGCAAACGATATAAAACATTCAACTTACAACTAGAAAATACAAGCAAAAAATAATTCACAAAAAATAATTCACAAACAAAAAAAAAATACAACATTCTTCTAACTTAACAAATCTTTCTCAATAAGGTACTCGCTTATATTATAATATGCTTTCACCACTAAAAAGCTTCGGAGTCTTTTTTTAAATAATTTTATTGGAAGCTCTTTCCAGCTCTTTGGTAACTTATTATAAATAATTGGAGCCATGCAGTAGACACTTTTGCGCATAAGTGCTGTCCTAGCTGGCTCATGACATAGCAAGCTATTATCGCGTCTGTTGCGGGGAAACTCGTCAGCTTTACGTCTGAAACGACTCGCGTTTGCCTTCACAAACACAGCTACTTCTAGTATGTACAGACAGGGTAATGTTAATATCTTATAATTTTTAAAGTATGGTTTACAACTATCAGTAGGTTTAATTTTAAACATCGCTCGAATGCATCTTTTTTGCGCCTTGAAGGCGGTTTCTTTTTCAGTGGAGTTTCCCCAGAATATGATCCCATACCGTAAATGTGATTCTACTATGCCATAGTAAGCAGTAAGAAGTGCATCTGTATTAATTATAAATGACAATTTGTGTAGAGCGTATGCAGACTTACTCGCTTTCTTACATAAGATATCAATGTGGGATTTCCAATTTAGTTTTTTATCTATTTCAAGACCTAAGAATTTTGTACTTTCAACTTCTTCTATGGCATCATTATTGTAGTGTTCAAAACCTAGTTTATGATAATTGGGAGTCAACATCTGTCGAATCCATGGCAGCAGCCGCTATATACAGGGTGTCCGGTAAATAGTCCGACAAGCTGTGGTGGCTGATACCTTAGGTCAGGTCCTATCAAATTAACAAGCGTTAAGTTACGTCTCATTTTTCCTCAATTTACATTAGTAATATTTCAACAAATAAGCCCATTCGTACTTCAGCAGCTTGTTTTGTCAAATTTTGTTAGGAAAATGCACAAGTATTGTACCTTCCCAAAATCACCAATATTCAAGCAAGTTGTTAAGATTGTTGTACAAAACTCCTACATACATTTATTTTTCACCACTACAGTTCAAAGTTGAGGAGTAAGAAAAACGAAAAGTGAAAATTGTTAAGCGAATGGTCTTTTTGTCAATACATTCTTCTTTTAGATAAATATGACACTTACTAAAGCGTAGAGTAACTATTCAAGATTAATTTAATGTACAAAAAGTATTACGAAATCTAATAATCAAAAAGAAAAATGGAAAAGTCTGATGCATGGTAGAAAATTCTAAAATTTTCGAAAATCGATTGTAACTCGAAACCTGTAACTTTTCAGCGAACATATGTTGTGTTCATTTGATAGGACCTGACCTAAGGTATCAGCCACCACAGTTTGTCGGACTATTTACCGGACACCCTGTATATAGTCGTGAGCGTGATGCAGCGATAGTTGAAGGAACATTGAGCAAGGATGGCATACCTCTATAGACGTATATCGCCTGCTGGTGGTCGCGATCCTATGGCAATAATTATAAGGCATTGTCCGGCGTTGCAGCAATCATAGGTCGCAGATATGGTGAAGTGTTGTTTTTAGGCATTAAAAACAAATATTGCCTTGTATGTGCTCGTGCAGAAAAAAAAAACAAATTGTTGCACCAGAACACGTTTGCTTCAAAAACTACACCGGATCATCTAGCGGAATGGAGTCCGAAATAATTTGCCAAGAGTTTGAAACATCTGTTTCGATGTATAATATTATTTTTGGCAGGTTAATTGCTGACGGCGATTCGGCTACATACACCAAAATCTTGGCGCGCAATCCTTACCAACATCACACAGTCCAAAAAATTGAACGCCGAAACCATTTGCTGCGCAATATGTGCAATAAGTTGAGAGCTATAACCAAGGACACAAAATATCCTTTAGCACAAAGAAAACAGCTAACTGAACTAAAAATTCTAAGCATTCGAAAGGTGGTCATAACATCTATAAAAGAGTATAAGCCAGAAAAAGACAAAACGGATGCAGTACCAGGTTTTAGGAACGAAATTCAAAATTCTATTCAACATGCTTTTGGCAATCACATACATTGTAAAAATTACTACTGTTCGAAAGAAAAATAACAGCAGAGTAATATTGAAATAGAAAATACAACATTTTGGTACCGGATGCAAACAATAATACAATCATTACTTTCTAAATCAAGAAGCCTGCTCGAAGACGTGGACACCAACGCAGTAGAGCGCTTCAACAGTGTAATTGCAAAAATTGTTGGGGGGGGGAAAGAATTAATTTCTCTCTTCGTCGGGGGTATCGCGCGCGTTGCAGTGCTGCAGTTGTTTCTTTCAACAACCCCTATCCAAGACATATACTTTATAAAATTTTTTTAGGAAGAAGTCCTAAAAGCCAACTGAAAATGTTTGAAGCACGAAGACTAGTTAAAAGAAAATTAAACAAAACGAAACCTCACAAAAAGAATCGGATGCTTAAGAAAGACAAGACTGTACAAAATGATTATGGGGCGCAATGCAGTAGTCCAGATTTGACCCCGGATGAATTAAAGGCAGCTGCAGAATCATTCCTTGAAAATTTAAAGCAATTGACTTCGGACAGAAAGAATATACAAAGATTAACAATGATTCAGAGAGATAGCGATGTCTGGATAGATTTAAGAAACAAAATGTTAACAGCATCAAATTTTGGATTGGTAATGAAAAGAAAAGATAATAGCAGCAAAGCCAAGTTAGGGGAAAACATTTTGTATAAGTGTAATCTAAGTAACATAGCGGCAATCGCACATGGCGTCGAAAATGAACATCTCGCTTTACGGCAACTTGCCATTCAAGAAAACGTAGCCATTAAGCCGTGCGGGTTGTTCGTGGATCATGAGTTTCCTTTTATTTTGCAGTTGGAGCATCGCTCGTTGGTTTGATAGGTGAAGACACAGTAGTGGAAATAAAATGTCCTTTAGTGGCATTTAAAAAGGGCATAGAAGAATGTATAAGGGAAAACAAGATACAGATATGGAAATACAATAAAAATAGTGGACTGATTGAAATTAACAAAAATAGTAATTGGTATCATCAGATTCAAGGGCAATTTCATATAACACATAGGGAAAAATGCTTGTTTGCAGTGTGGAGTGGTGAAAGCAAGCCACTAAGAACAGAAATCATAAACAAAGATGATGATTTTTGGGAAAAAAGGATGAAACAAAAGCTTGTGTCGTTTTTCATTGACTGGATTATGCCTGAAATAGTCGATTCTCGTCGAGCGCGGGGGATGCCACTGCGATAAAAAGAATCGTCATTGGTAGTCACATTAAGTGACGACAACAAAGAAAACGTCCCGGGTTGTAGTAGAACACTTAATTTCAAAGAATTGTGACTCTTTTCTTTGCACAAATAATATTTTCATAAATACACACATGAAAATAGTCTAAGCAACACGCATAATTTACCGAATCTACATGTTTTACTCATTGATACTTTAGGTTTTTCATTAAAAAGTAGATAGTTATACAATATTCATTGTCTTGGGAACATTACAGGCATATTTAGAAAAGAGAAAATTAACGATTGTGTTTTGTTTTTATTAAAATAAAAGTTATCTAATGATTTTATACCAATTTCATGAGCTATAGTTGCTTGATTTTGGTATTTATTTCACTCTTATCATTTTGAGATAATCAGGTTTTTGCAAATTTCAGACATTCAAGGGAAACCAGAAAAGATAAGATAACAGTGAAAGAAAATAGATTGAGACCAATGCTAAATGAATAGCTATGTCCACACTGTGCCTTTTTTAATCATCAAGGGCATGCGTCATAGCGCAGTCAACAGCGCACGTGAGGCATGCCCGTAACGCATGCGCGATGATAGTTGAAAGCGAAGCGCGCGCTGTGATGCACGTTTTCCCGCGTCGGGTGGATTTCTGTGCCACAAAGCGTTCAACAACAAGATGGCGGACGAAGAAAAAGATAATACATTGAAGTTTATTGAAGAGTATAGAAGTTTCCCACAACTTTGGGATCCTAATAATAAACTCTACACAAATAAAGTAAAGAGGAATGATGCTTTGGCTGTCCTGGCTTGTGAATATCATATGGATATCGATGGCGTAAAAAAAAAGATTAAAAGTCTTCGCTTATATTTTTCTAAAGAACATCAAAAAGTTAGCAAGAAAAAGAGCGGCGCTGGATCCGATGAGATATATGTTTCATCGTGGTTTGCTTATAAACCTCTTTTATTCACTGCTGACTCGGTGACGCCAAGGGAAACTAGAGAAACTAGTACTGAGGATGAAAAGGTATTTTTAAAACGCATATTTTACAAATCAATTTATTACATTTTTTACTAAATGTTATAAGTTATAAGTATTGGCTTTGAAACGGTACTGCTCCAATATCTGACATGAAATAATTCATAAACTCCTCTCGTATTTGGTTCGATGTATTTGATGACCTACGAGGAATTCTTTGAAGTGCCCTGTAACCACTGTCATCTGCGGTTATTGCTCTCCATGACCCGGGAATAATTTCTCCAGTGCTTACATCCTCATTATCAAAACAGCCTGGAGGCCAGTAATTACGTGTAGAATCTGTCTGCATTCGTAGAAAGTTGTGTATGTAAACACAACTCAAAACAATATCAATTACAGTACTGTCAACTTTTAATTCAATGGGCTTACGAAATATTCTGAATACAGATGCGAGCAGTCCAAATGCATTTTCAACGATACGTCTTGCCCTTGATAACCTATAATTATACACTCTTTTTGGAGACCCCACATTTAAATCGGTTGAATACGGTTTCATAGTATAGGTAGATAGTGCAAATGCATCGTCAGCAACTAATAGTGGTTCATAATTTGGCATATTCAATTCATGTTTTTCCATTTTCTTATAAAACGAAGTGGATTTAAAAACACCACCGTCTGAAATACGGCCCTGACAACCAACATTAACATATGTAAAACAATAGTTTGCATCTACGATTGCGAACAATACTATGCTATGTGTTCCTTTGCAGTTATGAAATTCGCCCACTGTGTTTTCTGGTCTTTGGATAACCACATGTTTTCCATCCATGGCGCCAATACAATGTGGAAAGTTCCATCGCTTGTCAAAATCATTCGCAATCGCTTTCCATTGCTGCTCATTTGTTGGTAACTGTAAAAACAAAAAAGCGATTGAAGTACTATTTATGTTTCAGGATACACAAGCTGAAATATTCAATAGAGAAAGCTCAGCCACTTCGCAGTCTACGTGTCTATCTGAAGATGAGCATGAATTTACCCTACCACCAATAAGAAAGAAGAGAAATATTAAAAGTACAAAGATTGACGATAAGGAGGAGGAAGCTTACAAATTTATGAAAAAAGCTAGTGAAGAATTAACTCAAAAAGATGAGTTCACTATTTATGGACAATTGATAGCTCATAAAATTCGAAATTTTAATACATTAAATCGGTTACTAGCTCAACAGCGCATAAATAATGTACTCTTTGATCTGGAAATGCAACAGATGACCGGTGCAGCCGCAGCGCAGAATGTTACTGAGATGCGGAATGTGACTGAGATACAGAATTATACCGAGGTGCCAAACGACTCTCCGGCTGATAAAGAAATATTAGATATAAGTAATATTTCTGAATTTGTCCTATTTAAAAAATGATTATGGTTGTGCTAATTAATGTTATCTAATAAATAAAACTCTTACCTTAATATAATCCTTTAGTACTTTAATTATGGCTTTTAATACATCTGGTAGCATTGCTGATATGAATTGTTTGGATACCTTGAATAAAAACGAAAGAGACATTAAATTGTCTCCAGTAGCTAAAAACCTAAGCGTTATTGCCAACTTTATTTCACTAGATATAGCTTCACGTAATTGGGTTGACTGCTTTGTAATTATTGGTTCAACCAATTTCAAAAGTCGATCGAAATTTCTTTCTGACATGCGTGTAAAGTTTTTAAAAAGAATATCTTTATCTTCTCGTAGTTCACTCATAATCACGTTACTTCGATTATTATAATAACCTCGTATCCAAAACTTTCTCTTGGTTCTTTTTTTTCTGGAATTTCTTATGACCAAGTAAGCCGCACATATTCCACCAAGTAAAATATTCTCGTCGCACATGTTTCCGAAAGCTGACAGAAACTACGACTGAACTAAATGGCCTATTCTCGTTCGGTTCTCAAGTACTGATGACAGGAACAATGTCTGGAGAGCGAAGACTGGTTTGAAGGGGTCCTCAATATCAGTCAAGGAGTTCCTGACGAGGACCAGGCAATCCACATTTAGCAGAGCGAGGCTGCACTTTGGTATGAGGGCCTGTTGGACTCAGGACGGGGTCATTTGTATAAAGACTCCGGACGGCACTCGCCATAAAATAACATCTGGGGAGGAGCTGGCGCCTCTGATCGCCAAATTCCCAAAGTTGCAGAGTGTTTCGTCGTCAGCGGGTAGAAACGCGACTGCGCCTGCGGCTGAAAGAAGCCGGAAATAGATATGGTATCGTGAAATTGTCCTAGTGAAAGCTTTTTCTACGAAATACCAGTAAAACAGTGAAAAAATCTACCGGCTGTCATCGCAACGGATCGTATTTGAAATCATCACATAAACCAGATGAGTATTTTGTTTTATCTAAATAATATCAGTATTCTAATAATCAAATATAGGTTATTCTAGAGACTATTGTGCTGATTGCATATTATTTTATTCCCAAACAGATTTATCATAGGTTCGTTTGACAGACTGAACAAAGTACAAAATTATTTTTGCAAACTTATTAACGTTCGACTGTTATGCTTATACAACATTAACTTCATTTATTTAATTGTTATTCCTCACCGTAGTTCAATATTGATACTCTCTCATAGTTAAGTAAGAAACCAAGAGTATTAAAATCCAGTACCTACTTACATTGATTTACCCTCTTATGATTAATAATTTTAATAGTTAAGTGTGCATAGTTTTTACATAAATCTACTGCTTTTCATTAATTTCTATTTAACTGTTATAGTAATTGGTAAATTATTTCAATCTTATCCATTTAGTTCTTCTTTTCCCAACTAATCTTAACTGTCACTCCCATTTCTCTAAAGTTCTTCCCTTACACTTAACTCCCTTTTAATAACTTTCAGGAGCATCTGAGGTCTGCTAATCAATATGCAGACCCGCAGAGCTGCATCCATGGAGGAGAAACTGAGGGCTACGCTGAAGGAGTTGGAGTCGGCCAAGAACCTTTGTGATGCGCTGCTAAGGGAAAGAGATGATAGTGAATTAGAAGTGAAGAATATTATTGATAAGAACACTAGCTTAAAGATTGAGCTATCAGAATTGCATGTTTCTCACACAGAGATCCTTAATGAACATTGTAACCTCCGTCAAATAGTTTCAGAGTTCCAACAGTGTATAGGCACTCATGAGCAGGCCTTAGATCGGATATCACAACTTGAATTTGAATTAAGTGAGGCACATAAGACCATTACCTCACTCAAAGTAGTCAAAGTTCAGGAGCAGGCTGCGACCACCTGTAGCCTTTATAATGAGTTGGTTGATAGTGGATCTGCATTTGTTAGTGATAGGAATACTGTTACTATTGACTTGACAGGAGATGATTCTAGAGCTGTATATCCCATTTTTAATAGTCATAATAAACTTAAATGATGATGATTTTGAATTAAACAGCACTTTTATGATGAAACAAGTTATATATTTTATCAACGTGTACAGCCAGTTACAGTATAAACGAAGCAGTGAGCGGAAGTTATACAAAAATACAGTAATGCCAACATTGACAACTGAATGACATTTCATTCTTTTCATATTAGCCAACTTAAATATTATGCATATAAACATTGCCATACTAATAACACCCCTTCTCAATGTTTATCCATTTTAAACAGAAATTAATCTAAATTATAACAACATAATATGACTGAAAACATTACCAGTTAAACAACTCTACCTTCGCTTACAATTTTACATTACACTGTGTTAAAAGCTTAATTAATAACTCCTTACTTAGTGACTTTGTTAGCATGTCTGCCGATTGTTCACAAGTACTTATGTACTGAATATCAATTTTATTATTTTGAATTAAATCTTTGATAAAGTGATATCTAATATCAATATGTTTAAGACGTTTGACTGAGTCTGTACTTGCATTTAAAATAGCTGACTGATTGTCACAATACAACTTAACTGGGCTATCATTTTGAACATCAAAATCATTTAATAAATTAACAAGAAGGCATGCTTCACTTGCTGCCATACTCATAGAAACATATTCAGCTTCAGTAGAAGACAAGCTTACAGAAGATTGCTTCTTTGAACACCACATAATTAAACAATTTGCAAAAGTGAACAAATAGCCAGATGTGGACTTTCTGTCCCTCTGGTCACCTCCCCAATCAGCATCACAGTAGCCTTGCAATGCACTATCATTACATTTATAAACAATTTTATAATCTAGAGTATGCTTCACATAGCGCAATACTCTCTTAAGTGCACTAAGTAATGCACTATTCGCACATTTTTGATACCTACTTAGTAATGAAACTGCAAAACACAGATCAGGCCTAGTGCCTGAGACAGCATACATGAGGCATCCAATAATTTGCCTACAGATTCCTTCAATGTCCTTATCACAATTATTAGTATTTATATCAAATATTTTAGTATTAAAGTTTATATCCAAGGGTGTCAACATGGGTTTGCAATTTTCCATATGAAATCTTTTTAGTACATTTTCTAAATAATTCCTTTGTGATAATGTAGTTATACCTTTTTCTAAATCTTGTTTTACATTTATTCCTAAAAAATCTGAAATTAACCCTAAATCTTTTATTTTAAATTCTTTGTTTAATATTGTTTTTAGGTTAGTGACCTCATTGTTATTAGTTCCAAAAATTAGCAAATCATCGACATATATTAATACAAATGTTTTATCTTTACCACTATACTTTTTATACAAGCATGGATCACATTTAGATCTTATAAAGCCTTCTCGGGTTAATACAGAATTAACTTTAATATTCCATGATTTAGGAGAACTTTTCAATCCGTACAATGACTTATTTAACTTTACAATATTATTATCTCCTGAGTAGGCCCCTTCTGGTAACCTTACATATACATTTTCTTTAATATCACCATATAGAAAAGCTCCCGTGACATCCATTTGGTATATAGGCAAGTTATATTTTGTTGCAATTATTACACATAACCTAAAAGTTGTTAACTTAGCAACTGGGGCATAAATGTCACTTAAGTTTATTATATCTTGTTGCTCAAACCCCCTAGCAACAAGCCTAGCCTTATACTTTTTGACATTATTTACATTTTTTATTTTAAAGACCCATTTGCTACTTATAGGCTTTACACTTACAGGTAATTCACAAAATTCCCATGTGTTATTGTCACTTAGAGTCTCAAGTTCCCTAGCAATAGCTGCACTCCACTTACCGGCATCACTCCGGCTCATGGCATCACCATATGTGATGGGATCACACTCACTTTGGTCCAGCTGCACAGGATTACACTTGTAGAACACTGTTTGTTTACGCTCACGCGTAGACCTTTCCCTTTCTATGGGTGAACCAATTTCTTCTAATTGTTGTTCTTCTTCACTGCATGGCAAGTAGTCGCTGTCATTTTCTGAGTTATCTTCTAATATACTACTTGTGTGGGTTGTCTCGTTGTGGTCAAGGATTGGTATCTCACTAATATCTGTCTCGGGACTATTCTCTTGCACTGTCTCCTCTTCAAGGTTTAAGGACACTACAGTTTCCCCTTCACCTTTCTTTACTTGATGTTTTTCCTTCTCTTCTAGTTGTACTTAAATCTAATACAAGAACAAACAAAGACTAAAATTAAATCTTATATAGATAAATAAAACTAACACGCGTCAAAATACTCATCGTCATCCCTGTCAATGGCGGGAAACGTGCCCAGAAGGCTGGCAGCATTGCCACGTTGAATGGCTATGCCGATTCTCTGTGCAAGGAACAAACCAGCTCTCTGATCACGAGTAGAGTCTACCAAACGTTTTGACAGTTCTTTAAAAAGATTTCGTGCACTCGGACCCCATGTAAGAATACAATATCCCTTTTTGTTTCCACCACATTCTTCTCAGGATAGTAGATACGGTAACCTTTCACATCCTCCTCATATCCGACCATCAATCCCTTCTCTCCTTTCGGATCCCACTTAGTCTCTTTTCCTTTGGAATGTGTACATATACTTCTGTACCAAAGGCTTTTAACTCATGGATATTATATGTTTTCCCAGTCCATACCTCAAATGGAGATCGCCCATCCTCATGGCTCTTCCCAGTCCTGTTCAACACGTACACTGCTGTATTTATAGCTTCGGCCCATAATTTCTTTGGTAAATTTCTCTCATGTATCATTGTCCTGGCCGCTTCCACCAATGTTCTATTTTCTCTCTCCGCCTTTCCATTTTGTTCTGGTGTGTATGGTACTGTGGTTTGGTGTGTTATTCCACGTCTTGTAAACATTTCCTTTACGTACCTGTTCACAAACTCCAGGCCGTTATCACTTCTGAATGTCTTCACCTTGTTTCCAGTATTATTCTCAGCCTTATTTATAAAATCCTCAATTATATACTTGATCTTATCTTTTGTTTCCACAAAATACACACTTCTGAAGTTCGAATAGTCATCTTTCAGCACAACGAAATACCTTGACCCACCAACTGACGGTTCCTCCATAGGACCGCAGGTATCAACATGAATTAATTCACATGTCCTGGTACTCTTGTGTTCGCTTCTATTGAATGGCAATCTGTGTATTTTCCCAACCAAGCAACTCTCACACACCGGGTTGGATGTTTGTCTAACCTCAATGTTGTTTTTCCGCAAGATGTCTTTTACATAGGAGAAGTTTTGATGCGCCAATCTTTTGTGCCACTCGTTTAGATCGTTCGACACTAATTCTGCAGTACTCGCAATTTCACCATTATTATTGAAGCGTAGATCCAAATAAAATGAATTTCCAATTCTTTCCGCAACCGCACAAATTTTGTTTGACTTGAAAAATTTGCATGAACTGTCATCTGTCACCATGACATAACCTTTGTCTGTGGCGCGATTTACCGAGAACAAGTTCGTTTTAAGTTCGGGGACATACAATACGTTGTCTATTACTGTTTCAATCCATTCACTTCCGTTTGATACTTGCACTGCCATCTGTCCGTAACCAAGCGCATTTATCACTGCTCCATTTCCGATGATTACAGGCTTTGGCGAAGTATTTGAAAATGATTTAAATAATGCACGATCCCTGCACATGTGTTCGCTAGCACCAGAATCCACTAGCCACCTTGATTTTTGTAGTTGATGCGACAGATTTGACACGACAAAGGCGTTACGAATACTATTAGTTTTATTTTCACTAGACATTCTTTGTTTTCGAAAACGACACTGCTTTATAATGTCCGAACTTCCCGCAATAGAAACAGTTATTATTATTACTCACGTTCACTTCACTATTAGATTTATTGTTATTGTTACTTTTACTGCCGGTTTGATAATGTCCACTTTTACTAAATTTGAAACCTTTTGTTTGTCCTTTATTTTTCACAAAGAATGCAGAAGTTGTAGCTTGCTGTGCTCCTTCGTTCTTCTCTTTTACTCGCTCTTCTTCAATCAGTAGTCTGGCTACTAGATTATCAAATGTTTGTTTTTCTTCAGGCGCCGACTCCCATGCAGAAACGAAATGTTTATATTCGTCTGGTAACGACATTAATACTTTCGTGATTACGAATTTATTTGAAATTTCTTCACCCATCTGTTTCAATTGGTTTTGTAGTTCTTGTATCTTAGATAGGAAAATAGACATGTCGGTACCTCTTTCAAATTTATATTGAAAGAATCTTTGCTGTATGATGTGCACACTAGTCTCAGTTTTCTGTTCATATACGCTGTGAAGTTTTCGCCACATCTCGGCAGAACTCGTACATGTAATAATATGTAGCATCACCTCTTCAGACATTCGTGTTACCAGTAACGTTTGCGCTTTGGCATCTTTAGATTCCCATGCAGGTATCTCACTGGCTTCTTCAGGCTTCACCTGTTTTCCCTCCACGATGTTTAACCACCCAAGGCCCCTCAACTGTACTGTGGTCTGGAATTTCCATATATTCCAATTTCTGGCTCCTTCTAACTTGATCACATTGACGTTTTTGTTATTTGCCTCCATCCTGACCTTGTCCTCTTCCAACTATGAACAAGTATTACTTCTCGACGATGTTTCGCAGTACCATTTAAAACAATTTGGTTTCACAAAGGGTCGGTCTACTACAGACGCAGGGGTGGAATTGCTTAAAAATATATATGAGGCTTGGGAGAATTCGCAAGATGCTCTGGGCATTTTTTGCGACTTGTCCAAAGCTTTTGATTGTGTATGTCATGATACACTTATCAAGAAATTGCACCACTATGGTATTAGAAATAAGTCTCTTAGCCTCTTAAGTTCTTACTTAGATAATAGAATACAGAGAGTGGATGTAAATGGAAAAAGATCTAAAGGATCTGTGGTAACGATGGGTGTTCCGCAGGGTTCAATTCTAGGGCCATTTCTATTCCTTATTTATATAAACGATTTACCTTTTCATGTAAGAGAAAACCATAAGATTCTGCTATTTGCAGATGATACTTCACTTGTTTTTAAAATAAAACGCCGACTTGAAAATTTTGACGAAGTCAATAATGCGCTCGATAAGGTTGTACATTGGTTTAATGTTAATAATTTGCTACTAAATCCATCAAAGACTAAATTATTTAGTGATGAAATAGGCCAAAACTTATCTCATAAGTTGTACCAACATTTAGGTTCTCAGGTCATAAATTGTTGTATGCCTGGAGCTACCTATAAACAAATATTAGATGAGATAGTAAGTAAAAAATATTGCCCATCCACAACTATTGTACTTTTAATTGGGAGAAGAGGTAATGTAACGGTAAATATGGTAATAAGTTATTTTGAAAGTTTGGCAAAACTTAATGTAAAGAAAGTAGTCTTATTTGCTTTTCCTTATGGAAAAGGCTTGTCACAGACCGAAAATAATGCTAGGTACAGATGCAATAATAAAATTCACACAATGACACTGTATAATAAACAGTTTGAATTTATTGACACTAATGTCATCATTAGTTATAATTATTTTTTGACAAAAGATAACTATTATCTTTGTAATTATTATAAGGGACAGGTAGCAAATTCGCTATCATATTGTATTTTGAACGAAGCCAAATGTTTGGCTAACCAATCTGCTCCTATTGAGCAGATAGATAATAGTACCTTTTTTCAAGATACCTTGGAATTTGTTCCAAGTAATTTAAATTAGATTTTAAGACAATAGAGTTGATCTCTGGCAATAGTTCCAGTCTTAGTTATTTATCGGGAGATCCATCAAATTCCTTGAATGTTATTAATAAAACAAATAATAAGCATATTTTTAATATAGTTCATCAGAATATTCAGGGTTTGATGGGTAAAGAACTGGAGTTGGAGTTGTTCATGAACTGTAATAACATTGATATCTTATGTATTACTGAGCATTGGTTGAAGGACCACCAGTTCATGTTCAGCTTCAATAACCATCAGGTAGCCAGCTCGTTCAGCAGAGTTAATTTAATACGTGGAGGCTCTTTAATTATTACTCGGAATAATCTTAAATTTAAGGAACGTACAGACATTGTGAGCCTATCTGTTGAGCGAGTTGCTGAGATAGCATGTATTGAGCTTGAGCGGTTCATTGTATTGAGTGTATACAGGCCCCCATGTGCTTTATATGATACTTTTGAAAAAATCCTAGAAGATGTATTATTAAAAATATCAAATACTAATAAAACGGTTGCTGTCTGTGGAGACTTTAATATAAACTTATTAGAAAAATCTAGTATTGTTAATAGATTTCTAATCTTATTGAAGTCATATAATTTATACAATACTTTCCTTGAGCCAACTAGAATAACTGCCACCAGTGCTACTTGTATTGACAATGTTTTTACAAACATGAAGCCAACTTATTATTCAATTATTAATTTGTTGGATTCAGATCACTGTGGCCAGTTGGTTTCATACACTAAGAACATTGTTAAAGCACATCGAAAAACTATTAATTTTGTTCCTGTAACCAGTTGTCGTTTAGAACTTTTTAAAAATAATTTAATTGAAAAATTACCTAGTTTGCCTTATCACAATAACCCTGACCAAGCTTACTCTTTATTATTTAACCTAATTAATTCTCAGTATAGGAAGGTTTTCACTTCTAAATCAATATCTGTAAGTGACCGAGTTTTGTTCAGTGATTGGGCAACACCGGGTATTTTCAAAAGTAGAATTAGATTATTTGAATTATATAATGAAAGGAGGCATGATCATAGTGAAAGGTTTAGGGAGTATGTTAAAAGTTACTCTAAGACATTCAAGAGAGCCTGCACTGTAGCAAAAGCTTTACACATTAAAAACAAAATAAAATCTTCTGCAAACAAAATTAAAACTACTTGGAATATTATTAATTCTGAAATAGGAAGAACCACAGTTAAGAATAATGATTTTCATCTTAAAATTAATGATGTAGATGTTAGGGCGGATATGGAGGTGGCAACAGAGTTTGAATCTTTTTTCACTAATATTCCTGTATTAACAACTAAAACTTTGTTGTCGTCTTCCAGCTCCGCATACAATATACTCAAAGACTGTGTCGCGGAATGTGGGACAAGTTTTGAATTTACAGTTGTTAGTGCTAAGGACATTCTAGAATCATTTAAAGATCTAGAAGTAAAAAAGTCCACCGATCTTTGGGGGTTGTCAGTTCAAATAATATCCTCAATAATTGAATCTATTTCCCCATTTCTGGCAATTGTGTTCAACTCTTGTGTCGCATCTGGTGTGTTTCCGGACTTAATGAAATTAAGCAAGGTGATTCCACTCTTCAAATCTGGTAGTACAACCGATCCTACGAATTTTCGCCCTATCTCAATTTTGCCCACTTTGAGCAAAATTTTTGAGAAAATAATTTTAAAGCAAATGCTAAAACACTTCAATAGACAAAATCTTTTTCATTCAAAACAATTTGGATTTACCAAGGGTCGGTCTACTGCAGATGCAGGTGTGGAGTTACTAAAAAATATATTCGAGGCTTGGGAGAATTCACAGGATGCTTTAGGCATATTCTGTGACTTGTCCAAAGCTTTTGATTGTGTTTGTCATGACACACTTATCAAGAAACTACACCACTACGGTATTAGAAATAAGGCTCTTAGACTTCTGGGTTCATATTTAGACAATAGAATACAAAGAGTAGATATTAATGGCCAAAAATCAAAAGGATCTGTGGTAACTATGGGTGTTCCGCAGGGTTCAATACTAGGTCCTTTCTTATTCCTTATTTATATTAATGATTTACCCTTTTGTGTAAGGGATGATCACAAAATCCTCTTATTTGCGGATGACACTTCACTTGTTTTTAAAGTTAAGCGTCAGCTTGAAAATTTTGACCAAGTTAATTTGGCATTATCTAAGGTTGTCCATTGGTTTAATGTTAATAATCTACTTTTGAATTCAAGTAAAACTAAATTAATTAAATTTTCTACGCCTAATGTGAGACAGTTAAGCACCAATGTACAACTGAATGGAGTAGAGTTGGACCCTGTGGAGTCAACTGTTTTTCTTGGCATTACTGTTGACGCCAAACTACAGTGGGGCCCACACATAAACAAATTGTCTGGAAGGCTTAGTTCAGCCGCTTATGCTGTAAAAAAAATTAGACAAATAACTGATGTGGATACAGCCAGAATTGTTTATTTTAGTTATTTTCATAGCTTGATGACGTACGGAATTCTCCTTTGGGGAAGCTGTGCGGATATTAATTCAATTTTCGTATTACAAAAAAGAGCTGTCCGCGCTATATATAATCTGGGTCCTAGAGTTTCTCTCCGAGAGAAATTCAAGGAGATAAACATTCTGACTGTAGCTTCTCAATATATATTTGAAAATCTACTCTATGTTCATAAAAACGAATCTAATTTTGTTAAATTGTCTGATGTTCACTCCCGGAACACCAGGAACAAAAATAATTTAACAGTTCATGCTACTCGCCTCCATAGAATAAGCAACTCGTTCATGGGTCAATGTATACGCTTCTACAATAAACTTCCCATGGATGTTCGAAAACTACCCATTAAGAAATTTAAATTTTTTATTAAATCAAAATTATTAACAAAAGGATATTACAACATATCCGATTATTTAAATGATAGAAACGCCTGGGATTGAGCTGCTCGCTTATACAGCTATCGCTTGTGTTTATTTTTTAAGTATTTTTTCCTTGTTTTTTTTTGCATGTTGTACATATTTACAAACTGACATGTTTTGTGCTTTTGCATATGCATTTTTTTATATTCTACTGACATGTTTGTGCTTATTGCATATTCTTTTTTTTTTCTACATTATTGACATGTTTTGTGCTTTTGCATATAATATTTTACACTTGACATTCAATAACGTTTTAAATGTTATTATTATTTTTATGTTTTTCTATTTATTTATTTTTTTAATTTCCTTGCTCTAACCTTGTATCCATTGTAAGTGTAAACATTATGCAGGTATATCATTATAGTTTATATTTATTGATATTATAGTTTATAGTTATTATTAGGCTGGCGATCTGAGTGAGTTGTTGCCCCACATATTTTTATGGTGCCACTGGCGGTATTGTTGTGTACCGGGTTGTGCAGCTCCCTCAAAAATGGTTGAGCTGCATGAGCTATTCGGGGCATGCTTGCCGTCTGCTGGTACAGGCTTGCTCAGATCGATCTGGTTCTTTCTTCCAAAGACCAGTCCAGTAAATACACTGCATTTGTTTACACAAATTTATAAATTTATTATTGTATTATTTGGACTATAAAAGAGACTAAGACCCCTGAGTTTGTTTCGACATTTCTTCTCAGGGTAGTCAGTTAGGAAATGTCGACTTCATCTAGCTTAGGAAGACATTGTAAAAGTGATTTATATAGTCCTACTTACAAGAATAAAATATTTCATTTCATTTCATTTCATTTCATTTCATTAATAAAGTTTTCTACACCGAATGTCAGGCAACTGAGTACCAATGTACAACTTAATGGAATAGAGTTGGACCCTGTTGAGTCAACTGTTTTTCTTGGCATTACTGTTGATGCCAAACTACAGTGGGGCCCTCACATTAACAAATTATCCGGAAGGCTTAGTTCAGCCGCTTATGCTGTGAAAAAAATCAGACAGATAACTGATGTGGATACAGCCAGAATTGTTTATTTTAGTTATTTTCATAGTCTTATGACGTACGGTATTCTCCTTTGGGGAAGCTGTTCTGATATTAATTCCATTTTTGTGTTACAAAAAAGGGCTATTCGCGCTATTTATAATCTAGGCCCAAGAATTTCTCTCCGAGAGAAATTCAAAGAGATTAACATTCTGACTGTAACCTCACAATATATATTTGAAAATTTAATGTATGTTCATAAAAACGAATCAAATTTTGTAAAAATGTCTGATGTTCATAGTCTGAATACCAGGAACAAGCATAATTTGACTGTTCATGCTACTCGGCTCCATAGAGTAAGCAACTCGTTTATGGGTCAATGTATACGCTTTTACAATAAACTTCCCATTGATATTCGTAAGTTACCTATTAAAAAATTCAAGACCTTTATTAAATCCAAATTATCCAAAAAAGGATATTACAAAATATCCGACTACTTAAATGATAAAAACGCCTGGGATTGAGCTGCTCGCTTATACATCTATCGCTTGTGTTTATATATACATATATTTGTACATATATACTGTCTTGACATGATTTGTGCTTTTTGCATATATATTTTCATTATTTTTACATCTTGACATGATTTGTGCTTTTGCATATTTTATTTTCATTATTTTTACATCTTGACATTTTTTGTGCTTATTGCATATTCATTTACATTTTGACATGTTCTGTGCTTTTGCATATAATGTTTTACATTAATTTGTTCTTCATGTTCTTAGAGTATCTTGTATTTATTGTAAGTGTAAACATTATGCAGGTATATTCATTACTCATCTTGTTTTATTTAATATTTTATACATCATATTCTATTCAATTGTATTTTAGGCTGGCGATCTGAGTGAGTTGTTGACCCACATATTTTTATGGTGCCACTGGCGGTATTGTTGTGTACCGGGTTGTGCAGCTCCCTCAAAAATGGTTGAGCTGCATGAGCTATTCGGGGCATGCTTGCCGTCTGCTGGCACATGCTTCCTCAGATCGATCTGGTTCTTTCCTCTAAAGACCAGTCCAGTAAATACTCTGCATTTGTTTACACAAATTTACTATTGTATTGTCAGGACTAAAAGAGACTGTGACCCCCGAGTTTGTTTCGACATTTCTTCTCAGGGTAGTCAGTTAGGAAATGTCGACCTCATCTAGATTAAGAAGACGTGTGAAAGTGATTGAATGGTCCTATTTACAAAATAAAGAATTTGAATTTGAATTTACCCGAGCCCGAGCACCACGCCGCGTGAATAACCTCACTTTTTCCTTCTCGACGATTTTGACTTTGGATTTTTACTAACGTCAATCTATGTGCTGTTATATGTGCCTGGGCATGAACTGGGCCCATAACCTGATGATGATTTTGAATTAAACAGCACTTTTATGATGAAACAAGTTATATATTTTATCAACGCCAGTTACAGTATAAACGAAGCAGTGAGCGGAAGTTATACAAAAATACAGTAATGCCAACATTGACAACTGAATGACATTTCATTCTTTTCATATTAGCCAACTTAAATATTATGCATATAAACATTGCCATACTAATAACATTAAAAAATATATTAAATTAAATAAAACTATCAGAAAGTATAAAAAATGTCAAAGATTTCAGAATATTAATAAGGTAAATAATTCTCTTAGAAAAAAACATCTATATTTAACAAGTCATCTGCAGGACTTGAATAGGGAATTAATTCAGGGTAGGTTAAAGTATGATCAGGATACAGCTTTACTTCAGGAGCAGCTTGAATCGAGGGAAAATACTCTGAAGGATATTTTCAACAAATATCAAGCGTCCCAGAAAGATCTTAGTGAACGCATGGTCGAGGCCGGTGAGTTAGTTGACTTAGTCAGGTACAATGCAGAAAGATATGAGTCCCTGACCAACAATCTGTGCTGTACCTGTTCTTGCTCGCCACCTCCTGCCAATACTCAGAGTGTTGAACCTCTGCTTCCTGTGCTTCCTGAACCTGTTTTAGAATCTAATACTTTGCAAAGTTCAAATACATGTGTAGTAAATAAAATAGGTACATACATCTATTCAGATAAACTAGGTCATGGTTTTGGTAGTTTAATTAGTTCTTTTTCCCAGCAGTGTGTATTAAATACTTGTTTGCCTGGTGCTAGTTTAAATAAATTAACAAGTCATATTGCCTCGTCTGAGCTTAACTCCGGCTCAACAAGCATATTATTGTATGGTGATGGTCTGGCTGTGAGTAGAACAGATATTATAAATTGTGTAGATTTAATGTTACACTTAAGTGTAAGATATGATTGTAAATTTATTTTCTGTGCCCTACCTTACTCTAGTAGCTTAACTCATGAAGAGAATAGGCACATTTATAATTTAAATATGTTAATTTATAACATAACACATCTACACAATAGCTCAATTTTGTACTTTGAAACAAATAAGTTTATTAGTAGATTTAGACTCACACAGTACAATATGTATATATCATCTATGAATAAGCGACGTATTGCTAAGTTGTTAGCATTTAATTTACAGGATACCGGTACTTATGCTGTACCTAAGGTTTTTGATAATGTTAGTAATAGTACTAACAGTTTATGTACTAATTTACAAGATAAAGATACTAATTTTGTATCTTATGATTTTGATAATGTTAGTAATAGTACTAACAGCTTATATACTTCTTGTAATTTAAACTACAAGATAGGACAACGGGAGGGCTGCATGAATTGAATGTTGTTCATCAAAACATGCAAGGTCTCTCCGGCAAGGAATTAGAGTTAAGTTTATTTATTGAAAATTATAGTGTTCATTTATTATGTTTAACCGAACACTGGTTAAAATTGTTTTTTTTTTGCTCCAATCGCTTGTGGAGATATTAAAAAGATTATCCTTTCTATTAAATCCAAGGCTGTGGGCTGCGATGGCATCAGCCGCCGGATGATCGTCCTCATCCTCGATCAACTTCTCCCAGCCATTACCCACATCATTAACTCCTCCCTGGACATCGGGGCTTTTCCGTGTTTATGGAAGAAAGCCCTCGTTCGGCCTTTACTTAAGATCCTTAATCCCTCTCTCCCTAACCACTTCCGTCCAATTTCTATCCTTCCTTTTTTATCAAAAACCCTAGAGGCCTGTGTCCATAAGCAGTTGTCAGCTTTCATTTATGAAAACAATCTCCTTAGCCAGTTTCAATCTGGATTTAGACCTGGACATAGCACCGTTTCCACCCTCCTCAAAGTGATTGGCGATGTTAGGTCGGGTATGGAGGACTCAAATCAAATCAAATCAAATCAAATGTTTATTTCGTAAAATATGGGTACAGACAGATGTATACAGGGTCGCACAGTTTCCACATATTTTGCCATAAGTAGCATACGAAAATTGGTACATAGACATTCTTATTAATTAGCATTAAAGTATCATACATCATACATTTTTACAAGAACAACAATTAATAACAAATATTATAAGAATTGCAATAATAAATAACATCAAAACACCTCTATTGTTCGAAAAATTCTTTCAGGTTGTAAAAAACATTGTTAATTAAGTAGTGCTTAAGAATTCGTTTCATACGCAAGGTTACTGTCTTAGTATTAATTGACTTCTCAAATGCCTTTAATGCCGTCAATCACGATATCCTTTCCTCTATCCTGTCCTATCTTATGATCTCTCAACAAGCGTTGGATTGGTTTTCCTCTTATCTTCGGGACCGCCAGCAGTCGGTCCGTGTTGGTGACTCTTCGTCAGCATGGAGTAAACTGGAATGTGGCGTCCCTCAAGGCGGTATTCTTTCTCCTCTTCTTTTTTCTATTTTTATTAATCTCATAACAATCAATCTTCAGTGTTCGTATCACCTTTACGCCGACGACTTGCAACTGTACACCCAGTCCAGTGTGGATGATATTTCCGAAGCTGTCGGCAGAGTGAATCGAGATCTCGACGTTATTAACAACTGGTCTAAGGCTTTTGGTGTGGCTGTAAACCCATGCAAGTGCCAAGCGGTGATATTGGGCAGCCATCGCGGCATCAACAAGTTGAACGGTGTCATCATTCCGCCAGTTATTTTCAACGGCGCAGTTATTTCAATAAGTTCTAGCGTCAAGGATCTCGGTTTATTCATTGATTCTACGCTGGGCTGGCAGACACAGGTTGCGAATGTCAACCAGAAAGTTACAGGAACCTTACGTGTACTGTATCGCCTTAAAAATTTTCTACCATCTACTACGAAGGCAATGCTGGTGCAATCCTTAATATTTCCCATAATTGACTATGGTGATGTGTGTTACTATGACCTGAATGCAGATCTCCTCAACAAACTTGACCGGCTTCTGAATAACTGCATTCGATTCGTTTTCAACACTCGGAAATATGACCACGTATCCGCCCACAGGTCACTGTTAAAATGGTTACCTATAAGGCAGCGCCGTTGTGTGCGGGCCCTGACGTATCTGTTTTCTTTACTTTACTCTCCTAACTGTCCTTCTTACTTAACTTCTCACTTCAAATTCTTGTCTTCTAACCACTCTAAATGTCTTCGTTCTTCCAACAACCGATTACTACTATGCCCCTCCCACCGCTCCGACTTTCTGCACTCTACCTTCTTTGTCCAATCTATACTTCTTTGGAATTCGCTTCCTACGGAGATCAGGATGGCATCGAGCCGCTTTTCATTTAAAAAGAAGGTTCGTGACTACTTTCATGAACAAACTATGGCAGGATCCACTTAACTTAGTTTTAAAAAATCCCTTCATGTTTCATCAGATTACCTGGCTACTTAGCTGTTGTTACTATTTATCAGAAGTCTTATGTATTTATATATATATTTATTTTTATTTTATGTTGTATATTTGTATGTATTTTTTTTTGGTATTAAGTATACATAATTTATTTACACTTTTTTTTTCTCAATTTTGTGCTCTTGCATCTACCACGATTTGTTTTCTGCATCACCCTAAGGTTGACTGGCAGAGAATGCCTTCTGGCATTAAGTCCGCCTTTGTGCAACAGTGTGCAAAAAGTATTAAATAAATAAATAAATGACAATATTGGCGTTGCGTTCGTTAACGCATTCAATCATTGAAAGCGTCAAACGAAAGTTGAATAGAAAGATGAAGACGAAAATTGAAGATGAAAATGCATAGTGTGGACATAGCTATTAACTATTAAAAGTATTAGAAGATGATTAGGTAGGCGAGTTTATTAGAGTTGATAAATATCAAACGCCAATATGTCCACCATAGACAAATATAAATATTTTAATACCAACGTTGAGTAGAATAAAAACTAAACATTCTAAAATTCATTTTCTTTTTTAAACTAACTAATTTAAATTTAAATTAGTTTATACTCGTGAAAATGGACTCAAATGTTAGAAATGTGGACCCTGATAAAGCATGAAAAGAAGTAACATAAAGACGCAGCAAAAAAAAGCAGAGAAAAAGCGAAAACTGTAAGTAAAACTTTGTCAGTACCTTAGCTAAACTTGAACTAGTTGCAGGGCTGTCACAGTGCCACCACATTTGCATTCAAAAATTTCTCACCAGAAATGTTTGATAACTATCTTTGTTTTGTTTTTTTTTTTTTTAATTTAATTAAATGAGTACGTACCGTATTTTCGTATTTATTTACGTTCGTGAACAACCATAACTTTTTTTATAATGAGCAAATAGGCATTTTATTTCTTAGTATAAAAGCTTTTGTGAAGGGATGAAGAAAGTCACTGTGCGCTACGTATGTTATTTCAACGGGTTAATATAGAGGAAGGAATCTGAAATCTTATGTTAAGCTGGGGACTTCTTGCAGCTGATAATATGTTGATGATTGATTTTTAGATAATAGTTATTTCTGTTGTATAATGTTACTACTTATTCCCGATAAATAAAATAAAGAGCTAGAGAGTTGTTAATTCTTAACGCTTTTTTTTTCAGATATTCGGCAGCTGGTTTACCTAAAAAGTCAAAATGCAAACATAACTCCAAAACTATGAAATCTTTGGCCGTCGCAAATCAGGACCTGTTTTATTTTCATAAACAACTGTATGAAAATATTTCTAAAACCCAGCAAGACAATTACATACTTGTGGTCACGAAAGTCAAACGTTTTCGGCCAAGAAAGGGGAGTAAAAATCCTAGGGCATTTGTTGTAAAATTTTATATACCAAAATTTAAAACTAAGAAACGTGTCCCGGTATGTAAGAAAACTTTTCTACTGGCGTCACGTTTGAAATCCTCTAGAATTGATGGAAAAGCAAAAAGGCATTTCCAATCTGGTGGTTTAGCTAAAGAAAACAGAGGAGGAGATAGAAAGCAGTTTGCTTTTGCCTCTAGAAGAGAAGCCGTTGAAAAATTCATTAAAAGTATTACTCCTTAAGAGAGCCACTATTGCAGGGTTCAGATAAAAGTGCGTCAATACCTTCATCCGGACTTGAACATCAAAAAAATGTTTAATATGTACGAGGATCAGGCTCTGCCAGGATATGGCGTAAAACAAGGATTTTTCTGAAAAATATTCAATGCAAGATTTAATATTGGTTTTGGCAGCCCAAGAACAGATGTGTGTTCTGTTACATGTCTTCAACTGACACAAAAAATTTAAGTTGAGACTTCACTAGGCAGAAAACAAGAACTCATGACACATCATAGAATACACAAACTTCGAGCTAAACAGTTTTATAAAATGTTACAAGAAGAACTTCCTGGTCTTCTAATAATTTCTTTTGATTGTGAAAAGAATCTTCCACTGCCAAAAATACCAGACCAGTCGACATACTATTCAAGACAACTGTATTTTTACAATTTTACAATTATTGTCATCGGCAATTCACGCGCATCCATAACCCCTAATAACATTAAAGCATACATTTGGACTGAAGATGAGGCAGCTAATTCTGCTCCGCTTTGTATCACTGTATGAATTCATTAGACTTGACAGGAGTGAATAAAACAAGGCCTTAGAATAAGGCTAATTTCAGACGGCTGTGGCGGCCAAAATAAAAATTCTATTATAATATTAAACAAGTTGAAATGATATTTCCCGTATATATAAGGTGCTATAAAAATATCTGCCACGGCTTTATTGGGAGGTAGTATTGTGTTTATAGAACAATAGTGAAGAACTTTCGTAACAGTTAATTAAATTTGAGAAAATAAAATAGTTAAATTAACATTGACTCTATTCTGCGTAACGTGGTTCACAAATTACGCGCAATGTGACGCTTCGTCAATGAAAACAACTGCTATCTCTTTCCATCTTTTCTGTAAATGAAAACTATAATCAGCTGACTAGTTCGTCACTACATAATCTACTAGGTACGCAACAATACGCAGGCATACAAGTGTTTTAAAGTGCAACTACTTACCAGCTACCGCATTCTTCAAAAAACACTGACGTAGGTAAATAAGATGATAAACTTGTGTGACTGTCAAGTTAGTGTAAGAATCGCATTTTTTTTTTCTTATTGCAACACCAGTCATCCAGATGTTTCAACAGAGCAACATGGTAACCCACCACCTTCTGTACCATTACAGGACATAGTTAATATACCGACCATAAAGCGTTTAAGCAAGAAAACAAATCGGAAAGAGCAACATGGTAACCCACCACCTTCTGTACCATTACAGGACATAGTTAATATACCGACCATAAAGCGTTTAAGCAAGAAAACAAATCGGAAAAGAAACATTCCATAATTGTTACTGATACTCCAGAAAAAATTGAATTAGAGAAGAAAGAACTGAAGAAGGTAGAAAAAAGAATCAAACAAGAAGCAGGAGTAAGAAAAGGAAAGAAGACGATAACTAAACAGAAAAAAGCTACGAAACCGAAGAAAAAGTCGCAGAGGGGTGTGAGAAATCTTAGAAATTTTGAAGATAATGCAAATGACACAGAATATTTCTGTATATTTTGTAATGAAAAATATTATTCGCCCCCCACTGAAGATTGGGTAGTGTGTCAGAATTGGGCACATGAAAATTGCACAAGCGGAAGCTCAAGCCGAGGCTATATTTGCGAATTGTGTAAGGAGAAATAGACTGACCGCAATTACCCCACCCGCTGTCCGTATTTACCTGGAAGGCGTCGGGTAAATGCGGACAGCAAGGGTTTTGTTTTTTTGAGAAAAAATATAAATGTTGAATTGATACTAATAATTTTATATGTTAATTTTGTAAGGTAATAAGCAAAGTTTATTAATTAATAAAAACGAACTGATTAGCTTTAAAAGTTTATGTTTTATTAAAGTATTCCCTTAAGTGTCCGCAATATCCCCACTCTCCCGTGTTTTCATTTATTGTCGTATTGTCTTCACCACTTTGTATATACGGGATAAATATAATAACAGGACATTCGTTCTTGCCTGCCGACAGAGTGTTCGCCTTAAATGAAAGAATAATAAAGAAAACAGAGAATATAATTAAACCAAGCGATTATGAAAACATTATTAGTGAACATGCAACTATTTACAAACTGGCGACAGAACTCCCTATTTATGACTGGAAAGACAAAAGCAAAGAATTTCTGAAAAGTACTCACTGTTGGCATTTCCAAATAAGCAAATGCAAAAGAATTTTATTTAAAAAAGTGAACCGTAATGCAGTCCATGTTCGCGGTGAACTTTCATATAGAAATGATATTTGCAATAGCAAATCGTTGACAAAACGCGGAAAGAGGATAAACGAACTAAGTTTAATGGCTATACCAACCGGAGTTCCCGTTAAAGCGGCCAAATTAAATGATGTTAAAATCTTACAAAACATTATGGACATGAATGGCAGAATTTCGAAGACCTTTCATACTATAAAAATATTCTTGACAGTAGCGCAATGACGATTGATGATTCAGAAAATGAAAGTTTAATTAATAGATTCCGGAGATATAGAAAACGAAGAAATTACAGATTTTATTTAATTAGATTAATTAATTAAAATTTGTAATGTAATTCTTCGTTTTCTGATTTTATACTGATTAAGAGTAATACTCTTAAGACTGATTTATTGTGATTTTAGCCATTAAATTATCTTATTAAACTTGTGACAATATACAGGGTGGCGCAATAGAACGTGCATAATGCATCATTTTTTTTGGCGGGGTGGAAAGCGCGCGGGCGGGGGGAACCTTACCTCGTTGGGTAGGTGGGCTCATGGAGTTTTAGTCACTATGAGTCACTTCGACGGGAAGCAACGCGCATTTTGCGTGCGCGAGTTTTACCAGACCTCTCGTTCATACGTTGTTATTAGGCGACTATATTGTTCTGAATATGGACTACGGCGAATCAGTCAAGCTCCGAGTGCTAATTTAATTAAAATATGGATAAAGCGTTTCGAAGAGACTGGCTCAACGTTAAAACCCAAAGCAAAAGGTCGTCCAAGAACATCTAGGACCGAAGACAATATTGAGAGAGTTATGCAGTCGGTACAAGGAGAACCACAAATGTCTGTTCGCAAGAGATCATCCGTCTTAAACTTATCGCGACGATGTTTGCAACGAATTTTAAAGTTGGATCTTAAACTGCATCCATACAAGCTGCAATTAACACAAGAATTGAAAGAATCTGACTTCGGAGCAAGGCTCGCATTTGCTGATGAAATGCTGAATCGGTTTTCCAATTGTGACAACATCCTTTTCTCTGATGAGGCTCATTTTCACATGAATGGGTTCGTAAACCGTCAAAATTGTCGTTACTGGCACAGTGAGAATCCTAAACTTAAACATCAGAAACCACTGCTTAGTCCTAAAGTGACAGTGTGGGCAGCAATCTCGGGCAGAGGAATAGTGGGTCCGTTTTTCTTTGAAAATGCGCGTGGACAAAACGTCACTGTTAATACCACAATTAGTGCAATAAAGATTTATTATTATTATTATTATTATACCCAACGCTATGTTGCTATGTTGGAAGGTTTTTTGGCTCCAGAACTTGAAAATTCAAGAATATGGAATTCTAGGACATGGTTTCAACAAGATGGAGCCACTTGTCACACATCTAATGACTCCATGGCGGTCGTGAAACAGATGTTCCCTGGAAAAGTGATTTCAAAGAGAGGTGATATCCCATGGCCCCCACGTAGTCCGGACTTAACACCTCCTGACTTTTTTTTGTGAGGATACCTCAAACACAAAGTCTACAACAATAATCCGAGAAACATCGACGAGCTCAAGCAGAATATCCGTGGTGAAATGGCAGCAATCACACCAGCATTACTGAACAAAGTTTTCAATAATTTCCGTTTGCGGTTAGAGGAGTGCCGTCGTAGAGGGGGTCATCATTTAGACGATGTTATTTTTAAAAAATAAACTTCAGTTCTTACTTAACAATTCCTCAGATTTATTTTAACTATACCTATAATATAACTATTTTTATTAAATATGCACGTTCTATTGCGCCACCCTGTACTATATCGTTTTAATTATTTATTTACTAGAGGCAATTCTTCGGTGACAACCCTTAGCCGTGGTACCATATTGACGTCATCCGCATTTCTATTCAAATTCTATTATGTCCGATCTTTACTTTTTTTCAAAGACAAATATGTCCATTGTTTTATTTCAAAATCCAATAAGTCCAAACCAGTTTTAACGATTTTGATGAAGTTTGAACGTAGTTCGTTATATTTCTATGTAGGCGGGGATAAACATTGTCAAAATAAGCTATATTAAACCTTAAAATCTACGAAATAACGTCGTATGCATCTGCAAACAAATAGGTATATTGGTCTACTTTTTTTTCACTTATCATGGACATACTGACGTTTGATATTTATCAACTCAATAATGGACCTTGGATGGGTTTAATTATTTATATGTACGTAGGTTCGCTTTTTTTCGCAACAGCGAGGTGTGCCTACATTAGTAGATATTAGTGCCAATCGTTATACCAAATTCAATGTGCCAATAATTATACTTCAGTGCCAATGATTGTGCAATAACATAGAATTAAGTTTAATGTTACTTTTTAAGCAATAAAGCTATTTTTTTGAATACCAATGTGTTTCATTATTATTTACGTTTTTATACCTTATATCTGGTAAACATTAGATACATAGAAAATACTATTATAACATAGAAGTCACTACATATATGTTGAAGATCATGTTAGAATGCCATTCATTGTACTGTTTTAGAAGAAATTAACTTAGAAATGAAAATTAATTCAAAGATTATTTGGAACTTAAAAAATTTCAAGAAAATTTGAAGACAGTGAAGTAACTTAGAAAAAATCAAATCATTTAGGACTTGTAATAGTTTTAAGTAAATATTGATTGAGACGGGGAATCCACGCCCAATTTTAGTTAGAATTTGAAGTTTAAAAGACTTGTAAAAGGAGTTAGCCAGTATTGGGCTAAATTATGTACAGAAACGATATGCATATAAAAAAAACTAGATTTTTCACTGATTAAAAATAACTGGTAACAATAATAACTTTCTACCGGAATGAGCTAAAAATTATAATTTGAAATATAGTTTTTAATTGAATATAGTTCTAAAACTAGCTCCGTAAACAAGCTGTCAGGTCATTTTAAGTTTGTTCTAAAACTAGTAGTTCTAAAGAAGTTATTGAAAAACGATATCTATTTTGTTTTAGCATTTGTCATGAACATTATAATCATTTATAAAAGAAAAAAGGACATTTGATGTAATTATTGTTGTTTTAGTAATAGTTAGTTATTTATTTAACAATAACATCGTTCAAAACCGTGTATCGGGCGACTGTTTCTAAACGAAAACATATCGATGTTTGTCAAAATGTCAATGTCACGACACTGAGTCCGGGACTCAGTGTCCCGTCAAATCCCGTCATTCGTTTTCGTACTCGTGCGCTTACGTATGTGCTTATTAGATTTCTGCTATTTTTCTGACGAGTTTGGATTGATTTTACGGACTTGGACACCGATTTTGCTTATAGACTGGATAATGGTGCATTGCGTGAGTTGTGGTATCGCTACTGATCGTAGCAACGCTACTGGAAGTGTGCCTTTACATGATGAAGCAGTTCTTTCCATTATAAGGGCAAGGACTGGTTGAACAGTGAGTACCTATAGCTGTACTATTATTTTTCAATTGGTACCGATTTGGGGCGTTACACGAGTAGTATATGATTGGGCATTCTGGACCACTTTTCGCTCGGCGAAACAAGTTCGCCATCGCGGTGGTCCAGAATACCCAATCATAAACGGTTAACTCGGTTAATGTTAGTTACGCAAAATATACAGTGGTAGTGGTATGGTTTATAAATATTAATCTAAAATAATATTCGTCATTGTTAATCGAACTGTTTCACACAATTATCATGAAATTTGTAAAACAACCACAATCGTTGAATGTAAACACTATCTGTGATGATGTTCCTAAGACTCGGGTTCGTCATGGTGAATTATTACCTAACATAGTACGTTGTATTATTTGTGGTCCGTCAAATTGTGGAAAAACAAATTTGCTCATTGGTCTTCTTATACATGAAAACGGCTTAAAATTTCAAAATGTTTATGTTTATTCAAAAACTTTGCACCAGCCTAAGTATAGATTTCTGGAAAGAGTTTTACAACGAGTTCCAGGTATTTCATTTCAGAAATATAATGGTAATGAAGACGTTTTGAGTGTTCAGGATGCTAAACCCAACTCTGTAATAATATTTGATGACGTTGCATGTGAAAATCAAAGTAACATGCGAGATTACTTTGCAATGGGCAGACACAAAAATATCGATTGTTTTTATCTCAACCAAACGTATAGTAAAGTGCCAAAGCAGTTAGTACGAGACAACGCTAACCTTATCGTACTTTTTAAGCAGGATGATATTAATCTAAAACATATTTATGAAGAACATGTCAATACAGATATGACTTGGATCCAGTTTCGTGAAATGTGTTCAAAAATTTGGAGCGAACCTTACAACTTTGTGGTAATAAATAAAGATTGCTCTAAAAATAATGGATGTTACAGAAATAAATTTGACACATTTGTTGTCTTTGAATAAGAAAATGATACTATATTTAAGACAGTTGACATCGTTACGTTATTATTCTTATAACAACTCTTAAGCGATAACTATATATTTAACGACTATGGAAAAATCATTGAAAAAACAAATCATAGATGCCTCAGCCGCTGTAAAGAAAAAAGTACGTACCATGAGAGAACTTGAGATTGGGAATAAGGAAGCATTAGAAACGGTTTTTAAACCTATAACCAAATCACTTAATTTACTAACCAACACCAGTAATGGAACTACTTCTGATGAAAATGAAAAAATCCTGGAAAGCAATCAAACATTATACAAGGAAGGTCCTACTAGCAAAGAGTACGTGGAAAGCAGTGATGAAAATGAAATCGACAGTGAATCTTCATTTCAATCGTTGGGTGATAAGAACGAAGAATGCGATACATCATCTTGGTCTCTATCTCCTGAAGCACTACATGATGTACCATTTGGTGTTCGGATAGAGCGTGGAAAACTTATGTTAGGTTCAGCTAGCATTACGATTGGTGATGATTTTATCACAGTAACGGGTCGCAAATATCGAAATACACCGGGTTTGAAACAGTTGTTGCTAAAAAAAGATGTAGACGTAAGTTTAGTGACAGATAATGATATGCAACATTATAAGTCAATGCTGATCGATACAAATGCACACCGTCGAGATTTTGAACCAAGCAAACCCATCAAAAGTAGCAAAGGGCAAAAATATTTGCAAGTCATTAAACCTCTTTTTAAATTACAAAGTACAAATCAGACCTACAATCAACCGAAGGGGAATGGACTACCGTTGAAAAAAGTGTGGAGAAAAAACGTAGATTATGTCTATTGGGATAATCCAAATGAACTAGTGGATAGATTAAAACTATTGATTGCTTCACGAGACGCTGGCAACACTGGGCTGGACAATGAAATAATATCCATCATCGAAGAGTTACGTGAAAGTAAAGTTATTAATTAATAAATATCTTTTATTCTCTGCATACGTTTCATTTTACTGTTAACCCTTCAATACAAAGCACATTCAACATGAATATAGACAAATTTGGACATTATATTCATAAAAGAATGCGATTGTCAGAATTATTCGAGAGTAATGATAATGCATTAACGAAAACAGAAAATGGTGAATTTGATTTAAAAGCTACGACGTTGAGAGGTATCAGAACTCCTGTAGAACCAGATGATGCTGTAAATAAGGATTATGTAGATCAATTTATGACAAACATAACGAAAGATTTATATAAATCCATGCTGTTAATGCGAACTCAAATTATGAATGATGTACAAAATACTTTAAAAGCAAAGATATCTGAAGTTTCCATTCATTTAGAAGATAAGTTTTACACAAAAACAGTTGTAGATAACTTATTAGCATCTAAAAAGCCTTCATAATGTCCAAACAACAAATTGTAAATGAAATTCACAAAGCGGCAAGAAAAAATTTTGATCGTCGTTCTGTAATTTTGAAAGGGATTGATGATTTGTGGCAAGCTGATCTGATGGACATGCAAAATTTAAGAAAATACAACAATGGTTACAATTATATTTTATTGGTGATAGATTGTTTCTCAAAATACGCCTGGGCGGAACCGCTAAAATCGAAAAATAAAATTGATGTTACTAATGCATTTGGGAACATACTCAGTAAAAGTCAACGCAAACCGGTTAATTTACAAACAGATTCAGGAACAGAGTTTTATAATACTTCATTCCAGACACTCATGAGAAGGTTTAATATTAACCATTACTCAACCTTTTCTACAAAGAAGGCTTCAATTGTTGAGCGATTGATAAAAACTATTAAAAATAAATTATATAAGTGTTTTAGTATGAATGGAAACTACAAGTGGTATGAAACGGTGTTACAAGATACATTGAAAATGTATAACAACACAAAGCATCGTACTATTCAATGTAAACCTGTTGAAGTAAATAAATGCAATGAGTTAAACATAAAAGAAAATATAAAAAAATCACATAAGCAAGTTTCTTTTCGTTGCGTACCTAAGTTCAAAGTTGGTGACAGTGTTCGCATAAGTAAATACAAGCATGTTTTTAAAAAGGGCTATACTCCTAATTGGTCAACTGAAATATTTACCATAAAAAAAGTAAACAATACCATTCCAAAAACGTATCATATAGAGGACCAACGCAAACAAGCTATTTTGGGAACCTTTTATGAACCGGAACTTCAAAAAACATATTTCCCAAACGTTTATTTGATAGAAAAAGTTTTAAAAAGAAAAGGAAATAAATTGTTTGTGAAATGGTTAGGTTTAAGTAACGCAGAAAATAGTTGGATCAACAGCGCTGCGATAGTGAATTGATAAAAGTAGATATCATATTATTCATATAAACATTATTATTTCTTACATGTATTTCATTTTACTTTGAACAATGCAAGGTGGTGGACTAGTCAATAGTGTGATTAATAATTTACCCTTTGAACTTCATTTGCCTGGTTACAATTATTGCGGACCGGGTACTAAACTACAAAAACGGTTACTACGTGGAGATCGAGGCGTAAACAAGTTAGACGAAGCTTGTATGCATCACGATATTGCATATCAGAACCATACAGATTTACCTAATCGTCACAAAGCTGATTTACAACTGTTAAACATGGCTAAACAAAGACTTAGATCCAAGGACGCAGGAAAAGGGGAAAAACTAAGTTCGTGGCTGGTGAGCAAAGTCATGAAAGCCAAAATAAAGTCTGGTGCAGGGATTAAAACGTTTAACAGTTTTGTATCGAAAATAAGATCAAAAATTAGGAAACTCAAACACATGGACAGTAAGGCTCTTATAAACGCCGCTTACTTGGCTGCTAGAAAGATATTTCCTTGCGTACAGAAAGTACGAGTTCCTCGTGTCATACCCATACCGAAGACTGGTGGAGTTCTGCCTTTGATCCCAATTTTCGCTGGTTTATCGGCATTAGGATCTTTAGCGGGTGGTGCTGCGGGTATCGCAAAAACAGTTAACGACTACAAAACAGCTCAAAAAAAATTACAAGAAACTGAACGGCACAATAAAACTATGGAAGCATTAGCTATAGGAAAGGGGTTGTACATTAAACCGCATAAAAATGGTAAAGGTTTGTTTATAAATTCGTCAAAAAACTGTTAAGTAAGCTACCTAATCGTCCATTAACTGATGTTGACATCAAAAAGCACGCTCGCGACTTGCCATACTTTCGAGGAGTTTACATGAAAGATCGGTTACCGAGAAAACCAAAACAGATTGAATGTGCTATCGTGAATTTGGACAATTCAAAAAATGAAGGAACTCATTGGGTGGCTTATATTAAATTTAATAATTATTGTGAATATTTTGACAGCTTCGGTGATTTGAAACCGCCTCTCGAATTGATACGATACTTAAAAAACTGTAATATTTTTTACAACTATACAAGATACCAAAAATTCAATACTGTGAATTGTGGACACTTATGCTTAGAATATCTAAGGAATTTTTGGAAAAATAAAAATGTATAAATTAATATGTTATTCTTTCATTTTTATCATTCTCAAGATGTCCCTCACTTTGTCAATAACTGGAAAGTCATCAGATTTGTCTACTTACTATCCTAACACATTACAATTAAACGGTCAGTACGAGTGCGCATTATTGCATTTCTCCACGTTTAATTCTATTCCAAATATTGATAAAAAGAACAATAAGTTCTACTATGGATCGGAGGAAGTAATTGAAATACCCGAAGGAACTTATGAACTTCAAGATATCAGCGATTATATAAAGTCCAAAATACAAAACGCTTCGATAAAACTACTGTGCAATAACAATACTCTAAAAACTACTATACTCTGTTCTAAAAATATAAACTTCGATAAGGAAGACACTTTTCGAAACCTATTAGGATATGATAAGCAGATCTTAAAAGCTAATAAATTGCATGTCTCACAGTTTCCAGTTAACATTTTGCCAACGACCGTGATCAGGATTGAATGTGATATTGTCAGTGGTTCGTACGTAAACGGAGAGCCCAGTCACATTATCCACGAATTTGCACTCAACGTGCCACCAGGATATAGAATCATAGAAATTCCTAAAAACGCAATATACTTTCCGATTAATCAAAACAACATAAGCTGCATACATATACGGTTATTGGACATAAACAATCAACTGATAAATTTACGCGGTGAAGAAGTACAGCTTTATTTACATCTAAGAAGAAAAAATGATTGACTATAATAAATATACGCATCAACCAAAAAAAACCATCAGTTTATATAAAGCTCCCAGTCATATA
This sequence comes from Autographa pulchrina, assembly GCA_905475315.1. Taxonomy (NCBI): domain Eukaryota; kingdom Metazoa; phylum Arthropoda; class Insecta; order Lepidoptera; family Noctuidae; genus Autographa; species Autographa pulchrina. The sequence goes on from FR997775.1 coordinate 10,063,777, forward strand.
AGAACTAGCTCAAAGAAAAGAATAAAATTAACGAGAGAAAATAAAGCATTTCTTAAAGCTATCGGTCTCCTAAAATGAATATCTTAGATGTTTTATCCGCACCAACCTACGACAATACTGTTGAAGGCATCGAATACCATTCATATAAACCGTACGTGACCAGTTTTAACAGGAATGACGAGATACGCATACCTATCAACCAACAGGACTTGTATGTACTACCGTCAGCAAGCACCTTGTACTTGGAAGGAACCATAGTTGTTAAGAAAAAGGATGCAAAAGAAACCGCGAGCAGTGTTCATTTTACCAATAATGCTCTACTCTATCTATTCCAAGATATAAGGTACGAGCTAAATGGAGTCGAAATTGATAAAATAAAAAATGCTGGTGTAACTACCACGATGAAGTCATTAATTTCAATGAATGAGACCGAATCAAAAATATCTAATTCTTGGGGCTGGAATATCGAAGGCATTAAAAATATAAACGGTGGTAAATTTTCTGTATCCATACCACTTTGCAACATACTCGGTTTTGCGGAGGATTTTAAAAAGATTGTAATAAATAGTAGGCACGAGTTGATATTGTTACGTAGCAATACAAACTTGAACGCTGTGAAATTAAATACTGGTGAAATTTTAGAAGACGTTATTATAAATAAAATCATATGGCGCGTACCGCACGTTAAAGTATCTGATAAGGAAAAACTAAGTTTAATTAAATTGTTAGAAAAAGATCGTCCACTGCAGATGGTATTCCGAAATTGGGATCTTTACGAGTATCCTGCGTTACCTAGGACTACTAAACATACCTGGTCTATCAAAACATCATCGCAAATAGAAAAACCCAGATATATTATTATTGGTTTACAAACAAACAGAAAAAATAGTGCCAGTTCTGACATGTCTCAGTTTGATCACTGTCATATACGAGATGTTAAAGTATACCTCAATTCAACATACTTTCCATACGAAAATTTAAACGTTAATTTTGCAAACAACAACACAGCTTTATTATATGAACAGTATACTCGATTTCAACAGTCGTACTACGGACGTCGCGCGGAACCCTTATTAAGTGAAAAACAATTCAAAGACTTAGCGCCACTATTCGTTATCGATTGCTCCAGACAAGCCGATAATCTAAAAGGAGGACCTGTTGTGGACGTTAGAGTGGAAATCGAAAGTGATTCAGACATACCTGATCAAACATCGGCATATTGTCTGATATTAAACGACTGCATAATTGAGTACAAACCGCTTAGCAGCACTGTTAAGAAAATATCATGAAATCGGATACTCTCATATTGGATGTACAAGGATTCAAGGATCTTTACAACAATTTTATAATAAAAGAATTGGCATTTGCGACTCAAAACTATACGCAATCGTTTTTAATAAAACCTCCATACTTATTTAGACATCTAACAAGCGAAGAAAAGATTCAAGTTAAATGGATAGAAAAAAACCGAGGCATTTATTGGAGTGAAGGACACATCGACTACAGAGAATTCCATCGTATAATCGTACCATATTTAAAAGATAAGAATATTATAGTTAAAGGTTCTGAGAAGGTAAAATGGGTTAAGGATCTATGTACCAATTGTAATGTATCGGAACTTGATGAGAAATTGTGTCCTAATTTATCCAAGTTGCACAAAAAATACTCCTGCGATGGAAAAGTTAACTTGTGTTGTAATAAACATTCCAAACAGTGTGCTCTTAAAAACGTATTATGTATAAAAAAGTATTTAGAGGAATAACTAAAGGTGTATATGTATCTGTTTATTAGTTTTAAGATATAAAAATAAAACATTTTTAAATGACAATAATGCGTTTATTTTATAATAACCCTATACTATTTACAGTTATGTTTATTCCTATTCTAAATATAAAAACACAAAACTATATACTATTCTACCACAAACAATATAGTCACCCTCTTACGTACCTTTATTATCCCACATACTAAAACTTACAAATACTTAATACAAATATTTTCAATCACTATATTCTATTAACGATTTAGATATTTTCCTAACTAATGATTCAGTTTCATCCACTATAGGGTCCACCACCTCTTTAACTATGTACTGCGCACTTATAATCACATTTTCAGTTTCATTGTCATTGTCGCTGCCTAGCGAGTTATTACACAGGTCAATTACTGATATTTTGATCAGTTTAATGCCTCGCCGCTGGTGTCTGCTCATCACGAAAGACTGAGTGGAGTTGGGTTTGTTCACGGTGTCTTTACGACGTGGTTTCGTCTTTTTTTCTTTCGCCATTCGATTGGCGTTTTCACGATCGCATCGTAGCATCTCATTGAATTCTTCGTAAGGATCTTGAGCATACTGACTAAAAACGATGTCTGATCCCGATCGCTGAAACAATATTATAACAAGTCGTTAAATATTTACATTGCATAAAACATCAACATTTGTATGAAAATATAAAATAATTACTTACCGAAGTCATGTTGAATATAATGTGCAGGTACAAGTACTTCAAGCGAACTATATTTAGTAAATGATTAAATAAAATGAATTTATTATGCAGTGCAATAAGTATCGAATGCAATATCTTCTAACCTTTATGTAATAAATACATATTGGTGCACAAGACAATCAATCGTAATGTAAACACAGTAAAAAGCAATTTACAGTGGTTAGTTTCAAATGATTGTATTTTTGTTTATGTTCTTAAGCTACCGAAAGTTGTTAACTAAGCATTACATGTATCCGAGTGATGAAATACATATACGCTCATATTACAGCGGCATAAACATTGTTAGTAATAATATTCCTGCTACATGTCGCAACTTGATTTTTACCCGACTGCGGTGAAGCAAAAAAAGAAGGGTTATTGTATTCATGATCAACAAAAAATGTAAAGCTGAATAAATAAAACAATTATGGTTTCTCACAATATCACATTTATTTCTATTATGATAATATCATTTTATTCTTACACAATAAAACTAAAATAACTTATAAAATAACTTACGACATTCACATAAATACACTTTCAACTAACTCTAATTTAAATATAATCTGGTTTACGTGGTAAAATCTTATTCATTAATACATTTCTTTTAAAATAGCAGAGTGACCCCATGCACGCGTTGAAATGTTATCTGAAGATAATACTCGTTTATCATCATTTCCAGAGAGTGCAATTTTATTTACACTTTGCGTGAATATCTCGTGCTTAATTGATTTGAACAATATATTTTTCCTTCGAATGACTCCTTTATTATACAAAACATTCTCATAATCGTTAATTGTTAAATCACGTACTACACTAGATTGTATCCCTTTCGCTTTCTTAATTACATAATCAGGAGTTTTAATAGAATACAATTTTGACCTTAAACCAACGAATTCTGTGATGATTTTTCCTCCCATCTCATCTTTGTATCAATAATCCAGGGATTTTTTTATTAATTTGAGGTATTTTAAATTCGTTATCGATACAGTAATTACTAGTGTCAAAATAATCTAAAAGCTTAAAATTCAAATCTTGATAAAAGTTTGATGTAAATATCTCATACACTAAGGAATCTGTATCCGTATAACATAACTTTACTTTATTTTTATAAAAGGGTTTGATGATATTGTAATGAAAATTATACATATGCGATTTAGATAATTCTAAAACGGTAAAGCCAATATAAATAGGTTTGTCTAAAATTATTTGATCAGGTTTCATTTGTATCGCTACTAAATTTTCTGAGAAAACTGAAGCACTATGAAAATAAGGATTGCTAATTAGTTTTTCAGCGGTGTGACACTTTTTAGTAACATTATTAGAATCATTCCAAGTATTAACTAAATGAACATTCACTCTATTCTCTGTGTTTTCCAGTGTTTTCCCAAACACGCTGTTATTTAAAAGCTTGAAAAAATCTTGTTCGAATACATTATTTGCCTTTTGTCGTAGTTGTGTGTTTAATTCAATATACTCTTTCAAGTATGCACTTTGCCTAAATGTAATAACTTTATGAATCTTACGTAATATTAATCCATGTTCCAAACACTTTTTTAAGTGAACATAATGAATTACATAGTTATACTTATTATAAAGGTTGGAAATAAGTTTTTTCGTTTTACCACCCGGTGGAATGCATTTTTCAGGACAAAATGGTAAATCATTATGCAAAGTATGTAAGGATTCCGGGTACAACAGATCTACTTCTAATATGAAACCCCATTCTGCTTCATCCTTTATAGTGTTAATATTATTATGTAATTGCACTATTTCTGTTGCATTCAAAAATCTAAAATCCGAGTGGGGTAAATATTGACACATACTAAAACCATAAAGGTTATTGCAATCCAAATAAACTATAAAGCACGGTGGTTTTGTTGAATCATAAGAAGACATATACTTATGATTAGCTTTAGCATAACGGTGTGAGCACACACATAACCCTCCTCTTATACCATTTTGAATCATTCGCACAATAGCCAGATCATCTATGAGTTCTAATCGAACCCCAGTTTTTAAAAGCATTGCGTCAAAAGATAAACTCGGTGCGGTAATATAAAATGCAGGATCGAGCTTATAATGTAACTTGCAAGTTTTCCGGAACTTTTGAAATATATCGGTAAGTAGAAGTACATCTGTTTTTAAGTATAAGTCAGTATATTCACCTAAATTTTTTATGTTAAATGCATTCCACACTAACTTAGCGTGTTCATAGTCCTCCGAGGAAATACTTTCATTGGTTAAAGAATTAAAAAAGAAACGCTGTGATGGCAAGACAGTTTCCTCATAGCATTTCCAGTCCCTGATGTAATCATAAGGATATACACCTTTTCGTGTAAGCAATCGAAAGTGATCATAACTTGGAAAATGGTAACGCATATTTTTAAAATCTTCAATAGCCATATTTTTTGCAAGTTTGACTAAACTAGTACCTAAAAAATGAAATGAATCTAAAAATCTAACATGAACGTATTCACTATCGTTGATTAATATGAATTTGGAAAACGACATGTATTTTTCTTTACTTTTTGGAATTATGGTTAACTTGCCTGGAATTTCCCCTAATTTTTTAATGAATAAATGACAGTCGTAACCTGATAAATTGTGAAAAAAAATTGGTACAAATACAGGTACTTTATACTGTAAATTACAATGTTTATGTGCGGCGCCACGATAACGACCTGTGATATGACAATGATCTCTAACTTTGTTATTCCACAAGGGAAGATCACATATGTGGCACTGCCATGCTTGAATGTAATCGATCTCATCTTTTTGTGAAAATTTAATCCTAACATTTTCGGTTAATATCTTATGAATCCTCTTAACGTCTTCAGTAAGAAAATCAATGAATTTTGAAACACAGTCAATACCACGATACGATTTAAATTCATTAAAATTATCATCCATCGAAGAAACAATGTTATATGCAAATGCAGTAGGAACGTGTCGTTGTAAGCGGAGCGTATTCGCGGTGTCATGTTCATGGTTACAAATCTGTTCAAGTAATGTTTCAAAATCAGCATATATAGCAAATGGAACATTTTGTTTTCTTTGATAGTTTGTAAATTGTATAACCGACCCCTTATTTGGTAAAACAGTTACGACTCCTCCACATTGGTGTTTATTAATTTTTTCTTGATCAGGAAAAAACAATAAACAGGTTTCACAAAAATACAACTTACTGTGGTGTTTTGTGATTTGACTTTTTACAAGACGAGGTAAATCTTTTATGAGACAATAATGAGATGAATTATCATTTTCTATATACAGCAAATGAATAATTTTGGCCCCTTCGATTAACTTCGTTGGTCTATACAGTGGCCCTGTTATAGTTTTACCATTTCTTAGACCATAAACGTAAATTTGTATCATGGGATTGTGTCTTTCAAAAATATTGATGTCTGAAAAAGAGATTGGAAAAGCAATGCCATCAATGTTTAAGACGTCGCGAAAATGTGGATAAGAAGTTACTCTCTCCGAATGATGCGTAGCAGGGTATAGGGCAGCAACAATGCACCATAAAAAACAATAATCATCATTGTTTTGAATATTCAAACAAGCTTTTTTGCTCTTTATGAATTTAGGTAAATCTAAAAATTTTGATCCGCTAAGTGGTTGATATTTATTAATGTTAATTTCTAAATGGGAATTATGTAAAAATGACCATCCACTATCTCTTTCTTGAAATTCCTCAATTTTTTTTAAAAGCTGAACTGAAAAGTTTTGATACAACAAATCAAAATTGTAATTACAATGAACAATTATGTTTTTTGTTGCAAAAGATTTTAGTTCTTGAACATCATTTTTGTACATCAAAAAAATACCGTAATAATCAAAGTTAACCTTGACCGATGTATGTTTTTGAAGTGAATTGTCTATTAAAGAATTTACTTCTTTTTTGATACTATTTAAAAAAGATTCTGGATAGTCATTAATATTATTTTCGCACGCTTTAATACGATAACTTACAATACGTCCTTTAAAACAAGTATCTATAATTTCAATTTTGTCATCGAGGGGTACAATGCTATTATTTTTATGTTTATTAGTACGTAAATGCGTAAACCAAGTGCGAGAATTAACATCAATTTTGCATACCGAACAGAAAGGCATTTTTTATCAAAAAACAAATTGAAACTTACAAAAATATAAAGTAATCGTTACTTACAAGGTATATAGGTACTAATTTTAAAAGCTAAAACTTAACTACTGGATCTGTTGCCTGCTGCGATTAGACTTTGTTTTATTTTCATCACATTCACCACAGTAACAGCTCTGTTCTGCTTCTGAAAAAAACATGAAACTTTGATTAGAATACGTACAGAAAATGTAATTCTTACTTACGCTCGCGGTTACAAGAACCTTTTTATCTCCTTACTTTAGAAAACTATACATAAGATCATTATCTTAAAAAATACCTGATTATAATATTATTACTTGAGTAAATTTAAACCTCTAAAACCGAATGATAATGACCATTACCTTTTAATAGGATAATCTCAGATGATCGTTGTAGATATTTCTAAATCATAAATTTCACAATCTTCTTTACTGTGCGACGATCACTGTTTCCGTGAAGGCATCAACGTAATTTATATCGTTTGAGATTGCTGAAAAATGCCGCTCCTGGAGAAGTACCCAACTAAGTCTTCTCCTTCGCCGACTGCTTGAGAGGTTTCTGGAACTGAATTAAAACTGGTATGTGACGACTGGCATTTGCGTTTTGGCGTATTAATTAGTAACTGTTTGTTAAAGTAAGTACTTACTGTTTGTTAGATTAATTAGATTTCTTCGTAAATTGTTGTTTTCTCTTGTCTATGTTTGTTCTAGTCTCTTTAGTGTATCCCAATTCTTTCTTTACTTTACTTGTAATGTTGTAGATACTTAATTCTCTACCCTCAATAATTAATAATGAAGTTAGTTTTGTTTTTTCTCTGCACAAATCAATCGACCGAAGCATTAAATCTTTAGTGTCATTGTCACTGTCATTATTTTAGTTAGATTACGCAAATGTCAAAGTCGAACATCCACAGATTATAGAAGTAATAATGTCGTTCAGAAATTATGTGGATAATATTACGAATTGGTGTTTATTTATTACGTTTTGTTTACACGTTATGTAATTTAGATTTATTATTTATTGGTGTTAGCTGGCGGGTGAAGTCGAGGAAGTAAACTTATTTATTTTTTTAGAATCATTTAATTTATTAATTTAATAACTTATTTAATTATTATAAATTAATTTTATCTATTATATTTATTATTTATGTATTCAGATAATGATAGTTTCCATTCTGCTAATGAATCCTTAGATGCGTGTGATAGTGATGGTAGTTTCTGCTCTTTGACCGATACTCTGGGAGATACTCTGAGAACACAATTCAATCAATCGGACAAGATGTTTAACGTGTGTCACATTAATGCACAAAGTGTTGCTAGTCACTATAGTGAGCTCTTTGAAACCTTTTCTAACATTAATGTGCATGCCATCCTGATCTCCGAGAGTTGGCTCAAACCAAATCTCTTGTCTACCTCGTACCCCCTTCCTGGTTTTGTTCTTGTTCGGAATGATCGGCTTGGGAAAAGAGGGGGTGGTGTGGCAATATACCTTCGATCTGACTTTTCTTACAAGGTCTTGGCTGCTTCTTCTGGTCATCAGGCTAGTGCTGAATATCTCTTTCTAGAGGTTTCAGTTAAAGGAGCTAAGGCCGTCGTTGGTGTTGTGTATTGCCCCCCTTCCATCGATTACTTCACTGATTTTGAATCGGTTTTAGAATCGCTGGGTTCTGAGTATGCACACTACATCATCATGGGTGATTTCAATACAAATCTCCTTGCTCCTAATTCTCCTCGATCCCGAAAACTCCTTCATCTTGTGGAATCATCCAGCTTAAACATCCTGCCCTTACAGGCAACTCACCGATCTACAACAGGTGATGATTCCTGGCTGGATTTAATCCTAACTTCCAACCTTTCCCTTATTTCCTCTCATGGTCAGTTTATTGCTCCCGGCTTTTCTCATCACGACCTTATTTTCCTCTCCTATATCCTTAAACCTCCTAAGTCCAAGCCTAAGGTTTTGCATAGGCGTTGCTTTGCGCGTATGGACGTTGATCAGCTCCTTAAGGATGCTTCCGATATCAATTGGACTCCATTGATGGAAGCTGACTCAGTGGATGATAAGCTTAATATTTTTAACAACCGGGTGAACTCTTTGTATGATCTCTATGCACCCGTTAAGAGAGTAAGAGTGAAACGACTACCAGCACCGTGGATGACCAGGCTTATTAAGATTGCAATGCGTAGGAGAGATCGTGCATTTCGGAAGTTTAAAAAAGACCGTACAGATGAAAATTGGGCTCAATTTAAAACTGCAAGGAATCGGTGTAATCTCATGATACGTAACGCCAAACGCCGCCATATTCTAAACAATATCTCCTCTTCTTCTCCTGCTGATATCTGGAAGTTTCTCGGAACACTCGGTATTGGCAAATCGCGGCATTTAGACCTACCTAACTCAATCAGCTTAGATACTTTAAATAGTCATTTCTGCACTTCTTCCAATGTGGATTATGTAATCAGACAGGATACTCTTAACTACATTTCTGGGCTATCGCGTCCTGATATCAATACTTTTAGTTTTTCGCCAGTCGATGAGGAAGAGGTCAAAAAGATTATCCTTTCTATTAAATCAAAAGCGGTGGGCTGTGACAACATTAGTCGCCATATGATTATTTCTATCTTAGTCCCAATTCTACCTGTCATCACCCATATTGTGAACTTTTCCCTTTTCTCCGGAGTATTTCCTTCGCTTTGGAGGAAAGCGTACGTTTGTCCTCTTCCTAAGATTTCTAATCCAACACTCCCCAACCATTTCCGTCCGATCTCAATCCTGCCTTTCTTATCCAAAGTGCTAGAGGCTTGTGCGCATAAACAATTCACTCGTTTTGTTTACGAAAACAAGCTTTTGAGCCAATTTCAATCTGGGTTTAGGCCAGGCCATAGCACTTCCTCTGCCCTTCTCAAAGTAACTGGCGATATTAGACTCGCCGTGGAAGACGCTAACCTGACTGTGTTGGTTTTAGTAGATTTCTCTAATGCGTTTAATACCGTCAGTCACGATATCCTTCTTTCTATCCTGTCATATCTCATGGTCTCTTCCAATGCATTAGACTGGTTTTCTTCTTATCTTCGGGAGCGCCAGCAGTCGGTTCGGGTGGACGAAGTCTCGTCAACCTGGTGTAATTTGGATGCTGGCGTTCCGCAAGGCGGCATACTCTCACCTCTTCTCTTCGCAGTATTTATAAATTTACTTACTCCTGAGCTTCAGTGTTCGTATCATCTGTATGCCGATGACTTGCAGTTATATCGTCATACTTCTGTTGATGAGTTGGCTGTCACGCTCGGGAAAATCAATGAGGACTTAGTGGTTGTAAAAAATTGGGCTGCCAGGTTTGGGGTGGCAGTCAACCCTGGTAAATGCCAAGCCATAGTTATTGGTAGCTCGAGAAATATAAGGAAAGTTGATACTTTCGGCTTGCCACCTATAGTTTTCAATGGCATGGTATTACCTTACAGTGACAACGTGAAGAACCTTGGCTTACATATGGACTCCACATTTAACTGGCAAGCACAAGTCGCAGCTGTCAGCCAAAAAGTTACGAACATGCTACGGTTCCTCTACCGCCTGAAAAATTTGCTTCCGTCCAATGTGAAAGCGATGCTTATGCGAACCTTAATCTTCCCCATAATTGACTATGGTGATGTTTGCTACTATGACCTGAATGCAGATCTGCTCAACAAACTTGACCGGCTTCTCAATAATTGCATTCGATTCGTTTTTAATCTTCGCAAGTACGATCATGTTTCAGTGTATCGAACGCAACTCAGATGGCTACCTATAAGGCAGCGTCGTGAGATGAGGGCGTTGACCACTCTTTTTTCTATTCTTCACACACCTACTTCACCTTCCTACTTAACTTCTCACTTCGAAAATCTTGGTTCACATCATGACAAAAGTCTACGCTCTTCAAAAAATCGTCTTCTACTCTGCCCTGCACATCGTTCTGATATTATTCATTCTTCCTTCTTTGTTAAATCTATTCTTCTCTGGAATGAGTTACCTCAAGAGATCAGGATGTTAAACAGCCGTCACACCTTCAAAGTAAAATTACGTAACCACATTCTTGGGAAATTAGCAGAATCATAACAGTATTTCGTTTTCTATTTATTTTTCTTGATATGTAAGTATAAGTAGTATATGTAGTGTACATATTTATATAGTTATATATATGTATATATACATTTATTTATATATATATTAATAATAATGTATGTTGTAATATATGTAGGTTTATATGTGTTTCGTCTAAATTTCTTGGCACCTACCTATGCTTTCTCTCCACCACCCAAAGGTAGACTGGTAGAGAACGCCTAAGGCGTTAAGTCCGCCATTGTACATTGTGTGCAAGAAGTATTTAATAAATAAATAAAAATAAAATACACATGTGCTTAAGTATCAGTAGGAAACGGTCATGAAATAATAGTTAAATAGTTATGGACTTACCTTACAATGTTGAGAATAGAGTTTTTCGATTTACACGTACATTATAATATTTATTAATTTAAGTTTAGTTTAGTAAGTAAACTACGAATAAAAATTATTTATTATTACATAGGTCCACCATACTGCAGTAATTGCGAAATTATGAATGTAACTAAGTTTCAAATTGCATGTATTGTTGATTCAAATATTTTATGTAGGGTTGTCACTCATTGAATATTAGTAATAATATTATCATTACAGAAATAACAAGATGTCTTATTTGTTCAAACGAATAAAGAGTGAATTACTAAAGTTCACTACTAATACAAATTAAAGTTATCTATTGGTGGTGTATTATAATCATTCTTTTGTTTGGTTAAATATTAAAACATTCTCACTTTAATAAAAAATCCTAGAGTAGGTATCATGTTTTCAAATATTTTTTTTTTTTACTTTAAAAAACCTATCAGACTATTTATTTTAATCCAATTTTATATCTATAAAAATGATAGCCCTTATGAATTATGCTAAATTAGCAACAAGTATAAAATCGTACGATGTAACTTGATCACGTAAAGCAATATATGAAGTCATTACTGACAAACAAATTAATCCCTTAGTCGGTACTTTTTGCGTTTACACGAATATAATACGAACCCGAGAAATGGTAGCGTCGCTTAGTATGTTTGCTTTGATTACTAACATTTTAAATTATCCAAGGAATCACATCACATTTGCTTATAAGCAAAGGCATGTTTGTTAGCGATCATTAGTTTACTTTCTAGTGCTGATATAATATTTGGTACAATACCATACCCCAGCTACTGGTTTTCAGCTAAAATCTAGATAGTAAACCGTGCATCAACACAACAGTTTCAATTCGGAGTATCTTTTGTGTAAATAAACTATACTCGTACATCACCGCTGCTCAATGTGCTAGAATTCACACCAGTTAAAATGTAAGTATTGACTTTATTACTTGATTAATTTATATCTAGATTGTCGAGTGTTTAATGTGGTCGAGCCTTCGAATACAATGTACACAAACATTTTATTTCATATAAAATTATTATGTTACTGATATTACGTTCAATAAATAATTATAACAAATTGATTTGTTAAACTTTCAGGTCTGACTGCGAGAGTGACATCATTTCCTTCAACAATGACCGCAAAACAGAAACCTCTCAAAAACGGACAACATCTACAGGCAAACGCAAGGCTACTCTAACTACAAAATCCGCTACTATAAGGTAACGAATACGATATTTTAACTTTTGTGTATCCCAAAATCTTAACAAAACAATGTACCTAAATTCAAACGTGTTCCTAAAATAATTGTTAGTAAACGTGTACTTTGTAACATTATTATTTACTCCTTGCTCCAGCAAAAAAAATAAGCTTGATATATTCGGGCTCCGACATGAACGAGACGATGAATGTGATGGTACATCGACGCCTGTGTTGTCCACGTTCTTCGTTACAAGAATAGCAAACGGTAGCGAACGCCGGACCGCAAACACCTCCGGCGAGTACTACATTGACCTCAAGGTGTATCAAACAAATGACGCTCGTGAAACAGACTCTCAAGAGCTATGGAGGAAAGCGCTACTTCGAATAAAATTTCAGACTGAGGGTGACACCAGCCAGTGGCGTAAACTCCAAGCGTTCGTGCAGTCCGCAGATGAACTGTTTGTGAAGCCTCCAATGTTTAGTTCTTTCTAGTCTTAATACATAAACTCAATGAATTGTTATATTTTTAATACAATTGAATATATAAATCTTAATACCTTTTGTTTGTTTTTTATTATTTGCTTTGCGATAAAAAAGCATACTGCGTACACCAATCTATATCACAAACGATTATATCAGTTGTGAGCGCGCAATAACAAACACATTACAAATTAATACAATCATTGTCTGTTGGTTCCTATCGTTATTGCGATGAAAAAGCATATTGCGTACATGAATCTGTATCACAGACGGTGGTATCAGTTGTAAGCGCGCAATACAAGAGTGGGACAGAATGCCCAAGACCTAATTACCAGAAATATTATTGGGCATTCTGTCCCACGTCGCGAATGCGCAAGCATGAGCGAACAAGTGACGGTAACGTGTTTAAATATCGATATACGACCCAATCTGATCGATGACAAAAATGCATCGCATATCTATAGCTAAAACCGAGTTTCATTGTTAGGTTCTCATTAGCGTTAATATCATTGATCGAGTCGACCGTTTATGATTGGGCATTCTGGACCACCGCGATGGCGAACTTGTTTCGCCGAGCGAAAAGTGGTCCAGAATGCCCAATCATATACTACTTACACGCTCAATCAATCAATCGGTCGCATAATTTTTTTTTTCTTTTGCAGATTAACAATGCAGATCATGTGTGTTCTTCTTGCTGGAATCTTGCAAATGATACATTGAGATCTGAGCAACAAGAAACAAGTTTCTTGTTGTATTCTGTTATTATTTCTGTTTCTTTATATTTCAATCTTATATAATTTTTAATTTAAATTGCTAAAATATCTAACTTAAAACAAAACAGAAACGATAATTATCCTAAAAACTCTTCTGTGTATCAAGGTAACTCGAGGTCGGTTCCTTATCCAACATCAAGAGCAGAAATTCACGCTTATGTTGATGTACCAGTGGACTTTGCTCGTTCCAATTACAATAAACAAGGTGCAGAAAAACATTTTTCGTCATCCCTGTTCAATGACAAGGGTAAGAAATCGATATTGGGTTACTTAAAGAAATAGTCTATACTGTGAGAAAAAATTTCGACCGGTATTTAATTTCTTTCAGTAATTAGTACTTTAAAATGTCTTCTAATAACAAGTATCCCGATTTTGTTAAGTATCCTTCTGATCACAGAAATAAAAACCCTTATTATCTTCTTTCACCTCAAAATACGAAATCTCTTTCGAGTCATGAGAGGAAGGAGGAGAATAAGTGTGAACAAATTAAAAATACAAAAGCATTATCAAACTTTATGTTTGGTAAGAAGAAGTAGCTACAGCTCTATGGTTTGAGTTTAATTGTTTTATTACTTTCATTATTTTATCATTCTCTACATATATATATTATATATATGTATTTATTACTTAAAACAAAAAAAAAAAAAAAAAAAGTTCAAGCTCTACTACTATGGTTGGACATCGAAATGTGTGTGTACTTTGTGGCCGCTCTATTCTTGCACACGCTTTCAGTCTTTGAGCAGTAGTACTGAACGTGAAGCTCGGATCTACAATGTTATTTGCGAATGGATAATGCCACAAACGGTAACATTTAACAAAAGCTTCACGTGTTCTTGAGTTTACCATTTTATAGACTTGTATAATTCATGTATGGTTATTTCTACAAGTGGAACTGACCAGCCGCTTGTGTCATCCTTGCTGAATGAGAGCTGATAGGACCAATCGCCATTTTATCTCTGGACCATATACCTCGAGTATGGCACCTACTGTAGAAGAATCACCTCAAATTCTGGTTGAAGATCCTCCAATGCTTGTGAGAAAAGAAACAGAGTCGCGATGCTTTATTGAAGGATGTCAGGGCTGAGAAAGGAATAGAATCTCTTTATCTATTAGAAAGGTAATGCTGAAAAAACATAACTATTATATTCCACAAAACAATCGTCTCTGTGATTTCCACAAACATGTAGATTCAGTGCAATTTATTAGTGGAGTTCTTGACAATTATTTAAATGTCTTCAATGCGGCGCATATTCAAGATATGTTATCACTAAAATCTTCAAACCATATGTTTATAGATTTTGAGGATCTTGATGATTTGGATGATGGCATTGTTCATTTTTGGACTGGACTAAATAAAGATCAATTTAATAACCTATATAACGAGGTTACACCATTTAGTAAAGTTAAAAAGGGACATACTGCACTGGGTGTTTATTTGATGAAATTAAGAACTGATGATTCTAATGATCGTATTGCAACAATGTTGAAAATTTCAAGGAGTTTACTGGAAGTATTAATAGGACAGGCACGTGATATTCCAACAGAGTTTTTTGTGCCACACCATTATGGTTTCCACCATTTGAATAGGCAACAAGTATTAAATAAATCACTTTTAATCTTTTAATCTTAAAACAAAAATAATGCACTTTTATCAAAGACTACGTATTAATGACTTGAACATCAACTATAATAACCAAGATGTAGACAGAGTAGAGGTTACAAAATTTTTAGGAATTTTAATTGACAGTCAGCTAACATGGAAGCCACAGGCTGAAGCAATCTGTAAGAAACTCAGTGCATCTGCATATGCACTTTATAACCTTAGGAAAAAAGTTAATATCAAAACAGTATTACTAGCATACCATGGTCTTGTCGTTTCCATCTTAAGGTTTGGAATTATATTCTGGGGCAATTGTACCGAAAGGGAGAGTATTTTTAAAGCCCAAAAACGCTGTTTGCGAGCAATATTTGGTTTGAAAGTTACTGACAGCTGTGTTCCAATTTTTAAAAACTATAATTTATTGACTTTTCCTTGCCTTTACATTTTAGAAATTGCTCTTTTTGTTAAATGTAATAGAAACCTATTTCTATCTTTATCGGAAAGCAGATACCGAGATGTAACTTTACGATCTCAATACCGAAACTTGTTACGCAGTGGGAGATATAGAACTGCTTTATTAAGGAAAAGTGTTTTTGGTATGGCACCCACTATATTTAACCACATTCCCGATTCTATAAAAGAGGAACCAGTAACAAGTTTCAAAAAGAAACTAACAGTACTTTTATTGAATAAGTGTTACTACTCCGTATCGGACTTTCTAGCTGATACTTTTTAGTTGAATGTATACGCAATGATGAACTGCATCAATGTTTGCACGCCAAAACGGTAGAATGTACAAGGATTCTTTAACATTTCTGTAACCACCTTATTGTAAATACCTACATTCCGAGCAAATAAATGATTATTATTATTATTATTATGTATCTCTTTATTTTCACGGGATATCTTCAGAAGAAGAGACCCGGTCCTTTGAAAGGCTTACGTGGGGATACAGATCCAACACGCAGCGGCCTTGTTGAGAACTTTACTCTAATATGGGATGGGGCATCTACCAGAGGCCTTTCATCCCTGCCCTATGGGAGAACAGACATGAACGGCCCAAGGTAGCTACAGAACTATTGTGAATTGTGGTGATAAAACTAATATGGTTATGGGTAGGTGCATGTTAAGTGGATTGTCTATTTAAATAAAATCGGATACTATTATTATTATTATTATTATTATTAATCCCAAAGAGTTTGTTTGGGAACTTTGAGGGACAGGAAAGACCATTAGCCATTTTTGATGTAACATACACATATCTTCAGAAGAGTTCCAATTATGCATATAAAAAAAAACATATAGTCTACATAAATACACCAATCTAGTAAAACCATTTATGATAGTATATACAGATGGCCATATCATCGAAGTTTTAGGTCCCTATCCAGCAACAACATCGGGTGCTGATATAATTAAATGTCAGATTCAAAAACCAAATTCGGAATTAAAAGAATTCTTTAGACCTGGTGATGGATTTATTTTAGATAGAGGATTTAGAGACGCCTTGCCCATATTAAATGTCTGTGGTTACAGAACGTTCAGGCACGAACGTTCTACGTACCGGTATAGCAGTCAGGGTCACTAAACACTAGACCAAATACAAAGTATACTCAACATATAGAGCGAAAAGAGGCATCTTATAGATCTAAAGAGATGGATAAAAAGAAGTCTGAAGAAGATTAATTATATTTGTGTGTCACCATGGACTTGCAAAGTGTACTGCAGATTCCACCGACTACAGATAGTCTAATGTACTATTCCAGAAAATTAAATTTATATAATGTATCTATTTATGAGTTTAAACCTCCACAGAACGACGCTCACTGTATGATTAGTCCAGTCAAAATAGACATTTAAGTTTTTATAGAAAAAATTGGTGGAGGTCTCAAGTACACCATTATAAAAGAAATATCAAAAGTCCCACCGATCCGACTTGTGCAAAAAAAAATACACTAGGTCCAATGTAAATAATGTCACCTTTTCCCATTTTCCTCATAAATGTAGATCAAAATTGCATGATCTGCAACTTTTGTCTGACCTTTTTTTGTTATAAGACTTGCTCTTATAACAAAAAAAGGTCAGACAAAAGTTGCAGATCATGCAATTTTCTACAATAGCGGTCGACAACCCGCGGCCCGCGTGCAGCCCGCCGACGTCTTAAGCCGTCTACACACTCGCGCGCGAATCGCGCGCGAAGTCGCGAAGCACCCGCGTAACATGAGTGTAGATCCAATTCACATATTCTTCGCGGCTTCACGGCTTGTTCGCGCTGTGTTCCCCGAAAATTGTCGGTTTTTTGTCCCGCGACAAAGGGCTCGCAGGCGCGAAGCGCGACGCGATCACGACAAGACTACATTAGCGGGCAGCTCAGTAGCAATTGACACGGTAGGTTGTGTTTTCATTTTTTAATAAGCCGGCTCTACACTCGCGCCGCGAAGGCCCGCGAAGGCCGCGAACCGCGAGTGTGGATGGTTTCGCGACATCGCGTTCGCGCTTCGCGGCGTTCCCCGTCCGGTGGCGGTTTTTTGGTCCGCTTCAAAGGGTTTGCGAAGCGCGAACAAAGCGCGAACGCGAACGCATCCACACTCGCGCTGTGTTCACAGTTGTGTGCGAGACGCAGTAGTAAGCGGACGTCAAAATGAGCACCCAGTGGAGCAACGATCGCGAATTAGTGTTCCTGGAGTGCTATCAAGCAGAACCCGTGCTTTGGCAAGCCCAACATGAAGGACATAAAAATAAAAATAAGATACACGATGCATGGACGAGAATTAGTGCAATCATGGAAATTCCAGTGCCAGATTTGAAGAAGAAAAGGGATTCCCTAATGTCCAGCTACAGAACGTACAGAAAAAAAGTGAATGATTCTATCCACAGTGGTGCCAGCACAGATGAAGTATATAAACCTATATGGTTCGCCTATGAAACCATGGATTCATTTCTCGGAGAAGGAGTGGCATGTAATAAAACAATAAATAGTGTATGTTTTATTTTTGATAATTTAAAAAAAAGATCTTATACCTAATTATAATCTATACTTATCTATCTAGGTACCTACTTACAAAGTACTTCGTAAATTCTTCTCTTATTTCATGGGCATTCAGAGCTGATCGGCGTGCTGTGATTGGAATATTACGAACAGCACAAGTAGTTTCGATTTCGTTTCTCCATGAGCCAGGTGCGATTAGTACACTATTTTCATCATAAATGTCTATGTTTCCAGGCGGTGTATATGGCACGGATGAAGTGGCACTTTTTCGTAAGAAATTATGCAGTAAAATGCACGTCATTGTTATAAGAGAGACTTTTTCCGGGTTAAATGGAATCGGTTTTTTAAATATTCTAAATTTTGTGACAAGTATCCTAAACATATTTTCTACTACAACCCTTGATCTTGATAGATTCTGATTAAATATACGTTTTGGGGATCCTGAATCATGGTTACCCGGATAAGGTTTCATTACATGTGTCGACAGCGCAAAAGCACCATCTCCTAAAAATACATAGGGCACATCTTTGTATGAACCAGGCAAGGGGTGTGGTGTAGGCAAGTATAATGTATTCAGACATATTTTTTTCCATAGTAAACTATTTCTAAACACGCCGCCATCACTAATTCTGCCCCGGCATCCTATATCTGCAAATATAAAATTATAATTGCTGTCAACTAAAGCTAACAATACTATGCTGTGTGTTTTCTTATAATTAAAATATTCCGATCCTGCTTCAGGTGGGCATTGTATAACGACATGTTTTCCATCAATTGATCCAAGAGCTCGAGGAAATTTAAATCCTTTTTCAATTTCAAGCCATTCTTCTGCGCACGTCGGTATCTGTAAAAGAAAATAAATTTCTTTAAAAGGTAAACAAACAAGTTGCACATTTTCGAGTAATTATAATATATTTTTTTTATTTCAGGAACAATCAGCAAATAATGAAACAAATGAGGAGGCTCAGGAGGCTGGTCCGAGTCGTAATATAAACAGTCAACAAATGATATCTAAAACGATTCGTCGTCGTAACAACCCCTCTGAGCTTTTGATTGCTGGAGAAACGGTTAAAGATTGTCTTTCGACACTCAAAACGACATTAAGCGCTCGACAGCCACAGGAAGATGATGAATGTGACTTACACGGTAAAATAATTGCCAAAAAGTTGAGATTATTATCTGAAGAAGAAAGAGAACAGTTCATATGTGACATGTATCAAATGTTCCAGCGTTATAACCAACGCAAAGAACCACAATCCCCTGCCTATTTTTCACTAGCTCGATCAGAAATTCCTGGATATTTTTCGCCTGCTCAAACGTATGTTTCATCACCGTCTCCATCACCACAGCAACAACTCAGGGCAACTAGTTCACGCAGTACTTACTCTGAGCCGCCCATGCAACAACAGAGGGGAACTAGTTCACGCAGTACTTACTCTGAGCCGCCCATGCAACAACAGAGGGGAACTACACTCGAGAGCAATGAATCCGGGTCACTTAAAGAATCCTAAAAATCTCGGTAACTAAAAATGCTAGGTTAATGCAATAAATTGTATTTAATAGACAATGTAATACTCCTTAAATGAAGGTATTAAAACTTCTTAGTTATTGTAAAGTTATATCATAAAAAAATCGAATTTGAAAAAGGGCCACTTTCGAAGATGGAACTACGAAATTACAGCATTTGGTTTTGCTTTTGTTTGTAATCTGTCATTTATGTGGGTACATAAACCATGTTGATAGTGCTCTATATTCATTATTCAAGCTGAAATTATGTCGCTTACGCCTGAAGAACGCACCAGAATACTTACAATGCTGGAAACCGGCCGGAGTCAGCGCGATACAGCCAGGACTGTCGGTGTGTCGCTGTCAACAGTACAAAGAGTTCTCCGACGTTACGAAGAAACTGGTTCTAACCTACGCAGACCAGGAACGGGCAGAACCAGGTGTACCACAGCACGAGAAGACCGATACTTGGTGAACACCATGCTTCGAAATCGCTTTCTCACAGGAACTGAACTCACAAATCAGTTTCGAGGCCTCGGAGGAAGTAACCCAAGTGCATGGACAGTAAGACGTCGGCTTGCTGAATCTAACTTAAAACCCCTTAGACCTGCAAACGGCCCTAAACTGGAGCGTGGGCATCGTATTTCAAGTCAAAGTCAAAAGTTATGTTCTCCGACGAATCAAAATTTATGCTCTACAAGCACGATGGAAGACACAGAGTGTATCGAAGACCAGGGGAAAGATTCAAGCAAGCATGCATCGAAGAAAAAGTAGCCTACGGTGGTGGGTCTGTACTTGTGTGGGCCGGAATTTCTTCTGAAAGTCGCACAGAGCTGGTGATCATAGAAAACGGCTCTTTAACTAGCGAAAGATATGTGGAAGAAATCCTCAATGATCACGTTGGTCCATTTATGGTCAATTTAGGTGAGGATGCTATATTTATGCATGACAATGCCAGACCTCATACAGGTAGGATTGTGAATGACTACCTTCAAGAGATGAACATTACTCGTATGGAGTGGCCAGCGCGCAGCCCGGATATCAACCCGATCGAGCATGCTTGGGACGAGCTAGGCAGATGCGTAAAACAACGAAACCCTCCCCCAATCACGCTTCGTGAGCTCAAAATTGCTCTCACAGAGGAATGGGAGAATATTCCCCAAAATCGTATAAGGAACTTGGTGTACAGCATGCCAAACCGCGTAAACGCAGTAATGGAAGCACGAGGAGGCAATACGAAGTATTAAAATTCAAGAAAATCGTAATAAAGTTCAAAAATTTCATGTTTCCTATTTTTGTTTTAAGGAGAGATCAGCATTTTTTTTCTTTATGTAATTTTGTGTTAATAAAATGTATGGTGACTCATATTTTTTTTACTTTCATTTAAGGAGACATTGTCTATTAAATACAATTTATTGCATTAACCTATCATTTTTAGTTTCCGAGATTTTTAACATTCTTTAAGTGACCCGGATTCATTGCTCTCGAGTGTAGTTCACGCAGTACTTACTCTGAGCCGCCCATGCAACAACAGAGGGGAACTAGTTCACGCAGTACTTTCTCTGAGCCGCCCATGCAACAACAGAGGGCACCTATTCAACAGCGCAACACTACCATTTCATTCACCAGTAATTCATATTCCAGAAGAAGCAGCAACGGCAGGAGATTCATCAGTGATTATAATAAGCAATGAGTTGATTCCAAAAACTACTGAAGACTACGCAGATTATACTAATGACACGAGCGACCAACCTAATGAAGGTCCAACAGATTATGACAATTTGATTGATAAGGCTTTCAAGTTCTCTTAATATTGAAACCAAATCACATTTAGGCACACAGGTTCCTTGAATTACTAAGTTTAGTTTACAAATTGTAAAAGCTAATATGACACTTATCGTAATAAATGTTATTGACTATTATGTATTTGTTTTATATTCAATTACCTTTATTTCCGTCTCCAGTACTTGATTCAAAGCTTGGCACACTTTGGGTATTATCAGCGATATCAGTTGAGGTGACACTTTAAACAAAAAGTGTAAACTTTCTAGGCTATCTCCAGTTGCCAAAAATCGTAATGTAATGGCGAGACGTGTTTTAGCAGAGATTGCTTTTCGTAATTGCGTATCTTCCTTAGCAATTAGTGGAGAAACTTTACATAATAACTTCTCGAAATCCAAGAGAGACATTCTTGTAAACTTTTTGAATTCACCCGAAGGTTCTCCTACTAATTCGGCCAGCTGCTTTTCCAGAATCGCACTGAAATAAATAATTGGAAAAAAACATATTTTTTTAAAGGCTAATAATATTTTTTCGCTGTGCTATCTACAGTCAGAAACAAGCCATGCTATATAATCTGCTAAAGGAAATGGGGTTGGCAACTGTCAAATATTTGACTGATGGCGCCATTACAGATCTGTCAATAGCCTTTTTCTATGGGATTTGGCATAAACAAGAAAATTCCGAAAAATACAAAAATTTGAGTTTGGATAAGACTGACAGGTTCATCCTATGCTGGCGCCATCTGCAAATACCTTCGCCCGGCCAACCCCATTTGTAGTAACCTATTAGGTCATACTAGACTTGCCAGGTTCTGTTGCGATGGATTTGTGTCATCCACCGCCTTCTTCTCCTCCATTTCTTCTTAACTTGATTTTGGACTTTATAAATGCATAATTGTAATTCGCTAAAGCGCACAATGTCAGAGCAGCAGCAACTTCCACGTCCATTTTAGTCAAATGCGCGAACGTTAATGCGAAAGGTTGCGAGTGTAGAGGGCTATATTTATCGCGGCGTGTCAATGCGCGAGCCGCGGCCGCGAACCACGGCCGCGGTTCGCGGGCGAGTGTAGAGCCGGCTTTATAAGCAGCCCGCCGACGTCTTAAGCCGTCTACACACTCGCGCGCGAACCGCGCGCGAAGTCGCGAAGCACCCGTGTACCATGAGTGTACATCCAATTCACATATTCTTCGCGGCTCGTTCGCGCTGTGTTCCCCAAATATTTTCGGTTTTTTGTCCCGCGACAAAGGGCTCGCAGGCGCGAAGCGCGACCCGAACACGACAAGAATACATTAGCGGGCAGCTCAGTCGCTCAGTAGCAATTGACACGGACGGTTGTGTTTTCATTTTTTAATAAAGACTACGATTTTGCGTGCAAAATGAGTATCGTCTGGGGCCAAAATCGTAGCATTAAGTTAGTACTTATGTTGATACCTACATACTATGCAACATCATCCGTCTTTACAATCGATAACATTGCGATTTCTTACATCGTCGGGGCATAGCTTCCTACCAGATGATGCAAAAAGTTTGAGGTTTCAAGAATATATAGATAGATATCGTCCGATATGCTGTCTGTTAAGCCATTAGAAACGGATCCTAGAGAAGTCTATGAAGTGTTAATGAGTCTTAAATCTGAAAGCGCTCCTGGCTGGGACAATATAACAACAAAGTTTCTTAAAACTGCTCACGAATTGGTCGTACCCATAATTTCACATCTTGCTAACCTGTGCTTTAACCAAGGCAAATTTCCACCAGCTCTGAAGCAAGCCGTAATTACACCTGTGCACAAGGGTGGAGACAGAGACGACGTTAATAACTACAGGCCTATCTCTGTCTTGCCTGCAATATCTAAAATAATTGAAAAGTTAATTAATAATAGAATAACCAGCTATAACAATAAATATAACATTATTTCACAATCTCAATATGGTTTTAGGCAAAAATTATCCACGGAAGACGCAGTGACAGAATTAACCACTCACATTGTTAAGTTAGTAGATTCAGGAAAAAAGTGCTTAACTGTTTTTCTTTATTTAAAAAAAGCTTTCGATACCGTCTCTGTCCCCATTCTTGTGCGTAGCCTAGAAGGTATAGGCGTAAGAGGACTACCGTTAGCACTACTTATAGATTATCTTCGTGATCGTAGGCAAAAGGTTAAGGTTGGAGAGTACATTAGCAAGGAGACTTACGTGACCTACGGCGTGCCGTAAGGCAGCGTACTGGGCCCGGCTCTATTCTTAATATACATTAACCATCTCTGCAATATGAAATTAGATAATGGACGAGTTTTCTCATATGCTGATGATACAGCTATCGCATTCACTGGCAATACATGGGAGTCTGTATATCAATCTGCTGAAAAGGGGCTTTTCAAAATTGGTATTTGGCTGAACTCACATCTTTTAACACTAAATATATCTAAAACAAAATATATTGCATTTACAAAATATAATAACACTCAACCCGGTACTAGCGTAACCCTCAAAATCCACACTTGTCATAGTATTTCTAGCACAAATTGTAACTGTAAAGAGATTGAAAAAGTGAGCCATATAAAATACCTAGGTATAATAGTTGATCAGCGGTTATCTTGGCATACTCATACAGATATGGTTATGGCTCGTACGAGAAAACTTATCTGGATATTTAAAAATCTAAGACATGTGACAACTAAAAAATTGTTAACTGAAATTTATGTCTCTCTGGCTCAATCAGTTCTTGTCTACTGTATACCCGTGTGGGGTGGTGCGACAAAAACGAAGTTTCTTGAGCTAGAGCGAGCACAAAGATCTCTTATCAAGGTCATGTATTCTAAACCATACAGATTTCCAACAAATGAGTTATACTCCCTTAGCGGTATTCTCACAGTTCGAAAATTGTACATACTCTATACTGTCTTAAAATTACACAAAGTTCTACCCTATGACCCTCACTCTCAGCACAGGAGACGCAAATACCGAGTTGCTCCAGTAGAATTTGTTAAAACCAGTTATGCCAAAAGACAATTCAAAACAAATTCCGCCGACGACGTATACAATAAAATAAATAAAATAATTAACATCCATCCTATGACTACTAAAGACTGCAAAATAGCATTAATTGAATGGCTAAAACTAAAAACTTATGATGACATTGAATTATTGCTGCAAGCACCATTAATATGAGTTAAAAATACACACAAACAGTATACACCCTAGCACACAAACACACACACACAATTGACACATTCACGCATGGTACACCACACACACATAACACACAAATACACACATGAACCACACAATATGCAAATTTAGGATATAATTAAGTTCTTTATTTTTGTTTAATTTTAACTATATTTTAATTACTTTCTAACTTTCTATTAGTACACCACTGTTACCATTTACTTGAATTGGCATAGAAGAGCGGGACCTCCTATCACAAGTATATACTTTACTTAAAAGGAGGTCTTTATGTAAGTTGTACTGTAAAGTTATACAAGCTTATCCAATAAACATTTTTATTTTTTTTATTTTATTTTATTAGAACAGGCTATAACAAATAGGACGGTTGATAAATAAGAAGCTGCGCAGACAGTAAGCCTTGAGAAGGCAGGAAAAGGATGTGAGTGCTGGCCAAAAGAAAAGTAAGTAAAAAAGTAAGTTTGTCTTTTTCATGATTTTAAAGATGAGTTTAAAGAAGAGCCTGTCCTTCGCATCAAAGGTTTTGGAGCCCGGCATCGAACTGCACTTAGGTTTTGAACGACTCTAGAGAGAAAATAGTGGCTGCAATGGAGCGCATGTTTGATAGAGATGACTCTGCTAATGATCCCACTTACAACCCGAATCCCGACTCTTTAATACTACCAGAGGATTTATTTGGAAAACAATGGGTGAATAACAAGGATGAGGACTCAGATAATATTATACGATTCTGTGGAGACGATCATTATATTGACGAAGCAATTCAACCTTTTGACGGTGACGTGATGATTCCAGAAGCATTTCCAATATCTGATTCACATCAAGTCGTAATATTTCTTTGGGAGCTCTTATTAAAAGTAGTATTGTAGTAGTATAGTAAAAATAGTACTGAGAGTAAGCGAGATTTAATTAAAAGCTATCTATCAGTCTTGCCAAAATTGCCTTCACATTATTGTCGAAAATCGAGTACAAAACAATATTTGGAACCTCTTATTCAGTCCAAATCACAGCTTTATAATTTATACGTGGAATTTGCATCCTCATCATCAAAACCTGTCGCTTCAAGAAAGCTTTTTTTGTGACATTTTAGCAGAAGAAAACATAGGTTTGTTCCAACCTAAAAAAGATGCTTGTGACCTTTGCTGTGCTTATAAAGTTGGGAACGTCATAGAAGAAGATTATCAACGTCATATTGAACTCAAGAACTTGGCTCGAGAAGAAAAAAACATGGATAAACAAGCTGAAAAAAAATGGAATTATTCACACTTTCACTGCTGATTTACAAGCTGTAAAACTATTTCCTTATTTGATGGCTAGTGCTCTTTACTTTAAAACAAAGTAAGCAGTGCATAATTTCACTGTCTACAACCTTGGAACAGACGATGTCACATGCTATTGGTTCGATGAAACCACTTGTGATTTAAAAGCCACCACGCATCTTTTTTGGTGGATTACGTAACACATCTATTAGATGAAGATGCAAAAGATGTAGTAATATGGACAGATGGTTGCACCTCGCAAAATAGAAACAGTATTGTTTCTAATGCGCTATTAAGACAAGCCATGGATAAAAATATTACGATAACTCAAAAATACCTCGAAAGGGGACACACTCAGATGGAGGTGGACTCTGTCCATTCTGTTATTGAGCGAAAGTTAAAAAACATAGAGATTTTTTTACCATCGCAGTACGCAACACTATCTAAACAAGCAAGAAAGAAACCCTCTCCTTACAGAGTCATTCAACCGGATCATACTTTTTTCAAGGACTACGGGATTAAAGAATACCAAGTATATGACTCCATAAGACCCGGACGTGCTGCTGGCGATGATTGTGTGGTGGACCTGCGGGTATTAAAATATAACACTGACGGGACAATTCAGTATAAAAAAAAATTCAAAGACGACTTAACCCCATTGCCACGAAGACCACGAAATATCTTAACACTTACAAATAGTGTTCCATTGCTGTTTTCATCGAGACTGCCAATATTACTCTACTGACTCTTGGTCTGAAGCTAAAGACAGGACTGAAACTGGTTTGCGGATTGTTGTATGTCTATGAACATTAACCAAGGATGTTTCGTGCTAGTCAAATTTGCTAAAAAAAAATACTGTTTTATATTATGTTGGGCAAGTGCTCATAAAGTACAGTCCTATTGAATACATAGTTTCATTTATGAGGAAGAAGCCTGAGAAAGCCTGAGAAGCCTGAAGAAGGATGAGGGGAGTGTCAATATAACAGATGTGGTACATATACTGACACCATCAAAATCTGCTTTGACAGCGAGAACGTCCCACATTTATAGCTTCGAGAAAGACTTATCTATGTACTAGCGACCCGCCCTGGCTGTGCACGGGTGCATTGCTGATACTAAATATACACATAAACATAAAGCGCGGCCTTCGACGCACTATTTGGTATAGGCACGCGCTCCCCGGCCCCCCGGCCGGTACCGCCGCAACCGCTATGTCCCTGCATTTTAAATCTGTAATATCTTCGAAAATATTCATTTAAATTACATGCTGTAAAGGGCCATATTGATCTTTTTCCTCTTGAAAACAGCTGAAGACGGTGTATTAATCCTCAGTTATGACTGCCAAAAAAATATGGCCTTACCGAAACTGCCAGACCAGTCTTGCTATAACAGCAGACAGCTTTATTTGTACAACTTTACGATTGTAGAGGGGACATCAAAATCATCATTAACAAAAAAAAAAAAATATTTTATTTTACTTTATTTGGAAAACAGATATAAATTACAATCATAAGTATGAAAAATAGGTACTACAGTATCCAGAGACAGTTTCCACAGATTAACAAACAAACATTTTTTTATCTCAAAAACAGTATTCATAACAGAATTAAATTTATATAAAGGTTTTGGTAAATTTTACAATTCTAATTTCGGTTCCAAAACATTTCCAATGTAACTATACATATAAAAGAGAACAAAAACCAAAAATAATTTTAAATTCAAACATTATTTAGGTGCCATATTATTTTTTAAATAGAATTTGAATTTAGTATTTACAATGTTTTCACTAATGTATATACTGAGGAAAGTTTTGCTAAAGACTCAAACGCAATAAGCTCAGCTGTATTTATTTTAATTCCAATCATTTCCAATTGAGCTTTGCTTCGAGTCTAATGTGATAATTGTTTTTACTCTAATCCTTGTTGTTCTCGGCAAACTTATCAGGTTTATAATTTTACATGAGTGACGAAGATTCAAATAGTTCTAGTCGGAGTAGCGAAAGTTGGAGTAATACATCTAAAAGACCTAAAAGCAAATTTTATGAGTTTTTCGAAATAATTCATGCATCCCAAATTGCTTTGTGTAAATTGTGTCAACATAAAAAGGTTGAAATAAAAATAAAAATAGAAACACTTCAGGCTTAAGGAAGCATCTAATATCTTGTCATAAAAAAGAATCACAAATATTTCTTCCTGAAAAACCAAATATAAGTGGAAATATGATAGATAGATAGATAGATAGATAAAACTTTTATTCGGCACAAAAACAAGACACAAATTATATACAATATGAGAAAAAAAAAGAGAAATATCAAAAGCTTTTTAACAACTGCTGGAAAAAGTACACAGGTAAGAAAAAATATACTTATTATCACACAATTACATAACGCATTATGTAGGTAAGTAGCGGCCCGCCCCTGCTTCGCACGGGTGGACATTTATTTTTTAAATATCTTGCAATAAACGTAGACGATTAACGATAAACGTAAAGTAAATGTTGTGCACGCCCCTCCTCGTACGTCAATCAGTAACCTACAGGTATTGAAACGGTCTTGTATACGATTTTTTTTTATTTGGATAAAGATTAATACCAATTTGCGAATTATGTTAATTAGTACTTGGCGGCACGGCGTTATTTTAAATTTAACATGAAAAATTTGTAACGTAACTTGAATAGTTAGACATATGGTAGATATTGATGTCTTCTATAAAACTGTATTACAGACACCAGCGCATCACGCTATCAATTTCCAATATAAGTTGAACCCTGTTTTGAATCAAACGTCTTATTGACGCAGTTCAGCTTCGCTGTTCATGCTGGAGATGTGTAGCTCGAACTGCTGTCGACTGTACATCACTTTGCTCTATTGACAATAGTTTAAGCAGCGTACGCGGAATAAGGAATTTATGCTTATGTTAATTTAGAATAATGTAGCATTTTATAATGAAAGAATTTTTGAAATCGGTCCAGTAGATTTTGGGTTATTTCGTAACAAACATACATACATACAAATCTTTCCTCTTTATAATATTACTAATTCATAAATTATTTATAAATTATTAATAATATTAATATACTGTAGATTATGGTGTTAAATATGTATTTATAAATCACCCATATTTTCATTTGTTTTTATAATCGGCGAGAATCAACTACTTTATTTTGGTAAACTACTGTATTAATTAAGTAGGTATATACTTAATTTTTGACAATTTAACATGACTTCTTCTGAATAACATTCCTTTTTAAAAAACCTATTCTTTATTTTTTCAAGTTAGTTTTTATATAGGTAGTGCTAAGATTGTTAACAACATTTATTTTGCGTAAATAAACGGATTATAGTTTGTTATCTTATCCAAAAGAATCCGTGCCCTTGATACAGCTTAACCCATGGGGCGACCCATGGGGGAAGTACCTTAAATCAGTCGGTTGCGATGCGCGGTCGAGTACGGTCGCGTGTGCGCTGCTACGCCTGAATATTATATTCGCGAATCGCGCGGCTTTAGCCGCTGCTCGGTTTCCGCTATGAGTACTCAAACGCTCATAGCCAATGAAGTTCTGGCATTTATCAAACATGCCATTGATTACATGGACGAGGTCAGCATCTTGCAGATCTGCAAGTCATCGTTCAAGGAGGATGAGATTTGCAGTGCCAAGTTGCTGCTGTTCACGACGCTTGGCAAACTCAGCCAGATGCCGTCTCGTCGAAGGGACGGCACAGAGAAGAGCCTCCAAGACATCGTGACGTTGTTGAAGGAGACCGACCCGGACGACGTGCCTGAATTCGTGGCGAAGGATCTGCACAAGCTGCCTCCCGTCACGTTCGACCACGTAGATGTCACCAGGCTGCTGAAGGATATAACACTCCTGAAGCAAAGCCAGGTCGAGATGCAGCATCAGCTGGAGGTGTCCAACAACACCATCAGTGATCTACGGGCAGAAGTAGTGTTATTGCGCAATGCAATTTCTGCAAGTAGGTCACCTAGCAACGCGAATGTGAACACGCGTCGCGGTGCACAAAACGCCTCCATCTGCAGTTTCGAGTCGGCGGGCTCGAATGCGTCACCAGCTGCCGAGAATGCACGCGTTGCAACGTGTGCCGCGGCTGTCCCTGCCTCGACACCGGTGGAGACGACGACGTGTGTAGGTTCGACGACCCCCAAACGAGCCTACGCAGCAATTGTAGCCGCCGCCGCTAAAAAGCCTGTTGAGCCACAAAACTCGCAGGTTAAACTAGCGGACAAAGCTAAAGGGAGTAAACGGAGCCTGTCAAAACCAAAACAGGTTATGAAAAGGCCACGGGCGACAGCGATGGTTTCATCAACGTGGAGAAGAGGAAGAAGAAGAAGCCTCCTTGTCGGAACCAGTGCGGTACTGCGTTGGCAGGACCCAACATGTTGCTGCGTCCAGCCGTAACGACAACGCTGCTGTACGTGTTCAGACTTCATCACTCCACGAAGGTTGAGGAGGTCGTGGAATACATGCGCGTGAAGACCAACTGGACTTTGAGGGTCGAGCTGTTGGAGCCGCGTCACAAAACGAACTTCAAGTCTTTCGTGGTGCGCGTTCCGACACATCACCTCGAGGAGTTCCTCAAAGAAGAGTTTTGGCCGAAAGGAGTTATATACCGCCGGTTTCGTGGCCAGCTACGTGACTTCAGTCAGCGAAACACGACGTATTAGTTAATATTTTTAAGTTGTATTAGTATAGTATTGTATATATTTATATGGGCCTTGATGCCTGAAATAAATGGATTATTATTATATTATTATTATTAAATATTGTAGGATTTGTAGGTGGAACAATTTACTGTACGCACTTATATCGAGTGTGATAGATATCGTTTTATTAATAAATATTAACACATGATTTATTGTTTTTTTTTTCAGTCTGAAAATAGCAGCGATAACATCATGACAGCTACAGTTGATTGGATGGTGAAAAAATATCTTCCCTTCTCATTTTTCGATGACGAAGCTACACAAGTTTATTTTCGATTGATTTGCCCAAATATGGTGTTTCCTAAAAGGTCCACACTTAGAAGGAAGGTCAAAGAGCGATTTGAAGAGCTTCAATTGAATCTTAGGAAAGGACTACAACAACTCTCATCTAAAATGTCATTTACCATTGATGGATGGACGACAATTGCTGGTAGGAGTCACTACGGGATCACTATTCATTATATAGACAATGAATGGAAATATCGATCTGTAGTCCTTGATTTTATACCATGACGCGGTCGACATACTGGGGAAGATATTGCAACGATTTTCCATGAATGTTTATTGGAGTATGACATAATTTATAAAATACAGGGTATCACGGTTGACAACGCAACTGCAAATACCAAATTCATGTATGAACTGGCCAAACAGCTGCCACACTTTGATTCAGACAATCAACATTTCCGGTGCTTTGCTCACACTTTGAACCTTGGTGTACAAGATTTATTAAAGAACTTAGCAAGACTATGAAGACGAAACTGAGGAAGATGAAGAATATACGCCAAATATTGCTGACTCACGTACAGCTATAACAAAATTACGCAGTATTTGCAGTAAAATAAAAAGAAGTGAAATATTGAACAGGAAGTTTCAGTCTGCTTGTGAAGCAGCTGGCGTGCCATCAACTCTGAATCCCATATTAGACTGTCCAACGAGATGGAATTCCACACATGATATGATTGGATTTGGTTTAACAGTGAGAACTGGCATAAACATATTGTGCACTTCTGTCACCGAATTGAATGATTTTCAAATCACAGATAGTGAATGGCAAATACTAGAAAAAATACATAAGTTTCTAATAAACTTTAAACTTCTATCAACGAAACTTGGCGGAGAAATTTTTTTTACATTACCGCTAGTCATTGTATCATTCAATCTCTTGCTCGATAAAATTGAATCCATGGTAAAACAACTAGATGAGAAACCAAATCGATCCGAAGTGAAAGGCTCATTATGGGTTTTCAAGCAGCTAGAGAGAAAATGCTTAAACATTATAAGAAAAGCAACTGGATTTATTGTACCTCTTTGATTTTAGACCCAAGGCATAAGGCTCAGACTTTTGACATAACATTTTGGGGCAAGCAAATTAAAACAGAAAGCTTGCGCAAATTTAATGAACTTTATTAAGAATATAAAAGTCTACACTTAGTGAATAAATCTCTAGAATCACCAAGAAATTAAAAGAAAGGATGTGTATTTGATTTCCGAAAAGAGGCACGAAATTTATTTAATAAACTGGAAACTAGAAACTGCAATTTTGATTGTTTTTTGGGAATAAATTTTGGAGAGATTTAATGTAGTTAATAAAAAAGTACAGAGCCCTGGTTTAGACATTGGTGAAGGCAATAAGTTAATTGTGTCATTCAAAGAGTTCGTGAAAAACATAAGGCAACAATCAGATCAGAAGCTCTTTAGCTTCTGATCTGATTGTTCGAAATACGAAGAGAAAGCTAAAAAATTAAATACTAGTGTGGGAACAGACTACAGTGACATAAATAAGAGACTTTGAAATTTTCAGATAAATCTACAGATAAAGTCTCAGTAAACGGCGCAGAAAAATTTAAAAGAGACACGCTTAACGTTGCGTTGGAAAAGATGATTATGGATTTAAATAAAAGAAGCCAAGCTTATGAGACCTATAGCAAAAAAAAAATTTTTTTTAATGGATTTGCAAGACAAAAATCAGGAACACATAGATCTGGAAAGTGTACGTAATATTATTGATTATTATCCAAATGACGTAGACGAACATTTAGTGAATGAGTGCATTCAGTTAAAATCTTACTTACTGCAGTCTAAGACAGAGTCTTACACCTCTTGCAGTGAAATTTTTTTGGCTAATTTATGAAAAGAAACTTGTTGATGTTTTCCCAAACTGTTATACCATCTTAAAGATTTTTTTAACGATGCCGATTACTAGCTCTGAAGTGGAGCGTTCTTTCTCCAGGATGTCGTATATAGAAAACAAATACAGGACAACAATGTCGAACTATCGACTAAATCATTTATCAGTTCTTTCGATAAATTGTTAAAGCCACGTATTCACTGAGCAACAATTGTTTATAAACTCTGTTTCAGAAACAAAATCTACGTGTTTCTGAAACAAATCATTTTGTTTCAGAAACATATAATTTTGTTTCTGTAAACACTACGTGTTTATCGGTATGTTTCGGTGCTCCCCACTTGTGACGGAGAACACAGAAGCAAATCAGTTGCGCAACAGGTGCATGCGAGTGTGGACGCGTCTAAACATTTGTTTATAAACATGGCTGTAGTGTGGGACGATGAAACTGTCTTTAAATTGATAGAACTGTTTGAGAAAAAACGAATATTATGGGATTGCTCGACAAAGGACTATAAAAATAAAATAAAAAAGAATGACGCCTGGGAAGAAATTTCGAATGCTTTGGCAATTCCAAAAACAGATGTTGAGAATAAAATGCATATATTGCGGTCGCAATTTGCAAGAGAGAGGAAGAAAATGTTGTCTACAAAAACCACAGGTGCTGGTGCTGCAGATATTAAGAAATCAAAATGGAAATTTTATGAAGAATTAATTTTCTTACAAAGCACGACGACAAGGGTCGGTGGTGCGGATACTTTAAATGAAACAGTGAGCGCATTAGTAGGTTAGAATTGGGGGTTCTGTATCACTTGCTCTCGCTTCGCTCGAGCCGTGATACAGAACCCCCAATTCTATTTCGGTCCTACACAATATCTAGCGATTGTATTATAAGAGCGTCTGCATTGGATTGACTCATGCGCTCGCGCGCCGACGACGCGACGAATGTCGACCGCTCAGATTGCATTTATTTCATCGGGTATCGGCGCCTATCTGATTTCGATGGCGCGATGCAGTACCTTGCAAATAGTTATCCCGTCTGTTCATTTAAACCCACAATACAATAAGTGAGTTCTGTGTATGTTATGACACGTTGCCTATCGATGCGGTCGACTGACTGTTGACTGTTTTGAATTGTAATCATAATAACTTATTATATTTACATCGAACCAACTTCGTAAAGAAACTTATATCTTAAATGAATGCGTTTGATATAAGTGGAACTCTGTAATTTTATTGTGTTATAGAACTTTTTTTTTTAGCATCTTGGACATTTATTTTATTGAATCATTATGTATTCTTAGTACTGAACTTTAATTGTTACCATGAACGTGCTGACTATCCAAGTCCCCAGAACTATCGCTATGTAACAACAAAAGCAGGTTATCTATTCTTAATCAGAATCAGAATTGTTTATTTCTTAACGATGTTATTACAGATACAAGATTATTATAGAGTATATACAAAGCTAAGATCAGCGACATTCTATCTTACAGAATGTAAATAATTATATTACTAAATTATAATGTTTATAAATGAATGAAGTTCGATCATGGTCTATAGATTTAGATAATCTCAGAAGTCTTTTATTGAGTAATCACTTAATGTTTCAGTTAATTAGGCAGTGATAGCTTAGTGGTATGACCAGGTACTGCTAATTCTTAGGTTGGTGATGGAACTCAAGGCACTTCCGACTTTTCGAAATCATGTGCACATAAGTAATTTATTCATGATCACTTGCTTAAACGGTGACGGAAAAAACATCGTAAGAAAACCTGCATTCAACGCAGCTAGTGTAGAGTACTAATCTGTGCTGGGTTCGGGTGGTAGACTATGACCTAAGCACTCTCATTGTGAGAGGAATTAATGGAATGATGGTAAATGTTTCATTTTATTATATTTTATAACGATGTAAATTTTGGAATAAGAAATAACTTCGCAATCGGGCAGTATACAGCATTATGATGTAGGCGCAATAACTCATAATATATAATATATAACATTTTAATTTGTATATTTATTTTTTTAATTATTACTGAACAATTATGCGCTGCTTGAGTATTTAACAGACAACGTATGAACACATTATTATTATTAGGGAGAAGGTAAAGTATTCATTAATATTGTCACTAAAATACGAACTTAAAATATATAAGTGCTATAAATCTAAACACAAACAAAATATCTCAATATTAAACTATACAGATAATTTTAATATTATTTATGTAACATTTTCTTTTCACTTTATGTTTTTACGTACTAAATAAAGTATAACAGGCTTTAAAACGATGCAATTCTTAGGAACCACGTTCTGTTTAACAACGTTTATTTCCATAAAATATATTTTTTACGTTTTATCAATAAAATATTTCGGAGTTCAATTTATAAAAGTCAATTTTAATGTTAATATGAAATAACCATTTGTAGTTGGTCTCTATATTTGTTTATGATAGAGAGATCATTTGTATGCAAGTACATACGATTACCTTATAAAAATTTCGTCTCAGTTTTCATCGACAGCGTGGCGCCATATAATATATCCCCCTAAAATGGCAAGTAAAGGCGAAGTTATAATTGAGTACGAATGATGTTTAAAATAATAAGTGATTATAAATCTTATGTACTACATGCATAAGGATTAAAAGTGTATGACAGCATGTATGACTTATTTTAAATAAACTATAACTTATTATCATTTCTCAAGTGTGTATACCGTTTTACAATTTGGGGGGTATAAAATCAGTGTCATTCAGGATCATCTCACAGAACATTTTTAACAGCGCATTCTGCAGTCAGTTCTATAGATTTACATCGTTTAATCAGTGTGTTTAATAAATAAAAACAGTAAGTATGTACGTGTCATTTAACTCTATCAATTTTGTGATCAGTGTGTGCGTACGGTTGTGGTCGCGTCTCATGAGCTCAGAGGTCGAGAGTGTATTTAGTGAGAGTGATTTTATGAGTTCGATTCCCAGGCAGGAAAATAGCTTGTCTGGTCAGAGGAGTTTAATATTATCATGAATGGGTGGCGGGGTGATAACAGTTGTAACCAAATGAATTAATGTAAGTAGACCTGCTTTTCAATGTTTCACAATTTTGTTTTATTTCAGGTTTTCCAATCCATTTGACTCCGACACTGAAGTGATCCCTATATCACAAAAGCGGAAGCCTTCAAATAAGCCTTCAACCCCTAAGCCGTCCAAGCCGAAGGCAAAATCTAAAAAACGGGTGCAAGAACAGCTGTTGCCGGCTGCTGCCGGAAGTGAATCTGAATCAGAGGCTGACCTTCCGACTGCGTCTGCCTCTGCGTCTACATCTTATAAAAAGAAAAGAAAACGAGTCATCTTCCCTGATTCCGAGGTAAATTTATTGTTATTTAATAATTAATGTAGAAAAACAGACCAAACTATTTTTACGTGGTGGTGTAAAGCATAGTTACTACTAATAAGTATGAAGTCTGACCAAGTGTAATTGGGTCAAATTTATAGAACAATTTTATAGCAGCTGCATGAAGTTTAACTGTACCGAAAAAAGGGCAATGTTATGAATGTTATCAAAAGTTTCAAAAGTTTGCGTCTACCTAATAACTTATAATTTGTCAAAGGAGTTTTTTACGGTTTATACTTTTTAAGATCTACATGATTTAATTTATATGTGCTAATCCGAAATAAATACATTTTAAATGAAGAATGCTTATGTCCTGAGATATTATTATGATGGCTCAAAATAATAATAATAATCGTCGGTTTGTGTCCCCAATACTCACTCATTGACCATTTAATTTAATAACCCATTAATTGGGCTTGATGATTATCATGAATCATCAGACTTTGATAAAATTAGGTATTTATTTTGAGAAATTGATTTGTTACATTAACTAATGTATATTATTTTGTTTGTTTCCAGGATGAAGAGCAGCGTGAACCAATTCGAGCAGCTAAGCTGAAGAGCTACCTAACTCGGCGAGTGGGTTCTGGTTACACTATGCAAAGTGACCCCACAAGACGAGGAGAATTTTATATTGAGGTCCGCATCTCGAATTGCCAGGAGTTGGAGGCTATTTCAACCAACCGCTGGAAACATTCACTGCTATGTTTCAAAACAGCAGTGAATGACGATAGCCCAACTTGGAAGGCGGTTACTCAGTTGGTTGGAACAGTTAAGGAGGATTACTCCTCCATCCAACCAATTTTGTACCCCCAAAATCCTTTTTAAATATTTTATCATTATAATTTTTAACTATTTTATATTTAGGAATATTATCGATACTGTACAAATTTTGTTGTCATATTATAACCTAACCATGTATTTTTGTATTAATTACTATAAATAAATGCATTGCTCTCTTACATAATCTATTCGTTCGATAAAAACGACCATATAACTATAAACTATAAATAAGTTAAGATTAAATAATAATTTTCATGTATTTTCTTACAGAATCTACTTAGTAGATAAAATAAAATACTAAATTAAAACCTAAAAATAAAAACAATACAATATTTTATACTATAAAAAATCTGATTAAGAAAAAATAGAAATACCTACATAAAGCTTTTCTGAAATTATTCAAAATGTTTTTCTGTCAAGCTTGTAACATTAACGTTCACAATTATTCTTCTCACAAAAAAACCAACATCCATAAATCTAATAACCTCATAAAAACGCAATTTGATAATATTCGTATAATAGCTTGTGCTTTTAAAAACAAAATAGTCAGTTATAAAATAACCCCTCAAAGTTTTACTATTACTCCTGAAAAGTTTTTATCTGAAATTACAGACACATGTTGCTATCTAATCAAAGAGTTATTAAAACAACACGTTTCTTTAAAAGTCAATTTCGAACTTTTTGTTTCGTACAATTTACCTAAAAATAACGATTTAAGTCTTAAATCATTTAACACGAGATATACAATTATACTTCAAAGCACAGATATATTATCCACTTATCAAGCATTTGCGGAAAAAATATTAAATAAATGTTCAGAGTTCGAACTAAGTGAGTCAGGGTGGACGATTGAATCCATAAGTCATTTAGAAATTAATTTTGTTAAATACAGTCCTTTGAGAGCCGGTTCTTATTTAAAATTACCTAAGCGAATTCAAAATACAAAATCATGTCTAAACATAGTCAATAAAGACAATTACTGTTTTCTTTGGAGCATTGTAGCTTATTTGTACCCAGCAATGCATAACTCAAATAGAATAACATCATATCCTCACTATTTAAAAGTGTTAAATATAGCAAACATGACATTTCCACCCAGTTTAGACGATATAAAATTATTTGAAGACTTAAATCCAAACGTAAGTGTTAACGTCTATGGTTTGGAA
The DNA here is from genome assembly GCA_905475315.1 of Autographa pulchrina. Classification (NCBI taxonomy): domain Eukaryota; kingdom Metazoa; phylum Arthropoda; class Insecta; order Lepidoptera; family Noctuidae; genus Autographa; species Autographa pulchrina. The sequence continues at coordinate 10,101,803 of FR997775.1, forward strand.
CAGAATGACTATGTAACAGGACCATTATATAAAACTTTAAAAAGAAAACTTTTTCATGTTAATTTACTTTATATCAATAATAATGGTAAAAGTCATTTCTGTTTAATTAAACATTTTAGTAAGCTTGTACACAGACAACTTACAAAACATAAATCTAAAATATATTTATGTGATGAATGTTTTATGTATTTTGAAACATCAGAAAAACAATTGAATCATAGCTGTGCAAGAGTGCAGACTATACTTCCCGAAGAAAACTCAAAACTCTGCTTTTCAAATTTTAATAGGACTCAAAGAGTTCCAATTGTTATATATGGCGATTTCGAAAGTCTATTACGGGAATATTCTGATAAAAATAAGTCCCCATGTGTTGAAAATATACAAATCCATGAGGCAAGTTGCTATGGATATTACATTTTTTGTCAGTCTAAACCAGAATTAAATAAGTTTAGATCATATAGGGGGCCAGACTGCTCCAAAAAGTTCATTGAAGCTATAAGTCGGGATGTAATAAGACTTTATAAACTAATGTCAGAGATAAAACCCATGATAATTAACAAAGATCAACAAACTGCTTTAAAAAATGCTAAACAATGTCACATATGTAAGAAATCATTTAATGATACTGACTCAATTGTTGCAGATCATGATCATTTCACAGGAATGTATAGAGGACCAGCACATAATACATGTAATTTAAATGCAAAATCTTGCCCATTCATACCTATCATATTTCATAATCTTTCTGGCTATGACTGTCATTTGTTTATAAAGGAGCTTTCAGCTGTTTGCGGTCGTATAAATCTCATTCCAAAAAACAAAGAAAAATATATTTCATTCACAAAATTTATCCCGATTGATAAAAAAAATGTAGCCCAGTTAAAGTTTATAGATTCTTTTAATTTTTTAAGTTCAAGTCTAGATAATCTAATAAAAACTATGAAAACGAAAGATTTTCAAAATTTACGAGAGTTTTTTAAAGATGATTATTTATTTAAATTAGCATGCAAAAAAGGTGTATACTGTTATGATTACATCAATTCATGGCATCGGTATAAAGAAACTGAATTGCCAGATTCATCAAAATTTTATAATAAACTCACATCCCAATCTATTTCGGATGAAGATTATAATCATGCATTAAAAGTGTGGAATGCATTTAATATTTCTAATTTAGGGGAGTACACAGACTTATATTTGAAATGCGATGTCCTACTATTGTGTGATGTTTTTGAAAAGTTTAGAACGATGAGTTTACAATATTATAACCTTGATCCTTGTTATTATGTATCATCTCCCTCATTGAGCTGGGATGCAATGTTATTATATACTAAAATTAATTTGGACTTAATTTCAGATATTGACATGTATCAAATGCTAGAAAAAGGCATAAGGGGTGGCCTTGCCCAGTGTTCTTTAAGATATGCAAAGGCAAATAATAAATACCTTCCAAATTACAACAATAAGGAACCTGATAGCTATTTAATTTATCTTGATTGCGTAAATTTATATGGTCATGCTATGATGCAACAGCTTCCTACTCGAAACTTTAGGTTTTTAAACGAAGATGAAATTAATAATTTTAAAGTAATGCATATTTTAAATGATAGTAAAACTGGATTTATTTTAGAAGTTGACTTATGGTATCCTTATAAAATTCACGAAGCGCATTCGGATTTACCATTTGCCGCTGAAAAATTTGCTCCCCCAGGTAGTAGAAATGATAAACTAATTGCTAATCTCTATGATAAACATAAATATATCATTCACTATGTTCATTTAAAAGAATGTATAAAAAATGGACTTATTTTACTTAAGATATATAGAATACTATCATTTGAACAAAGTGCATTTTTGGCTCCCTATATCCTATTGAATACTACTCTCAGACAAAAAGCGTCTTCCGATTTCGAAAGAGACTTTTTTAAAAAACAAAACAACTCTATATTTGGAAAAACTATTGAAAACAAAAGAAAACAAGTAGATGTCAAACTAGTAAATGTATGGAAAGATATTTATAATAAAACTAACAAACTTTGTGGAGCTGAAAAATATGTAAGTGCTCCAAATTTCAAAAACTTATCTATATTTTCTGATTCTTTAGTAGCAATTCAGTTACAACAAACGAAAATCGTGCTTGATAGACCAATTTACATTGGTTTCACAATATTGGAATTGGCCAAGACTCATTTGTATTCGTTTCATTACTCTGTGATGAAACGTCTATATCAAAATCGTATTCAACTATGTTATACTGACACAGACAGCCTTTTGTACTTAATATATACAGAAAATTTTTACGAGGACATGAAAAAAAATATAAAGTACTTTGATACAAGCAACTTTGAAAATGGAAATCAATTTAATATACATAAAGCTAATTCTAAAATACCAGGATTTTTTAAAGATGAAATGGGTGGTGATATTATATCCGAGTTTGTAGGTTTAAGAGCAAAATTATATTGTATAGACTCACTGGCTTCTTCAGTTATCAAAGCAAAAGGGGTAAAAAGGTCGGCCGTGAAAAAACTAGATATTAAAAAATATAAACGAGCTCTACAATACAATGAATGCTTAAGAGATGACATGTGTATTATAAAGTCGAAAAATCATAATATTTTTACTCAAAAAATTAATAAGCTTGTTTTGAGTAGGGATGATGATAAAAGACAAATAATGGAAGATGGTTGCAAAACTTTGCCTTGGGGGCATCATAAAACAGTATTTTAATTAAGTGTCATATATAAGGACGAGTTGCACCATTTAACTATAACGATAACAAAGCCATTAACAGTTGTCAATTCGTCGAATTGTCCAATAGGCGGCCGGTTCACGGCTGGTTATGGTTTAGTTATCGTTATAGTTAAATGGTGCAACTCACCCTAAGATTGCAATGCATTAATTTAAGGTAAATAAGCATAAATGTATAAGGCTAAATGTATTTTTATATTATATGAAATAGAAGATAAATATGAAATAAATGATTTGTATTAAAAAAAAAGGTTTTTAAATTGAGTTATTTTATATATTCCTCTGACTGTTAAAACAAGTCAAAAAAAAATGAAACACAGTAATAGGTGATAGTCATAACATTTATTATTATATTTTACAGAAATACGTCCCTTTTAATTTTTTTAGATATACCTATTTATATAATATATTTAGATATTAGTATCGAAATTTATAAAAAAAAAACAACACGACAGTTAATCAAATTACAATCAGTTTAATTTAAAACTAACAAAAAAAATAAACAATCAAAATAATTAAAGTACGGAACAAAATAACCTCCAGCAAACATAAAATGACAAAAATTAACTTACAGAGTAACCGCCTTACAACTACCCACTTAAAACTAACACTTAGAGTCCTTGAGCGATGTTTCCTCGTTGCACGACAACCGACAAATGAGCCTGTGACTAGACTGCGCGCCGGTTTTATACCTTTGCTTTAGGGGATACCTTACTCGGCCTCTCCTGACTCTTGTTCGTCCTCGAACACATTCCTCAAAGGTTCTCCTGCTTGACCAGTTGCCTGACCTTCGTCTTCGAGTAAGGGCATAGAAGGTCCTGCTATGGCGTCCTGGTCACTATCATGCTGGCTCTCTGGTATTAAATTATCATCATTGCCATCTGAAAGATATTGTTTGCATTAGATTAAAGTTCAAACCTTTTAATCGCAGTAATAAAGCTATGAAAGCGAGACAGACACAACAAGAACAATAAATAATGAAATTAAAGATGTAGAGTCGTCGGCGTCCCGACTACTTCACATCCCTAATGCATATTACCGTCGCTGGGCGACTAACGCCTTTGAGGACTAACATTAGTGGCGACTAACGCCCGCCGGTGCGACTAACGCATATGACGACTAACGTCCGTGGCGACTAACGCCGATGCGACTAACGCATGTGACGACTAACGTCAGTGGCGACTAACGCTGGTGCGAGTAACGCATATGACGACTAACGTCAGTGGCGACTAACGCCGGTGCGACTAACGCATATGACGACTAACGTCAGTGGCGACTAACGCCGATGGTGATCGGTGAGGGTGCAGCCAGGGCCCCCCACAAAGCAGCGGGTTCACGAGAGGCCATATGCATCTCGTTGAGTGACGTCAAGTGTCACATCTCGCTGCTACTTCTGAGAACAACCACCAACACAAAGACAAAGCAAAGCAATTAAACATACTGAGAACCTTACCATCGAAAAATATGGCACAAGTCTCGGGGCACCATTCGCCTTTCCATGGGACCATGTATTGGGCGGCAGCTTGAGTCGATTTCCCTTTGCTACCACTGAGTAACTTCAGTTCATAACGCCCGTTCGGTAAAACCTTAGTAACCCGATACGGCCCTCGCATCCCAGGATCAAGCTTGCCTGTCGACTGGGAGTATTTTATGACGAAGGCTAGATCGTCAACAGCATATGTCCGCGGCGGATGTCTGGATTGGTTCACTAGAGAATCTTGGTTTTCTTGATTCTTTCGCAAAAGGTCAGCCGCGCGGTTCCTGTTGACTTCTCTCAGAGCTTCTCGATTGTTCATTGGGCTACTTACGGCAACATCTCGTACTAGAGAGCGTATGACTGGAGTCGTGGCTTCGGTACCTATCATTAAACTAATTGGGGAGGTTTGGGTGGTCTTCTGCTTAGTAATGTTCAAGACCAACTGGAGCTTCCAGAGAGTCTCGGACCAGGAGGCGTTTCGGTGGCCTACCTCGACGCGTAGCATATTAAGGACAGTTCGCACATACCTCTCGACTTGTCCATTTGAGTTATGCATTTCTGGGGTAATGTAATGCAAATCTGCCCCAAGTTCAGACACCCATTGGACAAAGTTTCTGGCCTCGAACATTCGGCCCCGGTCGGTGACCAGTAGCTTCGGAACGCCAAACAGTGAGATAGCCTGTGTTATTACCTTTTGGAGTTCACTGGCGTCTTGATGGTACATCGGGTACAGTAAACAAAACTTTGTGAAAGCGTCTACTAGTATCAATACGAATTTGTAGCCCTCAGATGCTGGTAATGGCCCAAGCGCGTCTACGTGTACGGTATCGAATGGGGTACTGGGCTTTGGCCAGGACGATATGTTTTGAAGTGGGGCCCTTGGTACCCGCTTCTTTGATATGCAGATCAAGCAATGTGAAACGTATTTCCGTACAAATTGTCGGAGACTAGGAAACCAAAAATGTTTCAAAATAAGATGTAAAGTTTTATCAGAACTAATATGTTGGTGCTCATCATGAAAGATGCGCAATAAGCTTAAACGATGACCCTTCGGAATGTAGCAAAGGAGACGCGATTCCTCACCGACAGATGTGTATTTGTAGTATAGTAATTCATTTCGTATGACGTAGCGATCCGAATCTAACTGACCTTCTGATAATTTTTGCATCAAGTCCCTAGTTTCGCTATCAGCCGCTTGCGCGATTTGCGCCCAATTACGCGGGTTAGATATCTGGTTAATTGTGACTACCGGGTTTCTGCTGAGGTAGTCGGCATGTTGCAGCATAACTCCTTTGCGATATTCCATGGTAAAATGGAAATCTTGCAGGTATATCCACCAGCGGGCCACACGAGGGAGAAGGTCCTTCTTGCTTTGGGTTGATTTGAGAGCATTGCAGTCTGTTATGACTTTAAACTGGATACCTACTAAGTAGTGGCGAAAGTGCTGCAGGGCCCTAACCACAGCTAACGTTTCTAACTCGTAGCTGTGGTATTTACTTTCGGCTCCCTGTGTGACCTTACTGAAGTACGCCACAACATGCCTACTGCCATCAGGGTGTGTCTGCATAAGTACAGCCCCATAGCCTACACTACTCGCGTCGGTGTGGACTTCAGTGGGAAGCTCAGGTCTAAAGATACTGAGAATAGGTTCGCTTGTCAAACATGTTATTAAATCTTGACGGACCTGTTCCTGTTCGGGGCCCCAGTTAAACTGAACCCCCTTTCTGGTTAGCAGAGCGATACATGCCGTCTTGGTGGCATAACCAGATATATATCTACGGAAGTAGCCTGCAAGCCCAAGAAACTGTCGGACTTGTTTCACGTTTTTAGGTGCAGATGAGTTTTTCAGGGCCTCAACCTTTCTGGCGCTCGGTCGTACCTGACCACCACTTACTAGCCTACCTAAGTACTCAACCTCGGTCGTTAAAAAGGAGCATTTCTTAATGTTAATCGAAAAACCGGATCCCGTTAATTTTTTTAGAACTCTTTCGAGCAGCGAAATGCCGTCTTTGACTGTGTTACTCAGAAGGAGCACGTCGTCTATGTAAACGAGCACACTTCCGGAATCAATAAACTCACGTAGAGTTTCATTGATGATTCGCTGGTAAACTATCGGTGAGTTCGTCAGACCGTATGGCATCTTTAAATATTCATAGTGCCCTTCAGGCGTGACGAATCCCGTGTAGTGAATACAGTCGTCCCTAATCCTTATCTGGTGAAAACCGGTGGCCATGTCGAGACTGGTGAAGAAAGTGTACCGCCCAAGACGATCAATCTGATCATCAATGAGGGGAAGCGGGTATCTCTCCCTCTCAGTGATGCGATTAAGCGCTCTAAAGTCTACGCACATACGGTCTGTGCCATCTTTTTTCTTCACCAAGATTATGGGGCTGGCATACTGGGATCGTGACTCCCTGATGATGCCTTTGCCAAGAAGATCTCCTACTATCTCGCGAACTTTCAGTTTCTCTCCGTAGGATAATTTATACGGGCGGTAAGTTATTGGGATTGAACTCGTAAGTTTGATCTCCATCTCGCCCGTGGTGACGGTGGTGGTAGCGGTACCCGAGATGAGGAAATTAGAGAAAGGCGTCAACACAAGCATTAGTGACTTTAGATCATTACCTAACAGCGGAGTTTTTATTGAGGAGCTTTCAATAGCCTGCACTTGATTAACCTGACTAGTGGCCTTTTCTATGCGAGTGAGGTACTGTCGATCTTTTGTGCGTACGTACATAACCCCGTCGCGGTTCAGAACATCGGTTCCTATCACTATTGAGGTGTTCATGCAAGCCGACGGTACTACAACTAGGTCAGCCTCTAATGAAATATAACTTAACTCAATGGTAACAGTGACATAAGAAGTTGCAACGATTTCGTGTTCACTAACGCCTTTTAACGTACACTTTGTATTTTTTGGTTGACACGAAAGAAATTTAAGAACATCGGAAGAAATCAACGATATGTTGTGAGCACCACTATCAATAAGCACGTCCATCGGTATGCCTTGGACGACTGCAGGAACTACATCGTTATTAGTGAAAACTTTGGGCGCGCACAGGTTCACATTTCGCTGGTTTCTTTGTTCCGATCTGTTCTTTACAAAACATTTGTCTTCCGTGTGTCCCATCTTTTTACAAAAAGTACACGATACCGCGGACCTGGCAGTGGGAGCTGTACTCGTACTTGGGGTATTATTGGTGTTAATTTGTTTGTTTTTATTACAATTGCGTCCAGAGTGTCCGCGTTGACCGCAAGTATAACATTTAATTAACGGCCGCGAAGCTATTTTAACGTGGGTGCTATTAGTCTTAGTACGGCTTGGTTTGGTATAAATCGATAGAAACGAGACTAAATCTCCGGCTGCCAAGCTCGCGTTGGCCGCCGCGGCTCTAATTTGGGGATTCTCGATACCTCGTATGACTATAAGAGTTCTAAGCTCTTCAGATAAACCCTTAACTACTCGCAAGCGTAACAACGTACGTCTCGCATACTCAGCGTATGTAGTGTATTTGTCGGATGTCGTGTTCATGCATTCAAAGAGAATGTTAGCGTAGTCCAACTTCCGAGGGCAGAGGGGCTTAAATTCGACCTTGAAGTTTGACCAAGTACGGTCACTTGTGACCCATTCGTTCAACCATATTTTGGCGTCGCCTTTTAAACACGATGCCACGCGCGAAAGACACTCCTGATCTCCCCAGCCGTTCGCAGTCATAGCGCGGTCAACCTCTGAACACCATACATCTATGTCATGTATGGACGGATCAAAGATGGACACGTAGTAATCACGCGACTTAATTGGCCTTAAAGACTTTATGGCTTCCGCCAATACGGAAATAGAAGAACCTGACATGGTATCAGAACTACGAGCGGCGGGGTCTTGATCTTGAGTGGATGGCAAGCCCTCGGATTTGTCAACGCACGTGTGAGGAACATCGCCCAAGTTGTTATTATTAACTACGTGATCTATAACTACAGGTACGCTTTTTACTATGTTAGTACCTGGTCCGGGAAAAATATCGGGAGTTGGAGTCACGGCACTATTGCTAGACTGTTCGACAGCGTTTAGTCTCACTAAGATGTTATTCAGAGTGTCCTGTAGCGAGTTGCTACCAACCGATCGTAATACGGGTGAGTGTCGAGGAGGCGTTCTGCGTAAACTTCGCGACTCACGTCTTGACCTACGATAACGAGTACGAACGGTGTCGTAGCGCCCGTGCGCACTATCGTCTGAATCACTCTGGCTACGAGGCTCGCGGGCAAAACGGTTCCGTGACCTATCACGTGGCTCGCCACGCGTCCTGCGAGACCTATGTCGACTCGGTGTCGATACATCTCTCGTATGGCGTGACCTACTTCTAACTCTAGATCGATTACGATTCGTTTCGTTAGGCATGATTATGAAAAACAACGATAGTACAACAACAAAGAGATAAAAGACAAAGAAAACAGGATAATTACTTTGTTCCTTGGTGACCGAATTAGTGGGGTCTTTATCCCACTTCTGAATTTAGATATTAGTATCGAAATTTATAAAAAAAAAACAACACGACAGTTAATCAAATTACAATCAGTTTAATTTAAAACTAACAAAAAAAATAAACAATCAAAATAATTAAAGTACGGAACAAAATAACCTCCAGCAAACATAAAATGACAAAAATTAACTTACAGAGTAACCGCCTTACAACTACCCACTTAAAACTAACACTTAGAGTCCTTGAGCGATGTTTCCTCGTTGCACGACAACCGACAAATGAGCCTGTGACTAGACTGCGCGCCGGTTTTATACCTTTGCTTTAGGGGATACCTTACTATATATAATTGGCTTACTTATATAAAATTAAATTAAAAACTATTAAAATAATAATAACAAAATAATAATTCTTGACAGTCTTATTAACTACAGTATAAGTTTAATGATACAGACTATGACTAATTAATAATTACTGCACAAAAATGACTTAAAACTATTCAGGGTCACACAATTTTTTCCCAATTTTTTTAATAAGGGTCTCTGTCGCTTCCATAATATCATCATAAGTTTCACGTACCACATATTGCACATTTACACACGCATTGTCACTATCACTATAATCGATTTCATTCTTAGAGTCTTTTAGTTCATGTACTTCTAATTTAATTAGATAACCTCCATCACCACCTCCCCCACCACGACGAACAATGTATGATGATGTTGATGATCCCAATGAACATTTTCTCTTTTTTTTTTTCTTTTTCAAGATTTGAGCTTGATCAGTTCCAGTGAGCAGCTTTTCATTGTCAACCCTCTCATTCAATGCACCTTCAAAATATTGTTGGTAGTTGTAGCGCTGGGAGTAAAAAAATGGGCTAATTGTAGGATTTTTATCCAGGCCCTCAGAGTTCCACTGCAGAAGAAATAAAAATTAATTACAACAAGAAAAAATATATTCATCTACTCTCATAAAATAAAATAAAACAAAAAGATTACCTCGCGTAATTGGGGTTGCCCAAGTTCGACAGAAATCACATTTTCGTTGTCCAAAATGCTCGGGCTGTAAGATGGTGATCTTGGTGTGAGTGACATAATTCTGAAAAGAAATAACTGTTTATAAATAAACAAAAAATATATTTATTTATTATTTTTGGCTGACTGATTATTATTCCAATACTTACCTTAATACTGCAAGCTATTATTAAAATCGTAAACAACAGCGTATGGTCCTACTTTGACTAGCTACTGCAATGAAGTGAGATGTTTAATTACATACAATACAAATAAGTTCTCATTTCAGTTATTAGTCACAAAAATGTAAGTAAGACGAGACTATCATCTAAAATTACGATGCAGGTTCAAACCCGTTGCTTGACTACAGGGTGTACTCACTGCACGTGTTACATTTAATAAAATATATTCATATATAAAGGATAGTAGGAAATGAAAATAAGTATTAGGCAAGATGAAGTTGGTCAAACAACCCATAACCCTGAACGTGAATAATATCAATTTTAGTAACTCCGCTCGTCAGATAAAACATAGTGCTTTATTGCCTAATACGATTCGCTGCATAATATGCGGACCCTCGAACTGCGGCAAAACAAACGTCATGATCAGTTTATTGCTGCATGAAAATGGTCTTAAATTTAAAAATCTTTATCTTTATTCGAAAACTACTTTCCAGTCAAAATATCGTTTCTTAAGTGAAGTATTAAGAAGAGTGCCTCAGATTAAGTTCTATGAGTTCAATGAAGATAAAAATGTCATATCTCCGAGTGAAGCTTTACCAAATTCTATATTTATATTTGATGATGTTGCATGTGAAAATCAAATAAATATCCGTAATTATTTCTCTATGGGTAGACATAAACAAATTGATTGCTTTTACTTATCTCAAACGTACTCAAAAATACCGAAACAGTTGTTACGTGATAACGCCAATTTTCTTATAATATTTAAACAAGATGATGTGAACTTGAAGCACATCTATGAAGAACATGTCAATTCAGATCTATCATGGAATCAGTTCAAAGATATTTGTAAAACAGTTTGGAGTAACCCTTATAATTTCCTTCTTATTAACAAAGATTCACCTTTGAATAATGGAAGGTACAGACAAAACTTTGACACATATTTAAACTTTGAATGAAGATGTACCTACATATAAAATGAGTTCTGCACAAAAACATTTTTAGTGTTATTCTTTTCTTAGTTGAAAACAGTTGTTATTACTTAAGATGGAGAAAAATATTAAAATGGAATTGATAAAGTCTGTTGACTCTATAAAAAATAAAATAAAACAAATGAAAAATCAGGAACATACAATGAACATGTCACTTGATAAAATGCTAAAACCTGTGACAGATCCTCTTAAAACTCTAGTTGATTCAAATGTTGAAAGGAACTTGGAAAAAACAAAAAATATGGAAAATTCAACCTTGACTCATTCCGTAGAAATGGAATCGAATGAAAATAATGCTATTTCATCTACAAAGTTCAATGATTATTACGAACCAAAACTTAATTCTGCGCAGTTGTTGGAACAAAATCCTAAAAGTGATTTGCTGGATAATTTAGACATTTCATTAGAAGGTGATGATATCCACGGTATTTATGATGGTGTTAATATACCATTCGGAATAAGAAGTGAAAACAGAACTTTACTGATGGGTAATTCAGTAGTATCATTTTCTAAAATTGATAGTTTAAATAACGATACTATAATTTTAATTAAAATCGGTGATAAAACTTACAATTTCACGGCTGGCCTGAAAGAACTTTTACTACGAAGAAAACCTGATTTAAAGTTGATATCGAACAAAGATAAACTTGTCTATAAGGATATGTTACATTATACAAATGCACATAAAAGAGATTTTAACCCTAAAGGTCAAATAAGAGGTGATAAAAGTACAAAATATAGGGAGATAATCAGACCATTATTTTCTGAAACATCAAACGATAAAAATGAGCCTAAAGTAGGAGGAAACTTACCAAAGCTAAAAAAATATAAAATTAACACTGATTTAGTATATTGGGATGATCCTAATGAATTGGTTGAGAGATTAAAGTTATTAGTCGCTTCGAGAGATGCTGGCAATACAAATCATGATAATGAAATTTTATCTATAATTGAAGAATTAAAAGAAGCTGACATAATTAAGGAATAAAAAGTGACAGTGACAAGATTTTGATTCAGTATTACCGACTTATTCATCATGAGCATAAGCAAAGTTCATCACTGAATTAGCTTAAAAACATAAAATTTACACTTTTATTTTATGTGTGCGAGTTGAAGAGAGATATTAAGAGTTGCCCAAAAAAAAAAAAAAAAAAAAAACAAACATCAACATGAGCAAAGCAGATGTGGTAAATGAAATTCATAAAAATGCAAGAATAAACTTTCCTCGAAGACGTGTTATTATGAAAGACATAGATGATTTATGGCAAGCAGATTTAATTGATATGCAATGTCATGCCCATGAAAATCAGAATTTTAGGTTTATCCTTGTGGTTATCGATACATTTTCCAAATATGGTTGGACTTTTCCTCTTAAAACCAAATCCAAGGATATCGTCTGTGACACTTTTAAGACGTTGCTGGACAAAGGGCGTGTTCCTAAAAATCTACAAACTGATAATGGAACAGAATTTTATAATAATAAATTTAATAAACTTATGAAATGTTTTCGCATTAACCATTATTCAACCTTCTCAACAAAAAAAGCCTCAATAGTTGAACGATTAATTAGAACATTAAAGTCTAACTTGTACAAAGAATTTAGTTTAAAAGGCAACTACAATTGGATAAATGGCGCTCTTGATGATGTTATTTTTAAATACAACCATACTTATCATCGAACAATTGATGAAATTCCTGCAAATGTAGATAATACTAATAAAAAACGAATATTAGAAACATATGTAAAGTCTGAAAAAAAAGTTGGGTCGAAAAGTAAGTTTAAGGTGGGTGATTATGTGCGTATCAGTAAATACAAAGGAACATTTGAAAAAGGGTATACGCCCAACTGGTCGACAGAAATATTTAAAATTCGAAAAATACAGAATACAACTCCTATAACCTACTTGATTGAAGATGCAATCAGATGTCAACCTATTTTAGGAGCATTTTATGTACAGGAGCTTCAAAAGACAAAACATCCTAACGTATATCTAGTTGAAAAAGTTTTAAGACGTAAAGGAAATAAGGTTTTAGTTAAATGGTTAGGATTGCCTTGTGCTGAAAATAGCTGGATTGATAAGTCGAATATACTATAACAAAGAAAAAAATATAGCATTTCAAAGTCATTGGCGAGAATAATTTTATATTTATTAAGTGTTCAATGTATGATTAATCAGTCTGAGGATGTGTATTGGAGAGAGTAGTCTTCTGAATTGGTTTATAAATCATTTACCATTTGAATTACATTTACCGGGATATAATTATTGTGGGCCTGGAACAAATCTGATTAAAAGACTTACACGTGGAGATAAAGCTGTGAATAAATTAGACGAATATTGTAAAGAACACGATATTGCTTATCACAAGTCATCAAGCTTAAGGGATCGGCATAACGCCGATTTAGTTTTATTAAAAATGGCTAAAAAGCGAACTGTTGCCTCTGATGCAAGTGTAGGAGAAAAATTCGCTGCCCATCTAGTGAGCAAAGCAATGTTGGCTAAAGTTAAAACTGGAGCGGGCTTAAAAAATAGCAACTGTGCTAAAAAAAGTTCAAAAATAAATAAAAATGGTAATGGATTTAAAAATAAATTGAAAAATGTTATTAGTAAAACGAAAAGACATATACGGAAATTAAAACCAAAAGGCAAGAAAATGGCAATAGAATTAGCTATTGCTGCTGCAAGAGAATTAGTTGATGATTCATCTATAAAACTTCCTCGTATTATTCCTATACCAAAAACCGGTGGAGTATTACCTTTAATTCCTATTTTTGCGGGACTATCAGCTGCGGGAGCCTTAGCAGGAGGTGCTGCTGGAATAGCTAAAACCATAAATGAATTCAAGATGGCAAAAAAGCGTTTTACTGAACTGAAGAGACATAATGAAAAAATGGAGTCTCTTTGCATCGGAAAGGGATTACATCTTAAACCTCATAAAAATGGACTTGGAATTTTTGTATCGAAAGAAAAAAACTAAAATACAGGCTACCCAAACGAGCCTTAACTAACATTGACATTCTGAAGTATGGTAATAAAATTCCCTATTTTCGAGGTGTCTTTATGAGAGACGAACTCCCTAAAAAACCTTTCAAAAAAGAATGCGGAGTTATAAATTTAGACGATTGTAGAAATCCTGGTTCTCATTGGGTAGCCTATGTAAAACACAATGATTATGTAGAATATTTTGACAGTTATGGAAATCTTAAGCCTCCCAAGGAATTTATAAAATACTTAGGTTCTAAAGTTCACTATAATTATGATAATATACAACGCGATCACCCTTACAATTGCGGACATCTTTGTTTAAATTTTTTATATAATTTTTGGTCTAGTTAAGGAATAAAATAAACAGAATCATCCAGAAGTGTTCAGTATGCAAGCATGTCTCTAACGGTAACCATTTCTGGAAGTAAATCAGAACTGGTATCATACTTTCAACCGCCTATAAGTTTATCAGGCCAATACGAGTGCGGTTTGTTATATTTTTCAGTATTAAACTTAAAGCCAGGAGACGCGCATGTTGATAACAACATTTTGTCTGTGGTCAGAATCGAATGTGATCTTATTCATGGTTCATATTCTGATGGATTACCAACCCACATTATCCACGAATTTTTAACTTACAATACTGTAGGTCATCAGCACATAGAAAGACCGCAAAACGTTATTTACTTTCCAGTGAACAAAAACATAATTTCATCTATATCTATTAAGATTGTGGATCAATTTGGTCACTCCATTCATTTCGACAAAGCGGATATTCAACTAAGTCTTCATTTAAGAAAAATAACATGATATTGTATTATAAAAATCCTGCGATCAATATAAAGCACCCTATTACTTCTACGACCACGAAAGGGCAAAGACGTAGGAAAAAAGTTAAGAAATTAACGAAAACAAATAAAGATTTCCTTAAAGCCCTAGGTTTTAAAGTATGAGTATACTACAGATTACTGAATCACCATACTTCGATACTTCGATTGAAAGTTATGAAGTCCATTCTTACAATCCCTACAACAACAGCTTCAGAGAAAACGATGAAATCAGAATCCCCATCCACCAGCAAGATGTATATGTGCTACCATCAGCCAGTTCAATTTACATCGAAGGTCAAGCAAAACTCTTCGGTAAAGATGGGAATCCGATTAAGAAAACTATTACGTTTAGTAATAACCCGGTTATGTTCTTGTTTCAAGATATTAGATACGAAGTTAACGGTATCGAAATAGATCGTATTAAAAATTCTGGAATAACATCAACAATAAAGTCATACGTATCAATGAATGAAGGAGAAAATAAAGTTGCTGCCTTGTGGGGTTGGAATATGGATGGAATTAAAAGTGATGGTAGTTTTAGTGCTATTATGCCTCTAAATAAGATTTTAGGGTTTGCAGAGGATTATAATAAAATTGTGATAAATTGTAAACATGAACTTATACTAAATAGAAGTAACTCTAACTTAAACAGTGTCATAATAACTGATGATGTTGTTCATTTTCAAATAGATATACAAAGAATACAATGGCGTGTACCACACATAAAAGTGTCAGATCGCGAACGATTAGCACTATTAAAACATTTAGAAAGAGATAAATCTATTCAGATGGCGTTTAGAAACTGGGATTTATACGAGTATCCATTACTTCCTAAAACTACTAAGCATTCTTGGTCAGTTAAGACGGCATCTCAATTAGAGAAGCCTCGGTATGTAATTTTTTGCTTACAAACTAATAGAAAAAATAATAAAACCAAAGACAGTTCGTTATTCGATCATTGTGGAGTTACAAATATAACACTATTTTTGAATTCACAGTATTATCCGTATGAACCTTTAAGCTTAAAGTTTTCCGAGAATAAATATAATATATTATACGAAATGTACGTGAAATTTCGTCAGTCGTATTATAACTGTCCTGCGGACCCGTTACTTGATATAACCGATTTCAAGGAAAAGGCTCCTCTCTTTATCATAGATTGTTCAAGACAAAACGATAGCTTAAAAACTGGCCCCGTAGATGTACGGTTGGAAATTGAATGTTCTGCCCCGATACCAGATAATACAACTGGATATTGTTTAATAATTAACGATCGGCTTGTGGAATATAAACCTTTGAGTAACATAGTGCGAAAGTTGTCATGACTGTCATTATAGATGTTCAAGGTTTTAAATTGGAAACAAATGAATTCATAGTAAAAGAAATTGCAATATTGTACGAAAATAAAATACAGGTGCTTTTGATTAAACCACCTTTTCCATATCATGAATTAACAAGACAAGAAAGAAGACAAGTAAATTGGATTCAACGTAATAGGAACATATATTGGAATGAGGGAGTCGTATCCTATTCACATTATCATAAATTAATTACAAATATTGCAAGAGATAAATGTGTTTACACGAAAGGTTTAGAAAAAGTATTGTGGTTACAATATATTTTAGAAAATAATAATATAAATAATTTAGAAGACCAAGGTTGCCCTAGTTTGTTAAGTCTTTTTGACCAATATTTAAATTGTCAAGATTTGTATAGTTGTATCTATCATGAAAAAGTATGTGCTTTAAGAAATGTTTTGTGTTTAAAAAAATGGTGTTTTGAGAATAAATGTTTTACTTAAGAAGAATTTTATCTTTTTTATTTTAATCTATTTTTGTCAAAATACTTTATTATACTTACCTCCCCCCCCCCCCCCCTCCCCAAACCTCACAGAACATCTAATGAAAGTATATACAGGGTGTCCCAAAATTCAACGATAAGCGGGCGCCTAAAGGTAGACCTGCTAATGAGTACATAAGGAAAAATAATAAAAAAAATATACCTAGCTTTTTTTTTTAGTTACAAGAAAAATTTAGAATTTCTTTGAAAATTTATACCTTTCATGATATTTTGAACGACCACGATGACAATTTCTCAAATATGCTTAAGATTTTTTTTTTATCTTGTACCTAAATAGTGCTACTATTCACCACAACTCTTAAAAACACCAAATTGCCCGCAGTTTTTACACAGAAAACGTTCAAAATATTTTTTTTCCCTACAATTTTGAAATATTTTTACTCTTAGTGTACTTTGACTCATGGTCTTGTAAAAAAAAAGTATGGACACCACTACGGCAAGTTGTTTTTAAAATTGGCGCAACTAATCAAGATTCTAAAATGGTATAATACTCTAAAATAACTAGCCACAAAAAAAAAATACGTCTACCATTTGTAAACAAGACCCAAATTCATTAATTGTTCTTGTTGTTAGTAATAAATATTATAATGTTCCAAAAATGAATAAAACAATGGAAACTATTTGTGTAATTAATTTATTAAATAATTAACATTACAGTAAATGTTTAAACTGTTTTCCACCGGCATTAATACAAGCACGACATCGCCTTAAAAAGGACCGTTTTATTTTTCTTGCATTGATATGTGCCGCAGCCTGAGTTATTTCATGCCGAAGCTCATCTAATGTCGCAATCGGTTTTGCGTAGACCCTGTCTTTGAGACAACCCCAATAAAAGAAGTCCAGGGGGTTTAGGTTGGGTGCTTCGGCATGAAATAACTCAGGCTGCGGCACATATCAATGCAAGAAGATATGCAAGAAAAATGAAACGGTCCTTTTTAAGGCGATGTCGTGCTTGTATTAATGCCGGTGGAAAACAGTTTGAACATTTACTGTAATCCTACTAATATTATAAATGTGAAAGTTTGTGAGAATGGATGTGTGGATGTTTGTTACTCTTTCACGGAAAAACTACTGAATGGATTTTATTGAAACTTTCCAATATTGTAGCTTATACATCGGAATAACACATAGGCTATAATTTATAAAGATAGTGTAAGAATTGTCATTCACGCGGGTGAAACCGCGGGGCACAGCTAGTGTTAATTATTTAATAAATTAATTACACAAATAGTTTCTATTTTTGGATCATTTTTGGAACATTATAATATTTATTACTAACAACAAGAACAATTAATGAATTTGGGTCTTGTTTACAAATGGTAGACGTATTTTTTTTTTGTGGCTAGTTATTTTAGAGTATTATACCATTTTAGAATCTTGATTAGTTGCGCCAATTTTAAAAACAACTTGCCGTAGTGGTGTCCATACTTTTTTTTTACAAGACCATGAGTCAAAGTACACTAAGAGTAAAAATATTTCAAAATTGTAGGGAAAAAAAATATTTTGAACGTTTTCTGTGTAAAAACTGCGGGCAATTTGGTGTTTTTAAGAGTTGTGGTGAATAGTAGCACTATTTAGGTACAAGATAGAAAAAAAATCTTAAGCATATTTGAGAAATTGTCATCGTGGTCGTTCAAAATATCATGAAAGGTATAAATTTTCAAAGAAATTCTAAATTTTTCTTGTAACTAAAAAAAAAAGCTAGGTATATTTTTTTTATTATTTTTCCTTATGCACTCATTAGCAGGTCTACCTTTAGGCGCCCGCTTATCGTTGAATTTTGGGACACCCTGTATAAATCGATAGTAACGGAATGTAACTTCATTATATTTTCATTAATATTTGTTCGAAGTACTTATTGAATGATTAAAATGTTAAAAGAAAACTACAATCCTCGATATGACATGTATCATACGCATAAAATGCGTTTACATTCATTTAATTATTATTGGGCAACAACTGACTCCCAAAAAAGATTGGTGATGGAAATGGCTGACGCAGGATTATTTTATTGTGGTAATGGAATTAAAGATAGAGCTGCTTGTTTCTCTTGTGGAGGTGTTATTGAAGATTGGGAGATTTACGACGATCCTTGGATGCAACATGCTATAAACTTTTCTCATTGTTTTTATTTAAACGCTGTGAAAGGAAGAGATTATATCAATAAGTGTCTGAACCAGCAATCAGAATGTTATAAACTTTAAGTAGAAACAACAGTTATTTGTTCCAATGTTCAGGTTTTTTGCGCATGATGGACCGAAATATTGTTAAAAAATAGAATTTATAATACAATCGCTAGATATTGTGTAGGACCAAAATAGAATTGGGGGTTCTGTATCACGGCTCGAGCGAAGCGAGAGCAAGTGATACAGAACCCCCAATTCTAACCTACTCGCATTATTCATATTTTATTTTTATGTAAACAGCTGTAGGCATGTAAATATTCTATCTAACATATACGAAAACACTACCGCCATAGCATTAAGCTACATTGTTTTGCCACGGCAAGCTTCCTCTTTCGCTCATGAAATATTCACCAAATTGATCCCTTATGATTGTAGCAGTACGTGCTGAATTTCTAGGTCGCCTTTCCAATTCCAAAATTGAAGTTCCTTCAACTGTATACTCTCTACGCCAAGCACCTTCTATGACATTATGGTCACTGTCTTCAAAATCAAAAGTCATCGGGGGCGTATACAAGGCTCTAGATTGTTTATTCCTTCTTAAAAAGTTATGCATGTAAAGACAGGCCATTACAATAAGTTCACAATTTTCAGGCTTGAGAGGAATTGGTTTACGAAATACACGAAAAACCACGCATAAAATTCCAAAAACATTTTCTACAACCCTCCTGGCCCTACAGAGTCTATAGTTGAAAATTCGTTTCATTGTGCCACGGTTATGAATACCCGGGTACGGCCTCATCAAGTTTTCCGATAATGGGAATGCACTATCGCCCAGTATTACATAAGGAAGGTCAGGTCCATCTGGTGATATCGTTTCTTGGTTTGGAAAATTAAGACGGTGTTCCACCATTCTTTGATAGAAACTCGTTTCTTGAAAGATGCCACTGTCAGATGCTCTTCCTTTCGCACCACAGTTTGCATATATAACATTATAAGATGCATCTACAATAGCCAGTAGTACAATACTAAACTGATCTTTGTAGTTGTAGTAATCACTGTTACTATTGCTAGGCGCTTCAATAACCACATGCTTCCCATCTATAGCTCCGACACAGTGTGGAAAATTCCATAATTCGTTCCACTCACGGGCCTTTTCTTTCCAGTGCGCTTCGGAACTCGGAACCTTAAAAAAAAAAGTGTTTAAAATTGCAGGCAAACCGTGAAGACCTCCTGGCAACTGAGGAGCCAGAACAGCAATCGGAGCAGCAGAAACCACAATCTCCACTTCCACCATCCCCACTACCATCTACAAGTAGCAAAAAAGCATCTAAAAGAAAAGTGGATGACAATCTAAGTGAAGTATTTGAAATAGTTAAATCTGCAAAACGCAAAATGGATGAATCTAAGGATGAATATGATATTTATGGGCAATACGTCGCTTCAGAATTAAGAGCGGTACAAAACGAGACTGCCGTAATACAAGCCAAGGCTTATATTAATAATATTTTAATAGACATGCGAATGGGCAAATACAATTATGGTTACGGATATCATAGCCATCCCGGATATGAAACTGCGTCGACACCAGCAAGTTCAACCTCACAAAAAGAACTTGAAACCATTGAAGAGATAGTTTCACAAATCGCATCAGTAGAAGAAACCGATAGTAGTACCCAGTAGATAGTTCGCCTAATTTTGTATAATTAATAAAAAAAATATTGATTCATAACTTAGTTTTTCTTACCTGGATGTAGTTCTTCAACACACGTATTATATTCTTACAAACTTCGGGTATGATCCGGCTGATTAATTGTTTGGAAACTCTAACAGCCTTACAAATAAAAATGTGTTATAACGCGTCAATTCCATTCTTATACTAGGTATAGTTATATCAGATATAACATATGAATAACTCGAGAATATTTTTTTACAAATAAACCAGTTATAACTTTGGTGTAGCAACTCCTACGTTATGTCAAAATGCACGATTTGGCAACAGCGCGACCAAAGAGAAACTTCTAAAAAAAAGCAGTTTGTCTATGAAAACGGCAACTTGACGTTTCTTTCTCGACCGTTTTGTCCGTTTTGTTTTTGTTTGTTCTGTTCTTTGAGTGCGTACTGAGTCAATACAGTTGTAATTATATTCGTTTATTTTTGTGGATAGAGAAATATACTTTTAAAAGTGAATATTAAAATGGCTAAGAGAGACCGATCAATCAACTGGGAGAAAGAAGAAAAGGTATGTACCCTAAACTACGGTGCGAGCATCATGCGTGGTATTTTAGTTAACTTTGAAAATTTTATATAGCTTTTATTTCATTACAGGCTTTATTAAGGGAAATAATTCGACCGTTTATACACATTATCGAAAACAAGGATATTTCTACCAACACAAACAAAGCAAAAATCAATGCTTGGACGGAAATAACAGAACAGTGAGCAAAGTTTTATTTCTTTATTTCTGTTAATCGACAGCCGAATTGAAAAACAACACGGCATGTGTTAAATGATTAAATAAAATATGTATTTCAGATTCAACATAGCTAATAAAAGAATTAGGGACAAAAAACAACTTGTAAACCAATGGAAAGTCACAAAGCTGAATTCTAAAAAAGAGTTATCGTTGTATAGACAACGGACAACACAAACTGGTGGTGGGCCAAAACCACCATCTCCTGGTCCAGAGACATTACAAATAATGGAATTGTTACCTCAAGAATTTGAAATAGATTATAATGAATTTGACTGTGATGGTGCAAAGGTAAATATTTACAACAGATATTATATTATTCCTAAAATTTAATAAAATGCTTCATGGCTCTAACAAAGAACATCATAGTTTGTTCATGGGTGAAGTGTATTCTTTTATGTTACTAGTATTAGTTATTATGACATTCCCTGGCCGCTTAGCCTAAGTGTGGTTATTAAGTATTATGAATGTTACAAGGAAAATGTTTACCTCAACATCTTCCCATGAGTCTTTTTGTAGCTGAATAAGGTGTTGTAATACATGTCACGTCATTGAAGCAGTTACTACTGTAAATTACTATACTATTATCAATTCTTTTGTTGCCTATTTCAGAATATATCCAATGAAGTCAACAAAAAGTTGTTGAACAAACGCAACAATATAAATGATATTGTAAGTAAAAAGAAAGCCGTTAATTATAAGTATGGTTTTATTAAAAAGTTATCATTCTAAGAACTGTGAGTTTTCAGACTATTTTAATAGATGATAATAAAATGGTGGAATCAACCAGCCAGCAGACACCTTTCACTAGCGAGCCAATAATTATCAGTGAGGAAATACAAGTTGACATCCAGCAGACTGCATCTACCAGTCAGCCGACAGCGTCTACCAGCCAGCCAGTGCTGTCCATCAGGGAACCAATACCAAGTCAGCAGACACCAAAATGTTCTGCAAAAAAAAGAATGGTCAGTATTTATGTTCTGCAATAAGGTGTGTAGGTGGTGTTCTAAAGTATAACCTGCGTTAAACTAAACTGTCCTACACCTTAGCAATTTTTTTTGTGAAAACCCTCCTAAATTAATGGATTATATTCTAATGCATTTTTATTTATTTCAGTTATCTGACAAGTTTAATTTTGCTGAAGCTTCCTTTGAGGACATGCACAAGTTAAGAGTTCTGGAAAGTGAACGCCAACAAAAGGAACATGAATTAAGAATGAAATCGATGGCTGAGATACATAGTCAGATCATGGTTAATTTAAAACTGCAAGAAGATGTGTTCCGCAAATTTTTAGAAAAATGAAGCATATTTTTTTTTTAGTTTATTTTAATTAATAAACATACTTAAATAAATAAAAAGATTTTTTTATTAAATACCTACCTTAATAGTTACCAAGATAAAAATACCTAGTTTTATTATTGCCCACCCTAAAAATTTTCTTCTATAAAAACAGCTCTAACTGCAGCTCCACGCAACGTGTTTTGCTGCAAAGGTGCTATTGATGTTTGAGGCAAGGAATAATCAATATCACTATCTTCATTGAAATGTTGTTCTTTTAATTCAATGGCTATGTTATGCAAAACCGCTAGCGCTACAATATACATTTTGGTGTTCTCCAATGATGTTCTGAATCCCGTCAGTAAACATATAAATCTATTTTTCCACACACCAAAACATCTTTCTATTGTATTGCGTGTTCTAATATGTGCATAATTGTACAATTCTTCTTTTTGAGTAATTGGCCGCAGCAATGGGGTAAATAAATAGGGTGTGCATGCATAGCCAGAATCTCCCAATAATCTACCATGAAATCTTCCTTCCTCAAACTGCTGTTTTAGACGGCTTTCATTGAAAATCCTTGAGTCATGAGTACACCCACGCCAATGTGCAACAATATTCATTATTTTTAATTGACTATCGCAAACCACCTGAAAAGTATAATAATAAGTATATAAAAATGTTTAGATTCAGCTTCAGATTTTGGGTATGAAAGTAAACTCATGTCTATTCTTTACTCATGTTGTGAATGTGGTAAGGTAACCTGGTTTAATATCTCAAAGAAAACAACCATAAGCCATGCTGGCTCTCATAGCAGCGTAGATGTGCAGAGCATGATGGAAAATATGTGTATAATAGCTACCTGAACATTCAAGGAACTATATCCTTTACGATTTATGTAGAATTGGCCACTAGGTCCTTGTACTTTAGGCACTTTGATGTGAGTGCAGTCTATAGCACCAATGACATTTTTAAAATTAGCTAAACCCTCAAATTTTTGCATAATATTTAGCTGTTCATTGACTGAAGTAGGTATTTTAATATAATCATATCTTTTCTCCAATATTGCCCTTGCAACTCGTCTACATATTCTAGTAACAGACTGCTGAGATAAGCCATGAATATCTGCAGCATCATCTTGTATCTAAAATAAAGAATTCAAATTAATTAATATGAATAAGGATAGGTAGGTACATGAAATTAGGTGATTATATTACTGTGCAATTGTATAATAGAATTGTAGGTATCTTACTTCGTTGCGGCCCCAATATCTTAGAGCTATCAATATTTGAAGAATAGAAGAGAAGCCACCCCCACGTTTGTCCATTGCTATAGCACTACCGAACAGTCGATCTAAAAATAAGACGCCGTCTTTGGAAAAACGATATTTAATGCGGAACTCTTCATCGTTGTATAAATTTAAAGGATCTTTTCTTGCTTTAAATCTTTTCGTTTTTCTTGTAGATTGCTGCATCATATTTAATAAATTATTTACATTAGCAACTTCTTGTATTGATCTAAAGGCCATTTTGTTAAAAATTAACTGCCAAGGATGTTATAACTATAATTACAACAATTTTCTTAAATGTAAATACAAAGTTAGGTTAATGACAAACGTCACTCACGGATATACCGGAGATAAACTAGGGTGAGGGTTGGTATAAGGGTGTCGTAATTTTTGTTAGAACTTTATACCAATGTTATTCTAGGTATAATTTATACCCAATTTATAAGTAGACATTTTGCTTATTCTGACTTTATTCTAAGTATATTTTTTATTCATTGTTTATAAGTAGCACAGTAAAAGTGTATGAGAGTGAAGAATATGAATCTCCAGTAGCTAAATATCTTAAAGTAATGGCTAGTCTTGTTTCAGCGGTAACTGCACTTCGTAAGTTTGTATCTTGTTTCTCTATAAATGGTCCAACATTTTGCAAAAGATATTCAAAATCTGATTTTGACATTCGTAGAAAGTTTATAAATGATCCATCAAACATGCATAAATCACTTAATACGTCTTGTCTTCTTAGCAAGTAATTCCTGACCCACCATCTTTTACGTTTCTTTTTACTAGAAATGGACTTATGCAAAAAAATGTAGGCACCACATAACAACACTACTTCCTCGGGCGACATGACCTAAGCAACTGACTGTGTGGACGGCAGAGTTTCCGAAACATTGTTCCTGGAAACATTTACGTGATGTTTCAGAAACTGTGTATCCGAAACACTGTTGCTCAGTGAATACATGGCTTAAGAATTTGCAGCACAAAAATGCAGAAAGGTTGCTTTATAAT
Organism: Autographa pulchrina; assembly: GCA_905475315.1. NCBI lineage: Eukaryota > Metazoa > Arthropoda > Insecta > Lepidoptera > Noctuidae > Autographa > Autographa pulchrina. Next base: position 10,126,537 of record FR997775.1, read on the forward strand.
TTATATAACATAACCATTTATAACCTGTCAATTTATTTCGCAATAAATAATGTTTTAATAAATAAATAAAATATTTTGTTTTCCTATTTTCTTCCTGTACTTATAATATATTTCATATAACTACATCACTATAGAAAACAGTTTCTTGTCAAAATGGCAATTAGTTGAGTAATTAGGTAGGACCCCTAAGCAGTATTAGCCCAGGGCCCCACAAATTCAAGATCCGCCCCTGTGGGGTCTAGAAATGTTTAAAATGCAACTCGTTATACATGGTTTTAGTGTTGGTGAGTGGAGTCCCCATGGACAGCTATAATATCAACATAAATAATGGTTTGTTCACTCTACGCGTTTGATGATAAGTTCGGGAATGTTTTGTGGTTTTTTGGCTTTGTTTATAAATCTAGTTACATCATCACCTAATGATGACCTTCACTTATTAATATCGATGAGTACACATCCGCTTAACGGGAGCACCTAGCTCGTAAATCATCGGATTAGTTACGCATGTCGATTCCTTGACAAAGGATTTTACGACCGTTTTGCAAAACTACTTTTAACGACCGTATCTAATTTGCTTAGATAAAGAGTTCTCCTTCCACACTTTTCATAAACCAGAGATGTTTCAAAGAAAATAATTTCCTAGTTTCGTCTTCAGATAGTTAAGTTACTTATAAGCGATTGAAGTAATAAAGTGTTCATAGTAGAAAAGTCAAGAGTATTCATTTACTTCGCCTTCGTAGTCGCGAACCGATTCACCGCTCCAACCACGACTCCAAACAAAACGTCGGATATTTCGGCGCAGTCGGTAGGATAATTCTTCAAGATTCGTCGGTAATACGTTCCTGCAGAGAAGAACAATTACGCAAGATATCCTGAGAAATCCACTTCGCAACACTACGAAGCACAGCTGAGTGAGTACTGCACCGAAGAAAAGACTTCTTGACGAGCAAGCACCTCTTCGGAACGAATTCTACGAACACTCTTCAGTCCGGTAACAAAAACTTTAAAGACTACTAGTAATCGGTAGGACTTTTATCCTTCCTTAATGTACAACCAAAACAGACCTCAAATTAGTTGTAAAGAGCAGCATAGCAATTTATTGTGTGCTATAGCGATTGTCAAGCATTTAATTGCGACGTTACAAACATTGCTGAACGATCTGTATCAGAAACTGTACATGTGCGAACTTCAACACCAGCACCATCATCATTAATAATTAATTTTGATATTTTGTAATTTTGTAATTTTGTAATTTTGAAATTTTGTAATTTTAAATTTTGTGTTTTATATTTTATTTTGAAATTTTATTGTAATAAATTTTGTAAAACTTTAGAGCAAGTTCTAAAAAAAACGGGTAAAAAGGTCGTAGCAACCAATAATAGAAAAAGAAAAATGGCAAAATCTGTAGAAGTAATTCCTACAGAATGGCTTAGATCAGTGCCACTTTACGATGGAAACCCGAGACAAACTCATTTGTTTATTCATAAATGTGAATTTTTACTTAACGCATTTAAAGGCAAAAAGGATCAGGAGGAATATAATTTCCAAATTCTTACTGGCAGATTGATAGGAGAAGCAGCTAGCTTACTAAGTGAAAGAGAGGATAAAAATAATTTTTCAGAATTAAAAGAATTATTGTTACAACATTTCGGTGATCCCATTAGTGAAGAATGCTTATCTATTCAACTAGAAACAGCTAGAAAGAAAAATAATGAATCAAATTCCGATTTTTGTCATAGGCTTCAGTTGCTAAAAAGCAAATTAATTAGTAAAATCAATCAAAATTCAGAATCGGAAATTGAACAAATAACCAAAATAGGAATTTACAGTAAAACGGCATTAAATATATTTCTATGTAATCTCGAAGAAAACATGGCTAGATCAGTCAGGTTACAGCATCCTGATACATTAGAAAAAGCTTTAATTATTACTGTAGAAGAGGAAAATTTCCAGCGACAATATCGCACGCGAAACGCGACGTGTAATAATAAATTTAGCCCTAAAAAGCCTCAACAATCCAATTATTCCAATCGTAATAATTCAAATCAGAATTATCGTGGTAATTAAAATCCAAATTACCGTAATAATCAAAATCATCGTTTTAAAAATTCGAACGAACAGGAGGAAAAACCCCAGCGTTCATATAATAATAATATTAAATCAAATACTATACAACCAAAGCTACCTCAAAACGATAATAGGGACGAAAAAGACTCGAGAAAATTCAAACCACATTTTAAATCGTCATCTAGACACTTCTATAATAGGCGGAGTAAAGATGAAATAAAAGATGAACCCAACTTAAATATGATAGATAAAGAAGATGAGGGAATTGATACCGTGGATAAGGCAAATTTTCACGTAAAAGCCTCAACATCTTCTGCACAAAAATAATACCAGATTATAACATGGAATTACCTTACGAATTTATTCCAGAACTAAGTGCAAGATTTTTATTAGACACTGGAAGTACTAGATCTTTTATTAGTAAGCGTATGGTAGACAAACATTTTCCAGATAAAATTATTCCGGAAAAATTACAAGTTGTAAGTACTCATGCAACTTCAGAGCATGATGGCGCAGTCAAGATAAGACTTTTTAATAGTTTCTATAGTGTATAAATTTTATATATTAGACATAGGAAAATCCTATGAAGGCCTAATTGGAAACGATTTATTAATCGAATTAAAGGCTATAATTAATTTGGAAAAGGCACAGCTGATAACAGATCAGGCTGTATTGCCAATCCAATTCCAGCAGTGCTCGAAAGATTTCAAGCCTGTTGACATTCAGTTATCGCCGCGAAGCGAAACTAAAGTTAAACTTCCAACCGATCTCACACATGGGTATGGTGTATTGGAATATAAAGAATTTATAAACGGAGTAAGAATGCCAAGTGCTATTGTAAAATGCAATTAAGGATATGCATATACGGTTATTCAGAATACCACCGAACAAGAGTATACGCTCACCATAAATTCACCTTTCAAGGTAACGAAATATGAATATGAGCAAGACAAAATTCAATGTTGCGTTAATCATTTAAAGACACGCGATGAATTAAATAAAGTCTGAATAAATAATTTAGAAAAATTAAGACTAAATCATATGAATGAGGAGGAAAAACATAAAATTTATAATTTATGCCTAGAATTTAAGGATATATTTTACTGTGAGGATATACCATTATCCTTCACGAATCAAGTAAAACATTGCAATCGTACAAAGAATAGCAATCCAATTTATATTAAACAATATCGACAACCTCCAGCTCAAAATGCTGAAATTAAAAGACAAGTAGATAAATTGATAAAGGAAAATATTATTCAACCAAGTCACTCGCCTTGGAGTGCTCCTGTTCATTTAGTTCCTAAAAAGATGGACGCATCAGGAGAACAAAAATATCGCATGGTAGTTGATTACCGGAAGTTAAATGAAATAACTTGCGACGATAAATATCCTTTACCAAATATATCAGATATCTTCGATAAATTAGGAAATACATAGTACTTATTTCACTACGCAAGACTTAGCGAGTGGATATCATCAAATTGAAGTACAAAAAGAGGATATTCCTGAAACTGCATTTAATACGCAGTACGGGCACTATGAATTCAAAAGAATGCCTTTCGGATTAAAAACCGCACCCGCAACATTTCAAAGAGCGATGGACAATATTTTAAGGGGACTACAAGGAGTTCATTGTTTAATTTACCTAGATGATTTGATAATATTCTCAAATAATCTAGAAGAACACATAAATAAATTAAAAATAATATTCAAAACTCTTAGAAACGCGAATTTAAAAGTGCAATTAGATAAATCAGAATTCTTAAAGAAAGAAGTTCTTTACTTGGGCCATACTATAACCAAAGATGGACTTAAACCCAATGAAGACAAAATAAAAGCAATATTAAAATATCCATTACCAAAATCAATAAAAGAAGTACGATCATTCTTTGGATTGATTGGATATCATCGTAAATTCGTAAAAGATTTTGCAAAAATAACTAAACCATTTACGCTTATATTGAAAAAGAACAAATCATTTGAGATAACAAAAGAGTTCAAGGAAGCATTTGAACAATGTAAAATATTATTGGTAAATGCACCACTCTTACAATACCCAGACTTCGATAGACCTTTCATATTGACTACGGACGCATCGGAAATAGCGTTTGGAGCAGTGTTATCACAAGGAAACATTGGAAGTGATAAACCAATTGCTTACGCAAGCCGAACTCTTAGCGATACAGAAAAGAGATACAGTGCAATAGAAAGAGAACTTTTAGCAGTCATATGGGTAGTAAAACATTTTAGACCTTATTTGTATGGTGAAAAGTTTACTATTTATACGGATCATAGACCACTAACTTGGTTATATTCTTTAGAAGAACCAAATAGTAAATTAACAAGATGGAGATTAAGACTCCAGGAATATGATTTTGACGTTATATATAAAAGTGGTAAACAAAACACAAACGCTGATGCATTATCAAGGATTAAAATAAATATCCATATGCTCAGAAACTTAAAGAAAAATAATACTACTAATTTAAATCAACCGTCAACATCAATTTAACCTCAATTAGATATAAACGAGGATACATTAACTGCATCTGAAATATCAGACTCAGAGGATCAACATGAAATTGAAATTATAAAAGATCCAATAGATATAAAACCGAACCAAATAATAGTAACAAATTGGAATAAAACTGAATTAAAAGTAATCAACGAATCGAGAGAAAATTACAGAGGTAAAATTACCTTTAAATAATGAAAATTTCATTAGGAAATTCGTTAAAGAAAATATTATACCTGGAAAGAAATATCATATTTACTATTTTAATTAATGGCAAAGAGATCTATTTAACAAAATAATTTGTGAATCATATCGAAGTAATGATTTCAGGGAATGTACTAAAAGAGTAATGTACATAGAAGACGAGTTAGAAAGAGAAACTGTGGTTACAGCATACCACGAAGGAAAAACATGCCACCGTGGAATAACCAAAACATATAATCGATTAAACGAAATTATTTTTGGCCAAATATGCAACAATTAATATCTAAAGTAATAAACGCTTGTGAAATTTGTAAAAAGATAAAATATGATAGGAATCCAATTAAACCTAAATTACAGTTAACACAAACAGCTAGTAAACCATTTGAAGAACTTTATATTGATATATTTTCGATAGAGGGAGTATCATATTAAACTCTTGTCGATTCATTCTCAAAATTGGGACAAGCGATCGAAATCAAAAATAGATCAACCCCAGAGATAGTAAGAGCACTAATTAAATACTTTTCATACTATGGAGTACCTGATAAAATATGTTGTGATCCAGGAACAGAATTTAATAATAATTTAATGAGATAATCTTTAATGTATTATAAAATACAGCTACACATAGGAACACCAAATAATCCTAATTCAATAAGAATAGTAGAAAGATTTCATTCAACTATAACTGAAATCTATAGAATAGCGAAGGATCAACATAAAATCACAGATGCTTCATCTGTAATGACATATGCAATTATGGCATATAATAACACAATACATTCAGCTACAGAATTAACACCATTCGAAGTTACTTTTGGTCATACTAATTCTACTAGTACTTTTGACACTAACAACGAATATATTTATACGCAGCAACTTTTAAGAGAACATAAGGACATCAGTCTTATATGATTACATCTCACAAAAGATGACCCAAGACAAAATTAATCGGCAAAAGCCAGGGGAAAATGTTTTTTTTAATACCGGTGATGTAATCTACCCTGGATTAGTAAATAAAAGAAGGGGTAAGGATAAGCCACGCTTTGAACAAGCACAAGTAGTAGGGGATACCACGAGAAATGTCGTTCCAATAAAGATTAGAGAAAGGGTAACAAAAGTTCCTGTAAGAAATGTAAAACGACCAACTAAATAGAAGTTCATTATATCCTTGCTAGCACTTTTACTTTTACCTTTATTTTACCTTCATAATTATTATCTTTACATATATTATGTTAAACTTTAGCTATAAACTTTAGTGATGTAAAATTATGATGTTAACCCTTAATTATGTTAAGTCTATTGATTTTATTAAAGTTGTTATGACATGTTGATGTGTTAATCAAAGTTTTAAATCTTTTTATGTATAAATTTAATTTTATGATATTTTAAATGTGTAAACCTTTCAAAAGCAGTAAAACTGTGAATTTCTTAGCAAGTAAGAATAAGTTGCATTTTGTTGTATAATCTGAACAATTTGAATTATATAAATTTTATTCTGTATGGTATTGTAGGTAATTATAAGAATTGTATTCTATAATAAGATTTAGGGGAGGAAATTTGGAATGATCGAAATTACAAATAAATTAATTCATTAGATAATTTCAATCTAAGAATGGAGGAGTTACATCATCACCTAATGATGACCTTCACTTCTTAGTAATATCGATGAGTACACATCCGCTTATCGGGAGCACCTAGCTCGTAAATCATCGGATTAGTTACGCATGTCGATTCCTTGACAAAGGATTTTAAGACCGTTTTGCAAAACTACTTTTAACGACCGTATCTAATTTGCTTAGATAAAGAGTTCTCCTTCCACACTTTTTGTTGAATGCCGAACTACCGAGAAGATAGTTAGCACTCGAGGTTGATCTTGATGGGTATATTGAAAGGGTTTGAGAGAGCAATAAAACCACTATTCATATATACTGATCTAGATAGCTCCTGATCTCATTTATTAAAACCAAAAAATTCACACCTAACCAAATCGGTGTAACGAAACCATAGCGCGATCTATTTCGACGTCAACGCCATCTAGTTTTAAACCCACAACTTTGGCGCACTATGATTTTTGGTTTTGACCTGATCATTAACACTTTTCATGATATATAAACCAGAGATGTTTCAAAGAAAATAATTTCCTAGTTTCGTCTTCAGATAGTTAAGTTACTTATAAGCGATTGAAGTAATAAAGTGTTCATAGTAGAAAAGTCAAGAGTATTCATTTACTTCGCCTTCGTAGTCGCGAACAGATTCACCGCTCCAACCACGACTTCAAACAAAACTATCTACTATAGGTGTGGTGTTTATTTAATGTTTTCGTTTTTAAATATCAAAGAATAAAAATAACTAGAATTATATATTTGAGATTATAGGTTTATTTACTTTTATAATGAAACAATAATGATCATTATTTATTAAATTAATATTGAAAGACGAACGAAAAATAGGAATACCAATACTAATAATAAATTTTCGCTTAAAACGCACTCGTTTCGTTAAAAACTTTTTTTTGTAATTTGCTTGGTCTGCCATTGCTAGTGTACTACCACTTTGGACCTTATTACTCAGGACATAAGGGTGAAAAGCGGTTGACCGTCACTGAGTGCAGTAGTACATTTCTTTTTGGTGTGTGTTATTATGTATGTAAAGTATATCAAGTATGTGTAATAACATGATGATGATTTATGTTACAGTGACCAAATAGACGAAGTAGTGCCGCAGCCGTAACGTACACATTGTATTTACTGTTTTATTTACTTTCACCTCCATTAAATATTAGATATGTATTGCAACGAAATACATTAGAAACATTGATTTAAGATCTACAAGTCGAGGATATGGACGCGCTAGAGGACGGGGACGTGTACGCGGACGCGGATAAGGGTCCAATAGACCGGAGGAGCCTCTGCCGTGTGACCAAATAGACGAAATAGAGCCGCAGCCGTAAGTACACATTGTATTTACTGTTTTATTTTCTTTCACCTCTATTCAATATAATGTATTGCAACGAAATACATTTAAGAGGAGGCTCCCTAAATTTCATGTTAATTTGCATTAGTATTCTGAAACAGTCACACATACAAACTAGATGGAACTTTAGTATATGATTTATTGGATCTTTTTCTTTCCATGCACAAGACAGTTACGTAATTGTAACATTTTCGCTCGATTCATTTTTTATTCGAAAATCATGTCTTTTTTAATGATTTTTACATTTTTTTTCAAGATTGCTCGGTTTTTATGTCTAAAATAAATATTCACAGTAAGAAAATATGGTTTATTATCCACCCACAAGATATTTTTTCTCTAGATCAATTATTACTTTAGTTATAAACGAAATAAGAATTGAGACTTACGACATTTAGTTTCGTGCTTGAACACGATCAAAGAGCGCACGCGATATTCAACTTTATTACTGATGTATAGCGTTTAGTACCATTTCGGACTAACCGGTTTCTTAGTGTTGCGCTGTGCGCCGTCGTGAGAGGGTCTGTTTCGCTCGCGCGCGCGTTCAATAGGTATTTTATTTGGGATTTATTTTAATAATATTCTTACTAGTACGTATTGCCATACAATGGGAAACAAGGATAATAAAAAATATGTTCCGAAGAGAAAGAAAGTCGAACGTTTGAAAAATATTGCAAGAATCATGAGAGAAGCAAAGCAGTAAGTATTTTTTACGTATTTATTTTTTATATTTTTTAATAAGTATAATATTTTTATTTCACGAAGCGATGCGCACTTTAGCTGTGTGTAACCAAGTGTACAAACAATCTGTGAATGTGTGCGTGAAAACGAGTAGCACTTAGCACACACGCGCACACGCACACACACTTCCGAACTCGCCATTGTCTCCGCATAACACAATTGCGTCAGAGATTGTTAGAACATAGGAAGCTATGGAGGCGATTTGATTATTATAAATAAATATTTTTAATAACATTATATTATTAAAAAATATTTATCAGTTGTGTGTCATGATTTTTGTTTATATTTTTTTACATTTAAATATGGATATATTTTATTAAGTTGTTGAAGATGTTTTATCAGAATAATTACTAATAAGTAAATACTTTCTTAGGAACAAAAAAGAAGACAAAATTGAATTCGAATGTCATCCGGAACAGGGAAAGTTATTGGAGACGTCTTCTCAATTACATCATCTAGTTTCTGTTCCAGCGAATTACAAAGATAAGTAAGTACTTCTAATTTTATTGAATAATTAACTATTTATTTATTTATAATAATTATTAATAATATTATACAATAATATTGCTCATGCTCGCTGCTTTTGTTTCGTTTAAATTCGTAAATCTTGTCTCATTGAAGTTTATATTATTAATGTGTTATATTTTTTTTATATGTCAAATTATGATGATAATGATAATGGTGGTGACAATTATGTTTTTATTTTTTAAGGTCTGATTGTAGCAGTAACAATGAAAGTTTGAACAATGAAAACAGGCATTGGAATTGTTCGCCGTCGTCTACTCTCGTGAATGTGCCTTTATTATCAAATACCGATCGCGACAAAAACAACATTTCTACTGATACTATGTCCGTTAATGTAAGAATAAGGCTCATACTTGATACATAAATACTCGTTGCCAGCCCAATATGCTTAATGTCAAAAACAGCTTATTTTAATAGTTCCGCTATCTATTTACTTTTATATTTATGGCCAAATTAAAACTCAATTTCTTTCAGATCGAACTCCAGGAAACATTTGATTTGTATAGAGATGGAAATTGCCCATATCAGGTACAAAGTTACGGTGAAAATGTAAGTTTCAGCTCAATTCTTGGACGTTTTACTTTTACTTCTGAACAGTATTTGGACAAAATGGATTATTTTTGTTTATCATAAGTATTTATAATTATATTGTAATTTCAGGTATCAAATGTACTAACTGGAAGACGTATTATTGAAATACAGAATTTTTTTGATAAATTGAAAGTGGTTGCTGATCATAATTCTCTCTTTAACTGTGGATTAAGCTCAATTCAATTAGTTTCTGAACACCAAAATGGACTTTTTTCTCGCCTAAATTTGCAATGCATGATGTGCAATAAAAAAATTCAAATAGAGGCAACGGAACAGAACATTAATAAAGACGCTGTAGCTGGAATACTGGCGAGTGGTGGTGGTCACTCTCAGTTAAAACAATTTACAGCTGCTGTCGATTTGCCTGAAATTAAGGAGAAAAATTTTCTTAAACTTCAAGATCAAGTGGCAGATGACTGGGAATATACCGCGCGGGATGAAATGACAAAAGCCGCAGAAATAGAAAGAGAAACCGCAATAAAGGAAGGCCGCGTAAATAAAGACGGCATAGCAGTGATAGATGTTATCGTAGATGGTTGTTGGTGTAGACGATCATATCAAACGAAATATGCTGCCAATTCAGGATGCGCAGCTATAATAGGCAGACGTACGGGTAAAGTCTTATACATGGCAGTAAAAAACAAGTTTTGTTGCATTTGTCAAAAAAATGGAAATGCTATAAAAGACCATGTATGTTATAAAAATTACGACGGGCCATCTACAGGCATGGAAGCAACAATAATAGCAGAAGGTTTCAAAAAATCTATTGAAATGCACAACATCATTTATGGACGATTTATAGCAGATGGCGATAGCAGTACCTACACAAAAATTATTGAATCACGCCCGTATGCAAACATTACAGTCGAAAAGATTAACTGTAGAAATCATATTTTACGTCGATTTTGTAATAACATGCAGAAACTCATGACCGATACACGCTACCCTATAAAAGACAGAAAGCTTCTTAGTAAAATAAAAATTTTGTCAGCTCGCAAATACATCTGTGACGCCATCAGAATTAACAAACCTGATAAAAACTGTGACAACTTACATCATGATATAAATAATTCAGTGTACCATGCCTTTGGAAAACATTCCAGATGCAAAAAAGATATATGTACTCACACTGACGATAGCACCACGCAATTTGATGCTTCCAGTCTATGGCAAAGAATTAAAATGCTTGCAGCTAACGTTGCTTCGCATTCCAGAAGTCTCATTGAGGACGTCGACAGCAACGTTGTTGAACAATTTAACGGAGTCATTGCTAAGTTAGTTGGTGGTAAACGTATAAATTACTCTCAACGTCGTGGCTACCAAACTCGATGCGCCGGTGCTGTTATATCGTTTAACACCGGGAAACTTTTGTCAACTGTTCACCGAAGTGTGCACAAAAATACACCCAGTAAAGCATTAAAAAAATATGAAGAGACGATTTGTAAAAAAAGAGAAAGAAATAGGCTGGCACAACGAAAAAAGAAGCGCCATTTCGCTAAGTTTCAGCCTTCAGATAGCAACTATGGTGAAAATGCAGACCAACCAGATATGGATCCGCAGACTTTTAAAATGGCGAAAAATACTTTTCTAAAAAATTTAGAAAAGACGGAAGAAGAACGGGCTCACATTACTAAGCAAACAGTTTTACAAAGTGAATGTGGCGAGTGGCTTGAGCTAAGACGCAACCTTTTGACTGCTTCCAACTTTGGTAAAGTCGTAAAAAGAAGAAAGACCAATAGCTGCAGAAACATAGTGAAAAACATGCTGTATGGAGCTCCTATAGACCATGTCTCGTCCATACAACATGGTAGACAACACGAGGCAGTGGCTTTAGAACAATTGTCCAACCTAAAAAAAATAAAAATTGAAAAATGTGGACTTTTTATCGACGAAGTCCTTCCTTTTCTAGGGGTAGCCCCTTTTTTCCGGATGGAATCACTAATGATATGGTCGTTGAAATAAAATGTCCTATAGCCCCTTTTAAAATGGGGATCGATGCCGCAATTGACCAAAAGAAAGTTCATTTCTGGAAAAAGAATATAAATGGTGAAGTGAGTATTATGTTTAAAAATAGGTTTAAGGTATTATGAATAAGGGAACATAGACGGACAGACGTACATACATACTTACATAAATACATAACCACTAAAAACATTTCGTTTTTTTGGCCTCACTGCAGTCGGGTAATTAAAGATGTGTATTTTTTTTTCAGATTAACGTAAACAAAAAATCTGACTGGTTTTATCAAGCTCAAGGTCAGATGCATATAGCAAAAAAAACAAAATGCCTATTTGCCGTATGGTATGGAGATAACAAACTCAAAATTGAAGTACTGGAAAAAGATGACGAATTTTGGAGAAAAGAGATGGAACCCAAACTAGTTTCTTTTTATATGGATTGCCTGCTGCCCGAATTGGTAGATCCACTATATCCGAAAAAAAAAATGATACGAGATCCTGAATATGTCAGAAAAAGAACAGTGCAAGATGAAAATAGCTTAGACACAGCAAATATATCAGACGCGCCAGTGTCAAAGTCAAGGCGGCTAGATTTTAGTAAATTTTAAATTATACCTACACAACAGGCCTCGGAATTAACGCACAACCTCTTAAGGGGTCATTGTACTCATCATTATGAACAAGTTTTACTATGGCACCAAACCTGAAACGGCAAAACGAAATCCGCTTTTCCCTACATTTTGGCGAGTTATGCGATGTACGGAACAGCTGATTGTTTTTTCGCGATTTCAGGTTTGGTTCCATAGTAATAGTTGTTCATAATGATTAGTACACTGGGGATCAGTGTACTAATCATTATGAACAACATTAAGAGATTGTGCGTTAATTCCGGGACATTTTGTATAAATGAAAATGTAAATGTTTGTTTGATTAAAATCTTAAATCTCCGAAAGATCTTCAACAATTTCTTTGAAATTTTAACACAACGTTGTACCGAATAAGATAAGATTTGGAATTGAATCATATTTTTAGACGGATTATTGTAGGTACTTATTTTTTTAAATTTTATTACTAAAATTGAAAAAATATTTTATAAAAAAGAACTGATTTTCTAAACTCATACTTCAAGTAACGACGCTAAGTGCGGGCGTTGACCCAAAAACATCATTAAAATAATCATATATAGGATTACTTTTCAATGACCAGCCAAATTTTCACAGGGTGTCCATGAATATGAACAACTTTCACTACGGGACCAACTCTGAAATCACGAAAAAAAAATGTTTGAAACAGCTTTTTTTCGTGATTTCAGAGTTGGTCCCATATTGAAAGTTGTTCATATTCATGGGTAGAACACCCTGTGAAAATTTGGCTGGTCATTAAAAAGTCAACCTGTATTTTTTCGTTTCATCATGTTTAGATATCAATACCCATCACATCTTCCGAGTTTCGCTGTCTAATTTAATTTAACCCTGTATATATATATCTATATAGTATGTAATAGTTAATGTTAAATAAAAAATCATAATTGCAAAAACTATTTTATTTCATTAAATAAATAAAGGTGTCTCTATTCCATCTATGTTCGCTATTCTAAAATCAAAATGAATAAAGATAGAATTTTACGTCGACGCTCGGCTCGCTCGCGAGACTTGAAGCGCGGAGTGGCGGAGGCCGGTGTGCATGGGGCGGAGCTTGCGTAGAAATTATTTTAGAGTGCCTGGTCTTAAAACGCACTCGTTTCCTTAAAAACTTTTTTTTTGTAATTTGCTTGGTCTGCCATTGCTAGTGTACTACCACTTTTGAACCTTATTACTCAGGACATAAGGGTGAAAAGCGGTTGACCGTCACTGAGTGCAGTAGTACATTTCTTTTTGGTGTGTGTTATTATGTATGTAAAGTATATCAAGTATGTGTAATAACATGATGATGATTTATGTTTCAGTGACCAAATAGACGAAGTAGTGCCGCAGCCGTAACATACACATTGACTTGACCATTAAATATTAGATATGTATTGCAACGAAATACATTAGAAACATTGATTTAAGATCTACAAGTCGAGGATATGGACGCGCTAGAGGACGGGGACGTGTACGCGGACGCGGATAAGGGTCCAATAGACCGGAGGAGCCTCTGCCGTGTGACCAAATAGACGAAATAGAGCCGCAGCCGTAAGTACACATTGTATTTACTGTTTTATTTTCTTTCACCTCTATTCAATATAATGTATTGCAACGAAATACATTTAAAATATTGATTTTAGTTCGACAGGTCCAGGAAATAGACGCGCTAGAGGACGGGGACGTGGACGCGGATGCGGAGGTGGGTGTAATAGGCCGGAGGAGCACCTGCCGTAAATATAATTGTGCTTTTTAAAGTTTCATTTTTTACATTACTGGTAACACGGTATTTATTGTTTTAATCTTAGTTAAACAAGAGCAGTAAATGAAGATGTGTTTGTGTCTAGATTGGGTCTATATAGTAGGTTTTTTTTTTTTTTGCAGTCTAAAGTTAATTAATGTGTGGGCGGAAAAAGCGCTCACTAAGCGCCGAATGAACGCCATGGCCGCTGAAGTTCGAAAGGAGTTCGTATGTCGCAAGCGACAAGCTGAACTTCAGCAGGTTCTCCTGCCTGATGCGGCCCCGCGAAAAAAACAAACACGGTAATTACTTCATAATGATATCAATGCGTTCGATATACTTGTTCAGTTACTATGAATGAGATTTATATGATAAAATTATCTTGCAGGGGGCCAGGAGGCCTCCCTGGAGCGTGAGGTTTGCCTTTTAGTGGAGGAACCAAACGCTCCTACTGCAACAGATGACGAGCCCGCACCCGAGCCTGAGCCTGAACTCGAGCCCGAACCTGAGCTCGAGGCTATCCCCGACTAAGAACGAATGGTTACGACAGAAGCAGATACTGTCCCGAATTCCTCCCCTATAGCCGACTCTCAACGGCGCTAAGTTAAAAGTGGGCTTCACCGACACCTAAAAAGAGGCGACATCATTCTCCATCGTCGTCCGAATAAGTAACTCACACACTATTACTTACATAATCGTTCATGCGGCTCACTTACGCTGATGATATTAAAACGCCTTATTCTTTTACGATATAATGACGCCCGCAGAATTGCTAAATGGTTCGACGAGTATTACATAAATGGAAAAAATAATCAACAGCCTGTGTACAGTCCAACCTTTTGGTGTCTTCAAGCTCGTTCTTCGGTTCCACGCACACAATAGTGCTGAGTCACACCACCATATAAACATGGTGTGTTCCAAAAGACATGTTGGATTTTACCGATTGGTGGCGGAATTGATGAAGGAAACAAAGGTCAATGTTATTCTTATAACTAAATCACAAAACGGAGAAACACCTCCCAAGAAAAGAAAAAATAAAAACGCAGTGAACATGGAGAAGATTCGTAATATTCTACAAAATATAACCGACTTTACATATGTGGAGTTCTTAAGGGCGATCGCCAGTAATCTTTAAATTTACATATTTTATATTTTAATTTTTAGTTTTAAATCTAAGTTGTAATAAGGTGCTTCTTTTTTGCCTAATTATGGGTATTATTATCATTTCAACCTTTTTTTATTATGGTTATGGTATCATACATACGTACCGATGGGTAAAATCCCAAAGAGCGGCACGCAAGCTAGATGTAGCATGCAAGCAAGCATGCAAAATGCAGGTTATAGGGGTAAGGCAGACAAGATTACGTGGAGTCGGTTATGCAGCGATTCGGTTCGGTCACTAACTTTTGTAGTACAACATGTAGAATTATTAACCAACAATGCTATGAATATAAATAATTTGCATGAAAATTCAAAATAATGCGTGCAAATTTGTTTCCGTTATTTATTTATTGTATGCCTAAAAATATTCTTATGCTATTGAACTTTCGGGATATTAATACGTACCTACCCACTTCATCTTAGCGACTATTCATAACAAATGGCGTATGTGTATCGATTTCTACATTGTAGGGAAGTATGGAAGATGGCGCACTGCGTGGGAGTACAAGTGGCGCGCGCCAACTTAAAATACTCTATTCCATTGTTTAGGGATTGGACTACTTTTGATTTTTTTCTTGATTTTGCAATTACAGAATGACAAGGCGCGAAAGGAAAAGTAACAGACAAACATGGGCGCCTTCTATTATCGAAGAAGCACGCCAACTTCTGGACCAAGGAAAAAGTAAAAGATTTATTGCAAAATCTTTAGGTATACCTGAATCTTTATTAAAGAATATTATTGCAAAAAACTGAATGTCCCACAAAACTTGGGAGGTATAATAATACCTTCGCAACCGAGGTTGAAAATGGTTTCTGCGATTATTTGACGACTTTAGATGCAATGTTTTTTGGCATGACCACGAAGGATTTAAGGACACTTGCTTATGAATTCGCCAGAAACAAAGACTGCAGGTAAAGAATGGCTGCGTGGGTTTTTAAGAAAGCACCCCGCATTAGTCCATTCGGCAACCCACATCAACAAGTATCGGTTTTAACAGACCACAATGCGAACGCTTCTGCATTAACTTTGAGTGCCGTGATAAATATAACGTTCCTCCTCACCGTATATACAATATGGACGAAACAGGGTTGTCTACCGTACCGAACAGGCCACCCAAAGTTACAAAAGATCATTCTAAATTGGATATTAAACAACAAATTAAAGATTTCTTTGAAGACGATGATAACACAAAGTTATGGAAAAAAATAATTTATAACTCGAAATGGAATTAGAAAGCACAAAAGATATTTAAATGATACTCTAATTACTCATCCATATGAAAAGGTTTTAACTATTCAGAACAATAACATAGGATATTCCACCTTTTGCAAGTATCGCCAATTTTGGATTCTCCATCCAAAAGAGTCTGATAGGAATACCTGTGCGTGTAAAGTACATGTGAATGATGATTTATTGGTGAAGAGCCTAAATAAAAATAAAATAATTAAAGAGGCCAATGGAACTGCTTTGCTGCAAAGTTAATGCTGTGACGCTTACAGTGAAAGATGCTTAAACCTAACTTGTGAGTGTTGCTAAAGAAGAGCTCTAAATTTCGAAGAGTTTAACAATGAAGGAAAGATACATTATTATGAGTGGTGCACAAAGAAAGAAAATTATGTAACAAAAGGAAAATAAAAATGTATTATTGTAAAGAGAAAAGTAACAGATTATCTTAAAAATATTTTAGAAAAGTTACTAAAGTCATTAAAGCCATATTTTAAACATCTTACTAACATTGTTGTTTAGTATACATATTAAAATCATTGAAGGCAACATTATCTTCCATGGAGGCTGTAGTACATATCTAGACACACGGCAGTGTGTCCGCCAAGTTCGAGCAAAAAAAAGCGACACACCGGCCGTGGGTTATATTACACGAACCATTTCGGGCCAATTTCGACCACCCTATAACTCAAAACATATTTTATCTACGCATATGAAATTTCGAGTGTCTGTTGACATCCCCTTAATTGGTTAGAATACAAAATTTCATTATTCTACCTATAGCAGTTCTTGAGATATTGACGTCAGAAAATCGCTATTTTTACTATACACTCACTGACTCATCAAAAACCTAGGACCACTTCCAATGGTCGTACTGACTTGAAATTTGGCAAGACTTAAGGTCAAAGTAAAGGGAAAAATCTGAAATCGGCCAAGTGTGAGTCAGTTTTAAAAATAGCGAAGGTGTAACTTTGTTCTACTATGAAGTCATAATGAACTAAATGACTGTATCTTCCAATGGTCGTACCGATCTGAAATTTGGCTCGAAGGTTTGTCTTTAGGTCGAAATAAAGTAAAAATCTGAAAACGGCCAAGTGTGAGTCAGTTTCGAAAACAACGAATGTGTAATTTTGTTCTACTATAAGTAGGTATGGAGTGGAAATGAGATAAGACTTATTTAAATTTAGATACATACCAATTTAAGACAATACATGTTTGTCTTAAAGACAAGAACAATAAAATTGTTCACCACTCTGTGTGTGTCTGTTGCGGGAACCGAACCCACGATTTACGAAGTGCAAAGCAGGTCACTAGGTGCGCTAAATCAGTCAAACAAAAATGAAAAGACTATTTTTTCTCGCACAGTCTAAATAATTTCTAATTTTACAACTAATAAAATCGCAGATTCAAGAACATGGAAATCGTATATACTCTAAGATGGAATTATATATACTACTGCCAATCTCACCCTCCGATACGCCACGGGATGAGATGGGATGGTGCACTTCTAGGGCTACATAATAAGAAGCGTACAAAAAGAATTAGACGCTTAGTATAAAGGGTATAGTATAAAGTACATACCTAAGTGGAATGAGACATTTCCTAAAGCAAAAGTGATAAAACAATAATAAAGAACCTACACCTAACAAAAATAAATGAAATCCCATCAAACACATAAATGTGAAAGGCTGCCAAGTTCGATACTATGGGAATGCTTCGTCTATAAAAGAAGTGAGATCTGAATAAGTACCAAGTTCCATAAAAATACCTCAAATCATAAATAGTTATAGGAATGCACACTTGATTTCCAGCAGTTTTTAAGGTACATTTTAAATAAGTATCACGTTACATAGAAATACCTAAAATTATAATAGTCAGAGAAACGCACACCGGATTTTTTAGCAGTTTCCTGATAACATTTATTATTTTCAGTACTTTTTAATGATGTAACTTGGCAAGTTTTAATAGAAAATTATATACTTGACACATTGCAGTCAAAAGGTGTCGATTCATTGCATTGAAAAGGTGTGTGGTGTGTGTCAATGTAGAAAACCACTTTTCTACATTGTCCCGGGTCTGGGTGTTTGTGGTACTTTCGTTGTTTCTGAATTCCATTACACAAGTGCTTTAGCTACTTACTTTGGGTTCAGAGCAATGTATGTGATGTTGTCCGCATTTATTTATTTATTAAATGGAGAGAGAGTGGGGTGGCCTTTGCCCAGCAGTGGGACATTTCAGGCTCCTAATATAGTAATATATAATAGTCTAAAATAAGCTTTAGAGGTTTTTCTTATTTTCAACAAGTGCTTGTTCTAATACTTAATGACTGTTCTGTTTTCCAGTAAGTGCTGTGGACAGGAGCTGCGATTTCCATTTAGATATAGAAGACTATCTCAGCGGTCTGTTACAGCCTAGCTGTGTTCAGAATTGGGAATTATAACTAAACAAACAAGGACTTTTAGCAATTGGTCGATTGGAACCGCACAATAAAGTAGGTACAATTTTCTTATAGTACAACCAGCAACAAAATAAAAATTACATTTGTTAAAAGTAAATCAATCACGAATACTTATCATGTTATACCACTGTCATATTATTATTTTTTTTGCAAAGTAAATACATAGACTAGTCAAAAATATGTTAAATAATGCAAAAAGCTGCCAGTATGCGCGTACATATACCTTCCAAGAATCTCAGGTAAGATTAACCCTTTGTTAAAAAGTAGACTTACCGACCACTTAAACAATAGGACCACCCTGGCGCACAGGCTCGTGCTTCTGATTGGTAGATGCTTCTATAGACAATTAGCTTGCACTGATAGTGACTGGTAGTAAGGGTTACAGTGCCGTAACTACTTTAAGAGTGATAACATGACGGGATAAATTGTTGTGGTGTGTTGTGAAATTTGTATGGTAAGTAGAAGTACAAATATATATTAGACATTTATTTTTTTATTTAGTTTGGTGCGCCCATTATTACAAACATTAAATTTTATAAGTTAACAGAACAAAAACTGTAGAAATTTCCCATTATACTATCTTGACTAGGCTGATTGGTATTCCTTTAATATTTTTAGTGTCGTTATTGTAATAACTACTATTATCATTGCTTTACGCATTTCTGTTTATTTTATTTTTTTGGGGAGCTTATAGCTACAGTACACAATAAGCTAGCTTAGTAAATAGTAGTACAACATGTAAAAGCAAGCTTCCAAATATTGAGTCAAAGCATTTTAATACATTTTAGGTTCTTCTCAACCTTATTCACTAGGATATGGTCATTTATAAAGACATGATATTTTTAGGTCGCTGTTATTAACTACAGTAAAAATGTCCGATTACCCGTCAACCTCATATGGGCAACCAAGTAGAAAAGCGAGAAGAGGGGCCCAAATGCTGTGTCGCGCTGGTTATAGCTATGTCCTGAAGAGAACGAACAAAGACGGTTCTGATTTATGGAGATGTACAAAAAAAAAACAATAAATGTAATGCCACACTCAAAGTCAGATCTAATCCATTTACAATATTGCATGAGACTGCGCATAATCATCAACCCAGAGACGAAGCAGAGGCAGAAATAGAAGAACAGATGCTTTTATGTACTGAAACACTGCGAAATGACATCAATAAGCCAGTAACACAAATTTTTGGGGATGCTGTACAGAACCTTATCAGTAAGGGAATCGATTTATTGAAACTCTTACCTCAATTTGATAAAATAAAGAAAAAACTTTACAAAGCTAGGAACGATTCGTAAGGTGCTAAAAAACTTAATTTTCATAAAGCTTGTGAAGTTGAAATACCAAAAAAGTATGAAAATTTATTGTTTGCCGAATATAAAGACGAAAAGAAGCGAATTTTTATTTTTGCACAACAAAAAATGATTAAATATTTGAAAGAATTGACAAGATTTCTTATTGATGGCACATTCAAAATTTGTCCTAAGTGTTTTTGTCAAGTATACACTATTCATGCAGATATCGGCAGCAATGAAGAATATGTCAATGTGGTTCCCGTGCTATACGCATTGCTTCCCGACAAAACAAGGGCTACATATGAAATTTTATTTCAAATTATAAAAAGTCAAGTGAAAGAATGGAAGCCTTCGCAAATTTCAATGGACTTTGAAGTGACTGCGATTTTAGCAACAAAAGACTTATTTCCTGAAGTGAACATAGTTGGGTGTAATTTTCACTTTAGCCGCAGTTTATGGCGTAAAGCTAAGAAACTAGGAGTGCTTAAAACAAAACTGGGTGTAGTTCACGTAAAATTATGCACACAATTATCACATTTACCTCCGAATTTTTTGGATGAAGGGTAGCTATACGTGATGGGAGTAAGTCCATGCAATACTGAAGTCACCAAATTCAATGATTATTTTGTTAAGACATGGTTACAAAATTATATACTCTCTGAAACATGGAATACTTTTAATGTAAGAGATAGAACCAACAATATGGTGGAGTCGTGGAATAGCAAAATAAAAAAAATCATTCCAGAAAAACCGAACATAGCACAATTACTTGACGGAATACAAAAAGATGCCAATTTTTACTATTGTAAATTAAACAGACCAGGTGACATACAGATTTCGAAAAGAAAAGCTAGCACCATCGAAAATAATCGAAGAATTCGTAATGCCATACGAGAGTTATTGGCTGGAGAAATAACTGTAGGACATTGCTTAGAAAAATTGAGAATTTAGTTTAAGTTTACATCTAATACATTATTAAATTATATTAGGTCTTATTTTACCTTCGTTGATTTTTTAAATGTTATGCATGTGATTTTTAATTTTATTTTTCTTTTTTACTAGTCATAAGTTATAATGTACAACAAAATCTGTGATTAATAAAAGTTAGTTTTAAGTAGAATGAGTAATGTTGATCAAACTGTGATTTAGGACTTGTCTATCTTTAAGTAGTAAAAGGCCATTCTTATATTACTCTTTCTGTGATTTTATTATTTTTGTATACTGTGATTGTTGATTTTTAAATCTATACTATATATAATATATATATTAATATTATAAAGCTGAAGAGTTTGTTTGTTTGTTTGGTTGAACGCGCTAATCTCAGGAACTACTAGTTAGAATTGAAAAAATCTTTTTGTGTTAGATAGTCTATTTATCGAGGAAGGCTTTAGGATATATAACATTACGCTGCGACCAATAGGAGCTAAGCAGCAGTGAAAAATGTCACAAAAACGGGGAAAAATATTCATACTTGAAAGCTTCCGTTGCGTGCGCTGCGTAAACGGTTCGAGCTACCCAAAATATATGTATGAAAGAATTGTTCCTCTTTAAATGATCTAAAAAAATGTCTGCGACAGTATATGTCTATCTTTTAAGATTGACTCACTATAACCTTTTTTAAGGTAGTCATTTGGTCGAAATTAATGCATTATTGCCAATTATTTGCTACAGAGTTTTATCAACATAATATTAACTAAAATTATAATTTACGCAGAAATACTTTTTTTTTTAATCTTCTTAATCGCGGTCATAATAACAGAAATTGACGCGGACGAAGTCGCGGGGATCAGCTAATTATACTATATTTTTACACATTAATTAGTTTTTATTCACTAACCACTTTTCTACTCAACTGTACAAACAAATAATAAGCATCAAAATTTTAATATGAACCTAAATCGTCGTTTCATTCTGTGGTCCGTATCAACCTATTACCATGGGCGTTTGACACCGCTCTAACCACTGTGGTGTGTATAAACCTATTCAGTATCAGTACTTGGGCGCTACACACCGCGGTCCGTAGCGTTCGTGGTGTCAAAAGCCTAAAGACCCGATTTTTTTAATCGTCGTTATTACACAAACGCATTTTTATTTACTTACTCAACTTATGTTTAGAAATTAAAATTCATTCAACATAGCAGAAAAAAACTCGTTATTTTATATGCTATTTTTATTATGAGTCGTTTAAATAACGTTTTTTAGTTCCCTTTACTAGTCAAGACTAACTGACATGTGTTAGGAATGCATAGTGTCAGCGGCCAAGGTACAACAAGATACTATCATGAATATTTCAAGTATTTTTATTTTATTTAGTCTTGTGGTTGTGGAACCTATTACCCTTTGGGGTTGAATGGGGTTTTCTTAACAAATTGTATGCTCTTCATTTATTTCCATTAATCACATGTTTGTCGTATGCCAATACATCAATGGGCTAAAATTTCCAACAAATGGCTCCCAACACACATTAGGCGTCAGCGAGGCAGACCCAGGCGGAGATGGCGGAAAGACCTTCATTCATTCTTACCAAACTGGTCAATCGCGACTCTTGAGAGAGATAACGCCACTCTCCGTGGTCGAGTGGCGTACGCACCGGTTTTCAAGGTGTCGCCAGCTCTGAGGTCCCGGGTTCGATCCCCGGATGGGTCTATGTAGAAAACCACTTTTCTACATTGTCCCGGGTCTGGGTGTTTGTGGTACCTTCGTTGTTTCTGAATTCCATTACACAAGTGCTTTAGCTACTTACTTTGGGTTCAGAGCAATGTATGTGATGTTGTCCGCATTTATTTATTTATTAAATGGAGAGAGAGTGGGGTGGCTTTTGCCCAGCAGTGGGACATTTCAGGCTTCTAATATAATAATATATAATAGTCTAAAATAAGCTTTAGAGGTTTTTCTTATTTTCAACAAGTGCTTGTTCTAATACTTAATGACTGTTCTGTTTTCCAGTAAGTGCTGTGGAAAGGAGCTGCGATTTCCATTTAGATATAGAAGACTATCTCAGCGGTCTGTTACAGCCTAGCTGTGTTCAGAATTGGTAATTATAACTAAACAAACAAGGACTTTTAGCAATTGGTCGATTGGAACCGCACAATAAAGTAGGTACAATTTTCTTATAGTACAACCAGCAACAAAATAAAAATTACATTTGTTAAAAGTAAATCAATCACGAATACTTATCATGTTATACCACTGTCATATTATTATTTTTTTTGCAAAGTAAATACATAGACTAGTCAAAAATATGTTAAATAATGCAAAAAGGTGCCAGTATGCGCGTACATATACCTTCCAAGAATCTCAGGTAAGATTAACCCTTTGTTAAAAAGTAGACTTACCGACCACTTAAACAATAGAACCACCCTGGCGCACGGGCTCGTGCTTCTGATTGGTAGATGCTTCTATAGACAATTAGCTTGCACTGATAGTGACTGGTAGTAAGGGTTACAGTGCCGTAACTACTTTAAGAGTGATAACATGACGGGATAAATTGTTGTGGTGTGTTGTGAAATTTGTATGGTAAGTAGAAGTACAAATATATATTAGACATTTATTTTTTTACTTAGTTTGGTGCGCCCATTATTACAAACATTAAATTTTATAAGTTAACAGAACAAAAACTGTAGAAATTTCCCATTATACTATCTTGACTAGAATGATTGGTAGGTATTCCTTTAATATTTTTAGTGTCGTTATTGTAATAACTACTATTATCATTGCTTTACGCATTTGTTTTTTTTTTTTTTTGGGCAGCTTACAGCTACAGTACACAATAAGCTAGCTTAGTAAATAGTAGTATCACCTTGGCGGATGGTATCATCAAGACCACCAACATGTTAAACGCGACTGTTGACATACTAATTGGAGATCGATTACTGCCAATAACATTGTCAGTAATACCATAAGCTGTAGATAACCATACTCTCCTTGGTATTGATTTTCTGGAAAGGTCGGGAATTGTACTAAATTTGCCACAGCGCAGTTGGAACTTTATTGACGACCCAAAGACGACACACAACTTCATACAATTAAAAAATGAGTACATTCCATTGAAGGCAGCAAGGCCACTGACATTCGAGGTACCAGTGGAACCTGGCGAGGTGAAGTTAGTGTCTAATTTTATCAATTGGGCTAACGATCTTAACAATCTGTCACCGTTTTAGAGGATGTTATTGAAGTGCAGGACGATGATGATGTATTTGATACAGCGGGCCCGCTGTGCCGATCGTCGGAGCTCAGGTACCTACAGAATAATTGTGAACGAGCTAGAAGCCCTTTGAAATAAAACTACTTTTACGGATTTTATCGCGGTTTGTATTTTGATTTTAGTTCCCGACGTTTCGACACCTTTGCAGGTATCATGGTCACGGGCAGACTGAGGTGGTGTTCGTCTTGACGGTTGTTGTTGCTCGTTCTACCTTCATATTTTTATTAATTATTTGTGTTCCGGCCTACGCAATATGAGCTCACGGTGTCTTGAGGTCTTGCAGCGCTGCTCTTGGGTTTGATTTTGAGTTTGTTAATTATCGGATCCCAAGAAGGTGATATCTTCCAGCCGTCTTCTCTATTGAAATTAGGGTGTTTTTTAATCTCAATAGCCTCGCGAAACATCCTAGGTAGGAATTTAGGTTCTTTAGCGAGGATCTGTGGCTTATCAAATCTAATGTAATGGCTGGAGCCTTCAGCATGATCGGCGACTGCAGACTTCGTTGAGCGGCGGTCGGAAATCTGCAGTCGCCGATCATGCTGAAGGCTCCAGCCATTACATTAGATTTGATAAGCCACAGATCCTCGCTAAAGAACCTAAATTCCTACCAAGGATGTTTCGCGAGGCTATTGAGATTAAAAAACACCCTAATTTCAATAGAGAAGACGGCTGGAAGATATCACCTACTTGGGATCCGATAATTAACAAACTCAAAATCAAACCCAAGAGCAGCGCTGCAAGACCTCAAGACACCGTGAGCTCATATTGCGTAGGCCGGAACACAAATAATTAATAAAAATATGAAGGTAGAACGAGCAACAACAACCGTCAAGACGAACACCACCTCAGTCTGCCCGTGACCATGATACCTGCAAAGGTGTCGAAACGTCGGGAACTAAAATCAAAATACAAACCGCGATAAAATCCGTAAAAGTAGTTTTATTTCAATGTCTAACATTCGCGTAAACCTCAGAACTAAATGTAGAAGCCCTTTCTCAATTCTTGCATTTGGAACTATAAGATTGAATCTTACAGTAACAAAATTGATACAATAAATTACAAAAAGTGAATATCAATGCATGGCTGTCTGTACATAAGGTTGTAATTGGCGTGGCGGGTGCACGAGTCACGACGCCGCCCCGGACGCCCCAGTTCGCCCGGCGGCGCGAGGGACGAGTCCGGCAGAAGTGATCTATTGCCGCTGTCCTACGGAAGTGCAGGCACGTGTGTTCGCGAATATACATGTTATTTTTGTGTATAAAGGGACATTATTTCTTCTACAATTATTCAATATATAGTACATAAAGAGTGGTTTTATAAAATTGAAAAAAGGCGCTAAAGACCGTCCTTATTTTTGTTGTGTTGGACCGAATAGTGCACAAAGTTCGAGACTTCGTAATGTTTGTTGATTGATATGTGAAAAATAATTGGACCGCACGTTAGAGGTTTGGGAAGCCAATCAGTGAGGCGCACCTCGCGCACTCAAGATAATTCTAATGACTGGATGCCAGGGCTATTCAACAAGTGCCGACGTTTAATCCGGACGATTTAAATTGCGACGCGCGCCGTACAGTGTCTTCAAACAATAGACAATTTCGGCAAAGCGTACGTCCTGCAAGCAAAGCTCCGCGGTGCCGCGCGATAATGGTATGAGAATCTTGATAACTTAGATCGGTCTTGGAATGAATGGAAGACGTTAATAACAGTAGCCTTCCCTAAACAACTTAAATTTCCTGAGAAACTTCTTTGCGTGACATTACGATTGAAACAAAAAATAATTAATAAAAATTGCTGTGTGTACTTGTATGTTTTATGTGTCAATCTGTGCCCATATTGCACAATATGCAATATTGAGCCAACTGCAAGGAATTGCATTAATTGTTTTGGTATATTTAAACTGTGTTTAAATTAAATTCATCCTTGCGGTCGTTTATCTTAGTTAGTATTATAAAATATATAAAATTCATCTACCTCCATCAATTTAATAATTATATTGACGGAGTACCCTCATCAAAATTTTATAAATACGGATACCCTCAAGATTTAATATTATCCTACCATGGCTGAGAAAAAATAAGAAATGATGATGATGACGCAAGAGCAGTTTACCTTATTGGTTAACAAACTGTCAGAATCAAATGACACTGGGAAAAAAAGTTTTGCAAGGTGCACAAAACGATTTGACGGTGAACGAAACTTTAACAAAGTTGAAGAATTCGTGGCAAGTATTTCGGTGTACAAGAAAATTGAGAATATCAGTGACGAGAACGCACTTGAAGGCTTAACGTTGTTGCTTACTGGTACTGCTGCTACGTGGTAACGGAATAAAAAGTGACATCAAAAAGTGGAACCAAGCCCTAGACGCAATTAGAACATCGTTTGCCTCAAAGATGCAGCCACACGAGATTTATTTAGAATGTTTCGCAAAAAAATAAACTAAAGAAATATAGATTCTTTTGTGTGTGAGAAGCGTGCTTTACTAGCACAACAGCCGATGAAAAGGCACAGAGAGGAGGAACACCTTGATTTCGTGTACGGACTCCTCAACATAACCTACAAAAAAGAAATTCCACGCACTGAAATCAAAACGTTTGCGGAATTGTTAGAACGAGGCCGACACCTAGAAAGTCTGGCAAAGGAGGCAGGTGAAGTGCAAGCAACGCAAGAGCGGAAACCAGCAAAAATATGCTCTTTCTGTGGTAAAAAAAGGTCACCTTAGTGACGTATGCCGCAAAAGGTTGGCAGAGCAGAAAGACGCTAATGAGGAGACTACTAAAACCTCTGCTATAGCTTGCTACGGGTGTGGAGCACTGGGAGTATTTAGGAGCAACTGCAAAACTTATAAGAACAAGGAAACCCCGCCTAAACCGGTTGCATTCTACTCTATAGAAAGCAAGTGCCAAACACAGGTGAAAATACCAACCATACAAGTTAATATAAAAGGTGAAGAAGGATACGCCTATATAGATACAGCTGCTCGGTTCAGTAAAGCCAGTACGCAGCTATACAAGACGCTGCTACGGAAAGGTATGAGCTTTAATCAGCGACCTACGGACATCACCTTGGCGGATGGTATCATCAAGACCACCAACATGTTAAACGCGACTGTTGACATACTAATTGGAGATCGATTACTGCCAATAACATTGTCAGTAATACCAGAAGCTGTAGATAACCATACTCTCCTGGTATTGATTTTCTGGAAAGGTCGGGAATTGTACTAAATTTGCCACAGCGCAGTTGGAACTTTATTGACGACCCAAAGACGACACACAACTTCATACAATTAAAAAATGAGTACATTCCATTGAAGGCAGCAAGGTCACTGACATTCGAGGTACCAGTGGAACCTGGCGAGGTGAAGTTAGTGTCTAATTTTATCAATTGGGCTAACGATCTTAACAATCTGTCACCGTTTTAGAGGATGTTATTGAAGTGCAGGACGATGATGATGTATTTGATACAGCGGGCCCGCTGTGCCGATCGTCGGAGCTCAGGTACTTACAGAATAATTGTGAACGAGCTAGAAGCCCTTTCTCAATTCTTGCATTTGGAACTATAAGATTGAATCTTACAGTAACAAAATTGATACAATAAATTACAAAAAGTGAATATCAATGCATGGCTGTCTGTACATAAGGTTGTAATTGGCGTGGCGGGTGCACGAGTCACGACGCCGCCCCGGACGCCCCAGTTCGCCCGGCGGCGCGAGGGACGAGTCCGGCAGAAGTGATCTATTGCCGCTGTCCTACGGAAGTGCAGGCACGTGTGTTCGCGAATATACATGTTATTTTTGTGTATAAAGGGACATTATTTCTTCTACAATTATTCAATATATAGTACATAAAGAGTGGTTTTATAAAATTGAAAAAAGGCGCTAAAGACCGTCCTTATTTTTGTTGTGTTGGACCGAATAGTGCACAAAGTTCGAGACTTCGTAATGTTTGTTGATTGATATGTGAAAAATAATTGGACCGCACGTTAGAGGTTTGGGAAGCCAATCAGTAAGGCGCACCTCGCGCACTCAAGATAATTCTAATGACTGGATGCCAGGGCTATTCAACAAGTGCCGACGTTTAATCCGGACGATTTAAATTGCGACGCCGTACAGTGTCTTCAAACAATAGACAGTTTCGGCAAAGCGTACGTCCTGCAAGCAAAGCTCCGCGGTGCCGCGTGATAATGGTATGAGAATCTTGATAACTTAGATCGGTCTTGGAATGAATGGAAGACGTTAATAACAGTAGCCTTCCCTAAACAACTTAAATTTCCTGAGAAACTTCTTTGCGTGACATTACGATTGAAACAAAAAATAATTAATAAAAATTGCTGTGTGTACTTGTATGTTTTATGTGTCAATCTGTGCCCATATTGCACAATATGCAATATTGAGCCAACTGCAAGGAATTGCATTAATTGTTTTGGTATATTTAAACTGTGTTTAAATTAAATTCATCCTTGCGGTCGTTTATCTTAGTTAGTATTATAAAATATATAAAATTCATCTACCTCCATCAATTTAATAATTATATTGACGGAGTACCCTCATCAAAATTTTATAAATACGGATACCCTCAAGATTTAATATTATCCTACCATGGCTGAGAAAAAATAAGAAATGATGATGATGACGCAAGAGCAGTTTACCTTATTGGTTAACAAACTGTCAGAATCAAATGACACTGGGAAAAAAAGTTTTGCAAGGTGCACAAAACGATTTGACGGTGAACGAAACTTTAACAAAGTTGAAGAATTCGTGACAAGTATTTCGGTGTACAAGAAAATTGAGAATATCAGTGACGAGAACGCACTTGAAGGCTTAACGTTGTTGCTTACTGGTACTGCTGCTACGTGGTGGAACGGAATAAAAAGTGACATCAAAAAGTGGAACCAAGCCCTAGACGCAATTAGAACATCGTTTGCCTCAAAGATGCAGCCACACGAGATTTATTTAGAATGTTTCGCAAAAAAATAAACTAAAGAAATATAGATTCTTTTGTGTGTGAGAAGCGTGCTTTACTAGCACAACAGCCGATGAAAAGGCACAGAGAGGAGGAACACCTTGATTTCGTGTACGGACTCCTCAACATAACCTACAAAAAAGAAATTCCACGCACTGAAATCAAAACGTTTGCGGAATTGTTAGAACGAGGCCGACACCTAGAAAGTCTGGCAAAGGAGGCAAGTGAAGTGCAAGCAACGCAAGAGCGGAAACCAGCAAAAATATGCTTTTTCTGTGGTAAAAAAGGTCACCTTAGTGACGTATGCCGCAAAAGGTTGGCAGAGCAGAAAGACGCTAATGAGGAGACTACTAAAACCTCTGCTATAGCTTGCTACGGGTGTGGAGCACTGGGAGTATTTAGGAGCAACTGCAAAACTTATAAGAACAAGGAAACCCCGCCTAAACCGGTTGCATTCTACTCTATAGAAAGCAAGTGCCAAACACAGGTGAAAATACCAACCATACAAGTTAATATAAAAGGTGAAGAAGGATACGCCTATATAGATACAGCTGCTCGGTTCAGTAAAGCCAGTACGCAGCTATACAAGACGCTGCTACGGAAAGGTATGAGCTTTAATCAGCGACCTACGGACATCACCTTGGCGGATGGTATCATCAAGACCACCAACATGTTAAACGCGACTGTTGACATACTAATTGGAGATCGATTACTGCCAATAACATTGTCAGTAATACCAGAAGCTGTAGATAACCATACTCTCCTGGTATTGATTTTCTGGAAAGGTCGGGAATTGTACTAAATTTGCCACAGCGCAGTTGGAACTTTATTGACGACCCAAAGACGACACACAACTTCATACAATTAAAAAATGAGTACATTCCATTGAAGGCAGCAAGGCCACTGACATTCGAGGTACCAGTGGAACCTGGCGAGGTGAAGTTAGTGTCTAATTTTATCAATTGGGCTAGCGATCTTAACAATCTGTCACCGTTTTAGAGGATGTTATTGAAGTGCAGGACGATGATGATGTATTTGATACAGCGGGCCCGCTGTGCCGATCGTCGGAGCTCAGGTACTTACAGAATAATTGTGAACGAGCTAGAAGCCCTTTCTCAATTCTTGCATTTGGAACTATAAGATTGAATCTTACAGTAACAAAATTGATACAATAAATTACAAAAAGTGAATATCAATGCATGGCTGTCTGTACATAAGGTTGTAATTGGCGTGGCGGGTGCACGAGTCACGACGCCGCCCCGGACGCCCCAGTTCGCCCGGCGGCGCGAGGGACGAGTCCGGCAGAAGTGATCTATTGCCGCTGTCCTACGGAAGTGCAGGCACGTGTGTTCGCGAATATACATGTTATTTTTGTGTATAAAGGGACATTATTTCTTCTACAATTATTCAATATATAGTACATAAAGAGTGGTTTTATAAAATTGAAAAAAGGCGCTAAAGACCGTCCTTATTTTTGTTGTGTTGGACCGAATAGTGCACAAAGTTCGAGACTTCGTAATGTTTGTTGATTGATATGTGAAAAATAATTGGACCGCACGTTAGAGGTTTGGGAAGCCAATCAGTGAGGCGCACCTCGCGCACTCAAGATAATTCTAATGACTGGATGCCAGGGCTATTCAACAAGTGCCGACGTTTAATCCGGACGATTTAAATTGCGACGCGCGCCGTACAGTGTCTTCAAACAATAGACAATTTCGGCAAAGCGTACGTCCTGCAAGCAAAGCTCCGCGGTGCCGCGCGATAATGGTATGAGAATCTTGATAACTTAGATCGGTCTTGGAATGAATGGAAGACGTTAATAACAGTAGCCTTCCCTAAACAACTTAAATTTCCTGAGAAACTTCTTTGCGTGAAATTAAGATTGAAACAAAAAATAATTAATAAAAATTGCTGTGTGTACTTGTATGTTTTATGTGTCAATCTGTGCCCATATTGCACAATATGCAATATTGAGCCAACTGCAAGGAATTGCATTAATTGTTTTGGTATATTTAAACTGTGTTTAAATTAAATTCATCCTTGCGGTCGTTTATCTTAGTTAGTATTATAAAATATATAAAATTCATCTACCTCCATCAATTTAATAATTATATTGACGGAGTACCCTCATCAAAATTTTATAAATACGGATACCCTCAAGATTTAATATTATCCTACCATGGCTGAGAAAAAATAAGAAATGATGATGATGACGCAAGAGCAGTTTACCTTATTGGTTAACAAACTGTCAGAATCAAATGACACTGGGAAAAAAAGTTTTGCAAGGTGCACAAAACGATTTGACGGTGAACGAAACTTTAACAAAGTTGAAGAATTCGTGACAAGTATTTCGGTGTACAAGAAAATTGAGAATATCAGTGACGAGAACGCACTTGAAGGCTTAACGTTGTTGCTTACTGGTACTGCTGCTACGTGGTGGAACGGAATAAAAAGTGACATCAAAAAGTGGAACCAAGCCCTAGACGCAATTAGAACATCGTTTGCCTCAAAGATGCAGCCACACGAGATTTATTTAGAATGTTTCGCAAAAAAATAAACTAAAGAAATATAGATTCTTTTGTGTGTGAGAAGCGTGCTTTACTAGCACAACAGCCGATGAAAAGGCACAGAGAGGAGGAACACCTTGATTTCGTGTACGGACTCCTCAACATAACCTACAAAAAAGAAATTCCACGCACTGAAATCAAAACGTTTGCGGAATTGTTAGAACGAGGCTGACACCTAGAAAGTCTGGCAAAGGAGGCAAGTGAAGTGCAAGCAACGCAAGAGCGGAAACCAGCAAAAATATGCTCTTTCTGTGGTAAAAAAGGTCACCTTAGTGACGTATGCCGCAAAAGGTTGGCAGAGCAGAAAGACGCTAATGAGGAGACTACTAAAACCTCTGCTATAGCTTGCTACGGGTGTGGAGCACTGGGAGTATTTAGGAGCAACTGCAAAACTTATAAGAACAAGGAAACCCCGCCTAAACCGGTTGCATTCTACTCTATAGAAAGCAAGTGCCAAACACAGGTGAAAATACCAACCATACAAGTTAATATAAAAGGTGAAGAAGGATACGCCTATATAGATACAGCTGCTCGGTTCAGTAAAGCCAGTACGCAGCTATACAAGACGTTGCTACGGAAAGGTATGAGCTTTAATCAGCGACCTACGGACATCACCTTGGCGGATGGTATCATCAAGACCACCAACATGTTAAACGCGACTGTTGACATACTAATTGGAGATCGATTACTGCCAATAACATTGTCAGTAATACCAGAAGCTGTAGATAACCATACTCTCCTGGTATTGATTTTCTGGAAAGGTCGGGAATTGTACTAAATTTGCCACAGCGCAGTTGGAACTTTATTGACGACCCAAAGACGACACACAACTTCATACAATTAAAAAATGAGTACATTCCATTGAAGGCAGCAAGGCCACTGACATTCGAGGTACCAGTGGAACCTGGCGAGGTGAAGTTAGTGTCTAATTTTATCAATTGGGCTAGCGATCTTAACAATCTGTCACCGTTTTAGAGGATGTTATTGAAGTGCAGGACGATGATGATGTATTTGATACAGCGGGCCCGCTGTGCCGATCGTCGGAGCTCAGGTACTTACAGAATAATTGTGAACGAGCTAGAAGCCCTTTCTCAATTCTTGCATTTGGAACTATAAGATTGAATCTTACAGTAACAAAATTGATACAATAAATTACAAAAAGTGAATATCAATGCATGGCTGTCTGTACATAAGGTTGTAATTGGCGTGGCGGGTGCACGAGTCACGACGCCGCCCCGGACGCCCCAGTTCGCCCGGCGGCGCGAGGGACGAGTCCGGCAGAAGTGATCTATTGCCGCTGTCCTACGGAAGTGCAGGCACGTGTGTTCGCGAATATACATGTTATTTTTGTGTATAAAGGGACATTATTTCTTCTACAATTATTCAATATATAGTACATAAAGAGTGGTTTTATAAAATTGAAAAAAGGCGCTAAAGACCGTCCTTATTTTTGTTGTGTTGGACCGAATAGTGCACAAAGTTCGAGACTTCGTAATGTTTGTTGATTGATATGTGAAAAATAATTGGACCGCACGTTAGAGGTTTGGGAAGCCAATCAGTGAGGCGCACCTCGCGCACTCAAGATAATTCTAATGACTGGATGCCAGGGCTATTCAACAAGTGCCGACGTTTAATCCGGACGATTTAAATTGCGACGCGCGCCGTACAGTGTCTTCAAACAATAGACAATTTCGGCAAAGCGTACGTCCTGCAAGCAAAGCTCCGCGGTGCCGCGCGATAATGGTATGAGAATCTTGATAACTTAGATCGGTCTTGGAATGAATGGAAGACGTTAATAACAGTAGCCTTCCCTAAACAACTTAAATTTCCTGAGAAACTTCTTTGCGTGACATTACGATTGAAACAAAAAATAATTAATAAAAATTGCTGTGTGTACTTGTATGTTTTATGTGTCAATCTGTGCCCATATTGCACAATATGCAATATTGAGCCAACTGCAAGGAATTGCATTAATTGTTTTGGTATATTTAAACTGTGTTTAAATTAAATTCATCCTTGCGGTCGTTTATCTTAGTTAGTATTATAAAATATATAAAATTCATCTACCTCCATCAATTTAATAATTATATTGACGGAGTACCCTCATCAAAATTTTATAAATACGGATACCCTCAAGATTTAATATTATCCTACCATGGCTGAGAAAAAATAAGAAATGATGATGATGACGCAAGAGCAGTTTACCTTATTGGTTAACAAACTGTCAGAATCAAATGACACTGGGAAAAAAAGTTTTGCAAGGTGCACAAAACGATTTGACGGTGAACGAAACTTTAACAAAGTTGAAGAATTCGTGACAAGTATTTCGGTGTACAAGAAAATTGAGAATATCAGTGACGAGAACGCACTTGAAGGCTTAACGTTGTTGCTTACTGGTACTGCTGCTACGTGGTGGAACGGAATAAAAAGTGACATCAAAAAGTGGAACCAAGCCCTAGACGCAATTAGAACATCGTTTGCCTCAAAGATGCAGCCACACGAGATTTATTTAGAATGTTTCGCAAAAAAATAAACTAAAGAAATATAGATTCTTTTGTGTGTGTGAAGCGTGCTTTACTAGCACAACAGCCGATGAAAAGGCACAGAGAGGAGGAACACCTTGATTTCGTGTACGGACTCCTCAACATAACCTACAAAAAAGAAATTCCACGCACTGAAATCAAAACGTTTGCGGAATTGTTAGAACGAGGCCGACACCTAGAAAGTCTGGCAAAGGAGGCAAGTGAAGTGCAAGCAACGCAAGAGCGGAAACCAGCAAAAATATGCTCTTTCTGTGGTAAAAAAGGTCACCTTAGTGACGTATGCCGCAAAAGGTTGGCAGAGCAGAAAGACGCTAATGAGGAGACTACTAAAACCTCTGCTATAGCTTGCTACGGGTGTGGAGCACTGGGAGTATTTAGGAGCAACTGCAAAACTTATAAGAACAAGGAAACCCCGCCTAAACCGGTTGCATTCTACTCTATAGAAAGCAAGTGCCAAACACAGGTGAAAATACCAACCATACAAGTTAATATAAAAGGTGAAGAAGGATACGCCTATATAGATACAGCTGCTCGGTTCAGTAAAGCCAGTACGCAGCTATACAAGACGCTGCTACGGAAAGGTATGAGCTTTAATCAGCGACCTACGGACATCACCTTGGCGGATGGTATCATCAAGACCACCAACATGTTAAACGCGACTGTTGACATACTAATTGGAGATCGATTACTGCCAATAACATTGTCAGTAATACCAGAAGCTGTAGATAACCATACTCTCCTGGTATTGATTTTCTGGAAAGGTCGGGAATTGTACTAAATTTGCCACAGCGCAGTTGGAACTTTATTGACGACCCAAAGACGACACACAACTTCATACAATTAAAAAATGAGTACATTCCATTGAAGGCAGCAAGGCCACTGACATTCGAGGTACCAGTGGAACCTGGCGAGGTGAAGTTAGTGTCTAATTTTATCAATTGGGCTAGCGATCTTAACAATCTGTCACCGTTTTAGAGGATGTTATTGAAGTGCAGGACGATGATGATGTATTTGATACAGCGGGCCCGCTGTGCCGATCGTCGGAGCTCAGGTACTTACAGAATAATTGTGAACGAGCTAGAAGCCCTTTCTCAATTCTTGCATTTGGAACTATAAGATTGAATCTTACAGTAACAAAATTGATACAATAAATTACAAAAAGTGAATATCAATGCATGGCTGTCTGTACATAAGGTTGTAATTGGCGTGGCGGGTGCACGAGTCACGACGCCGCCCCGGACGCCCCAGTTCGCCCGGCGGCGCGAGGGACGAGTCCGGCAGAAGTGATCTATTGCCGCTGTCCTACGGAAGTGCAGGCACGTGTGTTCGCGAATATACATGTTATTTTTGTGTATAAAGGGACATTATTTCTTCTACAATTATTCAATATATAGTACATAAAGAGTGGTTTTATAAAATTGAAAAAAGGCGCTAAAGACCGTCCTTATTTTTGTTGTGTTGGACCGAATAGTGCACAAAGTTCGAGACTTCGTAATGTTTGTTGATTGATATGTGAAAAATAATTGGACCGCACGTTAGAGGTTTGGGAGGCCAATCAGTGAGGCGCACCTCGCGCACTCAAGATAATTCTAATGACTGGATGCCAGGGCTATTCAACAAGTGCCGACGTTTAATCCGGACGATTTAAATTGCGACGCGCGCCGTACAGTGTCTTCAAACAATAGACAATTTCGGCAAAGCGTACGTCCTGCAAGCAAAGCTCCGCGGTGCCGCGCGATAATGGTATGAGAATCTTGATAACTTAGATCGGTCTTGGAATGAATGGAAGACGTTAATAACAGTAGCCTTCCCTAAACAACTTAAATTTCCTGAGAAACTTCTTTGCGTGACATTACGATTGAAACAAAAAATAATTAATAAAAATTGCTGTGTGTACTTGTATGTTTTATGTGTCAATCTGTGCCCATATTGCACAATATGCAATATTGAGCCAACTGCAAGGAATTGCATTAATTGTTTTGGTATATTTAAACTGTGTTTAAATTAAATTCATCCTTGCGGTCGTTTATCTTAGTTAGTATTATAAAATATATAAAATTCATCTACCTCCATCAATTTAATAATTATATTGACGGAGTACCCTCATCAAAATTTTATAAATACGGATACCCTCAAGATTTAATATTATCCTACCATGGCTGAGAAAAAATAAGAAATGATGATGATGACGCAAGAGCAGTTTACCTTATTGGTTAACAAACTGTCAGAATCAAATGACACTGGGAAAAAAAGTTTTGCAAGGTGCACAAAACGATTTGACGGTGAACGAAACTTTAACAAAGTTGAAGAATTCGTGACAAGTATTTCGGTGTACAAGAAAATTGAGAATATCAGTGACGAGAACGCACTTGAAGGCTTAACGTTGTTGCTTACTGGTACTGCTGCTACGTGGTGGAACGGAATAAAAAGTGACATCAAAAAGTGGAACCAAGCCCTAGACGCAATTAGAACATCGTTTGCCTCAAAGATGCAGCCACACGAGATTTATTTAGAATGTTTCGCAAAAAAATAAACTAAAGAAATATAGATTCTTTTGTGTGTGAGAAGCGTGCTTTACTAGCACAACAGCCGATGAAAAGGCACAGAGAGGAGGAACACCTTGATTTCGTGTACGGACTCCTCAACATAACCTACAAAAAAGAAATTCCACGCACTGAAATCAAAACGTTTGCGGAATTGTTAGAACGAGGCCGACACCTAGAAAGTCTGGCAAAGGAGGCAGGTGAAGTGCAAGCAACGCAAGAGCGGAAACCAGCAAAAATATGCTCTTTCTGTGGTAAAAAAGGTCACCTTAGTGACGTATGCCGCAAAAGGTTGGCAGAGCAGAAAGACGCTAATGAGGAGACTACTAAAACCTCTGCTATAGCTTGCTACGGGTGTGGAGCACTGGGAGTATTTAGGAGCAACTGCAAAACTTATAAGAACAAGGAAACCCCGCCTAAACCGGTTGCATTCTACTCTATAGA
Organism: Autographa pulchrina; assembly: GCA_905475315.1. Lineage (NCBI taxonomy): Eukaryota > Metazoa > Arthropoda > Insecta > Lepidoptera > Noctuidae > Autographa > Autographa pulchrina. The sequence goes on from FR997775.1 coordinate 10,163,879, forward strand.
AAGCAAGTGCCAAACACAGGTGAAAATACCAACCATACAAGGTAATATAAAAGGTGAAGAAGGATACGCCTATATAGATACAGCTGCTCGGTTCAGTAAAGCCAGTACGCAGCTATACAAGACGCTGCTACGGAAAGGTATGAGCTTTAATCAGCGACCTACGGACATCACCTTGGCGGATGGTATCATCAAGACCACCAACATGTTAAACGCGACTGTTGACATACTAATTGGAGATCGATTACTGCCAATAACATTGTCAGTAATACCAGAAGCTGTAGATAACCATACTCTCCTGGTATTGATTTTCTGGAAAGGTCGGGAATTGTACTAAATTTGCCACAGCGCAGTTGGAACTTTATTGACGACCCAAAGACGACACACAACTTCATACAATTAAAAAATGAGTACATTCCATTGAAGGCAGCAAGGCCACTGACATTCGAGGTACCAGTGGAACCTGGCGAGGTGAAGTTAGTGTCTAATTTTATCAATTGGGCTAGCGATCTTAACAATCTGTCACCGTTTTAGAGGATGTTATTGAAGTGCAGGACGATGATGATGTATTTGATACAGCGGGCCCGCTGTGCCGATCGTCGGAGCTCAGGTACTTACAGAATAATTGTGAACGAGCTAGAAGCCCTTTCTCAATTCTTGCATTTGGAACTATAAGATTGAATCTTACAGTAACAAAATTGATACAATAAATTACAAAAAGTGAATATCAATGCATGGCTGTCTGTACATAAGGTTGTAATTGGCGTGGCGGGTGCACGAGTCACGACGCCGCCCCGGACGCCCCAGTTCGCCCGGCGGCGCGAGGGACGAGTCCGGCAGAAGTGATCTATTGCCGCTGTCCTACGGAAGTGCAGGCACGTGTGTTCGCGAATATACATGTTATTTTTGTGTATAAAGGGACATTATTTCTTCTACAATTATTCAATATATAGTACATAAAGAGTGGTTTTATAAAATTGAAAAAAGGCGCTAAAGACCGTCCTTATTTTTGTTGTGTTGGACCGAATAGTGCACAAAGTTCGAGACTTCGTAATGTTTGTTGATTGATATGTGAAAAATAATTGGACCGCACGTTAGAGGTTTGGGAAGCCAATCAGTGAGGCGCACCTCGCGCACTCAAGATAATTCTAATGACTGGATGCCAGGGCTATTCAACAAGTGCCGACGTTTAATCCGGACGATTTAAATTGCGACGCGCGCCGTACAGTGTCTTCAAACAATAGACAATTTCGGCAAAGCGTACGTCCTGCAAGCAAAGCTCCGCGGTGCCGCGCGATAATGGTATGAGAATCTTGATAACTTAGATCGGTCTTGGAATGAATGGAAGACGTTAATAACAGTAGCCTTCCCTAAACAACTTAAATTTCCTGAGAAACTTCTTTGCGTGACATTACGATTGAAACAAAAAATAATTAATAAAAATTGCTGTGTGTACTTGTATGTTTTATGTGTCAATCTGTGCCCATATTGCACAATATGCAATATTGAGCCAACTGCAAGGAATTGCATTAATTGTTTTGGTATATTTAAACTGTGTTTAAATTAAATTCATCCTTGCGGTCGTTTATCTTAGTTAGTATTATAAAATATATAAAATTCATCTACCTCCATCAATTTAATAATTATATTGACGGAGTACCCTCATCAAAATTTTATAAATACGGATACCCTCAAGATTTAATATTATCCTACCATGGCTGAGAAAAAATAAGAAATGATGATGATGACGCAAGAGCAGTTTACCTTATTGGTTAACAAACTGTCAGAATCAAATGACACTGGGAAAAAAAGTTTTGCAAGGTGCACAAAACGATTTGACGGTGAACGAAACTTTAACAAAGTTGAAGAATTCGTGACAAGTATTTCGGTGTACAAGAAAATTGAGAATATCAGTGACGAGAACGCACTTGAAGGCTTAACGTTGTTGCTTACTGGTACTGCTGCTACGTGGTGGAACGGAATAAAAAGTGACATCAAAAAGTGGAACCAAGCCCTAGACGCAATTAGAACATCGTTTGCCTCAAAGATGCAGCCACACGAGATTTATTTAGAATGTTTCGCAAAAAAATAAACTAAAGAAATATAGATTCTTTTGTGTGTGACAAGCGTGCTTTACTAGCACAACAGCCGATGAAAAGGCACAGAGAGGAGGAACACCTTGATTTCGTGTACGGACTCCTCAACATAACCTACAAAAAAGAAATTCCACGCACTGAAATCAAAACGTTTGCGGAATTGTTAGAACGAGGCCGACACCTAGAAAGTCTGGCAAAGGAGGCAGGTGAAGTGCAAGCAACGCAAGAGCGGAAACCAGCAAAAATATGCTCTTTCTGTGGTAAAAAAGGTCACCTTAGTGACGTATGCCGCAAAAGGTTGGCAGAGCAGAAAGACGCTAATGAGGAGACTACTAAAACCTCTGCTATAGCTTGCTACGGGTGTGGAGCACTGGGAGTATTTAGGAGCAACTGCAAAACTTATAAGAACAAGGAAACCCCGCCTAAACCGGTTGCATTCTACTCTATAGAAAGCAAGTGCCAAACACAGGTGAAAATACCAACCATACAAGTTAATATAAAAGGTGAAGAAGGATACGCCTATATAGATACAGCTGCTCGGTTCAGTAAAGCCAGTACGCAGCTATACAAGACGCTGCTACGGAAAGGTATGAGCTTTAATCAGCGACCTACGGACATCACCTTGGCGGATGGTATCATCAAGACCACCAACATGTTAAACGCGACTGTTGACATACTAATTGGAGATCGATTACTGCCAATAACATTGTCAGTAATACCAGAAGCTGTAGATAACCATACTCTCCTGGTATTGATTTTCTGGAAAGGTCGGGAATTGTACTAAATTTGCCACAGCGCAGTTGGAACTTTATTGACGACCCAAAGACGACACACAACTTCATACAATTAAAAAATGAGTACATTCCATTGAAGGCAGCAAGGCCACTGACATTCGAGGTACCAGTGGAACCTGGCGAGGTGAAGTTAGTGTCTAATTTTATCAATTGGGCTAGCGATCTTAACAATCTGTCACCGTTTTAGAGGATGTTATTGAAGTGCAGGACGATGATGATGTATTTGATACAGCGGGCCCGCTGTGCCGATCGTCGGAGCTCAGGTACTTACAGAATAATTGTGAACGAGCTAGAAGCCCTTTCTCAATTCTTGCATTTGGAACTATAAGATTGAATCTTACAGTAACAAAATTGATACAATAAATTACAAAAAGTGAATATCAATGCATGGCTGTCTGTACATAAGGTTGTAATTGGCGTGGCGGGTGCACGAGTCACGACGCCGCCCCGGACGCCCCAGTTCGCCCGGCGGCGCGAGGGACGAGTCCGGCAGAAGTGATCTATTGCCGCTGTCCTACGGAAGTGCAGGCACGTGTGTTCGCGAATATACATGTTATTTTTGTGTATAAAGGGACATTATTTCTTCTACAATTATTCAATATATAGTACATAAAGAGTGGTTTTATAAAATTGAAAAAAGGCGCTAAAGACCGTCCTTATTTTTGTTGTGTTGGACCGAATAGTGCACAAAGTTCGAGACTTCGTAATGTTTGTTGATTGATATGTGAAAAATAATTGGACCGCACGTTAGAGGTTTGGGAAGCCAATCAGTGAGGCGCACCTCGCGCACTCAAGATAATTCTAATGACTGGATGCCAGGGCTATTCAACAAGTGCCGACGTTTAATCCGGACGATTTAAATTGCGACGCGCGCCGTACATTGTCTTCAAACAATAGACAATTTCGGCAAAGCGTACGTCCTGCAAGCAAAGCTCCGCGGTGCCGCGCGATAATGGTATGAGAATCTTGATAACTTAGATCGGTCTTGGAATGAATGGAAGACGTTAATAACAGTAGCCTTCCCTAAACAACTTAAATTTCCTGAGAAACTTCTTTGCGTGACATTACGATTGAAACAAAAAATAATTAATAAAAATTGCTGTGTGTACTTGTATGTTTTATGTGTCAATCTGTGCCCATATTGCACAATATGCAATATTGAGCCAACTGCAAGGAATTGCATTAATTGTTTTGGTATATTTAAACTGTGTTTAAATTAAATTCATCCTTGCGGTCGTTTATCTTAGTTAGTATTATAAAATATATAAAATTCATCTACCTCCATCAATTTAATAATTATATTGACGGAGTACCCTCATCAAAATTTTATAAATACGGATACCCTCAAGATTTAATATTATCCTACCATGGCTGAGAAAAAATAAGAAATGATGATGATGACGCAAGAGCAGTTTACCTTATTGGTTAACAAACTGTCAGAATCAAATGACACTGGGAAAAAAAGTTTTGCAAGGTGCACAAAACGATTTGACGGTGAACGAAACTTTAACAAAGTTGAAGAATTCGTGGCAAGTATTTCGGTGTACAAGAAAATTGAGAATATCAGTGACGAGAACGCACTTGAAGGCTTAACGTTGTTGCTTACTGGTACTGCTGCTACGTGGTGGAACGGAATAAAAAGTGACATCAAAAAGTGGAACCAAGCCCTAGACGCAATTAGAACATCGTTTGCCTCAAAGATGCAGCCACACGAGATTTATTTAGAATGTTTCGCAAAAAAATAAACTAAAGAAATATAGATTCTTTTGTGTGTGACAAGCGTGCTTTACTAGCACAACAGCCGATGAAAAGGCACAGAGAGGAGGAACACCTTGATTTCGTGTACGGACTCCTCAACATAACCTACAAAAAAGAAATTCCACGCACTGAAATCAAAACGTTTGCGGAATTGTTAGAACGAGGCCGACACCTAGAAAGTCTGGCAAAGGAGGCAGGTGAAGTGCAAGCAACGCAAGAGCGGAAACCAGCAAAAATATGCTCTTTCTGTGGTAAAAAAGGTCACCTTAGTGACGTATGCCGCAAAAGGTTGGCAGAGCAGAAAGACGCTAATGAGGAGACTACTAAAACCTCTGCTATAGCTTGCTACGGGTGTGGAGCACTGGGAGTATTTAGGAGCAACTGCAAAACTTATAAGAACAAGGAAACCCCGCCTAAACCGGTTGCATTCTACTCTATAGAAAGCAAGTGCCAAACACAGGTGAAAATACCAACCATACAAGTTAATATAAAAGGTGAAGAAGGATACGCCTATATAGATACAGCTGCTCGGTGCAGTAAAGCCAGTACGCAGCTATACAAGACGCTGCTACGGAAAGGTATGAGCTTTAATCAGCGACCTACGGACATCACCTTGGCGGATGGTATCATCAAGACCACCAACATGTTAAACGCGACTGTTGACATACTAATTGGAGATCGATTACTGCCAATAACATTGTCAGTAATACCAGAAGCTGTAGATAACCATACTCTCATTGCAATATTAATTGAACCCATATTTCACGATTTCTTTGTCTTGTGTTTACGAGCACGGCGATTAAGTAAAAGTAGCAGTAAAGCTTCGTCAAATCTTATAACCTTGTTGCTTGGCATATTTATTTTATTTACGGACAGACAACGTGTGTGCTCACTCTAACCTTGTTTCTACTACTGATTCTATGCGCGGGGGGGGCGGAGCGTTAAAGTAGTGCGGGCGGGTGGGTATGGTGCAGTTCACACGACTGCACGCCGACTGCAATTGAACTGCAATCGAACTGCACGTTTGGAACCGCAGTTCCATTGCGGTCGTGTCAACTGTATTCAAACTGCACTTGAACTGCAATTTGCGGTTGGATTGCAGTTGAAATGCGGTCCGTTTGTCTAGAGCCTAAAATGAGCCTGAGAGGAGTTATTGTCAAAAAACTGTTTTTGAGCGCCATTTTCCAATATGGTGGAGCGAGCGGCAAAGATACGAGGTCGCAAAGTGAAAATTCAAAAAGAGCACGCTGTAATCTATAAAATCATCAACTTTCAACACTCCCGGGATAACTTTCCAGGTTTTTGACCTTTTTTGAGCACCAAATGACTGGACTACCATTCAAAAAAACCGACTGGGAAAAATTTGCAAGTTGCCAACTAAGCAAGATGTTATGAAGAGTTCAATTCAAAGAGGGTCTTATGAAGAGTATGTTACAAATTTTGAAGGCACTGACAGGACAAAAGTAAGTTGGAAGGACAATAAGCAAGTCTTCTTAGAATTCCATTACTCTTTCACCCTTTTTCCTGTAGGACACTACCGCCCTTGTGGCTCAGAGTGTGATTTTTTACCCTGAGTTAGATGCTGACAATGTAGGTTTTTTTTATCGAAGGATTTCGTTTAATTTGTCTTTAGTATCGAGTTATCTATTAGAAACAAAAAGAAAACTAATCATTCCTCTTTAGATATCTTCGTCTACTAGATATAGTGCAGTGTATATAAATAGAATAAACATTTTTATTCCATTACAGGCACATCCAGAGTTCAGCAGCTTGAAGGTACCAGTGATAGTCAACCTGCTGCTGGCCCTCCTGTTCCTGTTGGTTTAGGTAATAAAATATAATTATAATAAGACACAGTAAATGCAATATTTATAATGTTTCACTATAATCAAGAATAAGCCTCCCTTGGTACCCTTTCTTAATGAATATAATAATATAAGAATTAGGAATATAAAAAATGAGGTATTTAGAGGTTTCACAAAAATATCAATATCTATATATTTATGTTTTTAATTGGTTGCATGGGCATTTGCTGCTGACTTAAATATAGAAATAGTTTGTGTTGGCCATAATTTAACTTCATATCTTTATAAACACGCGAACGAATTGGCAGGCACTGGCTAGTGGATACTAAAATTATATCATATCACATTCATATCCACTAGAAGAATCTTACAGAATATATACAAATTTCTCACTTTTTGTTTAAGGTCCGATTCAACGTGTAATGCACCATCTGGTCTATTCTAGCCAGTACCAAAACAGATTTTATAATACTGTTATACTATATTTCAGAGGTATCTGGAACTCTCCTGTTGGAGACTACTGTTGATGCTCAGCCTACTACTTCTCAGCCTTCTCGTGGTGTATTAGGTATTTAATTTTACTTGATTAGTAATACATGAACTGCTTGTAAACAAATAAATAGATAGATTCATCGCTTGGTTTTTGAAAAAAATATGTTAACTATTATTTATGGGTACAATTTTATATTTTTCAGCTGAAAATAGAAGCATTTCTGTACCAAATGTTTTACTGGAACATAACAACTGTGCAATAAATAAACACCAAACAATAAGAGCTGTTAATGGTAAGCTTGTAAATCAAATGTTTGTACCACTTATACATTAAAGTTAATATGTCCATTAAATTCCTAGTAGTAGAACACACTTTTTCTTAAACATAATCAATACAATAAGATTTTTTTGTCCCTATGATATAATGTCAGTATCAATATAGTATATGTAAAGATACCAAAAATAATTGTATACATTTCTGTATTTTCAGTTGCTTTTGGAACATACAGCAGATTGAATGTTCTGCAACCATTCCAGAAGAAGATACGGTATTTGCAAACAGAGATAAGTTTTTTGCGCAAAAGGGGTCAACAGTACAAGGAACGAGTGGCTAATGCTGGGAAGTTGTCACAAAATCTCGTATTTAAGCAAGTTCTACAACATATGACGAAACAAGCCCAATTATTCATGCATATGCAGCAACAGTCAAAGAAGAAACCAAAAGGAAGACGGTTTACAGTAGAAGAAAAAATATTTATTTTGTCATTGTACAAAAAAAGTCCTAATGTTATAGTCCTAAATATTTTGCACTCCCTTCCAGTAAAGCAATGAAACGTTTACTGGGCCAAATTAAATTAAAACCTGGAATAAATATTTTTTTCAAAAATAAATAAAACTTTGCTCACTAAAGAGGTTCCAGAAATCCAGACCGTCTATGTAGCCTTATTTTTGATGAAATGTCCATCACGCCGCAATTTTTTTATTCGGCTCGAAAAGACGAAGGTTTTACTTCAGATGCAGTTTTTGCTGATTGATAATGTGTTCGACTCATTAAATGTTTGCAGTTTCTCCATACCCAATGGCAAAGTTTTTAAAGGACCTGTAAAATCGAATTCACCTCACCATGAGCTGTGGAAAAAAGCCGAATTAGTTTTATGGACAATGAAGTTTGTGCAAAAAGTTTCAGTTGGGAACAAAATCCGATTCGTAGAGAAAGTTGTGCCGTCTGTTATCAATTTTATTAAAACGATAGAAGAGATGGAACTCCTTTGGCAAGTGTTGTCTCGTAAATATAGACTCGACCACATGATGACCAGGAACTTCAATCAAGATCCTTTAGAAAATTTCTTTGGAAAGATAGGGTTTGAGGGCGCGTTTAAAGCGCTTCTTTTAAATAACTTTAGCTCTCTTCATTCGGGGAGAGCTAATTGCGAAGAGGATTTCAATGAATGCCTACAAAACTTAGACTTTTTTTTAAAAGAAAAAGTTGCAACTCCTAATGTTTCCGAAGAAAATAATAGCATCCATTTCAATAATGAAGTTTGCTTTGATCAACACATGAAAGTGAAATCACCACAGTAACAATTATAATATGCTGTCGTTCTGATTCGCGGGGTACGACCGTGGTCGGTGATCTTAGTCAAATAAATAATGTAAATATTACGCGGGTAGCGGTGTAATGCCGGCTCGCACCATAGCGAAATGTGGCGCGTGCGCCCGGTCACCGAGTGCTATAGGTACAAAATTATATATGTATAATGTTTAACTATATTGTCACGACATTGTACTGTGATCACCTTTTCTATCGGTGCGGGATTGGTGCATTTGATGAGCGCCGCTGTATGTGGTATTCCGCTGAATGTGTTGTTTTTTATTACTTTTTATTACTTTTTGTCTTTTCTTTCAGTACGTTTATTATTTTCCTTTTTATATACGTTGTTTTATTTCTTATTATTTTGTATTTAATTGTATGTGTATTTTGTATGTAAGTATGTACATTAGTAACTGGTTTACATCCGTACGCCACACCATCACAGGTTCAGTTGAAAACCAGCGTCAAGCATTAGCTGCTTGACATATTATTATGCTGAACTGGACCTTTTTGGCACAGCCGCTAGGCACACATGACCAAAGTGTTGTGTCTTACTTTTTACTGTATTTTTTTTCTTTCTTTTTGTTTTAACTTTGTTCATTCTATTTCCTGTGCTTGTGTGTTGCTGTGACAAATATTTTTTTTCTTTCTTTAAAGTGATGCTGGTCAAAGCAACTATGTATGTGGTTGGGTCTTAAGCAAAAGCTAAAAAAATGTCGTCAAAGGTTGCAATATATGTAAGAGCACGTTATTAGACAACACTTCCAATAAAAACAATAATTTCATAAAGGCTAAAGAATATAACAAAAAACAATGGCTTTGCTATCCCAGTGAGGAAACAGAAAATTTATTCAAAGAAATACAAAATATGGCCATTTCTTTTCTAAAGAGAAATGTGCCCAATAAATGTTTAAAATCTAATATAATTTTGATGACGGACCTGCTAGTCAGCAACCCAGTAAAATGTCCAAAACATAAGGATAAATTTTATAAAATGTTTGCCGACACAACATTAAACATCAAACATGTCATGGCAAAAAGTCACACGAGAGGGCTCTCTTTTCCCGTTACATTATTATACTCTTTGGTTGCAACCCTCGATTTTTTCCCCTTGTCGCATGATTTTTGTACGGCGTTGCGGAATAATGGATTAGAAGCTGTATTGAAACAGTATGAAACTGATGCCGTACAGAATGAAATGACCAAATTTACCCTGCAAATTGTCAGAAAATCAAAAAATATTACCGACTTTGTGGCGCACCATTTTTTTACGGCACTGCGCGCTTCCTTATTATTTTTCATGGATCTATCGATGGTAAAAATGCCGTACAAAAATATATGACCAAAATGTACTCACTCTCCTGCACTTTTGAATTCTCACCAGCACTCAGTTGGACTGCTTACAAGTGACGGCATAGTGCTGAGTCTTATTATTTTATGTTCTTATATCGTCCTATATACGTCACCTGGTGGTTCATATCTGACGGGCCTGTTGGTGTAGTGGTTAGTGACCCTGACTGCTATACCGGAGGTCGTGGGTTCGATTTCCACCCGGGACAAATGTTTGTGTGATGAGCACGATCATTTGTTCTGGTTGTCTGGGTGTAATTTATCTATAATATGTATGTATTTAGAAATATATAAGTATGTTTATCAGTTGTCTGGTTACCATAACACAAGCTCTGCTTAGCTTGGGATCAGATAACCGTGTGTGAGTTGTCCCGGAATATTATATGACCCATCTATATTATTGATGGGCCTGTAGTCTATTTGTGCACATTATCGACGGCAAAAGAACGGATAGGACTTCTGTAGATGCCGAGAAACAAGCTTGGATGCAGCTGTGTAATAAATACAATGCTGTCTCGGAAACTGGATTTAGGACTGAAAAGCAGTTACATGCCTTATATGATAACATAAAGAAAAAGGCGAGAAAAAAATTGAGCGATGATAAGGTAAGTCGTTTCCCAGTAAATGTACTTTTTAATTTAAAGTCCTTAATGTATATTTTAGGTGTGCACAGTGCAAATCGACCCCAAAGCGTACGAATAATATACATAATTATCTATGTATTTCGCATGCGCTACGCCTCAGAGTAATATTTGCATTGACTGTCATTATGAGACACAATAGTGCCATAAAAGAATGTAATTATTTCATGTTAAATTTTAATTTTAGTCTGAGATGTACAAGACAGGAGGTGGGACATTTTGTCCTAAGACAACCGAAATTGATGAGAAAGTTGTGGCCTTATTGACTCCTCAATTCAAACAAGCATGTAATGAATTTGACTCAGCTGCACCATATTACAACTTAGGTAAGTTCAAAGAGTTTTCTAACATCGAACATATCATTATGTTGAACGGTTAATTTTTCTCATTTGCAATGCGTCTAGCATTGGTTCTTTACTAGTGCTCAGTGGCGTGCATAGCATATAGGCAAAAAGGCAGTGCCTACCTACAAAATCCCAACTAACTATCTTTAAAGATAACAATTTATATAAAATAAATCAGTCAACACTCATTGTGTCATTTTCATAAAATAACAAAACGTTGTTCCGGTATTCCGCTCCAACGCAGTATCGAAACGCCAATTTTGATTGGCTGTCATGCACGTTCATAAACGTTAGAGATCGACGGAGTGACAGCGCTAGAACGTTACGAGTTTAAAAACCGATCGCACCGCGCGCGCACATCGCACAAAGTACATCGTTTATAAATCGTTTAATCATCTTATTACCAAAACTGTGTCTATTCCGTGCAAATCAGCAACGAAGACAATCATCGCGAGAGGTGGAAGCTCAACGGCTGGTGCGGGTCGCAGTCCGAGGTATGTGCGTGCATTGTATCCTTACTTCGGTTGCCTGCCTAGTACCCGAACAACGATATTAATCTTCTTTTTATCGTAAGACCACAACCTGGTCTCCCCAGTGTAGCAATTATATCGCTGCAGAAGCAGCGAGTTGCCACACTCATCATACATAATCATTTAATTACAGATAATAAAACTTGTATCCAAACATTTCAATAACAAACAAATCAATAATGACGTCACATATGTCACATTCAAATTCATTCAATACTCAACTTCATAAATGTTACGAAGTAGGCTCACAAAAAACTGCCTAGTTTACACTCACACATTCAAACAAAATCCCCTTATCCATATACGCACGCACACTTCAAAAACAGAAAATAATACACCGCCATCTTGAGTTTTTATTATACGACAAAAACAAAAATCACTGTTTGCAAAGCGTAATGCCCTGACATTTGACATTCGTCAATTTTTTAAGTGGTCTACACACGGCCCTAAAATCAGAGGCGATATCGGGGAAGTGGTGGGGAGCGCCCTAGATCGTTCCCTAAATCGTATCGTGTGTAGGCTAATCACAACCATAATGATTTATGATCTTCCCTAACTCTGAAATCGGCTCGGGCTAGCTTACGATTTAGGGAGCAAAATCGTGCAGGGAGTGTTGTTGTGTCGTGTGTGGCGAGATCGGGGCCGATTTTGCCGCAGTACGCCTACGTGTGTGGCAGAGAGAGGACGTGTTTTAGGTACCTATTATTTCATAAACGTAGAAAATGTCCAAGGAGAAGGAGCGAGAAGCTTGGTCAAAAACACTAGAACTATATAAGGATTTGCCATATTTGTGGGATAAAAAAAACAAAGATTATTTTAACAAAGATGTGAGACAAGAAGGTTATAAAATGCTTTTACAAGTTTTTAATGAAGATATTGGCAAAGAGAATATAACGCTAGCCGATTTTAAGAAAAAACTTGAAAACATGCGCACTTCATATGGAAGAGAGCTGAAAAAGGTAAGATCATCCTCAATCCTCATATACATCAACACACATCAATCGGCCCAAGCGTCGCCTTTTCATTTTCTTGACAAAATCGCTTGTACCTAAAATTCTATACCTGCTCTATGAAAACAAAGGTATGACCCACAACAGATAGGGTCGTCTCACCTACTCGCATTTATTATTCAAAGTTAAAAGCATATTATAAGGAATCTAGAATTATGTCATATTTATACTAATATCATAAAGCTGAAGATTTCGTTTGTTTGAACGCGCTAATTTCAGAAAATATTATGTTTAGGTATAACATTTGTCACAAATTATAATTCGTTAAGATTGTAAAATATGTAAGTACATCATACTGGTCTGCACGAGGGTTGACAGCTATCGACAAACGTTTCGCAGTTTGGCATAAAATGTCACAAGGATATGTACCTACTGCTTTAGATTTCATTTTTTTTAATGTGTATTGGGTTTGCTCTTGACCTTAGTCTAGGTCAGGAGTGACTAAGGCAAGGTCGACGATGAAGCGAGCTTACCCAGAAGAAGCCTGTTCACTCTAACTTTGAACAACTCTAACTTTTTTTACCGTTGGATAGCTTGGTTATCTCTGACTCCCTGAATGCTATAGTATAGGCTATGTATATACCACAGACGAAGCCGGGGCGGACCGCTAGTAATTAATAGATCCTTTGACTATATTGGGTAGGTTTCAAAGATTAGTGTTTTATACATACTAAGTACATGTTGTTAAATACAAACCTAGCTGTCCCCTAACAAGAGAAGTTTTTCAGGTGAATGCTTCTAAGCAGACAGGATCGGGGTCCAGTGATGTATATATACCATCATTGTGGTATTATAATCTCCTCGACTTCCTAGAGGGTGCGACGGAGCCATGTCGTTCTAGAACTGATACTATGGATGAGGTCAGTAAAACCAATATAAAATCGACTAACATAATGTTTTATTTGGTACGTGTTTTTATACATATAAGATTTGTAAGACGCCACGGTCAGTCACCAAATTTATGTAGGTACAACTTTTAACATATCTTCTTGAAAAGGAACTCTGCCCTGTCCATTGAAATAATTTGTGAATTTATTGCGTACACTGTTGCCTTCATTATTACGCTCTTTTTCACTTATATCCGCTAGAGATACTAGACCCTCAGTTTCTTTCCGCCAATCGCCAAAAAAAAAGTAGAATCAATAGTATTTTCAGTGTCCATACATTTTTTTGTAATATAACTTTTTGATTTTCGTCTTAAATAATTATGTAAGGCACAACAAGCCAGTATAATATTATATTATAAATTTATATATATTTATATAATAATTATATTATATTATGTAATAAATAATTATAGTACAAATAAGACAAGTATAACAGATGTTACTACACAATAACTAAATAATAATGTTACTCAGAAGCGCTACTTTATATATTATTAAATTAATTAAATCATTGTAAGTATTTGACTTTAAGATAATTACTTTTCTAAATTATCCAAAAAAATCTTAATATTTTTTTTTTAATTGTCATCTGTCAGTATGCATTGATTGTTAGACGGCAGAAGAGTTTCGACAAAAAATCTCACTAATCTCGTTTTACAATTTCGCTACGTGTATAAATAGTTTTGCTCGTCACTGTACAGCGTACATAGCTATGAGCTGTGTGGGCGACATATCCGTGTCCGTGCGCCGCGCCGCAGTGGAAACCGACGCCGCTACTAATGAACCCACGCAGCAGAGGTGCGCCACGCATCCGTGCACAGCCTGCGCAGCGGTGGGTTTCCGCCTTTAAAAAGCATACCAAGCGCAAAGAAAGTTTGTTTAACTGAAACGAAGAAAAATTATTTAAATGCTTAAAGTGCTTCAATAATAAAAAGGAAGAATCAGAAGCAAATTAATGAAGATGCCCTAAGGACGTGGACCCGATCTACGGTGGTCTACGGTGCGGCGCCGTTTGCCGTGCAACGGAACGGCACCGCCGCCGCGCCGCCGGCAGATGGCCTGGCGCCGCCGCCGTGCCATGCCGCACCACGGCGTCGAGTACCGGCACGTGTTCACTATTGTGTTGTCAGTTGCATAGTGCGCACGTGGTAATTTTTTGCATAAAATGGCGGACGATTTAGATTTAGACTTTTTGATTTCACTAGTGGAAGCACGTCCCGTTCTCTGGGACAAGTCAAAAGAGGATTATAAGAATAAAAATTTAAAAACTGAAGGATCGAAAGATGACGTCTGCCTAAATATTTTTCCATCATTCGACATCATGGACAATAAAGAAAAAACGAAACTCGGTGAGTATATGCCTATTTACTTATCTTTTTAACTTAATAAAGTGAATACAATAAACGTAAAAGTGAAATAAATGCATGAATGCTTAGTATTATCAACTTGTCATTTACACACAATCAATACATTCGGTCGGTTCGATCCGTGACCCAACTTTAGTTATATTTTGCTTAGTTGCCAACTAAGCGCACCGACATCACTATTAAAGTATGTATTTCCAAAATTCGTCTCTAAAGGGCTGCCAGATGTACGATTTTAATCGTATTCCTACGATTTTTTGGCATTTTTACTCATGTACGATCACTAGACCGAGATCGTACGGAAAATGTAAGATTTCCATATACCTTGCAACATTTCATAATGAAACGAACGTCTTTAACTGGCAAGTATGAGTTTTGGGGAATTCCTCAACAACGTAAAGCGTACGTAGATCTTTTATTTGAATGAAGGCTCTTTGTAGAGTCATTTAAAGGCTGTATTTGTTTGCATTTTTACGAAACTTATTATTTCTGTATCTGTAATCTGTATACTGTCTTAAGTGCTTTTTTGTGTTTGTTGGTTTTGGTCAAGCAAGAATGTGTGACAAAAGTTAAGGCGAGCGACCTGCGCCAGGTACTCCAAAAAAGAAATTGGCTAAAAGGGGAGAGCTTTCTGCAGTAGAGAGGGATAAACACAGGGCACAGAAGTATCGGCCTGATTGAGAAAAACTGGACTTTTTAAGGGACTGGTCAGGGCCTGGTCTAAACCAATTTAAAGTCAGGTGCACTGTTCGTGACGTCGAAATCGTTTCAGAATATGGAGTTTTAAAGTTACATTCTTTAAGGCAAAAGCATATGAAAGCCATGTCTGCAATACCAAGCAAAACAAAACAGCGTAATATCATGTCCGCATTTGTTACGAAAGGAGTTATGCCGAAAAATAAAGTTGTCACAGCGACTGAAATCAAGCTGGCGGGTTTTCTAGCCGGGCATAATATTGCAGATTTAATGGTATATTGGAAAATTTCGGAGTGGAACATAAAATTGCTATGAAAAGAACAAAAGCTACAGCTGTAATCACCGAAGTAATTAGTGAAAGTGAAAAATCATCTCTAACCGAAAAACTGAAAACTGAGAAATTCAGTACTTTGTCTGACGAGTCAACAGATTTCAGCACTCACAAGGCCAGTTGTATAATTGTAAGATATTATGACGTTGAGTAAAATAAAATTGTGAGTAAGTTTTGGGGTCTTTGCAAAATATTCAGCTCTGATGATGAAAAAACAGCAGCAGAAGGCGCTACATTCGCGATTGGTCCAATCGCGAATTTGACTAATCGCGAATTGGACCAATCGCGAATATGGTAAATTGGTCCTATCGCGAATTGGACCAATCGCGCCTAAACGATGTAATTTCTATTAAAAACTTGTAAATAAGGATAATTATGTTTTAAAAAAGGAAAGTTTTAGTTGAAACTGACACGTTGTCTATGAAAAATAAAACGTTTAGCCATAGATATGAGAGTCATAAAAGTAACATATTTTTAATAGGGCGCCAAAGTAGAAAAAAAGTTTTGCAAATTTGAAGTTTCGCGTTTCCAGACCAGAAAAAAAATAATAAGTAAGTACACAACTTGCAAAATGATTGTGTTTTGCAATTAGAACGTCGTGTAAGGAGTTAAGTATCTATTTTTGTTTTTTTTTTTTATGCAGAAAATGGTGAGCCCGGCCTAACTAATAGATTTCTTAGAAGAGCACCCGGAGATGGCTCGTGGCTACATTACAAGAACAGCGGAAGGCCGCATTAAGTCCGCGCGGTTGTGGGTGGATTGCGCGAATATTTTAAACAGCCTATCGGCCGAGGGACTTTCTAAGACGGGAGATAATTGGCGCACAGTAAGTAGTTAAATAATATAAATCATTGTCTTAATTGAATTCCGCAGTTACACATTATTAATCTAATTACCTATTTCAGTATTTCAATGAATTTAAAAGCCGGACTCTCCGGAGAATAAAAATAATGAAGACCGAGATGGTAGCAACAGGTAACATTGATTTATGATTTGTTTTTATAAAGTAAATGAAAAGCATTTTATACAAATGTAACGTATTATACTTGTGTCATGAAGGTGGGGGCCTATCCAGAAGAATAAATTGAACATCCCACTAAGATCGCCTGTACTCGCTTCTTGGTCGGGATGTGGGAAAACCCCTGCCGGGAGTCCGCCAAAGTCCTGTAATTGTAAGTTATTATTAATATTTTATTAAAAACATGGACAGCATTTAATGTTCTAACTTTCCAATGCACTTTTTTAACCAACTTCAAAAAGGAGGAGGGACTCAATTCTGTTTTTTTTTACCTCATAACTTTTTACTGGGTGACCCGATTTTGATAATTCTTTTTTTGGTAATTTTTTTTTTGGAAAGCCGGTGCTTCCCATGTGGTCCCATTTCAATTTGGTTCAATTTTGACAGTGGAATCCATACGAAATAAATATAAGACTTATTTAGAAGTTGTTTTTTTTTGTTAGACTTATTTATTGCTATCGCACATCATAACTATTGTTTTGTATTTTAACTGTGTTTCTTTGTTTAACTGACATTACGCATGTTAACAGCAAACTGAAACAGCGTGAAGTGGTGGACTCTCCAAGCACGCTGTCCAATTTTGTAATGTGAGTGGGCTAAATTTATCATTTATTAAAAATATAGAATGTATCTAATAGCTTTGTGTGTTGAATCATGCATCATATAGTTTAGGTTTGAAGGTCTAGTTTGCTTGAAAGGTTTGGTTGAATACTAGTGAGTAGTAAGTGGTGATGAGTAGTTTGTTAATGATTGGAAATATGGTATTGGTAGTACATAAATAAAAGTTAATTGGTCTTTTTAAATTTCTAGATTTCCTAATATAGCTGAAGAAGACAGCTCTGCAACGGTGGACTTACAATTTATTTCACCACAAAGGTGACTAACCTACATTATTTACTTTTACATAAGACTCAATGTAGAACATATCAAATTCGACATGAAATATACATTAAAACATATTTTAGATCACCTTCAATAGAGGCGGAAGTAAACCAGCCTCAGGTGATGAATAACCCGCCTGTGATTGCCAACCCGCCTGTGGTGGTGACGCCACTGCGGAGGCAGCGACAGCGGCAGCGGCGACGTGAACCATGTTATAATACTTTTGAATTATA
Source organism: Autographa pulchrina (assembly GCA_905475315.1). Classification (NCBI taxonomy): domain Eukaryota; kingdom Metazoa; phylum Arthropoda; class Insecta; order Lepidoptera; family Noctuidae; genus Autographa; species Autographa pulchrina. The sequence goes on from FR997775.1 coordinate 10,181,698, forward strand.
CGTTAATACGTTATACGAATTATAGTTCCCTCGACTCTTTCTCGTCGCCTTCACCTCTTCATCAGGTCAGCGCTAAACCCTTCACAGTTTTGCAGTGTCATTAGACATAGGTACCTTGTAATTTAAAAAAAAAATACTTTTGCATTTATGTATTAACATGATTGCCCTTTACATTACTCATGCTATACTACACTTTTTGAACACTTTGTATATGACAGGCCGGAAACGTATATCTGCGCCGTACAAGTTGCGCCGCAACGCAGATCTACGCTCTACGACATACGATTACTTTTTTATATTTTTATGACAATGGTTCGTATTTATGTGTGTATGGGTAAAGGTCAGAGGATTCCCTGCTTTTGTTTGAACTATTGATTGAAATAGTGAAATAAGTACTTTGGTGTTGTATGGTCACTGCTTAAACCTTGTAGTTGATGTGGTACTGAGAGAAATTAATGCAATTTCAGCGCTTTGCGATCACGTTAAAACCATTGTGACGTTTTTTAAGCAGTCTGTTAATGCCATGGATCAATTAAGAGCTGAACAAGAATCATTTGTATTATTCATCTGTATTGGAAACTTAAATGATGATGAAATAGCTGTGCATTGTGACTTTTCTGAGAACTTTGAATGCAAAATGGCAGAAGAAGTGCAGGCAATGCATTTCGGTGCCTCCAAAGTGCAAGTCACTTTACATACGGGAGTCATATTTTATAAAGGCGGACAGAAGTCTTTTTGTACGGTCTCCCCCTCTAGTATACATCAGCCACATGCCATATGGGCCCACTTAAAGCCTATTATAGAACTTGGGAAATCCTTAATTCCTAATCTCAACAAAATATTTTTTTTTTCTGATGGGCCTAGCTCGCAATACCGTCAGAAAAAGAACTTTTTTCTCATTAAATATTATTCGTCTTTCTACAAGGTTGATATTTCGTGGTCATTTTTTGAAAGTGGGCACGGAAAGGGTGTGGCTGATGCTATTGGAGGGGTCGTCAAGAGGGCTCTTGATAGGCAAATCGCATATGGAAAAGATATTATAAGCCCTACCGATGTGCACTTGACGTTGAAATCATGTGTAAAAGCTGTAAAAGTGTTTTACGTTTCTGACGAAGAAATTAACGCTATAAGCCAACTTATACCTACCGGCTTAAAGACCATAAAAGGGACAATGAGTATTCATCAAGTTATTTCCGAACAAGGTACTGATGAAATTCAACATCGTATTCTCAGCTGTTTTTGTAGTAAAAATGTCTGTAGTTGTTATGATCCACAAACACACAACTACCCAAATTTTGCAAATTTTGAAAATACTGAGTCCACAGATCACCAAACGTTATGGCCGAAATTAAATGAGTTACCAATTTTTGATACTGAGATGATAGATGATTTGCCAATATTATACAATATTGATAATTTCGATCTAGAAGAATATGTTGCGGAAAATTGCATTAATAATAAAGACCTCACTGATATTGACTCGAACCCAGCTATGGGAGAAATCGATTCGAATAAAAATGTACTCTCAATGCTAACAAATATTAGTAAAATAAATAATGATGGTCAGGATTCTAGTGAAACGACAATTAAAAATGATGCCAAATTAATGAAAGGCAAAGAAAACGTTACGCCTAATATTACATTTAATGCAATAGATCCGTATCCTTCAACATCTAAAGTTAGTCGGAATCCAGTTAAAAACTCAAAACTTAAAACTTATTACAATCGTAATGCCGCAAGAAAAGCATTGCAGATTCCTGTGACTAGAAAAATTGCTTGTCATAAGTGCAAAAATCCCACTTCATTGCATCTTCTAGTAAAATGTATGTCTTGCAAAAATTATTACTGTGATACGTGCACAGAAGGACAAGCATATTTTGATTTCATATGTGATTTTTGTTTTGAACATGATTAATGTTGTACGAACGGTTAAGCAGCGGCGTTTATCAGATTTCTGATTTATATTTATATTTTTTAATTTTACAGGAAATATCACCCGAAAGTGTGTCTCAAAAATGGTGATCTACCTTGATATAGATAAGTTTCTGAAGAAGACCGACTTTCTTGCTTATCTCGAAGATAATGTTGTATGGCCCTGGCCATTCACACATTTCGTATTATCAGAAAAATGTTTTGGATGTGGAAGTGCAACTAATAATATATTGCATAGTGTTTTTCCTCATTTTGTAGTAACTATGAATCCTGAACAAATCAGACTGTTACTAGACAGTAATTTATTCTGGTGTAAGGCATGCAAAAGTTTCTGTGTCTACGACCACTACCCTGATGATGAGTGTGTGTTTTGTAATGACTAATTTTTTACTTTTTTTATTTTTTTTTTAAATACCTATAAGTATTAGTAACATTATTAAAATATATCTTGCGTTCTTTACTGACATTAAAATTAAAATATTTCAGACCAAAGATAAATCTTTAGATTTTATATAAAGACGTGATTAATTTGTTGAGATATTGATTATAAGTTCTGCAAGGGCCTTGTTTTTATACGGTAGTATTGGAATAAAAAGGTTTAAGTGGACAAAGGTGTTAACAAGCAAATAGTATTAAACGAGTAATGAGAGTTTAAAATTAATAAAATGTTGATTTTAGCCTAAGAGAATTAAGACTGTGTGAAAACTGAACTGATTAATTAGAAGTATATTTTTTATTTGTTTCCTTAATGAAAGTTTTGTTTTTCGAATAATATTCGCATTAAATTTTTAATTTTCGTTTGGTTTTTACTTATTTTGTTTTCATTTTATGATAGAGGGTCAAGTGTGTGTATTCTAAGCCTTACATTTCCTATTTTGTTACCCAAGCTTCTTGTTTTGTTACTGTCCCAAAATTATGCTGATTATTATGATAGATATTTATTTTTCTTTAAATTGAAACGCTACCCCAATTCTTTAAAAGAACTTCATGATAAATATTATTATTATAAATAGAAAATATAGCATCCTTCTTTTTCTATCTTATAGGAAAACTAAACATTTTGATTCAAAAGTGTTCAAATGGTAACAAAAAATACTCAGTACTGCTAAAACAATTTAATTAATTATATTTTTCGCAATTTTTACTTAATCAAGATGTTGTTTAATATATGATCTACATAGAAAAACATAAATTTATAATACATTCTTCGTATTTCTTTATGGTTTTCACTCATTTCCAAGTAACAAAGTAAGAACTTTTATTTCGTCCTTAACTAACATTTTACAGGTTTTTTGAATAAAACCTCTATTAAAACAAGAAAGCAAACAGAAATTCAGAATCTGTCTAGATTTAGCCAGCTGCATTGAACATAATATGTCCTAAATATACATATTATATTTCAAGACGATTTTTAAAATTATGGTCAAAAATTTTGAGAAATGCTCACATAGAACACATATTGCAAAATAGAATACGAGTCTCCTGTTGCTAAGTCTCTCTTTTGTCGAGATAGCGTCACGCCAATGCGTGCCTTTTTTCTTGGTCAACGGCTCAACCAAGCCATGTAAATGTTCAATTTTCTTTAAATGTATGGGCTGGAATGATTGAAGATCAACTCATTGGCCCTTTCGTGTTACCAAATACAGTACGACATAAAAGAGTAGATATTAAATATTTGGGAACTATATTTTTTTGTTTTCTGGCAACATCTAAAATAAGTACTTGAACTGTCAAATACCTACTGACAAATTCTTTATCGACCGGTTTCGTTTTTGTTAGAATTTTGGTTTTGTGTTATTTCTGAGTGTGGACTGAAAAATAGTAACATATCATGAATAAGGTAATTCGTGGAGGAGCCCGTGAAATAATTTATTAAGTTTATAGGCGGTGTATGGCCGAATCTCAAGCTGGGAAGCAGCTATCTAACTTCGAAAATGTTTACCATCGTCATCGGCAGATTTTACTGGTAAGTAACTATTGAAAGTTGCTCTTTACGTTAATTACAAACCATTAATACATTCAAAGAGCAACATTTCCGGACTAAATATGATTTATGTACCATTTTTGAGGTTAAGCAAAGATAAACAAATATCGTGTAAAATTGTAAATTATATAGCGCGACTTAGCTACATTGGTAATAATGAAATTATACTTCTTTCGTCGGACTGACAGTGGTTAAAATAATTAATACCATGTTTTTTGTTTGTTTTAGGTGTTTCTGTAAGCACAGTGCGCAGAATTGTGAAACACGGTATGGAAAACGATGGAAAATTATCGACACCAGCTAAACATAGAAAAGGTCGTCCTCCAAAGTTATTCGACGACTTTGACACATGTGCAGTTTGGCAGAAGATTAATTTTTTTTATACTGTGAAGATAGAAGTACCAACAATTGGTAAATTGTTAGTTCAATTAAAGGAAGATATCGGCTATGACGGAAGTCGGGAACATTTGCGAATATTTCTAAAAAGGATTGGATTTCGATATAAAAAATTTAAAACAAACCGACAAGCTTTGATGGAAAATCCTACTATTGCACACAAACAAGAAAAATATTTAAGATTAATTATGGAAAACAGAAACTTGCCTGAAGAGCTTCAAAGAGATATAATATATTTGGACAAAAGCTATATCCACTCCAGCTACAAGCTTAAAAAATGCTGGCAGTCGATTGAAACTGAAGGATTCACAACAGATATGTCAAAGGGAAAGCGATGGATCATGCCGGAAATGGAAAAGGTTTAATCAAATCAACACAGAAATTACAGAAAAACTTATGCGCAGCATCACAGAGCCTTCAATCATTATGATAGACAATGCACCCTATCACTCTGTTGTAAAGAACAAAGCTCCGACGTCATCAAATAAGGTTCACAAAATAAAAATATGGCTACAACAAAACAACCTGTCTTTCGATCCAGATTTGAGAAAACCCTCGCTTCTGGCACTGGTAATAAAACATAAGCCTGAATCAAAATATGAAATTGATGACATTATCGCGCAATTTGGTCACACAGTGGTAAGGCTGCCACCATACCACTGTGATCTTAACCCTATTGAGTTAATTTGAGCACTGGCAAGGCGAAAGGTCGCTTCACAAAATGTAGGTGCAAAAATCATTAAGGAGTTAACCGAAGAAGCCTTCAATTTGATAACAGCTGAGGATTGGAAGAATTGCTGTGAGCATGTTAAGAAAATTGAGAAGGAGTATTATGATCGTGGAAGAACATTGTACCATGACATAGATCGTTTAGTAGTTCAGGTTGCTGCAGACAGCAGTGACGGTGAGCTTGGTTCAGAAAGCAGTGACGAATCAATGGCAGAGCTTAAAATAGACGACTAAATCTCAAGTGATCCCATAGAAGGTGTAGAATATTTAGATTTTACTATATAAAAATTCTACTGTCTTGCGGAATTTATAGAAAGAAATTGATTAGTAAGTTTTTTTTGTGACTTGTTTTATTACTACTACATTACAATCTATCTACGCTATCTAACTTATTGAAAACATTTGATTCATAAACATAATTATTAAAAACATTGACACATTATCTAAAGCTATTAATAAATAATGCTAGGTGTTCAAGTATCAAGATCATGTGGGTCGTACTAAGTGGGTTGCCACCTGATCTATTGTGCTGCCCACATTTATTTTCTACACTTTTATGTCGCACTGTAGGCTAGATCAGCACGCGTATAAAATTTGCTTAGAGAATACGTTGCCGTTGCTTTTAGATGAAGTACCACTGACAACAAGGAGGATGCAGCTACAATTAGACGGAGCTTCAGCACACTTCGCACGACTAGTTCGTGATTATTTAAACAACTCCTCTCTCCAAGTTTATCAAATTATGTTCAGGTAAACTTTCGCTGTCATTTGTATTTTCAATGTATCGCTGACGTGTCGACTCACTTCGAGATATTATAAAATTATGTAATGCACAGGCAGCCATAGTCACATATTTTGTTTTTTTAGGGTTGAGTTCAATTGGCCTTCGTAATATACGGAATTTACTAGCAATAATACCAAAGACGCTTTCTACCATTCTCCTTGCCCTTGACAGCCGATAGTTGTAAACTCTATTAGGCGTGGGTTGGTTTCTAAATGGGAATGGTTTAATTAAGTATGGCTTGAGTGCAAATGCATCATCAGCTACAATAACAAATGGAAGCGATATTGAACTTCCCGGCAATGGACATGGTTTTGGAATGTTTATCGAATTATTTTCCAATGCTGAAAATAATGATGATTGAAAAAAAACTCCTCCATCAGAAACTCTTCCATTGCATCCCACGTTCATATAAATAATTTTATAACATGGGTCTGCCACTATCATCAGTACAATACTATGTGAGCCTTTATAGTTAAAGTAGAAACTTCCACTGTTGTCTGGTGCCTTAAAAACCACGTGTTTGCCATCCAACGATCCAATACAATGCGGAAAATTCCATTTTTTATTGTAAATCTCAGCTATGTGCGACCATTCTGATTCAGTTGATGGGACCCGAAACAAATTTATCTTATTACAGGATAATTCTGCGGCTAGCTGTAGCGGTAATTCAACAGGATCACAACAACCAAGTGTAGCACAAGATAATGACAAGGAAAATGTTGAATTTCCAAGGCCAAATCGTGCAGCAAAGAAAAGAAAGGACGAGGATATTTTGCGTAAATGCAACAAAATTTTATCAGATCCAAATGACGATGACCAGATATTCGGCGAATATGTTAGCTCAGTGCTTAGGAGCTTCAGTAGTGCAGGCAATAAAAAACTTCGTCGAATCATACAAAGAGCTATAGTTGATATTCAAGATGAGGAGGAGGGTACATCCTCACGTGGAAGTTCAACTCAGTCGACTTATTTAAATCTTCCAATTTATTCTCCGGTGTATACATTTTCTGAAAATGACGTAGTCATCAGTGCCAATCAAGCAAACACCGCTGAACATACTTATGCAAAAAACACCGCTGAAGATACTTATGCTGTCTAAGACCAACCTTTTAATTTCAGCATCTTGTAGTTGATTTATTATTATAATAAATAAGTATTCAGTAATATTTATTGTACTTACTTTTAAATATTCCTCATGTAGAGTATTGTATAACGCCTTGCATACTTCCGGAACAATTTTTGATATAGTACATACAGGAATCCTAAATAAATACATCAATGAATGGTATGAGTCTCGTGAAAAAGAAACAGAAATGTTTATTAAAAAGTCCACCTACTACATAATGTTATCAATCGCAAGTAATATTATTAAATTATTCATACTTACCAGATGCTAAAAATCGCAGCGTTAAGACTAGTCTTTCCTTCGGTGATATCGAATCTCTGAAATGTGTCTTGTTTTTTTATAACGTGACCGACTTTTACTAATAACGCTTCTAAATCGACTGCGGTCATACGAATAAAATTGAAATACTGCTGTCCATCTTCCAGTTGTATTTCGCGTAGTAAATTATGGTAAACACCAGCTTCTCGTCTCCTAGAAATCCATTCTCGAACCCAAATTGATCTCTTTTTTCTTTTTCAACAACAAAATAGTTAATGCAGCTGCTACACGTACGCGTCTTGACGTCATGATCTCAGAGTATAGAATAGAAAAAATTGCGATAGTTCTGATAGCGACACACGTAAGCTTTAGTGTGTAAATACCTGCACGATAAGTTGCGACAGTATGAACCGCGAGCTTCTCGCACGACAATGATTGCAGAAATAAATTGCAGGAACATGTAAACGATACAGCAAGGAACTTCTGCAAGACTTTCAAGAGTTTGCTTGCAGGTGGAAACGCGGCCTTAGAGCTATTAGGACTAGTTGCTAAGGGACTATTCTCTGACATGGAAAGTGTCTTGGCTCTTCTAAACGTAATATTATCGAAGAAATCCATCTTAGAATTTTATAATTGTCTTCAAACATTCACAAAAAGACAGACACAAGAAGCCAGGACCACATACGACGTAAGTAGTGAGATAGGTAGCTAGACCACCGTGACAATTGGGTTGAAGTGCGAAATTGTTGATCAATATCACTGCATTCGTTTAAAGTTTCTCTTTAAATAATTACCTATCCTCTGCGTTTTAGTGGAAATTAAATTGTCTATCAAGTTTTTACAGCTAAAAATAGATTATAAATAAAGTGTTTCACCCGTGGAGCCTGTTATTCGGTAAGTTTTTCGTCTACAAATGTTAATATTGAACCTTTAAAAACTGGCTATCTGAGTGCTTTTATCTACATACAATCATTCATACAATCATGTTAACAATGATAATTTTAAGATGTATAGAATAAGTTGCATTTATATGGTGTTGGAATTATAAGATTTATAAAACATGTATTCTTCTAATATTAAGCAGTAGATATTGTGATTGTATAATGATAGAATAAAAGACGTAATAGGAATGATAATTTATTGAAATATTCCTTCAGTAAGTATATTTCAATGTAAGAAGGGAGGAGTCATGTGACCACATGCAACATAGTTGCCTATGACACACTAGTCTTATCTCATTAGCCTAAGACCAGTGGCGATTTCTAGAAGTTGTAAATCATCTATTGTTCACACCAAATAAATGTCTAATTCTTTCCACTTCAATGAAGTTTACGACTAAGTTTTACGAGTCTACCTAGAAAGGAACAGATAAGAAAGTTCCCCCACCTGAAAATCCTAGTATATAAACCCCTAAGTTTTTGAGACAAATCATTCCTAGTTCGTCGTCTTAACCACTTGTGTACCGTAATAAAATTATAAACGCTATATTGTAAAGTCTTTATTTTAAAGTGAAGTTAATATAATCTTTTAATTTTGAATACTGAGTAAATCATTTCTCGCCTTGATCCTCGACACTGTACGACCACGAACCGCTTAACTGGCGCAGTCGGTAGGATAATCAAGAAGATCACATCGCGATAAGATTCCCTGGCAAAGTGAAAGAACTGCAAACCTACGATGGTCAACAAGAAGATTCATCGGACCTTCAAGTTCCGGCGAAGAAGTCATACTTCGAATCTACTTCGAGTCGACGATCCAGCTCAAAATAGTCAAGAAGACAAGACCGCATCGTCGCTCCACTCAAGACTTCAGCGTGACATTATAATACGGAAACGCAAATCCATTAGACTTAACGACTAGTAATCAGTAGGAGACGTATATTATGTGAAATATCTTCTTCCTTAAAAATTAATATTAATGAATCCAGATCATCCTGGACGTTGTTGCATGAGAAACAGATCAATTCTAATAGCATCATTAATTATTCTTCAAGATTTGATCAAGAAACTCAACGATTTATTGGTGTACTATAATCATCTTCTTTATATTTGTGAAGTCCAACATAAAGGACCTCAGCAACAGCGACGATTATAAAGTTGTGTAATATTATCGTGAAATATCGATTATTGTATTTTTTTGTTGTGTTTTTATATACGGGAACTCCGGGTTTGTTATCCCAGTAGTAAAACATTATTAATACGTAACTGTGTATAAGTAACGTACGGGAATTACGGGTAATTGAATTGTTATAAAACTTAAAATAGGTAATAAAAGTAAATCGACAAGAAAAGTCGTAACAGAGAAAATGTCTCTAAAAGATATTAAACAATTTAATTAAAAACCAATGAGGTACAAAAGATGATTCCAATATTTAATGGAAATCCACGCAAAATGGATTTATTTATGCGAAGTTGCGAATATGTCCTATCTTTATATAAAGGGGGTAAGGAACAAGACGAACATAACTTTTATGCTATTGTCAGTCACCTAGACGGGGACGCCGCGATTTTAATAAGCGAACGTGCTAGTATTAAAACGTATGAAGAATTAAAAACTTTATTCAATCAACACTTTGGTGATCCGCGTAACCAAGAATGTTTGGTACAAAAATTAGAAACAGCTAGGATTAGACCAAATGAAAGTAAGTTTACATTCAGTCAAAGACTTCAATCACTTAGGAGTCAGCTATTTGCTAAAATAGAGACTGAGGATGTTAAGTTACAACCGTTAGAAATATCATTCTATGATAAATTAACATTACGTGTATTTATGGCCAATTTAAGTGAAGACTTGACTAGAGTCACTAGATGGCAGTCCTCGAACAGTGGAAGAAGCACTAGAAATCGTTCTTGAGGAAGAAAACTATCTCAGGCAACGAAATGTAACAAGAAGAAATTTCGTTAATTCTAACGCAAAATTTAGACCTAATCAGGAAAACTTTAACAAAGGCTTAAACCAACCTAATAATAATAATTATTATCGTCCAAACACGCGCATACAACCAAATCTACCTCAGATTACTCAGCGTAGGAATGAGTCACCAAATGACCAACGGAATCAAGGTCGCTTTAATTTTAATGACCAACGGTATCAGAAACAACCAGGTCAAACGTTTAATCGCAATACCAATGATATAATGGTAATCAAAATCATACAACGCGTGATACTAATAATAAAGAATCACCTAATTTAAAATTTTATGAAACTAATCCTCAAACACGAAATGAGCCAACTAGCTCTAGGTCAAACTTGAATAATACGGATAAGTCAACTGAACCAAATTTTATGATAAAAGCCTCAACTTCTTCTGCACAAATATAACGGCAGAGTTACCTTATATTTTTATACCAGAATTACAAGCGAAAATTATGATAGACACAGGCAGCACTAGATCATTTCTTAGTACAAAATTAGTAGATAAATATTATAAAATATGTAAAATTTCACACACGCTACTACAAAACATAACGGCGCAGTCGAAATAAATTTATTTCATCATTTTAATATCGATAGAAAGGTAAAATTTTATATATTTGATATAGGATATGAATATGAGGGATTAATTGGAAACGATCTATTATCCGAATTGAAAGCTATTATCAATTTAGAAAAAGGACAACTGATAACAGAACAAGCTGTCATACCTATCTATTTTCAACGAATGTTAAATAATTTTAAACCAATAAAAATTATATTACCACTGCGTAGCGAACAACAAGTAAAATTACCCACCGACCTACTTAACGGTCAAGGTATTATAGACTTCTTAGAACTAACGCATGGAGTAAGAATGCCCAGCGCGTTAGTACAGTGCGATAAGGGATATGCACACACAGTGATACAAAATACAACTGATAACGAATTCACTCTCACTGTAATTTCACCCTTCCGTGTAATAAAATATGAAAACTAAAATAAGAGCTGTTGCACGATAAATCATTTGGACTTGCGACATAGAAAAGAAATCGATTTTCTACTAGAGAATAACTTAGATAAATTACGTTTGGATCATATGAATCAAGAGGAAAGAAGTAAAATTTACGATTTATGTCTAGAATACAAAGATATATTTTATTGCGAAGAAATACCACTTACGTTCACAAACGAAGTAAAACACCGCATCAGGACTCGCAATAACGACCCCATATACGTAAAGGCATACAGACAATCTCCGATCCAAAACGAAGAAATTAAACGACAAGTGTCTAAATTAATGAATGATAATATAATTCGACCAAGTCACTCTCCTTGGAGTGCACCAGTACATTTGGTTCCTAAGAAAATTGATGCCACAGGTGAACAGAAATATCGTATGGTTGTTGACTGTAGGAAATTAAACGCGATAACTTGCGATGATAAATATCCATTGCCGAATATTGCCGATCTTTTCGATAAGAAATCGCTCTTATTTCTCAACGATTGATTTGGCAAGTGGTTATCACCAAATAGAGGTTCAAGAAGAAGATAGACCTAAAACAGCGTTCAATACACAATTTGGTCACTATGAATTTTTGAGAATGCCCTTTGGTTTAAAAACGGCACCAGCCACATTCCAGAGAGCAATGGACAATGTTCTTCGAGGACTTCAAGGAATTCATTGCCTAGTATATTTAGATGACGTCATAATTTTCTCTTCAACATTAGAAGAACATATAAATAAATTACGATCAGTTTTTAAAACTTTAAGAAACGCAAATTTAAAAGTTCAATTAGATAAATCTGAATTTCTCAGAAAAGAAGTGTAATACACTTCTCATCAAAAAAATCGAAACACTTTCGTTTTTATTGTTTTAGTCGTAATTTTTTACAAAAGAGAATTAATTCCATGAAAAAAAAAAAATTATTGTGTAGCTGGCAGTTTGGTCATTACAGTAAGAAGAAAAAAATCAAAATTCGAAATTAGAATTTCATTTGTTTATCCTATAAATGAAATTAATCACTGTTTTGAGACAAATGTGTATTTAGGGTTGGAGTACGTTTCTCGTTTAAAAACAAAAAAATTGCGCTTGTCTTTAAACTTTTTGTTTCTTATTTCATTTACTGTGACTTTGGGACGTCTGAAAAAACTTTTTTTTCTAAAACATATGGATACTTCGCCCGCAGAAGCCGCCCAAGTGGTGGCATTGCTGGATTCTGGACTTAGTCAGCGTGTTGTGGCTGCAAGATTGCATCTAAGCTTATCATCTGTTCATAGAGTCTACAAACGCTATCGGGAGACTGGTTCGTTCACGCGCCGTTCAGGATCTGGCAGGAATCGGGTCACTTCTGAGCGAGATGATCGATTTATTGTAACAACTTCTTTACGAAATCGACGCCTTAACGCTTTTCAACTGCAGCAGCAGCTTCGCGTTGTACGAAGAGTAGCTGTAAGTGACTCTACAATAAGAAGAAGGTTGAAGGAACGCGGATTGGCACCGCATAAGCCAGCGAATGGGCCGAAATTAACTGCAGACCATCGAAGAGCGCGCCTTAACTTTGCACGCGAGCTTGAGAGAGAACTTGGTCATACCTTCAGTGGAGCAAAGTACTGTTTTCTGATGAGTGTAAAATTATGCTGTATGGTAACGACGGAAGGAACAAGGTCTACAGAAGAGATGGAGGACGCTTTGCACAATGCTGCATTGAAGAAAAGGTCAGCTATGGTGGCGGTTCGTGGACGGTTTGGGGAGGAATCAGCGCCGACGGTAAGACAGAACTTGCCTTTGTGTCTGGGCCACGGCTGCCTGCACTAAACTCTCATCGGTACATCGAACAGTGTCTTGAACCTCATGTGATGCCCTATGCACATTTTATTGGCAACGACTTCATATTCATGCACGACAATGCTAGAGCTCACACCGCGGGCGTCGTACGAGATTATCTTACCGAAGTCGGTATCTCCATTATGGTATGGCCAGCAAGAAGCCCGGACATGAATCCCATTGAACATCTATGGGATGAATTAAAGAGACGAATTCGAGCAAGAGATCCAGCCCCAGAAACACTTAGCCAGCTGCAAAATGCAATCCAAGAGGAATGGGATAATATACCACAACATGTGATCGTGACTCTCATCCGATCGATGAAGAACCGTATGGAAGCAGTAATAAGAGCTCGCGGAGGGAATACAAGTTATTAAATAAACGTTTCTTACATTTTTTTTTCATTTACGCGTGTTGTTTTACCCATTTCCTTCATATTCCATACAGGGTAAAAATTACTCATTATACAAAATACGAAACCTATGAAGACTTAATTTGAATTTAGAACATTAACATTAGGATTTAAAAACCTCATACTACTCACTATTAAATGACATTTTACATTTATTCCTAAATATACACATTTTTCTGATAATCCTTATCAAATCATAAACTGCGAGGTGTTTCGATTTTTTTTATGAGAAGTGTATTTAGGGCACACCATTACTAAAGACGGTCTTAAGCCGAATGAGGATAAAATAAATGTTATATTAAATTATCCAATTCCTAAATCAATAAAAGAGACAAGATAATTTTTCGGACTAAATGGTTATTATAGAAAATTTATAAAAGATTTCGCTAATATTACAAAACCATTTACTCTTGTCCTTAAAAATAATAAAAAGTTTGAAATTACAAAAGAGTTTATTGAAGCATTTGAATTATGCAAAGAATTGCTAGTCAATGCACCTTTATTGCAGTATCCAGACTTTTCGCAGCAATTCTTATTAACCACAGACGCCTCTGAAATTGCTTTAGGCGCAGTATTATCTCAAGGAACAATAGGCAGCGACAGACCTATAGCTTATGCAAGTCGTACATTAAACGATGCCGAAAAACGTTACAGCGCAATAGAAAGAGAATTATTAGCTGTATTATGGGCAGTAAGGCACTTTAGACCTTATCTCTATGGTCAAAAGTTTTTGATATATACAGATCATAGACCCTTAACTTGGTTGTATTCAGTAACCGAACCAAATAGTAAACTTACAAGATGGAGATTAAGACTCCAAGAATATGCTTAGGAGTACGGACTCACAAAATCGGAACACATCAATCGTACCAGAACACGGTTCAGTAGGGAATCAAAGTGTATATGATCCCGAAGTTACGATGACAGCAACCGAGATATCTGATCAAGATAACGAAGATATAGGAGAAATAATTAATGAGGAAGAAAGTATCCCAATAATCAATGAAGCCATCGATGTTAAATCAAATCAAATAATCGTGAATAATTGGAATAAAAATGAATTAAATATAACTAATCGTTCTAGAAATAAACAAAAGATAATTGAAATTAGACTACCATTAAATAATGAATATTTTATTAAAGAATTTTTAAAGGAAAACGTGGAACATGGAAAGAAATATTATATATTTACTATGATAATAAATCTCAAAGAGAATTATTTAATAAAATAATATTAGAGTTATTTAAAGAGAATCCAATCAATATTACGGAATGTACGGAAAGAGTTGTATATGTAGAAAACGAGGAAGAACAAGTAAGTTTAGTAACAGCTTACCATGAAGGAAAAACTTGTCATAGAGGCATTAGGGAAACTTGTAATAGAATAAAACGTAATTATTTCTGGCCGAACATGGAACAAACGGTATCAGCAATTCTAAATTCATGCGATGTCTGTAAGCAAATGAAATATGATCGACATCCTGTCAAACCTCCACTAATGATTACCGAAACAGCAAGTAAGCCATTCCAAAGTATATTTATTGATATATTTTCTATCGAAGGAATATCTTATCTTACAATTGTAGATTCTTTCTCAAAATTAGGGCAAGCTATGGAAGTCAAAAGCAAATCAACTCCTTAAATAGTTAGAGCCTTAATAAAATATTTTTCTTATTATGGAGTACCAAGCAAAATTTACTGCGACCCAGGAACTGAATTTAATAACAGTTTGATGAAGGAAACTTAATTGTTCTATAAAATTTATTTACATATAGGAACACCAAATAATCCTAATTCTATGGGTATTGTAGAAAGATTTCACTCTACAATCACTGAAATATACAGAATAGCAAAATATATAATATCATAATTATTTCGATGTTAGTTCGTGGACGGTCTTTTTACCCGACTGCCAAGAAGGGTTATGTTTTTCGCGCGTATCTTGTATGTATGTATGTGTGTAATATTCTTTATTACCTCATATCTTCGAAACGGTCGAATGGATTTCGATAATTAGGGTATCGTTGGATTCGTATCGATTACCCAAGTGTTCTTAGATATGTCACGTCAAACAAAAACCAACATGGCGGCCACGAGGTGCCATAGATTGAGGTAAAAAAAAATAAAAAAAATATGTTTGCTACAATATGGGTATCAAATTAAAGGGCTTGTAACGAGGATTCCAAAATGGTACATCATTTACGTATAAAAAAAAATACTATGTGAAAAATTGTTCTTTATTCAAACTAAATACCTACATACTCGAATGCCGTACGCTAGGTGGATTATGATTTTAACTAAAAAGTGTTAAATAAAAAATAATTAATTTAAAAAATAAAAAAACCCGACTGCATAAAAAACACTTTCAATAAAAACTGAAAAGTAAAAAACAAGTTCAATAAGTCTAGAAGTGTAGATAGCAATGTTACTGTAACAGTCGGGACCAATTAAATAAGCTAGACTAAAATCATTCATTATGGGTCCCGACTGTGACAGTAACATTGCCATCTACACTTCTAGACTTATTGAACTTGTTTTTTACTTTTCAGTTTTTATTGAAAGTGTTTTTTATGCAGTCGGGTTTTTTATTTTTTAAATTAATTATTTTTTATTAAGTGAATTATTTTCCAGGTTTAGGTTCTGAATCTTCTCGTGTGCCGAATTTAGTTGAAGATTGAGCTGTTGTATTTGGCTTTGAAGTTGCTGAACTTGTAAATCATTTTCGTCGTTGGACATATTTGGTAAGCTACAGGTGCTGCCATCTATCTTAGAGCTATTAGGACTAGTTGCTAAGGGACTATTCTCTGACTTGGAAAGTGTCTTGGCTCTTCTAAACGTAATATTATCGAAGAAATCAATCTTAGAATTTTATAATTGTCTTCAAACATTCACAAAAAGACAATCTGGTTACGGGAACCGAAGCCAGGACCACATACGACGTAAGTAGTGAGATAGGTAGCTAGACCACCGTGATAATTAGGTTGAAGTGCGAAATTGTTGATCAATAGACTCTTTGAAGCAGAAAGTTCGTTAAAATACCCGTCAGTTTTAAAAAATATTTGAATGTTTATTACACACTACTAACACTAAGCGTCACTTTTATAAAATTGGGTTTTTGAGTTATACACGTTTGATTATTAATGTTTATGTATCTCACATTGATTATTGGCCATGTAACTAGCCGTGTTTGTTGAAAACAATGGTTATTATCACTCACGTAGCTGCGACAGTCACAATGTTTTGATCACTTATTAAAATTATGTTTACTAAGTTTACAGTGAATAGTTCGATCAGATAACACTTTCACACAAGTATTGCACTATTTACTTCACTTTTGTAATATATTAAAGTAGCTACAGTCAGTTATTTACTTAAGTGCGGGGTCTCGCGATAATTGACACTGAATATCACTGCATTCGTTTAAAGTTTCTCTTTAAATAATTACCTATCCTCTGCGTTTTAGTGGAAATTAAATTGTCTATCAAGTTTTTACAGCTAAAAATAGATTATAAATAAAGTGTTTCACCCGTGGAGCCTGTTATTCGGTAAGTTTTTCGTCTACAAATGTTAATATTGAACCTTTAAAAACTGGCTATCTGAGTGCTTTTATCTACATACAATCATTCATACAATCATGCTAACAATGATAATTTTAAGATGTATAGAATAAGTTGCATTTGTATGGTGTTGGAATTATAAAATTTATAAAACATGTATTCTTCTAATATTAAGCAGTAGATATTGTGATTGTATAATGATAGAATAAAACACGTAATAGGAATGATAATTTATTGAAATATTCCTTCAGTATATTTCAATGTAAGAAGGGAGGAGTCATGTGACCACATGCAACATAGTTGCCTATGACACACTAGTCTTATCTCATTAGCCTAAGACCAGTGGCGATTTCTAGAAGTTGTAAATCATCTGTTGTTCACACCAAATTAATGTCTAATTCGTTCCACTTCAATGAAGTTTACGACTAAGTTTTACGAGTGTACCTAGAAAGGAACAGATAAAAAAGGTTCCCCACCTGAAAATCCTACTATATAAACCCCTAAGTTTTTGAGACAAATCATTCCTAGTTCGTCGTCTTAACCACTTGTGTACCGTAATTATAAACGCTATATTGTAAAGTCTTTATTTGAAAGTGAAGTTAATATAATCTTTTAATTTTGAATACTGAGTAAATCATTTCTCGCCTTGATCCTCGACACTGCACGACCACGAACCGCTTAACTACCTTCACAACAGTACAAAGCCTTTTCAAGTTAAAATATACACGAATCTTGCCAGGGCACGCTTCCAATAGGGCTCACAAAATACTCAGAAAAATGTTCTCGCAAATCGTGTCCAGACCTGTTTGTAGGTACAGTTGGCAAGTCTACCATACCCTCAATTGTAAGTGTGTCTTCAATACGATAACCATCGCGAATTCTTATAAAGTTATGCAATACGCAGCATGCTTTAACTATATTCTTTGTAATATCAAAACTCACATTAATAGGTGTATGAAACACTCTGAATTTATTTGACATTATACCAAATGTAGATTCTATGTATCGTCTACTGCGGCTCAGTCTATAATTAAATATTTTTTTTCTTGTGGGTCATATTAGATCGTGCATATGGCTTCAGAATTTTATTTGATATTCCAAAAGCACCATCACCCACAATTACATGTTCAACTGGAGTATTTGTTCCAGGCTGTGGCTTCGGTCCTGGAATATTTAAAGTATTTTGTTCAAGGCTCCTGTATGGTGTACTGTTTTGGAATATAGTCGAGTCCGAGTTTTTTCCATATGTTCAAATATTTACATATGTAAAACAATAATCTGCATCGCACATAGCTAGTAGAACTATGGAGTAAAATAATTTATAGTTGTAGAATATTGATCCACCACCGGTTGGATTTACGATTCGGATGTGCTTGCCATCAATAGCTCCGATGCAATTTGGAAAGTTGGTCTTTTGTAGAAAACCGTTAGCAATATTTTGCCACATATCTGGTGTATTTGATGGTATGCATTCATCGAGTAGTGTTTCCCATGTTACTTTACACACTTCGTCCACGATCTTACTGATAGTTGCGATTCCCATCCTAAATTAATACTGCAAATCTGTATATGTTCGACCCGTAGCAAGAAATCTGATTATTTCAGGAAAACTGGTTCAACAAAGGTGGAAAACAGCCCGGGATGCGTTTTTTAGAACAAAGAAAAAAAAGGTGTGCCTTTCGAGTGTCTTAAGTTACACAGTTCGACATAAGAAAAAATGCTCCCAAGTGTCTTAAGTCGCACAGTTACACTTAAGGGCTTGGTGAGGATTGGTCGATAAATATCTGTGGCTGTGTTGCAAGTAGCAATACGTTTTGCTTTTAAATGAAAGAAATGGTTCATTCACTCTCTATTTTAATACTTTTCAACAGCAGCAACATCATTTTGAACGAACTAAACAATAAACAAATTCATTTGACATTCCACCGTTTGGCGTTTGCCGTGTTAACAAATTTGTGCGTGACCGGAGAAGAATTAACGATGAATAGAGGCAGAAAACGGTAAGTTTTCTTATAAAAATCTATATAGAATTACTGAGAAATAAGTGTAGATTCCGTATTGAGTAATTGTTTTTCAAAAAGTTATGATTATACAGGCGAAAAAAGTGACGAAAGTTTAGACTTGACATTTTTTTTCCATTGTGGCCGTTGTGTTATGACATTTTTCTTTATAAATATTCTCGTAAATAGTTTGAAATACACATAAGTAGTTAGCATATTTACCTACGAACATAATAATAGTAATAGATACTAATATAATCACGTATTGACATCATAATTGTGTGTCAAAGAGATAAAGTCGTAAAATTGGCGCCAAAATCATGACGGTTGGCGGCACGTACGCACGTACGGTCTGCAAAAAAACTTGAAAGATTATTATTTTTAAATTTTGCTTGGATTTTTATTATTACGTAAACATTTCTTAGCGATTTATATCTGAATGTCGTACGTGGAGTATGTTCACGATTTTTGTTTTTGTTATTTATTTTTTTTGTTATTTTTTTTTTTTTTGTTTACTTAGACTGTTAATGAGGTCGGATTAGCTGATCAGACATTTTACAATTAGTGAAGTTTCATATTGTTTTTAGAATGGCGAAATACGCCGCTACGGAGCGGTCCAGGAGTGTGACCCCCGTAGCGGGTATAGAGCGCGGACCGAACCGGCAAAGCGCGGCTCGGCGGGCCCTATTATTAGAAAGGCTTAGGGCCACCCCGGTCCGCGATCTGCAGTCCCCACCGCGACGGTAAGTTTCTTTTTTATAGCTTTACCTACTATATTATGACGGGCCTGTTGGTCTAGTGGTTAGTGACCCTGACTGCTATACCGGAGGTCGTGGGTTCGATTCCCACCCAGGATAAATGTTTGTTCTGGTTGTCTAGGTGTAATTTATCTATAATATGTATGTATTTAGAAATATATAAGTATGTTTATCAGTTGTCTGGTTACCATAACACAAGCTCTGCTTAGCTTGGGATCAGATAACCGTGTGTGACTTGTCCCGGAATATTATTATTATTATATTATTATATTTATTTAGTTACATTGGAGTAATTTGTATATCTTACTTTAGCCTCCACGCGCTCCCCGTTCAGGCGACACCTGGAGGGTCGCTCAATGTGCGCGGCGACTCCGTGCTGGTCGAGCAGACCCCAGGTGGTCGCCTGCGCATCGGAGAAGCTAGGCAAGCCAGGCAACCCAGCCTGGACTTGTCTCTTTGGTAAGTTAATTCTCCTTCCTAGATGGTACGTGGCTGGCAACGTACATGGTAATATGGTTATATTTTTACGATATTGTATTTACTCACAGTTCCGATGTGGTTGAGCGTGTGGAGGCATTGGACATGTCCGAGGACGAAGCAGCGGAGCTGCTGGAGTCGGATCCCTGGCATGTGATGAGGTGGGTGCGGGACCTGCCAGGGACCAGCGAGCTGCCGGTTGCTAGCGAGCTGCCGGGGGCCAGTGACACGCCAGGGGTCAGCGAGCTGCCGGGAGCCAGCAACACGCCGGGGGCCAGCGTCACGCCGGGGGCCAGCGACACGCCGGGGGCCAGCGGCACGGTTTTTCTAGCTCCTCTCGCGCCTAGCGCCAGATCTGAGGTGGCTGTCGCTGCCGAAGTTGATGTTCGTCCATCAACTTCGACGGTGACAGCACTTTCACAGGTGGTGCCTAGGTGTGATGGCAGTGAACTGGACAGCGACTTCGATGACGAATTCGATGCCCCGTTCATGCCAGTTGTCGGGAGGGATATTCCTGACACCGAGGAGTTAGACGAACCGTTACAAGGTTTGGTAAACGAGATCGATACGGGGATGGATGACGCTGCCGATTCTTTTTTGGGTACGTCGGCTATTTTCACGTGGTCACCGGACTTTGATTCGTTTAGGGGTGTTCGTGGGGAGTTCTCAGGTCCTACCCCTGGGCCAATCAAAGACTACGAGACGCCTTATGATGCCTTTACCGACATATGGGATGAGGATATCATAAGGTTGATCGCCACGGAAACTAACCGATATGCCCATCAAACAATCGAGACCATGCGTAACGCAGGGACTTTGAAACCATCATCTCGCCTTCATTCGTGGACTGACACTAATGCAGACGAAATAATGGTTTTTTTCGCGATGTTGATGTATATGGCTATCGACCCGCGTACGTTGATAACTGAATATTGGACATCAAACGAAGTTCTCCAATTACCGGGGTTCAAGAGTATCATGTCCTTTAATCGGTATACTCTGTTGAATAAGTGTCTTCACTTTGTAGACAATGTCGCTGTCGAGAGTCAGCAATCGTCTCAATCTGGAGTATCTTCTTCAGCAGGGGTGTCACGTAGGCTGGGTAAGTTGGCACCTATTATTCAACATCTCGGAAAAAAGTTCGAAGCCTTGTACAACCTAGGACCTGACATCAGCATCGACGAGTCTTTGACCTTATTCAAGGGCCGCTTGTCCTGGGTCCAAACCATAAGGTCAAAGGCTGCGCGATTTGGAATAAAGTCATATGAGCTATGTGAGTCCCGCACTGGCTATATGGCTAAGTTCCAAATCTACACGGGCAAAGATGACAGTTCCGATGGTGATTCATCACTTGGCGTCAATTTGGGGGGGAAGAGCACGAAAGTGGTTCTTGAACTACTGCAAGGCCTTGAACATCGGGGGCATTGTGTGGTGATGGATAATTATTATAATTGTCCATCATTAGCACGATACCTCAAGAGTTTGGGCTTTGATTGTTTAGGAACCCTTCGTGCAAACCGTCGAAACGTCCCTAGTGACATAAAGGTATCGAAGAAAGTGAAGAAGGGGACTATTATATCTCGCCATTCTGGAGACGTATCCATCATTGCATGGATGGACTCCAAGATGGTGAATATAATATCCACCTATCACAGACCCGATACCTATCTTGGAACTAGGGCTGGTAAACCGATGGTGAAACCGGTTTGTGTAAAAGATTACAACAGGTCCATGGGGGGTGTTGATCTCAAAGATCAAAAACTCTCCATGTATCTGATGGAGCGAAAGAGAGGCGTGAAATGGTACATGAAAATGTTTAAAAGGTTACTGAATGTGAGTATACACAATGCGCTTGTGATGTACCAAAGTTCTCTGAAACGGACTGATAAATTGCCTGTGACGCATCGTGAGTTCCGCTATGCGCTTGCTGAATCTCTACTTAAACGGCATCGCCCCCGTTCAATAGAGATCAGTCATGCACCAGTGGAACACGTGAGGCTGAGGCGAGATATTATGCACGAGCCAGAGCACTTGATGGGACGTGAGAATACAAGAAGATGTGTGATTTGTCAACGGCAGAAGAAATCCAAAGCCGTTCACTCTAGGTGCATCACGTGTGACGCATATCTTTGTTTTGGGGACTGTTGGAGAATTTGGCATTCTGCAACAGAGCTCCCAGGCGTAGATATACGTGGGCGGAAACGGAAGCGCAAAGAGTAAACGTTTTTGGGGTGTGGATGTGGATTACGACTGTGTTTGAATGTGATGGTGATCCGGGGCTCTCGCATGAGGGTCACGTTTGGACGGGACGCCTAACCGTTTATGTATCTCGTTTACTACTCCTTTCGTTGCTGTTTTGGGGGGCGTTACGGCTATCGGGGACGAAACGGTAGCGTGGTAGCGCCTTTTGGCGTCTTCATTGATATCTGACCGATATCAGTCTGGGTTTGTGCATTGTGGATTATTATCCACAATGCACAAACCCAGATCTTACGGCACAAATCTGATTTTGTAAATAAAACCCACGATAGGTACGGGACAAACCTTTCTTTAAACATTTGTAAATTTTGCTAAAGTCTGGGTAAAATCGGGACAAACCTTTCAGTATACTAGCTGTTACTATAAAGTGTACCTATCTTATTTTTTCACAACATAATTATGTTCTTATATGTACGAAATATTTGTAAATTTTGCTAAAGTCTGGGTAAAATCGGGACAAACCTTTCAGTATACTAGCTGTTACAATAAAGTGTACCTATCTTATTTTTTCACAACATAATTATGTTCTTATATGTACGAAATATTTGTAAATTTTGCTAAAGTCTGGGTAAAATCGGGACAAACCTTTCAGTATACTAGCTGTTACAATAAAGTGTACCTATCTTATTTTTTCACAACATAATTATGTTCTTATATGTACGAAATATTTGTAAATTTTGCTAAAGTCTGGGTAAAATCGGGACAAACCTTTCAGTATACTAGCTGTTACTATAAAGTGTACCTATCTTATTTTTTCACAACATAATTATGTTC
This sequence comes from Autographa pulchrina, assembly GCA_905475315.1. Taxonomy (NCBI): domain Eukaryota; kingdom Metazoa; phylum Arthropoda; class Insecta; order Lepidoptera; family Noctuidae; genus Autographa; species Autographa pulchrina. The sequence continues at coordinate 10,204,885 of FR997775.1, forward strand.
TTATATGTACGAAATATTTGTAAATTTTGCTAAAGTCTGGGTAAAATCGGGACAAACCTTTCAGTATACTAGCTGTTACAATAAAGTGTACCTATCTTATTTTTTCAAAACATATGTTCATAAATGTACGAAAACATTTGTAAATTTTGCTAATATCTGGGTAAAATCTGGAAAAACCTTTCAGTATACTAGCTGTTACAATAAAGTGTAGATACCGAACTTATTTTTTCATATTTGTTCATAAATGTACGAAAACATTTGTAAATTTTGCTAAAGTCTGGGTAAAATCTAGACAAACTTGTCATTATACTAGCTGTTACAATAAAGTGTACCTATTTTGTTTTTTTTTTGTGTACAAAAACATATATTTTTATTATTTAATATACATTCCTTGAAAAGAATATGCATTTTATTTCAAACCTTTCGAAGCCCTTTCTTAGATATCATTGGGAAAGGAAGATTGCTGTTAGTAAGTAAATAAGTGAACAAATAATAATTATAAATTTATTTTCAAACATAAATAGCAACAATCATTAGGTACTCTGAGATAATATATACAATGATGTAGTTTCGCTTTAGCAGCTTTTATCATTGCTTCTTGCTAAATTCCATGATCCTAGGTCAACGGGAAGTACCCTGTAGGTTTGATTCCCTTTGCGAATGTATGAGAAATGTGACATAAACGTCTATATCTTTTGATTGCGTAAACAAGGTTGACGCCACATCAACAAAACAGCGGACAATAAGGTGATCCGTTTTTTTCCTTTTGAGGTACGAAACCCTAAAAATTAGCTATAAAAAGACTTGATCGAAACCACGAGCGAATCCGAGGGCAAAAACTAGTATATATAAATAAATCTGTTCATAATTCACATAAATACCTACATTCATAAAAAAAAAAACATACAGACGAACCCCCTACTATCCTGAAGTCGGTAAAATAATAACATTATTTTTGTTATGAATAAAGTTTTATTATTATTATTTAGAATAAATTAACATGACAAACAGAAAATGTATTAATAATAATCATAATAACAAAATATCCTTTGAATAATAGTAAAATATAAACATTTAATTATTTTCGTTCGAGTTTTTTTTGGAAACGGTACGCGCGCCACTGTTTACTAGTGTAAACGCGAAGATGGCCGTCGGCAGTCATAAATTTGTATCAGTTGACAGAAAAAGTTGTTGTGTCATGCAAATAGTGTGTTTAGTAGTGATATGTAGTATGTTATGAATGTGTAAACATATGTGCCATCGTAATCTAGTGTAGTTTTGGTGAATGTATTTGTGAATTCGATGTAATGTGATAAAGTGTGAAGGTTATGTGAACGAAAATTATCAAATTGAAAACATATCACGTCACTGCAAAGTCAGGTCAGTTTTATTTCATTACATAGCGGTTTGAGTAGATAGGAAAACTAATGAGGATTCCGGGAAGGTATAATTTATACTGTGTTATTATCGGTTTAGTGGTGTAATCTTCGTTTTTCTGACGGCCTACCCAACGTTTATACCTAACTTGTAAAAGTCTCGACATTTGAGGCAATGTGCGTTTGCGCTGGTCGACAAGCGAGAGGTTAAGAAAAGGCCTTCTGGATGTGCTGCACCAAAATACGAAAAGTACATCTATTATGACGAATTAAGCTTTCTAGCTCCAACAGTTGAGAATGAAGTTGAAGAATCACTGAATGACTCTTCCCTTCCCTCACCCTCAGTAAATATAGACAATACTTGGGATAGTACGGTATCTTCAGAAAATACTCAAGATTCTGATATATTAACGCAGCAAGTTTTTTCAAACACTCAACATGGTGAGCAGAATGACCGTGGCGTTGATTCAGCATCATCACAAAAACCTTGGCTGGAAAAGAGAAAAACAAGGGCCCGGAAAACAAACCCAGAAAGTTCTCCATTTGAAAAAGAATTATTAACTTTATTAATTAACCAAACCCCAGATCTTGCCGCTGACGACCTGGCGTTTTTCGCTTCTTTAGGTCCAATTTTAAAAAGTTTTTGAGTTATAGTAGTATAGTGGAAACTGCTCTGATGGGGCCAGGCTTTGAAATACACGGAGGATACAGCATGAAACCCAAGACACTAGGTCAATGGTTCATGATACTCTTACTTGAGAGAGTCAGACGAGAGGTTTCTTCTGGGATAGGACTGAGGACTCTCATATACTGTGTGTGTTGGTGCTCCAGATTGGTACTTGAGCATGATTACGAGCGTCTTAGAAGTAGCGCAACGATGATAAAAGCGTGGCTGCTGCAGGGCACCTGCCAGGATTGTGTGTACAAATTCCTACGAGAGCTTCGCGAAGACGTAGCTTTCGAATATATCTTTAATATTGCTGATTCATTCTCAGAGTGCATAATGCTTCCTGACATGAAAACATCGATCAGAATCGGCGAGTGTTCAGATGTTATGATAAATAGGGAAAAGCATCCGGGATTCCTAAGAACCTTTGGTCAACACTCCTTTCTCACTTCTCCCTACTCAAATACTACGCTACCAGTAAAAGTAAGATTGATTGAAGGTGAGCCTCCAAAAACCATCTACATGACTGGAAGACAAACAGCGACACTGCTCTCAATGCTGGACATGCATGCTCGTGTCTTACGCGCAAGGGATTGGAAGCAGTGCAAACGAGCGTTTCTAGCATGCCTTAGAGAGAGACGAGCGAATGGAAGCGCGTCCTTAGTCTCGGTTATGAAGCAAATAGTAGAAGACTTGGTTGCTCTGGCGTGTTTGTCGTCAGAGCTAACAACAACTGTCGCCCATTTTGCTCTACTCATATTTCGTGGTAGTCTCAGTGTTGAGATGCTGCAAGCGTATTGTATCGCGCGAGACAGCAATCGCATGAGTGCTCACACATTCATTGTGAGGCATTGTTTCTTGCGCGCCCCAACCCCTGACACTCAGATGTACGCTGATACCATGTATAAAACGTTTATAAATGCAGATGAGAATACTCAAGCCTCAATAATAAAATATACCATAGAAGATTGCGAACATCGTTATGAATTATGTTCGGAAGGGATCGACTTGGTCGAACGTTGGAATCTACCCGAGACTCCATTTGAAGATGAAATCGTGGATCACTTTTCGGGCGAAACCATGATTTTTACAGCTCGCGAGATGCAAGCGTCGGAGGATAGTGAATCTGACGTTTCTGCTACAAATGAGGTTCGAAATCTACGAGAGACATATCTCTCAGCAGACGAGATAGCGATGCTAACGATGAAGGAAGACAACAAGAGTGAAGAAGATATAGACAAGGGTAATGAATCGAACTATTTGGAAGCAAATGATACGTTTTCAAGTTTTCAGACCAGAGATCCTTCAATTGATACAGAATCAACATCATCCGTTATTATTCCAGATGACGGGGAGAGCGTTGGGCATGAAGAGATGCCCTTCGATGGGGAGTAACAATATAAGAATCCACATATAAATATTCATAAGATCGGCGCCACGATCAGACCACTAGAGAACGCCATTAGGTTATGCTAGTTGGACATACGAGTGTATGACACACTACAACGTTTTATTATTAATGTTTATGTATCTCACATTGATTATTGGCCATGTAACTAGCCGTGTTTGTTGAAAACAATGGTTATTATCACTCACGTAGCTGCGACAGTCACAATGTTTTGATCACTTATTAAAATTATGTTTACTAAGTTTACAGTGAATAGTTCGTTCAGATAACACTTCCACACAAGTATTGCACTATTTACTTCACTTTTGTAATATATTAAAGTAGCTACAGTCAGTTATTTACTAAAGTGCGGGGTTTCGCGATAATTGACACTGAATATAACTGCATTCGTTTAAAGTTTCTCTTTAAATAATTACCTATCCTCTGCGTTTTAGTGGAAATTAAATTGTCTATCAAGTTTTTACAGCTAAAAATAGATTATAAATAAAGTGTTTCACCCGTGGAGCCTGTTATTCGGTAAGTTTTTCGTCTACAAATGTTAATATTGAACCATTAAAAACTGGCTATCTGAGTGCTTTTATCTACATACAATCATTCAATCATTCATACAATCATGTTAACAATGATAATTTTAAGATGTATAGAATAAGTTGCATTTGTATGGTGTTGGAATTATAAGATTTATAAAACATGTATTCTTCTAATATTAAGCAGTAGATATTGTGATTGTATAATGATAGAATAAAAGACGTAATAGGAATGATAGTTTATTGAAATATTCCTTCAGTATATTTCAATGTAAGAAGGGAGGAGTCATGTGACCACATGCAACATAGTTGCCTATGACACACTAGTCTTATTGTGTTTGTGTATTATCTTATCAAAATATGAAGTCATTTATTTTGATAAGATAATTTAAAAAATGAAGAAGACACTTACTGTGACATAACTATAGTAGTTAGACATGCTGTCACACAACATTTTTTGTAGATAATTATATGTTCTACAAAGACGTAGTACATTATTTGGTTCTATAATCAATAGATTTTGCAGCGCACGCGAAGTTTTTTTGGTAATTTTTTCACACCTTGGGTTACATTATTGGAGTTTTAGTATGGATCCCTAACTTTTTTGAAAATTTAATATAGCCTATGTTCACCGGAGATAGTGTAGCTTCCCAAAAGTGAAAGAATTTTTCTAATCGGTCAAGTAGTTTCGGAGCCTATTCTTTTTAAACAAACAAAAAACAATCAAATCTTTCCTCTTTATAATATTAGTCTAGACAACTACTACATTATATACTATATACTACCTACTAATTATATTTAATTATATATAACAACATTGATTGTTAAAAAAAAATGAATACAAATGACTCCAAATAAACATATTAGGTTTGGTTTGTTGAATGCGGGCTCCCTGGGGACTAACCAGGACGAGTTTTTGGTAGCAATGGGCAATCATTCAGTGGACATAATGGCTGTCAACGAAACCTGGCTGCGCAAGGGTGAAGATGACCGGGCGCCTAGCGGTTATAAACTTAAGCACATCCCGCGACCATTGTCTATACGTGGAGTGCGCGGCGGAGGGGTCGCTTTCTACATCAGAAATGGAATTCCTGCACGTGTCAGAGCACACCCTGAACACCCTAATGTCGAACAGCTTTGGTTAACTCTCACCATAAATAAAAATTAAACTGCTCATTTTCACTGCATATCGCCCACCATGGCTGGAACTGGAGTCTTTTCTCGACGGACTAACATCAAGCATTGGTAGTTTAGCCCCCTTCGATAATCTAATACTGTTAGGAGACTTCAACGTCAATATGTTAGACGAATTATGAAAATCAAAGCGACAAATTTTGAAAATCCAACAGTTGAGAATGAAGTTGAAGAATCACTGAATGACTCTTCCCTTCCCTCACCCTCAGTAAATATAGACAATACTTGGGATAGTACGGTATCTTCAGAAAATACTCAAGATTCTGATATATTAACGCAGCAAGTTTTTTCAAACACTCAACATGGTGAGCAGAATGACCGTGGCGTTGATTCAGCATCATCACAAAAACCTTGGCTGGAAAAGAGAAAAACAAGGGCCCGGAAAACAAACCCAGAAAGTTCTCCATTTGAAAAAGAATTATTAACTTTATTAATTAACCAAACCCCAGATCTTGCCGCTGACGACCTGGCGTTTTTCGCTTCTTTAGGTCCAATTTTAAAAAGTTTTTGAGTTATAGTAGTATAGTGGAAACTGCTCTGATGGGGCCAGGCTTTGAAATACACGGAGGATACAGCATGAAACCCAAGACACTAGGTCAATGGTTCATGATACTCTTACTTGAGAGAGTCAGACGAGAGGTTTCTTCTGGGATAGGACTGAGGACTCTCATATACTGTGTGTGTTGGTGCTCCAGATTGGTACTTGAGCATGATTACGAGCGTCTTAGAAGTAGCGCAACGATGATAAAAGCGTGGCTGCTGCAGGGCACCTGCCAGGATTGTGTGTACAAATTCCTACGAGAGCTTCGCGAAGACGTAGCTTTCGAATATATCTTTAATATTGCTGATTCATTCTCAGAGTGCATAATGCTTCCTGACATGAAAACATCGATCAGAATCGGCGAGTGTTCAGATGTTATGATAAATAGGGAAAAGCATCCGGGATTCCTAAGAACCTTTGGTCAACACTCCTTTCTCACTTCTCCCTACTCAAATACTACGCTACCAGTAAAAGTAAGATTGATTGAAGGTGAGCCTCCAAAAACCATCTACATGACTGGAAGACAAACAGCGACACTGCTCTCAATGCTGGACATGCATGCTCGTGTCTTACGCGCAAGGGATTGGAAGCAGTGCAAACGAGCGTTTCTAGCATGCCTTAGAGAGAGACGAGCGAATGGAAGCGCGTCCTTAGTCTCGGTTATGAAGCAAATAGTAGAAGACTTGGTTGCTCTGGCGTGTTTGTCGTCAGAGCTAACAACAACTGTCGCCCATTTTGCTCTACTCATATTTCGTGGTAGTCTCAGTGTTGAGATGCTGCAAGCGTATTGTATCGCGCGAGACAGCAATCGCATGAGTGCTCACACATTCATTGTGAGGCATTGTTTCTTGCGCGCCCCAACCCCTGACACTCAGATGTACGCTGATACCATGTATAAAACGTTTATAAATGCAGATGAGAATACTCAAGCCTCAATAATAAAATATACCATAGAAGATTGCGAACATCGTTATGAATTATTTTCGGAAGGGATCGACTTGGTCGAACGTTGGAATCTACCCGAGACTCCATTTGAAGATGAAATCGTGGATCACTTTTCGGGCGAAACCATGATTTTTACAGCTCGCGAGATGCAAGCGTCGGAGGATAGTGAATCTGACGTTTCTGCTACAAATGAGGTTCGAAATCTACGAGAGACATATCTCTCAGCAGACGAGATAGCGATGCTAACGATGAAGGAAGACAACAAGAGTGAAGAAGATATAGACAAGGGTAATGAATCGAACTATTTGGAAGCAAATGATACGTTTTCAAGTTTTCAGACCAGAGATCCTTCAATTGATACAGAATCAACATCATCCGTTATTATTCCAGATGACGGGGAGAGCGTTGGGCATGAAGAGATGCCCTTCGATGGGGAGTAACAATATAAGAATCCACATATAAATATTCATAAGATCGGCGCCACGATCAGACCACTAGAGAACGCCATTAGGTTATGCTAGTTGGACATACGAGTGTATGACACACTACAACGTTTTATTATTAATGTTTATGTATCTCACATTGATTATTGGCCATGTAACTAGCCGTGTTTGTTGAAAACAATGGTTATTATCACTCACGTAGCTGCGACAGTCACAATGTTTTGATCACTTATTAAAATTATGTTTACTAAGTTTACAGTGAATAGTTCGTTCAGATAACACTTCCACACAAGTATTGCACTATTTACTTCACTTTTGTAATATATTAAAGTAGCTACAGTCAGTTATTTACTAAAGTGCGGGGTTTCGCGATAATTGACACTGAATATAACTGCATTCGTTTAAAGTTTCTCTTTAAATAATTACCTATCCTCTGCGTTTTAGTGGAAATTAAATTGTCTATCAAGTTTTTACAGCTAAAAATAGATTATAAATAAAGTGTTTCACCCGTGGAGCCTGTTATTCGGTAAGTTTTTCGTCTACAAATGTTAATATTGAACCATTAAAAACTGGCTATCTGAGTGCTTTTATCTACATACAATCATTCAATCATTCATACAATCATGTTAACAATGATAATTTTAAGATGTATAGAATAAGTTGCATTTGTATGGTGTTGGAATTATAAGATTTATAAAACATGTATTCTTCTAATATTAAGCAGTAGATATTGTGATTGTATAATGATAGAATAAAAGACGTAATAGGAATGATAGTTTATTGAAATATTCCTTCAGTATATTTCAATGTAAGAAGGGAGGAGTCATGTGACCACATGCAACATAGTTGCCTATGACACACTAGTCTTATTGTGTTTGTGTATTATCTTATCAAAATATGAAGTCATTTATTTTGATAAGATAATTTAAAAAATGAAGAAGACACTTACTGTGACATAACTATAGTAGTTAGACATGCTGTCACACAACATTTTTTGTAGATAATTATATGTTCTACAAAGACGTAGTACATTATTTGGTTCTATAATCAATAGATTTTGCAGCGCACGCGAAGTTTTTTTGGTAATTTTTTCACACCTTGGGTTACATTATTGGAGTTTTAGTATGGATCCCTAACTTTTTTGAAAATTTAATATAGCCTATGTTCACCGGAGATAGTGTAGCTTCCCAACAGTGAAAGAATTTTTCTAATCGGTCAAGTAGTTTCGGAGCCTATTCTTTTTAAACAAACAAAAAACAATCAAATCTTTCCTCTTTATAATATTAGTCTAGACAACTACTACATTATATACTATATACTACCTACTAATTATATTTAATTATATATAACAACATTGATTGTTAAAAAAAAAATGAATACAAATGACTCCAAATAAACATATTAGGTTTGGTTTGTTGAATGCGGGCTCCCTGGGGACTAACCAGGACGAGTTTTTGGTAGCAATGGGCAATCATTCAGTGGACATAATGGCTGTCAACGAAACCTGGCTGCGCAAGGGTGAAGATGACCGGGCGCCTAGCGGTTATAAACTTAAGCACATCCCGCGACCATTGTCTATACGTGGAGTGCGCGGCGGAGGGGTCGCTTTCTACATCAGAAATGGAATTCCTGCACGTGTCAGAGCACACCCTGAACACCCTAATGTCGAACAGCTTTGGTTAACTCTCACCATAAATAAAAATTAAACTGCTCATTTTCACTGCATATCGCCCACCATGGCTGGAACTGGAGTCTTTTCTCGACGGACTAACATCAAGCATTGGTAGTTTAGCCCCCTTCGATAATCTAATACTGTTAGGAGACTTCAACGTCAATATGTTAGACGAATTATGAAAATCAAAGCGACAAATTTTGAAAATCCAACAGTTGAGAATGAAGTTGAAGAATCACTGAATGACTCTTCCCTTCCCTCACCCTCAGTAAATATAGACAATACTTGGGATAGTACGGTATCTTCAGAAAATACTCAAGATTATGATATATTAACGCAGCAAGTTTTTTCAAACACTCAACATGGTGAGCAGAATGACCGTGGCGTTGATTCAGCATCATCACAAAAACCTTGGCTGGAAAAGAGAAAAACAAGGGCCCGGAAAACAAACCCAGAAAGTTCTCCATTTGAAAAAGAATTATTAACTTTATTAATTAACCAAACCCCAGATCTTGCCGCTGACGACCTGGCGTTTTTCGCTTCTTTAGGTCCAATTTTAAAAAGTTTTTGAGTTATAGTAGTATAGTGGAAACTGCTCTGATGGGGCCAGGCTTTGAAATACACGGAGGATACAGCATGAAACCCAAGACACTAGGTCAATGGTTCATGATACTCTTACTTGAGAGAGTCAGACGAGAGGTTTCTTCTGGGATAGGACTGAGGACTCTCATATACTGTGTGTGTTGGTGCTCCAGATTGGTACTTGAGCATGATTACGAGCGTCTTAGAAGTAGCGCAACGATGATAAAAGCGTGGCTGCTGCAGGGCACCTGCCAGGATTGTGTGTACAAATTCCTACGAGAGCTTCGCGAAGACGTAGCTTTCGAATATATCTTTAATATTGCTGATTCATTCTCAGAGTGCATAATGCTTCCTGACATGAAAACATCGATCAGAATCGGCGAGTGTTCAGATGTTATGATAAATAGGGAAAAGCATCCGGGATTCCTAAGAACCTTTGGTCAACACTCCTTTCTCACTTCTCCCTACTCAAATACTACGCTACCAGTAAAAGTAAGATTGATTGAAGGTGAGCCTCCAAAAACCATCTACATGACTGGAAGACAAACAGCGACACTGCTCTCAATGCTGGACATGCATGCTCGTGTCTTACGCGCAAGGGATTGGAAGCAGTGCAAACGAGCGTTTCTAGCATGCCTTAGAGAGAGACGAGCGAATGGAAGCGCGTCCTTAGTCTCGGTTATGAAGCAAATAGTAGAAGACTTGGTTGCTCTGGCGTGTTTGTCGTCAGAGCTAACAACAACTGTCGCCCATTTTGCTCTACTCATATTTCGTGGTAGTCTCAGTGTTGAGATGCTGCAAGCGTATTGTATCGCGCGAGACAGCAATCGCATGAGTGCTCACACATTCATTGTGAGGCATTGTTTCTTGCGCGCCCCAACCCCTGACACTCAGATGTACGCTGATACCATGTATAAAACGTTTATAAATGCAGATGAGAATACTCAAGCCTCAATAATAAAATATACCATAGAAGATTGCGAACATCGTTATGAATTATGTTCGGAAGGGATCGACTTGGTCGAACGTTGGAATCTACCCGAGACTCCATTTGAAGATGAAATCGTGGATCACTTTTCGGGCGAAACCATGATTTTTACAGCTCGCGAGATGCAAGCGTCGGAGGATAGTGAATCTGACGTTTCTGCTACAAATGAGGTTCGAAATCTACGAGAGACATATCTCTCAGCAGACGAGATAGCGATGCTAACGATGAAGGAAGACAACAAGAGTGAAGAAGATATAGACAAGGGTAATGAATCGAACTATTTGGAAGCAAATGATACGTTTTCAAGTTTTCAGACCAGAGATCCTTCAATTGATACAGAATCAACATCATCCGTTATTATTCCAGATGACGGGGAGAGCGTTGGGCATGAAGAGATGCCCTTCGATGGGGAGTAACAATATAAGAATCCACATATAAATATTCATAAGATCGGCGCCACGATCAGACCACTAGAGAACGCCATTAGGTTATGCTAGTTGGACATACGAGTGTATGACACACTACAACGTTTTATTATTAATGTTTATGTATCTCACATTGATTATTGGCCATGTAACTAGCCGTGTTTGTTGAAAACAATGGTTATTATCACTCACGTAGCTGCGACAGTCACAATGTTTTGATCACTTATTAAAATTATGTTTACTAAGTTTACAGTGAATAGTTCGTTCAGATAACACTTCCACACAAGTATTGCACTATTTACTTCACTTTTGTAATATATTAAAGTAGCTACAGTCAGTTATTTACTAAAGTGCGGGGTTTCGCGATAATTGACACTGAATATAACTGCATTCGTTTAAAGTTTCTCTTTAAATAATTACCTATCCTCTGCGTTTTAGTGGAAATTAAATTGTCTATCAAGTTTTTACAGCTAAAAATAGATTATAAATAAAGTGTTTCACCCGTGGAGCCTGTTATTCGGTAAGTTTTTCGTCTACAAATGTTAATATTGAACCATTAAAAACTGGCTATCTGAGTGCTTTTATCTACATACAATCATTCAATCATTCATACAATCATGTTAACAATGATAATTTTAAGATGTATAGAATAAGTTGCATTTGTATGGTGTTGGAATTATAAGATTTATAAAACATGTATTCTTCTAATATTAAGCAGTAGATATTGTGATTGTATAATGATAGAATAAAAGACGTAATAGGAATGATAGTTTATTGAAATATTCCTTCAGTATATTTCAATGTAAGAAGGGAGGAGTCATGTGACCACATGCAACATAGTTGCCTATGACACACTAGTCTTATTGTGTTTGTGTATTATCTTATCAAAATATGAAGTCATTTATTTTGATAAGATAATTTAAAAAATGAAGAAGACACTTACTGTGACATAACTATAGTAGTTAGACATGCTGTCACACAACATTTTTTGTAGATAATTATATGTTCTACAAAGACGTAGTACATTATTTGGTTCTATAATCAATAGATTTTGCAGCGCACGCGAAGTTTTTTTGGTAATTTTTTCACACCTTGGGTTACATTATTGGAGTTTTAGTATGGATCCCTAACTTTTTTGAAAATTTAATATAGCCTATGTTCACCGGAGATAGTGTAGCTTCCCAACAGTGAAAGAATTTTTCTAATCGGTCAAGTAGTTTCGGAGCCTATTCTTTTTAAACAAACAAAAAACAATCAAATCTTTCCTCTTTATAATATTAGTCTAGACAACTACTACATTATATACTATATACTACCTACTAATTATATTTAATTATATATAACAACATTGATTGTTAAAAAAAAAATGAATACAAATGACTCCAAATAAACATATTAGGTTTGGTTTGTTGAATGCGGGCTCCCTGGGGACTAACCAGGACGAGTTTTTGGTAGCAATGGGCAATCATTCAGTGGACATAATGGCTGTCAACGAAACCTGGCTGCGCAAGGGTGAAGATGACCGGGCGCCTAGCGGTTATAAACTTAAGCACATCCCGCGACCATTGTCTATACGTGGAGTGCGCGGCGGAGGGGTCGCTTTCTACATCAGAAATGGAATTCCTGCACGTGTCAGAGCACACCCTGAACACCCTAATGTCGAACAGCTTTGGTTAACTCTCACCATAAATAAAAATTAAACTGCTCATTTTCACTGCATATCGCCCACCATGGCTGGAACTGGAGTCTTTTCTCGACGGACTAACATCAAGCATTGGTAGTTTAGCCCCCTTCGATAATCTAATACTGTTAGGAGACTTCAACGTCAATATGTTAGACGAATTATGAAAATCAAAGCGACAAATTTTGAAAATCAAAGCTACCAGAACATAGGAGTAGTTACCTTGACCCTTGCGGTCAAGGTCATCTAGCCATCACGGCACTGGTTAACGAGAAGACCGCTTATTTCGCTAGTAGTATTAATAATATCAGGGACCCTAAATTATTATGGCGCAACTTGAAGGCGGATGTGCTGCCTGACCACAAACAAAGAAAGTGCTACCGGAATACTTTGATAACCCTGACGAAATCAATGCGGCGTTCCTAGATGTGCCCGGTAATTGTAGTCTTAATGATTCACAGTCATCATTCTTTGAGTCGCATAGGTTTAGCGATGCCGCTTTCACTCTGACAGCAACCAGTTCCGAAGCAATCCTCAAGATAATTAGGAGCCTAGAGTCCAACGCACAGGGTGTCGATGGCATCAGTCTCGACATGATAAACCTCACATTACCAACTACCTTGTCATCACTATAATCACACACACATTCCCTGATCTCTGGCGATGCGCTATAGTGCGACCAATCCCTAAAATCAACAGTCCAACTAACACAAAGGACCTAAGGCCAATCAGTATACTGCCCTTCCTTTCTAAGATCTTGGAACGCGTGGTGCACTCACAGGTCATGGAATACCTTGAATCTAACAACATTCTTCCTGACCTACAATCGGGTTTTAGGCATGGTAGGTCAGTTGAGGTCATTTTTAATTATGCAGATTGCAAAACAGTACAATACAGTCGAATCGAAACGAATGTGTCGACTCATGCATTCAAAAGATACATGTATCAGTAACAAAATCGGTGAGTGGTTCACTGAGAATCTAGTGACTTCAAAAGATGTAAAGCAACTTTTGGCGTTTCATTCCATTATTTATAAAGATTCAACAAGAGTTGTATGAAGAAAACAAAAAATCGTTCAACATATTTCCAAGATATTCGCACGGGTTAAAATTTATAACATACGATTCTCGATGTATACACGAATTATTACGAAGAGTTGATCCCTCCAATACACCTAGTGTTTGGCCTAAATTTTCTGAAAACACTTACATGTATTGGAATCGACATTTTACACTACCTCCAAAGTTTGGGTATAGTTTCTCTACCGATGGAGTCAGTGTGTGTCTATCGATGAATCGTATTGTACAAAAGGGTCAAAAGTTCAAATCAAAGAAGGTTAAAAAATCGGAAGAGTTTCTAGAGAACACAACCACTGGTAGTAGACGAAACTATTCAAAAATCATAGCAGTAGATCCCGGTGCTAAAACGCCTATAGTGACATGTACGCGTAACGGTTACGAATCTCATACAAACTGTTGAAAAAGGAACGCGTAGTGTACGAATCAAAGGAGCACCATAGAACTCGTAAAAGATTACGTTTTATTAAAGATATAGATGAACGTATAAAATTGGATAGAAAATCTATAGAACAAGAGTCTGGTGTTGAATTAACTAGAAAATCAGACTACACTAGATTTCAATTAAAAAGGTTCAATGAAAAACAACGAATATACGAACAGAGAAGAGTTCAACGTTTGAAATTCGACAAATACATCAATGATCAGAAGATGTTGCATAAAATTGTCGACGAGTATTTCGGAAAGGAGCCCGATACTCTGGTAGTATATGGTGCGGGATTCGATTTCATAAACAAGGGAACTTTTAAAGGTCATAGGAAGTTTAGACATAATTAAGTTTTAAAAATTATAAAACAACGTAAGAATATTTCAGTGTTCGTGATTAACGAAGCATTTACTACTAAAAATTGTAGTTATTGTCATGATCGAGAACATATTCAACGAAAATTAAGTGTATCAAAGTCTCCTCACCGTTACGTGTACTGTAGTGTATGTCGTAAAGGTATCCATCGAGACAAGAATGGTGCAAAAAACATACTACTAAAATATGATAATAATATAATAATACCAATTCAAAGTAAACATGTGGACTGGAATTTTAAACGGACGAATAATTGGACCATTTGAGCTAACTCAAAATTTAGATGGCGCCACCTATTTGCATTTTCTTCAAAACGATTTGCCAAATTTGTTAGAAGACGTACCACTCAGTATCTACAGAGAAATGAGGTTTCAGCAAGATGGTTGTGCCGCGCACTATGCTCGGGCTGTAAGAGATTATTTGAACGAAGAATATCCTGATAGATGGATCGGACGCAGTGGTTAAATTTTATGGCCTCCTCGTTCCCCCGATCTGAATCCAGTTGTTTTTTTTTTACTGGGGATGCATAAAAGAAAAAATCTATTCGAAACCAATACAAATTCTATCATAACTTCGCCAGAAAATTGATGCAGCGTCAGAAGAAATAAATGCAAGGAATTTTGCACGACTGGTGAAAAGGTCTTTTGTAAGGCGTTGCAGAGCCTGTATTCGTGCCGGAGGAAAACAATTCGAACATTTACTTTAGTATAAGGAGAATAATTAAATAAAAAGTTTTACGATGGTTCGTTCATTGTTTTTTTAATTATTATGTTTTTTACAATAAAAATCGGTTATTAACTGACTCAATTACCTCTTTACTAAAAATAATAATTTTATTTCAGACCAGATACAAAAAATAACAACAAAATTCCTAATGTTGAGTTGATCAAAATGAGCTCAATTTGAAAAAAAATAAGAAATAAAAAAAATAAGAAATAAAATTTTTAATGGCAAGAAAAGTGGCAAGTGTTGCACCATTTTGAAATCTTGCTTAAATGCGCCATCTTTTGAAATAACTTGCCAAGGGTAGTGTAGTACATTTTTTTTTCAAAATGAAGTGTCAAAGTTAACTAACAATATTTTTGTGAACCATGACTCACTAAAACTTATCTTATTTTATTAAATTAACAATGTTTTTTGCATTAATTTGTAGTTGCGATTAATAGCATCATTAATGAAGATCACGAAATTAAAAAAATCACAGCGAAATTGTGACATTGGTGATCACAGGACTTGAAAATGCGACCAAGGGTGTCGAATTTCAACTTTTTTTTTAAATGTCTTTTATCGCCGAACTGAGTGATATGGATTTTTTTTATTTTTCCCAGAACTGTTATAACTTGGCCTTTCATCCGGTCTCAGATTATCGTTGAGTTTTGGGACAACCTGTATACTGCTGTATTTGAGAACAAGGAACTATCAGCAAATAAGAAAAAAGTAAGTAAAGTAACGTAAAGTGTGTTTTTATTTTGCCTTAATGACTTAGGAGAACAGCAGTAACTAAATATACTGTGGATATAATAAATAGAGTTTGTTTTTAATTAGGTCTTAATTGCTTAGAATATCGGCAGTATATATTATTGTAATGTATGTTTTTTTATTCTTCTTTGAATACTTAGAATATCTGCAGTAACTCATCATTCTGTGGTTATATTAAGCAAGGTATACTTCACATTCGGTCTTGATTACTTACACTGAAAGTAATCAAATATTAAACTGTGACTAAAATAAGAAAAATATATTATTGAATTTGAGAGTTCAATTTACTTAAAGTATCAGCTTGTTAATTCGACATACCATTTGCCGCTGATATAATGCAAGAATGATTTTAATATAAGAGCTACTTTGCCTACTATTTTGGAACTCAAATGGTGCTAGGGGGAGAGGCGCGGGCGCGGGTGTTTACCACAGTGAAATTATATCAGTGTCGTCCGCGATCGCGCGCAAGGAGGTGCAGTCCGTGGTCGCACCACGCTCCATGTTGTTTGGCGCCATAACCCACGTAAGTAGATAATAAGCAGTGATGAAGTGTCCCATGACAACTTTTTACAAGCTTTAATTTAATTTCCTTTTTCAGATTATGGCTGCTAGAAAAGATAAAATCATCCGCAAAACAGCAATAAATACGACAGACATCGACCAAATTTGTACCCGTTGGTATGACTATAATGATTATGATCATAAGGAGATTTTTATTTTAAGCATGAATACCAAACTAATCATAAAATTGCTGCACAAGTGTACAACTTACAAGATATGGAAATCGGGTTTGACAAAATACAACATAAAAACAACAGTGATCTGAACGACGAACAAATAAATCTGCACGACGCCGACAGCTGGTGAACGTTCCAATCGATAATGCTTTGAATAGCTGCAATACTTTAAATATCGATGATTTATACTGTAATGAAGAGTTAAATTTATCTATTGAACAGGAAATTATTTAGTCTGACTTACCGCAAGACCCATTTGCCGAATCTGATGATGAAAGGGACAAAGACTATGTACCGGAAGATGATTTGAACAGCACGCTATCTGACGATACAGTAGTAATAGGCGATAACTCACAAGACAATGTGAATGTGACTGACACACTTCTTCCAAAACCATATCCTGTATGTATCTATGTAAATTGAAAGTATTTAGTACCTGTGACAAATGTTTGTGTCTCCTGTGCTCAGACCACTTTCTTTATCAAATGAACTTCTCTTCATGTGAAAAACATAATCCTTATTCAACTGAAAAGACCTTTTGTGATTTACCAGGAAATACGAAAGGCGTAAATGGCGCTACGTAAATTGGCTGATCATAGACGAAATTTCTATGGTGTCCTATGAGCATCTAAGGATGATACACCTTAGGTTACACGAATTAAAAAATAACCAAAAGCTATTCGGCGGCGTGAATATTCTAGTTTTCGGTGACATTTTTCAACTTCCTCCTGTAAAGGGGCACTGGTGTTTTTACAACCGTCGTTGTTGTCAGCGGAAGTTAACTTATGGCATCAGTTTTCATTTTGTGAACTGACTATAAATATGCGGCAGCGCAATGACGCCGATTTCATAGATTTATTAAACAATCTACGGGTAGGTGAACTGACGACGGCTCAGCTGCAGTTATTATGTGAGCGGCTGCATGTTCTTTAGATGGTGAATTTGCGGATGGAGTCGCCGTTCGTATATTTCCTACAATCAGGCAAGTCGACTTTTACATTCAAAGTTGCATAAAACTTATGTAATTAACGCAGTGGATGAATCTCGCGAGGTAGCGACATATGGTAGAAGACCACCAGATAACGTTATTCCCAAAGACGTAAATAACTGAGGTGGTGTTCTGTCATCAATAAAAATCGCTATCGAATCACGGATAATGCTGCGACGTAATATTGATGTCTCTCAAGGGTTAGTGAATGGAGCAATGGACATTATAAAAAAAAAACAAATGGCCTGCCTTAAGGAGGGGGAACTACCGGAAGCTGTCTACATTAAATTTGATGACTACTCTATTGGCCTGAGGCTAAAAGATAGTGATGGTTGCATACCCATACCTCCAGTGTGTACAACCTTTCAGGTAGTTTATTGTAAATTGTATTACATTACATTACATTAACAACAAAGACCTTTTAAATAAATAAAAATAAATAATAAAAAAAAAAAAAAAAAATAAAATTTATTAAAAAACATAGATCACATGAATAAGTAATTAAAATGGCTCAGATGTTGAGGTAAAAAAAACGGTCTTAATAATAACAATCGGAAAAAACTAAGTTAATCTAGGCTAATACATACAGGCAATAATAAAATAAAAACAGTACTAATTTTAAATATAGGGACCACCCGAACTAGGTTTATGTAAACCTGTGTTTCAGGCTATCAAGGCTCAGAATAGTTGTCGGTTAATTTTAACATCATAATCATATTACACAATTATTAAAGACTAAGCAAGGGCAAAGTGTCCTTAATTATTAAAATACACTATACTAGTTACTAAAATAAGCAATTTATTTTAACACTTCTAGCAATTTTTCCGTATCTGAGTAATTGAGGGACTGTAAATATTCTGTTAGTACTATATTACACTTATTTAAACTTACACTATAAACCTTTAGCAATCTGTTAAGTTTGTTATACAAATAAGGTCCTAGAAATAAATAAAATCTGTTAGTAAAAGCATGTTTCGTCCGAGAGTTAGTGTAAACTAAATCCTTTCTCCTCTTGCCAGAAGGTACAGGGCTAAAACCAAGTTCAGCATGCTGGAGTAGTACTATATTCAAAATAAATAGCTGGCGTACTGTTAGCACTTTGCATTCCCTGTAAAGCTGGTGGGTGGGGAATCTGAATGGACGAAAGCTAGCGACCTTCAGGATTGCTCTTTGGGCACGTTCCAAGGGCAAGAGGATAGTTTTAGGGGCCCCACCCCAGGAGCTAATACAATAGGTAAGAATAGACTGACACAAGGCCATGTACACCTGCCGAATTAAAATGAAGTCTGCTATGTTACGCAAATTTTTAAAAACGTATATTAATTTACGAACTCGAGTGCATAATAAGTCAATATGTTTACGGAAGTTAAGCTGGGCGTCAATCGTGATACCTAGATATTTTATATGGTCAGTTTTTTGTAATGTAGGGCAGGCGCATGCTGTGTCAGCGGACGTACTCATATTGCAATTGTGTGCATAAATGTTTAGGTTAGTGGACGTATTGTTAGTATTTCTTATAGTAAATAACATGTGTTTGGTTTTATCTGAATTTAATGTCAGTAGGTTATTGTGAAGCCAATTTGACACTATATTGAAACCATTTTGGGCAAGTTCATAGACCTCATCTTTTGATGTGCCTGAGAACACAAGAGCTGTGTCATCAGCATATGACATAATGACACCATTTTCAAGTGACAAGCTGCTTAATTCATTTATATAAATTAAGAAGAGGGTAGGTCCCAGAATACTACCTTGAGGAATCCCGAAACCACTGTTTTTTAGGTCAATACTTTTGTACTGACCTATTTTCACACACTGGTGACGATCACTGAGATAGTCAGAGAATAATTTTAATTGTGCTCCTCTTATCCCCATTTTTTCCAGTTTGTGCAATAATAGGGTACAAGAAATGGTGTCAAATGCTTTGGCAAGGTCTAAGAAGATCCCAATTGTGACCATACCATTATCTAGATTAGAACAGATGACATTTGTTAATTTATGAACTGCTTGATTTGTTGATCTTTTAGGCCTAAATCCGAATTGTTGATCCGATAGTAAGTTGTTCTTTTCAAGATACTTAATTAATCTAATGTTTATAATTTTTTCCAAAATCTTTGAAAGGCCTGTTAATACTGCAATGGGTCGATAATTAGTGACATTGGTTTTGTCCCCAGCTTTAAAAACAGGGCTTACAACAGCTTTTTTAAGCAGATTCGGAAATACTCCTTTACTTAGGCATAAGTTATAGATGTGTGTTAGAGGCGGTGCAATAAGGTATTTGAAACTTTTTAGTACATTATTAGGGATGTTATCCCAACCAACAGCACAAACTTCTTTTAGTCCATTTATTATACATAACACTTCCTGAACGTCTGTTTCTAATAATACGAAAGAGCTCAGAGAGTTATGTGGCACAGGCATACATTGTGTGATTGCATTTCTGGAAAAGGTTTTTTCAGCTAAATTTTTGCCAACGTTAACAAAGTAGTTGTTTACTTTATTCGTTGCTTCGGATGGGTTCAAACAGGTTGATAAAAGATCAAGCTGAGTGTCTATTTTTGTTTGTCTGAAGGTGTTGCTTTTTATAAATTTCCAGATTAGCTTATTATTCTTTCCCGCTTTCTCAAGCTGTGCTCGGTCGTATTGTATTTTTTGTTTTTTCAACAGATTATTGCAAAAGTTTCTGTAACGTTTATAGGTAACTGAAAGTATTTTATTGTCGGGTGTTTGCTTCAACTTTTGATGAAGTTTGTCTCTATGGCGTATACAGCGGACAAGACCTGGCGTTATCCAAGGTTTGATGTTACTATACTTTCTAGGTATTAATTTGTTTGATGTGTTATTGCTGATGCGTGTTTGTAACGCCTCAATAAAATACTGCAACGAGGCATTAGGATCATTAGAATTAAAAACAGGGTCAAAATTGATGTCACGCATGTCGTTTTCAAGACTCGTCATGTTTAGTTTTTTAACGTTACGCAAGCAGTTTTTTCTAGATGGAGATATTTGTAGAGTTAATAATATAGCCTGATGATCCGTAAGCGATGAATTAGTAATAAATGTTTTAGATGGTGATTTTGTTTTAATAATGACATGATCTAAGCATGAACCACTCTGGTGAGTGGGATGATTATGTGCTGGCAAAAGTCCATGAAATGTGCAGATGTTTAGGTAGTTATGTGCATGGGTTTCGGTTTTCCCAGAAGCTATATTAATATTAATGTCACCTAAAAGTATAATATTTTTATAACAAGATATTTTACTTAATGTAGCACTAAGCGAGTCTAGAAATATGTCCATGTTTTGGGATGGAGGCCTATAAATAGCTATAACTACAATATCGGGGAAAATATAATATTATATCACATATCTGGCAATCCTGTTTTGCAGACGGTCCAATCTGTCATTACAAGACAAAATTGTCAATAAGTCATTACAACTGATTAAATTAAAATAAATAAATGATATCAATACTCGGGATAACAGAATAGAAAGCGATAACCTGGCGCCAATCCGAGAAATATTCGAAACTCGTTGAAAGAAGCAAAGTTGTTCGTCGTAGTTAAGCGTATGTTTGTGTTTTTGACTGTTTGTTGAGTTTTACACAAAGCTAATGGAAAATTTAGTAAGAAGAAGCTTTCACGAGTTCTGCAACTGCAACACCGCCAAAGAAAACAAAGCGAATGTGCCATTATAATAAAGACTGGGAAAATAAATATTCGTAGATAACTAAAGCCAACGTCGACACTAGAGCTGACTGTAAAATTTGTAGAAATGAATTTGCTGTGACTGAATTTTTTTATTTTTTTATTGCTGTACTTTTAAAATACTGAACAGATCATCTTAAATTATAACTAAGAACCATCTCAATCACATCATTTTTTTAACAACAAAAATACAAGATTTCTTAACGGTTTCGTTTTGGAGCAACAACACCACAGACAGACAAACCAACACATCTTCCTCTTTTTGAACCATACTTAAACATGAGAGAATCAATAAACTTAATTTACCAATAACAGAGGAAAACAAGAAATAGCACAGGACAGAGATAAATGGAAAGAGCTGCACGAACAAGAGCATGGCTCTTAAATCGATGATGATGATGAGGGGAAAACAACGGGACACTTGCTAAAAGAAAGTAGGAGCAAGGCTGATCAACAGGAACAGATTCCCTTATATCCTTATAAAACCGAACAGCCCGCTAACTTCCTGGGATGATCTGACATCAGCCCACTTAAACTAAACTAAGCTTCGTAAAGATGCAATGAGCTTCATAACTTTCTTTTCCCAAAAGAAACACTTTAACAATTTAAGTTGGTTCAGTTGGCTCCCTGTCAACTGTCAACTGTTTAGTAGATCCATTATTTCATTGGCCGAAGTTTCTGCATCAATAGGCCTCATAGTATTCAGTCTTTCTGTGACATGCTTTCCAAGAAACCAGTAGTTTGTGTCCGGTAGAGATTGGGGGTCTAAAGGTTTCATAGCATGTAAAACTTGTCTAAACTTTTCTTGTCTTTTCCAGAACACTAGTTTTGTGACGAGGTCTATTGGTGTGCTGGCCTCTTTGTCAGATATTAAGATCTACATCAATTTCGGAATTTTGTTCTTCTTTGACATTCAAATTACTTGAATATTCTCTGTAGATGCCTGAGACTGAATGGTATTTCTGTAATAGAAAGAAAATAAAATTAATTTTGAATTTTATTAATTAAAAGGAGATTGAGCAAGTTACTATGGCACTTGGTTGCGCAACTTTTGGCACAGTACTGTAATGAAAATTATACACAAGCATGGGGTAGGTCATGCTTCAAAACAAGATTAAATTAATTAAAATATTGTGTGGCTCTTGAAAAAAAATATAAGTTGAGTACCCATTGAGGTTATGTTACATCTCCATACGTAAGTAAAATATTGAAATTGGAATCCGTTGCCTCTCTGATTTGGCGTCTAGGCTGCGAGTGTGCTAATGAAAACAATTCATACAGCGCGACATGTTTTAAGTCTAGAACAAACCAATGTGGACGTAAAAACGTTCTAACAATTCACTTCGCAGCACACGCGCAAAAAGAGTCAAAGAGTGCTCGATGTAGTAAATAGACGAAGAGGGATTCTAAAACCCAACTCGAATGTATTTTTGTTAGCAGAGAAAAGCTAAATCAATATTCTTGGCTAGCCGGCGCTTAGATTATATTTGATCTACATCAGTGTTTTATTTATGGCCTAAATATAATATTTATAGCAAGTAAAATAACTGTAATATAAGCCACAGTACATTTAGCAATATTCAAGTACTGACTAGAAATGTTTTCAAGTGAATTAATATGTTAATTTAATTTTAAAATTGATGTAAATGTGTTGTCTCCACTGAATTCATGATTAATGTGAATCAAACTAACCTACTTGTTTTTTACATCTTCTATAGTTTTACCAAAATATAAATAAATAAATAAATAATAAATCAAATATCGAAAGCTAGGTTTTGTTTAAAGTTATTATAAAAAAATTACCTCATAATTCAAATCTTCTTTTTTGTAGACCTCCCTTAAAAATTGGGGTCCGTGGGTTACGCCCCCGGTGTGTTTTGCCCCCGTGGTGGAAGCCCCCGATTTTAAATTAAGTTATAATAGTTGATTTCGCCGAAATAAAAATATTTTTTACTAGATACAGACGATGAAAAAAGTGTTTCGGAACCAAATACGTAGACAAACTTACTAAATAAGTATTCTAACTAACACAATATTGGATACTATAAACATGCTACAAGGATATTCACTTTATTACTATATTACAATTATTTACTTTAGATGCATTACTTTGTACTTTGTCTAAACGAGGCGCCCGTGCCCGGCCAAACTGGTTTTACACAATAGCCAGATCGAATTCTAAAAGAAAGAGATAGGTAGTCAAAGAAAGGGAAAGATAGTGTTGAAAACAATAGAGTCCAGGGTGACGGACAGTGAAAATAGCAAACATAGCGATGGGCACTATTTCTATCCCTTTCCCACATAGTTGCAATATGTTACTGATAAGAAAGTTTAGTCGGTCATGTTAACTCAAAATGGCAAGTCCAGGTCCTTCACGGGGTTTAGCACAAACCAATTACAAAATAATTTCAAATAAACTAGGTGGAAGAACGTTACTACATGTCGGATTTGCTTATAATCTTCATAGGAAAAATAATAAATCGAGTGTGTGGACATGCGTAAATAAAAGACATGGCAAGTGTAGTGGTTCTATAAAATTAAGTGAGGAAAGTGACAATGTACAAATCCAAAAGTGTCATAATGCTGAGTGTCAACCTAACTTAATGAAAAATGAAGTTAGAGTTGTTATGGAAAAATTAAAAAAGGAAGTGAAAACGAGTTTCTCGAGCTCTATACAACAAAAATTTGAAACAAAATTTGCCGAGTTAAAAAACACAGACACAGCCTTCGATGAATACATACCCAAATTCAATAATATCAAGCAACAGTTATACAACTCTCGAAAGAAAGCCTTAAATGTAGAAAAGACACAGTTTCGTAATCCAGCTGAAGTCATTATACCTGAGATTTTTCAAAAATATCTATTAGTTGATTACTGTGAGAACGACAACAGAATTATAGTATTCGTATCAGCACAGGCTTTAAAACACATCAAAAATATACAACACTACTTCGGGGATGGTACATTTGATTGTTGTCCAGGTCCATTTTACCAAATATTTACCATTCATGGAGATATGGGAAGTGATGCACAAGCAACCAATATAGTAGTATATGATTGGGCATTCTGGACCACTTTTCGCTCGGCGAAACAAGTTCGCCATCGCGGTGGTCCAGAATACCCAATCATAAACGGTTAACTCGGTTAATGTTAGTTACGCAAAATATACAGTGGTAGTGGTATGGTTTATAAATATTAATCTAAAATAATATTCGTCATTGTTAATCGAACTGTTTCACACAATTATCATGAAATTTGTAAAACAACCACAATCGTTGAATGTAAACACTATCTGTGATGATGTTCCTAAGACTCGGGTTCGTCATGGTGAATTATTACCTAACATAGTACGTTGTATTATTTGTGGTCCGTCAAATTGTGGAAAAACAAATTTGCTCATTGGTCTTCTTATACATGAAAACGGCTTAAAATTTCAAAATGTTTATGTTTATTCAAAAACTTTGCACCAGCCTAAGTATAGATTTCTGGAAAGAGTTTTACAACGAGTTCCAGGTATTTCATTTCAGAAATATAATGGTAATGAAGACGTTTTGAGTGTTCAGGATGCTAAACCCAACTCTGTAATAATATTTGATGACGTTGCATGTGAAAATCAAAGTAACATGCGAGATTACTTTGCAATGGGCAGACACAAAAATATCGATTGTTTTTATCTCAACCAAACGTATAGTAAAGTGCCAAAGCAGTTAGTACGAGACAACGCTAACCTTATCGTACTTTTTAAGCAGGATGATATTAATCTAAAACATATTTATGAAGAACATGTCAATACAGATATGACTTGGATCCAGTTTCGTGAAATGTGTTCAAAAATTTGGAGCGAACCTTACAACTTTGTGGTAATAAATAAAGATTGCTCTAAAAATAATGGATGTTACAGAAATAAATTTGACACATTTGTTGTCTTTGAATAAGAAAATGATACTATATTTAAGACAGTTGACATCGTTACGTTATTATTCTTATAACAACTCTTAAGCGATAACTATATATTTAACGACTATGGAAAAATCATTGAAAAAACAAATCATAGATGCCTCAGCCGCTGTAAAGAAAAAAGTACGTACCATGAGAGAACTTGAGATTGGGAATAAGGAAGCATTAGAAACGGTTTTTAAACCTATAACCAAATCACTTAATTTACTAACCAACACCAGTAATGGAACTACTTCTGATGAAAATGAAAAAATCCTGGAAAGCAATCAAACATTATACAAGGAAGGTCCTACTAGCAAAGAGTACGTGGAAAGCAGTGATGAAAATGAAATCGACAGTGAATCTTCATTTCAATCGTTGGGTGATAAGAACGAAGAATGCGATACATCATCTTGGTCTCTATCTCCTGAAGCACTACATGATGTACCATTTGGTGTTCGGATAGAGCGTGGAAAACTTATGTTAGGTTCAGCTAGCATTACGATTGGTGATGATTTTATCACAGTAACGGGTCGCAAATATCGAAATACACCGGGTTTGAAACAGTTGTTGCTAAAAAAAGATGTAGACGTAAGTTTAGTGACAGATAATGATATGCAACATTATAAGTCAATGCTGATCGATACAAATGCACACCGTCGAGATTTTGAACCAAGCAAACCCATCAAAAGTAGCAAAGGGCAAAAATATTTGCAAGTCATTAAACCTCTTTTTAAATTACAAAGTACAAATCAGACCTACAATCAACCGAAGGGGAATGGACTACCGTTGAAAAAAGTGTGGAGAAAAAACGTAGATTATGTCTATTGGGATAATCCAAATGAACTAGTGGATAGATTAAAACTATTGATTGCTTCACGAGACGCTGGCAACACTGGGCTGGACAATGAAATAATATCCATCATCGAAGAGTTACGTGAAAGTAAAGTTATTAATTAATAAATATCTTTTATTCTCTGCATACGTTTCATTTTACTGTTAACCCTTCAATACAAAGCACATTCAACATGAATATAGACAAATTTGGACATTATATTCATAAAAGAATGCGATTGTCAGAATTATTCGAGAGTAATGATAATGCATTAACGAAAACAGAAAATGGTGAATTTGATTTAAAAGCTACGACGTTGAGAGGTATCAGAACTCCTGTAGAACCAGATGATGCTGTAAATAAGGATTATGTAGATCAATTTATGACAAACATAACGAAAGATTTATATAAATCCATGCTGTTAATGCGAACTCAAATTATGAATGATGTACAAAATACTTTAAAAGCAAAGATATCTGAAGTTTCCATTCATTTAGAAGATAAGTTTTACACAAAAACAGTTGTAGATAACTTATTAGCATCTAAAAAGCCTTCATAATGTCCAAACAACAAATTGTAAATGAAATTCACAAAGCGGCAAGAAAAAATTTTGATCGTCGTTCTGTAATTTTGAAAGGGATTGATGATTTGTGGCAAGCTGATCTGATGGACATGCAAAATTTAAGAAAATACAACAATGGTTACAATTATATTTTATTGGTGATAGATTGTTTCTCAAAATACGCCTGGGCGGAACCGCTAAAATCGAAAAATAAAATTGATGTTACTAATGCATTTGGGAACATACTCAGTAAAAGTCAACGCAAACCGGTTAATTTACAAACAGATTCAGGAACAGAGTTTTATAATACTTCATTCCAGACACTCATGAGAAGGTTTAATATTAACCATTACTCAACCTTTTCTACAAAGAAGGCTTCAATTGTTGAGCGATTGATAAAAACTATTAAAAATAAATTATATAAGTGTTTTAGTATGAATGGAAACTACAAGTGGTATGAAACGGTGTTACAAGATACATTGAAAATGTATAACAACACAAAGCATCGTACTATTCAATGTAAACCTGTTGAAGTAAATAAATGCAATGAGTTAAACATAAAAGAAAATATAAAAAAATCACATAAGCAAGTTTCTTTTCGTTGCGTACCTAAGTTCAAAGTTGGTGACAGTGTTCGCATAAGTAAATACAAGCATGTTTTTAAAAAGGGCTATACTCCTAATTGGTCAACTGAAATATTTACCATAAAAAAAGTAAACAATACCATTCCAAAAACGTATCATATAGAGGACCAACGCAAACAAGCTATTTTGGGAACCTTTTATGAACCGGAACTTCAAAAAACATATTTCCCAAACGTTTATTTGATAGAAAAAGTTTTAAAAAGAAAAGGAAATAAATTGTTTGTGAAATGGTTAGGTTTAAGTAACGCAGAAAATAGTTGGATCAACAGCGCTGCGATAGTGAATTGATAAAAGTAGATATCATATTATTCATATAAACATTATTATTTCTTACATGTATTTCATTTTACTTTGAACAATGCAAGGTGGTGGACTAGTCAATAGTGTGATTAATAATTTACCCTTTGAACTTCATTTGCCTGGTTACAATTATTGCGGACCGGGTACTAAACTACAAAAACGGTTACTACGTGGAGATCGAGGCGTAAACAAGTTAGACGAAGCTTGTATGCATCACGATATTGCATATCAGAACCATACAGATTTACCTAATCGTCACAAAGCTGATTTACAACTGTTAAACATGGCTAAACAAAGACTTAGATCCAAGGACGCAGGAAAAGGGGAAAAACTAAGTTCGTGGCTGGTGAGCAAAGTCATGAAAGCCAAAATAAAGTCTGGTGCAGGGATTAAAACGTTTAACAGTTTTGTATCGAAAATAAGATCAAAAATTAGGAAACTCAAACACATGGACAGTAAGGCTCTTATAAACGCCGCTTACTTGGCTGCTAGAAAGATATTTCCTTGCGTACAGAAAGTACGAGTTCCTCGTGTCATACCCATACCGAAGACTGGTGGAGTTCTGCCTTTGATCCCAATTTTCGCTGGTTTATCGGCATTAGGATCTTTAGCGGGTGGTGCTGCGGGTATCGCAAAAACAGTTAACGACTACAAAACAGCTCAAAAAAAATTACAAGAAACTGAACGGCACAATAAAACTATGGAAGCATTAGCTATAGGAAAGGGGTTGTACATTAAACCGCATAAAAATGGTAAAGGTTTGTTTATAAATTCGTCAAAAAACTGTTAAGTAAGCTACCTAATCGTCCATTAACTGATGTTGACATCAAAAAGCACGCTCGCGACTTGCCATACTTTCGAGGAGTTTACATGAAAGATCGGTTACCGAGAAAACCAAAACAGATTGAATGTGCTATCGTGAATTTGGACAATTCAAAAAATGAAGGAACTCATTGGGTGGCTTATATTAAATTTAATAATTATTGTGAATATTTTGACAGCTTCGGTGATTTGAAACCGCCTCTCGAATTGATACGATACTTAAAAAACTGTAATATTTTTTACAACTATACAAGATACCAAAAATTCAATACTGTGAATTGTGGACACTTATGCTTAGAATATCTAAGGAATTTTTGGAAAAATAAAAATGTATAAATTAATATGTTATTCTTTCATTTTTATCATTCTCAAGATGTCCCTCACTTTGTCAATAACTGGAAAGTCATCAGATTTGTCTACTTACTATCCTAACACATTACAATTAAACGGTCAGTACGAGTGCGCATTATTGCATTTCTCCACGTTTAATTCTATTCCAAATATTGATAAAAAGAACAATAAGTTCTACTATGGATCGGAGGAAGTAATTGAAATACCCGAAGGAACTTATGAACTTCAAGATATCAGCGATTATATAAAGTCCAAAATACAAAACGCTTCGATAAAACTACTGTGCAATAACAATACTCTAAAAACTACTATACTCTGTTCTAAAAATATAAACTTCGATAAGGAAGACACTTTTCGAAACCTATTAGGATATGATAAGCAGATCTTAAAAGCTAATAAATTGCATGTCTCACAGTTTCCAGTTAACATTTTGCCAACGACCGTGATCAGGATTGAATGTGATATTGTCAGTGGTTCGTACGTAAACGGAGAGCCCAGTCACATTATCCACGAATTTGCACTCAACGTGCCACCAGGATATAGAATCATAGAAATTCCTAAAAACGCAATATACTTTCCGATTAATCAAAACAACATAAGCTGCATACATATACGGTTATTGGACATAAACAATCAACTGATAAATTTACGCGGTGAAGAAGTACAGCTTTATTTACATCTAAGAAGAAAAAATGATTGACTATAATAAATATACGCATCAACCAAAAAAAACCATCAGTTTATATAAAGCTCCCAGTCATATAAGAACTAGCTCAAAGAAAAGAATAAAATTAACGAGAGAAAATAAAGCATTTCTTAAAGCTATCGGTCTCCTAAAATGAATATCTTAGATGTTTTATCCGCACCAACCTACGACAATACTGTTGAAGGCATCGAATACCATTCATATAAACCGTACGTGACCAGTTTTAACAGGAATGACGAGATACGCATACCTATCAACCAACAGGACTTGTATGTACTACCGTCAGCAAGCACCTTGTACTTGGAAGGAACCATAGTTGTTAAGAAAAAGGATGCAAAAGAAACCGCGAGCAGTGTTCATTTTACCAATAATGCTCTACTCTATCTATTCCAAGATATAAGGTACGAGCTAAATGGAGTCGAAATTGATAAAATAAAAAATGCTGGTGTAACTACCACGATGAAGTCATTAATTTCAATGAATGAGACCGAATCAAAAATATCTAATTCTTGGGGCTGGAATATCGAAGGCATTAAAAATATAAACGGTGGTAAATTTTCTGTATCCATACCACTTTGCAACATACTCGGTTTTGCGGAGGATTTTAAAAAGATTGTAATAAATAGTAGGCACGAGTTGATATTGTTACGTAGCAATACAAACTTGAACGCTGTGAAATTAAATACTGGTGAAATTTTAGAAGACGTTATTATAAATAAAATCATATGGCGCGTACCGCACGTTAAAGTATCTGATAAGGAAAAACTAAGTTTAATTAAATTGTTAGAAAAAGATCGTCCACTGCAGATGGTATTCCGAAATTGGGATCTTTACGAGTATCCTGCGTTACCTAGGACTACTAAACATACCTGGTCTATCAAAACATCATCGCAAATAGAAAAACCCAGATATATTATTATTGGTTTACAAACAAACAGAAAAAATAGTGCCAGTTCTGACATGTCTCAGTTTGATCACTGTCATATACGAGATGTTAAAGTATACCTCAATTCAACATACTTTCCATACGAAAATTTAAACGTTAATTTTGCAAACAACAACACAGCTTTATTATATGAACAGTATACTCGATTTCAACAGTCGTACTACGGACGTCGCGCGGAACCCTTATTAAGTGAAAAACAATTCAAAGACTTAGCGCCACTATTCGTTATCGATTGCTCCAGACAAGCCGATAATCTAAAAGGAGGACCTGTTGTGGACGTTAGAGTGGAAATCGAAAGTGATTCAGACATACCTGATCAAACATCGGCATATTGTCTGATATTAAACGACTGCATAATTGAGTACAAACCGCTTAGCAGCACTGTTAAGAAAATATCATGAAATCGGATACTCTCATATTGGATGTACAAGGATTCAAGGATCTTTACAACAATTTTATAATAAAAGAATTGGCATTTGCGACTCAAAACTATACGCAATCGTTTTTAATAAAACCTCCATACTTATTTAGACATCTAACAAGCGAAGAAAAGATTCAAGTTAAATGGATAGAAAAAAACCGAGGCATTTATTGGAGTGAAGGACACATCGACTACAGAGAATTCCATCGTATAATCGTACCATATTTAAAAGATAAGAATATTATAGTTAAAGGTTCTGAGAAGGTAAAATGGGTTAAGGATCTATGTACCAATTGTAATGTATCGGAACTTGATGAGAAATTGTGTCCTAATTTATCCAAGTTGCACAAAAAATACTCCTGCGATGGAAAAGTTAACTTGTGTTGTAATAAACATTCCAAACAGTGTGCTCTTAAAAACGTATTATGTATAAAAAAGTATTTAGAGGAATAACTAAAGGTGTATATGTATCTGTTTATTAGTTTTAAGATATAAAAATAAAACATTTTTAAATGACAATAATGCGTTTATTTTATAATAACCCTATACTATTTACAGTTATGTTTATTCCTATTCTAAATATAAAAACACAAAACTATATACTATTCTACCACAAACAATATAGTCACCCTCTTACGTACCTTTATTATCCCACATACTAAAACTTACAAATACTTAATACAAATATTTTCAATCACTATATTCTATTAACGATTTAGATATTTTCCTAACTAATGATTCAGTTTCATCCACTATAGGGTCCACCACCTCTTTAACTATGTACTGCGCACTTATAATCACATTTTCAGTTTCATTGTCATTGTCGCTGCCTAGCGAGTTATTACACAGGTCAATTACTGATATTTTGATCAGTTTAATGCCTCGCCGCTGGTGTCTGCTCATCACGAAAGACTGAGTGGAGTTGGGTTTGTTCACGGTGTCTTTACGACGTGGTTTCGTCTTTTTTTCTTTCGCCATTCGATTGGCGTTTTCACGATCGCATCGTAGCATCTCATTGAATTCTTCGTAAGGATCTTGAGCATACTGACTAAAAACGATGTCTGATCCCGATCGCTGAAACAATATTATAACAAGTCGTTAAATATTTACATTGCATAAAACATCAACATTTGTATGAAAATATAAAATAATTACTTACCGAAGTCATGTTGAATATAATGTGCAGGTACAAGTACTTCAAGCGAACTATATTTAGTAAATGATTAAATAAAATGAATTTATTATGCAGTGCAATAAGTATCGAATGCAATATCTTCTAACCTTTATGTAATAAATACATATTGGTGCACAAGACAATCAATCGTAATGTAAACACAGTAAAAAGCAATTTACAGTGGTTAGTTTCAAATGATTGTATTTTTGTTTATGTTCTTAAGCTACCGAAAGTTGTTAACTAAGCATTACATGTATCCGAGTGATGAAATACATATACGCTCATATTACAGCGGCATAAACATTGTTAGTAATAATATTCCTGCTACATGTCGCAACTTGATTTTTACCCGACTGCGGTGAAGCAAAAAAAGAAGGGTTATTGTATTCATGATCAACAAAAAATGTAAAGCTGAATAAATAAAACAATTATGGTTTCTCACAATATCACATTTATTTCTATTATGATAATATCATTTTATTCTTACACAATAAAACTAAAATAACTTATAAAATAACTTACGACATTCACATAAATACACTTTCAACTAACTCTAATTTAAATATAATCTGGTTTACGTGGTAAAATCTTATTCATTAATACATTTCTTTTAAAATAGCAGAGTGACCCCATGCACGCGTTGAAATGTTATCTGAAGATAATACTCGTTTATCATCATTTCCAGAGAGTGCAATTTTATTTACACTTTGCGTGAATATCTCGTGCTTAATTGATTTGAACAATATATTTTTCCTTCGAATGACTCCTTTATTATACAAAACATTCTCATAATCGTTAATTGTTAAATCACGTACTACACTAGATTGTATCCCTTTCGCTTTCTTAATTACATAATCAGGAGTTTTAATAGAATACAATTTTGACCTTAAACCAACGAATTCTGTGATGATTTTTCCTCCCATCTCATCTTTGTATCAATAATCCAGGGATTTTTTTATTAATTTGAGGTATTTTAAATTCGTTATCGATACAGTAATTACTAGTGTCAAAATAATCTAAAAGCTTAAAATTCAAATCTTGATAAAAGTTTGATGTAAATATCTCATACACTAAGGAATCTGTATCCGTATAACATAACTTTACTTTATTTTTATAAAAGGGTTTGATGATATTGTAATGAAAATTATACATATGCGATTTAGATAATTCTAAAACGGTAAAGCCAATATAAATAGGTTTGTCTAAAATTATTTGATCAGGTTTCATTTGTATCGCTACTAAATTTTCTGAGAAAACTGAAGCACTATGAAAATAAGGATTGCTAATTAGTTTTTCAGCGGTGTGACACTTTTTAGTAACATTATTAGAATCATTCCAAGTATTAACTAAATGAACATTCACTCTATTCTCTGTGTTTTCCAGTGTTTTCCCAAACACGCTGTTATTTAAAAGCTTGAAAAAATCTTGTTCGAATACATTATTTGCCTTTTGTCGTAGTTGTGTGTTTAATTCAATATACTCTTTCAAGTATGCACTTTGCCTAAATGTAATAACTTTATGAATCTTACGTAATATTAATCCATGTTCCAAACACTTTTTTAAGTGAACATAATGAATTACATAGTTATACTTATTATAAAGGTTGGAAATAAGTTTTTTCGTTTTACCACCCGGTGGAATGCATTTTTCAGGACAAAATGGTAAATCATTATGCAAAGTATGTAAGGATTCCGGGTACAACAGATCTACTTCTAATATGAAACCCCATTCTGCTTCATCCTTTATAGTGTTAATATTATTATGTAATTGCACTATTTCTGTTGCATTCAAAAATCTAAAATCCGAGTGGGGTAAATATTGACACATACTAAAACCATAAAGGTTATTGCAATCCAAATAAACTATAAAGCACGGTGGTTTTGTTGAATCATAAGAAGACATATACTTATGATTAGCTTTAGCATAACGGTGTGAGCACACACATAACCCTCCTCTTATACCATTTTGAATCATTCGCACAATAGCCAGATCATCTATGAGTTCTAATCGAACCCCAGTTTTTAAAAGCATTGCGTCAAAAGATAAACTCGGTGCGGTAATATAAAATGCAGGATCGAGCTTATAATGTAACTTGCAAGTTTTCCGGAACTTTTGAAATATATCGGTAAGTAGAAGTACATCTGTTTTTAAGTATAAGTCAGTATATTCACCTAAATTTTTTATGTTAAATGCATTCCACACTAACTTAGCGTGTTCATAGTCCTCCGAGGAAATACTTTCATTGGTTAAAGAATTAAAAAAGAAACGCTGTGATGGCAAGACAGTTTCCTCATAGCATTTCCAGTCCCTGATGTAATCATAAGGATATACACCTTTTCGTGTAAGCAATCGAAAGTGATCATAACTTGGAAAATGGTAACGCATATTTTTAAAATCTTCAATAGCCATATTTTTTGCAAGTTTGACTAAACTAGTACCTAAAAAATGAAATGAATCTAAAAATCTAACATGAACGTATTCACTATCGTTGATTAATATGAATTTGGAAAACGACATGTATTTTTCTTTACTTTTTGGAATTATGGTTAACTTGCCTGGAATTTCCCCTAATTTTTTAATGAATAAATGACAGTCGTAACCTGATAAATTGTGAAAAAAAATTGGTACAAATACAGGTACTTTATACTGTAAATTACAATGTTTATGTGCGGCGCCACGATAACGACCTGTGATATGACAATGATCTCTAACTTTGTTATTCCACAAGGGAAGATCACATATGTGGCACTGCCATGCTTGAATGTAATCGATCTCATCTTTTTGTGAAAATTTAATCCTAACATTTTCGGTTAATATCTTATGAATCCTTTTAACGTCTTCAGTAAGAAAATCAATGAATTTTGAAACACAGTCAATACCACGATACGATTTAAATTCATTAAAATTATCATCCATCGAAGAAACAATGTTATATGCAAATGCAGTAGGAACGTGTCGTTGTAAGCGGAGCGTATTCGCGGTGTCATGTTCATGGTTACAAATCTGTT
Source organism: Autographa pulchrina (assembly GCA_905475315.1). NCBI lineage: Eukaryota > Metazoa > Arthropoda > Insecta > Lepidoptera > Noctuidae > Autographa > Autographa pulchrina. The sequence goes on from FR997775.1 coordinate 10,239,830, forward strand.
CAAGTAATGTTTCAAAATCAGCATATATAGCAAATGGAACATTTTGTTTTCTTTGATAGTTTGTAAATTGTATAACCGACCCCTTATTTGGTAAAACAGTTACGACTCCTCCACATTGGTGTTTATTAATTTTTTCTTGATCAGGAAAAAACAATAAACAGGTTTCACAAAAATACAACTTACTGTGGTGTTTTGTGATTTGACTTTTTACAAGACGAGGTAAATCTTTTATGAGACAATAATGAGATGAATTATCATTTTCTATATACAGCAAATGAATAATTTTGGCCCCTTCGATTAACTTCGTTGGTCTATACAGTGGCCCTGTTATAGTTTTACCATTTCTTAGACCATAAACGTAAATTTGTATCATGGGATTGTGTCTTTCAAAAATATTGATGTCTGAAAAAGAGATTGGAAAAGCAATGCCATCAATGTTTAAGACGTCGCGAAAATGTGGATAAGAAGTTACTCTCTCCGAATGATGCGTAGCAGGGTATAGGGCAGCAACAATGCACCATAAAAAACAATAATCATCATTGTTTTGAATATTCAAACAAGCTTTTTTGCTCTTTATGAATTTAGGTAAATCTAAAAATTTTGATCCGCTAAGTGGTTGATATTTATTAATGTTAATTTCTAAATGGGAATTATGTAAAAATGACCATCCACTATCTCTTTCTTGAAATTCCTCAATTTTTTTTAAAAGCTGAACTGAAAAGTTTTGATACAACAAATCAAAATTGTAATTACAATGAACAATTATGTTTTTTGTTGCAAAAGATTTTAGTTCTTGAACATCATTTTTGTACATCAAAAAAATACCGTAATAATCAAAGTTAACCTTGACCGATGTATGTTTTTGAAGTGAATTGTCTATTAAAGAATTTACTTCTTTTTTGATACTATTTAAAAAAGATTCTGGATAGTCATTAATATTATTTTCGCACGCTTTAATACGATAACTTACAATACGTCCTTTAAAACAAGTATCTATAATTTCAATTTTGTCATCGAGGGGTACAATGCTATTATTTTTATGTTTATTAGTACGTAAATGCGTAAACCAAGTGCGAGAATTAACATCAATTTTGCATACCGAACAGAAAGGCATTTTTTATCAAAAAACAAATTGAAACTTACAAAAATATAAAGTAATCGTTACTTACAAGGTATATAGGTACTAATTTTAAAAGCTAAAACTTAACTACTGGATCTGTTGCCTGCTGCGATTAGACTTTGTTTTATTTTCATCACATTCACCACAGTAACAGCTCTGTTCTGCTTCTGAAAAAAACATGAAACTTTGATTAGAATACGTACAGAAAATGTAATTCTTACTTACGCTCGCGGTTACAAGAACCTTTTTATCTCCTTACTTTAGAAAACTATACATAAGATCATTATCTTAAAAAATACCTGATTATAATATTATTACTTGAGTAAATTTAAACCTCTAAAACCGAATGATAATGACCATTACCTTTTAATAGGATAATCTCAGATGATCGTTGTAGATATTTCTAAATCATAAATTTCACAATCTTCTTTACTGTGCGACGATCACTGTTTCCGTGAAGGCATCAACGTAATTTATATCGTTTGAGATTGCTGAAAAATAAAATACACATGTGCTTAAGTATCAGTAGGAAACGGTCATGAAATAATAGTTAAATAGTTATGGACTTACCTTACAATGTTGAGAATAGAGTTTTTCGATTTACACGTACATTATAATATTTATTAATTTAAGTTTAGTTTAGTAAGTAAACTACGAATAAAAATTATTTATTATTACATAGGTCCACCATACTGCAGTAATTGCGAAATTATGAATGTAACTAAGTTTCAAATTGCATGTATTGTTGATTCAAATATTTTATGTAGGGTTGTCACTCATTGAATATTAGTAATAATATTATCATTACAGAAATAACAAGATGTCTTATTTGTTCAAACGAATAAAGAGTGAATTACTAAAGTTCACTACTAATACAAATTAAAGTTATCTATTGGTGGTGTATTATAATCATTCTTTTGTTTGGTTAAATATTAAAACATTCTCACTTTAATAAAAAATCCTAGAGTAGGTATCATGTTTTCAAATATTTTTTTTTTTTACTTTAAAAAACCTATCAGACTATTTATTTTAATCCAATTTTATATCTATAAAAATGATAGCCCTTATGAATTATGCTAAATTAGCAACAAGTATAAAATCGTACGATGTAACTTGATCACGTAAAGCAATATATGAAGTCATTACTGACAAACAAATTAATCCCTTAGTCGGTACTTTTTGCGTTTACACGAATATAATACGAACCCGAGAAATGGTAGCGTCGCTTAGTATGTTTGCTTTGATTACTAACATTTTAAATTATCCAAGGAATCACATCACATTTGCTTATAAGCAAAGGCATGTTTGTTAGCGATCATTAGTTTACTTTCTAGTGCTGATATAATATTTGGTACAATACCATACCCCAGCTACTGGTTTTCAGCTAAAATCTAGATAGTAAACCGTGCATCAACACAACAGTTTCAATTCGGAGTATCTTTTGTGTAAATAAACTATACTCGTACATCACCGCTGCTCAATGTGCTAGAATTCACACCAGTTAAAATGTAAGTATTGACTTTATTACTTGATTAATTTATATCTAGATTGTCGAGTGTTTAATGTGGTCGAGCCTTCGAATACAATGTACACAAACATTTTATTTCATATAAAATTATTATGTTACTGATATTACGTTCAATAAATAATTATAACAAATTGATTTGTTAAACTTTCAGGTCTGACTGCGAGAGTGACATCATTTCCTTCAACAATGACCGCAAAACAGAAACCTCTCAAAAACGGACAACATCTACAGGCAAACGCAAGGCTACTCTAACTACAAAATCCGCTACTATAAGGTAACGAATACGATATTTTAACTTTTGTGTATCCCAAAATCTTAACAAAACAATGTACCTAAATTCAAACGTGTTCCTAAAATAATTGTTAGTAAACGTGTACTTTGTAACATTATTATTTACTCCTTGCTCCAGCAAAAAAAATAAGCTTGATATATTCGGGCTCCGACATGAACGAGACGATGAATGTGATGGTACATCGACGCCTGTGTTGTCCACGTTCTTCGTTACAAGAATAGCAAACGGTAGCGAACGCCGGACCGCAAACACCTCCGGCGAGTACTACATTGACCTCAAGGTGTATCAAACAAATGACGCTCGTGAAACAGACTCTCAAGAGCTATGGAGGAAAGCGCTACTTCGAATAAAATTTCAGACTGAGGGTGACACCAGCCAGTGGCGTAAACTCCAAGCGTTCGTGCAGTCCGCAGATGAACTGTTTGTGAAGCCTCCAATGTTTAGTTCTTTCTAGTCTTAATACATAAACTCAATGAATTGTTATATTTTTAATACAATTGAATATATAAATCTTAATACCTTTTGTTTGTTTTTTATTATTTGCTTTGCGATAAAAAAGCATACTGCGTACACCAATCTATATCACAAACGATTATATCAGTTGTGAGCGCGCAATAACAAACACATTACAAATTAATACAATCATTGTCTGTTGGTTCCTATCGTTATTGCGATGAAAAAGCATATTGCGTACATGAATCTGTATCACAGACGGTGGTATCAGTTGTAAGCGCGCAATACAAGAGTGGGACAGAATGCCCAAGACCTAATTACCAGAAATATTATTGGGCATTCTGTCCCACGTCGCGAATGCGCAAGCATGAGCGAACAAGTGACGGTAACGTGTTTAAATATCGATATACGACCCAATCTGATCGATGACAAAAATGCATCGCATATCTATAGCTAAAACCGAGTTTCATTGTTAGGTTCTCATTAGCGTTAATATCATTGATCGAGTCGACCGTTTATGATTGGGCATTCTGGACCACCGCGATGGCGAACTTGTTTCGCCGAGCGAAAAGTGGTCCAGAATGCCCAATCATATACTACTCAATATTGTGCCTATATTTTATGTGCTACTACTTAATAAAGAAAAAAGTACATATGAAGTCATGTTTAAAAAAATTAAAGAAGCTGTGCCGGACTTCAGCCCCATGAAATTCACTGTAGATTTTGAATTAGCTACAATGCTGGCAATAAAAGAGGTATTGCCAGCGGTCACAATACATGGCTGTAATGTTCACTTCCAAAGAGCCATTTACAGAAAAGCGAAGTCTTTAGGTTTATTGGCACACGAAGAAACAACATTGTATGTGAAACTGTGCACCTGTCTAGCATTTCTTCCTAAAGAAGATATAGAAGATGGTTGGCTTTCCGTAATGGAAAACAGGTAATTTTAATTTTCATTTTATTTTAAAGTTTTAACAGCTCATAGATTGTTTTTATAAGTACGCAAAAATAAAAATAATGCTTAGGTATATACGACATGTCATATATATCATAATTTTTGTTTTCAGTATTCCCGATGAAAAAGTCACCCAATTCAACGATTATTTCGTTGAACAATGGCTTGAGCCTCCGGGGATGATCTCAAAGTGGTGTTGCTATAAAGAACGACATAGAACCACAAATTTAGTGGAGGCCTGGAATCAACGGCTTCAGTGCTATCTGGGCCGAAAACCATCATTATTATCGTTTTTGGAATTTATAACAACTGATATTTCTACGTATAGCACAGGTCAAGTGAGGTAAAATGCTGATTACTTACATAACGCTTAATATATCAGTAATTCATTTTTTTTACTCTTAGTAAATAATCTTTATCTTATACTTTCAGATTACGAAGAAATGACAGTCCTATATGTAAAAGGAAAAAATCTTCAATAATCAATGACAAACTCATTGCTAAGCTGACAGACAAATATGAAAAGAAACAAATTACAATTATGGAGTTTTTGGAACAAATCCGTCCGTATGTGCAAGTCAAGCAAAAATAATCACCTACTTACTTAGCTTAAAAATAATGATTTTGCATGTTTATTGTTACATAATTACTACATTTTAATTTTATATCTATATCAATGTTGTAACCTCCATAGTCACTGCATATAAATGACTTAAATTACATAATTTAATTACAAAGTTCAAATCATCCTAATATTTTTACTATGTTTTTCTTCTTTTGTTACTTTTGTTATCTGTGATTTTAAATGTTAATTGTTTTTATTATATTTTAGTGTTTGAACATTCTGTTACCAATCTTCTAAATATTTAAGTAGATGCCTACCTATATACTTAGTACGTAAATAGTATATAAGTACTTAAAATAATCCTAATTTTAAACTGTGATTTTTAATTTCGTATCTGTGATTTTGCATGTTATTGTTGCTTTATTTTAATGTTTGGTTTTATTTGTTATCAAAGTTGTATTTACGTAGATACCTATTATTATTTATTAGACATTTAATTTAATTTTTATTACATATTAAGTACCTACGTATTACCTATTATTACCCATTAGTACCTATTATTAGATAAGCAAACGTTTGTTACACCGTCATTGTTATTAAAGGTTTTTAATAATTTACTATGATTTTGCTTTTTTTAATGAACCATGACTTAGACATTTTTTATAATAGGTTACACTTTGCTATCTGACTGTACTTTTGATAAAAATATTTAACTAATAAATATTATAGTACTAAAACGAAATCGGGGGCTTCCACCACGGGGGCAAAACACACTGGGGGCGTAACCCACGGACCCAAAAATTGTAGAGGTTTCCACAGTGGCCAGCATGGTATATAGACATCATCCATACTTTTGGCTTTCAACTTGGATTGTTTCAACTATAATTATGTAAGTTGTGGTTGAATGTGCTCCTAAGATTCACCCAACAATCTCAAACTGAGCGAGCTGTAATAGAACAAACCACTGTGATTGTTATAGGTAATTAACAGAATTATTTTAAAGACATACTTTGGACCTCAACCCAGTTCTTGAATGTATTTACCGCAGTATAGAGCAGAACTTTAATGGACATCAATATGTTTTTTTAAATCTAGTTTCAATACCATATACTATGAAATTCTAATGTGGAACCCAGAGTGTTTGTAGCCTCATTTCTTGCGTGGATAAAAGGCCGCTAATATTATGAATGGATAGAAATTCCTTAACAAATCAGTGGAATACTACAAGTAGCACTAAACGTAATTATAGTATTTAACCACAAAATACTAGTTACAATCACCACATGTGAATATAAGCAAAGTGCCTACACTCTGTCACAAAATTAAATTGCTTCTAAGAGTATATCTTAATATATTTCAAGCATATAGCATTAACATAGCTTAGATTTTACTATGTTAATACATTATTGATTAAAAAGATGTTAATACCTGTAAATCCTCGTCCCAATCGAGCAGCAAACTCAGCGCAAGCTTTGTATTTTTGCTGAATGTGGTGATTCGTGTTCCCAACTGGCCGCCTAATAATTCTAGTTGACACGTCCAGTAACACGGTTTGCAAGGCAAGTTATTGCGCGATAATCAATATATGATGTGGATCAGGAATAATCAGCAACATATTACGTGTCAACAACTATCTAAGTTTCTCTGTTTAGTGAACTTTAGTGTTTGATAACTACACCAAAGAACTAGTTGAGCAACGTCAACAGATGACAGAGATTACAACCCTACTTATTACTTTGCTCTATGTGACAGAGCCTGACAGAGGTGAAGTCAACCACAGAGCAAAGTAATTTAAGTCCTTAGTAGTCTACTGTCAATTCAATCTCAAATATGTGCAATCAATGTTGCCATTGCTAAATCATTGTTGCAAGCTTTTGCTCGAGTAGCCCGAGTAGGTATTGATGATCCCACTCTACAGCATATGGGTTAGCAGGTCTTATAGTTTGAAGTATTGGCATTTTACTATTACCATATGAGATGGCTAAATGTCTCACATAATCTTCATAATTTTCTATAATGTTTTCATATCTGAGAGGCAAATAATTAACACTTCTTTTCCGTTTATTAGGCAGTTTTTGAGCTTGCATCGGAGAGTCTAAAAACACTTTCTGTGGCCGCTTGAAATTCATTAATTTCTGAGTGCACACTTGGTGCAAAATAATTCATTTGGTGCGTACCATATCCTCAATCCCATGTAATAACACTATAACATGTTTGCAATGTGCTTCTACACCACTGCCAGCTGCACATTCTCAATGAGTTTGTTCGATTGAACCATCAGGGTTTAGTTTTATGTTCACAACATAAGTTATTTTCTTCAGCTGAGCTTTACACTGACCCGGAATGAATGTCATATGACCATCGACAGCTACACGAGCAGTCAAAAGAAATCGCGACTCGTACATGTGTCTTCCTTTGAACTGTGCGTGAAATCTAAAAAAAAAATATTATTTAGTAAAGGATCAACTGAGCTATCCATGGATACCAATGCTGCAATGTACATAACCATTGGAAGAAGATAGGTACAAGTCGAAGAACACAATTACCTTTCAAAAAATGCTTGAATATGTTGTTTTGTCAACTGGGTAGACATGAGCTAGCATTTATATCTCTGAAAGATTCAGCAGCAGGAGCAGCGTAAACCTCGTCTTCATTGTTATCTTCTGCACCGAAATTGAAATTAAGGTCGTATGCTTCCAATCTGTAACAACAGAACCTTGTTAGCACTCGAGAACACATAAACAACACCTGCATAAAAAAACCTTAACAATATAACCTACAAATGTCTATACTTTTATACCTTTCGATTAAAGCAGCTTTTTTACCACTAACAGGAGCTTTTCTCTTCCTCAACTCGTCTTTTAACTGAATCACTGTCATTGTGGAGTACAATTTCGTATACATGTAAAACACTGAAAGAAAACTCGACACAAATAAACAAATACAATACAATTATTACAGTCAGTAGTTCAGTAGTACTGTAATGGCGGAGAAGAGTTAAGTTATTAAGTTGAAAGTTCAAGTTCAGGCCATAGAGGAAAGTCATATATGCATAGGCCATAGACCAAAGAGTATAGTAATATAGATGGAAATGGCATAGACCAGTGCTTCCAGAATATTCCATATTATATCCCAAAAGTAAAATCAGTGTTGCCAGTTAAAAATACAGAAGTTTCTAAAAACAATACAGCAGATTTTAAAATCGATTACAGTAAAGTTACAGAAAATTTTTGTTTAAATATTGATAGAAAAATAAGCTGCTTCATGTCTTTGTTTATCAATACAAATTGCTATAAGTTATTACATAAATAAAACATATATATTTAAAAAAAAAAAAAAAAACATTTATTATTTATTTACTTAATCCAGAATAATTTGCTCATGATTTTCATAAATTTTTGCCGTCATCCTTGAAGTCATTTCCTTAGTTGGATTAAAATTTACGCAATTTTCAGAAGTCCGCCGAATGGCTTGCTGAGTTAGCATGTTGCCTTTGATGGTATTTGTGACTAAACAGTTTCTCTGCTTTGTTTTTATATTATTTATTTCACTGAACTTTCGTTGACACTCAGCGTTCGAGTGAGGCAACGAAAAAATTTGGAGCATAAAAAGAGGCAGAAAATGGTATTAAAATTTATTATCTCCGTTGCTATCTTTGATTTGAGACAACCAGGACAACCTTGAGACAACTGAAAAGAAAAATAGCTGCGTTTTGTTTTACGTACCTATTAGAATTAATAAAGCTGTATGAAAATTTAATACAGTATATTTCATACACTGTATTTTATCATTACATTGAACAGTAGAAAAGTCTACAATACAGTAAATCTACTGTAATTACAGTGAATCTGGAAGCACTGGCATAGACCACTGTTCAGCGGTTAACAGACTTCAGTCAGTTAAGTACAGTTGCGAGTGGCGACCTCTGCAATTAGCTTAGCGTTTTGTTCCTGCTTACAAAAATGCGATCAATGTTGCCAACTTGCCATTGCTAAATCGTTGCTTGGTACCGGTTTCCCGAACGTAAAAATTTCAAAATTTTTATTAATGTTAACGTTTAAATATTATCATTGATAACTTATTAACCAAATAAAAAACTTAACATATTCATATTGCGTTCTTAAATTTACGCAAAAGTTTGATATTGAAGTAAAAAAACTTTTAACAGATTCTATCGACATGTTAAACGTTATTTATTATTTACAATAATTAAAAAAAAAAAGGAATTCGAACGATATTTAACGATTATAGAGATTAATTTTACATACATCGCTATCCTACGGTTCAATAATTCATTTCAAGATCCTGGGAGTTAGTTAATAAAAAAAACATTACATATTAATAAGAATACATTACAGTCCGGAACAATCATAATTATTACCTATACATCATAATATATTTGTATTTTTCCACAACTTTATTAGTATACAATTGAGCATTAACTTCGTCTTAGTTCAGTCCCTGTAAAATAGATAGCGTAGTGGCCCAGTAACAGAAATTAATATAATATAATATCACTTTTTAACCCCGATGAAAAACGAGTTGTTTTAAAATTTTGACGTGTCTGACTGTCTCTAAGGCTAAGAACTCACGGAGCGATTTTCACCCGCGACCGCCGCGGTGGCGGAACTGCGGTTTTATTTCAAAACTCACGAGACCGGCTATTTGCGCGGTAACGCAGCCGTCGCGGTTGCGATCATCACCCGCAGAGGTGGCGGGCGATGATCGCAAGACGCAAGACGGGCAGTTAACGATCAGTTGAAGTCCAGACCGCCATGGACACACATCAGAAACGAGCTGTTGTGTTATATTTACTTCACAGAAGAATTAAAAAAAAAGACCCAAAAGGTTCTGGGTGCATCCACTGATTCAGGATAGAGATCGTTATGGATTATTTGTTACCCTTATTAGTGAATTAAAGAAGGACGAAGAAAAATTCTTCAATTATTTTAGAATGTCTGTCTCTAATTATTTAGAACTTTAAAAAAAAATTGAAACTTCTCTTCAAAAACAACATACTAATATGCGAGATCCTATATCACCGGAGGTCACTGGTGCAAAATGCCGTTGGATTTCTGTACCCCCCCCCCCCCCCCGCCCCGCCGCGCCGCCCGCCGCCTCTGCGCCACTGCGATCGCCCGCCAATCGACCGCAGAGCGCGCGGGTGCAACCCGCCGAGGCTGCGGGTGACCGCGGCCCGCGCGATTCTACTAGTTGCCCGCCGTTGCTGCGGGACCCGCAAACAAACGCGCAGACTGCGGGCGTAAAACGCGTCGTGAAATGTGCTTTAATTTTTTACATGTATATCTGCACTCTACAGAAGCTGCGGGCCCGCAACCGCGGCGGTCGCGGGTGAAAATCGCTCCGTGAGTTCTTAGCGTAACAGCTTGACTCCCGAAATAATGGTGGTTTTTTTCTGCTTGAAAACTCGATTATACCTCAATTGAATTATAAACTATTATTTCATAAGTTTTTATATTTTTAAAAGAATGCGAGCAAAATTTATGTTGTGAACGATTAAACGATATACTTGCCCTATAAGTTTTTACTTATCTTGCAAAAGCATTTGACAGCAAAAAAATGCTAGAAATCTATCAAATCGCCCATTGCGTTTGCATTGAATTAGTTATTTAACTTGTTTGACAACATTATTAAATAAATTTTACCGTCAAATGCTTTTGCAAGATACTTTGTTATGCGGCAGACTTGTTCATTATTTACAAACACAAGTATATTGTTACGTATTTGGCCAACATTATACTTTTTAATTCGTTATTTGATTACGATAGTCAACACATATAATTATAAAAGCATCCCTCTTTTGAGTCCTTTTACTATTTTCGAAAAGACACATATTTAAAATATAAATTGGCCACTTTTGAGTCTTGACCACAGAGTATAAAAAGTTTTGACCCCACGTTGTTTCTATATGTTGTCTCTGCTTGACTTTCTTTGACTTGACATGACATTGACTTTTGACATTCTTCAAGCTTCATCCACTTGTCATGTCATTTTCCTGGGGATTAAGGATTTCCGATTTCGGTTTCGGCAGAGTTTGGTGCCAATTGGCGCTTAGGTCTTGTTTTTGTCTAGAAACAAATTTGCATACATACAATTATATTGGCAATGGTACCTTCATTACATGCGAATGCGACTGGCTGGACGGTTGATTACCTGGTAACGGACAAGGCTACTAAGTTACTGTTGTACGAAATTTCGAGAATGTTCGGTTTATAATCACCCGCGTCTTCTTTCTTTCTTTTAATCTGCTGATTGGTGTTCTCAAGTAGACAATTCGTGTATGGTAAAAACATATTCTTCTGATTTTGTGTCAGGCAGGGCCAATAAGGGCCTGCCGGAGCTGCGCTGAGAATGCTTAGCGATCCCGCGGCTCCAGCAAAGGCGCGAAGGGGACCGGGGTGTTTTTGGTCGGTGCAAGTCCGACATATCCCCACGTCGTGCCCTCGACGTGGGTCGAACTCATTAGATTTTCACGCCGCAAAAAAAAAAAAAAAAAAAAGGGCCAATAAGGAACTAAAAGAAATATAATTATTTTTATAAGTGAAACTATTTTATTGTGTTGCCTTCATTTAAATTTCTAGTTCCAACCATTTAAAACTGTTTGTGTAGGTACTGCTGTGATCGTATATAGTTTCGTCTCCTAAAAGTTGTCATTTCGTTGCCATTTGTTTTCTAAGTTTTTTTCCAAGATATATAATTCTAAACAACAAATTCTAAATTGAAAGGTTAATACAAAATGATGATGAAAAATTTATATAAACCTTTAAAAGATGGCTGTGTCTATTTTGGCTCTCTTTTATTGCTGTTCCAGACATTTTATTAAATATCTTGAAGAGGATGCACTTGTATCTTCTTCCATTCCGATGTCCAAGTGTCTTAGTAAAGTTCTCAACATTAATAATGAAGATTCACTCTTCTTTATGACAAGATAGTAATTGGTTTGAAATGTGGTTATGGGTTTGAATCTGTTCGGAAGTGTTGTTTTTGTTTAGAAACTAGTTTTTGTAGGAATTCCTTTAACCTATTAATCCTTGTTATTGTAAAGTGAGTATTGAACAATATGATTCTTCGCTTGCCAATTTTGTCTTGGTCCTAACAAAAATAACTTTATAACAAATCAAACATACTTTTTCCATAACCTAATACTCCTTTAATGAATCTTGTAAATTTGTTTTCATCTTTACTGGCCATAACTTGGATAATTAATCATTGATTGTGATACATTTTGAAAAATCTTTGATTTGACGAAGATCCAAATCATTTCTTTTGCAGTGAGCTATAAGATTTGTGATAGTTATTGCTGAATGTTTGTGCAGTGAGGTTGTTTTTATTTCAAATATGTTATGTCCATGCTGTTATGATTCTGTCACCTTGAAAAAATCAGTAGTGTTCTTACTAATTTGGACTTGTATTCATCTTAGATTGTCTAGTGGATCCACAGGTCTATTAAAGATAATGAATTGATCACTCATTTACAATATGATTTCATATAAAAAAAGTAGATATTGAGTATTAAAAAAGTCTATTGATTTGATTACTATTCTATTGTCTATTGTAAAGATTAAAAACGATTAACTTATTTTCTTAAAAATGTATTGATATGTTGTTTGTATTAAATTGATGTTAAGCCATTTTAAGGGATGATATTTGTTTTTATAAACATGCATTAATTAGTAATCTTGACTTCATATCAAGTTACATAATTAATCAGACTTATCAGCATATAATAAAGTGCTTTAAATTAAATCACAAATTAACCTTCATGTTTTATAATTGGACGTAGTTAAGCGAATGCGAAAAGGATCCAGTCCACACCCAGTTTCTTTTGAGATATTGACGTTTGAAGTTCAAGAGTATTTTTTCATTAGTATTTGTTTTAAAATTAATAAAATGTATATTTTTTTCTGTGGAATATTAACACTTCTTTTTATTAGTAATTGTTTATTTATGCTTAGATAGTCATATTTTCAGAGTTAAATGTAAATATGTAGGTCTGGATCCTTTATATTTTAATAAAAATTACCTACAAGTTACTTAAAAAACTTTACACTTTGCCTACTTAAGTCAATAACTACTGCTGATAGGTTTTAAGTAGTAGTGATTTATCAAAATGAATAGCACTAAGTCATTGTTGAGTTTTTGAGGTTAGAAGTTTAACATGCATTTCTTCACTAGTATTAATTTAACAATGAATTGAACATACGATTTTATTGTGAAATATTAACATTTCTTTGTTAACAATAATATTTTCAGGTGTAGTGTTATATTTTTAGAGTTTTATGTAAATATGTAGATCAGGATCCTTTTCGTTAAATTTTAGTTTCTATTTTTTAAGCAATTCCACCCCTGCGTCTGTAGTAACCGACCCTTTGTGAAACCAAATTGTTTTAAATGCAACAAGTGGTGTCTATTAAAATGACTCAACAATGGTCTAAAATTAATTTCTCAAAAATTTTGCTCAAGGTGGGCAAAATTGAGATAGGGCGATAGTTGGTAGGATCAGTTGTACTACCTGATTTAAAGAGTGGAATCACTTTACTTAACTTAATCAAGTCTGGAAACACACCGGATGCGACACAAGAGTTGAACACCACTGCAAGAAATGGGGCGATTGTTTTTATTACTGAATAAATAATATGTACAGAAAGTCCCCAAAGGTCAGCAGTTTTTTTTATTTCTATATCCTTAAATGATTCCAAAATGTCTTTGTCGCTAACAATAGTAAATTCAAATCCTGCGCCACATTCCGCAACACAATCTTTAAGTATTGAATGTGCGGAGCTGGGGGACGACAACAGAGTTCTGGTTGTTAAAATCGGAATATTGGTGAAAAAGGATTCAAACTCAGTTGCTACCTCCATATCCGACCTAATATCCACATCATTAATTTTAAGATGAAAATCGCGATTTGTAGTTTTAGTTCGTCCGGTTTCTGAATTAATGATGTTCCAGGTAGTTTTAATTTTATCTCCAGATGATTTTATCTTATTTTTAATGAATAAAGATTTCGCATAGGTACATGCTCTCTTAAAAGTCTTAGAATAGTTCTTAACATAATTCATAAAAACATTACCTACTATGATTGTATTTTTTTTCATCATATAATTCATACAATCTAAGTCTGCTTTTAAAAATTCCTGGTGTTGCCCAATCACTAAAAGTAAAGCGATCGCTGACAGAGAGTGATCTTGAAGTAAAAACATTCTTAAACTCTGAATTAATTAAATTGAATAATAGGGAATAAGCTTGATCTGGGTTACTGTGATAGGGCAAACCGGGCAATTTTGCATTTAAATTATTTTCAAAAAGTTCTAAACAACATTTAGTTACAGGAACAAAACTTATTATTTTGCGTTGCATTTTACTAAACTTTTTAGGATATGCAACTAGTTGGCCACAGTGATCTGAATTCAACACATTAATAATAAAATTATAAGTTGGATTCAAGTTTGTAAAAATATTATCAATACAAGTAGCACTAGTGGCAGTTATCCGAGTTGGTTCAAGAAATGTTTTGTACAAATTATAAGACTTAAATAAAGTAATAAATCTGTTAACAATAGAATTATTTTCTAATAAATTAATGTTAAAGTCTCCACAGACAGCAACTGTTTTATTAGAACTAGAGATTTTAAATAATGCATCTTCCATAAGTTTCTCAAATGTTTCATATGATGCACATGGGGGCCTGTATACACTCAATACAATGAACTGCTCAAGCTCAATACACGCTATCTCAGCAACTCGCTCAACAGATAGGCTCACTATGTCTGTACGTTCCTTAAATTTAAGATTATTGCGAGCAATAATTAAAGAGCCTCCACGTATTAAATTAACTCTGCTGAACGAGCTGGCTACCTGATGGTTGTTGAAGCTGAACATGAACTGGTGGTCCTTTAACCAATGTTCAGTAATACACAAAATATCAATGCTATTAAAGTTCATGAACAACTCCAACTCCAATTCTTTACCCATCAAACCCTGAACATTCTGATGTACAATATTAAAAATGTGCTTATTTTTGGTGTTTTTAATTACATTTAAAGTGTTTGATGGGTCAGTGCATAACATGTCTTGGTTACAAATATTGCCAGAGATAGACTCCATTGTCTTAATATCTAATTTAAATTACTTGGAACAAATTCCAAGGTTTGTTGAGAAAAGCAACTATTATCAAGCTGCTCAATAGGAGCAGTGTGTTTAGCCAAGCACTTGGCTGTAGTTAAAATACAATATGATAGCGAACTTGCTATCAGTCCCTTATAATAATTAGAAAGATAATAGTTTTCTTTTGTCATAAAATAATTATTACTAGTGATTACATTAGTGTCAATAAATTGAAATGTGCTATTATATTGTGACATAGTATGAAGTTTCATATTACATCTATTTCTATGGTTATTTTCAGTCTGTGACAAACCCTTACCATAAGGAAAAGCAAACAATACAACTTTCTTGACATTTAATGATAAAAGACTTTCAAAGTAGTCTTTGATCATATTCAAAGTAACATTACCTCTTCTCCCAATTAAAATAATAATAGTTGTAGATGGGCAATATCTACACCTTATCCAATATCTGGCTGTAGGTAGCTGCAGGCATACAACAGTTAATGACCTGAGAACCTAAATGTTGGTATAGTTTTTGACACATGTTTTGACCAATTTCATCGCTGAACATAATTATTTTATTGTTTTTAATTTTATTTGTTGCTTGTTGGTTAGCTTGTGTGGCGAAGGAAGTACTTGTGAGCCCGTTACACAACTCCACAGATTGAGTCACAGGTTGTAAAGACTCCAGAGAAATATCTGTCAGTGAACGACCTGGCACATCCATTATACAATCGGTTGTTTGACTGTTAACTAAGTTGTTATACATCCTCTCATTTTCACTACATAGATCTACCAAGCCACTCAGTGCCAGTATATGCTCTCCTATTTCCTTTTGTGAAGTATTATATTTGTTACTAATTATGTTTAAGGAATCCTGTAAACGGAGTATCTCTGACTGTAAGTGTTGTGTATCAGACTCATATTTTGTTTTAATATTTTCATAATTTGATTTTAAAAGTTTACATTTATTGAGTGTTTTTAAATTGTTACTAAAACTATTTTTATTGTTTCTTATAAGTTTTTGACACTTCTTAATGATTCTTTTAGTTTTAATATATTTCTTTAATTTATTTAGCAACTTGAACGTAGCGTTTGCGGCTATATATAATTTTAATGTACCTATATACGAACTCAACACTATGGAGCGTTGCCTGAAGGTATAAATTCCATATACGCTTTGTCGAACCCCACTGTATGCAGTAAAGGCACACTTGTTTACGAATCCTTTACTTTATGTACTTATATTAGAAGACAAAACTAAACAGAGATGATAGGTATCGAGACACGACACAATAATAATTAATATAATTTTAGCTTAGTCCGTAAGACCTTAGTAAGCGTGTGTAATAAGTTTCAATACCTACCCGTAGATTTATTACCTATAATATAATAGTAAAAAATGTTTACCTGTTGTTTTTTTTTCAATCTCGCTGAAATTTTCATAATTTTCAAACAATTCTTTGCAAATTTCAACCCACGCCGCTGTTCGTGCATCCCGGTCTTTATATAATTCATTTGCCTGGTCCCAAATGAGAGGGTGACACTGCACTTCGACAATAACTCTTTCTGTATCGAAAGCCATTTTTCTCCGAGCGCGCGTGCGACCCGTATCACGTAGCGTTGTTGACTAAACAAGTCCGTGCGTGTTACAGCTCGCGGGGACCGCGCGTGCGCCCGCGACGGGTTTCGTCGTACGGAGACAAGCGCCGTTACACGGGTGCGGGGCACGCCTCCCCGTGACGGACGACCGCGCAGGTCCCCGCGACGGAGCACTGTATGAAACCGCGCGGGTGCCCGCTTAACGCAGTTTCAGCCCAAAGTCATAATCTATTCCTGTAATGTCTGAAGCTAGTTTCGGATCTTCAAAGAAATTTTCCTCGTCTGTTTTTCTCTCCCGATATTTTTTCACGGGCAATTTGTTCGCTAAATGCAGAATGCTTTCAAAAAATCTTATTCTCGCATGTAAAATAGACAGTCCGAATTCAGTAGCATCTTTTGATAGTTTCCTTTTGTCCTCCAAATTGCTAAACTCTTTAGAAGTTTTTCCACAAATGTAGCAGCGACTCGTGGATGTTGTTCCAGTAGCTGCATTGCAAACTTTTCCGTCAACCATTGTCATAACAAATTGGGACTGAATCATAAACTTTTTTCCGTCAATATCCACCTCAGTCGCAACCAAATGATCAACAGAATTTTTGACATAACTGATCTCTTCATTGGTTATATCAGTTGTCTCTTTGACGAAGCGAAATCGTATTGGACGACAAAATCGGGGAGATGAAGGGGTTGGATATTCCCAAAAAATTTTTTCGTTGTCCTTGCCGTAAACTAGTCGTACAGGTAACGGTAACCTCAATTAATGTTGCAGTTGGAGTTCGGCGTAGGTACTCGTTACCGTGCACGTTTCTGGAGGAGGATAAGATTCTTTTTTTGCTTCTTGAATTAAGCTATAACATGGAAAGAACTTTTTGTTCGTGTTCCTTATAATTTCATACTGTCCTCTTGTTAAGTCTGCATCTATAAACATTTTTAATGCTTCCATGGGGGTTAGATGTGATGATTTTTCACATTTAGACGAATCATAAGCTTTTTTGTATTTCGTTGCACGGGTCGGAGAACTCATAATATCTTTGAGCACTTGGGAAGCATCACGTTTTCCCGATTTACTTAATTTAACTTAAGCTGCGTGAACTATTACACCATCTTCTACAACACATTAGATCGGATCCTGGTTGATGATGATTTTGGTTCTTTCGCTTGATTCCTCAAAAGATTTACAAGGGCGACCTGTAGTGCTATTCTGTAAGTAACCATTTCGATATCGAGCTTCACGTGAGTGACAAAGCTCACTTCGAAAGCGAACCCACTTGACCTTGATTTGGCATTCTGTAATGAGTAATCTGTCTGTTGATGTATAAAACTGTTTTAGTATTGGGCTGATAAAAAAAGTGCTGTTAAGAAGAAGGGTGCAATGCGCTTTCAAACTAGAAATAAGACTGGTGGTGGTAATGAGGTGGTAGAGCTTTCGGAGATTGAAGAGAGGATACTGGCCTTAATGGGTGGCGGAAGTTTTGCTACTGGTGACAGGCACTTAAAAATTAGTCCATTTTTTGAAGTAAGTTGAATTTTTTCCCTTATTGTTTTATACTGAGACAGTTAATGTATTTACATGTTCCTTTTTTAACTTTCAGGTCCAAGTTCGACAGAGTTCTGAAAATAGTCCCTCTTTGCTGGCTTCTACCCAGTTAATAGGCCTAAACCCCGTACCGTTAGTACCAATGGTAAGGTATTTTGTATGACACAATGATTAAATTATTCTAACTTCTATGGTTCCCATACAAACCCAATTACAGTATTATTGACGATTTGAAATCAAATCATGTAAATATATGTATAGGTTTAAAAATTAAAAAAAAAAAAACTATATGAGTACCTGTTAGTATAGGTTATCATATTAGTAATAGATAATTATTTCAAATTAATTATTGGGGTGATTGAAAGTTTTTATTAGTCCTGATATTATTTGAGATGATGATGATGATTGTGATGATTTCTTTATTTGTTAACAAACACATGTAACATGCAAATATGTATATATAATAAATGATTGATATTTGGCTCTATAAAGGCTCGGGAATCAAGCAGTGCAGAGCATTGGAGAAGGGTTTAAATTATTATTAGAAGCTTTAAAGAAATAATAATTTTTAGCATTATAATAAAAAAAATATTAAAAATATATTAAGGGTTTTAATCTAATGCACGTAATCGGGCTCGCCATAGCATATTAATTAATTGTTGTCGACTAGACTGTCCTATTACAGCCTCTTGGGATATTGTTGCATTTCTAGCCCCAGCTTGTGTATGAATGGCTGTGTGGAAACGTAATTCCTCTTGATTGTCATAGTCGTGCAAAGTAGGAGCCGGTAGCCCTGCGCGATTGCAAATGTTGTGTAACACAAAACGTGCCACTACAATTTTTGCAACCACATCAGGGTGGTAATGTAGTACTCTGTCTACCAAAAGACATCTAAACCTTCCCTTTAGCCTGCCTATAGCTCTCTCCACGGTATTACGCGCTGTGGCATGGAGTTTGTTGTAGTGTGCAGCAGGTGTATCCTCTTCTACATTAGGCACTGGTACCATCAAATATGCTCGTTGTGCATACCCAGAATCCCCTGCAATAACAAAAACACAATTAAATTACAGGTATTATTAAATAAAGAATACATGATAAACCTATTAAGATATAAGGTAAGGCAGCGTTCCCACTACGCCGGACCGGCAGATCTGCCGGAAACCGGACACCGGTCAGAGTGTTCACATTACATCGGATCCCGGAAGAAATTCAGACAGTCAAGTAGGTAGTGATGGACACTGAAAAATAATATCGATGTTTTTTTCGATGCAATACATCGGTTAGTTGCATCGATGTTATATCGATATATCAAAAAATACATCGATGTTTTCCATACATCGATTGTTTTTCTTTAAGTTTGATAAAAATGTGGTTGAGATAAGAAAAAAAATGCACTTATTAGACACAAAACTTTTATTATTAATTTTTAAAATTTAACATTAATTAAATATCCCAATACTGTTTATCAACACTTTGTAGAAACAAAAGTTTGCCCAATCTTTTGCCCTTCAATCTGTTTCTTTGTTGAGTCATCACCTGCGCCGCTTGCGAAAACAGTCTTTCAGATGGAACCGATGTTCCCACTATTGTTAGATATTTATAGGCGAGTTTATGCAATGTTGGAAACTGCATTTTATAGTCATTCCAAATTTCCAGTGGATTATCGTTACGTCTTGCAACAGGAGTTGTCAGGTAAACTGACAGTTCATCAGACAAGCTGTCTCCAGATTTGGTACACTTCCAATTGCGCTGTACCAGTTTGTGATGGTCACTCCATAATGAAAAGTTCTCTTCACTTTTATGAGACTTGTCGGAGTCTGACTCGATATCTTGATTTTGATTCAAATAAATTTTCATTAAATCTTTGATTTTCGACACGCTATTGCATCGCTAAAGTCGAGGGTCTAAAATGCATGCAATAAGATAGAGCAGTTACATGTTCTACAGGACCCATTCTTTTTTTTATTTCCTGCAGAGCCAGTTTCTGCACTTCTTTTGCCACAGGTTCTTCTTTGACAGTTGACGAGATTTTAGAAAATATGCAGCGGACTAAAGGTATAATTTTACTAGTTGTGCAATATTTATCTCCAGAAATTTCATTTGTGGCTACCTCTAAAGGCCGCAATATCAAGAGGACGGATGAGGCAATGGATATTTCTGAACCACTGAGCATTGGGGGTGCGGTGGCGTGGCGAAATATAATATCGTTTATAACAGTCCGGAGTTCCAGAAACCTTTATACTAGCCTTTCCGGCAGATTTAGCGGCGCGGCAGATCTGCCGGTCCGGCGTAGTGGGAACCCTGCCTAACTCACCTAGCAAATGTACAGTTTCACCAGCATTCACTAAGTCCTCAAGGTGGTTCTGTATGATGCTATGATTAAAAATGAAGCTATCATGTGTTGCTCCCCCATAGGTAGCATCAACATGCAAAACAACTTTTTATTTTATATTGCTCTACACTAGGAATTTCTTCTGTATTGTGGGTACCGTTTACAAACATACATGTCATATGCACGCACACTCAGACCCGAAACAACTAGCTGCAGATCATGCAAATCTTTGTTCCGTGCAGGGATCTTCAACCAACCGAACCGTTTATACATCATTATATCAGACAACATAATATTTTGAGTTACCTATTATTTTGTTACCAAATCCCTATGAAGAAATGTTAGGTACCTATTAGATATTATTACAAATCTTACCAATTGGATATTTTTTGCATGATTTCCTTTACGGCAGTAATATCGCTCTTCATTTTCGGATGGCCTAACCATGGTAACATAGGTACCATCAATACATCCTATTACCCCCGGAATTTTGTATTTCTCGAAGAATCTGTAATGATTTGCCTATTATTAGGACAATATTTCAACCTTATTAGTAGTTAGGTTTAACGACAAAATGTAGGTTCTACAACATAATTATAATACGTATACCGACCTTTCCTTTAGTTTGAGCCTCACCACGGAATTCTGTGGAAACCGTATATATTTCCTTACAACACTAGGGTGATTTAGGGCATCAACTACCTCGCGAACACATCGGGAGACAGATGGTTGTGATACATAAGTGTTCACATTCTTTCCACAGATTCCCTGATAGCCACCGCTGGCCAAGAATGACAGGGCACATAATAACTGAAAAATAATCATATTTGTCAAAAAAAGTTTGTGGGAAGTTGTAAATGAATAAATAATGTGCGCGTAAAACAATATTGACTTACCTTTATTTTTATAGACAATCCGCTACGTCGCCGGCGTGGATTTTTCATAAGATGTTCAATGTCTTGTAACACATTATCTATCAATTCTTCAGACAATCGATAATTTTCAACAAAGTCCTCGTGCCTTTTAACTATTTGAAATCTACGAATATCACAAGCTTGACGACGACTATAATAAATATCTCTGGAATCTGGTATAATAAATATCTCTGTGCTTCTTCTAATAAACTCTCTAATAAAAACCAACGAGCCATACCTAGTAAATTATTATAATTTTTATACTGTAACACACCAAATTACCGCGTACTAGTGAGTTAAAATGAACTCGCACGCCAATCTCGATAGGCTCCTAGACCACTTTAAAAATGACAAGTGGATTCGTTGTTCGAAGGTACGAATATCGATGAGTGATGCGGTAATTCCCCTTACAGAATACCGAATTCATATTAGTAATGTCAACATTCTCACGCAACACGGTTCGTCTCGTCGCCACACTCGCAAGTGTGGCGCTACCGGCACTGTCGAGATTTAGAGAATACTAATTTGATATCTCACCGCGGATTCCGCTTTCGAGACACGCAAATGTTGTTAGAGAATAGCACTACTGGACGATTTGCCGTTGTGACTGGAATTTCGAATGTACCTTCCAGCCAAAGTTGGTTGTTTTTCAAAAAAACTTCTCCCTTTTTGTGAGATTTAATCCACCTTTGTTTCATTTCCGATAAATGTGCAAAATTGTTTTTCAGTGTTTTTAACTGATCTTCAGTAAGATCGTCATTAGTAAAAAGGTGGTCTCTCAAAAAACATAGTTTTTCTTCCAAATTGCGTAAATTTTCATTTTTCATAAAAACAAAGAGAGATTTAAGAGTCACTATTCTCACTCCGGAAGTACTCACTATATCTGGAACAAGTAAATATTGATTTTAGACATTAATACTTTTTTTCACAAAGGACCATGCAAAAAAAAGTATGGGCAGTGTCCCATCCCATCAACAGACATGGGACAAGTTTCAATATCATTATTACGTCCCATGAAAAGTCAGTACCAATTTTTAGTTCGGAATTCGACGGGGTTTTTTTTTTAAAAAGACTTTTGACAAAAATAAAGTATTTTTATTTTAAAATAAAAAATTACATTTTAGACGATAATTACAAAAAGCAATTGTTCAACTAGACATTTTAAGTATTAATAACACAAAAACAATTGTGCAAGTAGACACTTAATAACAACAGAACTATTATCCAGACAAAAATAACGTTATATTATTCATCTATTATAATAGTCGATAACATTGCCGCTGGTAGATTAAAGTTGATATGTCGACCTTTGCCCATATACCATATAATTGATATTATATGGGCACAACTTCCAACCGTACGCGCCCCTGTTAGGCATGTGCAATACCACTGTTCAATAGCACGTCTGCCAGTTTCACTTCGGTTTATTAATATGTAACAATAATAAACGCGCGATCTAACGTGTCGAGATTGTATTCGTCCTCTAATTAACCAGACATTATCTTCTCGAATATTATACCTTGGCAAATCAGTTAGCTGGTTTTCTCGAAATAATTCAATATAATAAATTCCATTCCGAATATGTTCCGCACAGTAGGATTTTGCAAGTTTTATATGGTAGGTCCCCAAGGCGAATAAAATGATATCATCATCAGTCAGTTCTGGAAAGTCCTCAAGATGTGGCATGGTGGCCTCCATCGTCACAAAGTTAACTCTTTGTCTGTTCAGATTTTTGCCTTCGACATAATTTTTCAAAAGGTTAGGTTGATGAACCTTAGTTTGAATTATTTCAAAGAATTCCGGCGCAAGCCTGTGGTCTGTAGCAACACGGTAATTAGCATTTATTAATGATGCTGCTATGCGGAAATCGACAAACATGTTTGGCAAAGCTCGGTTAAAATAAGTTTGTTTTAATAACTTAAAACGGTTTTTGAATTTGCCGTTAACCGCCTCCACAATCCATCTACACACAGTCACCAACCGAGAATCATTTGCCTTTTCTGTTGATAGCTGGGTCGCGTTCCTGTCCTTGGTAGGTGGCATGTGAGGTTCATAGCCAAGGGACTCAATATCATTAATACTGTCCCTGAAGCCCCTGTCCAAAATAAAGACGTCCTCTCTGTGTAGTAACCAATGTAGTAAGTGCTCATCGTCATTCATTATGTTCTGCATAATAGTTGCATCTGATGTTGTTGCAGGAAAAGGGCCTATGACATCTATGATATATCCATCGCTGCTTACTAAAATAAATGGTTTCAATAAATTGCGAAACTTGTGGAGGCTATAAGTTTTTCTTTGAAATAAATAATTAGTGCTTTTTTCAATATATACATATGTGCCATCTGCGATAATAATTAACTTGGTGTTGTTTTCATTTCCAAAAATATGTTTGGGCAAAAATAGATTTCTCTCTAGAAGCTCATCTCTAGAAATATGACCTATACCAAGATGTCTTGGTACATATTGACTTGTCAAGCATTGTCGCGCTATTTTTAGGCGATATTCAAACACTTGACGTGTTACGCCGAAAAGCGTAGCTAGTCGCTCGTTAGGTTCTCCAGTTCGTATTTTCGTTAAATAAGCTCCGAGAACTGATCGGGGATGTCTGCATTTTTCTACGAGCGATGGCGTTTCTTCCAAAATGACGTTGAACTGCTCTAAAGTGAATCCAGTCCAAAACATAAGTTCACTATTATTCAGTGAAGATAATGTTTCAAAATCGAATCTTGTCCTATTGTTGATTGCTTCAATTAACATGTTTGTCATGTTACTAAAAAATGAAGCATTAAAATAATGTGTAACATTTACATTATCCAGTAACTCTTCAAAATCATAGTTATTTAAATGTTCTTCACATATTCGCGAACTCGGTGGAATATATAATCGATAATGACATACCAAATGTAGCTTGATAGACACAGGAACTCGTCGTAGATTTTCATGTCTACATTGCCTATACATACAGAGCCGTGAAGTGTTCGGTGCACGTACGTAATCGCGAACATAGAAACGAGCATCATCCTCTGGATTGTCCTGAGGATCATTGGGGGCTTCAGCAACATTGGGAGCTTCAGCAACATTGGGGGCTTCAGCAACATTGCGGGCTTCAGCAACATTGGGGGGTTCTTGATTGTCAGCATCTAAAATTATTTATTTATTTATTACTAGCTGTCCCGGCGAAGCTAGACTGTACTTAGTGATGAAATAATTTATTTTGATAAGGATTAATAGCACAGATGTAATTACCTTCTACAATGGGAGCGTTCTCAAGACGTAGTTGTCCACCGTCATTATTATTGGCTCTCTGCCAGCATCTATGGCATACTGCCATTACGTTATTGAATACTACCTGAAAAGGGAAAAAATGAAGATATCAGCATATGTGTGTTTTTGTAATAAGCAGAAGTATTTTTTCTGTGTTATATTGATTATATCGGTGTTATATGTGTGCTTGTCAGTTGTCTAGAACTCGGAACACAATCTACACTCACTTTTGGACTAGACTATAAAAATATTAAGGTGAGATTAAATAACTATGCAGGTAAAAATATCTCATTCCTCATAGGAATTATGGCCGGACGATTGAGTCGTTCCTAACGTAAGCTATACTTTAAGTGCTATATTTCTATTCAAGCAATTCTAAAATGTATCATATAGTATCGTAGCAATGTTCTATCTGCTTATATATTCTAACTACATGACACTTATTCTTATTCATTATACGTATTCTACATAATATCTAAAAGTTATCGATATATGTATAATAAATCAGTAAATAAATACAATGACTGTGACTTACTTGTGTCAATCCATTTTGCAAAATGTAGGCCGCTAACTCAGGACTACTATGAAGCAATGTTTCTTGTAATATATGTCGTCTCTGTCTTAAAACAGATCTAGGACACATTACACATTGGCGTCCAGTCTCCATATTTATAAATCACAGTCCATTAAACGTGCCGGGGTCATCGAGTAGCAATCAAAAGGTCCAATAAACAAGCAGAGGTTAGTAATAGTCGCAAACAAGCCGATAACGCACAAATAAACAACGCGAACACAGCAGAACGTACTAGCCACGACTGAGGGAGGTGCGCGGGCGCAGGCGTCGAAAGGGTGCGGTCGGGGTAACGGAGCAAGGAGGGAGGGTAAAGTACGTCTTACGGCTGTTCTCTCTCGAGTTTTTTTTAGTTAAATAGTACATTTTTAATTCAGTTCTTAATACTTAATAAAACTGTATAAGTATAACATATTTTTTTTATTGCACGATAACCCCATATCCTACAGTGATGTCGCCATAGTAAAAAATAATCATAATGTCGAGATGTATTTAATGAGATATGTTTGGCATCTGTTGATGATATGGGACGATTTTTTGCATAGTCCTTTTGCTTATGTTGACCGTGAAATTCAATGTTCTACGGTATTTCGCCGCGGTATTCCGCAGTTAATTTTTCTAGTATTCGTTACTTAAGGGTCTATATTTTTTATATAAATTACAAAAGTTGCCGGATCTACCCCGATACTAAAACAAATAGCCTCGTAAACATAAATTTCTTTAAAAAATATCATAATTTCAGACGTAATTTCTCAACTTCTAAAAGTACTTTAAAATAACACAAATTTTAATAAAGGACAATGGGCAAAAATGTATGGAGCTTGTCCTATCGGCGGCCACGTCTGTACTATTTATTTCCCAGCAGGCAATTATGTATATAGTAAGATTACAAAATATTATTTCTGTCACTTCCATGGATAAATAGTTATAGGTAGATAATGTTTAATAAAAATATCGAATTGAATCATTTAAAGGAATTATTTCAGTTTGTATCTTAAATACAATATTTTGTACAACTCGCGATGATGTAACATTGATATAATAATTAATTTAAGTATATAATTATGTTATTATATACGTATTTTACACATATTAGAAAATGATAGGTTAAAAAAAAGTTTCATATAGGTGTTGATTAATTGAAATGAAAACACGTATTTAAGATTACAATAACACAATATTGTACATAACTTAATTACTACAATATGATTGGAGTTTAATCATCGTCAAAGATTTTACATTTAAGCCCAACATTTTATTTACTTTATTTAATGATGCATACGTCAGTAAAATAAACAAAATGCAATGACTATTCGTCTGTTTTGTATAAAAAATAAAAAATTGTAGGAAGAAAAAAATACGGTAATACATTAAAATAGTATTTCACCTATATCTTTTTTCCCCAATGATATTTAATCGTACTCCTTGAACAATATTTGCTCTAAAAGCACTCACCTATCAAATGACACTAATTTCATTGGTGGCCGCTGATGGGCCAAAATGCCCATTGTCCTTTATTACATTTAGATCATCACATACCTGTACTTTCCGAATCCATTGCTACTTTTCACCAGGTAAACACAGAAAACTTCAGATTAACACACAAGGTAACGCTTTTGTAAATAGCCGACAAGAGACACGTGCACAAGAATCAATGATCAACTTTCGACTGAATTTTCCGGATAACGCGCAACGGAAGACGGGTGGAGGTGGCAGTCTATTGTTTCTTGGAATGTCCCCTGCCTCAGGTGATCAATGTAATTAGCGTTCCTTGAATTTTGTTATTTTGACTTTTGGCCGGCTAGATCAATGAAATACCCCTATGTGCAGCGCTTGCGGAGGCATAGTCGCTCGGGCGTAGTTTCCTTACAAGTAGCACCAATAGTTTCTACGTCTTCGCTCCAAATTAAAAAAAATCATAACTCCGTCATCCACAGGCAATATAGCACAGTAATTACCAATATCGGTAGAGCTATACACTTCTCATCAAAAAAATCGAAACACTTTCGTTTTTATTGTTTTTGTCCTAATTTTTTACAAAAGAGAATTAATTCCATGAAAAAAAAAACATTATTGTGTAGCTGGCAGTTTGGTCATTACAGTAAGAAGAAAAAAATCAAAATTCGAAATTAGAATTTCATTTGTTTATCCTATAAATGAAATTAATCACTGTTTTGAGACAAATGTGTATTTAGGGTTGGAGTACGTTTCTCGTTTAAAAACTAAAAATTAGCGCTTGTCTTTAAACTTTTTGTTTCTTATTTCATTTACTGTGACTTTGGGACGTCTGAAAAAACTTTTTTTTCTAAAACATATGGATACTTCGCCCGCAGAAGCCGCCCAAGTGGTGGCATTGCTGGATTCTGGACTTAGTCAGCGTGTTGTGGCTGCAAGATTGCATCTAAGCTTATCATCTGTTCATAGAGTCTACAAACGCTATCGGGAGACTGGTTCGTTCACGCGCCGTTCAGGATCTGGCAGGAATCGGGTCACTTCTAAACGAGATGATCGATTTATTGTAACAACTTCTTTACGAAATCGACGCCTTAACGCTTTTCAACTGCAGCAGCAGCTTCGCGTTGTACGAAGAGTAGCTGTAAGTGACTCTACAATAAGAAGAAGGTTGAAGGAACGCGGATTGGCACCGCATAAGCCAGCGAATGGGCCGAAATTAACTGAAGACCATCGAAGAGCGCGCCTTAACTTTGCACGCGAGCACCTAACTTGGTCATACCTTCAGTGGAGCAAAGTACTGTTTTCTGATGAGTGTAAAATTATGCTGTATGGTAACGACGGAAGGAACAAGGTCTACAGAAGAGATGGAGAACGCTTTGCACAATGCTGCATTGAAGAAAAGGTCAGCTATGGTGGCGGTTCGTGGACGGTTTGGGGAGGAATCAGCGCCGACGGTAAGACAGAACTTGCCTTTGTGTCTGGGCCACGGCTGCCTGCACTAAACTCTCATCGGTACATCGAACAGTGTCTTGAACCTCATGTGATGCCCTATGCACATTTTATTGGCAACGACTTCATATTCATGCACGACAATGCTAGAGCTCACACCCCGGGCGTCGTACGAGATTGTCTTACCGAAGTCGGTATCTCCATTATGGTATGGCCAGCAAGAAGCCCGGACATGAATCCCATTGAACATCTATGGGATGAATTAAAGAGACGAATTCGAGCAAGAGATCCAGCCCCAGAAACACTTAGCCAGCTGCAAAATGCAATCCAAGAGGAATGGGATAATATACCACAACATGTGATCGTGACTCTCATCCGATCGATGAAGAACCGTATGGAAGCAGTAATAAGAGCTCGCGGAGGGAATACAAGTTCTTAAATAAACGTTTCTTACATTTTTTTTTCATTTACGCGTGTTGTTTTACCCATTTCCTTCATATTCCATACAGGGTAAAAATTACTCATTATACAAAATACGAAACCTATGAAGACTTAATTTGAATTTAGAACATTAACATTAGGATTTAAAAACCTCATACTACTCACTATTAAATGACATTTTACATTTATTCCTAAATATACACATTTTTCTGATAATCCTTATCAAATCATAAACTGCGAGGTGTTTCGATTTTTTTGATGAGAAGTGTATTTGCAGTGACCTGAATGATTGGGCGTAGTTTTCTCACAACAGGTAGCACCAGTTAACTCACGACGTCTTTGGTCCGAAGTTTGAATTTTGCTTTTTGTTAAAGTTTTTGTGAACTCATCATCATTGGTTTTCAGTATTTTCTTCTTTATTTTTCTTTTACTTTCAGATACATCAGACATGTGGCTTTCTGAGGAATAAGATGGACAGTAATCTTTGCCAATAACGGAGTCGTCTGAATCAAAATCAAGAGGACTATTTTCACATGTTCCTTGCGTATTTAATGGGATTTCTTCATCAAGCGGACAAAAATCATTTGATGACATTAATTCGTTGCATGTTAAATCCATTTCGGTAGGATCTAATCTATTTATAGTAATTTGATGGGGTGAAATTTCAAATTCGTTGAATAGAGACTGTGTATTTAAATTAAAAAATGATGTGAATTATACGTAACTTGCGTCTCGCAAAATGTATCAAAAACGCTACCGGTCATAGAAAAGGGCTCCGCGTATATTCTGTTAATAAACTCGGTCAGACTAGGGCCAGGTTTTGTTTTAGGTTCGGTTTGGCTTTTTCTTATCCTGAACAGGGGTCAGGTTTTCTTGTAGGTTTGGTTTGGTTTTTCCTTATCCTTAACCATATCTAAAATAGTTTTGGCTCTGCTCCCAGAGTTTCTGTAAAAAGAAAATAAAAAGTTGAGTGTGTACGTAGGTAAACGTTACTAGTTTTTAACCAACTATCTCATGAAAATATTATTATCGTAACAAAATCATGCCGGACAATATTGATCATCAGAACATAAAATGCGATAAAAAATGGAGTGCTTACGTGTAGGAAAAGTATATTTTATGTTAATTCAAATATTCAGATATCTACATGCTAAGTTTCATCGCAATCGATTTATACGTTATTGCGTGATACAAAACAAACTTTATCATAAACTAGCTGTACCCGGCATGCGTTGCAATGCAATTTTTTATACCTCCTACCTACCTACTACCTACCTACTACCTACCTACTACCTACCTACTACCTACCTACCTACTACCTACCTACTACCTACCTACTACCTACCTACTACCTACCTACTACCTACCTACTACCTACCTACTACCTACCTACTACCTACCTACTACCTACCTACCTACTACCTACCTACTACCTACCTACTACCTACCTACTACCTACCTACTACCTACCTACTACCTACCTACCACCTACCTACTACCTACCTACCACCTACCTACTACCTACCTTTTTTGTTATACCACGTTTTATAGTGACTGACGTTTCATGTCAAGTCACACGGGAACGCTGTCGAACGGGATAAAAAGTATCCTATGTCCGTCTCCTGGCTCTAAGCTACCTCCCCACCAATTTTCAGCCATATCGGTCCAGCCGTTCTTTAGTTATAAATAGTGTAACTAACACGACTTTCTTTTATATATATAGATAATATTAGAAGTATTTACTAGCAAGCAAACTATTTTGAATGTTTATTTTAATAAAAGTGCAATTGTAAAGTAGGTACCTATAATTCATAATAAACTCAAAATTATTCAGAACTAGAGTAAATACAAACTAATTACTTACCTTAATTAATGGTCCGCCATATCGCGATCGTTGCAAAATTGGCGGGAACAAACCCGGAGCGACACACGCTCACCCACAAGCTCCTGGCGATGCACTAGTTTCACCCCCGACCCCTCTGATTTCGGTACAGAATCGTTACGTAGCCAGTGTCCCCCGCCCCGCGCGAGATCAGTTAACGGCTTTGTAGTGTATTAGTGTGAGATAACGTCGTTTTTGTGTAATAATGACGAACAATACATTTTTGTTTAGTTTTGAAAATGCCACTACAGGCTCGTAACATACTTTAAGTCAAAACATAAGTATGCCAAATATTAAGCAATAATGCCGTTAAACATCGTTAGTCATGTTTAAGTCTAACATTTTCAATTAACGACGTTATAGTTAAAAAAGCGAACTCCTTTATTACAAAAAAGAAAACCAATAAAACAGAAGTACCTTAACCGCTTTGTAGTGTACAAAAGACTGCTAACGGCAATCTAGACAAGTAACCACATGGATTTTTTGTGATTATGAGGTAATGAACCTTAGCGGCTTTATAGACTCACAAAGTTACTTAGTGTTATTTTTGCTTATTTCACACGTAAGAAATATGTACTTAACGGCATTTTTAAAATTATTATCTTCAAAACTATTCAAGATATTGAAAACTCGCAAATACAGATCGATAGATTTTTTTTTCTCATTACTACAGCATCAAAAGTTGAAAATCGACCAGATGTTGGATAACGGCATTTTAGTTATACCACGGCATTATAGTTATCGATAAACAAACTAATGAAATAAATAAAACTTACTCATTTTTAATCAAAGGTTTATTTCTTTATTAAGTAGTACCGCACATGAATCAGTCTTCAAACATACGAATCAGTCTTCAAACATACGTTAGGTAACTGCCTAATAACTCCTATACTTGAGCCAAATTCGATAAAGAATAGAAATAAACAAACCGCTGCTAGGCAACGACTGGTTTACTCCTGAAAGGCAGATGTTAACAACCTTTTCTAGATTTATGATTTTCATACAAATAATAACCCTACTTCCTACTAATGTAAAAACTTCATGTTTAGGATTTGTATAGTGAAAAGCTAATCGATTTGAATGAAAAATATGACACACAGATGTAAACTAATTTCCTAATAGAATTAAGTATCTCACGTGTTTATACTTACTTCTCCGCTCCTAAGTGCCATAGCGTGATGTTCTATAGCCTTTCCCAATTAACGGACTATTACATGGAAAAATAATTTTCGAAATCGGACTAGTAGATCCAGAGATTAGTGCTTTTAACCAAACAAACTCTTCAGCTTTATAATATTAAGTACTAGTTTCCGCCAGCGGATTCACCCGCGTCCCATGGTAACTACTTCGGCTGGGATGAAAATTTGCCTCAAGCCTTCCTATCTGACCATCTAACAGTTAAAGTTTTTTTTTTCAAAAGTGGGATTAGCACGTTCAAGCAAAATAACGAACAAACTTCAGCTTTATAAAATTAAGTACCTATAGATGCGACTGTGAAAATTAGGATATAGGAACCTACTGCAAATACTGCAATAAAACAAAGTTAATTGTGTCTATACGTTTATTATTTATTGGTACATAAACACTAATCGTCACTGTCACTGGCTTAAGAGGATGATGAACTTGTGTCCTCGGAGACTTGAATTATAAATTCATCAATTAACATTGTCAATAACATAATCCAATTCGGCCATTTTCTTTTCTTCTTTAACTATGTGTTCAACACAACGTTGCCATGCTGCTGGAGTAATTGTTCTAATGGCTTCATCTAACAGGCCCTTTAGTTCGGCCATTTTAAAGGTTTTTTTTTTTCGCAGCTACATGGCTTTTTACTTGCCCCTATATAATTTCTATTGGATTTAATTCACAATGATATGGGGGCAATCGAAGAACTTCCATATTTTTTTCTTGTGCCATTTTGTCGCATACATATTATTATCCCACATACTTTTCTTTTTCGGGCCGTACCAACTCCATTAATTGTCTTTTGACCATTTTTTCTTGGAACGAGATACCTTTTTCTACTAACCAGCTTTGGATATCTTTTTTTATCCAATTCGTTGTAGGTACTCGTTCCAAGCGTCGTGAGTGGTACGGCGCATTATCCATTAATATAACTGCATTTGCTTCCAATTTATTTAAGGTCTTAGCGAACCACTTCTCAAATATTTTTGAGTCCATTTCTAGATGGTAGTCGCCATCACCTTTCTTGCTTTCAAAAATAAATTGACCATCTTCAACGAAACCGTCTTCATTGCTTGCCAACAAAAAGTAAAATAAAATAACAGTCAATTACCATTTTTATTAGAGTACTAAAAATAATAACTCCCCTTTAGTAAATTTATATTATTACTAGCGACACGCCCTCGCTTAGACGAGCGTAAAATGGGGAATCTACATAAACGTTACATCGTTACAAACGTTACATCCACATGATCGAAGAGAATTGGGGGTAACTTGAAGCTCACGAGCGACGAAAATAGGTAAATACCTATTTTGTCTAAGGAAATCCTCAGGATCTGTTTCCTTGAGAGCATTAATTATGTCGTCTATGTTTCTGAGCGTTTTCCCGTCTCTCTTCCTGGTTTTTTTCTGCTTCTTTATTGTTGGTATGGATTCAAAAAGCAGATTCTTAGCTGCCACAATATCCTCTTTAGAGAAAGCAGAGACGCAGATTCGACTGATACTTTCTTCGTCCATCACATCTAGTTTATTGTTCACAAACGCTAGCATTTCGTTAATCACGATATTACACTTTGTACATTTCACTCGATTGGAAGCCATATTCGCTTTCGTACTGTTATGATACATGTCGTGAAGGGCGTTTTAAAAAAGTCAATTTCGAAACTATATTTAAATTTAATTAAACAACGACCTTGACAATAGATAATAAAAAAGGGGCAACCGTGCGCGAAGGAGTTGGATGTCGGACTGCCGGGGATTAATGCATGGGACTGTGACAGATAACATGAAATGCTGACTAAGGAAAGGAATACAGCCACACAGCAACCATGGGAACAAGGGTGGCCTATAACAGTACGCGTACTGTCGCGCGACCGTACCTACGCTCGGCGCAAGCAAGACTGAATACCTGCCTTAAATACCTGCGCATGATCAGCATACTCAGGCAGTGTCTCTTGCCCATTGGTCACGAACCCACTCACTCTGTCTTTTCTTTCATTGTATTGCCACATTCGGTTTTAGTGACATTTCGTCAAAAAGAACAACACATAATTTGTGTTCCGGTTTCATTTTAAGTGTGGCTTTTTTTACTTGTGCCATCAAATTTTTATTGATACCAGCATTTATATCTGCCGTATTAATTTATTTTATTAAAATTTGGCGTGATATAAGGATAAAGATTTTCCTCAGAAATCTGTATCCTTTTGGGCTTTGCTTGAGGATAGTCAAAGCTACAATTTTTTCCTCTAATGTGAAACGCCGGCCTTTTTTTTCCATTTTGGTGCTCCCTGAACTGCAGCAAAGTTAAAATTTTAGCTGCAGTGCCCATCGAGCTAGACTTCCAGTTGGTGGACTTTAATGTCATGAGCCATTTTGTAGCCTCTAAACTTATTAACTGCCCAAACTACAGCAAGGGCCTCGCGCTCCGTCGTCGTGTAATTTATTTCGGCCTGATTGAGCAATCGGCTGGCGTATTCAACTGGGTGTTCATGATCACCCTCCCCCTGCACTAGTACTGCACCGATGGCATAATTACTGGCGTCTGATTTGATAATATAGGGTTTAGTGTCGTCTGCTTGTGCCAATACGGGCGCAGTGACAAGTAGATCTTTGAGCTTATCAAAAGCTACTTCCTGTTTCTCTTCCCATAACCATTTAGTGTTTTTCTTTGTCAATCGGGTAAGGGGTTCAGCAACGTTAGCAAACCCAGGAACAAATCTTCTGTACCACGAGCACATTTACTAGCACGGTTAGGAGTCCGTATTTGTGACTCGTTATAGAGTTGTTCCAATGGAGTCCTAGGGTTCTCTAAAGGCGTCATCATGTACGAAGTGGAAGCATACCCACCATCTACTAACAGCAAGGCATTGCCATACTGGCTAGATTCAAATTTTATGCAACTATTATTGAATATAGTGCTGTCGTGAGATGAACCTGGCCACCGGGCTACTATGTCAGTGATCTCCAAGTTTGCATAGTTTGCAAACTTGGAAAAGTGAAACTTGGAAAAGTAGCCCTTTCTGTTGCGATATAGTTCTGCATGACCTCCACCTGGTGAGGATATACGGACGTGAGTACAATCCATAGCACCAATGACTCGCGGAAATCTAGCGATTTGAAAGAATGAATCCTGTTCTTTTCTTATTTCCTCGCGTGTTGTTATATACTCGGATATACTCTTTGTGAAACGATGCTATTGCTGCACTGACTTGGTGAATAATTCTGTGTGACGTTGGTGTACTGATACCGACAAAGTCACCAATGCTCATTTGAGTATTATTTGTTGCGTAAAATCTTAATGTAGCTAATAATTGATTGACAGGCGATATTGACTTATTTCTGAAACAATACAAACAAGTGCTAGAATTAATTTACAATTTTTTTACATTGAAGAAGACACCTTTTTACATAGAATTTGTACAAGTGGGTATGTACTGGGAAATAACAAACTGTTATTAAGAACACTCACCTATCTGATGGATACTCCAAACGGTGCTCGATTTTTGCCAGTAAACTTAATGCTGCCTTCTTGGCTAAAAGAAATCTTATCGCGAAATCGTGTTCGTCGTACAAAATAATTAGCCCTTTCCTTAAACCACCGTGGACGAGGACAAAAATAATCATCATCTTCGCTTTTGGTTTCATTTATTAATGCATACAAACTGCGCGCCATTTTTTAAATGCTAGGTAATTAGCTTAGGAACTGACTTGACACTGACACTACGCTACTAACCAACGAATAGCGGCTTACACGGCCGAAATCGGCGGTATAAGACTTTACTAGTATAGAGGTTTTATCCTTAGTTTAAATGTTGGTGAAACGTAAAATGGATTTACTCGGAAGTAATTAACGATTTATTCTTGTACTAAGACTTATACTATGTTGGTGAAATCGGCCCTTAAGGTTCTTTAACTTTGAAGATTTACTAGATATCTTGTAGTATGACGGTACTTACGTCTTTCCTGTATCAAAAATGTAGAGTAAATTTAATTATTTTATAAGTTAGGTACGATACAACATCATAGAAAAATATATTAAAAAGTTTTAATGACCTTAGAAATGAAATAACATTTTATATAATATTTTTTATTTAATAAAAAAATTTGTATTTTAAAATCGTTCATAAAATAAATTAAATTAAACAAAACACTGGTATTCACTGTTATTCTGGTAAGTCACATGCAGTGCTCTCGTGGGCTTATGTATTATAAAATTATGAAAAATGGGTGGAATCCATTGCAGAGCTTTCTGTAAATCTTGAAACTTTTTTGTGCTTATAGGTTTGTGGCCTAATCGAATAGGCTGCAATATAGGCATGGCAAAGTCTTCTGGGGATCTCCTTCTATTTCTTATTAACTCTTGTTGATTAAAAGATGTTTTATAACTCATTATGCCATACTCTTCTTTTTCGAATTTCATCCATACTATTTCAGTGTAAGGCACTGACTGACCCATTTCTCCTTTTTTGCGATGAATAAATGGCGCTGTAGGGCCTTCTTGGATATTCAGTATGTTTTTAAAATCTTCACTTGACATGTCAATAACTTCAATTGGTGCCTTCTCTGAAGAACAGGACTGTATGAACTGGTGCCAGTCCCATGAGGTCATTATGGTAAATTGCGGTTGGCGCTTTTTTTT
Organism: Autographa pulchrina; assembly: GCA_905475315.1. NCBI lineage: Eukaryota > Metazoa > Arthropoda > Insecta > Lepidoptera > Noctuidae > Autographa > Autographa pulchrina. The sequence goes on from FR997775.1 coordinate 10,276,141, forward strand.
TTCCTCTTAATTATCTAGACACGCGGCCGCGTGTCAAGCCAAGTTCAAGCAACTGGCTAGACAGCGGCAAGTGTATCATTACACGAACCACTTGGTGCCACTTTTGACCCTTCCATAACTTAAAACCTCTTTAACGTAAACACATAAAACTACGTGTGTTTTATTATATCCATAAGGACATCTAGAAGCTTAAATTTCATGAAGCTAGCTCAAACGGTTATAAAGATATGAAGGACTAAAAGTCGTAAATTTTAATATTGACTGACATATAGTACCTAAACCTAACCTACTTCCAGATGACCTAGAAAGATGAAATTTGGAATCCAGCTCGGTAATTGTGTGTAAGCTAAGGAAAAAGTCTAAAAATAAAAAAAAGTTAAAAAATAGGGGGGTCACCATACAAAATTTTGTTTTTTTTTTTTAATTTAGCCTTGGAACCGTCACAAGCTGCTATTTGAAACTATCCCAATATATGTATTAATATATCTTCTATATAACACAAATATAAAAATAAATTTAAGTCAAAAAATAAGTGATATCACTATACAAAAAACTTATAATATAATACGCGTTAAACAACCGGCCAACGGTGTGTTTTCGGCGGCGCGCGGCACCATGCAGCGGAAACGCAAGAAATAACATTAAATCTCAATACCTACCTAGTTTTCTTTACAAAAAGTAATGATATCCCACCAAAAACATAAATGTAAAAAAGGAAAGCCAAGTTCAATACACAAAAAGAATGGAGATCTAAATGAGTGCCAAGTTCTATGCAAAATCCAAATATTTTATTTACTTATTTATTTAATAATTTATGTACACACACAATAGTTTATAGAAAAAAAAGATATTAAATATTTACAAATGATGTACAAAGGTACTGCTTATTTCTTAAGAAATTTCTGCCAGCAGACCCGCGAAAGGAGATGTCGTCAATATTGGCAGTCAGTGTGCGACTCAATTTATAAAACCTACGAATTATAAAACATACATATATAAATACACAAATACTTATAACGAATATATATATATATAAATAAATAAATAATATATATATAATAACTCAATTATAAGGAGAGATAAATGTTATTTTGTTCCTATAAATATGTATTTATAGGAACAAAATATATGGAGGTAACAATCTCAATGTTAAACAAAATATTTACAATTATCGTCTCAGCAGAGCCAGAAGATATGTCGAATGCGCTTTTGGGATTATGGCGAATAAATGGCGCATTTTTCACAGACCGATAGACGTGTCCTATAATTTTACTACTGACATTGTAAAGGCATGTTGTGTCCTACACAATTTTGTCGCAGATCGGAATGGTTTTCGGCAAAAGGATAAATTGGCAATAACTGATGATGAATTTCACTCATCACAACATACATCATCATAACACATCTACAACCTCAAGATGAAGAGATGACAGCAGCAAATGTCATTAGAGATGAATTTGCAAGCTATTTTATGAGCAACAGAGGGTCTCTACAATGGCAGTTACAGAAGATTTGATCATCATAAAAACATTAAATAATTACTTACCTATCTGGTTGTTTAAATCAGGAGCAAAATTATCATAGTCTAGAAATAAAATTTTGGCAATTTGCTCCCATGCTTTTATTTTCATTGTTTTATTTTTAAAGTCTTCATTGGACTTTCCTGTTCTTGAACTAATGTAATTAGGTAGTCTATATCAATAACATCTAGGTCGGCACTCATTTTTTAAAACCTCAATCACAATAAACAAAAATACTAAGAAAAAAAAAACGAAACGAGCGAGCGTGTGCCCTTCCTTGTGACGCAAAACAACTGAGCGGTGTCGCTCCGACGTCGCAACGCATTCACCCCTCCCTCCCGCCTCGTCTTGGTGGTTGCAAGTCCGGTGCGGCGCCGGAGCGCATCGTGTGACATGCCACAGATATTTCTATGTAAGACGACGCAGCGACACCGCTCCGGCGCCGCACCGCCGCCGCAACGCATCGTGTGCCCCGCTCTTATCAAGCTGTAAGAATTATCAACGATGTCATTTTTTAAAGTACTTCTAAAATGGTGTGCTAATACTTCTCGAATAATATGCCGTACATTTTGTTGGGTGTAGTTTCATATCTGAGTAGCTTTGGAATCACAAAACTGTTTTTTACATAATTCAGTAAGGTGATCAATTGCCTGAATAGATGTGTGTTCGGCAATATACATCGCAAGAGCACCTTCAGCTTCAACGGAGGGTTTATTGACATCTGTTTTTTGTGTGAACGTATTCATTCGCAATTGCTTTTTGTCTAAATAAGGTTTCGCATTTTTTTGTGACTTTCCGAATCACGATGTCTTTGAATATCAGCTAATCTTGCAGAAAAACTTTTTTTGGAATATGTACACACTGCTTTTGTATCATCACCAGTTTCTTCATAAATTCTTTATTAAAAATTCTTAAGTCTTCTATATTTTCCCATTCCCCCTTATACTTTTGTTTATACACAGTTTTTTTCTGAAGTGTTACTTCCATTTCATAATATTTAAAGTCAACAGAATGTATAAAAGTTCAAACTAAACACTTATCAAGGGACACAATGTAACCTGAACGCAAAACATAACGTATGTACGTACGCGTAAGGAACGAGTTGACCGAGTACTGAAAAAAATAACATTTTACTTCAAGGAAATTCCCCGGCGGTGGTGACTGGTGACATCATCGATATCCAACTCGTGTAAATGCGAGAGATAGCGTGTGCGGTGAAATTATTCTAGAAAAAGGCCGATATATCAATTTATTTATAATTAAGGAGCAGACAAAAAAAGCACTAGAAATTGCACTAGGCACTAAAAATCTTGGATGCGCACTGAACATACCAAAAATGCACTAAATGTTCTGAAAGCACTAAAAAGGCAACACTGGACGTTTATTCAAAATATGACTTTAGTTGACATTGAGTCGCACGTAAAATTACGGCGACGACGGCGTTTGCGGATCGTCTGCACTAGTGACATACTGGAATGAGTCGGTAATTTATATTTCTTTGTTGATTTCTACATATTATATCTCTTAAGCTAATAGGGTTTTGAATAAATAATTAAATAGTTAATAAACTATGTAATTTGAATGAATGTTTAGTTGATAGTTTGATAAAAAACAGGATGTTTTTATTAATTTAGCATCAGGAGTGTGTGTGTGGTGATAGTAGAAACCCGTATCTGAACGCATAATTACTGCTCGTTTTAATTCCCGTGTTAGAAAGATCACCATTGTACAGTGCTACGCTCCGACTAACCTAGCGTCACCGGAAGCTAAAGACAAATTCTACGATCAGTTACAAGCCACCTTCAACACAATTAAGAGACAGGACATTGTTGTGTTAATGGGTGACCTAAACCAAAAACCATGTCTTAAGTTAAGTTGTAATAAAATGAAAAATATCCAACATAATCAACAAGTTTTATTATTAATCAGTCACGAACCTAAATTACTAGAGTTTAAACAAAAAATAGATTATCTAGCTTAAAACCAAACCAATCTATAATTTTTTTTAACGTAGTCTGTACGCCTTGTTATACTAGGGTACGGCAATACTACACTTTAAACTATCCATAAATAAAGTTATACTACGTAAATTGGTATCATTGAGATGAATAATCATTAACATAAAGCAATAGGACGGGAGGTTTATGAATGATTCATTGAATCGATGTTGGGTTCAAAATCTGAAAAAAAAAAACAATTAATTGATTACAAATCAACATGCCTATCGCTGGGTGGCGATAGAGGTACATATATTGAACACGCTGCATTAGGAACTCGCATGCAAAACGAGGTAAGAACCGTTTGATGGCCCGTTTGTTCGCATTTAGGAAATGTTTAAGTCGCGGGTATATATTTAGCTATATTTTTACATAGGTTAGTTTAAATTGTTGTAAATACATGTAATATGCATTCAAAATGAGATAAAAACCGTTCGATGGCTCGTCTGTTCATCAGATTTAGTACCACCTTCTCGTAAGTCAATATTGCTTTCGTACAACAATTTTTTCAGTAGTACATATACCTACTGCAAAATTAGGTATGCTCGTGATTTCGGTTGCACGCTGCACGCGGCAATGCTGCCGCCGCAGGGCTGTTTTCTGAACAGGGCGGCATGCATTCAATTGCTTCGAGTTATTAAGATGTTGATCGTGTCATTTGTTTTAGCAATATTGAGTATAGTGCAGTAACTCCTGTTACACCTGCAACAGGCGTTTATATTTTATTATAGCTGTGCAGCCTGTGCAGCCTGTTCTGCCCCGGTAAAGAACAGATACATTTAAACAGTTTCATTAGACACATTCTGATTCTAGTTGTGTTTGTATTGGATTGTTGCATGATGTTAGTTGTGTTTTTAAAGATTGCTTCAGATTGAGCCATTTCGGAACCATGGTTTGGATCATTATGTAACACTATAGGTTTAGAATAGGAAGTAAATGAAGACCCGGGCCTACTCGTATTTTGTTAATGAGATTGCAAGATATTTGGAGAAGGTGAAGGAGGCCAAACAGATAACGGTGATGAAAGACGATTCTGATACAGACTACATCGCCGTATAAACCTTCGCTGCATATCAATAATGAGGGTTTTAACCAGTTTCTAATAATACGTAAACTTATAACACTTGCTTGAAATTGTTATAGTTGATCATCGTTGAGTGAAGCTAGTGTAGGAAGTAAAGTTTAAAAAATGACAAGTTACGGTCTTCATTCTGCGTATTCGGCTGACTTTTCATCTGGTGATCAATAAAAGTCGTAATTTTTTGATCAATAATAATAAAGATAAAGAATACAGAAAGCCGAGGTAGCTTTTCGGTAAGAAATTGTACGTAACTTTCACCGTTCAGTCTATCCAAAAAGATACACACATTCACACTAAACCTGTGTTGGTAATTATGTGGTCTGGGTTCGTTCGGGTTTTCATAACACTATAGATGGTCATTTCGTGTATTGAATAAATCCACTCTGCCAAATGTAGCCTCGTCAGTCCATAAAATTTTAGGCCGTTCAGCTGAGTACCAGTTGCTAAAAGCGAATCGTGCTGGTTTGTCCGGTTCAGTCGGCTCCTGTGCATGATGAAGGTGGTAAGGATTTTTTCCTTCAGCGTGAATAACACCCCAGGCGAAGTAATGACTAACATTGAACCGCCGGGCTGCGTCGTTGGTACTTGCTGCTGGATTTACTTCGAAAAATTTGACGACACCTTCTTCTTCTCGTACTGTGTGCCTCTCGGTGGACGACCCTATCCCTGATGGGATTCCGGAATTGCCCGTGATTTCGTAACTGCTGTGTGGCTGCTAGCATTGTTTGTCGGTTAGGTATACGTGCGTTCGGGAATCGTATGGCGTATTGGCGACAGGTTTCAGACAACATTGTCACCACACCGAGCTAGCATTCGCACCATTTCCGTGTACTCGACGTTGGAAAATAGAAAAAATACAAAAAAAATCAAAATCATTTATTTAACTTAGACTACAAAGTAGCACTTATTAAACGTCAAAAATACAAAAAAGACAGCACCCTAGGGGTCGGTTCATATCGGGCGGAAGAGGCAGCGCGCAATACCGGCCGCGCAACGCCAGAACGAACGAAAATACGATAAAACATCCCACACCAGACGCACCCACGCATCAGTGTGAAATTCAGTGTGAAAAGTCGAACGCTCCACCATGCGCCCGCCCGCCCCAGCGCCGCGCGACCGACAACACGCGCCGCCACCTCCGCCGCAAGCAGCACCCGTTCACGAGTATGACGCGATCAGCTATCCCCTCCCACGCCATATTAGAGGGAAGGAGGAGACCCGACCCAAGACGCCACCGCAAGCAATGACAAACTAAGGGAGCATGACGAAACTGCTGCCGGCATAAAAAAAAAAACAAAAGTATAAGTTAGAAGAAATAAAAAAAAACCCAAGCACTTATTCACTGGACTGTCCCTTAACAAAACGGCATTATAATAATGCACTATGATAATAAAAAAATGCAACTTATTGTTACATACTGAGTGTATGACTATCAAATTAAATAAATTACGTTGTAAAAATAATAATTAATTGATTTTATATAAAAATTAAACAATAATTCAAATCTACATAGATACGCCATCATGTTAAGATGAATTCGTCCTGTTATAGGGACCCTCTCTAAAGGCTTTTTAAAAAAAGGATTTTAATTATACACTATATTTATTCACTTTAAGTAATACAAAGAGAGGGTCTGGAAACAACGTTACGCGCCCGGAGTTCAAAATGCAGACTGACTCGCGAGGCGCCGTGCTACTGTTATATTAAGAGTCATATTGCTGACTTGCAGTTTAAGGTTGCAAGCACAGCATCATCCCCTACAATACAGGGGTATAACAGTCCGCACTGCTGCATTTCACTACAGGGACTCGTAATGACGCGACGCAAGCGCATCAAGGCAAACGACCGACTGAGGGACGCCCGTAAATAGGTCAAGTTCAAGTGCCCCCGCCGCTTTAACCCCGCTCCCCTGGCTATTGCAGGCTTCGCGTATCTGCTAACGAGGGTGACTGAGGTCGGTAAATAACACGATGACTTTGTAGAACAATTACTCTACTTATTACATAGGCATTGAACACAGCAGTGCTCAGCAACCTGCAGAAGACCTTCTTATACCATATCTTGTTTCTAAGCCTTTCCACGGGCTCAGCAGATAGAAATTGATCTTTTCTATCCACTCCGCCCATGGACTTATTGTAATTAATTTCAATTTAAGGTTTATATGTCAGTCAGTTATATTTGTTCTGAATCCCCACTTGTAAGTGATGGTATGTGGAGATCATGCTAACCAAATTAGCATCTCGCCATACCATCACAGACAAGGCTAAACTGTAGCTTGTCACTACCTCACCCTGTCGTATGGACTGTTGTAGAAATTATCCAAAATAACAGTATGTCCTCGGTCAAGTAGTGGTTCTATCAAGTCGAATACTATTTTAGCGGTTGCGTTGGTGGGACGTGCAAAATTGTCATCTGGTCGGTCAACAGTATCGTCCTGTGGTTGGTCAAGCTTCTCGTTTTCAGGCCGGTTTTGCAATATATCATTGGGATGGTCAATTGTCTCGTCATCGGGTCTATCCACAATCTCGTCATCGGGTTCGTCAACCGTCTCATCATGGGGTTGGTCAATCGTCTCGTCCTCAGTAGGTAGATCATTGGTCGGGGTAGCCTGAGTATTTTTTCCAACGTACACAAAAAACTTCCAGAGATAGACAGTGCGAGACTCACAAAGCTCATATGTTTTTACGCCAACTTGGGCAGCTTTAGTGGCAAAGCTCAATCGCCCGTGCCACTTGAGGAGAGACTCGTCAATGGCTATCTCTTGGCCTTCCTCCCTCGCAGCCTGCCGCCCCGGGCCATGGCCCTTTGGCATAAGGGTAAATACGCCACTTAAAACCATACTGACCATACCATATTTAAAAAGAGTAACCATTGAGTTTCTTGCCGGTTCTTCTCCATGGACTCGACCAACACGAACCGAGCACCTTTGTGAAATAAAAACATTTGATTTTGATTTTGGTGTTGTTTATTGTATGTATTCTGTGGTGGGTGAGGCGGGTCTTTCACAAAAACTGCGCTAGTATTCGTTAAAAGTGTTTAATTTAAATATTAAAAAAACTTACTTAAAAAACTAAAAATCTTACTTTAAAAACTAAAAATCTTACTTTAAAAACTAAAACACGACTTATATTGCTACACCCTATCTCTATTCTTGGCCTCTGCCAATGCTTGCAGCCCTTTCCCGACTGCAGCCACAGCTTCAGCTAAAATTGTATACCTTTCGGCACTCCTTTCCAGAAAGAACTGCAAGATCTGTGTATTTAATCTTTGTAACTCCAGCTGCTATTCTTCCACCCTTAGGAATCTCTCGGTGGTGGTCGAGAATTCCGTTCGCCGTTGTGATGGTGGAGGAGCAGCAACTGAAGACGTATGACGTGATGCTGAAAAGAGAACACCTATTACTACATGCGTTAATAAAAACTCTTAAATAAATAGCAGCTTTTCGTTGTCATTTGTTTCAAAAATGAAGTTTTTATAGTTGTTTTTAGTTTGTACTTACACACAGACAGAACCACCTCGACTACCACGAACTGTCCTAGGGCGGCGAGAGAAACTTATTTTTGTCGCTTAATCTAAGTAATTTATAAATGAAGTAATAAATAAAAAAGAAAATTTTAGTATAAAAATGCAACTTCTTTAAAATTCTCGTCAATCTAATTGTTGTGAAAGTTTTTTAAAATTATTGGTCACTTACATGATGAAGCAGCAGTTCGATGAATCACTGGAGAGGCTACTTGGGTGGAACCACGGCGTGAAGGTGTGGGTGTGTGTGAAAGTGTTACAGTTGGAGGGACAGGCTAGGATGATATACATGAGGATTTGGAGGAGGAGTGTGTTCTAACTGGTTATTCTGAAACAACAGAAACAATCTCAAAAAGGAAACCCACTTCCTAATATTATAATTAAATATTGACAATTCCAAGGAAAGTTGCAAGTGACACAGTAAATAATATTAAAGCACTTCAAATTTCAAATAGATACATACCCGTAAAATGCTTTGGCTTGTTCCAACAGTTGAGCTGGATGAGGTAGTAAACAGCTTTCTCGAAATTACACGAGCTGGTGGTCTGTAATTACGAGTGTGTTCTTGACTATCGTCAATCAGGGTGGAATCCTGAAAAGTAAATTGGATAAAATGTTACTCCATATCTTCCTTGTGGGATAAAATTAGTTTAAAATATTTTGACTGCAAATAGTACCCTACAGATAATAATAATAATAATAATATAATAATAATATTTATTTATTTGACCAAATATATGTTACAGTGTAGATTTTTAAACTAGATCTTATAAATACCACAGTTCCAAAAATACTTAAACTACACTTATGTTAAACTAAAATTAATATAACATTTTTAGAGTACATATAGTATGATATGGTTCATAAAGTATTAATTGCTGCCAGCCTGAACTAGGGTAAACCTGTGTTTCAGGTGATCGCTTAAGGTAAATATTTAAGTAGGGCATTTAAAATTAAAGTAAAATAATAATTAAAGACTACATAGTATTCGTTTACAAAATAATACGAGTTACAAAAAAGTCTATCAGCAAAGGAAAATATCTATTAATAATGTTGTCAGTCTTACTTAACAATTTCTAGTATTTTTTCTGTGTCTGCGTAATTCAATTTCCCTAAATATTGGGTTAACATGAGCATACATTTTTTATTATTTAAACAATATATATTAAGTTTTTTATTGATTCTATTGTATAAAAAAGGTCCCAAAAATAAATAAAACCTGTTGACAAATGCATGATTAGCTTGAGGTCTACTACAGACTATGTCCTTCCTTCTCTTGTCTGTTGCTAATGGGATAAAAGGGAGATCAGTGTGCTGTTTTAAAATGGTGTGCAATAAAAATAATTGTCGGATTGTTAGTACGTTGCATTCCCTATATAGCAGGTCAGTAGGAAATAGAAAAGGTCGGAAAGTTGCTACTTTAAGAATTGCTCTCTGAGCGCGTTCTAAAGGCAGCAAAATTGACTTTGCTGCACCACCCCAGGAAGTTATGCAATAAGTAAGTAAAGATTGACACAACGACAAATACACTTGCTTTATTAATGCATAATCTGCTATATTGCGAAGATTCTTAAATAAATATATTAATTTACGTACTCTGGAACATAATAAATCAATGTGTTTGCGGAAATTCAAATTCGTGTCAAGAGTTATACCTAAGTATTTGATGTCGTTAGTATTTGCTAAAGCAGGGCAGGTACAAGCGATGTCAGCGATTATTTTACAGCTGTGTGCATATATGTTTGGATTAAAAATGGGTATGTTTGTGTTTCTCATTGTAAAAAGAATGTATTTGGTTTTATCTGCGTTTAGGGTTAGTAAGTTTTTGTGTAGCCAGTTAGTTACCATATCAAAACCCGTCTGAGCGTGCTCGAAAACCTCCTGCCGGGTATTTGCCGTAAATAATAAAGCGGTGTGAAATGGTCTTATAATATCTTATGCGGATGACCGCATAAGATATTATAAGACCATTTGGAATTTTTACAATTAAGATAAATTACTATTTGAATTATATTGGTAATCCATACCCAGAAGAATTCTGTACGCAGAATTAGCTACGTTACATTGATACTGTGGATTGTGCAAGTTGGGGCGTTGGTTCTGCCAATGGGTTTCCGTCCCTATGTAATTTCCTCCTCGCAAGATGTCACTTGAGGCTAGTGTCGAGTAGTTCATGGCAAGCTGTTGGATGGGGGAGACGGACGCAAATGCGTATCCATGCATTAGTCGACGGAGCCGCGTCCTAACCTCTTCTTCTGTGCCCTCGTCCGCATTAGATGTTGAATGGAAGGGGTGCCTGTTACTGCACCTGTGGGCACCTATTGTCCACCCCCCCCCCCCCCCCAGCTCATCGTCATAGTTGCCTCTTTCGTCTCCGTACAGTTTTGGAGACTCAGGCACATATGATGCCAGTTCTGATGCCAGCGTTACCGCTGTCTGGAATGCCATGGATGTACATAGGTTACTCTCCATGTACTGCAGTGCCATCACCATGTTTTGGCTTGACGTTAGATAATTTGCATTGGTAAAGAGGTCGTAAAACGCATTTTGTGTGTCTACCCAAAAGGTGTTGAAAGCCGCTTCCCCGATGGCGATCCGGGTCCCTCGGTACACGTTCATGTTGCCGATGCCCGCAATAGTGATGGAGAAAGCTTGTGCATAAGTATTTTCGTCTACCAACACAAGCACTATCTTCTTTGGCCCTGGTATGTGCACTTGATGTGCTGAGGGCATTCCGGTGCAGCGTATGTTAGCTGGTCTCGCGTCAGTGGTTGCCTGTGACTGAGATAGGTGGCACATTTTCCCTGCCCATACCTCGGTGGTAGTATATGTCAACAGCAGCTCCAATAACCAGGGGTTGCCCAGCATATCAGAGCTTATTGGGACCGCAGTCCATGTAGTGTCCATCCCAGAAAGCGGGATCCCGTTGGCATCTTCGACTGCCATTGCTGGGTCTAGATTTTTGATGTGAGAAGCGAATGCTGGCAAGGTGACAGCAATCATCCGTATCACTACTCTGTCTGCTTGTGCGGTTTGGTGCCAGTTGATTCCCTTTGACTGGCGGGTGGATGGGTCTACTCTTCTAACGAACCTAGTGTCGAAGGAGTCGAACTTCCATACGTCTGCAGCTCTTGGATATGCGTATAGAAGGCCCCTCAGTGCGGGGGCTGTGTCTATATAAGAAGCTTTGTATGCCGAAACATACGAAACTATTTCTTGTATCGCTGGTATGTCCCTTGCGAGCACGCCTCTAGCTGCACTTAGGTACGGCTGCGTCGCAGCTCTGTCGCTATTCGTAGCGTAAGACTCGATGGCAATCAAGGAAGCGCTTTTTGGTGGTTTAACTAGCTCGAAGCCCTTGAACATCATAGCTACAGTTCTTACTTCCCGGACTGGGACTACAAGGGCGGTGTTCGCTTTAGCAGGTTTGGTGGCTGCGGCCACGTCTGTCTCGTCTGTCTGATCTTGGTTGGTTGACGGGAAAGTTGGTATGGGGTCTATTGGCTGTTGAGGGTGTGATGTCAGCTCTACCAGATCTTGACTGTTAGCGGAGTCTAGTGGCGGCTGTGTAGTCGAGCGCCCCTCGTCGTAGGCGCGTGCGATCATCGTGGCTTGCATGTCCGAGTAGGCGCTACTCCTAGCTAAGTAGTTAGTTGGTAGCGCTTGTAGTAAGACACCGGAGCTAGTTAGATACTGTCCGTTAGACTGAAGCAGGCGACGCCTCGTAACCCCACTTATGTTTTTTATTTTTGCGACGACCTGAGTCAAGGCACCATCTAATAATTGTGTCTCTGACTGGACGGGGTATGGGGATGGCGTGGACGGGCACCGTTTTCGTGTACCCGAAACTGGTGAGGTAATGACGGCACTGCGTATTCCATGATGTTATTGCAATTTCGTGCCTGCTTCCTCTGAATGTTGTCAAGTCTGTGCATGTTGGTACATCTCTCAATTTTGAGATGGCTGATCCCGACATAGGGAGTGGCGCTTGGAACGTGGACTTGAACAGTTCCGACGCCTGCTCGTTAGGGTTTATGTTGTATGTGAACGCCATTTTAGCAATTGTCACTGTGGCTTCACAAATCTTCCTTATCATAGTTGAGTGTTGTTCATCCAGTGTCATGACTTTTAATTCATTCCTGATGATGGATAAGATCACGAGTGATATAGCAATGGTTAGCAAGATCACGGTAATCAACAATTTCTTGTCATAGCTGCTCCTCTGAGCATTCAGCTGTATACTCGACCCCGAAGGGGAGTCCATTATGGACAAGCCAAAATGGTTGTTCTAGATGTAGTTGTCTGTCCTCGTGTTTTTCTTGTCTTCTTTGTTTTAAAACTTCCTTAGTGTTATATCAATTTTCCGTTCCGCGGCCGGTTGTGGATCTGTTCGCACATGCAGTGGTTGCCTTCACTGGTCCTCTCTGCTAAGTTAAAAATAATGTTTTTGCTAGTGTGTTGGAACGTCTTCTTTGCCATTTCCGACATAAATAACTGTTCGCTACTCCTTATTACCTCAAATGCAAATCTAGAAACGTATTTTAAGACTCCCCTGTCAACGAATGCAGTAAAAGATGAAAAGTTGCTAATGACCACAAAATATGAGTGATCGAAATTGTCCTTAGTAATAATCAATGCATCGCGGCAGTGTTGACATGTAATTTTATTTAACATTTTGTTTACAAAATGACCGGCAATGTAATAAAAGATATTATTTTTGTAATCAGGGGGTCTACTCCGAAGTGGTAAAAACCGAAGTTTCGGCCGATGAAATGTCGTTTCCTACTCCGAACACATTATTTTTCGTTCCGTCGGTTTCGGTCCGACTGAACTTATATTTTGACGTTTGTTGTGTCGTAAACCCTACTCCGAAACACAATATCCGACCGAAAATTCGAGTTTGACAAGTGATGCGTCGTGAAATTAATGTCAAAATTTACGTCACCTAAATAGCTACGTTTTGAGTGCCGTAAATATATTATTTGTCTTAGATTTATTCTTTTTCTTTTAAGCTTTCACTCCTCAAGTAAGTTTGTGATTTAAAATTATAAGATAATGGCCTTACGCATGTTTTTGGTGGAAGAATCTCTTAGAGAAGAGAGTATGGAGCGCGGAATGAATCGTAGACGGCAACGAGATTCTTTAAACACTAATTTAGTGCCCGACCTTGAGTTTGTAGCAAATTACAGACTCAGTCGGACACTTTTTGAAGAACTCTGCCAGGACTTGGTGCCGTTGTTACCCAGAATGCGTAATCAACGTGCAATCAAGCCTGAAACAAAGGTATTTTTGATACCAAAATGTAGCAGTTTTGCGAATTGCAATACACTATGATATAATTAGGAACATAATGACGATAATTCATTTTCATATTTCAGATATTAGTTGCCTTGAATTTTTACGCTCGGGGCAGCTATCAAGGCTCTGTGGGGCAAAACAGCGACAGTCCAATGGCCCAGCAAACCGTCTCCCGGTGTATACGGGATGTCTCGCAGGCAATGAATACACCTGAAATACTTAGAAAGCACATAAAATTTCCTCAAAATACAATCGAAAGAAATGTTATCAAGAGGAAGTTAGTTTCAAAGTTTATAAATTATGTCACTTGCCATAAAAGTACCTATTCCATCAAATTATGTTGTTTCTTTTCAGATTTTATGACAACTTTCATTTACCGGGTGTGATAGGGTGTATTGATTGCACGCACATTGCAATTGTGAGGCCCTGTGAACACGAGGAGCGGTTTTTTAATAGGAAACATTTTCACTCGATTAACACCCAAATGGTTTGTTATTTCACGCAAAAACTTCAATATTGAAGCATATGAAACATTCCAAGAGTCATAAGAGTATGTTTTCCAGATATGTGATGCAGACTGCGTAATTTTAAATGTTGACGCTTCTTTTGGTGGAGCCACACATGATGCCTTTATTTGGTCGCAATGTGAGGTCAAGGGGCACCTGGACAGTCTAAGCGAGACAACATATCTGCTAGGCAAGTATAAATTAGATAGTACATTGTAAAATACATAATACTTATAATAACAAAATAATATAATTAATGAGATTCAACCAACAATATTTTTACTTTGGCAGGTGATTCAGGGTATCCTCTTAGGGAATATCTTCTGACGCCTGTCGGTTCTGTTGTAGAAGACAGTCCAGAAAGCAGATTTAACGCAGTCCACAAGCGAGCCCGCTCCACCATTGAACGCACATTTGGGATACTCAAAGGCCGATGGCGGTGTCTCTTGGCAGCGAGAGAGCTGCACTACATTCCCGACAGAGCAGGCAAAATTATTTTAGCCTGCTGTGTTTTACACAACATGTGCATTAGAGCTGGCATTAGTGCTCCGGAGTTAACCCAGGATGATTTAGTGTTTGAGAACTCCCGGCAGGTGTTATATCAGCCTGCTGCATCTGCCACGGATGCTTTGAGGAGAGGACAAATTGAGAGGGATCGAGTCATAGAATTATTAGAAAATTTTTAATAAACATTTTTTATAAACTTAATACTTACTACTAATATAATACCTTTATAAACTTAATTATATTATATAAAAAAATATACAAAAAGAAACTATATTTTGAATTTTTCTTTTATGTCCTTCATATGCCCGCACAACTCCACACAGCCACCCTTATCCAACAGGGCCACCTTTATTCCGGCTAGTTCAAAATTTCGCTGCTTCTCCATGGCCAGACGACGTTCCTCTATACCAAAAAGTTTCTGTCGCACTGAGCTCCCGGCTAAAATAGGCGGAGTTCGCCGCCGAGATACGATGCGCCGTCTTGTGGCTGTAAAATTAAAAAGGATATTAAAAATTTAATTTAATTGTTTATAAAAACAAAACAAACAACAACACTTACAAATAAGAGGGCTGCGTGACCTATTTTGAGCTGGTGTGGCTGCAGGTGGTGGTGGGCATTCCTGTTGCGATAGTGTGGCTGCAGGTGGTGGTGGACATTCGTGTTGCGATGGTGTGGCTGCAGGTGGTGGTGGGCATTCCTGTTGCGATGGTTTGGTAGAGCCAGCAGTATCATCTTTTGATAGCTGTAATGTGATATTTTAAGCAATTAAAAATAACCATTTTGATAGACAAAACACATACATATGAAAAAATACATACATCGTAAAAAGCTTGTGATTTCGCCGAGGTCTGCGGCTCACCATATCCATCTCCCATAATAGAAATTATTTTTAAATCCCATTGGGAAAGGAAAGGAGCCGTCGATGGTCCACCTCCTGTGGCAGACGCGGACCGCCTTGCAGCCGCTGCTGCCTTTTTTGTATAGTATTTCTTGTCTGTCCACACCTAAAATAAAGTAACAATGTAATGCATGAAGCTCAATGGCCAGGAATATTATGTATATATATAAATATCTACTTAGTACTTAATATGTCAATGACTTACTTTTTGCCATTGTTTTTTTGTTTTAATGCACCCGCCCATGGCATTCAGCGTGGTGCATAAATCATCCCAAAGCCGTTTGTTTACAGACCGACCATCGATGGTCCTCAAGAGTCCATGGGCCAAATCTCGGTGCTCTTCTAGAAAATTAAGGAGAGCATCGATTTGAGCATCTGTCGGTCTGGGCATGGCGATAATATTTAGGGAAAAGTTTACGAAGTATTGCACTAATCCAATGTTTATCCTTTGATTATATAATGTCTAGATGGAATGTCAAGTGCGCGCAGACCCGTCAAAAAATTACAACCAAATTTGGTTGTTAAGTATTTTCCCGCAATTCCCGCCAACCAGTACAGATCGTGCCGCTTTCGTGTCACTACGTTTTACGCGCTCTAAGGAATAACCACATAACAGCGATAAAATGACAGTATGTGCTTTTAAAGTGTGCCGGAATTATAAAGGAAGGCTAAAAAATACCAAACACATCACCTATCACGTAGACAAGACACCAAGAAACTTCATATTTATTTTAGAACGATACGAACGGTATTTGTTCGTCTTCTTTTTTTTAATGTATAATTATATTAATTATAGAATTTAATTATGTATCCACTCATATTATTGTGATAAGGGACAGTGCAGTAAATCAGTGTTTGAGGATTTCCTTTTTTTTTTTGCTTTATATTTGTTTGAGCCGGCAACAGTCTCGTCATGCTCCCTTAGTTGTCACTGCCTGCGGTGGCGTTTTGGGTCGGGTCTCCTCCTTCCCTCTAATATGGCGAGGGAGGGGATGGCTGACCCTTGCGTCATACTCGTGAACGGGTGGTGCTTGCGGTGACTGGTCGTTCTGTTGACCTTGGTTAAGATCAGTGTACTGGTGTCCGAACTTTTAACTTCATAGTACCTCAAACACTTGTTTATTTGGCGCGGTCCCTTAATGATGTTCAATATAATTGTAAAGACAGCGTGTTGCTGGGGAGTTTGTTGCGCCGTTTCTTCTCCTCAGCCAAAGCACTTAGGAAGCGGTGAAGGGTGGGCGTTTTAGGGTCGGTTCATCTCTGGCGGGGGGCGCGTCGCGTGTTGTCGGTTGCTTGGCGCCGGGGCGGGCGGATGCCTGGTGGGGCGTTCGGCTTTTCACACTCAACTGATGTTGCGTTAGCGCGTCAGGTGTTGTGTCGGGTTGGATGTCTCATTGCGTGTTTGTTTGTTCTGGCGTTGCGCGGCCGATGGTGCGCGGTGCGTTTCCGCCGGATATGAACCGACCCTTAGGGTGCTGTCTGTGTTTTTGTATTTTGTGTTTGACGTTCGATAAGTGCTACTGTGTAGCCTATATTGAATAAAGAATATTTGAATTTGAATTTGAATTTGAATTTAGTTTTTTTTATGATTACCAAATTACGCCATATTTTATCAGTGTTGCCAGTTTCTGTTTCTTATTCTCCCATTTTTGAGGGTAATTTTTTTGGTTTATCATTACGTTTATAAAATTTCGTTGATGTACTTCGAACGATCGCCTGTAATTAAAACTCATTCCTAATTAACGAGATGTGATCTTTCATTTCAAATTTCAAAATCCTAACTGCTCAAAATATTGTACTAACTTAGTTGATTTAATACTCCATTCAAACACACAAATCTATTTTTTTTTAATTATTTAAAAAAGTAACTACTTAATAAAAATACACTTAAACTGAATAATACCACATAAGTACATCAAACTAAAATATTTTTTATTATTATAAATTAGTCTTTATTTAATGTGATTTATGGGAGAATTTGTAATAGCTGGTAACACACACTTGAAATTGTGGTCTCGTTTTTTTTTATGATTGTAGGGCGACGCTACATCTAGACATTATCTGAGGCTGTCTTGGCACACCAGCGCAAAAAGCCTCATCAAATAAATGATTTAAAAAAAAAAAAAAAAAAAAAAATCTAGACATTATATAATCAAAGTGTTTATCTTGTTTTGTTTACTTGTCATTCTTTGACATTTTTCCATTTGTTTTTCTTTGATTGTCAAAAAGAGACTTTGACAATCAAAGAAAGGAGTCTGAATATCAGTTTTGAATTTATTTGTTGTTATTTTAAGAAATATTACAATATTCGTAAGTATAAATATTAAATTAAAAGCAAAGTTATCTCTTCTTGTTATAAAGATTTTTTTTAGTCCGTAATTCACTAGTCAAAGTGGATCAAAATTATTACTAATGACCATAAATAATGTATCGATAAAACGTTCAACTCTAGCACTACATTTCATTCGATCCGACCATCTTCCGAACATTGGCTATGGCACGGGACGAACTTTATGAATCCGAACAATTTTCAGAGTAGGACACTGTTGCGTATTTCGGTCGTGATTTTGTCAGTCGTAACTTTCGCTTTCGTAATTTCAGAGTAGACCCCCAGTCATGTTAATCGATTGCATATGATTGAATAAAATTTCTACTTCATTTTCATCTTGGGAATCATCATTCTCTTGATTTTTCTCTATAATTCTTTTTTATTGACTACGAAACTCCAAAATTGGCGAAAGTTCACAATCATCATTTGTGCAATTTGCGTTTATGCTAGGTTTGACACTATTTCTATACAGAAGTTTGCGCATGGCAATTGCAATGCATTAGGGTTGTTATTTCCACCACCTTGCAATCGATTACATGAAAAAACATTTCCAAATGGTCTTGCGAGAATTTATTATAAGGAAGAAAATAATCCAAATTGTTACCTTCCAAAAGATCTTTAGCTAAATTTGGGCAGCTATAAGTATTAACAATGAAACCAAAAGATGCCATCTTTCGGCGGTGTGATAGAATGTTTTGATTATAAAATATTAAGAGTTTTCAAATATTCTCTTGTTTCAGTAGAAGCTTTTGTCCAAAACATTTCATTACTAAGTCGCAACGGGGACTTAAAACCAGTGCCTATGGAGGATTTTGCATTTAGTAAATCAAATATTCTATCAATCATTCTGATATATTTAGTACTTGCTTCACTGCCCTGGAAATGTTCATTGCCACTAGTTCTTAAAAAGTCAATGGCATCAGCGACTGAGGAACTTAATGTCTGCGCACAAGTTTAACATTCATTTTTTTTCCTATAAAATTGAGATGATTAGCAATTATTGGCGTTTTAAACCTTCTTCCTCTTGTTATTTGTATAATTCTTTCACAAATTTAAAATCATTATCACCGTTAGGAGAACTTAACTTTGTCTCTGCAAAAACATTCCTACAGAGTTTGACCATGTGGGCTGGATCAAAAATACAGTGTATTCTGCTGTCTTGTTTGGGGTGCTTAAAATTAGTAATCATTTCGGTATCATTCAAATTACAGCCCAATTTTTCATATGTTGTATCATTAACATTTGTCCCATGAGAGGTTAGGCTTCGAACTGTTATACCTGTATCATGTAACATACATATTGCTGTAAATGTTAATTGTGACTGTATGGCAGCTGAGATTTTACAAATAAAGAAATATCCAATAGGGCATTTGAATTTTCGTTTATACGAGACTATTTGCAAAACCAATACCTCAGTAGCTAACCGTTCCGATTCATCGGTGATAATACCAGCCAAATCGACATATCCCCACTTTTTGTCTTTATACTTTTCGTAGACCTCTTCATCATATATTAGTGCTACATTTTGAAGATCATATTCCTTAAACCGACAATTTTAAATACTCAAAAACTTCCGAAATGAAGCCAACGTTACATTCATGAGTGGCAAGCATTTTTCGCAAAGTGACAGGGTGTGGCAAACTAATGCGATTTCTCAGAAATAAATACGCTTTTGACGAATAAAAGTATAAAGTCAAAGCAATTTTTTTTACTTCATCGGAATATCTTTGACCTTTGTTGCTTTTATCTGTGTTCAATATAGTGTGGATGTTGCTAAAATTATTTTTTATATTTTGTTCCACCTCTTCAAAATTTTTACACTTTTTCTTAAGTAACAATAAAAGCGATTGTAAGTTTTTTAATCTTTCACGCCTATTTAGCCTTTGTGATAATATTTTTACCTTTCTCTTTAAATCAATTTCTACAGGGCTCATACATTTGATAGATTCTGTTTGAACACCGACTTCCTTTACGCCTGGACAGAGCTTCTTCCTTGGAGGCTCTTCTATATTGCTTGAGCTTGTCCCGGCAATAACAGGTATTTCTAAGGAGGTGGCAGGATGTAGGATTTCTTCGTCAGAGGTGACTGATTGTGGCAGCAGCGATATATCACTGAGAACTTCAATTTTTTTTTATTTTTGTCCTGTAAAATAAACATGAAACTATGTATTATTAGGCATGATCCGTCGTAAAAAATAATGAAGTAAACAATGAACTTATTGTAACATCGGATTACGTTCAGTTTATGACATGCAAATAATACTAATAGTACCTGGTGAACACTCGAAAACACGATCTAGATCGATTTTTCACCCCTGAAAACCCCCACATACCAAATTTCAGCGAAATCGTCGAATTTCACATAATCTGTGAAAATTTGAATTGTCTAGCTATCATGGTTCATGAGATACAGCCGGGTGACAGACAGACGGACAGTGAAGTCTTAGTAATAGGGTCCCGTTTTTACCCTTTGGGTACGTAACCTTAAAAAAGCACCAATATCCAGTAATTATTGGTTATAATAGTAAAATATTCTTACCACGGGAGAAATCGTTGGTATAGCGTTGGCTATTAAGAATGGACGTGAATTAGTAGTATAAAAAAGTGGGAAGGTTCGAAGTGACGACTGCATACGACTGAATTTTTTGCAATTTTTTGCTTCACGTGTATACTGCTGAGCCATTTTTGTAGCATTTCTTCATTTTTTGGGAAACTGTCATAATAAAACAATCTTACTCGACTCGACCACATAATTGACACAATACAAAAAATCATGGTATAGATAGTTCCAACTCAGTTGTACGCGTGGCCCTATGTGTGGGTAAACCTTGTACATATACAGTGACTTTGTGTGCGTGACAAGAGGTACAGTCGGGTACAAATACAGTTATTTACGGGTTATATACGGGTTTAAAAAAAAACTGTTATTTCGTAATTTAATGTTTATTTGTTGAACATTATTCTGAATCGCTACTTGAAAAATCAAATGATGAATTTTCGGATTCGCTGCTCTCACCAAGGTTAATTATGAATTCTGACTCCATGTCAAAATGTCTATAGTATTCTTCTTCTTTCTTTTGTACATGTCGACAAGTATTACCCCACATCCCTTCATCAATTTGACTTAAACGTTCATTTATGAGTTTCATTATTTCCATCACATTTTGGTCGACATTCGGCGAAGCAATATAATTTTTTAAAATTCCCCACACATTTTTTATGGGGTTTAGTTCAGGATGATATGGATATATGTCGTCAATCTTGTAACAGATATATTTTTCTTTATTTTTTTTAATCAAATCATACAGTTCATTTTTTTTCATATCTTGATTAAAAGCTATATTTTTTTCTGTCAGCCATCTTTGCATTTCTATTTTTTTGGAATTAGAATTTGAGGCTCTGTCATTTTTAACGTTATGGTATGAGGCATTATCAAGCACAACCACTGAGTTAGGTGGAAGATTCGGTACTAGACGTTCTTTTAGCCACTTTTCATAGTTTTCTGCGTTCATGTTAGAGTGGTAATCACCAGAAACACTATTTGCTTTGTATGTCAATAGTGCGTTAGGTACGAAACCTTGTTCTGAACCAGCATGCACAATGATAATTCTTTGTCCTTTCGACAGGTTTCTCTTTAAAGGTGGTCCATCCTTATTACCCCATCCTTTGTTTTGCACATGATTAGTTAAGATGTAGCTCTCATCTGTATATACGATACACCGATTTTCTTGTATCGGTATCTGAGTAAATTTTTTAGGTAGGAAAATCGTAGTTTTTGGATGTCATGCCGCTCTATAATAACACGTCTGTTATCCACAGTTTTTCGCCATTTGTATCCTAACTTTAACAAAGCTGTACGCAGAGTCGAAATACTTCCATCATAGTTAAGTTTAACTTGAAATATTCTTTTCAACTTTAGCAAGGTAGGTAACTCGCGATGTTCTAAATGGTAATTTTGAATAGTGGAACGTATAACATCAACGTTAAAGTTGTCTAATTCTAACTTCTTTAAACGTTTTTTACGGTCTTTATGCGGAGATTTAAATTTAGAGTCAGATTCTTTTCCTTCAGCCAATATATTAGTAATTGTTCTCTCTGATACTGCCATTGCTGTTCTTTTCCGTACGCTATTTAAATGTTCACTTAATTTCGATATTAAAATTGGACTTGCACTGCAAACTGGATCACGTACTAGTTCCAATATATCTCTCGCATCTATTTTCAGAAATTCGTATACCTTAGCAATGGTTTCTCGAGTCTAAAACAATAATACGTAAACGTCAACAAGGATATATTTTTTCGTATATAGAATCAAAATAAATATTAATTACATCTAAATTTAAAATTAAAAAATATTTACCTGACTCCTTAAACATTTTCTCCGAGAAGAACTAGACATTTTCGTAAACGACTGTACCCGTAAGAAAAAGCGATAAGAACACGTCTTGTTCGGACGACGACTGCCGCGTCACTGCCACACGAATGAAAGTTGTATATTTACAAGCCCACGCACACATAGGGCCGCGCGCACAACTGAGTTGAACTATCTGTAACCTTAATTATTAGATTTACAGCATTGTTATTTTTAGATTACCGGTGGAACGATATATTGCAACCACTATAAGATTCACTTGGACAAGTATAAACGCAACACTTTTTCACCATTTTAACTGATGGTACTCCTTCGAATCGTTTTAATAATTAACGATACTAGAGAAACAACAATGAAATTATCTCACTGACGCCATGACATGACGCTTTACAGGGCTACCATTAGAAATAAAAAATAGGTTTATAAAAATGTATGTTTTCTTTTTTATTTATATTTACAGAACTTAATGCTATTTTAATACGCTGACTCACAATTGTTAAAATAACATTAAAATACAAGTGTTTCAATTGAGTTTTTGATAAGACATTAAAAACATTTTTTAGACTGGCAAGATCAAGGCAAGATAGAACGAGACACACGGTTTCCGCTATTGCTATCCCTCTCGGCCCGGATTTGCCTCTGTGTCAGGCGCAAAGAATATTATACTTCAAAACTTTGAGACATAGTTCATTTTCGTTAATACAAATTTTCAGAGTACTGTGTTGTTTAGTATATTACGTCCATGGGTAGTGACTATTACAATTACAAAGAAAACTTTAGCTTGGTTCTCTTAGCAATTGTGGATGCCGACTATAACTTTCTATGTATATGTAAACTGTGGTGCAAAAGGCAAATCTTCTGATAGTGGAGTATTCCAGGACACGTCATTTTATAGAGCCCTTTGTATTGTTGTCTTCTTTAAATAAAACAATATTGAGGTCTTCAGTAGTTTAATATGTTCTATATTTTTATAATTATTGTTAATATTAATATTTATTAATTAATATGACTATGTGTTGCTTGTTGGGTTGATCAGAAGAGAGAGAGAGCTTGTCAAAATCAAATGACATTCAAGAACATTTGACACAGATAATGTAACGTTCCGTTACTACATCATCCCCTTTTACAAATTATTAACATTAAACCCCTTTTAAAAAAAAAACTTAATTCTGTTATTATTATTACTACAGCATCCCTTTTAACAAAATAAAAAAAATATTTTTACATTCAACCTCTTTTTGTAAAATAACAATCTTAAACACTAAAGTACAATAGTATAGGATATTACATCAGTCTTAATTACTACTATATTAAGTTACACTGCAATCACACACTCAACCAGCGAGTGAACTCCTCTGGTGAACCACAAAGTCTACGCTGGTCGAATAAAGAAAGAGGTTCTGGTATAATTTACATTATTTTTATCCCTAATATTAAAAGACCTATTACCATTATAACCAACTATTCTACCTTGTAACCATACATTCTTTTGTGGCTCTTTTTAAACCATATATTTTGACCAACTTTAAAGTCTTTTTTCATTCTACTTGTCTTATTTATAACTCTTAATATTTCTCTCCATTTGTTTACTAAATTGATGCTATTTAATTTTGGTTCCAGATATTTATGTGTAGTTATTAATTTTGTTCTTACATTTCTATTCATTAACAATTCACAAGGAGAGAAATTTGTTCCAGTAACTGGTGATATTCTATATTTTAATAAAGCTACTCTAAAATCTGTATTATCCTCATTACACTTATACATAATTTTTTTAGCTACCTGAACTCCTCTTTCAGCCATTCCGTTTGACTGCGGGTATCTAGGACTAGTGTAAGTGTACTTAAAACCCCATTCTTGAGCAAAATTTTTACATTCACGAGAATCAAATGGTACATGATCTGATACAATCTCAGAAGGAACACCAAAGTTACAAAATAAATCTAGTAAACTATTATTAATTGCACTTGCAGTTTTGCTGCTCAGATACTTAATATCTAACCACTTGGAGTAGTACATATATATATATATTTTAGCCATTTTACAGAGTAACTTATTCATTTATACCTAATCAAAATAATTATGACAAACTTAAAATAAAACCTTACAAAATCAATGAGTTTAATCAGTCTTGCTGTTTCTCTTAATTCTTCAATTAAATTATACCTTTTAGCTATCATCGAGTATTCGTTTTTAGATAATTACTAGCTGTACCCGGCATGCGTTGCAATGCAATTTTTTCTACATAGCACCTGCCTACTACCTACCTACTACCACTCAGGGGTATGAAAAATAGATAGTAGCCGATTCTCAGACCTACTGAATATGCCTATAAAGTTTCATAAAAATCGGTCAAGCCGTTTCGGAGGAGTATGGTAACTAACATTGTGACACAAGAATTTTATATATAAGATTATGTCAATTATATTAGCAATTCTAAAAATACTCCAAAATCAATATCTGCGGTGTCCTTTCTTTTAGTAGGTACATTTATATATTTCAATGACATGGTATTAATAAATATAGGTTTAATAGCCTCATCAAAAAAAGGTAACTTAAAATACTTTAAACTTAAAATATGATAAATATTAATATTATTTATTAACTTATTTTGACCTAAATCTTTGTGAGAGCGAATGTTTTGATCATTCTTATATATAAAATTATACTTGTTATTGTCGCGAATCATATTTTGATCAAGTTGCAACTTGTCAGTGATAAGCAAATTGCAAAAAACACATGAAAATTTGAATTTCGTGGGCTACTACGGAAGAATCACCTTAAGTAATGTACGTTAGTAATCTGATGACTTGAATTTTACTTTGGTAGAAAAATTACAAATATTTTTAATCATTGCACATTCTCATGTGTAAGTATTTAATTTGCACATAAAAAGCACTAATCAGTAGTGATATGATCGTATACGGAGTAATTACAATAAAAACACCAAAAATATGAACTATGTAATAATTTTTTTGTATGTTCACGAGTCATAATCAGAGAAAAGTGTCCAATTCTTGAAGATCGACTTACGTATTGACCGCATCCATAGCAATATTCATTGATAATAAAATGTGTCTCGGTCCAAGGCCATTTTAGGTCATAAATGTAGAAATCCATAAAATCGTCGGAATTGAGCACCTTATCTATATCAGCGTAAATGTTACATGTTAAATGATACATGTTACATGTCGACAGTAATTATCGTCGTAAATCAGAATTTTAATCTAATAGAAAAAGTTGCCATTGTTAATTTAAGAACATAAACAATAACTTATAGAATAATTACGTATAGAGTTACACAAGTTACACTACCTCCTTTCCAAGCATAATATATGTCACAAAGATAATCCCATTCTGTAGGACCGGCAGTACATTCTTTACAGTATTTTTTCTTAAATGACATGCATTTTGCTTTCCGACCTACAATCGCAGCTTTACATTTCTGGCATATAATGCAAGTCGACCACTTTTTTATAATTCTGTTTTCTTTTCCAGGTTTTTGTCTGATAGTGCTCTGGGGTTCTGGTGCAATAATAACGTGTAAATCAAGTGAACACAGCTTTATGTTTTTAAGGCTTCCGATTTGTCACTGTCCCTTCAAGAGGCTGAAGTTAAATCTATGAAATCAGATGATATTTTTCCTTTTAAATAGTTGTGGCTACAAATATGTTTACAGTAAATGTATTATTTTACAAAAAAGGTACACATATTAAGTAAAATATTATTTTATTGGAGTAAAATTAAAAAATAACCAACTAAGAAGCGACAGACTCACAAAACCGAGTAAAAATCAATCATTTTGTGTAAATCCTTGAAGCTAAGGCTATTTTCATTGATTAGTCAATGAATAACATACATAATCAATTTAAATTAATTAAAAAAAAACTTATTAATATCAGACTTTTCTTTAATTTTGCTTTTAATATAGTCACACAACGGAACTAGTTCCGCCTCAAAGTCCGTTTTGTTTCGATATTATCGGGAAAATGCCTCGAAATCCGCGTTCTTTTTTGTTTTTCTATAAAATAAACTATATTATTTCGTAATATATAATAGACAAATTAAAAAAAAAAAAACCTAAAAATAAAATCGAATTTTATAGCAGGGTACACTTTATTTCGAAATTGCTCAGATAATCATTGGTCTTGCGAATCAAAATGTGAGACTAATTCTTGAATATTCTCCAATTGTGACAATTTTGATACAACATGCATTTAATACCTAATCAAGTATTCACGACCCATAGATTTTCAGGAATACCGCGAATGCGCCACGCCCTTAATATTAGTCAAGCACCATTCTTGGTCTCTTGGGGTCTTGTATTTCTTGTTTTGTATCGGGGTCTACTATGTTGTCATTACGTTTTATTTTCAGATTTGTGCTTGTTCCCGGTTGGTCGATCTCCATGTTATGTTCTGTATTTTTTTCTTTGTCAATTGATAAAAGTTATAAAAAAAAGATCTGTTGATACTATAAAAAAAAAAAAAAAGAGTTGGTTTGGTTGCATGGCATGCTACCCCCTTTTGTCTCACTTTTCGTGTATTTTTGCATATGCATGAGGGCGGGAGGGTGGGCTTTCCTCTGCATGCGCTTATTGCATGAGGGCGGGAGGGTGGGATTGCATCTTGCTTCCAAGCTTGGATTTTGGTAGCGGAATTAAAGCTAAATATCTTTCATAACATTTAATTGTATTATTGAAAAATAAACTTATCTTTTTTTTTTTTTTTTAATCTTATTATTTAGAGGGACTTTTCCGTATAACGTATGACAGTCCCATCGTACCCTAAACAGAAGTAAAGCGACACCTATTTAAACTATATTAATAATATGACATGTCGTGGTGGCCTAGCGGTTCAATGAACGGATTTGTATGCACAAGGTTGCAGGTTCGAACCCAGGCAAGTACCAATGTAGGTTTTTCAAAGTTATATGTACTTTCTTAATTATTCTAAGACACTACTGACAAACGGTGAAGGAAAACACCGTGAGGAAACCTGGATTCCAAAATTTGGGATCTGAAATCGCCAATCCGCAGAGAGCAAGCGTGGTGATCAATGCTGGTGCCTTCTCTATATGGAAAGAGGCCTGTGCCCAACAGTGGGACGTTTATAGGCTGGATTATAGGGTCGAAGAGTGTAGAGGGTCATGACCCTCTACACTCTTCGACCCATCGGTAAATATAGTAAGCCAACCATTATAATTTGTATTCAACTCCCTAATACATTAAAATTTTAGTAAATTTTTATCATAATATGTACTTTTTGACTGCTTCATTATCTTTAAATCCGCTACAATTATTTCCTTTACCTTAATATTAGTCACCCACGTCCTTAAACTAAACATTAACAAAGGACTAGCTGATGCTATTTGAATTTCTTTAAGTTCATTATATGAGGAGACCAGTAAAGGCATAGTTTTATTCCTCCAATAGCTATTGTGTCGAAGAGAACTTCATTTTATATTACATAGCATGCTTGTATTAATCTTATTTTCTGCCATCTTACAAGCAAAAAGATAAAATATGGAAAAAGTAATAACTCATTTTAAAACAATTTTTTAATCTGGTTTTGCTGTGCTTGAAATTGCTTAAACCCCTATTCTAAATATTGACACTTGATAAACGATATGATGGTTTTTTACCTGTGATGGTATTGAAGGTGAATTTTTATTGGGTCTATTCCATTTTCTTGAGGCATCTTTAAAAAAACATTAAATTTTAAAACACTGTAAATTAAATTATCGGTTTTCCACAGACATCACAATATATTATTATTACTGTTGTGAGCTCACCACTAATGAACTATATTCTTGAACAGCCACATTAACATCTTGAAAAGTTTCCATAGATGCATTCTGAAAAAGTATGTTTAATGCTTTAAAATGTCAAAGGCATTAATAATAATAATAAAACTTTATTTTCAGACCATAGTCCATACAGCATTACAGGGAAAAACACAGTATTAAAATCAAACAAAACAATAACGAAAATAAAATATTACTTAAAACTAACACACACGTACATATATATTATATCATTTAATGTACTGGAATGACGCTCTATGAGTCGTCATCCAGTGGTTAATTATAGGGCTGTCCATCCTGCTCGATACAATCGCTACCAGGCTGTTAGAGCTGTCGCGCACTCGGCGCATCAGGGATGCTATTCGGGATCTCATTAAGGAATAGAAATCGGGCACGTATCTATCAGCGAACATCCCGGACGCGCTGCAAAAGCGCGGCAATCCCAACATGACCCGGAAGGCGTTGTTGTATTGGACTCGCAGAGCATTTTAACAGCACTGAGTATAGTTGACCCATAGGGCGCACGTGTACAGACACTGGCAGTATGCTCGAAACAATGTAATTTTTACCTCGTCTGTACAACGCGCGAACCTACGAGCCAGCATGTTACACCTTACTGACAATGCTCTGCGTTCCCTTTCTATGTCCGCATCGTCGGAGAGATCGTCGGTCACCCAGTGCCCCAGGTACTTGAAACGAGTGACTCTGTTTAGGGCAGTGCCCCCTAACGTGACGGTTGGGATTGTGTCATAACATTTGTTACCTGCTTTAAAAACCAGTAGTTCACTCTTAATTGCATTGTACCTGAGACCATGGGCCACCGCATAATCCTCGCATATACGAACAAGCCTCCTAAGAGCACTGATCGATGGGCTCAGCAATACCATATCGTCTGCATAGCTTATGTAATTGACGGTCTGTCCATCTATGGAGCAACCGACGTTGGCATTGCTGAGCTCAGATATCAGTTGGTTTACGTACAGGTTGAAAAGCTTGGGTGAACAAAGACCACCCTGTCTCACTCCGCACTCCAACCTGTACGCATCCGACAAGACGCCCGCCCATTTTACATAATTGTACTGACTGTTATACCAATACCTTAATAATTTTATAAGATCCCGGGGCAAACTGGTGTTCTGTGACAGTTTCCCCCACAGGCTGTCATATGACACTAGGTCGAAAGCTTTGGAGAGATCCAGGAAAGAAGCATACACAGGTGTTTTCCTAGCAGTGTAGTATTAAACAGTATGCTTGAGACAGAGGATAGCCATTTCAGTAGACAAATGTGCTTTAAACCCAAACTGTGCGTCGTGTAATTTTAAAAATAAAAATAGGTAAATATTTCTATATATACTTGTATATGTTCATTTTCAGGGTTACTGATATATGCATAATCTGAAGTTGCTTGTTCCAAATACTAGAATAAAAAGTTTCATGTTAAGTAAGACGCTCAATGTCAACTACAAGGTTTTCATTATAATGATGATTATTATTGCCTGATAGTTTGAACCGAAGAACCTGTTTTTTAATAGGAAGTATCTCACTTGGAGTAGGCAACTCCAGTTCTCCAATCACAAGTCCATCTGAATCATATGGATTATGATCCCTTAATAATTCCGCGGGGTTCAGTAGATCTCTTATTTCAATAACTGCCTCATCAGGAGTGGCTGGTCTTTCACCACCACCCGTTTATTAGCTTCTTTTTTAAAGGAGCTATAAGTTTTTCGGGCATTGACTTTCATTCCTTTCCACTGAATCTTCAGCTGGCTAAGTTCTCGAGGTCGCTTATTTAAGTTATTGAATCTTAAACAGAATAATAAAATCGTACTTAATAATAAAAATGCAATTACAATCGATGTGCTCATACCATTGTTGGTTTCTTTCGTTTTGTGTGTCGTAACCGAACGTGAGTAAAAGAATGTAATTAAAGCATCGGGTGCCCGAATTCGAGTAACGTCTTTCGTGCACCCGAATACCGGCTAACGACCAAGTGTAATTGCGCCATCACGGATATACCAGAGATAAACTAGGGTGAGGGTTGGTATAAGGGTGTCGTAATTTTTGTTAGAACTTTATGCCAATGTTATTCTAGGTATAATTTATACCCAATTTATAATTAGACATTATGCTTATTCTGACTTTATTCTAAGTATAATTTTTATTCATTGTTTATAAGTAGCACAGTAAATCTTTTTTTTCACCACTCTTCGGGAACAACATCACGATCTCTTTTTGTAGGTGCAAACTTTAATATTGGCTTATGAATTATTTTAAAAATCTTATAGAATAATAATAATGGTAGATGCCCCATCCCATATTAGAGTAAAGTTCTCAACAAGGCCGCTGCGTGTTGGATCTGTATCCCCACGTAAGCCTTTCAAAGGACCGGGTCTCTTCTTCTGAAGATATCCCGTGAAAATAAAGAGATACATAATAATAATAATAATATTCCGGGACAACTCACACACGGTCATCTGATCCCAAGCTAAGCAGAGCTTGTGTTATGGTAACCAGACAACTGATAAACATACTTATATATTTCTAAATACATACATATTATAGATAAATTACACCCAGACACAGAACAAATGATCGTGCTCATCACACAAACATTTGTCCTGGTGGGAATCGAACCCACGACCTCCGGTATAGCAGTCAGGGTCACTAACCACTAGACCAACAGGCCAGTCAATAATTAACGGTTCCATCTAAATCTACTACTAAACTTTCTACGAAACCAACATAATATTTCCAAGATTGTCTTTGAAAATACCTTACTAATACGCTATCACCTACACTATAATATAATTCTTCTTCGGTATCGGTATCTTTATCAGTCTTTGTTATTGTTTCAGTCTTTTCATATTGTGCTTTGTTGTCCTTATCATCTAGTTTCCTATTATTTTTGTTTCTACGTCTGTTTTCTTCTGTCTTTTGATGGATTTATGGGCTTAAAGAAAACTAATAGTCTGATTAACACAGATTTTAATTAGGAGAAAAAATAAGAACGTACATCATTACCAAAAGCCGGGCCGGAAAGAGAACAAGTCAACAAGAGACGTTTCTAAGACAACTGTCAACAATACAGGAAACACAAAGTTCGTTTCTTTTATTGCGTTTACAAAAAAACTCCTTTCTAACACTGGCCCTCAAACCAATAAAATAATAACAAAAAAAAAAAAATTGAACCAGGTCATGAAATCCAAAACACAAAAACAAAAAAAAAAACTTAACTCAGAACATTCACTTACATAGCAAGTCTTATCTAGTTAACAATAACTGAGATACAAAGTTATTATGTTTTACTCTACATAAAGGTTTAGTTAGAATATCAGCAAGCATATCACTTGTACACAAATATTTTAACATTACAGTCATAACATTTACACATTGTCTTATGAAGTGATGTCTAACATCAATATGTTTAGTTCTTGAATGAAAAAGAGAGGTTTTACACAACTTTAATGCTGACTGGTTATCATTATGCATTGTAATAATAACACTCTTATTAATGATATCCTGTAAAAATTTACGAATAAACAAACCCTCCTTACAGGCATCTGCTAAGGAAATGTATTCAGCTGCCAAAGCTAGCAATGTTCGTATTGTGGAATATCTGACGACCGGAGAAAAAGTTTCCTCATAGTCTATCCCATGCTTCTGAGTACAACCTTTGGCCACCAATCGAGCTCTATATTTTAAAAGTTCACTACCCAAACCTCTTTTGATCTTAAAAACCCACTTACATTTGAGAGGTTTTTGTGATTCTGGTCTATCAGTCAAGGTCCAACAATTATGATCAATGAATGATTTGTACTCACTAGTCATTGCTTCTCTCCAATGTTGCGCATCTTTCCCTGCGAGTGCCTCTTTCAAAGTCTGTGCTGTATCTTCATCTGTAGATGTGCTCACCATATATGACAACTGCGACTCCATTGTATCATCATAATCTTCATCAGATGAACCTGGGACATAAGTTTCATCGGCAGGATCGCTGGCCTCCGGTGAGCTCGAGTGAGAGCTCTCAGAATCATCTATTGATATTATACTTTCTCTTTGATTGTTTTCCAATGTAGTGTCATCAGATAAATCATTGTTCACAACAGATGGTTCTGATTGTATGGGAGGTTCAGACTGATTAGGTTGACTATCATCATGAGTGCAACTTTGAAATTGTACTGTTGTCTTACTATCATCATTTGACACTTTACTTAGTAATATATTTTCTAAGAAGGTAACATTCCTGGCTTTAGTACAATTTGTTGGAAACTCAGGGTCAATCAATCTATACCCTTTGGTTTCATCGCAATAACCAATAAATATACCTATATCTCTTGCATTTAGAATCTAATTTTTTTCGGTTTTGATTCAATGCATATGCAACACAGCCAAATATTCGGAAATGTTTGATAGATACCTTTCTATTTGTCATTTTTCTTCTGGAGTGCATCCCATTACTGCCTTTGTGGGACAACGGTTGCGTATATAAACAGCTGTGTTAACAGCTTCTGCCCAGAACTGTTGTGCCAGGTTTGCATCCTGCAGCATACACCTTGCTGTCTCCACAATCGTTCTGTTGGCTCGTTCCGCCACGCCATTCTGCTGCGGTGAGTGAGGAACCGTTGTTTGGTGCCGAATTCCATTGTTCTTCAGGAACGTCTGAAAATTCGAATTTATATATTCGCCACCATTATCACTCCTGAGAATTTTAATCTTTTTACCTGTCTGATTCTCAACTAAGACTTTAAAGGATTTAAATTTCTCAAATACTTCACTTTTAGTCTTCAAAAAATAGACAAAAGATTTTCTGGTAAAGTCATCTATAAAAAGTAAAAAATACTTTGATCCACTAATTGAAGAACATGGCATCGGGCCACACAGATCAGTATGTACCAGCTCTAACGGTTCAGTCGCTCTATTGTAGGTTTTCTTAGGAAACGGTAATTTATTTTGCTTTCCTTGTATGCAAGCAATGCAAGGTTCAAAACTAGAATCACTGTAAGAAATACCCGAAACCATACCTTTACTTAAGAGTTTCATGCTTCTTCGGTTGAGATGACCAAGCCGTCTGTGCCATACCTTTTCTGATAATCTCCGTCTCATAAGCGCCATCCTCAACTTCTGTATTCAGCACCAGACACTCCATAGTTTGGTTTTCCAATTTTGTACTAAATAATGTTCTTAATAATGCTAATCTCCTACACAGACCTCTATCCTCATACGCCTTTTGAAGGTTAGTCCAGGCCTCGTGTGCAGTTTTTGCTGATCTGACGTGTGTAAATGCAGCAGGCTGTACAGATAATGCAATGCGGGCGAGTGCCTTTTTTTACCTTTTTGGCGTGTCCAGCATCCGTCGGCTCCTTCTCCACAAAGTCCCATAAATCCTCGTGGATCAGCACCATTTTCATCATGAATTTGAATTCGAATGAATTAGAATGAATTGTAATTCTCCATGCCCTTTAATTTGTCCACAACTAAGGAATTTGTGTTGACGATTTGTGCTGTCGCCATGTTGCCGGCCGGTGTACAAGAGGATAATTTATTTTTTTCAAGCCAAAAAACGCGAATTTATTAAAAATGTATCTAAAATAACAACCAGGACCGTGCCTGGGCCCATAACCTGATGGATTTATGGGCTTAAAGAAAACTAATAGTCTGATTAACACAGATTTTAATTAGGAGAAAAAATAAGAACGCACATCATTACCAAAAGCCGGGCCGGAAAGAGAACAAGTCAACAAGAGACGTTTCTAAGACAACTGTCAACAATACAGGAAACACAAAGTTCGTTTCTTTTATTGCGTTTACAAAAAAACTCCTTTCTAACATCTTTATTGACGAGTCATCACTGGGTATCGCCACACTGTCATCTACGCTAAAAAGTTTTCCTGACTTTTCTTCAACTTTGTCATGAGTGTTGTCTTCTTTTTTGGTGTTTGGGAGATCATTGTCTTTGGTAGTATTTATAATTACTTCAGTCTCTTCAAGTTGTATGTTACTTTTTGTTGTTTCTTCAACTTTATCGTCACTATTGCATTTCACTGTCTTTAGGTCTATAACTTTTCTGTTTCCACTGTTCTCTTCTACTTCGTCTGTATTCATTGCAAAAGTGTCATATTCGGGTATAAATACCTCGTCGTCTGATGTATCATGTACTGAAAATTCATCTTCATTTTCTGAGCTGCTTGCATCAGAATCAATTATTAATCTCTAATTTCACTGGCAACCGATGATTGTTCTGCAATAAACAAACATTTCAGTTCTCTAGATGCACCGACAAAATTTTTACCATTGTCGCTCCAGATGTCACTGCAATGTCCTCTCTTAGCGACGAATCGTTTGTAACCAGCTATGAAAGCCTGAGAGGTGAGATCACTTATGGCCTCCAAGTGTACTGCCTTCGTAACCATACATACGAACAAACATATATACCCTTTGTACGACCTATTGCCACGACCTTTGGATACTCGAATGTTGATTGGACCTGCAAAGTCCACACCGCTGTGCAAAAATGCTCTGGCAGGAGTAACTCTACAGGTTGGTAATTGTCCCATAAATTGATTTTTAAAATTTGCTGAGTACCGAATACACACGAAACATTTACGCACATACAATTTAACTAGATTTTTTGCAGAAATTATCGAGTATTTCGTGCGTAAGTAACTCAACAAAAGAGTCGGACCTCCATGAAGAGTCTTTTTATGGGCTTCATCTACAAGCAGCCAAGCAAGATGGCTTTGCAATGGATTTATGATAGGGTGTCTCATATTTTCGGAAATCTGTGCGTTTTCAATCCTTCCTCCCACTCTTAATATTCCTTCACTGTCTATTGTAGGACATAGTGCTTTTAATTTGCTTTTCTTGCTTACGCTTCCTTTTTTCTTAATATCTTCTATTTCTTCATTATAAGCTTGTTGCTGGAACTTCTTAATACAAATTTCTAATGCCTTTGCAATCTCTTCGCTTGTCAGGTAAGTGGTTCTCTTTTTATTTTACGTTAAAAATCTTCTGCAGTAAGCTACTACTCATACTAACTTTTGAATTGATGAAAATTTTTACACAGCTTATCGTCTTGACACGTCGTTACATGTGCTTTCACTGACCGCTTCTCCAATTCAGTTGTAATTAACTTCGGCTTAGTGTAATTAATTGTTTTGTTTGTGAGCCACGACGGTCCATGAAACCACAGTGAAGACTGAAAGTTCTGACGGTGTTACGCCTCTGGAGGCTATATCTGCGGGATTGCAAGCGGAACGTACATGTGCCCACTGTGTGTTTTCTAGTAACGTTAATATTTCTGAGACTCGATTTCCAACAAAGGTTGTCCAGCGACTTGGATGGCCACTAAGCCATGCTAGCACAATTGTTGAATCGGTCCAGCAGTGTATATTTTCTCTTTCGATACTCAATGTTTCAGCAACTTCAGTTATTAATTTAGCTAATATTACTGCTCCCATTAGCTCCAGTCGTGGAATCGAAAGCTGTTTTGTGGGTGCAACTTTGGTTTTTGCGGTGACTAAATGGACTTTGATGTCACAATCTTCTTTAATTACTCGCAAATAGACAACTGCTGCTTATGCTTTATTGGATGCGTCGCAGAAACCCTGCAGTTCCATAACTGCCTTGCTTCTGGTTTCAAACCATCGTGGGATAACAATTTGCGGTAAGTGTAAAAGATCAGCTTGGTAATTTTTCCATTCTTTAAGTAGCTCTTCAGGTAAACTATCGTCCCAATCGATTCCGGCTAACCATAATTTTTGAATGAGTGTTTTTGCTGTTATCACACAAGGTGCTACCCATCCCAGGGGATCAAAAAGTCGAGCTATTTCTGATATAACCTTTCTTTTAGTTACAGATGATCCAGGTTGCGGAGGAAATGTTACTGTGTACTTGAAACTGTCAAGTTCTCTATCTTAAGAAATTCCAAGTATCTTCATTACTTCATCCATTTTTATTTCCACCGATTCTACCTTCTGAATGCTTCTATCTTCCTTTATTTCTCTTGAAAGATCTTTATTGTTTGTCATCCATTTTTGCAATTCAAAGCCCCCTTTCGCTACTAATCCTTTCATCTCCTTATAAATCCTTATCCCTTCTTCTACAGTTTGACAGCCTGACATAAAATCATCTACAAAATAATCTTCTTTTAATTTTTCAGATACCAGCGGAAACTCGTCTCCTTCATCGTGTGCCAGCTGCTGCAGTGCAGCTGCGGTCTTCACTGCGAGGTAAGGTTGTGTTCCAACTGTTACTCTTAATAATTTGTAATCCTTTATTTCAGATTGCGGATCGCATCGCCAGAGCAGCCTTTGGAAATTTATATTTTCAGGGGCGACTATGACTTGCACACAGCACAATTGGATGGAGGCGCCATCTCATAACCAGATGACGCAAACCTGGTTGGATAGTAGGGCCTACCATTAATGAGTAATTAAGAGATACACCATTTACCCCTTTACATGAAGCATCGAACACAACTCTGACTTTAGTTGTGGCCTTATCCTCCCGAACTACAGCGTGGTGAGGTAAGTATACTGCTTCTGCTCTCTCTTCGTTTTCGGGGGGAATTTCTTTCATGTGGCCAAGGTCAAGGTACTCTTGAATAACGTCAGTATATCTTTTCTTAATCTCTAGATCTTTCTTGAAACGGCGTTCAAGAAGTTGAAATCGTTTGAGTGCAATTTCCCTGGTGTGCCCATATTTGCATGGTGGATCTTCAAATGGTAGCATCTTTAAATGGTAGCTTAACTACATATCGACCAGTGCTGTCCCGCTGAGTGGATCGATTATAAAATTCTTCGCACAATTGCTCTTCCTGGGTAAGTATTCTTTCTTTACCATAACGCGCATCAGATTCGATTTCCCATAACCGTTTGAGCATTTCATTGTCACTGATTTGCGAATGCATGCTGATAAAAACTTGGTGACAATGAGCTGAATTTGATTCGAAATCTAATGTGCGTGTGGCTCCAACCTAAACACGTGTTTTGTGCTATTAAAGATCCAGGAGAGTGTTTGATTAAACCTTCTCTAAGGACCTGACCATAAACTTCAGCTCCAAGCAAAACATCTATTTTGTTTGGAGTGTGGTACTCTGGATCAGCCAGAGTTAAACTATCTAGTTCAGGCCAAGTTGGTACTGATATTTTCTCTCCAGGGATCAACGTTGTAATGGTGCCTAAAACGAATGCTCGCACTTGATAAATGAAGTTAGGATCATGGCGTGACTTGATAGTTACGAAGACTATAAACTTAGAAGCCACAGCACTCTCATCACCTCCTATGCCTGAAATAACACCTCTAGCAGGCAATTTCTTAAGCCCGAGCGACTGGACCGCCGACTCTGTTATAAATGATGCCCGCGACCCCTGGTCGGTTGGC
Organism: Autographa pulchrina; assembly: GCA_905475315.1. Lineage (NCBI taxonomy): Eukaryota > Metazoa > Arthropoda > Insecta > Lepidoptera > Noctuidae > Autographa > Autographa pulchrina. The sequence goes on from FR997775.1 coordinate 10,313,357, forward strand.
ACCGTTCTTAGTCTGTGCTTCGACAAGAGCGGTTGCCAGTAAAACCTGATTCAGAACAGCCCTTTTAGAAAAGTGAGTGGTTACGTTAATGACATCCGATTCTTGCACCGAATCGGAAGCAGCGCTCAATGTGGACACTGCTGCTTTGATTGCTGACGCCTCTCCTGAAAGGCCTTGAGGCGACGCCGAGCTTGAGAATCCCTTTGGGTGTAATAATGAATGGTGTTTGCGATTGCAAACTTGACAACTTGTAGTAACACGACAAAATTTAATTGAATGATTCGCGCCTAAACAATCGTAACAAAGACCGTGGGTACGGACGAATTCACTGCGAGTTTGGTAATCTTCTTTACCGAACTGTTTACAATGACTAAGTTTATGAGGTTGCTTACATAACGGACAACTTATATTAACAGAGGTATAATTTTTTGAAGAGACCGCATGAAGGACCTTTGGCTTAGTAACTGTTGATTTTTTTTAAATAATATAATTTCTGAACATCATCGATTGTGTCGTTCTTATGTATTAGTGACAAAAACATATCGCGAAATGATGTCCATTCAGTGTATTTACCCGAAAATGTTGATATAGTAACTTTAGGTAACTTAACATAATTATAAATTTTAGTTGTTTGCATCTTCTCTGAAACCTGGTTTATATTTTTAACTTGGGAAATATGCTCTTTTAATTCAGATTTATAATTAATGTAAAATTCTTCAGTTGTGTCAAACATCTCGGTTTTAAAATAATTATGTGAAGAATCTGTAACTGTTGCTATTTCTATTATTTTCTTATGGTATTCTGAAAAACTTTTCCATTGCCGTTCTAGAGATTCTAATCTGGTCTCTAAATATGTCTGAGTTAAGCGATCTTTAGGTGACTTTTATAATTCGTCCTGACTTTTTCAATTGAATTTTTTGTATCAATTTGCAATTTTACGAACGATTCCATTTTTTATTGCATGAAATTACAAGTCTCTAAACATTAAAATATTCTAAGTTGATACAATAATCTTGAAAAAATTACAAGTGTTTGAACAATTTGACACTTAAAAAAAATCGGGCATAGGTTCCCCGTAGTAACCATTTTAGCTTAATTATTTTAAGACCAAACTACATTCAATTTCTACTTAGTTATTAATTCATATTAAACTAAATTTAAGAGTTCTAGTTCTTGAATAATCACTTCACAAATCACAAGTCAAAGTTTACTCACGGTTTCAGTCTTCAAATACTTTTCTGTGTAGAAACGTCCGGTAGGTGGCGCTAGTGTCTCCTTCGCTTAGTTGTGGGGAATCTTCCGGTACTCCCGGCTGCTGATTCCTGTCGGCACTCTGCCTTAGCGCTCCTGTAGCGCTTCCACAGCTCTACTAAGCACCTGCTAGGCGTCCACTCCAGTGGCGCCCTCTGCAGGCTGATGAGGTGCTCTTCAAAGCACAATCCTGGTCCCTTACTTCCAGGGACTTAGCACTTCAGTGGCGATCCGCCACTGGTTTCTGTGCTGGTTTCACAAAAAATCTACGTACACACACACTGTACGCACTGATCCGGCTCGAAGGACCATGAACAATATTCGGATACCCGGTCTTCAAGTGAAACAACCAAATCACTCGCTGACTGTTTATTATTAATTAAACACAAAGGGGTACAACAAAAAAATTTAGTTTGGTGATATTTATAGTTTCTCATGTAACCAAACCATCATCACAGCAAGCAGAATCATCTGTTGTGAACGCTGATATGTCTGATGATTCAACAAACTTGGTACCAAATCAGAGGATACAGTTCGCCCACAACAGAGGATTCGGCAAGGTCGGTTGAGAGCGATGACCCTGCCGATGAAACTTACATTCCAGAGGACGAGAGTGAGGGTTCATCTGAGTATGAAGAACCAGCCTCGCCTGAGACGTCATTCGGGCCTCATGACGGGCCTGTTGGTCTAGTGGTTAGTGACCCTGACTGCTATACCGTAGGTCGTGGGTTCGATTCCCGCCCAGGACAAATGTTGTGTGATGAGCATGATCGTTTGTTCTGATGTCTGGATGTAATTTATCTATAATATGTATGTATTTAGAAATATATAAGTATGTTTATCAGTTGTCTGGTTACCATAACACAAACCCTGCTTAGCTTGGGATCAGATAACCGTGTGAGTTGTCCCAGGATATTATTATTATTATTATATTATTCATGGTGAAGACATCTGATGCTGATGCTCCGCTGAGTGTGCAGGAGGCTCTACAAGGGTTAGATGCTAAGAATTGGAAAGAAGCCATGTCAAGTGAGTACGACTCATTTATTAAAAATGAATGCTGGACACTGACTGAGAGGCAGGCATCACAGAAGCCTGTCAAGTGTAAATGGGTATTTAAAGTTGTCCAAGTTGTATTAAGAAAAGGTTTACACAGCGCCTCAATAGATGGCGTTGTTAGTTTTTAGGTGAATCCTGAATCGTGCCTGGCCCCATAACCTGAAGGATTATGGACAAAATAAACTACAATTAGTTTATCAAACTTGGATTTAATTTATTAAAGCAGAGCTACAATACGTACGCACAGGACCGGCCCCAGAGCAAGCAGAAAAGTTTTTATTAATTGACAGCTAATGTCACGTCACATGACATTTACGAAGCTCGTTAGATATGTTGCGTTTACAAAGACTGTTACATTTCCAACACACCCCCCGCGCAGTTAACCGTCCGACGTTCTACGCACGGGGGTGAAACTCTCATACAACGAAGATTTCGCAAAAATGCCATCTATATTTCGTATTCCGTAATTTACATTTTGTATAATATATAAGTTTTCTGTGGTTTAAAGACTGTCAAGCGTAAACAATCTTTTTCAAAATTATTTTAATAAAATAATTAAAATATGATAAATACATTAATATATATACGGTTTTCACCAAAGGACATTCAGTAAAAATATTTTGTGTACATAATTCGTTAATTAGTTTTTTGAAAATTGTGTTTGTTTTTTAAAATCGATAAAGTGGTTGAACGAGAAGTGTTCGGTCTATAAATTCATAAAAGTTTCGTGTGAATTGTGCCCCAGAGGGTCTATAATGGTCGAAACATATTATCAAAACGCAACGCGATGTGTTGTGTCGACACCCGACGCTCGTCGTGCACATAGGCAACAAGCCACGCTACAACACGTATCGTGTAGGTAGTGTAGTATCTCTGATCTCACGAAAGACTGAAGTGTATTGACGTGTCACGTGGCCATGGATTCGATTCTGCTTGAAGACGAGCTAGATGAAGATTTTGAAGAAGATTTATTGCAGATTTTGGGGATATATTTTGTACAGAAACAGTTAATAAAAAAAGATGTACTAGACGCAGACGATAATGGGTTCATGAAATAAATCAAGACAGAGCTATGTATGGTGAATATCACACACTTTACAAAAAATTGGTTAAAGATAGTGAGAGATATATTTTCGGATGAATGAAACTGAATTTGAAGTTTTGCATGACTTTATTAAAGATGACATCTACAAGAAAGGAACAAGTTATCGTGAAGCTATAAGCACAAAAGAAAGACTGGCACTGGCTCTCAGGCTCACAAAACATTTTCTTTATTATCTATGCCTATTCATTATTATTATAATTAACATAATATTCTCTCAGACGTGTTTCGTTACTTCCGGTTTCAACTTCTTCATAATGTGCTACATTGTCGCTTAAATCTTGATGATTCGTTACAAAAAAATGGGTATTATTATTCAGTGTTCGAGCTGTTTCGGAAAGTACTACATTGTCACTCACATTTTGATTATTCGTTTCATAAAATTGGGTTTTGGATGTTACAGTGTTTTTTGTATTCAGATGCGAAGTATTTGGATATTGTATTGTTTGGTTCCGAGTCACACGTAGGTCTTCAATAGTTGTTCGCGTTTTTTTAACATATTAATTTCGGCGTCATGCATGAGTTTATGCATTTGAAACTTAATATTAACTTGGTCAATCTCAGGTAATTTTTTTAATTGTTTACTCATGGACAGGAAGAAATAATCTGTTTCATCCATCTCTGACATTCTCTTTTGTCGCGCTTCTTGAGAAGATTTAATAACATTAACCATCTCTGTCAAAAAATTGTCTTCATTTCCTTTCTTATTTCGATTTGATGAAGAGGTTGGAGTCGGTGTCCTTACAGAAGAAGAGCTTGGTGTCGGTGTCCAGACAGTAAAAGAGCTTGGACCAGGAGTTGCATTAGCACGAGATGATTCGGTTTCATCTGAGAATTGCAACTCTTGTGTTGAATCGTCAGTTATATCAGACAAGTTTGTGATCGTTGGTCTGCCCTCAAGATGAGACCTTAAAAATTCCATCTGTGCTGCAATTTGGAACAAATACCAATACCAATATTCATGCCAGAGCCCACCACCGCGGTGTGGGAAAAATCTGAAGAAGGGTTCAGAAATTACTGGAATTTTCCTAATTGCTGTGGTGCATTGTACGGCAAACATGTGAATATCACTTGTCCATTAAATGGTGGTTCAGATTATTGGAATTATAAAGGAGAAAATTCAATAGTACTCCTGGCATTAGTGGATCCTAAATACAAGTTCTTGGTTGTAGATGTAGGCTCATATGGAAAAAACAGTGACGGTGGAATATTCAATAAATCTGCACTTGGAGAGTCTTTAGAACAAGGCAAGTTAAGAATGCCTGCTGATAAATCTTTATCTCCCCATTTGGAACCATTACCACACGTAATAGTGGCAGATGAAGCTTTTCCCTTGAAGTCGTATTTAATGCGGCCGTATAGTAAGAATGATGTTCGCAATAATGAACCCAATAAAATATACAACTACCGGCTAAGCCGTGCTAGACGTATCGTTGAAAATTCTTTCGCTATTTTAAGAGCAATATGGCGGGTTTTCGCCAAACCTATGGAAGTACAACCTGATATGGTGGACAAAATTATTTTAGCAACATGTTGCTTACACAATTATTTAGGTATTGATACTTTGCCATCTGACTGTCAAACACAAGATGATAATGAGACGCCATTGGGACCTACAGCTTTGGAGGACTTGGACACCTTACGCAGAAATTCTACACAACATGCTTTTTCTGTCCGAAATAAATTTAAGGAATATTTTAATTCCAACGAAGGTGCAGTGCCGTGGCAAGTAGATATTGTAAGGAGAGGAAGACAAAATACTTTGTAAATCTGTGTTAAAGTGTATTTTATAATAAATTGAATTGAATAGCAGCTTTGTATTAATTTTAACTCGACGCATTGCTGACAAAAAGGGTCTTGAAAGACAGACGGACGGACAGACAGACGGACAAACAAGGTGATCTTATAAGGTTTCCTGTTTTCCTTTAGAGGTACGGAACCCTAAAAACAAGCAGGTACTTACTTATAAATGCAATTAATGCCACCTATTTTTATGATAAATAATTAGAAACTGTATAGGTACTGATAGATAGTAGGTAAGTATCATCATCTCCATCATCATCATCTCCCGAGCCTTTTCCCAACTATGTTGGGGTCGGCTACGAGTCTTACCGGATTCAGCTGAATACCGTATTTTACATGGAGCGACTGCCTATCTGACCTCCACAACCCATTTTACTGGGAAACACAGTATCCCATAGTAAGGACAAATTACATTTTATTGAAAACTTACCTGTAGTATGCAATTGTTCTGCAATTTCTTCCCAAGCATTATTTCGAATACTAAACTAATATGATCACGATAATGAACTGAACTCATATCATATAACACTGAGTACCGTTTCACTAATTCTATTAATTCTTCATCCGACATTTTAAACCAATTTTTAAACAAAAACTAACAAAAAATACCTTTTGATCTCGAAAGAACGCGTGGCGTCGGGTGTTAACTAGAAACACACTGCGCTGATACGTCGGGTGGCGTGTCCTCCCCCCTCTCCCGGCAACACGCTGATCCAAATCGGTTGGATGTTGCGGCGTGTGATCACATAGCGTGTTGTCTATGCGCTTCTGACTATATTAAATATATGGAATTGATAAGTACTGACATGCGTCGGGTGGCGTGGCGTCGTGTCACGTTTTGGTAGTATGTTTCCGCCTTAAGTGTTCATTTATACTAGCTTTAGAGTGACTTGTGAAATAACAAAAAAAAATACATAATTATAGTAAATTATTGTTTTCCTACGTACTGATGTTGCTTTCTAATTATATTAGTTAATAATTATAGATGTTATGTTTGATGTTTTATAACATTGTTAGCAAACAAATAATTGTGCAACAATGATTGTTATTCCTTGCGCCCTATATGGTTCATCATTTTTGTTCCTACGTACTGGGGCCCGATGCCGCTATTTTAAGTCAGTGAGTGGCGGGTTAATTAACGTTCCAGTGTACTTGTTTGCTAACCTAAATAACTATTTTTTGTGTACAGTAATGCTGTTTTAAGTTTCGTGTTTTAGTTTTTAAGAAAATGTACAGAAACTGTTTTGTACAGTTTCTGCACCTTTCCAGCAAATATAAAGAACCAATCTTAAAAATTGATACAGGGTTACCCAAAAAATTATTGTTTATGTTCGCAAAATAGCTTAAACTAGTAAAAGATATAATAGTTCAGCCGCAATAAAAAAGAAAACCCAAAAAAAATTGAATTTCCCGCTAGAGCGAGAGGTATCACCTTAAGTTCCTACGTATGATAAGTAAAATTACAAATAAACCTTTTATTTTTCAACTCGTTTTTTTTATCATCCAATCCAATCCATCTTCAGACTGCGCAGCAACGAGCGGGATATAAAATGTGGCGGCTTCCAGACACCGGTGGCTGTCGCTCGCTTCTGACACTTTTAGAAATGTGGCGGTAGCGCGCGACAGACACCGGTGGCTGTGGTCAGTGGCCCATTTGCGCCGAGCCTTAGAGCTATGTAGAAAATTTTAAAAATTAAAGATTTCTTTTACAAAATTGGTTGTTAATTTATTTATTTACACGTACTTCATATGCCATCAATAACCAATGTTAGCAGTTTTGTGACTTGTGCTCTTGAGTCTTGTTTTCATCCATAATGCCATTTATATTAATTAATCGGTCCTGTACATTTTTCTCCATTGATTTTTAATTAAATAACTATATTCAGTGAAAGGTCATATTATTCCCCTTAGTTTGAAAGTATTTTGATTAATGTCCGCCACTCTTCACAAAGCGGGTCAGATATCCCAATGACCCAAGTAATCTTTTTATTTGCTAAATAATTGTATAATTAAGAAGACTTTTAAGAAGACTAGGAGGTATAATCTAATTTGACGGGCCTGTTGGTCTAGTGGTTAGTGACCCTGACTGCTATACCGGAGGTCGTGGGTTCGATTCCCGCCCAGGACAAATGTTGTGTGATGAGCAAGATCATTTGTTCTGGTGTCTGGGTGTAATTTATCTATAATATGTATGTATTTAGAAATATATAGAAGTAAGTTTATCAGTTGTCTGGTTACCATAACACAAGCTCTGCTTAGCTAGCAGATAACCGGGTGTGAGTTGTCCTAGGATATTATTATTATTAATTATTTCGCAGGTGAAAAGATGATATTTTTTTTTTATATAACCTTTTATGTGTCCCACTGCTGGGCAAAGGTCTCCCCCAATTCGTTCCATGGGTTCGGATAGATGGGCGAAACTTGCAACTGAGTGGGTACCTAGAGCCGGCACTCGAAAACGGGGTAGGCCGAAAAGATGGCTGGCGCGATGACATCGATCGCTATCTGCCGGGTTGGTGGGAGGCGGCTCCAAACAGAAATGATAAAATTAACATAAAAAAATACAGAAAAACAGGAAACAACTTTAAATATTATCGAACAACCGAACAAATAGTCCTAGTGACTAACACAAATAATCAAATAGTCACTGTGGAATTTACATATTCGAAAGAATGAGAGGGGGTGGGTGCTTTATCTAACGTGACCGTCCGTATACGCGACCACCATATGAACTGCATCCCAATCTAGCTGGTCAAATCAAGTGGTGAGACAGTTTTTTTCTGATGTGGTGGTGTATTTTCTTGCTCTACATTCTGGACATCACGTTGCTCTACAACTGACTGGTGATTGTTTTCTTGCAACACTCTTACTTTTTTTGGTCTGTTTTTTTGAGCAGAAGCCCTCAGCATTTTGGCTTCATTTCTTTTAAGAGCGTGCCCCATAATGTTTTTTAAAAATATTTCGCAATCTGGTATTGTGAAGTTATTGTCAGATTGGTGTATTATTTTAACAAATTATGTTATAGTTTTATTATAAGACTTAAAACATATTTTTGGTTCTCCTCTGGTACCTCCAGCCCAAGAACATTGGGTCATAAATTGCCGTGTGAACATGGCATCGACCATTGCGTAAGCGTTATTATATGCGCGACCTTTGCCTTTCGTACAAGTTACAGAAAGTAGCTTTATAATATTTTCTTCAGCTTGCGGATTATTTAAACGTTCCTCGAAACTAGTGAGTTCCTGTAGGTTGCTTATAATTTTAAAATTATTGTCATTATTGCCCTGTCGATTAATGTCAGTTACTGGTACCGAAATACGTGTCACCAATTCTTCTAATTGGGTGTCCAATAACGCAAGTTTTTTTTATTTTTTTGCTGACTATCAAATAGCACTTGTATATTTACTTCATTCGCTGATGCCACACTTATTAAATGGTCGAGCTTTTGCGCTATACTATCCAGTTTTTCTGCACTATTTCCTGGGACTCCTGTGGTCTCAGTGGCTTGATCATATGGTATTTCTATAACGTCAATGGCTACTGGCTAGAGATGAATGTGGTGTAATATCAGTACTGGCATTTTGATCAATTAACTCAACGCCACTGGTATTTTCCTAAAAGAAACAAATAAAATAAATCACAGCGTCCGCGTTGAATCAAAATTTCATACAAACTTTCAGTAGGTAATGATTTCTGGAATAAAAACATAAAATATGTCCTTCCCAGGTAGAGATGGGTAGCTATTCCAGTAACTAGCCATATAGCGGCTATTGACAAAATAGCCACGGCTACGATATCCGTCAACACGATAACTAGCTATTGTTGGCTACTGGCTAGCTAGAATACGACACAGCGGATAGTCGCCACAGAGTATAATATAACTACTACGTTTTGCAGCCGACCCGCTATTCGGTAGACGGCTAGCCGGAGTAGCTGTCGTAGCCGATAGTTGACTAGCTGTGTGCGCGCTCACTGCGCTGAGTAGTGTGAGACGAGAGTGCGAACTTCATTCGCATCGCACATCTCTTTCTCACAATCGTCACAAAATAGATAACAGAGAGAGAGGGCATTATTCTTAGTAATTTCGTTCGTTTAATATACGAATTTACGAAATACGATAGTTAGGTAAGAAGTAGGTAGTTAGTTAATTAGTTACCGTCAGATGTAAAGGAAAACAAAAGAAATAAATATTTAGTAATTATATGATATTAGATTTTTTGCCTTTTTATTTTAATGGTTTTGAAATCAAATAAACTCCCCTTCATACTTTTTCAGGCTTAGGACTGTCGATGAAACATTGAGTACCTACCTACATAACAAACAAAATGTTATATCGGCGTATTTAAAAGTTCATTTGATTGATTTTATGTACAAAACTGAACGGCAGGCTTGTATGGGAGTTTCGTACCGCTAATAACATTTTGTGTTTTGGGATATTTTATGTTTAATTGGTATATAATAATAATATGATACACAAGCTCTTTTAAAATTCTTGGATTTTTTGAACTTGGGATAAAAAAGTTATAACCAGTTTTATTTCTAAGGTTATGTACTAGGGTAGGTACCAATGTATATTGTTGCATATTGGCACATTATCATTGTTTTGGTGATAAAGAAAATGTTCTAATTGCATGTCGCTATTTTTGTAGTGTTTTAATTACCATTAAGTAGGTAGAGTGAGAGGATTGTACCTACTCAGCGAGGTACATTAGGTGATACCTATGGTCAGCACCGGACTGTGCAACATTTTGATAACGAGGAAGTTTTGATGGGGTTTTGACTGTAGGTGAATAAATCAATGCTTTGTTTTTGTAGGCACATTTATTTTATTGTACATATAATTAATTTATTCTTAATATTACAAATAATCTAATTTACACACACACAGTAAATAAAGCATCCTATCGCGAAACTTAGTAGTTTCTGTATCTTTGTGTAACTTAGTAGTAGTAGTACTATCAGGAGATATAATACGGAGGGCAGATGCTCAACTCGACGTCAAAACCAGATAATTGGCTAAATTGCCCAGATGCAATCACAAACCACAATCCAATTGAATCCAAAACAACAACAAAGAACTGAAATGATTGATTGACTTGACACTTGACAGATTTACAATTTTTGATAAAGAATAAAGTATTGATAATGAAAATCATTAATATCATTAAATCGTTATCTGTTATGATTTTATGCATTTTTAGATATAATATATAGATGTTTTATTATATTTAATGTTTTTTCTATTTCTAAATAAATAATTCACATTTCAATATTTGTTGTTTTTTTACATGTGGCAGCTTCTAAAATATAACTGCGTTCAATTTACGATTATATTACGTTTAATTATTAAAATATTTTGATTGATATTATTAATTAATCACAAGTACTAAAAATGGCACACTTACATGAAAATAAATGGCTTAGTCGCATTAATATGTGGTACAAGTTCCATTACAAAACAAAAAAAAAGTATGCGATACGAAATCAGCCGTTCACCTTTAGAATTTAATATATTTACAGTTATTTTGTTTACCTATATAAAGTTATTATGTTAATATTTACACTTATAGTCAAATACCTACAGTTAGTTAGGTAGTTATTTACAGTCACTTTTAAGTGTTATTTATATTTTAGTTTATTTACACTTTTATTTATTTTCACTTTACAGGTTAGGCGAAGGTTTATTACCAAATAAAACGTTCTGGGTCCATGTTGACATTTAAAAACATTAACTTCTGCACTTTTGAAGTTGTTAGCCTCGTTCGCCGATCGGTTAAGATTAATCCCGATTTAGAAAACATTCTTTCACAGGGAACTGAGGTGGCGATTATATTGCAATGTGTTTTAACAATCCATGCCAAATTCGGATAAATTTGGCGATGAATAGTCCACCACTTAAGTGGATCGTTTAACTCACCCGATGGTGCTTTAAGGGGAAGTGGATCGTTTAAATACATGGCAACTTCCTTGACAGCCTTTGAAAAAGGAGTTCCAATTGAATGGTTGGTGACAATAATACTATCTAAAATATTGAATGGCGAGTACTTGTCTCTTCCCGCTGTTGTTTCTGCCGGAGGAACTGGTTGAATGGGTCCGGTGGAGGTGTTTTTATTAATTTGGCATTGCACCATTTCTATTAACTTACTTTTGGTCGAAGCACCCGTTGTCTGGTCTTCAAAAGCCTTTAATTTGAACCTGGGATCCAAAAAAAGGCAGAGAGAAAATGTTCCACTTTTCTCAATATTTTTAAATTTTTCCTGCAGTCCTTTCTTTAAGTTCATTGCTACCAAGAAGACAGCATCACAGAGGACACTGTCACGCATCAATAAATTAAGGCTTTCAGCCAAACATCTGGTATAGACGACCACTGAACCGGCTGTGACGTAATTTTCACCACTCACAGTGCGCGTGATTTCTTCGAATGGTCGTAATACTAGGCATAGCTCTCTAAATGCCTTACATTCCTCATATGTTATTATTGGAAGATCTTTATTAATTACTGCCATGGTAGCACGCAGAGGTTCTTCCAATTCGACAAATCGTTCTAACATAAAAAATATGGAGTTCCACCTGGTTTGGCATTCTTGTTTTAGTCGTTTCGGCGGGAGTCCTTGGTCCACTAAATATTTCGTTAATTTATCTGCAGCGGTGGTGCTCTGCTTAAAATAACGCACTATCACCTTGACCTTAGTAATGGACGAGTCCAACGATTTTAGACCATCTTGCACTATAAGGTTTAATGAATGCGCGTAACATCCATAGTGCTTTAACTGCAGGATTTCATTCATCACAGATACGTTTTATCTCTGCTGCAATATTCTCGGCAGTGTGGTTTCCAAAGAATTTGCAGCAGTCCAGCAACACATTTTGTATTTTTAAGTCATTATTAATATAATGCCCTGTAACAGCTATATAGCTATCCGTAGAGGTGGATGTCCACAAATCGGTAGTTATACAAATAGTTTCGGCTTCTGCAGCTACTTTACTGTGGATGCTCATTTTGTGTTTGTGGTAAAGTTCCGGAAGCATGCTGTTACTTATCGTTTTGCGTGTCGGTAAAACATACCCTGGGATCCACCTTGAATACTTTCTGAACGACCTTTCTTCCACTAAGGAAAAAGGATGGAAAGCATCAATGAACAGATCCACAATAAGTTTTTTCTGTTCCGCAGAGATTTTTTTTGGGATGTATGCATCCATTAAATAAATGCGGACAACATCACATACATACATTTGACGTTGCTTCTTCATCGGAGGAAAGGCAACGGATGGTGCCGCAGGTGGAAGTTAATTCTGCGTGCTTGTAGATGGTACGGCATCAGTCACGCGCACATTACTAGATGGATTTTGAAAAGCTTGCAAAGGGTCTGGTGGTAGAGTTGCTGAGTTATTTACATTTTTTAATTCAACGTACGCAGATACGTGTTTTGATTTTAAATGGGCTGTAAGATTGCCTGTAGAGCTTTTGTAACTAAATAAACTTTTACATATTTTACATTGTCCTTTTTTAGTTACATTATTTTTGTCAAAATATGTCCAAACACTGCCTGGCATTTTTATATGAAAATTATACCTAAAAATTTGAAGAGAGTAGGTAGATACCTATACCTATTATTTACACTTATTATTTACAATATTTATATAGTACGTACACACACACACACAGCTATCATCCGACTTTGGAACCTTTCGAGGAGTTTACATCGGGAATTAGTCCTGGAAGTGGCCTATCTCAAAATTCGACAGAATTTGATATTTTTTCATATTTTGTGGATACCGCTTTTGTAACACAAATAGTGGAACAAATTAATAAGTTTCATAGCTACTTTGTACTTAATGTAGATATCCGGGTACATTCAAGATTGCAAAAGTGGTATGATGTTACGGTTCCTGAATTTTATATATTTTTGTCGATATGTATGCTTATGACACGTAATCGCCATCTTTCCATTGAAGAGCACTGGTCAACTGACCCTTTACTGGTCTCCCCTGTGTTTAGCCAATTAATGACTAGAAACCGTTATTGTTCAATTCTGGCATTACTACACTTTTCAGACCCATTTCAATCTTCAGACTCTAGACTCAACAAAATTGAAATGGTTACGAAATACGTCAAAAATAAGTTTAAAACTATTATAACGCCATTCAAAACCCTTCGTATTGACGAAAGTATTGTACCCTTTAAAGGAAGATTACTTTTTAAACAATATTTACCAAACAAAAGGAACCGTTTTGGAATAAAACTTTTTGTCTTATGTGATATATCTAGTGGCTTAATAATTGATTTTATTGTATATTGTGGTGCAACTACTGAAATCAGCGACCCACTAAATTTAGGAGTTGGTGCAGCAGTAGTTGTTAGCCTCATCAAAGACTATTTAATTACAAATAGGCATCTATATGTAGATAATTGGTATACTAGTCCGCGGTTGTTGAAGTATCTGGCTGAGAACACGCCAAAAAGGTATGCCTGTTTTTGGCAAAATAAAAGAAGGAGAAATGGTTTCCCAGGCTTCTCCTCCATTAATAGCACTAAAGTGGAGGGATAAAAAAGATGTGCACATGTTGACCACGATACACAGATCAACATTAGTGCCAACATTGAAACTTGACAGGGGCTTACCAAAAATGAAACCATTGTGTATCGATGAATATTCAAAAAATACTTCTGATATGATGATCAGCTCGATACAGTGCATAAAAAAAACGATAAAATGGTATAAAAAATTGTTTTTCCATATTATTGACATGTGCCTATTAAATAGTTTTTTTTTGTTGGCGACTGATAAATAATTCGCCAAAAGCGCATTTTGCTGACTTTCAATTAAAGGTCATTTGTCTAATGATAGAATTAAACAATGTCGACAGAATATTGCGGACTACAAATCTATGTCATGTCCGCAATCCACTTCGCATACTGCCTGCAAACACAGTCGCACATTTACCTACAGTACAGCAAAAGTACCAACGCTGCAGGCAATGTGCTATTGAAAAAAAAAAGAAAATCCACACGTTATGTGTGCACTATATGCAAAGTATATTTATGTGCGGCACCATGTTTCCAAAAGTTTCACTCAAAATAGGTAATAATAATAACCTATTTTGAGTGAAACTTTAGTAATAACTTAAGTTAGAATTTAATGTTTAGTGCCGACGCCAGCACTCTAGAGGCTACCCCAATCTAACAAATTTATTTAAAAGATTTACAATCTTATCATTTTACGTCAATATTTAATTTCAAATACAAAGATGAAATCTTTTTAACAACTTTGACAGCTTGCGGTAGCTTTTTGTGGACTAGGCTACTCATATCGCGTCTGCAATATGTTTTATTCCTATTGTCTGTGATTTTATATTAGGTTTACAATTATGTGTCTGCAATATGCTTTTATTCCTATTGTCTGTGATTTATATTAGGTTTACAATGATTGCTAAATAAATATTTTTCTTATAAGTGCTTCAAATCCTTTATATTCTTTAACTTATAAAGTATTTGATATTGGCCATACGTTCTAATTAAACATCAACATGTAAATTATAGCTTAGAATTACTTTTTGAACACATTAACAGCCGAAGTGAGGCAATTTTAATGTGTATAATATGTTATAATTTTATTGTTCGTGATTACTTTCATTATTATGGTGATTCTGATGTAAAGTTATACTTGTTATTGTCGCAAAAAATATTTTTATCAAGCTTGTCACTGATAAGCAAATTGCAAAAAACGTTTTAAAGACATCTGTCAAATATTAATAGATAATGTTCCAATTGGAACTGTGATTTAAGTGTAATAATAAATGTTTAAATTAAAAAAATTTTAGCGATTATTTTACTTGTATGGAAAGTTTATAATTAGATTTTTTATTAAATTGTTTACATTGTATTTTTTATTATTACAAATTTATCTATCTACAAACTTAATTAAAAGACAGATTTTTCGTAAATGTTTTATAATTATTACTATCCCTGTATTACTTATTCTTCCCCCTTTTTTAAACTATTACAATGTACTATTACAATAAACTTAAACTAGGTCGGTACTACTCCGTTGCGTCGTGGGTATAAATACGAAACCATATAAATAAAAGCTCTAATTTTATTTCGATATTATTACTAAATAACGCTTGCACACCTCTAGTGCAGAAGCGAGCAAATTTAAAAAATCCGTGCCGGTCACGCCACAGTCGCCATAAGACGACAGATAGGTACTTCATAATTGAACATAGTGCTGTTTTGGTATTGACTTGATTTTATCGATTGATGTTTTTTATTGTGGATTTAAATGACAAAGTGTGCCGAAATTTTGACACATATCATTATAATAAGACACAGGGGGACAAAATAAAACTCCTGTATGATTATATTTGAGGTATTGTTAAGTTTATTAAAAAAAAAAGTTGTTAAAAAATGAATATTCAGTTTTTATCGATATCATTCGGAACTCACTACTTTTTTGTAGGTATCTAAGGTTGAATTTTTAGCTTGGCGCTGAGGGCACGTCGTAGTTTTTTTGACGTGGCGGTCAAAAGGTTAAGTTGAATATGGGTATGGGCCCTAATGCCGTCGAGTAAACGTCCTTATGACATTTATACGATTATACTAAATAACATACTACTCTGTGTAAAAAGTATCGGGAATATGTCAATAAAAAGACCCGCGTAAAAGAGGTCGTTCTAATTTATTTTGCATGTTGGTAGCACTGTACTGATTTAGCGCGCAAAGTTTGAGCGGGATCTGTCATTTAATTTGTTTTAAACTACACTTTTTGTTGGTCATAGTTTTGAGTTCTCGGCGATTTTTACAATGGAAAATATTGTTGAACAAAGAGTGTGCCTTAAATTTTGTGTTTCGAATGATATTTCATGTGGTGAATCACTAAAAATGTTGCGAAATACCTACGGTGAATCGTGTATATCGAAAACAAGGGCTTATGAATGGTATAAGGCTTTTAAAGAAGGCAGCACACCAACATGCAGTAAAAAAATTAGAACGACCTCTTTTACGCGGGTGATTTTATTGACATATTCCCGATACTTTTTACACAGAGTAGCATAGACTAGTATAGGTATGGGGGAGATAGACAGGCAACTCCGATAATTTATGCGATTTGAACGACATCTACAAATCAAACATGAAATCTTTCTATTAATTCCCTGAACCTGCCGATAGGTGGCGCCTGTTTATCATATTTTACAAGTTCCTAATTTTATTTTTATAATTTTAAATAAAACCAGATTTTTTTTAACAAAATATTTATTTCTTGTCCATTGATTATAACTTAGTCTAATTTAAATCCGTTGGTATGGTATGTTCTTTATTGCTCATAATTACATAAAAAAATGTTACAAAATATTACATCACGTTGATTGCCTAGGTCTGTTTTTTCCTCTTTTCAAAAATAAATTTCGAGCAGACTTTTTAAAGGCATCACTTTCACTAACTTTATCGGTTTTGCCAGTGAGTAGGTGGCACACTTCTTTGCACCAGTTATTAATAAAAAAAATTAAACTTTTGTTAATAAGATTTTTTTTTAATAACTCCGCATGTTCTAAACATTCAATAAAATTTAAATTTATATTTATTCCTACAACTAATTTAATATATTCCGATAAATTTGGTCTAGTGGCGCTAGTTTTCAAAACTTCATAACATATATTTTCAACTAGTGCAAAGTAGAGATGGAAATGATTGGTATTTAGAAATCATGATCATATGATCATATGATTTTTTTAATCACAGTGAAATCACCTGCTATTTTTCACACCTGCTATTTTTCACTATGAATGATTTTCTGCTATTTATCATTGAAAATAACGAAATGAAATGACATAGTAATTGAATAATGAATATGATGTAACAGGACACGTTTGTTGTTACATTAAACTGGTGTAAAATCAACTTGTGTATTATTAGTCAATGAAATTCCCTTCATACTTTAACAGGCTTAGGACTGACAATGTAAAAACTTAAAATCATTAGGAGGAGACTACGTTTAAAAAATAAAAGCTTCTGGACTTTACATTGGCGTATTTAGAAGTTCATTGATTGATTATTATCTGTATACAGCCTTCTAATCAAATATTATTTACATTGGTTTTGTACATATTTACATTTGTTACATTTTTTATTTACAATGGTCATAATTACTATTTAGAAAAACCAATTGTGAAGCGTTTTCTACTTAGACGTGTTCTTCGATCTGACAGCATATATCCTGCTTTCGAAAACACTCTTTCACATTGAACTGATGTGACTACAATGTGGCAATGTTCTGTAAAAATTTCTGCCAAATTGGGATATACTAATGCATGTGTTTTCCACCAAGTAAGAGGACAAGACTGGCGGCTAATGACGTCTTCATTGAGATACATTTCAAGCTCGTGTTTGGCTTTAGTGGCGACATCGTCACCTGATGGTGTGATTGCAGGTGTTTTATCAATTTTTCCCCAAATTGAAAAAGTCTCTTCTTCATTGCTTGTACTAGCCTGGAATACATCGTGAGCTGGAGGAGGTGCATCCTTTTTTATCCCTGTATTTTTGAACGGAGTAGAGCTAAAATGTGTTCTTTAATTAGATATGCACGCCTGGATCTTTCACACTCCTCATCGGTTGGGGCCACAGATGTACCAGAATCATTTTCTAGAAATGCATGAATTTTGAAACGCGGATCTAAAAATGTACAGGTTCCCAAAAGTAGGTTGTCGTCAATGGCACTTTTTGGGAAATAGATGGCCATATTCTTCTAAAATGTCCAGCATTGTTTTTGCTACGCCATAAAAATCTTTTGTTTTTAATAATTTTATAACATTTCTTAAACCATCGGTTAGTACAATAGCGAGCCCGGCGGTCAAATATTTCGATCCACTCATAACTTTGGTTACCTCTTCAAATGGTTGAAGAATCATGCAGATCTGTTTGATTGCATCCCACATTTCTCCAGTAACAATCGGTAAATCAACTCTTAAATTGGGTATCACGGCCTGAAGAGCCACTTGGAGCTGTAAAAATCGGTTCAACATATAGAACACTGAGTTCCATCGTGTGGGAACGGATTGTACCAAACGTAGCGCCTGTGCTTTTTTTCAAAATCTGTTTGGTACTTACTGAGGGCTTCCGTGGCAATATGACTTTTTTTAAAGTGAGCAACAATTTTTTTTACTGTTTCTAAAATGAACTCAATCGCTTTAAGTCCCTTCTCGACAACCAAATTCAACTTGTGTAAAAAGCAACCAAAATGTGGCCACCCTGTCTGTTGCAGGGCGTTAGTTATATTGGTAGCATTATCGGACACTGCCAGTGTAATTTTATTTTGTATTTGCCATTCAATTGCGATTTTCTTCAATGCGGCCAATAAAGCAATACTGGTATGCGAACCGCTAAAATGCTCGCAGTGCAATAGAATAGATTTTAGTTCGTAATCTACTATAAAATGGGCCGTAACAGCTAAATATGCGTCCATAGTAGAAGATGTCCAACAGTCTGTCGTAATGCAAAACTTTTTACCTTTTTGTATTAGCTCACCTATAGCAGTTTTACATTCTTGGTATCGGCTAGGTATCAAAGTGGATGATATTAATTTTCGATTCGGCAAATCATAACTAGGATTAAGTGCCTTGACAAATTCTCGAAAACCTCTATCCTGTACTATTGAAAATGGTTGAAAATCTAAAGCTATCATTTTAAACAATTTTTCGTCAATATTTTTTTTTTCCCTTTGGTCCAATTTTCGAGGAACATAGACGGTAATTGGCCGTTGCCTTTTTGTTACACGGTGTAATGGTGATGCTGATGATGTTGATGGATCAGTAACTGCTGGGGCAAGACTGTCTTCTGTCGGCTGACGAGCCAGCGCCGTAATTACAGCAGGAGCAGACCTTGAAGCATCTTCTAAATTTTGTTTAGCAACTGGTGGCCGTAGTTCTTCATTTTGAACCGGTGTTCTTGCAGTTGAACCGCTGGTATCCAGCAAATTTGTGTAAGCACTAATATGTTTTGCTTGTAAATGTCTTTTTAAATTAGTAATGGATGTTTTATATGAATATTTTTTTTACACAATTTACAAACTGCTTCATATTTATCCCCCTCTTTGTCAAAATAGTTCCATATATTTGAAGTTGACGCCATTATGTACAAGTACAAGTAGGTTCTTTTGGTCAATGTCACTACACTGTTATTTACACTTTGTTTTAAAGAAAAAGTACCAAGTTATTTATTTACACAACCCACCACCACGTTAATCCAATTCATCATTCATCATTTAGCCAATCATAGTCCACTGCTGGACATAGGCCTCTCCCAATTTGCGCCACAACACCCGGTCCTCCGCCCTCCGCATCCAGACCCCTCCAGCGACCTTTTTCAGGTCGTCAGTCCACCTGGCGGGGGGGCGTCCTACCTTACGCTTGCCGAGTCGCGGTCTCCATTCTAGGACTCGTCTGCTCCAACGGCTATCGGTCCTTCGACAGACATGGCCAGCCCATTGCCACTTCAGCGAGCTAATTTTACGAGCTATGTCGGTTACCTTGGTTCTTTGTCGGATGACCTCATTACGAATTTTATCCTTCAAAGAGACTCCGAGCATAGCTCGCTCCATAGCCCGCTGCGCGACTTTAAATTTGTGGACTAGTCCAACCGTTAATGTCCACGTTTCGGCACCGTAAGTTATCGGGAAGTCGATCGGAGAATTCAGTTAGGCTGGGCAGCGTTTAGCAAACTACGTCGAGTCTTCTCTTCGCCTATACCGCAATGCCTGAAGACGAAAGTTTACAACCAGTGCGTCCTACCTGTTAATCCAATTATTTACACAATATTTATTTATACATTATTTATTTACACAATACACAACCCACCACCACGTTAATCCTAAACAAAAAATCCTTAAGAAACTTAATTAATGCCTACAAAATAGTAATAAGTACAAATAAAAACTTTAAAAAATATCGCAAAATAAGCCTCGAGTCGCAATATATGTCATACGACAAGAGGCACGTGCTTCTGCTATATTAAGACTGAGGATGTCCGCCCGCACAGGTGAAATGTCATTTTATTTCGTTTGTTCCTTCCGCTAAAAATCATATGAAAGGTCAAATAAAATTGAAATTCAATCACGACCTTATAATAATCGAGTTAATGTATAATTTAGAATGTAAACATTGATTGCGACGCGGGTCGCAGCGCAGGTCAATCGGACGCACTACTCGCACGCAGGGATAATGCGTCGGGCGTCCCGCTCACTCCTCGTTGCTCGCGCTCGTAGATTGTCGTGCATCATCGGTGCGCCGCGATCGCACCGCGCGATTTCATTCGCATATTGGTGACAAATCATTATCGCTGTGATTTCAAATGACAATAGCAGTGATGACATAATGAAAACTAAATCATATGATTTTTCACTGCTACCAATGATTTGTTCCATCTCTAGTGCAAAGAAGTCAAATAAACACCTCGAGGGATAACAGAGCCATCTTTTATTTTCAAATTCTTTAATTTTTATAAATTTGCAAAAACATGCAATTTTTTTTAAAAGATTCTATTGTCTTCACCCAGCTCGTTAAAGAGGGGACTACTCCACCTCTTAATGAAGTCTCAAATTTCATCGTTCGTAACACAGGCAAACTTTTGTGCCATAGTTTGTAATGTGGTGATCTTGGCGTAACCGCAGTTCTATAAATTTTCCCTTCAACCGGCAAATGGTAATTCCCATTGACGCTGTCGAACAGGTCGTCGAAGAAATACAGCAAGTCTGCTGTTTGAGTTACCTCTTTAGGCATGCGACCAGCTTCTGTAATGAAATGAGATTAAAATGTATTATCTTGTTTGGTATGAAACTGTTCCCAATAAGTATCAATAAAATTTGATGTTTTAGTGGTTGTAATTTTTGGAATTTTCATTCTGAGGTAGACTTGTTCGTGATGTTGATGGAACTGGGGCAACATTTAATGCAGGTGTTGTCAGTTGTTCAACAGGCAGGTTAGTAAAATCTTGGTTTTTGATAGGCTGTAGTCTTTGGGGTGCTAAAAAAATTATAAACATTACTTATTGGTGATAGAGACATCTGGAAGAATAAGACATGCTTGCGAACCCCAAATAAATTGGGATAAGGGCAAGAGGATGATAGATTTAAATAGATATCTAAATATTTTCTGTACTATGAACTAGAATTATTTCAAAATCTAATGCTTGTTCTATAATTACCTGCTTTGGATCCTTTATTCTGAGGTAGGCTTGTTTGTGATGTTGATGGAACTGGGACAACATTTAAAGCAAGTGTTGTCTGTACTTCAACAGGCAGGCGTATAGTATCATCTTGGTTAATGATAGTCTGGATTCTATGGGGTGCTAAAAAAAAAAATAACATGATAACATAGTGTAGTACACTAAAGTAAGATATTATTTCTTACAATGGCCAACATCATTTATATATCTGAGTAGATACTAAAAAACTGAAGAAATACATAAAGACAGTTTAACAATAAATTTAGGGTACAAATATGTTAGTAGAACCTTACCTGGCAATTGAAGTTGTGGGACTGCTGTTTTGCTGAGACGGTTACTCAGATACAGGAAATGTTCAGCAAAGTGCTTATGACACACTCTACGATTTTTAAAAATAGTGTTATCATCCAATCCAACAATTTCACCACCAATTTTCAACACCCATAGTCTGAACCGCTCAGAGTCCTTTACAGGATTAGGGAAGCTATGTAGAATAACACCTGGAAAAAGCAGTTCCTGAATTAATACACCCCTGAGCATAGAGTCAGTTTGCAGAGATGCTAGTAAAAATTAAGGAAATATTGATGACCACCATTTTTAAAATGGAGGAAATATTTCAAACAGTGCATTACAAGATTTTGAGTCACCTTTTAAGCAAAGAATTAAATAAATTATATTTTTAAATATAATTATTAATTGTTAATTTACTTAGTTAAGTCAAAGTGCGATCTGTGAATCTAGGACCTGGCAATCCTAGATAAGCGACAATATCAATAATTTAAATTTGGCACTTTTAAATCATCATTTTACAACTAATTAAATTATTTTCATAACATACTGTCACGCCTGAATTCCCGAAGGGTTAGGCAGAAGTGTACTAATGTACACCCACAGTTCGCCGGTATGTTTAGGTCCCATGTCATAGCGATGGCGAGCCTATTGCCATTAACCGGGCACAGATCCTAACTCCGAGCAGCTACTGAGAATTTCATAGAAACACCCAATAAAACTTTGCTCGACCTGGGAATCGAACCCAAGACCTCTAGGGCAGCAGTCGCGCTAAGGGTTGAAGATGACAAATAATTCAAATTGCTGATCAGCAAGAATACTTACCATCATCGCTAATAGTGTTATGGCACAAAGGTACACAGCACTTATTTCTAGACAAGGTTCACTTAACAAGGAAAAGGTCCAAACTCCGTTATAGGAGGGCCTGAAGTTCTCAACACGGAATACGAGAGTCGACGTTAAAAGACAGAGAAACAGCGTATATACACTTGGTTATCTTGTAGACGCGGAGGAACTGACGCTCAACTAGACGCGAATATCACAGATATCAATGCAAATACACCATTTAACACAAAACTAAATGTGCTACTTGCGCAGGAGCATGTCCACAAGCCGGCAGCCATTTGTCTTGTAAATGTGACATTTGTTTGACAGTTGGATGGACGTCATTTGACGGACATACCAACGTAATTAAACGTGTTTCTACCATAAGCTCAGACTATAACGCAAAATAAAATACTATTTAAGCTCTTAGATATTTTAAAATAAACCAAATGCTATGTGTTATATTTTGAAATAAATAAAACATAATAAAAAAAAATTACCACAAAAGTCATATATTTTATTACTGGTGCAGGTGTGATGTAGGCCTACTTAAAAGCGTAAATTAGTACATGTAATTTTTGTAGAGAGAGCCACTATCGAGGTTTTTAGTGAATGTAGGCAACTTTCCGACCCATGCAGAGTAGTATAGTTGCCACCATCACGTCTACTCAACGTCGTAAATGTTAAATTAAATTTAATTTATGGACGTAGCACCCAAAATGATCCCATTGCAGTATCGTTGCTGTATTCACCATATTCGTGGCATTATCGGTTACTAAAAAGTTCACTTTTTCTTTTATGCCAATGGCACTTGTATGAGACCCTTCGAGTGCACTGCACTGAATCAGTAGAGAGGTAAACTCTAAGTTCTCACTGTGTATAAAGTGACCCGTTACCGCTATTTAAGAATCCATGCTCCTTGACGTCCAGCAGTCTACAGTCAAACGAATAGTCGAGCAGAAATTGTGCAATTTATTTTTAATCTCTGTCAATTTATTTTGATATTGGGCTGCTAACAATCTATTTGCCAAAGTTTTCCTACTAGGGATTTCGTAGCCAGGATTTATTTAGCGCATGACTGTATGGGCCTGGCCACAGCTTCTGGCGGTGCGGCGGGAGGTGCGGTGAGCGGCGTGATTTGCGGTGGACGTATTTAGAGAACGGCTAAACTATTAAAATGGTCCTATCAAAAGTGGCACAGTATTGCCTTGAATCAAGTGCGTTCTTAGCTCAAGATATCATTCAGTCAAGAATAGGAGCACACCCAGTTAATCAGAGAAGGAGAGAACTTGGCGAATTTCACGCTCTTTATTATGAATATAGGAACTATCCCGATAAATTTTTTGATTTTTGAAAATTAAATAGGTAATAAATACTTAAGTACCATTATTACCAGGAAATTGTTGTTTTATTTCTTCCCACATTTTTTTTTATAATATGCCTATATTTATGATGTGGATTTTTTGACATCCATATTGCTGGTCTACTCAGTATTTCACTAATGAATTGTTCCGTTTCCATTACTTGTATAAACTGAACGCGCGTTAAAAACAAAATTATTTGTTTCGGTCGCGCGATGTCTGAATGCGTCCGCCGATGCCGCCGCGCGCGCCGCTCATAGCTGTGGCCACCTCGATACTCGCTAGTACATTTGTTTCACTCGCACACCGCACAGCCCGTCGCCGCCGCGTGCCGCGCGTCTCTTCCCGCGCCGCAGGTCGCACCGCAGTTCGCGACGCCGCCGGTAGCTGTGGCATACTTCATAGGTTGTCTACCATTTATTTTCGCCGCTCACCGCTTGCCGCGCCTCACGCCTCGCCGCAATTCGCGCCGCGCTCGGCTGTGGCCACGGGGTAAGCCCGGAATCCTTCGTCATTCACGATATTGAGGGGCTGAAAGTCTTTCGTGATCATTTTTAATAAGCAGTTATCAATGTTCGATTTCTCATGCGATGTCAGTTTTCTAATTAAATATGAGGACACTAGCCTTGGGACTTTTCTTGGCGGGCCATTTGACCCAGTTACCGCTACCGAAGCTACCGCCACCGAAGATGAGGTTGAGGGAATGGGTGCAGAGGTTGATGTGCTAAATTCTGACTCGATACTAAACAATTTCCCCAAAAACATTTTTTAAGTATCATACAGAGTAGTCTTGAAATATTACTACACCTAAAACAACAAACAACAACTTTATTCTATTCCATTCTACCTTTTTGTTACAACCTGTATAATGACTTTTTCAGTATCAATGTGCAAGAAAATATGGTCCAATTTAAGGGAAGCTCATCGTAGGGCTATTAAGAAAAAAACTACCAAAAGTGACCAAGCTGCAGTTTCTGATAAAAAATGGCAATACGAGGATGAAATGAGTTTTTCTTACCCTATTATAAAGAAAGAGCAACTGTACCTTCACTACTCAGAGATAGTGATCAGGAAAGTAATGCCAATGAAGATTCTCAATTGTCTGCTCCGGATTACCAATCAGATTCTGCATCGTCATTGTTAATAAAATATATATTAAAGGAAAAAGATGAAAAATAGGAGGAAGATGATATTGACAATTTTTTTTATGGTATAGCTGCAACGGTGAAGAAATTTAATGAATACAACAGAGCAATGATCAAAACTGAAATTTTTAATATCGTTTCACAAATGGAACTCCGAGAAATTAATGAAAAAGGAAATAATTACTACGGCAGTAATAATTATTCAACTGCAGAACCTTCTGGAAATTATTCAACTCTACGACCTTCTGGAAATTATTCAACTCCAGGACCTTCTGGATACATTTCTACAACGAACGTTCGTGTTCTTCCTACTCCTATACTTTAAAATTACTCTTTAATTTTTTAAGAAATTGTATGATTACTACTTAATGAATGGCAAAATCATGTCGAAGTTACCAAAATAAAGGTTGATTTAGTATGCTCTTACTTTTTTTTTACTTTTACATACATACAGACATACATACAAACAGACATACAAACATATTTCACGTAATAAATTATCCGTAACTCCCATTCTTTCCTTCTTTACAGCATTATTTCATTTGATTGAAATAAATAAGATTATAAGGACAATATTATGTCTATGAATATGAGAATATGGCTCGAGCCTACCCTTATCTATGATGAATAGGTCTTAGTCGACTGCGCTGACTTTCACAGTTGAATTTCTTCACAATTGTGTGCAGGTTTACTCACGATGTTTTCCTTCACCATAAGAGCGTCGAAAATACGTACATAATTATAAATTCGAAAATCTTAGTACGTAGCGGGGCTCGAATCGGCGCGGCGCCTCCCGGATGAGAAGAAACCGCCCTAGCCACAGCGCCGCCGACACACACATACATAAATACATTCATTCATGCAGACATACATACATACGTACAGACATACATACAAATCATCAATCATTGTTGCGTCTTTCGTTTGCACACCTGCACCTTTTTGAATAGCTAATGAACTAAGGAAGTTAATTCTGTAATTTGTACACATCATTCCATACATTTTTTTTAGAACCTGATTAATAATAATAATAATAATAATATTCCGGGACAACTCACACACGGTTATCTGATCCCAAGCTAAGCAGAGCTTGTGTTATGGTAACCAGACAACTGATAAACATACTTATATATTTCTAAATACATACATATTATAGATAAATTACACCCATTATTATTATGATTGTTTGTTTTCTTAAAACCTGATTTTATTTACAAAGAAACACTTGAGTTTTTATCCCGTACTTAAAAAATAGCAGAGATTTATAGCTTTTTTTGTTTTTGAACAAGCTTCTAGTCCATTGCGTATCATAAAAGTACAAAATAATAAACAAAAACCCCTTTAATTCACTGCAAGGTTTGATTTTGTCTTGAAAACTGGGGTTTTTCATTAAAATTCTTAAATATTGAATAACTCGGAAATAACTGGGTATCGGACATAGTATCCCGGGGCTGAATTTACTCCAAATGTGTTCTACTTTAACCCCTTACAAGGAATGTATCGTATTTCCAATCACCCTGTATATCAAGACGTTAACCGTCATCAAGGAATTATTAGATAAGATAGATTTTAAGGATGATAGTGTGTTACGAAATATTGTAATACCAAGTTACCCACTATAAATGTACCTACATTCACTGGTAAGTACTCTGAGTTCACACCGTTTATAGGATTGTTTGATTCTCTCATTCACAACAATAGTAAGTTGGAGAATATACAAAAGTTCTTTTATCTTCGAAGTTTCCTGCAAGGGGAGCCCCATGATTTAGTTAAAAATCTCACATTATGTAGTGAAAGCTATCATGAGGCCAGGAAAATTTTATTTGACAGATATGATAATAAGTATAAAATAACTAATAAGCTTTTACACCTTTTACTAGATATTATTCCGATCATTAAATCAACTGCAAGTAATATTAGGGGTTTTGTATCCATAGTAAAACAGCAATTAGCTGCCTTAAGAAATTTAGGTCATTTGGTTGATCAGTTTGCATTCTTACAAGATGAGTTGTGCGAAAAGATATTTTGTGAAAATGTTCAATTAGATACTAAAAATAACAAAATTCAAGTTGTCTTGCCGCTTAAGTTACAGTTACATTCAATCAATCAAACTTTGGGAGATTCTTTATACTTAGCCTTAAAAAGGTTTAATAATCTAGAAGCTAGGTTTAAAAAGGATCCTAATCTATATAAACTTTATAAAGAATTAATTCATAAATATATAAATCAAGGGCATGGTAGAATAATTGACATCAGTCAATATAACTTAACTCAGTAGTTGAGGTAAAAAGTACACTGGATCAGTATCCAGTGTACTTTTTACCTCATCACCCAGTACTTAATTTAGATAAAAAAAACTACTAAATGCCGGGTTGTATTTGATGGGTCTATGAAAACAAACACAAAGACTTCATTAAACGATTTACTGCTTAATGGCCCTGTAGTACAAAAAGAATTTGTTGATGTCTTGTTGTTATTCAGAGTCCATGACTATTTTTTTATTACAGACATTAAAAATATGTTTAGAAATATATTGTTACACACAAAATATAGGTCATTACAAAATATTCTTTGGAGAGACACACCAAATGAAAGTGTTAAATGTATTCAACTAAGCACAGTTACATATGGTTTGAAGAGCTCATCCTATTTGGCAACTCGATGTTTAAAAATGTTGGCAGATCAATACAAGGATGAACTCCCCGTAGCTGCTTTTATTTTAAATAATTCAACATACGTTGACGCATTTTGTTTTCTGAACAATCACCTGAGAAATTGGTAGAAGGTAGGCGACAACTATGTAGTCTATTAAGTTTTTTAATTCTGCCACGAGACTTGCCCGAGCTTCACGACGACTCTGCATGCTTGAGCGCAATGGTTTGTACCGCTTCTAACGAGCAGCCTTTATGTCTCGACTTTCTTGATAAATTTTCTGATATCAATAAAATGATCAGAGTTTTAGCATACATCTTACGCTTTAGTCAGAATGCAAAGTCAAAGATAGCAAAGAATAAACTTAACTATGTAACAACTCAGGAACTTGATGAGTCATTGTCAGCTATTGTTAAATATGAACAACAGAAGTATCTGTCAGAAGATATTCATGCTTTAAAATGTAACAAAACAATTGTTAAAGGTAATTTAATAATAATAAAAATAATAAAAAACTTAAAACCGTTATGTCCGTTTATTGATGACAAGGGCTTGGTTCGTGTGGGTGGTCGATTACAAAATGCCTCTATTCCATACACACAGAAACATCCCGTTGTTTTACCTAAGGATTCGCGTGTCACAAACTTAATTATTATTAGTGAACATTTAAAAAAAATCCATGCGGGCCCTAAGCTGTTTCTGTCATCAATAAACCAAAGATTGTGGATTGCACATGGTCTCAGACAGGTTAAAAAGGTCAATTAAATTACTGCTTAATTTTAATTTATTTACTTGCCCTGGCAATATGTTGGCAACCCAACATTAATTTATGTTAATTTTATCTTTACTACTAGCAACACTATATTTTTAGTCTGTCAACTGTCAAGGAACAGAAAATGCACGCATACAATATCGCTCGCCTTTTAATTAAAATTCAACATATTCAACCAGCAACGAAATACAGTCCACTACAACCTTCTTTCAAGCACCTGTCGACAACGAGTGGACGCCGGGCGACGAGGCGGTGCGAGGTGGGTGCCGGGTGGCTCTAATGAGCTGTGATCTTAATGGGTCTAC
This sequence comes from Autographa pulchrina, assembly GCA_905475315.1. NCBI lineage: Eukaryota > Metazoa > Arthropoda > Insecta > Lepidoptera > Noctuidae > Autographa > Autographa pulchrina. Next base: position 10,342,136 of record FR997775.1, read on the forward strand.
GGCCAAAAATATATCGAGAACGACCAAATTACTTCGAAAGTTTTGATGAAACTTTTTTTTTCGGAGATATAGGTTATGTAAATCGTCAATGTTTTATTTATTAGAAAAGATTGAACACGCCTTACAATTTCCCGATAATAGGTGAGTACCTACTAATCAAAAGTTTCTATATGTAGCCCATAAAATAAATTAAACCTACATGCGCATGGTTTTTTGTTTTTGTTTAGTCAACGATAAACGACAATGTTTCTTATTATGAATGCTGTCCTTATTTTATTTGCATAATGATGCATTTTATTTTATTTCAGAAATAATTCTATATCTCTAATAAATCAGTTATTAATGGCATTGAGGTTTTATGCTACGGGTAATCATTTGTTGGCTGTGGCAGACATGGGTGGGATCAGTGTGGCTACTTGCAGTCGAATAATAAAATTAGTGTCTGCAGCAATTGTTACTCTACGCCCAGAGTTTGTCAAATTTTCTTATATAAGAGCAAGAAAAAGTGAAGATGGAATTTTATAACATTGCAAGGTTTCCTGATGTTCCTGGATGCATTGATTGTACACATGTAAAAATTCAATCACCAACCAATGCAAATAAACTATAGCTAGGTATTTATTTATTTGTTTTGAAGTTACCAAAATAAAACATGATGTTGTGTATTTATTTTTGAAGGCGGAGATGATGCAGATCTATTTAGAAACAGGAAGGGATACATGTCCATAAATGTTCAAACAGTAGCATCAGCCAATTTATTTATAAAAGATGTTGTGGCACGTTGGCCAGGTTCAACACATGACTCGGCTATTTATCAAAATAGCAATACATATAGAAAATTTTAAAGAGGAGACTATACTGACAGCTATTTACTGGGTGACAGTGGACAACCATTGAAGGTAAAATTGTTTAGCAATCAGATAAAAATATAGCGCATCTGCGAGTTAGTATATAATAGAAAGATATTTTTAGAAATAAATAATACTATCTATGTTAGGGCCCCTACACGGTACAAATTTATTTAAAAAAATACAATAATATTATGGATTTACAAAACAGCAGAGATATTTTTTCTTTCAGAATCATTTGTTGACTCCTTATTTAAGTCCTACAACAAGAGGACAGCAAAAATACAATAATATAAAAACTAGGCAGTATGGAGTCTTAAAACGATGTTTTCCTGTCTTAGCCATTGGCATAAGATTGGAATAAAAAAATGCTCACGATGTTATTATTGCGTGTTGTGTTCTACACAACATGTGTATTTTAAGAAATGAAGACGAATCGGTAATGCTATTCTGCAACATTAATTTCACGTCTCGACAGCGGAATCCGCGGTGAGATGTCAAATACGTATTCTCGAATTTGAATTCTAAATCGAGGCTAATTGGGTTCACTTTTGAAGTGAGCTTTATTGTCACTCAGGTGAAGCTCGATACCGAAATTATTTACAGAATAGACATACAGGTAATGAAAATAATGTTCCAATTATGGAAGAACTTACTTCAAATGGGCAAATTACTAATGTCACAACCAACCTTACATCCCAGAACACATATGGGCCTCGAAGAAAACAAAATTCAAATTATTTTGATAACATGTTACCTACATGTAATAAATTAATGTAATGAGTAAATGTACTATTGACTTTGTTAATAAATGTTCAAATGTAGTGTACCTTTTATATGATTTAGTACTTCAATTTTATTTCTAGGTATTTTCTTGCTGATTCTATTTGTAAATTATACAGACTTCTTTTAAATTCGATTTCTTCTTCTAGCAATTTCCTTTTCAAATCTTCAATTTAATTTTTTTTATTATTTATACCTTGAAATACTGTACACAGGGTAGCCACAACTTCCGACTGTGGATGGTTTTGCTCATTCAGTATAGGCCTACGCCTTTTCCAATGAGGAGTTGTTGTAATCTTTGAACATGATTCTGTATTTGTTACCTTATTTTCGTCTTCCTTCACTTAATTTATTGACTTGTCCTGAAAACAATCAAATCATATTAAAGTAGGTGCTTACATTTTTTTCTGTAAGTATATTAAGTTATTTAACTGTAAGTACCAGTGATTTTGTCTGTAAGTAATTAACATAAGTAGCCTGTCATGCTTCTAGATGTGAGCTATCTCGCATGTCAAGATCAGATCAGTACGAAGTGACGTCTTATAGTCATCGGACGCGTTTGCACTGTTCGCAGAAATTATTATTTCGTGCCGAGCGCGGCGTCAGCCGCCGCTAAAGTTAACACCATGCGTTCGGAAGAACTCGTGGCGAACGAGGTCCTGGCGTTCCTGCAGACTGCGTTGCCAACTTAGCGACTTTCTCGCTAGATTAAGCGACATTGTCATATTAAAAGCGACATTTTATTTGTCTTTAGCGACAAAAATAATCTATCGACTTTTCTAACGACTTTTTACCATCATTTGTTCACTGTGATTTTATTCATAGTTAACTTTGTAAACGTTCTTATTTTTTGTCTATGATTATTACCAACACAACAATGCTACCAACCTAAAGTAATGATTTACTTTAGTTACTGTAGTTTGTAATCTGAACTCTATGTCCCACAGAATAGAATTCAGATTACAGATAAAAGTAATGAATTGTAACAAAACCGACTATGCTAGGGAAATCCCTACCGATGTATTCGACGTCGACGCGTATTATTTATCTAGACTAATATCTGACAAACATTGTGTTTATCGTTACAAATTGTTTTATCCTATTACGTTTGGTTGGTGTTGTCATTTGAGCGTCTGATAATGGAATTACCGTTAAAAAAGAAAGTTTATAGCCAGAAGTATAAAAAGGAATGGGAGGATAATCCTGAATTTAAAGGATGGCTGTCTCCTGTACATGGAAAGGAAATAAAGGGTATGTGTCTTTACTGCCACACCGAATTTTATGCCAAAATAAGTGACATAAAAAAACACGCTGAAACAAAAAAACATAAAGAAAAAATCAAAATAAAATTTACACAGCAGCCCTTGCCAGTGCAAAAAATTGATATTGTTAAACATTCAAGTAAAGCAGAAGCATCACTTGCACTTTTTATTGCTGAGCATTGTTCAGTTCTAACAGTGGACCATCTAAGTGAACTATGTAAAAAAATATTTGCTGATTCGAAATCTACCCAGGACATGCAATTACACCGAACAAAATGTTCAAATATAATAAGTGAAGTACTGGGGCCACATTTCAAGGAAGTTTTGAAATCTGACATTGATGAGCAAAAATTCAGTCTTCTGCTAGACGAGTCTACTGATGTCAGCGTCTCAAAATATTTGGGAATAGCAATACGATACTTTAGCGGAACACAAAAAAAAATCGTGTCAACAGTTTTGTCTCTGACATCGATTGAAAAAGCCGATGCCAAAGGTTTAGCTGACGCAATTGTTCTCACATTAAAAGACCATCAATTAAATATTCAAAACTTAATCGGTATAGGTACCGACAATGCCTCTGTAATGACAGGAGTTAACACTCTCACTGCCATGGGATCCGCTGGCGGGCCCCAAGTTTTTGAGTGCAACGGGCCGTTTTTATTTTAAAGAAACATTAACAGCAGGCCGTGGATGTCGCCAGCCGCCCCCAAAACATTTTGTCCATTACGCCGCTTGTAATTTTCTATAATTTACCTGTGAGTTGTGACGCCAGCCATAGTAATTGTCAGTTGCCCGCCGGCCGCCCCCTTGGCTCGCTGTATACGTCGTTTTCCCGCGCTTTCGCAACTCTCGGGATTAGAGGCAATTTTGTTGCATAGAATATTATTTTATAGTGTGTAAAACATGTCGGACGACTCGGACTATGATTCTGATTACGTGCCTTTGTCGGAATCTAGTTGTATTACCGATATTGATGGATACACCGATAGTAAAATCGCCGACGAATTTTCATCAAAATTACCGCCCTGTACAACAATTGGTAGATATTGATTGGAATCCACCAACTGGCTCTCGTCAAAACCAATTACGAAATTTCGAGAGAACCTATGCATACAGTTGATGGATTTACAGCAGCGACCATAGATTATACACTAATACTGTAATAGATACGAAAGTTCCATACAAATCACAGTACCAAAAATTTGTAGCAAAACTAGCGCCACCTTGTGATTAAGGTCAAACATTATTAAGAGAGTGTTGTCGCATTTTTTTCAACAGATGGCTACCATCTGTTGAAAAAAATGCGACAACACTACTACAACAAAACTAGCTACAATATATAGTCTATAGCATAGATAATACACTAATACGTCTATAGTACTCCATGAGTCTATCGAAGACAGATTTTTCAAACTTGACCGTTTTTTTTCTGCTCCGCTGTTTTTGTTGCTGTGTTGTGTTGATGTTAAAGTGCTTTTGGATGAGAAAATTTGGACGACTTGGCTTTCTTCCTACGGATTCTGAGATCCCAGCATACCTGTTACTATTTGGCTTTGAATTTGGACACCGATTATTCCATTCGCGAGACCTTGGCAAGATATCCGGACTACTGGCGGTTCACGATTGTGTTTTTATAATTTGGTTGATCATGCCTGATAAATCTCGTTTGGTGTGCTATTTCGGGTGCATCAATGATGGTAAGTATCATGGTTGAACCACATTTTTTAAAGTAATCGAATGTCGTTATAAGTAGAAATATAAACAATAATAAATTTGATCATAACTTAATTTTTCTTAGGACCGCTGCATCATTTCCCCAATCCAAAAGGCCAGAGTGTGGCTATTATTAAGGGATTTGCTCAGTGGAAGGCTATATTGGATACGGCGACTCAAGAAAGGGGAGATAAATATATTTATAATCATATACTGCTGTGTAATGAACACTTTTTGGAATGTTATCGACTGCCCAGCCGTCGCCTTACAAATAACGCTGTACCTACAATCAACTTATTCAAAGTTGACAGAAATCAACACTCCGCAGCTGACATTGAAATGCCTGGACCTACTGGTTAGTAAATTGTGTTATAGTTTTAAGAGTGACTTTAAACCAAATCAATTCATTTTATTCCCACCTATATTTTTTATAATGTATATGGAGAAAAACCAAAGAATATTATGTGTCTCTTGAGATCAAAAGAGTCTGGTACATGGAAAACAAAATGATGAGCGGAGATGCCACAACATAAAATCCCAAATGCGGGTGTGCAGGGGACAATCTTTCTGTCCTCCGTGGTCTAGTAGGGATAAAATACAAAGATGCTACAAAAGAAATACTCTTGTTCTACCTATACATACTACAAATGCAATTTTTGCCATAAGTTAGCACTAGTCAATGCACCAATATAATGTTCAATTCACTAAGTATGATGATTAATAAAGTAAACAACATAACATTTTCAGAAGAACAACGGCCGACATTGGCACCTGCTGTCTTTTCACCACCCTCTACATCGGGTCTACAACCATCAACCTCTCAAATGCCTGCACAGCCTATTGGTGAGTAAACATATTTCTTTGTGATTGTTTTTTCCAGTCTTGTAAGAAGTCCATTAGGACTAGGAAGGAAACTGCAAGAAACGGCTTGTTTGTTACAAACTTGATAATATTGATTTTGTATTTAATTTGTTCTACATTTTGGCGAAATAAACAGTAAACTAGCTGTTTGCCCGCGGTTTCACCCGCATCCCGAGGGAACTACTTCCCGTACCCGGATAAAAACAGCTATCATAGGCATTTACCTATTTAGTTAACTATTTGTCTACTCAAATATATGTTAAACAAGTAAACTGCTACTTAAAATAGTTCATTCAATTGAATAAGATTTTACAATTTACACAGTATCATCAAAATCAGTATCGATATGGTACATGATGCCACATTACTTGAAATTTACCATGACGGCCTGTCGCAAACAGAACATAGAATTTGGTTATGTGGGGTATATTTCTGAGTGTCTGATTTATCAATCAATTTGCTATTTTTCAAACTTATGTATAGCCGGTATACATAACTTCGACAAATCAATATTAGTGTATACCTTTATAATATTAGTGTAGATTATTTATTTGAAACTATATTTTTTATTTCAGGTTCAAATCGGAAACCTCGTCCGGGCAAAAGCAATTCAACCAAATCAATATATAAACTGCAATTACAATTAGAGAAACTAAGACAAAAATGTAAAAATAACAAACAAAAATTAAGAGCCGCAAAAAAAATTTCGATGAACAAGGCTTTTCTCTCTACAATAGAAAAGTTACCAGAGGAGATAAAAATGTTCACAAAATTACAATTAAAATATGCTGTTAAACCAAGGGGGAGACGATTTTCCAATGAGGAAAAAATAATGGCACTTACCATTTTAAAACAAAGCCCCAAGGCTTATAGCCTTCTACAAAAAATGTTTGTGCTGCCCTCTAAGCGTTGTTTGCAGAGCTTATTAAGCGCATTCACTCTGGAACCTGGCATAAATAAAAATATAATAAATGATTTAAAAAAAGTGGCCAACAAATTGCCCAATGAAAAAAAGCTGGTGAACTTACTGTTCGACGAGGTGTCCTTGGCCGCTGGAGTAGAATTTAAAGCCGCAACTGGCAAAATTGGGTTTGAAGATTTTGGTGACCACATAAATAAGACACTCGCTGACCATGCACTTGTGTTCATGATAAAAGGTATAAAGAGCAAATGTAAGCAGCCCATTTGTTTCACATTCTGCAAAGGTACTACAAAAGCAAATGATTTAAAAAATATAATTACTAGAGTAATAAAAGAAGTAAATTCAACTGGTTTGAAAGTAATCGCTACAATTTGTGACCAAGCCGCTACTAATGTAAGAGTGGTGCGGCAATTACTCACTGAAACCAAAGAAAAATATGTGAGGAAAGGCATGGAGTATCACTCTAAAGCATTTGAAATTGATAATGCAAAAATATTTCCTCTAATTGATACGCCACATTTACTCAAGGGGGTCAGAAATAATTTGTTAGTAAAAAATGCTCAGTTTACACAGAATGGGGAAACGAAAAGGGCTAAATGGGAACATATAGCAATGTTGTTGGAAATAGATGAGGGGGATGATGAAATAAGACTTGTCAATAAATTAACGGAAAAACATGTCATCAAAAACAAAATCCCGAAAATGAAAGTCAAATACGCAGCTCAAGTATTCAGTCAGAGAGTGTCCAGCGCCCTACGATTTTCATCAAGAAAGTATGTTCATAGTATGCATATATTAAGACTTTCTTTAATCATAAACTCGATGTATATTTTGTTTGTTACTAGCGACCCGTCCCCACCTCACATAAGGTGATTATAAATTTGCAATTGTTATATGTTATCACACCAAAAACGGCGAAATCAATTTGATAGATGACTAGTTTATAGACTGAGATAAGATACTTTTTACCCAGGTACTGGAAGAAATTCTCTTGGGACGCAAAGAAAAGCTAGTAAACAATAAATTAACATTACTTGATAAATACAATTTGTTGTCACAAATTTATATTTGATCCACCCATGGCTTCATTCGTGTCCCGGGAGAGCTACTTCTATCCCCCGAATAAAAAGTGTCTGTCTCCAATCCCTCTCTGTGCCTAATTTCATTTCGATTGGTTCAGCCTGTTAAGTGTGATTGTGCAACACACAGATAAAGTCACTTTCACATTTCTAATATAATTAGGGATGAAAGATTGTATAAAAGTTTTCATCGATTATGCTACTAGTAATCTATTATTTTTAGCAAATAACTCTCGATTATTACATTACATTAAAACAAGCATTAAATCTTTGTTTCAGAACACAATATACTTCCTAAAGAAGGCCAAGAGACTGCAGATTTCCTTCTAATCTTCGATAAGTTATTTGATACATATAATGGTCATTCTTATCAAGGATCACCTAAGCAATACAAGCAATGCTTGACAAATTATTCACCCCATTTCCAACTGTGGAATGAAATGTTGCCGATTTTAGAATTAATTAAATTTTGATCAGTAGTTAGAAAAAATAATTCTGAGTTGATTAAGCATGAATCAGTTCCGTCAATTAAAAATTGGATCCACAATATCCATACATTTAAGGAAATGTGGCAATATTTAAATAAAAGTTTTAAAATCAATAATGTTATCACCCGAAATTTTAATCAAGACCCGTTGGAAAATTTCTTTAGTAGTATAAGGAGTAATGGTGTGCGTAATGTAAATCCAAATTGTAATCAATTTACCAATGCATACAAAACTTTGCTGATTCATAATTTTCATTCTGTGCATTCTGTTGGAGCTAATTGTGAAGATGATTCTAATAAATCATTTCAATCAATTATAAATCTGCTTGATGATAAACAAGAAACGATTCGAATAATGATGATTTTGCATGTGACATTAATCCTTTATTAAATGTAATGAATGAAATTAAAATTGACGATTCTTTAATTCATATTGAATCAAAAAATACGTTACAGGATATATGATTAAAAAAATTAAATCTAAAATATTTAAAAACTGTGGGGTTTGCATGCGGGATTTTTGTAGATCTGAAGTTGATTTGCAATCATTCAATTATGAAGTTGATTATACAAAAAAATCTTTATTTCATCCCAGCGACTTTAATCATTTAATGACAGATATTTATCATACAATTGTTGCATGTTTACGTGATTGCCCAGAATCAAATTTATTTAATAAAAAAATCAAATATATGATTAATTGTGCATGTGATTATAATGTTATAACTTGTAAGCGACATAAAAAAAAACTGATTGAGTTTATTAATGATTTATCAATTAAGTTGATTATACACAGTAAGTTGGTGTACAGGGGTGAATAGGATTTTAAAGGCGCGTTTCCATTATGCAAGTGATTTGCATACTAGTTGCAAGTTGCATGCAAATTGTATAGTGGAAACAACAACTTGCAAACAAGTTGCAACTTGTATGCAATTAGGTTTAAACTTGTACGCACAATAATCAAGTCGGCACATTTGCACGCAAGTTGCAAGCGCATGCGGTCGTGCATAGAGGATTACTTTGTTTATGACTTTATTACTTTGTAAAAATGACTGCTAAATGGGATACGGAGAAAACAATAATGTTTATTGAGGAATATCATAGACATGATTGTCTTTGGGAACCAAAAAACAATCTTTACAAAAATCGAGACGCACGCGAATCAGCATATAGAAAACTAATCGAAGTGATGAACCTTAATGGTATTGTTATGACCGTAAAAGACGTGAAAAATAAAATACGATCACTGCGTACCACATTTTTTGGTGAATTAGCAAAAATTGAAAAATCCAAAACAACCGGTAGTGGAACAAGTAACATATACATACACACCAAAATTAAGCTGGTTTAACACAATGAATTTTTTGCTGACGTCAACCGAATTAAGAAGGAATGAAGAAAGCACCACTGTAAGTATCAATTCTTTTATTTTTTTAAAAAATCATTCTTTCTTGCCATGTTACAGCACCATCTGTAGCAAAGTAGTTAGCAAAGTCATCTCTTATTTCGACCGCTGTTTTGGGACTGCTTGACGGTTGTGCCGGGCGTAATTGCTGAAATGCTCTCATATTCACGTCATTGAACATGCCTTCACTATGTCCTGTTATTGAATTTTCTCGATCAACAAAATTAGGTGTAATATATGTACTAGAAGTATGTCTCAACCAATTGTGCAGTGCACAGCATGCTTTTATTATTTTATCAACTTTATTCACCTCAACAGCAATAGGTCGCTCAAAAATTCTCCACTTCGATACCAATAAACCAAACGCATTTTCAACCACTCGTCTTGCTCTCGACAGTCGGTAGTTAAATATTTTCTTTTCTTTACTTAATCCTTGGGTTCGAGGATATGGCTTCATTAAATATTTTTTAAGTGGAAATGCTTCATCTCCTAATACCACTGAATTAGGCGGTATATTTGAGCTACCATTTTCTAATATTGACTGAAGAGTTGAATGAGAGAATATTGTTCCGTCAGATGTTTTCCCATAATGTCCAACATTAATGTATCGAAAGTTTAAGTAACTATCGCATAATGCAAACAAGACTATGCTAAAATGTCCTTTATAGTCATAATATAAAGAACCACTCCCATTTGGGCATCTCAAGATGACATGCTTTCCATCAATTGCTCCAATACATCGTGGAAAATTGCAACGTTCTTCGAATCCTTTACAAATTTCATTCCACTCTTCACTAGTATTCGGAAACTGAAAGAAATAAAAAACATTAAAGAAATGTTTTATTTTATTTATTTTTAAATTTATTGAATGAATTATGTTTTAGGTTGAATCAGAAAATACTTCAACAGATAGCAGAGAAAATACGCCAGCCAGAGCCAGTGGTTCTCGAAGCTCATCTCAAACACAGAGTCAATCCTCATCCAATTTTCGACAATCGATTCGAAATGCAAGATATGATCCCATAGATACCGCACTTCAAGAATTGAGAAAAATAAATAAGAGCGTAGAATCGGAAAATGAATTTGATGTTTTTGGTCAAAACGTTAGTCTTCAACTTCAAAAACTGCCGTTAGAGTACGCTCTAGAAACTCAAGAACTTATTATGAAAGTTTTAAAAGAGCAGCGAATAAAATCCTTAAAAGAAAAGGCACAACAAGAAGCACTTGTAATTTCTATACCTGATGATATAAATCTTGATTTAGTGGATTACATTGACACCGAGAGTAAGCGTGATGAACCAGGACCATCGGACAGTAGCAAAGAAGATTTATTAGGTCGTGCTGTTCGCGCTATGGGTTCATTGGAATCTGATGACGATGATTAGGATTTGAGTTTTCGACCCACTAACTTTCGTGATTTCGTGATTCGTGAGTTTAAAGTTGTTTCACAGATTGAAAATAGCCGCCGATCAGTCCTCTTTAATGTTAAGATTAATTATAATAAAAATATGTTGAACATTGATCTTATACATTGTTTTACTTACCTTTATATATTCTTGAAGTGACTCATAAATTGCGTCGCAGACATGGGGCAGGAATTTAGAAATACTACATTTAGGCACACGATACAATTCTTCCAATGTTCCAAGACTAGTACCCGATGCCAGATATTTAAGCGTTACTTGCAATTTCAATTTTGCAGGCAGAGCGGGTCTAAAAATAGTGTCTTGCTTAGATATTCTGGACGAAATCTTATCCAATAAATTTAAAAATAGTTCTTCGTTCATTCTGAGATGAGTATGGTACCGTTTAGGATCTTCTATAGCCAATTCTTTTAACAGATTATTCGACGTACCGTAAGCATCTCTTCTGTGAATCCATTTTCTAACCCACTGAACTGGTCGACGTCGATGCTTTTTTTTGTTATTTAATACGTGTATAATTATTGCGTATACAACTTTGCATGCAGCGACAAGCACAGCACGTCTTCTACCCATGATAAACACTGTACAACTAGAACTAACTTGTATACCACTAAAATCTTGTATGCAAGCTGCAAGTTGAACAAAATCGTGTTTCCAATTCAAATCACTTGCACACATGTCTGACGTCATACATGTATGCAAACACTTGCATAATGGAAACGCGCCTTGAATGGAAAAAAATCCAAATTTGATAAGAATGACTGTATCAAACAGCAAGCACTGGAATATTATAAAAAAAGACTAAATAAATAAATAACGAAATACATAACCAGTGTTATTATATTTATTATAAAGCATTTTTTTAATAAATTATTCATCATCCATTATCTAAAGATTGTTAGATGATTGAAATGAGTTGCGTATCTATTACAGTATTAGTGTATAATCTATGTCTTTGGCGTTAGCATCATCTGGAATTGCGGCGACTCTTCTAGATGGCGGTCGTACTGCACATTCTGCGCTTAAGTTGCCACTCAATTTAAACACAATTGATACTCCAACATGCAATATTTCCCGATCCAGTGCAATGAGAAAATTGTTGATGCAATTGCAAGCTCATTGTTTGGGATGAGTGCACAATGGCACATAAGAAATCACTTGAAGCACTTAACTTCACACTGAAGGATCTTCGGCGAAATAACAACATCTTTGGCGGCTTGATAACATTGTTGGCAGGCGATTTCAGGCAGACGTTGCCAGTAATTCCCCGTGGAACGCCTGCAGATGAATTGAATGCTTGCCTGAAGGCATCACCTTTATGGAATAACGTAAAAACATTATCGCTAACCACTAATATGAGAATATTAGTGTTAATTATAAGCCGCCAAAGATGTTGTTATTTCGCCGAAGATCCTTCAGTGTGAACTTCAAAATGATCAAAGTGCTGCACAATTTTCCAAACAATTGTTAGCTGTTGGAAATGGAAAAGTCCCAGTTGATGCGACATCTGGATTAATTACTCTTACCAACGACTTTTGCCGATTTGTAGACTCTCAATTAGCTCTTATTGAAAATGTTTTCCCAAACATTAGTGAGAATTATCAGAGATCTATTGCCGCTGTCCTACGGAAGTGCAGGCACGTGTGTTCGCGAATATACATGTTATTTTTGTGTATTAAGGGACATTATTTCTTCTACAATTATTCAATATATAGTACATAAAGAGTGGTTTTATAAAATTGAAAAAACGCGCTAAGGACCGTCCTTGTTTTTGTTGTGTTGGACCGAATAGGGCACAAAGTTCGAGACTTCGTAATGTTTGTTGATTGATATGTGAAAAATAATTGGACCGCACGTTAGAGGTTTGGGAAGCCAATCAGTGAGGTGCACCTCGCGCACTCAAGATAATTCTAATGACTGGATGCCAGGGCTATTCAACAAGTGCCGACGTTTAACCCGGACGATTTAAACAAACAGTGGCTTCAAACAATAGACAATTTCGGCAAGGCTCATAGTTGGAATAGCAAAGATAAAGCGTACGTCCTGCAAGCAAAGCTCCGCGGTGCCGCGCGATAATGGTATGAGAATCTTGATAACTTAGATCGGTCTTGGAATGAATGGAAGACGTTAATAACAGTAGCCTTCCCTTCTTTGCGTGACATTACGATTGAAACAAAAAATAATTAATAAAAATAAAAATGTTTTACGGTCGCCAGTTAATAGGTACATATATTTGGTTTAGCCTTATCTTAATTACATACAATTTCATCGTATTTATGTACTACACAATAGGTACTGTTTCTGATTTCCAAACTAAGCTTAAGCTTGTATTTTGGAAAACAGTGTTCAGCCGCAGATGGCAACACGTAATGAAATACGAATACATTGGTTTGATGTCTGAAAGTCGCTGCTGTTGACTTACAATATTTGTGTTAGGATAATTGAAGACATGAGCGGATGAAGGGGTTATGTAACATTTTTAGAAAAAACAATTTTTTACGCTGAATGAAGGTGTTATGTGCCCACAAACCATATTCAACTTTAAAACAACGTTTAAGCTTAGTTTTAGAAACACCAGGTGATGAAGGGGTTATGTACCGACATTAAATAACAATCACAATGAATGAAAGTGATATGGGTACTTAGCACATTCTTTCATTTAAAATAATTTAAATTTAAGTCTTTCTTGCGTGGATGAACGAGATAAGTGCAAGCAAACGCGCGGTTGCGTTGCGTTGTTCTGCATGAAGGAGTTGTGTGCTGTACTTGTCTCTTTCTTTCATTTCACTTCGTGTTTAATAGCGCTGGAGCACGGGTCACGTACGCATTTCGCGAGTGTTATGTTTATTATCTTAGTTAAACTAGTGTTTAAACTTATTTGTTCTTATCTACAATAATGTCAAGGGCTAAAAGACTTGTAGAAGCTGCTATAAACTCTCCTACTTTGCGGGATTTAAATTGTGATTTCTTAACTAACGACAATCCTAACCTTCGAAAAAAGTAAGTTTTTTCTGTGTGAATAATTAATTGATTTATCTATTATTCTTTTTTCTAGATCACCATTACAATTGTTGAGGTAACAACCCATGCATTCCTACCCTTAGAATATTATTTATCTGTGAGATTGTTGTAGATCTAATACTCTGTGGTTAGGAACGGTCCGTCTCTGTCAGCTCAGCTCAGCAAGATGTAATTTTTCATGTTTCCTATTAACCCATTAGAAGTCACTGTACTCGATCGAGTACAGCTATATTTTTTAGTGTCAATTACAGATCTCGAAAAGTTTACTTGGGTTACCTAATTAGTTGAGTCTATTATAACACTTTTCAAGTATATTCAACATAATTACGAGGGTAGTGTAACATTTTTTGATAAAACTTGTCACTTGAAGTTTTGTCACTGAAACACTGTGGAGGTAAGTAAACGAATTAAAGTTTTTTTAAAGTATTAGTGCTTATAAATTGCTCTTTTTATTTTGTGTGTGCAGAATACATGTCAGAGTAATTGATAAGTAAGAATTTAATTGTTTTTTTGAGACTAATACAAAACTACAGTCAAAAAAATATTACTGTACTCAATTGAGTACAGTGACAACATATGTAAGTAAAATAAGTGTTTTTTTTTATTAGGATCCGTGCAATGGAAGAAAATAAATTTACAGCTCGAAAGAGCTACCGGGGGCTTGAAGAAGCGATTGAAGCCGTTTTACTGGATAGTGATGACGATGATTGTGACTTGGCTATCATACCACCTGATCCAAGTGCTTTGACTGACGAAGAGGAAGGCGCTGATGAAGACATGGCGGGGTGTTTTATGCCGCAAGACGTGCCAGGTAACATTGAGGTATTTCGGAATCGCAAAAATAGTGATAGTGAAGATAATGCATACGATGAAAGTGATGATGAACCATTAGCCTCAAAAACAAGACGACTAGATGCCAACAGCCAATCCACTCAGCGTCCGAACCCAAACTGGCGGAAATGTACCCCTTCATATACATCAACTTCACAGACTACCTCTGAAGTTAGTGAAAGGAAGAAGGCAATTTGTGAAGAACTGAAGGGCTTCAAACCTGTACAAATATTTGAAAAATTGTTTGATGATGATATAGTTGATATGATTGTTACCAATAGCAAACTGTACGCTAATCAACACAACAGACATGAGTTTCAACTGGATTCCTCTGATGTGAAGAAATTCTTAGGAGTTTTGTTATTATCTGGGTACCATAAGCTACCTCGAGAACCAATGTACTGGTCTTTCGATGAAGATGTACGCGTTGATTTGGTCGCCAAAACTATATCGAGGCATAGGTTCCGAGATATAAAAAGAAACCTTCATCTTGTTGACAACGATCTAGCAGCAACATCGAACGATAAAATGTTCAAAATAAGACCATTGGCAGAGAAACTTATGCAGAAGTATTTACGGTGGGGAGTATTTCATGATAGTATCTCTGTTGACGAATCGATGGTGAAGTACTATGGCCACCATCCAGCCAAACAATTTATTCGTGGCAAACCAGTTCGATTTGGTTACAAAAATTGGGTGGCGGCCAGCTCAAGTGGGTACTGTTTGTAACAGTTCTACATGTAAATAAATAAAACAGCCTTTTTAAATTAAAGCATGTAGGTATAATAATAATAAAAATACTAGATAGATAGTGGGTTCTTTAGTACGCCCAAGACCAACGCGCGACAAGCACTCGGAAATCAAGACCACTGCCCTGGTAGGTATTGATGAGCGTAGACTTCGGCGTCGTGGGGGTAGTCCGGTAGGTTGTCGTAGGGTAGCCCGGTAGGGGATTCCAAATCTTGTTCTCGGCCAGTAAGATCCGGTAACGGAGAGAACCCTGGAATAGTGTCAATGTGACATTTTAACACCATCCTCAATATTTATTTTGACTGCCACATCCCATGTCTATGATGCAAAGCGGTGCGATACTACGAGGTACAGGTGGTAATGATTAACATTAAATAGTGATCAATGATGAGGCAGTCAAAGCAAACTAAAACAGCAGAAAAGTCAGTACATAGTATAGACAGTCTATAAAACACTCAATTTCGATAAGCATAACTACAGTTCGAATAAATACTAAATTTACAAGGCAGAAACTAAATGTGAAATGAACTATTTAATAATGATAGTGAGTCTGAAGACACAACACATTTTAATTTCTCCAAATTATAGTTCAACTAAGAAAAGCTTCACTTAACAGATATTATAATTTTGCAACACTTACCCGATTCGGGGTGAAACACGACACAGTAAATGTAATATATTTTACTAGTTATAAAATAGGTAAATAACTCTCGAATCGATTTTAAATGATAATAAATTATTAGATGAACTATTTTTGTTCCACGTCGCAGGTAGAAGAAAACAATTTGAGACTAACGTAGTACGTCCGACCTCAGGGTCGTCCAGGTAGCTCTGAGCCATTAGAAATTATCCTACGCACCGCGCGGCCCGTGCGCCGCGCCCCTCCATCCTTCCACGCAATCATCATGATCTACTAAACATACCGCGCCTCCCGAGTTTGCTTATGAATTAATATTTAAATTAGTTTAAGTCTATATATGTATTTTTAATTTATGTTTTAATGTAAATACATGAATTAATAGTGTTAGTTTTAAGAATGGAGAATTATTTTAGTGTTATTTTCATTTTTTTTTTTTTTTTTTAAACTAGAATTGGAAAAGAATATTTTTTCTGAGGAGAATAACGAAACCGTTACATGTTACTCGTTTGACTTTTACTGTGGAAAATCTCAGTCATCGACTTCTGATCCTCTGGGTTCCCGTGTGGTAAAAACTTTATTAGAGAAACTGAATTGTACCTCAGCAAATCATGAAGTTTTCTTCGATAACTTTTTCACAAGTCACGATCTTTTACTGGATTTGAAAAGCCTAGGCTACCGAGCTACGGGAACAGTAAGAGAAAATAGGACTAAAAAATGTCCACTTATTGGCACAAAAGACATGAAAAAGAAAGAGCGTGCCACTTACGATTACAGGTTTGACAAAAACGGTGAAGTTTTATTAGTAAGGTGGAAAGATAACAGTGTGTGTACCATGGCAACCAACTACGACACCATTGAGCCGCTAGGAACTGTCAAACGGTGGTGTCCAGTAAAAAAAGAAAAGACGGACGTAGCAATACCACGTTTGTTCCAAACTTACAACAAGAATATGGGAGGTGTGGATGAACTTGACCAGTCAGTTTCATTGTAAAGAATTGCTGTTCATGGCAAGAAGTGGTGGTGGGTGTTATTTACCTACATGGTAGACATGACTGTTGCTAATTCCTGGCGTTTGCATGTGATGAGTAATGATGATGCTATGGATCAACTAATGTTTCGCCGTGAAATCGCACGATATTATTTACGTCAAGGAGAACAAAAAAAATCCAGTCTGCGTCAATAGTTGAAGGGTTATCTCAAGACGGAGTTGGCCATTTTCCCGTCAAAATTGAAAAGCAGCTGCGGTGTGTTATTTGCCACTCAAGAGTGCGCTGGCAATGTAAAAAGTGCCTAAAAACACTCTGTGTCGAAAAATCATGTTTCGAAAATTTTCATACTTAGGCTGTCAGTGTACTCAATTGAGTACACCACTGTAATTTCCTGAAAACTATAACTTTTGAATTTTTTACTGAATTATGCCTTTTTATGTTCTAATTACAATATGAAAATAAAGTAAATTTAGTATAAATATCGGTACTTTTTATTTGACCTCTAATGGGTTAATAAATATTCTAAAAGTACAATGTGGGTTTGGAACAATAATATTAAACAACATCAATAATAGTTATGGGCCCAGTCCCAACGAGAGTGAATGAAGAGGAATATAAGGTACGATTAAGTAATAATTACTCGATAGAATATAACTAAGAAAAAAAACTAAGATGGAGCCAGTAAAGTATAAAATAGAATCATTCTGCGGAAAAAACTTTGCTACGTGGGCGTTTCGCATGAAAAGTATTCTCACTGAAAATGATTGCCTATCGGCAATTCAGAGTGAACAGTTTGTTAATAAAGTTGAAAATAAGAAACTCGAGTCAAGGGCACAGGCATTACTAATTGCCGGTGTGGCGGACTCCCACATTGATTATATGAAGAAAAATTCGGCCTATCTTATGTGGAAAAGTTTAGAAGAAAATTTTATGAAAAAGAGTACTGTTGGGACTTTGTTTTTAAGGCGAAAATTATCGGAAATAAAGTATAATGAAAAGAAGGCTTTTCAAGACCACTTATTAGAGATTGAAGGAATATTCAACGAATTAGAAGGAGCTGAGGTTAAATTATCTGAAGAAGAAAAAATAAACTATTTGTTACTATCAATGCCAGAAAGTTATAATACAGTAATCTCATCTTTTGAAACCCAGAGTGAGTTAACATACATTTTTGCAAAGACCGAGGCAGAAGACGAGAAGCGCCAAGGGCAGAATAAAAAGGCAGACACAAATTCACAAGCTGCATTTAATTGTTACACCTGCGGAAAACCAGGACATAAGAAATTCCAATGTAGAATTAATAGAGGACGTGGATACCATGCAGGTAGAGGACAAGGACGAAAGGACAATATAGGTCAAGGAGATACTGGACAAGGAAATAATAATAGACCACAAGAAAATACCAGGCAAGAATATGACATGAGACAACGTGGAAGAGGAAGTAACTGGAGAAATGGGTATAGACGAGGAAATGGATATGGCAACCGAGGAGACAACTGGACAAGAGGACAAAGTGATGTGAATTTAGCAGGTAACAATAATACAGTACAGAACAATGCATTCCTGAGCTATGGACGTATTAAAAGAAAGTGAAACTTTTGAAGTAACCCAAAGACCGGAAGACCAGAAAATATTAGATGCAAAGTGGATTTTTACAAAGAAGAATACAGGAACAAACAGTATGTGTAAAGCAAGACTAGTAGTGAGAGGTTTTCAACAAGAAGGTCAATTTGAAGATATATACTCACCAGTATTAAGAATGCAAACTTTAAGAACTCTTTTATCAGTGGCTGCTAACAAAGATTATCATATTAGTCAGATGGATGTGAAAGGAGCATTTTTATATGGACGCATAGATGAAGAGGTGTATCTTATACCACCAGAAGGTATGAACATCAAGTCAGGATTGATACTCAAGTTGAAAAAATCCTTATATGGCCTAAAGAAATCACCAAAGTATTGGTATGAAAAATTTAATGAGACTATAACATCTTATGGTTTTATGAGATCAAATAATGACTATTGCTTGTATACTAAAGGGGAATTATACTTACTTCTATATGTAGACGATTTATTAATTTTTGGTTCAAGTCTGAGAGATATTGATAATGTTAAATGTTTCCTTAAAACTAAATTTAGAATGAAAGATTTAGGTAATGACAATTTAATGTATTTAGGTATTTCTATTAAAAGGACATCTGGAGGGATTTCTATTGACCAATCAAACTATTTGTTTAATATTTTAAAAAGATAGAACATGCAAGATTGTAAGGGGTGTGATACGCCAATGGATGCTAATTTTAAGTATGATGCAAATTCTGAAATTGATTTATCTTTAGAAAAACAATGTCGTTCATTGATAGGTTCACTTATGTATGCAACTATAGGTTCAAGACCTGATTTAGCAGCATCTGTTTATTATTTAAGTAGATTTCAATCTAAGCCAAGTGCTGATTTATGGAGAAGTTTAAAACGATTGTTACGTTATGTTAAGAAAACTGTAAACGTTTCTTTATTGTATACCAAGAATAATTCTAGTATGCCTTTATTAGCTTATGCTGATGCAGATTGGGCTAGGGATTCAGATAGAAAGTCCACATCTGGATATTTAATTAAAGTTTTTAATAATACTGTTGTATGGAAATCTCGTAAACAAAACACTGTAGCATTAAGCACAACAGAGGCAGAGTTTGTTGCATTATGTGAATGTATAATGGAAACATGTTGGATGATTAAGTTACTTGTTGATTTAAATATAAAGGTAGATAATGTTGTAATTTTTGAAGATAACCAAAGTACTATTAAAGCCATTAGGAATCCTGATCAAAAGAGATTGAAGCATGTAGATGTAAAATATAATTTTATAAAACAAAAGGTTGAAGAGAATTTGATTACTGTGAAATATATAAATACTAAGAGACAATTTGCTAAAAGTACAATGTGGGTTTGGAACAATAATATTAAACAACATCAATAATAACAATAATGGAACAAAGGTTTCTACGTTTATATTATCACAGGTGGTTATTATTACTGGCGGCAAAAATGTTACTTACCCATATCTAATTTATGAGATTTTTATTTATTTCCATTGGTAAGCAAAGAACGACCTTCGTACGATATTGCAACTAAATAGTGCACACCTTGTCTCATGATAGCGGTTTGATATAGGCATAATTTATTCACTGATTGCTTGATTTATTTAATCTGCTAATTTAACATACCTAATGTGTTAACGTGTTTGTGTGTTGGTTTGTTACTTATTACGAAAGCACTGAGTGAATGTGTTTTTCAAATATGAATACTCTGTGGAGCAGATTTTTAGCTTTCTTTCATCATAGTAGCTTATTAGAGGATGATAAAATTATTTTAAAAAAATCAGAGTGCTTTGACCCCTTTCGCACGTCATAACGCTTCAAAATTAACCTTAATCCATTTCATAATTTCTTGCTTGGCTGGCGTGGTTACTTTTGTATTTCGCAGCATTACCTACTTATTTGTTTTGTGTGTTTATTGGCTATGGTGCTTATGGTGGGACAATACAAAAAGTAAAATAAGTTTTTACATTCCGCTTTTCGCTGTTCTTTTGCAGATGGGAAACAAAATATATTGAAAGAAAATGTGCCATCAACTTCAAAAGGTCACAACAACATTGTAAATTATGAGGTCCCACAATCTTCTCGTCTACAATCACCATCTATATTTGTACATACCGAAAATTCTGATATAATAGAACCCTCAGAAGAAGAAATATTGAATTCAAATCTCTCTCTCAAACAGTTGTACTCAAAAAGTTGTGTTTACTTCAATCTGAATAATGTTACTCCGTTTAGATTTAATGAAAACGAGCATGAAAATATTGATGGTCCTGATTTTTCTTCAGGAAGTGACGAGGTCCCTGAGAGTTATTCGTCCGATACAGATCTCAGTGTTCGTGACAATTTTATAACTGATACAAACCACTCACCATCAAGAGCAAATGTAACACTGCAAAATCCAGAGAGAAACGTTGTAGAAGAGGTCCCAGTCACATCACATAAACGCAAACAGTTCCCTCCTAAAGAAAATAAATCAAAAAAACGTCCAAGAAATGAAAAGAAATGGAAAAAGAAAACTGCAGCTTTAGCATGGGTAAAAGGTGATGAATACTTATCTTATAAAAATACGGTTAAACCTCGAAAAACAATAAAAGAAGGGGTACTATGCCATGAGAACTGTAGGATGGATTGCTCTAGAAAATTTAAAAGAGAAGAAAGACAGTCCATTCTAGAAGATTTTTACAAATTAGATGTAAATGGTAAAAACGCTTTGCTATTCAGTTCCATAGTAGGCAAACCTGTTTAACGACGTCGTCGTACTAACGCCAAAAAAAATAAGTCTGCGACCTACAAATATTTTACTAAACACAGAAGCTTAGCAACAGAGGTTTGTAAATTGGGATTGTGTGGTCTATACCAAATATCGCGAAAGAAGGTGGATATCATAATCCAGAAAATCAAGAGTGGAGCTTCTGCTCCGCTTCCTGATAGACGAGGCAGACACGATAATCGTCTCCATAAAATCGGCGAATAAGTCACACAACGCATAAAACTGCATATATCAAGCTTTCCGGCTGAGCAATCTAATTACTCACGGAACAAAAATATATACAAACGTTATTTGTCACCACTTTTAAATGTCACAAAAATGCACGAACTTTATTTAGCGACGTGTGTAGAGCAGAATTTACCGGAAATATATAAAATTAAGAAATGTACATATAACAAAGTATTTGTTACTGAATTTAATCTCTCTTTTGGATACCCCAAGAGCGACACATGTGCCACTTGTGATGCTGGAAACTCCAATGAAGAGCATGTATTAAATTATCACGCCGCGATTGAAGCCATGGCTACTGATAGAAACAAACCCAAAGAAGATATTGGATTGTTATATCTCACAGTAGACTTACAACAACAGACTATGCCACTTCCCAAAATACCGACTTCTAAGGCTTTCTATTTACGCCAGATTTGGTTTTACAATTTGGGCGTCCATGTTGTTGACCAGACCAAACAAAAAGCTGTCTGCTGCACATAGACAGAAGACGTAGCTGACAGAGGTAGTGTTGAAGTTGCTAGCTCTTTACTAAGATTTGTTGAAGTGGATCGATCTTGTCGCAATAAGCATCACTTAGTAATATGGTCGGACTCGTGCTGCTTATAAGCAAATGGGGCTTTGATGGGGCCTCAGGTCAAAGTAATTTTAAACAAAAAACTGATACTGAGTTTGATGATTCCACTATATTCATGGCCAGTTTAGTTCCTATAAGACTTCAGCAATGTGATGAAACAATTGTTTGGGAAAACGAACGACCCTCATCAACTTTTTATTGCCGTCCAATAATGTTTAAATTTACCAAAGAAACGCAGTCAACAGTGGCAACTATAAAAGCTAGCTTAACGCAAGAAATAGAAAGACGTCAGCCATCAAGAATCAGGCAAGTTGAAGTTGAGCATCAATGGCACATGACGATGATAGACGGCAAAATAACATCATATTTGTCAGACACATCTTCAGCTGTCTGTGATATTTGCAAAGCAAAACCGTCAGAAATGAACAATTTAGAATCACATTCTCAAAGAGAAAACAATAAAGAAATGTTTCAGTATGGAATGTCATCTTTACATGCCTGGCTAAGACGCATGGAGTGCTTACTTCATATTGGTAAATATAATGTTATTATAATATTTTCATGTTGTGTAGTTTCCTGTGAGATTATTTTTTAAGTGACATTTCTTTTTGTTTGCAGCTTATCGCTTGGACTTCAAAAAATGGAGTTGCAGGGGCGATGACAAGGAAAAAATGTCACTCAGAAAGAGCGCTATACAGCAAGCGTTTAAGAAGGAATGCGGTTTACTTATCGATGTAGTGAAGCAAGGAGTAGGTACAACCAATGATGGCAATACAGCCATAAGATTTTTCAGGGATGCAGAAACAACAGCCCGCATAACAGGAATACGTACAGATTTAATAGAAAGGTTTCACGTGATTCTTCAGACTGTTGCATCTGGAGAGCGCGTGGACCTTTCTAAGTTTTCCGAATTTAGTAAAGATACTGCAGAACTGTACGTAAATTTGTATCCCTGGTATAATATGCCTTCCAGTGTACATAAATTGTTGGTACATGGGACTGATATAGTTAAGCACTTTGGTGTCCTACCCTGTAAACTGTCGGAAGAGGCAGCGGAAGCTCGCAATAAAGATTTCCGAAATTATAGAGAGAGCCATTCTAGAAAGGTAAGTAGAACAGCGACAAATGAGGATATTTTACACAATCTTCTTTTGTCTTCTGATCCAAAGATCACAAGTCTACGACCTCGAATGGTGAAACAAAATTTAATGGTTCTCTCTCCAAAAGTCAAAGAGCATCTGCTGAGTTTTCTCACAGAATCTGATATAGCTTTTATTGATGTCGATAATTTACAAGATAGTCATAGCGATAGTGAATAAGATTTTTGGTAGATTGTAAGTTGTTTTTTTTATTTTTTTATTTATTAGTTTGTATGTCATAATTAAAAGTAAATAGTGTGTCGTATATTAGTTTAATTGTGTTAGTAGTAAGTTAGTTTACCTTTACTAATTTATATCTTCACTATTCTTCATAATTATAGAAATTCATAGATTAATCCAGTTTTTTAAATTATTTGTAGTTTAAGCCAATTAAGGACCCTTTAAATGTATGTATGTTAGTTTTTAAGTAATTATGTGTACTATTACCTGCTTTTACAAACTATTCCATGTCAAATTTACCTTAAAGACCTTCCGAGAATAAAAGATTAAACTTTTAATCCCATGGTTTTTTTTTTATTTTTTTAAACCCATTTATTTGGCAGAGTCGCAATTTTATGCAGATGTTCATAGCATCAAATGATAGTAGACTAGACAAGGTATAAGAAAATAAAGTTACAAAGGTTGAACTCACTCCAATTAGCAGGAATTTAATTTAATTTGATCCGCTCCATACAAAAAAATCACAAAACCCATTTTCTACCCAAAGTATAATGTTTAGGAAAAAAAGTGTAAGGGCAATTGTTATCTAGGTTAATGAGTTCTATCCATCCGCATAAAGAAAAATGTGAAAAAACAAAGTTGATCCCTATGTCACTAAAATCATACTTTCGATCCACTGTGCGCGCCGCCCCGGACGCCCTGGTTGGCCTGGCGGCGGCGCGAGAGACGAGTCCGGCAGAAGTGATCTATTGCCGCTGTCCTACGGAAGCGCAGGCATGTGTGTTCGCGAATATACATGTTATTTTTGTGTATTAAGGGACATTATTTCTTCTACAATTATTCAATATATTATATAGTACAATCGGGGACACTCAGGCCTTATCACTTTTAAAAATTTTTAGCTTGGTGAGCGACGCAGGCGGCGAACGCGGAAGCTCCGCCCCCGTGTGACTTTAACCAATTAGGACCTTGCAGTAACGAGATGCAAATATATATGTTAACTTTTTTTGGGGATGTTAGTCGCATCTTACTGTGTGTTGATTGTTGACGTCCTGTGTTTTCTCCGTGTTTTTTTAACTACTGTTTACGATCGCGCGTGTATACCGGACTTGTTTTGTTATGTGATATGGCTTCATCTCGAAACTTGACGATGGAAGAAAGAAGTCGCATTATAGCGCTTCATGAAGAAGGACAAAATATTAGTCAAATTACAAATGAGCTGGGAATTTCCGTAAGTATTTTAAGCATAATATTTTTTATCAGTCTGATTAAAAACAGATAAATAGTTTTTCCAGTTGTGGAATATAAAAATATATGAACCGATTTTTATTAACAAGAACTTCAAATATTCGAATTAATTTACCTAGTTCTAGTTGTTTTTTTTTTTATTATCTCCTTTACTGGTGGTCTGTCTCTGGTAGAAGCCAAGAAGATATCATTTCAGCATTCAGATCGTTTTTTAAACATGAACGCGACATGAAACATATCGTTGTATGGGCCGACAATTGCGCGGCCCAAAACAAAAACTGGGCGTTTATGTGTTTTCTGGTGAACATAGTAAATAATCATTTCCGTAAAATATTTTGAACCAGGCCATACGTTCATGTCGGCTGATAACTTTCACCATCAGGTTGATATGGCATTAAAAAAGAAAAAGAAAGTTTATGATTTTGATGACTTAAGTGATGACAGTATCCGATTTTTACAGTTATGAGGATGTGTCGTCTCAGCATAAAATTCGAAAAATGGAACCCAGAGTCTATCTAAAAGACATCATGGCAGTCAGAGCCGAAAGAGGAGCATTTACAATAAAGCAAAGATCTACCCACGTGTCTGATTGGAAAGAACTAGATTTTCTACAAGTCAAAATAATTAAAAACAAATGCTTTCCTAATTTTGCAAACAAGAATTCATCGAGAGGAATAACAAAAGATAGAATAAATATCGGGAATAAATGCGGGAACAAACATTAATTACCACATACTATTCTCTACATTGTTATACATCATGTAGTGAAAGTTTTAACCCGATACCATGTATAGTGATGGAGATACAATCAAAACAAAAATAAAATCTTTTCCGCGTTTTTCTCGAAATCAGGTTTGACCTAGTTATTGCACTTTTCGTAGGGACGGCAGAGTTATTGACTTAACTAGGCAAAGTGTGAAGTTTTTTAAGTAACTTGTATATATTTTTATTAAAATATAAGTTTTATGTAATTATTTATTATGTGGATCGTTTTTGCCGAAATTAAGACTAGAGCGTGCTCTATAAAAATAGTAATTTCACAAAAAGGATCCAGACCTACATATTTACATTTAACTCTGAAACTATGACTCCATGCATAAATATACCATTACTAATAAAAAGAAGTGTTAATATTCCACAGAAAAAAATATACATTTTATTAATTTTAAAATAATGAGAAAATACTCTTGATCTTCAAATCTCATCTATCTATCTCAAAAGAAACGGTGGTCCAAGCCTTCTAGCAGCTGGTAATAAAAACTGTTTAACTATGTTAAAAATTATAAGATGATATTTATTATTAGACTAGCTTTTGCTCGCAGCTCCGGCGTCAAAAAAGTAGCCGTATAGGCTACTTTTTTGACGCCGGAGCTGCCTTCCTCGATAAATGGGCTATCTAACACTGAAATGATTTTTAAAATCGGACCTGTAGTTCCTGAGATTAGCATGTTCAACCAAACAAACTCTTTATAAGTATTATAAGTACAGATAAAAATCACCAGTTATACTTTTCTTGGATTAGTTTGATTTTGTATCTCTTTTGCCTGTCTGTGACAATAATGTATCATCATCACCTGCCTAGCCTTTTCCCAATTATGTTGGGGTCGGCTTAAATAATGTATAATTTCTATTAAACTAATGCTAAGATCAATAGCTTAACAGAATATATCATATAACTATTATTTTTTATTTTTAGATGTTAGTGGAGGATGTCATTTGTCAAGAATGTTATGCAATATTAGAAAGTGCATCTCTAAACGTGTCAAGTGGATCAACAGTTGAACGCCCATGGACATCAACAAGTGTGCTTTGTTTGTGGATCTTCCATATTAAGAGCTAAAACACACAGAGTATCAATTGATAGCCCTGAAGGAAATGTCATAATGTCTTGCACACCTACTCAGCAGGTATCTATACTTATATAATAATAATAACACTTGCTGCATTAAAATATAGAAATACACTTCTCATCAAAAAAATCGAAACACTTTCGTTTTTATTGTTTTTGTCCTAATTTCTTACAAAAGAGAATTAATTCCATGAAAAAAAAAAACATTATTGTGT
This sequence comes from Autographa pulchrina, assembly GCA_905475315.1. Classification (NCBI taxonomy): domain Eukaryota; kingdom Metazoa; phylum Arthropoda; class Insecta; order Lepidoptera; family Noctuidae; genus Autographa; species Autographa pulchrina. The sequence continues at coordinate 10,368,955 of FR997775.1, forward strand.
AGCTGGCAGATTGGTCATTACAGTAAGAAGAAAAAAAATCAAAATTCGAAATTAGAATTTCATTTGTTTATCCTATAAATGAAATTAATCAATGTTTTGAGACAAATGTGTATTTAGGGTTGAAGTACGTTTCTCGTTTAAAAACTAAAAATTAGCGCTTGTCTTTAAACTTTTTGTTTCTTATTTCATTTACTGTGACTTTGGGACGTCTGAAAAAACTTTTTTTTCTAAAACATATGGATACTTCGCCCGCAGAAGCCGCCCAAGTGGTGGCATTGCTGGATTCTGGACTTAGTCAGCGTGTTGTGGCTGCAAGATTGCATCTAAGCTTATCATCTGTTCATAGAGTCTACAAACGCTATCGGGAGACTGGTTCGTTCACGCGCCGTTCAGGATCTGGCAGGAATCGGGTCACTTCTGAGCGAGATGATCGATTTATTGTAACAACTTCTTTACGAAATCGACGCCTTAACGCTTTTCAACTGCAGCAGCAGCTTCGCGTTGTACGAAGAGTAGCTGTAAGTGACTCTACAATAAGAAGAAGGTTGAAGGAACGCGGATTAGCACCGCATAAGCCAGCGAATGGGCCGAAATTAACTGCAGACCATCGAAGAGATCGGATATGTGTGAAGATTAGTAAAAATAGGAATGACAGGGCACTTATAATATCTAATTTTGTAGAAGTCGATGTGTTCTTTTGCTGAATCACTAGTCGCTTCAGCCTGAACTCTTAGATGATTCTGGCTGCACCTTCGATCTTGAACCCCTTCTTCAATCTTCAATCACGCCAAAAAAGCCCGCATCCGTCGGCCAGCAATGTGTTGGCGAAGATTTTGATCCAGTTTCCTGCTACTTTTCTTCTTCTTTTATTTATATTTCTTCGTATTTTAGTATTCTTAAATTGTATTTACATGGTAGCAGAGCGTGGTTCGGGCTAGTACAGTAAGGAATCACTTCAGTTTGTACTTTGTGAAATAAGTGTTGAGATTCAATTTGAGGTTATACGGACAACGTGATTCTCATAAAAGTTCGTAAGAACAGAACTCTCAGTCAAAATGAGCTCGAGTAATATGTTCCACATTGAAAAATTAGTAGGAAGAGAAAACTTCGCTACCTGGAAATTTAGTATGAAGACATATTTACAGCACGAGAATCTGTGGAGTTGTATTGAGCCCGGTAAAGATGACCCGATTGATCCTAGCAAGGATGTCAAGGCCAAAGCAAAGCTAATTTTGCTTCTTGATACACAAAATTACGTTCACGTCCAGGACTGCACAACAGCGAGAGAAGTTTGGCACAATTTACACCAAGCCTTTGATGACAATGGACTGACGCGAAGAGTTGGCCTACTCAAAGATTTAATTAACACGACTCTGGAATCTTGCATTAGTGTTGAGGAGTATGTAAGCAAGATTATGAACACTGCTCATAAACTACGAAATATAGGATTCAATGTCGATGATGAGTGGCTCGGGACATTAATGCTGGCCGGATTACCAGACGAATACAAGCCCATGATTATGGGCCTCGAGAGCTCAGGCAGCAAAATTAATGCAGACTCAGTTAAGACCAAGCTTATTCAAGAAGTTAACACCTCAAAGTCTGCTGCTTTCTTCACTAAATCAAAGAAAACTTTAAACAACAAAAATTATGTTCCATCGAGTAAACCGAAGGGGCCAAGATGTTTCAAGTGTAACAAGTATGGTCATTTTGCCAAGTTCTGTAAACAATCAAAGGGGGCATCAAGTAAAGAAGAAAGCTCCAGTTATGTAGCTGCATTTTCAGCAACTGTTGAACAAAGTGTGCGTGATAAATGGCTAGTAGACTCCGGTGCATCCATGCACATGACAAGCAGGGATGATTGGTTGTACAATGTCACAGAGCCATCTGTAAAGAGTGTTACAGTTGCAAATAGGGAGCCATTAGCTGTAAAAGGAGTCGGTTATGTTGATATACCCATAAACCAGAAGGATAAAATACAAGTAAAGAATGTTTTGTTTGTCCCCGGGTTAGCTGCAAATCTCCTTTCTGTCAGCACTATTGTGAAGAGTGGATATAAAGTTTTGTTTAACAACAAAGGATGTGATATCCAGAACAATGTAGGAAAAGTAATATGTACTGCAGTATTGAACAACAACTTATACATTATGAACCCTGGTCAAGTAATGGTTCATCTGACATCAAGTACAGTGAATTCTAATGACACTTATTTGTGGCATCTGCGAATGGGACACTTGAATATTTCAGATTTAAGAAAATTGCCAAACTGTGTAGACGGTGTGACTTTGACTCAGGAAAAAGGTAATAGTGAGATTTCATATATTCATTGTTTTGAAGGAAAGCATAGCAGGATGCCGTTTAAAAATGTAGGCTCAAGAGCAGTAAAACCACTAGAGCTGATACATTCAGATTTATGCGGCCCTATGGAGAACCTATCATATGGAGGTATGAAATATTTCATAACTTTCACCGATGATTTCACACGAAAGATACATGTGTATTTTCTCAAAGATAAAATGAATGTTTTAGAGACCTTTAAAGATTTTAAATCCAGAGCTGAGAATGAATTGAATTATAAGATTAAAATACTACGCACTGATAATGGTACAGAATACTGCAATTACAATTTTGAAAACTTTTTATCTAAACATGGTATTGTTCACCAGACATCTACTCCATATACTCCAGAGCACAACGGCATGGCAGAGCGGATGAACAGGACACTAGTGGAGCGCGCCAGATGCATGCTGTTTTATGCCAACTTGGAGAAAAGATTATGGGCTGAAGCTTTAGCAACTGCTGCATATATTATAAATAGATCGCCCACCAAGTCATTAGAAGGTAAAACACCGTATGAGTTATGGACAGGTAAAAAACCTAATCTATCTCATATGAAAATATTTGGCTCTGTTTGGTACATGTACCAAATCAAAAACGCCAAAAATGGGATAAGAAATCAACTAAAATGATAATGGTAGGTTATTGTGAAAATACCAAAGGATATCGTCTAATGGATCCTATAACACATAAAGTAATAAAGAGTAGAGATGTTGCTTTCTTTGAAAAATACAAATACAATGTCAGTTTGCCCATTTCAAGCATTGATGTTACAGATAAGCGTAATCAGTCAGTCAGTGATAGCGCCGCTGCACCCGCTAACAGTGAGACACCAAAAAGTGCATCTACCACCCAAAATCAGGAAATACACACTCAGGAGTCTTGGAAAAGAGAATTGAACATGGAAACAAGTCAAGATGAAGACTCAAGTGAATATGACACAGATTATGGTGAACTAGATGAAACTTTCCATCCACCTAATTATGTGAAGCAAATCTATGACACCAATGTAACAATGAGGTCCCTCCGGCCACGTCATTATAAGAATAATGAAAATAAGGAAAGTTTTATGTGTTTCTTTACTGAACTGACTGATCCAGAGACTGTTGAAGAAGCATTGTCATCACACATTGTCGGCACATGATCAAGAGTTAAATAAATATCTGGAATAGATGACATTTGTTTTTTTTATGATAGTATCTTCCATTTTTCTCAAAATTTCTTTTTCACATTTCTTTTCCTTTTCTGTGAGTCCGAACTCCATAAATTTTTACTGCTGCAGTGCCCACTGCACTTAAAAGAATGCTGGCCTTAACCTCACTTTTCTCCGGTCCCCATTTAGACATTCCAGTAGCCGTGCAGTAATTTTCCCAGCCGTTGCGGAAGAATTCTAAATTTTCAAATAGGTCTCCCGATTCTACATCCAATGGTTGGGGCCATAGGACGCTGATATGACTTTTCACAGCGTCTTTATTGGATCCCGCCATAATGTTACCCATTTGTTGCTGCATGGCAGCTAACAGCTTAGTTTGCTGCTCCAGAAGCACTTTGTAATCTTCATCTGCCATTTTACCCACGAGACACCATGTTATTTAGATAATTAAAAGATATTTTATACAAAATAAGTACTCTTTCTTTAATTCACTCCAAAACATGACCGCCAATGACAGACGTGATTATAAAAAAACATTAAAAAATAAAAGGTGCATTCACAAACAGGTACATTACAATGAGCAATTAACATTAAATGTATGTATATTTCTCATTCAAGTTGGTTCTTACCTTTCTGAGGTTACTTTTAACAAAGGATATATTTCTGTTAATAAATTACTAATAGCAGTTTTGTTTAAGCGAAATCTATACGTGAATTCGCTACTATTTAGTTCGTTCATATGGTTTATGCGGGTCTTGTAGTTTTTATGGGATTCATCTTCAAAATCACTGTCCCAATCAGATAATTCCATTAACATTGATAAATCACTTTCACTAGACTCAGACATTACTAGAAATGATGAAAACACTGCACTTCTACAAATTTATTTGAACAATAAACATTGCATATCCCTGCAATTCGACGGATTGACAAATTTGGTTATCTTTAGTATTGACATCACTGACAGATAGCTGTCAAAAGGATATTGGGACGCATAATGTTGCAATTTCATAGAAATATCTATCTGCATTAAGAGATAGACCCTCCCATAGGTAGATAGCGTATGGCGGTTAGTTGTCATAACCATCAGTATTATATTGGGACATCAAAACCGATGATAGATAGAATTTTCTATCTTTAGTAGGTCAAAACTGGTGATAGATAGGTTATTGGGAACGGCCGTAAGTCGTCAATAATAGGTAAAGGAAACTCATCTTTCACTATTTTCTTATTTATCGGCCTATAATCTACGCAAATCCTAGTACCACCATCTTTTTTCTTAATTAAAACCAGAGGAGAAGAATATTCCGAAAAACTTACGCGTATTATGCCATCTCTCAACCACTCAGATACCTGTTTCTCAACAAGTTGCGGTCAGTGGGTCATCTTAGGCTGCCAACGAAATGCGTCTCGGTCGCTGGGCTATTGGGATGTCATCTTTAAGCACTATGCGTAATTCAATCGGCGCCTCCTTAATTTGCACAGGGTTATAACTCTTGACACATTCAATGACTTCTTGTTGCACTTGCTTATTCACGATACTACCTAGAACATACTCGTTATGACTAACAACACACGAAATCTTTGACAGCCACTTATTCATGTTTGGAACTATCAGAATAGAACCTTTGGACATGGTCGTAAACACATCTTTAAGAAAATCCTAACCCAATATAACACTATAAGTCATAGCATGTCTTGGAACAACATAAAATGTTACCTCGTACTCGTGTCCGTCTAATAATACACTAGCATTTAACTTTTCTGTTGACACACTACTGCCTCCTAAACCTACCAGGTTTGTGGCGGTTTTCGTACATTGCGGAGACCCGAGATGAACATAAAGTTCGGTACACATTAAATTCAATTCACTACCAGAGTCAATTAACGCAGTTACTCCGCACTTATTGACAAATATCTTCTTGCAAGCATTTTCAAAACGAATTTGCGCCGGCGTCTTTTCCTCAACGTAAATATCCTTGAAGTTCGTATCGGTTCCTATCTGGTACGCCATCTTGTTGCGGTCGCTTATGTTTAAGCGGTACGTCCGATCGGGCTATCCAATGAGCTGTCATGGCTGCCGCATTCGTCAGGTTTAAGTGGTCTATACACGGCCCTAAAATCAGAGGCGATATCGGGGAAGTGGTGGGGAGCGCCCTAGATCGTTCCCTTAATCGTATCGTGTGTAGGCTAATCGCAACCATAATGATTTATGATCTTCCCTAACTCTGAAATCGGCTCGGGCTAGCTTACGATTTAGGGAGCAAAATCGTGCAGGGAGCGTTGTTGTGTCGTGTGTGGCGAGATCGGGGCCGATTTTGCCGCAGTACGCCTACGTGTGTGGCAGAGAGAGGACGTGTTTGTAATCTATAAACACAATACTACCTCCCATTAAAGCCGCGGCAGATATTTTTATAGCACCTAATGCGCCTGCCAGACTATGCTCCTTGCGCTGCTCATCGCTATGCTCCTCGCGCTGCCGTGATTTGCCGCGATGTTGCCCTCTCTGCCCACACTCTGCTCTACTCGTGCAATTAATCGCGACGCTCCTCACTTGTCATTTGCCTTGGTGAGACAATGGACGTTGAAACGGTGGCAGCGTGCGCGATATGCATTTTTAGTATAGCTAATTATATTAATGTAGTAAAATTAAATATACATCGTCATCGTCGTCCTCGCCAACGGTGATGGTGGATCACATCTATCCACGCTTGGCGACGACATAATTTCCAATTTTGCATACGCGTGCGTCTTGCGCGAGCGCTCGATGTGGACTGCGACCGCGCGATTATGTGGCCAGCCACTCGCACTCGTATTGCCGGTCCTTTGACTCGCGCGCAAAAACCGACAAAATAGGGAGCAGTGGGCAGCACGAGGAGCATGACGTGTGGCATGACGAGTAATGTTGCCACACTATGTCTCTGCCTCCTTTCCTCGTTACTTCCCATGCCACTCGTCGAGTGTGTGGCAGGCGCATTATATACCATCATTGTGGTATTATAATCTCCTCGACTTCCTAGAGAGTAGAGATGGGTCTAAAATTAATAAGCTGCTAAATAAACACTGCTAAATTTTTTTAGTGTCAACACCTGTTAAATAAGTTCTGAGATAGCTGTTAAATTTAGCAGTCACAACTCACAACAAAACTGGTAGCATTGTTGTGTTGGTAATAATCATAGACAAAAAATAAGAACGTTTACAAAGTCAACTAAAACTATGAATAAAATCACAGTGAACAAATGATGGTAAAAAGTCGTTAGAAAATACGATAGATTATTTTTGTCACTAAAGACAAATAAAATGTCGCTTTTAATATGACAATGTCGCTTAATTTAGCGAGAAAGTCAAAGTCGCTAAGTTGGCAACGCTGAAAGGTCTTGCTGGCTGGACAGTGCTCGCACCCATCCGCACCAAACACGGACGCCGGATATATACTTGTCTCGCTTTATCCCACTACTGCAGGCCGCAGGCAGACGCGACGGCAACAACAACAAAGAAAAGGACACACGACACACGGGTTCCGTTTCCGTCTCTATTTAATTGTTTTCAATTTAGCGATTTACCTATTTAGCAACTACTAATTTTGTATTATTTTAGTGTTCAGTCACAGTTAGAATGTTAAGGTCGAGCGTGTTAATTTAATTAACTGCTAAGTGCTAACTGCTGAATTTGGAAATAGTCTATTATAATATTTAACTAGTGTTAAATAAAGACTTATTTTCGTTACGAAGGTTTACGCGAGTTTGTTATCTAGGTACTAGGTAGTTAGTGTTCTGAGTGAAAATTCCAATTGTTTGACTGTTTGTTTGTGTAGTGTTGTTTGCGTTTGAAACAGAATACCTACTTACAAATTGGAAGAAAACAACTAAAATGGATATACAACGCCAAAAAAAAAGTGAAATATGGAACTTTTTTACGGATAGCGATACCGTAAAAAAAATGGTACGTGTAATTTGTGTAAAAAAACTATTTCATACAAGAGCTCAGTTTCAAATTTAAAATCCCATATGAAGTTTAAGCATCCTACTATTAATATCCAACAGGGACAACAACAAAGTGCTTGTACATTATATGAGTCTGAGTGTTCCGTTAGTTCTCAACAGACTGTTCCTATTACTGAAAATGCCCCCAGTACTTCAAGTTCTTCGGGTACTAATGATGAGTTTTTGTAACCACCAGCAAAGCAGAGAAAAATTCAATCAAGTGTATCAACTTATGCCGTAAAAAAACTGACTTTAAAAGAGAAAAAACGACTCAATTATTATTTAATGCAGCTTTTCATACTTGACTTTCAACCATTTTCAATTGTAGAAGACGTTGGCTTTATCCAATACTCAAATGCTTTAAATTCGTCATACACGCTTCCATCTCGAAAATATTTATCAAATACACTTTTACCAACAATGTACGAACAGTGTAGAACAGAGGTGCAAGAAGTAATAAATAAAGAAGTCGAAACAATCTGCATTACGACTGACAATTGGACTTCGGCGAGAAATGATAGTTTTATGGCTGTTACTGGGCATTTTATAAATAAAAATTATGATTTGGAATCGATTGTTTTGGACTGTGAAGTAATTTGTGGTCCTTCCAATAGTGAAAATACAGCATCTCAGTTAAAAAGTATTACCGATTCTTGGGGTATTTCAGCTAAAATCAATTTAGCTGTTTCTGATAACGCGGCTTACATCAAGAAAGCCATATCACAGGAGCTAGGGTGGAAACATTTCGGATGTGCAGCACACACAATAAATTTGATAGTGCAAGAAGCGACGGAAAAATCTGTACCCATCAAGTCTGTGATTGAACGTGTGAAGCTCATCGTCGCTTATTTCAAGCGAAGCACTAAAGCCACTCAAAAGCTTGATGAGTTTCAAAAGCAAAATGGAGCAACACAGCCAAAACGACTGCTTCAAGAAGTCCCGACGAGGTGGAATTCCAAATTCTACATGCTCGAAAGGATCGTAGAAATTCAAGATGCCGCCGCCGTCAAGTCATCCATTGCCATTTTGGGTGTTACAAGCTTACCAAATTTAATGCCGGAAGACTGGTTACTTTGCAACGAAACTTGTAAAGCCGACAGTCTCGCGGCGACCGCCGAGCGAACCGCACGCGCACCTGTGTTTCGTCTGTCGCGTACGCACGCACACACGCCTCGCAACGCGCAGCTCGTAAACCCTAGATTAATCGTGTGATACTTACTGATAACTTGTGGTGGTCAATATGCAGTGTGCTAAATGTAAAAAAACACTTGCTAGAAAAGGTTCTCATTTCGTGTGCCAAGGCGTGTGCCAAGGAGTATTTCACAGAAGCTGTGTGAAAGGACTGGCTGCGGACATGAAAGCGGGCAAAGAACGTATCCATTGCAATAACTGCGAGGACGACGATACCGATGAAGAGCAGGAGCCTGAGGAAGAAATATCGTATGACGAAATCCTGAAAGACATACGAAAGAAAGTTAGCGCTATACCCGGATTGAACAAAAGGTTGGATTCCATAGAACGAAGCATGAACGTCCTCTCTGACAAATATGACTCGTTAATGGCCGAACATAAACAAACCAAGGACAGACTCATCAAACTCGAGAAAATTGTTGAGAATACGGCCAACAAATGTACGTATTTAATAATAATAATAATAATAATAATAAGATTTATTTATTTCTCACCACAATATAGGAAGTACATTTAGCATGGTAACATAACATAACAACTATAACAATTATACTGTGGGAGACTGGTGCCTAAGCTAGACGGAAAGCCTGTATTTCAGGTCACCAGGTCTCCACCCCTTGGGTAACAGTTACATTTTTTATTAGATTATGCACTGGTACAATATCTTATGCGGTAAGTTATTTATAAGAATGTTTACAAAATATATTGTATATTATTTGCAGTGTTAGTGTGTGTGTGTGAGGGTGTATGAGGGTGTGTGTGTGTGTATGAGGGTGTGTGTGTGTGTGTGTGTGTGTGTGTGTGTGTGTGTGTGTGCGTGTGTGTGTGTGTGTGTGTGTGTGTGTGTGTGTGTGTGTGTGTGTGTGTGTGTGTGTGTGTGTGTGTGTGTGAGGGTGTGTGAGGGTGTGTGAGTGTGTGACCGGAAAAGAGATTTACTGGCAAAACGGGTTGAAATTAAACTTATTATATATTACATTAATGTATTTTCGTATTTTAGCATATATTTATTTCTAATATTAAATAATAACTAAATAATGTTGTTGTTTTTACGAGTACGCATTAAATCGTGGAAGCAAGAAGTTTTTCCGTATCGTCGTAGTTTAATTCCTGGAGCCAATCCCTAACTTTCATTTTGCACTTGATCTTGGTAAGATTATAAACTGAAAGCATGCGGTTTATTTTATTGTAGAGGAAAGGACCAAGGTAGCAAAAGAAGCGTTTAGAAAAAATGGTAGTGAGTCGATTCTGATGGCGGTCCACGGGGTTAAACCGTCTTTTACCACGTGACAGTAAGGGGTTGAAGGTAAGAAGTCCATGCTGTTTTAGGACCGTTTGTAGTATAAACAGCTGACGTACAGATAAAACTTTACTCTCTTTGTATAAAAGTGCTGTGGGATAACGGAATGGTAGGAAGGAAGACACCTTCAAGATAGCTCTCTGTGCTCTTTCCAGTTCCAAGATTGTGTATTTAGGTGCACCACCCCAAGACGTTATACAGTAAGTTAATAGGGATTGGGCAAGGGCAAAATAAATTGATTTTCTTAGATTTTCATCAACCACATGTCTCAGGGTCTTAAAGACATAAATTAATTTACGCAATCTACCACTGAGGGTGTTGATGTGCTCTTGGAATCTCAAGTTAGAATCCATTATAATACCTAGGTACTTTACACAATCTGTTTTTTGTAAGCGGGTGCATAAACACGTATTGTCATTTAGGTTCAGACAGGAGTGAGCTATAATGGAATATGACGGTATCATTGTGGTTGCTTGCGTGTAGTTTTTTAAGGAAAAGGCAAGATATTTCGTTTTTTCCGCGTTTAATGTGAGAACATTACTATGCAGCCACTCCGTCACCACATTAAAACCCTCCTGAGCATACGCATACACTTCGAGCCATGAGCTAGCGCTGAAAAGGAGGGCAGTGTCATCTGCAAACGTTATAATTTTACCTTTAGGGAGAGTGAGCATACCCAGCTCGTTGATATATATGAGAAAGAGAGTCGGACCGAGTACGCTACCTTGTGGCGCACCATAGGTGACAGTGCGCTCTTCACTGACGACATCATCGATCTTAACGCACTGGGTACGCTCGCTCAGATAATCCTCAAATAGTTTAAGTTGCACACCCCTAATTCCCATTCTTTCCATCTTCTGAATTAGAATAGGTACAGAAACCGTGTCAAAAGCTTTGGCAAGGTCTAGGAAGATGCCCAAGACTTTCTGCCCATCATCCAGGTTCGTGACAATGTAGTTTGTCAGATCATGAACCGCATCAGACGTGGATTTACCAGCCCGAAAACCATATTGCGAAGGCGACAGCATGTTAAACTTTTCTAAGTAGTCCATCAGCCTGTTGTTCATGATCCGCTCAAGTATTTTGGATAGCGCAGGAAGCACAGCAATAGGTCTATAGTTGTTGACACGGCTTCTGTCCCCATCCTTAAAGATAGGATGTATTATAGATCTTTTAAAAGCTTTGGGAAATTGACCCGATGTGAGAGCGAGATTGCAGATGTATGTAAGAGGTGGTACAATTATGTCGATGTGTTTTTTTAGAAGACCAGATGAAATTCTGTCCCATCCCACAGCACAGGAATCACGCAGAGACATTATTAATTTAGCGACTTCTTTTTCGTCCGTCGGTGTTAGTGCCATAGACTGCAGGGTTCCATTGTTGACAGTGTAAGAAGCGTCATTAGTTGACCTTCTAGCTATGTTTTCTGCGAGATTTTTACCGATTTCCGCAAAGAATTTGTTGGCAAGGTTCACAGATTGTAGCGGAGTAGCTGACATATGTAATAAATGTGATGTGTCGTCTTTCTTTTTAATTCGGTTTGATATAGTGTTTATAGCTGCCCATAATTGTTTAGTATTATTACCAGCGTCACTTATTTCTTTCTTCTCAAAGTCTATTTTTGTCTTTCTCAGTAGCTTTTTACAGTAGTTTCTGTATCTAGTAAAGGATGTTCTTAGAATTTCATTATCGGGTGACATCTTAATTTTTTTGTGTAGGTTGTCTCTATGCTGGATACAACGTAAGAGACCTGGAGTGAGCCAAGGCTTCAATATTTTTTTCCTATTGGGTGTTTTAACAGTTTTTGTGTTAGACTCAATCACCTGCGTAATAAGACTTGTCATTAGTTCTGCAGCTATATGAGGATTTTGGGTGCGATAGACTTGTTCGAAGTCAAGTAACTTTAACTCAGCATGTAATTGATCATAATAGGTGCGAACAACTGTTTTTTTTGGTGTTATTTTAGGCATTTTCTTCGCTAGGAATAATAAGACAGTTTCATGGTCAGTTAGCGCAGAGTGGGCTACAAAAGTCGTCGCAGGTAAATTCGTTTTTAAGATAAAATGATCAAGACAAGCTTGAAGTCGCGTGGGCAGTGTATGTGCAGGCAGTAGACCATATGAAGCCAACAGATTTAGATAACTATGTTTGGTTGAGTCAAGACATCGATCGTGGATGTTTATGTTTATGTCACCGGTAATAATTATATTTTTATAGTGTCTGATGTTCAACAGGATCATGTTAAGTGAAGTAAGAAAGTTAGCAATATCCCTGTATCCCGGTGGGCGATATATTGATATTAATATAGTGTTCGTGTCTATTTTTATTAGTAAACAGTTTGCATCCACGATCGATGGTTCTTCCACGGAAACTGTAAGATTTTTATGGACATAGACAACTACACCCTCATTTTGTGTCATATTGTTTTTAGTTTTGAAATAATTATAGCCGTGGAGATCCGGGATGCAGTGGGTATTAGGAAGCCAACATTCTGTCAGCGTTATTAGGTCCCAGTCAATCTTCGTTCTTGCGAGAATGGTATATAGTCCTGACATATTTTTTGTAATACTTCTAATGTTTTGGTTAATGATTTTGAGTGACTGACTAGAATTGAAGTTAGGCGGTATACAGTTATCTAAGTCACAGGTGGATGAGTCCGACACAGAAACAGAATCTATGTTGTTTATATTATTTTGTGTGTTATCGAATTATATTCTATGTTTATCATTATTTGCATTTTTTGTGTATCGCTGGATTTCGGGGGAATTAAAGCGTTCTGTCGAATTAAGCTGTTAGTGCCGTAGTGACGAATTAGGGTGTGGATAAATAGTGATACTGGGCCATAATTTGATGTATAATCTCCCGTTATGTGTGTATTAGTGTCAGACGTAAGCAATAATAGTAGTGTATAATTAATAATATAAAATCCGGCAAGGAATGCGTGTGTGTTAATTGTTAATAATAAAAGTAGTGTGTAAAGGTGTGTATGTATGTTTGTTTGTTTTGTTAATATATGTTTAAGACAGACTTGTACATATTTGTAAATAAGTAGATTAGTATTCGTTTTTAACATTATTACATTATATACCAATAAGTAGAAAAAGGTGTTTACAAACGAAGTGGTATTTCGCAGTAGAATGTATACTAGTCATTTATTTTTTTCTTTACGTAGATTTAGAGAAATGTAACCAAGTACTGGAGCAAAAGTTACAAGAATTCGAGCAGACTACCCGAAAAAACAATTTAGAAATTGTGGGCATCGAGCAGTCACCAGATGAAAACCTGTTGGATATCGTAACCAAAATTGGTGGCAAAATAAATGCTGAAACGAAAGATATCGAATCCATACGCCGCCGCTTCCGCAAAGTAGGAAATAAACCCTCGCCTATCATTGTTGAATTCAAAACATCAGGAACATCGGCTCGTGACGAGTGGTTGTCCAAACGTCGCAATCTGATAGGATTAACGAGCCAGGATATAACGGGTGGAACGATGAAAAACAACATCTTTGTCAACGAAGACTTAACCAAGTCCACGCGTACCCTACTTTGGAATACAAAGAACCAGCTGAAAGGCATCTACAAGTTTATTTGGGTAGTCAACGGTAAAATATTAGTCAAGAAAGAGGAAAGCGACAAAACAGTATGGGTGAGATCTGAAAAAGACATTAGTGAGCTGAAAAAAGTTAAGTGAAGTATGATTTAGAACTGACATTAAGGTACTGTGCTATTATGTTTAATTATTTCTTTAAAATTCGCCGATTTTCACAGCTTGGATGCAATCAGCAATGATTGTTTACTAAACTATGTCTGTGTAAACAGTTTTGAAGAATGGGTAGATAGCTTATCTAATCTAAAAGACTTATTTTATTTTATTCACATTAACATACGTTCTCTAAAAAAACATTTTAATGAATTACTTGTAACAATTAATTCGTATTTGCGCAAATTAGATGTAATAGTAATAACTGAAGCTAATATTAATTATACATTGTTATCATTCTATAGTTTAGACGGATATGATATTAATTATTTCACTCGTAAAGGGCGTAGCGGGGGTGGGGTAGTCGTGTACACGCGGGAGGGGCTTATGGCTCGGCCCGCCGACGACAGCGCCAGTGGCTCGAGTATGGAGACTGCCGAGTGCGTTTCCATTATACTGCGCCATCACAACGAACAATTACATCTAATTTCACTATAATAAACAAAAAAGATAAAATAACACAGTTTCTATCAGAATTACAAAGTTTATTACATAATTTACCGTTAGATAAAAAAGTATTAATATGTGGAGATATAAACATTAATCTATTAAAAAGGCAAGACAACAACGTTTTAGCATATGAGAATTTATTATCAGAATATGGATTTGTTAACTGTATCAATGACATAACACGCAGAGAAATAATTTCAGGAAAATTAGTTGAATCGTGCATAGATCATATTTATGTTAGAGATAACTCCCCCACAATATATTCATCAGTCATAAAACATAAGATATCAGATCACTATTTCACAACAGCCGCGGTGGAGTGGACACGCGCCCGGTATCCAGACCGCGATCTCACTGACTCGACCGTGGGGCTTCGCCGGCGCGGGCGACCCGCGCCCGATGCGCTTGTACCAGAGCGGCCCGTACCGCGCCTCCCTCACCTCTCGAGCCCCTCACTAATGATACGCGCCCCGCTATGCGACGAATTGTTGATAATCGTTCTGTTAGAGAAATGTTACTCAACATTGACTTTGAACAGCTGTTAGCTATTGAATGTCCTTTGCAATTGTACTCTGAATTCCATCAAATATTTATAAATATCTATAATAAAAGCTATAAGGATGTCTATATACGAGAAAGTAACCGTAATAATAATAATTGGATTAATGAAAATCTAAAAACCATGCTGGAAAAGCGGGATGGTTTATTTATTATATGGAGTTTGGACCCTAAAAATATGATAAAAAGATTGGATTATACTAGATACAGAAATAAATGCACCAAAGCAATATTTAAATGTAAGAATAAATATGATAAGCAATGTATATTAGAGTGTAATGGTAATATAAGAAAAATATGGGATAAAATTAATATGTTATTAGGAAAACAGAGAAAGTCTATAGATAATTTCATAATTAAAAATATGGCGAAAGAAGGTGATACTAATAAGATATGTAACAAGTTTGCTTCAACCTTTTCAAATGACATTGATCTCATCAATCACGTGTGTCACGAGAAATGGTTAGATAGAAGTATATATGTGAAGGAGGCAGAGGTATGTATGAGGTGGCAGCCGGTAGACGCTAAAAAAGTAATGAATGTAATTAAAAATATGAGTAGCAAGAAATCTCCCGGAATAGACTGCATACGTATGTCTGACCTTAAATCAGTAGGGGACAGAGTAAGCCCAATTATAGCCAAATTAATCAACTTATCTGTAAGTAATTATAAATTTCCAAGTATTCTGAAAAAAACCATCATTCGTCCCATCTATAAAAAAGATAATAGTCAATTGTATACTAATTATAGACCAATAGCTATACTATCAAGTGTAGACAAAATAATAGAAAAATGTATAGTAAACCAAATTGGATTGTACCTTCAAAATAATAGAATATTACATAGTTGTCAACACGGTTTTCAAAGAAATAAAAGTACAAATACCCTGTTAACTAGATTCACTGATGAAATTAATACTCACTTGTCGGAGAAAAAGTTTATAATTGCTATTTTTCATGATTTTAAAAAGGCATTTGATACCTTAGAATTTAATACACTGTTAAATGCAATGGAGGAGTGCGGGGTGAGTGAGCCACTGAACAAATGGTTCAGTGACTACCTCACTGCGCGCTCTTTCCAAGTTAAAGTAGGTGCGAGTTGCAGCGATGAGACAGATGTCCGTTGTGGGGTGCCGCAGGGATCGGGATGTGGTCCTATATGCTATCTCATGCATGTTAACAGCTTACCTGGAGTATTAAATCACTGTTCCGCGTATATGTTCGCCGATGATCTGTGCACACTTCGCGCCGGTACTGACCTCGCTGAAACCTGTAACTTAGTGCAAAGAGATGTAGATGCTGTGGTTAAATGGTCCCATGATAATGGAATCGTTCTAAATATTGATAAAACTAAACTTATTATTATACACTCACCTTACTTATGCCCATCTGGTTCATTAACTCCAATATTTACTCATAGCTTTTCGTGCTATTATAACAATAATATTAATTGCAATTGTAAACCTATAGAACAAGTAAAATCAATTTTCATTCCAAGGTAAGTGAGACATCACTTACCTTGGAATGAAAATTGATGAAAACTTTTCCTGGACGCTTCATGTGGATTATATATGTGACAAATTAAGAATCTTACTTGGGAAATTTTACCACCTTAGTTTTAAGGTACCTATTTGCACTTTGAAATTGTTATACAATTCCTTAATAGATTCTATTATATCTTATGCTCTTGATTGCTATGGCTCCACTTTTAAAACATATATTAAAAAAAATAGAAATAATACAAATTAGATTTTTAAAACTCCTAGTAAATAATAACACTAAAAGCCGCTGTAAAAATAATTATTACGAATTATTCAAAATTTGCAAAATTCTGCCTGCTAGTTTAAAATATAAATACTTATTGTTATTAAATTAACATGGCAATCAAGTGCATAAACTATCCCTTGTATCCCATCCACATGGCACCAGGTCGAAAACTAATAGTAAATTTGATGTACCTAGAATATCTAATTATTATGGGGATAGGACTCTAAGAAAACGGTTACCATATATATTGAACAGTTTGCCTGTGGACATCAGGAATGAAACTAATAAAAATAAATTTAAAAAGTTATTAAAAAACTACCTTTTAGATAATATAAATACATAAATACCTATATATACAAACATGATTACAGATTATATTGCACTAACATTTTTGCGTTACTATATGAGACTCAACAGGAGTCCACAGTCAAACTAATTGGTCCACAAAACTGTTTTGGTCCACAAAAACAGTTTTGTGGACCAATGTATTAACATAAGTCTAATATTTTTCTGTACTTAATAATTATAAATAAAAAAAAAAAAAAAAAGCCCTGAAATGTTTTGAAGAAGCATCAAATTATCTCAGTGGTGAAAAGTATTTGACGGCCAGTCAACTATTAATAATCATAAAAGGCATAAAGAGAGTTCTCAGCGATATTTTAACCTCGGATTCTTCCGGTTATCACTATCTGCCAATAACATATGATTTTGTTCGAGCTTTGTTAGATTTAGTAGTGTTCAAAGTTGCTATATGGCAATCACTTGCTTATTGCTATATGCTTTATATTTTAAGCATGCTATTTTATATGCTTTATTATAAGCATGCTTATTTTATAAGCGTACTGCGACTGCGTACGTGCGAACGTGCGACCGTGCGTAGGTACCTACTTTTACGGGCGCCAAACGGGCGGGAGCACCGAGCGACTATAGGTAGCAACCACTGTGCATCGCGTTTATGAATTTATTATGATAAAACGGAACAGAAAAAAAACAATGAACTTTCCTTCATACTTTCCAGGCTTAGGACTGTCTATAATTGATTTGATTAAGTGTTATGATGAAATAAAGTAAATTGGTATTTAATTAAAGCAATTATAGGCGTACTTAAAAGTTCATTGTTTGTATTTACAAAAATCAACTGTATGTACATAATTACATATTGTAAATTTTTACTTTTTTATTTACACTATTTACTTTAGGTTTTTATTTACACTATTTACTTTAAGTTTTTGTTTACATTTTATTTACATGAAGAAATATTATCTGTGCTACTCTTGTAGTAGACAATCGTGTTCTTCGATCACTAATAAGATACCTCGACTTGGAAAATATACGTTCGCAAGGAACCGAAGTCACCATGATATTGCAATGTTTTATAAATAAGGTATACAATTCGGGGTAAATGAATTTATGCTCTCGCCAGTATTTAAAGGGACATTCTGTTCTCTTAATTAAATTGTCCGCTAAATATTTTTCTAACTCTTCGGAAGCCAGGACATCTGAGGGTTTAGGTTGAAAGTCTTTTTTAGCTTCGCTGTCAAATTCACACCACAAACTGTATGTTGGCATGTCGCATCCGAAAATTTGGGATTGAACAGGATTTGCAGCTGATGTCGATGGTACAGGTTGAACTTGTTCTGAATTGGTTGATTTTTTTTTATTTATTTCGTTTGTTATTTTCTTTTTCAATATATTTTTAATGTCTTCAATACGTGTTGTGTCTTTTATGGCTTTTAATTTAAATCTGGGGTCCAAAACTGTGCTCAAACTTATTGTATCATTTTTTTCTAAACTTCCCAGTCGTTTTGTCATACCCTCTTTTAACTTTATGGCAAGTTTTTTTACAGGTTGGTATAATTCTTGCAACATGGTGTAATTGGCGCATATTTTTATGAGGCTTGAAGTTAAAATAATCGCCTTACTGGCGACTAAATAATTTTCAGCACTCATTTCGACAGTGGCTTCGTAAAATGGTTTCAGTATTACACAAATTTGTTCAATACATTTCCACTCTTCCATTGTTATTATTGGAAGATCGATTCCTAAATTAGGAATGGTGGCTCGCAACGCTTCCCCTATTTCCACGAACCTTTCCAGCATTAGGTACACAGAGTTCCATCGTGTTGGAACCGATTTCATGACAGTTTAGGGTTGGTTTACGTTCTGTTGGTTTAATTGGTATTTTAATAATTTTTCCTTTGATATAGTTTTTTTTCTGAAGTGGTTTACAACTCTTTGCACTTTCTCTACTGTTTCTTTTATTTCCCAAAATGAGCCCAGCCATCTAGTTCAAAATATTTTGCGGCACTCTCCATGTTGGAGGCATTGTCAGTGACAAAAAAGTTGACTTTGTCGTAAATGCCCCAGTTTTCTAATAAACTTTTCAGTTCCCTATATACTTTTATGCCTGTATGGTGCCCTTCTGATTCGCCACATTGAATTAGTATCGATTTTAATTCTATGGGGTCTTCCGTCATAAAGTGCGCTGTTATAGCCATATAACTATCCATAGTGCGGGAAGTCCAATAATCAATGGTAATGCACACTGATTTTGCATTCATCTGGACGAATGATTTGACTTCTTCTAGCCTCTTCTCGTAAACTTTTGGCAGAAGATTCACTGATAAAGTTTTTCGGTCCGGTATTTCATAATTCGGATTCAGTGCATGCGTGTACGCACGAAAACCTACGTCATTCACTATTGAAAAGGGTTGAAAATCGTATACGAAAGGTTTAAATCTATTTTGTTTTTTTCGTCTGGTTTGAGCTTTTTTGGAATATACACTTGCATAGTTCTCTGAACTTTTTTAGGAGGTTCATCAACATTAACACGCCTCCCCATCTCTCCACCACCACTGCATGCAGCGTTCGTCTCCCTAGTCCCATCACCAACATTTTCCACATGCAAACCTTCGACTTCAGACAAGGGAATGTTACTTACTGTTTCAGGTGCTGCTGACTCGAGGGTTTTGCCAATATTAATTAAATTATTGTACGCCGAAATGTGTTTTTGTTTTAAATGTTGCTTCAGATTTGTAACACTCGTTTTAAACGACAACTCTCGACGACAGTAAATACATGTAGCAGTTTTACTGCCATCAATGCGTTTTTCAAAAAAGTTCCATATTGGCAAATCACTGTTCCTTCTAGACATTTTCGTCCGTTATATGCCTACAGTCAAAACAACAACACGACCACGATATCTTAATCAATGTTCTTAATTGCACAAATATAGCTTAACAATATTAAGGTGTCCTATCACTGTTTATTTACACTAAAAAGCTGGCAAATCACTGATCCTTGTAGACATTTTCGTCCGTTATATACCTACACTCAAAACAACAACACGATATCTCACTCAGTCAATGTTTTTAATATTGATTCTGCTTTTGAAGAAGATAAGGGAAGAGACTTCGTTACCTCTACTGGTATATTTGAAAAAAATACTTCAAAAGCGTTAGCAACATCTGTCTTGTCTGAAATTATTTTATTATTGATTTTCAAAGACAGGTCTGTATCTCTTTGAATACTATTCCCAGTTTCAGAATTGATGATCTTCCACACTGTTTCAATTTTATTATCAGATGAAAAAGTACATGCAAAATAAACCAGTGAAGAGAGGATTCAAAATGTGGTGTCGTGCTGATTCTAAAACTGGATATTTATTTGAATTCGACTTATATACGGGAAAAAAGAAATCGGGACCAGATATAGGATTGGGTGAATCTTTTGTCCTAGATCTTACAAAATCTTAGGTGGGTCTTGGATGCGAAATTTATTTTGATAATTTTTTCAACTCTCCAATGCTTCAATAGAAACTAGCCAAGAAAAATTCAACCTACGAAGATATGAAGAGAGGAGATATCTATACTACCAGGAATTTCTTTTGTAAAGTGGATGGATAAAAGGCTGTGCATCTTCTCACCAATTTCTTGTCACCAATACCTACTCTACAGGTTACACGAAGACAAGCAGGAACAGCGCAAAGTTTGAAAGTCACATGTCCTGATATTGTCCATAAGTATAAATTAAACATGGGTGGGGTGGATCTAATGGACCAAAAAAAAGTCACTCATGAAGTCAACAGAAAATCAAAAATTAAATATTACTTGAGACTCTTTTTTGACTTATTAGACTTAGGTATAAATAATGCCTACATTGTATACGAAAAAATGCATGCGCAACATCACATTGAAGGTAGTTTGCTATCGTCGCTCGAATACCGACAGGTTGTGTCCAGAGCCATGATTGGCGACCTTTCCATTAGAAAACACGCCCTGCCATCTATGTCAATGACAAAGAAGAGGACTCAAAACTACTTAGGACATAAGCAGT
The DNA here is from genome assembly GCA_905475315.1 of Autographa pulchrina. Taxonomy (NCBI): domain Eukaryota; kingdom Metazoa; phylum Arthropoda; class Insecta; order Lepidoptera; family Noctuidae; genus Autographa; species Autographa pulchrina. Next base: position 10,389,787 of record FR997775.1, read on the forward strand.
CTACGCCTTCACATGTTATAATAAAGGGACCTTTACGTAAACGATGCGTGCAATGTGCAAGAACAGGAGTTGAAAATCGTACCAATAATATTCGTGACATATGCAAAGTTTTATGTTACACAGCAACACGAAATTGCTTCGCAGACTTCCATGTTTAAAATTTATTAACCTTCGGCATACAAGGTGAAAAAAAATCCTTACCTATACAACGTGGGGTTAAATTAACCCCACAAGAGATTGTCTCTACTTTATGTATGCACTAAGTGCAATAAGTTTGAATGACTTTTTGATATAACTACAACACTAAGTTAATAAATAAAAGAAAAAATGTATCAAATTAAACATTTATTTAAAAAAAAAACTTAAAAATCACATAACCATTCTGTGAATTTAACAAAATGTTCTTAAGACAAAATAAAAAATCAACAAAAATATTTCTTTAAATTAACACAATTATTTTACTTATTATATAAAACTAGATATATTTGGCTTTATAAAAATAATCACAATTAGCACTTTAAGGCTTTATTATCGAGATCATTCGTTATCTAAATCAGTACAATTTTGACACACCAAATTCGCATGTTCCTTACATATCGCGGCATTACATTTGAAACAACCGTTCAGAGTCTTCCTATCTTTGTTTCTTGGACAGAAAGAACATCTCTGAGACCTTCTTGGTTGCTTTTGTGGTGGTCCTGGAACTTCTTCATGCAACATTTCATGCACGCGTCTTCTTATATCTCGTGGTATATGTGGATTGTCTTTTCTTTTCCTAATGTGGTCTTCGAGCAAAGAAAGTCCCAATTGCTTGATGAAGTTCTTCCTAAGATTAGTTTTCTTTCTTTCAATGCTGTTATTCAACATATGCACAATAAAAGCATTTACACCAGCATGGAAAAAAATACGGTAAGAGGGGTTCGCGGTGGCGATTTATACCACTTTGTTCTTCCATCTTTTCCGAGATAAAATGGTTGAGGTGTATCATCTGAATATGGTTCAAGGTTTATTTCAGCATCTTCCACGTCCGTATCACTTCGAACTTCAGAAGCCTCGCTGATATGATCTGCTTCGTCGTCACTACTAGGAAGAAAGTTTTCATCGTCCGACGAAGTATCATTTTCTTCCAATAAGGCCGCCGCAATACGATCATCCTGAAGGTTTTTAGACATATTAACTATCTCTACCTATAATAAAAATAAAAAAGTATTAAAAAAACACTAATTGTAGGTGTAAATAACGAAAAAACACAGAAGTAGGCACAAACTTTTTTTACGACGTCTCATACAACGTGGGGTCAAAAACGCCCGGAAACCATTTTGCGTGCGTGCACACACGACGCCGCACTATGGGACCAAACTGTGCGTTCCATCTCAAAAATCTGTAACTTTCTTGTTTCTTGACATTATTAGTTGAAATTTTGTGTACGTATTGCTGAATACATATGCTATTAGATTATTAAAACACTGCTTATTTAATAACTATATTTATTTAGTAAAACGATGACAAACATAAGATTTTGAAAATTTTCACACAGTAATTAAATTAAATTATTATTATGATTTATTTGCTTACATTAGATTAAATTGAAATGATAAACAGGTTAATAACTACGTAATTACATAATTTTATAGTAAAAAAAAATATACATAAAAAAAAAACATTAATCACTTGTCAATATCAAAAGCTCCTTAGCTTCGTTAAATAGTTCTTTTGGTATCATAGTACTTGCTTTATTTAAGCTAGATATATAGGGATCAGAAGTATATAACAGTATGTGTAGAACGTCTTCCATTGTGGCTGACCTGGAGCACTTTCGAGCGTGATGTAACCGATATTTCTTATAGTCCTTATTGCGAGCCTCTTGAGCATCTTCAGATAATTGGCCTATTGGCAAAACTGCAAAATGCTCGATTATTTTGGCACCATGTATAAGAATTTTGTGGACTGAAGATGGCATATAGTACCAGTTATATTTATTCACATATAACTGTGCAGTCCCAAGCGTATATTCACCAAACTTTACAGCGTCTATAGAAAATCCCGATGACATGGTTTGCAGAATTATGTATACTCTCTTGATCAACTCTTCATCGACACCTGTGATTTCTGCAGAACATTGATAATTTTGGAAGAATCTCCTTGCCGTATTTCCGTCATTGCTATTTCCAGAACCTTGACGAGGTCTATCAATGTGTAAACCAAGCAATTCCCTAAAACGAGTTTGAACGTGCTTCTTTTTTTCTTCTTTTATCTTTTTGTTCTCTGCAGTCGATGCATTCCACTTTTCAAATCCTAGGTTATAAGAAATATGCAGAATCATTTCCATACACCTTATCCACGCATGTAATGTAGACAGTCCGTATTTAAACGCATCTTTATTTTCAATTCTTGCAGTTACTTTTGTTAGATCGTTCATTTGTCTAGGAGTTGCTCCACAAACAGTGCATGAAGCACTCGATGGAGTCTGTGTTAACACTTGAGCAACTTTCCCGTCGATCATAGTCATGAACAGCTCATGTCTTACTTCTATGATATTACCTTCTATTGGTGCAGAGGTTCGCGTTGGAGTTAATTCATAAATTTTTGCTTCAAGTTCACTCACAACAGCTGTAGTTTTTTCAGGAGTTTCTTTTGCGAATTCCAGAGAAATGGGTCTGCAATATCTAACTGAAGAACATGTTGGATTTTGCCATATAACTGTTTTACTTTCTTCATCCACGAGTCTCAATGGCACAAGTGAAACTATAAACATATTAGCATCCGATATTTGTTCATTTTCTTCAGGTAAAACTTGTTTATATTCACTTTGTCCCGATGATCCATCGCAACCCCACTTGCTATATAGTTTAAGACGGGTAAAATTTTTGGAAACAGAGTCTATCTTTAAAATACGGCAGGCAGTGTGATCTAAGAGATCTTGTAGATTAACTTTAGCACTTATATTCGTTATGGATATGCTTGACGCAAGAGGGTAGCAATCTTTCTTTGCTTCAGCCAAAATTTGGTATGATGGAAATACAGAAAATAAGTTCTTCTCAATCAATCTTAGCCTCAGGTAGGAATATTGAGCTTTAGATAGATCGGTTTCAATATATATACATAATGCTTCTTCTTTGGTATAGGAAGATACACCATCTGGACTTCGTAAAATGTTTTCTAGAATGACTTTTTTCTCGTCCTTTTCTGTATTTCTCATAATACTCACAATCGAAGCTTCATCATTTTCACCCATAGATCGTAAACCTTGTACATAAGAATAATGCACATGCCCCATTCCATACTCCTGGAGTAATTCCATGTTTTTACGTTTTTTCGTACTCTCCGAACACGCTTCATATGGTTTTGTTGGTCTACCACGATATCCAGATGTATTTAAGTCAGAATTTTCAGATGTTGAGGTACTGCCACTGCACGAATCCAATGGTACTTTAAACTCACCATTCAACCAATTTGTGTTTTGGCTCTCGAAGCGATCTTGTCTTCTTTGAGCTTTCGCCCATTTTTGGTTGCAAATCGTAATCAAATTCCTTTGTATACTTTGCATAACCGTATTCACTTCTGTTGTTGATAAATGAAAATTATCAAAGAGATATTTTTCAATATCTGAAGTGCTTTTCCCGCTTATTATTTGAGCACATATATCGCGTCGAAAACAAACGAATTCACTCATTTTAAACTTTTTTCAGCAAATTTACAGTTACTGAAGGAAGGTATCTGGACACTTTGATGAACACGATGAAAACTCGAGTATTTATAGGACCCTAGTTTTAGTAACTTGTGCAAAACCAATGAGAAAATTGATAAAAACAGTTCTCACACCAATATTGGTTATAATTACCACAATAGATAAGAACTATGCAACATTTTTTTTATCATAATGTGTGGTTAAAACAGTAACCGCAAAAAATAAATATCTGGTAAAAATATTTTTCGGCCGACATTTTGGCTTCTAGCTCAAAATGGCGCACCAATGACGCAGGTTTTTTTTATTTCCCTGTATTTCTGAATAAGTAAGGTATCTTAAAATGTCATTAACTCAACATCGGCAGCCATCGGTAACAATGAAACCTCAAATTGAAAATTATAAAGACGGAAAATTTCCTTAAGTCATTTAAAAATTCAATAAAAAAATAGGAAAATATATTTCTCATAAACACGTAACGTATTTGTAAACTAGAAATCTGGAGCAATCCAAAAATGTATAATACTCATGTATTTGCTTATAAAACATAAAAAATATCTTAAGTTGAACTTCCATAATGAAAAGTTTAGTTAATATGAAATTATCAAAGTCTAATGTTTGGGTGTAATTTTAAGCAACTAAAACATTTTTTTATTTTTTTTTTACTATCATATCAGATAGCCCTATCATTTAAGAATGTGAAACAATCAATACGGTTTCAGTAACACGACTTTTGTCCCAACCATTTATGAGATGGAAAATGCCGGTTCCTCCCATAGTGCGCCGGCGCGCGCAGTATTGATTTAACGCTGTGATTCGACGCGGCAATATTTAAGCTCCAGCTACTGTGAAAATCAAGTTATTTGGTTGCGTTTAAATATACAATCAACGCAATTTAAAAATGTTGGGGTTAAAATAACCCCACCTTGTATGCCGAAGGTTAATAAATTCATATTATTTTAAAAAATTTAGTTATGTATTTATTAGAAAAATAAAGACCTTACACTCCCATGAATACCGTGCCTTATCGCATATTAGGACACATTTGTCCCAAGTAATTTCTCAAAATCTAAAGGGATTTCTTCTTTTTTTTTTAATACATATGTTTAAAATACCCCTTAACACACTACATAATCCACTAATACTCGTAAAAACATTGTGCGTGAAAGGGTTAAAGGTCTTGCAATAAAAGAACTAAACAACCGAATTGTTCTGATTGAAGACAATAATATATTAGCAATCTCAACTATTTTAGACCCCCGCTTTAAAAATCTACATTTCAATAATCCGATTGCATGTGCTCGAGCGATTTCATTTATACGAAGAAATGTCAACGCTGATGATAGTCTGACTCCGCAACGGCAGTCGCCATCTAAGAAAGAAATAGAAGATGAATATGATTTCTCGAGTGCTCACAAACAATTGGTACACGAAAAACAAATAAAACGGTGAGAGGGAGAAAGAGATGAAATAAGTCTCTACCTTGCAAATCCTGTTGGAAAGAACGAGTTTTTAGTAGGCCTGTACGTTAGTTTTAGTACTAGTTTCGGTACTGATAGTATTACAAGCTACGGCTACATTTGTCAATGAAGCAGTTACGGGGTGTAGAGTAGTAGTGGTGCTGTGCTGTGTGCTTGATGATTCCGCTTCGTCTGTTAGATAAATCTTAAATAAAATATTTAGATAGAATGTTTTGAGGTTATGAAATTTAGCTTAGGTAATTTGTCTGAATAATTCTTATTGAAATGGAGGTATATGAATATAGGGGTCTGAAATATCTGAATAAGATGGTCTGATGGACTGAATGTCTGATTAAATTTCTAATGCACATTGAAAAATAAAATGAAAAGTGAAAGATTAATTGGTCTGAATCTGAATGACTCTGAGGCTGCGCTGCGATGACGCTGAGAACGCCGTAGCTCTGATGATCAAGCTGCACGTGGCTGTGTCGATGATGAAGTCTGTTCTGTGATAATCACGTCGCACGCCGATGTGTCGAATTCGAAGAGTCTGTTTCGTGACGACTACGTCGCACGTGGCTGCACGCCCGAGTTCTGTGTTCTGTAATGGCGGCGCGGGCGGCAACCGAGACACGACGCGTACACGACTTTTTCGATATTTGGTATACTATCCGCCCGGCTCGAAGGACCATGTTAAGGCCATATAATAGAAGATGTTAATAGTTAGTGGTGTAGTAACGGAACGTTACATTATCTGTGATTGACAAATGTAAAATGTTTTTAATGTCAATTGATTTTGACAAGCTCTCTCTCTCTTACGATCAACCCACTAAGCAACACATAGAATTAGTGCTGTTAATTAATAATTATTATTAATACTAACAATGATTGTACAAATATAGACAACAATAAACTACTGAAGACCTCAATATTGTTTTTAATCAAAGAAGCCATCAATACATGGCGCAGCCGGTAGGATTTTGAAAGATTGAAAAAATTTTTTTTTTCTTCAACTGGCCGGAGACCGGTAAGAAATACACGTGCCTGCATTTCTATAAGCCAAATGTCGGAGGACTAAAAAGGCGTTATGACGTGTGCTGTATATGTATATAAAATGCCGAAAGGCCTAAATCTGGACAACATCGACAAATGCTATCCACAATGGCAGAGATTAAGACAGAGTTTCAGGACTTTCATCATGGCTGCCGGTGTTGAGAAATTTTCTGAAACTCGGGAAGCGGCAATACTGCTAAATTGCATCGGGCAACAGGCCCAGGAGCTTTATTTCAATGTGTTAAAAATCGACGAAAAAGCAAAATTTTATTAGAAGAATTACTGGATGTCAGCAGAATGAAGTAATTAATATATACAACTTCAACAAGAGAATACAAGAAGAGGGTGAATCCTTTGATGCATTCTATACAGCAATCAGGAAGATGGCAGAAAACTGCAATTTTGGAGACCAGAAAGAACGCATGATACGGGACTGGATAGTCATCGGTGTCAAGGAGCAACGGATGCAGCAAAAACTTCTCGAAGTAAAAAACTTGACGATGAATAAGGCAGTAGACATATGTAGATCTGCGGAGCTGTCCAGGGAACATTTGAAGACGCTGGCTAACCCGGAAGTTCATGCGGTGCAGGAATCAAAGTCATCCCGGCAACACACACCATCTGAAAATAAAGCTAAGTATTCCAATAATAATTTTAAAGATAAGAACAAAGTTAATAATGATAAAAACAGGTCATTTAATAGTAATTTTAAAAATATTAACAATAAAGTCAGTTTTAATAAATATTTCTATAAGTGTAAAAAATGTAATACTGAACATGGTCAGAGGCAATGTTCCGCATATGGGGAAAAGTGCACTAAATGTAATAAAATGAATCATTTCAGTGTAGGTTGTTATTTTGAAAGATGACTGTGGTGAACAATTTCTGATCGGGCACTATATTGATGATAATGAGTGCGTAATAGTATTTTCCACTATGAGCAATTTGTAATTTTGGATGATGATTGGATTGGACCTTCGCTTGTTGCCCGCGGCCATTCCGGCAGATCTATACAATACATGCAATAAAATAGTTCCCATAGTTTGCTTTCTCACAAGACAGTAAAATCTTATACATTTTTTTTAGAAATTGTTAAACGCGTGGTATTTAATAAATTGAATGTCAATTTGGATCCGGACATTATCCTCATCAATTTAGAAGTTTCGGCTATGAAAGCCATTAAAAAAACCATTTCCTAATAATTTAAATAAACTCTATTTTTTCCTTTAAATCAGAGTATATATCGTCATATTCAGCAAGCTGGTTTAACTACGAAATACAATGATGATGCAGTTTTTGCTCATAAGATGCGGCATATCGGTGCACTGGCATTTCTAGAGCCAATTATAAAAGATGAAATTATACCGGACGAAGCAATTGATGTGATATCGTGGTTCGAAAAATATTATATCAACGGATCAATGATAATTACAAAATCAGTTAACTCTATAGTTATTGTCGGCGCACCTCATCGAGCAACCGCGATGGCCACCGAAGGGAGTGCTGCGGAGGCCGGGGGGAGGCCCGGGCTGGCGAGCCCGCGGCCGCGCTCCCTTCACTTCACTCAACACCGCGCTTGAATACGGGCACTTACTTGTTTTCTTTCAATATTATAATTTGACCAGTGAATATTTTAGCGACATTAAAGCCTGTTATACAGTCCACAAGTTTTATTCATAAGGTCCCGTTAGGGCCCCTAAAGTTTGGTCCCATCGATCGTCTAAATTAACGCCAGTCGTGTCGTTAAAATTCGTCGATTTCGCATCGTCATTGTCAACGGTCAACGGTAATCGCCGATGCCGCGTGGAACTTCACCGTGGCCACTGAAAACCGAACATTGAAAACAAAGGAGTCTTCCCCGTGCAGCAGGGTTTGAATACCGGTACCAATTTCGGTTCTGGTCCTTCATTTAGGTTCATAAAGAGGTTTCTCTTTTCGGTACGGTTCTAGTTCCGGTATCGGTTCCGGTTTCGGTTCTGATGTACCGGTTCCTAGAACCTTTTTTTTTAAATGATATTATACCGGTTCCTTGCCATCTATTTTAAAGGTTCCTTACGGAAGAGGGGATGCGTTCGTACACAGTGCTTAGCATAGTATGCCATTCTTTTAGTTCGTCTTCGTTCCTTGTATTGAAGGGTATACTATATTATATGATATACGAGTAATTGTCATTGTTACCAGTTGGGTTATATTAAAATGGATAAAGGTAAGTGTCTTATTTCAATGTTTCGAATTCATTAAGATTGTAACGGCATTCTGAAAAAAAATATATATAATTAAAAAAATTAAAAAACACGCCTGCCATGTCAAAAAAATTAAAAACAAGTCAAATATTTGCAGTCGGGGTCGGTTACTTGGAACAATTCATTTCAGGTCCCCCGACTGCAAATATTTGACTTGTTTTTAATTTTTTTGACATGGCAGGCGTGTTTTTTAATTTTTTTAATTATATATTTTTTATTTAATACCTTTTAGTGAACAACAAAAAAAACAAGACAACACAAAAAAAAAATATCATTCGGAACCCTTTGCAGGCGATTTCGACTCACACTTGACCATTTTTTTATGTCCACATAGCCTATGTCACTCGGGATAACTCAAAGCTTCTAATGATACCACAAACATTGAAATCGGTCAAGCCTTTTAGAAGTTATGGTGGAATAAAGAAACTCACAAACATACATACATACATACATACATACATACATACATACATACATACATACATACATACATACATACATACATACATACATGAACCCTGAAAACATAACACTCCTTTTTGGGCAGTCGTGTAACTAGGTAAATCAACGTTACTGCTGGACCACTTCTGAAGCTGAAAGCCTCCGCGACTCAACAACTCGTTCATTTGTTGATGTATTTGTTGACCCTCGGCAATAGATTCACAACCCGATAAAAAATTATAATTAAAAATTAAAAAACACGCCTGCCATGTAAAAAAAAATAAAAACAAGTCAAATATTTGCAGTCGGGGTCGGTTACTTGGAACAATTCATTACAGGTCCCCCGACTGCAAATATTTGACTTGTTTTTATTTTTTTTTACATGGCAGGCGTGTTTTTTAATTTTTAATTATAATTTTTTTATTTAATACCTTTATGTGAACAACAAAGCATGACACAACACAAAAAAAAATTTCTTTCGGAACCCTTTGCAGGCGATTTCGACTAACACTTGATCATTTTTTATTTAATGTCCACATAGCCTATGTCACTTGGGATAACTCAAAGTTTCTAATGATACCACAAACATTGAAATCGGTCAAGCCTTTTAGAAGTTATGGTGGAATAAAGAAACTCACAAACATACATACATACATACATACATACATGAACCCTGAAAACATAACACTCCTTTTAGGGCAGTCGTGTAAAAAATCGTCGACGTAAAAATCCTTAAGAATTCGATCGACTATCAAAGGATAATTGCTTCCTTCATCATGAGCAAGCTGCTGTAGTGTGCGGACGGCCAGGTAAGGAGCGGAAGCTGTACCGAATGTGACACGCATGAGTCGGAAATGTTCCAACTCTGCATCTGGTTTGTCACGCCACAGAAAGCGTTGGTAATCGGCATCCCTTTTACTAACCATAACCTGACGGTACATTTTGACTATGTCCGCAACTAAACTAATAGGATGGCGGCGCCATCGCATAATAACTTGACGCAAATCAGGTTGTTAATTCCTTATTTAAGGATACACCATTGTGGCCAGAACATGAAGCGTCAAAGACGACCCTAGTTCTGGTTCTTTAATTAATCTTCTCTCTAGGTTGAGAAAACGTCTGCGAGCAATGACCTCGGATGACCCTCCAAGTGCGCAACTGGGGTGTTCAGTTTTGAATGGCAGATTTACAACATACCGCCCGGTTGCATCGCGTTTGGTGGTCTTAGAGTAGAAATCTTCGCACTTCAGTTCTTCCTCATTCAAAATAGGTTGAACTGAAAGCTCTGATTCCAACTCCCAAAACTTACGCATGAGGTCATTGACATCTGCTGACTGTACTACTGTATGATAACATACTGGCCTAGAGACAGCTGAGGATTGGATTTCGCCCGAGACGATCCATCCAAGTTTGGTCTTCTGTGCGACTGGACTTCCAGGCGGACTCTTAACCAAACCGTCTAAAAGAACTTCTCCAACCACTTGTGCACCAAAGAGCAGGTCAATCTTTCCTGGTGTGTGGAATTAAGGATCTGCTAGTTGTAAATTTGCGAGCGACGGAGGAACTTGTATAATCTTCCTTTGAGGAAGATTGGTAGTGAGTTTATTCATAACATATGCACTGACATATGAACAATAGTTCGGATCTAGACGAGACTGTAATTTGAATGTCACCATTGACCTAGAGGGGACTGAGCTTCCCTCGTCATCGCCTAATCTATGTATGCCAGTTTGAGTGGGTACCTTATGGGGGGTTTACACGGGTGACTAAAGCCGCACGATTTTTGCCGCGCGGCGTAAATCGACCATCTAAATGGCAATTCGGCTAAGTTGCAAGTGACTAAAGCCGCAAGCCCCAAAGTTGGGTAGCATCCGACTTTGGCCGCGCGGCAACCGGCCGCATGCGACTGGTGACTAAAATCGACCGTGTAAACGATCAGTTGCAGGCGATCGCCCGCCGCATGAAGGTGTTTCGCGCACGCACGTGTATTTATTTACTACAGCGTTTCTGTGTACATGTATCGTAACAACCATGAATAAAAATAACACCATACAGTTTTTGGAATGCTATGAAATGCATCCATGCTTATGGAACCCAAGAGAACAAGATTACAGGAACAATAATGTACGTTTAGCGGCTCTTAAATCTATTATTCAAGAAATGCGTTTGTCCATAACAGTTGAAGAGCTTAAATTGAAGATAAAAAATATACGAACCACGTATAATAGAGAGGCCAGTAAGGTAGCAAAGTCAAAGAAGAGTGGCGCGGGAAAGGATGATATATACAGACCTCAATTAATTTGGTTTTCTGTAGCTGACCGCTTTTTAAGCCAGTGATAGAAGGAAGAAACAGTAAAGATAACATGGTAAGTCTTATTATTATTTATTAAATAGTTATTCTTGTTCGCATATTATAAATTATAATAGGTAAATCGTGAACAGAGCCATTTTTATAATATTACTTAAATAAACATACAATATTTACGCAATCATTCTATCTTGCCATGAAACTTTTCCTGGTCCGACAAAATAGTCAGCATATCTATCGCGCAGATCTTTTGCATTTCGTGAATAGTTGTTAGAAGATAGCGGTGTCATTAATTCGTCTACTCCTGCCGTAGGAATGCTTCTCCAACTTCCGTTTCTGATTGTTCCTGAACTGAAGTCTTCTCCGTCTACTAATTCGGGAGTATTCATGTATATGAGATTAGTCCGAAGCCAGTTATGCAACGCACAGGTCGCTTTAATAATAGAATCAGTTTTATCCAATGAAACAGATATAGGTTTTCTGTATACTCTGAATCGTGAAGCCATTATGCCAAAGGCATTCTCTACGATTCGGCGTGCTCTTGATAGTCTGTAATTAAAGATTTTTTGTTTGTGTTCCAAACCTTCATGTCTTGAATACGGTTTCATTAAATAGGTTGCCAAAGGGAAAGCATCATCACCAACGAAAACTGCCTTATTAGGTAGTTTTAAATTATTTCTTTCAAGAGCACTATAGAACTTTGTTTTTTTCCAAATATGCGAATCATTCATGCGTCCATTAGTTCCGAAATCTATATATATGAAACGGTAATGTGCATCCACTATAGCAAACAACACCACACTATAAGTGCCTTTGTAATTATAATAGTCTGATGCTCCGTGTGGTGGATTTTCGATTAATACGTGTTTCCCGTCAATAGCCCCACAGCAAAAAGGAAATTGCCAGCGATCTAAAAAATCCTTTTGTATTTTCTTCCATTGATCTGTGGTGGATGGCACCTAAAAGAAATAAACTTATATTAGTGTATGGTTACAGGGAAAAGATTCAGCGGTGAACACAAACAGCGACGCGTCTTCATATTTTGATGAATTGGAACAAGAAGAGAATATTGCGCCCTTACAAAAGAAAAAAAAATTGTCTCCAAAGAAAAAGGCGGAGCGTGCTCTAATGAACGCACCTAAAATGGACCCACCTGTTTTACAAGCAGTTAATAGATTAGAAACTTTGGCTCAAACTATCCGTCAAGATGAATTTGATACATTCGGAGTACATGTGGCAAGCCAATTACGTAGTTTGCCATTAAGAAATGCTATTGTTTGTCAAAATTTCATCAATAATTATTTGTCACAAGAAAGACTGAAAACCTTAAATACACAACATTTTCCAATTGCTATACCTACGAGTTCACTCTCAGAGTATACACGCTATACTTCGACTCCAGAAGCCGAAGCTACTACTTCCCGAAACCAAGCTTTTCAAAACCAGCGTGAAACTTCGACTCCCGAAGCTTCCACTTCTAGAAGGCACCTCGATTATGAAGAAGACTATTTTGCCAGTTGTTTACTTACACAAGAAAATACTGGGCAACAATACGGAGTGAACGACGATATTCTATCTCAAGCTGTTAGGTCATGCTTAGATGAAAACACAATGGAAAATATATAAATAAATCGTTTATAATTAATTACTAGTTTCACTTACCATAATGAACTCCTGTAAAACATTGTATATAGCATCCAAAACATCCTTCAAAAACAAGGAAATTGTGCATTCTGGAACTCTAAATGACTCTGCAAGACTTGAATAGTTATCACCGGTAGCCAAGAACTTCAGGGTTATCTCTAATTTAATTTTCGGAGAAAGTGCTACTCGCATAATGGTATCGCATTTTTGTATAAGCGGAGAAACCTTATGTAGTAAAGTATTAAACTGATCAGTAGTCATTCTTAATCGTTTTTTTAAATAATCAGGATCTTCTAAACTCCACTCAACCAATAAAGTATCCGAAGCACCCAAGTCCTTACGTCGAGAAATCCATCCACGTACCCAAACATTACGTTTTCTTCTTTCCTTTTGTTTTTTCTTCACTCTTTGTTCTTTAAGCAATTGTTGAATAATTGAATAATTAATTATTTCAATTCCGGCACAAACGGCTATTCTGCTCAACATTTTCGATGGAAATGACAAAGCCGCATGCAATTTTAGTAACCAGTGTAAATGGGCTAGCGATGCGGCTTGGTGAGGCAATAAGTGAAGCGACTCGCCGCACGGCGAAAATCGACCCGTGTAAACCCTCCATTATGCAACCCAAGAAACTGAACTGCGGCTTCGGTAATCAATGATACCTGAGAGCCCTGATCTAACAGAGCTCTAAAAGTCTGCACAGTATCAGTTCTATGAGACTCAACTTGGACCAGGGCTGTTGCCAGCAATCCGAGACTGTGGTCCAGTTGACCTAAACAACAAATGGATTTCCTAATCGACTCGTTGGTACCCTCCCCACTTGGGGCTGTGGATGTGACGACCGCGGCTGTCACAACCTTGTCTTCTGCTGACCTATTGTCAGAATCAGAGAAACCTACAGTAGTGTCTAAGTGAAGCAGTGAGTGATGTTTTTCTTACATTTGGTTCTTTGTATTTGGTTCTTTGTCGGCAGTTATAAACAGAGTGTTTTTTTCCTAGACAATTAAAGCATAGGTTGTTGACTCGGACGAGGTCACGACGTTCATTGCAATTCCTTTTTGAAAACTCTTTACAATTTAACAATTTGTGATCTCCAGAACATACGACGCATTGTTGGGTTGTGACATTAAATGATTTTACAATTTGAGGTTTGCTAGACTTATTTGATTTTGGATCTAAGTATTCTAATGATCTGAACCTGGATTTAAGGAATGTTTTGAATTCGTTAAATGTTGGTAAATCATCTTATGCACTGACTCTCGTCTCCCACAATTTACGAGATTCACAATCTAACTTTTCACTTACTATATAAATTACAATGGCGTCCCAAGAATGAACATCTATGTCTAAGTTCTGCAACCCTTGCAAACAAATCTACAGTATTGTCCAATAATGACTTGATATTGGAGGCTGTTTCTTTACTAATATTTTGTTGATTCATAAATCTTTTTAACATAGAATTAGCCAGAAATCGTTTGTTATCGTATATTTTAACTAAGATTGACCAACACTCTTCATAATTCGAAGCGGCTACCAGGGTATGGCGCAGAAGCTGCTCTGCTTCCCCTGTTAAATGACCCTTCAAATAATGAAGTTTTTAACGTCATCCAGGGCTTCATTTTTATGAATTAACGATAAAAACAAATCCCTGAATGAAGCCCACTCAGTGTGTAGTCCCGAAAATGTTGGCAATGTGATTTTAGGTTTGACATGACCTTTGAACTTAAATTTGAACTGTTATTACAACTAGATGTGCCTTGAAATTTAACTATGTGTTCTTTTAATTCGGACTTGTAAGTAAAATATAATTCTTCTATGGTATCGTATAACTCGTTTTTAAAGTAAGTATTGCTAGCTATATCTGACTCTGTTGCTTGCATCAAAATACTCTTGTGTGTTTGACTAAAGTCTTTCCACTCATTTTCTAATGACTCTAACCGACTTGTTACGTAAGTTGGGGTAAGCCTCTCCTTTGGAGATTTTTTAAAGTTAACTAACCCCTTTTCAATTAAAGACTCCATGGTTGATGAATTTACAATTTAAACTTACTAGAGTGGAAATAACAAGAATTTCTATTCAATAGCAACAATATTACGAGTCAATAAATAAACAAGATCTATCACCCAGTATGTTAAGTAACAGGTAAATAAACTTAAATACGCAATTACAGGGCAACAGGGAGTCCTGAACACATACACAGGTCAACAGGGACTAGATACACGTATATATGTAGGGTCAATAGGGACCAGACACATATAAATAGGCCGATAGTGACCAAGACACATATAAATAGGCCGATAGTGACCAAGACACACACATAAATAGTCAAAATTCTAGTAATGTTCTAACTACACACACAAATATAAAAGTCTTTCAGAGTTCAAAGTCAATATTAAAGTCTACTTACAGTTCTTTCTTCGGTACTTCGCTTGCCGTACACTGCACTTACGAACACGACTACGTACACGAACGCATACGCGTACACGAACACTTGTACGATAACCCTGATATCACGTAGATATGTGATATGACACTGCAAACACTGATATCACGTGGATATGTGATATGACACTGCAATCCGGAAACACTGCAATCCAGAAACACTTCGCTCCGGAAACACCGCAATCCAATATCGCCACTGGAGAGAGGACTGGCACGCCCTCTACCGTAGACCGCTGCAACTCCCGGCGTGAGGCGCTGACACCAGCGCTTGCACAGCTCGGCAGCTCCGCTTCTCAGCAGCTCCGCTCGAACACCAATCTCACTACTGTGTGAGATTGTTATGCGGCACTTCAGGGCGATCCACCCTGGTTTCTATGCCGAGCTGTCCGACTCGACAGGATCAAATGTTAATGCACCACTCTGGTACTGAACCACTACTGGAAGACTCAAATGAAACAACAGCTTGTCTATGAGAGTACTTGATTTATTTTTGAACTATCAGAGAGTTATCTAATCCGCGAAAATCTTAACACTGCCATATAGAAAATCGAGGTCAAAGCACAACTCCATCTATGGTGGAGTGCGGGAAACAATACGCGACGGTTCGTTTAGTTTAACGCCATCTACACTTTGATATACGAAACCGACGTTGTGTTTACGACTAAACACCCATCTTGACTGAAAAATCAAAATTGAAACTAAAAGCTCATAATGATTTTGAACGAGAAAATATTAAAGTTGACTATAATGCTACTAACTCTGGTTCTAAGGAAAATATTGAATATTTCTCAGATAATGAAACTATAGCCATGGTTCGAAAGCTGAAATGTAAGTCACGTACACACACTCTTAGTAATAAAACAAAAAATAAACCTGCCAAAAGATTAAACAAATTGAAAGTACTCATTCAACAACCACTGAAGAAATTTCAATGAGTGTCCACAGTGATAGTGATTTATATGACGTCGACCTTGAACAGATAGAAAATTTAAAAGACTCTGCACTCGAACAGACAGAATATCTAGATATTATTGATCTCGAAGATGACGAGGTGGTAAAGAGAAAGAATGATGAGAGGGAAGCCGAAATATTTAATGACATTATGCGTATGGACTCAGAGAATGACACAGATACAAAAATCCAAGATAACAAAACAGAAATTGACACGAACTTAAATGAATATGGATATTCAGAAACCCAGAAGAGAATTGAAGTAACAGTAACAGACTGAAGAACTACATAAACATTTTATTGAAACCTTTTGCAGGTAATCATAGTTTCGGCACAAAAGAACGTACTTTTAATTACAAACTTGCTAGTAGTCGCGTTGTTGTAGAAAATGCCTTCGGCGTTTTAACATCAGCTTTTAGGATTTTTCAAAAACCAATAGAAATCGAAATAGAATATTATAAATATAAATATTGTTTTCTTTACATCACATAAAGACCCTAAAAACAATTCCATTGCGTCGTAGGCAAACCATGTTGGTTGGTACACATGTTCAGCCGAGGAGCCAGAACGCATTGAACCTTTTTTTTTCTTTACTAACGGTCTAAAAGATGCCATCAAAGATTTTTTTTTTGCTTTCAGCTCTTCAACGCTAATGTTCATAATTTCTTCAAGCCTCACCCAAGCATCGTGTACCTAAAAAATAATAATTAATAATTAAATTAGAAATAAGTCGATTAGCCGACTATAAGTGCAGGCAACGCGTGGGCAACAAAAATGAGATCTTTATAAAAATAATTAAACGGTAAGATTAAATCAACAAACATTGAAAATTAAATATTTGGCAAGGAATAAACCACAATACAAATCTAGGTAACGTCACTTATACTTATAAAAATAATATAGCTACCTACTACTACTTTGACAAACACTTTGGTTTTATTTATGACATTATTATGAGCCAATCAAAAATATGATAAATCTTCATCATTAAACAAGATGAATTCATTATTTTCATTAATTTGCAACTAGTCTACTTCCTTTACAATTATATCAGCAGGTCTATAATCTACATCTAGAACGTTTTGGTTTTTTTAAATATGACACCACCTCTTTTAACCCGCGAGCACTCGCGCTATGAGCATTTTGCTCACAGTAAATTTAAAACACGCGCCATTTTGTCAAAATTATTCGTACGTACATCGTTCATTTGGTAGCTGAGTTTTGTTCCGTCCCCCACCCCTGTATGCAGTTCACTTCTCGTTAGTGTGCGCCAGTCGTTCGGACGAAGTGTTTTGTTGCGCCGTGTACCGTCAAGCGGCGTTTTGCTCATCGCGCGGGTATCGAAGTAAGTACTGTTTTTTACTCATGACTTTATTATTTTCAATCTTAGCGACAGTTTCACTGCTATTTTTATGCAATATTATGATTTTACATTACTGAAATAGTAAGCTATTATGTATTTATATTATAGATGGATCGCGATCGAAGGTATGAACGCGTTTTGGCATGGTTGATGGAGGAAGTTTTTGGAAGACATTGAGGACCCGTCTTTTAGAGCCGATGATATTGAAAGCGATCGAGGCAGTGAACACAGCAATCATTCCACTGACACCGAACAATCGTCATCGGAAGTAGAGGGTGAGGTTTCTTCAATTTCATCGGGAAATCAGCTGTGTTACGTAGGCTATGTGTTATATAGGCTAGATGAGTGTACAAAGTGGAACTATAAGTTCCAATGTAAGGACAAGAGGTCACAATATTGTCGAAAAACAACCAGGGGTAAAACCAGTGGCTAACAGAATAGCATGTAGATGGCCTCTGAGATTATTTTTCACGATCCTAAACATAGCCGGAATCAACAGTCAAATCATTTACAAAGAAAATACGGGTATAATCATCACGCGTAGAGACTACTTGAAACAACTAGCTCTTCAACTAACACAGCCACATATCCAAAGAAGAAGCACCTTCCAAAACATTTCATATCCTCTTCGGCAAGTGATAAAACGTTTTGTACCAGAATCTGAGTTACCAGAAGAAGAAAAACCAAATGGAATCTGCGCGGTTTGCCCAAGACGCAAAAATCGCAAGACCAAAAAGAGATGCATTTACTGCCAAAAAAAATTATGTACCGAGCATAGTCGTACACTATGTGATATGTGTAAAGCTCCCGTATATGACGAAGATTAGTTATTCCTACTTATTTAAGTTTGTATTTGAAAAGTTTTTTTTTGTTTAATTTTTTCCGTAAGACTGCCTTAGAAGACTAGAAAATTTGTTCCTATGATTGTAAATTAAAATAAAAAAGATTAATATTGTTAACTTTTTGAATATATATTTTCCAGAATAAATAATGTGTATTTTAATAAATAATAAATATTTTTTTATTAATATTTATAAGTATAACTTGACATTCATAAACGTGAGCAAAATGCTCTACACGCGAGTGCCCGTGTAATTTATAGAGGCGCGAGTGCTGGCGGGTTAAAAAAGGCTTTGAAGAAGGATGTTATGTATTTTTTTCAATTTGGTCATTAATGTCAGTAATTAAGCCGATGTAATATTGCCATTTTTTTTCTGATAATATCTAACTAGAACATTATCTCCTATGTTCCACTATCTTTGTTCAATATTGTTTTCCAAGCAGTTAGGTATGTATTTACTTTCAGTATGTAATTCTTCATCAGTCTGTAATATTTTCATTCCAAGGTAAGTGACACATTTTACTTGTTCTATAGGTTTACAATTGCAATTAATATTAGTTATGATAGCACGAAAAGCTATTAGTAAATATTGGAGTTAATGAACCAGATGGGCATAAGTAAGGTGAGTGTATAATAATAAGTTTAATTTTATCAATATTTAGAACGATTCCATTATCATGGGACCATTTAACCACAGCATCTACATCTCTTTGCACTAAGTTACAGGTTTCAGCGAGGTCAGTGCCGGCGCGAAGTATATATATATATATAAGGTGCTATAAAAACATCTGCCACGGCTTTAATGGGAGGTAGTATTGTGTTTATAGATTACAATAGTATAGATAAATTATTGATTATTTATCATATTTTTTTTCATACAAAGAAAATAACGTATAAATTTGAATTGATTCATTAGTATAAAACCATCCCGTGTCCTAAGCTGTTGCCACATGAGTAGATAAACGGAACAGAGGCAAAGCTTCGAACAACCGCTCGAATCGGTTGCACGCACACAAGCGCGCGGGGCATGTGTGCGTGACCACTGGCCGCTTGTCACATACGCGGCGAGACTGGAAAAAAACAGTTTACGCTGGCACAGCCAGTGTACAATCTAAGGGTCAGTCCGACGCACGCTGTTTGTTTTGTTAGTTGCAAGTTTAAGTTTTTATAAGTTTAGTTGTAAAAACGTGGTATTATATTAATAATAATGGTTGTTTATTGTACCGTGTGTATGAATAATAATAGAGAAAACAAAAATATATCATACTTTAACTATCCCAAGGAGTACAATAATAATTAGGTAAGTAAATATTTGGTTATTACTTTTTCAAGCAAGTACCTTTATTTTATTGTATGATCCTTTTTATAATAAGAAGAGAGTAATTTGTACAACACGGTAGGTATTTTTTAGTAAAAAAAAAACAAAAATTATAAAAAGAAAATTCTTAGAGTAAGTAATTTGTAAACTATTCTATCATACTATTATATATTCTATTATACTGACTATTAAAACTATTTAAAAAACGTTTTGTTTGATTTGTCTTCACCTATTGTGACAACCCTAACAAAATAGGTAACAATTTTGCACGTTCTTAAGAAGCTTTGCCTCTGTTCCGTTTATCTACTCATGTGCTGTTGCCGCTCCGCACCGAATTCACGTAATTTGTGAACAACGTTACGCAGAATGGAGTCAATGTTAATTTAACAATTTTATTTTCTAAAATTTAATTAACTGTTCCGGGGTACGAAAGTTCTTCACTATTGTAATCTATAAACACAATACTACCTCCCATTAAAGCCGTGGCAGATATTTTTATAGCACCTTATATATATATAGTTGTAGTACCGATATTGATGGATACACCGATAGTGAAATCGCCGACGAAGATGTCACTGCGCAGAATTTACATCAAAATTACCGCCCTGTACAACAATTGGTAGATATTTATTGGAATCCACCAACTGGCTCTCGTCAAAACCAATTACGAAATTTCGAGAGAACCTATGCATACAGTTGATGGATTTACAGCAGCGACGTGCTACCAATCCTGTCGTAACCAAACATGAGTTCGGAAAGAACCCCCTGACTGACCATCGCAATCGACTTATACGTCTCAATTGTATACACTGCTACGAAAGTTTACGACAAAAAAAACAAGTAAGTACTGTATGCCTTACTTGCCCAACGAACCCCAGTGTTTGCAACTTGTTTTGCCAATAAACACAGCAAAAACTAATTTTATTTTTCACATTGTAAGTTTTTGTAACAATAAAGATTTGTCAATATCATTTTTTGTTCTTTAATTTATTTCCCCGCCATGCAGAAATGTTATTTTTGCTCCGATTGACTTGATTTTTTTTTTCAACATGTAAAACCTTATTAGCAGGCCAGTAGTACAAAAATCTGTTTGAATTTAGGGGGTCACAGCGGATCCCACGGCGTGCTCAAAGCATCATTAACTAGCCGCTGGCGGACCCCACGGCCTGCTGTAATATTTTTTTAATTTAAGTGACGGCCTACCGCAGCAGATTTGTTGACACCCGCCGGCGGACTCCATGGCTTGCTGAACTGGAACCATGCTATACATATATTGCTGGCAGTGAGAGTGTTAAAAATGTGATTTATTAAATATTTCTTGAAATATTCATGCAGAAATTATAAATATATAGATAAAATTCTATTTTCGACGACATTCGCCGCGACACAATAAAACACCCTTTCACTGTCATTGTTAACCGACTAATTTGGAGAGTACTGTTTCATGCCAACAATAGGTATGTCACGTATGACAACCAAAAATGTCTGTATATTCCGTAGACAGAGAAACTAATAGACCCAATGACGATACCTTTCTCACTTACACAAGAAAGAGAGCGAAAATACAATTACGAATGCATAAGACAAAGACACAAATACTCTATTTTTTGTCCCTTACTGCGTAACCAGTTTTTCAAGGTCGGCAACTTGAGTTGCGAAACAAACTTTGACAGTTCGTGCCTTCATCGTGTTTGGTGTTCGAATTTTGGATATTATTTAGCTAAAAATCGATTCAGGTCCATTGAAAAGACGGTGAAATTATCCTAATATAGACATCGAAGTAAATAGAATGGTGCGTTGTTGTTATTTCATGTTTAAGCGACAGTGAGAAGAAAATTGCCGGTGTGTCTTTTCACGCGTAAGTACGACTTTATTGTCCTTATCTATAGTTTCTCAGTGATGATTATTTATAGGTACATTAGCATAGAGTAACAACAAGTCGCGTTAAAACAAGGAAAATATTAGCGTAATATCGAGTTTTATCATTCAATAACCTATAAACATCAACAAGTAAGTGTTGCCAGCGTCGGTAAAAATATAACCCCGATCATCAATAAAAAAATATTGATTTGACAATATGGCGAAACTCGAAAGTAAATGAATACGAAATCCCATAATAACCCAGTGTTTCGGGAAGACTTCGGCATCGAAAACATATTTTAATTTATTATTTCTCATAGTAATTGTGATTGACATAAAATTACACTTCTAATTTTAGAGAACTGAACTACCTGCGAGTATTAATTATTAACCTATGTTTATCGATAGGTTTCCAGATGATCCAGACCTACGTAATAAATGGACCGAAGCAACTGGGAGAAAATATTGGATTCCCACATATGTAAAATATGTATTAGCAATCATTTCCCAGAAAAACAACTTTTAAAAAGAACAAGAAGACAGTTCTGTATCCTGATGCAGTACCAATAGCGGTAAGAATTTATTACAACATACATTCAACCATAGCCCCTGCGAAAACAGTTTCGTTGATTAAGTATGATTTGCTGCCTTCAAGAATTAAATTTATTTCAACTTGTACCACATTTGGTAAAAAGAAGTTTAAACGAGATTATGTGCTACTAGTATTAAGAAGTAGGTAAATAATTAGCAGCAAACTGTTTAGACAGGTTTTTTCAGGCAGATTTTAGACTCTCATTTGCCATCTTTCGTTTTTATTTTAAAACATATTGTCAGCCAGTAATTAGTGCATGGAAAATCACAACCTTTTGTTATTACAAATTCATAATTATACATTCTGGTCCAAGAGATTAACACATTCACAAAAATTTATGTGGTACTTGTGGATATGTTATTTATTATTTGATTGAATGTTTTAGATTTCAATACCCGAGGAGTGTGTCGATCCAGCACCGTCCACATCTACAAATGCCAATTTTCAAGATGACACAAAAATAAAAGGCACTAAAAAGGTTGTCAAAAGAAAATTGCAATTACCTGAAGAGGAACATACGCCAAAAAGAAAAAAACTTAAAGTGGCTTTATCTTCGAAAAAAAAATACGTGCTGTCCGGCAAACAAACAGGCGTCTAATGAAACGAAATGCTAAGTTATCAGATATTAACATTGTTTCGCAATCAATAATTAATCTATTTATATTTTTTTGTATCTACTACATTGATTATAAAGACAAAAGAAAAATCTCATATCTGGTTTTACTTAATTGATCCTAAAAATATTTACCCTTCCCTGTAACAAAACATCCGGGAGCTCGGATACTGTGGCAACATTCAACTCATACATTGACAAACTATCTTTGTCTCAGTCGCGGTTACAGAGTACCTTTGTCTATTAGTTTCTGTGTCTACGGTATATTCACAATCTAATCATAACATGTCAACTTGAACTAACGATGTTTTGTTTGAAATTGTTTGAATACTTTGAAAAGTTTTAAATAATTTTACTTACTCGTTTTTACTTACTCCTACGTACGACGCCTGCTGTATTTTGTTTTGGATTAAAAAATTTGTAAGTAGATATCATAAATTATATATACACAGTATTTGATTTTTCACTAACACAAAGTATCTCCTCGTCTAATATTCACCATTTATACATATTTTCAGTTTAAAATGGCTCCACGTACGGGTTCGGCTACTCCGGAACAAATAGAAACCCTTCTCAATTTCTTGGACGAGCATAGGGATCTTGCTCGCGGGAGATTGAGGGGTGATGACGGAAGTGCCCACGCAAAGAGGCTGTGGGAAGAATTGTGCAGCATGCTCAATTCAATGGGTGGCTGCACTAAATCTGTTCAGCGGTGGCAAAAGGTACCTAGTGTTTTGTTAGTAAATAACATAATAATATAGTGACATAAATATCTCATGCATTTATATTTTGCAGGTATGGCTTGCACTGCTGTTGCAGCTGTGTGGTCTTGCTACACAATATTTAGATAGGAATTAGGATTTTGTTACTGTTTTGTTTGTTGTGTCTCTTTGTTATATTTGTGTTTAGATAGGGTTAAAGTAAATAAAACTTTATTAGAAGTATAAATTTTATTCTTTTATTAAAGTAGAAATTAAAAATAATTCACAATAATTCACAACAATTCACTCAGATACTCCTACCTACTCCTTTCCAACATTTCCACTAATAAAGCTCTTGCCCTGTCGTGTGCGTTCAATGGTGGATCGTGCACGCTTTTGGAGAAAGTTGTATCTGCCTTCAGGAGAGTCTTCAACAGCATTATCTATAGGTATCATCATATGCTCCCGTAAGCATAACCAGAATCACCTAAAATTAAAAAATTAATGTTTTTATGAATTACATTATAATTCTACTTGATAATATAAATGTGAAAGTTTGGGGTAGTTTTATCCCAGTAATGCAGGCAGAAGCTAGTAAAATATATTTTAAATACAATAAATTTAAACATACCTAATAGATAAACTGTTTCATTCTGGAGACCCTCCATGTGGCTTCTTATATCAGACTCTCTCCAAATGTAAGCATCATGTGTTGCTCCACCGAATGAAGCGTCCACATTTGTTATGTAGCAATTACTGTCGCATATCTGGAAAATAAGATAGATTAATGAGAATCATATTAAACAACAGTAGATGTCACAATGAAATCATTGATATTTAGTTCTTATACTTACAACTTGGGTGTTAAGAGAATGAAAATGTGTTAAAATACTGTTCCTCGTGCTCCGAAGGTCTAACAACTGCAATATGAGTGCAATCAATGCACCCAATCACACCAGGAAGCCCATATTTGTAATATAATCTGTAATATTAATGATATACTTAGCATTCATTCAAAATCCATTAATATAAAAACTTAATAAACCGTATACATGTTAGGTACATACTGCCGCTTAATAAGATTCCTTTCATTTGTATTTTGCGGGAATTTTATGAACTTCCTTATTATATGGGGTGAATTGAGGGCAGTTGTGACCTCCTGCAAACAACGAGAAACAGTCTGTTGTGCCATGGGCTCGTCCATGTTTTGTCCCACAGACCCTTGGTAACTACCTCGGGTATAAAAATTCAAGGCCGTAAGGATCTGAAAAACACGAGGATTATGAACAGTGAAATGTGAAATGCTAATTTTTATTGAAAATAATGATACTTAATAAAAAATATACACCACCTTAATTGTGGGCTCGATTCCATGACATCTTGCCTTTGGAGGTAATAAAGGCACTAATTCCTGGCACAACTCCTCGAATAATTGACGACTGAGTCTGTAATTTCTTACAAACTCTAAGTCGGGAATTTGGTTAATATTTAGTTGATTGCGCAGGCGGCGCCGGTTCCTTCTACGCTCTATACGATCTTCTCTTAAAGCAGCTTCGATTAAAAACATTCTTGAAGCCATTGCCAACAATATTCACAAAACAAAAATTTAAAACGAAAATCAAAAGGTGACACTTTTGGTTTTGTCAAATTTGAGGTTAAAATTACGAACAAATGTCTGTCAAACTCAAATATTCGTTCGGAACATTTCGAATTAGAGAATCTTAACGTCAAAAAATTTTCGTTCGTCCGAAATTTCGGAACGAAATGGAACCGTGGTAACCGCGAAATTTCGATCGAAACTTCGTTTTTCGTTGAATAAGAGTAGACCTCCAGGTTCTAATTTATTCTTTCGCGCATCTTTTCTTATTAATATACGGTCACCTGCTTTATAACTTACAGAGTTGAGATAAGAATCATAACGGGTTTTCCTGTTAATTTTGCTTTAGACAAATTTACTTTAGCATTACCCTTGCAGAATCGGGACTTGGAATGTCCGCACAATGCTAGTGGATGGGAAGCTAGAAGAAGTTAAAGAAGAAATGAAGAGGCGAAAATTAGATATCTTAGGGCTTAGTGAGGTGAGATGGGAAGGAAGTGGTGACTATTAGAGCAATGATTTTAGAGTAATTTATACGGGTGATAAAAAGGGTCAAAATGGCACCGCCATATTGTTAAACAAATTATGGCGAACAACAGTAGAGAACACTATTCACTTGAGTGATAGATTAACAGCAATACAACTTAAAACAAAAACGATGGACGTAGTTATTATACAAGTGTACTTTCCAACAAGTAGTCATTCAGATGAAGAAATTGATGATGTTTATGAACAGATAGATTCAATAATTGATAATGTAAAGGACAAAGATAATTTAATTATAATGGGCGATTTTAACGCAGTTGTTGGAGAGGGACAAGAAGATATTGTAGGAAAATATGGACTAGGAAAACGTAACAAAAGGGGAGAGAAGCTAGTGCAATACTGAAAAGAACATAAATTAACATTATTAAACACAAAATTTAAATTTCCAAAACGCAGACTTTACACTTGGAAAATGCCTGGAGACATCGGACCTTATCAACTGGACTACATTTTGATGAAAAACAAATATTTCCAAAATGCTAAATCTTGCAAAACCTTCCCAGGAGCAGACCTAAATACAGATCACAATTTGCTTGTTAGTAATATTAAACTAGAGCCCAATTTAAATATAAGAAAACATAAACCAAAGTCAATTGATCTCAGTAAGTTAAGGATTAAACCTAATAAGTACCATGTGCAATATAGCAACCGTTTAGGAAATAAGCTAATAGATTATAAGAATAGTAAAGACTTTAAGTCAAATATAGAAAATGTAGATTTAAGATGAAAGAAACTCAAAGATATCATAAAAACAAGTGCAGAAGAAAGTTTAGGAAATTGGTCCCAAGAAAACCATGGCTAAGCCAGGATATAATAGATTTAATGATAGATAGAAGAAAGTATAAAAATAAGAATGATAGCGACAGCATAAATATGTACAAAAAAATAACTAATATCATAACGGTAAAATGTAGTGAGCAGAAAAAAATTGATATGGAAAAGAAATGCGAAGAAATTGAGCACTACATTAAGAAAGGAAAGTCCGACAGAGCTTATAAAGTCATACGAGACATGAAAGGAAAAAGAAAACATCAAAGCACTGTTATACAAGATGAAAACCGGAAAATTACCTCTAGACTATTGTATTAGTAAACTAGTGACTTTGCCAAAAAAAGCAAACACCCAGAAATGCGAGGAACATAAAACCCTCAGCCTTATATCTCATGCATCAAAAATACTCCTCAAAGTTATTCACAACAGAATATACAACAAAATAGACAGTTTAATTGGACCAGACCAATACGGATTTAGAAAAAATAAAGGTACTAGAAAGGCTATTCTAGCCCTGAGAATGCTAATAGATCGTCGCACATAGGGGTATTTTGCTGATCTAGCCGGTCAAAATTATTTATTTAGTTTTTTTACTCCAGGGACTTGCCCTGGTTAACTATAAGCCATATTTTTCTTTTTAATGAATAATGACTTAAAGTATTGGGGAAAAATATAATAAAAATATATTTTAGTAATTTTTAACTTCGATATTTATTATTTTCTTAAACAAAATGTTATAAAATTTATGTAATTATAATGAAGATGAGCCCCATGGTTCTTCATCATCCTCATCACTTTCAGTGCCTCCAGAAACCTCCTCCAAATCAGAATCTGAGTCTGAGTCTCTTTCAGAGTCAGGTACAGCAGGAATCATCAAAGCAATCGCTTCTTTCGTGAATGGCAACGTTATTTTTTTGGGGGTTGGTCTCATTCCAGTAATCAGTGGGTCAGAAGTGAGTAATAATCTATTTATAATATCAGTGTTACACTTGACCCTTGAAAATTTTCTCGCGAAATTCTGCCTGTACAGCCGGAAATGTTTATTCCGTGCCTCAGCGGCTTCTTCCGAGAGCAATCCAATTGGCAACAATGCCTTGTCTATGACAGTAGCACCATGCACCAGGATCTTGTGCATCGTAGGTGTCATAGGATGCCACGGATACAAACTTATATAAAGTTTCGCAGTGCCTATGCAATAATCTGCAAACTTGTCCAAATGGACTTTGTGACCACTTGATATGACTTCAAGGATGACTTTAAGTCGGTAAATGAAATTATAATTAACTCCAGTTATTTCTGCAGCTAATTCAGGATTGGAAAAAAACCTTCTACTTGTGTTACCATCATTGGTATTTCCAAACCCAGCTTTCGGTACATCCACTATTAGACCAGTTTCACGTCTAAATTTCTCTTGAATGATTTTTTTCCTCTCCTTAACAATAGCTTTGTCAACGTTAGATCTTAACTGCCACTTTTTTACAGTGAGTTTGTATGAGAGGTGCAATATGCTCTCAAACAGACGAATTCTGGCGTGCAAAGTGGATAATCCGAATGAAAGTGCGTCTGTATCAATATCTCTTTTGATAGTTAAATTGTTGAATTCTTTCGATGATGCTCCACAAATGTAGCACCTCATTGTTGACGTGGTCTGTGTGACAGCATTACATACTTTTGCGTCTACCATTGTAAGCATCATAGTATGTTTTACAGAATATGACTTTTCCTCTAGTAAAAATGTTGTTTTTTGTAGGGCGTTAATGGCATTTTCCACATACTCAACTTCTTCTTGGGTTATATCCACAGTTTCTTTAACGAATCTGATTCTAATAGGACGACAATATCGCGGTGAGGATGGGGTTGGATTTTGCCATACTGTTTTGGTACCACATACCAAACGAAGTGGTACAAAACTACTTTGAAAAATGTTACTATCTGTGGCGTCATTTTCCATCTTTTGTTTGAATTGTGCCTGCTGTGATCCATCACAGCCCCACTTGCAAAACAGCTCTAATGAGTCAGATTCATCTGGTCTTAGATCACGTAGAACATCCTTCAAATACGTCAGTAATCTTGTTGCAGTATGGTTTAATACATCTTGAAGATTTACTTGTGCGCATGTTTCAGTCACTTTGTATGACTCTTTGGGCGGATAGCAGTCACTTTTTGCTTTTTGTAGAATGCTGTAACTAGGAAACAAGTTTTTACTGGCACTTCTCATTATTTCATATTGTCGCCGAGTGAAGTCAGCTTCCACAAATACAGAAAGTGCCGATAAAAGTGTTAGCTGTTTTTCTTTGTCATCTTGTACTGTATTGTATGCTTTTTTCAACTTTGTAGCTCTTCTTGGAGAATTCATAATCTGCTTAAGTATACTTGAAGCATCTTTTTTTCCAGATGTTTGTAAATTTGTTTGTGCAGCATGTATCAACATATCACTATCCGCTGTAATACGTAAGGTTTCAGTTTTCCTTCTCTTACTTCTTTCGCTTAGCTCACTAAATGGTTTTGATGGTCGACCCGAACTTTTAGGCTGCGCTCTCGGTATTTCGAATGTATTTTTTAGCCATTCGTCATTATTATGAAGAAATCTAGCTTCCGTTTTATCAGCTTTTTTCCACCTTTGTTTAAATTCCGACTTAATATGCGACAACTTGTGCTTCAACGCCTTTAATTCATCTTCAGAATAGTTTTCGCTAGACAGAATCCAATTTTCCAAGTAATTTAATTTTTCTTCAAAATTAGGCAAATTTTGCTTTTTCATTTTATCAAAAAGTGATCTACGGGTCACTACTCTAACACCTGAGTGACCAGGTGACCCTGAAACCAAATAATTACCAAGGTAACATAGTGTAAATTCCAAATAAAATTTTTATATTTTTTTTCACTGTCTTGGTCTGTCACCTCTGGCAAAAAGGGGGCAGGTATGGACGGCTAATTAGGCCATAGTAATTTTATATAAAGTATAACCTGTCGTTATAAATTAACATTATAACCGGGAAGAAACCGGAAATACAACTAAAACCTTTTCAAACTCAAAATTGAAAAAGAAATTTTAAGAATTTTAATCTATATTTTCAAACGTCAAATAACAATATTCTATCAAAAAAAATACATAATAATATTTTAACAATATGCGTTCTTACCTCCTTGATCCATATCCATAGCAATATTTCAAAAGAAGTCAGTAGTCACGGAAATATTTTACTTTTTGTCAGATACTATGCACTTAGGAAACGCATAAGATACGTGCAGTTGAAGCGATGACTAACTTCCGACAAAACAAGCGCACAGGTGCATCCGATAAGAGACCGGGACGGGTTGTCTATTGTTCTCTATAGTCATTCGATAACTATATGGACCAGTTGTTTTTTACCTGCGACAACTTCTTATAAATTGGTTTATGACCGACTAGATCAGCAAAATACCCCTATGTGCGTCGTTTAGATTTGGGACTTAATACTTATATAGCATTTATTGATTTAGAAAAGGCATTTGATAGAGTCAACTGGCACATAATGATGCAAACACTTAAAGATGTTGGGTTAGATTTTAGAGACAGGCGAATAATATTTGAAATTTATAGAAACCAACAAACCTCAATGAAAATAGGAAATGATAAAGTTTTAGCGCAGATAAAACGGGGGGTCAGACAAGGTTGCACACTCTCGCCACTCTTATTTAATTTATTCATTGAACAAGCCATGTCTAAAATTTCTGAACAACCATTTGGAGGAGTTAAGATGAACGGCAAATGGATTCTCTTCGTTAGATTTGCGGACGATATTGCAGCTGTCGCAGAAGATGATGTACAACTTGAAAACCTACTCAATAGCATGGATGCCACTTTTAACGAATTTCAATTAAAAATTAATGTAAAAAAAACCAAAATCTTAATTACTTCTAAAGTCAAACCTATTAATAAAACTATTAAAATAAACGATACCGTAATTGACCAAGTAGACAAGTTTAAATATTTAGGAAGTAACATAACTTTTAACTCGAGATGTTCTGCTGACATCAAGTGCCGCATTGCTATGGCTTAGCAAGCATTTTATGCAAATAAACACCTGTTTAAATAAAAAATAAATACGAACATTCGCAAAAGATTTATTAAGACCTATATTTGGAGCATTGCTTTATACGAATGCGAAACTCGGACGCTGCTAAAACAAGACAGAAAACGTCTGGAAGCTTTCGAAATGTGGTGCTGGAGACGGATGGAAAGAATAAGCTGGAAGGATAAAGTAACAAACCTTGAGGTTCTGCAAAGAATAAAGGCAAAAAGACAACTGCTACAGGGTATAGAGATCAGGAGAGGAAAAATGATTGGGCATCTTATACGTCATGACAATTACATAAAGAATATAATAGAAGGGAAGGTTGAAGGAAGGGGGCGGCCAAGATACAGCTACATTTCACAAATAAAAGAGAAGGTGTAGGTCATGACGTACAAAGAAGTTCAAGAATTGGCACAGGACAGACGTAAATGGAAAGAGCTGCACCGACAAGAGCATGGCTCTTAAATTGATGATGATGACTTTAGCATCATATTGAGATTTCTGTAATCTTAATGTTAAAATTTCTCGAGGTGGTGAAGGAAAAAAGGCAGGTACGTAAGTCGTGGTCGCAAGCAGACTCCTGAGTCTAGCCGGTGTAAATAAACATGCAGCGCGATAGTTGAAAAGTTATTATTGCAAACCGCTACGGGTCGGAAAGTGCAAAACAAGTTCGTCAACTTGAATTTCAAAGAAGCTTGACGAACAAATTATAAAATTTATAGTCAAGGGTTATCATGCGTTTGCAATAGTTTAAGAGGAAGAATTAAAAATATTTTTAAATCTATATTGCCCACATACACATTACCTACTCGCAAAGCAATATCTTCCAGCTTAATACCTAAACTTTATCAAACGACCAAAGATAAAGTTCTACTACAGTTAAAAACAGAAGCTGATGCGATATGCTTAACCACTGATGGCTGGACATCTACAAGTAACACGAGTTTTGTTGCTTTGACAGCTCACTATATTGACTAGAATTCGTTGCTTAAGTCGGTTTTATTAGGCTGCATTGAATTTGACGAACGGCACACGGCAGAAAACTTATTTATTTTTTTGATAAATGAAGTTGAAACATGGGGCATATCAAATAAAATTACAGGAATGATAACAGATAATGCGGCAAATATTGTGGCAGCCGTTCGCCATTTCCCTTGTTTCGCTCATACAGTAAACCTCGTAGTTCAACGTAGCTTAAATAATATTAAAAGACAATTAGAACCGGTTAAAGCAATTGTACAATATTTCAAACATAGCTCATCAGCTGAGAGCAAACTGACGGCTATGCAAAACCAAATGGAATAACCTCCTCTCAAACTCATACAGAGCGTTGTAACTAGGTGGAATTCCACGTATGACATGCTGCAAAGATTGCTTATAATTAAAGATGCTCATAGAAAAATGTGTTAAAGTTTTAAAAATATTTTATGATGTGATCGAATCTTTTTAACCCGATCACCATACGAGTGGGTCATGATCGACCCGGATTACGACAAATGATCGATCGACACAGGTCTAGTTGATCGTAAGAGAGAGAGAGCTTGTCAAAATCTATTGACATTAAAAACATTTGACATTAAATTGATAAATTATGCTGTTCCTGAGGAATTGAGATCATCTACTGCAGCCGCACCTTTAATAAAATCTTATGAAGAATTAGTGGGTGTTAATGATGTACATCCAGAAAATGAGATGATGTCGGTGACATCTATGAGTGGTACTGGTTTGTTTGAGATAGCGACAGAAAAAAAACCAAGGTCTGATTCGTCTAGCTCTGGTTCATCTTCGTCAAGTAGCACATCTTCATCGTCATCATCTAGTACATCTTCAGGTAGTAGGTACCTAACGATATACCTAATTTATTCTTGTCGTGTGCTTGACTGTGTTGTAAATGATTTTGGTTTCTTTTTCGTTCAGGTAAAGACTTTTCCCCCGATGAAGCAGATAACGACCCTGACTATGTAGAACCAGTTGCACCCACACGACGTGTTTCAACATCTTCATCTAGCTCTTCTCTTCAACATAATATTGATAAGCAGCACGTACATATCGAAACTTTGAGTCACGAGGTAATGCAAGAAATTGATTCAATTCACGAGGTAGTTCAAAAAGTTGATCCTATCCAGCAGCCAAGTGTGAGTACCTCTTGCACACGTAAACGCAAAAGAAACATTT
Organism: Autographa pulchrina; assembly: GCA_905475315.1. Lineage (NCBI taxonomy): Eukaryota > Metazoa > Arthropoda > Insecta > Lepidoptera > Noctuidae > Autographa > Autographa pulchrina. Next base: position 10,422,449 of record FR997775.1, read on the forward strand.
CTAAAATTAAGGAAGCTAAAATGCTTCGTAACAGTGAGAGTCATTCTATTCTATTCTATTCTAACAGTGGACAACAATACACATTTCAGTATCCAAGTCAAAAAGGATTATTCCTAAAAGAGAGATAGGAACTCTGTGTGGAGATAAATGCAGATTAAAGTGCACTGAGAAAATTACGCAACCGGAGAGAGAGTTTTTATTTGAAGAGTATTGAAAACTTGGTGATTTGACGAGACAGAGGGATTTCTTAGCAAATTGTATTTTAGTGATTACTCCCAGATATCAGTATAAGGTTCATAATAGCAATAGGGGGCCAAAACATTCTTTTTGCTTTGAAGTTAGTAATGTTATAATATCTAATTCGTGTCTGTAAGTTATTTTTTAAAAGCACTTTAGCTATAAATAATAGACCAATAGCAACTGTCATTGCAAGAAAAAAAAAATCTGGTATTGTCGAAAAAGAAAAAGGAGGCAAGCATGGCAAGTATAATGAAATTAATTCCAAAATTAAACAAGGTATTAGAAGGCATATAGCCTTATTTTGGATGAATCATTAGTAAATTGTGTACAATCACACAATTTATCGCTCCAAAATTTGGTTGGCATTGGGACTGATAACGCTGCAGTAATGTCAGGGTGTCACAACAGCGTATACGAAATACTTAAGAGGCACCACAATCTACCCAATTTAATCCTAATAAGATGCATCTGTCATTCCCTACAATTAGCCGTCAGTCACGCGTCACAGCACTCACAACATATTTAATTTATGTTAAGAGAAACCTATAACTGGTTTTCAATCTCATCAAAGCGCCAGCATGAGTACAAGAAGCTATACAGCCTGATTAACTGCGGCAAAGAACCTCTTAAAATTCTCAAAGTTTGTGATACTCGCTGGCTGTCTATTGAGCCAACTGTTGCTAGAATTTTGACACAATGGGAAGAGCTTAAGTTACATTTTTCACTTACTAAAGATACATGCCACACTGCAGATTTACTAAGTGGAATGTACAGAGACGAAGCTAAAGGTGCTCCCTCACTAGGAGCATTCGTAATGTAATGTTACAGATTTGAGCATTACATCAGTGAAGAAGGAGAACCGAGCATTACAATGCGCACCTTGTAATGATACAAAACGGGCATACATCAGTAAAGGAGGAGAACCGAGCATTACAATGCGCACCTTGTAATGATACAATATGTAATATCTTGATACAACTTGTAACATCAAAGCGATCCATTTCCCCCCGCCCGGCGCCCGCTCAATAGCCTACGTGACAATGAAGTGAACTAGTGTTGAGTAGGACTTACAAGAGGCGGTACATTTGTCCCGTACATGACATCAAAATGTAAGAGCGGCTCAACGTTTCAAAATGTACTACTTCACATTTTATGTCACGTTCGCGCGTACGAGTTTGAGCGTACTAGAGTGAGAAAGAATGCGTCGCCGCGCCGTCGGCGTCGTGTCTCGCCGCCGCGTAGCGCGTGCCGCGTGTTATCTCGCTTCGTCGCACGTCGCGTTACCTCTTTGCCTCTCGGTCGCATTTGCTTCTTTAGTAATGCGAGTGTGATGTGCGATCTAGCGACAAGTGACAGTTTGCGCTTTTTTTTCGATCTTATGTTTATGTGAGGAACAGTGAGGCAATAAACAATAATTGTAAGTCTTTCGAACTAACTTTCTAATTATATTTATGGATGTCTTTTAATTATTACAGTAGCATTTTGTTTAGATTTAGTGTGATAAAATTTCATTATACCTATATTTGTAATGGCCGAATTGCCAACCTCAAAAAAACTTTGTCTGACACAGAGAGTTTGATAATGGTTGGATAATTTAATCTGTCATATTTTTATTTTTAGAGTTTGACATTTGAAATTTAAATTGTCATATAAAGAAAATCAGGTAATGTAACAGATTATAAATCTAAATGTTAATTACGTAGCTTGATGCGCCACCAATCGCGGCGCCATTTCGGTGGCATCCATAAAGAAAAGTAATAAGTAGGGTAGTGGCATTGTCGCCATAGAGAAAAGTAGGGTAATCGTCGCGTCGCAATATTCTTTGCAGATTATGTCGCATATCTAAACAAAATGCTAACTCTATTCTCGATTCACTGAATGTTTTCATTTTATGTGCAAGTACTAACCAGAAATAATGTTTGTTTTATGTTTTATTTTTCTTTTGTTTTATGCATGAATAGTAAATATGTCTGGTGGCGGAGATAGAAAATCGTCTAAAGCATGGCAGTTTTTTACTGATCTTCAGAACGATAAGGCTAGATGTAATTTTTGCCAAAAAGAGTTTTCATATAAAGGTGGTGGTGCTTACAATCTTACTAGGCATACAAAAAGCAAACATCCGCAAGCATTTATAGCTATACATGAAAGTGAACGTCAAATTGAAACTGATCCTTTACCTTTACCTTCTACATCTACAACAGCTTCAACTGCAATATCCGAACCAATTGAACCAACTAACCCACCCAATAAAGAAATATTTAAACCTAAATCTGCAGCAGCTAACACCAAATTAACACAATACTTCAGTAAACCGCTTTCCGCCAAAAAAACTGAGCAGTTAAACAAAACATTAGTCAAAGTATTCGTTAAAAATTATTTAGCCTTCTATCTAGTTGAGTCACCTGAACTGAAAGACTTTTTAAAGGAGCTAAATCCCGCCTATGAGTTACCCAGTCGTAAGACATTATCTAATGCCTTATTAACAAATTGCTACAATCAGGTAAAAGAAAAGGTTCAGATAGAATTAAACCAAGCTGAATATGTCAGTATTACAACTGATGGTTGGACATCCAAGCCCAATGAAAATTATTTGGCTGTGACAGTCCATTTTTTTAATGAAAACGCCGAATTAAAGTCATTTTTACTAGAATGCATCCAGTTCAATGACAGACACAAGGCTGATAACTTAGCCCAAGAATTAATGAGGATTGTCGATAATTGGGCAATAACCCACAAAGTTGTCGCAGCGACGAGCGATAACGCAAACAATATTAAAGCTGCTATAAAAATTAACAATTGGAAACATATACCCTGCTTTGCTCATCTACTAAATTTAATTGTCCAGTCCGCTTTAAGAGAAATCAAAGCCACTACGTCTAAAATTAAACATATCGTCGAACTAAATAGTTCGACATCGATATTTAGGCGAAGCCCGCTTGCATCAGAAAGACTAAAAAGCATGCAGAAAAAATTAGACGAACCTATATTAAAACTAAAACAAGATGTTCCCACACGTTGGAATTCCACGTGTGATATGTTTGAAAGAATTTTAAAAACTAAACGTAGCGTAATGTCTACCCTAGCAATAGATTATCCCGATGTAGACAACATAAACACTGATGACATTCAGATATTAGAATCTGCAACAGAAATCTTGTCATTGTTTAAAGATGTTACGGTAGAAATGAGTGCCGAAAAACACGTTACTATTTCTGAAGTATGCTTTTTTTTACTTTAACCTGCATGATTATTTAAATAACACAGTAATAATAACATAGTACAATAATTAACTATCCTTGTCAAATGTAGTAATGATCTAACTTTTAGTATTTTTATTAATTAGATTTTTGTATATTTTCAGGTTATATTAATATCGAATGCCTTAAAAAAGAAGTGTACAAGCTTTTTAGCCGTGACACGTCCAGCTACTGTGGCCCGAATGACAGAGACTTTATTAAACGATATGACCACTCGCTTTGCCAGCATTGAAGAAAATTATATATTTGCAGAAAGCACGGTCCTGGACCCGCGCTTTAAAAAATATGGGTTTTTAAATGAATTTGCCTATGGTAGGACATGTGCTAATTTAAAACCTCTAGCTGGGCGGATCCAAATTGAATCCCAACAGTATGCCGTACCGGAGCCTACAAATTCATCTCCACCATCTAAACGCAAAGGTAGTATTTGGGATGAATTTGACCAACAGGTGGGACATTTTATATTTTTTTATTAGTTTGAGGTTTTTTAGTATTTATCATTTATAAGTTTCATGTGCTATATATATATTGTGAATTTTATAGGTGGGTGACATTTTAAAAAACACAAACCCGACTGCAGGTGGCATTATTGAAGTAGACAAATACCTGGAAGAGCCTTTGCTGCCGAGATCCCAAGACCCTGCAAAGTGGTGGCTCTCTAAAAAAGATGCGTACCCCAGGCTCTACAAACTTTTTTTAAAAAGGCTTTGCATCTTAGCCACTTCTGTGTCCTCGGAGCGCATTTTTTCAAAAGCTGGCCAAGTCGTTGTTGAGCGACGCAATAGATTAAGCGGAAAAAAGGTGTCCCAAATTTTGTTTCTAAATTTTAATTTGTAATTTTATTTATTATACCTATTTATTATATAAAATTGTTTTAATCACGTATTTCTTTTAATTTTATAAAAAAAATTGTCAAATTAATAAAATACTAATATTTGTTATAAGGATAATACAAAATAATAAAATAATATAAAATAATAATATATAATAATATAAAATAAATAATAAAATAATAACTTGTAGGTACTGAACTGACAATCAGTTGTCATTATGTCAGATGTCAAATGTCAATTCCTTCGTTTTGTATGGAGTTAAGTTTCAGTTGTAAAATGTAAGTATTAAGTCAGTCACACTTTTGAAAGGTACAATTAAATGCACCAGTACGCGATGGCATAATCACTCGTAACCTCTAATGAACCGCTATGCTTCAAGACGGCTCGCCTCTTTTGAAGTAGTACATTGTACTGGCTCAGTACAGAAAAGAGGCTACTCTTACAAACTCTTTTGAAAGTCATGTCCTACCCAACACTAAAGTGAACGCACGTTGTCATATAGTGTTTTTGACGCTAGTTATACAGGTGTAACCTTATTTAACAACAGTATACACCATTATAATATCAGATACTCTGGTTCACTTATGAATAGCTTCCTGGTATCTGACAACATTAACCATTAAGATAAGAAACAACTAAAACATTATATTGTAAACTTATATTAAGATTTGATTAATTAAGGGCCGATTTTTCAATCCTCAGATAAACAGTCAGATAGGGTTTCTTCGATAGATAGCAAAAAAATCTGTTGTTCAATCGTCAAATAGGCTTTATTCGTCGAATAACTCTCCTGTCTGTGGAATAAATATATTTGACTCTTTGACGGCCAGATAACCGCTTATTCCATTGTTAAACGACGTTGGACGTTACTAAGTTTGAGGTTAGTTTTCGTGCTTTACAAGTTTATGTACTTGCCTACTTTAATTAAAATGGATATTTTCGATAGTATTGACGACATGGCAATTGAGGAAGAAGCCATAATTAATGAATATATTAATCCAAGTGTAAGAAAAGAAAGAATTGTAAAACCGAGGTTGGAACACTTTAACGCGTGGGATTCAACAGAATTCCATCGTCCATTAGCTGTTCTTGGTAAAACATAAAATCGAGAGCAAGACACAAAGGTGAGTTAGCAGTTAGGTTAGTACCTATCTAAGCATAAACACACAATACACGTTTATGGGTATTGACTTGGATACCAAAATCTCGAAGAACTACCTCAATAGAAAGTAAGTAGAGTAATTAAATAGGTAGGTACTTACTAAAATAATACATTTTATGTTTCAGAAACCAGTGTATTCCATCCATGTTACAACTGCTGATTACATTAAGATTCTTTGCCACTGGGAGTTTTTACATTACTGTTGATGATTTTGGAGGCATTCATAATTCCACTACATGCCGTATCATAAAAAAATGTGCTGATGCCATTGCATCATTGAGGCAAACCTTTATTAAGTTACCAAGACGTGAGAAAGAAAGAAGAAAAGCTCAAGAAGAATTTTATAAAATAGCTAGGTTTCCTCGAGTGGTATCAGCTATAGATTGCACACATATAAGAATTCAGTCACCTGGTGGAAACACAGCTGAGAAACTCAGAAACAGAAAAGGCTTTTTGTCATTGAATGTGCAGGCTATGTGCTCAGCTGAGTTAATGTTGCAAGACATAGTTGCACGTTGGCCAGGCTCTTCCCATGATAGCATGATATTTGCTAACTCATCAGCAAAATTTCACTTTGATAATGGTGTATTTGGAAATGGAATTGTACTTGGAGATAGCGGCTACGAAAAAAATATTTACCTATTGACCCCTGTTCAAGAACCGAATTCACAAGCTCAAAGTCTATACAATGAGTCACAAATCAGAACAAGAAACGTAATAGAGAGATGTTTTGGTGTGTGGAAGAGGCGTTTCCCAGTTTTGAGCATTGGTTTGAGATGTAGATTACCACTTGCCCAAGATATAATTGTAGCATATTGTGCTGTTTTACACAACTTGGCAAGGCTGAAGAATGAAGAAGAACGACCAGAAGATCCAGATGTAGTAATTCCTTCTCAACCAGTGTTTCCAACCATTGCTAATCATACAGGAGATGTCATCGTTGTACGAGGCTAAGAGGGGGGCGCCGCTACCTGGGCTGGGTGATAGGGAGATCGAGTGTATGGCTCCAGCGATAGAAGCTCCTCACCCCGCCGAGCACAAAGATCTTCACTTTACAAGTTTAGCGGATGAAGAACAACTGCAAGCCAACTCAAACTCACAGGTAAAGATATTTACAGACGGCAGCAAGCTTGACGGCAGAGTGGGAGCAGCACTAGCAATATGGATACACGGAGTGGAGGCCAGGCCAGTCAAACTTAGCCTGCCGTCATACTGCACAGTTTATCAGGCAGAGCTGCTGGCGGTGTGTGAGGCAAGCAGGAAAATCGCAGCCACAAAGGCGGACACATTTGGGGTCTACAGCGACTCCATGTCAGCCCTCCAAACCATTACTAACCTTAACTCCCTCCACCCACTAGCAGTTGAGACTAGGAGAAACATGAATAAAGCTTCTCAACAGAATAAGTCCATCCAATTATTCTGGATTAAGGCACACGCTGGAATGGAGGGTAATGAGAGGGCAGATTTCTTAGCAAAGGAGGCTGCTGTAGGCTCCAAAAAGAAACCAGACTACGATCTGTGCCCGGTCTCGTACGTCAAGAGAAAGTTAGTGAAAAGACGATTCAGGAGTGGGACCAGAGGTACCGCGAGGGCGAAACCGCGAAAATAACAAAACTGTTTTTCCCTTCGGCAACGCTTGCGTACAGCACGATCCGGAAAATGGAAATATCTTTTACAGGGACCCAGATACTGACGGGGCATGGTGGATTCGCGGAATATCTTCATCGTTTTAAGTGTGGAGCGAGTCCATCATGTCAATGTGATCCTGAAGTCGATGAAACCGTGCCACATATATTGACAGAATGTCCGGCATTTGGCAGGCAAAGGCTTGAAATAGAGTCGTATATTGATTGTAGGGTATCAAAAGAAAATTTAGCATCCATAATAAAATCAAAAGGCAACACTGAGTTTATGAGATACTGCACAAAAATTGTAAACTTAGTAAATAAAAGAAATCGAAATAAATAATATGGTGGCACAATATTGTCCATATTGTAGCTCACCATATGCATGAAATGTAACTATAGCAACTAAGAATAACCAGTATAGCTAATAGATTATGAATAACATTAGTATAAGTTGATAATGTTAAAATAAGTAAACATTAAAATTAAGATAATGTAAGCAATAATTTAAGTAAGAATAAAAAAAAAAAAACAGATATGTCAATTCATTTACCTACCCTAAGCACATATTTAGAAGTAATAAAAACAATAAATAAGTAGTTAGCTCATAACGAAATAGTCGGGCATCCCCACCCGTAACTAGCACAAAAGATGACGTATGCAAGAGTAAGTATGAGGAATGAAAGTGCGAGAGGAATAATAGCGAGAACTAGTATGAATCAGGCTTGATTGCGTGAGAGGTAATATGAATGAAAAAGCAGTGAATGAGAGTATGACAGCTAATAGAGTGGAATGGAAGGAAAAAACATGGTGCGCCGACCCCAATTAATTTGGGATAAGGGCAGGAAGAAGAAGTATGAATCAGGCTCAATGTTAGAAAGGACTCCGATCATGTTGGAGGTACTAGAAAAAAAAAAAAAAAAAAAAAAAAAACCGTTGCTAATCTCACTAATGTAGAAAGGTACCTCACTAGGGATATTATACTACAATACTTTTAGTCTTTGATTTTAGAATAACTTTATAATTATAAAACTGCCTCGTTGGCCTAGTGGTTCAAAACGCGACTGCGACGCTAGAGGTCTTGGGTTCGATTCCCAAGTCGACCAAGGTGTTATTGGGTTTTTCTATGAAATTCTCAGTAGCAGGTCGGAGTTTGGATTTGTGCCCGGTTAGTGGCAATAGGCTCGCCCCCTATTACATGGGACCTAAACATACCGGCGAACTGTGGGTGTACATTGGTACACCTCTGCCGAACCCTTCGGGGATACAGCCTGATGGTATGTTATGTTATGTTTATAATTATGTTAAATTAATAATATTCTATTTCAACACTAATAAAGAAATTATCTATCTATACTTATAATCAATCTGTATAGAGGCCAATTCTGTACATAAAATATATATTCAAAATAACTATCACGGGGTGATTAGTGATCGATACTGATGCCAAAAATGCAATCAGTAAAATTTTTGTCTGTCTGTCTGTCTGTCTGTATGTTCCTTATAGAAACAAAAACTACTCGACGGATTTTAACGAAACTTGATACAAATATTCTTCATACTCCTGGGCAGGTTATAGTATTATACTTTTCATCACACTACAATCAATAGGAGCAGAGCAGTGAAGGGAAATGTTGAGAAAACGGGAGAAGTTACTCTATTTTTTAAGCTTCCGTCGCGTGTGCAGCCTTAATGGTTAAAGCTACATAGAAATCTTGTATGACGGAAATGTTCTATATAAAATTATATAAAAAATATCCCACAACATTAATTGAATCTCAGCATTATTAAAGTTCGCTGAACGCTCCCTTTTTTTGCTTTCCATTATTACAATTAAAAATCACGAAATCACAAATAAAACACCACACAACCGAACAAACAACCTCGTGTCGTACTCGTAATAAATGTTTGTTGACATTCACAGCAATGACAGCTATCAAAGAAATAGTCCGTCCCTTTCTAACATTTGTTTATTCTATCTATATATGTATTTGTTTCACCTCCCTGAAGTTAGCGTTTTCAAAGATGATATATTCGGTCAGATAGTTATTCTTAAGTAAACTAATGATTGAAAAATTGACAACCACTTAACAGACAAAGAGTCTAATAACTTTATTCTTCAGGTAGCTATTGGTGCTTTTATCTGATAATTGAAAAATTGGCCCTAAATAAAGTAGTATTAATCTGCTCTTCAATCCGAACACAACTATTGTTCTTTTGAAAAAGCCTTTCGCCTTTGCCCACAACCTAACTGGCGCAGTCGGTACGTCGCGATCATTTGGAGCAAAGATCTCTCTTTAGACATCTAGACTTTTCTAGTTTCCGTGACGCGAACACAGAAACCTACAGTGGGCCGCAGCAGCAGCAGGCGCAGTCGCCTGAACCGTCTAACCGTCTTCAAACTTGTCTGCTGCCAGTGCAGCAGACAAGTTTGAAGATGGTTAGACTCATCCAACATCAGCAAGCCTCTCATCGGCAATGCTCGTGGGGTAAGCATATAATCTGGTTATTCCCGAGACTCCTTTTAAATCACTTCCCTTACTAATTAAAATTACGCAAATTTTATGGTATTTCTAGTGATTGGGTATAAGTACCTAGTAAGTTAAGAAAACTTACATAAATAATTGTCATAATTCGACTTTGTATTCTTTGTTACCTTAAATCAATTGTCTTAACATGGCCAATGATAAGAGGATACAAGAAACAAAGCATATCCCTGAAGAAAAGCCGGTGCCTACCGACTTCTCTGTGTTCTCTAAATTATTACCAAGTTATGATGGTAACAAGAGGACACTAGCATTTTACATAGAAGGTGTTGATAATGCTTTAGATTTAGTTGAAAATAAAGATGGTCCATGCATAGTATGTTTAATTAGGAATAAATTAACTGGAAAAGCTGTTGAAGTTCTCTCAGAACATCCAGGTGCAAAAACATGGCATGATGTTAAAAATGGTCTAAAGAAAAAGTTTAGCGAATTCAGAACCGACACACAAGTAATGCAAGAGTTAATGAAAGTTACTAGAGATAACGATTCTTTAGACATATTTATACTTTAGATTCTTCAGCAGCGCCTTCGATAAAGTCAGTCATCCTCTTCTCGTTGCTAAAGGCGCGTTTCCATTATGCAAGTGATTTGCATACTAGTTGCAAGTTGCATGCAAATTGTATAGTGGAAACAACAACTTGCAAACAAGTTGCAACTTGTATGCAATTAGGTTTAAACTTGTACGCACAATAATCAAGTCGGCACATTTGCACGCAAGTTGCAAGCGCATGCGGTCGTGCATAGAGGATTACTTTGTTTATGACTTTATTACTTTGTAAAAATGACTGCTAAATGGGATACGGAGAAAACAATAATGTTTATTGAGGAATATCATAGACATGATTGTCTTTGGGAACCAAAAAACAATCTTTACAAAAATCGAGACGCACGCGAATCAGCATATAGAAAACTAATCGAAGTGATGAACCTTAATGGTATTGTTATGACCGTAAAAGACGTGAAAAATAAAATACGATCACTGCGTACCACATTTTTTGGTGAATTAGCAAAAATTGAAAAATCCAAAACAACCGGTAGTGGAACAAGTAACATATACACACCAAAATTAAGCTGGTTTAACACAATGAATTTTTTGCTGACGTCAACCGAATTAAGAAGGAATGAAGAAAGCACCACTGTAAGTATCAATTCTTTTATTTTTTTAAAAAATCATTCTTTCTTGCCATGTTACAGCACCATCTGTAGCAAAGTAGTTAGCAAAGTCATCTCTTATTTCGACCGCTGTTTTGGGACTGCTTGACGGTTGTGCCGGGCGTAATTGCTGAAATGCTCTCATATTCACGTCATTGAACATGCCTTCACTATGTCCTGTTATTGAATTTTCTCGATCAACAAAATTAGGTGTAATATATGTACTAGAAGTATGTCTCAACCAATTGTGCAGTGCACAGCATGCTTTTATTATTTTATCAACTTTATTCACCTCAACAGCAATAGGTCGCTCAAAAATTCTCCACTTCGATACCAATAAACCAAACGCATTTTCAACCACTCGTCTTGCTCTCGACAGTCGGTAGTTAAATATTTTCTTTTCTTTACTTAATCCTTGGGTTCGAGGAAAAGGCTTCATTAAATATTTTTTAAGTGGAAATGCTTCATCTCCTAATACCACTGAATTAGGCGGTATATTTGAGCTACCATTTTCTAATATTGACTGAAGAGTTGAATGAGAGAATATTGTTCCGTCAGATGTTTTCCCATAATGTCCAACATTAATGTATCGAAAGTTTAAGTAACTATCGCATAATGCAAACAAGACTATGCTAAAATGTCCTTTATAGTCATAATATAAAGAACCACTCCCATTTGGGCATCTCAAGATGACATGCTTTCCATCAATTGCTCCAATACATCGTGGAAAATTGCAACGTTCTTCGAATCCTTTACAAATTTCATTCCACTCTTCACTAGTATTCGGAAACTGAAAGAAATAAAAAACATTAAAGAAATGTTTTATTTTATTTATTTTTAAATTTATTGAATGAATTATGTTTTAGGTTGAATCAGAAAATACTTCAACAGATAGCAGAGAAAATACGCCAGCCAGAGCCAGTGGTTCTCGAAGCTCATCTCAAACACAGAGTCAATCCTCATCCAATTTTCGACAATCGATTCGAAATGCAAGATATGATCCCATAGATACCGCACTTCAAGAATTGAGAAAAATAAATAGGCTCTAGAAACTCAAGAACTTATTATGAAAGTTTTAAAAGAGCAGCGAATAAAATCCTTAAAAGAAAAGGCACAACAAGAAGCACTTGTAATTTCTATACCTGATGATATAAATCTTGATTTAGTGGATTACATTGACACCGAGAGTAAGCGTGATGAACCAGGACCATCGGACAGTAGCAAAGAAGATTTATTAGGTCGTGCTGTTCGCGCTATGGGTTCATTGGAATCTGATGACGATGATTAGGATTTGAGTTTTCGACCCACTAACTTTCGTGATTTCGTGATTCGTGAGTTTAAAGTTGTTTCACAGATTGAAAATAGCCGCCGATCAGTCCTCTTTAATGTTAAGATTAATTATAATAAAAATATGTTGAACATTGATCTTATACATTGTTTTACTTACCTTTATATATTCTTGAAGTGACTCATAAATTGCGTCGCAGACATGGGGCAGGAATTTAGAAATACTACATTTAGGCACACGATACAATTCTTCCAATGTTCCAAGACTAGTACCCGATGCCAGATATTTAAGCGTTACTTGCAATTTCAATTTTGCAGGCAGAGCGGGTCTAAAAATAGTGTCTTGCTTAGATATTCTGGACGAAATCTTATCCAATAAATTTAAAAATAGTTCTTCGTTCATTCTGAGATGAGTATGGTACCGTTTAGGATCTTCTATAGCCAATTCTTTTAACAGATTATTCGACGTACCGTAAGCATCTCTTCTGTAAATCCATTTTCTAACCCACTGAACTGGTCGACGTCGATGCTTTTTTTTGTTATTTAATACGTGTATAATTATTGCGTATACAACTTTGCATGCAGCGACAAGCACAGCACGTCTTCTACCCATGATAAACACTGTACAACTAGAACTAACTTGTATACCACTAAAATCTTGTATGCAAGCTGCAAGTTGAACAAAATCGTGTTTCCAATTCAAATCACTTGCACACATGTCTGACGTCATACATGTATGCAAACACTTGCATAATGGAAACGCGCCTTTAGCTCCAATTTAGTGGCGTACATGGATCACTTTTGAGGTGGTTTACATCATATCTGGAAAAACGTTCCCAATTCGTTGCAGTTAATGGCTATTTGTCAAAAGAATTTCATGCGCGCTCTGGAGTTCCACAAGGCTCACATCTTGGACCGGTGTTGTTTCTATTGTTTGTGAACGACATTGTTAGCAAGATCACACATAGTCAATGTCTACTTTTTGCAGACGATTTAAAAATCTACCGAACAATTTTAACAACCGAAGACACTTTACTATTACAAAGGGACCTACATGTATTAGAAAACTGGTGCAAAGCAAATAATATGAACCTGAATCCAAAAAAATGCTTCCATATTCGTTTTACAAAAAAAAAGGCTTCTTCTCCGGTCAATTACATGTTATGCAATACAAAGTTAGAAAAAGTAAAAGAAATTCGTGATCTTGGTGTGATGGTCGATAATGTGCTAAGCTTTAAATCACATGTGAATAATGTTGTCAAAAAGGCTGCCCAAATGTTGGGATTTGTTAAGCGTAATGCGCGGGGCTTTCAACTACCTAAGACTAGAACAATATTATTTAATGCGTTAGTACGGAGTCAACTTGAATATGCAAGTGTAGTTTGGAATCCCATATATGCTGTCCATTCGCAAAAACTTGAAAGCATACAAAGAGCATTTACCAGACATCTAGCCTATTTTTCCCCAGATATCAGTTACCGATATCCGTACGTGGAGCGTCTGCACCATTTTAATATGAGATCTCTTCGAGACCGTCGTCAATCAAGTGATCTTGTATTTTTGTTTAAGATCGTAAACGGTATCATACAGTGCAATACCCTGGTCGAAAACATCATGTATTCGGTTCCATCAAGAATTCCCAGGCATCCAATAAGTCACACATTTCATATTCCGCGCCGCAATACGAACCTGGGCCTTAACGCTCCTCTTCTTCGAATATGTAGGACGTACAACGCCCTTGGAGACAAATCGCGTAACATCGATATACACGCTGATTCTTTAAATAACTACATTGAAAAAATAACAGTTGATGGGTAACATGCGCACTATAACGCAATAAGTAAATTCAAGCATACTTTTCAGTTATGTGGTGTTATAGGTATATTAATATTTCATTGTCAAATTAAGTAGTAGCTACATTGTTTTCTATGTTAATGTTAATTAATATTGATTGTCACGTTTAATTTAGTAGTTGTGGATTATTTGGTTTATACTGTTCATTTTTATTTTCTATTTTTCCTCAATATTTTATACACGTTTTTTGTTTTGTTAGAAGGATAGTTCTTTAATTTTGTTTTTGTTACCTCTAGATTTTTTCTTTTTGTATTAGTGATTTTATAACTCATATTTTAAATACAAAACCTTAGTACACCTATGTTGTAAATGCTGTGTGTACCTATAATAGGCATGCATATAAGAAATGTTGTCATTACTGTTAATTTTGTTTACAATATATGTTATGCTGTTGGTATACCTAATAAATAAATAAATAAAATAAAATAAATATTTAGTGATAAAATAAGAAGTTTAATGTGTTCATTAATTGCGAGTGACCCGGATAAACGCATTTGCTCGAGCAAATGGATCTAGAGACATTCTTAGATAATCTTAATCCAATTACAGCAATTCTTATTAAATTAAAACACGTAGAAAACCTAGACCAAGCGGTTACGGTCGCAAAGCAGGAGGAAGTAAAGTTGAAGGCTAGGCGCGCTCAACAGACAAAATCAAATAATCAAAAATCCTCTGCAACGTTCAACAAAACGTCTAAACAAAATATATTCCAAAAGAAGGAACAATTTAATAAAAATAAACCTTCGACGTACAATTCAGAACAAATTAAAAAGAAAATTAATTTTCACAGTAAAATAGAGGGTGATGATGAATATGAATTTTCCGAGCAGGAATATGAGGAAAACGCATCAGAAGAAACCCAAGACGAAAATTTTCTGTTAGACCGGGTAAACGAAATGATAATATAGTGTATATGAATAATATTCAAAATTTTAACCGTTTGCTTTACATATATATAAGCGAGTTGGAGGTAGATTTTTATTAGACACTGGTGCCTCTCAATCTCTTATTAGCCCAAGAATACTGGACGATAAAACAGACATTAATCCAATAATAAAAAATGAAACGCATTTCATTAAAACAACCCATGCAGTCTCAGAACATAAACAAGTAGCGTACATAAAACTTCCAATATGTCGTATATGATAAGACAATCGAAGATAAGTACCCGTTACCTAATATAGACGACATATTAGATAAACTAGGACGTGCTCAATATTTCACTACGTTAAATTTAGCTTCAGGCTTCCATCTGGTAGAGATGCAAGCGGAAGATATAGAAAAAACAGCGTTCACAATAGACCATGGACATTACGAATTCCTTAGAATGCCTTTTGGATTAAAAAATGCTCCCAGTACTTTCCAAAGATTGATGGATTCGGTTTTGCGCGGAATTGACAACGTACTAACATATTTAGATGACGTAATAATATACTCTACAATACTCTACATCCTTACAAGAACATCTGGATAAGTGTAGACAAGTATTCGGTAGGTTTCGAACACACAATCTAAAAATTCAGTTAAACAAATCCGAATTTCTACAAAAACAAGTAAAGTTCTTAGGGCATACGTTAACAGATAAAGGCCTTAAGCCAAATGAAGACAAAATAGCAGCTGTAAAAAGATTCCCTATACCTAAAACACAGAAAGAAATAAAATCCTTTCTAGGATTAGTAAGCTATTATAGGAAATTTATACAAGATTTTGCTGAATTAACAAAACCACTAACAAAATGTTTAAAGAAAGGCAGTAAAATAACACTATCTCCCGATTATACGCAAGCATTTGAGAAATGTAAAGAAGTATTGATCAAGTTATTTAATGTGAAAGGAACTTTTTTTTCTTCTAATTAAACTGTTTTAATTAAACGGCTCATTACAAAATAATGAAGCAATGAAAAAAATCATCAATTATTTTGAAAGCTTTTAGATGAAACCTGATTTTTTGAAATTGTGGTGCATGTTTAGTGAACGCCATCGTACCACAAACGCTGTGGAAGGATGGCACCATAATATAAATAAAAATGTACCAAAGAATGAAAGCAACTTATTAATAGCATTAAATATTTTTTTCAATGATAGCAATTTAACCACCTTTTATGCAAATCAACCTACCAAAAAGAGAAGAAAAGTTAGTGAAGAAAATGATAATTTCGTCAGAGAAACACAAATGGAATTGATTTCGGGTGATATTAACACAGCTCATTTTTTAGATAAATTACGATAACATAGGTGTGCTATTGTAATTTGTATAAACAATGAGCCGTTTAATTAAAACAGTTTAGTTAGAAGAAAAAAGATGTTTCTTTCACATTAAATAACTTGATTTGTTTTTCGATATTTGATGTTTTTTTTTTAAACTGGAACTAGTGAGAATGATGTTTATTACCTTAAGTTTCACTTGTTCCACTAAGAACAATGGTACTAGTGAGAAAAAAAAATCTCATTAGTTCCATGGAACAACTACGGTGGAACTAGTGAGACGAGTCCGATTAAGTTTAGTTTCACTTGTTCCATTATCAAAATCAATGGAAATACTGCGAAAAAAAATCTCACTTGTCCCATGGAACTAATTGCCGGTGGAACTAGCGAGAATGATCCAAAGCCAAGACATGCGGACGAACCTACGTTTAATGTTAACTTAGTAGTAGTTGCTAAAGTATCGGCTGACATGCCGAATATACCTTTTCCGGATAAATTAAGTCACGAATATAAGTCGATTAAACTAGCCGATCCATTCGTTTTCAAAAGATCCCGTATTGATATTTTATTAGGTAACGACATTGTGCCGGAACTTATTATCGATAAACCGTTATTAATTAAATCGAATATTCCAAGCGTCATTTACACAGTTTTTGGTTACGTGGTAAGCGGAAAAATATATCCATTTAACGATAATAAATCACACAATCTTCACTTATCAGTTTCATATGATGAAAAGAACAGTCGATAGACAAAACATTACGAGCTTTTTGGGAACTGGAGGAAGTGCCGTGCACGCCTGCAATAAATCCCATAGAACAGATGGCCGAGGAGATATACATTAATGAACATTTTCGCGATTCGAACGGGCAATACATCGTACCGCTGCCATTCGCTCCCGGAATGTACTCTGTGCGCTCCCGACTGCGCGACGCCAGGTGATACACGCGCGGTGGCCGAGCGTAGGTTATTATAATATACCGAGCGTAAACTTGCGCGTACGCCCGACTTACTTAATACAGCGAGTTTATGAGGAAGTATGAAGACCTCGGACATATGAAACTTTATCAGGGTGATAAACCTAGTCGGTATATTATTCCGCATCACAGCATTTTGAGACCTAGTAGTACGTCAACTCCGCTGCGTGTAGTGTTTGATGGATCTGCAAAGAGTAGTAATGTTTCGTTAAATGACATATCATTAGTCGGCCCTAAGTTATATCCGGACATAGCGGCAATAATATTAAATTTTCGTCTTTTTGAATATTGTCTAGTTAGCGACGTTTGTAAAATGTACCGTGCTATTTTATTAAGAAAAGAGGACCGTTGTTATCAACATATCTTATATCGGTATTCGCCTAACGATACGATAAAATTATACGAGTTAAAAACCGTAACTTACGGACTTAGTTGTTTACCTTTCTTAGAAATCCGAACACTTCTTCAATTGGCTGAGGACGAAGGGACACGTTTTCCACTCGCTGCTCAAGTTCTCCGTGAGAGCGTATACATGGATGATATATTATTTTTTTTGGTTGGCCGGCACTTCCGCATTTTGGATCAAAATGGATGATGTCCTTAAGGTTTTTTTTTTTTTTAACTCTAAGTTTATTTAGAGTTAGTCTCTTTTCTTTTTTAATTTAATTGTAGAAACCATCACTATGGTTTTGGAAGGGGGTGTGTTGAGTATCTAACCCGTGGTTGGACATATCCTTCAAGGTAGCTGAGTGCGGCCACCATACCAAAGCTCGGTTCGGTGGTACCGTGTGTCACCGCACCAACACATGAGCGCTGGTAGCGCGCCGCGCACCTATCGGCTGAATGGGGCTAGCGCCATCTAGCGTGCCCGCACGAACGAAAGAGTCGTTGTCGCGTCCCGGGCTGAAGAACATCGCGTGCGCCGTGCGTGTGCTTAAAATTGAAAAACTGGAACTTTTGTCAACACCGTGTGTTGTGAAATTGTGTGGACAGCCAGGCGGTCTTCAGCAACCCTGAATCACCATCGGGAAGCCGGCCGTTGCAGAGGAACGGTGAGTCGTACTTCAGTTCTCTTTGCGGGGTTTGTCCAACTCGGGTCAACGCGTGGCACAGTCATCGTGGTACAGTCCACTTCGCTACTCCACAGAAATTATTGTATGATTTTGGAACTGCTAGCGGAATTCGATCCTTTTTTAGCTCGTGAACGATTTGGGAATCAGGGATCAGGGAGTACCAGTTACTTACCAAAGACAATTTGCGATGAGTTTATTTTCTTGATGAGAAACATGTGGATTACAAACAGCTAGAGAAAACTATGAGCAAACCCGTCAGAGCGAGGAAAATTATTTATTAGCTGAGAGAGAACGAGTAAGGGAAATTCGGCAAGAAGAAACTGCAGACGAACGCCAGTCACGGCTGAAAGCCGATCGACTTGCGCATACAATCAATAGAATGGTGTCAAGATCGATAGAAGATCCAGAAAGTGGAGCGGAGATTGAAATCCTTCCATGGGCGAACAAAGAGAAATCAGGTTATTCATATTCGCCCAGAATTGATTACTCTGATTTCGCCATTATAGGAGGTATGGTGGTATGTTGTCAATTTTGTGATGCCTTAAAATGGCAAAAAGAACCCAATGGCATATGCTGTTCAGCTGGCAAAGTGCTCATTGAAAATTTCCGTGAGCCTCCAGACATTATAAAAGCTTTACTAATTGGGGAACATCCTCAGTCAAAACATTTTTTAGACAATAGTCGTTTGTATAATAGTGCATTCCAAATGACATCTTTTGGGGCCTAACAAATTACAGAGGGCCCTGTCATGCCGACTTTTAAGGTGCAGGGCCAGGTTTATCACCTTATTCGATCTTTGGTTCCACAAAATGAGCCTAAATTTCTTCAAATTTATTTTGTATCAAATTACAATGAACAAGCTCATATCTGACATGATAACTTTCCGCGATTGAACATCGACCTTATATCTCAACTTCAAAATATGATACATCAAGTAAATCCGTATGTCAGAAGTTTCAAAGCTGCAATAGATTCCATCCCACAAGGCCAAAATGACAATTATAAAGTTATAATTAAGGCTGATAGACGTCCTGTGGAAGAACATCGTGGAAGGTACAATGCTCCTGTTGCAGACCAAGTTGCTGTAATCTTAGTCGATCAGGAATGTGACAGACGTGAGTATTATTACGTACTAATGATGATCGCTTACAACGCATTTACAAAACACATCGAGCTTATGACGCTCTGCAATATCCATTGATATAGTTCCATGGTGAGTATGGGTACAATTTCGAACTCTATCAAGTTAATCCAAGGACTAGAATAACAAATTACAATACAATTACAAGTTTTATTCTTACCAGATACAAATTAGACGGAATTCTTTTAATTATTTGCAACGATTTCGAGGATTATTTAGCCAATTCATCGTCGATATGTACGCAATACTAGAGACAGAAAGGTTAATTAATATACGCACTAACCAGACCCGATTACGTTCTGAGGATTATGTGCATCTGCGAGACGCAATGCAGCAATATAATAACGTGGAGAACATGGGACGATTAGTTATCTTACCGTCAATTTTTATAGGAGGTCCACGTTACATGCACGAGCGTACTTAAGACGCCTTTTGCTATGTTCGTAAGTACGGTCGACCTGGGGCCCGAGTCTGCTATTTTAAGTTAGTGGCGGGTTAATAAACGTTCCAGTGTACTTGTTATTGTACCTAATTTTCGTATTCAGATAAGAACAGTCCCTTGCAATCCTACAATGACAACAGTGGCAAGTGGGTGTACATTTGTCATTAAACTAAAATTATTTGGCGAAGGTACGAAGCCAAGGTAAAATTGCGCTTGCTGTCGCTTCATCAGGCATAGCGGCCACATTGTTGCCAGGTGGGAAAACTGCTCATACAATGTTCAAAATTCCGATCAATTAAAACCGCACAGAAAGCCCTGTCTGTAATATTTCAAGAAACAGCGATAAAGCTAAGGTTCTTCGTGATTGTAGCCTTATTATATGGGATGAGTCTACAATGGCCAATCGAAAAGCAGTAGAAGCAGTAGACAGAACGTTGCGTGATGTCAAGCAAAATGATCAACCCATGGGTGGCTATGCTTTTTTCTGGCGATTTTCGTCTGACTCTCCCTGTAATACCACGTGGCTGATGAAGTTAGAGCCTGCCTAAAGAGTTCTCGACTGTGGCATTACATTATCCGTTTGCATTTGACATTAAATATGCGTGCGCAAATTGGAGGCAACGAAAATGCTCAAGAATTTTCAGATTTGCTACTTCAGATTGGTAACGGTGTGTATCCGCAGGAACAAGGAAAAGTTGTTCTTAATGAAAACCTATGCAACATAGTTTCATCAATGCGAGACCTCATATCATCTGTGTATTGAAACGCAACGCAAATATCAACTTGCGAAAATTCCTGGCTTTGCCAAAGAGCTATTTTGACGCCACGAAACGACCAAGCAGCAACAATAAACGCTGAAATTTTGAACTATGTTCCGGGGGATTATGTTGAGTATATCTCCATTAACAGAGTCATGGAAGAAGGAGAATCTACAAGCTACACAGTAGAATTTTTAGAATCCCTCAATGCTCATGGACTACCAGCACATAAAATAAAATTAAAAGTAGGCGTACCCATAATGCTTCTTAGAAATTTAAGCCCCCCAAAACTTCACATCGTCACGGGTTAGCAATCCTAGGATCCTGTATGTACTAGTAATAACTTTATCTTGTTAGCAACAATAAATTTAATAAAAGCACGTTTAATTTGGGGATTGGGGAAAAAGGAAAGTAGGTGGCGGATATTTACCGGTTTTTGGATCTTTAGGTTATTTATAACTTGGTCCATAGTGTAGGCATCGTTACTGCGACAGTCAAGGAAAATATGATCCAGGTTACCCTCGTCTAGACCGCAATCGCACAGGGAATTATCGCGTACTCGGATTTTGTGTAGGAAAACTGGAGAACAGCAATGTCCAATGCAGATACGACATATTACAAAGGGGCTGTCTATTAATCACGTGAGGCTCGAAAGGGGGGGGAGGGGTCCGTAAAAAATCACGAAATATCACAAGGGGGGAGGGGGGGTAAAGTATTATATCACGTGTACTTAATTTTTCGGCAAGCGCGACTTGCAAGATGCTTATCCAGTTATTGGTGTTGAAGAAAGTCTTGCTAATCCGTGGTCCGAAAATATTGTACATTAAATAATGTTCATGTACTAGTACAAAAAACTTTTTCGCATTTCTTTCATTATTTTTATGTCAGTCAAAAACAAACTGCAACCTTTCTGTCTACCTCTGAACGTTTATTATAGTAGTCTTTAATTTTCTATAATAAAATTAGATGATACTTATACCAGTATTTTTTTATAAATAGAAAAATAGATTCTTTGCAGGTACGAAAAAATACACGTGATATAGGGGGGAGGGGGGAGGGGTAGTCTTAAACCTCACCACGTATTACCAAGGGGGAGGGGGGGTCAAAAAATGCCAAAAAAAAACATCACGTGATTAATGGATGGCCCCAAACGTAACCACCTTTGGGACCTTTTTGAATTTGTAGAACCAAGGTTTAGGGGGAATTGAGGGCCTTTGAGTGTGACCAAATGATCGTTTGAGTTGCTGTTAAAAAATAAAATTAAAAATATCACTGAGGACGGCATAAAAAAGTAGACAGGAACCGCGTTTCTGTGGAGTTTCAGCTCCAGGGGATGCCAATGCTTTCCTTGATTGCGCATTTTTAAAGGAAAAAGGCTTCTCTTTGATGATCCCCACGTTCAACATAACCCGTATGGGTGTTGTTAAGGGTGTCCCAGCCAACCCAGCAAGCCCAACTTTAGTTCCCCTTCTGGATTCGGCAAAATTCTAAAAATTAGGAGGATGAATAGAAAAATTACCAGTGACGGAAAATCGGAATGGCTACCTACCTCCACTGTAGTCCTAACCTTTGATGGCCGTGCCCTCCCTGAACGCGTATTTTGCTGCCACAACTCCCTTCCCGTTGAGCTGTACCACTTCCCTACCATTCAGTGCTTTGGATGTTGCAAGTTCGGCCACACCAAGACCCAATGTAGGTCCAAACCACGGTGTTTCCGCTGTGGTGAGGATCACTTTGGAGATGGCTGTTCTTCCGAGGAGCCCAAATGCTTGCATTGTGATGGTCGCCATCTTGCCACTAGTCGACAATGTCCGGAGTACTCAAGACAACGAAATATTAAAGTCTACATGTACGAAAAAAACGTATCCTACTCTGAGGCAGCTAGAATATCCCCCCCCCCCGCTGTACAGTCCTTTGCTGACGTCGTAGCATCAGCCCCTTCTGCTCCCTATCCCCTCCCCTTATCACACTCAGCTCGCCCTACCAACCCACGCCAGTCACCCTCTACCACATCCTACAAAAGGACCTACTTCCTGCCCCCAAAAACCCACGCACCCCTAGCCCCTGGGTATGACCAGCGCGCCCACCAAAATCTTTTAAATAGTTTTGCCTTTCCCCCAACCCGCGAACGGCTGTGCCCTTAATAATAACCCCAGTTCTCCGAATGAGAACGTCTCAGCTGTTGAGCAGATAGTGATGTTACTTCAATTCTTTCGTCCTACCTCTTACCGGACCACGTCGCCAACAACATAATCAATTGTTTCCGCAACCGCAAAATTCCATCTCCTTCAATGGAACGCCAGGAGTGTCCTCCCGAAAAAACATGAGGTCACTCACCTGATTAACTTGTTTAACCCGGCAGTTTTTGCCATTTTGGAGACGTTTAACGGTTAACCCCACGTCTCCATTTTATTATTCCTGGGTATAGCGTGCTTCGTGATGACCGTCCAGACGGTTATGGCGGGGCGGCTATACTTGTAAATAACTCGACTATGTGTCATCAACGGGGGATCGGTGACCCGTCTTTCCAGACCAGGCCACTGTAGAAGTTGCGTGGACCTTACTCTCTGCTCGGCCAGCTTGACAGGTCAAATGGAGTGGAAGAGATTGGATCTGACACACGGTAGTGATCATTATCCAATAGTTTCCACTCTAATTAATAGGTCATTGCCTAAAAAGAGCAAACCTCCTCTCCTTAAATATAAGCTTTCAGGCGCTAAATGGGATTCTTATTACCAAGCCCTGGACAACCTAGTCCTTTCCCTGCCACAAATTTCCCCGGACAACCTGGACGCCTGTATGGACTAATTTTCCGCTGCTGTTTCTTTGGCCGCTGACCATAGCATTCCACTAAAAAACTCTGCTTCGGGAAAGTGGTCATCCCCACCTTGGTGGGACAGAGAGTGTACAGAGATGATAGGAGCCCGGAAAAAAGCGGAGTTTTGCTACATCAGGGCTATGTCAATGACCAACTTGATGGAGTATAACCGGATTGTTGCTAAATCTAGGCGTCTATTTAGAAAGAAAAAACATGAAGGTTGGAAGAAATTCTGTGCATCCCTATCTCCTTTATCTGCATCCTCCGTCATTTGGACGAAGTTTAAGGGGTACAGCCGTGGCTGCGCAGCTCAAAATCTTTCTACCATCCCGCAAGATCTAGCAGCTCCCTTTCTGGATAAATTCGCCCCTTCCTATGTTCCTTAATGAGGAATGTCCTTCTTCCGCCATGCCCCCGCCTCAGCCAACGACCCATTAGACCTTCCTTTTTCGTTGCGTGAGTTGGAAGCAGTGCTAAACCACGTCCACGACTCGGCTCCGGGGGTGGATGGATTTCCTTATTCCTTCTACAAAAAGTCTAGTGCCCATAGTCGCCAGTACCTCCTATCCCTGATTAACACCTGCTTTTCACTCGCCTACATCCCTGATAGCTGGAAAACCCAACTCGTCATCCCCATCCTGAAATCGAGAAAACTTCCCAATAGCCCTAATAACTACAGACCGATTGCCCTGTTACACGTCATTGGTAAAATTCTGGAGCACCTCATTAAAAACCGGTTGGAGTGGTTTGTGGAGAGTCGTCACCTATTGGCAGAGTCTCAGTTTGGCTTCCGTAAGGGATTCAGCACTATGGATAGGATTGGTTTTCTCGTTACAGATACGCGGATCGCATTTTCAAAAAACGAGTCCGTTTTGGCGGTCTTCCTTAACATTTCAGCCGCATACGACTGTGTCCTTCTTTCCGTGCTCAGAAGTAAATTACGCCAGCTGAGTATTCCGACAAAGATGTGAATATGCATATGCAAACTTATGTCTGGACGTAAGGTCAAGCGCACACATCCCTGGTATAATTTCTGACCCAAAAACGGTTTGGAGAGGCCTGCCTCAGGGTTCGGTCCTCAGCCCCTTGCTCTATAGCATCTACACTTCCGACCTTCATAGGTCCCTAAACAGGAACTGTCAAGTTTTGCAGTATGCGGATGATCTGTGTCTTTATCTACCAACGGCATCCATCCTGCATGGACCCTGCAGCCTGGTCGATGGATACCCCTCAACTCCCTGAACCACTGGCTAGTCTCTCATGGTGTCAGTTTGTCAGCCCTTAAAAGCTCCGTAATAGTTTTCACTCGGAAAAGAGTTATTCCAGATGTTCACCTTGACATTGATGGGTCTCCTATTAGAGTCGATGACCAGGTTAAGTTTTTTGGCTTCATCTTGGATTCCAAACTGTCCGGTGTTTTCATGTTAACTACGTCTATAATAAATGTGAGAAGAAACTTAATTTGTTGCGAGCTCTCGCAGGTGTTTGGTGGGGTGCTCACCCCTTTACTCTTAAACTCATTTATAATGCCACAATTCGAAGCCTTTTAGATTATGCCACTTTCTGGTTAGAGCCTTGCAGCAAAGTTTCAATGGCTAAGTTGGATATCATCCAGTCAAAGTCTCTCCGCATTGTATTGGGTTGCATGAGGTCCAACCCGACAAACGCATTGCAAGTTGAGAGTGGCGACCCTCCCCTTCTCCCTCGTAGGCAATACTTTGCTGACAAATTTATGTACAAGTGTTTTTTAAACGCCAAACACAAACTTTTGCCGAAACTGTCCATTCTGGACGACCTATGCAGGCGTAGTACATACTGGAGACACAAGGATATACCTTTAGTTTTAAACTCTCTAAGAAAGATACGTATGGTTGGAGGAAATGCCCCAATTCGCCAGTGTAATAAATTCCCAGTATTTTCCTCCCCTTACAATTCCCTACATTTTCTTCCCAACATTGGTCTGAAAAAGGAAACTATTCAGGCTAATGATCTTTTGACCAGTAAGGCCAAACCTTACCGGATGCAAAGTTGAACCCGTCTTGGGGTCCGCCTCCACATACGACACAAACACTATAAAGGGGGCAACATCGGTTGTAGTGTATTTAGCGCAAGCAATGAGAGATGGTGCAGTCGTTCTGTCACGTTTGGTAACACTTGTATCTGGGTCGTCTTCTGGCGGGCGGCCCGGAGGCTGGTCATCAACGTCCATGTTTACACGGCGTCCGCCGCATAAAACAAGGCAGTACGCTGTACTTACCTATAAAATACACACACAAAACACACACAAAACCCAATACAGAGATTTTATTGTTAGGTAAGACGCGCATATGAAGAGATCTACGTTATATATAGTTCTCATATGCATCTCTTTGCTTAAGTATGCAATAGAATAGAATAGAATATTTATTTGCACAAAAACATGGTATAAAGGATGTTACAATAGTTCAATTTGATCACATGTTTAGCTAAAATAATGTAGCATGCAAAATAATAATTGTTATTGAATTGTTAAAAAAATTACTTTACATTTTTATTATATATTTCTAGAAATTCTTTGACACTATAAAAATTATTATCATTTAACCATTTGTGCAGTTTTATTTTGAACTGTCTTGTATTTAAAGTTTTAATTTGACCTGGTAACTTATATTATAAATTCTCACACACATGGCTAAACAACTTTTATTGTATTGTGTTAGTCTTGGGATATCACTAAGTACAAGCCTGTCTGGGTTTCTTCGATTCCGAGGATTTATGTCATTGATTGTTTTAAATAGCTCTTTATGCTTCCTTACAAACATGCCTACTTCATAAATGTAAAGACATGGTAACGGTAATAATCCAAGTTCTTTAAATATAGGTTGACAAGATTCATCCATCTGTAGTCCACATATGGCCCTAATACACTTTTTTTGCGCAACAAATGCTCTATTGACGTCTGTACTATTACCCCACAACAAAATGCCATATCGCAGCACTGACTCTACATATGCATGGTAGGATATTACAGCTGTTTTGACATTAGTAACTTTTTTGACCTGTCTCAATGCATACACAAATTTGTTTATTCTATTAGTCACACCATCTATATGTACCTTCCAATTCACTTCCTTATCTATCGTTAAACCTAAAAACTTTGTTTGCATCACTTCATTAATTTTTGGTACATTGATTTTAAAATTATTTTTATTGGTAGATTTATTGAATTGAATATATACTGATTTATCTAGATTTATTTTCAAATTATTTATGTCAAGCCATTTAATTAATATGTCGATTGTATTATTTAATTCAGACTCATGATTAATAACGGTATTATTACATTTATCAGAAGCAACTATAATAGATATATCATCTGCAAACAATATACATTTGTGATGAATATTATCGACAATGTAATTTATATACAATAGGAATAATACAGGACCTAGTACACTTCCCTGTGGTACACCGTATTTGTTGTGTCTATATTGGGAATAGTAAGGTATCATATCTTTTTTATCATTTATTTTTGTAATTGTCACACATCGTTGTTTATCACTCAAGTACCGTAAGTATATCCACTGTAATGCATGTCCCCAGATTCCCATGGATTCTAGTTTCATTAGTAACAGATCGTGGGAGACGTAGTCAAATGCTTTTGACATATCAAAGAATAATCCAGTTGTTAAATGTTTATTATTTATATTCGTTAATATAAGTTTTATTAAAGAAAAAATGGCAAGAGTTGTTGATTTCTGTTTTTGGTAACCATGTTGCTCACTTTTTAGAATGTTAAATTTATTGCAGAAATCTATCAATCTTTTATGCATACACTTCTCAAATATCTTTGATATTATGGGTATTAAGGTTATTGGGCGGTAATTACTAATTTCGTATTTTGTTCCTTTTTTGAATAGTGGTTTAACAACTGAAAGTATTAAGATGAATACTTAAGCAAAGAGGCGCATAAAGCCAAAAGCGACCTTTTTTCTTAAAATCATAAGTATATCTACACATTAATGCTTAAGGCAAAAGTACAGATGTAATTTTTTTTTTTAAATCTCATATGTTTATACATTTGAGATTCTTTATATACAGTCCATTATCTCTCCTACGTGCCCTA
This sequence comes from Autographa pulchrina, assembly GCA_905475315.1. NCBI lineage: Eukaryota > Metazoa > Arthropoda > Insecta > Lepidoptera > Noctuidae > Autographa > Autographa pulchrina. The sequence goes on from FR997775.1 coordinate 10,449,923, forward strand.
CTAAAAATAAAATCAAATGTTCTAAAACTATTTTTCATACAAATGCAGGATGAGGATTTCTTGTCATTTCAATTAGAAGCTAGAAAATTTGGTTTTCATCAGTTACCTTACAAGCAAGTCAAGTCAATAACTTATTCGAAAGAAGAGTGGTATATTAATAAATATCAAACTTCATTTTTCGACCAAAACAAACGATCAACATAAGAAAAAGAATATCACTATTTTGAGTGACATTATCATGAAAGAGGCAAATAAAACATTCAGGCCTCATTTACGGAGACGCGGGGCGTCGCGCGTTGCGATGAGCGGCGCGGTCTGCACTGAATTCAAATATATGGCGTTGTATGAGTGCGTTTACGGAGAAGCGATTTTAGACGCGTTTGTTTGAAATGGGGCGTTTTTTGCGGCCGACCCCGCGGATTGCACCGACGCGTCCCACGCGGCGTTTATCGCGGCGGCGGCGCACGCTCGCCTTGATCAAATCGACTAGTTTTATGTTGGCGAGAGATGGGAGCGCACGTCAATTGCCGCTGCGTGCGCCGCGGCGCCGCAACGCAGTGTTGTGACCTCGCCCTAAGAATAGGAACGAACGAACGGACGCATTGAACATAATTGCAAGTGTATTTGACATTGATAAAGGTGAAGTAGAGAGAAATTAAAAAAAAATAACCTCTCATTATTTTTGGGGAAAAAAGAAACGTGAACAGTTGCACAAATCTGGTGCAGGCATAGACGATGTACAGGAACCAAAGTGGTTTGCTTACAAGGCATTGAACTTTTTGCGAACCAAAATAAAACAATTACCTACAGTGACTACTAATAGTGAGAATGATGTAAATATTGATGTTTCCTATATTTCTTGTTTATTTTATCACAGACTACCCGCGGTCACAGAACATATACAGTCGACTCTCGTTAATTCAAACCTGCGATAATTCAAACCTCTATAATTCAAAGTTATCACGAGTTCCCTACAAAATCTCTTTATATTTCGAACTAAATCAATAAATTTATATGCACTTGGTAATTGGAACGAAAAATCATTGCTATATAACAAAACGACGCGTTAATTCGAACTGTACCTCTACCATGAGTTGACAATTAAAACTTACGTTAGTCGATAGCGTATAAACGAGCATCGAACGGTTTTTGGTTTAACCCGTACCATGAGTACCGTGAACGTTTACGTTATCGCTATCGACAGCTCGCTAGTTGGTGTAGTTTTGGTGTTGTCGTGTTGGTATAAGTGTAGAGTCGTGCCTCACTTCCCACTGAATATAGCTGTTTCTTTCTAACTTTACCCAAAAGACAGAGTACGTTAGATATACCAAAAAGTTTATATTTAAACTTCTTGGTATATCTATCTTAAAATAAGCTGAGTTATTACCCTGCTTATTTTGAACGTCATAGAGCAGTACAGAGCTCAACAATAATGATACATTTTTAAATTAGACCGGTTAAATTTTGCCCATGTGACAGATTGTTTACAAAATTCAAAATACTTATACGTATTAGGTATTTTAAAATATTATAAAATGAGAAACAGTGCGTCGCAATTCCAATTATTGGTGGATTTTATGGAAAGGTATGTAAATAGACATATTTTTAAGTTAATTAAAGGTGTTTTCAGTCAATTACTTATTCAAAACCTAATCTCTTCTTCGAATACTACTGCTGAGCGTGCGCGCTTACTGGCTGTGGGAGAGTGGGAGTCAGGTCTCTGGCTTCAAGCATTGCCTTCGTCGAACATAGGTACCTTGTTCGACAATACTACTTTCCGCCTCGCCAAGTTGGCCAGTTTTTTTTTTATAAATTTTTCATTTCTAGTATTTAGTTAAAGTAGAAGATTGGATGGAAAGTAATGTTGTGGAATGTGTTAGGCACTTAAGGGTTCCTTTTTTTGTAGACATGGTGACTTAAGCAAGCCCACTCAAGGTTGCTAAGGCAAGGCCACCAATATGCAACTTTGGGCAGAATTAACACAATTATTAAATGACAGAATTAACGCAACGGGAGATACAAAGACTGCAGAGAAGTGGAGAAAAGTATGTACTATTTATTTTATTAGGTACCATACTTATTTTGTTACTTTGGATACTCGTTCTACCCACCAATATCTAAATATTTTATTATTTACTTCTTATCGAAAGTTACAGGAAGAAGCAACTGACCAAACTACGATTCAACAGCCGTTACAGGACGCTAGTGCCAATACTGTTTAACACATTTCCAATACTTTTTATTTATTTTAGCAGTGATAGATTGGATCAGTCCGGGGACATCCACATGGCCTGCAGCCTTTCCACTTCTTGTGGTAGATAGGGATTAGCGTGAGCTGTTATTCTAAAGTAAAATTAATCTAATTGGAATGTTATTCTCAAACACCTCGTCGGCGGCGTAGAGGACGTCGGCAAGAACTATTCTCTCCTTTATATAGAAGGACCCGAACACAAACACAATCGGATTTGGCAAGGGAAACCTTTGCGAGATCCGATATAGAGTGGCGGGCTTTCCAACAGGAAACAGAGCGGGAAAGAAATAGGTTTAGACAAGAACAATTAGCTACACAGGAACGATGGTTAGAGGTATTTAAGCAGTTGTTATTATTAGGAAATAAAATAGTAGATATTATAGAAAAAAAAAGAAAAAAGAATAGTCCCTAGGGATAGATTAATTAGACTAGTTTTAAGCCCCTTTTTATCTTGAAAAAGTAAAGAGGTGTGAAGCCATGGAGGCGACACAATCTACAACGCAACCGAACGCAAATGACGGAAAGCCGAACGTCAAGCGAAAACCCTTCTTGCGACCAAAACCAAAACTAGAGACCAGAGAATTACCAAAGCCGAAACATTTATCGACAACTAACACAACACTAGTTTTAAGCACCTATTAGGATAAGATTACTAAACCTTGTTTTAAGTTCTTATAAGGATACTATTAAATAAAAGAAAATAGCAAATGCATTAATTAATTTTTAAAATGTGCACAACATCGACGACGACGAAGCCATCAGGAGCGTACCGCTGATTTTCAAAGACGAGGCGGCTATTTGGTGGAATGGACTCAAGGGTCAGGTCAGTACTAGGGCAGATTTTGAAGCCACGGTTCGACACGCATTTGCTCCCAAGCGGCCCGCGTACCTGTTATACCAAGATATTATTGGTATCAAATAAGAGCTGACGGAAATTTTCATTTCAAAGACTCTTCTTTGAAATGAAAATGATATGAAGTGATGAGAGCTCTCTAGCTCTTATGGCACAATTCCCGGAGCCCGCACCGGCAGAAGCCCACCAGATAGACATGACCTATGGACAGTTAAGATACAGGATCCGAGAAAAGATGTCGAGGGACTCTGTGGCTACGTTCGACGCGTTGCTCAAAGCAGCCAGAGCTGTGGAACGACTGCTGTTGGAAAAGCTGCCTCAAACTAGTCAGTCACAACGTCAGGAAGCTCCCAAAGCAAAAAAGATACGCTGTGAGTACTGCAGATTCCCGGGGCACTCCATCGACCAATGTCGCCGAAAGTTGAAAGCTGAAGCGAATGGTGAAACCAGTGCTGGTGGCAACCAGGTACCCACCAAAACATTGTCTTCTTCAGCGACACAAGCACCTTCGCCCTCTCAGTCAACGTTCTCTTGTTACGGTTGTGGTACACCAGGAGTGGTGCGAACCAAGTGCCCAACATACAGTAAAAAGAACCAACCTAAGCAAGAATTTAGCTTCTGGTCCATCAGTGCAAATATTGACGCTCGCCCAAGACCTATCATCGGTATCAGCATTGGCAAAACCATGGGAACAGCATACGTGGGTTCCTGCGCGAAAACTAGTGTCGCATCGTTTGGCCTATATGGATGCCTACGCAGGCAAGGATACCACTTTGGCAGAGAAAAGATGATGGTCACATTAGCTGATGGTGCGAAGACGCAGAGAAATGTACTTACCGTTAAAGTACCAATTGGGCTTTGCAACCGAGTAATACCAACAACATTTATTATATTCCCAGAATCACGGGAATCACGTACCCTGTTAGGTATCGGATTCATTCAAGATGCTGAAATGGTACTGAATATTCCACAGATGTGTTGGCATTTCGTGGACAATCCGAATATTGTCTTCGACCTATATATGGAGGATTCGGACGAAATATCCATGGCTCGTATGGAAACAACGCCGCAGTCAAGTCCCTCTCGGGAAGACTTTTTTAAAGAGCTTCAACTGCCAGACATGATTTCGCCCTTGCCACTCACTCCACCAAATGTGACGGTCACGGGCACCGAGGTGAAGCAAATTGAAGAGAAACCTACCTCGCCGGAGTCTAGCGCCTGTGCTGTGTTTGAACCTCGAAACGCTCAAGAGCCCGCATTGCCTGAAAGGAGTGCCTGTGACAAGCCTTATCACGTTGTGCTTATCGATCCACCTACACCTCCTAACAAACGTTCTCGAATATTATTTGATGGGTACTCACCTAGTTTCAACGACTTCATGTACCGAGACGCCCAGATGAACACTCACGCGGCTGAAGTGGACCTATCTCCACACTCCAGGAAGCTTTTCCCAAGTGATGATGGTAGTGATGACGTGGAGATTGCTTCAATTTCAGTGGAGGAGATCACGTCGGAGACTCTGGATAAATCACAGATAAATTTGTTGCTGGAAGTTCTACGAAGAAATCAAAATGTGTTTGAACAGAGTCTTGTCCCGTCAATGATTGCTGAACACTGTATAGATACAGGCAATCAGAATCCGATATCGGTGCCCCCGTATCGCCTCTCACCTCCACGATTAGCCATTTTGAAGCAGGAGATCGTAAAGATGCTGGAAAAGAGAGTAATAGAACCATGCTCATCTCCATGGGCTGCACCAGTTATAATGGTTCCCAAAAAAGATGGCTTAGTAAGAGTGCGTCGATTATCGTAGGCTGAATGCGGTAACAAAACCCGACGTGTACCCAATACACGGATGGACGACTTATTGCACGCTGCCAAACGTACACCCTATATGTTCACCTTAGACCTACGCGCCGGTTATTGGCAAGTCAAAGTAAAGGATGCCGATCAGGACAAGACTGCTATTATAACGCCATTCGGACTGTTTAAATTTAAACGAATGCCGTTTGGACTTAGAAACGCTCCTGCGACGTTCCAGCGACTAATCGACAGAGTCCGTATAAGTCTAGAAGACGGTAAAATGCTGGCCTATTTGGACGATTTAATTATTCTGTCTTCTACTTAAGAAAATCACCTAGACGATTTGGACAAAGTTCTGCGAAAGCTAGAAGAATATAACCTTCGAGTGAACTTCAACAAGTGCAGATTTTGTTCAGCAACAATCAAATATTTGGGGCACCTTATAACACCGGATGGCTTGAAAGTTGATCCCGAGAAGGTAACCGCCATACTTGAGTATCCGGCGCCCCGAAACATTAAGCACCTGATGACATTTCTGCAAACTTGTTCTTGGTATAGGCGCTTCATTCCAAATTTTGCTAAAATTAGTGAACCGCTAACTCGACTCACCAAAAAGAAGGCAGAATGGGGTTGGGCCAAGGAACAAGAAGATACTTTCAATTCGCTAAAATCTATTCTAACCACACCCCCTGTACTTCGCCAAGCTGATGAAACAAGACCCTACATCATTAAAACTGACGCAAGTAATTACGCAATTGGAGCTGTTTTGGTCCAGGGGGAGAGTGACAACGAGCACCCCGTGGAGTACGCTAGTAGGATGCTCACATCAGCCGAAAGGAACTACTCTACTACGGAGAGAGAAGCTCTTGCCGTCGTTTGGGCTATCACGAAGTTTAGAGGCTATATAGAAGGACTGCCTGTGACAGTGGTAACAGACCATCAGGCATTAAAGTGGCTAATGTCTCTACGGTCTCCAACAGGACGTCTTGCAAGATGGTCTTTACAGATACATGCCGAAAAGATCTCCCACCGAGATAGGGCCGAGCAGATGAAGGACGAATACATAACAAATATTGTGACTGCTCTAGAGGATCCCGAACGATCTGAAAACGCAGTATATTGGAGTTCAAAAGGTTATGTAATGAATAATGGATTACTGTATCGATACAACCCAAGTCAGGAGTCGGAAGAAGCACAACTCGTAGTCTCACAACAGGCGTGGTCCAACGTCTTGTATGCGTATCATGACGACCCCTTAGCTGGACACTACGGAGCTGACAAAACGTTCCAACGAATCGCAGGACGCTATTACTGGAAAGGCATGAGAAAATACATAGAGGCGTATGTCAAGAATTGCGTTTCTTGCCAGCGATATAAGCCCTCAAATCTTAAACCCACTGGGTTACTACAGTTTTTTATTACTTCCATATTTCAACACTTTGAATACTGTTACATAATCACTATTCACATGTCGATTTCGAAACAAAGGATCAATCCAGCAAATTCTTTTCTTTTTATTAATGCGACGTCGATGGCGCCGAAGGAGAACCAACAAAAGCAGGAGCAACAGTGATGTTTCCTCTTTGGAGTCCATTGTAGAAATGAACTGGCCACCCTTAGTCGCGCGGCTGTATTTGTAATGAGAAGGCATCCGCTGCCACACTGCTTGCGACGTAATGTGAAGGCGCCCTTAGTCACATGTGTACCGTAGTTCTAAACGCTATATTGAAGTCTTTATTTTTAAAGTGAAGTTAATATAATGTTTTAACTTTGAAATAATGAGTAATTTACACTTACTGGCATGGCATCTTGATAATATGTAGTTAACAAGTTTTTAGTTTTTTTTTGTGTTCTATTAACTTTTTATATATTTTTTATTTATAAATTATTATTATTAATTTGTTCTGTTCTGATATGACATCATAATGGTTTTAGTGATATCTGTTAGTAATGGTGCATAGTATGGTGCGTATCCTCAAAAAAAGTAAATTCGTCCACATTTTGTGCTTAATTTAATAGTAATCTGTGTGTCCTTGATGTAATACAGATTGTACAATTGTTTGTTTCCCTAATAAAGCACAATAAAATTCCTTTCTCGCCTTGATCCTCGACACTGAACGACCACGAACAGCTTAACTGGCGCAGTCGGTAGGATGATCAAGAAGATCACATCGCGGTAAGAATCACTGGCAACGTGTTCTCGCGAAGAAGAACTGAAAACCTACGAGAGTCAACAACAAGACTCATCGGATCTTCAAGTTCCGGCGAATCTACTTCGAGTCGACGATCACTTGTTCAACGATCGACGATCAAAATTGAGACTTTATCAGGAAAATTTAACAACTGCTCAAATCAACCTAATAATTATTATTACCGTCCAACCACGCGTATACAACCAAATCTACCTCAGATTAATCAGCGTAGGAATGAGTCATTAAATGACACACCTAATAAAGCCGTGTTTTTGATTTCGTCAGAAACAGATGATGATACAGGAAAACCAGTTATGATTGCAGACTATAATCGTACAAAAGGTGGAGTGGACGAGGTGGATAAGAAATGCTTAATTTATTGTTGCAGCCGTAAAACTCGTCGGTGGTCAATGGCAATCTTTCGAAGGATTCTGGACATGGCAGGCATAAATAGCTTTGTACTGTATGAAAGCTGTTCTGAAAATGATGGCAAAATGAGGAGAGGAACTTTTTTATGGCAAGAAATTTAGTGATGAATCATTATGAAAACGCGAGTATACAATGAAAGATTGCCAAGGGAGTTGCGAATGACTATCTCTAGGGTTTTAGGCAAGGATCTCCCTCCTGCACCACCAGTAGTTCGATCTGTTCCACCAAGTGGCAGAAAACTTTGTTCTATTTGTCCAACAGAAACAAAAGCAGAAATACAGTTGCTGTGATTGTTCGAAGCCAATTTGCCTTCAATGCTCCAAGCCACTATGTGATAACAGTCAAACAAAGCTGTGATTTGGAAACTGACTTATTTTGTCGTAAACCAACAAATGTATCTCGTAATTTCAAGATTGATTACTTTAATTGTTAATTTTTAAAATATTTAATGTAAAATTTACAAAAAGATTATTTTGTAATTTTTTTATGCCATTAACTCTTTTCTTCATGGTGGTTACCTGAAGTCGCTGTAGTACTTTGTCAGCGACATCTAGTCGATAACGTTTGTACTACGACAATAGTGAGATAATCAACGTCGAGTTTTGTGTACGAAACTTTTGGCGCCACGGTCAACGAAGCTAACTATATTCAATTGAATGTTGATGATTGTGCAGGATTCCATTCGTGTGATTGTTTTTACAGCGGTAAGTACAAATCATAATAAATGTTACGACTGTATGTTTTTTTCTGTTGAATAAAGTTTATACTTTATATTTTGTGTAAAATCATTACATTTTATTTCGTATTTTTTCCATAAAATTGAAATTGATGAAATGCTTACCAGCACTGCTATTCCACTACAGTCTTCAGATGAAGAATTCGAACCTGATGATGTCGTCCCTCTCGCTGTTCTTCGTGGTGATTGTCCATCAACTTCTGAGTACCCAGTTTTACCTGAACCTGAAATAGCAACTCCCAAATGAAAGCGTGCTTACTCAATTTTAGCTCCCGACGATTACACACCATCTGTTCATCTTCCCGAAAGAATAAGTAACTTGGCTGCGCATTAACTGCTGACTCCGCTAAAAGTTTTTCAATTTCTTTGGACGGAAGAGCTCTTACAACATATTACGTTTCATACAAATCTTTATGCCCAACAAAGTGGTAAGACTTTCAAGCCTGTTTACTACGGATGAAATGTCTGTTTTTATTGCTTTGAATTTGGTAATGGGTATAAAGAAGAGCCCGAGTTACAGGGATTATTGGTCATCTTCACCGGATCTTCGTGACGAATATATTTCATCTTTCATGCCACTCAATCGCTTCTCATGGATTCAAGGTAACCTACATCTAAATGATAATAACATGATGCCTTCTCGAAACGATCCTAACTATCACAAATTATATAAAATCCGTCCTTTTATAGAAATGATTAGAAAATCTTATAAAATTAATTATTATCATAGTAAAAAGATTGCAATTGACGAATCTATGATCAAATTCAAAGGCAGAAGCACACTGAAGCAATATATGCCAAAAAAGCCCATCAAAAGAGGGTATAAGGTCTGGACAAAGTGTGCTTCGAGTGGTTATTGTTTAGATTTTGATATATATGCAGGTAAGACGGGAAGCAATACGGAAACTAATTTAGGAGGCAAAGTCGTAAAAAGGTTCTGCGAAGGGTTAGAAGATAAGAACCACAGAGTTTATTTCGACAATTTTTTTAACAGTTAGATTTGCAAGTACAATTACGACTAAAAAAAATATATGCATGCGGAACAGTCAATTACAATCGTAGACACCTTCCAACTTTAAAGCCAGATGCCCAACTGAAACGAGGTGACTATGACTATCGTGTTAGTGACAATCAAATGGTTTCGTACATGAAATGGAAAGACAAACGTTCAGTATATCTGCTTACAAATTTTCACGATCCTAAAAATACGGTACATGTGACGAGAACAGAGAAGACTGGAGAAAAGACTGAAGTTCCATGTCCTCTCACCCTGAAAGACTATAATGACAATATGAACTTTGTTGATAAATTTGACCAGCTCAAAGGAACCTACGCGATTGATCACAAATCAAAAAAATGGTGGCATAGAATTTTCTTTCACTTTTTGGATTGTACTGTAGTAAATGCATTTATTATATACAAAGAGCTTCAACAGGACCCTAATTCTTGCTTAGAAAAACTGTGTCTGAAAGATTTTAGACGTCATGTGTACCAGGATATGTTGGCACCAGCTTTTGTTGCCAGGAAGAAAGGGTTGTCGCGCACGTCAAGCAAACCCAGTTCACCTACTTGCTCCTTTATAAAAAAGCACAAACCCGAAGTGCCATTAGCAATAAAACAAGCCATTGGGAATCACCAACCTATCAGAGGCACTAAAAGACGTTGCAGCATTTGCAGTACTAAAAGTTTGCCAGTTCTTACAGTGTGGAGTTGCAAAATATGTAAATTTCCTCTATGTTACCGAGACGGGAAGACATGCTTTGAAGATCATCATAAATAAAAAACTCTAAAAATATGTTATAATACTCTTATTAATGATATAATACTCTTGTTTTGTTCTTGAATAAAAATACTGGGATTATTGTAAAGACTTGATTCACATTCACAGAGACTTATTTCACAGTGGTCACTCTAGATAACACACCCTGACCGTATGTTTTTTCGCTTTTAATATCCATATTTGGTTTTCTGAAACCATAAACAATAGTTTCATACAAAAACATTGTGTTTATCTATGTTTATAAATATTTATGCCGAAAAGAGTTAATGTTTAAGTTTTGTTTCATAGACTGATTTATGAGTAGTCAATAAATACAGATAAATTTTAAAAATACTAATTGTTTTATTCAATTAAAATTTAAATGTATATAACAAGTAAAATGTTTGCTATTGAAAAGGTGTCTCGTGTACTACCACGTCAGTAAAATAGTAAAAATGGAGTCACGTCAGTCGCAGAGGGTTAAAACGTTTCTAAAACATTCGACGGGGTAGCGTAGCCTCAAAACTACCTACACCTTGCAGCACTAATATTATACTGAATGGCAATCTTTTGATAATGATGGTTTAGTCATGGTCTAGAGGAGAATGCGTCGTCATTGGACTGTCAAGAATTGCTGCGACATGGCTCCTGTGGAGCCTGGAGTGAGGATACGTGCTGCGAATTCGAATACTCCGGTGTACATCTCTCGCCTGCACTGCACCACCAAGGTGGAGGACAGCACTGAGTACGTGCGCCAAAAGATCAAAATCATTACTAGTTTCGTCTAATAGTTAAGTTACCTTATATCGATTTAAGTAATAAAAGTGTTCTAAAGTAGTAAAGTCTCGAGGAATCATTTACTTCGCCAACGTAGTAGCGATAACGATTCACCGCTCCAACCACAACTTAAAACAAAACTGGCGCAGTCGGTAGGGTACTTTATCAAGATTAGTCGGTAATACGTTCCTGCTGAGAAGAACAATTCGGCAAAGAAATCCTGAGAAATCCACTTCGCAAAACTACGAAGCACAGCTGAGTGAGTACTGCACCGATGAAAAGATTTCTTGATGAGCAAGCACCTCTTCGGGACAAATTCTACGAACACTCTTCAGTCCAGTAACAAAAACTTAAGACTACTAGTAATCGGTAGGACTTTTTATCCTTCCTTAATGTACAATCCAAACAGACCTCAAATTAGTTGTAAAGAGCAACATAGAAATTTATTGTGTGCTATAGCGATTGTTAAGCATTTAATTGCGACGCTACAAGCATTGCTGAACGATTTACATCATAAACTTTATATGTGCGAACTTCAACACCATCACCATCATCATCAATAATTAATTTTGTAATTTTATATTGTATTGTAATAATTTTGTAAAACTTTAGATCGAGTTGTAAAACGGCTAATATGGTCGTAGTAACTAACAAAAAAAGAAAAATGGCAAAGTCAGTAGAAGTAATTCCTACAGAATGGCTTAGATCAGTGCCACTGTATGATGGAAACCCGAGACAAACTCATTTGTTTATACGCAAATGTGAATTTTTGCTAAACGCATTTAAAGGAAAAAAAGGACCATGAGGAATATAATTTCCAATATCTTACTGGTAGATTAATAGGAGAAGCAGCTAGTTTACTAAGTGAAAGAGAGGATATAAAGAATTTTGCCCAAATTAAAGAATTACTGTTACAACATTTCGGTGATCCCATAAATGAAGAATGCTTATCAATTCAACTAGAAACCGATGGAAAGAAACATAATGAATCAAACTACAACTTCTGTCATAGGCATATTTGTTTTTTAACAACTTCAGTTGTTAAAAAACAAATTAATTAGTAAGCTGTCATCGGCTGTCAAAATAATTAAATGAAAATTTAAAATTTCCTATTAAATTACAATGAAATAAAAGTAAAATCGATTGGAAAACAACAACGGTTGTTTACCAATCAATCAGTACTGCTACCGAGGCGTGCCGCGCTAGCGCGGCTACCGACTAGCAGAGGCACGGGAGCGCGGCGGCGGGCGGCGGCTTCGGCGGCAGCGGGCGGCGGCTTCGGCGGCGGCGTGCGGCGGCTGCGGCGGCGGCGTGCGGCGGCTGCGGCGGCGGCGGCGGCGGCGGCGGGTGCTCCACCACGGCGGCAGGGCGTGTGGTGTTGTGCGGACGTTTTTGACATTTCCGAATTTTTTAATGAGTGTTTTTTCTATTTTGTAACATTTTATGTCTTCGGATGCAGATTGTGACGGGTCCGCAGGTAGTGTTATCCAATCGTCATCCACATCAAGTGCTTTGGTTAGCTGCCCTTATTGTCCTCAGGCACGATTTTTCAAAGGTGATCGGGGCTTGAAGATACATTTTGGAAAGGTCCACAAATCTCCGAACGTGTCTTCTAGCCCTGATGCCTCATCGTTTCCTTTAATTTCTCCGACAACCACATCATTACCGTTGTGGCAAACATTATCAAATTTTAAGAAATCCGTTCCTATTTTAAAACGTGTTCCCCGGGGTGCAAGACCTTCAGTTGCTTCCTATCTTGCAAAATGTGTTCGTCTTGCATCTCGCGAAAACACTTTAAGTGCCTGGGAACAATTACTCACCTTCCCTTACAAAATTTTACACGTACAAAAAAATTTGGCTTGTAAGAAATCTCTTACCGCTCAAATTAAAGATAATTGTAGTTATTCAAATCCGATTTTCCAGTCAAAATTCACATCACAAAAGCATCACGTACCGGGTGATGTTTCTCGGGTCGTTCAGACCAAACTAAGTGAAGGTGATATTCGGGGAGCTGCCAAAATATTGTTTAGCAACGACGAGGTTGCACCATGCTCTCCAGAAACCCTCTCCGCGCTGGAGAGCAAACACCCTGTGCCTGGAGATAACCTTTCCTTTCCTGACCCACCAGACCCAAATTTACACTCCTTTCAAATTTCAGTAAAACAGTTGGTCGAAGCCGTAGGTTCTTTCCGGAGCGGCTCCGCTGGCGGTCTGGATGGCCTGACTCCCCAGCACCTAAAGGACCTCACAGGCCCCACTGCCGGTGAAGCTGGTGAGTCGCTTCTGAGGGAGCTTACGGCTTTGACCAATTTAATGCTCGCAGGTGGGGTCCATGAGGGGATCATTGACACCCTTTATGGAGCCAACCTGTGTGCCCTTAGCAAAAAGGATGGTGGTATTCGCCCCATTGCTGTTGGCACCACCTACAGACGTACGGCAGCCAAAATTTGTTGTAAGTTGTACAGCAACGTTTTGTCTGATAAATTCCAGCCCCTTCAGTTAGGCTTTGGCTCAAAAGGGGGCTGTGAAGCTGCCGTACACGCACTGTCCACATATTTGGCCCACAGGAAAAGTGAGGTTATTCTAAAAGTTGACATAAGAAATGCGTTCAACTCAGTGAACAGAGACACCTTGTTGGCAGAAGTCAAAAGTGAAACCCCCAAAATTTACAGTTTCCTTTGGCAATGCTACCGAAACCCTTCAAAATTAGTCTATAAAGACAATGTTTTAAATTCGGCTGTAGGTTGCCAACAAGGAGATCCTCTCGGGCCGGTCATATTCAGTTTAGCCATCCATCCCATTATTAAGGAATTGAAATCAAAATTTAATATTTGGTATCTGGATGACGGAACTCTAGGAGGCGATGTCAACACTGTAGCAGATGATTATATATCCCTTAAAACAAATTTACAAAAAATTGGTCTTGATTTAAACACAAGTAAGTGTGAAATATATATTCCAGATACACATTTAGATAAAAAATTAGCTTTACAAAAAATCCAAACAATAGCCCCTGAAATTAACATAGTCAATAACTCCTCTCTTCGCCTTCTAGGGTCCCCAATTTTAGAAGAATCATATGAAAATTTTATAGATGATAAAATTGAAAATTTTCAATCAATTTCGAACAGACTTTTCAAAATCGCTTTACATTCTGCTATTACTTTAATTCGTTTTTGCTGTTTTGGTCCAAAATTTACATATTTTCTTCGTTCTTCACGATTGTGGAAACATTTGCCGCTTTTGGAAAAAGTCGATAAAATTATTCGGTCCACGTTAACGTCCATTTTTAACGTAACGTTGGATGACCGAGCTTGGACCCAAGCCACGCTGCCGATCCGATTTGGTGGGCTTGGTGTACGTAAAGTTTCCAGTCTAGGCTTACCAGCATTTTTGTCTTCGGTCCACAGCACTGAAAAATTAACCAGGCAAATCTTAGGGTCTTCTCTGGTTGATTTTCAGATTCTGTGCATGACTGAGGCAGTAAATAGTTGGGAATTGTCCTGCCCGGGCACAGATCTACCCGAGCAACGTTCTTCTCAGAGGCAGTGGGACGAGCCGCTTTGCAGTTTGATACGGAAAGAATTAATTAATACGTCAATCAACACTGCAGAGCGCGCGCGTCTCCTGGCTGTGGGAGAATGGGAATCGGGCCTCTGGTTACAGGCACTTCCGTCAACCACTCTTGGTACGATTTTGGATGACAATACTTTCCGGCTCGCCATCAGTTTACGTTTAGGTATACCTTGTGTCGCATGTCATCGGTGTCAATGCGGTGAAACAGTCGATTGCCTCGGTCACCATGGCTTGTCCTGCAGCAGGAGCGCAGGACGTATATCCCGTCACGCAAATATTAATGACATTATCCGTCGTGCTCTTGTCATTGCCGGTGTACCAGCTGTTTTGGAACCCAATGGTTTGGTGCGCAGCGATGGTAAGAGACCTGACGGTATGTCATTGTTGCCTTGGAAATTGGGTCGGCCTTTGGTGTGGGACGCAACGTGCGTCGACACCCTTGCGCCATCCCACGTTCTAAGTTCGGCGGCCTCTCCTGGCGCTGCTGCTGGAGCAGCGGAGACCCTTAAACGACGAAAGTATAATAACCTAATGGGTAATTATATTTTCGAGCCGTTTGGGGTTGAAACGCTCGGGTCATGGGGTCCGAGTGCACGAAATCTTTTTAAAGAACTGTCAAAACGTTTGGTAGACTCTACTCGTGATCAGAGAGCTGGTTTGTTCCTTGCACAGAGAATCGGCATAGCCATTCAACGTGGCAATGCTGCCAGCCTTCTGGGCACCTTTCCCGCCATTGACAAGGATGACGATGAGTATTTTGACGCGTGTTAGTTTTATTTATCTATATAAGATTTAATTTTAGTCTTTGTTTGTTCTTGTATTAGATTTAAGTATTGAATTGTAAACAAATAAAATGTAATAGAAATTAGTAAAATAAATCAAAATTCGGATTGGGAAATCGAAAAATCAACCAAAATAGGAATTTAAAGTAAGACGGCATTAAATATATTTTTATGTAACCTAGAAGAAAACATGGCTAGATCAGTCAGGTAACAACATCCTGATACATTAGAAAAAGCTTTAATTATTACTGTAGAAGAGGAAAATTTTCAGCAATATCGCACGCGAAACGCGAACTGTAACAATAAATTTAACCCTAAAAAGCCTCAACAATCAAATTATTCCAATCGTAAATCAGAATTATCGTAGTAATCATAATCAAAATTATCGTTTTAAAAATAATTCGAACGAACAAGAGGAAAAACCCCATCGTTCATATAATAATAATTTTAAATCGAATACTGTACAACCAAAGCTACCTCAAAACGATTAAGGGACAAAAAAGATTTTAGAAAATATAAACCGCATTTTAAATCGTCATCCGCGAAGTCAGGAAGAAAAGTAAAATGAACTCAATTTAAATATGATTGATAACAAAGATGAGGGAATTGATGCCGTGGATAAAGCAAATTTTCACGTAAAAGCCTCAACATCTTCTGTACAAAAATAATACCAGATAATAACATGGAATTATCTTACGTTTTTATTCCAGAGCTAAATTTTTTATTAGACACTGGAAGTACTAGATCTTTCATTAGTAAGCGTATGGTAGACAAACATTTTACAGACAGAATTATTCCAGAAAAATTCCAAGTTGTAAGTACTCATGCAACTTCAGAACATAATGGCGCAGTCAAGATAAGACTTTTTAACAATTTCAAGACTGATAAACAGTATAAATTATAAATATTGGACATAGGAAAATCCTATGAAGGTCTAATTGGAAACGATTTATTAATCGAATTAAAGGCTATTATTAATTTGGGAAAGGCACAGCTAATAACAGATCAGACTGTATTGCCAATCCGATTCCAACAGTGCTTGAAAGATTTCAAGCCTATTGATATTCAGTTATCGCCGCGAAGCGAAACTAAAGTTCCAACCGACCTGACACATGGGTTTGGTGTATTGGATTTTAAAGAATTTATAAGCGGAGTAAGAATGCCTAGTGCAATTGTAAAATTCAATAAAGGATATGCATTGGTTATTCGGAATACTACCGAACAAGATTTCACGCTAACCATAAATTCACCTTTCAAGGTAACAAAATATGAATATGAGCAAAATAAAATTCAATGCTGTGTTAATCATTTTAAGACACGCGAAGAAATAAATAATTTATACCTCGAATTCAAGGATATATTTTACTGTGAGGATATACCATTATCCTTCACGAATCAAGTAAAACATTGCATTCGTACAAAGAATAGCAATCCAATCTATATAAAACAATATCGACAACCTCCAGACCAAAATGCTGTAATTAAGAGACAAGTCGATAAATTGATGAAGGAAAATATAATTCAACCAAGTCACTCACCTTGGAGTGTTCCTGTTCATTTAGTTCCGAAAAAGATGGACGCATCAAGAGAACAAAAATATCGCATGGTAGTTGATTACCGAAAGTTAAACGAAATAACTTGTGACGATAAATATCCTTTACCAAATACAGGGTGTCTGGCAGCAGATTTATGTTTTTTAATACGATTATTCCATAAAAATCTTTTTTGAAAAAAAAAAAAACCGACTTCAAAAATCGATAAAAGCACTAAAAAGTTAAAAATAATTCTATAACCTACCTATATTAATAAACCTAACCTAAACTACGATTAACCAATAATACAATTTAACAATTTTTGGAGTCGGTGCCAAGCTAAGTAATGAAACGACTGGTAATTCCTGAGTATATTGATGTGTATTGTGTTTGTAAAAATATATTATTAATATTGTTAAGTGTAAACGTTAGAATCTTTTGTCTTTGTGTCTTAATATTAGGTAATCTGTCATAAAGTATTTTTGTTGTTTTCCGATTAGAATTAATATTTAGAAGCTGTAAGTTTTGTATATTGCTTGGCCCCGACTCCAAAAAAATTTTAAATTGTATTATTGGTTAATCGTAGTTTAGGTTAGGTTTATTAATATAGGTAGGTTATAGAATTATTTTTAACTTTTTAGTGCTTTTATCGATTTTTGAAGTCGGTTTTTTTTTTTTCAAAAAAGATTTTTATTTGTTTATTTTTAACCGACTTTAATTAGTGTCATATTTGTAATTTTAGATAATATGGGTAGGCCTTCAGCTGACACCCTTTCATCATCCTCATGATAATTTCCATCAAACGAAATCCAGTGCCCCGCATCTCACATCCAACGAATTCCCGCTACATTCACAAGGTCATCTTGGCTTCATCATCAGATCTGATAGTAGAATGGTTCTTATTGAACGTAAATGCTTCACTTGTTGTAGAAAATACCAAAATCGCTATACGTTTTCCTATAAAATTTGAAGAGTTCCCTCGATTTCGCCAAGATTCCATCATCAGATCCCGACTTGGTGACTATGGGACCATTTGGGAAGTATACCCTTTCCAACAAAGAAAAAATATTTCAAATCGGTTGGAAAGCAACGGAGTTATGCGCGAACAAACATAAAAAAAAAAAAAAAAAAAAAAAAAAAAAAAAACATACAAACATCCGAATTGAGAACCTCCTCCTTTTTTTTAAAGTCGGTTAAAAAAGTAATAAACGGTGCGGGGGGAGGGTGGCGTCATTAGTTTCACAGACTGTGCGGATTTCTCAGTCACGATGCCGCAGTGGTCGGGTGAGCATCGCGCATTCGCCATCGAGGCATTTTTCAAGAGTAACGATTCTTACGTGGTTGCTCGTCGACAATTTCGCTCACGCTTCGGTATTCGGCGGATAAGTGACGGACCGAGTGTGAATTTAATTCGTTACTGGGTGCAGAGGTTCCGCGCAAGTGCTTCGGCTTTAAACAACCCACGGCTAGGGACTAGCCGATCTTCAAGGACCCCCGATAACATTGAACAGGTGGAACGGAGTTAACATGAAAATCGACGACTTTCAATACGGAAAAGGGCGGCCTCATTGGGACTTCCAAGAGCATCATTCATTCATGAAATTTGAAAAAGGATCTGAAGCTCCATCTTTTTAAAAAATTCAAATTGTTCAAGAACTGAAAGGGTGCGTCCACATCTGACGAACGCGCATGCTCGCGAGCATGCCGCGAGCGGCGCGCGCACGTCTGTCAGATGGCGTAATTGACACCAGTGAGCTCGCGAGTTGCTCGTGTAGTGCTCATTCGTCAGATGTGGTCGCACCCAAAGAAAGTGACTTTCGTAGTCGCAAAATCTTCTACTGAAACACCAAAGACCATTGCACTGCCCCAAGGTAACTGTTTGGAGTGCCTTATGCACGAATGGGATAGTTGGACTTTTTTTATGAAAATGCCCGGTGCCAGGCGATAAATGTCAATAGTGAGAATTATGGTCGCATGATTACGGATTTTTTTTTGCCGAACCTGCGAGCTCATCCATCGTTTACATCACACACGTGATTCCAACAGGATGGTGCGACCGCACACACGGCCAGAGCTTCAATGAATTTGCTTCGAGAAGTTTTCCCTCACAAACTAATTAGTCGCTTTGGAGACATCCCGTGGCGACCGAGATCGCCCGATTTGACCCCAATGGATTTCTTTTTGTGGGGATACCTCAAAGAGAGAGTATACAATAACAATCCGCATAATATAGCGGATTTAAAAGAAAACATTCGACGAGAAATCGGCGCAATTGAACCGAGCTTACTGCAGCGTGTGGCGCGGAGTAGAGATGAGGCGTATATACTGGAACAGGTTTTAAAACTAGGTTTCGCCCGAGACGTATCAGGACCTAGTACGTACGAACGCGTTTCGAGTATTTAGAAGTACCGGCAAGTCTAAGTCGCTAAACCGAATGCACCTTTCCGAACTCATAAATACTCGTACTACCTAATACTATTAGAGTGTGGAGTTTAGAGACGCGTAACCCAAGACGCGAGACGCGAACGCCGTACATGTGTGTGTGTGAGTTTGCAAATGCCGAGTGAAAATTAACTTTACATAGCAATAAATAAGATATTTTTTAAATCCACTGATCTCTTAATACTCGTAAGACTCGTAACCTTGCAAGACGCGTTTGAATACGAGTGAAGTGTGGAGATGTAATATGCGTGAAGATAAAACGGGATAGCTAGCTATACCCAGTCTATTTTGTAGTTTATTTTGATTGGTTTTAATAGATATTTTTCATAATTTAAACTCAAATTATTTGACAGTTTGCGAATAGTTAGCCGAGCGCGTATTGTTTAAATTTGCTATCTAACTAATTATATTTATTCCAAATTGAAATTTGAGTGTTGTGGTAAAATAAACGACGGCTTTAAAAGTTATCCGAATCCGAAAGTTATTATTATCAGACATCAGTATCCACCACGAGGACTTCGCGACGATGGACCACACCGTCAGCTAGCTTGACGTTAACCTGCTTAGAACCAAAGGTAAGCCCCTTTTCCTTATGTATGTTAAAAAGCTTGTGTCCCGCTATGGAACACTTAGCAGCTGTATCAAGAAAAGCCATGCCCCTTAACCCAAGAACCTGAATCCTAAGCACAGGTCTAGGCTGCGTTGAATGTACGGCCGGCGTCGTTAAAACATGAGACGCAGAGAGAGAAACCGCAGGCTCAGCCCGGCTGAGAGGAAGAATCGTGACCTGAAGGTGCAACTGGCTATATTAGTCAGGAATGAACACCGCAATTGGGCTCAATTTTTACCTCAGGTACGGTTTGCCCTCAATACTGCTACCTGTTCTGCCACCGGTCTAACGCCCTCATACATGACGTATGGCCGTGAACTGCGAACACCATTCGATGCACAGCATGACTTGCGTGCGATTCTGGATAAGGAAACGTTTGTACCTCAAGTAACGCCTAATCTGTCAAAATTTATAAACTCGTTGCAAGACATACGAGATAGGGTTGAGAGACAACAAGACCTTTGGAAGGAGTATGCTGACTCGTCACGACGTCCAGCCCCAGTTTTCCAGGTTGGTGATCAAGTGCTGCTAAACACTCACTCTCTTAGCAACGCTCCCAAAGGTTTTACCCGTAAGTTTTTGCCTCAGAGAGATGGACCGTACCTCATCAAAAGGGTGATCAGTCCCACGACTTATGGGTTGAGCGATAGTCAGGGTCAGTACTTAGGTCGCTATCACGTCTCAGATCTAACTGCTCTTATCTGTAGTCAACCTGAAACTATTGAACCAGTCCAGCCTCGCCGTCTGCGAGGTCGTCCGCGGAAAGCGCGCTCTTAGTTTTTACCAAGTCACTCTCGAGGGCGATGTCATGATTTGGAGGAGCAGGATGTAACGCGCGCTCATGTTGGCACACAATGATGCCGAGTACGGGTGGCTAACCTGTACGGCGCTCGACCAATCGCGTCGTTTCGCGCCCACTCGCACCACCCACACGCTCGCGGCGGTTCGCCCGCCGCGCGCTCAGTAGTGGGTGGCATAGTTTCGCGGCAGAACGACAAGTTACGCGGGACATAATTCACATAATGAGTAATTAGCAAACAGTGTCTTAGTGTCTTAATCTTATTTTTTCAATAACGAACTTTGTGTGCCTACCTACTTGTAACAACTAACTACCTATCTAGTGTGTTTTAAATAAACTTTTTTTCCTAACTTTTAAAGCCGTCGTTTATTTTACCACAACACTCAAATTTCAATTTGGAATAAATATAATTAGTTAGATAGCAAAGAATAGACTGGGGATAGCTAGCTATCCTGTTTTATCTTCACGCATATTATATCTCCACACTTCACTCGTATTCAAACGCGTCTTGCAAGGTTACGAGTCTTACGAGTATTAAAGCCACGTATTCACTGAGCAACAATTGTTTATAAACTCTGTTTCAGAAACAAAATCTACGTGTTTCTGAAACAAATCATTTTGTTTCAGAAACATATAATTTTGTTTCTGTAAACACTACGTGTTTATCGGTATGTTTCGGTGCTCCCCACTTGTGACGGAGAACACAGAAGCAAATCAGTTGCGCAACAGGTGCATGCGAGTGTGGACGCGTCTAAACATTTGTTTATAAACATGGCTGTAGTGTGGGACGATGAAACTGTCTTTAAATTGATAGAACTGTTTGAGAAAAAACGAATATTATGGGATTGCTCGACAAAGGACTATAAAAATAAAATAAAAAAGAATGACGCCTGGGAAGAAATTTCGAATGCTTTGGCAATTCCAAAAACAGATGTTGAGAATAAAATGCATATATTGCGGTCGCAATTTGCAAGAGAGAGGAAGAAAATGTTGTCTACAAAAACCACAGGTGCTGGTGCTGCAGATATTAAGAAATCAAAATGGAAATTTTATGAAGAATTAATTTTCTTACAAAGCACGACGACAAGGGTCGGTGGTGCGGATACTTTAAATGAAACAGTGAGCGCATTATTCATATTTTATTTTTATGTAAACAGCTGTAGGCATGTAAATATTCTATCTGACATATACGAAAACACTACCGCCATAGCATTAAGCTACATTGTTTTGCCACGGCAAGCTTCCTCTTTCGCTCATGAAATATTCACCAAATTGATCCCTTATGATTGTAGCAGTACGTGCTGAATTTCTAGGTCGCCTTTCCAATTCCAAAATTGAAGTTCCTTCAACTGTATACTCTCTACGCCAAGCACCTTCTATGACATTATGGTCACTGTCTTCAAAATCAAAAGTCATCGGGGGCGTATACAAGGCTCTAGATTGTTTATTCCTTCTTAAAAAGTTATGCATGTAAAGACAGGCCATTACAATAAGTTCACAATTTTCAGGCTTGAGAGGAATTGGTTTACGAAATACACGAAAAACCACGCATAAAATTCCAAAAACATTTTCTACAACCCTCCTGGCCCTACAGAGTCTATAGTTGAAAATTCGTTTCATTGTGCCACGGTTATGAATACCCGGGTACGGCCTCATCAAGTTTTCCGATAATGGGAATGCACTATCGCCCAGTATTACATAAGGAAGGTCAGGTCCATCTGGTGATATCGTTTCTTGGTTTGGAAAATTAAGACGGTGTTCCACCATTCTTTGATAGAAACTCGTTTCTTGAAAGATGCCACTGTCAGATGCTCTTCCTTTCGCACCACAGTTTGCATATATAACATTATAAGATGCATCTACAATAGCCAGTAGTACAATACTAAACTGATCTTTGTAGTTGTAGTAATCACTGTTACTATTGCTAGGCGCTTCAATAACCACATGCTTCCCATCTATAGCTCCGACACAGTGTGGAAAATTCCATAATTCGTTCCACTCACGGGCCTTTTCTTTCCAGTGCGCTTCGGAACTCGGAACCTTAAAAAAAAAAGTGTTTAAAATTGCAGGCAAACCGTGAAGACCTCCTGGCAACTGAGGAGCCAGAACAGCAATCGGAGCAGCAGAAACCACAATCTCCACTTCCACCATCCCCACTACCATCTACAAGTAGCAAAAAAGCATCTAAAAGAAAAGTGGATGACAATCTAAGTGAAGTATTTGAAATAGTTAAATCTGCAAAACGCAAAATGGATGAATCTAAGGATGAATATGATATTTATGGGCAATACGTCGCTTCAGAATTAAGAGCGGTACAAAACGAGACTGCCGTAATACAAGCCAAGGCTTATATTAATAATATTTTAATAGACATGCGAATGGGCAAATACAATTATGGTTACGGATATCATAGCCATCCCGGATATGAAACTGCGTCGACACCAGCAAGTTCAACCTCACAAAAAGAACTTGAAACCATTGAAGAGATAGTTTCACAAATCGCATCAGTAGAAGAAACCGATAGTAGTACCCAGTAGATAGTTCGCCTAATTTTGTATAATTAATAAAAAAAATATTGATTCATAACTTAGTTTTTCTTACCTGGATGTAGTTCTTCAACACACGTATTATATTCTTACAAACTTCGGGTATGATCCGGCTGA
The DNA here is from genome assembly GCA_905475315.1 of Autographa pulchrina. Classification (NCBI taxonomy): domain Eukaryota; kingdom Metazoa; phylum Arthropoda; class Insecta; order Lepidoptera; family Noctuidae; genus Autographa; species Autographa pulchrina. The sequence goes on from FR997775.1 coordinate 10,473,127, forward strand.
TTAATTGTTTGGAAACTCTAAAAGTGTATGAGAGTGAAGAATATGAATCTCCAGTAGCTAAATATCTTAAAGTAATGGCTAGTCTTGTTTCAGCGGTAACTGCACTTCGTAAGTTTGTATCTTGTTTCTCTATAAATGGTCCAACATTTTGCAAAAGATATTCAAAATCTGATTTTGACATTCGTAGAAAGTTTATAAATGATCCATCAAACATGCATAAATCACTTAATACGTCTTGTCTTCTTAGCAAGTAATTCCTGACCCACCATCTTTTACGTTTCTTTTTACTAGAAATGGACTTATGCAAAAAAATGTAGGCACCACATAACAACACTACTTCCTCGGGCGACATGACCTAAGCAACTGACTGTGTGGACGGCAGAGTTTCCGAAACATTGTTCCTGGAAACATTTACGTGATGTTTCAGAAACTGTGTATCCGAAACACTGTTGCTCAGTGAATACATGGCTTAAGAGTTGTGAGCCACTTGTGGTAAAATAAACGACAGCTTTAAAAGTTAGGAAAAAAAGTTTATTTAAAACACACTAGATAGGTAGTTAGTTGTTACAAGTAGGTAGGCACACAAAGTTCGTTATTGAATAAAATAAGATTAAGATGGCTGGTGGTCCAGTGGATCTGATGACACCTGGAAACCAGGCCCAGTTACTCAGCAATGACATTTCAAATCTACGGGTTGCTGACTACACTCAGGAAACTTTAGCTCATTACACCAGAGTAGCAGAAGTGCAAGGCAACGTTACGGAATTCTGGAGCCAGACAGAAATCGAAGGCCCATATAGGATCTTGGGCGCCTTGTGTCTTCTAGGAGAGTCACCCGTCTACTTGACAGATTGTTTTAAATTGAATATCAGTGATCCTTGTAAATTATCATAAAATATATCAGTGAACTTTAATAACGTACCTAATATAAAAACTTTGTAGGCATGGTGGTGGTGTACAAAACAATAATTATACTGTGAATATAATAATATACTTTTAGGATAAGTTTAGGTTATGGTTTTTCGGTGTTTTAAATAGGTTTGTTAATAGCAAATCGTGTAAATATTGTTTGTTTATAATTTGATCAGTTAATTTTTAATTAATATGGCACCCAAAAGTAGTTTGGTTTGGGACAATTTTGATGATAAGGACAATGACAAATAGATATTTCGTATAAGTCCTCGGTATCAAACTTGACGAAACATATAAATAGAAAACACGGTACTATACCGTTAGTACCCAGACATGGCACTGCAGCTACAGCTACTGTAGAAGTGGCAGTCACAGCAATTTCACAGGCTGAAGCTTCTTTTGGTTTAGGCGTATAATGACAGAAACGCAAAATGACAGATTCGCAGAATGCCAAATGTTGGCACTTACTCGCAAATGGTCAGAAACGCAAAAAGACAGAATCGCAATATGACAGATGCGCAAAATGACAGAATCGCAATATGACAGATGCGCAAATCTTTCTATGTTTTCTTTTTTGTTTAACTTTTATACACAATAACATCCTACTTATGCATTGGAGGGCTGGCACCATCGACTTGGCGTCAAATTTCCTAAGAAGCCCCAAGTATGTCATTTTGTACAAAAATTAATGAATGAGTGTAAGCATTACGACTACATTATAAGAAATACTTTACTACTTTTACTCTGCAAAAAAAAAATCCGACGTAAATCCGACATTGCATTCAATAAAAAACTTAGAAAGTACACTGAATTATTAAAAGAAAATAAAATTACACCAAACAATTTATACAAAAAAATATTTTCGCAAGGTTAATGAAGACGACATAAATGTCTGACGACGACATTCAGTACCTAAGTACAGTTTAGACGTTTGTGTATTTTTTAAGGGAGACCCATACAATCTTATATTGTGATTTGTGATTTATACTAACAAATAAAGAATTTGGTTAATCACTTGATGATTTTTATTTAATTCGAGATTTATCTGTCATTCTGCGAATTTGTCATTCTGCGAATCTGTCAGTCTGCGAATCTGTCATTCTGCAAATCTGTCATTTTGCGACACCTGGCATTATAGTATGCGTTTCTGTCAATTCGCTAATCTGTCATTTTGCGTTTCTGTCATTATACGCCTAAACCCTTCTTTTGTTGGTGCATTGACACAGCCACAAATGAATCTCCCTTCCACATCGACGCAGCAGCAAACTTTAGTACCTACATCATTTAGGAATACTATGTCATCATATTTACGTAGAGATTGCTCTAAAATAAAAAAAGACATTGACCGTCACATTTTAAATCTTCTTATTTTCGATTTACAACCATTTTTCATAGTGGAAGACAGAGGTTTTCGTGACCTTATTATTTTTGCATTCCCAAATTACACATTACCAACAAGAAAATTCTTTGCAAACAGTATGCTTCCTGCACTCTATGAAGTTACCAAAGCGGAAGTCAAGAAGTTGCTGAGTGCGGAAGTGGTTTCCATATGTTTGTCAACCGACATGTGGACGTCAAGAAATGGTGACTGGTTTTTGGGCCTTACAGGACATTCCATTGACTCAAATATGGACTTGCGATCAGTCCTTTTGGAATTCTATGTCTTGGGCGGCATGGGCCACACAGCTACAGTTTTGGCCGAAGAATTGAAACGAATCGTTCAGGAGTGGCAAATTTAAGATAAGATACTTCTTGCTGTATCTTACAATGACTCTAATATTAAGTATGCTATGGAAAAATGCTTGGGATGGAAACATTTTAGTTGTTATGCACATTGTTTAAATTTGGTGGTGAGCTAAGCTTTATAAAATAACACTATTGTTTTAAATATTATTCAAAAAGCCTGGGAAAAATTAAAACGATACATGGAACAGGCAGGGAAACCAATAAAGATGTTCCTACCAGATGGAACTCAACGTTTTACATGTTGCAGCTTTTAGTAGAACTAAAAGAGGAGCTAAATAGTGCAGTTTCCAATCTGAATGCAAATATCCCAGTCTTATCTGTGAATGATTAGAAAATTATTGAAATCCTCATTCGTGTTGTAAAGCCCTGTGAGGAGGCTCCTCGCTACAAACTTTATTTTGAAAATGAGAACACAGCAGACTCTACAAAGAAATATGTTATTTACAAAAGTAATTATTTATCTTTTTGTGACTAGAAACTAGAAGTACACCATGATATGTGGACCTACTCATGTGATTCTTTTTTTGTTATAAAGGGAAGTCGGTCCCGTTTAAATTTTACTAACTCTTGCCAGCGGCTTCACCTGCGTGAACTTATGATTTTAATATATTTGTTATAGGTATTAAGATTAATTTAAGTTCAGTAGTTTTCACTAAAAAGTGAAAAATAACATTAGACTACTTTAGAAAGAACATTAGATAACTTTTGAAGAAGCCATTAAATAATTTACTGTTAGGGTATTTTTAGTGGAATTGTAAACGTATTTTTATTATTTTTAGTGTTTTATGAAACTTTCTTTTTTAGGTGCATAGTATGGATCAAAGTAGTCAAGAAATCGCTTTAGAGCAAGGAACAATAGTAAGTGAAAGATCTACAGGTGACAATGGACCTGAGCCATCAACATTTGCACACTCAACTCCGAAACGTTCTGTACTTGGCATGACAAGGGTAACGTTTTTATGGATCCTGATATCAGACCTAGAAACCATTCTAAAATGGCAGATAAAACTTATACTGAACAAAGAGTTCAACGGAGTGATGCACCTCCCCCTCCTCAACGAGGACGAGGTAGAGGCCGAGGCCGCCAACACAACAACAAGACTCGTGAAGTCTTCAACACCAAGCGTATGGAGGAACACCGTCTTTTGACGGGTATTCAGACGATGCAGGCAAACCAACAAGCCATCAAAGCAGACATTTTTGCTTTCGTAACGGAAGAACAGCTAGCAAAATTAACAAACAACGTAAATCAAAAGCCGCAGATGCTTCCAGTTACTACTAGAAATATCGGAATTTCCACAGTGTCGCTATTACACACCGCAGTCCAATACAGAGCAAACTTAGTGTTGCCCAATATATACGCCATGTATCGCGTATTTCTTGCCGCTTTCGAAGCGAAAATAATTAGAGTAAAGAAGCAGTCTGGAGTTATGTTGAGAAATGATGATGCAATTTATTCACATGCAGCTGTTCGTGCCAACTTCTATGAAGACATTGATCGATTCAATGCTTATCCGTTGTCTATTAAGATGACTATTGATGCAGTCGGGTTAATAAGTGATGGAATGACAAGGGTAAAATAACCTCAGATCGACAACGTTATTTCAAATATACAATGGTTTAAAACAGGAGGCCCCAATGAAGGTAAAATCACCAATGCACTCTTATATTTTATAGCTGTTGATAATTTACCACTAAACAGTGCGGACAAAAAAGGAAAGCCGCAATCGCTTAGATCCAGAGCGGCTATCAAAATTATAAGTTTTACGCACCCTACATTTAAAAAATTGGCCAATGTAAAAAGAACATGTTTTGTTTCTTTATTACCGACAATAAATAAACTTGGATGATAAAAAAAAACATGTTTTAATTAAAAAAATACTTGATACGATACTGGATTGATCCAAAAAATCGCATCCAATCAATGGGATCGATATTTGTATCGATACAGTATATTACGATCCATCACGATCCAGAATATCGACAAAGCACCTCGATCGAACATCCCTAGGATGGACAACATGGTGGCGACAGTCAATAGATTGCCCACAGTCTATTTCAATTTATAAATAATACATGGGTGGTGTGGATTTGCTTGATTCAATGTTAGGGTTTTATATTATAGTAAAGATTAGAAGCAAGAACTAGTAGGGTAGGTTGCTGTAAGTTTAGTTTAGTTAATAAGCCACGTAATTTGAAATGCTTTCTAATGCTAGACATTTGTATAAATAATGCCTGGTTAACCTACAAAAGGGACAAGAAAAGTCTTGGTGAGAAACCAATGATATTGAAGAAATTTTGACTGAATGTCAGCAAGGAGTTATAGAAATTTCAACTACGAGTACCATCCATACCGTCGTCAAAAAAGATTGCAGTACCAAAAAGAAGTTGGCCTTGTGATGATATTCGCCGTGATTAAATTGGCCGACGACAACGGACAACGGCCCGATTTTTATAACGGGCGACGGGCCGACGCGCAGTGTTCAATAAGTTAGAGTGAATGTTTGTTAACGCGACGGGCTCATACCCGTTGCAACGTGACTCAACGGATGCGCGCACGTTGCCCCTCGGCGCGACGGCAGTCTGTCCGATGCAGTAAACTATGTCATTTCATGGAAGTGTGTTGACGACGACGGTATTACGCACGTGCTGCTCATTGTGAATAATTATGGAGTTTACCGTTGATATGGATTTATTAATTAGCCTTGTTCAGAATAGGCCTATGTTGTGGGACAAGACTATAGAAAATTACAAAAATAAACAAGCAAATTTTGCGGCATGGAAAGAAATCTTTGTAATGCTAAATGAAGATTTCGAGAGATTATCTGATAAAGAAAAAAACGAATTCGGTAAGTGAACAATGTTTTATTTTTAAATTGGAAAACTCAAAATATGATTTAATTCATGATTTTTAAACATATTGATTTTGCCACGGCAGTTGCCCTTCAGATGACATGAAATAATCTGCAAACTTATTGCGAATACCATTAGCTGTCAAACTACCTCGTACCGAATTTGAACGAGGTACGTCTGTTAGTAAGTTGGTATCGGTGGTCAAATTATCACCGACTGGGTTACTAATGATTCCTTCTTCTTTGTGGATGAAATTTTGCAACAAGCAACAGGTTTTTACTATATCGACTGCTAAGTCCAGTGATACGTTCAACGGTCGATGCAAAATTCGCCATTTATTCGCCAATATACCAAATGCACATTCAACATATCGTCTCGCTCTTGTCAACCGGTAGTTGAATATTTTTTTTACGTTATTAAGTTGATGACCACCAAACGGCCGAAGTACATGTTCATGCAGTGCGAATGCTTCGTCAGCTACAAAAACATAAGGTAGTTCGAAGTCCGCTCCTAGTTTATTTGTTGATAGTGGTATGCTTAATCTGTTATCTATGAGATTTTTCCAAAATTGTGTTTCTTTAAATACTGCTGAATCGCACTCTTTTCCGTATGCACCAACATCAATGTAAATAAAATTATAATTTGCGTCTACCACGGCCATCAATACAATAGAAAAGAAGTGTTTATAGTTAAGAAACATAGATGCACTTTTTTCAGGCTTTATGACTCGTATATGTTTGCCGTCTATTGCTCCTAAGCAAAGAGGAAAGTTCGCTGCACTTTCAAAATTATTGGCTATCATTATCCACTCCTCTGTGGATGGAATTTTCATGTAGGTTTCTCGTAATTTAGACCATATCGTTGTACATACTTCTCGAACTATGTAGCTTATAGTTTTTATTCCAATTCTGAATGTGTATTGAAGATCCGTGAATGAATTTCCTGATGCTAAATATCTGTAACAATTCATTTTTTTTTTCAGGTAAATTTGTAATGAAAAAGTGGAGTGGAGCTAGAGATAACTGGATGAGATGTGCCAAAAAACTGAAAGAGTACAAATCTGGTTCAGGAGCAAAATCGGTCACTAAATATAAATTTTACGAACAAATGCTGTTCTTAAATAAAATTATAGGTCATCGACCGACAGAATCAAATATGCCACTTGCCGAAAACGAGAGTATTCCAAATACAGAAGAAAATGAAGTACCAAAGGTTACAGTTCCGAAAAAAAGGAAGAGAAAAGACACAGAGAATGATATTGAGAGGAAAATTTCGGGGTTAGTTGATTCTATCGTAATGGAAGATAACAGTAGAATTATGTCGTTTTTCAAGGGAATCGCACCAACAATTGAAAAATTTAATGACGCTGATATCGTCGAATTTCAGTTTGAGGTTATAAAAGCGATGAGAAACATAAGTCAAAGAACTCGATCCCCTTATGTTTATAATTCGACTCAAGCGCCAAATTATTCCCAAACTGCTTATACTTCAGTTTACCCGGAAAATCAATATAGGGGATATCGTACTGCTACAGCTTCATCTACAAATTATAATGTAAATGATCGCGCGCGTGAATATGAAATATCAATTCCAGAAACACCGGAAAATACACAATCTTTTCATCAAATAGACGACACAGTATCTGAAAACAGCCATTTTGATTTTGATTTTTCGAAGTCAGTTGATGAATAAATAATTACCTACACATTTCCTCAATGACTTGTTATTTAAAAATCTGTTTTAGGATTATGGTAAGAGACACTTATAACTCCATCGCCCATTGTCAGAATTCTTTATGAAGTTTTAAAATATGAGAATTATACATACATACCTTAAGGTAACAGCCAATCTTTCAGCGGGTGTAATAGATAGTCGCATATTAGTGTCTGCATGTCGTAATTGATCATATACTAGTTCTAATAATTTGCGAAAACTGTCATGAGTCATTCGAAAGAAGTTATAGAACTTTCTTCCGTCTTTCTTTAAATCCTCCATCAGAGTGTGGAATACTCCATAAGACTCTTTCTAATAAAATAGGATGAACCCACAGCTTCTTCCTTTTATTTTGTAGCTGCTGTTTTTTGTATAAATAGTAGGCTAGAACAAGCTTTTTCTTTGCACTCGACATAACGTACGTGTATTTCTTCGCCCTGCAAATATAGAACTGATATCGACAACAACGGACGCGTTCACGTCATATTTTAGCGGATCGTGTACAAAGGTAACCGTTTAACGTCGGCCCGTTACCCGTTGACAAAAACGTTCGTTAACAAGAGCTCTTATGGTCATTGTCGTTATTGTAAGAAGGGGCAAACAAATGTTTTTTGTACAAAATGACAACTAAGACTTAGATTTATACTCAAAGATGAGTATAGACTACAACATTTACTTGTAACTGAACAACGAGCCGCTCTGCGATATGTTCTAGTAATCTAGTGTATTATCCTAAACGTCGAGCACGCTCGCCTGTCTGTTACAGCCTATTGTACAAACCAATAAGCATATTGGTGAGCATTTCGTCGAGCGTATTGGTGTAACATTTCGTCGAGCCTTAGCACGAGTGCGGGCGATGCGCGGGTGCGGGGCGACGCGAAGGAAGAGGGACGAACGACGCACGCGGTCCGCGCGGTCGTTAGTTGTTCAAGTTCACACGGTGATTATACACGTGCATTGCATTTGCTTGTTATTTATACTTATTATCTATATCCCACGACATAGTTGAATAGAATCAACTATGTCGTGGGATAGGGAAAAAACTTTATTGCTTATTGAAAAAGACAGGAATCATGTCATTTTATGGGATCTTAATCATGCTCAACATTACAATAAAATATTAAAAAACGACGCGTGGCAAGATATTGCTACCGAAATGGAGAGCTCTGCTGATGACTGCAGAAAATAAATGACAAGCCTTCTAGCTTCCCTTCGAAGAGAAAAAATGAAATCGAAAAAAGTGTTGGCACTGGAAAAGGTTAGTGATGACAATAAATGCGAATGAACATAGCACAGCAGATATATTCAGTTTGGATAAAATTATGACGTAAACGAAAAAGACGAATTTTATTTTAAATTGTTTTTTTTATTAACCTTACAGGAGCAGATGAAATTTACAAAAGTTCTTGATTTGCGTACCAAAGCTTACAGTTTATGCTGGATAGGAATAAACCACGTCCCGTTGATGATTCGGTGAGTTATTTTTTTTTAAAAGGTATTTCTATATTAAAATTCGTAAGTACCTACGCGTATTGGTTTTGCCACTCCAACGCGCCTTCTTGAGAACAGTATTCAGCAATTTCATCTTTCATTATTTTTGCAAAAGCACTTCTGATAAGTTTTGATGTTGATTTGCAAGCGGTTATAATCACTGGTATTATTGTCTTGTGAGGTGTTTTCTTGTAAGCTAATCGTTATGAATTCCTTCTAATGAAATTGTGCAAATGACATGTGCACTTTTCAATCAATTTAACTTTATCGGGGTTCAATACTAAAGGCTTTCGCAAAACACGGAATACTGACGACAGTAGTCCAAACAAATTCTCAACTACGCGCCGAGCTCTACAGAGTCGGTAATTGAACAATCTTTTAGTAGAACCTTTGGGATCCAATTTTCAGCTGGATTCCGCTGACATTTGCTAACTATGTACCGTGGAAGAGAAAATTCGTACCGTGGACGTGGTGGTAACACCCACCCCCCACCTTTTAACTATTTTAACGATGCAGTGCCAAACCCCGATCCTTCACAACATTCAAGAAAACCTGGACGTTCTAAACAACAACAATCTCGCGACGCACGTCGGGATGCTTTTCGTGAATCTGGAAAACCAATCCTGGAAAAGGAACAAGAAATTAAAGATTTGATTAATAAAACCTTATTCTTTGGATTTAAAGAAGCTTTTGAAGCACAACAGAAACAAGAGTTTACTATCCAGAAAACTGCTGTAACCGTACCTATTATTACTCGTTCGATTTATTTATTTATCAGGAACAATTTACATTGTCTTTGAAACATTTCACACATAATAAATAGTAACATTAATATAAATTCTAAATTGAACACACAGATAAATACTTAAAATGGTTGATGAAACGAATAAATATGCTGAAAACTATATAAAAAGCACAACATTAAAAAAATCATCAAGGGGAAATAAATGGAAGCCAACGATTATGATGAAATGTGTGTCTTTATTGGACTATTAATTACTATGGGACTTGTCAAGTTGCTTGTCAAAAAAAGAATGTTATCACAACAAATACATCTCATCACTCATGTCAAGAGACCGATTTATATTATTACTTAAATTTTGGCACTTTAGCGACAGTTCGATTGACCCCAAAACAGATAAATTGGCAAAGATCAGAATCAGCTTCGAGATGATTCTAGAAAGATTTACCCAAATTTTGGAACCAGGAAAATTCTTGGTCATTGACGAGACAATGATCCCTTGGAGAGGCCGCCTGAAATTCAGGCAATATATTAAAAACAAAGCCTAAAGTTATGGGATTAAATTGTATAAACTCTGCACTCCAGAGGGATACACAGTTGCTGTTAAGGTATACACAGGCAAATTGGAGGAAAAGTCTATGAAACCACATGGGCAAGCAATTGTGATGGAGTTGATTCAAGGTTTAGAACAAGAAGGTAGAGTGGTAATTGCTGACAACTTTTATACATCTGTCGAATTAGGAGAAGAATTGTTAAAAAAGAAAATACTACTGTGTGGAACAATAAGGACAAATAAAAAAAAACTGCCTAAATTAACAGTTGTTAATAAAAAACTAAAAAAAGGCCATATTCTTGGGAAGATGACTAAGGACGGTGTCAAAATTATAAAATGGCATGAAAAGAGAGCGGTTACCATGACAACTTCATGCAAAGAGCACACGACAACTGTTATCAATACTGGCAAGTGCCGAAAATTTAACGGCGAACCAATAATGAAACCTGATTGCGTTTTTATGTACAATAAAAATAAAAAAGGTTTCGACTATTTTGATCAAATGACCGCATACTACACGACTCTGAAAAAAAGTATTAAATGGTACAGAAAATTGATGATGAGTATTCTTTTTAGGACTTGTTTAGTAAATGCATGGATAGTTTTTAATGAAAATAATGAAAAAAAAGTAAACTTACTGGATTTCACTGAAAATGTTATACAGAGCCTTACTAAAAAGACTTCTTCGAAAATCGACAAGGCCAATCTGTCACTGTAAATTCTGACCGATACATAGCCATGTTAAGGGATTTTTTCTTTCCACAACTGCAACAGTTTGAAGCCTATAATTGTGCGACATGGTTTCAACAAGATGGCGCGACATGCCACACAGCTAATGCCTCTTTGGCGGTCGTAAACGAGAGGTTTGCTGAGAAACTGATATCGCGCCGAGGTGACATTGAATGGCCTCCTAGAAGTCCGGATCTTACACCACTGGACTTTTTTTTGTGGGGATACCTAAAAAGTAGAGACTACTCCAATAACCCAGCCACAATTGACCAGTTGAAGACCAATATCCGGAAAGAAATGTCAGATATTCCCCGTGCAATGTGCCAGCGAGTTTTTACCAATTTGAGGTTCAGATTCGAAGAATGTTTGCAGCGCGATGGTGCACATCTGGATGATGTTATTTTTAAGAAATGAATTTCCCAGATGTAAATTTTTGTAGAAATAAAAATTTGTATGTGAATTCTTGCTGCTTCATCTGTAATGACATATGCAATTATGGCATATAATAACACAATACATTCAGCTACAGAATTAACACCGATGATCACACCATCGACTAATCAGTAGCGTTCGCTCGTAAATTGTCAGATTAGGTACGCACGTCGACTTCTTGACAAAAGATGTTATGACCGTCACACTTAATTTGCAAGCCTAGATTTTACGACCGTATCTAATTTGTTATTTTCTAAAGAGTATAGTATAGTAGTAGAGTAGTAAAGAGTTCTCCTTCTTCAATTTGCATGGTATAGAAACTATCAATTTTTCCAAGAGAATTATACCTAAATTCGTCTTCTAATAGTTAAGTTACCTTATATCGACTTAAATAATAAAAGTGTTCTAAAGTAGTAAAGTCTCGAGTACTCATTTACTTCGCCACCGTAGTCGCGATAATAAGAATAATAAGATTTTAGAGGATGTTATTGAAGTGCACGACGATGATGTATTTGATATAGCTAACCCACTGTGCCGATCGTCGGAGCTCAGGTACCTACAGAATAATTGTGAACGAGCTAGAAGCCCGTTCTCAATTCATTTACAGCTCTATCTGACGTAGATTAAGATGTATTTTAGGTAGTTTATTACAGCATGTTCTACTCCATGAACATTATCCTTTTTTCTATTTCCCAAAATTGTTTCAAAAGTTGATCTTCCTTGTTTCGTCATCATACAAATGACTAAAATAAGATCGTTTAAATTTCACCACGGGCAACACACGATGTTCTTATCGATTTTCAGCAGTGGCAATCACAACTGTTTTGACAGTTGTAATACGTGCCGTACTCGTTATCCGATTGGTGCTACTGCTGCATCTGTCATGACGTCACTACCGTTAACGGACAAACCGCCCCCCTATCGACAATCTTTTCTCACCATCTTGCACGCGCGCGCACTTCGCGATCTCTCTCAAGGAAAACCTTTTAAACGCGTCAACTCGACCGATATTCTGCTGGGAATCAATATTCCGAGCAGCTCGTGACATTCAGCAATCAACTGTGGTGGAATCATATCTGTAGCAATAGCAGACCAAGGTACGTGCACGTGTTTTAGTTTGTTACTGCTGCATTTATCTAAGAACATCGTTTGTGTGATCGTCCAGCCACCAGGGCTGTCCCAGATGTGTAGGTAACTCATCGTTTTTTATCGCGACTGCACATTCCTTGACCTGAAGATGTAGATTGATCAATCTAGGACTGCATGATGTTTGCTTGGATACTCTCCCAGAAATAATCGATAATAATAAGATTTTAGAGGATGTTATTGAAGTGTACGACGATGATGTATTTGATATAGCGAACCCACTGTGCCGATCGTCGGAGCTCAGGTACCTACAGAATAATTGTGAACGAGCTAGAAGCCCGCTCTCAATTCATTTACATTGCATTTAAAGCTCTATCTGATATGGATTAAGATGTATTTTAGGTAGTTTATTACAGAATGTTCTACTCCAAGAACATTATCCTTTTTTCTATTTCCCAAAATTGTTTCAAAAGTTGATCTTCCTTGAGCTGTAGATGTAGATTGATCAATCTAGGACTGCATGATGTTTGCTTGGATACTCTCCCAGAAATAATCGATAATAATAAGATTTTTAAAGGATGTTATTGAAGTGCAGGACGATGATGTATTTGATACAGCGGGCCCGCTGTGCCGATCGTCGGAGCTCAGGTACCTACAGACTAATTGTGAACGAGCTAGAAGCCCGTTCTCAATTTATTTACAGCTCTATGTGATATAGATTAAGATGTATTTTAGGTAGTTTATTACAGAATGTTCTACTCCAAGAACATTGTCCTTATTAATCCTCTTATATATTGATATTATAATGTTTGTTTACAATGATAAAAACTTAACTACACTCGGCGTCACAAAAATCGCACCTCTTCGAAAATATATAATAATAATATAATATAATATATTTATTTTCTCTTCACAAAAGGTAGGTTTAACAATATACATTTCAGTGTTGGTAGCTTGGACCTAACTTTGTGAGAGACTGGAGCCTGTGGTAGATTTTATCAAAAATCTGTATTACAGGTCTCCAGTGCCCTCCCTCGGCTAGAGTTTTTAGACAGCTATAACAAGAACGGAGAAACATAGTTATTTAAAAATACTCTTTTTTAGTGGAATAAGAAATAACAATAATACAGTTTATAAATTATTAAAATGTTAAACTATTTGCGGAAAAAACCAGGTGTGAGTCGTTTTGTAAGGTAGTGTAGTGTGTAGGGTGTAATGTGGAAGAGTAGGATATGAGATAGACGGTTTATGTTTAGTGTATAAGCGTGAGTTCAGGTGGAGTGTAGAGTGGAGGTGAGCGAGTTGTATAAGGACTGAGGGACACGATATTGCTTTGGTAACACAGTATTCCGATTATTTTACTTTATGATGGTTATGAGATTTTCGGTATCTTGGTAGGTTAGGGTTTTTAGAAAATTTGTAACTGTTTTTTTGCATTTAGTATTTAGTGTAGGGTATATATTTAGGGTACTATTTAATTTATTGTAAAGGTATGGTCCGAGGAAACAGAAGGAGTTGTTTGAGGAGGCAGACTTAAAGCGCTGGGTATCACAAACCTTGCCCTTCCGGCGCTTGCCCTTGAGTAAGTTCGGGTCATAGGGCAGTGCGGAGTGTTGTTTCATAATGGTGCGCAGTATGAATAGTTGTCTAACAGTGAGAACGTCCCATTCTTTGTACAATTCTTCTGTTGGATGACGGAATGAAAGTCCTAAACCCACCTTGAGGATGGCGCGTTGTGCTCTTTCTACCTCAATGAGGTGGGACTTCGCTGCTCCGCCCCACGATGTGATGCAATAGTCTATCAGGGACTGGCACAGAGCGAACTAAATTGTTTTGAGAACAGTACGGTCAGCTGAGTTTCTCAACGACTTAAATATATATATTAACTTCCGTAACCTTGGGACCAGAGCTCTTATATGAGATTTGAAGGATAACGATTGGTCAATAATGATTCTAAGGTATTTGGTGTCCTCAGTCCTAAGGAGCGATAGGCATGAGCATATGGTTTGCTGGTCGCATAAGTGTGCAGTGATGTTGAGGGACGCTCTTGGCAGTGAGCTCTTCCTGTAGGCAAAGGCTATGTACTTTGTTTTTGACACATTTAGTGTCAACACATTGTGTTGTAGCCATTTAGTAACTTGATTAAAGCCCGTCTGAGCTATGTCAAAAGTCTCCTCCCAACTGTCACCATAGAAGAAAAGGGCGGTGTCATCAGCGAAAGAAATGATTTTGCCTTTGTGGTGTTTCAGTTGACAGAGGCTATTAATATATATATATATGTATGAGGGAGTCACACCACTATTCGAAGAACTGGATAGGCTACTGGGTGTGGAGAATGTCATGGCTTATACTCAGAAATTCCCATTAGAGTCTATATTGCTCTTCCAGGATAGGTTTTGCCCACCTAGACAAGGTGATGATGGGTTACCTGTTAGCGGGTCAAGATGCATACATGGACCTGAGGCTTGGATGGAGAGGTTGAGGCAGAAAGGATGGACTCTGGCAACTCTGCTCCTAATCCTAGTGGCCTCATGGAAGTGCGGCACAATAGCAACACTGACTGGACAAGGAGACAACCAAGTAATACATCTAAGATTACCCAACAGTGCAACATTGGAAGGGCTGAGGATGACACGCCTACAATAAACAGAACTTGTTTCTGCAAGAAACAGAAAAAGTACATACAAGTGGATTGCCCCCAAATAATTTAAATATATAACCAGCATATGGGTGGTGTGGACCTCCTAGATTCGTTCCTAGGGAAATATAAAATAAAAATTGGGACCAGAAAATGGTACTTGAGGCTCTTTTATATCATCTTCTTGATATAACTCTTATCAATTGCTGGTTATTGTACAGAAGAGTCGGGGAGCAGTAGCATACGCCAACCCCAATGAAACAGAAGGACTTCAAATTCGAAGTAGGGAAAAGTTTATGCATGTTAGGGTTATCGATAAACAAAAAGAGAGGTAGACCAAGTTTATCAGATGAAAATGATAATAAAAGGCAGAAGCCAAATACATCAATCCTGCCTCCTCGTGATGTCAGACTTGATGAGTTTGAGCATTTTCCTGTTTTGGGTGAAAAAAGACAACGATGAAAATAACCTGGTTGCAAAGGAAAAACATTCACATCTTGCGAGAAATGTCGAACTTTGCCTAAATCATTTATTATTGGGGGGAGAAACCCAATAAGCCGTGGACTATTATACCCATATGTTTGGGGACATAGTATTTGCCAAGACAATGGAGTTTGACCATCAGATATATACAGCTGACCTATTGGCTGATAAGGCGATCATCCTTGGGTTATCACATTAGCCTAGAGATTATGATGGTCAGGCACATAGAACCATTCACGGAAGATTTCCAACAGCCCCACCACGCCAGAGTAATAATGTGATAATGCAGTACATATCTCGCGATGAGGTTAATGTGAGAGACATTATAGAAACGGTATCGAAAGGTGAGGTACCCAAAGAATGGAAGGTTACAGTAGGTGTGGCAAAGGAGAGGGAAATGAAAAAGAGGAAGGCTCGCTTTTTCGGGAAGCTTGTTCTAGAGATGCGCCTTTTCCAAGTTGCAACGGAGAATAACATAAAACACGTATTCAAGTTTATACCTCATGAGACCATGACGAAGTCTGAGGACGACCTCTTCAAGCACCTTCTCAAGATATCAGAGACATCGTCAACAGAAGACGGAGGCGCCGTATTGATGTCCATGGATTTTTCGAGCTGGTGCACCAGCTTTAGGTATGAGGGAGTCACACCACTATTCGAAGAACTGGTTAGGCTACTGGGTGTGGAGAATGTCATGGCTTATACTCAGAAATTCCCATTAGAGTCTATATTGCTCTTCCAGGATAGGTTTTGCCCACCTAGACAAGGTGATGATGGGTTACCTGTTAGCGGTCCAAGATGCATACATGGACCTGAGGCTTGGATGGAGAGGTTGAGGCAGAAAGGATAGACTCTGGCAACTCTGCTCCTAATCCTAGTGGCCTCATGGAAGTGCGGCACAATAGCAACACTGACTGGACAAGGAGACAACCAAGTAATACATCTAAGATTACCCAACAGTGCAACATTGGAAGGGCTGAGGATGACACGCCTACAATATGTTACCTGGTTCCAGGAGACTCTCCTTGAGCTCTGTACCAGAGCCGGTATAACTCTCAAGCTAGAGCAAACGTGGGTGTCCACGTCTTTATTAGAATATGGGCGTGAGTTTTTCTTTAAAGGGGCGCAAGTTAGCTCTGCTCTCAAGAGGGTCTCTAGGGGATGGCATATGGGGTGTCTAGGATGGCAAGTGAAGCAAACCAAACAATTCCTTCATTCAATGGCGACATGGCTGGGGTTTTCTCTACTGGAATGGGAGCCGCACAGAAGGATCACCTGCCCATCCCTTCATACTGGTGTACTATAATTAGAAATCAGAAGCGGGTTTAATTTTTTTTAAAGTACAATTTATTAACCTAAAACTAAATTACAATTATTTAAACAATTATCGAAAATATTTAACACAAATAAATAACAATCTATCGTCGCAAAATAACAAAACCTAAACTATGACCTAACGTCTATCTAGCGCAACGGATGGCAACCGAATAGGGGCGAGGCGCCGGTATTCAGCCGCTTATATAGCAATCGTCATTCTACCCCCCTCTTAACCTAAGAAATGTCCAACAATATAATAATTGTTTTAGATCATTTCATCAATAAAAAAATACAAATTTATAATATTAGTTATATGATTTAGTATTAGTATTATAAATTTCAATGCATAAAAGAATCAAAATTACAAATTATTCTTTGATAATTATTATACGTCACCAGAGTTGATTGCTTATTTGGCCAAAGAGGGAATTGTTCTAATTAAAAAAAACTAAAATAATAAGTCGCTAATAGAAAAAAAAAACAAATAGGAAACTATTTCCAAAACAAATCAATTGTACTAGTTTAATACCAAAAAGTATAGTTAAGGCTCGGTGTATTGTATGTGGAACTGAAAAAAAAAGTTGTTTTTTTTTCCGTAAAATATGGTTTTATTTTTATAAGTTTTCCTTATCTTCTGATCACTAGTTACCAACAATATATTTTTGACACGAACTAAAAAAAAATTGAGCCTTGTAGGGTTAATCCCCAACAAGTCTTCGTAATGTTGAAATTAATAAAACTACCCAAAAGCCACCTTATAGATTTTGAAAATCTTAATCAGCAACATGATGCCGAATTATTTTTTTAGACTGGTCGCACTCGTGACGAATTCGAAAGGCTGGTTTTTAAAAGAGTAACCTATGGAGTTCCTTACCGGCTCTTCTCCATAGGAAGGACACTTTAGAACCGAGCAACTAGAGTCAGTAGATTTTAACGTAACGTTTCTTAAGCGCCTTTTTTTTTGGTTTATGAGAAATAAAAACATTTTGATTTTGCTATTCAATGAAATTACACAATTAGCACAAAGATGTCCACGGACAGCACTAGGTATACTTGTCAAAACTTAGAACTGGGGATTCGAATGAAAGACTCGCCACGTTTTTAAACATGTCGCGAACGACTCTCGAACGGAAGGTGAAAACAGCTAGGGAATGCCTAGAAAGTGATTTTGTTCCTCACCACTTAGGTTTCGATCACATGACCAGAGAACAGATAATAGAAAAAAATCTAGCGGTTCCTAATGCTTTGTTAGCTAATAATGAGAAAGCTATTATAATATGCGATGGAACTTTTATGTACATCCAAAAGAGCAGTAACTTCACATTTCAAAAAGTCACGTAGTCTCCACAAGTACAGAAACCTACTCACACCATTTTTATTTGTTACATGTGATAGGCACATTATCGATATTTCTGGACCTTATCAAGCAAATCAAAATGACGCTACTATTTTAAATAATCTTTTAGATGGTCCAGGTAGTGTTATTCATTGGCTGTTACAGTTCGGTGATATATTCATTTTAGACAGAGGGTTTCGTGACTCTGTACCCATGTTGGAATCCCATGGATATGTTGGCATAATGAATGTCAGGCAAGAAGAGACATCTTTGACAGAGTCGCATACTGCAGATCATTTAATAGATGTGGTCCATAAAATATTGACGGAGTGGAGATTCCGTGATAATGTTGCATCACAACAGATAATGGAGCCAACGTAGTAAAAATGGCTAGACTATTAGGAGTACGTAGCATGCCTTGTTTTGCACACACTTTGAATTTGGTTTAAATGATACCTTAAACATTCCTAAATTAATAAACATGATAGACACAGTAAAAAATTATTAAATATTTTAAGAAATCCTGATGTAGACCTTTACAATTACTACAGGAAGTTCCAACTCGTTGGAATAGCCTTTATTATATGATAAAGATAATTTTAAAGTTAATTGATAGTATCACAACCGCACAGAGAAAACTGCCTCAAGCACCTCAAATAATTAGCCCAGAAGAAGAAAAAATACAATAAGACATGGTGCTTTTGCTGGATATATTTGAGCAAGCAACCCAAATGATAAGTGGAGACCAGTATCCAACTTCTAGTTTGATTATACCTATTATTTACGGGCTATTCAATAACATTCAAAGTTTGGGTCCCAGAATTTCTACATCGGTAGGTGAAATATTTTTACAAACATTGAAAAACTGTATGAATGATCGCTTATTAGAATACGAATCTCGAACTGTTTGTCGAATTTCTACTATACTGCATCCCGTTTTTAGAAACAGCTTTACACAATTGCAAAATAAATTGGCTGCTGAAGATGCTGTGAAGGCAGAAATAAATAATATTTTCCGGATTCAAAACACATCTCAAAGCGCAGAAGAAATAGCCACGTCACGTAAAAATAGTACAAGAGAAACTGGTCGCACGGATTTGCTTGGATTTCTAAAAAGAAACATCAGTAACGCAGATATGACATCCGCTACCGCAATAAATTTATTCAAAACGACGAAATAGCCTTTAAATACCTAGCTGTGCCTGCTACTTCTGTAAGGTCAGAGAGAGTATTTTCGGCGACCCGACAAATACTAAATAATAGATGAAACATGTTACGCTATAACGCTGTTGAGAAGTTGAGTTTCTTAAATAAAAATCAGCAAATGATTATATAAAGTATATCAATTGATTATTCTTATTTCTTAATTTTTTTTTGTATCAATGAAAAAAAAAAGAAACACTTTATTCTCCGGTGACCTCCGGTTTTTCACCGGAGATTAAAGAATATTGAGAGAAAGATTTTTGTTAGGTTTGTTAAAATCTCGCTCCGATGCAAACCTCTAGAAGGAGTTGTATAATATGTAGAAAACGAGGAAGAACAAGTAAGTTTAGTAACAGCTTACTATGAAGGAAAAACTTGTCAAAGAGGTATTAGGGAAACTTGTCATAAAATAAAACGTAATTATTTCTGGCCGAACGTGGAACAAACGGTATCAGCAATTATAAATTCATGTGATGTCTGTAAGAAAATGAAATATTATCGACATCCCGTCAAACCTCCACTAATAATTACCGAAATAGCAAGTAAGCCATTCCAAAGTATATTCATTGATATATTTTCTATCGAAGGAATATCTTATCTTACAATTGTAGATTCTTTCTCAAAATTAGGGCAAGCTATGGAAGTCAAAAGCAAATCAACCCCTGAAATAGTTAGAGCTTAAATAAAATCTTTTACTTGTCGTGGATTGATGGCGCAAAGGTGCAACAAGCAGCGCCATCTAACAATTGGTTTTGCGAACTAATAATATCGTTACCGGAAACGCAAGCGCGCCCTACCGCTTGGACACGATCGTCGGTAGAGGGGATGTAGCGAGGACTGGGGAAGGGACGGAGTGTTCGGCCAGTTGAACTCCGACAGTCTTGGCAGACGCTCAGTACCAACGCACGTGTTTGTTTCGCATTGTGAATCATTAGTTTAAATAAAGTTATTTTGATTTAAATTATCTTTCGTTCGAGTACCCACAACTGTGCCCACATTTTACCTAAAAACTATGTCGGATCATGAAGAACACTCGATGCTTCGCATCTCGGCCACCCATGATGCGACATCAGAAGTGGGATTCACTCGAGCCGAAGAAAATACGGAAAATGGAGCAATGACGTCACGGTGCGATGAGAATTTACTTCGTACGCTGCTGGCTGCTCAAAATCAGAATATGATGTCTCTGATAGAAGCCATCAAGGGCCCGGCAGGTACCAAGCATATTTCTTTGCCTGAATTTGACCCGGATAAGCCGGATGTAGACGCACGTGCCTGGTGTACTACAGCGGATCTGTGCTTATCGGAAGTACCGCTTCAAGGAAGTGCTCTG
Source organism: Autographa pulchrina (assembly GCA_905475315.1). Taxonomy (NCBI): domain Eukaryota; kingdom Metazoa; phylum Arthropoda; class Insecta; order Lepidoptera; family Noctuidae; genus Autographa; species Autographa pulchrina. The sequence goes on from FR997775.1 coordinate 10,493,694, forward strand.
ATCATCACCTTAAGCAAGGCTCTGAAAGGAAGTGCTTCACGTTGGCTTGCGCAAGTATCGTTTGCGGGTATGACATGGTGTGACTTCAAAAGCCTGTTTTTATCCCGATACGATTGCGTGGACACACCAGCTGCTACTCTTGTTAAAATGATGAGTAGCAAGCCTAAGGAAGGCGAATGTTATGCTGCGTACGCCGCCCGATTGTTGTCTACGCTCACATCACGTTGGCAAAACATGAGCGCTGAGCAGATAGCCATATCCACGGTGCTTGCTCATATGACTCAATTTGATGGGCGTATACAGAGGTTGGCATTTACTACCGAAGTCAACAACAGAAACAAGCTGCAGTGTGAACTTCAAGCGTTCTCGTTTTTGAAAAGGAAAGCTTCGGCGGGCAACTCAGCCGACGCCGTTCCAGAGTTCAAGCGATCCAAGTTTCAGTCGACAACGCTGAAATGTCACAACTGCGGTAAAGCAGGTCACCGAGCATCTGACTGCCGATCAAGAAGCGAGGTGAAAGGCAAGGCACCCAATGCCACCACTTCAGCGTCAAGTTCTGCAGGACCAAAGCAGCGTTCGGACATCATCTGTTTCCGTTGCGGCAACGCCGGACATTTTGCTACAAAATGTCCACGAAGCAATGGTGGAGGCACCGGTGCGGCGGGCGGACCAAGCAGTTCCGGGGCAGCTCCTGCAACAGCGGCGAGCAGTGAACGACGCGTTGACGTTTGCTATGTCAGCAATCCCAGCGGTGTGCTGAAGAATACTTGTGAGTCATACCCATTTTATTACGATTCTGGTGCCGAATGCTCTCTCATCAAAGATTGTGTTGCCTCAAAGTTTAGTGGCAAGCGTATAATTAACATTGTAAATTTAACCGGGATCGGTCATGGTAGTGTGCAAAGTACCCTACAAATTTTATCTGAGGTTATGATTAACGATTTACGATTAGAGATATTATTTCATGTTGTACCGGATAGTTGTCTTAAAAATGATATTTTAATTGGCCGTGAAATTTTAGATCAGGGATTTAACGTTAGTATGACGTCTGATAGTGTTGTTTTGTGTCGTGATAAGATTGTTAGGTTATGTGATTTTTCTAATAAGCTCAAGAACGATTCTAATTTGCAAATTGATTTCGACAAAGTTGACACGGACGTTCCGCCAGAATTTCGTTCCCAATTAATTGATCTTTTGTCAGAATATTCATCTTCGTTTTCTAGTGGTGTATCTAGATCTCGTGTTACGACAGGACAGTTGCAAATTAGGCTTGTAGATCCTAGTAGAACAGTTAATCGTCGCCCTTATAGGCTTAGTGCTAGTGAACGCGAAGTTGTTACTGCTAAAGTTCGCGAATTAGAGGAAGCAGGTATTATTAGGCCAAGTTGTTCACCTTTTTCTAGTCCAGTGTTGTTGGTTAAGAAGAAGGACGGTTTAGATCGTATGTGTGTTGACTTCAGGGAACTGAACGACAACACTGTGTCGGATAGGTTTCCATTGCCTTTGATAGAGGATCTTGTTTCTAGGTTAGGTGGTGTTACATGGTTCACGTGTCTTGATATGTTATCTGGCTATCATCAGATTCCAGTGCATCCTGAATCAATAGAGCGCACTGCATTCGTCACACCTGACGGTCAGTGGGAATATATGACCATGCCGTTCGGTTTGAAGAATGCAAGCTCAGTTTATCAGCGTGCAGTGATGAAAGCCTTAGGTGATCTTGCTTATAGTTATGCTGTTACATACGTCGATGACATTTTAGTGATAGGATCATCTGTGGAGGAGAGTTTAGTTCGTCTTCGCACTGTACTCGATAAATTAACGAAAGCTGGTTTTTCCCTGAATATTGCTAAGTGTTCATTTCTTAAGCGACGGGTTGAATATTTAGGCTTTGTTGTTGAGAACGGCCAAATCAGGCCCAACCCAAATAAAATTGCAGCTTTGTCCAGACTTCCCCCGCCTAAAACCATCACTCAGCTGCGACAGTTCATAGGGCTGGCCACTTATTTCAGACAATTTGTGCCACAGTTCTCAAAAACGATGGCTCCTCTGTTTCGCTTAACAAGTGGCAAGAATAGGTCCATTGGTTGGGAACCAAGTCATGAGGCTATTCGTCAGAAAATAATTTCTTACTTAACCAGTGAGCCAGTTCTAACGATATTTGACCCTGCACATTCAATCGAGTTACATACCGATGCCAGTGCTGAAGGATATGGTGCCATTTTTATTCAAAAGATTAATGGGAAACAACATGTGGTTGCTTATTATAGTCGACGTACGACCCCAGCCGAATCAAAGTTTCATTCATTTGAATTAGAAACGTTAGCTGTATTTAACGCCATAAAGCATTTTCGACATTATTTGCTAGGTCGTAAGTTTACCGTTGTAACAGACTGCAGTTCTGTTAAAGCTTCTAAAAGCAAAACTGACTTGTCTCCACGAGTTCATCGTTGGTGGGCCTACATGCAGTCATTTGAGTTTGACATTGTTTATCGTGAAGGCAGTAGGATGAGCCATGTTGACTTTCTGTCTAGAAATCCTCTGCCTATATCTAAAGTAGCTTTCACTCGTGTAGAACAAAAGCGTGTCGATTTAGCTGAGCTTTCTAGTAACTGGTTGCAAGCTGAACAGGAAAAAGACGAAGAGATCAGTAAGATTGTGTCTGATCTTCGTAATGAAGTTTTTCCTGAGGAAACTCGCAAAACTTACGAAATTCGCAAAAACATTTTGTATCGCAAAATTCAGCGTAACGGTCGCACTCGATGTCTCCCTATTGTACCTAGATCGCTTAGGTGGTCTGTAATTAATAACGTCCATGAGTCGGTCATGCATTTGGGATGGGAGAAAACTCTCGAAAAGATTTACGAACACTATTGGTTTGAAGGCATGTCAAAATACGTGAAAAAATTTGTAGACAATTGTATCACTTGTAAAGTAGCAAAGCCCCACTCTGGTAAAGTTCAGGCAGAACTTCACCCAATTCCCAAGTTCAATATCCCATGGCACACAATTCATATTGACGCTTCTGGTAAACTGTCTGGTAAGAACGACATCAAGGAGTACGTGTTTGTCATCATAGATGCGTTCACCAAATTTGTGCTACTTCGTCATTCTCTTTACATCGACACTAACAGTAGTATTTGTGCTATTAAGTTCTGCATAGCTTTGTTTGGTGCTCCGAAACGCATAATTGCAGATCAAGGTCGATGTTTTGCTAGCAAAGATTTTTCTACTTTCTGTACTTCTAACAACATAGAGTTGCACTTGATAGCTACTGGAGGCAGTCGTGCAAATGGTCAGGTCGAAAGAGTAATGAGTACTCTCAAGAGTATGTTGACAGCTGTTGAGACTAGTCGTGAACGCTCTTGGCAGGACGCATTAGGAGAGGTTCAGTTGGCTATGAACTCTACTGTTAATAGGGTGACTAAATCTAGCCCTCTCGAGCTGATGATAGGAAGGGTAGCACGACCGCTTAGTTTAGTAACTGCCGATGATGATGTAACTGACGTTAATTTAGAGGAGATTAGAGAGCACGCGACACAGAATATTGAAAAGAATGCCAATTATGATAAAAATCGTTTTGATCAAAGTAAGGCTCAGGTTTCTAAGTTAGCTATTAATGATTATGTTTTAATTGAAAATGAGGAAAGGAATCAAACAAAATTAGATCCCAAATTCAAAGGTCCATTTAAGATTATTGACGTGTTAGATGGGGATAGATACCTACTAAAGGCGCTCGACTCTAAGCGAACTTACAAGTACCCCCATGATCGTGTGAGGAAGATCCCCGATCACCAAGTTCCTCGAGAATTAGATGTCATGGTTGATGACAGTGGTAGTGAGACCAAATCTGATTAAGAATTGCTTGTACACTCATACTCGAAACTTTAGACCGCACCTCATGAGTAACATGTGGCGATGGGTCTACAAGGAATCGTTGGTGCGATTTCTGTCTGTGTTGGTGCACAGAGCGCTTCATGTGTTGTAGCACATAGTGCGCTAAATGTTTTTTTTTGAGAATCGTTGGTGCGATTCTTGTCTGTGTTGGTGCACAGAGCCCTTCATGTGTTGTAGCATATGTAGTGGCAGATATGTAAAGAATCGTTGGTGCGATTCTGGTCTGTGCTGGTGCACAGATTAAAAAGAAAGTTTTATGAGTTGAGTATGCATTGCTTGTGAAATTATAGTAAAGTAACAGAATTGTTAAAATTACTGTGTTGTAACTTGTTGATCGGACCTTTTCCAATGAATGATGTTGTGCAGGAAGCACTGTGTACGAACCCTTAATAACAGGGCATTGTCAATCATGATAATCGAGTATTGTACTTAGATTTAGAAGGAATAAAGTATCATTTAGAATCAACCTTTGTTTTTTTTACTGGCAGGATAGCCGAGCTAGATTACTCTCTGAGCACATTTTGTCCACAGGTACTACACCCGAGGACGGGTGCTAGTCAGGGATGGCCGTGTCGTGGATTGATGGCGCAAAGGTGCAACAAGCAGCGCCATCTAACAATTGGTTTTGCGAACTAATAATATCGTTACCGGAAACGCAAGCGCGCCCTACCGCTTGGACACGATCGTCGGTAGAGGGGATGTAGCGAGGACTGGGGAAGGGACGGAGTGTTCGGCCAGTTGAACTCCGACAGTCTTGGCAGACGCTCAGTACCAACGCACGTGTTTGTTTCGCATTGTGAATCATTAGTTTAAATAAAGTTATTTTGATTTAAATTATCTTTCGTTCGAGTACCCACAACTGTGCCCACATTTTACCTAAAAACTATGTCGGATCATGAAGAACACTCGATGCTTCGCATCTCGGCCACCCATGATGCGACATACTTATTATGCAGTACCAAGCAAAATTAACTGCGACCCAAGAACTGAATTTAATAACAGTTTGATAAAGGAATAGTCCGGTCAAATTAGGTCAAAAAACAAGAGCAAAGCTACAATAATTACCATCAAACTGAAACTGAGTAAACTTGTTTAAAACACAATTAAAAACAACTCCTCAAAACTCCCCATCGTTACGACCCATGGAAAAAAAATTACTCAAGGTCAAAGGTCAAAAAAATGGGTTTTTCGCGATTTTCTTCAAAACGGTAAGTTTTATCGTAAAATTACCTCCGACAAAAATTGTAGACCATAAAATTATCTATAAAAAGGTATCAATATTTTTTTTCCTAAAAGCACCACTTCTGAGATAGAAGGATTCAAAAAGTTGTAAGCGTCATTGTATGCATAAGCGCGCCACGTATATATATACCTCTGTCAGTCAGGTTGGGATCATGTCAGTCGGCGCCAAATTATCAACCGTCATCGCAACTGTTGCTAATGTGGCATTTTCTCTGATCAATCCTAATAATTGGTGCAAAAACGACATAGATTACATATTATTGGTAGGAGATAAATATTATAGAGACAGTATTGTACCGCCGCGCATCAAGCTTTACGTAAGTATATGTAATTAATTAATTTGCCTGTTTGGCGCCGACTCAAAATTACTTAGGTATACTTACATTAGTTTAAGAACTTAGTTATTAAGAATTAATATAAAAAGATTTGTTATTTTTTGCTTTTCAGTTTTTTCGGCGGTTTAATTTTTTTGTTAAAAAGTTGTTATTAACAAATACAATAGCTCAGTTAGTTCTGGAACATAATTTAAACAAGCGCGGTTCCTGGTTTGTACCTATAGATGCGACAACCCTATCTTTGCCACGGCTAATGGACGAATAAATATTATTTGCATGTGGTATACAGCGTGAAGCTACAATGGTGACATTAATTTAACACACTTATACGTTTTCACATTTTCGTTTCATGAAGCAATTATGTTTCCATTAAACGTTATTATTTGCGGATTTATTTAAAGATTTATAAAATAGCATTTTGGAGCAACCTGTACTTAAAAAAGAACTGTCGCGCAGCGGTCATTTGCCGAGGTCACGGATCATAACATCGCATCAATGAAATTAAAATGAATAAGCAATACTTTAAAGGAAAGAGATATCCCTTTATCGGCGAGCGAGCGGCGCAGGCGACGCGTGTCCTTCCCACCCCGTCGCGTCGCAGCGAAGTCTAATTCTTTTTTTGCATTTCTAGTGCTAGCCTAACACGTGCCTTTGACACACTTCTTCACAGTAGTGCGCATAATTACGTCGATTAATTTTGTGAATGATTCCGCGAATAAAAAAAAATATAATTAAAAATTAAAAAACACGCCTGCCATGTAAAAAAAATTAAAAACAAGTCAAATATTTGCAGTCGGGGTCGGTTACTTGGAACAATTCATTACAGGTCCCCCGACTGCAAATATTTGACTTGTTTTTAATTTTTTTTACATGGCAGGCGTGTTTTTTAATTTTTAATTATATTTTTTTTTATTTAATACCTTTTAGTGAACAACAAAAAAGCATGACACAACACAAAAAAAAATTTCGTTCGGAACCCTTTGCAGGCGATTTCGACTCACACTTGACCATTTTTTAATGTCCACATAGCCTATGTCACTCGGGATAACTCAAAGCTTCTAATGATACCACAAACATTGAAATCGGTCAAGCCTTTTAGAAGTTATGGTGGAATAAAGAAACTCACAAACATACATACATACATACCTACATACATACATACATGAACCCTGAAAACATAACACTCCTTTTTGGGCAGTCGTGTAAAAAGACGCTTACCGATTGTTTTATTTAGTATTTTTGTGTAATGAGTAATTAGATTATGGTACTGCGATAAAGACGCTTTGTTTTGTTTTCGTTTTCTAATTTAGTAGGTACGTTGACATCTCTTGCGATACGGACGCTTTTGTGTTATTAGTGCTTGTGTAAATTTGTGATCGTTATGGCAAATACACACCCGAACTACACAGCAGCTGAATATGCAGACATGATCCTAATTTACTAGGAGAATGTCGCCAAACGCCAAAATGCCGCTCTTGCGATAAGTACATACTCTGCTATCGCGTGATAAAATTGATCGAGTGAATTATTGTCAGTGGTTACTGAGTAAAGTTGAAGAGGACAGTGACTTTCTTTCCCAAATTTGTTGGACTGATGAAAGGACGTTCACCAGAAACGGCATGTGGAACCAGCACAACCTACACCATTGGGCACCCAAAAACCAAAATCCGCGCGTGTGGCGGGAGTCAGCCCATCAGTACAGATTTTCTTTAAATGTTTGGGCAGCTATTCACGGTGACATCATCGGACCCGTATTCATTGATGGGGCTTTGAACGGAGAAAGGTTTCTTAATCCACTTAATGATACGGTGTTAGAATACACAAACAACCTAAATTCCATCAATACCAAGGAATGTGGTACCAATTAGATGGCGCGTCAGCACACTCTGTAACAACAGCCAGGCAGTGGCTAAATGACACGTTTGGTGCAAAATGGATGGCTAGATTTGGACCTCGTAGGTGGCCAGCAAGATCGCCAGACCTTGCTCTTACTTGCACAAAGTGTAGGGAAAAGAACAAGAACTATGCATATATTCACATGTTAAGTCTCTGGAACGCTTTTGTGACGAATATTAGACATTTAAAAAGTAGTGTCCCAGTTTCGTTTTCGCGCGCGTACCGGCGGTTACAAAATATTGCTTTTATTTGTTTTCTGCAGTGAATTGTGTGTGTTGAATTACATTATGAATGGGTAAGTAATAATTATACAGTTTTTAATGCATAGATTGTGTATTCGATAAATATTTTATACATAAATTTTTATTTCAACAAACATCATTTACTGTTTTGCGCGCCATGCCCGTACATTTTTACTTGTAACTAATATTATATACAAAAATATTGACAAACTATAGTTAATAATTTATTTGTCAAGTATATTTTTATTGTTTCTAAGCTTTTAATATAAAAAATACCGCAAGGATTTTGTATCGTGTTCAAATAAAAAATTATAATAAAAAATTAAAAAACACGCCTGCCATGTAAAAAAAAATAAAAACAAATCAAATATTTGCAGTCGGGGTCGGTTACTTGGAACAATTCATTACAGGTGCATCATTACATCCCCCGACTGCAAATATTTGATTTGTTTTTTTTTTTTTTTACATGGCAGGCGTGTTTTTTAATTTTTAATTATATTTTTTTATTTAATACCTTTTAGTGAACAACAAAAAAGCATGACACAACACAAAAAAAAAATTCGTTCTGAACCCTTTGCAGGCGATTTCGACTCACACTTGACCATTTTTTAATGTCCACATAGCCTATGTCACTAGGGATAACTCAAAGCTTCTAATGATACCACAAACATTGAAATCGGTCAAGCCTTTTAGAAGTTATGGTGGAATAAAGAAACTCACAAACATACATACATACAAACCTACATACATACATACATGAACCCTGAAAACATAACACTCCTTTTTGGGCAGTCGTGTAAAAAGATACGTAACTTAAGCGGGCTCTAGGAGCTTGATCAACAGATTTGGGAATTTGAGTTCAGTGACACTAAGCGTCATTTTTGTTCCGAAGATCGACAAGTATGGATAAGACTTTACAAGATATAATTTTGGAATGATAAGACTTCTGTAGATTATTTTTTTTATTTATTGGTGATGGATTTTTTAACTATTTTAAATAGCGATGTAACGATACCGATACCGATATATCGGCATCGCCGATTTAAATACAGCCGATACACAGTTTGAAAAGCGCGCGAAAAGAACGACGCGCTCGCGGCTACGTTGCCACTCCGTCTCAGAGGGGGGCGGGCGGGGCGAAGGACGCGCCCGGCAACGCGGTTAACGGTCGACACTCGTCAGTGTTTGCTTAGTTTTGGCACAGCGTTGTTATATTTTTCGGCAAATTTACGTCTCGTCGCCGCTATTCATGATTTTGTCTGTTTTTGAGTGAAGTGAGGACTGTAATACAGTTACGTACGATAAATAAAATGGCGACTCCTTTAAAACAGAGGGGGAAGCATCTAGAATCATTTTCAAATAAAACAGGATGATGACACAAAAGCGACTTGTTTATATTGCAATGTCAGCGTTTCTCGTGGTAGCAAAGCAGTTTCGTCGAAGGGCTTCACGACATCTAACATGTGAACACACGTGAAGCGCTATCACGAAAAGGAGTTGGAAAAAGACACCCCAGGTACCTCAAGCGCCGACGGTGGTCCGCCACCTAAAAAACAAGCTACTTTGGAGCACATTTTGGAAAAAAGTGTCATGTATGATACCGATGACCCTAGGGCAAAAGCGATCACGCAAACAATAGCTGAACAAATATGTGTAGACATGGAGCCGTTTGACTTAGTAAATAAACTGGGGTTTCAACGCACTATTAAGCAGTTTTGCCCGAAATACAAAATGGTTTCCCGTCCCCATATTTCGGAAAATGTAATACCAGACATGTACTGCCGTGTAAGAACCAAAATAATGGAACTTTTGCATGAACTTCCGCACATCACTATCACGACTGACTTATGGACTAGCGATGCTTATTCGTCCGTTAACGACTTTATAAGTGTGACTGCTCACGGACTTGATAAAAAATTTGAGTTGAAGAACTACTGCCTAGAAGTATTTCCTTTTGAAGGCGAAAATCATAGCGCTGAAAACATAGCTCAAAACTTACGTCGATTATTTCAAGATTGGCACATCAGCGAACGGGTACGTGCTGTAGTGACAGATAATGCACCGAATATGGGGCTTGCTGTAACACTAGTGGGAGTTCAACGTATCAGATGTATGGCGCACTCTTTACAATTAGTGCTGAAGGATGCGTTTTTTGAAGAGAAAATAAATGCCATGATTACAAAGGCGAGATCTATTATTGGCCACTTAAGTCATTCAACGTCAGGTCGCAAAATCCTAACAGAAATGCAAAAATCTCATAACGTTCCTTGTCACGTTCTCATTCAGGATGTCGTTACTCGCTGGGATTCAACCCTTCATGCACTTAAAAGACTTTTAGAGCAACGAGTTGCAATTCAAGCTTCTTTGCCTCATGTGAAATGTAGAACTGAATTGTCTACAGAAGAATGGCTAATGATGGAACAAGTTGTTTCGACTTTGAATTATTTTGAAGAAGCTACAAAATCTATAAGTAAAGAATCTGCTTGCTTATCTGACGCTATACCTCTTATTAACAGTTTGCGAAATTTTTAAAACAGATCAAAAATAATCAAGAGACCGCGGACGACAGTTACAGCCCAGAATACACACATCAACACCGTCTAGGGATATTTTGTATAAAGTTCTTAAACTCAAAAAATACTGGCCAGTTTTAAATTCTTTTAAAGAAAGCTTATTTTGTGAACCGTTTTGAACGATTCGAAATTTGAATTTGAAAAAAATAATTAAAAACAAAAGATTTACGCGGCATAATGTTAGCGAATTCCGAAGGTTTCATTTACCTACAGTAGTTTTTGGCTATTTTTTCTGTCAAATTTAAGTTTTATAACAAGTTATCGGTTAATTTCGAATTAATGTTATTGTGTGCATCATGCAGCGGCGCCATTTAACGAGAGAGGAAATGTTAAGGGCAGTAGGCATGCTCCAAGCTGGGACTACTCAACGGAGCATTACTGAGGAGATTGAAACAAGACAAAACGTGATACCAAGGTTATGGTCACGTTATCTTGCTACTGGTGAAGCGGCTGAAAGACACCCAGGCGGGAATCGCATAACCACTCAACAACAAGACCGATTTTTGCAAGTTGCCACGAGAATACGATCAAACGTTACGGCTATGCAGTTGGTTCAGAGGCTCCAGTTAGAGCACCTGTTGCTTGTGAGTGACCAAACTGTGAGGAGAAGGCTGCATAAAGCTAATCTTCATGTTCGCAGACCGCTTTGTACTCCAGGACTACGCGAAGGAAATCGTGGACGACGACTAGAGTGGGCTCCTGAAAATTTGCTCTGGGAAGATAACCAGTGGTCTGTAGTGATGTTTATCGATGAGTCCCGGTTCGGTTTCTATCCCGATACACGTAGAGTACGTGTTTGGCGAGTTCCTGGTCGTGACAGCCTTCTGCAACATCCTCAGGAAGTCCATTCATAGCACGGCGGGACAATTATGGTTTGGGTGGGAATTGGTATTGGTGATAGAACAGACCACGTTTGGATCAGAAACACCATGACGGCTGAAAAATACCGTAACGAGGTGCTAGTATCAATAATCTACCCTCGTCGACAACAAATGGGCCAAGAATTCACGCTAATGCACGATAACGCCCGTCCGCACACAGCGAGAGTTGTGACGAGCTTGTTGCAGGAGCACGACATATCGGTCTTAGGCTGGCCCGCTCAATCGCCTGACCGAAACCCCATAGAACACGCGTGGGACATGCTCCAAAGAAGAGCTTTGAGGAATTTCCCTGCAAACATTGCGACGGAAGATTAACTTTTTTTGCATCTTAGCCGGACCTGGGACAATACCGCAGCAAGACTTGGTTAAATTAATCCAAAGCATGAAAAACCAGTGCATGACCGTTATTAACGTCATGGGTGGCTTAACTGAATTCTGATTTTTCACATAACTGTTAAAAACAGATAAATTTTTCCTTGTTTTTCAATAATTCTTGAGAAACACATTCATTGTTAGTTTTACCATTATTTCACGTTTTTTCTTTTTGTGAATAAAAAGTTTGTTTACGCAAGAAAAATACTTTTCTTTTATTCTGCAGTGTAGTCTGATAAATAGGCTTTATAAAAATGTATACATGTTGTATGTTATTTTCAATACACTTTGAGTAAATTGAAGAAATCCAAAATATCCCTAGACAGTGTTGATGTGTGTATTATAATTTTGTAGAGATTTTGATAGCTGGAATAAATGACAGATTTGATTATCTAGAAAGTGAGGAAACTTTTATTTTATCAACAACACTAGATCCGCGCTATAAATTGCGTACGTTCTTTCTACAATCCACAACCATTGAGGCGAAAAGAATACTTATCTCCTTAATTGCAAACGGGGATACACATGTTCCTGTAGAGCGTGTAGAGTCACAAAAAAAGCAAGATGAGACTTTCTCAGGTATCTGGAGTGCTTGTGACAGTTTGATTAAAGAAGCAGAAGAGGAGGAACCTTTATCAAACATGTCTAGTCATCCTGAGCAAGAAGAGGTGGAATCTTTTACGAGATGTCCAAATATTCCAATGAAACAAGATCCAAAGAACTATTGGAGCAATGAAGATAAATACCCAAAATTGAAAATGCTTGCACAAAAATATTTATCTTACCCAATGAGCTCAGTTGCCTCAGAACGTCTTTTTTCAACTGCAGGCCTCATACAAAATGATTTGCGCAACAGATTATCTGCTAGTAATTTGAATAAACTTTGTTTCCTTAACAAAAATATTCCTAAAGTGAACTTTGATTATTAATATTGATTTACTTTTGATTTGATTCCTTGATAAATATTACCCAAATAAATGTTGATTTGATATTTCACCTTTTTTTCATTATTTTTAATTTCCATTTTTGCCACACTTTACAGATGGAGTGTCTATTAATTCTATGTAACATAAGTAAGTTTTATGCATATAAAGTACATCATTCTTTATTTACTGGGTGTATTTACTACTAAGCCATCGATATCGGTATCGGTATCGCCGATTATTTTCCTCGATAATCGGTATCGGTATCGTATCGGCAAATTCATGTATCGTTACATCCCTAATTTTAAAGTTTATAATTTCGTGTTATATTTTTTTTTTAACTTGAAAGGTTTTGTTTACCTTTTTATTTATTTGCGAGTTTCTGCTTTAAAAAAAATTCATTTGTTTGCAATTTATTTTTATGTGCTAAGTGAAACAAGACGTCCTCGCATGCGCGGTCTTCGACGTGGAAGAGGTGTACTTGTGCGAGGTGGACGAGGTGGTCCAGGTGGATCGCAAACGGTGGCGGGTGTGGTGGATGTGGTCGAGGTCGCTGATCGGGGAGGTCTTAGCCGGCGTTGCAGAGGGCGTGGAGGCCGCGCCAATGCCCGTCACGAGCGACCAGGACCTCACTCTATTGACGAGTTAGTTTTTTTGCAAAACGCTTTTTTTCAATAAGCTATTTTATTTTTTTTTAAACAAAATCATTTGGTTAAATTAATTGAATCTTTTGATTTTTAGGCTCATGATCCGCAATATTGAAGAGCTGCCGGAAGGTCGGGGTCTGCAAACTGCTTTACATCCCAAAAGGATGCGCAGATGACAACCGTAAGTAGTTCTGCTTGATTAGGTGTGCTATTTGCAATATTTTGGTTATAATCGGTTATATTACTCAAGTTTTACAAGTTTTAATTTTTGTTTTTAATTTCTTTCTAGATCAAATCTCCCACCATCTTCATCAGCCTCGCCATCATCACTACCACGTTCATCACCACCACCTTCATTACCATCATCACTATCAATTGCGCCCGCATCGCCATCGGTAGCACCACCATCACCGGCGTCATATTCGGTGCCTTCGCCGGCAATGTAAGTCACAATGTTTTACAGATTTTAAGATTATGAGTACTACAACCTTGCACTTTCACCAGGTTTCTGGAATGTGGGTATTCGGATTCAGGTTCGAGCTCTGTACCCGCTTCTCCGTTGCGACATCTATCTCCACCTCGTCGTCCTCGGCATCTGCGAGATCAATGTATCTCCGACCTCATCAATTATGGTAAGTGCTTGCCGATTTTATTTTTATTTTGTGGTCATGCCAGAAATGTCTAGTTCCCATCAGAATTGAAACCAATCTATCATTTGTTACAGGAAGTGACGATTCTGACAAGAGTGATGAAGAAGGGGAAATTGTTGCCCCAGGTGTTTCAAGGGTGTATCGGAGCTTGATGGAAACACCCTTGGATCATGATTATGAAGTGGATACCGCCGGAGACCCAGTACCAGCCACTGATACCACACTTGCCAGCGGACTTGAGCCCGCCGATGTCCCCCTTACGGCGACGGAGCAGCCATGGGGTCTCCATGACTTCAACCGGAGAGAGTTTCCAAACCCTCCTCTCTCACCTGAATCGAGGCGGGAAATATTCTCAAATATTAATGTCGGCCCGACAACTCCACGTGCCGACCCATATGACATTTTCATCGAAATATGGGATCGGCAAATTATTGCCGCACATTGCCTCGGAGACGAATAGATACGCTCAACAGGTGGCATCCCAAATGTGTGATAATAATAATCTCTTCCCCAGAAGCCGCATCACCCGTTGGCATGACATCACGGCCGATGAATTATAAGCGTATTGTCTTACCACACCTTTCGCGTGTCTTAAGTTACACAGTTCGACATAAGAAAAAATGCTCCTAAATGTCTTATGTCGGACAGTTACACTTACGGGCTTGGTGAGGATTGGTCGATAAATATCTGCGGCTGTGTTGCAAGTAGCAATACGTTCTGCTTTTAAATGAAAGAAATGGTTCATTCACTCTCTATTTAAATTTGACATTCCACCGTTTGGCGTTTGCCGTGTTGACAAATTTGTGCGTGACCGGAGAAGAATTAACAATGAATAGAGGCAGAAAACGGTAAGTTTTCTTATAAAAATCTATATAGAATTACTGAGAAATAAGTGTAAATTCCGTATTGAGTAATTGTTTTTCAAAAAGTAATGATTTATACAGGCGAAAAAAGTGACGAAAGTTTAGACTTGACATTTTTTTCCATTATGGCCGTTGTGTTATGACTTTTTCTTTATAAACATTCTCGTAAATAGTTTGAAATACACATAAGTAGTTAGCATATTTACCTATGAACATAATAATAGTAATATATACTTATATAATCACGTATTGAAATCATAATTATGTGTCAAAGAGAAGAAGTCGTAAAATTGGCGCCAAAATCATGACGGTCAAGGCCGCACGTACGCACGTACGGTCTGCAAAAAAACTTGAAAGATTATTATTTTTAAATTTTGCTTGGATTTTTATTACTACGTAAACATTTCTTAGCGATTTATATCTGAATGACGTACGTGGAGTACGTTTTATTTTTTTTTTTAATTTTTTTTTTTGTTTACTTAGGTTGGTTATGTGGTCGGGTTAGCTGATCAGACATTGTACAATTAGTGAAGTTTCATATTGTTTTTAGAATGGCGAAATACGCCGCTACGGAGCGGTCTAGGAGTGTGACCCCCGTAGCGGGTATAGAACGCGGACCGAACCGGCAAAGCGCGGCTCGGCGGGCCCTATTGTTAGAAAAGCTTAGGGCCACCCCGGTCCGCGATCTGCAGTTCCCACCGCCACGGTAAGTTTCTGTTTCATAGCTTTACCTACTATATTTATTTAGTTACAGGGGAGTAATTTGTATATCTTACTTTAGCCTCCACGCGCTCCCCATCAGGCGACACCTGCAGGGTCGCTCAAAGTGCGCGGCGACTCCGTGCTGGTCGAGCAGACCCCAGGTGGTCGCCTGCGCATCGGAGAAGCTAGGCAAGCCAGGCAACCCAGCCTGGACTTGTCTCTTTGGTAAATCAATTCTCCTTCCTGGAGTATATCCATGGTACGTGGGTGGCAACGTACATGGTTATATTTTTACGATATTGTATTTACTCACAGTTCCGATGTGGTTGAGCGTGTGGAGGCATTGGACATGTCCGAGGACGAAGCAGCGGAGCTGCTGGAGTCGGATCCCTGGCATGTGATGAGGTGGGTGCGGGACCTGCCGGGGACCAGCGAGCTGCCGGGGGCCAGCGACACGCCAAGGGCCAGCGAGCTGCCGGGGGCCAGCGACACGCCGGGGGCCAGCGACACGGTTTTTCTAGCTCCTCCCGCTCCTAGCGCCAGATCTGAGGTGACTGTCGCTGCCGAAGTTGATGTTCGTCCATCAACTTCGACGGTGACAGCACTTTTACAGGCGGTGCCTAGGTGTGATGGCTGTGAATTGGACAGCGACTTCGATGACGAATTCGATGCCCCGTTCATGCCAGTTGTCGGGAGGGATCTTCCTGACACCGCGGACTTAGACGAACCGTTACATGGTTTGGTAGACGAGATCGATACCGGGATGGATGACGCTGCCGATTCTTTTTTGGGTACGCCGGCTATTTTCACGTGGTCACCGGACTTTGATTCGTTTAGGGGTGTTCGTGGGGAGTTCTCAGGTCCTACCCCTGGGCCAATCAAAGACTACGAGACGCCTTATGATGCCTTTACCGACATATGGGATGAGGATATCATAAGGTTGATCGCCACGCAAACTAACCGATATGCCCATCAGACAATCGAGACCATGCGTAAAGCAGGGACTTTGAAACTATCATCTCGCTTTCATTCGTGGACTGACACTAATGCAGACGAAATAATGGTTTTTTTCACGATGTTGATGTATATGGCTATCGACCCGCGTACGTTGATAACTGAATATTGGACATGAAACGAAGTTCTCCAATTCCGGGGTTCAAGAGTATTATGTCCTTTAATCGGTATACTCTGTTGAATAAGTGTCTTCACTTTGTAGACAATGCCGCTGTCGAGAGTCAGCAATTGTCTCAATCTGGAGTATCTTCTTCAGCAGGGGTGTCACGTAGGCTGGGTAAGTTGGCACCTATTATTCAACATCTCGGAAAAAAGTTCGAAGCCTTGTATAACCTAGGACCTGACATCAGCATCGACGAGTCTTTGACCATATTCAAGGGCCGCTTGTCCTGGGTCCAAACCAAAAGGTCAAAGGCTGCGCGATTTGAAATAAAGTCATATGAGCTATGTGAGTCGCGCACTGGCTATATGGCTAAGTTCCAAATCTACACGGGCAAGGATGACAGTTCCGATGGTGATTCATCACTTGGCGTCAATTTGGGGGGGAAGAGCACGAAAGTGGTTCTTGAACTACTGCAAGGCCTTGAACATCGGGGGCATTGTGTGGTGATGGATAATTATTATAATTGTCCATCATTAGCACGATACCTCAAGAGTTTGGGCTTTGATTGTTTAGGAACCCTTCGTGCAAACCGTCGAAACGTCCCTACCGACATAAGGTGTCGAAGAAAGTGAAGAAGGGGACTATTGTATCTCGCCATTCTGGAGACGTATCCATCATTGCATGGATGGACTACAAGATGGTGAATATAATATCCACCTATCACAGACCCGATGCCTATCTTGGAACTAGGGCTGGGTAAACCGATGGTGAAACCGGTATGTGTAAAAGATTACAACATGTCCATGGGGGGTGTTGATCTCAAAGATCAAAAATTCTCCATGTATCTGTTGGAGCGAAAGAGAGGCGTGAAATGGTACATGAAAATGTTTTAAAGGTTACTGAATGTGAGTAGGGTAAAATACCCAATAATCAGCCGTGCACCAGTACTCAGCCTTTACAGACTTTATTTCTCTAGAAATAGTGTTAAAATATGTTTACACCACTAAAATAGTGTTTGAATGAATCCTTGTCTCTTGATTGGCTAATTCGCACACATACAAACCAATATTCTATCAAATAGACAAGCTATACTCTTTCATTTGCACTGCTGGCACCGACGTGATTAGACGCGCCATTGTTATTGTTTTTTCCCTTATGAAACTCGTCCAAGTTTTCGGTAAGTTTTTGTGTTAATATGTTGTTATTTGCAGTGGCTGATTATATTGTGTTACGATAAAATGTTTATTTTACTATAAAATCAAGGATTAATAAGCATTTTATTTGGTTAATATATTGTAATGTAGGTGGTCGACTACTGGGTTGCGAATTTTGACTGCAGATCCAGTGTTCAGCCTTAAGTGGCTGACTACTAGTTTTTTTGGGAATATCTTAGATTTAGCTAAAATTTACGGAGCAGATTAACTTCCCTTTGCTCATTATTTTGGGCTTAACTTTTCTAACACGAAATCTGTATTTTACCAGTAGTCAGCCGCGTACAAATGCAATTGCATGTTAGTGGCCGAGCAATGGGTCTACGAATCCAGTAACCAGCCGCCAGTCCTGATGCACTAAAAGCACGTTATGTCTTTTAAATCAGAGTTCAATTTAGGTTGCACACTTTTTATATTGAAAATCTATGTTTTAGATTTCCATCATGTCCAAGAGACCTATCCACCAATATAAAGAAGAACAATTGACAGAGGCTATGGCGGCGATTAGACAAGGGATGAAGATTAGAGAAGCTAGTCGAGTTTTTATGGTTCCGCGAGGGACGTTACAGGATCGACTACATTTAAGGGTTCCAGATTTACCCCGTAAAATGGGGCCAGATTCAGTGCTCACTAAAACTGAAGAAACCACATTGAAAGACTGGTGTATAGCATTAGCGAAATGTGGCTTCCCTTTAAAACGTGATGATCTCCTCAATACCGTTCATAATATTATATCTGATGATAAAAGACCAAACCCATTTGTAAATAATCGACCAGGGAAGAAATGGTACCAATCATTTCTTAGAAGAAATCCCGAGTTAAGTGAGAGGACACCTGAAAATATATCTAAGGGTCGAGCCGCTATTACTGAAGAAGGTATTCGGAAGTGGTTTGCCGAACTTATGAGGCATTTAGAAGACATAAAGGCAACTGATATTTTGACCGATCCTGACCGAATATTTAACGGTGATGAAACTAGTTTTTATATATGCCCCAAAACTGGAAAAGTGATTGCACCAAGAGGATACAAAAATGTCTACCAAATTGTAAAAGGAAAGGAAAAAGAAGCTGTTACTGTCCTGATATTTATATCGGCTTCCGGAAAAGTTTTACCTCCTTGTGTAGTTTTTCCGTATGTAAGACCACCAAAAGATGTTGTTAATAGTATGCCTGATGGATGGTTATTGGGAAAGTCCGAAACGGGCTGGATGAAATCAGATTTTTTTTATGATTACATTTATAAAGGTCTGAACGCA
Organism: Autographa pulchrina; assembly: GCA_905475315.1. Classification (NCBI taxonomy): domain Eukaryota; kingdom Metazoa; phylum Arthropoda; class Insecta; order Lepidoptera; family Noctuidae; genus Autographa; species Autographa pulchrina. The sequence continues at coordinate 10,512,501 of FR997775.1, forward strand.
TGGGTGAAAGAAGAAAATATAAAAAAACCTGTTCTCGTTTTTGTTGATGGCCACAAGAGCCACTTAACAATGCGTCTCAGCGAATATTGCCACGAAAACGGTATTATCCTTTATGCACTTCCACCAAATGCAACACATTTGATTCAGCCGGCTGATGTTAGTGTGTTTAAACCTTTCAAGGCAGAATGGAAAAATACCGTGTACGAATGGGCAACTCAACCTGAAAATGTCAATAGTGTTTTGACCAAGGCAACATTTTGTCCATTACTTAAAAAGGTCTTAGATAAAGAAAATTTGTCTAGAACAATCATCAACGGTTTTCGCAAATGTGGATTATACCCATACGATCCAAACGCTTTGGACTACTCAAAATGTGTGCAGAATAATCTTGAGAAACATCATAACACTACCAAGAATTCGAAATCTCCAGGTACCAAAATTAAGAACAGGCATTTGAATACCGCCATCAAGTGTATTAATCATCTAGATAATGAGCTAAAAAACGCTGGAGTAGACACAGCAACTGTAATCAATGTTTTGAGTGCGGCAATTAATATGACACGACCAGAAAGTTTAAATACAACAAAAAATTCAACTACGGATTCCACAATTAATAACATTTCTGCTTGTGGTATTGATGAAACCCAATCATTTAATCCTGGTGCTATTTTAGCATCAGGATCAAATGAAATTATTGACATAAGTTTGCCAATTATAGGTGATTTCACATTGGAAAATAATTTAAATACCTTTACAGAAGAAGAGTTATTCTCGAACAAATTTGAAATCATAACCGACGTTGCAGTGATTCACCAAAGTAGTGAAATTCAAGACCAGACACCAATGTTTGTTGCAAGTAATCAAGACGGCGACTGTGTTAAAGAATGTCCAACTAATCAAACACCAAAATCAATTTCTGAAAACTATATCGAAAAGAAAGACATCAAACTAGGAATAAGTACTAATCATGGTATAATTGATAAAGAAAATGAAAGTGTTGAACAAGAAATACATACTTACTATGACATGGAAAATACTGGAGAAGCATTGCTCCCAGAAAATAATAATTATGTAATGGATAGTGTGAAAGACATTAAATCAAATAAAACTGAACAAGAAGTGACAATAAATATGGAGTCTGTACTGCATGAGAGTAACAAAAATAAAGAAAACAAAATAAAAATATGTATTTAACCTTACCTGCTGTAACTAGATCAAAAAATAAGAGAGAATCAATCAATAGAATAGGAGCTATTTCTTCCAAAGAGTGGAGACAGTTTGAAAGAGAAAAAGAAGAAATGAAGGAACAGAAAAAGAACGAAATAATAAGTAAGAAACTAAAAAGACTTGAAATTAAGGCAAAGAAAGAAGAAGAGAAACAAAAAAAGAAAGAAGAGAAACAAAAAAGGAAAGCGGAAATGCTGTTGAATTCTAATAAAAGTAAAAAGAAAAAGACCAATAGAACATGTACTATAAACAGGATAAGATGTAATAGTTGTGAAGAGGAAATGACTAGCGATACCGAAATAAACGACCTGAAAAATATTGGATGTGATAATTGCCCTGCATGGTACCATTTAAAATGCACTGATTTCGCTGGTGATATGTTTGAAAACATATGTGGTAAGAAATTTCTATGCCAAATATGCAAAGTTAGTGAGGGGCTGACTTTAGGGTAAGCCATGGCTGACTTGTGGAGAAATGAGGCTAAGCACTGGGAAAAGGTGCCATAATAGGATTATTGTTATTTTTTTCTATGATTCTAACAGAAGTATTATATTGTGTTAATTTTTTCAGATAATTTAATAAATAACATTTCACAAAAGATTGGTTGTTTTTATGTCTAGTTTTTCATGTTTAAAATATAAATAAACAAAAATTAATTCCTCACTAAAAGGCTGACTATTGGGTATTTTACCCTATACATAATGCGCTTGTGATGTACCAAAGTTCTTTGAAACGGACTGATAAATTGCCTGTGACGCATCGTGAGTTCCGCTATGCGCTTGCTGAATCTCTACTTAAACGGCATCGCCCCTGTTCAATAGAGATCAGTCATGCACCAGTGGAACACGTGAGGCTGAGGCGAGATATTATGCACGAGCCAGAGCACTTGATGGGACGTAAGAATACAAGGAGATGTGTGATTTGTCAACGGCAGAAGAAATCCAAAGCCGTTCACTCAAGGTGCATCACGTGTGACGTATATCTTTGTTTTGGGGACTGTTGGAGAATTTGGCATTCTGTAACAGAGCTCCCAGGCGTAGATATACGTGGGCGGAAACGGAAGAGCAAAGAGTAAATGTTTTTGGGGTGTGGATGTGGATTACGACTGTGTTTGAATGTGATGATGATCCGGGGCTCTCGCATGAGGGTCACGTTTGGACGGGACGCCTAACCGTTTCGTATATGTATCTCGTTTACTACTCCTTTCGTTGCTGTTTTGGGGGGCGTTACGGCTATCGGGGACGAAACGGTAGCGTGGTAGCGCCTTTTGGCGTCTTCATTGATATCTGACCGATATCAGTCAGTGGGTTTGTGCATTGTGGATTATTATCCACAATGCACAAACCCAGATCTTACGGCACAAATCTGATTTTGTAAATAAAACCCACGATAGGTACGGGACAAACCTTTCTTTAAACATTTGTAAATTTTGCTAAAGTCTGGGTAAAATCGGGACAAACCTTTCAGTATACTAGCTGTTACTATATAAAGTGTACCTATCTTATTTATTCACAACATAATTATGTTCTTATATGTACGAAAACATTTGTAAATTTTGCTAAAGTCTGGGTAAAATCGGGACAAACCTTTCAGTATACTAGCTGTTACTATATAAAGTGTACCTATCTTATTTATTCACAACATAATTATGTTCTTATATGTACGAAAACATTTGTAAATTTTGCTAAAGTCTGGGTAAAATCGGGACAAACCTTTCAGTATAGTAGCTGTTACAATAAAAGTGTACCTATTTTATGTTTTTTTTTGTGTACAAAAACATATATTTTTATTGTTTTATTATTTAATATACATTCCTTGAAAATATTATGCATTTTATTTCAAACCTTTCGAAGCCCTTTCTTAGATATCATTGGGAAAGGAAGATTGCTGTTAGTAAGTAAATAAGTGAACAAATAATAATTATTAATGTATTTTCAAACATAAATAGCAACAATAATTAGGTACTCTGAGATAATATATACCAACGTTTCCCAAAGTGGGCGATAACGCCCCCTTGTGGGCGCTGCAGGCCTACAGGGGGTCGGTAAGAGACCCAGAATAAAAATGGGGGCGTTGTGGCTTCGGGGGGCGATTTGTAATTTCAGACCGACAGAGCTCTCGACTCTCGGCTACAACTTGTGAACATCAACTAATATTAATTAAGAGATTGCTCAAACTCGGTTCGATATTTCTCTCCGCGTAGTTCATGTATCTGTCCTGTTTTATTCAATAAATAGAAGAAAAATCATGTCAATCGGTCGCTGCGTTTCGAAATGAAAGTAGACACAAACAAACAAATAAAAAGGCAATAGACACACTTTCGCATTTTAATAGTTATTAGTATTCCTATATAGGTAATTTTCGTAGATAATTTAGTGCTGTGGCAACGCTGCTTACTAAAAAGAGATATCGTTTGCATGTTACCGAACGTGGCGAATTGCGGCTGTTCTTGAGTATATTGGAACCTGATATCATCAAACTTATTAAACAGCATCAGATTCATCCTTCACATTAGTTTTTATATAAGAATCGATTATGTTTGTTTTATTTTGAATAAAAGATACTCTGTCTGAATACTATAAAGTTGCGTTTCAATAATCATTCTCATTGGCAGGTGTAGCCCGTAAGAGTTAACTTGAGATCTGAGCGTCGTTATGTACTACCTACTGTGCTCAGGTCTCAAGTTAACTCATGCTGATTATAGTAAAAGTCTATTTTAGAATGAATGTTAAATCTCCGCTAATATTGCTCACAACAATTTATGAATTTAATTTGAAGTTATAGTGGTATTTAAGTTGGTGAAAAAATTGGGGGCGCTAAAAATTTATTTAGTCTCAAAGTGGGCAGTAAACAAAATAAGTATTGGAACCTCTGATATATACAATGATGTAGTTTCGCTTTAGCAGCTTTTATCATTGCTTCTTGCCAAATTCCATGATCCTAGGTCAACGGGAAGTACCCTGTAGGTTTGATTCCCTTTGCGAATGCAATGTATGAGAAATGTGACATAAACGTCTATATTTTGATTGCGTAAACAAGGTTGACGCCACATCAACAAAACAGCGGACAAAAAGGTGATCCGTTTTTTTCCTTTTGAGGTACGGAACCCTAAAAATTAGCTATAAAAAGACTTGATCGAAACCACGAGCGAATCCGAGGGCAAAAACTAGTACATATAAATAAATCTGTTCATAATTCAAATAAATACCTACATCCATAAAAAAAAAACATACAGACGAACCTATCCTGAAGTCGGTAAAATAATAACATTATTTTTATATATACAGGGTGACTGGTAATTAGTGACCGATATCTAAACACTTGATTGTACTCATGATTACAAACAACTTTCCCTAAGAAACTTTTTTGTATACTCATTAGTTTTCTTTTTATCGTTATAACAAAATTGCTGGCGCGCGTCAAAAGATCAAACTTCGCGCGCGCGCCGTCGCCCAAACAGCTGTTAGCGGCGAGGCCCCGCGCCCGTGTTGTCGATGACACAGGCAATGTACCTACATATTAAATAATTTATTAAATTGTTACTGAGCCCTCATTCTCTCTCCTAATATTGCTGTGTCCGACAGGGTTCTTATTGAACTTTTACCTTGTTATGTAATAGATAAGGAATGCAATAAAGACTTAGTATTGAGTATGTTTCGATAAAATAATATCCGAGACTAGTATTTTGGTGCTTTACGCGCGCGCGCTACTACAATAAATACATAATCTTTCTAACTTACACTCCACTTTAAAAACTAAATACGACTACTTATAAACCAACTTCAGGCGTTTGTTTTTATTACTTTTACGATGGATGTTTAAAAACGACTTAAAAGATACCACTACATTATTAACTGATTTGATACATACTCGACACTGGGCATGATTCAATTTATTCCAAGTTTCCCATCACACTTATCAAGGCTTTGGACTAGCAGTCTAAAGCAAAACGTAGGTATTTTATAATTTGTCTCGTTGCTATAACTTCCCATTAGACTGGCGTGTTTAAAAATATGGAATCAACTTGGCTATTTACAACGATAAATTATTACTTAATCAAATACCTATTATGATTTTAATCAACTAAGTTTTAACTCACATTAATTATTGTTGGATGTGTCCACCTTGCACTTCAACACACTTATTCGCACGTTTTTGTTACATATTATAAATATATTAGAGGGTATGTTTAGCAGGTAAGCGCGCACTTGTATTCGTGACGCAGTTATAATATACGCTTGTACTCAACGCACGTCTTTTATTTAGCAGTGGCGACGAGGATAAAACTTTGTTCGGTGCAGAATATTTTATTGTTATCGTGTCGGGGACGATAATTACAATGTCTGTGGGCAAAATCAAAGACTTTGAGGTGAAAACCGGTAACTGGTCAGCATATGTGGATCGACTGGAAATGTATTTTGTGGCAAACAAAATAACGGACGATTTGAAGTTACCGACCTAAATCGCGCTAATCGGTGAACAGACATACGAATTATTGTCTACATTAGCGAGTCCTAAGAAGCCGTCAAGCTTATCATATGCGGTCGCGGTGGATCTACTGCGTGCACATCTGCAACCGACACCGTCAATCCTGGCAGAACGATACAGATTTCGTCAAAGACGGCAAGTGACAGGCGAATCGATAGCAGACTACGTGGCTGACTTGAAAAAGATGTCTAGATACTGTGAATTTAAAACTAACTTAGAAGAAAATTTACGAGATCAGTTCGTGTGCGGTCTGCGGAGTGATTTTATTCGACAGAGGTTATTTGCGGAACAGGATCTAAATTATAACAAAGCGCTACAGTTAGCCAACACCCTGGAGGCAGCCGAGCGGGACGCCGGAGCTGTCGAGGGCTCGCGGGAACAAGATCCGGACCGGGAACTTAGCGAGAAGATATATAGATTAGGAAGCAAAAATTGTTCAGCGTGCGGTGGCAACGGACATAGCTCACAAAACTGCAGGTATAAAGATTTTGAATGCAGTTACTGTGGAAAAATGGGCCATTTGCGAAGAGTATGCATGAAGAAGGAATTCGATCGACGTTTGACATCGGACAATTCAAACGGTGCGCGGGGAAGGTCACGCAGAGGTCGCGCGCTCGGGCCGAGCGGCCACAGCGCGGACGGCGGGAAGCAGCGGCGCAGCGGGGCCGCGGGCGCGCCACGCGGGGCTCTCGGCCGCGCTGGCGCTGGCGCGGGCCGCCAAGCTGCCGGCGCGGCGCACTGGCTGCGCGAGCCGGCCACGGGTGACACCTCCGGCGAGGAGCAGAACGCGTCTGATGATGGCGAGGAGGCAATGTACCAGATGTCTTTAGCGAAGTATAGACCGGTGTGTATGAAAATTATTATAAATAATAAACCTATAAAAATGGAAGTCGATACAGGGTCGGCGTTATCTTGTATAAGTTATTCAGCATACATTAAATTGTTTAAGGATTTGCCTCTAAAAACGTGTAAATTAAAGTTAAAATTTTACGACGGTTCTACTGTTTATCCGATAGGTTACTTGGAAACAAATGTTAAGTATAACAATAAGGTGAAAAAGTTGGATTTATATGTAATAAAGAATGGCAGCACTAGTTTATTAGGGAGACAGTGGCTGTCTGAATTGTGTATAGAAATACCTATGCTAAGTAAGTGTACAGAAATACATAATATGGTGCCATGTAAAAATAACTTGCTTAATGATATTATCTCCAGGCATGAGAGTCTATTTGACGGCACATTGGGCAAGTATACGGGGGAAGAGGTCAAGCTGTACGTGCGGGATGGAGCGCAGCCGATTTACTGCCGCGCGCGCCCGGTACCGTACGCGTTGCTCCCGCGGGTGGACGCCGAGTTGGACGCAATGCTGTGCGCCGGCGTCATCGAGCCGGTTGACCGCTCGGACTGGGCCACGCCGTTGGTTATAGCGAGGAAGGCGGACGGCGGAATACGACTGTGCGCGGATTATAAGGTGACACTGAACAAAGCTTTGTTGGTCGATAGGTACCCGGTTCCAAAAGTAGAAGATTTGTATAGTGGCTTGAGTGGTAATCATTATTTTACCAAGTTAGATCTATCTCAAGCTTATAATCAGCTGGTTTTAAATGAAACGTCTAGGAACTACACCGTCATTAATACACATAGAGGACTATTTAAATACAACCGTCTAGTGTATGGTCTCGCTTCTAGTCCTGGAATTTTTCAAAAAATAATGACAAATCTCTTTAAAACTATTCCGGATGTAGTAGTATTTTATGATGACATTCTAATAAAAAGTAAATCGTGGAACTCGCATTTAAAAAGCGTAGAACAAGTATTTAATATTTTGGAAACCAATGGTTTAAAAATTAAAAAAGAAAAATGTGAGTTTATGGCTGACCAAGTAAAGTATTTAGGGTTCATAATAGATAAAAAGGGAGTTCGAGTCGACCCGGAAAAGTTAAAACCCATATTAGGTATGCCTCATCCAACCAATATCTCGGAATTAAAATCGTTTTTGGGCATGGTTAATTTCTACGGGAAATTTATAAACAATTTAAGCACTCATATTACCCCTCTTTATGACTTACTGAAAAAGGGTAAACATTGGAAATGGACAATGTCACATACAAAAACTTTTAATACAATTAAAAAACTTTTGTGTAGTGCGGAAGTCTTGACACATTTTGATATGTCGTTGGAGAGCATAGTAACATGCGATGCGAGCTCGCGTGGACTCGGGGCGGTGCTGGCGCAGCGCGCGCCGGACGGCAGCGGCGAGCGAGTGGTGGCGTACGCGTCGCGCGCGCTCACCGCCGCCGAGCAACACTATAGTCAGATTCATAAAGAAGCCCTCGCGATAATATTTGCTATGGACAAATTCCATCAATATTTATTTGGTAGAAAGTTCACTTTACGTACGGATCATAAACCGTTAGTCACAATCTTTGGACCGCAGGCGGGTATTCCCAACACGGCGGCTAGTCGACTACAAAGATGGGCTATAAAATTATCAGCTTATGACTTTAATATAGAGTATATTCGCACGGACAAGAATACAGCAGATGTTCTGTCTAGGTTGATTAGTAAGCATAAAGAAGTGGTTTATAAGGAAGAATTAAACACCCCAGAACAAACATATTTACATTTTGCTTCAGAAGCGTTACTCTTAGATAATCATAAATTAAAAAAAGAAACTGCTTCGGATAGTATATTAAGCAGAGTAGCTAGATATATTAATGACGGTTGGCCGGACTATATCGAAATTAGAGAATTAAAACCATATGTTAATAGAAAAAATGAGTTATATATAGAATTAGGTTGTGTAATGTGGGGACATAGGGTCCTTATTCCAAACTCTTGCAGAGATAAAGTGATTACGGAGCTTCATGAAGGTCATATGGGGGTAGTAAAAACAAAGGCGCTGGCTCGGAGCTATGTGTGGTGGCCGGGTATAGACGAGGCTGTAGAAGCAGCGTGCCGTGCCTGCACCGTGTGCGCCGCGGTGGCTGACGCCCCTCCAGCGCACGCGCCGCGCGCCTGGCCATGGCCAGACCGCCCATGGACCAGGATACACATAGATTTTTTGGGGCCTTTAGCGGGGCAAACTTATCTTATTGTCGTTGATGCTCATTCGAAATGGATAGAGGCAATTAAAATGAATAACACTACAGCGAAAGCTGTAATCAAAGAGTTGCGGGAAATGTGGGCGAGATTCGGTTTGCCAAAGCAAGTAGTTAGTGATAACGGCCCTCCGTTTTTCAGTACCGAGTTCAAACAATTTTTAAGTACCAATGGGATTGAACAAATTTTTTCAGCTCCATATCACCCGGCTTCGAATGGAGCGGCGGAAAACGCCGTTAAAATATGTAAACGTAATATAAAAAAAGCCATTAAGTCTAAAACAGATATACACGCTTCCTTGTGTAGATTCCTATTAGCTTATAGAAATACACCGCACTACACAACAGGTGAAAGTCCGGCAAAAATGTGCTTAGGGCGAAATTTGCGCATGCTTCTAGATTGCTTGAAACCTGATCAGAAGGAATTTGTAAAGGCTCGCCAGAAGCGAACAGAAATGTCAGTTGGGGGGGCTATTAGACAATTTACGGCGGGTGATAAGGTCTGGTTTAGAGACTATCGTAGCTCTGATAAGTGGACGGCAGGGACAATAATAGAGAGAACAGGTAGTACGGATTATAAAGTCAAATCTATCAATGGAACCGAGGAACACAGACATGTCGACCAACTAAAGCTAAGAGTGTCAAAAGATGTAACTAATATAGAAAACTTAACACGTAATAATGGTGACATTCAGCCGGTACGCGAAAGACCTGTGAAACGATTCCGCCCTTCGCTAATGTTCCCGGTAAACAACGAGAAACAGTCCGACGCAGCGGTCGCCGCCGCGGCCGGCCCGATGGTAGCCGAATGCGCATCGCCAAAACCAACCGAATATACTGACACCGTATTATCGGCAACCCCGCCAACGTCTAACGTGCCCAATGTGCGGGAAATAGACAATCATGGCCCAAACAACAATGTAACTGATGAATCGCGTAATATTTGCCGTGTACGTAAACCAGTGAGACGATTTGGTATAGACGAATGTTACAAATGATTATCATGAGGGAAAGGGAGATAAAATGTTATACATATTTATATAAGATTGTTAGGGACATGGATTATTAGTTTCTTATTTTGTTTGTAACAGTCTGAGATTATTTGTTTTTTTTGTGTAATAAGTTGTTATGTTTTTTTTAAGAAGTATAGTAGAAATTAAGGGTGGAGGTGTTACATATTATAAATATATTAGAGGGTATGTTTAGCAGGTAAGCGCGCACTTGTATTCGTGACGCAGTTATAATATACGCTTGTACTCAACGCACGTCTTTTATTTAGCAGTTTTGTAATGTGAGCCTGCACTCGCCGCAGAGTGTTAGTATCACTTTTCACTATTTCGAAACAGTTTTCGATCCTAGTTTTTAGTTCATCGCAAGTAATGACCGGCCCATCACGATACACTAGGTTTTTCACGTGCCCCCACAAAAAAACTCCAGCGGTGTTAGATCTGGTGACCGCAGTGGCTGCTTGGCCACTGGATCCCCTCGACCTATTCACCTTACTCCATAAATTACACTAAGGCGCTCGCGTACTCGGCCCACAGCACATCAACATATCACTGTACTCACTTGCGGTGTAGTTGTACGGCATAATGCGCGCGGGCGGGGTGGCAAAAAATAAACAAACAATGCGCACGCGACACGCTTCCCGGAGCAACTGTTTTTTATACCTACGTCACTACTGCATGGCAAGGGGCGCGGTGCGGGCGGGAAAAAATGGCTACTACATTGCCGGCGGCATCGAAAAAGCGGGCGCGGGGCCTCGCCGCTAACAGCTGATCGGGCGACGGCGCGCGCGCGAAGTTTGAATTTTGCACGCGCGCCAGCAATTTTGTTATAATGATAAAAAGAAAACTAATGAGTAAGTATACAAAAAAAGTTTCTTTGGGAAAGTTGTTTGTAATCATGAGTACAATCAAGTGTTTAGATATCGGTCACTAATTACCAGTCACCCTATATACATTATTTTTGTTATGAATAAAGTTTTATTATTATTATTTAGAAAAAATTAACATGACAAACAGAAAATGTATCAATAATAATCATAATAACAAAATTTCCTTTGAATAATAGTAAAATAATAACATTTAATTATTTTCGTTCGAGTTTTTTTTGGAAACGGTACCCGCGCCACTGTTTACTAGTGTAAACGCGAAGATGGCCGTCGGCGGTCATAAATTTGTATCAGTTGACAGAAAAAGTTGTTGTGTCATGCAAATAGTGTGTTTAGTAGTGATATGAAGTATGTTATGAATGTGTAAACATATGTGCCATCGTATTCTAGTGTGTGTAGTTTTGGTGAATATATTTTGTGAATTCGACGTAATGTGATAAAGTGTGAAGGTTATGTGAACGAAAATTATCAAATTGAAAACATATCACGTCACTGCAAAGTCAGGTCAGTTTTATTTCATTACATAGCGGTTTGAGTAGATAGGAAAACTAATGAGGATTCCGGGAAGGTATAATTTATACTGTGTTATTATCGGTTTAATGGTGTAATCTTCGTTTTTCTGACGGCCTACCCAACGTTTTTACCTAACTTGTTACGCTGGTCGACAAGCGAAGGGATAATAGTGAATCTCAAATAGAAGATAATTCTAATGATTGTACAACAATTATCCAAAGGCAAAAACCAAAAAAGTTCAAAGGTTCGAGATAAAGATTATTGCTTTTACTGCGAGTCATTTGTTTTAAATTTTGCTCGTCATTTACTCCGACACCATATTTATGAAACTGAAGTCCAAAAAATTGTGTCAAAATCTAAAAAAAGTCTTGCTAGAAAACAATTAATTGCAGCTCTACGTAAAAAGGAAACTACCTTGTAAATTCAAAATAGGTCACTAAACCGATGCGAAAATTCAAATTTACTGATTATTTGCCGTGTACAGAGTGTCTTGGATTCTATTCTAAAAAACTATTGCGGAAACATAAAAAGAAATTTTAATAAAATATATATTATATATAATAAATATATATTATATATAAATATATATACACTTCTCATCAAAAAAATCGAAACACCTCGCAGTTTATGATTTGATAAGGATTATCAGAAAAATGTGTATATTTAGGAATAAATGTAAAATGTCATTTAATAGTGAGTAGTATGAGGTTTTTAAATCCTAATGTTAATGTTCTAAATTCAAATTAAGTCTTCATAGGTTTCGTATTTTGTATAATGAGTAATTTTTACCCTGTATGGAATATGAAGGAAATGGGTAAAACAACACGCGTAAATGAAAAAAAAAAGTAAGAAACGTTTATTTAATAACTTGTATTCCCTCCGCGAGCTCTTATTACTGCTTCCATACGGTTCTTCATCGATCGGATGAGAGTCACGATCACATGTTGTGGTATATTATCCCATTCCTCTTGGATTGCATTTTGCAGCTGGCTAAGTGTTTCTGGGGCTGGATCTCTAGCTCGAATTCGTCTCTTTAATTCATCCCATAGATGTTCAATGGGATTCATGTCCGGGCTTCTTGCTGGCCATACCATAATGGAGATACCGACTTCGGTAAGATAATCTCGTACGACGCCCGCGGTGTGAGCTCTAGCATTGTCGTGCATGAATATGAAGTCGTTGCCAATAAAATGTGCATAGGGCATCACGACACACACACACGACACGACACGACACACGACACGATTCAAGACACTGTTCGATGTACCGATGAGAGTTTAGTGCAGGCAGCCGTGGCCCAGACACAAAGGCAAGTTCTGTCTTACCGTCGGCGCTGATTCCTCCCCAAACCGTCCACGAACCGCCACCATAGCTGACCTTTTCTTCAATGCAGCATTGTGCAAAGCGTTCTCCATCTCTTCTGTAGACCTTGTTCCTTCCGTCGTTACCATACAGCATAATTTTACACTCATCAGAAAACAGTACTTTGCTCCACTGAAGGTATGACCAAGTTAGGTGCTCGCGTGCAAAGTTAAGGCGCGCTCTTCGATGGTCTGCAGTTAATTTCGGCCCATTCGCTGGCTTATGCGGTGCCAATCCGCGTTCCTTCAACCTTCTTCTTATTGTAGAGTCACTTACAGCTACTCTTCGTACAACGCGAAGCTGCTGCTGCAGTTGAAAAGCGTTAAGGCGTCGATTTCGTAAAGAAGTTGTTACAATAAATCGATCATCTCGCTCAGAAGTGACCCGATTCCTGCCAGATCCTGAACGGCGCGTGAACGAACCAGTCTCCCGATAGCGATTGTAGACTCTATGAACAGATGATAAGCTTAGATGCAATCTTGCAGCCACAACACGCTGACTAAGTCCAGAATCCAGCAATGCCACCACTTGGGCGGCTTCTGCGGGCGAAGTATCCATATGTTTTAGAAAAAAAAGTTTTTTCAGACGTCCCAAAGTCACAGTAAATGAAATAAGAAACAAAAAGTTTAAAGACAAGCGCTAATTTTTAGTTTTTAAACGAGAAACGTACTCCCAACCCTAAATACACATTTGTCTCAAAACAGTGATTAATTTCATTTATAGGATAAACAAATGAAATTCTAATTTCGAATTTTGATTTTTTTCTTCTTACTGTAATGACCAAACTGCCAGCTACACAATAATGTTTTTTTTTTCATGGAATTAATTCTCTTTTGTAAAAAAATAGGACAAAAACAATAAAAACGAAAGTGTTTCGATTTTTTTGATGAGAAGTGTATGTATAATATAATTAAAATAAAAAATATTGATCCATCCATTAATGACTTCTTTTCTGCCTTAAGACCAACTCATTATGATATCATTGTACAAGCAACCTATGTCATAATTTCCCAGTATTTGGGAAATTATGACATAGAAAAAGATAGGTACGAGACACCTACGTTCGCAATGAATCTGTCCACCACCTTGAAACAATGCTGCAATATGGCAATAATGTGTGCATTAAAAAAGCAAGGGCCTTACACGGAAGTAGATACTGGCAAAATAGAAGCCGACCTAAAAACTTTGATTCAACTTATTGAATCAAATTGGAAATATGATGTGTCTACACAAGCTGCAACAGATTTAAATAAGAAAAAGTGGAATAAGATAACTATTGTGCCTTTAGCAAATGATCCTATTATTAGGCCTCCTCGACCGTGTCGACCACGCATTAGAGCCTCGACGCCCGCCTCATCAACTCCCATCGAGCCGAACAACAAATTTAATTTTGACTGGAGAGCGTTTCCAATGCCTCAAATTGAACCTCATTTGAGGCGAGAACCGTTCTCGCAAATTAATAATGGCCCTACGGTCTCTTTCACGAGTCCATATGAAGCATTTATTGCCATATGGGATCGTGAAATTATGGAATTGATTGCCAGAGAGACCAACATTTACGCTCAGCAGCTGGCAACGACCATGCTGGAAAATGGGATGATCCATCCCAGAAGTCGGATTACTCGTTGGCAAGATACGAATGTAAACGAACATTACACGTATCTTGCCATCGTTCTGGCTATGGGATTGGTCATCAAAAGCCGCTTAGAGGAGTACTGGAGCACAAATAATGATATTTTTAATACGCCTGGCTTCTCCACGTTCATAACATATGATAGATTAATGCTAATATCTAAATGTCTTCATTTTAATAACAATAACAACTGTAATTCTGTTTTGCTCACAAGACCACAAGCTAAAGTTTTTAAAATTAAACCAATTATTGATCACTTAAATTTCAAATTTATATATTTTATCTCTAAATGTGTCTGTTGATGAAAGCCTCACTATGTGGAAGGGTTGGCTGGACATCAACCAATTTATAAGGAATAAGGCAGCAACAATTGGAGTTAAGACCTATGAGGTTTGTGAGTCCAAGACTGGATATCTGTGGCGTTTGGAAGTGCACGCAGGCCATGAGACCTCGGCACTTCAAGAAGATGATCCAGTCTCTGGAATAATACCATCTCTTGTGCTCAGACTACTGAATGGTCTTGAGCACAAAGGCCACACGATATGGATGGACAATTTTTACAACTCCTCAGCACTAGATCGGGAACTGAAGGTCCGAGGATTCGACTGTGTGGGGACACTCCGTACAAACCGCCAATTAATACCATCCGAATTGGCGAATATATCAAAAAAAGACATGACAGTCGGTCAAGTGGTGGGTTGCACCTCGGGAGATGTGGATGTCATGGTGTGGAGGGATAAAACCCGCGTGGCTTTTATTTCTACGTACCATGGCGTCTCAAGTACCAGTTGTTGCGAGGCACTTAAGCCAACTATCGTGCTGGATTACAACGTTTGTAAGGGTGAAGTCGACCGCAAAGACCAGAAACTTTCTATGTACCCCATAAAAATGAAAGAGACCAGAGACTGGTATAAAAAAAAATTTAGAAGGCTCTTGAACGCTAGTGTCCTAAACGCACACATATAACTACCAAATCAATCATTGGCGCACCGGCAATTCCGGAAGGAGTTGATAATTGACTTGTTATCAGCACACGGCACACGCACACCCACCTCAAACACCATTACAACTGTGCATGCCCCGGCGCAGTACGACTTGATAAAGTCCGGAAAGACAGACCGATTAAAGCGCAAATCCGCCGTTTGAGAGAAACGGACCATCACGTACTGCAAATCATGCAATGTGGCAATGTGTCTTTTCACTTGCTACGAGCCGTACCACACTTCCAATTAACACTTTCCCTTCCCGGCGCAGTAAACAACGGACGTTCCGACTATCACTCGCAGTAAAACCGCGTTAAAAAAGTGTTTAAACAAGTTAATACAGTATCTACAATAGTTAAAAATAAACATTTAGTCGTGGAAAGTGCACCGACTAAAAAATTTACGCACGACGTATCTTCTAAGTTGCTAAAATGTAGCTGTGATAATATTCATAACCTCAAAATAATATTGAGTGTAAACATAGACAATATTATCAAGTGTCAAGTGTCAGTTTAGCCAACATTACAAACTAAATTTGACAGATAGAGTGTTGCCATGTAAATAAGTTAAATTCTACCATTAAACAACTTAAGCATATACATTGCGCGCCAGTTTTGAATCTATCACAAGAGTGCATAAAGTACAAGGAGGCTCGCTGCAGCTATATGAGTGCGGCGGACGGAATCAAGCACACCTACATCAACGACAACAGACCTACGCACACACACGCTATAGAGAACTGCTGTGGGCGGAGCTAAACCCGTTCACCCCGTCGCTTACGCATGGTTAGTGGTATCGCACACAAACAAACGAAGCTCGTATGCACATTGTCTTTGCACTAGGGTTCACCTTTAATGGACGGAACGAGAGATTGTTGAGATTCGTCGATACCCGTCCAGCTAACGGCCGTTCCCAATATCCTATCTATCTTCGGTTTGACCCTACTAGAGATGGAAAACGCTATCTATCTTTTGTTTTGGCGTCCTAATAACCTTACTAGCGATAGGCTAACCTATTTTTGATCGCTATCTATCGTCCGGAGGACTAACTGCTTACTAGAGGTAGATTTCTCTATGAATTTGTCTATTTGAGCGTCTCAATAACGTTTTGACAGCAGTCAGTTAGTAAGTTTTGCCATCTCTAGTACTCGATCGTACTATCCTCCGATTTTGAGGGATAAGACTACTAGCTATTGTATTTATTACGTATTTATTTTGTTTGTGTGCAATAAAGTGTTCATCTATCTATCTAAAATATGTCGGAATCAAGTGAAAGTGATCTTGAATTACTGGAACAATTGTCAGACTGGGATAATGACGACGATATGCAAATTAGCGGCCGAATTCGATCATATAAAGATAGAGTGAATTACATGGACAATTATCTAGATGATGATTTTATATACAGATTTAGATTAAACAAAAGCGCCGTAAATGATTTGCTGTCTGAAATATATCCATTTATAAGAGTAACCTCAAAAAGGTTAGTGCACATAAATGTTTTTCGCTTGTTGAATATCTATTTTTAAATACTTCTTATTATTCACACTGTACCCCTGTGTAATAGTCATTCCTTTCATTTTGCAGAAATCATGGAGTTTCACCCCTGCACCAACTGCTCCTAACCCTCAGGTTTTATGCCCTGGGCACAATGTTGGTGTCTGTAGCCGACTATATAGGTGTCTCGAAATCCACGGCAGGACGAATTGTGAAGGATGTTTCAGCAGCAATTGCAAGACTGTACTCAAACTATGTATTCATTTATGATAACACTCAACAAGATTTCTATAACATTGCAGGATTTCCACGTATATTGGGGGCTATTGATGGTACACATATCTTGATGCAATCACCTAATTCAAGTATAGGTGAAGAATTCAGGAATAGGAAGTCAGTGTTTTCACTCAATGTGCAGGGTGTGTGTGATGCACAATTGAGGCTTATGAATGTTGTGGCCCGTTGGCCAGGATCTGCGCATGATGCCACAATTTACGTGACTCTAAGACGAAATTTAGATTAAGAATTCTGGCTTACCTACGTACTATCAAGTCTCCGGATCAAGACAGTTGTCTAAAAACTTAACTTTGTTATTTCTGTATTTCTGTATTCCCTGGTCTACTACTGTTATGTTTTCCGAATAATTGTATGTATAGGATGTATTGTATGTTATTGTCTTTTTTTTTTATGTTGTGTCTCTTTGTAGTAGTGTATAGATAATCTGGCGTGTTTTTGTCAATGTTGTGTTTGCCCGTAATTGGCATATATATTAGAATATTACCATAAGACTCAATGTATCTATGTCCATATATGTGCTGTGGGTGAACCTTAAATAAATAAATAAATTTACAATAATTCTGAACTACGAGCCCAATGTGAAAATGGCACTTATGGAAATCGGTGGCTGATTGGGGACTCGGCGTATCCTTGCAAGCCATATCTCCTAACACCCTTACAGAACCCACAAACAGAAAGTGAAGAACTAAAACTAGGAATACTATAGAAAGGTCTTTTGGGGTTTGGAAAAGAAGATTTCCTGTCCTCTCTTTGAAAATACGGCTTTCCCTAGAAACTACCCAATCAGTAATAATTGCCACCGCTGTACTGCATAACATCTGCAGACAAAGGAATTTACAGGATGTTGAGCCTGAGGTAGATATACCTAACCACAATATATCATTTGAGGTGCAAAACATCCCTATCTCTCATAATGATATTCAGGTGCGACAAGATTTAATTAATAATTATTTTAGTGAGTAGGTTAATATTAAGCAATTTTGTCTAATTTTATCATAATAAACACTTGTGATATTAAAACCCAAAGAATTTTTTTTATCTGAGAAAAATATGCATATTACAAATATTGATATCAGAATATAAATTACTTCTTCCATTAACTCAACAACCCAACTTTATTACTTAGTTCTGATATTTATGGATGATTGATGAGATAATTATTAAAACAAACATAAAATGATGAAAATTTTACTTATTATTAATTACATACACTTAATAATAATAAATTGACTAATATAAATCTAAAAAAATACAGTCGTACTAATTATTAATTGTATTTATATCTTTATTTTTTTTGTATTTTTAACAGCTCTAACTCTTTAATTTTTTCATTTAAATTATCCGTCATATTTTTCTTACTTATATAGTAATCAGCTACAGCATTATTTATATTGATCCGAGCCTGAATGTACTCATTGGACAATTTTTGCATCTTTTGTTTACCTGAAAACAATTATATAACATAAATAAATAATCAGTGACAATCACATATGCAATCTCCCCTGCACCACAGAATACTCATGGTCAATATAAGATATCACAATCACCTAAGACGTGACAAGTATAAATTAGTTATATATAAATAATATAACACAAACATGCTTTATATAAATAAGTAAGTATATATACCTAACCATTGTCTTACCAATCACAAATATAGAGACCTTTGTTTAAATTTGTGGATTGAGGCCCTGCCCTACCGTTAGATGGTAACAACACTTTTACATACCTGTGCTTTTGTTTGTAAAGAAGATTTTTTTATTTTTGGGTGTCTCCATATTATTATGATCCAATTTTGGAGAAAATACTGGCAAAGGTACTGGATCTCTGTGTACCTGTACACCCACACCACCACCGCTTTCCATCACCATACCATCACCAGAGTCAGAAAATGGCACTAAGGTGACCTCATTAAGACTATTCAATTCCACTACCTCCTCCGCATCACCACCAAAGGGTACCGTGTAACCTTCACAGGTCGCCCCTAACATCCCTGCCACTTTATCTAGCGCCTCATCTGGTGGAATGTACTCTGGTTTCCCACCTCCAGTCTATAACAAAAGGTAATTAGTATAATAATTTATACTATTATAAATACCTAGGTCATAAGGGTACCTACCTATTTATTAGTATAAATTATGACACAGTATTCAGATACCTTTAAGTTATTCATCCTAATTCTAGTGCTCCTTTTACGGGCAGCTTTTTTTAAGTTTTCCCATTTTAACTTAAGTTGATCGGGTTTTCGAGGACAACTATTTATGGCGGAATTAAAAAGACTTGTTATCTTTAACCAGGCTGCTTCCTTCAACTGATTATTTGAGGCGTTTGTGACTTTACTAGTCACTACTGAATTGGCTTCCACCAAATTGATCAGTTGCATGACCTCATCTTTAGTTAAAGGCTGACCCTTTCTCTGAAACAAACATCAACGTTATGAGAGCTACCATACAAGAACGAAACTTAAACTTTGTGACTAAATTCAAAACATTCTAAATTTGGAGGTTAGATTTAGGTAAGTACTTACACCATTCATTTTCCGACGGGATAATAATTCTGAACCACAGTGTTTCTTATAATTTTAAATACTTGTACGCAAAACGGAGGCAAAACGAACGAAATAAAACAAAGAAACAGAATGCACTGCAAGCCAACAACAAAAAAAATATTGTTTATTGTGAACTGACGTTTAACCACAGAACACTAATAACGTAGTTCCGTTCCACATTTTCTTTACTAACATCAGTAATTTCAATAATTTACCTAAAACATTGATTGCGATAATGCTGATTTTATAATGTTAATTTTTTTATAAGGTAATGTTTATTGCGCTTCGAATATTAAAAAAATCGCCACAGATATGAAAACAAACATACAAGCATGAAAGAATTTTGCATAGTACGGAATGTAAGAGAGGAATAGATAGCCGGGCCTATCTACTCCCAACTGTAGATAGATGCAAGCTACTTTCGTTATTGGGACGACAACAAAAGATAGATAGAATCTTACTAGCTATCGGAGTTAGCTGTCTATCTATAGCTGTAGTTTGAATATTGGGAACGGCCATAAGTTGACCTGTCAAGTTATCGGCGCTTGTTTCACCTTTTAGTATTATCTGCTGTCCTGGTAGCTTGCCTGTACACATCAACTTTTGAATAATGCCATTAAGAAGGACGCCTCCTCCCCCCTCCCCCGCCCCGCCATTGCAAGCGGTCTCGCCGGCACTGGAGGCAACTGGTGAAAAGTCAGTAGAAGTTCTCATCACAGAAAAAATGAAGTCACCATTACAGCATTATGAATCTGAGCCTGATCTTCACGCTTTGGCTAACATTACAGAGAGGAAAAAAAGGAAATACAACGAAGAAGGTACGGACTTACTAATTACCATAAAAGAAATGTTTCTCACGTTCTCTGTGGAGCAGGATAAACGATTTAACGAGATAAAGGCGAGTATTGACCTAATTTCGAACAAGTATGATGATTTCTTGTTAAAAATATCGTCTTTAGAAAAAGAAAACAAGGCTGACAAGGCTAAAATAAAAGAACTGGAAGAGAAGCTGGAAAATTTGGAGAGGAAAACACGTGGTGTAGGCTTAGAAATCCGAAATCTACCCAAACAAACCGGGGAGACGAAAGAATCCCTCCAAACCGAAATTATAAAATTGGGTAAAACTCTTAATGTGGTAATGCATGTTAATTCAATTTAAGACATATACAGAACCAAGTCTCAGGACGCCTCAAACCCCGTCGTGGTAGACTTTACCACCGTATTAATGAAGGAGAAGGTGCTCAAGGCGGTTAAAAACTTTAATAAAACCAAGCAAAAAGGCAATAAACTGAATACTACTCATCTTAATCCGGAGTATCAACTAAAACCGCTATATGTATCTGAGACATTGACCAGCAAAACCCGGAAACTATTCTACATGGCATGGCAATTCCAAGCGAGTCATGGCTCTAATTTTTGTTGGACGTCAAATGGAATCGTGTACCTTAAGCAGCATGAAGGATCTTCGTATGTTCGAATAAACGATTTCAATGACCTAGAGAATCTAAGGAAAACTACATTACCATGACTATTTTACGCTGTCTGTATCGGTAAAAATAAACACAAACTCCTCATATCGTATGCGCACAATCAATAGTATTATTTACTTTGTAACTAAATGTGGTGAAATATTTTTTTTCTTACCATATTTAATTCGATAATATAAATCACATTACAAATGAGATAGATGAAGTCTCCGTTTCTAAATCTCTTACATGTGACTTCGAAGAATGTCAGCAATACATTACCCGGGCGTCATCCAGTGGTCTTATAATATTAACTCAAAACATACGCAGTATAAATTGTAATATAGCTGGTTTTGAAACTTTGTTGGGGCGATTAAATATAGAATGTGATATACTGGTACTAACCGAATGTTGGCTCCAGGGAACTTCTATCATTCCACAGCTAGACGGCTATCACTCTTATGCCACAAAAACCCACCTCAGACAGAATGATGGAGTGGTTATATACATAAGGAACACGCTGAATGTAAATGTTGAGGAACCTGAATTTACAGACGGCAATTGTATAGTCACAAAACTCGACAATCATACCGCAATTATATCTATATATCGTTCTCCTACTACTAGAAATATTGATAACTTCCTATATTCCTTAGACAATATAATATCTAAACTAAATACTTTCAAAAATGTAGTGTTAATTGGAGATATAAACATACCCATTAATTCCTCCAAGCTGGATCTGTCGGGTGAAAGATATTTAACTATTGCCGCTACTCACGGTCTCTTACCTGCACACACTGAAGTAACCCGTGCATTCAGCTCCTCGTGCCTGGACCATGTGCTCCTTAGGACCCATCTTCCTGCAATGACCCTGGTGCCACAATCGACCTTAACAGATCATTTCCCTGTCCTGACTCAATTAAGTCCACACTCTGTTTCTGAACACCCCAAGCAAACTATTAAATCAACTATAACTAGAGTAGATACCGATAACTTAAATAGAGAAATTAACAATATCGACATGGTCCCCATATATGAATCTTGCGACCCTAACTTTTCTATAAACTACCTAATTACTAATATTCAATCAGCTATAAATAACAACACTAAAACTCTCACAGTGTCGAAGCGCAAAAAAATACTTAAGCCATGGATTACTCCTAGCCTTCTTAGATGTATGAGAAACAGGGATATTCTTCACAATAAATATAGAGGCTCTCCAGAGAATGAAATTCTTAGAACGACATATATTAGATACTGTAATTTCTGTACCAAAATATTAAAGAAAGTGAAAAGAGCATATGAGAAAACACAACTAGAAACTGCAAAGAACAATCCCAAAGAACTCTGGAAGACTATAAAATCAATTGCGAATTGTGGCAACAAATGCAATAGTTATCCAGAGGAGTTGTTAAAACTGAGTGACTCCAATAAAGCCGCACTTAATATTATTAATGAGTACTTTGTGAAAGTTGGTCAATCATTGGCAGAAAAACACCCTCAATCCTGGCCCGTCCATATCTCATAACACCCAGTCATCTATGTTTTCATGCTACAACCATTCGCGATCTTTTGTATGCGAAGAAACGACGGAAGAAGAAATGACCCATATCATCCTATCATTAAAATCAAATAGTACTACAGGCTGTGACAATATATCATCGGATCTTCTAAAAAGGCACGTTAAGCTGGTAGTTCCACCTCTCACACACATTTTCAACAAGTGCTTGGAATATGGTATATTCCCGAATAATCTCAAACTGTCTGAAGTTCGCCCTATTCACAAGGGGGGTGACCGTGATCGTGTTAATAACTACAGGCCGATATCCATCCTACCCTCCTTGTCAAAGGTTTTCGAACGACTTTTAAACAAGAGACTTGTCAACTACTTGGAGGGTGAGGGGCTACTTTCTTGTGCCCAGTTTGGCTTTCGGAGGCATAGAAGTTCAGATGATGCCATCCATACACTAACAAATTGTATAGCTTCCAATTTAGATTCTGGAAAGAAATGTCTTGCCATCTTTTTGGATCTGGCCAAGGCATTTGACACGATATCGGTCCCCATCCTTTTAGGAAAACTTGAGAGATTCGGTATAAGAGGCTCCCAACTTAAACTCTTCGAGAGCTATCTCACAGAAAGATCTCAGTGTGTGAGAATGGGTAATTGTGCTAGCTCTTATCTTCCTATAACATATGGAGTGCCGCAAGGCTGCATCTTAGGACCTACCCTCTTTCTCGTTTATATAAACGATCTCACTAACCTATCTATACCCCAAGGCAAAATAATCTCTTACGCAGACGATACTGCTCTTATATTCAACGCCGATAATTGGGATGAGGTATTTAACTATGCCCAACGAGGACTGGATGTAGTGAAGAAGTGGCTACATAATAATCTACTCACAATGAATA
This sequence comes from Autographa pulchrina, assembly GCA_905475315.1. NCBI lineage: Eukaryota > Metazoa > Arthropoda > Insecta > Lepidoptera > Noctuidae > Autographa > Autographa pulchrina. Next base: position 10,535,924 of record FR997775.1, read on the forward strand.
GTGATAAAACAAAATATTTGACTTTCAGTATACGAAATCCACCTAAACTGCTTACCTCAGAACATTGTCTTATACCTCACGATTGTTCGGGTATTGATAACTGTAATTGCGAACCTCTAGAACGTGTAAACAATGTCAAATATTTGGGTATTATAATAGATCACAATTTATCATTTAAAGCACATATAAAAGCTCTGACGGGAAGAGTCAGAAAACTTATATATATTTTTAAAACATTGCGACATGTCACTGATCTTAAATTACTAAAACAAGTTTATTCCTCCCTCTGCCAATCTATTGTTAATTACGGAATTATAGTATGGGGAGGTACTGCCAAAAATACTCTTAAAGGTCTTGAGATAGCTCAGCGTGCAATTCTAAAAGTGTATACTTTTCGTCCAATTCGTTTTCCTACAAACATTCTGTATAAGTCTTGCGAAGTCCTAACAGTGAGGCAATTGTTCTTACTCAACATTGTCCTAAAACAAAACTGTGAACTTACATACGATACCAATCTCACAAATAAACGCAGAAAACATGATGTTGTAGTACGCACACATAACCCTAAAACCTCTTTCATAAATAGATTCTTCACCTTTTTAGCACCATATGTGTATAATAAAATTAATAAATCAATAAATATTTTTTCGCTTAACAAATTCCACTGTAAAAAGAAGGTACAGGAATTTTTAATGGAACTATCCTACGAAGAAACTGAAAAACTTATTAAGATAATCAGTTAATATTTAATGAGTATTGATAGAAAACGTATATTTACTTAGCTCTTGCGCATTGAATATGTAGGTATAACATACACTCACATCCACACCACACACAAACCCATACACACACACACACACCCTCACACACACACCCTCACACACAACACATGCACAATTCACAAATCTATTGTAAATAATTTTAGTATAGTTACCTTAATTTCTTAAAAAAAAAAAAAAAAAAAACTTTTTTGTTTTCGTATCTGTAATCGGTCCTACTTCTGCATTTTACTAATTTAGGTTACTTTATAAACTGCCCCTGAGGGGAACGGCGCTGTCAGCTGAGATACAGGCTCACGCCTAGTTCGGCTACAGATGCTACTTCTCTTTATTATAAGTAAACTGTCAGCCTAGTTTTGTAAGAAGAACTGTACTGTACTGTTTTTTGAGTAAATAAATTATTATTATTATTATTATGTATCTCTTTATATTCACGGGATATCTTCAGAAGAAAAGACCCGGTCCTTTGAAAGGCTTACGTGGGGATACAGATCCAACACGCAGCGGCCTTGTTGAGAACTTTACTCTAATATGGGATGGGGTATCTACCAGAGGCCATTCATCCCTGCCCTATGGGAGAACAGACATGAACGGCCCAAGGTAGCTACAGAACTATTGTGAATTGTGGTGATAAAACTAATATGGTTATGGGTAGGTGCATGTTAAGTGGATTGGATATTTAAATAAAATCGGATACTATGGCACCTGCCTTTCAATACATGTATATGCAATTAAATAGGCAGGTGGTGACTCGCCAGCTCACCAGATGGGCCCCCCGAAACAGCCGCCACGATAGGCAGCGAGGGGCAACACCAGTGAGAGCGGCTAGGGGTGTCGAGCGGTGCGGCGCCGATTTCGCCATCACGGGTCACAGAAGCGGCCCGGAGCGGGTTTCCTCGCTATTATGCCATTAGACACTTCCACCCCCGAGCATATAGCTCTAGCGGCCCCTCTCTAGCCAGCCAGTTAAGGCAAGAAAGAGCTGGGAGCCCTCCTAAGGAGTGGCCCCCTGAGGCATTCAGGTCCGTTGTTTTGCTACTCACAAACAGCTCGCCACTTTACAGAACATTACCACTTCCTAACATATATACACACGCACAAACACAGACACACACACAGGGTATTTGGGCACTAGTGTTCAAGATAATTCTAAAAAATAAATTAGGTGGCCTAAATGAAAAAAATATTTTTGACTTTGAAATTGAGAGTAAATGACGTTTTAGTATTTGCGCGTTAGTGTGCCATCCATATTTTTGTATCTCTTTTTTTTTCAAATTTTTCTGCATCTTAAAAGCCACACAAAAAACAATTATATACACTTCTCATCAAAAAAATCGAAACACTTTCGTTTTTATTGTTTTTGTCCTATTTTTTTACAAAAGAGAATTAATTCCATGAAAAAAAAAACATTATTGTGTAGCTGGCAGTTTGGTCATTACAGTAAGAAGAAAAAAATCAAAATTCGAAATTAGAATTTCATTTGTTTATCCTATAAATGAAATTAATCACTGTTTTGAGACAAATGTGTATTTAGGGTTGGAGTACGTTTCTCGTTTAAAAACAAAAAATTTGCGCTTGTCTTTAAACTTTTTGTTTCTTATTTCATTTACTGTGACTTTAGGACGTCTGAAAAAACTTTTTTTTCTAAAACATATGGATACTTCGCCCGCAGAAGCCGCTCAAGTGGTGGCATTGCTGGATTCTGGACTTAGTCAGCGTGTTGTGGCTGCAAGATTGCATCTAAGCTTATCATCTGTTCATAGAGTCTACAAACGCTATCGGGAGACTGGTTCGTTCACGCGCCGTTCAGGATCTGGCAGGAATCGGGTCACTTCTGAGCCAGATGATCGATTTATTGTAACAACTTCTTTACGAAATCGACGCCTTAACGCTTTTCAACTGCAGCAGCAGCTTCGCGTTGTACGAAGAGTAGCTGTAAGTGACTCTACAATAAGAAGAAGGTTGAAGGAACGCGGATTGGCACCGCATAAGCCAGCGAATGGGCCGAAATTAACTGCAGACCATCGAAGAGCGCGCCTTAACTTTGCACGCGAGCACCTAACTTGGTCATACCTTCAGTGGAGCAAAGTACTGTTTTCTGATGAGTGTAAAATTATGCTGTATGGTAACGACGGAAGGAACAAGGTCTACAGAAGAGATGGAGAACGCTTTGCACAATGCTGCATTGAAGAAAAGGTCAGCTATGGTGGCGGTTCGTGGACCGTTTGGGGAGTAATCAGCGCCGACGGTAAGACAGAACTTGCCTTTGTGTCTGGGCCACGGCTGCCTGCACTAAACTCTCATCGGTACATCGAACAGTGTCTTGAACCTCATGTGATGCCCTATGCACATTTTATTGGCAACGACTTCATATTCATGCACGACAATGCTAGAGCTCACACCGCGGGCGTCGTACGAGATTATCTTACCGAAGTCGGTATCTCCATTATGGTATGGCCAGCAAGAAGCCCGGACATGAATCCCATTGAACATCTATGGGATGAATTAAAGAGACGAATTCGAGCAAGAGATCCAGCCCCAGAAACACTTAGCCAGCTGCAAAATGCAATCCAAGAGGAATGGGATAATATACCACAACATGTGATCGTGACTCTCATCCGATCGATGAAGAACCGTATGGAAGCAGTAATAAGAGCTCGCGGAGGGAATACAAGTTATTAAATAAACGTTTCTTACTTTTTTTTTCATTTACGCGTGTTGTTTTACCCATTTCCTTCATATTCCATACAGGGTAAAAATTACTCATTATACAAAATACGAAACCTATGAAGACTTAATTTGAATTTAGAACATTAACATTAGGATTTAAAAACCTCATACTACTCACTATTAAATGACATTTTACATTTATTCCTAAATATACACATTTTTCTGATAATCCTTATCAAATCATAAACTGCAAGGTGTTTCGCTTTTTTTGATGAGAAGTGTATTATACTTATCAATAGTCAAATAAAAGTAAAAAAAAAAAGAAAATCATATTTTTTCACTATGTTTAAGAACATGGTTTTTTATATTTTTCTTCTATACATGTCCTTTTTTTATTGGAATGAATGCCTTGTTTCATATACATCTGAAATAATTAATTATTCTACCACTTGTAAGCTCATATTCTGTAAAATCTTAGTTATAATGAGACATTGTTTTTTGTACCACTTTTGAGTCTCATATTTCAGACATTCAAGATCTGTTTAATATATCAACATGCCATTGTTTAAACCAGCTTGGCAATAAGCTTAAATTATTGTAAACAAACACCTTTTGTCCCTGACGCCAAGAAAGTATTGATAACTAATGAAATATGAGATATACCCCTATATATGAATAGACCCACTTAGGTGACATTTGAAGAGGGTATTTTTTGGTCCAAAGTTAGAAACAAGTGCAGTGTAAAAAAATTGTATTGGAGCTTCAGCCATTTGGTTTTTATTTTATCAAATACTTAATGTTATACATAAAATTTGTCCCCAAGATATGGAAATCGGCTTACGTAACACCAATTTTCAAAAAAGGGAACAATTGTGAAGTCGAAAATTATCGCCCCATATCCAAGATACAACAACCTGTACAACCTGCTCCAGCTATTCCTCAGGACATCGATGAAGAAATACTACGTTTAGTGTTAATATTATATTCATAGAGTCCGCTCACAGGACTCACAGATATAAATATTTGATACTTTGACATGCCACTGGCGAGAGGATAATCGAATGATGTTACTAATTAGAACTACTAATCGTGTTTTATGAAGTTGACAGTTTCTCCGTGACTTTAGTAGTAGGAGGCATAGAGTTATAGACATTGGTTTAGTTTGTTTTGTTTTATGACGGTGTTGTGAGACGCGAAGCTTTTTACTTTTGGTAGATTTATTTAATGGTAAGTTTACCGATTTTTTTAATGATAGATTGTTTTAGCTATTTACCTAACTCTTTTCGCTCGCTCTCTCGCTTTTATAGCTTATTCAAATAACCTCAAAATAAATAAATGTTAATTTTATTCGTGTAGTATGAATTAATTGACAGTTTTGTGGTTTGTTCATATTCTAAATAAATATTTAAACAACCTATAATAATAATAATAATAAAATTTATTTATTCAGATATCAGAGATCCATTTATGACAAAGGTACAATATTAGTATACTATAGTAAGCAGGGACTTAGTCCGCTGCACTAATTTTAACATTATTGGACAGTCAGGCTTATCAGCTATGGTGTTCAGGATGCTGTGGCCACCTCCACGCAGCCTACTCACGAGTGATGCAGTCTTTTTACGCCAGATAGCTGCAAAACCATCTGTATGCGCATCAGCAAACATGCCTGACGCACTGCAGAAACGTGGAAGTTGCAACAGCGCCCTGAACGCGTTGTTGAATTGGATCCGCAGAGCACTATAAGCTTTTTGGGTATAGTTGGCCCACAGACTCTCCGTATACAGAGAGGTACAATAAGCCTTAAATAAGGTAATTTTGACCGCGTCTGTACATCTGGCGAATCTGCGCGCCAACATGTTCGCCCGAACTGACAGTGCTCTGCGTTCCCTCTCCATGTCCATGTCGTCCTTCAAGTCGTCGGTTACCCAATGTCCAAGATATTTAAATTGGTAGACTCTGTTAAGACGCTCACCGGTCATACAAATTGGTTGTACAGGTGGACACTGGGGACCCGATTTGAAGACCATGTATACAGTCTTTTTTACATTATACATGAGACCGTGTGAGGCAACAAAAGACTCACACACGGCGAGTAATTTTCGAAGTGCACCGACCGAGGGGGCCAGCAGCACCATATCATCAGCGTAGCTGAAGTTGTTGCAGCAAACACCATCAACATAGCATCCGACAGGCATGCTGCTGAGCTCCTCGATCAGATCATTTACGTACAGGTTGAAGAGCAAGGGTGAGCTCAACCCCCCCTGCCGCACCCCACACTCCAACCTGCTTGCATCGCTCAGCTCGCCTGCCCACCTCAACCTATGAATCATTTTACTCAATCAAAGAAAGATGTTTAGTCGTTTACCGTTTTATAAATAGTGTGAATCGACTTGCGACCGCGCGTGACTGACTACTAACTGTTATAATCGAGATATCTCGAGACATTTTCATAATGGAATGATTACGTTAGTATCTCTCATAATCGCCCACCACTAGTGATGACAGATGACACATGACACAGCGTAGCTGGCTTGCTGTTAGCGTCGTTGTGTTCTGAGCGTTTTTCCTATGTTTTTAGTGTTTTTTCGCGACTTGGCTTTGACTACGGACTCCGATTGATCTTTTTAACTTGACGACTATTTGCTATTTCCCCCTGGACACTGATAACGCTTTGTGAATTGGTTCAGAGTGCCGAGAAACATCTCGTTTGCTACCATGAACCCGAGTCAACGGTCCATTCATGGACGTTTGCAGTGTATTAATTGCAATATCTGCATTTACTTAATTAATATGCTTCGCCGCTTCATTGTCCTGCAACTTGACTCCAGAATCATATCGTTAATCAGTAGTTGGATCGCTCCGATTATCGTAAGTTTTTTTTTGCTATGTATCGAATCATTGATTACTTTCAGCTCTATGAATATAATACTAATCTACATTGATTTTTGTTTCCTTATTTCCAGATTATTGAAGATGATTACATTTGTGAAGCTTGTCACGATATTGCAATGCGTGCGGTTAATGATGCGTTAAATCGTGACAGTGGTGAACAGCAGGCTGCTGGATCCTCTCACCAAGGCCATACTCAAGTGTGTGTTCTATGTGGTCTCTCAATATTAAGGCGACGAAGTGACCTTATCTTGAGAGAAAATGGCTCTTATGGGGGGTTTACACGGGTGACTAAAGCCGCACGATTTTTGCCGCGCGGCGTAAATCGACCATCTAAATGGCAATTCGGCTAAGTTGCAAGTGACTAAAGCCGCAAGCCCCAAAGTTGGGTAGCATCCGACTTTGGCCGCGCGGCAACCGGCCGCATGCGACTGGTGACTAAAATCGACCGTGTAAACGATCAGTTGCAGGCGATCGCCCGCCGCATGAAGGTGTTTCGCGCACGCACGTGTATTTATTTACTACAGCGTTTCTGTGTACATGTATCGTAACAACCATGAATAAAAATAACACCATACAGTTTTTGGAATGCTATGAAATGCATCCATGCTTATGGAACCCAAGAGAACAAGATTACAGGAACAATAATGTACGTTTAGCGGCTCTTAAATCTATTATTCAAGAAATGCGTTTGTCCATAACAGTTGAAGAGCTTAAATTGAAGATAAAAAATATACGAACCACGTATAATAGAGAGGCCAGTAAGGTAGCAAAGTCAAAGAAGAGTGGCGCGGGAAAGGATGATATATACAGACCTCAATTAATTTGGTTTTCTGTAGCTGACCGCTTTTTAAAGCCAGTGATAGAAGGAAGAAACAGTAAAGATAACATGGTAAGTCTTATTATTATTTATTAAATAGTTATTCTTGTTCGCATATTATAAATTATAATAGGTAAATCGTGAACAGAGCCATTTTTATAATATTACTTAAATAAACATACAATATTTACGCAATCATTCTATCTTGCCATGAAACTTTTCCTGGTCCGACAAAATAGTCAGCATATCTATCGCGCAGATCTTTTGCATTTCGTGAATAGTTGTTAGAAGATAGCGGTGTCATTAATTCGTCTACTCCTGCCGTAGGAATGCTTCTCCAACTTCCGTTTCTGATTGTTCCTGAACTGAAGTCTTCTCCGTCTACTAATTCGGGAGTATTCATGTATATGAGATTAGTCCGAAGCCAGTTAAGCGGGCCATTCACTAGACGGACATGCCCGCGGGCAAGTCTGCAGACATGCCCGCCGGACCTCGCTACTACAGGTCTGTGCAATGTTTGCTAGTGTAGGACCGTCGCAGTCAGTCTGGCAGACTGCCCGTTGCTCGTCCGCGCGATCTCATTTTGTCTGCGCGGGCACAAGTCCGTACAGACATGTCCGTACGTGAATGCTCATCGCGGGCCGCCTGTCCTCAGACCTGAGAGCGACAGCACCCAGTACAGACGTCTTTTATGATTTATAGTATAAAATTTTCATATAAGTACTTTCATGTATTTTTCTTTTGACTTCGCTGGAAGCAGGTTTTCCATTGCCAATTTGGCTTCTGATCTTAAATCTGGTGGAGTACAATCAATCTCCATTTTACTCTCTGAACCGTTGAAACTCATTTTAATTATTAAATCTTATTTATTAAGTATGTAAATAATTAATCAAGACGAATTTTCAGCTTTGCCGCCAATTTTCTATTTATCATCTGTGGCGAAAGGCAAACGCATTTATGGCTATACAGCCACGTGAACGCAATGTAATTAATAACCCCAGCACGCCGTTTCATACAACATTGCTGGAGCGTTGTAATGTTCCAAATTCAAAAAACGCTCCTGCAATGGATTTGATTTTCTTTGTCCGTAAATTCGATACTTCACGTGTTCTTTTTTCGAAAATAAGTATTAATAAAAGAAAATGAGTTTTAATGAAAATAAATTATTCTGGGAAGAATTTTTAGCAGAGTATAAAAATTACCAATGCTTATGGAAGGTAAAAAGCAAAGAGTTTATGAACTCAGAATTACGCAATGCTGCCTACCAAAATTTAATTATAAAATGTAAGGAAATACACCCCGAAGCTGATTTAGCCTATGTCAAGAAAAAAATTGATTCCCTACGGAACTCCTACAGGCGTGAACTGCGTAAAGTACGTCAGTCAACTAGAACGGGTTCATCATCAGATGATGTGTACGTGCCTAGTTTGTGGTATTTCAATCTGCTCCAATTCACTTCAGATCAAGAGGAAGCTCGAGCTGGAACGTCTTCCATAAGCTCTCCGCCTTATTCTTTGGCAGATGATTCATTGGTAAGTATACATTACATTCACAGTTTATTCTAAACTTATTAGATATTTAACATAATATTATGTTGGTACTTAATAAGTAGATAGGTAGAATTTTCAGGACTTTTGCCAACTTTCTCATTATGCCGACTTTTCGAACAGTTAATACATTCACATTTTATTATCTTGTAGGTAGATAACTTAGGTAGGTGTGTACTTGTGTAGGTATGTATAGGTTTTTTTAATAAAACACAATATTATAATAGAATTGACTTTATTTGAAGTACCTACCTAGTAATATCATTTGATAATGTACGTAACTATGAAAAGTGGTTTTGGAATGCTACTTGACCTTCAGAATTATAATACTTTGTAAACATTTTTCTAACAGCTTTAGCTCTCTCGTCACAATTGCGTCCTCTGTTCAACAACCCATCAAGCTGATGTGATTGCTCTTGTCGCCATTCTCCTGGAGTAACTGTGTTATTATGATTTTCGTGGTCTATGCATCGAATTGTCATATAGTTAGAAGATTCTCGTCGCAAAAAATTGTGTAGAGCACAACAAGCCAATACAACAGAATCAATATTATTCAAGTTTTCTAGAGTTATAGTAGATAATAATACTCTAAACCGACAGGCTGTTATCCCAAAAGTGTTTTCAACAGTTCGGCGTGCCCTACACAAACGGTAGTTAAAGATTTTTTCTTGTCTCGGGGTATTAATATCTTTACGATATGGTTTCATTAGGTGTTCAGACAATTGAAACGCATCGTCTCCTATAAAAACATAGGGAGCTCGAATGTGTGAGTTTCTAAGGATACTCGGCGGTGGAAGATTCAACAGTCCGTTTTCAAGTTTGTCATGGAAATCAGTTTCTTGTATCACGCCCCCATCAGATACCCTGCCGTTTGTCCCAGTATATATATACAGGTATTCATAATTAGCGTTGACAATTGCAAATAAAATAACGCTGTAATAGGACTTGTAATTGAAGTAGTAGGAGCCACTGTTCGGAGGCTGTTTAATAGCAACATGTTTGCCATCCATAGCCCCGCAGCAATTTTCAAAATTCCATGAATCTGCGAAACCACGTGCAACTTCCAACCAATCTTCAGTAGTCGACGGAAACTAGAACAAAAAAAAAATAATTATATTGACATAATAATTTTCATTTTCAGACAAATGAGCTTCCCAGTCCAAGCACTTCATCGGATGTACCACCGCACCAAGGTGCGTCTACCGTAAAAAATAAAAAAACTACTATTAACTTAGCACAAAAAAAAGCTAAGTTTTTAGACATTGCCAGCAACGAACTGCAGCAACGCTATAAAGAACAAGCGTTTGGGGACAGCGTTGCCTTTGACCTCGACCAGATGGATGACATACAATGCATCATCGCAAAAAAAATGATATCTGAAATTATGTATAATGGCAGAATGGGCCTTTTAAATGTCAATTCAAACATATCTGTACAAGCTCAAAACATAACGTCGTACTCGTGCCCAGAATATGTTCCAAACTACCAACAAACTTCTATGCAGTCACCAAGTATGATTACGTTATATCCACGAGATCGCCAACGCCAACCATATGTAACTCATGAAGAATTATCTGAGCAAGTGTATCTTCCGAACATAAACATCATCGAAGACGTTAGTATGAATAATCTTGGTGATATAAATAAATACATAAAATTTAATGATAAGAAATAACTAAAATAATTGAGTAAAATTGGGAAGTACAAATTATTGTTAAGTTCAGTTGAAACGATAATTAGTTGATTTGATGTTGTTAATTTTTTAATATGTTTTTAACATTATAAACACTTACCTTAATAAATTCGTCTTTTAATGCTTTAAACAATTCTCTGCAAGTCTCCGGTATAATCTTCCCTAGTAGTTGAGGTGATATAGCACAAGAAAATTTCATGTCTTCATAAGTTCTACCTGTAGCTAAATATCTCAGCGTGGCAAGTAATCGTTCTTTTGCAGTCACTGACGGTCTCATTTTAGTATTCTGTCTAGTAATTTTAGGCTCTATGAGATTTAATAAAAATTCAAATGATTCTTGATCCATGCGCAAGTAATTGTATAGGTCTCCTGGTTCATCAATTTCTAATTCTTGGAGCAAATTAATATGGCTATAATGATTTCTTTTTTTCAACCATTCTTTGCACCAAATTCTTTTCTTTTTCTTTTGATCTAAGAGTATAATTGCGGCACCAGCAATTAAGATTTTTCTTCGTCTCGTTGACATCGTAACAACACGTGTAGCCGGTTGAGACACAGACAACAAACTGATGAGTCTGTGTAGTGTATTGTGGCGACAGACAGCCCGTACAGACTGTCCGCGGGCATGTCCGTCTAGTGAATGGCCCGCTTTATGCAACGCACAGGTCGCTTTAATAATAGAATCAGTTTTATCCAATGAAACAGATATAGGTTTTCTGTATACTCTGAATCGTGAAGCCATTATGCCAAAGGCATTCTCTACGATTCGGCGTGCTCTTGATAGTCTGTAATTAAAGATTTTTTGTTTGTGTTCCAAACCTTCATGTCTTGAATACGGTTTCATTAAATAGGTTGCCAAAGGGAAAGCATCATCACCAACGAAAACTGCCTTATTAGGTAGTTTTAAATTATTTCTTTCAAGAGCACTATAGAACTTTGTTTTTTTCCAAATATGCGAATCATTCATGCGTCCATTAGTTCCGAAATCTATATATATGAAACGGTAATGTGCATCCACTATAGCAAACAACACCACACTATAAGTGCCTTTGTAATTATAATAGTCTGATGCTCCGTGTGGTGGATTTTCGATTAATACGTGTTTCCCGTCAATAGCCCCACAGCAAAAAGGAAATTGCCAGCGATCTAAAAAATCCTTTTGTATTTTCTTCCATTGATCTGTGGTGGATGGCACCTAAAAGAAATAAACTTATATTAGTGTATGGTTACAGGGAAAAGATTCAGCGGTGAACACAAACAGCGACGCGTCTTCATATTTTGATGAATTGGAACAAGAAGAGAATATTGCGCCCTTACAAAAGAAAAAAAAATTGTCTCCAAAGAAAAAGGCGGAGCGTGCTCTAATGAACGCATCTAAAATGGACCCACCTGTTTTACAAGCAGTTAATAGATTAGAAACTTTGGCTCAAACTATCCGTCAAGATGAATTTGATACATTCGGAGTACATGTGGCAAGCCAATTACGTAGTTTGCCATTAAGAAATGCTATTGTTTGTCAAAATTTCATCAATAATTATTTGTCACAAGAAAGACTGAAAACCTTAAATACACAACATTTTCCAATTGCTAGACCTACGAGTTCACTCTCAGAGTATACACGCTATACTTCGACTCCAGAAGCCGAAGCTACTACTTCCCGAAACCAAGCTTTTCAAAACCAGCGTGAAACTTCGACTCCCGAAGCTTCCACTTCTAGAAGGCACCTCGATTATGAAGAAGACTATTTTGCCAGCTGTTTACTTACACAAGAAAATACTGAGCAACAATACGGAGTGAACGACGATATTCTATCTCAAGCTGTTAGGTCATGCTTAGATGAAAACACAATGGAAAATATATAAATAAATCGTTTATAATTAATTACTAGTTTCACTTACCATAATGAACTCCTGTAAAACATTGTATATAGCATCCAAAACATCCTTCAAAAACAAGGAAATTGTGCATTCTGGAACTCTAAATGACTCTGCAAGACTTGAATAGTTATCACCGGTAGCCAAGAACTTCAGGGTTATCTCTAATTTAATTTTCGGAGAAAGTGCTACTCGCATATTGGTATCGCATTTTTGTATAAGCGGAGAAACCTTATGTAGTAAAGTATTAAACTGATCAGTAGTCATTCTTAATCGTTTTTTAAAATAATCAGGATCTTCTAAACTCCACTCAACCAATAAAGTATCCGAAGCACCCAAGTCCTTACGTCGAGAAATCCATCCACGTACCCAAACATTACGTTTTCTTCTTTCCTTTTGTTTTTTCTTCACTCTTTGTTCTTTAAGCAATTGTTGAATAATTGAATAATTAATTATTTCAATTCCGGCACAAACGGCTATTCTGCTCAACATTTTCGATGGAAATGACAAAGCCGCATGCAATTTTAGTAACCAGTGTAAATGGGCTAGCGATGCGGCTTGGTGAGGCAATAAGTGAAGCGACTCGCCGCACGGCGAAAATCGACCCGTGTAAACCCTCCATAATAGGTACAAAACGTGTTGCGCGGTTGCCAGCGCGTGAAGCGACGCGTTGCCGCTCCGAGTTAGGGATGATTCTCATTAGAGCGTGCCGTGCCCGGGGCGGGGCCCGGACGGGGCACGGTTTTGATCTGTTACATATATTTTGTATGAATCAATTTATATTACACCGTGCATTATCCGTGTCCCGTCCGCCGCTCGACACGGATAATGCACGGTGTAATATAATTGAATGAACAGATCAAAACCGTGCCCCGTCCGGGCCCCGGCCCGGGCACGGCACGCTCTAATGAGAATCATCCCTTAACACGTTCACTGCGGATCACACAGAATCGGCCCGCCACGGTGCTTACCGCCTGTGCGTACGGTAAAAACTACATCTTGCTCGCTGGTGCGGAACGATTATCTTAGGTATTTGTAGGAGTTAGACAGAGACAAATATAAATTTCGGCTCGTGGTGTCAAATGTAGATATTTGGCATTAAAACATCGTGGCGGGCTCTTTTCGACCACCATCGCACTGACGGTAAAAAACATCGCTCCTTGCGGCGGCGGGCCTATTGTGGTATATGACCGGTGCCGACCTGTTGCCGCAAGGAGCGCGCGCGCAAGCGTCGAGTCACCAGTCAGTGTTGTGCTCTCTACATGACCGTACGCGTGCGTATCGTTATTTATTATTTATTACCATATTCACATATTACCCATATTCACATACTTTACTGCTGAGTGGGGCATGAAACCATGAACTCATACGGGAAATCACACGCAATTAACAAAAGCTTTACATTTCAGAAAATCAGGGACAAATCAAAAGTAGTGGACATGTCCTCGAAAAAGGTCCAAAGAGAAGAAATTGTGCGCGGTGTTATGAAAAGCTGCGTCTAACTTTAGATTGCAAGGAAGCGAAAAAGAAAGTTAAGAAAATTAAAACATATTGCAACAAATGCAATCAATCTCTTTGCGTGCAGTGCTATAAAGAAAGACACATATAAGTTCACTGTTCTTGTCTGGCTCATGTGATTCGCTTAATACATACTTTTTATTTCTTTTACAATAATTCTGTTTTATTTTCGATAACCCAAATATTTTTGTCTGTCCCATCACTATGAAAAATACTTTCTAGTGCGATATCGGTCGTTTCCGACCTGACATTTTCCTTGGTTGATTTCTCATTTCCTGGTATTCAGATTCAAGGGCGAAGCGAATGTAAACAAATGGGGTTAATGATCATTTTAGCAGTATAAAAAAAATATTATACACCACATATTCGCAAAGTTATAGCTCTTTAATCTTTCCTCGCGGTGTCAGGTCAAAAAGGATTGATACGCACTGTAGAAAAGGTCGATGGATGGCCACCGCACCAGATGAAAGTTTTAAGGATTTTTGCCGCAGTGAGCGTGTTAACGTAAGCCAGCTAGGTAAGTAATTTTATGAATGATTTTTTGCAAGGGTGATCGCAATTTTAGTTACATTTTTATCATTTAGATTGTTTGAAAAAAAAATTTTTTCAGTTTACGAGTTATTTTAACCTATTAAAATTAATATGATTAAAGGGCACTAGCCCTACACGTGTGTTAAATTAATGTCACCATTGTAGCGCCACGCTGTATAATATAAAGGAACGGGTCTTGTATATTTTAAAATATGTGTCGTATTTTTATTATTCCAGATGTTTGCGACGAAAAGTTCGATTCCGTTATGAATGAGTGGTTGCGACTGACTGACGAGATTTGTGACTGCGATGACGACATACATATTGATGACAACGATTGTCTCCTCCCGAATGTACACGAGCTTAATGCTGCGACAGAACCCGCATGTGACAGTGACTTGACACCTTTCCAAGCGGAAGTGTTACAGAGGGAGGATGAGTCGAATAACCGTGCAATTCGCGACATAGTGCCCGACGACTGTTACACTTTCGCTTGGAGTAAGGACAGGACAGTTTTTCTTGGACAACGTGAGAAATTCACTAGTACATCAGGACCTACTTTTAACGTGACAGACCAGACTCGAGCCATCGACATATTTGACAAGATGTTCGACGTGACCTTTATTGACAAACTTTTTACGGAGACCAACAGGTACGCAGAACAAAAGATTGCTTTGCTGCGAGAACAAAACAAAATAACTCCGCATTCTCGATTTAACCGTTAGTCTTCTAAAAATAGGGTCGAAATGATAAGTTATATAGCAATTATGATTTTGCAAGGTCTTTACCCCTTACCGGAGGAAGAGGCATACTTCATTTTTAAGGGTCCTTTCACACAGACCGGCTCGGAGAGGAGAGCAGATTCTTATCACATTGAAAACAGAGTTTTTAGTATTTGTAGTAAGGTTTATTTTTGCGTGTGCACTGCTTTTGACATTAAGAATGCTTGAACGCGCTTGGTGTGAAATAATAAGAGGAGCCGTTCGGCTCCGATTGCATGCTCTTTCGCGCTCGCGCGCAGCCGATCGGCTCCGATTGTGTGCTCTTCGCATGCGCATCCGCTTCCAGCCGGTCTGTGTGAAATAGTTGGCGGCTCCGCTCCGACCAACTCCAAGCGTATACGATCCGGTCTGTGTGAAAAGAAAAATGCGCGCCGATGCTCTCCGAGCCGGTCTGTGTGAAAGGACCCTAACGGTTTTGGAACTATGCCATACTTTGCAAAAATAATGTCATACAAACGTTTCTTATTGCTAAAAACCTTTCTGCATTTCGTAGACAACCAGACTTACAAGGACACGACTAGACTTAATAAAATACGAAACGTGATTGACTACTTCAACCATTAATTTTCCAGCCTTTACATGCCTTCACAAGAGGTAGCCATAGATGAATCGCTTTTGAAGTGGCATGGGCGAATAAATTTCGCCCAAAAAATTTCAACGAAGGCCGCACAAGTCGGGGTTACAATTCTATGAACTTTGCGATCCATCTACTGGCTCTGGAAGTTTTTCGTTTACGCTGGAAAAGACAAACCGACCTCGACTACTGATAGCATCGACGTACAAAATACAGAGACAAATGACAGACCAGTCGAGCAGGAGGCCATTTACAGACTTGGCGAAGACGCGACAAACGACAGACCCAATAATGACGCATCGACAGACAGATTTAGGAGTGGTGAACAAGGAGACCGTCTCGTGACCGCCACTGGGAGAACCGTTTACGATTTGATCGAGTCACTACTTCACCGTGGGCACACGGTAATAATGTTTTTTTTTTTATAATAAGCCATTATTATTGCGGAGCCTGAAAAAACATACGACAGACTGTTACGGAACACTCAGACTGAATCGGGAATGCGTTCCTGCAAGACATAAGAAGTCTATGACAAAGACTGAACTTCGACAAGGTGAAGTAGTGGCTACGTACTGTTCCGATTTAGCTATCATGGTATGGCGAGACGCTAAGATTGTTAGTATGCTCTTTACATACCATAATCTCTAAATCGGGACAAATACAACAGACTGACTTACGCGGGATTGGTGCGTTGGATGAGCGCCGCTGTAAGTGGTATTCCGCTGAATGTGTTGTTTTTTATTACTTTCTGTCTTTTCTTTCAGTACGTTTATTATTTTCCTTTTTATATAACGTTGTTTTATTTCTTATTATTTTGTATTTAATTGTATGTATATTTTGTATGTAAGTATATATATATTAGTAACTGGTTTACATCCGTACGCCACTCCATCACAGGTTCAGTTAAAAACCAGCGTCAAGCATTAGCTGCTTGACATATGCTGAACTGGACCTTTTTGGCACAGCCGCTAGGCACACATGAGCAAAGTGTTGTGTCTTTCTTTTTATTGTATTTTTTTTATTTTTTTTTGTTTTAACTTTGTTCTTTTTATTTCCTGTGCTTGTGTGTTGCTGTGACAAATTATTTTTTTCTTTCTTTCTTTCTTTACTTACAAACCAAACATTGTACTCGACTACAACAAGAGCATGAGGCAAGAGTTGATAGGAAAGACCAATTTTTATCAGCTCAACTCATGGAACGTCTGAGGAACAAGGTTTGGTACAAGAAACTTTTTCGCCGAATGTACAATGACGCCATCTTCAACTGCTTTGTGATATTTTCCAGTTTTCACCGGAAAATATCACCTCGTCAGTTTCGTACTGAATTGGCGGAAGATTTGATCAGAAGACATAGAAAAATTGACTTGACGACTGAATACCGACGTTTGAACAGTAGATCCAACACGACTGGACAGGTGAAGACGACGTTTCTTAAACGTAATACTCGACAAAAGACGCAGGCCCATAGGTAGTTACGCGTACTCAGACCCTGCCACGAACCATCATGGTCAACAGGGTGGCCTGATGCTACCCATAGTTTCCACGAATACATCTCTTATTACCTACCTGACACCTACCCTGTATCACATATCTTCCACGGAGGTCTGTTGTTGTTTTCACCATGTAATTCCTGTAAAAATGCACATGTGTGAGTGCCCATACAGACACACACATGCACACGATGTTTTAGTATTTAAGCCCTTGTGTAACCATTTATTATGTTCTTGTTGTTCTTACTGTCATGTATTAACTTAAGCTCATGTAGAGCTCGTGTATTCTTAAATAAATATATATTTTTTAAATACTTAAGTGCGTTCATATTTGACTGGCGCAGCCGGTAGGATTTAGTAAAAGTCGCGAATAGTGTTGCGTATCTAGGCACTTAAATCGGTCAGTATGTCATCCTAGACGCATACTCTAAATTCCGTCGAACCTAAAAATAAATTTGTCAATAACGCGTAAAAGAAGCAGCAGCAAGCAGCAACAAGACACAGACATGGGATCGAGTAAATTGTGAGTAGACCCTTATTCGCATTTCCTTTTTATCCACCGTGCACCCCCGCATTGACATTTGTTGTCATCGGGTGTATAAGTTACGTGTTTACAAGTTTTGTTGTAATGAAAAAGCATGTCTTCGAGAAAAAGGTAAGTGAAACTATTATTTTGTAGTATATGCTTTGATGTTATGTGCAAATGAAATCGACGATAATAAGAAAAAATATATATTATTTTCGATTGAATACAAACCGGTGTGTTGAAAAAATATAACCTAAAAATTGCATACCTAACTTTGAGATGTTGTATTTAGTATTCATTTTCGAGTAATCCCTATGAACCATATCGTTTTACAACAAGTATAATTATAAGCATGTGTTATGATATAATAATAAATTTACGATGAACAATCTTGTTCGGTAGTACTAACCAATTATTATGATCGTTTGGGGGTTCCTTGCCGTTTTTTTGCAGGTTTGTAGGTACTTACGAAAATCATAATGTAATATTTTTTTTTTCAATCTCATGATTACAGAAAGTAACAAATATGCCACACAGTGCCAGCAGACTCTAAATATAACTGAAGAGGAGCTGAGATCTTTTATAGGAATTCTGATAATTATGGGATTCCATAATTTACCTTCAATGCGGCTGTATTGGTCGCGAGAATTTTTTTTCATATATCTCGCATTAGTAGCGTAATGAGTATGCGTAGATTTTTAAAAATTATGAGATTTTTACATGTGAATGACAACGAAAAGATGATACCCAGAGGCAACATGGGTTTTGATCGATGTGCGTGTGAACTGAGGGACCACACTGGGAATTCGCGAAATGAATATCCTAGGATTTAGTAGTAGACTTAAAACAATTGTAGAACGAGTCTGCGAATTTGTAGCCAAATATATTAAGAATTACGACTCATAAAGTGTGGTCCCTCAGTTCTCACGGACGATCAGCCAGATCTCGGAAAGTATCTTATAAAAGAAGGTTTTGTGAATACAGACATTTAGTAGAGAATTTGTAAAGATATTTACTAAATAACAGACCACAAAGCATTAAAGATAAAAAAAATATAACGACTGAACTGTGGTCCCTCAGTCCACACAACAAAGATAAATATTTTAGTGAATATTACTGAATAAAACCGTTCTTTTCTACATAAAGTTTTAGTAGGAGTCTTAAAACATTTTGTAAAAAAGAAATGAAGAAAAAATATCGAACCGTTTTGAAGATAGCGATGATTAAAACTGGTCCCTCAATCCTCTCCTCCACTGACATTTGTGCGTGTGCTAGCTGCTAGACGAGAGGAATATCTGAAAGTCTAGTGTACTTAACTTTTAGTAGCAAGTTTCTACTAAATAACAGGTATATAAGATTGTGTATCTCTTACCTATTCGCTGAGATAATAATGTTTTTTTAATCTTATGAAAACAAATAGAGTATTGTGACCACACAATTGAATAAAATGTAGACAGTATTATTATACTTTATTTAATATATCACTATTTAGACGAAACGATAACTTATTATAATACTTTTGTCGGTCATTACAATTATTTTGAAATAATGGTACGTACGCATAGTGTGATGATAAGTCAAACATGAAACTGAAAATAGATGGGATTACACTTGATAACACAGAGCAAAGTAAGAAGTAGGTATAGAGGGACCTCTCGTGGCTAAAATGAGTCGCCCTAGCTCGATCGTTACCGAACATGGTGCTTGAATTCCCAAACGAACGTACACAGTACACACACATACGCAACTCTATTTTATTTGTGTGAGTGGTGCTACAGTAGCGTCTCTGGTGGTTGCTATTATTAACTACCGCATGTATTAAATAAATAAAACCCAATCATTCATTACAATACATACTGTTAAGTTTATTTAATTGTTATTTACGCTTGACAGTCTTTAAACCGCAGAAAACTAATTCAAAATATAAATTACGGCATACGAAATATAGATGGCAGCACTATTTTTGCAAAAGTTTCACCCACCTGCTTGATAACAACAATAGAGGAAAAATATTACAGTTTGTGTAATACAGGGTGTCCGGTAAATAGTCCGACAAACTGTGGGTGTTCATACCTTAGGTCAGGACGTACGGAATGAACACATAATATATTTTCCCCGAAAATTAATGGTTTTCGAGTTATAATCGATTTTCAAAAATTTTATAAATTTCTACCTTGCATCAGATTTTTCCATATTTCTGTCTGAAAAATAGGTTTTGCAATACTTTTTTTTATATAAAATAAATCTTGAAGAGTCACTCTACGCTTTGGTAAGCTTTATTTATATCTTAATGAAGAATGTATTGTCGAAAAAGCCATCTGTTTAAAAGTTTTCATTTTTTAAATTTTTTTGGTGCTCATATTTGAACTTCAGTGGTGAAAAATAAATGTATGTGGCAGTTTTGTACAACAATTTTTAAAACTTGCTTGATTATTGGTGTCTTCAGGAAGGTACAATACTTGTGTATTTTCTTTATAAAATTTGACAAAACAAGCTGTTGAAGTTTAAATGGGCTTATTTGTTGAAATGTAACTAATGTATATCGAAGGTAAACTGAGACGTAATTTAACGCGGATCATCATTGTAACAGTGAAATTAAGTATTTTATGAACACCCTGTATAATAGTGTCATAAATCAGTTGTCAATATTATTCATTTCCCTGTTGAAAATAAAGTAAGATAAATAATACATATTATATTTATTTTATAATAGAGAAAAGAACCAGTTTAACTTAACGATTTTGTCTTGTTCAGCACGGGTACGTATCAGTTTCGTTAATTATAGGAATTATAATGGGTCAGTTCGTAAGTTGATTTGTAGTTTGATAGGTTGAAAATTAGTAAGGCGATATTGGAATTCGTTCTCGCCTCAGAATTCGCATGCTTTTCCAGAAAGGTATTAGATGGTTACTTTCAAGTAGGACTTGTATAAATCCTTCCTCTAAAATCCATGCATGTTTTATTACAGTGGTATAATGGCCAGAGGTCGAAAACCAAAAATTGCCTATGTAGATCAATGGAATATTTTTAGGAAACATGCTGAACAATTGCAAGATCCAAAAATCAAATCATCATCATCATCAGCCGGAAGACGTCCACTGCTGAACAAAGGCCTCCCCCCTAGAACGCCACAATGAACGACAACTCGCCAATTGCATCCACCGGGTGCCCGCAACTTTGACGATATCGTCGGTCCACCTGGTGGGAGGCCTGCCAACGCTGCGTCTTCCGGTTCGTGGTCGCCACTCGAGAACCTTTCTTCCCCAGCGGTTATCGGTTCTTCGAGCGATATGGCCTGCCCATTGCCACTTCAACTTGCATATTCTTCGAGCTATGTCGGTAACTCTAGTTCTTTGGCGAATTTCCGTATTCCGGATCCTATCGCGCAAAGAAACCCCGAGCATAGCTCTCTCCATAGCTCGTTGAGTGACTCTGAGCCTCTCCAAAAGGCCAACCGTTAGCGACCACGTCTCAGAGCCATATGTCATCACTGGCAACACACACTGGTCAAAGACCTGCGTCTTCAGACACTGCGGAATTTTGGACGAAAAGATGTCGCGTAGTTTCCCGAACGCTGCCCATCCGAGTTGGATTCTTCGGGCGACCTCTTTGTCGAAGTTGGACCGGCCTAATTGAACTATTTGTCCAAGATAGACGTAGTGGTCAACAACTTCGAGAGTATCATTCCCAACAACAACCGGTAGGGGTGCGACATGGACATTGGACATGATCTTCGTCTTGTCCATGTTCATTTTAAGACCCACCTGTTGGGAAACGATACTGAGGTCGCTGAGCATAGTATTGAGCCCCTCCAGCGACTCCGCCATGATCACTATATCATCGGCAAAACGAAGGTGAGTGATTTATTCGCCATTGACATTGATGCCGAACCCGTTCCAGTCCAAGAGCTTGAAGACGTCCTCCAACGCATTTGTGAACAGTTTCGGAGAAATAACGTCTCCCTGTCTCACACCACGCTGCAGTTGGATTGGTTTCGTGCTCTCGTCCCGTAACCGGATCGACATGGTGGCGTTACTATACAAACACTTCAACACCTCGATATACCTATAGTCGATATGACATCGCTGGAGGGACTGCAATACAGCCCAGGTTTCGATTGAATCGAAGGCTTTTTCATAGTCCACAAACGCTAGACACAGTGGCCGATTATACTCCTCGGTCTTCTGTATAATCTGGCGGAGCGTGTGAATGTGGTCTATGGTGCTAAAGCCTTTTCGGAAGCCAGCTTGTTCGGGAGGCTGGAAGTCATCAAGCCTGCGTTCGAGACGGTTCGTAATGACCCTCGAAAACAACTTATACACATGGCTCAGGAGCGAGATGGGTCTATAATTATAATTCTTCAACAAGGTATTGTCGCCTTTTTTGAAGAAGAGCACCACCACACTCCTGTGCCATGCTTCTGGCGTAGTACCCTTGAGTATGACGGAATTGAATAGCCTCTGGAGGACTAACAGTACCGGTTTTCCACCCGCTCTCAGAAGCTCCGTTGTAATTCCGTCATCACCCGGCGCCTTGTTGTTTTTAAGCTGTTTCAGAGCCACTCTAATCTCGTACAGGCTGATGTCTGGGATGTCCTCAGTATAGTGCCGGGTCAGTTTGGCTCTAGAGTCCTGAGCCACACTGACAACGGGTTTCCGTGTCGAAGTGTACAGCTGTCCGTAAAACCTCTCGAGCTCTCTCAATATCTCCGGTTTCGATGAGATGATACTGCCATCGTCGATCTTCAGCTTCGTCATTTGGCTTTTCCCAATAGAGAAATTTCTCGCGAACACTTTGGAGCCCTGGTTCCGCTCAATTGCGTCCTTTATACGGGCAGTATTAAAGGAACGCAGGTCGTGACGCGTGGAGTTAGAAATTTGCCTATTGAGATGGCCGTATTCCGACATATCAGCTGAAGATTGCAGTCAGAAAAATCAAATGTAATGATCCAATTTTTTCGAAATTATCAGAAGAACTTGAGCATAAAATGACTTCTTTGGCTTTGTATATATCACTACAACGCAATCGAAATTTAATTTTCGGTAGTGATATTCGATCGTCTGATGACCCCACAAATTTGAGTGATGAAAAGAATTGTTCTACAAGCAGTAGTCCTTCATCATTGATATTGGCAAGTCAAAGCAGTAATTTTAGCTCAGGTTTAAAGAACACAAAGCATTTTCATTTAACCTTGATACATATGAATGGAGAAAAATAAAACCCTTAAGTGGATATAAGAAACGGAGTGGTAATTCAACGTATAGGCAGTATAAAACGTTGCCAAAGTACAAATGGAGCCACATGTTAAAAGAAAAAATTTGGACACATTCAAAATTACCCTGCACTTGGGTCTTCAAGAAAAATAAGATTGAGGATGATAAAATTAATTTGCACGGGAAATGTGCCCAATGTCCTGCGGAATTTTTTTTATCAAATCAAAAAATTACTGACAAAATAGTTAAATTTCTGTGTAACGTTTCTCATTTCGATGTTAAATTCAAACATAACCCGAAAACTAAGTCCAAGTTAACGCCTTATAGGAGGCAACAATTGGCTAAAGAACTACGTTATAAGCCTGCTGTCATGGTCCATAATGAGTTGGCTTCGAAGCTGATAGAGAGCGAAGACTACAAAAGTTCACCTGTATTGTCATCCATATCGGCCCTAAGAAAAATTAAGTCAGATGCTAGATTGGAGCATTTGCCACATAATAATCCAATTATTTCATTATTGATGTTGGCTCAAAGTATTGACAATAAGAATATTATTCGTGAAATTTGTATATTTCCAGATTTTCGTTTGTTTTTTGGAGTGACTGCCAAATTAAGTACTATAATGAGTATCACGCAAAAGGGAATAGGATTACTATAACAATAGATGCTACTGGTTCCTTTTTCGAAAAAGTGTGTCTTCCAGATGGTACAAACGTCACAAAACGATTATTTTTATACGTAGGGCTTATTACAGGTAACGCTAAGATGAAGTCCGTGCCAATTTTTCAAATGGTGACAGACTCACATTCTGATGAAACTATTTTGATTTGGTTACAAAAGTGGTTAACGTTCGTAGATAATCCACCGCATGAAATCATAACGGACGATTCATCGGCTCTGGTTTCCGCTTGCGTTAAGGCGTTTGCGTTATTTAACTCCACAAAAAGTTATATTTTACAATTGTTCTCCATTTTTGACAGCAACAATTCCCAGAGGCCTAAAGCTTTTATAAGACTTGATACGAGTCACTTCATAAAGTCACTCCATAATTTACCATGCTTTAAATCTAATATCGATATGCGGATAAAGTATTTTTACATACGCTGTTTATTATTTTTAAAGCATTGCGAAAATTATGTAACCGTAAAGGAAACCGTCCAAGACATTATTAATGTTTGCCTTGGTCAGTATACCAATGATATGGACAATGACTGCAAAGAAGCAAAATTAAGACTTGATAAATTATTAAATGGATTAGAGGTAGAAGTTGACCAGTTTGATTCAGAAAGACAAAAATCAGATGGAACTTAGCCCTCTTACGCACTAGCGGTTGGCCGCCTAGGCGGTTCATTTAAGCGGCCAGCCGCCTGATGCGGTTGCCATAGCGGTTGACCGCTACGCCAACCGCACGGCGGCCAGCCGCTATGAAACCGCGTAAAGCGGTTGGACCGCTTGAAGGCGTGTTTTGTCTAGTAAAGAAATGGACGCCGTCGAGGTAGCTTGTGTTATCTATTTTTACTACCGAAAACAACGAATGAAAAATAAAAACAGATACTGGATTCACCCTTTACTAGAAACACGCAACGAATTTGGCCACCCTTTTTACTTTTCTCTATGGGCGGCTCGCCGCGAACTGAACCGCCAGGTGCGTATAAACAGAATGGCGGCCAGCCGCGAAGCGGGCCGCAGCTATCCATTCAACCGCCGCGGTTGAAATTTTGTGGCGGTTAAGTGCGTACAATCACAAGCGGTTGCATATTAAACTGGAAATGCGGCTAACCGCGCGGCTAGCCGCCCCCGCGGTTAACCGCTAGTGCGTAAGCCCTCTTACGCACTAGCGGTTGGCCGCCTAGGCGGTTCGTTTGAGCGGCCAGCCGCCTGATGCGGTTGCCATAGCGGTTGACCGCTACGGGCGGCGAACCGCTATGAAACCGCGTAAAGCGGTTGGACCGCTTGAGGCGTATTTTGTCTAGTAAAGAAATGGACGCCGTCGACGTAGCTTGTGTTATCTATTTTTACTACCGAAAACAACGAAAGAAAAATAAAAACAGATACTGGATTCACCCTTTACTAGAAACACGCAACGAATTAGGCCACCCTTTTTACTTTTCTCTATGGGCGGCTCGCCGCAAACTGAACCGCCAGGTGCGTATAAACAAACTGGCGGCCAGCCGCGAAGCGGGCCGCAACTATCCATTCAACCGCCGCGGTTGAAATTTTGTGGCGGTTAAGTGCGTACAATCACAAGCGGTTGCATATTAAACTGGAAATGCGGCTAACCGCGCGGTTAGCCGCCCCCGCGGTTAACCGCTAGTGCGTAAGAGGGCTAAGAGGGCTTACTTTGATGATATTACTGAGGATTTTACTTTTTCACTTTGGTTCGAAGACATTCTTAAAACTATAAAAAGAAAAAATCAACCTGACATGGTCTTAAAACGTAATGAAAATGTATACTTTTTTCCACCATTTATTCCGACGTTCAGAAGAATAATATTAAGAATTCCCCTGTGGTCAAATTTATCGTGTTCTTAATTCGATTCCGAAAATAAAGCACCATCATCGTCAGGTATAGAAAGTTACTTTAAAACTTTAAAACACTTAGTTTTTAAAACAAAAGTACAAAAATATAGAATCGATGAGTTCATCAAAAATTACTCCATTTTCGTAGATGGAATAATAAAAACAGCTCTTGCTGACCTATGTGAAGATGTAGTAAATAAAATAATCCCGCACAAAAAACGCTCAAAAAAGAGAAAACGTATAAATGTAAGTCGAGATAAAAAAAACGCCAAAAAGGTTAAATCTGATATTTCTACTGGATATTTTAATGCGGATTCAATATTTTCTGATCAACCCTCTTTTATTGAAAATTGGAGAGGAGAAGCTAAAATAAATAAAGAGAAAACATGTAACAATGTAAAATTATTAAAAAATGGTAACTTATGTCTTTCGGTAGTACTAAATGATAAATATGTCACTCTTAAGAATACTTGTGGTTTCGATTCTGTAATGTACTTTTTGAGTGCAGGATTTAACGAAAATGTGAATATTCGGGACTTCATGGCCACTTTTGATAAAGATTTAATTCCACAATATATAAAGAACCTCTGCAACATTGAATCTACAGACGATGACATTTATTTAATGAGAGCAAAAATTGCTGCGCAATATTTTAAGTCACTTAACGAGAAAGGAAACCATATTAGCTATGATTGCCAGTGTAATATCACATATATATTTGAACATCTTCTCCTAAGATATTTTTTCAGCGCAACTTTCACAAAAAATTGTTTAAATTCATCCTGCCAATCAAACTTAATCAAAAGAGACATTGCGTTTTTACCTTTAAACATAAATTTTATTGATATATTTGGCATAAGTATTTTAGAAGAGGCAGTTAACCTCGATGAAGAAAAAAAGGACTGTACCACATGTGATGGCCAATTTACTTACAATTACGTGCTTTCGAAAATAATATCATTTGATTTGAATGGAACTGATAAAAATTCTCTAAGTAATGTTCCTGTTACTTTAACAGTCAAAAACAAAACCTACAAAATCCTGGGCGCATCGGAATTCATTCCAGCACTAATTCCTGGCGGTCTTGGCCATTACCGATGTCACTGTTTTATGAATGAGCGGTTCTTTTGCTATGATGATCAACATCTCAAACTTATTGAAAGTACTGACCAAGAAATGTACTTCCATTCACTAAGCTACATCCAAATGTCACTACAATAAAAGTCCCTATTTAATTTAATTTTACCCATTTCCTTCATATTCCATACAGGGTAAAAATTACTCATTATACAAAATACGAAACCTATGAAGACTTAATTTGAATTTAGAACATTAACATTAGGATTTAAAAACCTCATACTACTCACTATTAAATGACATTTTACATTTATTCCTAAATATACACATTTTTCTGATAATCCTTATCAAATCATAAACTGCGAGGTGTTTCGATTTTTTTGATGAGAAGTGTATATCCCTTAAAACAAATTTACAAAAAATTGGTCTCGATTTAAACACAAGACATTTTCTTCGTTCTTCACGATTATGGAAACATTTACCGCTTTTAGAAAAAGTCGATAAAATTATTCGGTCCACGTTAACGTCCATTTTTAACGTAACGTCGGATGACCGAGCTTGGACCCAAGCCACGCTGCCGATCCGATTTGGTGAGCTAGGTGTACGTAAAGTTTCCAGTTTTGGCTTACCAGCATTTTTATCTTTGGTCCACAGCACTGGAAAGTTAACCAGGCAAATCTTAGGGTCTTCTCTGGTTGATTTTCAGATTCTGTGCATGACTGAGGCAGTAAATAGTTGGGAATTGTCCTGCCCGGGCACAGATCTACCCGAGCAACGTTCTTCTCAGAGGCAGTGGGACGAGCCGCTTTGCAGTTTGATACGGAAAGAATTAAGCGCGCGTCTCCTGGCTGTGGGAGAATGGGATCGGGCCTCTGGTTACAGGCACTTCCGTCAACCACTCTTGGTACGATTTTGGATGACAATACTTTCCGGCTCGCCATCAGTTTACGTTTAGTCGATTGCCTCGGTCACCATGGCCTGTCCTGCAGCAGGAGCGCAGGGCGTATATCCCGTCACGCAAATATTAATGACATTATTCGTCGTGCTCTTGTCACTGCCGGTGTACCAGCATAATAACCTAATGTGTAATTATATTTTCGAGCCGTTTGGGGTTGAATCGTAAGGGACATGGGGTTCGAGTGCACGAAATCATTTTAAAGAACTGTCAAAACGTTTGGTAGACTCTACTCGTGATCAGAGGGCTGGTTTGTTCCTTGCACAGAAAATCGGCATAGCCATTCAATGTGACAATGCTGCCAGGATTCGGGGCACGTTTCCCGCCATTGACAAGTTAATTTTATTTATTTATATCAGATTTAATTTAAGTATAGTTGTAAGTGTTTGTTCTTGTATTAGATTTAAGTATTGAATTCTAAATATTATAATTGCGAAATTTGTTTGGATGGAAGTACGGATGGATAGATGTATGGATATATTTTGTACTAGCTGTGCCCGCAACTTCGTTCGCGTGGATGACGAAGCTTATCAATGAGTTTTGTGTGTAAAGTGCTATTTGTGTAGAAAATTATCTATCCAGCCTTTATCGAGCATACCTCTGGCTAGTTTCAATCGCCTAGCGTGTCTCGATATAATGTTAACTTTTTTTTATTTAGGGATGAGTGAAAGTATTATAAACGTAAGAGTAAACAAATATAATCAGACAGCTCCGAACTGCTAAGCTATCGGGAGTTACACGTGTTATTGTGAGTCAACCATAAAAGATAGTCATATGCTGTTTAGGGATATTTTTTATATAATTTTATGTAGAACATTTCCGCCATACATGATTTCTATGTATCTTTAACCATTAAGGCTGCACATGCGAAGGTAGCTTAAAAAATGAGTAACTTCTCCCGTTTTCCCAACATTTCCCTTCGCTGCTCTGTTCCTATTGATTGTAGCGTGATAAAATGTATAACCTGCCCAGGAGTATGAAGAATAATTGTACCAAGTTTCGTTAAAATCCGTCGAGTTGTTTTTGTTTCTGTAAGGAACATACAGACAGACAGACAAAAATTTTACTGATTGCATTTTTGGCATCAGTATCGATCACTAATCACCCCCTGATAGTTATTTTGAAAATATATTACATGTACAGAATTGACCTTGCTACAGATTTATTATAAGTAGTATAGATAAGCTTTCTGCGGTTTAAAAACTGTCAAGCGTAAATAATCTTTTTCTAATTATATTTATAAAATAATTAAAATTGTAAATAATAATTAAATAAACTTAACAGTATGTATTGTAATTAATGATTGGGTTTTATTTATTTAATACATGCGTTAGTTAATAATAGCAACCACCAGAGGCGCTACTGTAGCACCACTCACAAATTCAAGCACCATGTTCGGTAACGATCGAGCTAGGGCGACTCATTTTAGCCACGAAAGGTCCCTCTATACCTACTTCTTACTTTGCTCTGTGTTATCAAGTGTAATCCCATCTATTTTCAGTTTCATGTTTGACTTATCATCACACTATGCGTACGTAACATTATTTCAAAATAATTGTAATGACCGACAAAAGTATTATAATAAGTTATCGTTTCGTCTAAATAATGATATATTAAATAAAGTATAATAATACTGTCTACATTTTATTCAATTGTGTGGTCACAATACTCTATCTGTTTTCATAAGATTAAAAAAACATTATTATCTCAGCGAATAGGTAAGAGATACACAATCTTATATACCTATTATTTAGTAGAAACTTGCTACTAAAATTTAAGTACACTAGACTTTCAGATATTCCTCTCGTCTAGC
The DNA here is from genome assembly GCA_905475315.1 of Autographa pulchrina. Taxonomy (NCBI): domain Eukaryota; kingdom Metazoa; phylum Arthropoda; class Insecta; order Lepidoptera; family Noctuidae; genus Autographa; species Autographa pulchrina. Next base: position 10,565,198 of record FR997775.1, read on the forward strand.
AGCTAGCACACGCACAAATGTCAGTGGAGGAGAGGATTGAGGGACCAGTTTTAATCATCGCTATCTTCAAAACGGTTCGATATTTTTTCTTCTTTTTTACAAAATGTTTTAAGACTCCTACTAAAACTTTATGTAGAAAAGAACGGTTTTATTCAGTAATATTCACTAAAATATTTATCTTTGTTGTGTGGACTGAGGGACCACAGTTCAGTCGTTATATTTTTTTTATCTTTAATGCTTTGTGGTCTGTTATTTAGTAAATATCTTTACAAATTCTCTACTAAATGTCTGTATTCACAAAACCTTCTTTTATAAGATACTTTCCGAGATCTGGCTGATCGTCCGTGAGAACTGAGGGACCACACTTTATGAGTCGTAATTCTTAATATATTTGGCTACAAATTCGCAGACTCGTTCTACAATTGTTTTAAGTCTACTACTAAATCCTAGGATATTCATTTCGCGAATTCCCAGTGTGGTCCCTCAGTTCACACGCACATTTTTGATCGACTTTTCAAGATACGACCATTGTTGACACATTTTTCTCATATTTTTAGATCGGTATTCTGCCCTCATCGGCAATCGTCTATTGACGAAAGTATGATAGCTTTCAAAGGACAACTTTGAAGCAATATATGCCACTCAAACCCATAAAACGTGGTTTCAAAGTATGGGTTATATGCTGCGCTGTAACAGGATATATGTTGAATTTCGATGTATACGAAGGAAAACTGCAGGGAGGTGAGAGAGAAATGAGTTTGGGCGAGACAGTTATTTTGAAATTGGCTGGAATGTTTGAGCATCTGGGCTATTGCTTATTTTTTGACCGCTTTTTCTGCCTTTATTAGTGAAGTTGTTTAATAAGAAACTTTTTGGTGTTGGTACTATTATGCCTACAAGAAGGTTTTTCCCTTCTAACAAATTTCCACAAGATAGAACTATGGCTTTGGGTGAAAGTGCTTGCGTAATGACTAACTCTAACATTTCTGTTTCTAAATGGAGAGACAGAGGAAAAAAAGCTGTTTGTGTTGCTTTAAATATGCACAATCCAAGCAAAAAAGGATTTGTGCGCCGTACTAATAGTCGGGGTGATAGAGAACAAGTTGCATGTCCAAATGCTATAATTGATTATAATAAATACATGGGAGGAGTAGACAAATTTGACCAATATATCTTATAATATATCGTGGAAATCACGACGTTGGTGGATGAAAATCTGGTTTTATTTGATAGAAGCTGCGATCGTCAATTCCTACTTACATTATTTACAAGGATACCTGGTCGAAGGCTCATCCTGGGGGTACAAAACCAATGACTCACTTCATATTTAGGAGTAAACTGGCCGATGAGCGTATAGGAGACCCGAAACAACCTTTGCTTCCTTTTCGAGAAAATGAAGAGGGCAATCATAAGCTTATGAAATCATCTAAGAAAAACTTGCGTAGATGTAGATACTGCAGTACCGCGTCTAAGCCAAAGAGAAGTGTCTATGAATGCGTTCAATGTGATGTAGCCTTATGTGTAGAATGTTTTGTACCATTCCATAATGAAGGACAACTTAAAAAACGTAGGTGATCGATCATTCAATTGATAAAATAAATATTTGATTGTGATAAGAACAATTAAAAATTAAGAAGTTATGTTGTAGAAAAAATATGTTAATTCTATCTGTTATTAAAGGCTGATTAGGAAATATTTTTTTTAATATTTTTATCGTCCTTTCCTAAAAATTTAATTAATTTCATTAGTGTCAATTTTACTGGCCAGTGATATTGCTGTGATGGTTAGTGATGCAGAACGATCGAAAATAAAGATTTTCAGGTCTTTTTTCAAAAACATGTCATTATGATTTACGGCACAGAATATACATGTATCACAATATATTAAGAATTCAAAAAAGGTTAGGGTGTGCGTTAAAGGTTTAAAAGGCAGCCAGTTTTGGAAGGATGTAGACAGTAATGAAATTAAGGCATTCTTGGCTATAGTGATTCTTATGGGAATTGCCCCACTATCTGATATCGAATTATACTGGAATTCAGACCCATTTTACAATAATCAGGAAATATCTGGAACAATGCCTTGTAAAAGATTTAAAAAAATATTAGAGAATATACACGTTTGCGATATTACTACTCATTTACCACAAAAACATAAAGATCATGATAAACTTAAAAAAATAAGGCCAATGTTGAACATTTTTAATAAAACTTTTCAAGAAAACGCTACCAATTCTCAATCACAATCAATCGATGAAATCATGATAAAGTTTAAAGGTCGTGATTCCAAAAACAGTATATGCCGGGTAAACCGATTAAACGAGAGTACAAGGCGTGGTGTACATGTGATGCGAAAACAGGATACCTTTATATTTTTTATCTATACAGGTAAAGATAAAAATGCCGACAGTGAAGGACTAGAAGTACAGAGTGGTGAAAAATCTGTGTGTTAACCTACCAAAGGACACGTCGATAGTCTTTAACATTTTTTTTTCCTCTGTCGCTCTTTTGGTATATTTATATTACAAAGGAATATTTGGTATTGGTACTGTTAGACTATCACGAAAAGGACTTCCTGAAGATTTTGTGAAAAAAGAAAGTAAGAAAGAACAACTACAACCAGGAGAATTCACATACAGATACTGTCACTCTGTTGGGGTAGTTAAGTAGCCGTAAACCCTAGAAAAATAGAACTAATAGAAAGAAGACAAAAGAATGGCGAAAAGAAGAAAATGTATTGCCCATCTGCTATTGCTGATTACACCCGAAACATGGGTGGAGTTGATCATTTTGATCATTACCGTAGCTCATACTCCATTGGACACAGATCCAAAAAAACATGGCCAAGATTGTTTTGGTTTTTATTTGAGTGTGCTGTAATAAATGCTTATATCATATATCAACATGAAAATGAAACAAGGAAAAACATACTTACATCGAGATTTTCGTTTGCGTTTGGCCAGAAAATTAAAGTCTGAGTACATAAATATTCAAAAAGACAACCCAATAATTTGGAAAAATAAAAAAAGGAGGAGTGTTTGGCGTCCCAGATGAATTAAGACTGGGTTACAAAGGGCAGCATTACTTGGAACCCATGACCACTAGAAAGAGGTGCAGATTCTGTAGTACGAGACAGAAGGATACCCGTTCGAAGTACATGTGCCAAATATGTAAGGTGACCCTTTGTGTGTACCCCTGCATGATAAATTTTCACCAAACCTCAGAACAACAATGTTGATAGATGAATGTTTATCAAAAACACTTTCATTACTTTTTTTTATATGTTTGAAAGTAAAATAGTCCTCAAAATAAAACCACTTTCATTATAGTACATCATATATTTATAATACCCCGCCTTATCTCAGCGAAGTAGCCCCTGCATTTTGAGTCAATTATTAACCTAACAAGAAAAAAATCCAAGAAAATTATGTTCAAATATCGCACTCAGTTTTTTTAATTTCTTTCCAGGCAATGGGAATATGTTGTCCCACGTGTTTTTCCTATAATTTTCCAATTTTCTTTGTTCGTATGCCATAACAATTATAATAGTACTAGCTGTGCCTGCGACTTCGTGCGCGTGGATGACGAAACTTATCAATGAGTTTTTAACCGCAAAATTAAGTTTGTTTTTTCCGGGATAAAAACTACCCAGTGTGGTGCCCAGGATAATAAAGAATAATTATACTAAGTTTCATCGTAATCGAACCGGTAGTTTATGCGTGATACCTGAACAAACAGACAGACAGACAGACAAAAATTTTTTTTTTCACACTTTTGGGTTCGGTTTCGGTCTAGTAACAACCCCCGCCATTTATTTTTTTGATATTTTCAATGTACAGAATTTTCACTTCTACAGATTTATTATAAGTATAGATATAGAATCAATAGTTGAAAGTTATGTAAGTTGTGTAGTTCTCTTGGGCCTGGTTAAGGGTTAAACCGGCATTTAAACCTAAATTTGTACCGAATAATAATAACGTTCCAAATAGATTTAACAATTAACCGCAAGTTCAAATTGCAGCAACCATTTAGACCTAACTTGAATAGGCCCTTTAATGGTCCTCCACAGAAGACGAGTTTAGCAAAAATGCGAATTTGGTGAAATCTGCAGTTTATGACCGGCTTTGTAAAACTGATAAAACGGGCATATCAATAATTCGTTTGGTTGCAGACGGATGCGGCGGGCAAAACAAAAATTGTATTTTAATTGGTATGTGCTGCAAATGGCTATTAGAAAATGGAAACTTTAAGAGTTTAGAAGTCATTTTTTCTGTCACCGGTCATTCCTTTATGCCTGCTGATCGCTTTTTTGAAGTTATAGAAAAAAAGTTATAGAAAAAAAGGAGGTAGTACTTCATCCCAAAGAAATCATAGATATTGTGTCTGAAAACGCAACGTTAGTAAACTTTGGTGAAGATTGCACGGTTTTTGACTGGAAGACATCTATCAAAGACATCGTAAAACCCACCACAACTTGGAATATTAAATTCAACCAGTGTAAAAGATTTATTCTGCGTCGTTCAAAAAAACCTGGTAACGTGCTTGTGAGGGGCGAAATATATTATAAAAGTGATCTAGCTACCGCTCAAAATATTTGCAGACCACGAAAACTTATAAATATGATAAGTCCGATTATACTGCCCAGCATAGTTGCTGTTAATAAAAGTAAATGTGATGTGAATAAATTACTGAGCAAACATTTTGGTACCGAATGGCAAGGCTTATTGGAATTAAGTTTTTATAAAGAAATATTATTAAGACAGGAGGCCTTACAAGAAACGCCTTCTGAAGATATATATTGTGATGAAGAAGTTCAGGAACCTGACGAACTTAATTTTGTGAAAACAATAAAAATGTTTGTGAAATAAATAATTATTAAACATCTTTGTGAATTTTAATTTGAGTGACAACCCTAAATTACGTGTTGCGTTATTATAATCAAAGACAGCAATCTTTGACATGTGTGTATCTCAGAAAATTTAATGATAATGCCACGGAACCTTGTGATGTCACTTTCTATAGCGATAATTGCTGTGACCAGCAAAAAAACAAATTCATGCTGGCAATGTACCAATATGCGACTCAAGAATTATCGAAAATCAATAGTATTACTCATAAGTTCTTAATAAAAGGACATACCCAAAACGAAGGAGACTGTTCATTATGTCATCCAACGTTACATTACGAGAGCATTAAAATCATCTCCAATTTACGTTCCAGACCAATATATTACTCTAATTAAAACAGCAAAGAAAACTGGAAAGCCTTATGCTGTTGAAGAACTGACACATAATATTTTTTTTTGACCTCAAACCTCTGTGTACAGGAAACTACAATATATAGATGACGATGGCAATAAATTCAAATGGACCGATATAAAGATTCTGAAGGCGGATAAAGTAAGCAATGGCATATTTTTATTTAAAGCATCCTACGAAGAGGAAGAGTTCAGGTCGGTATCTACGTTGAGAAAACGCCGCACCAAGTCGAAGACAGTGCCTGATAATAATTTGACTCTAAACCAACTTTACACTGAAAAGCTTAGGTACAGTTTCAGTAACCAATATATGCGGCTCCTGCTGTTTCCATTTTGTGATTCTCACTTTTTGTGCAATAAATATTCTTCTAATTTCTATGATTTTGTTTTTAGTGAGTCTATGAGTTTAATTTTAGATTTTAGGTCCCGACGTCCCGACGTAAAAAGTAGTTTTATTATGTTTTTTAACCGACTTCTTCTAATATTTAATTTTACATACATTAAAACTACTTCTAAAGGTTCGAGCATATTATGCCGGGTCGCAGCGGGGCGGCGCGGAGCGCAAAAATCCGCTTAAATCGCTTCAATACAATTTACATTAAATGAGTCGTATAGAATCAAAAACAGCAATCTGACAGTTTTACGCGATTCGAGCTATGAATATGGTAACACTGTATTTTTAAAATATTTTTTACTTATTTAGTCACATCGTATCAAAAACAGCAATATTCTACCAGAAACCTGAATGTAAAACCCATAATGGTAACAAATACAGCAATCTGTCTATGATGAGATTCAAAAACAGCAATCTGCTAGCTTCAACCAATCACAGGCGTTCATTGATCATGCGTCAAGATGGCGTCTGCATTGATTTTGTCATAAGATCTGTGTGCGTATTTTGTAATTTTATTGCTAAAATAGTGTTAAATAATTCGTTTGGAGGTGAAAAAACTTAACATGGATGTACATCCCACACGTGTAAACAATAGATATGCGAGAAAAAAGAAAAGAGATCCCGTAAATTGGAAAGCAAATGTTGCTAAACGTGCAAGGTAAGTTTATGCCATTTTAAACTCGAGGGTTGTCAACTCAGACCAATAAAAAAATAAATGACAGTTAACTTGTTGAAAATATTGATTGATATTTTGGTAAGAAAATCGAAATTAATTTTAAATTTACGCTTGCATTCTGTTTTGGATTCTACAAGTTATAGTTTTGATGACATTATTATTAATATTTCTACTACAGTTTGTTAACCCGACTGCACGAGGGAAAAGAAGTGTATTGATATTATTAGTCGGGTATTCCTTTGTATACTCTCAACTAGTGGACTGATTCCCACAAAATAGCTATCAAATGATTCATGAGTGTCGTAAACCAATAAAAAATAATAACGGTGCGTCACATGAGGTGTTAGCTGGCAGTCGGATTGAAGTTTTAAATTACGTACTAGTATAATACCTTTAGTAAGGGAAATAAACATACATATTTTCAATAGTTCTAGATTCATTTTCTTTTTTTCAGATATTCATCGAAAAGTTTGCCAGATCGAGTATGTGAACATAACACAAAAGCATTAAAGTGTACAACTCTCACGATGCGTGATATACAATTAATACATCAGAAGTTTTACAAGAGACCTACAAAACTTGATCAAGATGTTATGCTGTTTAAATTATGTTCAATAAAACAAACAAAGAAAAGGCCGGAATTTAAAGGCAAGAAAAAGTTTACAACTTACTATTCTGTATTTGTTAACAAAATCAAAGTGCCAATTTGCCAAAAATTCTTCCTTAATATTTTTGGAATAAAGAAGTATAGAGTAGAGTATTTAATGAAAAAATTTTATGAAACCGGAGAGTTCCCCCGCGAAGCTCGTGGAGGAGATCGCAAGGCTATAAAATATGCGGATAAAAGAAACTCGGTTCACCGCTTTATTCAAAGTCTTAATTGCATTGAGGCACATTATTGCCGCAAAAACAAACATGCTGAAAGAAAATACCTTCCTTGCGAATTAAATATAAAAAAAATATTTCTCATGTTTAATACGGACCAGCAAAATTCACAAATGGGGGTAAAGCTATCATATTTTAGACACATTTTCAATACCGAATATAATATAGGATTTGGCACACCGCAAACAGACGTTTGCTCCAAATGCCTGGAATTAAGAGAAAAGGTAAAAAGAGAGCAAGACGAATCTCAAAAGGCTACATTGATAGCAGAAAAGAGAGTTCACACATTACGGGCTAAATCATTTTTTGAAAACTTGCGAGAAACAACATCTGGTCTAAAAATTATATCTTTCGATTTTCAAAAAAACCTCCCTTTGCCTAAGGTACCTGATCAGTCCTGCTATTATAGTCGTCAACTATACTTTTATAATCTAGCCATTGTGGAAGGATCTTCTGATTTACCTTTAAACAAAGATCGTGTTTTTGCGTACTATTGTACTGAAAACGAATTCGCTAAAAATGCTAACTTGGTGGCATCTTGCGTGTATGACCGCCTTAATCACACTGACAAAACAGGCATTACAAGAATACGGTTAGTTGCAGATGGATGCGGCGGACAGAATAAAAATAGTATCTTGATTGGGATGTGTTGCAAATGGTTGGTAGAAAATATTGACGTCAAGGTTATAGAAATTATATTTCCCGTTACCGGTCATTCTTTTATGCCCGCCGACCGTGTTTTTGGCATAATTGAAAAAAAGTTGCGCAGGAATGAAGTCATACTTGACCCAAAAGAAATGTCAGACATAATATCTGACAACGCAACTTTAAGAAAAATCGGCGTAGATTGCCCAGTTTATGACTGGAAAACAGCTGTCAAAGATGTATTGAAACCAACTACAAGTTGGAGTATACAATTCAATCAGTGTAAACGCTTTATTTTACGTCGTTCTAAGCAACGAGACAATGTTCTTGTGAGGGGCGAAGTTTTTTACAAGAGTGATATTGCCAAGCCCCAAAATATTTGTAAGCCAAGAAAAAATATGAAAATGATCAATCAAGTCATTATACCGAATAAAATCGCTGTTAACAAGGCAAAATTGAATGACGTGAAAAAATTACTAGGAAAACATTTTGGAACGGAATGGGAGAGTTTACCGGATTTAAAGTTTTATAGAGAAACCATAACAAGCCAGGAGGATTTACAAGAAACAACTACAGACGAAATTTATTGTAGTGACACTGTAGAAGACTCCGAAATTTTACGTGTGTAAAATTTAGTTCGCCATCACTTTAGTGATCTACTCGCCCTGCCGCGTCGCTAACCAAATAAAAATATTTTTGTAAATTATGAAGTTTTATTTATTGACAAGTTGACAACCCTGTGTGTGTTACATTTTGGCAAGAATCAAAGACAGCAATCTAATCATTGTTGAGTATCATATTCAGCAATGTTTGGAAGTCAATATCAAAAACAGCAATCTGATAATTTTAGTTATTAATTATTGCTTTAATTCATATTAAATCTATTTTAATTTTAAAATAATAAATTTAAAAATCTAAAACAAACGTAATTATAAATACACATAAAAAATATCTTGCTGTTTGTAATAATGAAACTTCTTTTCTTAATTACCGTTAATAAGTCAAAAGTAAGATTGCTGTTTTTGATTCTATACGACTCAAATAACGCACACTGTGTCGGGCCGCAGCGGCTCGCATTATTGCGCGACGGATTTCCGTCCGTGCGATGCGGCCCGCCCCGCCCCGCTGCGCCCCGTCAACAGTGTGCTATAGTAAGCGGATCGGTGTGCACGCGCACACGTGTTCATTTCACGATATTTGCATTTCTTGTTACTTGCGTCTTCCTTTGGCGTTCACAAAAATGAATGAAGAACTTTTGATTAATTTAGTTCAAGGATACAAAGAACTTTATGATTTGCAAGATCCTCATTATGATGATCAACAAAGAAGAGATAATATTTGGAAGGAAATAGGGGACATAATGAAAGAATCTGGTTAGTAACTGTCAAGTATTTATTTCTTATGTTGTAACCATCAGAACGCATTTGTATCGTGATGTACTATAATCACATTTTTTGTAACCGGGTTTTGATCATAGTAACATCAGAGTAAACGTCATAGTGCACTTCATCAGAGTCAACTCGTATCGGCAAAACCCGGCTTTTAAATAAAAAGATGTAACTCAAAATTTGCGAGTTCGGAGTTTTTCTGATAATTGCATTATTTTAAGTAAAGAATAGGTAAACAGTATTATTTAATTTTTTGGGTTCCGTATTATCTGTGGTACGAAACCCGTCCGATAAGCGAGTTCGACTCTCACTTGGCCAGTTTTTTTATAAGTAAGCGGGTAGTATTCAATAAATCACCTTAGTGTCAAGATATTAGTTTCTTCGCATACCTCTTCTAATGACCCTCGACTGCCACTCAACGGTACCAGTTGGAGAAACGAAATATCTTTTAAATTGATCACGGACACACATTGCGTCTAGTGCCGCATGGCCTCCAATATATGGCAAATCTCTTATAGATTCTGTTACCACATTTTTCTGAGCTTCCTCTCCAGACCAGTAGCAAATATCGTTTCGCAGTAAATTGTGCAAACAACAAGTGGCTAATATAATAACATTAACATGTTTCGGCAATAACGAAAAACGTCTTTCGTAAACTCTAAACTTTTTCACTAATATACCAAAAGCATTTTCGCTCACACGCCTAGCTCTACTCAGCCTATAATTAAAAGCTTTCTTGTCTTCGTCATTTGTCACCTGATTTGCTGGATATGGTCTCATCAAATGTCTGGTTAATGGAAAAGCTTCGTCTCCAACGATGACATATGGTAACTTTATGTCTGTACCCGGTATTAAACGATCAGCAGGTAAACTAAGCTGTCCATCGATTAAAGCTTTTCCAAAATTAGAGTTATTGAGTATTAGGCTATCAGAATTTTTACCCAAGGCACCAACATCGATGACTGTAAAACGGTAGTCCGCATCGACTAAGGCCAATAAAACTATAGTAAACGTTTTTTTGTAAGAAAAATAAAGGGAACCGCTATTCGGTGGTGCTTCAATAATAACATGCTTTCCATCCAGTGCCCCAATGCAATTTGGAAAGTTCCATTGCCTTCTAAAACGCTGTTCTTTACGTTTCCAATCTGCTTCTGTCGGTACGGGCATGACATTAGGTGACAGCTTCTTAAATATGGCTGTACATGCCTCGTAAATAATTTGTCTAACAGTTGATTCACCAAGTCGAAAAGTAGTGGCTAATGACTTCATTGAATTTCCTGTTGCCAAATATCTGAAACATAAAAAGCAATGTGGTTCAAACATTATGCAAATGTTCTTTTGACCTATTCTTACATTTATGCAAGCCAATAAGATTATGTTCCATGGTGTCCTTTAATGCCATGATTATCAGTCTATTTATGCTTTATGTTCAAACTTTACTAATACCTATATTTTTTTCTTCCACAGCTCAAACTTGTAGAGACAGATGGAGACGTATAAGAGATAATTACAGACGCGCTAAAAAGTTAAGGAAAACAAAAAGTGGACAAGCTGCTACAAATATGAAGAAACCAAAATATGAAGATTTATTATCATTCCTTATCCCCTATATTAGCAACGAGGATGAAACTTTATCAAATTTTCCACAAAATAATGTTTCCCAAGACTCAAGTAATGAGGATAATAGTCTTTTAGATGATATTCATAGCCGTGATAGCTCTGGTTCAAGTGCTGGTACTTCACAAAGCACTATAAGAAATCGTCCTGGTTCTTCAAAAGACAGTTCACCTCGTCCTTATAAAAGAAATTCTAGATCTATAGATATTCCACCACAGCTTTCACCAACACACTCGTTATTGCAAGAGTATTTAGAAAAAAAATATAGGGCCCAGAAAAATGAATCTGACAAAATAGTTGAGTTTTTCAAGAACATGGGGGAGACTGTTTCAAACTTTCCGGAAGATGTACAAATTAGTGTAAAACGTGAAGTTTTTAAAATAGTTACCGATGCAGAGGAGTTGGTTTTCAGGGAGAAGTCTAAACCACAATGTGTATTAGAAATATCTCAAGAGAGCGCACCGCCCATAATCGTTGTTAATTCAAACGATGTTGATGCCCAACCTTCAAACCAAATAATAACACCAACTTCAACAAACGTGAATCCAACTGATATTGACACACAGGAAGAGATTTCTCTTGATCTTGATGATAACGCATTAAATGCTTTTTTAAATTCTATTCAACAAAAAAAAAATAACCAATGAATGGTATTTTTTGAATGTTGGGCTAATAAGAGGCCAAACACAAAGAGAAATGGAACATGTTGATTAAGAATAGTTTTACTAGAGTTTAAGATAGTTTAAGTTCTGTGATTTTGTGATAATATAATATTGACATAAACAAACTGTGTACCGTTTTTTTTTCTTTAAAAATGAAAACATACCCTAACTAGCGCCGTTGCTAACTAAAGAGACAAATACACAAGATCCTAACGTACGACCTCACTAACAATTGAAGATACAATTTACACAGGATTTAAATTAAATCAAATTATTTATTTGCTAGATTAAATGGGTGGTTCAAGGATAATTAAAAATCACTAGGTAGGCTATAGTGAAACTTACCTTAAACACACCACAAGCCGCTCTTCTGGTCCGATAGGCTCACGAAAAGTTGTAGTTTTTTTATGCAGATCCTCCTTTATTATTTCAAGTAATTGAAAATATCGATCAGGAGTCATCCGAAAATATCCCCAAAACTTGGTTTTGTCTGCTAAAAGATCGGGAAAAAGATGATAATATTCGCCGAAAATCTTTCTCTTGGAACAAATTGGATGTATCCATATTTTACGTTTTCTCTTTTGACGAATTTCTTGTCTATGCTGTTCTTCTTCTAACAGCAGGCAAAAAAACGCAAGTTCTTCGTCAGAGCTATCCATAACGTACAGTTGCACGCAAATTCCGGCAGTACACTGTACTCAAAATCCGTCAATGCAATGCGACCCGGCCCGTCACAAATGTGCTAGGTACGCATTTTGCGCTGCGCTGCGGCCCGCTCCGCCCCGCTGCGGCCCGGCATAATATGCTCGAACCTTAAATGTAAGCTAAATCCATTTTAACATCTTTGATAAGTCTTGCACAGCGCTGCATTTGTTTAAGGGTTAATAAGTAATTATCCCACACTATTGTAATATTTATAGGTTTTATAGGCCTAGCACGTAAGAAACATTGTAATTATTTCATCAACAAGCATCCTGTATAATATAGATCCCTTTTTTAAAATCAGTTTGTGTATTACTGCGTAACATGGCTATAGCGACTTTGGATGCAACGCCGAGTTCGGGTGTAGACTGTTAATTTTTTTTTTTTTATTATTGTTGTTAACCGGGGCTCGTCTCCCCTACACTCCTGGACAAAATATATGTCTAGATGAAAGCTTAATCCCATGGCTTGGCAGATTTTAAGACAATATATACCAAACCAAAGACAGAAATAGGGCATAAGGGTCTTCAAATTTGCACAGATACACATATTTTTTATATGTTCATAGTGGCAAATCACAATCAACAATGAAAAATGTGTCCGAAAAAGCTGTAATGCAGATGACAGAAGGATTTCTTGATGATGCTGGACATACACTGTATATGTATAGACAACTATTATACCAATATCATAGAGAGAATTTTAGCAAGACCAATTTTAATTTTAATACCTTTCCTATTGTCTTGTATGAATAAAATCAGAATTATCATACTAACTAATTAAACAATAAGTTTAAACCAAAAACAATTTAAGTAAAGACACCACCATTTTTTTTAATGCTGTACTTTCAAAATGCTTAGCAGATAATCCTAAATTATAGCCAAGAACCATCTCAATCACATCATTTTTTAAACAACAAAAATACCGCATCGTAGCTGGTTTAGTTTAGGACCAACAACACCACAGACAGATAAACCAACACATCCTACTTATAACCTCTTTTTGACCAGATCTTAAAAATGAGAAAATCAACAAACTTGACATAATAATAATAATAAAGCCTTTTATTTCCCAATTAACAAAGGTTTTTTTTTTTTTTTACTTACATAGCACTTTTCTAAACTTAATTAAATATTTCACTTAAACTATAGGTATGTGATGTAATGAATTATATTTATAATCTAATATTTTATTTTATTGGGGAATCCTACAAACTTGACATACCACAACTATAGATAACACAACGTGGCTGGTCAACAGAAACAGAATTCCTTATAACCTGATATACATTATTGAAACCGAACAGCCCGCTGAGCCCAGTAAAAAAAACCTAAGCTTTTGTACAGATGCCAGTTATGGCAAAAGGCTTCATAACTTTCTTTCCCCAAAAGAAAATTTTTAACAATCTAAGTTGGTTCAGTTGGCTCCCAACTGTTTAGAAGATCCATTATTTCATTTGTCGCAGTTTCTGCATCAATAGGCCTCATAGAATTCAGTCTTTCAGTCACATGCTTCCCAAAAAACCAGTAGTTTGTGTCCGGTAGAGGTTGGGTGTGTAAAGGTTTCATAGCTTGTAACAAATCATCTAAGACTTGTCTACACTTTGAAGTTTTTCTTGTCTTTTTCAGAATGCTAGTTTTGTGACGAGGTCTATTGGTGCGCTGGCCCCTTTGTCGGATGTTTAGATCTAAATCAATTTCGATTTCTGAATTTTGTTCTTCTTTCACATTCAAATTACTTGAATATTCTTTGTAGATGCCTGAGACTGGTTGGTAGTTCTGTAATATAAAGAAATTCCAATTAGTTTTGAATTCTATAAATTATCATTCTGTCATCTCATATGTAGGTTGAGCAATTTGTGAACCTCTTGTGTTTTTACTTAGATAAATTATATTTGATCTATATCAGTGTGTTATTTATAGTCTAAATATAATATTTATAGCAAATCAAATAACTTTAATATAAGCCACAGTACATTTTGCAGTATTTTGTACTGACTAGAAATCTTATCAAGTAATTTAATAATGTTAATTTAATTTCAAAATTAATTATGTGTTCTGTCAATCCACTGATTTCACGATCAATGGGAATCACACATACCTCCTTTTTTACATCTTTAGATTTTAAAATCAAAATTGTATATTATACCTATATTTTCAATATGAGGTTTAGATTTTTGTTCTACAATATTACGTACTGCTACATTAAAAACTCCAAGAATGAAAAAATTACCTCATAATTCAAATCTTCTTTTTTGTAGACCTCCCTTAAAAATTGTAGAGGTTTCCACAGTGGCCAGCATGGTATATAGACATCATCCATACTTTTGGCTTTCAACTTGGATCGTTCAACTCTCCGTAGGTTGTGGTTGAATGTGCTCCTAATATTCACCCAACGATCTCGAACTGAGCGTGCTGTAATAGAACAAAACACCATGATTGTTATGGGTACTTAACAAAATCACTTTTAAAAACTACTTTGGATCTCAACCAAGTTCTTACAATGTATTTAATGCATGGACATCAACAAAACTAGTCAATTAAACAGTTAATTTAAATCTAGTTTAAATACCATACGCTATGAAATTCTAATGTAGACCCAAGAGTGTCCGCAGCGTCATTTCTGACGTGGATGGAAGGCCGATATAATTAAGACAAATATTACGGATGGATTGACATTCCATGACAAATCAGAGAAAAACCACAATCAGAACTAAAACCTAATTAGATATGTATTTCGCTTCAAAATACTAGTACAATCGCAACATGTAACCATGAGCAAAGTGCCCACACTTTTCTAAATAGTTACATTGCTTATTGCAAAATATCAAGACGGTCACGGATGTAACTTTCACTTGCTTGAAGTATCGTATTTCTTACTATATTTCAAGCATATACTGTTAACATAGCTTAGATTTAACAATGTTAGTACATTATTATTAAAAGAGATGTTTTAATACCTGTAAATCCTCGTCCCAATCGAGCAGCAAACTCAGCGTAAGCTTTGTATTTTTGCTGAATGTGATGATTCGTGTTCCCAACTGGCCGCCATATGTAATCTCTTTGGTGAACAAACGCGACCAATTCTAATTCTAGTTTACGCGTCCAGTAACAAGGTTTGCGAGGCATGTTATCAATAGAAAATCAATATAGTATAATAAATAATAAACGTTTGACTACTTAATTAACTGCGCAATAATCAGCAACGTACGACGTGTCAGTAGCTTTCAAAAACCTGTCGTCCCGCGTCCGTCGTCAAAGTAACAAACAATAATAATGTACTGTACTCTGTGGTAACAAAGTTCGACCTGTCTTCATCTTGTATTCTTGTCCTACTTTTCTCTATGATCTTATTGTCTCTGGCCTACGAACCACAGAGCACAAATCTACAAACTACTACAAACCCTACAAACAAGCTATACGTACTATATTAATAAAATGCAATACAATAAATACATTCTGATCGATGTTGCCATTGCTAAATCGTTGTTTGTTACCGGTTTTTCGAACGAAATGAATTCAAATTTATCGAAAAATGTTAACGTTTTAAATATTATTGAAACCTCAATAACCAAGTTATAAAATTAAAATAGACATATTGCTTTCTTAAATTCACGCGTATGTTTGACATAAATATTGTTTGAAATAAAACAACTGCGTACAGATTCTATGGACATGTTTATTTACATGTACATAATAATTAATACTACTACAAAATTGTCATGATCATGTTAAAACGTTATTTTTTATAAAAAAAAAAATGTTAATACTACATATCGCTGTCGGTTTAATAATTATTTTCAAGATCGATGGAGTTAGTTATCAAAAAAACATTTATGAATTTCCATATAATAAATCAATTATGTTTATTGTCAATACTTAAATCTAA
This sequence comes from Autographa pulchrina, assembly GCA_905475315.1. Classification (NCBI taxonomy): domain Eukaryota; kingdom Metazoa; phylum Arthropoda; class Insecta; order Lepidoptera; family Noctuidae; genus Autographa; species Autographa pulchrina. The sequence continues at coordinate 10,581,308 of FR997775.1, forward strand.
TATAAGAACAAACACTTACAACTATACTAAAATTAAATCTTATATATAAATGTCAAAACGTTTGGTAGACTCTACTCGTGATCAGAGATACCCTACTTATTTACTTTTCTCTATGATCAGAGAGCTGGTTGGTTCCTTGCTCGTTCCTTGCACAGAGAATCGGCAGAAGTGTTAGTTATCAAAAACATTACATTAGAATAATACAGTCCAATCATTCTATATTATTAATTTTTTTTTACAACTTTATTGGTATCCACCTGAGTATTAACATCGTTTTAGTTCAGCCCCTGTAAAACAGATGGCGTTGGTGCCCAGTAACAGTAATTATTATAATAATAATAATATATACTTTTTAAACCTCCTATAAACGAGAGGTATTATATTATAAATTTGACGTGTCTGACTACCTGTCTGTGACATCTTGACTCCCAAAATAATGGCGGATTTTTTGCGTGAAAGCTCGATGACGTCAGCTATGGTTTATGAAGATCAGAACTTTAAAAGACATGAGCAATCTTAAAAAAAATGACAGAGGATTCTTAAATATCTAATTCTATTTATAATAGTTGTTGCCACGCTAGTACCACGAGAGGCGGTGCCTTAAGATTTATACTGGCCATTTTATTTTAATTTACTCGGATTGTAAACCACTTTGTCGTCATTACTAGGTTACTTATGGTCCGGCCGCTGAGAGAACGCCAGGTTGTGGTCAACAGGAAAATATAACTTTAATATGGCGAAGAATTTGCTAAACATAACTTTCAATCACATTTTTTTCTAGAAATTAATAATAACATTAAAACGAGTCACACAAAATGAATAAAATGACACGGTTTTTTATTTCTCCATACGAATCAAGACCTACTGAACTATAGTATATAATAATTATGTAGATATACTTAACCTTTTGAACGCCACGAAAACGATTTTTTTTAAGTACAAAATAAATATACGAGTATATTATTTATTTTGTACTTAAAAAATTTCGTTTTCTTGTTGTCTATACCCGACCATGGCGTGTTTTGGGCACGTTTTTGTTTGTCGTCTATACACGACCGTGGCGTTCAAAAGGTTAATTAAGTATTATTAAGTCAGTGCCTTATGCATGAGGTTCTAAAATTCATTTCAAGCAGAATAAGTGATTTTAAGAGCAGCATTTTAAATATTAAATGATAACAAGTGTTGCCAGCTTAAAATTTGCATAGTTGTAAAGTGGCATTAACACTAGCATGACATTAGAGCTTATCGAACACCGCCGGATGGTTTATTACTTCCTTTTCCGCGTAAAATGGCGGGCTTGCGGCAATCTATGCGCACTAGAGTTGTGGACACTAGACTGAATTTTGGTTGTAATTTTAAAATATCATTTTGACTTGGTCGCACGGATTGAATGTGCTTTATATATTTAGGTAAAGTGTTACATATATTGGTATGGCGTATATATTTTTAAGGCGTAACTTATTTTTTGAGCAACGACAGAAGCGAAAATATTTGCTGAGGCTTAGTTGATAAGTTATCTTAGCAGCATGTGGAATAAAGGTGATTTCGATATTATTAGGGTAATATTATTTTCGAGATAGTTTTAAAAGGGCCCGCTCTCTTATGCTTCTATTTTTACGACGAAATAGGTTCATACTTGTGCTGAGGGTTCATACCGTAATATGCACGTTCTGTACTGTCTTATCTATTCTCTAAGTTTCAAACCAATTAGTAAAGTTTTTTGTCAGTCGTCGTTATTATTGCCACTGCGGTTTCAACTCACCGTTCTGGGGTAGGAATGGGCTGAATAATGATTTTTAAATATCAATGACTGCATGACAATGACAAACAAATATCGATGACCAGATCAATGACAAAATCATCAATGATTTTGTCGAATCGAATGATTAGTTAATGTAGGCTGGTAAAGATCGTGACAAGGAATGACATGATCGCGAGCAGGCATAATGTTTTTTTTTTTTCTAGTATCTATCTATTCTGTATTCATTTGAGCTTTGTTTATTTAGTAGCCACCAGTGTTGCAAAGTAACTTCGAATTTGTATATTCCAATCCTCCCTTCATACTTTTTCCAGGCTTAGGACTGCCAAAGACTGGCATCATCATTCCTTAGAGTAATTACTAAAGCATAGAGGGAGCGTCAAATTTTACTATAGTTGTACTCTTTTAACCTATGACCCATTCACTGTGAAAAACAAGGATAGATATATAGTTATAAGGGTTGCCTGCAGCAATATTGTCCACTATTTTTGCCTCGATAGTGATGTGCCGTATTTGGTAGAGGTATCGAAATAAATTTAGTTCTTGACAGAAAATGTACTTCTATTGAATTTAATGTACATTATTTTCATTTTACATCTTTATAAAACATACATCACCAAGGCATCAAGATAAATTTGGTCTCAAATTTACGAATTATCAAGGGTTTAAAATAAAACAAATACGTGATGGGTTGACAAAAAGATTTATTGCAACACAACTCAGCCAATCTCAGAACTTGATATGAAACATTTCATAAATGAATGGCTTTATGTTGATCGGCCTTTAGAAACTGGGAGTAAAAGTCGAAAAATATATAACTTTAGTAAATTTTTAATAAATAAAAACAATAAAATAAACATTTTTTTTTATAATCTATCTGTTCACCGCGTTGTCACCCGCGTGAGTACCGTGAAGTGTCGTTCACGATGTCTTTGTAGTTATTCTGTTATTCGGGGCTGAGACGAAGACATTTTTTTACGTCTATGCTTAGTCCAACAATTTCTGGCTCTTGTAAGCACTTTACACCAGTTTTTCTATCATATGGAGGCATACTGTAAAATAAAAAGACATTATCGTATCGAATAATATCGATGAAAAATATCTACTTCACTAGCATAACATAACCTTACAAATAAACAAATTATTTTTTTAAAGATTAATTCGCTTACACGATATAATTAGTAAAAAAGATAGTCTGAAGGGATCAGTATCAATCTAATGTGTATGTTATAAGTGATCGCATACAAAAGTTACGCATGATATTATTAGAAAATTGCAAAAAAAACACTTACCGTTGAACGCTTACATATTCATTGATATCTTTCCGAGATGAATATGATTTACACGATAAAACAAAACAAGCCATATTAAACGCTTATTTATCTGTCCTTTGCACCTTTTGTACACAATCAAGTTGCTTATATTACGCTAAAAAATAATATAATTTGTAAAATAAACAATGACCAGCAACGACTGACATTCACAACGTATGATACGACTAAATCAAATACTTTGTACAATTTACCGTGTAGAAAAGGTTCTACTAAGCAACTATGTGCTCTTTTAATTGGTCGTGTAGTAAGAGACCAAAGATGACCGTTTGACAATTTCGGAGCGTCCATTTAGCTTTAAGCGAGTCCATATATGTTTGTCTCTTTTATATATATAATCTGCACCATAAGAGAGAGGAGCTTAGATTCATCGTAATTTGTGTCTATTTTGTTCGCTCCCTCTATGCTTTAGTAATTTCTCTAAGCATCATTCATATTAGTGATTTTTTGGCATTGGTGATTTTGTCGTTGTCACAATGATTTTAAAATATCGGTGATTTTTACATGTGACATGATATCGGACCCACCTCTATTCTGGGGCCTAATTTCGCTATTTTAAAGTCAGTGGGTGCCAGGTTAATGAACGTTCCAGTGTACTTGTTATCGTGCCTAATTTTCGTATTCAGATAACCCTACAATGAACAGTCAGTGGCAATCCAACAATGACAACAGTGGCAAATAGGTGTTCATTTATCATTAAACTAAAATCATCTGAATACGAAAATTAGGTACACACTGGAACGTTCATTAACCTGCCACCCACTCACTTTAAAATAGCGGAATTGGGCCCCTGGTATTTTGCCATAGCATTTTAAACCTTAGTAACGACGCAGTCTGTGTAATGTATCATTTATTTAAAACCCGCGGCTTTATGATTTCTAATCAATCTGATTAAACCTACAAATAATTCAAGTGTTTAGTAGAAAAGTTTTCTGAGCAATAAATGTAGTTTATTTTACGTAGTCAATATACCTATTGTAATTTGTAAGTGCCTATGTAACATAACTAACATACCAACACATTTATTAATATATCTTTATAAGCCATGTACTGTTCAATCATTTATTACTGATACTAATAATAATACCTGATAACCAAGCAAAGAAAGATTTCATTCTTAAAACAAATATATTTCATTAAAAACACATAATTTTTGTTCATGTTTCTTCGAAGTATAGACTTAGGTACATTTTACTATGCACTAATAAAAACGTTATTTATATCCTATATCCCATTGTGAAGGAAATTGAATAATCATTTGTTTGCGGCGCCTGCCATCAAAAAGGAGGAATACAGAAATATTGCTATTAATATTTTTACAGGCTAAATATTGTTCTAAAGTATTGAACACAAAATTTATTATTATTTTTTACTAGAAAAACAATATAAATGTTAGCTTTGTAGAACATGTCGCTAGTATATTTTCTATATTTCTTTATTTTAAGTTGTTATTACTGAATAGTTGATTATTTTTAAGATTATAAAAGTAAATAAGTAGGTAATCGAATACTGAGAGCCAAATTCTAGTCGAACGACAAAACATCTATAAATTCTAACCGACTCCCAAAAAGGATGAGGTTCCGAATGTATTGAAATGTATTTTTTTTGGTAGAGCTTTGATTATCTGAGAGGTTTCATTTGAGCCTGTATTTCACATGTAGTACGTGTAATGCGTAATATATTGGATTGAAAAAACAGTTGGTTTTCTTTTTTAAATAAAGTAAAAAAAAAACCGCGTTCGCGTTTGAATGCATTGACAAATATGGCCGCTTAGATGTTTTTAAAAAACAATTATATTTTAACAACAAAAGGTAACTTATTTTCAAGTCAACCTTTTTAGAACAGCGCCATCTAGAAGACATACTGTGAACCTATAATTCAACGCACTGAAAAGAGATGGCGCTAGCAGTACCAAATTAAGAATGATAGATTTATATTTTTATTTTACTAATATTGGATACTTTTTTATTTTAAATGGATAAATATTTTCTATAAATCTAATTGGTATGAGTCGGCCTATTTTAAGAGAAAATAATCATTAACTATTCATTTTAATATAAACCCGCCCGCCTTCACACAGTATTCGGCTACTTTTTTATTTACCGATTTTGCTGTAGGTACTATAATTTATGTACTATACAAATAAGCTTTTCTTTTTAAACTCTCTATATATTGTTGAAAATTGCATGTGAATCTGTTAGGTAGTTTAGAACATCTAAGCGAGCAGACGGCGGAAGCGACTTCATTTCTTACTTTGTAAAGAAGATTATTATAATAAAAAATTGCAACGCTTGCTGTTTACATTTTGGAACAAAATAATCCGATTTTTTAACCGACTTCAAAAAGGAGGAGGTACTCAATTCGACTGTATTTTTTTTTTTGTTTCTTACCTCAGAACTTTCGACTGGGTGAACTGATTTTGATGATTCTGTTTTTATTTGAAAGGTGGTGCTTTGGTCCAGTTATGACAGAAGGATCCATAAATAAACCATAAAAGGCTTATTTTGAAGTCGTTTTTTTTTGTAAGAATTATTCTTTCGAATAGTTTTGGTCCATATCCATAGAGTTGTTTATTTACATAATAACAATTTTAAAATACTGAAGTAATGGTCTTTAAGATGCTAATGTTAAAAATAGAAGATTAGATAACTTTTAACAGATTTTGTGACCTTTTTTGTTAAATTACCTAAGTAGGTATATATAATGTTAATGTCATAAATCGTTCATCGACATCCAATCGACAGTATTGCTGCCATCAAATCGACAATTAATCTTATGCTATATAGCTTGAATTATATCTTATATATAAAATTCTCGTGTCACAATGTTAGTTACCATACTCCTCCGAAACTTTAACGGTTTAGTTGAGTGCGTTTTAATCAATAAGCTTAGGATATATTGACGTCTGTTTAAAAATAGGCTTCTAAAAAGTAGAGCCATAATTCTGTGTTACACTTTCTGTCACATGATAACACATTTTGGACTATTCATACATCACTATGTAAATCAAAAAGATTCACAAAAACTATTATATTATCTTATATATAAAATTCTCGTGTCACAATGTTAGTTACCATACTCCTCCGAAACGGCTCGACCGATTTTTATGAAATTTTATATGCATATTCAGTAGGTCTGAGAATCGGCTACTATCTATTTTTCATACCCCTAAGTGGTAGTAGGTAGGTAGTAGGCAGGTAGGTAGTAGGCAGGTGCTAGGTAGAAAAAATTGCATTGCAACGCATGCCGGGTACAGCTAGTTAATTTAATAAAAATGACATTTTTGCCGATATGTCACGTAAGTTAAGTACCCCCAGTTTTTGGAAGGCACCTGAATCTGTAGTCACATCTAAAGATCTCAACTGCGATTGGTTGAAAAGAGAAACAACCGATCACAGTCTCTCAAAGGATTAACAACACAAATATTCGTTAATCGCTGTCGAACCTATACTAAAGCCAATATGGAAAGAGAATGAAACGTTATTACTAATTACGCAATTATCAACTTTGACAACATGTGTTTAAGTTCATTTTAGAATGACAAATATTACCGAAAAGGGCCTAAAAGTAATTTGAATGTGATGGAAACTGAACTATTAGTCATTGAATTAAGGTTCATAATCCCAAAGCACGTTAATTATTTCTTTAAAGTGGCTGATGTATAATGTTAAGCGCTGATTAGTTGTTAGTCTTTTCGTCAATCAAATACGAGATCAGTTGATTTGGCAACAGATTAAGTGGACCAGCTTTTCAAGGGTTAGCTGTACTTTTTGCGATTCGTCGTAGATTGCACTTGTTTCTGATATCTGCCTACAAGTAGGGTCGTAAAATAGATCAGACTCCATTTAACCCGGCCGTTATCGTCAGCATTCAAAATATATTAATGTTTGTTCGCATCTAGCTATCACCGTCGCATTACCAGCGCTATCGCGCACGGCGCACACTTTATGCCTTCCGCTTCCCGTGCTGAAAGCCACACTCACATATATAGCTTTACACCTTTTTAAAATCATTTTGACCTAAATCAAGCGTTATCCGGAACATCCTGGTAAAGTCACATATGTACGTAGATTAGGATATGATGTTCAGGTAATTTACTTTTTAACCGACTTCAAAGAAGGAGGAGGTACTCAATTCGACTGCTTTTTTGGTGGTTGCCTCAGAAATTTTGACTAGGTGAACCGATTTTGATGACTCCTTTTTTAATTAAAAATTTAGGTTGTCATATTTCAATTTGGCCCACTTTTAACAGGAGGATCCATAAGAAAACAACATAAGACTTATTTTGAAGCCGGTTTATTTTGTTATCTGCATTAGAAGCCAGAAGAAAACTGAAATGAAACATCTTTTTACGGATTTTATCGAGGTATATATTTAGATTTTGGTTTCCGACGTTCGACGTCTTTTCAGGTGTCTTGGTCACGGGCAGTAGTTTTATTACAATGTCTAACATTCCCGTACCTAACACTAAAAAAAGCAATATAAAAAAAAAAAAAACACGTTACTTTTTTCATATCAGATTTTATAAATTTAGAGAGATATTTTTATAAGAGTTTGTTTTGTATAGTGAGTTACAAGTCAAGCTACTCCATCTAAATAATAAACTATTTTTTTATAACCTAATATTATAAATAATAAAAATATAATGTAAGTTCATTGTAAAATTAGTTATAACTATAAAATAAATGTAAGTAATGTAGACTCAGTGACCCCACAGTCAAACTATGACTACGGTTTTGTGGGGCTTAGTTTATAAGTTTTCTTAGCAAGATGTAAAAAATAAATAAATAATGAATAAAAATAATAAATAATAAAGTTCGGTTCAAAAGTTATAAAGGCCAGTATACACGTATCGATTCTATATGACAGTGTATTGGAGCAATTAATTGTACTGAAATCAAGCGTATATGTCGAATGTGCGAACTAGCTTTACTGGGGCCTTTCCCTAATTCCGAATAGCGATGCCCAAATGAGTTTGTGTAACTTGTTGACCCCAATTACGTATGGACATGGCGATAGAGATCGAGGCCTAAACGCGTTCAATACTTGTCTATGACTTTTTGGTGTACAGTTGTTTGAAAATGCAACAATCTATAAACTATAGAATTGAAGTCTGTTTGTAAATTCAAATTAACAGTTTTTCACTAAATGCATATGAAAGTTTAATCAAAGAAAAAAGCTTCAATTAAATTTAGATTCTAATTCAGTTAAATTTATATTTGGCATATAAATTAGGTAAGTATATTTAAAAAAATGTAATCAGACATAAATTAAACAAACCTATTGACATCTTTTTACATCGACTTAAGTCTTATAAAGTATGTCAAAAAGAATAGCAATAAATATTCTCTGCCTCATTTTTCTGTACTAATCCGGACGCTGAGAGAATGCGATCCTGACAGGTCGTGGTCAACATGACGATGTAATGATGTGGTGGACAATATACTAAACATAAATTACTATCTTTGACGACCTCCGTGGACGAGTGGCGTACGCACCGGTTTCAAGGTGTCGCTAGCTCTGAGGTCCCGGGTTCAATCCCCGGACGGGTCAATGTAGAAACCAATTTTTCTACATTGTCCCGGGTCTGGGTGTTTGTGGTACCTTCGTTGATTCTGAATTCCATAACACAAGTGCTTCAGCTACTTACTTTGGGTTCAGAGCAATGTATGTGATGTTGTCCGCATTTATTTATTTATTTTATTTATCTCTTATTTGTCATATAAACAAATAACACCCTTCAAAACTATATTATGCCAGGTTACCAACAAGACCAACTGACATGTGTACACGCATTCTCTCAGCGGTCGAATACGAGCAGGATTAAATCGTGTTGAATGTCTATGACACTTAATTGAGTTACTTAACTTGAATCGCCGCCAAGTACAAGATTCCTGAAGTTTGTTCATTAAATGGGCGAGTCTGACCTGTACTCAAATGTGAAAAGTTTAATTGTTTCAAGTGTTCCCGGTTGTGTGATTATATCGAAACGACTCATCAAATATGAAGAGTTTCCTTAATACGTTTTTAGGTTAATTCGTTAAAAAAATTGCCGTTGTGATCTCTTGTTTGTAGTAGTATATAATATATTATTTATGCTCATTTTGTCAGAATTTATATAGTTCGAAGATACAAAAATTGTCTTTAGTTAAGAGTTTAAGTTTATTTAAATAAATGCATGTTTTAATAACTATAAATTGAAATTTAAAGAAACTACCGACCATTTTTTAATATTTGTTCATAACTATCTAAATACTAAACTGATCTTCATATATTATACCTAAAAACAATCTCGATTACGTCAACTTTCAAACAAAAAAAACTTTATCATATTCGGTCCTCTCGTTTAGTAGCTACGATGCTACAGACAGACACACACCCAGACCGACAATGACAACTTATAACTCTTTTCGTTTTTGCGTCAGAGGTTAAATATAAATATGTTTATTTTGATCATAATGAAGAGGCAAGTCTAAAGGTAGTTTTTGTAACGTATTTCATCACTCACGCAAAATTTTCTACCTTCACCACGTAAAAAGATGGAAAATCCCATTTCTACGTGGAACATTTTTCCAAAAGATTATTTTTGGTTCCTTTTAAATATATTTTGTAACACTTTGTAAATGTGTGTATATATATTATAGTACCTACTAGCTGTGCCCCGCGGTTTCACCCGCGTGAATACCTAGGTCCCGTTCCCGGTGCCTTTGTATTATTAGGGGCGGAGATGAATCCAACAAATCACTATCGTAACAAAAGTCAGGATTACTTAATTTGGTGGTTGAGTATTCTTCAATTTCCTAATTTACAGCGCAATTTTGCAAACCTTTTCTTTAATAAGAACCTTCTTCTGACAATAACAAACACAACAAAAAAAGAATTGGCCAAATTGGTCCAGGCGTTATTGAGTTATGCGCTTACCAACACATTAAGCGATTCATTTTTATATATATAGATAATAAATAAGTAAAAATATACGAGGAAATATAGGTGTGTGAGTTTGTGTGACTTTCACCTAAGTGTACGGCAAGAAAGACGACAAAAATATTAAGTCAGAGTTTGAGAAAAATAAAAGTCGTTAACTAGTAAAATTAAATGAATTAGATTTTTGCCCAGTGTATAAAATCTATCTGCTTTATATATTTAACAAAGTGTTTGTTACAATATTTGTAACTCAAGAACGGGTGGACAGGTTATTGAAGCTTTAATATTTTTTTCAACAATCATACAAACCGACCCATCTGTTTTTGACATTTATTATGTTTTCCTTTGTTTTAGGAGATCAAAAAGAAATATATTCTTAAAGGAAATACATGCTACTGTTTATTTTAATTAACAGCAGAAGCATATTGAAATAAAACTAGGTTTTACGGATTTGTCGCAGTTTATCTTTAGATTTTAGGTCCCGACGTTTCGACACCTTTGCAGGTATCATGGTCACGGGCAGACTAGGACACCAATAAGCAGAAGCATAGCTACTCGTAGTTTACTGTTATAATACTGATTATTTTACCTCTTGATCATTTCTCAAGAACATAACTTTTCACCTCATGTACTTTTATAGTTCTTTAACACTTCTTAACATAGGTGTAAAGGCTCTGTAAGATTATGTATGTAATAGATACACGATACTTGAAGACTCTCACCAATAATAATATAAATTAATATCATCACCATCATTATCCACAGCCATTGTCCTCCCACTGCTGGGCATAGGCCTCCCCTTTTTGCCATTTTCTACGGTCTTGTGCCAGCCTCATCCAGACTCGACCCGAGACTTTAACTATGCCTTCGACCCATCTTGCTCCCGGATGACCGACGCTTCTTTTGCCATGCCTTGGCCACCATTCTGTCACCGCCATAGTCCATCTGCCGTCACTTCGTTAGCCTCGTTATTGCGGTACCGACGACTCGAAATTTGGTTCGTTTTCGGATATCCACATTACGGACTCGGTCTTGAAGTGTGATGCCGAGCATAGCGCGCTCCATGACTCTCTGTGTTATTTTAATCTTATAAATTAATATACCGAGTCAAAATCTGTAATCCTACCTCGACTAATTTGTATGAAATTAGAACACGATATATCTTCACGACTTCACGAGACCTTAAGATAAGCGAAATTCATTTACGTAATATTATATATAATTACGGTTATTTCAAAAGGCATAGGCAGAGAAGTAACTAGCTATTGCCCGTGGCTCCGCTCGCGTGGATATCGGTTTTTCCTGGGATCCTTTATGGCAAGTTTCATGAAAATCTGTTGAGCGGATTAGAAAGTGTAACAGAAAAGTTGTCTGACTTACTTTGGCATATATAATTATATGATAGGATAGTATAGACGTAAAAATAAACGTTCATAAGCTTAGAAATTAGAAAACTCAGCCTGAAACGATCACTGAAAAAAGCCTCCATTTAAAGAATTCATATGATATTAATATTAACCGGTACAGTATTTATTTATGCAGCGGTTTATTTTCGCAGCGCAGTACGCTACGCTGCTACGATACGTAGACTTCGTAGCTGCGTAGCTATGTATACGTAGCACGGAGCCACCAGTTTCGGTCGTACTTAGGGCGGGAGAGGACGCGTTTGTTCGCCCTACATTTTACGTGAATATAACTAAAAAAATAATATAACTAATATCGTAGTTTAAACTGTTCTAGTGTACGTGTGATTGAAATGTTTAAGTTTGTGTTTATTTAAATTTATTGTGAGTTTTTCGTCAGTGAGTGTGTGGGAAATACAGAGTGAAGATTTAATTATATTAAGTGTCAGTGTAACTAATATTGTTGTATAGTGATTTTTTTAAGGTGAGTGATTTTATTTATTGTAGGTTATTAATACATAATGTATATAACTTTTAACGAATTTTTGAATTTTTGAATGTCTGAATATTATTTTAATTAATTACACATCAAAAACTAGTGTTTAACCAACTAGTTAATTATTATTATATTGATTTGAAAAAGCGGGTAATTTAACAACACAAGAACTATGCCATCAATTTTTTACTAAATTTTAATAGCTCAGTAGGAAAAAAAAACCTTGAAAAAACCTAGTTCAGAATATTAGCTAAAGGCTAAAAATAATAATATTTAAGTGGATTTGAGCTAATTGGCTTTAATTATTTTTTATACTTATTCATAAAAATATGAGATTGTCATATTATGTTGTTGGAATACATATATTATAATGGTTTGTAAATTCGCGTAAATTAGACTATGCTTTAAAGTTCATGAGAAATATAGTTCAATTTTTTTTATACATAATATATCATCTTATTACTTACCTATAACTTATCTATACATATCACCTTTCTATTTTTTTATACATCTTCGACTTTAAATAATTCTCTTAGCATTCAGTAAAAACTGTATTAAAATAAGTTTCGTGGTTTTGGAGTCAAGCGCTTATTACACGATCCTAAAAAAAAAAATTAGGAAGAGAGAACGTCTTAATTATTTGGATACCTATATTTAGGTTCGATGAAATAAAAATCCTAAGTTTAGGATACAGTATCCTAAATTATTGTATTTTGGGATAAATACAAAGAACGAGCAAAGGTACATGGGCACCTTAGTATGGAAACTATACCCACGCTGTACAGAAACAAAATAAGGTGAAATAGACAGATTAATGTCTCTAGTTGACGATAGTATGGGTTGCGTTACTGTGGGTATAGTCTAAAGTTTCGTAAGGGAAGAGTGTCTGGAAGGCTATGGGGAAGGCCTTTGCCCAGCATTGTGAGATTGTTCTTTGACCTACTAATGTTTAATACCGCAATAAATATAAAAAAGTACATGATATTAAAAGTGGGGTATACTTTACAATTTAAATCTAGTTTGGTTTATGTACACATGCTTTCACAAACCGGGTCAGATTATGCCCAATGACCTTTGTTTTAATACTATGTGTGGTTCCATGCAATTCGGTAGTGTTTATATTTAGACTGATGATAGTCATTCATCATCATTACATGTTTTATTGCTGATTTTTTACTTACTAATGTGATGAATTTTTTTATGAAAGATGCCTTAGACGTACTTATGTAATGGAGAGTGAATAATGATGATTAATATTTTTTTTTTTTTTTGTTTTCACATTTTCATCTGTCAGTCAATTTCTATTCATTCAACAATTTTTGTGACAAAAAATGAAACGTTAAGATGAAGTACAAAGGCACTGCTTGTTTTTAAAGAAACCTCCTCCAGCAGACCTCCTAAAAGAGGTCTTATATAGGAGAGATATTTCTGTTTTCCCTTACATTTGTATATAAATTTATGTATGTATTGTTATGTAGTACAAACTATTCTGTAGCAGTCACCAAAGCGTGGACCTCGAAATAAATTATAACTTTTGCATGTGACGCTAACGACATACGAGGTACCTCTCACAGCGGCTCTTATTTGTGAATACTAGTTCTGCCTCCCAGTTTTATGCGGAGTTAGGTATATAAACATCTATAAATACGCGTCTTTTTTTAACTTACAATAATAATTGTTGTAAACTATTAACTAACAATTCATTGAAAGGGATTAATCTATACTAATATTATAAAGCTGAAGAGTTTGTTTGTTTGTTTATTTGTTTGTTTGGTTGAACGCGCTAATCTCAGGAACTACTGGTTAGAATTGAAAAAATCTTTTTGTGTTAGATAGTCCATTTATCGAGGAAGGCTTTAGGATATATAACATTACGCTGCGACCAATAGGAGCTAAGCAGCAGTGAAAAATGTCACAAAAACGGGGAAAAATATTCATACTTGAAAGCTTCCGTGGCGTGCGCTGCGTAAACGGTTCGGGTTACCCAAAATATATGTATGAAAGAATTGTTCCTCTTTAAATGATCTAAAAAAATGTCTGCGACAGTATATGTCTATCTTTTAAGATTGACTCACTATAACCTTTTTTAAGGTAATCATTTGGTCGAAATTAATGCATTATTGCCAATTATTTGCTACAGAGTTTTATCAACATAATATTAACTAAAATTATCATTTACGCAGAAATACTTTTTTTTTAACTTCTTGATCGCGGTCATAATAACAGAAATTGACGCGGACGGAGTCGCGGGGATCAGCTAGTGTTTAATATTTTATTGCGATCAAACAGACAAACTACGTCAAATATACTTTTGTTGCACATAGTCCAAGTTCTATAAGCTAACTTATACCTTTTATTATTAAATAAATAAAAACCAAACCAAAGTGTATAAAAATTTAAGGTCAATGGAAAACCGGAAAGTATTTCTTTAACTTTTAAGTTTTTTTACATAGTTACCGGTGGTGGTGGTAAAAGCGTATTAAACGGTACAATTTCATCCAAATCGACAGACTCATTTATGAGTTATGCAAAATTAAGACCACAAAAATTATGTCCTGTCTTTTACTGCAAGGCCTTGCAACATTTCTTTCGACAAGAAGAGGCATATCAAAAGGCTCTATACTCGTATTAATCCAATAATTGCCTAAAGTAAATACACTTAAAAAGAGTCTACCTCATGTATTGAATATTTTGCTGTGGCCATCAGAGAGTAAATAAAAATTACTTTCTGATGGCCACATATTAGATTTTAAAAGACTACTCAAAAATAACTTGTTCGATATAATCTATGCATTTAATTAAAAATAGTAATTTTTAGGTTTGACGCAGTGAGACCCATTTGAGTTTACAGTCATGTCGATGAATTTTTTTGATGCCATCTTTTAGTTTTTAGGATTTATTTAGTTTTTAGCTTCTTTTGTTTTTCTTATTTTTAGTGCACCTAAGTTATATTTGCCCCGAGTTCAAAATATCTTTTCATCACATAACTAATTCCTTTCGAATTAAACTTAAAATATTTATACTGATGTAAAACTAAGCCTACACAAGAAATAAGAAAAATTATAAACTAAATAAATCTAAAATAAGGCATCAAAAATTCATCCACATCGCTGTCCACTGGGAGTGTGCCCAAAAGGCTGGCAGCATTGCCACGTTGTATGGCAATGCTTATTCGCTGACCTAGGTAGAAGCCAGCCAGTGTACCTAAGTTAAGTTTTGTATTATTAGAATATAGTGAAAATTTACATACATTGAAATTCAATGTACCAGGAATTGAATTGTGAATGATAATACAGACCAACAGTTTAGTAGGTACATTTTTGTTAAACATATATAAACGCACGATTTTAAGTTACATTGTTATTATAAATACATACATAGGTAATTGAATGGGAACCGTAAATAAATTATTTATTATTAAAAAGACTGCCAGTAATACGGTAAGCCGACATTACGTTATTTTTGTAAGCCTTCGCGTGACGTCACGAAACCCTTCTAATTAGCATGCAATGTTACAGTATACAGATAAAATAATAATTATTTTACTTTTTGAATTTTTACTGCGCTATTTTCGATGTATAGATAGTTTTGTGAGAATGATTTGATTTTATTTTGAGTTGAATTTTGATTTTCGGTTGAAGATTGTAGTATTTTTATATTTTCAATTTAAATTATATTTTCCTTGGTATTTACTCACAAGTAGGTATCTATTTCAAAATAGAGAACAGTGCAAGTTTTGTCAAAATCAGTTCAGTTTTATTTTTTGATAAAATGTAAGAATTCCATACCTTTCTAAGATTTACGCATATAGACATTAAAATAAACTACTATTACAGATTATGCTGCGGCTTACTTTATACTTTAGATTTTAATTCCCGACGTTTCAAGACCTTTGCATGTGTGTCACGGGCAGACCGAGGTGTTTCTACCTTCATATTTTAATTAATTTTGTGTTCTGACCTACGCAACATATAAAAAGAACCGAGATGAAATCCGTAATGTTTTTTTCAGTACTAGTCTATATAAATATATGCTGCCTCGTTGGCCTAGTGGTTCTAAGCGGGACTGCTACGCTAGAGGTCTTGGGTTCGATTCCCAAGTCGACCAAGGTGTTATTGGGTTTTTCTATGAAATTCTCAGTAGCAGGTCGGAGTTTGGATTTGTGCCCGGTTAGTGGCAATAGGCTCGCCCCCTATTACATGGGACCTAAATATACCGGCAAACTGTGGGTGTACATTGGTACACCTCTGCCTAACCCTTCGGGGATACAGGCGTGATGGTATGTAGTCTATATATCCCTTGTATAACAAAGTCTTGAAGATACTCAGGTATAGCCTTGAAAACTGACTCTGACCACAATTGCGGCTTGTCATCCGTACTCAGTAATATAGTATCATTTTACATTTGCTTCTTAAGTTACTTATATTTCAATGTCACGGAGTTATTTATTTTACATCAAATGTATCTAGACCTATCTGACCTATCTGAGGGGCTCGTGGCTAAGTGTAAGCCGTACGGTATGACCGATAATACAGGTTAAGCCGCGCTCGCCACGGTTGACGTCCGTGGATGGGTGATCATTTCCGAACATACCGAGACCCCTCCTTGCCTCGGATAGCACGTTAAGCCGTAGGTCCCGACTGTCATACTATGATCTTTGGCAGTCGTTAAGTCAATTCTGACAACCAGTCTTACCATGGGATACTGTGTTAATACCCAGTAAAATGGGTTGTGGAGGTCAGATAGGCAGTCGCTCCATGTAAAATAAGGTATTCAGCTGAATCCGGTAAGACTGGAAGCCGACCCCAACATAGTTGGGAAAAGGCTCGGGAGATGAAATGTATCTAGACCTATTGATTTCTTGATGCGAATGTTTGACATTGACATAACACCTACAAAGGTGTTAAGTTTTAAAACCTAAATTTTAAAGGATTTTATAAACCGCGATAAAATCCGTTATTTTTTTTTCAGTGTAATCTTATTCAAATTATAATTATCTAAGTAAGGAAATTAGGAAGACCTTTGCCTAGCTGTGGAATGCTACTTTTCATCTCTTTGGTCGGTTATGAAAAAGCTAGTTACCTTTACAAGCAAATAAATAACGAATTTAAATAATATTACTTAAAGAAGAAGTAAAGATGGGATTCCACATTTCTTCTTGGTAAAAATAGATAACTTTTTTTTTAATTTGATTTCTTTTCATTTAACGTAGGTTTATTATATAGGTATAACTTTACGAAGACAAAGTCACGTGAACGAAAAATAGAAAGAAAACTATAATCAAACTTACTATGAACCGCTCAGACTAAAATATAGGTTTCAGGGCCTGAACACACAGGTTGAAAACTTTGCGAGTTAGCGTAAACTCGTGTATTTTCGTTTCGGTATTGTCACGCGATTTAAACATTATGCTGCCATGTAACAGAGAGCACACGAAAATGATTACTACAAAAAGTTTTGCAAAACTTCCGAAATTTAGCACCTCGTGTGAAACGACTCGATACTTTCTTAATGATCGTATTAAGAAAGTTTTAATCGATTAATGAGTAAAGTTTGGTAGTTTTATCTTTTTTGTTACTTTTTTGGTATTTCCGGAAAACGAGTGGTGTTTTACCTGATTATAAGTGAGTACCGCTGAATTCACTAATACAAATTATTTGATGCGTTGTCAGCCATTTTGTTCCGTTTTTTTGGCCCGAACGTTGCCTTTGACTCTATGAGCGAAAAAATACCATACATAAGCCTTCGATAATATATAAAAAAAGGAGTGAATGTTGAGATGACGAGTAGATAATATGATTGAAAGCTAATACAAATTTTGCCATCCCAAATTACTAGGAACATGACAGAGAAGAGAAGTTGACATCCTCGATGTAATTATTTACCAAGTTACAACAATCGTATTAGGTTAAAAAACACCTCAATTAAAACTAAACTACTGAATCTCATGACAAGCTATAAGGGACTACTGAACAAACGACAAAAAAAAATGGAAATCGATCCACAATTGCTGAACATATGATGTCACGAGTATACTAAAATACTTCCGAATTGTGATCCTCCTCCTCTTTTAAATCGGTTAAATATATATTAAAATTTGCTAAAAGAGTCATTTATATTAGTTGGTCCATTGACACAGATTTGATAACCTTTCCCTGCGGTGATGTCTTAATTCCCAGAGCAAAAAGTTTTGAAGTGCCTCCACGTTAAGGCCGTTGTAACTACAGACAACCTTATGCCCTTATGGGATTACTTTGTAACATAAGGGTCACAACGAAAGGAAACTTAAACGGTGTTGTTATTTAACTCAATTGTATACCTGCTCAAGCGATGATGCAAATTCTGTTAGCTGTTAACATAATTATGGTTTAATTATAAATGACTAGATGTGCCCAGCGGTTTCACTCGTGTTAGTATATCCTTTTTAAAATAAATAAAATTTAAAAGAGGAAGGCTGACTACTACTGAGGGATACTATAACATTAGCTATCTGCGAGTGAAATTCCTTAAACATCGGTCCAGAAGTTTTGGAGATTACCCAAACAGAGAGACAATTTTTTTTTCTAATTTTGTTTTTTTTTTCTGTTATTACTTATGTACTTCCACATGCATTCAGTTAAAAGATGTCAGAGTACCGTGCAGGACAATATAATTTTATTTTAGTAAAAGAAATGAAAGTTACGGGAAATAACGTGAAACATGGAAAAAATAATTTACTGGCTCCTATAACACAACCTCGCTTTTCTGGAGAGTCGGTTAGTCAGAATACGGAATACACTGTATTTTAGTATGTAGGATAATTGGACAATCATCTACTTTAGAATGTTTTCACATTATCCGACTCGATATTGGGGCAAGTGAATGTATGTCAGTCAATCATGTTAGTCTTACGCACAGAGCTATTATAAACAAAGTATTATTTGTATAAATTATTTAATGTGTGGTAAATCTTGAACATCGTGGTGGCCTAGCGGTTGAATGAACTGATACAAATCAGTTAATTAAACAAAATTAGTTAATTAAATGCATACAAATGCACAAGGTTGCAGGTTCGAACCCAGACCAACCAGTGTGGCTTTTTCAAAGCTATATGTACTTGCTTAATTATTCTAAGACACTACTGACAAACGGTCGTGTGAAGTCGCCAATACGCAATTGAGCAAGCGTGGTGATCAATGCTCGTTCCTTCTCTATATGAGAAGAGGCCTGTGCCCGGCAGTGGGACATTTATAGGCTGGATTATAAATCTTGAACAATAAAGTTGTATACAAAGCGAGTTACCAGGTTTTTTCTTTCAGACGTTGAAAGCCAACATATAGAGTGGCCTGTCAAATAAGTACCAAATAATAGTTAGAACGTGACAACCATAATAAGTTGTTGGTTTTGTAACTACACAAGTTAACTTACCCGCACTTCCCGAAAATATTGTTTGACAATACCGCGGCGCGAAAAAAAGTTGCGAAAACAAACTTTTCCGATTCGCTATAAAACTCTCCGATCTCTATCGGAACTATACCGGATTTTTATTTATCGTTTCCCGTTTATACCCTAGCTGTTAGAGTACTGTTTGATGTATAAAAAAAAAACAATTCTTTCGGTTTTTTATCGACGATGTTTTTATTGAATCGTGACGTTTCATAAAGACGTGCTACGATTCAGTTTTTAAAAACGTTTCCAATAAACGCCGACGTGTTTTGTTTCGTTTCGGTTTTTTCTTTGATCGTTCACCCTTTTCTCTATACTTTTTGGAACACCCTGTATTTCAGGCGTTACATGTTTACAATCAAAATACATTTTTTTTTTATGTCGTAACAAGTGACGACCGACAACAAATGATAGATCGTCAAAATAATAAAGTTAGGTCGTCTTCAGTCGCAACTTGTATGAAATTCAACCATATTGCTTTGACATAAAGATACAAATAAGGGCAAAATCTCACCATTTGATGTGCGGTCAACTATTCATATTTTTTGTATGGTGTGTGTAAAATGATAATGTACATAATTTGTGAAATTGGTATCCATTTGACGACCTCCGTGGTCGAGTGGCGTACGCACCAGTTTCAAGGTGTTGCCAACTCTGAGGTCCCGGGTTCGATCCCCGGACGGGTCAATGTAGAAACCAACTTTTCTATATTGTCTCGGGTCTGGTTGTTTGTGGTACCTTCGTTGTTTCTGAATTCCATAACCCAAGTACTTTAGCTACTTACCTTGGGTTCAGAGCAATGTATGTGATGTTGTCCGCATTCATTTATTTTATTTATTTATTTATTATTTAAAAATATACTTATGAGTAGAAAAAGGTGACAAAATACTGGTTTCATTAATATTTGTCTGTGTTAGAGTTATTGATTTAATTATTTCTAAGTGTACCTATTTATCTTAACGTTCTTTCCGAGGCACGGAGGGGTCTCGGTATGTTCATAAATGGCCCTGTATTATCGGTCAAACCGTACGGCTTTAGCCACGAGCCCCTCTAAGTCCAAGTCACATTATCAAACAGAAATGTCATTTCCATACATTTAGCGATTTCTATCATCGTAAGCGATTGTCAAAATGTCAATTGTCTTGTCTATGGCAGGTTTCCGCTGTCTGTAGACGTCAGGATCGTCTCAACGCACCTTAAGCTAACAATATGGGTTCTGAGATAAGAGTTTGATTTTATAAGCCGGTAATAGTAATCAGTCACAGCCTCCTTATCTGAGGAACCATGCTTTATTAAATTAACTTTCTATCAAGAGACGAGGTTATTAATCGAGTTGACGGTACTCGATTTTCGATGAACTGTATCGATTCCGGGAGCGAAGGATTTTAAGGAAGCACAATATTTTGTCTTCGTTGTATGGTGAGTAGGGACAGTCGAATATTGACGGGCCTGTTGGTCTAGTGGTTAGTGACCCTGACTGCTATACCGGAGGTCGTGGGTTCGATTCCCACCCAGGACAAATGTTTGTGTGATGAGCAAGATCATTTGTTCTGGTTGTCTGGGTGTAATTTATCTATAATATGTATGTATTTAGAAATATATAAGTATGTTTATCAGTTGTCTGGTTACCATAACACAAGTTCTGCTTAGCTTGGGATCAGATAACCGTGTGTGAGTTGTCCCGGGATATTATTATATTATTATATAGGAAAAGGAAAATAGTGTACTATAAAAATTAAAAATTACATCGAATTCGTTTTACAAAGATCAAAATTTTGACATATTTTTTTACTGTTATTGTTGTATCTCTTTTTTCTTTACGGGTTATTAGTACTCAGTATTATTATTTATTTATTTATTATAATGGATTTAACTGCTTAAACACTAGAATAGCCTTGTATTTCTTCTAAGGGAAATAACGTGATGTTAAATAGGCTATAACTATTCCCGAGAATAAAAATAAAAAGGTCTTCAACTTCAACTTTTACAACAGTAACAAAATTAGGCTATCAAATCCAAAAAGGTTTTTCAAATTCGACTGGTAGTTCCAGGGATAGGTAAGCGCTTTTAAACAAAAAACATCTTTGTTTTCATTATACTACTTTCGACCTGCCCCGGCTTTGCACGGATAGACAAAACATTGATGAATTAGACAAGCCTTCTTTAATCCATATTAAAATATGAAAACCTGTTTAGTAGTTTCCGAGAATAGCATGTGTAGACAGATAGACTTAGTTTCATAATATGTATAGGTACCTACAGAAGTAAGTATAGGTAAGGGTAGATTTTTGTAATCGTCTTCCAACAAGATCCAATAAACTTCTGGAAGAATCAATCTTCGTTTAATTAACTACTTTGGGACGGATACTCGTAAATCGATCGTAAGGAAACTGTCGCACAATTTAATTTGACGAATCGCAAGGTGGCTAAGGCCCCTTGTAATTGTTTTAGCAGAAGTTTTTGAGAGACAGTAATAGGGAGTTAGGCCTTTTCATTTAGCTATCGCAACTGTCGGATATAATGAGTTTTTATATTGAGTGATGATTAAATTAAAGATTTTTGTTGTATACAATAATATTTTTGTGTTATACAGGCTGTCTTAGAAAAATATTTAATTTACTCATTTAGAGCTGATATTTTGTAAACTGACTCTATACCAGATGTACTCTTCACCCCTTTTGGATAGATATACCCTTTCAGTAACACTCTGTACGTAAAAGTAACTAAGTAGTGTTAGGTCACCAATCTGTTAAAATTCACAGTTTCGAATTTTATAAATGCGAATGTATCTGTTTGTTACACTTTCAAGATTAAACTACTGCACTAATTTTGATGAAATTTGTTTGCGCTATACCTGACTACCACCATTCAGGAACAGAATCGGTTAAATAATAGTTTTAATTTAAACTTATCTTTTTCTAGGTTTTGCCAAAATCTGCCACGTGATTCTTACTACAATATTAGGGTGCGTACACATCTGACGAACGAGCATTACACGAGCAGCTCACGAGCTGCTCGTGAGCCGTTCGCGCAACCACTTCTTTCTACGTAGTACAATATACACGACATATAACGCTTAACACTTGTAAAGGTACACAGTACGTGCCGCTTGGTTGCATCTTGTGCAAACATAAAGGTGCGAACGTTGCACCCGAGGCAATGTCCATAATACATGCATGAGTGCGTGCGTTTGTGCACCTTCAGAACAAAATCGTTTTAGCTGACTTCAAAGAAAGCGGTTTTCTACTCGATTTTAGTTTCATTTTGAAATTTATGTATATCTCCCTCTTATTTTAACCTTGTCACTGTTCGCGGGTTTGGGTATTATCGACCGACTTCGCGTGTTAGTGAAAACTTGTTTTTTATGTTTATTTTGTATTGTACGAACTTATTGTTGGCTAGACCTACGTCTTAATGACTTAAGTAGGTATAACCTTAATCATATTGACTGTTCAGAAATTTAGGTTAACTATTAGAAGTAGGTAGCTAATTATTTCAAGGCCTAATAAGCCTTGGTTATATCAGATTGTAGTATAATTTTTAGTAGCTTTAGTACCTACACGAACCAAATCAAAAGATGGAGTGAAAACAACCAAAAGATCAGAATTAAAACAAGAAAAGTAAACACATAACTCTCCTTTTTGGTGTTTGCCGTTGTCTATATATATGTATTGTATCTGTTACATATTCGTTTCTTAGCCATTTGTAATGTCTGCGTTACATACAGTTTATGAATCCGTATAACTTGCATCGAAATCTGATAAGCCGTAATTAAGTTAAGGAGTAAGATACATAGGTACTGTAAAAAATTTCGTTAAAAATATTTTGTGGACTTAAGTAAAGATTTACGTTTCTGCTTGGTCCTAAGGGAATGAAGCACTATACAGCATCTGCCTAGCTTTTTCCAACTATGTTGGGGTCGGCTACCAGTCTTACCCGATTCAGCTGATTACCGTATTTTACATGGAGCGACTGCCTATCTGAACTCCACAACCCATTTAACTGGGTAATCCAGTATTCCATAGTAAAACTGGTTGTCAGAATTGCCAAAGATCTATGTATGACAGTCGGTACCTACGGCTTAACGTGCTCTCGGTATGATTTTAGAAATCTGTCACCCTTCTACGGACCAACCACGGAGGACGCGGCTTAACCTGTACTATCGGTCAAATCGAAACGCTAACACTTAGCCACGAGCCCCTTATGGAATGAAACACTATACATATTTAACCGACTTCATTTAGATATTGATTTTAAAGGTAAGTTCTCCGTTAAGTATAAACATGATGTGTTTCTTTTGATTTCCTTCGGGATAATAGATTATGAATTTACACGGTTTTCTATTATTCAGGGTACATAATGGAGCCTTTGGATTTCTTTGTGCAAAAGCAGATATTTTCTCATTATTGTTCGAATAAAATTTATTGTTACAACGAAAAGAAATGGCACTTTGAAGCATCAAAGGTTACGAAGTACGTTTCTTATTTTTCTGTTCTGGAGATTTATATTTATGTTTATTGTGCCCCACTATTTATAGACTCCTATATCTTTATACGATCTAAAGTAAAATAGCTAAAATATAAGACATATTTAGCAAAAAATCCATGGAAGGACATATACTATTCTTAATTAAATAATCTTATGATTTCACAGTTAGAGAACTTATTCATAAAATCACACAGTACTACATAATACAGAAAATCACAACTAAAACATTTAATCAAATTGAAATATGTATATATTATATATATTGAAATATATATCACAACTGTAACACCCGTGTGAGCGCGCAGTCGAACGGCACGCCTGCTACCTGTCTCGATTCTAAATAATATATCGTCAACCTTTGGTACAGATTCAATTAATTGTGTTTACCTACAATACCGAACAAAATGAAAACGTGCGCAGTGTGCAATAGCAAGTTCAACGACGGAGTTCAGTGTGTTAAGTGTAAAAAAGAACTGGATTTTGGATGTGCAAGCATCTCAGAAGCGGGTTGGCGGAAGTTGGGAGTTGATAGGCGAGCCCAATGGAAATGCCCTACTTGCAAAATCTCCCTGCCAGTGACACGAGTACCTCAGTCACCCATTACAACATCTCAGCCGTCGGCTGCAACATCTTGTTCACCAGTTACAACACCTCAACCACCTGCTACAATATCGCAGTCACCTGCTCCAACCTCTGGGTCGCCTACTACACTGGACATGCTACTCTCCGAAATCCGTGAATTGAAATGTCAACTACAGGGTTTACCCATCTTGGTGCAAGACATTCAGATAATAAAAACTGAACTAGCTGAGTTGAAGACCGTTTGTGACCAGACTAATGGAAAACTTGAAGATTTTGATAATCGACTACTAAATCTCGAAACAAAAGCTGCTCAACTTGATAAGCTTCAGGAAGTGGTGGACTCAATGCAGGCGGATTTAACACAAACGAAACACGAACTTGCTATGCATGAACAGCGCTCCCGGCTTAACAACATAGAAATTAAAGGAGTACCCACTAAAAAAGATGAAGACCTGTTTGCAATTGTTGAAGCTATCGGCTGTAAAATTAATTACAACTGTCCGAAAACACTGATCAACTATATCTCTAGGGTACCCATACATAACTCGAATGAGAAGTTGATTATAGTAAGTTTCCTCAACCGTTATATAAAGGAAAATTTCATAGCAGCCGCACGCGCAGTCAAGAATCTATCTGATATTCAGGGCGGTCAGCGGATCTACGTCAATGATCATTTAAGTGTGGACTCCAAAAAGTTGTTAACAAAAACCAAATCTATTGCCAAAGAGAAGAACTATGATTATATTTGGGTTAAACACGGTAAAATTCACGTGCGTAAAAATAATACTAGTAAGTCATTTATTATAAGAAAAGAAAAAGATTTAAACAAATTAGTTTAAAATGTCAAACAAACATATTATTTTCTTTATTAGATTCATATCTTAAATTGATTATTGCCTGTGCTTCCATACATCACTGCAAAAGGTTTAGCACCCCTGCCGCACTAATGAGTCGGACACCCATTTTTTGTTCGCTTAAAATGTTCTATTATATTTCTTATCGCGGTGTTTACTTTCAAATCGCTATAATTAAAAATGTATCTATACTGCTTACACTTAAGAACTCAAATCATTGTGCTTGCGCGCTTTGTCGCACAGTTGTTTACTACCGCATGGAATGTACGTCGATTGCCTTTTGTCTCTGCATAAAAGTTATTATCTTTTACCCTCCATTATATTATATAAATAAATGCTATATCATATTAGTTCGCGCTAAATGCTTAAAAACGAATTCATACTGTTACACTATTTTAAACGTAAAGTGTTACTATTGCGATGTTACTAATTTTGTAATCAATGGTAAGTGTTGATTGTTTGAATGTTTTCTATCAGAACGTACGTGGGTTAAGGACAAAAACTGATACTTGCCATCGCCAAATCCTGATGTGTGACTATGATATTATCGTGCTAACAGAAACGTGGTTGGTGGACGGTGTTTGTGATTCTGAAATCTTTAATGATCGGTACATTGTGTGGCGCCGCGATCGTGACTATGAGCTGACTGGGCAGCTGCGAGGAGGAGGAGTATTAATTGCTACACGTAGGGAGTTACCAGTTTATTCACAGCCACTACTACACTCTTCCGCGGAAGACCTATGGGTAAGCCTACAGCTTAAAAAATCAAATTCGCGCGAATACATAAATCTATATATCTGCGTGATCTATTTATGTACGCAAAACAATGGTTTGTCATTCTCCATGCAATTACGCAACTTTGTCGATAAACTTCACCACTTATCACTCAATAATCCGACTGATATGCTTTTAGTCATCGGCGACTTTAATATGAGTAATATTTCGTGGATTCCATCTAATGATCTCTCACCGCTTACGCCAGCAATCTATTCTACTGCAGATGAATGTCTGCTCGTTGACGAACTTTGCATGTTGGGTCTTGGGCAATACAATGGGGTGACTAATAAGCAGGGTAAAATATTGGACTTAGTGTTATCTAATAAAGTTGTTAGTGTATATGAATCTTCCGGTCCTTTAGTCCCTATAGATCAATATCACCCAGCATTATTAATTACTGTTAATCTAATTGAAATACCTATCCTAGAGTGCTTGCCGACAATACGTTACTTATATAATAAGGGTAATTTTGAGGCTCTGAACAGTGATATCCGTGCAGTCAACTGGGAGGGCGAACTCTCATCACGTACATTGGATGACTCAGTTGAGTTCTTTAACAAAACCCTTGCTAACCTACAAAATGTGTACATACCACACAAACTAGTACGTAAAAGTAAGTACCCAATATGGTATAGTAAATCCTTAATTAAGGCTATTAAAGCAAAACACAAATATAAAAAAAAATTCAAAACTTATGGTAATTTATCTGATGGCCACACATTTAGAATGTTACGTGATAGAGTAAAGTTGTTGGAATCCACCTGTTATAAAAGTTATATTGCTAATACTGAAAAATCTATAAAAGAAAATCCTAAATCCTTCTGGGCCTATGTAAAAACTCGTTTCAATTCGCATGCAACTCCTAGTACGCTCAACTACAATAACAATTTACTACTTACGGGTGAATCAATATGTGAGGCTTTTTCCACCTATTTTCATTCCACTTTCCTCAACCATAGTACGAACGGTATACGTAACCCAACACTTTATCTTCCGGACTCCACTCAAGTTAATCCATCTGCAGATATTTGTAATATCGAAATAAAAATCGACGACGTAACTAATTTGCTCCGTAAGCTGGACATATATAAAGGTGCTGGTCCTGACAAATTATCGCCCAAGCTGCTAGTGAAATGTGCATCATCTATCGCACTACCAGTTTCGCTTTTGTTTAAGAAGTCCCTGTCCTTGTGTACTGTCCCCGGACTTTGGAAATCGGCCTTTATTACTCCAGTGCACAAAAAGGGTTCGAAAACAGAGATTATTAACTACAGGCCGATTTCCAAATTGTGCATCATTTCTAAGGTATTTGAGAGGATTGTCTACAGTCAAGTTTTTCCTGTAATTTCAGGATCGTTCAGCTCCTTTCAACATGGCTTTCTTAAAGGTAGGTCTACTATGACTAACCTAGTCTTATTCAACGAGTTTGTTACAAAAGCCATGGATGATGGCAGGCAGGTTGATGTCGTTTACACAGACTACAGCAAAGCATTTGATCGAATTGACCACAATATCCTAATTGAGAAGCTGTTTAAGATTGGAATTCGCGGTGACCTTCTCAGATGGTTTTCTAGTTACATAGATAACAGGTCTCAAGCTGTTGCACTAAATAATTATAGGTCTGGCTGGGTTTCCGTGCCCAGTGGTGTTCCTCAAGGCTCCCTGCTAGGTCCGCTTTTATTCGTGATCTATGTAAACGACATTGACCGATGCCTTCAGTCATCTAATTTATTATGTTTTGCTGATGACATGAAGGTCTACGCAACTATTTCCTCCCCGGAAGACATGATGAGACTCCAAAATGAGTTAGATCATCTACAAGAATACTGTCGGCAGAATAAACTTGATATTAATCCTGAAAAATGCTATACTGTGACATATACTAGGAAACGCGATCCTCTAAATACCTCCTACACCTTATGTAACCAGACATTGACAAGATGTGATACTGTTCGGGATTTAGGGGTGCATCATGACAGCAAAATGGTTTTCGACAAACATATAGAC
This sequence comes from Autographa pulchrina, assembly GCA_905475315.1. Taxonomy (NCBI): domain Eukaryota; kingdom Metazoa; phylum Arthropoda; class Insecta; order Lepidoptera; family Noctuidae; genus Autographa; species Autographa pulchrina. The sequence continues at coordinate 10,609,354 of FR997775.1, forward strand.
ACCATTGTGAAAAGAGCTTTGAAATCACTTGGATTTATAATGCGTCTATGTAAAACGTTTACAAATGCTAAGACTCTTAAAATTTTATATTGCACCTATGTAAGGAGTCACCTAGAATACGGGTCCCAAATATGGAATCCGCGCTATTGTAAGTATATCGATCGGATTGAAAATGTACAAAAGCGTTTCATTAGGTATTTATGCTTCCATCAGAAGATCCCCTATCAGTCAGGCAATTACCTCCAGTTATGTAAAAAATACCATATTTTACCATTAGCAAACAGACGAGAAATAGCTGATTTTACTTTCCTTTTAAAAATTATGAATCACAAAATTGATTGTCCTGATCTTTTACAAAAAATTAACTTTAGTGTTCCGTCGAAATCACTCCGTTACCATCCACCATTTCACGTTCCAAAGGCTTCAACAAATTACCGGCAAAACAGTTACTTAGTGCGCGCAAGTAAACATTTCAATAATATATGTAAGCAGTTTGATATTGACCCTTTCATAACTATACTGTTGCATCGGCAAGGAGGTGCCTAAGCCTTCATTTCTTTAAGGAATCTTAGTTATAATATATGTGTGTATGTATGTACATGTGTGATATATATATGTGTACATGCATGTATATATATATATATAATGAAACCACTGCAGTGATCTGTATACTTATTCTAGAACAAACTACTGATAATAAATAAATGATGTTTAGTTGATACGTCTATGAGCCAGGCAAACCTCTGTGAACCAGGCGTGATGTTTTCTTCTTTTTTTCTGTTCGCTCATACTCTGCTTGTAATAATTTCTTAGTATATTTCTATAAGCGAAGATTTGTAATTGGCTTTCTGCTGACTATGTTACATGTTATATGCTAGAACGATGTTAATAGCTGTAAGTCTTCCATGATTAAAATAAATAAATAAATAAAAAAAATATATATTAGTAAGCGTAAAATGAAAGGCATCCTGCCTTTGCCCAGCTGTGGGACAATTGTATAATAATATAATAAATAATAATAATAATCCAGCCTATAAATGTCTCACTGCTGGGCACAGGCCTCTCTTTCCATATAGAGAAGGACGAGCATTGATCACCACGCTTGCTCTCTGCGGATTGGCGATTTCAGATCCCAATTTTGGAATCCAGGTTTTCTCACGATGTTTTCCTTCACCGTTTGTCAGAAGTGTCTTAGAATAATTAAGAAAGTAAATACAACTTCGAAAAAGCCACATTGGTACTTTGTGCATACAAATCCGTTCATTGAACCACTAGGCCACCACGAAATCCATAATATCAATAATATAATAAGCGTAAAATAAATTACACACGTATATTTTTTTTATTATTCTGCCTGTATTCATTCCAAAAAACATCATTCTCTCTTGTTTGATCTTTGCGATTGGCAGTCAAATATTCGAAATGCGTTTAACACCGCCATTACCTTTACCGTTCAGGTATACTAAACTAAACATTCAAAAGGCATGCGGGCAATTTTTCGCGAACGAACCGGGTATGTCAGGATGTGATGGGTTACGTGACCCGGGTAGAAACTAGAAGGTCCTCGTAAAATATAACCGGTTTCAACAGGAATCACGCTTGACCGCAAATAGTGTCAGTGGTTCTGATTCTGTTATAATGTCAACTTATATGACAAGACGAGTTTTTGGAAAAACTACTGTAATGTAATATATATAAAATTCAATTTAGGCTACATCTTAATGTATTTTTATAATTTTTTGAACTGTACTAGTCACTATAAAATGAATTTTATTTTAACTGGCATAAAGTTGATGTTTGAGTCAAGTAAAAATAACAAAAATTGACATAAGAATTTATGAGAGTAAACATGAACTAATATTATGTCTCTGACTCTTTCGATTGTACAAAATTAGAAAAAGACAGACTAAATAACGATTACACTTTAGAATCTTTTTATCGGCACAAGGAAATAAGTATCATTTCTGTATGACGCTAAATAATGAAAATTAAATAAATAATACATTTAAATCTAATATATAAGTTACAAACTTTTCTTGCCATTCGTTTGACAAAGTATCTTTGGGAGAAATAACCCAGATATACGAATAACGAATAATTAAATTGAAAACTTACCTAATACGAATAATAACCTAATGGGTAGTTATATTTTCGAGCCGTTTGGGGTTGAAACGCTCGGGTCATGGGGTCCAAGTGCACGAAATCTTTTTAAAGAACTGTCAAAACGTTTGATAGACTCTACTCGTGATCAGAGAGCTGGTTTGTTCCTTGCACAGAGAATCGGCATAGCCATTCAACGTGGCAATGCTGCCAGCCTTCTGGACACGTTTCCCGCCATTGACAACGATGACGATGAGTTTTTTGACGCGTGTTAGTTTTATTTATTTATATAAGATTTAATTTTAGTGTAGTTGTAAATGTTTGTTCTTGTATTAGATTTAAGAATTGAATTGTAAATAAATAAAAACCTAATACGAAATAATATTTATTAAAGACATTTACCCAGTTGAGGTTGAAAAGCACTTTGATGTCAACATCAAATAAGTCTTGGAGTATCGTCGAAACTTAGTTAAATCCGAACGACGAAGTGACAAACAAACGACACCAATTGAAGTTATTTGTTGTTAATATACCGGCTCATCAAGAAACGCCTTGATTTGAAATTATACTAAGATAAATTTAGCAAGCTTACTAAAATTATCCATTAATATCCATACTATATTATAAATACAAAAATAACTCTGTCTGTCTGTAATGCTTAGTAATTCTGGCTGTCAGTTACGCTTTATCGGCTAAACCGCTAAACCGAGTTTGATGAAACTTGGTATAAGGTAGGAATTGATCCCAAGAAAGAACATAGGCTAGTTTTTGCCGTGATAAACAACATCCACGCGGTATACTTCGGACCTATTATATAATAATTTGCTGCTCAATACACCTGCTTATAATCGTCAATTTTGGTATGTTGTTAGCCTGCTCTCTAAAAGATGACGAAGGCTAGATATAACTGATCCACGCTTATACGTGATCAAAAATTGTCAGCAGATAAAAAAATTAATATGTTTTTATCTTTAATTTAGAATATGCAAGTTGAAGTGGCAATGGGCAGGCCATATCGCTCGAAGAACCGATAACCGCTGGGGAAGAAAGGTTCTCGAGTGGCGACCACGAACCGGAAGACGCAGCGTTGGCAGGCCTCCCACCAGGTGGACCGACGATATCGTCAAAGTTGCGGGCACCCGGTGGATGCAATTGGCGAGTTGTCGTTCATTGTGGCGTTCTAGGGGGGAGGCCTTTGTTCAGCAGTGGACGTCTTCCGGCTGATGATGATGACGATGATGAAAAAAATTAATTGCACTAATTTATAAATTCACTGAACTGAAGCATAAACTTTTAAAACACATCTTCTCAGTGTCACTTAAAACTTTAAACCGTTTTTTATAACACGAACCCTTAGTTGTGGTAAACTATTTAAACTAAAACCTTGCTGTTGACCGTATAATGAATTAGGGGTGAGCTTTGTAAAAGTTGAAGCAAACAGCCGAACTTCCATGGGGTCGCACCTCTAACGCTCAGCTTGTTTAAATTAGGACGACCTCAAAAACTACTACACCTTTAGTAAATTTCTCGAATTGGATTACATTGTGTTCAGACTAAACGTTTAGTTTATTTAGAACTTAAGAAAGTATTTTATGAAAACTAAAAAAAATAATCAAATAACACCAGTTTGCAACTGAGTAGATGTCAAACTAAAAGCTAGTAAATATAATAATATAATAATAATATTCCGGGACCACTCACACACTGTTATCTGATCCCAAGCTAAGCAGAGCTTGTGTTATGGTAACCAGGCAACTGATAAACATACTTATATATTTCTAAATACATACATATTATAGATAAATTACACCCAGACAACCAGAACAAATGATCGTGCTCATCACACAAACATTTGTCCTGGGTGGGAATCGAACCCACGACCTCCGGTATAGCAGTCAGGGTCACTAACCACTAGACCAACAGGTCCGTCAAATAAATAGTAGTCTTAAAAAAAACAGAGTATGTAAAGAAAATAAAAGCTAAGGAGCGGTCCATTGACGTCCAATTGGACACAAAATGTATTGAATCGTCACGCCAGGCGAAATTTCAAATTAATTTGTCATAGTGTTTGATTCGTGATTACTAAAGTAATAGTATAGTCATTTACATAGTTACCAAAATCGTGCATTCTACACAAATTGGGAATCTCTGATAGTTCCTCCAAAACTTTCAGTATTAGAATTCTAACAAATGTTTATAAAACGAACAAATTCTTGTTCATAAATTTTCTTTAGAAACCTATGCACACACTGCTCATTAAAAGTTCTCAAAGAGTTGTATACCTGCATCGCTGGTACAAACTGAAATTTAATGAATATTTCAGGTATACCTATTTTTATTCTACAATCGTTAAGGGGCAGAGGAAAATAGCCTCTACGTTAAATTACTCCATTTTTTCCTCATTACACGTATTTTTGTGTCACGTCGTACTAAGTGGTTTCGTTTTGAAGGTTTTTATTTCGGCTCTTTAAACGTCTTCAAAACAGCTGACTGCTTAACTAGACCCTTATTTAATTTGTGTAAAATAAATACAGTGACTAATAAAAAGGCTGTTGAAGCAAAGAGCATTAGTGACGCTTAGCTTTACTCCCATTTACATCTGCTAAGTAATAGACAAACATTTTGCTGTAATAAAAAAAACACTAAAGTTAAACGATCATTTAGATAATTTAAAAAAGTCACATAGACGTAGAGGGTGGGGCATTGTCTGTCACACTAATCGCGAAGTCAAGATTTTTCCACAATTTCAATAAAACGTATGACTTTATACTTTTTGAAACTGCACCGTAATGCATACTTGTCATCCACCACGCATTACTATGTATGAAATTTTGTATTCTAGCTTCCAAAAACTGCATTATCTTCGCATTCAGCGCAATGAATAAAAGGGGCATAACGTGACATTTTAGTCGGGAGAACTCATAAGAATGGTTCGTACTTTCTTCGGAACTGGCTCAAAGCCAGAAGGAACATGTTTTTTTCTTCAAGTTGTTTGTTCAGGCATATTTCTGGCGTTCATGAAGAAGGTAAACATATTTGGGTCCCTAATAATGTTTCGAATAACACTATAATTGAAGTAATATAAAACTTGTAATTATGCATTTATAGCATCATTATGTTAAAGAGTAAAATTAAAACAAAATATTATATGATCCCAAAATATTTGTTGCAAGTCATGAAGTTTGAAAGTCTCCTCGATATACTGGACGGGCCTGTTGGTCTAGTGGTTAGTGACCCTGACTGCTATACCGGAGGTCGTGGGTTCGATTCCCGCCCAGGACAAATGTTGTGTGATGAGCATGATCATTTGTTCTGGTGTCTGGGTGTAATTTATCTATAATATGTATGTATTTAGAAATATATAAGTATGTTTATCAGTTGTCTGGTTACCATAACACAAGCTCTGCTTAGCTTGGGATCAGATAACCGTGTGTGAGTTGTCCCAGGATATTATTATAAATGAAAAAAACAAAAAATAGCGCGGTTGTTTTGAAAAGGAAAAAAAAACAATTTATAAAAGCTTGAACACAACTAATAACAAACACTGGATGACTAATGAAAACTTGATCAAAGAATGTAGCTTTTTGTTAAAATCGTATGATAATACTTATTACCCCGATTTCCAAAAAGCTGGTATGGTAAAATTTAATCTATGTCAAATCACATAATCACGGCTGATTAGTTGACCAAAATACTAACAGCCAAACGCAGAGCTTAATATAAGATTTGATATGTGATTAGCATTTTTGTGCTCATCAAAGTTTCAGGAACTGGCGGATAAATATAGTTTCGCTAATTATTGAGTGATGAAGTCTAAAACCACTTAGCAACATGTATTGCCTGACCCTTATTCCGTGTTTCATTGTTGAACAAAGGGACCCTACAGCTATAGATAGCGATCTGATCCTATAATCGGTCCGAACGGTAAACGATTGTCGATCTCGGTTTTATGTGAACAGAATACAACGGGATCCCTCCCACTTGATGAGATTTCCCATCACTAGGGGGAAATATCTTCTTATTCATTAATATTGGGGGCGCAGAATTGGTATTTATCTCGATGCTGTTAAACGACTTTTGGCATTCGATTTTTTTGTGAAAGGAAATCATGATATACAATCTTTTTAGGTTAAACGTCAAGACAGGCAACAAAGTTTTTTTTAATGGGGAATTCTTGATTAGGTACGGATACAATGTCGATCTTTTTGGACGACCTTCTCGGTCGAGTGGAATGCACACCGGTTCTCTAAATGTCGCCAGCTCTAAGGTCCTGGATTCAATCCCCGGAAAGGTCAATATAGAAAATCACTTTTATAAATTGTCTCGGGTCTGGGTGTTTGTTGTACCTTCGTTGCCTACAAATTCACACACAAGTGCTTTAGATACTTGCTTCGGCTGCAGAGAATAAATAAATGTGGATAACATGAAGTACAGGGGTTAAAGTTTTGTTGTTTTCAGAACACTCACTTTGATTTTGTTATTATTCATACTGTCTGATACGTACTTTATATAAATTTAATTGGCTGCATGAAGTTTTTTTGGTTTTTCCTTGTAATTTTCATTTATTATGGGCATCCGCGATTCAGTAAAAAAATAAGTATTAATATGATTTAGGTACACATTTTCCTGAAACAAATAATTTTGGAAGAAGTTAGCACGCGTTATTTATGCATGTACGCGCTTATTTCCGAGAATTATATTTCTATAAACATGCAGCGCGATAGTTTAAAAGTTAATAAGTTAGCACGCGTATTGGAACAAGAGAGATTAAAGTTTAAAAAATATCTCGGAGTACAAAAACTCATACAAAATTATGTTTTTTTGCTAACATAATACCTAATTACCTTCTGTTGAATTGGCTTAAACACTCAACAATCGCAAAAAACATATAATATATCTTTATTTTGTCCAAACATTGTGTAATGACAAAAAACGGCTTGGATTAAAAAGTGTAATTCCACAAAATTACTGTCAAAAGCGCTTTAAAGCCTTTAAAGCTTAATACTTAAGCCGCTTTAGCCGAAGAGTGTTGTTGATACATCGAGACTATTAAATGGGTTTAATAGGTTTTAAAATCGGTATTGGACTTTGAAAAAGGAGGTTATTCTCTACAGTTCCAAAACGTAATGTGATTGGAACTGGAATATATTGTCAGAATTATAAGGCTTTTAATCTAATATTTATATGAAATTGTGTGTGTGCATATTTTTGTGGATGTGTGTTTACTGAGTTCTGAGGTCCCGGGTTTGATTCACGGACGATTGAATGTAGAAATGCACTTTTTTATGTGTGATTTTTTTAATGTTTTGTTCATGTAAATCAACTTCAACAAAAAAAAAATCGACAATTTGATTAAACTTGAGTTCTTAACTGACTTCAAAAAGTGTATTTTTGTATTTTTGTGTATTTTTTTTATGTTTGTTATCTCAGAACTTTCGACTGGGTGAACTGATTTTGATGATTCTTATTTTATTTGAAAGGTGGTGCTTCCAGTGTGGTCCCATTTTATTTGGTCCAGTTATGACAGTGGGATCCATAACAAAACCATATAACCATATAAGACTTATCTTTAAGTCGTTTTTTTTGTAAGAATTATATCATTAAAAACTTGTTCTTTCTCTATATGAGAAGAATTTTGTCTATTATGAGCAACAGATTGTTATTATTATACCTATATTTTTTTGTCCTATTTAATGAAAGCTGACCCAGACCGAAATGTGTACCCACACAATATACTGTGGTCTATTATATCAACGCTTTAAGAAATTATGGCTTCTCTTAAGGCCAAGACGTTTAGACCTTATATGAGTTCCGTTTAAATTGAGGTTTTTGATGTTAACGTTTAATGACTCGGATTTAATAAATAAATTATCACAATCGTTGAAGAAGTTTTCTAATTTTCAGATATAATTAGCATATTTTGATTTATTCAATTTGACTTAATTTACTGTATTAAATTGACATGGAAGAGTAGTTACTTTAATATTTACACAAAGCCTTTTCCATATATCTCAAGCCAACATTTTTCGCAGTCAATGCCTAAAGGCAATACTAGTATATAACAGAAGCATTATTTGCGCAGTACCGGACGTATTCCGCGCCAATGATTTACAAGCTACGTGCACGCTACGTCGTAGCACTCTCGTGGCTACGCCGTAGCTTCCGAGGGCCAGTAATGTATTTTATTTTAGTTTTCTATAAATTTGAACATTTTGCAGGATTCGTGTAAGCTAGTAACTTTTCGGTGCATTTATTTTAGTATCTAGTGGTTTATGTTGAATACTTTTAGTCAGGAACAGACTGTTTAAGAGTTTGAGTTCGGAAATGGTTCGTAAATTTGAGTATATAACTCGATTCTTGAGTATAAACTGTGTATGTATCAGCAATGAATTTACATATTAGTATAGGTTTCGAAACTAAATGTTATACGTAGGAACAAATTAACTGTATGTAACTACTTTTACTATAATTTCAATAAAAACGATGTAAAAAAGAATGTTAGCTGTATTCATAAACACCGTTTATTGTTTGTATGAGTGAATCAAACAAATCTATTAAAACACATACACAGCACATCTGTCCTCGCAAATGTACAAAATTCACATAAGAATAATCACTACGTTATAATTTGCAATTTTATACCGAAATAAAGCAACCTCTGACTAACCCACAAAATTAAGCTTAAGAATTCGCATAAGGGTCCTTTCGACCCTTTGTTGCATAATGCAATGTAATTATCTATGTCATTTCTAAACAATGAATGAACACAACACAAGCGGATTACAGTCTAAATCCATGAATTGTGTACAACCAAAATTCTCATTCAAGTAATCCCTTGCCGTGGATTGAAGATTCGCCGCAAGCATTTGAGCATATAAGCAAGAGGATTATACAGACTTACTGATGTGTGACAACCCATGTCGATGTAATCTGCCTCTTTATGCTCGTTCCGTTTTCAGTTAACGCTTTTTGATTGTACCTACCCTTTTTTGGGATTTGTTGGTGTTAATATTATGGACGCCATACGGTGGGTAGCGAATGGCGTTCCCCAGGGAAGTGTTATAGGCTCCGATAATTTTGATATCGATATTTATCTTTTATTGATGTTACGTATTTGTTATCGACAACCTATTAAAGTATTTTTGTGGTGAAATTGCGGTGTTTTGTATTGCTCAGTCATTTTGTATTAACAATCTAGAATATGGAACTAAAACTGTCTTCATAAATAGTTATTTCCTTACACATTCAAAGCATACAAATATGAACATATCCGGAAAATATAATTTAAGGAGGTACGAGCACAATACTTACCTTCATAATAAAATTGTATACATCCCTTAAATATGCGTATACAAGGGCGGATATATCTAAACTTGACCTTTGATAAACCTTTCAGAGGGTCCGCTTTTTTGGACCCCATTTGACCCGTGTTATACGTCAGACACAATACACAACAACTAGCGCTCCATGTTTGCATGTCGTTCATCATATTTATTCAAAGGTTATATTCAAATCGATATTGTGTTATTGTGCGAATTTTGGAGATCCTCTTTTTTTTTGGGTTCCAAGTATCCCTAGGTAAAAGTAGTTATTTTCACCAGAAAAAAGTAGGGTTGTGTTTTGACGTGTTAAGTGGTGTACTCTTAATAATATCATTAAGTATTTAACGAAATGACTCTTCTAAGCGTAAAAACATGTATTTTCAAATGTTTTGAAACTAAATGAATTTAACATTCCAAATAAAATAAGCTTTTGCTTTGACTTTATCGCACTTGAGGCCCAAAGCTGACCTAACGTTCGAAATAGTCACAAACACACCGTGTAAAGACATCACTATTTTTTTACAAAAAATGGGGCATCCAAACCGAATGGACATCACTATGTCGAAATTCGAATGAGCTGGAACTAAGCTGAGAAAATACTCAGCCAAGAGATAAATTCGCGTTGTATGGGTTCCGTAACATATTACGATCCGTTACATTTAACCGACTCGTTACTAACGGAGAAGGTTTTCCATTCAACTGTTTATTTAATGTTTGTAACGCGACATCTCCGGTAATTGAGAATCGATTTCAATAATTATTTCCATTATCGATAGCGTATAACTCGTAGGTGGTACGTCATATTTTTTTTTTACATTTTTGTTTTTGTTTTCCGCGAGAACACATTTTTTCTAAAATCGTTTACAGTCACAAAACACGGCGCCACAATCCTTTATTTGGATAAGTAATAATTCCTTATAACAACGCATATTCATACTTAATCATAATAATGACCTTAAAAATGTTGTATTTTTAATGCATATCTAGGATTTCCGGAAGGATAGTTGAGGCTTAGTAATTTGGTTTTATTGATACTTTCAAGTTACGGAACCCTAAAAATCCATCTCGAGCTAATGCTTCAGGCTAAACGGTCGGTTATAAAATGAAGCCCATGTGTGACTGGGAAGTAAGTAGTTGTTTTGTTAGCTGTCAGAAATTATTTCGAAACTAGCTGTGCCTGCGACTTCGTTCGCGTGGATGACGAAACTTATCAATGAGTTTTTAACCGCAAAATTAAGTTTGTTTTTTATTGTTTATACTTTTCCGGGATAAAAACTACCCAGTGTGGTGCCCAGGATATTAAAGAATAACTATACCAAGTTTCATCGTAATCGAACCGGTAGTTTTTGCGTGATACCTGAACAAACAGACAGACAGACAGACAAAAATTTTTTTTTCACACTTTTGGGTTCGGTGTCGGTCTAGTAACACCCCCCGCCATTTCTTTTTTTGATATTTTCAATGTACAGAATTTTCACTTTTACAGATTTATTATAAGTATAGATAATACTTTGTGTACCATAATTTTAAAGTGCATGTTTTATTTAGAATCACTACTTGTACACTCGTAATTACTATTGCCTCACATGGCAAGGCGAAAAGAACATCAACTGTCTTGTGTACGACTATGTTTGTATTCGTTTTCCACGGTAAATACTGAATCTATTGCGGTAAAGTTTATAATATTAGGTCTTTTGAATATTTTTTTTCATGTAAGTACCTGTAGTTCTTATATTTGTGTATAAAATGTGATATTATAAACACATTCGTATACAATATAGTAAAATGTGTCTTCTAAGACTCGAAAACAAAAACCGTCCTAAGTTTGCTAAAATTAACTGTACTGCAGTTTTTTTATTTAATTTTATTTAATGTACTTAGATATAAAATTAAGAAAACTGACAATATAGACGAGTTTTTTTTACAAAAACATCACAAGAAGTGCAGAATAGTCGCTCGAATATAGATCGTCATACCGTAACTTCGTAAAAATCATTGATTGTGTCCCTCGGGTACCAGATTCAATTCCGGTGCAAAAATTATCGTTGTGTAACCATTCAGTTTGCATTCCGATCAGTTTGTGCTATCCATTCATTCAATCAGTCATTCAATTATGGATCTTGGACAGAAATCCGTTGTTTGCTTATTTACAAGTTATATCAGTACATGCCTGTGTAGCGAAAAGGTTATCATATATAATGTGTATATGTGTTTCATGAGACATTTATAAAGAATTTTTTAACATCTTACAGTAGAATTCTTTCTGATTTAAATAGTGTCGATGTCGTGGTGGCCTAGCGGTTCAATGAACAGATTTGTATGCACAAGGTTTCAGGTTCGAACCCAGGCAAGTACCAATGTGGCTTTTTCAAAGTTATATGTACTTTCTTAATTATTCTAAGACACTTCTGACAAACGGTGAAGGAAAACCTCGTGAGGAAACCTGGATTCCAAAATTTGGGATCTGAAATCGCCAATCCGCAGAGAGCAAGCGTGGTGATCAATGCCCGTGCCTTCTCTATATGGGAAGAGGCCTGTGCCCAACAGTGGGACGTTTATAGGCTGGATTATTTAAATAGTAGAAGTTGGTGAACAAAAATAACTGCTGAAGAAGAAATATTCATTCAATACAAATCAAACACACAACTATTCCTTTTTACAGTTGAGTACATCATTCCCGTCTTGTATACAGACAAAACAGGATTTCTGTGCTATGCATGTTGGCATATAGCCAAGGAGGCTGAGGCAACGGAAAACGGACCTTATGTTTTAAGACTTAAGAGTCAAGTGAGCTGCATTAGGTTTTGTGTGGAGATAAATAAAATTCCTTCGTCGACGAAAACTTAAATGCGATTCAAAATTGGCTGTCCTATTGGATTTCGGTCGAGCTATTGTTGTATAAGGTTGGGCCGCGTTGATAGCCTTTTGGTTATACCAACATCGGCTTATAACTGTTCTATAGCAAGATTTATGAAGTACTAGCTGTGCCTGCGACTTCGTTCGCGTGGATGACGAAACTTATCAATGAGTTTTTAACCGCAAAATTAAGTTTGTTTTTTATTGTGTAATATACTTTTCCCGGATAAAAACCACCCAGTGGTACCCAGGATAATAAAGAATTATTATACCAAGTTTCATCGTAATCGAACCGGTAGTTTTTGCGTGATACCTGAACAAACAGACAGACAGACTGACAAAAACATTTTTTTTTCACCCTTTTGGGTTCGGTGTCGTTCTAGTAACACCCTCCGCCATTTATTTTTTTGATATTTTCAATGTACAGAATTTTCACTTCTACAGATTTATTATAAGTATAGATTTCTGTTTTCATAATAATATACTTTATGTTCCCCAATATAGCCTATTTATTCTTCAAGCCGTATTAATAATATTTTTAAAATTCTGTTTATTTAAACGATTTCAAAAAAAGGATTAGGTTGGCGTTTTGTAAAAAATATTGATGGTTCACTCGGTCATGCCATAGGTTGTGTTGTTAGCCTAGTGGTTTTATGATTTGTTTGTATAAGCTTGCAGGTTCTACACTCTACAGCGTACGTACAGGACTAGTATTTTTCTTTTAAGGTATGTTACTGAGTTAGTTTTTTTTTAAAGTGTATCTTTCCGTATTGCGATGTGGGGCGTCCGGGAGTGTAATAATAATGCGTGTGCTCTTATGAAGTGCTTTATTATAACTGCCTAATATTACCTAACCTAACGCTTTATATTGGAAGCAGGTGTCACACACACAACAGTATGTTTTCTCGCGTATAACGCAAAAAAACCGAATTGGAATACTAGACGTTTTACCCAAAATATGGTCTATATTTCATCATGGTACGCTTTTAAAAGTCAGTAAATTAGAAAGAACTCCACAACGCGACCCAGTCTTAAGCAAAAGTAACTTTACACTGAAAAATACTATTTTTATAGCGATATTATTTCTTCAAGTACACGAGACGTGCGATTACTGCACAATACGCGTGGGTGCCGCGTCGGTCGTACGACGCGCGTCGATCGCGCTACTTTCAAAGGATTATATCAAGCTAATGGACAGCGACACTAGCACGTACGCGGTGACGTCATCCGAAGATCTAGATCATTTTATCTATAATCTAGATATTTCACTTTGTCTATTTAAACGTAAAATATTTGTACAAGAAACTCATTTCTGCAAAAAGATATGGGAATATGTAAGTTTAGTCGAATTATATTATATTCTCACAATCAAAATATTATTTTGATTGTGAGATTGAATGGATGTTAAACTTTCGAGCAAAAACTACTGAACGTATTTTGATGAAATTTTGTAAACGGATAGATTTTAACCTGGACTTAAACATAGGATACTTTTGTTCCTAAAAATTAAAAATTCTCAGTAATGGTATCTACGCGGGTTAACGTAGCTAGCAATCTCTTTAATTCACCGAGAGACGATTTAAATAAAATACTACAACCATGAAGTTTGTGAATAAAAATATGGTCCACAAATCTGATCTCCATGTGTTACTTTTTACCATTTTTCCGTGACCTGGTTCTGTTTGCACCACGTGTATATTGTCCAACTTAACCTTGGTTTTGCCCCGCAATGCGGCAGGCCACTTTAATATTTTAGTTATTCGTGACACATGGCCTTAAGGACCTACTAACTTATATCCTCCATAAGATTATGGTGTGGCGAGATAAAATATAAATACGAGTAAATATTTAATGTTTTCTTGCTTTTATCTAGCTTATTTTATGTAATTTTATATGAATTTTATTTATAATAAGATTTTTTAAATTAACCCTGTATAAATGGCAATATTGTTAATCAAGAATGAAACAACAAAAAACCTATTAATCATTCAATTATTTTTTTAAAGCAACAGCTTTTAACAACAGACTACCATCCTTGCAGATGGATTAACGCGAAAAGTAGCTTGGCCGTTGGATATATTTCAAGCATAGTGCTTACACATCATATAATCATCTTCTGCCTAACATTAATCCTTATGTTGGGGTCGACTACCAGTCTCATTATCCAGCTAAATACCGTATCATGTGTCTGACTTAAACACATATATACTATTTAACAAAATTGTGCGTGTATTATGTTGTACAGTATCACAGTCTGTATGTCAGAGAGTTAACGTTAAAAATGGGAGGGCAATTGAACCAGGCACCCTTCGTGTATAACCAAGTCCTTAACTATGTTAGTAATTCGCGTTCATTAGGTCATTTCATTTATTATGTACACTAGGTTCAAATGATTTGGAATAGGGGAAATTGACGCAAAATTGTATATGTTAGGAGAATTAATGATTATGTCGTGGTGGCCTAGCGGTTCAATGAACGGATTTGTATGCACAAGGTTGCAGGTTCGTACCTAGGCAAGTACCAATGTTGCTTTTTCAAAGTTATATTATGTACTTTCTTAATTATTCCAAGACACTTCTGACAAACGGTGAAGGAAAACATCGTGAGGAAACCTGGATTCCAAAATTTGGTATCTGAAATCGCCAATCCGCAGAGAGCAAGCGTGGTGATCAATGCTCGTGCCTTCTCTATATGGGAAGAGGCCTGTGCCCAGCAGTGGGACGTTTATAGGCTGGATTATTAATGATTAAAATAAGATGGAATAAACCCGTTTGTGGGAGTCAATTAAGGGAGATAAATGCACGGCATTGGGGAAAAGAAATATCGTATGATGACCATTTAATATACCAGGTATCTTTATATGTATACATTTTTTTACTTATTGGACAGCAAAAATAATATAAAATATATTGTTGTAAATAATGACTGTTATGCTAAGGTAAGTAACTTGATTTTTAATTGCCTATAACCTTACTTGAGAATTTGGAGCATTAGAGCATTCAAACAAAAAAACTATATAACTTTTTTATATAAGGTACAGCTAACTCAAGGTCAAGAATACCATAAACCAAACAGCATGTATGAAGGGAATAATGCAAGTGGCCAAAGCGAAACAAGTGTGTAAGGATCGTAGCAAGTGGAAAGAAGTGGTCTCTGCCTACCACTACAAGGGAAAGAGGCGTGGTTATATGTATGTATAGCTAACACCAATCTGAATTCCACTCGGCCTAAAAGGTAACCGATACCTGTCAATGGATCAAAAAACACTCTACCAAAAGTAATGGAGCCTGGTTTTTGGGCAGTATTTCCCAGCTTGGTCCATTTAGCATCAGGTACCTTAAATGGGGTAAACTCAGGGATGCCAAAATGGGATAATGAACTAAATATTGTAATCTTGGTCAGTGTTATGTTCGAGGAATTCTTATAGATATTTGTGGGTAATTTGGTTTCATTTACTAGGTTTTTTTTTTTGTGGTTTTTCTGAGGCCGCTTTTTAGCCCTTGATGTTTGATACTCCTTATTTAGTTGCGTTGGTGGTATGGTATAGGTGAATGAGTGCTATAGAGGTTTAGGTTTTTTAAAAGTATGGCCGACAAAAAGCACACCAGTCGTTGCTTTTAAAGAAATAATGTATAGTTATTTTAAAATAAACAATTAAAAACAGTTTGTTTGTCGTGACAATAGCTAGAAAAATTATACATAGTTGGGTATTAGAATAAAATTAAACGTCATAGAAAATTAACCTAAATGCAGTATACCTCAGTTCTGGTAACCCTAAGAACCTATTAAATGAAATGAAAGAATTTTATATATGCAGGTCTTGTGGTAATCAATATTAAAGGGACCTTTTGAGAAGTGCCGACACCCGATTGTGTTTCGCCTGAATTGAACTTGTGAGAAATGGTCTCGATTGAGCCTCGAGTAATCTGATCGAGTGTGTTTATTGCGATATTACTGTACTTGGTTTTAATGCTCTTAAGTCAGCTTGTTACATTTTCCGTTAAGTGTTTGTGAGACTTTGGGGTAGATTGATATTTCATCTAATCAAAAAGTGTATTTCAAAGTTAGAAATGTCATTAACGATTAAGTTCTAATGCTAAAATGTCTCACTTTAAAATATACTGTTTATTTCATATCTTATTTCTAAATCCCCAACTTTGTTCTAATAATAATAATCCAGCCTATAAACGTCCCACTGCTGGGCACAGACCTCTTCCCATATAGAGAAGGCACGAGCATTGATCACCACGCTTGCTCTCTGCGGATTGGGGATTTCAGATACCAAATTTTAGAATCCAGGTTTCCTCACGATGTTTTACTTCACCGTTTGTCAGAAGTGTCTTAGAATAATTGTACATAATATAAGCCACATTGGTACTTGCCTGGGTTCGAACCTGCAACCTTGTTTGCTTGTTTGCATACAAATCCGTTCATTGAACCGCTAGGCCACCACGACTTTGTTCTAAATATGCAATTTTCTAAATAATAAAGCTAGTTTAATCACGCCGTTTATAACTCAAGAACGGGTAGATAGATTTTCATAATATTTGATTAGTTTGGATTCGCCGTCGCCTCAAATAACAGAATAATAGGGTAGATGACTAGGTATGAAAAGTCAAAATTTATTTAGTCCGCCATTTAGATAATCAAAATATAATAGACACATATTTTTTCTTTTCTCAAATAAATTACAAAATACGAAGATAAACCGCTGTAAAGTTCAGGAGTGGGGGCTTGTGACGTCACGGCTAGGTACAATATGTGCTCAAACGTGACGTCACGCAAGAATTGTACTCGCTGTATCTTCGTAATTCTTTGTTTACGGGACTAAACAAAAAATACGTGTCTAATATTTTTTTGTTATCTAAAAGATGGACATAAAAATAAAAATTAGTCATCATCCCTATTATAGAAATATCGGGAACATAGCCTACATATTTCGGTGAGCGAGGCAAAGCTTGCAGTATATATTACAGTAACATTCTCGCAATCCCTTTCAGAAATTTACATAACAAAAACACATGTGTGACAAAAGCAATAACAGCAAAACATGTCAAGGACAATTACCCCAAACATTCCATTACCCACTTCCTTCTCCATTTAGATAACAAAACAAAAATTCACCTTTAGCATAAATTCAACCGCCTCATTAACGCTTAGTTGGAAAACGGTGGTATGGGCTAGTTCGAACAGTAATAGCACCGTGTCACGACACAGTGTCGATCATTACCGCCTGTTTATATGTAAATCATCTATTATTACAGCCGTCAGCTGTTCCAATGGAATTCAATTAGTGTGTCTGTCTTATTAAGTTATAGCTTGTTTTTCATTAATGCGAAAGTGATTCAGCTTTTGAAGTGAATAATGAGAATTACATTTTGGTGAATACTTGAGTAGGTTCAAAGGTTTTAGATGATCAATTGACGGCACATGGGTGAGCCAAAAAAAGAGGTTGGAAATCAATCCTGTGATAGAAAATTTAATCCCTTTGTTGGATGGAATTTTATAAATTACATACTTTCACAAAGAACAGTTAGACTTGGAACAAACATTTGTGAAGGATCACCAATATTGTCAGTGTCTGAAAGTCATTCCTAGCTTTTGTTCGAGTATGCTCAGTCAAATTTTTTAACTCGATGAAAAAGGAGGGCTTTGTTTCTGGTCTGTTTTCTTACCATAAACGCAGTATCTAACCGTGTTGTGTTCTGCTTATTCATCGCGGAAGTCGTAAAGTGAAGGTAAATGCCGTTATTAAGTGTCTGCCGTGCTAACTACCAGTACATCATAACAATTCACAGGGTTGTGAGGTTGAAACGAAGGTTCAAAAAATATTTTACTCTGTCACGAGGATTTGAATGTGGTATTAAATAATACGAAAATTAGTTTTTTTTTCAAATATTTTATATTTTTATTTACAATTCAATACTTAAATCTAATATAACAACAGACACTTACAACTGTACTAAAATTAAAACTTGCATAAATAAATAAAACTAACACGCGTCAAAAAATTTATCGTCATCCTTGTCAATGGCGGGAAACGTGCCCAGAAGGCTGGCAGCATTGCCACGTTGAATGACAATGCCGATTCTCTGTGCAAGGAACAAACCAGCCCTCTGATCACGAGTAGAGTCCACCAAACGTTTTTTTGTATCGTTCGAATGGTTTTTATAGCTGCTCTTTTGGGTGGAGACGACTGCAGCGAATCCAAAATCATAAAAATCGATCTACCCGCTGCTGTCTTATAAGTGGTGTAACTAACCCGACTTTATTTTATACAGATACACAAATAATAAAGATATTCAAAAATACAAAAAAGAATATTAAAGAAAATGAATAAAAATTAATGTATTTTCTAGAAACAAGGAGTGAGTTTAGGCTTCGTGTTTTCGATATCCAAAATAGACTGTTATGATTACCACAAGTTTACGGATCAATAGATATAACAAGAAGCTTCCAATTTATGATAATAGTTATCATAGAACTATAATATTATACCAACAATAGAACATTAGTTTCCCCCGAGTTTATTCAACCAAGAAGACAAAGGACTTTGGAAAGCGTTGCGTGTGAAGAAAAAACAACAATAAATTACCATTTAATCAGTTTTGCTGAATAACACATAAACAAAACTATTTTACTCACAAATTACAGTTATTTAAGTCAGTGTTCAAAGTTGGGTAACGTTTTCCGGGGCCTTTATTAACATAAAATAAATTTTGTATTTCAATATTAGGGTGCCTTTGTCGATTTCGCTAAGAGTTAAATAAATTTTGTGCAATAGTAAATAGAAAGGCTCGTGGCTAAGTGTAAGCCTTGACCGATAATACAGGTTAAGCCGCGCTCGCCGCGGTTGGTCCGTGGATGGGTGACCATTTTCAAACATACCGAGACCCCTCCGTGCCTCGGATAGCACGTTAAGCCGTGGGTCCCGACTGTCATACTATGATCTTTGGCAGTCGTTAAGTCAATTGTGACAACCAGTCTTACCATGGGATTCTGTGTTACCTAGTAAAATGGGTTGTGGAGGTCAGATAGGCAGTCGCTCCATGTAAAATACTGTATTCAGCTGAATCCGGTAAGACTGGAAGCCGACCCCAACATAGCTGGGAAAAGACCCGGGAGATGTAGTAAATAGAAAGTTCCTTTTGTTAGATTATGTAAAATACTAACCTAGAAATGATACAAAATGAAGGTACAAAAAAGACAGAAAGGTATAATTAAAGTGTTATCATAATTACTACTACTGTAATTAACTGTTTTAGTAATAACTGAAATGCCTGACGTCGACCTCCAGCATTTGAATATGTGTCACTCAAATTAAATACAAATTGTATCAAACTTTTGTCGCCTATCCCTCCTAACATTGTCAATTAACTTAGTAACTGTCTGCCAAAATAATTATGAGAGTAAATAAATAAAACAACTTTGTATACCTAGATATAGGAGTCTCATATCTTGTGACTTCTGTATTTTGACATCTAGTTGTGACTCATTTTTTCAGGGATAGCTTACACCCTTAGAGTATAGATAAGAAACTAAAGAGTGAGCCTATCAGTGTATGAACCGTGAGCACTAGTATGAACTAGTTTTATCGTAAATTTTGTATCAAGACGGAGCGCGCGGTTTTATTAAAACTATCTAAAACCCTAATATTATCCTAACAATGTCGAAACCATCGACATTTTCGCATATAAGTCTGTCGTTGCGCGAAAAATAACTTTAAATCAGTAAACGAATGTACTAGATACAGACAAAAAGTGCTCTCGCTTGGCATGAAGGAAAACTAGCGATACTAGCGGTCTATAGTTATCTATAGTCTAAGCTTACACCTTAATTAAGTATCGGGATTTGATTGGTAGATATACGTATAATGAGTTTTAACTGACAAGCTATTTAGATAAATAGGATTTATACAGTTTTAGGAGAAACTGAATAAAATAAACAGCTCTTAACTATTGATAATCTAGGTGGCAACTACGCCAAAAAATATTAAGGAAGCAAAACGTTTACCAAAATCGAGCTAACCAAAATAAATGATGTAGTAAATGATCGAATGAGGTTCTACAAGGCTTCCATAGTGAATTACTTTTGTTTCTGTAAAACCGCTCGTCATTGTTTACTGTTCAGTCGGATATGGTCTGTAAGAAACGTAAGAACCTTAATTTTATGCCTAGTAATAATACCAAACAGATTCTTCTTTGTATCCACAAGAATTAATTTTCGAGCAATACCTGTACCATCAACTTTTAAAGCAGGACTATTGCCGTTGTGGAAGCGAGACGGCGCTACACAGCACGTAGCAGCGTCTCGCTCACACGATGGCAACAATCCTGCTTTGAACGTTGATGGTGAGCGTGCTGGTCATTCTTTGGTAATTTACCGATTAAACAGGATGGTATGTTTACCTTGTAGGTAAATATGATAGATTAAAAAATAAAAAAGAGATATATTCCAAAACTGGATTTCAAAATTGGGATCTGAAATCGCCTATCCGCAAATGAGCAAGCGTGGTGATCAATACTCGTGCCTTCTCTATATGGGAAGAGACCTGTGCCCAGCAGTGGGACGTTTCTAGGCTGGTATTATTTTTATTATTTAAGATGTTTTCTTGGTCTTTTTATACCATATCATGATTTCGTAACAAGTGCTTCAGCTACTTAATTTGGGTTCAGTGCAATGTATGTGATGTCGTCCACATTTATCGCTCGCACACACAGCGCGAGATTCGCTAGACTAGAGCGAATACTATTTTTGTTTTGCACATTTATTTACTATTTATGTTTTGACAAACATGGACTGTTCCTCCCATATTTGAGGAACATCTCCAATCATCTAGACACACAGGCTGAACAAATAGCAGTAGGATGCAAACAGTAATTTGTGCCAATATCTAAGCTACGAAATTGGGTCGTCAAAATACCGTCATGATACTGTGTCTTAACTAGAGCGAATACTGGGCGTAAGTTACACTTAACTTAGTTAGTTAATAACTTACTAGTCCTTAACTGCATTTTCTTAATTGTTTCAAACTTTGAACTAAGTTTTGAGATGTGGAATAATGAACGATACAAGTAAGGAATCTCTCAGACTTCTGAAATTTGACTTATCTAAATCGATATTGTAGTAAACACTTAAGTTACGATTAACGTCTCTGAGTACTGCAGTAAAAGATCTTTAAATAAAAAAAAATGAACCAAACTTTGGATTGTTTGTCCTACATTGTTATATAAAGGACAAGCCCTTTGGGTCTATCATCTTGAACCCATGACCATAGAAACAAAGTTAAGGAAAATAAAGGTAAAAGTAAAAGGCAGAAACTATTTTGCGGTTTTGTCGGTAAGGTGCCTAGTGTACCGTCTCGTCTCCCTGGTACCAAGATTATTTCCCACAAAAAACGGAAGGGCTTTCTCACTTCCTAAGAAGTACAAAATGGTAAGTTTACCATTTTCTTCGGTACGGTAAACCCATCAAAGGTCGAAGGTTCGGCAATCGATAAGCACCCTTGGGACCTATATCTTGTCACAATACGTGTTCTTATAGCCCAAGGTACCCTTTTAAGGGATGTTTGCCTTCAACAAGAGACCTTATATTTGTTCCGTACAGAACGAATTCTTTCATATATTATTCAGTAATAATTTTAAATATTTATTGCTTTGGGAATTTTTGTATCTGCTCATAAAGGATTATTGGCTGTTATTATTAATTCAGAACTGGACTAGGTAAGACCCAAAAGAAACGACGACAATGCTTTGAAATTAAGGTGCCGTCTATGTCTAAGAGTTATCACTACGATCGGTTATATATAATAAAAAGTCTCTTTGAAGGCGTAAAATTATATTCTCGATACGGTCATGCGTGATGAACACATACCTCTAAAATGATTTTATTAACCTCTTAATTTCTGTAATTTTCGTGATCGAATTATAAACTGGACTGACGATTGGTACCGATAAAATTTCGCCACATTTCCAAAGATACATAAGTAAAAGTCCACGTCAAGATGCCCCAATTTCCGATATCAACGATCAATAGAGAAGTATACGAAATCAAAAATCCATCCCTCTTGATATCGGGAACAATTTGCTGCTTTCTACGGCTAACAAAAGCCTTATTGAACTCAAGTCTTCCAGAACATGAGCCTTATCCAATAATATACCTATTGTCCTTTAAGTGTCCGATCAATTGGGAAAATTACTTCTAAAGAACTTCCCCATTAATTGGTGGCATAATGAAATTAATTGCTTAATCCATTGTTTGTGAACCGAATGCTGTAAAGGAAATGGATGGGGCTTTGAATAAAGTCTTCGTTATTTGTTTGTTGAAAAGGAAAACAAAGGGTTTGCTTGAATGGGTTGCGACCAATCAATCTGTCAGTTAGTCAACCATGATTCTCCTAAGTGGATCATCGTCGCAAAATTTTAAAGTAGGTATAACTGGTAGGTTGATCATCTTTTCAAAGGGAAAGTTAATGTAAGTCATAATAGTGTATTAAAGACGGTGTCTTTGTTTATCTTCTAACTCATTACTATTACTACATCACTACTACATCACACGTTCTAATAATTACTGTTAATAATTTAAACAAAAAAAAACGACTTCAAAATAAGTCTTATATTTATTTCTTATGGATTCCACTGTCAAAATTGGACCTGGAAAATGGGACGGGAAGCAACAGCTTTCAAATAATAAAAGAATCATCAAAATCGGTTCACCCAGTCAAAAGTTCTGTGGAAACAAACATAAAAAAAACCGTAGAATTTAGTACGTCATCTCTTTTTGAAGTCGGTTAAAAACATTTTGGTGACCCACTAGCATCTTCAACAACCTAACCCAGTAACCTAAAGAACAAATACATACAAACAGTCCTACGTACAACAGAAATTCTAACAAAATTGATTAAAAACTGTAAGTAGTCCAAAGTTTATAAGCTACACAATTTACTGGTCTTTCATTTTGTTGTTTAATTCTACTTGCAGAAATCACAGGATTGTATTCGGATTACAGAACCTAAATTAAAATGAACTTTTTATGGCAAGTGAATATAAAATCAAGCTGATTTTATTTAGCAAGTGTAATAAATCAGAGATGAGGTAAATAAAGATAAATGAAATATAAAATAGACTCCTACTCTTCTCATTTCATTATCATTCATCAATACAATTTGGTCTAATAAAAGAAGCGTGATTGCTCTAAATTTGGTATCCTTTTTTCGGGTTCTCGTACTTGAAAAGTTTAGCTCATTTAAATGTGGTTACATTGTAAGTCAATATAAGCCGAGGGAAACGCTACTAAGCTCATGCTTTTTTCATAAATTCTTAGAAGTGTAGTGCTTAGTGTAAGAGCCGCGTTAACATTACTCACAAGTGACAAGGCTTCAAATTGACCGATCTACATCGTACAGAAAGAAACAGCCAAGAAACTCCAAAGGGCCTCTCGTTATAAAGGTAATTTATTAGACCACTCAAAAAGGCCTAGGTTTGCTCCAACCTTCATAAGACTTACATTCGAAAATTAGGGTATAGTCCCTTTCCAATTCTCCTAATAAGTTTCAGTCTCAGAGGCCCCGAACATAACACGCTCCATTTTTCCCAGTACTTTCAACTTTCAAATGTAAATTAATGTTAATTCTGAAATCACCGCCGCTTACTCCACCCAACCTAGGTTCGGCCCAAATGAATAAAATCTCCGTCCAGTTTACTTTAGTCGTGCAAAAACAAAGGTACCCACTTTTCGGTCATTTAAGAAGTTTTTTTCATTTTGTATGCTTTTTGGAAGAAGAATCAATTTTAAGGTGCTTTTTATTAAGTGTTTTAATTTTTAAGGTAAATGCGTCTGCGTAGGTTCCTAAAATCTTCAAAAACTACGTAATATTACAAAGGTCTTTAAACGAGGTATGAGGATGCTAGTACCAAACTGAAAATAACAGGAGGCACTTAAGTGTCTCTATCATAGAATGAACATCAATAACAACTTTACTAAATTAAGCTTATTATACAGACAAATTCCTTCCACTTAAAACTCGCAGCTCTCGAGCAATAATTAATCGAGTGTCATTCAAATGTTTAGAATTTTCTGACGCTCAGACAGACTTATGAAACGAAGGCTGGTTTTAGACAGAAACAAACTGTGCCTTTCAGAAAAATAGTAAAACGTCAAGAAATATAATATTAATAATAATACTTCTCGACACGGCGCGTATCGTGAGGAAGTTCCTCTCTCTGGAGCCCTAACCACCGGCAGCTTGGACCCTGTCCCGAGGCCGGTTGGACACTATATTTTATATTTTTAAATGTATGTTTCTTTTTTGTATACATTTAAAAATGTATTTTATATGTTTATTGTAAAATAAAGAAATAATAATAATATTCCGGGACGCGTATTGCCATAATGTATACTAGCACAGACAGGGGTTGCTCTGTAATCGCACGCAATATGCTCTTGTAGCTAGAGAGCATACTGCATATCAGTACAGAGACAGACTGAAATAAAATACACTTTGCTCTAATCCGTGAGAGCAAAACACATACGAGTACAGACAATTTGGCTGCCGTGGTATGTACAATGGTATGCTTCAGTGTACAAACTATTGTTTGATAAACAACTCATTAGACAATATATTCACAAAAAAACATTGTATGCTAAATCATTAATTTAACCTTCGACTTAGTATAGAACCGACATAGACCCATAAATCCATTTCTTGGTTAGGTTCGACTTTGTGACAGAGATCAATAGGTTAGGTTAGGTTAGATTTTTTGACCTTGCAACAGAGCGAGCGAAGCGAGCGACGACATATATATGTAATTCAAAATTTATCTTTACTAACGATTTCACATTTTGCATTAGACATATGCGAACAAACTGTATACTTATACAGACTGGTCTGTAGTCATACGTAGTTTGCTTTAAAAATATGCAAGCAAACTGTATACTTATACAGACTGGTCTGTAGTCATACGTAGTTTGCTTTAGAGTTTTGTTATTTTTAAGAGCACAAAGTGATCGAGTACAGACTATGGGTGTCTGTACTGATATACACAATGGCAATACGCTTCCGGGACAACTTACACACGGTTATCTGATCCCAAGCTAATCAGAGCTTGTGTTATGGTAACCAGACAACTGATAAACATACTTATATATTTCTAAATACATACATATTATAGATAAATTACACCCAGACTCAGAACAAATGATCGTGCTCATCGCACAAAGATTTTTCCTGGGTGGGAATCGAACCCACAACCTCCGGTATAGCAGTCAGGATCACTAACCACTAGACCAACAGGCCAGTCAAAACATCAAGAAATATATTTTACGAAACTTTGCACACAAAAATCAGGACAACCTGACGTTTCGCTTTAGGTGAACTTATTACTTTCTCGTTCTATCATTTCTAGAAATGAAAAGAAATACGACATTACTTTTAAGGCATCCCAAATTTGGCCCTTGAAAAAAATCTCTGACGGTTACTTAAATAGTTTTTACCCTCTAGTACTTTTACTGCTCAAACAATTTCTTTTCGTTTGAACAATAATTGGAATAGTTGAGTTTAGCTTTCATGTTGTTTTTATCTAGGACTCGTTTTATTTGCCTTTGGGTAATAAAGAGAAGGCTGTGCGAATCGTTTTTATTGATTTGAAATAATTGAGTTTGAGACATGCCTTTGATATTTTCTGTGGAATTATTTGTCCTTTGATACAAGATGTCAAAGTAAAAGGCGTATAATAAAAAAACGAGCATGGTAAACTGTTAGTCCTATTTACCAAACATCCATCCCTCTTAAAAAATCGACGGTCGTCGACGACCTCCGTGGTCGAGTGGCGTACACACCGGTTTTCAAGGTGTCGCTTGCTCTGAGGTCCCGGGTTCGATCCCCGGACGGTACAATGTTTATTTATTATTTATATTTTTTTATTTATTTATTTATTTTATTTATTATTTATTTATCTTAAAAAACTTTTACATGTACCATACTAGGTTAGGACATCTCTTAGTTATATATTAGGTATCAAAAACAATGAAATCAGTCTAAAAAAAAATCAGATTTTTCTGCCCAAAATATCCAATGTTTCTTCAACGTCTGTTTACGCAAGAATCATTATCAACGTAACTTTATAAACCGCTTACGTAATCCGGTGCAGTGTCCTATTCCAATTAAACGCATATTCGCGTTTGTGTTGGGCGAATGTAAGCCCCATTTAGTATTTATACGGCTGTTCGTTGCGCCTTAATTACAAGCAAACTTGCTGGGAATTATTCAGTTTTTAATTATAATAGTGGATAAGGAAACTCTTGTGACCGCGGCAGTGTTGACGCGATTTTGAGTTTGTTACGCGGTTGTATTGTTACCATGCTTCTTATGTTTTATTTCTTTTAAAGCGCATAAAATCTATCAAGACTGTAATCCCTTATTGATATTTGATTACTGTCATGTCGTTAGTGGCATTCGCAAGATTATAATGAATTATTTGTGTTCCGACCAGTCTTGTTGTGGTCTTTTATTATTATTATTTTATTTAGTAAAATATGAAGGTAGAACTAGCAAATTCTACTGTCAAGACGAACACCACCTCAGTCTGCCCGTGACCACGATGCCTGCAAAGGTGTCAATCTCTAAAAAATAGTTTCAATTCAATGTCTGACATATTATGCGTAAACATAAGAACGTAAAATGAATATTTCTTAGTTCGCATAGATAGCTGATAACTTTTCCATTATACCTGTCATCCACAAAAACGTGAAGAGATAAAGTGTCCGTAAACTATAAATAAATAAAGATCCCTCGTCTGTATCACACAACGTAAAATGACAAATACTCAACCTAACTAGGTTTTTCCGTGGTTACTGGGTCAGCGTTGAAATATAAAGAATTCTATACACTTTGCCAGGAGAAATTTGAGGTATAAACTTCGTAGCTACATGTGAAACTAAAAAAACACGGAATGTGCTTTTCTGGGTGTAGGATTTATAATTTAAGTCTTGAATCTCGAAATGGTAGTTTTATGGCGTCGAGCTTCAAAATTAGCGGAGTTGTGAGTGTACGGCAATTCTGGACTAAGGATGCACCATGCTTTGGCCGTTTCATGTTCATACATACCTACCATTTTACATCAATTTACCCTGACTATTGTGACTTGTGGTGTGAAACGCAATCATTGTATTTTCAAATGCATTTCTGCCTGGTCCCTGTAAAAGGAAGGGATACACTAGGGAGATTTTAGCCATTAGGAGCCGACACCACTCTGTGACTTCACAAGAGAGAAGGAAGTCCATGAGATTTTTTCCGGGATGAAAAAAAATACGTCTTCGTCAAGGGGCTTAATCCAAGGGTGCGTCCAGATTTGACGAACGAGCATTACACGAGCAGCTTGCGAGCTGCTCACGAGCCGCTCGCGAACATGCCGCGAACGCACTAGTGTCAATAACGCCGTCCGGTAGATGTGCGCACGCATTACACGAGCAGTTCGCGAGCTGCTCGTGTAATGCTCGTTCGTCAGATCTCGTCGCACTCTAAGACAGTGCATAAAAATATGGCATAGTAAAAGACCTTACGGGTTCTGAACCACAACTTGGGCTGCATAAAAGTCCTTGCAATAAACTAGTCCATAACACAACAGCACATCAAACCTTCAATCTCTTTGAGTCAGCATCGTATTTGTCACAACTTGCAAACCGTTTCCATGAGATATTCCAAGGGTCCATGGGAATAAACTTTACTTTCCATTTCCTTGGGGTGTAGCTACTGATTTCCGTCTAAGGAAATTGTATAAAATATTGTATGTACACAGAAATTGCTTTGGGTTGTAAATCTTTATGCTGTCTTGAGGATAGGCAGTGAGATCGATTACTATAGCTATATATTTCTTGGGAGAAACGAGTACTGAGTCCAATGTTCGCAGCCAAGATTAAATTAGGTCGATGTACTCTAAATTCAATTGATTACGGTAGGAAGAAATTCTTTTACGAGGTTGTAGTCAGTTGTACAACATTGGTTAGGTTCTATACTCCATATGGAGCTGGTTGACTAAAAGGTAAAATTACTAAACTAAACTTGTGTTAAAGATGCTATGAGACGTATGGAAGCTAACATTGTCAATTAAAATTGAGTAACTATTGCATTCAGTTGAAACTTGTTGTTAACTTGGGTAGTTGGACTTTGATAGGTATAACCAACCCGAAACGTTGATCGATAGTTTCTAGAATTCAGGTATTTGGTTTGCTTCAAAAGCTTCGATGAAGTTTGGTGTACCTGATATGTGATTTAACAAATAAATATCTTGTATCTTGTGATGGGCAGCAGATTAACAATCGATTTCGAATCGAAAAACACGATTTTGCTTCAGTAAATGTTAGAAATCGGTTTCAGTTACCTGTGAACGTAAAACTTAATAATAGCAATTCCATTTACAGAACACGAAAACAATTTTTTCTTGAAATGCTTTTTTAAACTTACTCGTATATTTATTTTCAGATTGGACTCCCACTCAATGAAGAAAAGAAAATAATTCCAGGATTAAAATAAGTAAGTCATTATTCCTCTTATACAAGAGAAAATGAAGTTAAGGTTTTGAGGCAAGACGTATCCTTTTATCCTGAATAAAGAACATTTTCTAAGGGGAACGAGAAACTAGATTATGCAGTTGAAATACAAGTAGTCTCTTGTAAATTTCCACAATGACGGTGCAACTCGAACCCCACATTTCGTGGCCAAACTCGCAAAGGGGCCGCCACCATTAGCAGATTTCAGTTATATTTCGAGGCTCCTTACAAAGTCTGCAACTGAAAGGTCCTTAAGATAATCACTCTACGCTTTGTGTAAAGTTTATTTTTGAGAAAATCCGTACTGCGGTACCAGTGTTGTCCAACAAATAAGTATTTAATCGGGTAATGTAATCCAGTAATTTTCAAGGGTCTTAAATATTCGGGATGGTTTAGAAACAGGACATTTATCTTTGTTTCTGTTTTCTCTACCATTTTTTCTCTTAGAATCAGGGGCAAATTTAAAATGTAAAGAAGTTTTATTATTATCTTATCGATATTTATACAAGAGTTTGTTTGTAGATTAGAGCTTCTCTAGCAAGAAAAAGTTATTAGTTTTAATATGATAATAATGGCTTTAAAAATTTAAATTTCATTCTCTAACGGGAAAAAATTAACAGGTGTTAGAAAACAAATCTATCCCAATGGCCATATCGTGTAACTCCGAAATCGCTCTAATTGCGCTTAAACATACATCTGAAATACATTTGAATAATTAAGGCCTACAAAGTTAGCATATAATATTCAGTGTAATTCACATTTCGCCCGGCTATAAACAGCCTAAGTAAACCCATGCTTTACTACCTTCACAAAAGGCTCAGAATTTCTAAATTGGTGTTGTAATATGTTTAATAATTTCGTACGTTTAATTTTAGAGGTTGTACCAACATTTTAGTATGTGTATGTGTGTATTTTTGTTTGTCTGCCGCAAATAGAACACTTTGTAATGTTTTGTGGGTGTTGAAAAGGGTACAATGGGTTTACAGGTCTGTAAAATCTTGTTAAGTTTTTTGGTTAAAATTTCTTAAAATAAAAGTGTTGGAAATTCTTGCAAATTGTGTATAAAAAATCTCATTATACCGGTCTCCGAAAAAAATTATTAATTTTCATTTTTAAGGCGGGTATCTATTTCCCATAGCTAAACATTTTGCTATTTTATACTATACACCTATATTTTGCAAATTACATAGCATGACATAACATACCATCTTGCCTGTATCCCCGAAGGGTTAGGCAGAGGTGTACCAATGTACACCCACAGTTCGCCGAAATGTTTAGGTCCCATGTAATAGGGGGCGAGCCTATTGCCACTAACCGGGCACAAATCCACTCTGACCTGCTACTGAGAATTTCATAGAAAAACCCAATAACACCTTGGTCGACTTGGAAATCAAAACCAAGACCTCTAGCGTAGCAGTCCTTAGCACCACTAGGCCAACGAGGCAGTTTTGCAAATTAATATAATTATTTTAATATGGATTACAAACAGTATTGTACTGTAGCATTGTACCAAGTATATACTTGACATTTTATTTAGTCTAAGATGCCTTAGAATCTACCCAGTATGCAATACATTATATTCCCTATTTACAGAGCTTTACTCTACTTTATTTCTTGCAAAAGCTATCGCACAGTCTTCTCTATTAATGGAAGCTTTCCTTACGAAATAGGACTGCAATTAAAGTAAAGTGACTTTTTATTTTCTGCCCCGATTTAGGAGAAGAAAGTTTCCTAGGATTTACAATTTTTATGTTAGGGTTCATACGCACTATGCGGTTACCTAATTATTAATATAATACTTATTCTATCTTATCGTAAGTATATGAATAAAACACTATAACAACAAACATAATTTGAAGCTCTAGTTTCGGTATTCAAAGAGTAAGGGTTCATACGCACTATGCGGTTACCCGCAATGCGGCTACCCGCAGCGGCTAGCCGCATCGCAGTGCGCATAGAAATGAATATTACGTACATAATTGTGCTTGCGGTCAGCCGGACGGCTAGCTGCATTGCGGGTAACCGCATAGTGCGTATGAACCCTTACTCTTTGAATTCCGAAACTAGAGCTTCAAATTATGTTTGTTGTTATAGTGTTTTTTTTTCATATACTGACGATAAGATAGAATAAAGGAGGCAAGGAAAAATAATAAAGCAAGTGTCAAAGTGTCAAAGTCAATGAAATTATATATTAAATAAATCAGAAAATTGTTTAATTATTCGCGAGGATATACGTCTACATATATGAACAAATTGTTCAGCGTTATTGAGAACCTCTACTTATTTCGAAAGCGGAAATGAAACATTTGTAGATTTTATTAAAAGGACATACCAGTCATAAACAAAATAATATAACAAAGGTTTAACAGGTTGCGTCAATCCTACCGTCAATAAAATGCTACAAATTATTAAATTTCTTTGCTTGGCCCGCGCTATAAATTTCACGGTATGCACCTCAAATTACATAATTTTAAGAGCTTCGTGTTTTGTGGCTGGCTTTTCTTATATTATCAACATTTTTAAATTTTGCTTAATATGACTTAAGTCTTTATCTCATGAAATACCTATATACCTCTTAAATAAGAATCTATAGTAAAAACGAGCATAAAAATTTCCTTGTAAAGACAAGACTTTTCAAACAGAAGCAATGATGAATGGCTATAAAAAAAAAATACTTTTCATGAACTGACCAAGAAACCTAATCTCAAAATATAGTTCTAGTGCGATGATGATATATTACTTACCTCTATAAAAGCTTTCCTTAATAATTTTAAACTTTTCGTGGCACGATTTATATTTAAATAAAACGGGAATTGCCGATCACGTCATAATATCCATATACTGTAAAAATTTGGAAAATCACGACATTACCAAACCTCAATAAATAAAACCTCATTTCTTTAATAAATAAGGCAGCTGTCAGATATGAGTTACTTGTGCCATATCAGTGCTGTTAACTGTCGCGATAAGAAATATTATCAAAGGAATGGCAATGTCTTTTCGTTTATTCATTATACAATTTTGGGTATTCCTGAAATATAAATTCAGGGTAGAACAATGCCTCTTTTACTGTAAATGGGGAATTCATTTTCAGTGCCGTGTTTTGGCAGTCAACATCATCATCATCATCATCTGCCGAGCCTTTTCCCAAACTATGTTGGGGTCAGCTACCAGTCTTACCGGATTCAGCTGAATACTGTATTTTACATGGAGGGACTGCCTATTTGACGTCCACAACCCATTTTACTGGGAAACACAGTATCCCATAGTGAGACTGGTTGTCAGAATTGACTTAACGACTGTCAAAGATGGACGTATGACCGTCGGGACCTACGGCTTAACGTGCTTTCCGGAACACGGAGGGGTCTGGGTATGTTAGAAATGGTCACCCATCCACGGACCAACCGCGGCGAGCGCGGCTTAACCTGTATTATCGGTCAAACCGTACGGCTTACACGCTGTTTTGGCAGTCAACGAATTTCAAAATTTTATATTTAGTTTTAATATCGTAAATCTAGAGATTTATCTATTCGTGTTGGAATTATTATCATGTATCAAGACTTCTTTTGATGTGATTTCTAAAATTATTTGTCATACTATATTATTTATTTTTACTAATGTATTTATTTTCTCAAATAATATGCGAGTTGATTCAGAGCCAAATTCCTTTTCAGTAATATATAAGTAGCAATGAATTTTGTGTGCTTCATTTGTTAGTTTTTTATTTTATTATAAAAGTAAGCACATAAATACGCAGAGAAGCGGTTTTTATAAAAATTGCTGTTGTATCGTATTTCAAACGAAAGTTGAACACTGCGGTTGTGGGCAGCAAAAGTTCTTCGCAAGAACGTGCTGCGGCTAGCGAGAATAGCGATCGCAGTATGAATGCTGGATTAAAATAGTTTTTTTTGGCTTTGTTTCACGTTTTTGTTGGAGTACCACAAGGGTTGATTCTCGGCCCATTCGTGTTTTAAGTATTCCTTTAATTATAGCGGAGTAGTAGGTAAATGTTTTTGAAAGTAAGATACAGTTGAACATACAACCTTTTTTGAAGTCGGTAAAAATTAGGTTTAATAAAGCATTTGTTACTAAGATTTTAGTAATTTTATTGCTATTTTTGTAACGAAATGGAAATACTTCAATGGTATTTCAAACTATTTATATCTATTTGTTGTCAGCATATCAATTTAAATGAAGATAAATATAAATGTGTCTAGTATCTAAATTTAGTTTGATAATATTCAACTTTCATGAAATCAAAGTCCAGTTTCGAGGTAAATGTTTATCTAAAGCTAACTTTGGCGAAAAACATTAAAACGTTATTTAAACACAAATTGTTGTGGATCCAGTACCTTTGATGACTACCAAAGTTGGACAGCTTAAATACTTAATTAATCAATAACGTCAGACGAAAGTATTTGAATGCTTTATTTACTCTAGACTTGTGTAGATTTTGACGGGCCTGTTGGTCTAGTGGTTAGTGACCCTGACTGCTATACCGGAGGTCGTGGGTTCGATTACCACCTAGGACAAATTTTTGTGTGATGAGCACGTCATTTTTTCTGTGTCTGGGTGTAATTTTTCTATAATATATGTATGAGTTTAGAAATTTATCAGTTGACTGTTTACCATAGCACAAGCTCTGCTTAGCTTGGGTTCAGATCACCGTGTGTGAGTTGTCCCGGAATATTATATTGTTATTTTATAGATCAGTTCAATTTTAGAATAATATAAATAGCCTTAATGAACAATTATAAAATCATTTCGACCTTAGAATAAACATAAAATAAACCGCCAACTCCAAAAGGTTTGCACTATCATACAAAATTGAACACAATGTTCTAACATTTTCATAAAAGAAACAAGATCGATATAAAAGGGATCTCTTTGGAAACGATAAGGAATAGAATTAAAAAAGTAATAAACGTCCCTAATAAAAATACGTATTCACACAAACCAGGAATGGAAGAAAACAAATTAGATAACATCATCATTATTTATGCCTAGTGGTGCTAAGCGTGACTGCTACGCTAGAGGTCTTGGGTTCGATTCCCAAGTCGACCAAGGTGTTATTGGGTTTTTCAATGAAATTCTCAGTAGCAGGTCGGAGTTTGGATTTGTGCCCGGTTAGTGGCAATAGGCTCGCCCCCTATTACATGGGACCTAAACATACCGGCGAACTGTGGGTGTACATTAGTACACCTCTGCCTAACCCTTCGGGGATACAGGCATGTGATGGTATGTTATGTATGTTATGTTATTTTATCATTATTTATTAAAAACAAATTTTAACAAGACAAAAAAAGAATCAGTAATTAAAATTAGAATGTCAAACAAACAATATTTCGTACTTACTTCACAGCCGGTTATTCAAATACGTTTCCCCAAACTTTAGTGTCCACTTGGAACGGGGATTATGTCCGGAACGCCTTAAGCTAGGAGCTCTACTGACATTTGTGTCCCGAGTCGCCATGACACTGTAATCGGTCCGTCTGCCTGTTATCCGAACAGCTTAAGTTGTATGAACGAAGGTTTAAATATAGTGTTAATCATTATAAAATTTTGGATGAAGTAGATGTAATTTCGTGTTATGGAATATTTGAGCCCAGAAGTGCTTCATATAATAGTATTTTTTTTGCATATCTTTATATCTTTTAGCTGGAGTTATATGAAACAGTTGATCCCAGAATATTAGTAAGAGACATTTTTATCCATACTGAATGCAATATGAAAGTAATCGAATCAAAAATGCGGTGCCCGATCGTAAAATAATTTTGGTCCTTAGAATTCTCAAAAAGACATTTTTTTTTTGTATTTATCAAGTTTAGTAATGAGTTTAAATGCCTAACTACTCGTATTACAAACTATTGTCATTTCGGCATGATTTTAACATCAGAACATAATCAGTAGAATTCTTGAAAATAAGCACAATGAAAATCACTTTATAAAAAACAGTACCTACATAAAACATTCAATTTATATAATGTTGCGATTTCATGTCGTGAAGACATTACAAATAAACGAAATATCTCGACTGGATATGAAACTGATATCCGTTTCATATCAGAAATTGGACCAACGGTTCTGGGATCTCAAAATTGAACTCGTATGAACGATGTTCCATAGGATGTATCTGATTGTACCTGTTTAGGTTTCGGTTTGATTTCTCGTTCAATTCATAATGTTTCATCATCCTTATGTTTGGTTATGGGTTTTGTTCTTGTACGCTATCAATGAACGGATGAAATCGCAACAATACATAAATTAAATGTTTTATGTAATGTTGTAAACTGTTTTACTGTTGAGTGCTTTTCATTTGGATGAAATTTAACATACAGCTATTAACATTACTAACTATAAATTTCAAAGCTATAATACAATTTATTTTATCCTTTAAATATGCTAAGTTTAAAATATACCTATGATATAAATAAAAATACTTGCGTTTAGATAGTTTACAACATCGTAAGTTACTTATGACAAAAATTACAAGGCACAGCTAGTCAAGGGGAACAATCGTCTAAAGAGAAAAAAAGATATATTTTGATCGGTTAAAAAGTTACAACGATCTATTAATTTTATTATTCGTACTTTCATATGGACTATCAAAACCTTAAAATAATCTTTAATGAAAATTTTTCGTATGAAAAGTATGCACCAAAACTTACTCAGGAAAATTAACTGCTTATTTTCGTTCAGCATTAACCTAATTACTTGATTCTGAAGTTAGAAGTAGTATGAATACAATACAATTTACGTTCTAGGCAAATGGGTGAGCTCAGCAATCGTTGGCATCAGAATAAATAAGGAACACAACGGAAGCCAAAACATTGTTACATCCATCTTTCCATTTTGTCCCATAGACTCGGCTTTTTGCCAGCGACTTCAATAAAGTTGTCTTCAGAAGCAAGTATGGGACCTTTATTTATGACCTTTGTATTTTCTTTCCTATCATTTCTGTCTAGACTATAACGATGTAAAGGGGTGTCTCAGACTTAATATTCGTCTTTTGTCGATATCTTAATGTTCCATTGTGATTCGTGACTCTCTCCCGGTCGTTAAGCGATATAAATTTTTCCACTTCACATGCGATCTAGCGTGGTTAAATATCTAAAAGTGTTGATAAGTTTGATAACCAATTGTGTGTGGTTGATGGTTCAAACCCGCCCGATACAATCTTCTTTCAGTAATGTAGCTTTTTAATGATTCCAAGACTGAAATCGATGACGAAACCAACACTTGGTTCTTAAATTCGCCAGCCTGCAATTAAGTGATCATAGTGATCAATGCTAGTTCCTCTAAATTAGAGGAGCCCTTACCCTTGCAGTGGCACAAATACAGGCTAATATTAGATGTGTATCTGTGCTCATCATCTGCCTAGCCTTTTCAGAAACTATGTTGGGTTCGGCTTCCAGTATTACCGGATTCAGATGAATACCGTATCTTACACGAAGCGACTACCTATCTGACCTCCACAACCCATTTTAATGGGTAACACCCACCGTCCCTTAAGTCAGACTGCTATAAGTATAAGACGTGTTTTTGTGATCTCTAATTGTTGAGACACTTGGTAGGATGATATTATCGGTTGTGTCCCTTGGTCTTCAGTTTTCCAGACTTGCTGTTAACGAGACAGTAAGTACCTAGTAATAGTCGAGTTATAATTTGGAGTGTAACTTTCACATTGTTCGTGTCAGTTAGCATCTGGTCTTGATTGTGTTTTGTCTGGTCGCTTTGAACTTGTGTTAAAGTTAAATAATGGCTCGAACATGGCATTGTAAGAATGGAGTTTGTGTTATCAACCATATTTTGTTATTCACTTAGATATGAATACAAGATAATTTGAAGGTTTACGCGAATATTATTGCAATAGTTTTTTTTTAATTTTGTAACTTACATGTAATTTGTTGATGGATACTTAATTCATAGAGTGTTAAAGTAATCTGATTAGCTTCTACATTACTGAATCATACGTAACCATTTTAGTATTATTTGACGTTGATCTATCAATAACTAATTTATTTTCGTTTTATTCACATCAAAAACCCTTACAGCAGTTACAACATCAATTTTATCTTCACTGTACATTTTTATTACTGCCTCATTGATTACACTATCAATGATTATAAGCACTCAACAAAACACGTTTTATTCTAAAAGAATACATAAAAAAGTTGTAAGTTTTCTCTAACTTAACCCACATCCTTATGTAGCATAACTTGCCATATGTTCCCCTTTTTTACTACAGTCTTTATGCAGATACATCCTTTGTCGGGGACACGGAATTATGGCGCAGACAAAACTTTTGTAGCGATGTTATCCTTTTAGGGTTCCGTGCAAACGGGACTCTTTTACTAAACCGTAGTCCGTCCATCTGTCAGAGGGCTGTCTTAAAAACCGTTATGGTAAATTTACGTTTTTTGCGGTGTGTTAGTATCGCTATAATTTTAACTAAACAAATATATTACGCACAATTAATATGACGTATTTTAGGTTTTGTTTTTTTTTTTTTAATTTAAATACAGGAAATATATAAACAATGATTTCAAAATAGTCTACATGCATATAGAAAAAGTAAATTTCCTCTCTCGTATCTTTTACTTACAAAAAATAATTTTAAAAGTTAAAACTTAGTGTTAAAATGTGGTACGGAATTCTTTTGTCATAATCCGACTCGCACTTGACCGGTTTGTACTTTTGGTATAACGTTAAATGTTTGCTATTACCATATTGGAGCCAAGGACAGACTTAATCGCAGTTTCTAATGCTGCTTTACACTAGGACACTAAACACCGTACACTTAGTCCGAGTAAAGACCAGTGTCCGAATATGGAACATTTATTTTGAAACATAATTATACTCCTTACACCACGAAAAAAAACTGCGATCATTTAAAAATGTGAATCTTGGATAACAATGACTGAATCCTTGAATGATGATGATGGTTTTTGAAATATTGATAATTTTTAACGGCGTGATATTTTTTGATATATTAATGATGATGATATTTTTTGACCGTATTTAGCAAGCAAACTACTTGCAACCACGGCCGGTGGATTCCGGTCGAAACGTCAATCCCAAAAAGGTATTTATGCTTGTCTTGTGCTAATTCCCGTTAAATAATATTTATGTGAACATGCAGCGTGATAGTTTGCAAGTGAATAACGGAGAATTAATTTTTATAATGTAACTAGTAAAATTGTCTCTATGTGTTGCCATGTATACGTAGCTTTAGATATAGTAATATTATGTCGTTATACAAACTGTCTTGTTTTTTGTATACATTTGTCAAAGTCGCGATAGGCAGTTGTTATTATAGATCGGATCTGATGAAGCTATTATTATTTCTGTACATTCTTTTAGTGAGTTTATTTGAGTTTGTGTTGTATTTTTCTTTTAGATAGTTTCTTTTTTAACATTCAACAAAAAAATATATATGTTTTGATATTGCGTTAGATCTGATTGAATCTCTGTAGATCGCGTTTTTAGTATAAAGATAAACGAAAAAGCTTCAAACAAAAATTAAGGAAAATTTAGATAAGCTTAATCCCCTTGATAATACAGTATTTATCAACTTTCAAGGAAATGATAAAGTTTAAAAGGAACAAATTTTCCAGATGACACCGCCATTTTTTGTTGCTATTAATTTGGAACATCTTGTTTGATTGATGACCTCTTCCGTGGCTCTGATAAATTGTTTAATATTTGCTGTACCATAAGTACAAAAAATGGTCCTTTTTTAATAAATATATATTGAATTGAAGACCTCTTCTATTGAAAAGTCGGTTAATTTGCGGTCTTGTTGATCAAGTTAATCTAGTCAATTAATTTGTTTTATCTCCTACTAATTAGCTCAGTATGTCTATTCTGTTAATAATTTCGGTGACAGGTGAAAGTGAAGTGACAATAAAGCTCACTTCAAAAGTGAACCCAATTGGCCTTGATTTAGAATTCAAATTCGAGAATACGTATTTGACATCTCACCGCGGATTCCGCTGTCGAGACATGAAAATAATGTTACAGAATAGCACGGCAGTACTTATGGAAATGAAAAGTGCCCTATGCGCTTATTTTAGTTATAAACTGTGTGTGCCCAAGTGTATTCGACCCTTAGTTTTTGAGTGACCGAGTAACAAACATCCATCCGTCAAAATTTTCACATTAATTTATAATATAGTAAAACTAGTAACTTCGCCTGCAAGAGAGTCGGTTAGCATGTCTTTCGTTCTGTTTTTTTGGATCCAAGCTAACCCCACACCAAGTTTCATCAACATCGGTTCAGCGGTTTAACCTTAAAAACATAACAGACAGACAGTTAATTTCGCTCTTAATAATATTAGTATAGATTAGAATTACCGCACATACCTTCCCAAAAACACGTATTTTCACTCCATTTCCTAAAGCTAGCTGCGAATCAGAACCTTATTTTAATTAATGATCATGTCAGGTGTTGCCTCAGAAATCTTTGTCATGTTGAAATGAAATGAAACCTTAATTAGTTTTCCAGTATTTTCAAGATAGCGAGACTGGTTATACTGAAAACGAGTAAACAGCCTGAGCAAACTAGTGGTCGGATAACGATAAATTTCAAATTATTTTTAAATAGAAATAGACCAGAAAAGACAGTTCATTGGTTTTAAAAAGTTTTCATACATATCTATACTTATAATAAATCTGTAGAGAGGTCAATTCTGTACATGAAATACATTTTCAAAATAACTATCAGGGGGTGATAAGTGATCGATACTGATACCAAAAATGCAATCAGTAAAATTTTTGTCTGTCTGTCTTTCTGTCTGTCTGTCTGTATGTTCCTTATAGAAACAAAAACTACTCGACGGATTTTAACGAAACTTGGAACAATTATTCTTCATACTCCTGGGCAGGTTATAGTATACTTTTCATCACGCTACAATCAATAGTAATAAGTTCGTCATTCATTCATAAGTTTCGTCATCCACGCGAACGAAGTCGCTGGCAAAGCTAGTTTAGAATAAAAACTTCTTTTCGAATCGTAAATTCGTGCTTTTAGTCCTAAGAACTCTATTATATTACAGTTAATAGATTTTATAGTATCAAAGTAATATCATGGCAACAGACTAAATGATCTTTTATTTAGTTAATAAATAACAATATTTTGCCTACAGATAAATATAATAGAATAAGAGTTTATTTTTTTTACCGCCTACATAAAAATGTCGTGGTGGCCTAGCGGTTCAATGAACGGATTTGTATGCACAAGGTTGCAGGTTCGAACCCAGGCAGGTACCAATGTGGCTTTTTCAAAGTTATATGTACTTTCTTAATTATTCTAAGACACTACAACTACTGACAAACGGTGAAGGAAAACATCGTGAGGAAACATAGATTCCAAAATTTGGGATCTGAAATCGCCAATCCGCAGAGAGCAAGCGTGGTAATCAATGCTCGTGCCTTCTCTATATGGGAAGAGGCCTGTGCGCAGCAGTGGGACGTTTGTAGGCTGGATTATTATTATTATTATACCTACTACATAAAAATGAGGTTATCAATTTATTTGTTTTTTAAATAATATAGAAGGTTTGATTTTGATTATTCTTAATGCATTTGATAACTTTAACTTAAATAATATAACAAGTTTCTCTAGTTTTCAAGATATGCTGCCGTATACGGAAACCTTAACTTGAAGTATTTTTAAATTAAGATAAGTGTTTTTTAAGTTACCACTGACAGTGATTATGACAGATAAATTGTAATGAAATTACTTAACTTTTTAATTATTATCATTATATCTTTTTTCAATTACTCAACAACAACTGACCTCAGGTCACGAACTGCAGTGGCCCATTTGGAAATCTCTCAACCGACTACGGACCCAAGTGGGCCGCTGCAGAGACAACCTGAGCAAATGGGGCATGATAGAATGTTCGCATACACAATGTGAATGCGGTGCCCCAACTCAAGACATGGCGCATCTTCTGTCCTACCCGTCCTGCACCACCACCGCCACCCTCCAGGACTTAATGGAAGCCAACGACAAAGCCATTCAAGTGGCGACTTTCTGGTCAAACAGAGTTTAGCGATCATTGACTCGAGAAGAAGAAGAATTAGTC
This sequence comes from Autographa pulchrina, assembly GCA_905475315.1. Classification (NCBI taxonomy): domain Eukaryota; kingdom Metazoa; phylum Arthropoda; class Insecta; order Lepidoptera; family Noctuidae; genus Autographa; species Autographa pulchrina. Next base: position 10,650,269 of record FR997775.1, read on the forward strand.
TTTTCATTACAAAAAGTCTATTCTAACTCCATCTTATCGTATATGTCTGGTAGTGATTTAGCACACATTCTATAGCCAGATAAAGTTAAGCTTGTTTCTTGTATGTATGTCATTACTTCTGTCCCTAAAGACCTACATCGTCGTTTGCCGAAATGAGGTTGTTCAGTATACAAGCATTATTAGGTATCTACTTGAAATAAAAATGCCTAAGCAAACATTTTGGGATACAAATACATTAATGTGATGGTGTACAACTTAAATTGGTATTTAAAATGTTTGTTTGCTTATCATTATAAAATATACATACACGTTAGAGTTACTTTACTTACTTCTACGTCTAAAGGTCAATAGATAATAGAGCAGAAATTATCGTCAAATTATTCACAATGGCAAGCGAATATGAGCATTAAACAGTTGTGTTATGGTTGTGTTTTGTAAAATAACTTATACTTAAATTAACGCTATTAAGCGACAGTGTGAATTGACCCTAATTCAAGGGAATATAAGTATTACCTAGTTAAGTTAAGGGTGAGTTCACTAAATAAACTTATATATTAATGCGATTTTACGATAGCATGAATTGACCCTAAAGCTACATATCCACAGCGACATTTTCGTACACTTTCTTGACACTACGACACTCTTTGTTTGTAGAGTGTATGTTTGTCGCAATAAATGTCTTGCTCTCGGACACTAATCGTGTTAAGGTGTGGTACAATGTGTATTGTATATAGTTTCCTTGTGATTACATAGCGTTGCTTAATAAGGCAACTAGGTTAAAAAAAGATATGTTGAGAATATTTATAAATAAAAAATAAACTTACAATAGAAGAGTTCTATTCAATCAATACACTTACTAAGTTATAAATGCAAAAGTAACTCTGTATGATTGTTCCACTATCACGGCTAAACCACTCAACCTATTTTAATGTAACTTAGTAATAAGCTTAGATATAAAAAAAGACATGGGCTATATTTTGCGGCAACAACTGAGATAGATGCGGGCAAAAGCTAGTTTCAAAAAAATAATATAAATAATAAAAGCGGACGACATCACATACATTGTTCTGAACCCAAAGTAAGTTGCTAAAGCACTTGTGTTATGGAATTCAGAAACAACGAACCTACCACAAACACCCAGACCCGAGACAATGTAGAAATGTGATTTTCTACATTGACCCGTCCGGGGATCGAACCCGGGACCTCAGAGCTAGCGACACCTTGAAACTGGTGCGTACGCCACTCGACCACGGAGGTCGTCAGAAATATAATATTATATAATATAATATTTATTATATATCGTTCCTACACTATTACTTCCATGTAAGCCAAAACAAAACATACCTAATAGGAATTCCCTGAATTTTACAATACCTAACCCTTTGAAGATTACTTCGCTCGTCTCGGGAAAAGATTAGGAAGGGTACTTATCCTTTAAGGTCTACCTGCTCGTAAATTTAAGACCCTATCTTATGGCCCTTGAAGAGTTTTTGTTATCTTTGACGAAAGAAGATCTTTTAAGCTCTTGGTGAGGAGCCAATGGACCTTTGTCAGTGTTTTTATTATCTGTGTGTATCTAATATACTTATGGACAAACTGATGTACACTTATTTTGGTGTATAAATTTTGGTACCAACATGACTTGTTCAAGTTACTGCAACTAGAGTCAGTAATTTAACGTTTTAAAAGAGCTTAAAAAGGCCTTCTTGAAATGAAAAAAAAAAATATTTTGATTTTGTACTTTCTTAATTATTTTAAGACACTTCTTGAGACTTGGCTTCCAAAAATTTGAATCTGAAATCGCCCGCAATGAGCAGGGATGGTGAATCAATGCTCGTTCCTTCTATATGTGAATAGAGGCCTGTGCCCAGCAGTGGGAAGTTTATAGGCTGGTATTATTATTATTATAATTTTAGTGCTAAAAATACGAGAACACCCAATTGGCGTAGTAGCTATTTTGGGCTAGTATTTTGTGTAATAACTTTTGTGAGTCGAATTTACTGTATATAAATTTAGGTTTAATTGATACGTAATATTCAATAGGAGATAGCGCTATGAGTAAACTATTATAAATGAAAATAATTTTGTACCCAAAATTGGTTAATTTAAGCCTAAAATGTGACCACAAGCATTTAATAAATATGTAAAGTACATTGATTTCTATGAAAATATACAAACATGTTAACAAGATGTAAAACTTAAAATATATGTCAAACTTGGTTCTCGTGCTCTCAAAGCCAACAAAGAAAATTGTTGGGAACTTGTTTGCGATATCTTTTTTGATTCTGAACTTCGATGGGGGAAATTGTTTTGTGGAACATAGGGAAGTAAAATTATTTCAAAGAATATAAGATAACGTCTCCCATAATATTTTATTAACTACCTCATGTTTACAGTCTTATCGCATTCAGTTAAATATCATACAACACACTTACACCTCACACAGACACCTCAAAAAACTATTTAAAGTACTAGGTAAAATAGTATCCCTTAGTATGTCTATCGGGAGGGGCTCGTGGCTAAGTGTAAGCCGTACGGTTTGACCGATAATACAGGTTAAGCCGCGCTCGCTGCGTTTGGTCCATGGATGGGTGACCATTTATATAACATACCGAGACCCTTCCGTGTTTTGGAAAGCACGTTAAACAGTAGGTCCCGGCTGTCATACATAGATCTTTGGCAGTCGTTAAGTCAATTCTGACAACCAGTTTTACTATGGGATACTGGACTGGATACGGGAACTGTGTTTAACAGTAAAATGGGTTGTGGAGGTCAGATAGGCAGTCGCTCCATGTAAAATACGGTATTCAGCTGAATCCGGTGAGACTAGTAGCCGACCCCAACATAATTGGGAAATGGCTCGGGAGATGATGATGAGTATGTCTATCGCATGTCACATGAGCTGTGGGCGAAAACAACCACAAATAGGGTCCCATATGAGAAGAAGATGGACGGACCAACTATATAGACTCCTACTGAGAGGATTGGCCCATCCTAGCTAAAAATAGATGTGCGTGGAAGCGGGAGAGGGAGGCTTTTGCCCTGCAGTGGGACTACACGAGCTTAATAGATAGGTAGTATAAGTCTGGTTGTCAAAATTGTAAATGACTGTCAAAGAACGCGTTTGACAGTCAAGGCCAATGGCGTAAGATTTTTTTTTTTCGTAGCCTACATCGGATCCCACTGCTGGGCATAGGCCTCCCCATCCGTCCTCCAAACCTGTCTGTCTTCTGCGATATCTGGTCACGTGCGTCTCGCATAACTGACTAGATCATCACACCACCTTCGCCGCGGACGACCTCAACGGCGATATCCTTCCGGCGTCCAGTGGGTGACGATCTTTGCCCATCGCTCAGGCTGCATTCGCGCGACGTGAGATTTTTTGAAATCATAACCCATCCTAGAGACCACCCACAGACGAACCGTGGCAATCGCAGCTTAACCTGTACTACCGGTCAAATCGCACGGCTTGTACATAACCACGAGCCTCAAATATTTAATCAAGTTTTCCCATGAATAGACCTTCCCAAACCGCGCTTAGTTACTTATTTAAGTGGCCGCAAAAATCGACCATCTTTGAAGACCAAAATTACCCTTTAATACAGAAACTTCCTGCGAATACATTTTCTATTAAATCCGTAGAATATGGACCCTCTTGAAATCAACAAGACTTACTTAAAGCTAGTGGAAATCCCATTCGTGGTATATAGTAATGTAGGAAGAGCGATTTAGATTTTATCAGAATAATGTGATTCAATGAATGAGAAAACATTTTTGATGTTAGATTTTTTCCTTCAATCCTATTACGGTTTAAATGCAATTTCAGAGATTGTTAATCAGAAGTAATGTTCTAGAAGGTTTTTTGGATTGTATTTATTTTCTGCTGTTATAGAGTTAGGTTAGTTTAATGGACATTTTGCTTTACTATTTGTGTTTTTTTTACGTTTTAGACGAGGCTTTTGACTAAGATTTAGTTTACCATATTATGATTATAATTCCATAACATAACATACCATCACGCCTGTATCCCCGAAGGGTTAGGCAGAGGTGTACCAATGTACACCCACATTTCGCCAGTATGTTTAGGTCCCATGTAATAGGGGGCGAGCCTATTGCCACTAACCGGACACAAATCCAAACTCCGACCTGCTACTGAGAGTTTTATAGAAAAACCCAATAACACCTTGGTCGACTTGGGAATCGAACCCAAGACCTCTAGCGTAGCAGTCGCGCTTAGAACCACTAGGCCAACGAGGCAGTATTATAATTCCCTTAGACAATATAGGGCGTCTGCTTGACATAGGCCTCCTGCCAGGTTCTACCGGTACCACCTTGTTTTGTTTAGATGTAGTTAACAAAATGACGCCGTTTTATTTTATAATACTTCCACTAACATCGTAGTTAAAGATTAGGATACATTTTTATAAAGCTATTTCAACGGGTCCCCGATTAAAGGAATTTATGTGCCTGTAACTTCAGGTACTGAAAACATAAACCTAAATTACAGCTAGATTGCCTTTCAGCCAAAATAGAGTCAGCATATAGGCAAGGAAATCAAATAAATTCCCATTTTATACGACGTATTTTCTGATAAAGATGAATACGTCTAATCACTATTCCAGAATCGATTGTAATTAAGGAAAATTGACCCTTTATTGGACCCTAACGTAATTTGCCAAAGGTTCGACAATTGAAACCTAATTAATCGGGATAATGAGGTAAGGAAACAAAAGAATATATTCTCGTTACATAGAACCTTTCTCAATTATGTAACAAGGCTTTGATCCGATAGAATGCTGTTTCTCAGAGATACACGTTTTGTTTCTTGAGAAGTTTCATTTACGGAAAGTTTGACAGTTACAGAATGCCCTAAGGATGAGTTTTCTATTGTTTTATTTATTTGGCTCTTTAGTTCGTGATGTATGACATACGGACTCTTGAGATATAAACTGGAAAAGTGGTCATTTTTAGAAGAGTTTTAAAACTATTAATATAATGGTCAATGTTTTTTTTAGATCCGGATGCGGTCAAATGCTTTGGTCTGGGTAATAACTAACTGCAGCAGACTTATTTGCATTTAAAAGAAGTCGATTGAGAGTCAGAAAAGTTCAACGTATATTATGTATAATCACATACTTGTGTTATATGATCAAAATTGGACTGAGCAGCATGTTTTATCGACTATTCCAAACTTTTATGTGAAAACTACGTCTTTAAATGATCTTCATACAAAAACCGCATCATAAATTAAAAAGAAATAGGATTACATTAGACAAATCCCATTTTCTTTCTAAGCCTATTTAATCGCCATTTAAGATCGCTCATCTCCCCGCTTCGCCCAACAGCCTATCATTACCCAAGATACATATTCAGTAGGGATCCCACGGTAAACTTGGGTTAAATGAAATATGGTTTTAGGAGTTATAAAGGCGAGATCATATCAACATATAGAACAATAAAGACCTTGAAATAAACAAAAGAACTTCGAACATTAACTGAAGTTAAAAGATTAAGAACGGATTTTGTGCTAGACGTATGTGGAATGATTAATTGAGACTGCATGAAATATGACTCAGCTAATCTTTTAAGTTGTTGATAGACATGTGACGTAAGCTTTTATTATTATCGTGATCATCAACCATGTTTTACTTACTTATTTCACTATGTGATATATGTACGGTTTTATGTATTGTATTTTTTTTTTAAAACATTGTTTTATTGTACACCTAACTAAGAACAAGCATTGGTGGATCACACGAATGCTTGCCTCATCCGGAGATCGAACCCGGAACACGTCGCGCGCAGTGGCTAGCTAACTGGCGGGATGACCATCTGTGTAGTCAGTCGTGTACCTAAGCTTAGATTTGTGAAAATTTTGGAATGCAAGATGAAAACCGCCATAAAAGCTACCTACCCCGTGCACTCAATATCGCTGCCCTCCTATTTGAACGGCTAAATTAATACATCACAACATGAGCTACTGTTTAAACTGTTGAGATGAAAAAGATTGAGAAAGTATGTACTCATGTTACATAGAGGGTTTCCAATCTTAGCCTTGAAAGAAATGAATTCGGACGAAAACCCTTTAGGCAAGGCAAGAAGACATTAATCAAAGGTCAGAAAGAAATGTTTGAAAAAAATCTCCCCTTAAGGAAAATTTACATAACCCACACTCGTTTTAAGATTGCCTGTACCCGTACCATGATCTCTTAACACAGTAGGTACTGTTCCGGTTGTGGAAGCGAGACAGCGCTCTACACTGCGCATAGCGCTGTCCCGCTTACTCAACGGAAACAATTCTCCTTTAAGAGTTCGTGGTAAGCGTACTGAACATGTATTTGGTCGGCAAACATCTTCAATATATGAGTTTTTTGGGCTCTTTTTTAATAAAGAACAAAAAGTTTTATTAATTGAAATGTTTCAGGCTTAAGTTTACTTTTTATGATCAAGGCTAATAGTATAATATTTAATCTCTGCAAAGAGATCTGTGTTTGATTTTGTTAAATTAAATAATTTTTATTTTTCTGTGTATTTTGATCAGAATAAAAATAGAAATAGACCATATTTTCAAAATGCAGAAATGAAAGCTCATTCCCTAAAAAAAAAAATATATAATTAAAGGTACCTACATTATATATGAGTTTATATTTGTATCCGCCTTATTACATTTTAGTCTACACCATTTTACTGACAGACGTTCCTGCAATAAAAGAATACCTAGTCAAAATGGTTGTAGAAATCAGATGGGTGGTAAAAGAAAAAAAATGTTTTTCAGCTGAAAATTGATTGTTCGCAAAAACTGGAGAAAAGGCTAGTTAAAGGAAAAGCATATTATTATGTGTGATCAATATATGGATTTTTTTATCCCGTTATTGTTAGTTAAAGTTACAAAAGTTTCTAAGTAATCCTGAAAAAGAAAACTCAACTGTTAGTAATAACTCAAGAAACAAACAAGTCTCCTAATAAATATTTATTAGACAGCATTTCTGAGGATATTACTTTATGTACTTCAAGTGTTTTTGCAGAAACAAAAATGATATATGTTTCTATAATTTTAGAGTGGAAACTATTTATATTTCATGAAGTAAAGTAACTCAGAATTCATATCTTTGTTTTGAACGTACTTATTTATTTAGCTGAGAATACACTTGAGATTCGATAAGAATTTGTTTCTAAGTGTTTTTGAAAGTGTGAGAGAAGTATATGTCTAGTAGTGCATAAATAAAGAATGATGGATGGTCTAAATAAACATTATTTTAAGTAAATTAAATACTTGATACAGGTTTGAGTAGTACATAAAGTAATAATTTAAGCAAACCCCGACAAAAATAAAATTGCTGATAACTTTAAAAATGCTTAACACATCTTAAGATAATAATATAACTACAAACATGTCGATTCCGTCAGCTTTTAGACAAAAAACCTCATGAAAATCTATCCATTGATTTTTTGAGCTATGATACCAAAGAAAAACAAATACAAATACCGAAATAACACACTTAAAATACCCCTCTTTTTGCGTCGGAAGTTAAAAATTAAGATATATTAAGGATACCAATCATGCCTGAGAAGACTAGTATTATTTACTACTAGAAACAAACTTTGTGAGTATTACGCTGCGGTCAAATATTCAGTAGATAATATACTACACATGATCAAACACAGATGCACTCTCAATTCACTGACTATATACTCTAGGTCCGATGGGACGGCAATCCAATACGACCGTAGAGAAATCAGGCTTACATGCTAATACCATATCTATGCTAAAACTTCGGATCCATATTATTTTCAAATGTACTGAAATTCAAAACCAAAAGGGTCAAAGGATTCCCTTTATCAAATTTCCGAGGGCTCTTTAAAAGGGCACACAACATACTAAAACAAAAAGCTTTTTAATTTAAAACTTGGAACAACAGTATTTAAATTGTAAAAATTCTCGTTAACACTCCAATACTTCCTTTTATTATAATTACTGTCTTGGGGATCTTTCGAGCCTCAAAATAAAGGGGTCTGTTTTGAAAAGGTATACTCGAATTGACTTTACAGCAACCCACCTTTTGCGGTCCAAAATGGGGTTGAAAAACCAAGATGTGGAAATTTTCCTGAATGGATAGATACATAATTATACTACGGGGAGTTGTATCAAACATATAATTGATTTTGTTATAGTTTATTTGAGGATTACATTCTTTAGCAGAGTAAAATATTGGATTTTTTAAATGTCTTAATTCGTCTCTGGAAACAACGAATGTAAATTAAAAATTTCTTAACACAAATGTGAATTCGAACTGGATTTTGGAACAGCAAAATGTTCACGAGATTCGAAATTAAATCTGAAAAAGAGACAGTAAAACAGTATCAGTGTTTTTTAGTCCTAAATGGGAAACGGACCTTTCCGAAACTAAATCTGAGCTTAGCGACTGGCCTAATCGAGTTAGCTTATATTTTTTATTCTGGCCTTATTCAGACAAATTAAGATTTATTATACCGTTTTCCCCTTAGGTTTAGTTTATACGTTGTGATATAGTCTCTGTTTCCTCATCAGCTTTATAAGAAACTATTGGGACGTTTTCGACGTGTATTGCTGCCTCACGTCTTTAGTTAAGTGACGGGTTTTGCCAATAGTCAGTATATTGATTCACTCCGTAGTTTCTTCTAAGAATATTCCGGTCCCTGGAGTGTCGTAAGAGCAAGATCCATTTGTATATTGATAACCTGGAAAATCCTGTATTCTCTAGAGCCCTGAGGGTCAGATGACACTGGCTCCGTGAAAATCCTTGCTCTAACACAGATTAAAGAGTTGATCCTTTTAGCAGAGGGGTAGGGAAAATTGTTTGGGGAATTCTAAAATAAAAAAGAAAGTAATAATCACGTTTAGAAAACATGGTCCCAAAAGACGATATTGTTAGGCTTTCGGGATGTTCCTTTGACAGGCGAGTTTTGATTTATTTAAATGGTTGTTTTCGTTTCATTTGGAAAAATGTCTCATTCTCTTGGGAAGGAAGCTGATACGGATCTCTATTTCCATCCTTGTGAGTAGTATAAAAAGTAATTGAAAAAGGAAATTTAATAATGCATTTGAAATACTCCCGAGTATTTCCACGGTAAGCTTTAAAAATCTTCTTCAAGGCACTTAATTAAGACTTGGTACATGGAATACCTAAAAGAACCTTATATTTAATCTTCTTTAGCTTTTAACTCGCTGTTGAAATCTCACTTTATAAATAAAACACAGTAAGTCCTACATGTAGAAACGAATAAAAGCGATTTTGAAGGCTTACACGAACTACTTTTAATTCCGTGAGTAGACCAAAGAAAGAAAACATTTTGTGAAAGTTCGTTTTAATATTTTTTTTAGTATGTAAGTTTGCTAATAACAAAAAACTCTGAAACCTAGCTGTACAGGAGAAGCCAATTTCTTCATGTATTGGATAAATTAAGAATCATTTTTTCGCCAGAAAATAAAGGATTTGTAGCTCCACATATTATAATCTATACTTATAATAAATCTGTAGAAGTGAAAATTCTGTACATTGAAAATATCAAAAAAATAAATGGCGGGGGGTGTTATTAGACCGACACCGAAACCAAAAGGGTGAAAAAAAAAAATTTTTGTCTGTCTGTCTGTTTGTTCAGGTATCACGCAAAAACTACCGGTTCGATAACGATGGAACTTGGTATAATTATTCTTTATTATCCTGGGCACCACACTGGGTAGTTTTTATCCCGGAAAAGTATTATAAACAATAAAAAACAAACTTAATTTTGCGGTTAAAAACTCATTGATAAGTAACGTCATCTACGCGAACGAAGTCGCAGGCACAGCTAGTAATGAATAATACAATTTTTGATCATAAAACAAATTTTTCTTTGGCCATCATTTCCAACCCTTTTTGTTATACGATAATGCAGTCGTGAATATAAACCCCTTTTATCTTTTGTCTTATTTACAAAAGAAAAAGATCAAGATATGACATAGGGATAAAGGAATTCTCGGATTTCGTTGGATTCCGTTTCAACGAGTGTTTTGTTAGAAGCTAAATAATGGTTGATGATGAATACGATTTTAACGTATTATGGAAATAGAGAGAATTCTTGAGTTATATTTAAGTTCAGCTCACTTATTGTGGTCAATTAATATATTTTCCTTGTTTGCCATTTTCGATACCAAAGATTTTTTTAAACCGAGGCCGGCCCACGTGGATGTGGCAGGACGACCTACAGTCGTACTGCGAGGGTTGGTTTGAGGTAGCTCGAGACAGAAATATGAAAAGACTTGGGGGAGGCCTTTGCCCAGCAGTGGGACAGAATAGACTAATAAAAAAAAATGGATTTCAAAATCTGTTATACACTCGTTATTCTAATATCTAGGCAAACTTCTTACTTGCTCTATCTTGGTCAGAGAATTAGCATTTCCATACAACGTGGCAATGCCGCCAGCCTGTAAGGCGGAATATTGGATTACCTACAAGCCTTTTCGATGCGATGCGAATGAATTTTTGTCGCTATAATTAATTTAGGTTTTAATTAGGTAGAAAATTATCTTTTAAGCGTATAAAAAGTTAAGTTTGTATTAAGAGATTTATTGTACAAAAAATATTTATAAATTAACTAGCTGACCCGGCAGACTTCGTACTGCCTCAATCGATAAATAAAAGCCTAAACTTTTGAATAAAATAAACTTAAATTAAATTGTTTTTTTTATTTAATTTCGAACATTTTCATATTTATTAACCTTAAAACCTTCTCTGGACCACAAATAATTCAATACCACATCGGTAATAATACAATACAACATGTTTTAATTCAATACCAAATCGGTCCAGCCGTTCTCGAGTTATAGCGAGACTAACGAACAGCAATTCATTTTTATATATATAGAAGATATTTTATGATAACTGGAACTGTATAGCAAAGGTTTTAACAAACATTATAATCCCATAGACAAAGAACCCGGTACTTGGAACAAACATTTACGTATCACACTCGGGTTTACGTGCAGTTTATTTGACTTACAACTTATGAACTTAGTAAGAGTAGCTTAGTAATAATATTTGCATAGTGGAATCTTGTGCTTATTAAATTAACTAAAAATATTCAAACCCCGTAATGTATAAATGTAGGAATTGATTAGCTATTGAGATTTTTTTTTTAATTCTAGGCGTAATAGAATCTTTGCCTTTGCGAAAAAACTGTTTATACAATAAAACAAATGTATTTTTTTTGGCAAATTTTCTTCTAACTTTATGATATTAACATCACCTGTATTTCAAGGCAGTTAGATCTATTTTCGTGCATCATTTTGACTAAAAACTTGCGGCTACCGTAAAATAAAATTGATAAAATTTCCTTTTATTAGGCAGCATAATAAATTAAAACCTACATTTACATAATGTAGTTACATTAAACTTTTCTTATCTACTTTGACCTTAAAGTTAACCTTCAAAGTGCGAAGTTACGGGTACTTATTTTTTATGGTGTGACCTTTAATACCCCATGAAAAACACATAAAAATCCCTTCGATATTAGGTGTAGAGTTGACAATGCAGGTTCTATATAATTTATATGAACCCTTTAGCATAGGGTATGATAAGTGGGGCTTATGAACTGCTAATGGCGTGTAACAAGCTTAGAGAATAGATAAACTACAGAGTGAGCGTATCAAGGTATGAACTGGAAGCATTAGTATGAACTAGTTTTGTCGCAAAAAAAAAAAAACAACAGAATGTGTTTTAATAAAAGTATCTAAAACCCCCTTGTCTTAATTATATTATTATTAGAACCATTGATATTTTTGCATAAACTTTTGTTGCAGTAAAAATAAATTAAATCAGTAAACGAATGTACTACGTACAGTCAAAAATGTCCTTACGTTCGACGCAATGGGATTTTAGCGATACTCGCACTCTAGATCTAACTTTTTTATACTCTATGGTAACAAGCAAAGGGATACGTAATTGGAATAGGGATATTTTACGATACTTAGTAGATATTATGGACAATTGACTGTAATTTTCTAATTGTATTTGTCAAGTTGTCGTACTGACAGTTCTCTGAATTGTTTAAACGATTGTGATTGTATTCTGATTGTGTTTGTAATGTCATTGCAAGGCAATCGTAAAAGTTTAGAAAGCAAGGATCAAAGTAATAATTAATAGGTACTATCCAAAGCCTTTGTATCTGGTATGTGGATTTTTAATAACCGTCGCGTAGATGAATTAAAATTTTAGACACGTTGTTTTCTTTTTTTTACATATAATTATATACTATGTCAATCGACACATGCACATGTTAAGTCCAAGGTTCATTGGTACTTAGAATGAAACATTTATTTTCATGAAAAGTAACGAATATCAATCACTCCGTTAGCATTTAGTTTCTACTTCTCAGAACGCAGAGTACAGCAAAATTTGTAACAGTTTAAATAAATATACAATCAAAATACAATGATACTTATATCTAATAGCTCATTTTCATTGAACGTTAGGACCCTTATTTGGGACAGGCCGCATGCTGGATAACGACAATTGAAATTACACCAGTCGTTAGCCAGCATGCGGCCTGCCCCGCACGTGGCCTTACAACCATTAACCTATCAAAGACACACACACGGGCTAGCAACTAAAGACAGTCATCGGTTGGAGCTACAACAAAATCTCCCGCACCCCGAATGCGGACACCAACGACCAGTGAGAACGTTAACCGCATGTGGTCCTGTGGCATGCTTTCTAGAAATCTCCCGCACCCCGAATGTGGGCCCTAACGACCAGTGAGAACGTTGACCGCATGCAATCCCTGTGGCATGCCTTCTACAAACCCGCACCCCGAATGTGGGCCCTAACGACCAGTGAGAACGTTAACCGCATGCGGTCCTGTGGCATGTTTTCTACAAACCTCCCGCACCCCGAATGCGGGCCCTAACGACCAGTGAGAACGTTGACCGCATGCAATCCCTGTGGCATGCCTTCTAAAAAACCCGCATCCCGATTGCGGGCCCTAACGACCAGTGAGAACGTTAACCGCATGCAATCCCTGTGGCATGCCTTCTACAAACCTCCCGCACCCCGAATGCGGGCCCTAACGACCAGTGAGAACGTTGACCGCATGCAATCCCTGTGGCATGCCTTCTAAAAAACCCGCATCCCGATTGCGGGCCCTAACGACCAGTGAGAACGTTAACCGCATGCAATCCCTGTGGCATGCCTTCTACAAACCTCCCGCACCCCGAATGCGGGCCATAACGACTGGTGAAAATGAGCCATAATACTAAATAATATTATATACCTTTTTAAAAAGATCTAGGCTGGTCAATACTGAGTATTTACTGTTCTCGCCCGATCTCTCTTAGTTTACTTTATTAAATTCTTTGAAGTACCTATAAGCTAGTATGGACGGAGTATTTTCGACGTACAAATACGTATTTTATTTATTAAACTCGATATTTTGCTGAAAGTTAAAATTATAATTGTAGGTCATTTTTTACTTAAAATTCCTGTCAGCGTAATGAGATGTTTTTCTTGTTCAGCAGGAATTTTGTTTATTTGACCGACTTTAAAGGGAGGTTGTCACCTTATAGTTAGAAATATCATATTTGTTTATGTTCATATGGATTATGCAAATAGTTTATATCAACAGAGAATAAAAAAAAGTTTATATACTACCCTGTACCATAAATACGAAAGCAACTATATCTGCCTGTTTGTCTTTCTGTTACGCTTTAACGGTCAAATCGCTAAACTGATTTTGATAAAACATAAAATGAGATGAGCTTGGATCCCAAAAGGACTACTTTTGTCTCGATAAACTAACTACACACGGGTGGAACCGCAGACAAAATTTAGGATTAATAAACAAGAAAAATGTGTATGTTAAGTACAAAAGGGATAATAATAATAATAATATCCTGGGACAACTCACACACGGTTATCTGATCCCAAGCTAAGCAGAGCTTGTGTTATGATAACCAGACAACTGATAAACTTACTTATATATTTCTAAATACATACATATTATAGATAAATTACACCCAGACACCAGAACAAATGATCATGCCCATCACACAATATTTGTCCTGGGCGGGAATCGATCCAACGACCTTCGGTATAGCAGTCAGGGTCACTAACCACTAGACCAACAGGCCCGCCCGATGAATAGAAGAAAAATACACCTCAAATATCTGGGAAAGGCAAGATAATATTATGAGCGAGTAATTATCGTAAAGGGGTGATCTTGATAATTTGGCAAACGCGTACAGAATTCATTAACTGAATACTCTGTATATGACTAAATATACAGAGTGCTCTTTATATGACTTTCTATACAGACTTTGTTTGACTTTATATCTTCCGGGAGCAAGATGGGTCGACGACATAGTCAAAGTTTCAGGTCGAGTCTGATCGACACTGGCACAGGACCGTAGGGAACGCTACGAGAAAAGAGAGGCCTATGCCCAGCAGTGGGACAAATACTGCGGATGATAATGATACAGAATTTGTATTCACTAAACAGGGTGCAACGGAGAGTCGTTGTTTGAGATGCTGCTTTTGCCCATAAAATGAATTTGTGTATTCATTGCCATTGAACAAAATGAAATATACCAAAATTGATCAAAAATTGTTTGGAAGATATAAAATTTCTTACAGCAGACCTGCGAAAGAAATGGTAAGAAATTAACAACATAACAAACATTTTCTAACATAGCTATATGCATAAAAAAATCTTTTATACCCCAAAATAAAGTAGACATATTAAAGGTCAATCTAAACTATATATTAAAAAAATAATAACTTAATAATATAATAACTTAATAATACATTAAGTCTACCGATAAACGAATAATCTTATCACCATCTTTTAACTCGTTTTTGACGACGTTCATAAAATACGGGCTTTATTTTACTCCTAGTACTTATATTTTAACTATATTATGTTGGTCGAAGGCTATATTTTTAACAGAAAATTATAGACGTATATTTTTGTAGGTAATAATAATGTAGATGAGTATTATTTTTGTGTTTTAGTAGACAAAAGTACCCAATTGTTGTGAAAATAGACTTAAATATATATATACTTGATATTACATAGTAGAATATATGGATTTTATAGGTATATAACTTTTGACGACCTCCTTGGTCGAGTGGTGTTAGCACACTCAGGTCCCGGGTTCGATTTCCGGACGGGTCAATGTAGAAACCAACTCTATTACATTGCCTCGGGTCTGGGTGTTTGTGGTACCGTCGTTGTTTCTGAATTCCACACACAAGTGCTTTAGCTACTTACTTTGGGTTCAGAGCAATGTATGTGATGTTGTCCGCATTTATTTATTTATGACTTGCAAGTTTTAATCTTTGTATACCTTTTGTAAGTAATAATTTTAAGTCTTCTTAAACCAAGCCCACCAATCCATCGTTATTTTCTCTGTCGGACCAGACTAAATTATATAACATAACATACCATCACGCCTGTATCCCCGAAGGGTTAGGCAGTGGTGTACCAATATACACCCACAGTTCGCCGGTATGACTAGGTCCCATGTAATAGGGGGCGAACCTTTTGCCACTAACCGGGCACAAATCCAAACTCCGACCTGCTACTGAGAATTTCATAGAAAAACCCAATAACACCTTGGTCGACTTGGGAATCGAACCCAGGACCTCTAGCGTAACAGTCGCGCTTAGAACCACTAGGCCAACGAGGCAGAGACTAAATTATAATAGCTTTAATTTGTAAAATAAAACCTACTCCTGTCTCTTTCTGCAGTTCCTACAGTACGCAATGAATTAAAATATATCATAATTAAAATCCCACCTTTACATTACCATTATGTATTGCGATAAAAATATCAAGCATATTGTACTGTTTCCTCAAACAAGATTTTGAAAGTTTTCTCGTTATCAACAGCAAATCATATTTTAACCCAGAACCATAAGCAAAAAACCTAAAAAACAGCCAAGCGGGTAACTCAAGTACACTTAAAAAACTTGATACAAATTGCAATGGCCAAACACTCATTGCAATGAAAAGCAAATAAATTTATACCTAGACACCTGACCTATTTCTAGGGGTAAAATAAATAGGCGTCAAAGGGGTAGGAAATTAAGGGGGAGGGGGTACCGTTACGTATTCACGAACTTTATATTTTCATGTCTCGAGTTAAGTGAGTGGCGCAATTTTTTGTCACTGAGTGTAAATACTCGTCCGTGCAAATAAATTGTTTGTTTTGGGAAATTTTGAGAATTTGTTCTGTTATTTTGGTTGGTGTTTCTTAATTTATTAATATAAAAATCATGATATTGATCACGTGTCCAATCGAGTTTTAATTAGAATTGAATAAGGATTTTTGCACGTTTTTAAACATTTAGTGACAAAAGCTTACCCCATCGTCATTAGCCTTAAATAACCTTATTGAACTAACCCTCTTTCCTTAAAATTTGTCACTTCTTCAATGGATTTATTTCTCTATACGATTTTGAGATTGACTGGAAGCCGACTCCTACATAGCTTTAAGAAAGCTAAGCAGAAATAAGGTAAAATAACATTTCCAGAATAGAACAATCCTATCTAAGTCATAATAAAAGACAGACGAAACCTAACATACCTGCCGAAATTACGTTACATAAAAAAAGAAAAATATATCATAATATCGAAGCAGAAAAAATGTTTTATGAAAGGATAGATTTGCTCTCAAGATTTCGCGTAAAAAGTCAGGAAATAACAAAAAGAGATCATGCGTTTTCCTCGCCTAGATAGACGTGTAAATAAATATGTTTACATTTACATATTATTCAAGACAGATCGCGTATTTGTCATTCGTAACTTGCAGAGAAATGATCACAGTTACAGAAGGCAAGATGTATATGAACGGAAAAACACGTGATGTGCGTGTGTCACCCAGTTTTGTATTTCGGTGGCGTATAACTTCATATTATGTAGAGAAAACTACATGTTTGCCGACAAAAGAACGTAGTATGAAGAAAAAAGCTGGCCAAGTGCGAGTCGGACTCGCACACGAAGGGTTCCGTCTCACCGTTGCTTGAGAGCGCCCCCCCCCCCCCCTAAATATTTATTTCATTTTGGTTTAGTATTTGTCGTTATAGTGGCAACAGAAATACATAATTTGTGAAAATTTCAACTAGCTATCGCGGTTTTTGGGATACAGCCTGGTGTCAGACGGACGGACAGACATCGAAGTCTTAGTAATAGGGTCCTGTTTTTACCATTTGAGTACGGAACGCTAAAAAAGGAAGGCACATCTTACACTGCCAAAGTATTCTTATTTTACAAAAATTTCTTATTTTACAAAAATGAGCTGATATCTTGCTTGCGACTGTCATTTATTTCGCTCGAGCAGTTGTCAGTGATTAACGCACACAGACTGCGAGAGCTGTCGACCACTCTCGTGCGTCCTGAGCGCCTCCCGCTTGCTTTTTGATTTGCTGACCGCTCGAAGCAGTCAAACTGCTTTAAGCAGTCTATTACCTACTACAGTCTACTACCTTAAAAGGCCATAAAAATCTGTAGTCTACCCTGCAGTAGCTTAAGGAAAATAATAATAGTGCTTCAAGCAGTCCATGTGCGCATTTTTTTAATGTGACATATTTTTCTAAGTCAGCTTTTTTTAGGTTATATTATATACTTGCTACTTAGCGTCCTGTAGGATTATTCAGCTGAGCATACCAACCGTATTTCCTGAGTTGTTATATCCATACAAATGTGTAACCAGTATTGTGCCATAAAGTTTATTGTTGTGAATTTTCTAGTTTTTGCTTGTTCCTCATAGTTTTTAGTGCTGTAGGCGACGGCAGTAAAATGAAGCAAGGATGCTTGTTATAACCCTGTGGTCGACGGTTTTTGACTGAATTTATGAAAGTATTTGTTCGTTTATATTTTCGTTGTGATACAGTAGAATAGAAAAGAATAGGGTATATAAATTCTTTAATGAAAAATGTAGCTTACTGTCTAAAAAAAAAAGTAAGGATATAAAAAAAAATTGATTGTATGCAGAGATTTCACTTAGGAAGATGAAGGTATTTTATTTGTATCTGACTTGTTATATATATTCAGTTAAGTGATCAAGAAGTTATATTTGTCGCTAATCTATAGCAATATTATTTTAGTTTTCTCATTCACTTTTGTAGCAGTTTTACCTATACTCATTATTGCTTACTAGGTACTTGAGATTTTTTTTTCTTGATTATTTTTATAAAGGTTCGAACCCAGGCAAGTACCTATGTGGCTTTTCAAAGTTATATGTACTTTCTTAGTTCTTCTAAAGCACTTCTGACAAACGGTGAAGGAAAACATCGTGAGGAAACATGAATTCCAAAATTTGGGATATGAAATCGCCAATCCGCAGGGAGCAAGCGTGGTGATCAATGCTCGCGGCTTCTCTATATGGGTAGAGGCCTGTGCCCAGCAGTGGTACGTTTATAGGCTGGATTATTATTATATATTTCTATAAACGTATATATGAATCCTTTTAAAGTTAGTTAAAAGCAGTGAAGCGAATGAAGTTATAATCACATAAGTATAACTTTAGAGTTGAACCGACATAAAATAATGAAGGTTGTTAATAGTTTTTAGATCCTTAGCGTTAGTTATCGCGTGTCGGCGTTTCATGGTAGTTTAAGTTTTTATTAGTCTGAAGCCACGTGACATGGCTATTAAAATACTATTCCACAAATATATTACGGCTCGTATTTTATTGTTTTAGGATACGAATTAAATGCAGTGATATAAGTGCTTGAAGTAAGGAGTTCATAATTTAAGGTTGGTTGACCCAACGGATGTCTATTTATAGTTTAAAATATTTATTTTCAAGTAGGATTTTTTTTCAACATCGGTGTAAGACGTATTTTTTACGTGGGTTTATCAATAAAAACAAGAATTTTAGTGTACCTATAATAGACAAAAATGCAAAAATTCAAATTAAGTGAAAGCCAAATAATACACAGAAAGGTCTAAAACAGAACTGTTAGTTCACAAAAAAATACAAGATATGCAAAGAAGATCCTCCACCAAATAAATAAAACTAAAATCAATCCCAAAAAAATAATTACAAACAAGAACTCTACTCAAAATTAATTTAGTACAAGCTCAAATATTAAAAATTAAATTATAGTACACAACATTTTCAAGCAGCATTCCACTCGCTAAGTCAATATTTTTATTTCGATCTCGAAGAAACTTTCAAAGGAAGCCTTCATTATGTATACACGCCTTACTGAATCCTTGTAGTTCAAGAAACAACATCGAAAGCTATTAACTTGGTAAATTTTCAACAAATCTTCTACCAACAATTCTAGTTGTTATTGAAAAGAAAATGTGCATTATTTGTTTGACAAGTACTTTGAAAACGTTTTTCTTATAAAATGTTACAAGTTCTAAGTTTTTGTTGTCGTACCGTAATGACGTTTCCAATTTGTAGTCGTTAAAGAAGTATTTTCTTTTTTTATATTATTGAATAGTATTTTCTCGCTTAGGAGTCAAAAGTAAGGCAACAATTTTGCTATACTTTTCGAATTTTTAACGTTGTTAATAGTTTAAATTCTGTACAATGAGTCTACTGTGAGATTCAGCCGAATTTAGAAAAAAAAAAGATTTATTTATACACCATTCTTTAGTATACAGTCCATCTATTTTAAACCATTACGTAAAATTAACAGTAAGAAAAAATACAAATAAAATTAAATTCAAAGGTACAGCGTACTTATTTAAGCAGTATTTAATACTTATCTAAAAGCGGCATACAAATCTATAAAAAAACACCTTCTTGGCTCAAAATCTCAAACAGAAATATACATTCGGAAATAATCTTCTCCCAAGCAAAAAGTTAAGCGGATACTCGATACCGATTATAACACTCGGTACCGAGTCAATACTCGATATCGAGTGAGACTCGGTCCATTGAGTGAGATGTAATACTCTCTATCTCTTAAGTAGTGAGGTAAAAGATTTGGGTATTTACTTCTGATGAGCTATAGGTAAATGTAGGGCTTATTTTATAAGCTTCGCGAGTACTTTACCAAGTGATTTTGTGCAGGTTATATATACTTGGATGACGAAAATTATTTTTGTAAAAAGTAGACTATTTTTTTTGGTATAATAATGATTTCGGTTATAATACTTGACTTAAGATTTTTGTTCATATTTGAAATAATAAATTAATATAAAATATATGGCCAATACAGCCTACGATGACATGACATACCGTTTGTCGTGGTTTGGACATGTTATGAGGAGGGATGAAAGTCACGTAACTAGACGAGTTATGAGTATGAATGTGAATGGGTATACATGCAGAGGAAGACCAAAAAAGAGATGCATGGGTCGTGAGAAAGATGATATGAGAAAGAAAGGAGTGAATACTGAGATGACGAGTTGTAGAATTGAATGGAAGCTGAATACGCATTGCGCCGACCCCAAATAATTGGAAACAGGGCAGGGAGATGATGACAGCCTACGATGACAATATTTGCGTCAGTACGGATTTGGCTAATTGCAGGTGGATTAACACATTATTTTTCATCTCACATTAAAAATGAGTAACTTCTCACAGGTTGTGTCACTCAAATTCTGTGGCAAAAAAGTCGGATTAATTTATATTAATAGTAATTTATTTTAATATAAATATTTGAAGTAAAATATTAAAAGTAATTAGACAAAAATATCACTTATTATTTTACATAAATCGAAGTTATTCAATAACAAATATTTAAATCAAGGTAACAGCGTGTAGCTAAATGAGTGCGTTCAAAACTAATGATGGTTTAATCAACGGTTTCTCTTGATTATTCATTAATTAATAATTCAATGAATAATGTATAATTAGGTTCTCTCGTTTGAGTTGAATTATTTGCATTGGAAATCTATTTAACCTAAATATCTAGTTACAATAATCTACATGTTTTAATGAACGCTGAATTTTAGTGACCGTATTGCTTGGATAAGTCTTACATCGCTTTAAATATGGATGTATAGAAAAACAAAAAAAATATGTAACACAACAGCACAAAATTATATAATAACTAGCTGTACCCGGCATGCGTTGCAATGCAATTTTTTCTACCTAGCACCAGCCTACTACCTACCTGCCTACTACCTACCTGCCTACTACCTACCTACTACCACTTAGGGGTATGAAAAATAGATAGTAGCCGATTCTCAGACCTACTGAATATGCATATAAAATTTCATAAAAATCGGTCAAGCCGTTTCGGAGGAGTATGGTAACTAACATTGTGACACGAGAATTTTATATATAAGATAATAATATGTAACATTTATAATTATGCAACATGTTTTACTATTTTCGATAAGCAATCATACCTTCGGAGACAAGCAACGTGAGTGGAAGCACTGTGTTTTTATTCTTTAAATGCGAGCAAAATGTTTTAGAAGGATAAATTTTACTTTCTGTTTTTAGTGTTAGGAGGGTAAAGGGCCTTAGCCCCTGAAGTAGGAAAGAACAGGCTTGAAAAAAATTTTTGTGAATTTTGATGATGTCCATATTTTTTTAAGAGAAAGCATATATGCCTATGTCAGTAGAGGTCAATGACATAGGTATATTTTAATTCATAGTCAAAACCATTGTTTCACTTAGGGCCGATTTCTCCAACGCCAGATAATTTTTATTCGAGAAATAAAATTCGAGTTTGACAGATTTTGTATTGAAGACCTGTCAAAAATTCTAAATTATTCCTCTGATAAAATTATCTGGCGTTGGAAAAATCAGCCCTTAGTAATATAAACAACATACTTACAAGCTAGACAGATAACTTCTAAAAATATTCTCAGTTCATGTAAATTTATCGAAAATCCAGTTCAATCCAAAATGGCGTCTATTTGGCGCCATATTTCAATGTTACAAGTCAGGGTTGGCACCCTGCACATATTAAAAACTTTGAGCTCGACGTAAATTACTGCCTTCGGAGGCATCCTTGGCATTGCTTCAAGATGATATCGAACAAATGTTTACGTAGATATGTGGGACTTTATTAAATTAAAGAATTAATTCTGCGATAGCTTTGAGATAAATTAGATGAGATAGTTATATCAAAGGAAGAAGGAATAGTTAGCTTTTGAGGCTATTTCAAAATTTCATCTAAGAATATTATATGTGTGATATATTAAACTAATTATAATAAATTGAAATGTTCTACCATTTCAATTTATTATAATTTTGGTATTAAAAAAAATCGTATCAATAAAGTCATATCGGTCGTCTGAACTCATAAAGTAACATACAGAAAATTGATTAGTCCGAAATCGAATCTTTACCTTTATGCGTTCATTCCGACTATTACACTACTAGACTACCAAGGTTTTATCCAAAAGCAAACGTCAGAATCAAAACGAGTGAAAAAAATAACGTTCTTGTTATACAACAGGTGTGTTAAGTATGTAAGATAAAAAATATACATTTTTACAATGGACTATTAAGAATCACTTTTATACATTACTTTGTATAGTAATGTTCTGTAATATAACCATTCTCGAGTTTCTAATGTTATGGCTGCGAAGAAACGACACGAACTAATGCTGCTTATACACTGAGACACTATTCTCTACCTAGTGGCAGAGTGTAACTGTGTGAATACAAGTGTCAGAGTGTGAAATTATCAATGAATGACGAACTTATTATTAATGATTGTAGCGTGATAAAAAGTATACTATAACCTGCCCAGGAGTATGAAGAATAATTGTACCAAGTTTCGTTAAAATCCGTCGAGTAGTTTTTGTTTCTATAAGGAACATACAGACAGACAAAAATTTTACTGATTGCATTTTTGGCATCAGTATCGATCACTAATCACCCCCTGATAGTTATTTTGAAAATATATTTCATGTACAGAATTGACCTCTGTACAGATTTATTATAAGTAGGTATAGATTACTTAGGCTGTTTGTACACAAGGCAACGCAAGTCTCCGATGATTACAGTCTTCAAGTGACTCCCGCCATTCAAATTATTAATGGATTGTACACAGGGACATGTTGTTAGAGATTAAACTCGTCTGAGAATTACGTGGCCTTGCGTATACAGGACTTTATTGTTATACATATACACCGACAAAGTAAAGCAAGTGTCGTTACTTTATAATACATTGTCACTACATTAATATTGTATATTTAAAAGCCTGTCTGCGGGAGCAGGTGCGTGTAAAATTCGAGACAATATTTATATGTAAGTTTAAAATACAGTTATTGAGCAGTATAATGTTAGGTGCTTAAACTTAGTGAGCCTAAACTTTTTTATATCTGGTATATAAAAGTTATTATTAATTATTCTAAGACACCTCTGACAAACGGTGAAGGAAAACATCGTGAGGAAACCTGGATTCCAAAACTTGAGATCTATAATCGCCAATCCGCAGAGAGCAAGCGTTTTGATCAATGCTCGTGCCTTCTCTATATGGGAAGAGGCCTGTGCCCAGCAGTGGGACGTTTATAGGCTGGATTATTATTATTATTATTATATAAAAGTTTAGCTGAATGTTATATATTATGTAGACTATAAAACATATGTAATGAATTATGTTTTTATTAGTTCAGAAAGCTGGCCCCGTTTCCACAGCTGACCAGTTTCTGAAAAAAATGAATTGATTTGTGGTCACATAAAATCATTGAGCGTTCAAAAGCATAACAACCAATTACAGTATTCAAAATGAGATTTGACGTAAGTATATTTTTAACTCTAACCAAGAATTACAACAAGCCTTAACTCCTTTAATCAAAGTGAGAATTATATAGCTACCGTTTTGCGTATGTAACCCTAAAATTCCCTTTGTAGTACTGTGGCGAGCATGACAAGACCCAGATCATCTTTTATTACTGAACTCTGAATAAAACCCAAATTTACGTACGTTACACTCAAAAACGTATGTTTGTGTAACACAGTTACGTATTTTAAATTAGAAAAAATACGCTTTTGTTTGTTAACGTATCATTTATTTGTACAGCGAGAATTTTACCAAGCATTATAGGGTTGATAAAAGGTACAAATGGCCGTTCTGCATAAAAAGGTGTTCAAGTATTTTTAGATTTTTTTGGGTCAAAAATGTAGCTACTAGGATCAGTTTTTCTTGTATTATTTTCTCATAATCAATGGTTGAATAAGACTTTGGGTTGAATACTGCCATACTCATAGATGTTAAGGGTTATTTAAGCAAAAAAAGCCTATTTTTCTGAAGGTATGCTTATTTAAATCGATGATGAGGCATCCGTACAAACTATTTAAGTTAGCCAACTAATAAAACCTGATATTGCCTTTATTTTATTATAATAAATAAATTTAAATCTAAATAATAATTATAAATCCCTACATTTCTGAGTGCGTCAGTTCTAGTATTAAAATTTCATTTATTTAGTTTACGCAAAGAAACATAACATCTGCACCAGGAAAAACAAAATTAATTTTTAGTTTTTAAGCAAAAGTTAATACCCACTGCGTAAAAATGTCTTTTGCATGTTATCTAAAATGCCTTCAACACTGCTTACCCCAAAATAAATAGGGCACGCATAACATAACACAGCGTGTGAAGAATAAAAAGAGGACAATTGTGAGTCGTCCTACGTGAACTGGGTTCCGTAGTAAATAAAACAAGAAAAATTTAAGAAATATGCGGCATAAAAAATGTTTTGTATTTTTATGAGGGCTTGAATATATAATATGTGTACATAAGAGTATTTAAATGTTATTAAAAAAAGATTTTGTTATGCTTTAATACATTAATCAATAAGTAAGAAATTACTTATTTATGCAGAGGTATTATTGGTCCATTAAACACATTTATGAAAACTATACGGTTATGAGACATTGCATATAATGACGTTACGTAATATCTAAATAATTATCAGCGCAAATAAAGTAAAAAAAATCCTAACGCTATAAATGTAAAAAATATTTCCACGATTTCATTTTGGATACAAAATCACTATTATACAGCTTAAAGGTTTCACTATTCACGAGCGGTACCCTAAAAAATATGTTTATGTTATTTTCTAACGTAAACAGGGTCCGTAATCATTTGGCGGTGACCCTCGTGAATTCATAATAAAGGCCCAAAGACAATGTTAGGTTAGATTGTAAAAAATGGCGGGAAATATAGCTGTATATTCAAGTTTCCTTTTGGGGCATGAGAAAACTTGCAAGCAGTCTTCAAAGAGAACGTTCCTTTGTATAATTAGATTCTTTTGTGGATTGAAGAGTTGTGAAAATCGACTTTTTTGTTTTAAACTTAAGAGCTAGTAATGTGTGGTTGATTGTATGCTTTTAGAATTTAATAAGATTTTAGGATATCGTATATATCCTAAAATCTGTGAAATAAAAATTAAGCGACTGATAAAAACTGAAAACTGTGGACATTTATGTTTGAGACGCATTACCAACCTTTGTAAAACGTTACGGGTTCAAGATGGGTATTTTTCCAGCAAAAAATACACCAAACTTTATTTTTTTTTCTATCAGCACCATGCGCCTAGATTGTCCACCAACAGCTAAAGAATTACAATCAATTTATATAATATCCTTCGTTAAAATGTCCCACTGCTGGGCATAAGTCTGTACCAATATAAACAAAGAGTTCTTCTCCGTTTATGTGTTTTACTTTAACCACAATGGTATAAAGTCAGAGGTTTGAAGGAAGGCTCCTTAGTTAGCGATCCATTACATATGCAAGTAGAACCTCCACGGCAACGCTTCAGGCAACGTGATCCACTGCTGCGTAACGACTGATTTAAATTTCATGAATCGCTTTGAGCCGACCATTGTACTCGTACCTTAATGCAATTTGTAACGTTTGTGGTTTTTCTGTAATGTGTTAATGGATGGGTTTCGAGTATTTTATACTGGATATGATGATATTCATTAAAGGAGTTTTGGTTTTGAGGTGAAATACAATATTTTTATTTAATTTTATCTTCTACAAAGTGTTCAGGAATTTTTGAATAATCGAATCAAATAGTTAAATCTACATTTAAGTAAGTCAAATTAAATGAGTGAAGGCTGTAATTTCACAATACAAAACATATATAAAATAAAATTTAAGAAACTCGATACCAATTTAAATTTTCATTTTCATTTTTGATTACTTGCAAAACACTGATCAGATTGTCACAAATTACAGCTTAGAATTTTTTCGATTACGTCTGCTTGTAAACAAAAAAAAAGTCATCACAATCGATACATTTATTTATAAGCTACGATTTCACAAACCTACCAAAACCTACCAAAAAATAAACAAACAGTAACACTCTCCATTTTGCGATAGGTAACTTATCACAACGCATTTGGTAATTAACCTACACCGTTTCATAGGCATAGACCTCTCCCAAGTTGTGCCTCATACCTACCTTCCGAATACAGTCCTACATAGCCTTTCAGGTCGTCAACATGTTCAGTCGATACTCGCAACACACTCGGCTTCACTTGATCGGTTGCACGCCACAAAAACATACATAATTGCCCTTTTTCCGTAAGTCATTTGAAAGCCTAATCCCTCTTGAGTGCCGCTAAATAAGTATTGCAGAAGACCCATAGATATTATTTTTGACTAGCTGTGCCTGCGACTTCGTTCGCGTGGATGACGAAACTTATCAATGAGTTTTTAACCGCAAAATTAAGTTTTTTTTTTATTGTTTATACTTTTCCGAGATAAAAACTACCCAGTGTGGTGCCCAGGATAATAAAGAATAATTATACCAAATATCATCGTAATCGAACTGGTAGTTTTTGCGTGATACCTGAACAAACAGACAGACAAAAACAATTTTTTTTCTCACTTTTGGGTTCAGTGTCGGTCTAGTAACACCCCCCGCCATTTATTAATTTGATATTTTCAATATACAGAATTTTCACTTCTACAGATTTATTATAAGTATAGATAATAAATGATAATTAATATATTTTGATATTTTTTTTTAGGAATATAATCTAAAAAAATAATAATTGTAATGTACTAGCTATAAGTCACAATTTTATTATGGGGAATAAATGTAAGTAATTTCACAGGGGTACTTATTTCTTTTTCAACCATTTTACATTTGAAGTATAGTAGAATGCAAATTATAAGTATAAGTAGACGTCATCTCCCGAGCCTTTTCCCAACTATGTTGGAGTCGGCTACCAGTCTTACCGGATTCTGATTATATTCGGAGCTGAATACCGTATTTTACATGGAGCGACTGCCTATCTGACCTCCACAACCCATTTTACTAGGAAACACGGTATCCCATAGTTAGACTGGTTGTCAGAATTGACTTAACGACTGCCAAAGATCTATGTATGACAGCCGGGACCTACTGTTTAACGTGCTTTTCGAAACACGGAGGGGTCTCGGTATGTTATAAATGGTCACCCATCCACGGACCAACCGCGGCGAGCGCGGCTTATCCTGTATTATCGGTCAAACCGTACGGCTTACACTTAGCCACGAGCCCCTGTTTTTAAGTGTAAGTAGACGTAACATACTATAATTAAAAATTTGTTACAAACATTTGACTCCAATTGAGCTGAGCGATGTTGTCGATATTTTATGCTTCATTTTATTTTGTAATGAGTTAATAGTTTTGTCATGTGTTTGTCCTGTAGTTAAGTTCGTTCACAGTGGGTAATTTTCTTGTTTAAAAAAAAACAACAAACAAAAAAAACTTTGCTGATGAAAGATATTTTAATAAAAACAATTTGTCAACAATCTTGAACTTCTATTTTAATATCTGTGTAGTGACACAACATTGACCCTTAGATTAAAAGGTTTAATCGACCAGTCCCGTGATTGACGCTCGGGTAGGCTTAATGGATAGTATTGACGTTTCCCAATTGTTGGAACCATGTGTTTTGTGGGGACAATATTCTGAAGGATTTTCATGGTTTTGCTCTGAAAGGCGAGGCAGGAATTAATCATTTTAAATGGTATATGGTTGTTTGTATAGAATTTGTACTTTTTTAAGAATACAACAGGAATCAACACCACTTTATGAACGATTCTTAACAAGTAAATAGTTTGAAAAATCTTAAATACTGGTTTTGTATAAATCAAATTCTCTATTAAAAAAGAAATTTTACTTTATTTTAAAATCTATTATTTTAATATTAATTGATACCATATCAGATATTGATCCATAACTTTTAAATTTTACATAACTACCCAAAAATCTATAGTAGAATTATTGAAAAAACTGTTTTACTTGATCTTGTTAAAAACGAGTTTATTTGTCTTACTGGGCACTAAACTTCAGATTGATTCAGCACTGAGTCATTAATTAGACAAAAGGACCAAGAAGACATCGCTAATTTTCAGTAACAGTGCAGTAAAAGGGTCCAAAATAGCTGTTGTGTTTATTTAAAATGTTGTTTACTACGGTTTTCATCAAATCCTCGAGTAATTTGGACTTTATTACCTCCTATTGTCACTAGTTGTAAATGTTAATGTGTGTCGTAATGTGTTAGGCCTTTACGCGACAGTTGAGCCTTATCTTTATCTAAACAACTGTATTTACTTAGTTAAATTAACTAATAAAAGTATACAATGTAGCGCGTAGCACACGTAACTGCTACGGCGTAGCTGGTAGGTGTTGCTACGTCGTAGCAAGTACATTGCAAAATAATATTGTAATCATTTTATGCATTTCTGTTTATTCTATGTGTACTTAAACAGTTGTACCTAAAATATTATATATTTACGTTAGTAAATAGTTTAAATCGGAAAATTTATATCCAATTCTACCTTAATCACGAACCTAAATGTTGATTAAGAACTAATTAAAGATCCATTGCTCTTTGAACACCGCAACACGAACAGAATACGCAACGAACCCTTCAATGGACATCAAAGACAGCAATTAAATATGAAGCTCGTCACGTAGGACCATAATTAAACCATAACTGAGGAATTACAGAGATACGCTTGTGAAGGGATTATATTAATAATAACATGTTGTTTCTCTAAGGGACCTATTATTTCGTAAGGGGTCAAAGGGACCCTTAGGGACTAAAACGCCTTTGCATATACCGTCGCCGTTATAGGCGCAGACAGGGGTTGTGAATTCATCAATAATGTCTGAATTTGTAATAGTAGAGTTGGTCAACCATTTTAAGTTGGTTTTAATATTCAATAACTTGCAGAGATGGCGAACATTTGGCTTGTAAATTTAAATAATTTATATGGAAATTAATTTTGAAAATGTATTTAGTAATTATGTTATTTTTCAGCTTGTTAGTAAATTTATTTTGACTGTTTAAACATTTAAACCTCAAATCGCTAAAAAAAACAATACACAATTTTATGCCAGAATGTACAACAAAATAAGTGAGGTATATCAAAAGTTATAAATTTAAATAAATATCAGACCAATTGTGAGCGCATTTTTTGTGGGTTGCAACCGCCAATCCAGTGAAGCGGGTTAATGTCATTTAAATTGTGTTGTACAAACTTTAATGATTATAAATATAAAATATATTTTGGAGCTGAAATTCGATGTTTTGTAGAAACAAACAAGGATAAAATCCAAATAAAGGTGTAAACAATAAATGTGACTATTCAGCTCGTAAAAATGCCTGTAGATATCAAAAGACTGATTGAAGATTTCTTCTCATTTTATTTATAAGATTTTTTTACTTTTTACAATTTGTTTTTTAACTAAATTGTTATCCCAGGAGGATCTTTAATCATATAACATGATGCGAAAGTATAACACAATAAACGATCGGCCCTTCTCATATTAAATAGAAACAAACATGATTGCTGATCTCGGCGAATTAATAGGTACAAACAAGCTTAATATTCTATTGTAATAAAAATGAAAGACTGCCTCGTTGGCCTAGTGGTGCTAAGCGCGACTGCTACGCTAGAGGTCTTGGGTTCGATTCCCAAGTCGACCAAGATGTTATTGGGTTTTTCTATGTCGGAGTTTGGATTTGTGCCCGGTTAGTGGCAATAGGCTCGCCCCCTATTACATGGGACCTAAACGTACCGGCGAACTGTGGGTGTACATTGGTACACCTCTGCCTAACCCTTCGGGGATACAGGCGTGATGGTATGTATGTATGTATGTATGTAATAAAGATATCAAACAAAATAAAGACATACACGTATATTATTCTATAAAAGAAATAGGCACATTATTGTTAAATTCGAAAAAAAGTTCTCTTTCAACTTTTACTTAAACATCAAAAAATCCAATATACTTCACATTATATTAAAAAACATTTATTTGCCTTTCACTTCAAAAGATACCTTACTTATAGAAGTTTGAACCCAAACACAAAGGAAAATGAACTTTTTCAAATACCTTTGACGATTGTTTTGAACAAAAATAACTTCAAAGATTATTTTTGTTTTTTTTTTTTTTTCTCAATCACTTAGATGCAAACGCTTGTGTTCACATTCAAACAAACTACACTATTTCTAGAACTGAAGACTTGTAATTGGCTTTCTGTAAACTAGATTATGACTATCCTACATTAAAATTTGTATAGCTGTATGTCCTCCATGCTGTATTAAATAAATAAATAATGGGATGATAGTTAAGTGAAATAAAAAGTCAAATCATCGACTGCTTAACCAGACCGACTATATCAGTCGCAGAACCCACAAACCGTTGGGGTAAACGAGTTCTGGAGTGGAGACCGCGTACGGGGAAACGTAGTGTAGGACGCCCCCAGGGAGGTGGAGTGACGATTTGCGCAATACGGCTGGCAGGAAATGGATGCGAGAAGCCGAGGATAGAAATAAGTGGCGTGCAATTGGAGAGACCTATGTCCAGCAGTGGACTGCTATAGCTGATGATGATGATGATGAACCAGACCGATATATCACATAGAAAATCTTTGTAAATAACTAAGTGAGTCTTTACAGAGTCCCAACTGACATACGTAGAACTTTAACAGTCGTTAAGTCATTACAATTCTGACAACTCGTCTTACTATGGTATTTAAATCAAAAATTATTTATTTAACTTAGGCTACAAAGTAGCACTTATCAAACGTCAATATTATTACGAAAAAGACAGCACCCTAGGTATAGTGTGTCACCCAGTAAAATGGGTTATGGAAGTCATAAAGGGAGTCGCTTTTGAAGATACTGGTATTCAGCTCAATCCGGAGAGACTAGAAACTGACTTTAACAGAGCTTGGGAAAAACCTAAAAAAAAGGGTAAGGTAAAATAAATACTTAACGCAGAAACGCAGTAATTTTTTATCCTACTCTTTATAAAGGAAACGAATTAGTACAAACAAGCAGTATTCTAAGAACTCAAAGTGAGTCTACCACTGGCATTTAATGAATAGAAAAATGTCCTTTGTGGTAGGATATGAGCGTGCAATATAAAGTGATTACCGTATAGTCAATTTTGTTTAGAAACCTTAATTAATGATATTTTTAGTGTTAGCCAGAGCAAAATGGATTTTAAAAAATAACACTCTTTGTGGTGAGAAGAATCCATATAACAATATTTGCTCCAGTTTTATGTCAAAGCCTTAGAAACCTATAACCTTTGTACAAAAGTTTCCGAAATTTTCATTTCGAAAATCATTGAATATTTAGCCAGTTGGACGCTATCGCGAATACCCGTACCATCTCTTGTTTTGTACCACACCACAAAGTCGCCAATCGTACAAACAGCGTAATGGCAAATTTGTCGCGAACCGAACCCGTTAAACACCTCTCGTCTCTCCGCTTTGAAGTATAAATTGTTGGTGTTTTTTCAACAAAACCTTTGTGTATTAATGATTGAATTTATTACGTAAATAAAGTTAGGTTAGGTATACACTTTTTATCAAAGTGTTGTTAAATGAGGGCTCAGTTTGGACATAACAAGGGTTGGAGTGTTCAAATATCTTAGGATATTTTTCGTCAAGAGTTTGGACGAAATCATTAGGTTGATGAAGCTTGAAAGCTATCGTAAAACTCTTTACAACCAGATCTCCATTAAGCATTGTTTACCCTTTTATAGCTCGAGAAGATTGGTGAAAAATGCCTGAAATACAGATTTATTTGGGTTTATTACTTGAAGATAAGTTAGGCTGATGGGAAGCTTAATGAACTGCTTCTAGGTTAGAATTATCAAGAAACTGATGGGTCTATGTTCTTAATTCTTTATTGGACACATATACACATAAACATTACATTTTATAATGATACATTGATGTACAGAGGTGAGTTTTACTCAAAATTGGGTTTTCTTCCAGCAAACCTGTGTGGTCTATGATACAAGTAAGGAACGGAAATGGTAATGGAATGGATCAGGCCCCATAAAAAGAGAGGCCTATGTCCAGCTGTGGGATAATACGGCTTTCAAATAATAATGAAAATGGTAGACTAGATATTTTAAAATAGTACATAAGTAAGAACATTTAAGAAAAAATAATTTGTATTATGAGAATTCTTCATTCTTTTGTACAAACATAATCACAACGGTCAATGTCATAGTATTCATTTATTATAACGACTGACCTTCTGATATAAATACTGTTAACATAATTATTTATAGAGAAATATTAACATTTATATTCGCATGCGATAAGGCACTGTAAATAACCTAAGTCGAGACATTCATTATATTAACCTTTTTGTCCTTGAGGAATTCTATGGGTTTAATTTGTGAGTTGCCTCAATAGTTCTTTTTGGTCAAAAATATTTTGGATGGTGGATCTCAATTGGCATTAGGGGCTCGTGGCTAAGTGACCGATAATACAGGTTAAGCCGCGCTCGCCGCGGTTGGTACGTGGATGGGTGACCATTTATAACATACCGAGACCCCTCCGTGTTTCGGAAAGCACGTTAAACAGTAGGTCCCGGCTGTCGTACATAGATCTTTGGCAGTCGTTAAAGTCAATTCTGACAACCAGTCTTACTATGGGATACTGTGTTTCCCAGTAAAATGGGTTGTGTAGGTCAGATAGGCAGTCGCTCTATGTAAAATACGGTATTCAGCTGAATCCGGTAAGACTGGTAGCCGACCCCAACATAGTTGGGAAAAGGCTCGGGAGATGATGATGGATCTCAATTGGCGCAAAAAAGTAACTCTCCAATTTGAATTAGAACATTTTTTTTTTAAATGCCTTGGACGACCCATCGCACTACTTTTACCAGTACATTAACTTCTGTTTTCAAAATAATTCTGACTTTTCCTTTTTAGATTATTCAGAAAGTTCCGTGTAATTTCCCCCAGTTAATGGCCGTTTACAGGTGACAAAAAGGTAACAGCATTATCTTTTTCACACAATTCAGTAATTTACTGAAAAATAACGACAAATTCTGTACAACCAATAAGGTTTACTATTTTCTAAAATAAACCAACCTCTTATTTTCCAGTTGAGTTATAAGTTTTCATTAAGAAAGCTGCAAATCTAAGCGAACTAACTTAAGCGTTTTAGTTCCGTTATTTATAACTTCATTTGCTTTTTGCAGTTTACTGCAGTTTTAGTATGATGCAATCAGGTCACTTTGTCCTTACATTTTTTATTAATTCTGACTAGCATTTTAGATTTGAAACTGATTCTTCAAGAACTATTAATTCTTTATTGGAATTTCTTTTATGCACTTTACACTAACACATTTACATTTTCCGCAGAAATACTTTAATGTTTCATAACTTAGTCATTTTTAAATTTTTTGTTTAAATAAAACACCTGGTACCTTCGTTGTTCGTGAATTCCATAACACAAGTGCATTAGCTACTTACTTTGGGTTCAAAGCAATGTATGTGATGTTGTCCGCATTTATTTATTTAAGTCTTATTGGATAGATTTAGATGCGATCTTAGGTTAACATAAAAAAAAAACAGATTATTTTACTAGAGCTGTATATTTTTGATGTGCTAAAACAAAAAACGATAGTGTGTAGTTAGGGAGTTAAAAAGTAGAAACAAACCCTGAATGTTGCTTAAGGGCGATAAATTAATATCGCACCAAAAACTCAACTCCCGACAATAGACTTCCAACAATATATGAGTAAATATTTCCGAATATTACTTTTGTAAACAAACCCTTCCGGCTGAAAGAAAAAATTTGATTAAAATAATTCTGAACGAAGTTTTATGAGGCTCTTAATAATTCATGTTGCTGAATTTATAGATGCTTCAAACGAGTTTGAATGTTTTGGCTCACTTCCAAAGACTCGACCTCTCTAACTAGGTCTTAGGATTTTGAAATTATTCATCATTGATTCGAGTATAAATTGCTGAGGGATTTTCCTTGCAGGAAGCTTAGTTTCTTGCGGGGTTCTTGGCAAGCAATTTGTAAAACGTGACCGTAATTTTCTGGCCTATATTTGAGGAGTGTGTTTCTTTTGAATGTAAAGAAAATAACCCTTATTTTTTTTGGTTGATGATGTTCTTATATTAGTTCTTATGGTATGTTGTGTTTTCGGTATTGAAGTTGTATGTAGTAACGTTACTTCGGCCCATCTAATTGCTTGAACCCTCGGCTATATTTTTGATTTTCAAAGTTAATAGTTTAGTAGTTTTCAGACTTTATTTAAAATTGGAAAGTTTGAGGTCGAAAACGAATGATTGCGGATATAATTTCGTCGATCGTTTTTCTATGCGTTGTACTATATTATAATTTCGGAAACTTCAAATAGAAGTAGATATTTACAATAATAAAAAACTAAGCCTACACAAGAAATAAGAAGAATTATAAACTAAATAAAACTAAGAACTAAAACAAGGCATCAAAAAATTCATCCACATCGCTGTCGACTGGGAGTGTGCCCAAAAGGCTGGCAGCATTGCCACGTTGTATGGCAATGCTTATTCGCTGACCTAGGTAGAAGCCAGCCTCTGGGTCACGCGAAGTGTCAACCAGGCATTGTCATTTCGGATACAGTTACCTTATATCTTAGGTGTTTCAGGAGATCGAAATTGGTTCAAAATTGGATCTGTATATGTCTTCATTGCTTTGACAATTACGAGTACATCCAAATTCTTCACAACGTTTCCTCCAAAATTATCCCTACATTTGGAGTCATGGAGTAAAACTGACATTATGACTTCTGAATACGAAATGTTATCAACTAAACGTATTTATCCGTTTACTGAGCAAAGGGATGTTCCTTTTATGTGTCCCTTTTCATTATTTTTCAATTCAGTTCGTGGAAATGCGACAAACGGTGGATATCAATGTGGACTCGTAAAATTTGATGCTTCCCCATCGTTCGCGTCGTTATGTAATGGTCAATATCGTGACACTTTAGCCTTCGATCGTGAAGTGAATAATGTTTCTCGTGATCAAGAGTATGTTTGGATGTCTGTGTTACGTTTAGGTTATTTGTAATGTTCGTTTTGAATGTTACGTTTTGACGGTTGCTTTTCGTTTTTGAGATGAGCTTCAGTAGATTTTTTTCTTAACTTAACTAATTGAAATTTTTGATTTGTTGTTGTTAATTATTTATTTACAAATTGATATATTAAGAAAAACTGTTTGCAGTCGAGTGGTATAGGTCACCACGCCAATTAAAAATATCTACTAATGGTACAAATACTTTGATCCGTTTAAACTTTCGATATAACAGTAATAACTTAATGTGTATGATGAAAAGGTTAAAATAATTAGAGTTCTGTAAATAGCTACGATTGTCATTACATGTAAATGTCTTGACCTTAATACATTCTTAATCACATTATATTTTGATTATAGGCCTCGTTTTTTAGCTGGGGTCAATGTCTTTGAGGACAGCAGACAATGAGAGCTAGAAAAAAAAACTAGTGTATTACAATTACAATACTTTTTTGATAGAATTTTAAGAGGGTCGTAGAGTTATCCGAAATCAGAAACGACTAACACAAGAATAAACATCACAACGGGGATAGCTACATACATATACCTACTAGCTGTACGCGGCATGCGTTGCAATGCAATTTTTTCTACCTAGCACCTGCCTACTACCTACCTACTACCACTTAGGGGTATGCAAAATAGATAGTAGCCGATTCTCAGACCTACTGAATATGCATATAAAATTTCATAAAAATCGGTCAAGTCGTTTCGGAGGAGTATGGTAACTAACATTGTGACACGAGACTTTTATATAGAAGAAGATTATGGCAGTGCGGCGTAGTTTTGCATTGTATAATATAATCATTATGGAAAAGCTGGCCTTTAAAAGTATAATAAAATAACGTTAAATCTAATGTAATGATTATAATATATTGTTCAGTTATAATATCAATTTTTTGCTTCTAATACTAGGCGTGTTAAGCTCGCTAAGTGAAGATATTAAAATATTCTTTCAACCCAAAAGTTATGAGAAATTGTCTGTGATGTGTAATTATTTTGTTATTCTGTCTGGAACTTATTTAATAAGCTGACTCCCCCAATTTGGGTCAGAAAATTTTGTTACTAAGTTATATAGTTTTATTGAGTTTTAGTAGATTCTAAGTCTACAGCTAAACCACTGTTCCAAATCGTCTTGAAGTCTAAGATTTTACCGAATTCAAAATAGAAGGTAATCTACTTTATTGTATATTTTTAAAGTTCCATTTCCTCTTTGTACATATACAATTACAATTTGTTTCAATGTTAACCAAGCGTTGTTTATTTGAACTAACAGTCGGTGTCCAAACGAAGTGGAATTAAAAGTATTTTATAAACAAAAATGGATTAATTCTGTCGCGTGTCAAACAGGCTTCCCAGTGGTTTCTAAGTTACATTTATGTACATATTGCAAATTGTATTTCTATTTTCGGTTTTCATTACATAAGGTACTGATAATATTATATTATATTTTGTCTAAACTTTCTTAAACAGACGTGTACCCTTAGGCTAACGATTTTATTAGACATATTTTGTAACTAACATAGTCTGCGGTTTTACCCGCGTGGTTCCCATTCTTATAGTCTTAACAGCAAAAGCACAGGTTATAAACTATCAGTAACCTATTAAGTCCAAATTTGTTTAGTAGTTTTGGCGTAAAGGGTAACAAACATCCATCCGAACACGACACGAAGCTAGCGACGCTACGGAGGTAATTTCATAGAAATACATAGAAACCAGTAGTGTCGCTGCGACACGTCGTCCGCTGCTGCCTCATGTCGTCCGCTACCAACTAGTACCTTAAGATAGATAGGGTACTGTCGCGATAGCCCGACATCTATGCAGGCGGGGTCGCGGTACCTCGTCACCCGATCAGCTGACATGCCCCGGAGGATACGGACGCGATGTCCCACGCGTTCGTACTCGGAAGGGATGAGGGGTGGGCACTTTACACTCACCTCCTCTAGAAGGAGTCCTTAAAGGACCGTCGCCCGCTGGAGCTGCGCTGAGAATGCTTAGCGATCCCGCGGCTCCAGCATAGGCGAGAACGGGACCAGAGTGTTTCTAGTCAGTGCGAGACCGACATACCCCACGTCGTGCCCTCGACGTGGGTTGAATATTCATTAGATTTTCACCCGGCCAAAAACAAAAAAGGCGGGGTCACGGTCACAAACTAGTGTTTATTATTATACCGATACTAAGTCTACTACTACTTATAAGTAGTATGTAACAACAGTAGTTAGGAAAGGCGGTGTCAAGGGTCACGACCTGTTCGACACGCGACACTTCGCAACGAGTTTATAATTAATCTCACCTTGTACGCAAACTCTTGAAAACAAAGCCTTCGGGAATATTTTATTTCTTAAAAAAATATATAATTGACACACTGTATAAAAAAATATTTTCTCGTATCATACTCGTACATAGGGTAAGTACATTGATGATCAGTATACATATGTGTATAAGTGTCCGAATGTCAGACATTTATTGTGAAGACACTTATCAGATAAACCAAGTGTTGTAGTGAAAGCTACTAAAATAATGTCCTAATTATATACTGTAGTAAGTATTATTATAGTGACGTGTTTGCTGCCAGTCTTTTAAACAACGGAGAAACACCCCAGCCTTTTCTAAAAAAAAAACGTCCACGACAGTTTCTATTGGTTGTACCTTTTCCAAAGCAAATCTAGATGTTAGTGTGTTAGTAGTGTGTAGTTAGGTGTTTTTTTAATATTTTGTTATTCTATCTTTCTTTTCTTTTTATCTTTATCGTTTTTTTTTAATGTTGTTTTTGTGTGTCCTGTGTCTGTGTCAAATAAACTTTTTTTCTTCCTTTCTTTTCTTTCTAGATGAAAGAAGGTTTTCACCAGAACTAAGTATATACTTGTGTCATTCACAAATGAATCTACACACATTTATACAAAGGAGAACGAGCATTCATGCTTAAGAACCAATAACATAATGCAATATATGATTGGAAAGGCTTTTTTACACTTTAACTTATTTTTAGGCAAGAAACAAATCATCGTCAACCTAACCTTTTCCCAACTATGTTGGGGTCGGCTACCAGTCTTACCGGATTCAACTGAATATCGTATTTTACATGGAGCGACTGCCTATCTGACGTCCACAACTCATTTTACTGGGTAACACAGTATTTCATAGTAAGATTGGTTGTCAAAATTGACAACCAGTCATGACAGTCGGGACCTACAGTTTAACGTGCTTTCTGAAATGCGGAGGGGTCTTGCGGCGAGCGCGGCTTAACTTGTATTATCGGTCAAACCGTAAGGCTTACACTTCGCCAAATCGCTGTGTGAAAAAAGTTATGGGACAAAAGCAACTTCACTCAGTTCTAGGCTCCATACATTTCTGTCCCTCCCTTTAACACTAAAATGATCACACCAACTATATAACCAGTTTATATGTGAACCTACAAACATAAATGTTTCGTTCCATCCAAGCACTGCTTCTGTAGCGGTTCACCGCAAGCTTCAACTATTCGTAAACACACCCTTACGTAGCAGTTAGATTACGTTTTTAAGTGATTTCGCAAACTTTCCGGAAACTTTGGAGTGATTAATTAATCAAGTTAATGCGTATTAAATGGTTTGTTATTAATGATCAATTAGGGTTTCTGGGGCATCTAGATAAGTTTACTTGCCGATATGTGAGTCGACAAAATGTTTAGTGTAATTAAGATTATATTTTAAATAGAGGTAAAGAAAAGTTTGCAGCACAGTAAGTATTTGATAATTTTAGCAGGTAGACTGAAATTGCGTTTGTATGTAAACCATGCCTTTTTTCAGACAATTGAGGTAGTCGTGAAAAAAAAACAATGTTTTATGGTAAATATTATATTAATTTTTGCGACTGAAATTAAATATTTGGTTTCATGCTAACTAGAATATCATCATCTCCCGAGCCTTCCTCCCAACTATGTTGGGGTCGGCTACCAGTCTTACCGGATTCAACTGAACACCGTATTTTTCACAAGCATCATCACGATAACCAGAATAGTGAACCAAATATTATTAGTCAATCAAAGTTTTGATTTAAATAAACAAGCAATGTTTAAAATGGTATATATTACGATAACACTAATTTAATACTGTCGTCAAGAAATAAAAATATACAACGGTTTAAAAAAAACGCTGTGCATTGCATTATAAGGTTTATTCTCTTCGCATACGTACAAACATACATACTCTATAGTCCTACGTGATATAGACAGGAAGGTAATTTTTTACGCTTTTTCAGCGATTCGTTTTATCTAACCTTAGAATTCTAGTCGCGTTCCTATTGCATAGCATTAACCTTAAGATATTTTTCGTTTCCTTTTTTTTCCTGTTTCAAAGGTTTTGGCACAATTTGTAAATATTTTTGACCTAAAGCATTACGAAATCTTACCCTCTAAAAGAACCGGCCTTTGTCCAACTCATTTAATAGTTTCTATTAATGATGATATAGAAATCACTTAAATGACTAAGAATTTGTCACTTTCATACATATATATGAGTCTTTAAGAATCCCGCAAGAACGCAATGATCCCGCAAGAACGCAATGGATAATCATAAAAATAATTTAATAATAATAAATAAAATAACGGCGATGTGGTTCGCCACCCATCACGTCTCGAGTCTCGCGGGGGCGAAAAGCGGCCCACGGAGAGCCGCTTTGCTACGTTGAATGTAAGAGGAGGAATGTGTGGATGGTAAGGTGAGGAATGGATGGTAAGGTTGTGAAGTATGTCAGATGATGGATATAGT
This sequence comes from Autographa pulchrina, assembly GCA_905475315.1. Lineage (NCBI taxonomy): Eukaryota > Metazoa > Arthropoda > Insecta > Lepidoptera > Noctuidae > Autographa > Autographa pulchrina. The sequence goes on from FR997775.1 coordinate 10,690,292, forward strand.
AACAAAAAATAAGAAAGGTATGCTGAGATGGTTTGGCCATGTCAAGACAATGAATGAAGAACGATTGACGAAAAAAGTGTATAAGGCGAGTGTAAATGAAAAAAGGCCATGTCAAGAGTACCCTAAACCAAAGAGCATGTATGAAAACAAAATAATGAAAGAGGACGAAGTGAAAGTAGCGATCATAGCAAGGGGAAGGAAGTGGTGTCTGCTGTCTTGTGGAAAGTGATTATAAGTATGTATATATATACATTTAAGTGATGTTTGACTCAAATGGTCGTTGTTGTTCTCTTCCCGTTTATAATAAAAATTGAGTCTTTTAGCGTACCTAAACATAATTTGTATCTATGTAAGCTGTTTAAGTCTTTTCCCCGAGTTACTATCCTAAGGTAACTATCATACAGGTTCTCTGAGTGAATGGATCCGTCATAATATGTTATCTGATGCAGACAGAGAGGCTGTATAATAGGATGTCGACAAAGCGAACGGGAGCCAAATAGAGACCTTTTGAGATACGGGTTCAATGACCACCTTAGTTGATCACGTGTAACGTACGGTGAAAGATATACTATTAATAGTATTATGTAGGTATATTCGTTTATTTGTAAATACATAACATTAAACTAGCAGCTGGAAAAAGGTCTGAATTCAATAAAAAAAAACGTAGGTAATTTTCAATACCTAAAATTAGAAATACCACCAAATGTCTAGTTTTCAAAATTACAGTGACATAAAATACGAAATTAATTTATGTTGTGTTCATAAACCTTTTAAAGTAAACTAAACTTAAGTAGAAATTCCTAATTTGTTACTACGAAGTATCTATGTCGAAATTAGCTTAAATGTAGAATTGTGGGAAATAATCTTGTTACAGTAATGCTAAACTACTAAGTTTAGCATTACTAACAAAATTTAGACTAGATAGAGAAGATTTAGACTTTATAATATCGCATGTAACATTCAAAATCAAAATGTTTTTATTTCTCATAAAAAAAAGGCGCTTAAGAAACGTTACGTTAAAAACTACTGACTCTAGTTGCTCGCTTCCAATGTCCTTCCTATGGAGAAGAGCCGGCAAGAAACTCCATTAGTAGATATGTTACATGCGATATTATAAAGTCTTATGATTGGTTGTTAATTTTTATATTACTGGACATTGTAACTTACATGAGATTAAAAGCATTATTATGAAGAGGTTAAAGAATAGTGTCACTCTCACAATAATACAAGCATAGACAGAGACATAGAAGAGGTACACTCGAATATCATAACAGTCCTTTATCACAGTCGGGTAAGGATTATTTTAATAAGGCATCTGCCCATCTTGGCCAACGATCACACAGTATGTTTACGACGTCCCCTCATCTTAACGGGGTGGGCAAAGATCCAAGGCACCGCTGGCTCAAGACATCGTGGTTGATATTTGGTGGTCAAGCCATACTGTCACATGTTTACAAGGTTCCATACCCAGCCTGTTATTTGTATGCTTAAAACTGGAATAAATATAACAGAGTTACGCTAAATTAAATTAAAAGGAAGTTTCAAGAATAAAATATAAAATGTTTTCTACTTAATTAGTTTTTTTTATCTTTATTGTGATCGGTTTATTTATTTATTTATCTATAATTGTATATATTAAGAAATATATAAGTAAGTTTATCAGTTGTCTGGTTACCATAACACAAGCTCTGCCTAGCTTGGGATCAGATAACCGTGTTTGAGAAGTCCCGGAATATTATTATCATTATTTAGAGGGACCCATTGGTCGTTCAATTTTTAATACAAACCTACTGCTAATCTAAGTTAATAAATTATAGAACAGGATCTTAATGTGATGTTTAGAGTTAATCAACCAGAATAATTAAGTTTTAATTAATTTATTTGAAACATTAAGTAAATCGTTTAGCTTAATCAAGATGCAAAGTATATAAATTACAGAAACCCCTTCTGGCTAATATTTCCGATATTGGAGAGACTTAGGAATTGATAGTAATAAATTGTAATACATTTTCGGATTAGCAGAAAAGACATAATTAGTCAAGTAGACACGAATTTTAAGCTACTGAAAAATATAAAAAAAACAACAAACATAACTTAAGACGTAAATATACTAAATTAACAATTGAAAATATTAAAAAAAAAAAAACTTATTTTTTTTTATAATAAATAACATAATACCATCTTGTAAATAATATCATTTTTGTTTTAATAAATAAATAGGTGCGGACAACATCACATACATTGCTCTGAACCCAAAGTAAGTAGCTAAAGTACTTGTTATCTTAATTACGTATCTAATAAAAGTAATAGTAACTAAATTCTTTTATTATATTAACTTTCCATAAGTTTTTTTTTCGTTAATCAGCCTTCAAAACCTGATTAAAAATTACAACAAAGGTTCTATTAAATACAGCCTTGTATCCATTATCTCTCGGCTTACGAAACTTTCAAGAAAATCATTATTCACGTCCTCACTGCCATTACCTTATATTTCGGAGTAAATAAGGAAAATGTACGTTGGGAGGTGAAATTTATTTATTCTAAGGCGAGTCTAAACTCATTTCTTGATAGATAATTTTTGATTTGGTATGAGGGTAATGTTAGTAGATCATCAATTGTAACAAATATAAAAAAACTGGCCAAGTGCGAGTCGGACTCGCGCACGAAGGGTTCCGTACCACCGTCGTATGAGAGCCCCCCTTAAATATTCATTTTATGTGGTTTTTAGTATTTGTTGTTATAGCGGGAACGGAAATACATCATTTGTGAAAATTTCAGCTTTCTAGCTATCACGGTTTATGAGATACAGCCTGGAGACAGACAGACGGACAGACAGACAGACAGCGGAGTCTAAGTAATAGGGTCCCGTTTTACCCTTTGGGTACGGAACCCTAAAAAGGAAGAAAATTTTGTTTTTATGTTTTGCACATGTAGAGGGTAATAGGTATAGTAGCGATTAACTAATAATTAAATGCTGTGCACAGAAGGCGAAACTACACACACAAGATTTTTTTCATTTTTGAAATGGATTATGAAATGAAATTAAATAGTTCATTTGCAAGTAGGACTAAATAAATCACTTTTACAATGTCTTCTTAACCTAGATGAAGTCGACATTTCAACTGACTGATAAAAATCAAAAATTACAAAACAAACTTTGTTTGAATGCAAACTCAATTCATCACTACGTAACCATAACCTGAACCAATTCTTTCCAAATCAATACGCTATATTTAGGATAACCTAAGCTTTCCACAATATTATATTTCCATCCATTATCCCCGCTTCCATTACCCTAGATAATTTTCGTTCGCAAAGTAAATAGCAAATGCAATCAAGACATGTTTATAGTTACCGATCTTAGGGGAGTGTTTTAAGCGAACAAGCAAAATTGTGTGTATAAGAGAAACACTTTATCTTGTGTTCAGACTTCCGCGCGATCATATTTTATTAATCCCTCGTCTGATGTAAATGCGCTGTCTGACAGGGTGGGGTGTGGTCCCAATGTCAGCGGGACTCACCATACCCGCTCTGCTACTTAAAACGAATCATCATCTGCCGAGTCTTTTCCTAACTATGTTGGGGTCGGCTACCAGTCTTACCGGATTCAGCTGAATACCGTATTTTACATGGAGCGACTGCTTATCTGACCTCCACAACCCATTTTACTGGAAAACACAGTATCCCAATGATAGTAAGCCTGGTTGTCAGAATTGACTTAACGACTGCCAAAGATCAACGTATGACACTTAAAACGAATACATAAATAAATCTACACATCGTTGCCATCAACTGGCGAACATGAAAAAGGTTACATAAGTTTGCTGTTTGGTTTTCAGGACCATGGTAACGTGAGTTTTTTATGACACTACAACTTTTAATTATCATGCCTACAAACGAAACAATAGTTATTTATTATAGTACAGGGCTAAACTTGAGTAAATTTAAATTAGTTTAAGATGATCTGAACGTTTGGTGACATAGAACAAGCGACTTGGCTTGGTTGTACCCCGCGGTTCGCGTGCAGTGTGACCTCACTACTAGCCTATAAGTACTTTATGACCCAAAGAAAAATATATTTTTGACGTTTAATCAGGAGAGTGATAAAAAAGCGATTATTAGAACAGTCCAGGAGCACTTAATTCTAAAGTTAACTTTATTAATTATTTAAGGTGTTATCTAGCGACTGAAAAAAATAACTTAAACACAATAAGTATTTGAGTTTCGTTTGATTGTATTGCATTATGTATTGCAGTCTGTGAAATAAATTAACATTATTAAAAACCTTTGCCCAAATAAAAAATGTCATGACTGGTCTAGCGGTTCAATGAACGAATTTGTGTGCACAAGATTGCAAGTTGGAAACTAACCAAAGTATTTTTTAAACATGCTTTTTGTACTTGCTCAATTATTCCAAGAAATCATTGACAATCGCTCTATAGAAACATGTTAAGGAAACCTCGACCACTAATAATTTTAATCTGCAATCATCAACCCGCAGTGAGCAAACGTGGTGATCAATGGCCGTTCCTTCTCTTCATGATAAGAGGCCTGTCCAACAGTGGGGTAAATTAAAGGTAAATTAAACATGCGCGCGACGTGACCAGCCCACTCCCACCCACGCATACAGGCATGCAGCCTGACCGATGCTCAAAGATCGTCATCCACTGGACACCGGAAGGACATCGCCGTTGACTCGACCTCCGTGAAGGTGGTGTGATGATCTAGTCAGTTATGCGGGGCGCACGTGTACAGAAATCGCGAAAAACAGAGAGGTTTGGAACAAGAAAGTGGAGGCCTTTGCCCAGTAGTGGTATCTAACGTAATAATAATAATAATAAAAAAAAAACATTAATTGCTTTACACAAGCATTGCATAAATGTTCGTTCATTACCAGTGCATTCGAAGCCTTTGACCTGTTCCAAGCTATAAAGCATTATTTTAATCTGAGTTAATCCTATTATATTGTTAATCCCAATTAAATAAATATATCCATTGCCTTGCATCTTTCACTGTGTAGATATGTTTTTAATATTTTTATTTGTTTGTTTCAGGTATGGGCGAATGTTTGATTTAGTAAGTGTATATTTAATTAAGTGGCATTTTAGTAAAGTAATTAACCGTACTGTTTATTCAGCAAAAATAGAATACTGACTTCTGCCCACGGCTTTGTCCAAGTTCAAATCTATTTACAGAATAAAACCTGCCTATGACAATCAGTAATAGCGCAGGCTGTCTGTCGATGAGGGAATTTTTCAATTTGGGAGAGTGGTTTTAATTAAACCTCCTATATCCAAACCTAAACATATTTTAACTAAAAAAATATTCTGACTAATATTATAAATGTGAAAGTTTGTTTGGATGTATGTATGGATGTTTGTTACTCTTTCACGCAAAAACTACTGAATGGTTTTTAATTCGCTGCGTGGGGTTAGCTACACCATTCATCTTCGGAACCGTCTCCGCCCCGAATAACAAAATAACTATGCACATCGACATCGGGAACGGGATCTAGGTATTCACGCGGGTGAAACCGCGGGGCACAGCTAGTAAGTTATAAATTTAAAGAAAATGAAGGTGTTACAGGTTTTTAAGGGCATATTTAACGCCTATAATCATTGTTTAGTAGATAAGCGCATGTGACCAAATGCCACACAGTTGCTATGAAACCAATAACCTACACAACGTTACAAACCGTTTGCATTTATCTAAAACCGACAAACAAAACCGCGGGCCCAGTTAAAACACAACATTACCAAAATAATTGGATACAAACTAAAAGCGGGTATCCCTTTATTGAGCGTCAATCTTAATTAACTTTGTTTTTTGACGCGCTAATTACTGGGTTAGGTGTTAATGGGAGTGGTACTGACATGGGATAGTGGTGATGTCCATCACACAATGACATGTACAGAAACGAACATTAATATGTATACACAGCGAAATTGTAAAACAAAATTAGAGTGTTTTTTTGTCAAAACTCAAAAAAATAAGGAAGTATTTTATATGATTTCTTCATCACATATTTTACAATACCAATTTAGAAATCAATTAAAATTGCTTCGTGTATACATATTTTTGCTCGTAACTGTACATCACTAAGCTGTAAGTCATCTACAATGAGTAAACGAATATCTAACAAAACATTATAGCTCGTCGTTTCCTAGGAAAACATTTTTAGGAAGCCCAATTAAATTGTTGAGAAGTGGGTAAAACAATCAGATTCTTACGATAGTGATTGAAATAAAACTCCTTTTTCGGATTAAATCGTGGTTCATTTAAGATTTTATTTCGCAAAGTTTGCTGGTGTCATGGTCCACACATACATTTTTATTCATATTATTTACACAAAAGTGGAGGGAGTCCCCTCATACTAAACACTCAAGCAATCCTATATAACGACCTCTATAAATACAAACTAACATAACAAAAAAAACAAAAGCCATCTATCAAAACCTCAACTCACTAATAATAGTAGACCAGTATGTCTACTCTGTAAATAATTTCGGTATCGAGCTTCACCTGAGTGACAATAAAGCTCACTTCAAAAGTGAACTCAATTGGCCTTGATTTATAATTCAAATTCGAGAATACGTATTTGACATTTCACCGCGGATTCCGCTGTCGAGACATGAAAATAATGTTACAGAATAGCACTACAGGCTAGTAAGCCCAACATGTATCTGAATGACCATATATGCAACATAACATGACAAAAATTTTCACTGTCATATCAAAACCTTAATTTTCTCATAACTGCCAACCACATTTCAACATACATAACAAACTTCCACAAACGTACCACTCAAAGGGTTCAGTGACATGTGACGTCACAACAAAGGCATGACGTCACAATAAGACATGAATCGCAGAGGGCTCAATACCGATGTTATTTTCAGAAGCTTTCACGTATTTATTGGTTCGCGTTCGACGGTTCTATTTCCACTCGTTTTTGTTGGTGATCGATGCTTGTTTCTTCACTATACAGAGTGTTAAGAAAACCCTGTCCGATACGTGAAGGTATTGTTAGGCATCGATATCTGATTCGATTAATGTAAAAAAATGGGCAAGATAGACATTCGCCGTCTTCACAGGAGCTGCCAAATGATCAAACAAAATGCCCCCCCTATAATACCAACGAAATTGGTGTTGTACTTTTTATTTTAATCTCAAATTTAGGGAATTTCGAGACAAAAAATGGTTATTTTAAAATTCATTATTATTGTTATTATCATGAATTTTCCAAATTTGATATTTTATTTGGGCGTTAGATTGTAGAACCTATATTACCCTTTCGGCTCGGACAGGGTTTTCTTAACAACCTGTAGTACGTACCTACTACGGCTACTCTATCATTATACTGGTGAATCAATGTAGTCTTGAATAATTAAAAACATTTTTCTGAGATTTCCTACTTTTCAATACAATTTTTAGCTTTAGCTGTAGCTACGTAAAAATCTTAGAAGTTAAAGACACGCTCTTCAGTTTTCGATTAAGCTGATACGGGTTTAATTTAGATGACAATACATGGTTAGTTAAAGTTAAACACGAGCTTCATTACTATTCTGATAACCAGACTTCTTTTGGATACTGTATGGTAATTTTACTGGGTAAGTGAAATGGTTTGTGGAGGTCAGATAGGCAGTCGTTCCATGTTAATACAGTACACAGCTGAATCCGGTAAGACTGAAAGTCGACCCCAAGATAGCTTGGAAAAAGCTTGCAGAAGAAGAGACATATCTTTAAGCAATAATACAAAACAAGGGCCGTACCATGTGCTCTTAAAGCAAGACTGTTGCGGTTGAGTAAGCGGGACAGCGTTATGCGCAGTATAGTGCGCCGTCTCGCTTCCACATCCCAACAGTACCGTTTTAAGAGATCGTGGTACGGTCCCAGGTAACATGAATTAGTCTGATGATATGTGAAAGGTTTTAAGACACTTTTTAACCGACTTCAAAAAGGAGGAAGTACTCAATTCGACTTAATTTTTTTTTAAGTTTGTTATATCATATCTTTCGACTAGGTGAACTGATTTTGATGATTCTTTTTTTATTTGAAAGATGGTGCTTTCCGTGTGGTCCTACTTTAATTTGGTCCAGTTATGACAGTGGGATCCATAAGAAAACCGTATAAGACTTATTTTGTAGTCGGTTTTTTTTATAAGAATTATAATAATACAAAGAGTATCATGTTATATATATGCATGTGCATGTAGGTACTAAAATAAAGAATATTTCAACACTTGGTGGTCCAAATATATATTTTTTAATTATTTGTTCAAATATTAAATTAAAATAAACATGTCTTATTTTATATCGTTAATGAGCAGCTCTTAATTGCCAGGCATGTAAGAAAAAACATTTTAATGTTTTATTTACAATTCAATATGTACTTAAATCTAATACAAGAACATACAAAGACTAAAATTAAATCTTATATAGATAAATAAAACTAACACGCGTCAAAATACTCATCGTCATCCCTGTCAATGGCGGGAAACGTGCCCAGAAGGCTGGCAGCATTGCCACGTTGAATGGCTATGCCGATTCTCTGTGCAAGGAACAAACCAGCTCTCTGATCACGAGTAGAGTCTACCAAACGTTTTGACAGTTCTTTAAAAAGATTTCGTGCACTCGGACCCCATGACCCGAGCGTTTCAACCCCAAACGGCTCGAAAATATAATTACCCATTAGGTTATTATACTTTCGCCGTTTAAGGGTCTCCGCTGCTCCAGCAGCAGCTCCAGGAGAGGCCGCCGAACTTAGAACGTGGGATGGCGCAAGGGTGTCGACGCACGTTGCGTCCCACACCAAAGGCCGACCCAATTTCCAAGGCAACAATGACATACCGTCAGGTCTCTTACCATCGCTGCGCACCAAACCATTGGGTTCCAAAACAGCTGGTACACCGGCAATGACAAGAGCACGACGAATAATGTCATTAATATTTGCGTGACGGGATATACGTCCTGCGCTCCTGCTGCAGGACAGGCCATGGTGACCGAGGCAATCGACTGTTTCACCGCATTGACACCGATGGTGGTCCATAAGTTTATAGTTATAGTCTATTTTAGTGCTCATAAACGAAACAGCGGTGGTTTGCAAACGTTAGCTGTGTTGCAGTTCTGAATAAATTGTATTTTGAAATTGAAGAGCTTAGATTTTATAGTTTTGAGTATCGTTTTGTTGGATACATATGTATATTTTTATATATTTTGAAGATTTTTATTGTAAATAGACTAGACTTGTATGTATGAGACAAAAAGCACAAACTCAGAAAATGAGATTTTGTATGATAAATTATTTATCTGAGACACCGTAGTAAAAAAATTAGTTATTTATTATTAGTTACATATAAGTAGGAAGAAGAAATTATATAATTGTTTTTTTTGGGTTTATGTAATAAATAAATAAAATCAAAATATCCAGGCCGTAAAAAAAAAGTAATAAAAACACTTCAAAACTGCATGTTAACTTTTGTGTCAAAAACAAGAATCTAACTAAAGATTTAACAAAATAAATGTCCTATTTTGTCACTTTTCGTAGCTAGCAAGCACAGACTAACATAAATCTAGCTTCATAAACAATGCAGCCACTTCAGCAATCGCTGTAACATGAATCCAGTTTGCATGATTTAAGAGTTGCCGACTTAAACACTACCAGGAGAACCGAATATAGAAACGGATAAATGAAATAGTGAGAACAAATTGAAAAGACTGAATAAAACGAAAATGATAAAAGACTCGATCAAATGAGGCTTGGTTTAATGAAAAATGAAAGAGGTTTAATTTCTCTACTTACTTTTTAAACTAAGCGCTGCATGTTTTCAGTAATATTATTTAACTAATATTAATATACATCTTAATCTGGACACTTACCTTAAGAACTGGTTCGAGGTGGCGCGAGACAAGGACCAATGGAAGGACTTGGGGGAGGTCTTTGCCCAGCAGTGGGACAGAATAGGCTAAGAAAAAAAAATATACACATCTGTACTTTTTGAGAAATTAGTCGAAAAATAAAAAAATTGTATATGTCTATCTACTTAGATAATTTATTTTGAGTTCCAGTGACTGAATAACTTAGTTTTTATAACCATGTCCTGTACAAATATTTTTATAAAGACCATACTGTACGAAAACGAAAATAAACTAATAATACTTAATTATAATAAAAGTTATTAATAATAATAATAATATCCTGGGACAACTCACACACGGTTATCTGATCCCAAGCTAAGCAGAGCTTGTGTTATGGTAACCAGACAACTGATAAACTTACTTATATATTTCTAAATACATAGGTACATATTATAGATAAATTACACCCAGACACAGAACAAATGATCGTGCTCATCACACAACATTTGTCCTGGGCGGGAATCGAACCCACGACCTCCGGTATAGCAGTCAGGGTCACTAACCACTAGACCAACAGGCCCGTCAAAAGTTATTTTTTACTAATATACGATATATTGATAATTTTCGTGTTGACTGCAACTAAAGTATACTACTACCCACATGGAAAGTGGTGGGGGGGACGCCCCGAACCTAGCAACTCGTACATTATCACGTTGTACTGCGTGCGGTGCGGACGTGTCTAACAACTGCGGTGTGCCAATGGGAGTGTTTATTAATACCCCTATATATATATATCCAAGACAATACATTAGGTAGACAACGTCATCTACTATAAAATTTAGTAGGAACCGTAATCAGAATCGACTAACACATCGCGTCACTATTACCGGAAGATAATAATATATTCCGGGACAACTCACACACGGTTATCTAATCCCTGTGTTATGGTAAGCAGAAAACTGATAAACACACCTATATATTTCTAAATACAGAACAATTAATGATCGTGCTCATCACAAAAAGATTTGTCCTGGGTGGGAATCGATCCCACGACCTCCGTTATAGCAGTCAGGGTCACTAACCACTAGGTCAACAGGCCAGTCAGATCGAAAAACACTAGAAATAGCCATACATCATGGCGGCGCGTACGTTTATTTTTGTAGTAGTTTTGCATTGTTTAATAGAATAGTCATCATTATGGCGTCGCCGAACTTTAAAAGTATTGTAATTGTAACGTTGAATCCATTCTAATATTAATATATTGTTAGTTAGTTCTTAGTTTTATTTAGTTTATAATTCTTCTTATTTCTTGTGTAGGCTTAGTTTTTTATTTTTGTAAATATTTTAAGTTTAATTTCATCAATAAATATTCGTGTCAATGAAAAAAAAAAATAAGACTAGTATTTCACATTTCCAAAAAGGCGTAATTTTTATTGATATTTATTATGTACGATACCCTAATGTCACACATTACTTACGTAAAAATAAAGGTACGTTCAAAGATCTCTGAATTTTTAGTTTTATCCAAATTATTGTTTTTTTAGTAAGTTAGACAGTTAAGTGTGTGACATATAAATAGAGAAGTAGTAAAATTATTTAATTCACTAAACTTACTATTTATATCATCAACTGTAACATTTTACAGTATAATAGCAAGTATTTACCGACCTAGGTACAGCCTGTCACTCTAGTGTCCAATTTCCTTTGTTTCGCAGCAAATTAAATAATTTCAACTGAACATTTTGTACACTGTTATATCAACAGTTATTAAAAACTTATTATAACGAGAAATGTTTCTGCTTGGTACGGTGAGTTTTTATACTCTGCCTGTATTTAATAAAGGCGTATTTCAATTAATTTGCTGAAAAATTTCAACTTTAGTAATAATTTTTATTAATTGGAATAAAATTACTAGTGAAATGCAAAATTAAGGTGCAGACACGGCAGTTTGAATAAGTCGATATGCGATTGCAAGTTGAAATATAGACACGGGGAAAATTAAGGCAAGTAAAACCGTGGGGTTATTTAGTTACATGTTTATAAACTTAATCGCCTTTTCAGAAACTAGAGGTTACAAAACTAGGTTGTAGATAAAAACTTTGTTATTTACAAAGTTGTGCTATACCAATATTATACCTTTAGTCCTGCCATGAAGGTTTTCATAATTTGCTAAACTTTTTTATGCCTAACCAAGTCAGTTTAAGGTCAGTTTACAGAGTTACCGGATTCAGCTGAATACCGTTTTTTTACAAGGAGCTACTGCTTACCTGGACTTATTATTTCTGGTATGCAGTGTCCCTTGGCTGTCAAAATCGTAGGTATTTTGCTAATAAAACCTTGTTATTTGCGAAAATGTCGTGCTGGCCTAGCGGTTCAATGAACGGATTTGTATGCACAAGGTTGCAGGATCGAACCTAGGCAAGTACCAAAGTGGCTTTTTCAAAGTTATATGTACTTTCTTAATTATTCAAAGACACTTCTGACAAACGGTGAAGGAAAACATCGTGAGGAAACCTGGATTCCAAAATTTGGGATCTGAAATCGCCAATCTGCAGAGAGCAAGCGTGGTGATCAATGCTCGTGCCTTCTCTATATGGGAAGAGGCCTGTGCCCAGCAGTGGGACGTTTATAGGCTGGATTATTATTATTTATTATTATTTGCGCGAGTGAGAGAATACAATTATTGTATTTTCGGTGTCAGAAAAGTCGTAAATGGCACATCTTGTGTGGGTGGAAACAAATGATATACTCGTATTATGTTACTTATTACATATAGGCCTATAAAGATTTTAGCGTAGGAGTAGGTGCTACTGATAAAACACTGCCTACCCATTTGAGAGAACGGGTAATGAAACAAAATAATTATAATTTCCACTTTATAAATTAATATTGAAACATTTTAGCTTACCTCGATTCAGAAAAGCAAGATTTCACAAATTATAATTTGATTGTTTTGAAGCAAATTGCTTTTAGTCTACTGAATTTGATAGTATTAAGTTAATTTTAATGGGACGCTATTACTCTAAAGATTGTAAAGTAGATATTTATATATTTTTTATTTTGGTGTGCCATATAATAATTTTCTGTACACGAACTGCGGAATGCGCGAGCAGTCGACCGCTCACGCATGTCACGTGCGACTCCCGACCGCTTGCTTTTTGTTTTGTCGACCGCTCGAAGCAGTCGAACTGCTTCAAGCAGTGCCTATCGGAAGGAAACGAACCCTATATTTTTTTGTTCCTTTGGTATATTTATCAACTGCAAAAGCAAAGTGGGGTCCTCAACTAGTATTGTAAAAAGTATTACAAATTCGGCTTAGCCTAAAAAAGGTAAGTAGATTAGACTGGAAAAAAGTTTGGCATTTCGGTCGCCTTGTCATTACGAATTCAAAGTAACTTTTAAGTAACTACAATTTGTTTTTTTTTGTAGAGGTGACATTGACCGGGGTTAAAAAACTTGCAGAGATTAGGAGTAGGTTTTGAGATGTAGACGTATTATTACAGGTTTAAAAATTTAGCTTTACTCTCAATCGTAAAGGTTATTTTTTAAACAAACCTTTGACAATGGCAGATTAAATAGTTTATGCTTCCATTTCATTATTTATCTTGATTTTTGTATGTCAGTGCAGGTCTATGTTTCAAAATTGAAATCTTGGTCGTTGTAAGAGCCTTAATAAAAGTAATATTTTTTAGGGTGAATGCAAAAGCAAAAAGGAAGAAAACTTGTTTCCACTTCATCGGCAATTTTAGAACCTTTTTGATTGTTATTCAGCCTTCAGTCTCGCAATTCCCTTGATTCTTCATAGTTTTCTTTCCAACCGAAATCAAAATCCAAGGAATTTACATTCACTGAAAATTCTCAAAGCGTACATAGTTTAACGACACAAAGAGAAATAATGTTTTAGTTTACGCGATAAATATTTGTGAAGAAATTGCATGGGCGTATTCTTCGAATTGTTTTTCGACACGCAACTTTTTTTGATCTATTTAAGGCCGTCCTACACGAGGCGACGCAAGTGATTTGTTTGCGATGAAATGGGTGGATTTATGTTATGAGTATTTTAGTTTTTTTAATAGATTTTAGGAGATGATCAATTCCAGTTTTTTTTATTGCTATGTTTTATGTGTATATAATAATATTATGTCCGAAAATGTTGTTATTCTTTTCTTTACATTTTGTGTATTACCTTAACTGAGCGACGCTTTAGTGCAAACTGTTATGTTGTACATTTCACTTGATAATCTTATAATATATAAAATTCTCGTGTCACAATGTTAGTTACCATACTCCTCCGAAACGGCTTGACCGATTTTTATAAAATTTTATATGCATATTCAGTAGGTCTGAGAAACGGCTACTATATATTTTTCATACCCCTAAGTGTTAGTAGGTAGGTAGTAGGCAGGTGCTAGGTAGAAAAAATGCATTGCAACGCATGCCGGGTACAGCTAGTAATAAATAAAAGTCTCCAATAACTGACGACTTTAGTCTCCAAGCAAGTACCAACAAACGAATTGTGGCTTGGATGGGCTTGTCGTTTTAAAATAATGTCGTTGAGCATCGGGCACTTGCGTCGCCTCGTGTACGAGAGGCCTAAGGGTGTATAAAAGCGTTTCGGACTGCATAGGGGCGGGCTCTTATCGGTCGTTGATACCGACTGAAATGTATAATTTTTGGAATAAATGGCGTTTTGGTTCATTGATAAAAGGTTTGATAACAGTATTTTATTCAACGAAATTTATTAACAGCGCGTTACTCTATCAAAGGATCTATAAAAAGAGCCAATTTTCGAATTAAAATGTTTACGTCCTATGTTTTATTTTTATACCACTATATTTATTTATTATTTATGACAGAAACGAACCCATGGTGGGCTCATCAATGTCAAAATATGTGTAAAATATGGTTATACACTTATTTACACTAGGTCGTGGAAGTTTAAATAAAAAGCTTGTGCTCAAGACGATTATAATTAAATGGTCATTTATCCGCTAAAAGTAGCAAACCCTTTGCTAAATGTAGCATACTTTGAAATAAAAATGAATATTTTGATTTGATTTTTCCTAAAATTCTAAACCCCAAAAATCCAAAAAAAACTGCAAAGATACTAATACACCAATAAAATATCTACATCGTATTGATACAACTTAACCAAACCCAAAGTGGTCACAGCTGATTCAAATTGACATAATCACTCGAATGACACGACACTTTTACCCTGTCATACATCGTCCGGACATGTGTGTGAACAGAAGGAACACCCCCTTTTTGTCTCACCCCTATTTCCTTGACACTACGTCACTCACATGATCGATTTATCAGAAAATATATGCGTATTTTTCCTCTATTATTTCCCTGGTATAAACAGCCTTCGCCCCTGCACATATGGTGTGACCCTGGGTAATAAATCGGGTATAGCGACACGCGAACCCAATTTTTCACCTCGTAAAATGTTTAAGCTGGTACAAATAGTATTTGGTCATGGTAAAAGGGTATTGCCCTTTAAGTCAGCCGGCGATAAAATATAATATTTTTTTAGATTATTTTTACAGAGAGATTAAGTCAAAATAATTAAAACTGGGCAAGAAATTTCTTTAATCTAGTTTATCATTATATTAATGATTGCTGAGGTTTTCGGTTTCATTTGAAAGTCTTTGGTAAGTCCGTAATTAGTCCACATATTTTTGAGTTTTTTTTTTCAAAATCTGTCTATAAGAAAAATAATTTTTATAAATAAATAAATAAATGCGGACAACATCACATACATTGCTCTGAACCCAAAGTAAGTAGCTAAAGCACTTGTGTTATGGAATTCAGAAACAACGAAGGTACCACAAACACCTAGACCCGAGGCAATGTAGAAAAGTTGGTTTCTACATTGACCCGTCCGGGGATCGAACCCGGGACCTCAGAGCTAGCGAGACCTTGAAACCGGTGCATACGCAACTCGACCACGGAGGTCGTCAAAAAAAATTTTTGTTTATTACCTAACAAAACACATGCATAATATACTGTTCTAACAAGTATGACTCAACAGATGTCGACATAAACAGTCAACGAAGCCAAAAAAACATGGAAAGCGAAAATAAAAACCCTTTTTTAATTTACCACAATCTGGTTCCAAACGTTATTGGGATCTAAAGATAGGCATTGTCTTAGAAAGGGTTGGATTGCCCTCGTCAAGGTGTGCTTCTAAGATACCTGATTGAGGCCACATCTGTCCTGAGAGTTCGATGTTTAGGGTTCCACTTAAAACGTAAAAACCGGATTTGGAAGGACTTTTTCATGTGGGATGTTTACTTGATTTTACAAAGAGGTATTGCAGGTAGACAACTAGTGAATTGTAGAGGTCAGATAGGCAATTAATGAGTCGTAAAATACGCTTGTAGAAATACATAGTTTTGGAAAAGTTTACATACATACATATAATCACGCCTCTTTACCGTAGGGGTAGGCAGAGACCACTTCTTTCCACTTGCTACGATCCTTCCGCATGTTGGAAATAATTATGAAGAAAAATATGTCTGCTTGTTTGTGGGTTCTAGCAACCGTTTAATATTTTTATTTTGTCTTGACTTTTATTTTGACTTTTTTCATCTGTAATATTTTACACAAGTGAAAGGCTGACTGAATGTCTGTGTTACTTATTGGTAAAAGATTAAACGTTAATTGCCTGTCTTAAGCTTTGCTGAAGGGCGCTCAAAATTACTACACATTACAGTAACTATCTGAACCACTACATTTTTTTACGGAACTCCAAATTAGCAACTTTACTTCGCCAATGTTTATCCTTAGAATGGAACAGCAATACAATTTGTTAGTCCATTCGTTCGGGATTACTTTATTTATGTATCGGATTATCTGGAGAACGGATAGAAGGTTTAGTTAGAATCTTGTGGGTCAAAGCAATTGGATTGAGTCTTTAGTAGAACCTTACAATCAAAAGATTGACCTCACGAAATTATCAAAAAAAATTATCAAAAATATCGTGTTACTAAGGAATCCAAAATTCGCTAGCAATATTTTCCGGTAAAAATGTATTGTAAAAATCCTTTTCGCCTTCCTATAATCAAAAATATACCATATACCTTATTTCATCAAAATATTGATTACAAGCGGAAAAATGTACAGAATCAGGTTCAGAAAATTGATACGTAACGAAACGTGTAAGAAAAAAGACATTTATTGAGCACATCAGAGATACCATATCAAAAGGAACACGCAGACACAAGAAACTGATATAAAAACATTATATGAGGCAGTTCTGCCTGACATGCAATACCGAAAAGGTCAACGGCAAAATATACTCGCTAGTACAATGTAAAACATCCAGTTCTCGATACATACATATATAATACATACATACATATGTGATGTGGGTACATAGACCTTATAATAAGGTAGAACAAACTCTGCCTCATATGCTGTCTATGCCTAATACAGGGTGTTACCGAAAGGGTATATAAATTCAAAAGGGGTGAACTGTACTCCTGGTATAGATTAAGTTTACAAAATTTCAGCTCAAAATAAGTTCGTTAAATAATTGTTGCGTAATGTTTAGCATCAATTAATTGATGAAAATAATAGCCAGACCATTAAAGCGAAGTATCATTAGTATTTAGCAAGTAACGTTATAAGATAAAGACCCTCGCAGTGCCGCGATATCAAATATTAAATTACCTTATTTAGAGCTGAAATTTAGTAAACTCACCCAATACCAAATGTACTCTCCAATATTTTTGGATAAACATACCCTTTCACAAACACCCTGTATACTTTAATGTATTTAGTAGAACATTATTAAAAAGAATTAATTTCATAGTCCGAAAGGTCAGCATGACAAGAGTAAGAAAGTGAGAAAGTTCATAGTATGACTGGTCACACACATTGGTGCTCTGAAAAATCTCCTAAACGAAGCTTACTTTATATTAAGATTATGGTAACCAAAATTTTGTTATAATTACACTATAAATGCTCTCATTTCAAACGAAGACTATCAATACCAAACCTCCCAAAAACCTTATTTAATATATTTCATAAAAACTACTCTCTAAATAACTAAACTACACTGACTGATTTCACAGACTGATTGATCTACCCATTCACCTCCAAAACATTATGAAACGTGAAGTTCAATGCACCTTGTAACAAGTGAGAACGCTCGGCATGCGGCCGTCTCCACAATGCATGCCTTTGTCCTGCTTTGTGTTAATTTGCTTTGAGGAATATCTTGGACCCTCTCATTATGGAAGCTTAAATTTAGAGGCTATTTGTTGGTGTTACAAATGTAAACGTAAATGGAATATACCTTGTGTTTGATAAATAACATCTCGTGCCTTCATTATTAGGGGATGATATTTTGTAATGGTAGTTTTATGGTAACCTTAAGTTAGACATAAGCTTTCATTATAGGATACGATCTGAGAAACAATTATATAATATTGACGAGACGCTATTATTATCTATTTTAAAATACAATATTAAAAAAAAGGACCACCCCATTTTTTCAATATTTTTCCATATTATGAGATTTTTTATTAGTCTGAATATCTTTTATTACATAGGACAGTATGTATCACATAAGGCTGGTATGTTTCACATCAATCACTTCCTAATTCACAGCCAATTGGAGTAAGAGTCGGTTTGCAAAAAAAGAAAATACTTCTTAACTCTTCAACTACCACTCCACCACGGAAACGAAAAAAAAAAACATAATGACAGCTGGTGTAGGTACGCACAAGACAGCGTCGCAAATACTACCCTCTACGTAAATAATAATTACTCTACAATGAAACCTTATTTTACTATTCTGTAAACGACAATAGATTTATTGATATATTTCCTATCTATCAGGCATCAAAAAACAAAACTATACTTTTTACTGTATTTAATAACAAACATCGTAATAAATCACTCGGAAATCGGAAACTTTCTAACGGACTTTCTAACGCAGGCCTTATTTAATAGTTATTACGATGTATTTCTCACAACTAATTACCTAAATCGAATAAATATAAGCAGGATAATCACTTTACTAATAAAAACCTCACTAAATACTAGTAAATACGTAAAAAACAGGAAACGAAATTCACTGAATTGTTGAGTTGACACAAGCGAAAAAAAGGCGCGCTTTGAAATGCAGGGAAAAAAAAAACTGACCATAGATTAAACAATATTTTTGGTTCAGGATGTAGGATTTTATTTAAAGAACGTATATCATCAAACTTGTTCATACAAAAGTAGACTGTAAATGCTTGAAAATAGGGTCCAAACCAGTTTGAGAAAGTGCGGTGACCGGTCACCGGTTGGGGTTTGACGGAACGGCGCGACAACATGGCGGGCGGTGCCCGGGCACCGCTTGGGGGATAAGAGACTGTCTAAGCATCAAGAATAGTCCCTGTATCCGCTGTTATGCAAAGATTTTGACATCATAAATTACTTCAAATACTCTCTACTATCACACATTCACACTTCACGAAATAACTTCCCCACTATTAGATAGATAATCTTCAGATCCAAAGTTTTAGAAATTTCAAATAAACGTACCGACTACCGATCCTTGGAAACTCATACGACTGAGATTTTAAGTTTGTGAAACGTTGTTCGACCGGTGTTGGGATTTCCAGATAAAATGGAATGTTTTCGAAACGACTTTTTTCACAGGGTTTTTTAGTTTGTTGCAGTTGTCCACGGGAAATGGAACGAACATGGTGTCTTTAATCCAGTATATTTTTTAAAGATAAATAGGAGTGTCACATATTGATACAGGTTGGTACGGAAATGCGTGGTCATATTTGAGATACTGCTTCTGCCAATAGCCATAAACAGGTTTCTCCATAAAGAAACAGACTATTATAAGAAAAATAACTTTTTTTTAATTTTGATGACATTTCGGAATTTACTTTGGTTTTCTTCAAAAAAGTTATTTATTTCTATGACTATGTTTTCAAAATAGAACCAAATATTTTCGTGACACCCTATCCTTACTATAATATTATAAATGCGAAAGTTTGTTTGGATGTATAGATGTTTGTTACTCTTTCACGCAAAAACTACTGAATGGATTTTAATGAAACTTTTCATTAATGTAGTTTATATATCAGAATAACACATAGGCTATAATTTGTAAAGATAGTGCGCGAATTGTCTAAAATATAGCATATTTACGCGGGTGAAACCGCGGGGCACAGCTAGTATCCAAAATTTCAAATCTATCCTCTTAGGGCTTAAAGGGACTTTAGTTCCAAAACTATAATTTTTGGTAATTCGTGTTTTGTGAACGACAATAATTAGGAAGACATTTCTGTTTCGCAACAAGTATGTATATCGACTGAATTTCAGTGGTAAGCAATATTCACGCCTAACCTTAAAGAAATAAAGTTGATTTTCGTATGACATTCACATCGAATAACATGCGTGTGTAAGTAAATATAAATACAACTATAGCAACCAATCGTAATATTATTTTTAAGTATAGAGTTATTGCGTGGCGTGTAAAGGGCGTGTGGTCAGCATGTAGCGTGTCCAAAGCGAGTACAGTCGGCAAAACAAGGATAAAAACCCAGATTATTTTTATTACAACTTAGCGATTTAATAAAAACACGCAGGTAAGCGTGTCGAATCAATACTTTTGCTGTACTCCGTACTCTCACGAGAAAACGCAATAATACGAATGTAATGGAAATCGCCTTTCAAATAGTGCTTATATTTCAAAGCAGTAAAGTTCATTCTGGGTGTAATTTATCTATAATATGTATGTATTTAGAAATATATAAGTATGTTTATCAGTTGTCTGGTTACCATAACACAAGCTCTGCTTAGCTTGGGATCAGATAACCTTGTGTGAGTTGTCCCGGAATATTATTATTATTATTATATTATTTTAATACTTATTTGTTAGTACTATAGTCTAGCTTTCCTTACATATAGTATATTGAAAAATAAATGAGATTAAAAATAGAATTCTCTTTTCGTTGTCAGAGAACTTGTAATCCAGTAAAGCATATTAATAGACCACAATCATTTCGATTTCCATAAAATAAATAATAATAAATAAATGCGAACAACATCACATACATTGCTCTGAGCCCAAATTAAGCAGCTGTTAAGCACTTGTGTTATGGAATTCAGAAACAACAAAGGTACCACAAACACCCAGACCCGAGACAATGTAGAAAAGTGAGTTTCTACATTGACCCGTCCGGGGATCGAACCCGGGACCTCAGTGCTAGCGACACCTTGAAAACCGGTGCGTACGCCACTCGACCACGGAGGTCGTCAACGAGAAAATAATCCTTTATAAAAATACATCGTAGGACGTTTGCATACAATATACCATTGATGTGTAACCCACAATACAACCAGGGGCCCGAGTCCGCTATTTTAAGTCAGTGAGTGGCGGGTTAATAAACGTTCCAGTTTACTTGTTTTTGTGCCTAATTTTCGTATTTAGATAATTTTAGTTTAATGACAAATATACACCTACTTGCCACTGTTGTCATTGTAGGATTGCAAGGGACTGTTCTTATCTGAATACGAAAATTAGGCACAATAACAAGTACACTGGAACGTCTATTAACCCGCCACTCACTGACTTAAAATAGCGGACTCGGGTTACTTGTGGGGGTTGAATTTGCAAAAAGTCGTTCAAGGGCAGTTGGGATGTTGCTAACGATTTGAATAAATACCCACAATCAGTAACGATATTTGCCAAATAGGCGAAGATTATACATTCGTGCTTTTTCAAAAATTGTGGTTCTCATGAGCAGTTTTTGAAGAACTCAAATGGGAAGATGCTCGAAGAATCGCGCGGGACCGGCCGGCTTGGAGAAAACTTGTTGGGGCCCTCTACACCAGCGGGGTGCCTTAGGACCACAACATGAGCAGTTTTTCGGATAAATGCGATAATAATATAATATGATAATCGTAAAAAGGACGAATGTCGCTCACGTTTAATATGTAGCTGTACTACGTATCTTGCATTAGCAAAGGACAGCATTAAAAAATAATACTGATGTTTAAGTAGCAATTCGCAGAATGATAATGATGATAATGCAAATTTGATTGGCCTGTTGGTCTAGTGGTTAGTGACCCTGACTGCTATACCGGAAGTCGTGGGTTCGATTCCCACCCAGGACAAATGTTTGTGTGATGAGCACGATCATTTGTTCTGGTTGTCTGGGTGTAATTTATCTATAATATGTATGTATTTAGAAATATATAAGTATGTTTATCAGTTGCCTGGTTACCATAACACAAGCTCTGCTTAGCTTGGGATCAGATAACCTTGTGTGAGTTGTCCCGGAATATTATTAATATTATTATTAATTTTACTCTTGATCACAGCCGCTTTACTTTTGTAAGACTGATAACTAATACGGCCTTGTGGTAATAAAAATTATCTATATAATAAGACCACCATACCATTGAAATTTGGATATACAGTCTCCCGATAAAGGAGATCCCAACCCACACTTCGAGTAATAATAGCGTGAATATATTAAATAGAACAAGTTTCTCGACTGAATTTCTAATTTCAAGATCCATTGCCATACTGTACACTAAACAAATAAACATGAACTAGTTAGCTGTTCGGTGGTTGATGAATAAATTACTTTGTTCGAATTTGTCTTTTGACGTCAATGCTTTGGGATATTCTCGTGTTAAAAGTCTCTGTTGGAAATGTAGTTGATTTTGTGTTTTCACGGACTGATTGTAGTTATTTTTTATTTTTATAGGGGCACAAAAGTTGTTGATTTTGGATTAGATTAAATCATTTTGTTGGAATGTCTGTTTTTTGTAAATCATAGCCTCATGCTTTCTGAGAATCTTCTTGAATAGTAGTTATATCATAGCATCATTTTCAGAAATACTCTTGCAAAAAAATGATCGTGTTTCCTAAAATACATAAAAGGTCAAATAGTATGGAAACTAAACTATACCCACGCTGTACAGAAACAAAATACGGTGAAACAACATACAGATTAATGTCTCTAGTTTAGGATAAGAAAAGAAGTTTACGATAGTATAGATACGATAGAATAGTATAGCATTACTGTGGGTATAGTCTGAAGTTACGCAAGTGAAGTGTCTGGAAGGATATGGGGAAGGCCTTTGCCCAGCATTGTGACATTGTTCTTTGACCTACTAATGTTTAATACAGCAATAAAGAAAAGTACATGAAATTAAAAGTGGGGTATAACTTTTCAATTTAAAATCGGGTTTGGTTTATGTACACAAGTTTTCACAAACCGGGTCAGATTATGCCGAATGACCTTTAATTAGAGAACACTTTTATCGGAGTCGCTTCATCAAAGACTACCAAAAAAAAAAACAAAAAATATTGCCATAGACAACCAGAAGTGTCTATATACTTTATCCTAAGCCTACTAATTAAGCTAAATGTGCTTGTTTTAGGGATGGGTTTACCGCAATAGTTCGATAGGGTCGGACCTCACCACAAACTTTCCATCGGGACCCTATGGAAGTCATTGGAAGTTGAAATTGTGGCCGACGATAAATTTTGACCTTAAGGCTACTTTATTTGATTTTTGTTGTTGTTTTAAACTTATTTTGTAGGGCAGGTCAGCGATGTTCGGTTGCCATTTGAAGGTTTTTGGTAACTTATGAGGATTTTTTATGTAAAGTGTAAAAAAATATATATTTTCTTCTGCTTGGAAAAAAGCCTTGTAAAAGGAACTTAATTTGTTTTTTAAATAGGTTATAAACTAAAGGTATTTAAAACATAATTATTGCAGTTAGAGTTTTATTTTTCTAAAATAGCTCAAAAAATTATTGAGTTTAACCAGAAAAATACCTATTGCGTCCAGAGTTCACAAAAATTGCTAGTTTGACGAATTTGACCAATTCTAGTAATTCTACGTACAGATACAGAATACCTACCTTTTGTAGTAAAAAAATTGAAGTTATCATTTCTTTTACTCATGTCTATAATTTCTAACAAACTGTAGCTAATAACATCTCCCGAGCCTTTTCCCAACTATGTTGGGGTCGGCTACCAGTCTTACCGGATTCAGCTGAATACCGTATTTCACATGGAGCGACTGCCTATCTTACCTCCACAACCCATTTTAGTGGGGAATCCAGTATCCCATAGTGAGACTGTTTGTCAGAATTGACTTAATGACTGTTAAAGATCAACGTATGACAGTCGGGACCTACGGCTTAACGTGCTATCCGAGGCACGGAGGGGTCTCGGTATGTTTTTAGAAAATGGTCACCCATCCACGGACCAACCGCGGCGAGCGCGGCTTAACCTGTATTATCGGTCAAACCGTACGGCTTACACTTAGCCACGAGCCCCTACTGTAGCTAATAACAACACTATCTAATACCGTCGTTCCATTCCCGTAAACAGCCATTCGCTTACCAGACTTGAATCTTTATGCCAACATACGCCAACATATGCCAACATACAAAATACAAATCTCTGAACGAAATTTCACGTAAATCTCTTTCGCCGTCTCAACAAGATTTAGTTACAAATGCTCGTATACCCTAACATCCAAATATTCGTGTTAGCATTTGTTTTATTTTTTATTTAAACTAGGTTGTATTCTGAAATCGTCTTTTAGTTACTTGTTAAAGTATTTCATTCTTCTTCTTAGCGTGTTGATCAATGTCAATAAGTACTAGATTTTCCCGGACCAGTACTCAGCTACGCGGATAGCATTAACTGTAGCATTTTACAGGTCCTTGCGTGTACAGGTGGTAGGACACGATATTTCATTAAAATACTACAAGACTTACACCAGATACTTAGGCTCGTCAGCAGACGTAGTTGATAATACATAACATACATATCATCACGCCTGTAGCCCCGAAGAGTTAGGCAGAGGTGTACCAATGTGCACCCACAGTTTGCCGGTATGTTTAGGTCCCATGTAATAGGGACAAGCCTATTGCCACTAACCGGGCACAAATCCAAACTCCGACCTGCTACTGAGAATTTCATAGAAAAACCCAATAACACCTTGGTCGACTTGGGAATAGAACCCAAGACCTGTAGCGTAGCAGTCGCGCTTAGAACCACTAGGCCAACGAGGCAGTTGATAAGGCAGTAGTTGATAATAAAATAATAATATGGTAATCCAAATACATAAGTCTCTATAAGATTTTATAACCAATTAAACTGAACAACAAACACGACACAGAATGACGAAACGCAACAAACAAAAATATAACATCTTGCGATCGGCACTCTATCTCTATTTTGGCAACATTTTTGTTATATGAGATCCTTTTTACTTTTTTGCTAGTCCCCAAATATGCATATATACATATAATCACGCCTCTTTCCCGTAGGGGTAGGCAGAGACCACTCTTTCCACTTGCTACGATCCTTACACACTTGTTTCGCTTCGTCCACTTTCATGATTCCCTTCATACATGCTCTTCGGTAGTCCCCAAATATATATATAAAAAATTGCTGCATCGCATCTATTTGTCAGAATTGAGTTGCAAGCCTTATTATAAATGCGAAAGTTTGTTTGGATGTTTGTTACTCTTTCACGCAAAAACTACTGAATGGATTTTAATGAAACTTTACAATAATGCAGCTTATACATCGGAATAACACATAGGCTATAATTTATAAACATAGTGTTTGAATTATCATTCACGCGGGTGAAACCGCGGGGCACAGCTAGTATATTATAAATCTTACATCAGATAGAATAAGAATGGACTATTCAATGTAGGATACTACACACCTACAAAAACCTTTTTTATTTAACTCGCAGTCCTCTGGGAACAGAAATCTCTGGGATATCCGTCGTTCAGGGACTCAATATGGTACGAATGAGAACTACTTCATTCTTTATAAATATATGTCTATGTAAGCTTATAGGTTTTTCAAGACGACTTTTAGGTGAAAAATACGTCAACGTTACCAAGCAAAAGCAGTTACAATATTTTAAAATCAAATCATAGATGGATAATTATTACAGTACTAGCTGACCCGGCAGACTTCGTACTGCCTTAATCGATAAATAAAAGCCTTAACTTTGGTATAAAATAAACTCACTAACATTTTCATATTTACTCATCTTTTAAACCTCCCCTGGGCTTCCACAAATAATTCAATACCAAAATTAGCCTAATCGGTCCAGCCGTTCTCGAGTTTTAGCGAGACTAACGAACAGCAATTCATTTTTAAATATAAAGATAAGATATAAGATATAAGATAGATGTTTGCTAAGAATAACAAAACATCGAGAAGATATCTGGACTCCAAAATTGGAATCTGAAATGCGCAAGTGAGTGGTGATTCTCGTTCAATATTGAGATATTAAATTTTCTAAAAATTATAATATTTATAAATAAAGAATTTTACCCAGAAGTGGAATAATAAAGAAAACCGGTATTTCATCTTTAGTAGATATATTATTAATTTTCAATATGGAATTTGATATAACTGTTATACGCTCGATTTCTCATTTTTTCCAAGCACGTTAAATTAAAAATAGAGCCTATTCCAAAAATGTCGTAGAAAAAATATCTGTAGAACTCGACTATTAAAACGGAGTTCTAAAATAAAACAATTTTTCAGAGTCCGTGATTGGTTCACTATGTAGTCCAAATACATATGCGATCCGTTCGAAAGGCCTAAAAAAATATAGAACTAGAAATATTTTTAATCGATTACCAAAAGGTGATTCCTAATGCGGCTGTATGGTTTTTTGTGCGTTCTCAGTTAATAAATGTATTTTTGACTCTCACACTATTTATTTATTTATTAAGTTAACCAACAATTGTTTACACTGTTTTGTATAATAAAATTCATTGCTCACACACAAACACACATACATACTCACACACACACACACACACATAGTCATACACACACACAGAGTCGCTTTTTTGTTTTACTCAATTTTTAAATATGTCTTTCTACGCAAAATGTATAAATGTAAGTGTCTGTGAAATATTGTTATCTTTTTCCTGATAGGGGTTTGGGGGTCCTGGTGTCCTAAGATACAGGCTTTGGCTTAGTTTAGGCACCAGTCTCCCACAAATTATATTTTGTCATCTGTGCTATGTGATAACAATTTAACTATGTACTGTTTGTGGAAGGAAATAAATTATAGTTTATTATTATTTACTAAAAAAAAAAAAAAAAAATTTGGTGGGTAAAAACCACTTATAGGTTAACGCGGCATGCAAATAGGACAGTAATATTAATATGTTTTTCAATAAAAATAAAATGTTTTTTTTTTTAATATTATTTTAAATGGCTTATAATCCTATTGTTTTTTAGTCTTAAATAAAGGAATTTCTAATATAATATATATCGTGAAAGACAGAAAGGTCTGGCCAAAAGGGGGGAATTTGCCCAGCAATGCGATCTAATAATTGCCCACGTCCAAAAGTTTTAATTTTGTAACGTTAACAAAGTGTTTTTTTTTTAATGAGAACCGAAGTTAGAATAAAATAAAATAGTCTGCTCATGTCTTTGCTAACATAACGTATCTATAGAAAAACATAATTTGTCTTTAAGTATTTTCTATTTTCTGTCCGTCAAATAATGCTATTTTTTTAGAAAAATACGCAGCTTAGTACTTTTCACTTACAAAATGTAATGAGCATTCAATTTATTAAGTTAGGTCTTGGGTCTTACATAAGTCTAGACTCGACATAACAGACCATAATCCTATTATACCTAAACGCACTGAAAGACAATAATACAATAGATTATCTATAACTCGTAGTTAATTAAACTATTACATAGTTAATTTGCGGTTAGACGTGGTAAATGATTTATTGTTGCTGATAATCTTTGGGTTAACAGCTATTGTTATTAGTTACAATGAGATTTGGTAACAAGGTCTACAATAGTTTAATTAGAACTAAAATAATAACTGAAAAAAATGATTCAGTATTAAAGTTTTTCGCGCTCAATAATTTATAAGACAGCCTAGTGACGCTGCCTGGTAGACAAAACATTACTGAATCATATACTGAAACCTTCTTGAATTACTATCCATTGGCGAAAACCATATAAAAATTCGTTCAGTAGTTTTTGAGTTTATTGCGTTTAGACGGACAGATGCGGCGGGTACTTTGTTTTATAATTATAAATTTAGAAAGAAGATGAGAATTAACGGTAGTTATACGTATCTTGTAACTACCTTAGTGGGTGTCATCATACTGACCTTTTCTTTTAAATCTAATGAGTTCAACCCACGTCGAGGGTACGACGTGGGGATATGTCGGACTTGCACCGACCAAAAACACCCCGGTCCCCTTCTCGCCTTTGCTGGAGCCGCGGGATCGCTAAGCATTCTCAGCGCAGCTCCAGCGGGCGACGGTCCTTTAAGGACTCCTTCTAGAGGGGGTGAGTGTAAAGTGCCCACCCCTCATTCCTTCCGAGTAAGAACGCGTGGGACATCGTGTCCGTATCCTCCAGGGCCAGTCAGCTGATCGGGTGACGAGGTGTATCAAACTGGCCTAGTGATTTAATGGCTGGATTCGTATAGCCAGATTTACAAGTTCATGTTCACATAATTATAGGACAATTTACGTAGAGTATGTATCTCCTATCCTAACTTGCTAAGAATATATTTTGCAGTTGTATCCAAATATAAATTTAATACCTACGAACTGACATTTTGGAATGCAATAAAGTAAAGTGTGCTTTGATTGCGGTGACGTTTCGGCCATATTGCATTCGCCGTAGTCCCAGATAGACAATCTGTCTGTAAATGTGTGTGTGCTCCCATGATATAAGTCTATGCTTATACAAAAAATGAGGTATATATCGCACCAGGTCGACAAAATTTATTTATCAAAATTCGGACAAGTACGTTTCATCTATTTCTGTCACTTTCCGTCTCGCACATTCTATATGATCTGTTTCTTTCACACACATAATGACAGACATGAAAATGGGATCAGTTTTAAAAGTGTTGCAGTATTGCCGTGTCATATATAATAAATAAATAATAAATAAATAAATGCGGACAACATCACATACATTGCTCTGAACCCAAAATAAGTAGCTAAAGCACTTGTGTCATGGAATTCAGAAACAACGAAGGTACCACAAACACCCAGACACGAGGCAATGTAGAAAAGTTAGTTTCTACACTGACTCGTCCGGGGATCGAACCCCGGACCTCAGAGCTAGCGACACCTTGAAAGCGGTGCGTACGCCACTCGACCACGGAGGTCGTCAAAATTACAAAAAAAAAAATATATATTAAAACATGTTTGATCCCATTACTGCCTCGTTGGCCTAGTGGTGCTAAGCGCGACTGCTACGCTAGAGGTCTTGGGTTCGATTCCTAAGTCGACCAAGGTGTAATTGGGTTTTTCTATGAAATTCTCAGTAGCAGGTCGGACGTTTGGATTTGTGCCCGGTTAGTGGCAATAGGCTCGCCCCCTATTACATGGGACCTAATCATACCGGCGAACTGTGGGTGTACATTGGTACACCTCTGCCTAACCCTTCGGGGATACAGGCGTGATGGTATGTATGTTGATCCCATTAATTCCCGTCTTTATGTTACGTTATTTTATATCATTCGTTCATTCAGTAAAACTCAAAACTCATTACAACACGAAACATTTCCCATTGATTTCCATAAAAAAAAAGGAAACATTCTCGTCTTGTCAGTGAAAAGAAAATAATAATATGAAAACTTGTATAATTCAATTCGTGACAAGGTGACATTAAGAGTAGTCGGTGTACCGAGTAATAAATAAACGAGTACAGCCGGGTGAAGCGAGCTAGCGAGAGGTGCGGGCTCACTGCGTCGAATTCGATTTTGTCGTAAATGTTAATGTGAGATGCAGTCGCGTCTATTGAATTATGTAGCGTTAAAACCACCACTGTTTCATGATTTCACCAGTCTTGCGAAAACTACCATTTTGAAGTGGATCTAAATCTTTAGAAAGGTTTTGGGTTATTTTCGTTGTGAAAAACATACAAGAATCCTTAAAATAAATATATGCTTTTTCTTCCCAAGAAATATTTTTTTTACGATTTGTGATTAACTTATCCCTGATAACTGAAGATCTTTGATGTGTTTTTTATGTATTTAAGTGACAGAGATAGTATAACACTTCACGAAAAGTTAAAACTAATTAACTGATTATTTGGCCATATAGTTACTATACATTATCTTCAGCTTTAAAAATGTAATCTTTCCATAAAATATTTATCTACATCTATAATATAAATATCACGGCCCGGGATCCAAACCTGCTATTGATTAGCCTCTGACCGTGCCTCCCTACCCATGCATAAAACATGAACGTTCGAATGGTAATTTTATACCTTCGTCTAAAAAACTTCCTTTTAAATATGAATACCTATAACTTTACGGTAGTTTAGTTTCAATAAATATAGCTATTAAAATTGCTATGTATTATTAAGACCAGTATGTCTATTCTGTAAATAATTTAGGTATCGAGCTTCACCTGAGTGACAATAAAGGTCACTTCAAAAGTGAACCCAATTGGCCATGATTTAGAATTCAAATTCGAGAATACGTATTTGACATCTCACCGCGGATTCCGCTGTCGAGACATGAAAATAATGTTACAGAATCGCACTACTGGAGCCCGAGTCCGCTATTTTAAAGTCAGTGGGTGGCAGGTTAATGAACGTTCCAGCGTACTTTTAGCCTAATTTTCGTTTTCAGATAATTTTAGTTTAATGACAAATGTGCACCTACTTGCCAATGTTGTCAATGTAGGATTGCCACTGTCTGTTCATTGTAGGCTTATCTGAATACGAAAATTAGTCACAATAAAAGTACGCTGGAACGTTCATTAGCCTGCCACCCACTGACCTTAAAATAGCGGACTCGGGCCCCTGTTGTTAAGTGCACAAGGACAATCATTAAAATTAAGTTTTAAACTATACTATTATTATACGAAAAAATAAACGATACCGGTGTTTATTTTTTTTTGTCCGGTTATTATTTGTTTTCGGAAACTTTTACTTGCAAGTAGACTCGCACTTGACCATTATTTTCTGCTTCCTTCTTAAAGCATAATAATATACATTAAAATTATAAATTATATTTATTTCAAATTCGATATTTAGAGCCCGTACTTGCAACACTACATTTTATTAAAATATAACAGTGTTGCCAGTTATTAAAATTCTACCTCATTCGCAGAGTCTTGGTGATTAATTGTTAAAATGTAACTTTAACTGAATAAGATATTTTTAGTGTTAATTAGTAACGTATTACAAAAAACAACCTTATGTGTTTGAAATAAAGTACATATTTCAACTTTACTGTAACTTAAGTCAAAAATCTATGTAAGAAAACTAAGAAATTGATTTAGTTTAAATTGCTCATTACTCGCTTAGTTTAGATCAAAGTTCGAGTTAAGTTTTCTTGGTTATAACTTATTAAAATAACTATTAGACAGTAATTGCCGTAGCTCAAAAGCCTTTTTAATAGATCTCAAAAAATGAGGAGGTTTAATAGAAACAATAGAAACATGCTAAAAAAAGAAAAATAAAATTATAGATATATGTAGATGCAGAATTATACAAGGCGTTACAAAATTTACGTCAGTTTACAAAATTTCAGCCCAAAATGAACTAATCCAATAATTGATATTCAATTTTTCGTATCAATATTCAGCTCAATATTCAGATTTGATTCAAGTTCAATGAACATTAAAACGATATAACAATTTAATTTTTGACTTAAAATTTAGTTAATAAAAATGTCGAACTTCGAGAGAAATTCGTTTTGTGCCTTCCAACGTCAAGGCCAAGTATTCTACAAAGAATTTTTTGATGAGGTTTCGCTCAAGAATTTCTCAGTTCGATTTGAATTAGGTCAGAGGCCTAGATTTAACTTGAAATGTTTATTAAACTGCTCAACTATGAGCCGTTCGTTTGATTACAATTTGAGTTCAGGTTAGTACTTAAAATTTCAAGTTGTACGAAGAAAACTTTACGCGAAAAGGAATTTTCCCGGAAAATACTTCTAATTCACAGGTTTTGGTAAAGTAAGTATTACTTGATATATTTTGCCATTTGTTTTAGCTACTCAATGATTAAGTAGAGATAGAGCTAGAACTATATTAACACCTACGGAACCTATTAGAAAATTAGAATAGTAAAATTTCCAATATTGTCAGTAGAAACTGAAATTTCTAGTTGAACTGCAAACCAAAATCCATTCCATTCTTAGTTTTCCAATTTTCCTTAGAAAAACAAAAGGTTGGTAGGTGTCAAAAATTTCTACCTTATCCTCAATTCTCCAGAAAATGTTGGAGTGAACAAAATAGCACCCACTTAAGGACATGAAGAGGGCGTGGGCAAACTCTTGAAGAATATGATACCATTTTTAAAAGGAGGTACTTTTGTAATGTGGGATGGAAAGTATCAAATCAGTGAACCGATTCATAGTTCTTTTTTTATTGGAGATTATTATGTCTGGAAATCAGAAGGGTTAGAAATGTCTCTAAATTAATAATGATTTCCTTCGCTTCCGAAAACTTCCTGAAGACTCGGATCAATTCGGATGATTATTATTTCTTCTCTTAATTCTAAAGACAAAGGAAATTATGAAAATGTTTTCAAGATTCTCACACTATCCGTGCAAAGCCAGGGTGGGCAGCTAGTAGCAGAATATGAAACAACGTAACACTAGTATTTTGATTATCACAATTCATGACATTCTAGTGACTTTGTTTCAACAAATACCTCAGTCTAACTTCAGCAATATACAAGGCAGACTTAACGTAATCCTGCGCAAATACAAAAAGGGACGAAATGCCAACATAAAGAAAAATCCAGCAAAATTCCCCAACACAATAACCACAACAATTCTTCATTTTGGTCTCCATATTATCCCAGTGTCCGAGGACTCATAAAATAAATTGAAATTTCTATGCAGGTGGCCCAGTCATGTAATATTGAGGGTGAAACTACCCGACTTTACGGCACTTTTTGTCAAAGGCAAAACTTAGAATATTTATCGATGAAACTGATGGCTTCGTTTTATTTATTTTGGCTTTTAGGGGACAAATTTTTGGTTTAGGTTTTATGGATGTATCTATTAAGTTTTTAGACTAGAGCGGCAGTATTTAATACTAAATGATGACTAATAAAATAGACTTAAATATGTAAATCTTAATATGACTTTATATGATATTATGAATTTTGCATTTAACTTGAGGTAATATAATTATTGTTATACCTACATTTTCTTAACAATAAATCAGGAAACATTTTATATAATAATACTTTTCGCACTTTGTATCACAAAGGCGGACTTAATTAAATTAAAAGCTAAAGGTATTTATTGTTGCTTGTTTAAGAGTTTAAATGTTGTTTATCTCAATAAACGTGCTTTAAGGCCTGTGTATGTAAGCCAACCCTGGATTGCGACAAAGGCCACTATTATCCGCCTTCGATGTATGTAAGTAATATCTGCCTACTCCTTACATAAGGACTGAATTCTATATTATGCTTTCTAGCATATTCCTTAAAATGAAGAAGCGAGACTTTAATGTGTATTTTTTAGCCAATTTTAAAAATGAAAAGGTTCCCAATTAATCGGTCCGTCTTTGTTCCAAATGGTTTAACTATTATGATTGAATTTTTTTGAAACAATAATACTTTAAAATTAAGTAAGTAAATAAAAATTTTAGTTTCATATTTGGTTTTTTACCTATTTCATATTCAATTTTCAAACCAGTGTAGAGAGCATTATTAACTCTTTCTTTATACGAAAGTCTTATAACATATTTGTAGTTTTGCTCCCAACCTAGTTTTATCTACGTCAATCACCTGTAATACTAATACATAAACCGAAGTAGATAACTTCCTATTTCAGTTAACTGATCTAACAAGACAATTGACAAGCCCACGGGACGACGGCTTCGCGATCTCGTGACGTAATTCCGGTACAGTCGCGTGCAAAAATATAGCTAGGTATGTAAGCAAGCTTCTTTTATCTATTTTCGGATAGGGAAAACTTGTAGTACGTAGTTTGAGGATCTCTATATGTATACGAGGTTTCATAACGTCCTGTATATACAAAAATATGAGAATTACTACAAAAGGTTTGTTTTTGTTTTTTTGTTAAATTGGCCAGTGAATCCAAGTATAAGGCAATAACAAAATTCAGGTCATTTTTCTAAACGACGCATCATGAGATTATGATTTAGGTTTGCTTTCGAAGATTGGTACCTTCAAAATTCACGTATGACTACAACCGTGTAGTGTTTCATCAAAAGTAGAATTTTAATATTTTTTTAATTCCCTTTTTACAATTTGCAAAAAAAAAAATAGTTTTTACGTTCGACTGTATTTTTTTGTTTAACTATATTTCATAGGCCATTCCACGCGCCTGCCTGTACACAGATGAATAAAAGATCATGCTGTGTAAATTGGCCTTTCGTAATCTCATCACGACTGCGTGTCACATCGTGATTTGATGGGAGGGGATTTGATCAGGCAAGTTCGAGATGTACCTATATATCATCACGATGTATCCCTAGGGAGTAATCAGTTATGTTCCACAAACTTGCTTCAGAATAGAATAGAATGAGAAACCGATATGTCAATAAAGATGGTAGCTTATTCGACAAACCAGGACGGACTGAAAATGTTCTTGAATATTCGTTAAGAAGGTCAAGACAACAAGCACATTATGGCTAAAATTCTTAATTTTCAGTTCACAGTAGTAATTGAAATATTCACATTAGACCAACAAGTTGAACACAGGAGGTCTCTTTATTCATATAATAACAGACAGCAAGAAAATCTAAAAAAAGAATCTTCGCCCTTAAAGTTCGGAGTTACGATGACCACAAAGTAACTGAAAGTCCAACATGACAAAAATCCATCTCATCTCACTTGCCTTTTTTGACAAGACCTCTAAAGCTACGAATACACCGCGCCACTTTTTAGAAAGAAAAATTACGACAATTTTTTGACTTCACTAGATTGCATTATAATATTTGCTTTACCTAGTAATTTGTGTGTTGTAATTATGAAGCAGACACACACTCTTGTAAAATTACTGAAACGAAAAGTATTGTATGTGCTCTCCTATCTAACCTTTTTCCAAGCTATTTTGGGCTAGCCGTCTCACCGGATTCACCGAAATTCCTTATTTTACCTAGAGCGACTTCCACAGCTTATCTTCGTTGGCAATACAGTTTGCCTGGGTAAGACTGGTTATCGGAATTGTAATGACTTAACAACCGTCAACGATCACTTATATCTCCGAAACCCGCAGGGAGTACCCTTAGTGGACGTTGCTGACGTAGTTAGTTTTTCTATTGTTCTGGCTGGAGGCCTTAAAGTCCTCGCCAAAAGTCCAGTGTATGTATTCAAAGCCTGCGCTCAGGCAAAATGCAAAGATCTCTACCTTAAAAAAATAAGAGCACGTATGGCTAGGACCTTAGGGCTCAGGACTTTGACGTCCTTTTCGAGGCACGGAGGCAAGTGTGGCGGTGTAAACGAATCATAAGACATGATCCAAGCGTCTGTCATCTCTGGATGCTGGCTTGTCTCATTTCCCGGCTCAACGACTCAATTCCCTTTGATTCCCTTCATTACACTGAAGTATGCCGATGTAATGGAAACGTTTCGGATAAAATGACGATACTTTTTGATGAGTGCCTTAAAATGTCTAAAAATAAAATAGAATCCGGAAATGTAAGGCGGTGAATAATTCTTGAGTGTGAACGAATGAATTGTAATGTGATTTTTTGTTCAAACCGAATACGTAAAATTGTGGAGGAAATATGAATAGGCGCGTATTCGAATTTTATCCTAATGTGGGACTCTTTAGGGTCCAATTTCCAAAATTCATCGAAAAACATTTTTACGGTAATATTAAGCGACGTAATAGTATTTTTCTTGAGGATACTCCGTTACTTCAACATTAAGTAAATAAGGAACATTTGAACACGTCATATTTTTCTCACAATAACTTTTACGAATACTTTTTTTTAAATAAGTTTAAGCTTTGTGCATAACTAAACAACTAGCCTTTATAAATATTCTATGCAATTTCAAAATCCCATTCAAACCAAGTCCAGTAAATCAGATTCTAAAATACGTAAATCTAAAGTCCGAAGTCTATATCCAATATCCGCCATTTTCAAGCTGTTTAGCGGTTCTATCCGGTCCTATCCGGTCCGAAGCGGTTAGAACTGGTTTAGCGAGGTCGTCAACAGCGTGGATATCTGGACAGATCCGGTTTTGTGGTATATTCAGCGGTCGAGAGGCAATAAACGTTAACCCTTTGTTGAATAGTAAATACGTGTACGGTGTTTTACTGTGTAGGTTTTGTAGGGCTTTTTGGGGTTGAGTTTTATGTGTAGTTGATATTAACTATGCATGGTTAGAAACAGAGTAGGAGGAGAATAAACAGTTGTTTTTTTATGATGTTGAAATTTTTTCAGCTAGAATTTTTTTTTGCTAATAAATATCTTCAAGTGATGCCTTAATATCATGTGTGCAAACATTTCCAAACTTGCATAATTATTTGCATACATAACTACTTATTAATACTAGTAAACATTAAAAACTACTTTGTTCCAAAATTCAGACGGTTAAATGATCAACATAATGTTTTATATCTTAAAAAATACACATAATAATATGATCTTATTTCTACCTGAACGTTTCTTAAATAGGCGATGGTTTTTATGGACATAAAATAGCGAAATCTACATAAATTTAGCATGAAAAATTAAACAAATTACGGAGTTAAACAACATTACACTAATTATTAAATAATTAGCATTTTAATGTGTGATGACGTCAAAGGCTTTGGATCTTTGTTCTTTTCATTATATTTGCTTACTGGTACGTAAAGAGTGAATGTACAACTCAAATTAAAGTTGAGACAACCATATACGGGACCAAAATACATCTGTGGCTGAACTGTTTTATTCAAAACTCTACCTTACTCTAATTGTGGAATCGATTTGTAAATGACATAAAACATAAATAGCTAACCAAAAGTTTTTAGATAAACACCTAGGTGCCTATAGTTGTCAATTAGCTTTTAATTAAAAAGTTTAAGAAACTAAAATTAGTACGAAAATAGACATAAAAATTATTAGGTTATTTTGGGGGTAAATCATACGAACAAACAACCACCTAGTATTTATATTTAAAGATCAAGAAAATGATTTCATATCCCCAGTTTCATAAATATCAAACTAACAATATTTATTTTTATAGTCTTCCTTAATAAAATCAGCAGCTTTTTCACCAATCATGACAACAGGAGCATTGGTATTTCCTCTCGTAATAACTGGCATGATACTGGCGTCAGCTACTCTTAACTTTTGGACGCCATACACTCTTAGTTTGCTGTCAACCACACTGCCCATGGCGCAAGTACTGCTGTAGTCGTTCATAGCAGTATACAAGCAAGTTGTGTAACACTTCCAATACTCGACAGTGCCAGCCTCGTAGTCATAGCAACTACCAGAAGTAGTTTCAACCATCTCAGCACCAATGCGTCTAAAAAACGTAGTATTCACAATAGGGATGAACTCCTGAATAAACTTAACCATATCATCTATATCTTCTTCGTTGGAAAAATACCCAGTGGTAATTTTTGGCGGTACCATTGGGTTCAAACTTTTTAATGTGACTTCACCTCTGGATTTTGGATTTAAATGAACAATATCGGTTATTAAACCCATTTTCCCGATTTCGTCTTGTCCGTGCATTAACATGTACATGTCGTCACAGATGTGGTAGTTAAATGCGTATGTGTAGGCGCAGTAATATAACAACTGTCTTGCGTGAGCGTAATAAGAGAGTGTTTCATAGTCTGGATATTTCTGGGATTTATCTAACGCGTTGTACCCAATGACTGGAGGCGCTAAATACACGTTGGGATTCACCGGTTTCTCTGGAAGTGTTTCCATAGCATGGGGTATGTTAACTGACACGTGGTCCTGTAAATTTTTACCAACAGGTAGATCCGACAGCACTTTGATTTTTCTACCTTCTAAATCTTTCTTGGGACCAATCCCTGAAAGCAAGAGAAGCTTGGCGGAGTTTATGGCACCAGCTGACACGATTACTTCATTTTTGGCTTTTAATGTTAGTGTTCTTCCATCTTCTGTCATTGCATCAACGCCAACAGCATTTCTCTTTTCATCAAAATTAATTCTGGTGACAAATGTGTTTTTGAGTACATGTAGATTTTTACGGTCTTTAGCGTGCTTGAGGAACGAGAATCCACTGCCATGTCGTCCACCCTCCCCCATGCTTATCAACATTTTCGAAACCCCAAACTTACTTTCTGGATCATTAACGATATCATAACCCATTTCGCTACTACTTTCTAGAAGATTATCCACGTAGTCGCGATTATCTATGGACAGACTGATAAAGCCATCTGATCCGTAATTCTTTACGTCTGATGATTTTAAGAAGTTTTCGTCCTCGACTTTCACACTTTTCTTGAAATAAGGTAAAACGTTTTCCCATCTCCAGGTTGGATCTTTGGTTATTTTGGCCCAGTTATCGTAATCTGTGGGATGGCCATGAGAATAGATCATATAATCTAGGGAGCTGCTGCCTCCAAGCATTTTCCCTAGGATTACTTCAGGGGATGATTTCCGATGGCATTGGTTTGAATGTAAATCGGGTTCCGCACTGTAATTCCAATCATAACTGGAGTTTTTGAGGAAAGCGACTCCTGCTGGCATCTGAAATGAACATTTTAATCTGATAAACACAACAAACTCAATAATGCAATTCCATGAGAATCGCTCAACGGAAATAATGTAACATTGTTTATAAATAGCTACTGAATTAAAATTAAAAATGCAAGTTAGTTAAAATACTGTTATTTATATTACCTGTTTTGTAATTGTATTTATATTTAGCATTTCAGTTATCTTAATATATATAAATCTCGTGTCACAATGTTTGTCCTCAATGGACTCCTAAACCACTTAACCGATTATAATAAAATTCGCACACCATGTGCAGTTCGATCCAACTTGAGAGATAGGATAGTTTAAATCTCAAATTATAGTCGCAATTTTAAGAAATTGACGCGGACGAAGTCGCGGGAATCAGCTAGTATTCTATATTTTTTACCCCCGACGAAAAACGAGTTATATAACAAGTTTGACGTGTTGGTTTGTGGTATTTTAGCACTTAAACGAATAGACTTATAGTGGATGCGGTCTATTTTTTTTTGAAAGCTGAAGTGATAGAGTTTGTTCTCAGCATTTTTTTAGTTATAATTAAGTATTTTGAAAGTTATAAGTTATAAGCAATTGTCTAATATTTGTCGGTTGATTTTTAATTTATAGTTTTACTGTAAATAGATAAATTAATATAATTGATTGTTGTTATTACCGTTGATTCCATGGGCGCATCACCACCAGCCTCAATGAGCAGGACTTTGATATCATTATCTTCTGTAAGCCTGGTTGCTATCACACTGCCTGCTGTACCCGCACCGACAATGATGTAGTCGTAACTAGCTCCATCTGTAATTACAACTCTTTTATTAAGAAATTCTAAATTTCCCTTTACAGAGTAGATGAGAGATAAGCAACCAAACTTGGGACGTCATAATTTTGACAAAACAATGTGCTATGAACAACAACTGATAACCTAAATTACTCAAAAATTGCTTACTCTTTCAATTCTTACTAAACTACTGGGATTTTAACAGCGTGCTTTTGTGTTCCGTGATTTCGTTGATTCATTATAAGAAAAAACAAATGCTGCTCAAGGTAATCTAAATCCATTCGTAGTCAGAATTAAAAATATGTTTATTTGTGTAAATATATTTAGTGTGAAAAAAAAGATTGTTTTTTGTGGTTATAAAATTATAGCTATATGAATGTTGATAAATACTTACTTTCAACACTGGCCTGTGGAGGCATTAGGTAGGCAGTGAATTGCAGTAAGGCTAGATATTGGAATCCAGTTTGGACCATCCTCATAACCTCCATGGCATTTGCCGCCAACATGATTGCAGTTTGTAAAAAACTTTCTGTAGATCTGTATATAATAAAATCTCAATATTAAAAACGTTTTTTTTTATCAAAAAAAATAAGTTTTTGTTTTCAATTCCTTCCTTGATTTATATGACGAAATATATTTTAGTCACGTTCATTTACGAACATTTATATACTTATGAACTTCCAAAATTTTTAGGCACGTGAAATATGAATAAAGAAAGGACTTGCAAGATAAGTGGTCCAGCAGTGGAAAAATACAGGCATAATTTGATAATAATATTATTATGAGGCGGCGCGGGATAAGGTAGTATGGAAGGAATTGGGGGAGGCCTTTGCCCAGCAGTGGGACAGTATAGGCTAGGAAAAAAAAATGGAATAAATTTCTGCAAGTTCTAATTAAACTATCAAAAATCTGTTATTCACAAAATATTTGAAATTTATAAAATACAAAATTACTTACAAATATAGAACTATCCCAATTACAAAACCACACTTATTAACACACAAAAGATTTTAAACTTCCATGTTCTAGAATATCATTCGAACTTTTGAAATTTAAACGCATCCGATTGGTCAACTCCCTGTCTTATGATTGGTTACTTAGTACTCGTCTGACAGTCATGTACAGAGCTTATAAAGACTCGGTATTTTTAAGGTTCTGATTTTTTAAATACAGGCTGATAAAAAATATGTTAGAAATAAAATTTAAAATACAATAGTTTAAAATACAAGGTTTTCTAAACAATTAACCATTGATCATATTGCTTGCAAATTATTTTGTGATAAAGTTTTAACTACTTAAAAAGATAGCATCTATGTGGCATTATAATCTTAAACTGCTATTGTTTTACAATTCAAATCATCTGCCTTGCCTTTTCCCAACTATGTTGGGGTCGGATTCCAGTCTTACCGGATTCAGCTGAATACCGTATTTTACATGGAGCGACTGCCTATCTGACCTCCACTAC
Organism: Autographa pulchrina; assembly: GCA_905475315.1. Lineage (NCBI taxonomy): Eukaryota > Metazoa > Arthropoda > Insecta > Lepidoptera > Noctuidae > Autographa > Autographa pulchrina. The sequence continues at coordinate 10,731,084 of FR997775.1, forward strand.
CCATTTTACTGGGAAACACAGTATCCATACAGTACGACTGGTTATCAGAATTTACTTAACGACTGCCAAAGATCAACGTGTTGCAGCCGGGACCTACGGCTTAACGTGAAAGAGAAAATAGCATTACTAATTGTAAAAGTTACATAATTACTTAAAAACCTCGGGCTTACATTTCGTCAGTAAAAAGGTTTGACCACAACATTACACGAAATTGCAGAGTGTAATAAGTGGTTACAATCCTAAACTCTACATCCCTAACCCTTTATTTCTTTGGGGAATACATTCTTAATTATATTAATTACCGCAGACCTAATTTACATTAATTCAACAAACATACTGTATCAAATGTAATTATAACATTATTAAAACAAAATAAACATTTACATACATTTCAAATTTTCTCACAATGTAATTTTTATAACAATATAAAAATTTGCATTTATTAATTTAATTAATTTGTTAGATATTTTCATATTTTTTTAATACTTTTTTATTTAAGCAAAATTTTATGGTTTTCGTAATTTTTTGAGTAAAAATAAGCTGTAGAGCACAAGAATTATAATAATAATATTCCGGGACAACTTACACACGGTTATCTGATCCCAAGCTAAGCAGAGCTTGTGTTATGGTAACCAGACTACTGATAAACATTATATAACGTTATATATTTCTAAATACATACATATATAGATAAATTACACCCAGTCACAGAACAAATGATCATGATCATCACACAAAGATTTGTCCTCGGTGGGAATCGAACCCACGACCTCCGGTATAGCAGTCAGGATCACTAACCACTAGACCAACAGGCCCGTCAAAATTATAAATATTACTTTAATGCTGTAATTTTGCAACGAATATTTAAATGCATCTATTACAGAGAATAGAGGTTTTTTTTTTTTTACGACAATTTACGTACAACTTTACAAAAAAACACAACTAATAAGCATTCTATCTTCTTTGATAACGGTATTTTTTTAATCCTGTAATTTAAAAAAATATATAATTATTCTTTACCTGATCTCACCAGTCGCGTCAGTATATTCCCACAGTATACCTGTTTTAAGAAGAAATAAAGAGCGTGTCTATGTAAGCATGATCACTATTAAACTTCATTATGTCTCAAAACTTTGTCTAATGCATACTCTTTGGTATTCCCTGCATGCGTCAAGAGTCACGGAGTTTAAACTTAAGTCGTAAAACTTTAAATTTGTAATTAGTTATAATAACAATAGAAATGACCGTTTAATTTTCATTACATAAGTTAAGTGTTTAGTCTCCAATTTTGTCTTTATTGTTATAGTTTTATAAAAGCTTTGCACCATAAGTAATTAATACTTAGATGTCTAAAAGAGAAATAAAACGTTGAAAATAGATTGACTCCTTTTTGAAATTAACAATAGCTAAATAGCAAAAATCTAACAAGGAATGGTAGGCCTTTGATTTGATTTGACCTGCGATGCGAAAATCATGGCTAAAACAAATCTATACTTATAATAAATCTGTAAAAGTGAAAATTCTGTACATTGAAAATATCAAAAAAATAAATGGCGGGGGGTTACAAGACCAAATCCGAACCCAAAAGTGTGAAAAAAAAAAATTTTGTCTGTCTGTTTGTTCAGGTATCACGCAAAAACTACCGGTTCGATTACGATGAAACTTGGTATAATTATTCTTTATTATCCTGGGCACCACACTGGGTAGTTTTTATGCCGGAAAAGTATAAACAATAAAAAACAAACTTAATTTTGCGGTTAAAAACTCATTGATAGGTTTCGTCATCCACGCGAACGAAGTCGCAGGCACAGCTAGTAAAAAATATAATTTTCACAAAATGCGTTTAAAACCAATCTATATAAATGTGAGCTGAAGCCTTTTTTATCGCTGTAGGAAAAATAAAGTAGGAAAACCAGGTAGGTAGCTGTGACAACTAAATAAAAAAAAATGAAACTAAAATAATCATCGTATACTGAGCATAATATACTTACATATTTAATTTTCAATGAACCATTCTGAATACATTATTACATACTAGTTTAGTCTACCTTTAAAACAAAACAGTTCCTTTGTACAACTCATTACCCTGAAAACGATTTACATACACTCAAAGAGGCTAAAATTCAACCATTATTCATAAAAAATGAGCCGAAGTGGGTTTTAGTCGGAAATTTGCATGCTCTTGTGTTTGGTGTAAATTGTAAGAGAATTATAGAGTTAACTAGTCGTTAAAAACCCAAGGTTTTACGGGCTATTCGTATGCATATTTATTTCTTTAACGAATATTTTTTTCAGGTATTTTTTGTTGGTTAGTCTAGTTAGTGGCAAAAATTCTTAATCATAAGCTGAAGCGGTTGTTGCCTATTGGTACCATGTTAAGTAGAAATGCAACTTCTACTAAACTGTTACTTCTTGATATAATAAAGAAAATGGTATTAATTTATTTTTTATTGTTCATACTGGTTTGGAAGGGGAGGCCTTTACCCAGTTTTGGGATATAAAGTTCCAATATAAGGTTTACTTTGTTTCATTAATGTGGTCATGGAACGTCGTTACTCAAGTTTCTGTATGATAAAAAAAGAAAATTTAAATAATCCTCAACTGAAATAAAACGTATATTCAAAAATTAAAATTCCATTCATCCATTTAAAGTCTGCTTATTTTAAGCGAGCGATATATTGTATACAAAAACTGTAGGCTGACCTAAAAATATACGAAAAAGAAAGTAAAATTTTCGATTTTCGTAATTACTGAAAAGCTATTATAATCTGTTACGGAAAGCCCACGTAAGTGAAAGATTGCATTAACAAAATGACGCATCGTCATGCCCATGACGGCCCCATTACGTAACACACTTTTGCTTTTATTTTAGTTTAAATATAACATTCATTTTACTGAATTAATTAAGAAAAAATATACTTATTATTAAACTGGGTGTTTCCTCAGGGGATTATTGTAAAGTACCGGCTGTGACATGCGGTTTCGCCTGTACATTTTTCGGTCACGTGAACTTATCGGGATTTAAAGTATCCTATGTGTTATTTCGGTTTATGAACTATCTGCCTCACTATTTTCATGAACATCGGTTTAGTATTTTTTTCGTGATTATGTAACAAACACCCATCTATCACAACTTTTACAATTATATTGAGTACAATTATTATATAAATGGAAATGTATATGCATAAACTTTTTCAATGCTGTATAATATACGTGATGGGACTACACTTCAAAACTAATAAAGACTGCGCCAGGATTTGCAGCTTCTCACATTTACATAAAAATAGAGCAATGAAAAACAAAATCCAAAGTTTAACAAAATTTTAATAATAATAATATGTCCTGGCGAATGACTCCAAGCTCATTTTTTTTTAACTTTTATGGCATCATCTCTATGTAACCCTATGATCAAGCTGCGCTGCGTTATTTATATATTAAACTTGCATAATAAACTTTGAATTTTTCATTGAACAAATATACAATATTGCCTCATTATACATACAAGTTTTCTTTCAAGCAAAGGCTTTTTATCAGCACAATCTTTCTACCGGTCACGACATAACTACCCATTCCGCTATAAGCTTAAAACTTGGACCGTTCTAACGTGAATTATTTCTCGTAATTTACCCTCACAATTCTGCATATGAACCGCTTCTACCCTAAATAATGTCAAAAACATAAAATGTATATTAAATTTAATAACTTTTGAAAATGCACCGAAGTGAAGGTTTACTAAGCTATTTTGGGACTTATGCAACAGCTTTTGTGATGGTGCACCGGAAATTTACACGTTTAAATTTTTGGATCCCATTTTGTGGAGACGTATTAAGGTGCGAAGAAAGCGTTCTTTGGTGATGATACTGTATGCGTCTGGTGCATCTAGGTTAACCTTCGTACTATAATTGTATCGGGTCATGTTATCATCATCATCATCATCATCATCTCCCGAGCCTTTTCCCAACTATGTTGGGGTCGGCTTCCAGTCTTACCGGATTCTGCTGAATACCGTATTTTACATGGAGCGACTGCCTATCTGACCTCCACAACCCATTTTACTGGGTATTAACGCAGTATTCCATGGTAAGACTGGTTGTCAGAATTGACTTAACGACTGCCAAAGATCATAGTATGACAATCGGGACCTACGGCTTAACGTGCTATCCGAGGCACGGAGGGGTCTCGGTATGTTTGGAAATGGTCACCCATCCACGGACTTACACTTAGCCACGAGCCCCTCTTCTGTGTGTGTGAGTGACTGTAATAAATATAATGTATACTTTTTTACTACTTAATTGTAAGTAAAGTATCGTATCAGTAGATGTTGAAAGTTAATTAGTACGTTTGGTCGATACTTGAATAAAAAATTCAGTAAAAATTCTTGTTTAAAAAAAAAGTCCTAGTGTAAGCAAAATTCCCTTGAATAAATAGCTTGAAACATTAATTTCATCCGCATTTACCCAGGTAATTTAGCATTCACGATGATACCAAAAAACTTGCAAAATAAAGGAAGTAATCTTTTCATTTTTTCGAGCCGACAATTTATTTCGTTAAGCAACTTTTTTTACCTTTTTCCTTCCAATTTACTTGAGGTTTTCTTTTAACTTTTCCAAGAGATAAGTGGGTCTGATCTGGTGCGTTGCCATGGCAACCCTAAATTGTTTACAAGGGTTAAGCGTATTTACAAGATTAGATTCTTGTCTTACTTTAAATGGTGTTACCTTTCTTTATAATATTTGTCTATAATTTTATCGTTAGTTACTGTTTTATTCATACATTTAAGCATTCAAATTACGGTATATTTTTCGGTTAAACTATTAAACTTTGCTGCTTAAGTTTATAAATATGTATAATATTTCATAAAATAACTATTAAACTAAGAATTAAAAATAAAATAAAAATGTTACCTAAGGGTAACAAAGGTCAAGTTTTTCAAACTATTTCACCAAAAATAAACTTCACTTTTGCTTTATAATAATAACAGATGTTACTTAAATAATTGTATAAATACATAAATTAATAATAATTTGGTACTTAACCACAATTATCATCCCAATAACAAACTGGTCATTCGTTCAGCGACCTGAGAAAAATATGAAAACAGATGGTTATCCCTAATTACTGTTATAAATGCAAAAACCACTTTATCTGTCTGTGTATTTGTCTGTTTTGTTTATCTATTTGTTTATTTATTTTTCAATCTAAAGAGCCCTGTTAACGGACAAATTCGCTTGACAAATTTGTTGTGTCAAACTTCACGTTTTCATCAAGCAATAGCTTAAACGATCAAACCAAATATCAAACAAATTTGTCACTGGGCGTAGCGTCCTCCATGACGCCAACACAACGAGTGAGATCTTTTTTGACCAACTCCGCCGTTCACGTTCAAACTTGTTTGTCAAACTCCACATCAATCCAGATTTTCATAAAACGCGACAAACACGTAGATTGTTTGACAAACACCTCAAACACAGCTGTACACTATCAATTAATTTGACAAACACGTAAAATTTGACAAACAATTTGATCGTTTACAGGGCACTTTAAACGATTGTTACCTAACTAGCTACTGAAATAGGCAATAAAATATAATATACGGGGTGTTACCGAAAGGGTATATCTATCCAAAAGGGGTGAAGAGTACATCTGGTATAGAGTCAGTTTACAAAGTTTCAGCCGATAATAAGTTAATTTAATAATTATTAACTAATTTCAAAAATATCAATATCCAATTTTAAAATTTTTGGATAACCGACGATACGCGGGTGGATCCGCAGGCCAAAGCTAGTATTATACAAACGGATCTAATAAAACAGAAGTTTGATGATCGTTCCATACATTCTAACACTATGTATATTTTTGCATACAATACGACCGCAGCGTGTGGTAGCCAACTAAAAGAGTAATTAGTGCTAAAATTCGGTCCTAAATAAATTGCCCGTATTTTGGCTGTATAATTAGTATGAATTAATTTACAGGTAATTAGGTAAATGTGTTAGTGTGTGTTGTGGGAATTGCTACCTTATTTCGTTATATCAAAGTATATTTTTGATTGCGTATTAGATTCTTATCTTTTAGTGTATAACAATATTTTGTAAGGATTTAATCAGCAAGATGCTAATATTTTGGGCAATTTATTCGTAAAGATATGCTTATCGTTTTTTTTAATACCTACATAAGTCGTACTGCGAGGGTTGGTTCGAGGTGGCTCGAAACAGAGAAACATGGAAAGATTTGGGGGAGGCCTTTGCCCAGCAGTGGGACAACGTAGGCTAATAGAAAAAAAGGTGCGTTTGGGTAGAGTCAGTTAGGGAAGGTTATCCCAGCAGTTTGAGTTTAAGTTCCCAAATATTAAAAATAAAAGAGGCGTCTAAACAAAAAAAAAAAAAACAGCTTACGCGGTATTATTGATTTAACTCTAAAAAATTACCATTTCTTATTTTTTCAGGGTTCAGTGCTTTTATATTAAATAGTATTTGTTTGTTTGTCTGTCAGTGTCTATATCTCATGAATCCTTACGACACCTATTATGTGAAGAGCAAAAATGTATACAAAGGGGGTATTACTAATGCTGCTGTAATAACAAATGATAGTCTTCAGTTTTATTATCTTGTGTCATAGAGTTTTGTGTTCGAGTCTGCACTTGACCGATTTTTTCTACCTTGTTTTGAAAACTTAGAGACCTATCAACATTTTTCAATATGTTCCTAAAGCTCTCTACAGCTTCCTAAATTGACTTAAAAAGCTATCGGTAAAGTGTCTAACCCTATTATAGTGATCGTTCACACAATTTTATTTCGTTTTGACTGATTACTTTGCCAACTGCTACACCGACTTTCAATTAAGTGATCAAGGCTTCTAAACGGTTCCATCTGGGATCTTCGTTTTTGATGATATGCCTTATTTGAGCAAATAATATGGGTTTGAGCGGATTTTGGTGTTGATGAAGCTTAATTTTTCGTGTTAGGTGTTTTAGGTTCGTTTATTAACCGACTTCAAAAAAGGAGGAGGTACGCAATTCGACTGTATTTTTTCAAGTTTGTTACCACAGAACTTTTGACTTGGTGAACCGATTTTAATGATTCATTTTTTATTTGAAGGCGAGTGCTTTCCGTGTGGTACTATTTTATTTTGGTCTAGTTTTGACAGTGGTATCCATAAGACTTTTTTATAAATCGGTTTTTATTTTTTCGAATCATTTTATTTAAGAACAGTATAATAATGTTATTTACAATAATTTAAAACCTTACTATATATACACATAGAAAAGGGTTGAAATTTTTATTGGTAACGATTTTCTTGCAAAAATAATAATTACAAAACAAGTACCAGAAATGTTTTTAATTAAAATTGTATGAAAGAAACAAGTGACTGCTGAAATTTGGTATTATGATTTAAATGTGAGATAATAAAAATTACAAACACACACAGATAGGTGAAAAAAATGTTATAACAATATTCTTTAACTTCAAGATTTGATATTGAAATAAAACTATGTTTTACGGATTTTTTCATGTCATTTTTCATTTATTTTTAGATTTTAGGTCCCGTCGTTGAATAGGAAGGTAGAACGAGCAAAATCAAATGACAAGACGAACGCCATCTTAGTCTGCCCGTGACCATGATACCTGCAAAGGTGTCGAAACGTCGGAACCTAAAAACTAAAAAAAACCAATGAATAAATCAATGTCTAACATTCGCGTAAATTCAAGATTTGAGTAAATGAGTTTGAAAACAACTATCAAGAATCAGAGAAATAAAATAAATTATGCTGCTGTTTTCAACGAGGTTAAAATGTCAGTTCTATTTAATTTGAAACAAATTGATGTTGGAAGTTTATAATAACTTATTTATAGAGAACAAGGTTGCGCTATTTTGTTAACCGTTGACATTTTCCGCAAAGCTATCGAAATGAAAATAAATTAGCGATCTAAATTAATTCTGCAACATTGTATTTTTGTATTCATTATTGAACTAGCTTAACTGGTGACTAGGACAGTCTTATTTTTAAACCGGGCAGGATTTTAAACTATTGATATCTGCTTAATTTATGATTTTCTAGTTTCATGTGACTGCGGTCCTCTTATTTTGTCTTTTTAACCGTCTTCAAACGGAGGAGATTTTCAATTTAACGTTTTGTTTTTAAGTTTGTTTGTTACTATTATCTCCGGCAATTGTGGATTGATTTAAAAAATAATTAATCGGTAGTGGTAGCCCGAGGGTTACCTAGGAAGTGATCCCATATTCGTTTTATTGAAGTTATTATGTCCTCCAAAAGTGAATCAAAAAAGGACTTTTAATAAAATAAAATAATAATATTAAATAAAATAATTTAATAATATAAAAGTTTGATTTGGAAGCATACGAATCGAGTCATTGAATAACTAAACCACTGTTACTCTATTCATAGTTCATTAAAAAACAAATAAAATCGAAGAATACCGCAAATCAATCCAGATGAAATTACCTAGTAAAACCTTGCGGTATTGGATCCGACTTTATTGAATGCGGTTAAACATATGAGCTCATATTTCAAGTCAATAGAGATTACTAGGAAATCTGGAACCATAGTGTAGTAAAATTGCATTCTATGTGAAACTAAAAACACTTATGTACCATATTGAAAGTTGAATAAGATTGAAATAAAACTACTATTTCAACGGATTATATCGTGGTTTGTTAAGATTTTGGATCCTGACGTTACAATGCCTACGCCTAAAAAAATTGGTTTATTTCAATGCCTAACAGTCACGTAAACTTCACAGAGTTTTGAAGAAAATTCCTGTAATTTTAACCCAGGTTTACACCTGTTATTTCATATTCATCCTAGACGCAATGTTTTGCGTCTAGGATAAAATGTTTTTTACAATTATCGTATAATCCTATGCCAAAATTCAAGTGTTGCTAATTAGGTATTCTTCATACGGCGAAATAGGTTTATTGGATTTGAAACATTCTCGATCAAGTATTTCCTTATACCTATTCCTCGATAAAGACTTTGGAAAAAAAAAAAAAAAAAACGGAATACAACGTTTGTCCCATTTGAAAGCTGCAAAGCCACACAAGTAAAATAAGTTTTAAGTGTTATAAGTAACACTCCTGCTTATCACATCATAGGCAAAATCGCTATTGTAAAATTCAGCTATAATTAGTTAAAGATCAGCCCCAAAATGCCAATATTAAGCTGCTCGGTAGAACGTCGAACGTGATACAAATGGGACCGGTTAGGCTGTACCCCTCCCGGAGTCTAACTAATAGGCTCTATTCGCATGTGCTGATGTTACCCGTCATGCCTCTATTTCAGGACATTTTCAGCTGATAAATGGTGGTTTTTCATGAAAAATATATGTGATATTTCTAAGTAAACTGGATTGGATGTTCTGGATGCTGTCTTTTTACACGACTGCCCAAAAAGGAGTGTTATGTTTTCAGGGTTCATGTATGTATGTATGTAGGTATGTATGTATGTATGTATGTTTGTGAGTTTCTTTATTCCACCATAACTTCTAAAAGGCTTGACCGATTTCAATGTTTGTGGTATCATTAGAAGCTTTGAGTTATCCCGAGTGACATAGGCTATGTGGACATTAAAAAATGGTCAAGTGTGAGTCGAAATCGCCTGCAAAGGGTTCCGAACGAAATTTTTTTTTGTGTTGTGTCATGCTTTTTTGTTGTTCACTAAAAGGTATTAAATAAAAAAAATATAATTAAAAATTAAAAAACACGCCTGCCATGTAAAAAAAATTAAAAACAAGTCAAATATTTGCAGTCGGGGGACCTGTAATGAATTGTTCCAAGTAACCGATCCCGACTGCAAATATTTGACTTGTTTTTAAGTTTTTTTACATGGCAGGCGTGTTTTTTAATTTTTAATTATATTTTTTTTATTTGCGCTAGGTTTAGAAATAAATTAGGAACTTTTCATGATGTCGATTAACAAATTGGTGGCCATTTGCTAGCTAGCTAGTTTTGGAGTTCAGCATGAAAAAATGATGTAATAATGCTGGGAGAACTCGCTTTTTTGAGTTAGGTTTTCTATAGTTAGGTTTGAGAAGAATTGTGGTAAGATACTAATTCATGATGTTTAATTGGTCAGAAATTGGTGGCCATTTTCTCAGTTTAGTTTTGTTAATGTGAGATCGCATCTTATTCTTTTGTATATTTTGTCACTGTCTATAATAATAATAATATAATAATATTCCGGGACAACTCACACACGGTTATCTGATCCCAAGCTAAGCAGAGCTTGTGTTATGGTAACCAGACAACTGATAAACATACTTATATATTTCTAAATACATACATATTATAGATAAATTACACCCAGACAACCAGAACAAATGATCGTGCTCATCACACAAACATTTGTCCTGAGTGGGAATCGAACCCACGACCTCCGGTATAGCAGTCAGGGTCACTAACCACTAGACCAACAGGCCCGTCTATAGACATATTATTTTTATTTATTAGCCTAAATTATCCCACTGCTGGGCAAAGGTCTCCCCTTTCTTCTTCCAAACCTCTCTGTTCTTAGCGATTTCTATCCACGTGCGCCCCGCATAACTGACTAGATCATCACACCACCTGCGCCGCGGACGACCTCGACGGCGATGTCCTTCCAGCGTCCAGTGGGTGACGATCTTTGCCCATCGGTCAGGCTGCATGCGCGCGACGTGGCCAGCCCACTCCCACTTAAGCCTGGCTGTTTTTTCTCCGACATCTGTTACTTGAGTTATGGAGCGCAGCGTAGTGTTTCTAACTCGATCTGATAGTTTAACACCTACTATGCAAGACATAGTATATAATAATGTTAACTCATTAACATAAGTAAAGGTCGATCTAAAAATAGATGCCCAAAGTTCGTAATAAGATACATAATACACACGTTATTTTATTCTGACAGAGTAGAGCTACCTTAAAACAATACAGCCACGCATAACTTTATAACTATATCAGTTATAAAAATACGACCAGTTTGTGGTAGCGCCTGTTTTTCTAGCAAATGAAAAGCGTTATTATTTTTAGGAGATTCTTGTTTCAGGAAACTATTTTGATTTCATTAGGCCCCGTTTGGGCGCCAGTAACGTTTTATTGGCGCCCAACATGGGGCTCTTAAATTTTAGGTTAATGAATGTTGTGTGTTCAAAGTTTTGCCACTAATAATGGAAGTGGGTTAAAAATTACTAAAATTATTTAACTAGATAGATAGATAGATAAAGCTTTTATTCTGTACAAAACAAGACACAGGTTATTAACAATATGGGAAAAAGAAAAAGTGGTGCAGTGTGTCCTAAGTTTGCAGCGAATGGGAGTCCAGCTCAGCATGTGTCAGGTAGAATACCTGACGCTGGTATTCTGCTGGATCCCAGCAATGACGTACGGACTGTTGGGAAACGAATGTTCTATGAGTAATTGATAAAACTATTGAATCAAATGTTGGGAAATTGTAGTCGTTATTGTATTCATTTTTTTTTATTAAACTAAGTCTATAATTGCATTTTATTACTATTTCAATTAATTTAAGCTACCCTTAATATAGAACTGTGATGTCTATTAGTCTTACCTCATTTGCTATTCGAGTATATACAAGAATAGCTTAATTCCCAATTTAAAAACAAAAACTTCTACCACCTAGAAACAAGCAAACAAGTCATTCCGTCCGTAAAACAGAATAATTTGACAGAACAAAAGTCAGTTAATCCGTAATGTAGAATACTTGATGCGGAGGGTAGTCGCAAATTTAAACGGATCGACGGCCCAGAAAATTAATTTTATGTTGTCTGTACAAACATCCGATTGTAAACTGATCCGTCTTAGAATTGATGAGAAACGGTTTGTTTCATGTTTTTAAATTACAGAATACTGAGAAATTAAATGTGGTTTTTGAGGGTAGTTTCATGTTTTCGGATGTATCCTGTTGTAGTATTTGAATTCTTAACGAGATAATTTTAGTATATTTCCGCCATTAATTAGTATCTAAATCGTTATCATCTTTTATGATAATTTTTTTTACACCAACAGTCAAAAATCTAAATTTTGTAATTGAAGTCAATCATTTTCTATACCCTCTGATTTATAATGTGTTTTCGGATTAAATCAACAACTGAAAATTAATTCAGTATTCCGCAAATAAATATGAATAAACATTTAAATGAATATAATTTATGTAGAGAAACTTTAAAATTTATCCAATTTATTTTATCCGGAATTTAATGTGACCTGTCTTGTTATAATTGGGCTCAGTGGTTCGGTAAATATAAAGCGATTCCATCATAAATTATGCTGCGTTATTGGCAGTATGTTTATTTAAGCGGTATTTAAAAAGTGTATATTAAGTAAGCTTACTTACCCAAACTAAAGCAAAAATAATTTGACTATTTCACATTACACGTACCTTTTCAGTTATCCTACTTAGTTTTTTTAACCGACTTCAAAGAAGGAGAAGATACTTAATTCGACTGTATTTTTTATGTTTGTTACCACAGAACTCTTGACTGGGTGAACCGTTTTTTGATGATTCTTTTTTATTTTAAAACTGTTGCTTCCTGTGTGGTTCATGTTTGGTCCAGTTTTGACAGTGGGATCCATAAGAAATAAATGTAAGACTTATTTTGAAGTCGGTTTTTTTTTGTTAGCATTACTTAAACTGCGTTGTATTTTTTTCTGGCTTTTTTTTTATCGCATTTAACTTCAAAGTAATTACTCCTTTCTTAAAGCACTTTAATCTTAAGTGCACCATTTCTTAAGACAAACAATTTCTCTCCACTTCTATGTCATAAATTTATCACAACGACTTCCTAATCTTTTACAATTACCCAAACCTAGGTTACCCACTAACTCAACTCAAAGATTAATACGCCAAAATTTGCTCTAATTAAAACAGAGTTCCTTCTAACAAAAGCCAGGGAACCACAATTTATGCCAGCCGAGTGGACCGGGAAATTAATCTGGTCGGTTGTAAACAACCGCACTGGCGTTTGCTTTGGCGTAAGTGCAGTAAAAACCGGGTGAAAAGGGAAAAGCCAGCATTTTTGTATAACCCCATCAGACTGAATGCCTACAATTCACTAGCGCTAGATAACAATTGGTTTTCAGTAGACTAAACTCAAACACTCCAAAAAGTCGTAAATCAATCAATGTCAAAATTCCTAAAAGTCCCGGATCCTATATTTTTCATTTGTTTCTATGTAGTTTATTTAAACACATTTAGTTTAAATAAACTACATTATTAAATCATTATATATATATTATTATTAAATAAATTACATTAAAATGGGAATTTATACAGATTGACAAACTTGTTGGTCTAGTGGTTAGTGACCCTGACTGCTGTATGGTCGTGCGTCCCACCCTGGACAATTTTTTTTGTCACGAGCACCAACATTTATTTGTTCTGTGCCTGGGTGTAATTTATCTATAAAATATGTATGTATTTACAAACATATAATTTTTTATCAGTTGTATGGTTACGATAGCTTTGGTTAGTTTGGGATCTGTATGTCTATTCTGTTAATAATTTCGGTGACAGGTGAAAGTGAAGTGACAATAAAGCTCACTTCAAAAGTGAACCCAATTGGCCTTGATTTAGAATTCAAATTCGAGAAATAATTTCGGTGACAGGTGAGAGTGAAGTGACAATAAAGCTCACTTCAAAAGTGAACCCAATTGGCCTTGATTTAGAATTCAAATTCGAGAATACGTATTTGACATCTCACTGCGGATTCCGCTGTCGAGACATGAAAATAATGTTACAGAATAGCAAGGCAGATGACCATGTGTGTGTTGCCCCAGGATATTATTATTATTATTATAAACTAACAAGATCACCTCTGCCCCTAACAAAATACGGTGCTATTACTTACTAAATATCTATTACATATGCACTAGATATCTAGAATTGCGTTAAATACCTAGATCCCGTTACAATTAGCAGGGAGAAATTTGAAACCACATTTGGATCGCGAACTGGTTACAAGTAGGTGAAACCACAATACTGAAACTGTCATTGTTAATATTGATCGGTACTAATTGCACCTATAAATTGGACCATCCATATTTTATTACTCGAAAGAACGAATTACATGTTTTTTTTTTATATTGAGGTTAAATTTTACATGACCCTGTATTGTCCCTTTGGAAAACTTCAAGGACTCCCTTCATCGTTGGAAATACGGAAAGACTAACTTTTCAATATATTCTTTTGCCAGGGACCAGGTGAGAATGCTTATTTTAGCCTTATCAGAAGTACGGATCCAGGTTTAGAGATTTACCTAGACAAATAATCTATCAAGATATCTCGTTGAACTTAATTTTGCCACATTTTAATGTCACTGCATGTATATCTAAAGTATATGATGCACGTGGTTCTAAAGACATACAGTCTTTGCACGTAACTATTTGAATGCACAACGAACCACAAATTTATCAGACAATGCGACAGACCAATAAATGGAGTACAATTGGACTATTGAAAAATAGCATCTGCGACCAAGAGTAAGTATGTCTTCATTGCTCGAGTTTATTTACTGCAAGTTCAATGTCTAGAGGTTACTGCTTCTTAAGGACATCCACAAAGACAAGAATGGCTAGAACTAATTCTTTTACTGTAGTTATTGTTTAAGAGAATTTTCAAGTGACTAGTATTTTCCATCACGTCCAAATGGCCCTAACCAGCATATTAAAGAAATTGTTCAGAATGGTCTGGACTTTCCTCATTACTTAGATATTCCCTAAATTAAATAAATACTTCCCTTTAATTTCCTTATTCTTTACCAATGATTCTTAAATTAGTTTTCGAACTGAAAGACAAATCAGATTTACCACAAGTCAAAAATTTAATCACTTGTCATCATCATCATCCACAGCCTATGTGCTCCCATCGCCATTCTCACTCGTACCTAAGACGATTCGAGTGCACTCTTAGTTAAGACAAATAATTTGCATCCTAATGTATTTTGGAAGCTGTTAATACCTAGGCACAAATTACAATGTCTAGAATAATAAAGGTACTGCAGCAGGTGTATGAGCAGAGATATTGCTCATGAATATCTTGTAATGTCGTGCAGGATGCTAGCCACAAGTCAGCGCTAATCCTTGGTAACACGATGTAAGCTTGGCTTGGATTAAATAAAGAAGGATATGTTACTTCAGTAGACGACGTATGTACTACATAGTCAACTTAGTACACGATTTTGTGGTACTTCCAACTTTTTATGTTCTAAGTTAATTTTCGTTTAAGTAATGCACATTTTGTATACTTGTGCTACAGAAATGCCACAGTAATAACGATCGAATGTTTGACATAAAGTCCATCGAATTTTTCATTTCTGGGATTTATAAAATGAAATAAATCCCAAAAATAGAAATGTAAAATTTTACAGGAAAGATTTTTCTTAAAAAAATGCTAGAGTTGTTTTCATTCAGTTTTTTTAATCCAGTTTAGCAACTTAACAAACAAATTAAACTGCCATAAAACAGAACGTAAGAAATTAGATGAACTTACTCAACTAAATCTTTTTGCTCTACGTAATAAATTAACTCTTCATCCGTGCGTAAAATAGCATGAATCTTACTGCAAGATCTTGGATCTCAAAAGACGTATTAAAAAGTTTTTGAACTATGGATAGCATAATTACTTTTTTACATCAGACATCACCTTTGTGTCACAAATCGACATAAATAAAGTGTTTTTAATAATATATCTTAGAAAAAAATAACGTACACATTTTCGCGACTGAAAGTAATGAAAAAAAAAATTAAGCTAAGCTAAATTAGCTTCCATTCATCTCTATTGCTCCTCATCTCAGCATTCATCTTTTTTTAACCGACTTAAAAAAAGGAGGTTCTCAGTTTGACCTGTATGTATGTATGTTTGTATGTAGGTATGTTTGTTTGTCCGCGATTATCCCGCGTTTGGCTGAACCGATTTTGATGCGGTTTTCAGAAAATATTTTGTTAGATCAAGGAGAAGGTTTTAGTATTTATTATTTCTCATATCGTCTTTCACACAATCACCCACACCCATCGCATTTCTGGTCGAACTACATACATACGGACGAAATACATATTTTTTCAAGATATCTATAATAGTCATAGTAACAACTAAAGCTTTAAATTTTTCTCTTAATCAAAATTCATAACCTCATTCTATCGGAAGTGTTCCAGTTTCTGCTTAAACAGCGGTCCTTCGAGAATGTCTTGAAAATGTTAAAATCTTTTTAGATTCGAATCACAGTTTTACTCGAAGTGTTTTTTAAGAAAAAAAAAACGTTTGGAATAGCTATTAAATTTTTGTGTAACTTTGTCTGTTAGTCTCTGGGGAAGAGTGCTATAGCAACTGTGTGGATAGGTTGTATAAAGGAAACCAATTTTGTTTATTGATTTGAACCAAGGTCAAAATAATTTGTTTTAATAGTTGTTAAGAAATTACATTTGTTTCCATTTAAGGATATTTATAGTGTTTTGTCCGTAACTTTTTGTATTGATAATACCAATTCTCAATTACTTAGAGCAATGCATAGGTAGTTTAAAATGTGGTCAAATATGTAGCGAGATCTAACAAGGTTTCATAGCGCCCAAGGTGAGATTAGAAATATAAACAAAAAAGAGATCATTATTGCATTATTGTCGATATAATTCTCCAAAAAGAAACATTTCCGAATTATGAGTATTATCTGAAAACACAACAGTAACCATGTTTCATATTTATTGAACCCTCAAACACTAAATCCAACCTATTGAAGTGGAAACCATTCGCAAAAACAACAGATAAACTTCTCCTAAGTTATAATGGGCCGGATTTCTCAATATGGCTACCGGAAATTGGCTCTCCATTGGTTATTAGAAAACAGGAAGTGACGTCATTTGGAAGGATATACCCTATAAATGTTTATTTCGTTTGTAATAGCGCTGTTACGTTCTTGTACCAGGGTTTGTTTAACTTGACCTTTTTGTGTTTAGTTAGTGACTAAATTTTGGTCAGATAGTTTTTATAGGAACATTTACACGTGTGGTAAAAGTTGGTTAGTGACTATAATATGACGCCGCATAGGTCGAAATATTGACGCTAAAAATAAATTAGCCTAAGCAATTTTTACGTTATCGTAAAATGCATCCTATGCAATGCACATTAATATAAGTGTAAGGTGAGAAAGAAACATCAATCTAAATGCCTTGAAAATGATTTCGGGCTCTCTGA
This sequence comes from Autographa pulchrina, assembly GCA_905475315.1. Lineage (NCBI taxonomy): Eukaryota > Metazoa > Arthropoda > Insecta > Lepidoptera > Noctuidae > Autographa > Autographa pulchrina. The sequence continues at coordinate 10,748,278 of FR997775.1, forward strand.
TTTAGAAAAAAATAATAATTAAATAAAATAAAAATTAAGCTAAAAGATAGATTTTTTAATTAAGAATAGGCCAAATCGGCTTGTATCTAATGTCAGGAGAATGTACCTATGATATCAAAATACATAATATTATGTAATCAAGTACCATTTTAACCACATAAAATAAAATCAATCAGCAATACATCACATTAAACCGACGGATTAAACAAAGACAATACGTACTGATTAATTACATTGGAGTTATCGAATATATAATTTAAGTTGATAAATGGAAACCAGTTAAAATCCCGTCATTGTTATTTGTGCAGTAAATAATTTGTTATAAGTTAAATGTGCGCGACGCAATTACTGTACCGCTTAATGACTGATTTATTTTTGGTACTTTTAAATATTTATTAGTTATTGTTTATAAACATACCATCACGCCTGTATCCCCGAAGGGTTAGGCAGAGGTGTACCAATGTACACCCACAGTTCGCCGGGATGTTTTAGGTCCCATGTAATAGGGTGCGAGCCTATTGCCACTGACCGGGCACAAATCCAAACTCCGACCTGCTACTGAGAATTTCATAGAAAAACCCAATAACACATTGGTCGACTTGGGAATCGAACCCAAGACCTCTAGCGTAGCAGTCGCGCTTAGCACCACTAGGCCAACGAGGCAGTTTATTGTTTATGAGAGATTTAAATATTTGTTCAAAGAATTTGAGGTCTAAATAATATTTGCGCATTAGCAAACTTGTACTGTTTTCTAATTCTTTTGAGAGAATAAAAACCAGGGGATACAGTCACGAACAAAAATATGTATACATATAGCGAAATTGTTAAACAAATCAAAAAATTTACGAGATTTTTGATTTAATCTTAAAAAGGAAAATATGTATATGATTAAGGAACTATTTTTAATCTTCATTACACGTTTTGTAATAACAATCTAGGATTGAAGATAAACTCAATTAAAAAATGGAGTGTTTACATATTTTTGATCGTGACTGTACATAAACGCATTTTTTTTCGTAGTATTAATGACTTTTACTTTATACGTCTTCTTTTGTTTCAGATCTGTGCTAAAGAGAAAAATACTGAAGTAAGTCGCAATCCAATTAGTGTAAATTTATCGTAAGTATATATTAATATCAGCAACTCGTTGGGCGCCAATAAAGCTAATTTACCAATTAATATTATTGGCGCCCAGCGTGGGGCTTTATGAAAAATCTTGTTTTTATTGCATCCTTTGAGTGTATTAAGTTTTCATTACTTGAAATTATTGAGTTTATTGTTAATTTTAAATTGATCTATGTAGTGCTCAGATGGTAGCGTGGTTTCATACTGCATTTATTATTCAGGTATTTATATAATGTTGTACTTGAAAAACTATAACTGAAACAATTTACAAAACAACTACAACCAACCAAAAAGCTAAACTTCATTTCAAATTCAATTAAATACCTACTACCCTCGTTTGACTAGAAACGTGACTTTCAAACAGTCAAAACAACAACTCCATCAATCCGGTTCTAACCGGAATTTTCAAAAAACCCAGCGCGAAAAACTGGAATAAACTGGAAAAAACCTCACACGGTGTACGCGGGAAAAATCAGACGTTGTCATATGAATAGTTCTTCAGTGCCAAAGTGTCATTGAATGCGGCGGCGAGACATCAGACACGAAAAACAACTGTAATGTGTACAGGTAAGGTTGTTTTTCCTTTGGTGATAGCAACTAATTATGGCGGGTGTCTGGCTTGAAAAAAATGAAAGAAGCCTGCTAAATCTTGTGTGACAATAACCTATAATTATACGCAGACGATTAGCCTGGCTTCTTTAGTAATGTAGAATTGTAGGTAATATCATTAATGTTAAGTGGCAATTAGTACCGTAGATTTGGTACATTAATAAGGCCTTTTTTAGGCCTTTTTTTGTGTAGTATTTTTTTTACTAACTAACTTTTTTATAGGAGTCTTACTCGAAAAGTCCTTGAAACATGTAGACACGTTTTTGGAATTTGAAATATAATTGTATAGCGATAAAGCCGTAGAATATAATTTGCTCTTTGACTAATTTGACACATTATTACAGTTAAATAGTAAAGCGTTTTAATGGTGTCTTAATAATTATAATGAGATATCGTTACAATTTTGAATAAATAAATAAATAAATGCGGACAACATCACATACATTGCTCTAAACCCAAAGTTAGTTGCTAAAGCACAAACTTGTGTTATGGAATTCAGAAACAACGAAGGTACCACAAACACCCAGACCCGGGACAATGTAGAAAAGTGGTTTTTCTACATTGACCCGTCCGGGGTTCGAACCCGGGACCTCAGAGCTGGCGACACCTTGAAAACCGGTGCGTACGCCACTCGACCACGGAGGTCGTCAAAATTTTTTTTGAAACGTTCGGTTTTGTATGAAAATTAAAGGGTTGATTTTGTGTAGTTTGTCTTCACAAAATTGACCCTTCGAGGCGGTTCATATTTAACCAGCAAATAAGTTTACATTATCAATTTGCATAAAATATACCATCAAAAACATTTTGTCATTGCTTATTGTACCTATCATACAAAAATGCGTTTTCAAATAAAATTTATTATTATTAGAATTTCTTTAATAAAATTCGATGAGGTTTTCTTTATTTTTATTGGATCAAGACTTCTCTCAAGAGCTGCGGTAGAACTAATGAGACGGCGGGCAAGGACCGAATAAAATATATTTTTTTCTATATAAATATTTCAGCTTGTTCATCTCGTTTGGTAAGTTTTTTTCGTGAAGTTGTTTAAGTATAGCAATAACTAAATATTTTGATGAAATTACTAGTTTTATATTTTTTATTAAACGAAGTTTCGTTGCATTATTTTGGTACCTAAACATGCAAAAATTGCAGTAGTTTACTGGACGCTCTCCGAAGTTGTCTCCTTTTTAATGGTTTTTCCAGAGATTAATCGAGATAAAAAGTATCTTATGTGTTAATCCAGGTTTTAACTGTCTATATGTCAAGTTAAATTTAAATCCGTTTAGTAGTTTTTGTTTGAAAGAGTAACAAACACTCATCTGGAAATATAAATTTTGAACAACTAAGCCACGAAGTTTATTCGCTACAAATTGAGCAAAACATCAAAACAGGCTGCAACAATATCTTGCAGAACAACTAATTAATTCTAAGCTAGACTGATATTCAGTTAGACTGGAATAAAGGCTGAATGTAAGACAAACAGCCTTTGGCATGCAGTCAGAGTTTCGGTAGCTATTGGATTGTTCATAAACTCTGGCGTCGTTATTAAATGTGTTTTAGATCAAACTCTTGTTTGTATAACTTTGGATTGCGCTAAACTAGAGTTATGGAAGGAAATAATAATAGTTTAATAGTGTTTCAGCTTATAGGGGCTTGTGGCTATGTGTAAGCCGTACGGTTTGACCGATAATATAGGTTAAGCCGCGCTCGCCGCGGTTGGTCCGTGGATGGGTGACCATTTATAACATACCGAGACCCCTCCGTGTTTCGGAAAGCACGTTAAATAGTAGGTCCCGGCTGTCATACATAGGTCTTTGGCAGTCGTTAAGTCAATTCTTACAACCAGTCTTACTATGGGATACTGTGTTTCCCAGTTAAATGGGTTGTGGAGGTCAGATAGGCAGTCGCTTCATGTAAAATACGGTATTCAGCTGAATCCGGTAAGACTGGTAGCCGACCCCAACATAGTTGGGAAAAGGCTCGGGAGATTATGATGAGTGTTTCAGCTTATAGATTTATGTGGATATTAAATTTTGTGATGCATGCAAACATTTAGTGTGTAGGTATTCACTAAAATCTTCTGTAAGGATTTTGGTGAAACTGCACAATGTAGCTTATACATGTGAATAAAAAATACACTATGATTTAAAAAGTTGGCATTAAAAGTAGGTATTATTTTTTTCAATATTCGACTTTTATCTCCAGGTATGTAATGAAAAATTCAAATTCTGTGATTAAATCTACTAAACAGACTAGGTTTATTATGGATTAAAGTATTATTTTTTTGCGAAAACGTTAATTAATTTTGTACAGCTACAAATGTTGCCTAATACCTTATTTTCTTCTAAACATTTGTAATGAAATAGTTTACGTTAAGTAACTCAATATAATTCCGTTTAAATGACAGTTATAATAGTTTATAAATTGTTTAGTTAAGCCCCAGCATGGGCGCCAATAAGCGATATGGGCGCCCAACGTGGGACCTAAGTAACAAGTAAAGCCATTAATCATACATAACATTACTGAATTTGAAATGCCAATGGCCTTAATTTACGTTATGTTATACCCCAGATTCTAGACCGTTTGGACATAGGTATAGATAATAGCATACAATTTAGTTTATAACACGAAAAATCTTTTGTCGTTGTGAAATCATCATCATCATCTCCCAAGCCTTTTGCCAACTATGTTGGGGTCGGCTTCCAGTCTTACCGGATTCAGCTGAATACCGTAATTTACATGGAGCGACTACCTAGATAAGCAGTCGCTCGATTCTCTCGGTCTCAGTCGAGGTCAGGTGACCTCCACAACCCATTTTACACAGTACACAGGGTTACACAGTATCCTATAGTACGGACCTTTCGTTCGCGGGTGTGGTTAATGCCATGCTCGCGGACGATCGCGTCTGGCGGGCAGTGTCTCATTTCTGCGAGATCGTCATTTCGCAGAAAGAGACCTCGGAGCGCGAGCGGGAGGCTGACCCTTCCGCTCCATTGCTCCGCCGACGGCGGGCGGGTAGGGCGCGGACGAGAACCTCCGTAGCCAGATCTGCCCAGAGGGGGACGCAGAGGGCGGGGATGGGGGTCCCTCAGCCTTCATTGCACGCGTCTCCTTCCTTGCTGGGTGGGGGTGGTGTAGTGCCATGCACTGCCCCCACTGTCCTCCTTCCTACATAGGGCGGAGGTCATGTCGGGCCCGCCACTAAGCGGGCAGTCGCCGGGGGCGTTATGGTGCTAAGACTTCGGTTGGACCCGTAACGCCGCCACTAAGGCGAAGGATGGCACCAGGTGTTTTGCCGGAGTAGTCGGAGCCTTTTTCAAGGCTCTGGAAGCCCGGACTCTTTCATCCTCAACCCCCTGGGGATGCAAGGCTGGCTCATAAATGAGTTTCACCTGACAAAAAAAAAAAAAAAAAAAAAAGTATCCTATAGTAAGACTGGTTGTCAGAATTGACCTTACGACTGCCAAAGATCATAGTATGACAGTCGGCTACGGCTTAACGTTGTGAAATCATCATGCTACTGAAAATGATATCATTTTTTTAAATAGATATTTATTTAAATTTTTACATATTATGTCAATACATTTTTTGGAGACAAATTTTAATTCAAAATAATGATAAAGAAACCGTTTTTAATATTGTATTACGAATTAACATGATAAGATAGTAAATACAAGCAAATCCGTTACCAAGACTTCAATTTCAAATTAATCTTCGTACATCAATTACAGCATAATAATAGTATTTAATCACGAACTACCCTCTTAATCATAGTTAGGATGTAGGTAATGTAGTGTCAAGTTTATGACGTCATACTATATCATGTCTAAACTATCATATATCACTATTATACTGTAATTCAATTTAAACAGACAACAGTATATAATATTATGTTTACGGTTGGAGTCGGTAATTGGAAGATTTTTTTGACGGTAATTGAAAATAATTCTTACCAAAATTATCCGACTTCAAAATAAGTCTTATATTTATTTCTTATAGATCCCACTGTCAAAACTGGACTAAAACAGGTCCTGAAATGGGACCACACGGGAAGCACCAGCTTTCAAATAAAAAAGATTATCAAAATCGGTAAACCCAGTCAAAAATTCTGCGAAAACCAAATTAAAAAAAAATGCAGTCGAATTGAGTACCTCCTCCTTTTTTTAAGTCGGATAAAATAATGAATTATGGAGTTCGCATACAATGCAACTATTGTGTAAAATAAAGTTATTTATTTGTTTTTTAGAATTTAAATCATTAAAAAGACAGGCAGAAGATAGTATTAGGTTAATAAAAAAGTTATATAGATAGTAAAAAAAGTTCAATTTCAATATTGAATAATTTGTTTATATCTCAATCAGTCACACCGTTAGTTAAAAAAGTCTAATTTTATTTTGCCAGTCAAATGTCCGTTAATTAGTGCGGCCATTTTTCAAATCAAATTCTGTTTTGACAGTCAACGGCCAAACTGCCATTCTAAATTTAAAAATGAAAGTTTAACTGCTAGAATTTGTATCGAAAATGCATTGTATTGAAAATTAAAATAGGACCGATAATAGTGCAGTTTTTTTGTTAAAAGCTAACGTGATCGTGATTCTTAGCAATGATTTATGATCATCAGATCAACACTTTAAAAGTTATCAGTATTTATTTGTCCGTGTCTCTTACATTTTTATTTATAATTAAGTTTTAAACTGTATTCGTCAAACGTAATCCAGATAAATTTATATTAGCTTCAGAATTATATAATAGACGACAACGAGACGTACATCGACTTTGTGTGCGTAAAACTAACACTGCATTGATGCATAAAAGCATTTTCCATATGGCATCCGTAATCTATAATAAATTGCCACAAACAATTAAAGAGGCAGACTATAACATTTTTAAGAAAAAACTTAATGAATTATTAATAAGTAAATGTTTTTACACTCTGACAGATTATTTAAATGACTAATGATAGTACAGTATTTAAAATGTAATATTTTGTTATTTTGATATAGATTTATTAGATATTACTTGACAATAGTTTGATGTTTACTGTAATGACATATTTTAATTTGATTTTATTTGCCAATTTTATTATTATAAATTTTCATTGTGTTGACATATTTTTAATTTATGTTTTATAGTTAATTATTAGCAGCATGATGTAATTTAGAAAGAATATTTGTACGCCAATATTGTGGTTTGGCATAGCGTTCATATAATTAATAATAACATCTGTACATTACCTACCTATGTTCAACAAATAAAAAGATTTGAATTTGAATTTGAATTTGAAACTACCAGCAATTCCTCAATAAAAAAAAATATGCGGACAACATCACATACATTGCTCTGAACCCAAATTAAGCAGCTGTTAAGCACTTGTGTTATGGAATTCAGAAACAACGAAGGTACCACAAACACCCAGACCCGAGACAATGTAGAAAAGTGAGTTTCTACATTAACCCGTCCGGGGATCGAACCCGGGACCTCAGAGCTAGCGACACCTTGAAAACCGGTGCGTACGCCACTCGACCACGGAGGTTGGTTAATTAAATAGGTTTGTATTGATGCTACAATACTAATGCTTATTGTTAGAAGTCGAGACGTTTTTTTTCTGTAAAAATAATACAATACAAAAAACTTACCAGTAAACGTTACTATTTAATTCAGTTAAATTATTAATAACTAAATACACCTAAATCTAATCCCTAAAACCGTTGACACAGTTATGCTATACCTATTAATCCTTGATTACGACTAACTGAACTAGACTGCGTGAGTTGGGACTGGAGTTTCAGTTACTAAACTAATTCAGGCGCTGGGATGACGGCTTGTTTGTCGGTATGAACGATATGGAAACTAAGATCTGTGTGGTTAAGATGTTTGTGAGGTAAAGTTGATATTAATAAACATTTTTTAAATAAAAAGTAGCTATGCTCGTCTTTTCTATATGGTAAGAGGCAACTAGCAGTGGAAGGTTTATGGGCCGGTATTATTTATTAACTAAAAATTAAAAACTATCTACGCACTAAATAAAAATATACTGCGTTTGCAATTTATATGCCAAACATGTGAACAAACACGAGTTTGAGGAAAACTAACTGTTACAATACTTAGATATGAAGTTTGCGCTACGATTTCATATTTTATCATTTTTCTATAGTACTTGTCAGTTCATAGAAAAGTAAACTTTAAAACTTGATAAATAGATATGTATCCTCTGTAAGATTACCCTTGTTTTCACAGTCTTTCAAAGTATTAAGACTTCATCTAAGATTGCTGTGTACCTACTCCTTTGTACTGTATGTAATTTTATGTATGTGCGTAGATATATGTATAATTATATATACGACAGGAATTATTCAAACCTATATCTAAGTAATTAAGAATCATTTTCTATATAGATAAAAATGAATTGATGTTCGTTAGTCTCGCTAAAACTCGAGAACGGCTGGACCGATTTGTCTAATTTTGGTATTGAATTATTTGTGGAAGTCCAGAGAAGATTTAAAAGGTGAATAAATATGAAAATGCTCGGAATTAAATAAAAAAAAACAAATACAAATGTTTAGGCTTTTATTAATCGATTGAGGCAGTGCGAAGTCAGCCGGGTCAGCTAGTTCTATAATATATATTTCGGGACAACCCACAAACGGTTATCTGATCCCAAACTAAGCAGAGCTTATTTTATAGTAACCAGACAACTGACAAACACGTATATATTTCTAAATACACATTATAGATAACTTACACCCAGACACAGAACAAATGATTGTGCTCACCACACAAAGATTTGTCCTGGGTGGGAATAATATCATTATTCTAGCCTTTACCGCACAAAACATTTACGTAACTTATTGACATCCAAACTATAAAATATATCTATTTCAGTATTAAAACAGTGTTAACCTTACCTTAAAGGTGTATCGAGCCATAAAGATGTGGGTGACACCTCACATGACATGTTTACAATATAAACAGCTCACGTCTTGTTGTTCTAAGCTCCCCTCTGTTTGTGTTTCGTAAATATTAACGAGACCTATCTGTGTAGACTAGTCTGTGTTTTTAGGGTTGATAAAATGGTGGGAAATGTTTATGTGTTCATTTTGTCTTACCTTCCCTCCTTATAAGTGTCGAATCGTTTTTTTTACGAAATAGTGCTTTTGTACTAAAGACCTTAATATATTGCTGGAGTACATTATAAATCATTAACATAAAGAACACTTTCATAAAAAAAGAATGTTAATAACATATAAAAAAACTGGCCAAGTGCGAGTCGGACTCGCGCACGAAGGGTTCCGTACCACCGTCGTATGAGAGCCCCCTTAAATATTCATTTTATGTGGTTTTTAGTATTTGTTTTTATAGCGGCAACGGAAATACATCATTTGTGAAAATTTCAGCTTTCTAGCTATCACGGTTTATGAGATACAGCCTGGAGACAGACAGACGGACAGACAGACAGCGGAGTCTTAGTAATAGGGTCCTGTTTTACCCTTTGGGTACGGAACCCTAAAAAAATGCATGCTAAAACTGGTCTTTTGTGACCTTAACTATAAGGATATTTAATTACTCGATATTGTTTGTTTTTGTTAAAAAATATATATGTATTTTAACATTACGCCTTACCTACACTTTGGATGACTTAAAGCACGCTATTAATGTCGCAAAATACTGGACTCACATACCTACCTTAATTTAAATCTACCATCGACACAAAAAAAAAGAAAAAAGTCGATAGAATCTGAAATCTACAAAATTATAGGACAGAATAAGTTGTCGGGTAATTGTTAATAAGTTAAAGTTTGATAGTCAATTTGCCTAATTTTGGGAAGACATAATTATCATGGTATATCTTTTATTGCTAACAAGCATTAAGAAGTAAACACGGTAAAAGAGCTCATTCTCACTCTCAATCAAGCCATCACTATAATACCTTATAACATACTTTTAAAATATAAAAAAGAATGACAGTTTAAAATTACACAAACGAAACAATTCACTTCAACCATACCCACCCTACACCAACTCACAGAGACAAGAGATTTCCAAAACAGTGGCTTAAAAAAGCTGAATATAAAACGACTCCATTTTTCACTGTACACAACCTGGTGTTTGGGGGGTATCCATTAAAAAGTAGGGGTTAGGTCAAACTGTACTGGCCAACTAGAAAAAAAAAACAGGATAAAATTGTGAAAGTATAAACATGGATCTAGTATAGCCGTAGTATTGGACGCGACAGAAATATAATGACTTTTTCACGGAATAATAAATGCATGGAGTGTGTTGTGTTTTTGGTTCGATGTATTTTTTTTTATTTTGACACTCTATACCTTACTGGTAAGGATAAGTGGGACTACAAATATACAGGCATGTAATATTCTTAAAATCAAATAAAAAAAAAAAAAAACATCTTGTAAACGCTAACTCTATGATAATATTTTTATTGTCTGTGTTTGCTTACAGTTTAGGAAACCTAATGAACCCATATACATTACTAATTAAGTATGATTTACATTTTTTTAAATTAAATATGAGTTGTACCAATATTCGTAACAACTGCGATACAAATATAAATCAAATCGATAATATTAAAATTTCATTCACGCTAATAAAATGAAACCATTTATTGTATTTTTTTATTTAAACCAGTCGAACAGTCGTGCAAACTTTGACACTACACAAACTTTATTTGAACAGAAAAACAAAAAAACACACCTACCAGACGTACTGAAGCCATTAATATGCGGCAAAATAAATATATTTTCACCTGTACCATAAACTTTTAAAGCAGTAAAGGCCGTGGGAGCGAGACGGCGCTCTAAACCGCGCATAGCGGCATCTCGCTTACACGTGTTCATGGTATGTGCAGCTCCATGTATTTCTGTGTTCTAAACCCATTGGTTCTAAAACCCGTATTTCGTACAAATCCTCGTTGCTCTGGCTATAACTTATGTTTATCTGAACTGTTGGTGCCTTTTCAATTGTAAACAGTTCTAATGCCAAACTGGGCCTCGATTCAGCCATTTTAAATGCATGTCAGTGGTCGGTCAGTGTACTTGTCATTGTACCCATCGTATTCAGATAAGACTACAATAAAATCTCATTGAACTCTCTAAGAGAATGATCGTAATGACCAATTAATGATCGTAATGACAGTTAGCAGAATTCCAATTTATCGTAAAAATTACCAAGTGAAGCAGTTCATTCCGTCAATTCAAGCAACTCTTAAATAGCTGAATCGAGGCCCTCTTGTTATTGTGGATTCTGTATGTTAATTACGTTTAGAATATCGAAGATGGAGTAATATTTCTTTACTATATGGAAATAATAATTGATATTTTATAGGTGCGACAAACATGTTTTACTTTGATACATAATATTTTATTTTACAGTACCTATTAACGTTTTAAACCTCCAAAAAAATTTGAGAGAAATTGATTTTATAAGTTTATAGGAAAATACAAGTTACATGGAATAATGATACTGATTATATTTTTTTTTATTTTTTAAACCAAAACTAAATGTAATTAGATCTTTAACTTTAAAAATTACATACCTGAATTGCTATTAACCGGCCCTATAAAGGCATACTTACTTTAATACTTTTGTAATGAAGTCACATGTAAATTTATTACTATTTAATATAAAATAATAGTTATCAAAAACCCCATTTGAACCAAACAGTTAACCGCGGCCACCAATAAATCAAATACGACATTAAAATAACTGACTGTAGTGAGTAAGTTAACCGCTTGCAGTTACAGCTGGCTTTTATATTACCGGTTAATTAATTACCACTATTAATAGCTTCTATTTATATTACCACAGAAATCTATTAGGAATATTGATTAAACTAGGTCGTTAGTTCTCTAAAAAAAAGCCTGAAACCTATTTTTTAACCGACTTCAAAAAAGGAGGAGGTACTCAATTCGACTGTATTTTTTTATGTTTGTTACGACAGAACTTTTGACTGGGTGAACCGATTTTGATGGTTCTTTTTTTATTTGAAAGCTGGTGCTTTTTATTTTGATCCAATTTTGACAGTGGGATCCATAAGAAATAAATATAAGACATATTATTCTGAAGTCAGTTTTTTTTTGTTGGAATTATTAAAAGATTTTTTGTACAATACCTGCATGTAATGCCTTTGTAATAATGAAGGTAGTTATAATAAGATTTAGGTTATGTATCTATTGCATTAGGGGTCTCGTTTATAATAGACGAGTGACGGCGAGTGATAACAGATAAATAAATATTTTATCTCTTAGTACGTTTATAAATGTGACCCATCCATGGACCAACCGCAACGAAGGCAGCTTAACCTATATTATCTATCAAGCCGTTACAATTAGTCACCAGTCCCTCAATGCATATAATTTATTTATGTTTACAAATAACCCTGTATACCTACTAATTCTTCTAATTATAATAATCTAATCTATTGGGTAGATGACTAGGTATGAAAAGTCAAAATTTATTTAGTCCGCCTTTTAGATAATCAAAATATGATAGACACGTATTTTCTTTTCTCAAATCAATAGAAAATTACGAAGATAATAAATAAATAAATAAATGCGGACAACATCACATACATTGCTCTGAACCCAAAGTAAGTAGCTTAAGCACTTGTGTTATGGAATTCAGAAACAACGAAGGTACCACAAACACCCAGACCCGAGGCAATGCAGAAAAGTTGGTTTCTGCACTGTCCGGGGATCGAACCCGGGACCTCAGAGCCAGCGACACCTTGAAACCGGTGCTCACGCTACTCGACCACGGAGGTCGTTAGATAAACCGCTTTAAAGTTCAGGAGTGGACTTGTGACTTCACGGCTAGGTACAATTTGTGCTTAGACGTGACGTCACGCAAGAATTGTACTCGCTGTATCTTCCTAATTTCTGGTTTACGGGACAAAACAAAAAATACGTTTCTAATATTTTTTCATTATCTAAAAGATGGACATAAAGTAAAAAATAGTCATCATCCCTATTGAGCAACATAACTAATTACATAATTATTTTGTCATTCTCTAAGTCATACTCGAAGTTTATTGTAAAATTAATTTAGCAACAAAATCATTAAAAACTTTATTACGTTTAACAATCTTAATTAATATTTTAATTGGAATCTCTCCAAACAGTTTTGACAGAAAATATCAGATTTCATAATATCAATAACAGAGGCTGGCTGATTCAGATAATTGTGGAATTCAGTTTTATAACAGATAATATTTAAATACTATCCTTCATTTGTTTAATTTTCGAAAACCTGTGGAACAAATAAAGAAAAATCTCCGTAAAAGACCGAGCGACTTATTTATTTATTTATTTCTTTATTGCACATAGGTAAAACAAATTAATTTAAGTAGGAACATGTACAAAAGACGGCCTTTTTGCACCTGACAATTGATGACTAATTATTTATTGAATAATAATAATAATATTCCGGGACAACTCACACACGGTCATCTGATCCCAAGCTAAGCAGAGCTTGTGTTATGGTAACCAGACAACTGATAAACATACAAGACTTATATATTTCTAAATACATACATATTATAGATAAATTACATCCAGACAACCAGAACAAATGATCGTGCTCATCACACAAACATTTCTCCTGGGTGGGAATCGAACCCACGACCTCCGGTATAGCAGTCAGGGTCACTAACCACTAGACCAACAGACCAATCTGAATAGAATGAAATTTTAAATCACACGATAAAAAAAATAGGTTTAGCTGTCTAAAAGTTATGCTTTTGCAGTGCATAGGCCAGGAGGAAAATTACATCATTCAAGAATTGATAAGATCTTGTCCTATGTCTTTCTATTGTTATTTGCATTATCATCTGACGATCATCCGACGGGACTGTTGGTCTAGTGGTTAGTGACCCTGACTGCTATACCGGAGGCCGTGGGTTCGATTCCCACCCAGGACAAATGTTTGTGTTATGAGCACGATCATTTGTTCTGGTTGTCTGGGTGTAATTTATCTATAATATGTATGTATTTAGAAATATATAAGTATGTTTATCAGTTGTCTGGTTACCATAACACAAGCTCTGCTTAGCTTGGGATCAGATAACCGTGTGTGAGTTGTCCCGGAATATTATATTATTATTATCATCTGTCGAACCATTTCTTAAAATATGTCGGAGTTGGCTACCAGTCTTACCGGATTTAGCTAAATACCGTATTTTTACATGGAGCGACATACTCTCTTCGTATTTGCATTAAAAAATATAATAATATATCTTAGCCAGTAATAAATCGAATACTTTAAAACCTCAAGGTCTACAATTTTTTTTTTCTTAATTACAACACAGTACACACACACACAATCAAAGGTTACCTATATATATCAAAGTGGTTAAAAATTTGAGCAGAATGGTATTTTCTTTAATCAGGCGAAAGTATTGCCATAACTATGTAACTACTATACCTAAAAACTATATTTATTAAAACTCTACAGTAAGTAAAGTTGGTTGAAGCTAACTGCACTCGTTTTAATTGCCTCATTCAATTAGGGATTGCAAATATTTAAAATACACTCTCACCTACATTCGATTTTAAATCCTACTTCAAGGAATTAAGGTTGATAGTTATTCGCATGTGGAATCAGATTTATTTTTCTACGGTTATAAACGCAGCTTAATTTAGATTTTAATTAGGTCTGTTCGATAGGATCCCGTGGGAGGCTGAGTCGGCTTTTCCGCTTGTAATTGCCTGTTAATGTCAACTGCTTATAACCTTATAATTGCATCTGATTACATTATCAACTTAGTACTCAAAGAGAGATTGGAAACTATCTTTATCCATTTACAAAAAAGAAAATAACTAATAATAATACCTAATTATTTGACCAAATATTTCTTACAGTGTAGGAAGTTTTGATTTAAAATCAATCAGACAGAAGTTCTATACATTCTAAGTTACATTGGTGTAGAACTTACCCGGTTTGTGAAAACTTGTGTATATAAACCAAACTAGATTTAAATTGTTAAGCTATACCCCACTTTTAATTTCATGTACCTTTTTTATTTTTATTGTGGTATTAAACATTAGTAGGTCAAAGAACAATCTCACTATGCTGGGCAGAGGCCTTCCCCATATCCCTCCAGACACTCTTCGCTTGCGTAACTTCAGACTATACCCACAGTAATGCAACCCATACTATCGTAAACTAGAGACATTAATCTTTTTGTTTTACCTTATTTTGTTTCTGTACAGCGTGGGTATAGTTTCCATACTCAGGTGTCCATTGACCTTATCCATTGTTTTTTTACACTCTTATTTTAGGAGGATTTCATGGATCATGAAACAATGCTGCTATTCTAAACTAGGGTAAACCTGAGTATAAGCGATCGGAATTAAAAGTTTCGTTTTAGTTTCAAAGTTTGGGCATAGCAATATCAACACACACCACTCAAAATTCACGTGTTTCTAAATATATAGTTACGGCAAAAAGCTTGAAGTATTCGAAAATAAAAACGCACATGTTTAACACGTTCCGGCAGTCGGGTACCCGAAACCGGTTATCTGATAGCAAAGTATACTCAACGAGAGCTTTCACACGAACCGGCTGTTTTTTCTCTTCATTTTTCTACTCCAAATACGTACACTAAAAAGGAGATAAAATATTTTTCAGCTGTACGTATTAATTTCCAAAATCATGGATTTTGTAAGACGATTCTGGATATGTTTTGGAAGGCAATTATAACTACCAATATTTTTATATTACCAGTAAGCACTTCCTTCCCCGTTCCCGGTGCCTTTATGCGGCACTGCCTTCATTTGTTTTGTTATTCCATCGGCCACCAAATAACAAACCACCTATAGTAAATTATAAAAACAAAAGACGGCGTAGGTGGCACCTTTAGAGGCCACAGATAAGATAAGAAGCTACAGAATATGCATATCAGGGTATGAACCATGAACACTAGTTTAAACTACTTTCGTTGTAAAAATAGTATAAAAACAAAGCGCGCCGTTTTAATAAAGCTATCTCATACCCTAATATTATCCTAATAATATCGGTACTATGGACATTTTCGCAATAAACGTCTGTCGTTGCACGGAAAATAACTTAAATAATTACACTAATGAATTACATACAGCCAAAAATATGCTTAAACTCGATGCAATTGGCTATTAGTGATCCTCACACTCTATAGTTTTAACTTCTTTAAACTCTATGATGCGTTGTTGGCGCGGAGGCATCGTGTGCACGAGCCCTTACAGTGCGTGACGCGAGCTCTAATAACAAAATGGCGACGTGATAAAATAAAGCTGTCAGCGGCACTAGGCCGTGTGTTATAAATAACGCGACACGCACAGATAACTTGCTTGTCATCGAACTGTGTCATCAACTATGTGGTCTATGTCGACCATGATGTAGGGATTTTCTTCGCTTAAATATTACACGACAATGTAAAACGAAAATAAACGGACTTAATTTCTCTTTCAATTAGACTTAACCGTCCATAAGTCAAAAACTATCAAACCGTTTTTGATGAAACTTACACTATTATATAAGTAAAAGTAAATTTAAGCTGATAGGGATGAAAAAGTTAAGATTTATTTAGTTTTCTTAGAGATATGCGTGGACAAACATACAGACACAAATACATACCTTTTCTTCAACTTTGAGGTAATTTTAAGTTTAAGCTTCTCCAATTATCAATCATCTCACCTCTCATAAATTAGCACTAAAACACAGACAAAACCAAGTACATCACCTAGTTTAGTATCAAAACAGAACTAGTAAGTAATAATCACAAACCTCCAAACATTTTGCGTGTGAATGTAGATAGCATCTAGATTAAATGTGCTTCAAACGGTACTTTACTGCAGTTTTGATAATGATCTCTATTTAACTGAAGTTAGAATGTGATAACTGCCTTCATCATAGTTTTAATGTGTTTTTGTTTATCATTACTAGACTTGTCCCTTGTGTAAATGTAATTTCGTTTTCAGAACTTATTCAGTGAAAATGTCGTGGTGGCCTAGCGGTTCAATAAACGGATTTGTTTGCACAAGGTTGCAGGTTCGAACCCAGGCAAGTACCAATGTGGCTTTTTCAAAGTTATATGTACTTTCTTATTTATTCTAAGACACTTCTGACAAACGGTGAAGGAAAACATCGTGAGAAAACCTGGATTCCAAAATTTGGGATCTGAAATCGCCAATCCGCAGAGAGCAAGCGTGGTGATCAATGCTCGTGCCTTCTCTATATGGGAAGAGGCCTGTGCCCAGCAGTGGGACGTTTAAAGGCTGGATTATTTATTCAGTATAATCATTTATTTATGGTGTATCAACAGAATATGAGGTTACAATATCTGATTAAATTTTTACATGATTATCATAACGGTCAGTGATCTTTAGAATGATATTAGCATTATCGTACACTTAGTTTGATAGGCACGCTTTTAACCTGTACTACGGTTTTGTTGGCTCGCCGGAAAAGCTCGCTCGTGGATCACCTCAAGACCGCGGTTTTTTTGGTGGCATGGATCGCTTTCGAATAACAGTATTTCTCGCCAGTGTATCGAACACGATGATACACGATGGCAATAGTCCTCTCATTACGCCTAAACTTTGCTCACTAGATTTTCTTCACAAACAGCATCATAATTGATATTGTATTTTTCTTTTTTTTCTCAGCTAATTCTATCCCACTGCAGGGCAAAAGCCTCTCTTTCCTTCTTCCATTGTTCTCTGCTTCCATGTATCTTGCCAAGATAATCATCTCATTGGTCGTCTGACATGCGGCAGATGTGTCCAGCCCAGTTCCGTTTTAGCGTGGCAGCTTTCCGAGAGACGTCGGAGATTTTTGTGGTGGAACTGATTACTGTATTTCTAACCCGGTCCATAATTTTAATACCCACAATTGTAATTCTTATAACATGGAAGTAAGCCCTAGTTTACAAAACAACTCTGTCCACACTTTAACAAAGACTAGATCAATACTCTTACAAGACCAACAGACGCCATGACTTTCAAAAACATGAAAACTTACAAACATGTTTAAGATATAATATCACATTTGTCGGTACATCACAGCTGGGGCCTGATTCCACTATTTTAAAGTCAGTGGGTGGCAGGTCCATGAACGTTCCAGTGTACTTGTTATTGTGCCAATTTTCGTATTCAGATAAGCCTACAATTAACAGCTAGTGGCAATCCTACAATGACAACAGTGGCAAGTAGGTACATTTGTCATTAAACTAAAATAAATAAATAAATAAAATAAATAAATAAAATCATCTGAATACGAAAATTAGGTACACACTGAACGTTCCACTCACTGACTTTAAAATAGCGGAATTGGGCCCCTGAACTTTTGTACGTACGAGTTTCAGCATGTTTCAGTGAAAATTGTTTTCATTTATGAATTTCCTCGAGGTATGAACCACGCTAGGAAATAATTAAGCATCCTTACTATGTAGTACTAAGTAGATTAAGCTTAAGTATTTAACGCGGATTAGCGAATATGAAGTTCAGTGGAGCTTGAGATGGTAGGTTGTATTGATTACCGTTATCTATATAAATAGTGTGTCTGTTTGTAATTTTAAATAAACGTTTTTTTAACTAAATAGGCTTGAAAGTATATACGGCAGGTTAATCAAAATAAAATTTTTGTCTGTCTCTCGGTTTGTCCCGGCTGATCTCTGAAACGGTTGGACCGATTCTGATAGGACTTTCACTCGCAGATAGGTAATGTTATTAGAAGTAACTTAGGATAGTTTTGTTTATTTTAAAAAGGGTCTAGGTACTTTTGCGGGTAAAGCCGTGGGACATAGCTAATTTATAATATGAACGTCAAAAATTGATGATTTTCAGGTCAGCTTTTTAGATTTAATCGAAATAATATGGCTTTGTTTTTTTTCTCTGGAGCTATAGTTTTATTGATGCACGATAAGTAGGTATGAACACTTGCAACTTATTATAATGGGTAATATGAATAGAAAACAAAGCACCATTTGCAAGAAGAAGTCCTTGTAAAGAAATCTACGAGAGTGGACTGGAATCTTGAGCACCGTGGAACAACTACTAACATTTTGTGGGCTTGACGTTTCGATCAGGTTACACCGGCCGTGGTCACAGCAGACTGACAAAAAAGTATTTATGCATGTTCATGCTAAATCCCGTTCTTCTTCAACTTCAATAGATCTTTGGCAGTTGTTAAGTCAATTCTGATATATATAATTCTGGGATACTGTGTTTCCCAGTAAAATGGGTTGTGGAGGTCAGATAGGCAGTCGCTCCATGTAAAATACGGTATTCAGCTGAATCCGGTAAGACTGGTAGCCGACCGATGATGCTTTGTTCAAATATTGTAAGTCTTGTTTCTTAACCAAATATCAAAGTTCCAGGTAACAGAAGGTTGCAGCGCACTGCGGTGACTATGCGGCATTACAGTTTGTGTCGCTCATAACTTACAATTACAGTTATTGCAGTTAAATACAGGTCATTACTTCGTGTTAAGTTTGCGAAGGATGTCTTGGAAGCGCATTGTTTGCTTAAATGTAATTGTGTTAAATGATGCGACGAGATTTGAAGGTTGTTGATTCACTTGTACACAAAAATTAAATATCTTTCTAAAAACACTTTTCCTAAATTATTTATACATTAATACCTAAAATAATAAATATTATTTTAGGTAGTTAAACTTTGCAATCTTTGATATTATTTTCTACCCTTAGAATGGTTCATTAAAGTTATATGTGGTCCCATACATACCTTAAAGTATCCCTGTTACAAGAAAGTGATCGAAATAGTTAACAAACAAATTTACTTGCTGATGAATAAAGATCATCCTCCATTTAAGAAAGCGATTATATCAATCTTATACTGCAATAATAGCCAGTTACCGTCATAAAATGCAACTTACCTACTAAAAAAACAGACAGACCATAATAATATGTATATACGAACATAGCCAATTTTTTTATTACCAAATCTCTGCTCTGTTCTTTATAATATTACAACCATTTTTCCGAAAACTAAACGTAATATCATAAAGGCAATCAATTTTTCAATACTTGTAATAGTCAGTCAGTTGATTACGGGTTTCAGTAAAGCCTCCTTGGCTAATGAGAACTGATAGTCAGTGATCGCTCTGACAAGGGAGTAATAAAGGTTGATATACAACTCAGTAAACTTTGATTTTAAAATATTTTTACACTAAAACTGGTTCTTAAAAGTTATGTAGGGCCACCTTTAAGGTAACCCTATTACAAGAGAGTGATCGAAGTAGTTAAAAAACAAGTTTACTTCCTGATGAATAAAGAGCATCCTCCATTTAAGAAAACTATTATAACAGCAATCTTATACTGCAACAATAGCCATTTATTGCCATAATATGCAACTTACCTCCATAAAAAGACAGATAAACCATATGTAATACGAACATAACCAATTTTTTTTTTCACTAAATCTCTACTCTAATATTACAACCATTTTTCCGAAAACTAAACGTAATATCATAAAAGCAATCAATTCTTCAATACTTGTAATAGTCAGTCAGTTGATTACGGGTTTCAGTAAAGCCTCCTTAGCTAATGAGAAGTGATAGTAAGTGAACGCTCTGACAAGGGAGTGATCCAATCAGTTTTAATCAGACGCTAGAGGTAAATACTCATTCGTCTTGGTCGACTTGTTTCTGAGGTAACGACTATTAGTTGGTAGTGTTAGCTTTTTAAGGACAGGAGTTAATAGTGTGGACAATTTTTATTTGATTGTTTTTTTTTGTGCAAGTCTAACTTATTTCCGTTACAATTTATGAATGTGTTTGAATATACATTGGAGGTAAAATTGCAGTTTAAAAAATATCAATAAATGCATGTGTACGAAAACGTCAAATCTAGTAATGATATTTAGCTGAGATGATGTTATTTTATTAAGTATATATTATTATGACTAAATTATGCATTTCGCTACATTTTAAAGGCTATCAGTGGGTCCCTTAAAAATCCTTATAATTTACTCACTTTAGTACCTATGTGAAAGTTATCTATATCTATACTTATAATAAATCTGTAGAAGTGAAAATTCTGTACATTGAAAATATCAAAAAAAAAATGGCGAGGGGTGTTACTAGACCGACACCGAACCCAAAAGTGGGAAAAAAAAAAATTTGTCTGTCTGTTGTCTGTTTGTTCAGGTATCACGCAAAAACTACCGGTTCGATTACGATGAAACTTGGTATAATTAATTTTTATTATCCTGGGCACCACACTGGGTAGTTTTTATCCCGGAAAAGTATAAACAATAAAAAACAAACTTAATTTTGCGGTTAAAAACTCATTGATAAGTTTCGTCATCCACGCGAACGAACTCGCAGGCACAGCTAGTAAATAAATATAAACATACCTAAACTTCGTTTTATATACTACAGAATGTAATCAACATCTTGTAGAATCTGATGCAACGATCTACTCTTAATATAAAATGGATCAAAAGCCATTATATCTTGTATGATTGAGAATCATGATAATATCGTTAGGTAGGGATTCGAAGCACGTCGCTCTTTCCTCGTTGAAATAATACTGTTCAAAGTAGTACTGGCTTTAAGAGCTAATACTTAATCAGGTTTTTATTTTAACCGACTTTAAAAGAGGAGGTTATACAGAAAAAAAAACATGTTGTAGGTATGTTTGCAATGATACATCTGATTTTTCCTAAAATTATTTTTACCGATTGGTTTTATTTTAATATGTGCGATTATCGATACATATATACTTTAGAGGGTTACATTTTAATATAAGTATTTTCATAGTTCCTTTTTGCAATAATGTGTAATTGAATTTATAATGATATTACTGACCAATTTAGTGATAATTATTGAAATAAAACTATTCTTAAGTAGATTCTATCGCGATTTCTGTAGTTTTTATGCCTTTACATATCATGACAGTTTAGTTGACTAACTTTTTTATTTTATTTTTCTGAAAAAAAAAACATTCCCATTTTTTTCTTGACAAATAATAATAATAATAATAATATGCTGGGACAACTCACACACGGTTATCTGATCCCAAACTAAGCAGAGCTTGTGATATGGTAACCAGACAACTGATAAACATACTTATATATTTCTAAATACATACATTTATAGATTAACTAGCTGTACCTGGCTTGCGTTGCGATGCAATTTTTTCTACCTAGCACCTGCCTACTACCTACCTACTTCCACTTAGGTGTATGAAAAATAGATAGTAGCCGATTCTCAGACCCACTGAATTTGCATATAAAATTTCATAAAAATCGGTCAAGCCGTTTCGGTATTTTATGGTAACTAACATTGTGACACGAGAATTTTATATATAAGAAGATAAGAGAAGATATAAATGAAAAAAATATTATAAATGAACATGAACCAGTATTTCTGGCGTTTTAATAATTTAGTATTCTTCTCCACGTTATATACATTGGTCAAGTTGTCAGTCACGTGCGGTTTTCTCAAAACCAATTGAAATTCAGCGGGTTTTCTCTCGTACAGGAAAATGAAAAACGATTTTTCCCAGTCTACATCACTCTTTTCCAAGGCTGTGATTTCAGGAACCCATTTGAAAATGGCTGCTTTCTGATGGAGTATAAATTACAAGGATTCGGTTTAACTGAATTATTATTTTAGAAGCGAGTTTTCGAGTTTTGGGTTCAATTTGGTTTATAACGGAGTTATGTAATTCAGAAGTGTGCGAATATGTGTAATTAAGGTTTGTTCACAAGCGTTCTTTAAGAAACGTAAAAAACGATTGATCGACTTTCGAGCAAAGAAAGGCGATCAATCGTTTTTTTTTACGGTTTTACATAATATTATGTTATGTAAAGCCGTTTTCTGTGCATGTAGTGTTAACCTGTAATTAATTGTTGCACTTGTAAATGTCAGTCTTTTCAGGAAATCAGAAATGTATATAGTGTAAACAATTGTCGGTTAACCTAAATAAATAAATCGTTTATTAGAAAAAGACAAAAATTACAAAACCATTACACATTTACAGTAAAAAAAGTCAATACTTAAATCTAATACAAGAACAAACACTTACAACTACACTAAAATTAAATCTTATATAAATAAATAAAACTAACACGCGTCAAAAAACTCATCGTCAATGCTGCCAGCCTTCTGGGCACGTTTCCCGCCATTGACAAGGATGACGATGAGTTTTTTGACGCGTGTTAGTTTTATTTATTTATATAAAAAAAGTTATTAAATTTCATGCATAAAACAAGTTGATTAAATTGCTTTTAAAAGTACAAGGTATATTAGGTAGGTAGTTACAAAATTATTAAGGTATATCTATGTGTAATTTTATGATGTTTAAAATCAGATTTATAGTTTAAAATCAAATAAATTACAAGTTTCAAGTTAAGGGTCAAATTAAACCATACTCGAACCCTTTAGGGGTTGAATTTGCGAAAACTATGGACTACGTGACTATTGAACTAACAGCTGTGCGAAGTTGACTTTCTAGGTCAAGTAGGACTGTATTATTATAGGCCAAACGTTTTAATATCACTTAGAGTCTACTACCATATCCTGATTTTTTTATTTTTTGTTATTTAAGCCTAGATAGCTTACCATCTGGTGTAACCCATCTACCGATCCTTAGAAACGCCGAGTAGGTACATTAAAAAAACTATAATTTTTTTCATGAAAAGTTATGGAAGTAAAAATTTAACAACCTGGCTTTCCATTAAAGTTGAATAATATAATATTTTTACTTATGTTCAATTTTATTTCGAAAAATACATATATTTTTATATGCACTATATTATTTTACACTTTTATGTAAAAGTATTAAATTATATACTTCTTATATTCTTATATACCTCCGTGGTCGAGTGGCGTATGCACCGGTTTTCAAGGTGTCGCTAGCTCTGAGGTCCCGGGTTCGATCCCCGGACGGGTCAATGTAGAAACTCACTTTTCTACATTGCCTCGGGTCTGGGTGTTTGTGGTACCTTCGTTGTTTCTGAATTCCATAACACAAGTGCTTTAGCTACTTACTTTGGGTTCAGAGCAATGTATGTGATGTTGTCCGCATTTATTTAACCTGAAAGGTTTTGTACAATGAAAAATATGTTTTACACTAAAAGACATACTATGTTTAGCTACAATAGGGTAGATGACTAGGTATGAAAAGTCAAAATTTATTTAGTCCGCCATTTAGATAATCAAAATATAATAGACACAATTTTTTTCTTTTCTCAAATAAATTACAAAATACGAAGATAAACCGCTGTAAAGTTCAGGAGTGGGGGCTTGTGACGTCACGGCTAGGTACAATTTGTACTCAAACGTGACGTCACGCAAGAATTGTATTCGCTGTATCTTCGTAATTCTTTGTTTAGGGGACTTAACAAAAAAATATGTGTCTTATATTTTTTTCTTATCTAAAAGATGGACATAAAAATAAAAATTAGTCATCATCCCTATTCTCGTATCGACTGGTCAGCCTGGAAGTATTATTTTAAGTCGTGTGATTAGGAACTAACTCTTTACTTTTGCAAATCATCTCTCTACATTGACTTCCCTAATTCCAACTTTGTGTAATAAGACAGAATCTTCAAATAAACCCCGGTATCTACAAAACGACAATCAATCATAATAATTGACAGAAACGTTTCTCAAAGTTCAGAAATTATGAAATTACTGAAACGTTCATTAAGGAAATACTTTGTTAATCTTAAAGTTGACTGGCCTGTTGGTCTAGTGGTTAGTGACCCTGACTGCTATACCGGAGTTCGGGGGTTCGATTCCCACCCAGGACAAATGTTTGTGTGATGAGCACGATCATTAAAATTTGTGCTCTGTCTGGGTGTAATTTATTTATAATATGTATGTATTTAGAAATATATAAGTAAGTTTATCAGTTGTCTGGTTACCATAGTACAAGCTCTGCTTAGCTTGGGATCAGATAACCGTGTGTGAGTTGTCCTGGAATATTATAATTATTATTAATTAATTCTTGATTATTATCGAGAAGTTTACTTTCCTGAAACTTTTCCATGAACTACAATCTGTTCTATCAAAGATATTTTTTGTGCTATTTGTGTCCCGCTGCAGCTCAAAGGTTTCATATTCTTCTACCTTATAATAGTCTATTGTTAGGTTTTTTCCGTTTATTTACTATAAATTTCTTTAGTATCCTACTCTTCACAGCCTTCGATTGAGAATCAATGCCATCCACGGCTTCCTGCGTTTCACTTTTAATTGCAAAAAGGTCGTTGCAAACATAATTTCTCAATCGTACACAATAACAACGCATTTTTTAAATCTCTTCCTGATTATAAGCCGAGTAAAAAGTAATTTAGTAAATATATATGAATAGTAAAAAATGGCTATTGCAGCCTTATATTTTAAAAATTTTGTCGCAGTTTTCATTAAAATAAATTTATTTATTTTGGTTAGGAAAAAGAAACCATTACAGTTAGATAACAACTGTATAATTAATTCAAGTTGTAGGAAATTATAACGAGGTAATGTAATAACCAGATTTAGCAAGTGATTCATGTCAAAGCGGAAATTAATCTCCCTCATATTAGTGGCAGGATTTAACCGTTCGAGTTACGTATCAAATATACCTATTTAGGGCCAGCTTTTCCAATGCCAGATAATTTTATCTGAGTAAATAATTTTAAATTTTCGACAGTTTTTTATACAAAATATATCAGTCGTGCACTTCATCTATCGAATTTAAAATTATCTGGTGCTGAATAAAACGGCTCTTAGGTAAGTTAGTGTAGCGCATTCGTCAGCTGTTTTTTCAAAGTTAAAACTGTCTAAAAAGGAATTTTGAAAACCGATGCACAATCGACAGAGAAATTGAACAAAAAAAAACAACAGTGGACTAAAACCTTCACCTTTTTTGAAGTCCATTAATGAAATGAGAATGATTTAGTTTTTTGCGCAAGGATAAAATAAAAAAAAACATTTTTTTTTCGTTTTGTCCTTTTCTTTGTGCTACCCTTTAAAAAATAACTAGGGGAATCGCTTAAACTCACCGAATTCAGCAGCATAAAACACATAATTGCAATTTTAGATTACACTGGTTACCCACTTCAAGAGATAATACGATAATACCTACTGCCTTCACAATTTTTTTTTCAGTTGTTTTACGTAAACGGTGTATCATAAACTACTCTCAAAATAATAAGGGTTACATCAGCTCTCAAAACAAAAGCTTCACATGAGAGTACGCATCCTTATCCAATAATAGTCGATGATGTTCCTGAAATTCAGACAAAAGAAAAAGCTAAGTCACAAGTATCAGAGATTAGAACCTCGCATTATTAGATGACAAATAATATTGTGTGAAAGAGACAGATGATCTGAAAGACGATATGAGAAAGGAGTGAATGCTGAGATGAGTAGTAGAGATGAATGGATGCTGAATACGCATTGCGCAGACCACAAATAATTGGGAACAGGGAGATGATGACTGACAAAAAATAATAACCTATTAGTTTTCCTGTGTATCGCTTACAGGTGTATGTACTTATCGTTATCAAAATGACTGGGTTGAAAAGTATCTGTGTGTCAAATTTCATGCATCATTATCTGTTTAGTGGTTTTTAGGTGATGGTGTTACAAACATACCTACATTATTTCTTATAAATTTTGGTTTTTATAATATTAGTAGCATGTGTTTCTACAAGAGTTATAATTTTGATAAAGTGCTGTACAAATAAATTATGTATTTTGTTTATAGTAATATAATTCAACAGGAATAAGCGCGTACATGCATAAATACCTTTTATTTTGGGCATTCGTTTTATTTTTTTTTGTCTTCTACTTTACTTAATTTATCTCCCAGTTGAGCTTTAAATTATGTTCGATTCATTTAGATAGAATTGGTAAGAGAAAAATACAACTTGTATTCTTTAAATATGTGACAGAATTAAATCTTAATATAGCCATGTGAATGTTTGAATTATATAAATAATAATTAACACATTCCATTTGTAGTTAAAGCAAAATCACAGATTACTAAATAGTTACTACGTAACAGATACTTCACTCAGTAGAAAATTTCCAATACCTACTGCTATAAGAGCCTACTCCGTCGCGTTAGCAACCGCTGCATGCGTAAATGTGCCTAAATGCCCAAGCGTACAGTTGTGATTGCTTTGCACCGCGCGATCCCACAGCAATCGCAGGGCTGCCGCTTCGATAAAATTAAATTTACATAACTTTTTGTGTCATGTTTTTGAGAACTGTGAATATGTTCTGACTAATATGTAGCAGAATAAAATTGTATCGTTTCTAAAATATTTTTTTTATAAATTGGTTCTGAGTGTTCTGAGTGTTCTGACCGTGCATCAGTGTGTAGGTAAAATAAAAAGATCTTTAAAAGTTACATGTGTTTTATTTTTATATATTTTTGTTTAAATTTCTTACCCTTTCTAAATTCTCGGTTATTAAATTTTAGTGTAGAAAAAATCCTGAATCTTATAAAAAGTTTTATGAGATATATGATATATATGAGATATTGTTTTGGAAAACAAGGGCAGAGAGAATCAAAATGTATGTCATTTAAAATTTCATAAAGAGTACTAACATAAGTACATAGTTACTACCCGGCCTTTGTTTCATATTTTTTTCAAAATAATGAATAAACATAGGCTCAAGTTTTCTTACATAATTAATATAATTATGAACAAATATTACAATTTTATTAACAACGTGCGTGCGCTTCGCTTGCGAAAACCTCACTGAATTTGGTCCGCAAACGGCCCGAGACCGCTCGGCCGAGCGGTAGGTAATTATAGCGCGCAAGTACATGGAGTGACGGAGGCCTGGCAAAATACTCTACACAGTCCGATATAATTAATAACTGCATAATTAACAGTTACAGAGGAAAACCACGAGAATTAATTAGGTTAATTGCGGTTTTAATTGCATAGAATATAAAGAAGAAAAGAACTAATAATAAAAACCCTCATTTCAAGTCCATAATAATATAAAGAAATATAAAGCATTCATCATGGTGAAGAAAAAACTGGACAAGTGTGAGTTAAACATGCGTGGTGAGGGTTCCGTACGATTGAAATAATTTTACTTTCAGTATCGCAGACTTCTTATAGATTTATTTATTAAGTTTTGTAAAGAAGTAAAAATACAAATTTTCTTTTAATATTTTTTTGGAGTTTGTCTTCGAAAATACAGAAAATAAATTAAATGGAGGATTGACAATTATTATCGCTTATTTTCCTTAATAATAAAAAAAACAAACTACCTAAATGTTTACCTGTACCAAAAGAACATAAAAAAAAAAAACAAATTAAAACTCAATCTGTGTAGTAGTTTCGCTGTGACCCTTTAAGGGCTCCGTTTTTATTTATTACCTACGGAACATAACATAACATACCATGACGCCTGTATCCCCGAAGGGTTAGGCAGAGGTGTATCAATGTACACCCACAGTTCGCCGGTATGTTTAGGTCCCATGTAATAGGGGGCGAGCCTATTGCCACTAACCGGGCACAAATCCAAACTCCGACCTGCTACTGAGAATTTCATAGAAAAACCCAATAACACCTTGGTCGACTTGGGAATCGAACCCAAGACCTCTAGCGTAGCAGTCGCGGTTAGCGCCACTAGGCTAACGAGGCAGTCAGTTACCTACGGAACTCTAGAAATATAAGTAATAGTCCTAACATTAATGCGAAAGTGCAATAAAGTCGATTCTATAGTTTTTAGCGGAACTTTGCCATCAAGTAGTTTATAGCTTAGCATCATAGAATACAATACTTTCGTCGTAAGAGAAAAGTTATAAAATCATTTGTTGCATACAAAACATAATATAATTCGTCATCATCATCATCATCATCTGCCTAGCCTTTTTCCCATCTATGGTGGGGTCGGCTTTCAGTCTTACCGGATTCAGCTGAAAACCGTATTTCAAAACATAACTTTAATAATTATATTATAATCTATGAATGAGTAATTTGCTATCAAAATAAACTGAACACCAATACGTATTTAAAATACCTCAACAATAAAACCATACATTTTGGAAATCACGAAATCAAAATTAATATTTGGTGTAATAAACCCAATATTTGATTCTGAATATTTGTTCTAATATTAACGAAATTAGCGGTCAATTAGAGTGCTTTAGGAAAATTAATATTTAGTGTTATCATAGGCTCTAAAACATGGATTCGGTTGTTTATAAATGCTGCCAACCGGCTTTTCCAAACTACCTTTCGCAATAACATTTTGTCGGCAATTATGATATTCAAATTTAATCACATATAACGTTCAGTTACAATTTCCGTGTCAACAAATATTTTGAATGCCTGTGGGTATTCGGAAATTTGTTGATTAGATAGATTGACTAATTGATTACTTTAATGTGACGACGCCGACTTGTTTATGTAGATAATGACGACCTCCGTGGTCGAGTGGCGTACGCACCGGTTTTCAAGGTGTCGCTAGCTCTGAGGTCCCGGGTTCGATCCCCGGACGGGTCAATGTAGAAAACCACTTTTCTACATTGTCCCGGGTCTGGGTGTTTGTGGTACCTTCGTTGTTTCTGAATTCCATAATACAAGTGCTTTAGCAACTTACTTTGGGTTCAGAACAATTGTCCGCATTTATTTATTATTTATTTTTCTCCGCGTTAATGTGAAATCTTTCTTTAAATATACAAAGTCGGGTTAGTTACATTCATATTGATTTCTGAGGTTTAGGCGAATGTAAATAAAATGATTGTTTAATTACTATTTATAACTCAATAACAGGTGGACCGATTATCATGGTATTTAATTTGTTGGATTTATTTCCACCCTGAATAACAGAACAACTACGAAACATGGAGAATTTTATCTAGGTACTCACGCGGGTGAAACCGCAGGGCACTGCAGCTAGTAAGTACATAAAAATCGTGTATCTTTAAGCCACGTACTAAGAAACATTATATAAATAGAAAAGAAAGATGGCAGCGTAATTTAAGACGCAACATACGGCGTTGGGATTAAAGTTACAGAAACAAATCTCATTGTTTCATAAATTTTCAATTTCATACGCAGTAGTACTTTCCTTTACCAAGTCAGAGATTGGCCCAAGGCAAAGGGATTAGCGATTATATCTTTAATTGCAAAGATCTATAAATATGCAATGTATGGACAAAATGTTGTCCAAATCGTATCAACTAAGAATGTAAAAATACCAATAATAAAAAAAATATAAAAAATATTTACCAGACAATCAATTTCTTTAGGCAATTTAAGTCGTAATATCGTTTTGGTTAAATAAAAGGACAAAATTATTTATGAAACTGAGCTGAGCCCAAAGAAAATTTTTGGAATAAGAAAAAGGACAGCTATTTTGGTGGCTAAACGAAATTGACAGAAAAAATCGTACAAGACAAAATTGTTAAAAAAAATAAACACGTGAAACGCAAGAAAACAATATAAAGCTAACTTTAACATAACATAACATAACATAACATACCATCACGCCTGTATCCCCGAAGGGTTAGGCAGAGGTGTACCAATGTACACCCACAGTTCGCCGGAATGTTTAGGTCCCATGTAATAGGGGGCGAGCCTATTGCCACTAACCCGGCACAAATCCAAACTCCGACCGAGTGCTACTTACTGAGAATTTCATTGAAAAACCCAATAACACCTTGGTCGACTTGGGAATCGAACCCAAGACCTCTAGCGTAGCAGTCGCGCTTAGCACCACTAGGCCAACGAGGCAGCTAACTTTAAGTGGTGTCTTATTCGGATTTCTAAGATTTTTAAGCTTCTGTGACTCCTAACACTTAAGCCGTACGTCCATCAGGAACAAAGTGGCCACAAAGAGCACAGTACAGCAATATTAGGCATTTCACCGACTTGTATTAAAGCATAAATAGAAGCAACAGGAATAACGTATTCTTTTATAAATTGTAAAACTTCGCCTTTCTTACATTTTATATTAATACCTGTCTCAGATTGATTCGTATTTGGTTTGAGCTGTATCGAAATTGAATTGCTATACTTTCTGCAAACTTTAATCTTTTAAACTTATTGATCTTTAGAGTTTAATCTTTAGGTTGAAGCCACAATTTTATTGGTCTATTGGAAAAGATTTTGGTATGGATGGATCTTTGTACATAATTCTTCTTCTTCTTTTCGTGTCGATGGTAGATTTACATTATATTGCATTGGCCCAGTAAGCTGCGACATTAATGGCAGCTTCGTTAGCGTGCCTCAAGTCATCCAAAGTGCAGGTGTACAGTGTACATTTATTAAATATTGTCGATGCCATAATATCGGAATGTAATTGTCCCACTGCTGTCCAGCCTCTTCTCAGATAGTTTGCATATTGTTCGGTATTGTTTTTTGTATGCAAGGGTTGGGCGACAGTGCCATGTTAACGCCTCGAATGGACAATCTGACACGTGAAATAGAGGCTCTGCCTTTGGGTAACGTAACGCAAAGTTCCTTCAAAACTTATTGTTAGATATGCCCATGGAACGCGGTAATCAGTAAACATATAGTCAGTTGGTTGTCCTATTTTCAGATATCCTGCAAAAACGTCTAAACGAAAAAAAAATGGAAGAAAATACTCACATTTTTATCGGAGAATATTTCTATATTGTTGCCGCTGTCGACAAAAAATAACAAGTTGATCATAAAGTATGGAAAATCGTGACTCTTCAGTTCTTTAGCGGCTTACACGATTCCACCCTGCTCCGTATAGGTTGTATTAAATTAGGATAAAACACATCGAGTGGGCCGCTAACTTACAAACGAATGTTTCCTTCTACCACCAAGTAGTTGACTTGCAGAAGTAAAAAATCTTTAGGAAAAAATATAATAATAATAATAATCTTTAGTTTCCATTTAAGTTATTTCAGTCAATAGATGCAGATTCTTTTATGTGGGATACGTTGAAGATAAACGTTATTATAATACAGTTTTGGATGACAATTTAATTTGAAACTGTAAATGAAAATATATCAGTAAGTAATCCTGAGAATGAGGGGCTCGTGGCTAAGTGTATGCCGTACGGTTTGACCGATAATACAGGTTAAGCCGCGCTCGCCGCGGTAGGTCCGTGGATTGGTGACCATTTATAAGATACCGAGACCCCTCAGAACAGTAGATCCCGGCTGACATACATAGATCTTTGGCAGTCGTTAAGTCAATTCTGACAACCAGTCTTACTGTGGGATACTTCGTTTCCCAGTAAAATGGGTTGTGGAGGTCAGATAGGCAATCGCTCCATGTAAAATACGGTATTCAGCTAAATCCGGTATGACTGGTAGCTGACCCCAACATAGTTGGGAAAAAGCTCGGCAGATGATGATGAAGTAACCCTGAGAATGTATTAAGACTTTAATATGATTCAACTCCAAAAAGCCAAGTACGTTAACATGTTGTTCTAAAACGGGATTTTAATTACGAATAATTATGTCTAAAATTATTACTGAAATTGGAATATCTTCTCATAATAAAACTAGCAAATTAATTTATGAATTTCATTGAAGTCTCATATAATATTATATCTTTAGCCGTTCAAATGAAAAGCTAATTAGGAAAGCATTCAATATAAATAGAACTTCGGAATACAGACGGCTGAACTATTTTTGATTGGCCTGAGGCAAAAGCCTGTTGTAGGTACGATTAATCGTCCATCGATTTTCAATTGCCTAACAGAACCGGCTTTTGGTAAAAGCATAAGCTGCAGTTTACGGAAACGAATGATTATAGCAACGTATGTAGTTAAAAATATTTTTGGGTAAATACGAAAAATCGGTATCGTTAAACGTATACTTATATGTAACGTAAACTTATATAAACATAACATAACATACCATCACGCCTGTATCCACGAAGGGTTAGGCAGAGGTGTACCAATGTACACCCACAGTTCGCCGGTATGTTTAGGTCCCATGTAATAGGGGGCGAGCCTATTGCCACTAACCGGGCACAAATCCAAACTCCGACCTGCTACTGAGAATTTCAAAGAAAACCCAATAACACCTTGGTCGACTTGGGAATCGAACCCGAGACCTCTAGCGTAGCAGTCGCGCTTAGCGCCACTAGGCCAACGAGGCAGTCTTAAACTTATATGAACTCATATAAGTTGTAGAGACCAGCAAGAGAGAGTCACGTTAGTCTTTGTTAAATAACTGTTGTAGGCTTTCTGATACTAAATACTTAATTTAACATCATTATTAATTTAAAAGCTTTGTCATCACTGCCAGGATTTAATTCATATGACATGTTTTTCAAGTCAGAGGCAATCTCATCCACTTCCGAAACGAACATTATGGCACTGCAACTGCTTTATAGCCGCTCAATGCGACTTTTCCCAAAAAAAACCATCCTAAAAATATCAAATTTCTTAGAAATAGCTTTTTAAAATAACTAGTTCTGGAAACTAATTTGGAACATGGAATATTTCTTTGTTATTTCCTCCTGCATTGTATTGGCATCTGACGTCGACTGGCGGGTATCAAGTGTCTTGATTCATGGATAGTTTGAATTGGCCTATTTACTTGATGTGTTCCTTATTTGTCTAGCTTGCATTAGCTGCAGTTATCATATTTCTTCTCGATCAATTATGTTTTATCGGATTGATTTTTGTCATTACACCAACCCTTGTGAAGTGGTCTTCTGTTGTATTAAGTTGAAGTTATTTCACCTTTTGATTTCATCAGTTTTTTTATTTTTCTGTAACTACTATCATCATCATATAGTATAGCTTCTTCATTTGTATGTGTATCTTTACATACCATTTAATATCTGAAATCCTTCTACATTAGCAGACCAATGCTTTTAGTCCAATTCTTAAATTTACCATCATCCTCTACTGAGTTTTTGAAATCAGCTCTAACCATTACCTTCACCAATGTATTTTTTCTATCTACCCTCGACTGAACTAAATAAATGGCAGTTCAAATCGTAACATTGTAGTTCTGATACGCGACACCTAATTAACTTGTTATCGCTTTGTTTACGTTACGTAACATTCCGTGCCTCATTCTAATAGAATTCATTCTGCTTAATATTTAAGCAGAAGCTTTTAAAAATATTCCTTCTACAATTGTTTTCTTTTATGTAGCGTTTGTTTGCAATTAGTAGGTAACTGGGTATTCTTCACAATTAATAATTAGACTAAACTTTTAAATTTTTCCAATTTTTTCATTGGGAAGATACCCAGCAGTGGGATAACAGTGGGGTTTTATATATTTCATTGGGATCATGGATTATAATTACGTAAGATAGACCTTCTTATCGACTGTCATACGTACATCTTTGGCAGTCGTTAAGTCAATTCTGACAACCAGTCTTACTATGGGATACTGTGTTTCCCAGTAAAATGGGCTGTGGAGGTCAGATAGGCAGTCGCTCCATGTAAAATACGGAATTCAGCTGAATCCGGTAAGACTGGTAGCCGACCCCAACATAGCTTGGGAAAAAAGGCTCGGGAGATGATGAATATAGACCTTCTTATGAATACTTTTTTTTCTGGTTAAAAATCTAATGAGTTCAGAAACACTATCGAATTAATATATTTTTTTACTTTGCTAAATACTCACATTAGTAAAATTTCACAGTAACCTGTAAAATAGTGATAACGCTGTCTGCATGGCTGATTACTGTCTGAAAAATTTCGTCATTGATCGACACTCTAAAAATAATGGACTATTGACTTTCATCCATATAAAACAATGTCTCAGGATACCCTTGTCCTTTTCAGGGTCCTTTTTTAAATTAACAGTCTTACTAACATGACCTTCTGTTAATTACTTGGTATATGAACAGATGACAGTATTCGAGTCACGTCCAAGCGAGTTGATCTCTATTACTGGGTCTGCAGGGAAATCGGTCGCAGGTACCAAACAACGCTTGTATTGGTTCGTCCGGTTTGTGGTCATTTTCATTTTGAGGTCCAAGCTAGCTTGTAAGATTTTAATTGGCTAGGACATTGAAGATGCTTTTTCGGGAAAGGTTTCCTGATTTTCGAAGTTTTTAGGTTTTGATTTTGGTTATTTAACTTAGTGAAATAGCTAATAAGTAAAATAGTTAAATATATTCTTACCCTATTTAGTGTCCCTTTTCAGCTATTTATTTTTCCGTACTTACAGAAATTACTATCTATAAATTACAAAAGTTATATAAAAAAAAAAAAAAGTATGTTTAGATTTTTATTATCCTTCACACAATTCAACCATCTAACTAAATCAACCATTTCATAATCCTTAACAGCAGCATGTATCTATACATTAATTCATTTAATCTTTAATTCACTAAATAAGACCCGTTAAACTTTATTACTACACTAAAATTACAACATCATTAATCAGTACCACACTATGAACACACAGAAGTGTAGAAAATTAGTGGCGAAAAGAGCACTAGTGAATTCCCGCCGGCTCTGCTCTAATTAAATGGCAAAAATCGACTTCACTCGGCTTGACCTAGTTGCAGGACAATTGGGTAGACGCGAAATGGTCGACGAAGCCTATGTTCGAGGATCCAGCGATTATAGGACATGGTGTTACAGAAGTGTAAATACCACATTTACACTTCGTTGTATTGGTTGTGCATATGCAGAAGTTAGGTACTATGTCTGTATTTAGAAGTAATTTTATTCTAGTAACCAAAGTGCAAGGACTGCTTCGTTGGGGTTCAAATAGTGGTGTGTGAGATGGTCCAAGATATTATTATATTATTTATTATAATTTTTCAGTTTGTTTACAAGATGTACCGCATGAGCTGTAGGCACTGTTGAATGAGAGAGTAATCATTTCCCAGGTTCAATTCGACTGCCATCTTCAAGAAACGATCAAAATCCTCTCTTTTTTAAACGACGGGAAGGTTCTCAATTCGACTCGTATGTTTTTCTTATGTTTGCCACGCAAAATCTCTGACAATTGTGCATAGTTTCAAGATTCATTTTTGTCACCGTTAGTGTATACGTCAGGGTGGTCCCATGTAATTTACAGAAGTTGGTCCTTCTTTACATTTACATGACCATCATTTCAATGTTTTTCGAACGAAGAATGCATGGACGCAAAGGGGCTCAAATAATTGTGATCAAGGTTTGTCTCCCTTTTTATTAACCTATCAATCCTAAAGAATTTTTGTTAAATATTTCGCTATTCGCCTTTAAATAAGACACACGCTAAAGCGAAATGTGCAGTTGTAGGCAATCTGTAACAAGGAGTAATTAGCTTGATTTAAATACCTTGACACAGCTGCTGAAATTTTAATTAGACTTTACATTTCATACTCAAAGTGAGTTTTATTAAATTTATTTTATTTTGTGACTTTTTTTGATTTGGGGCTTTTCCTGGATAGCGCCCTTGCCCTTTCAAAGGATTGTAAAAATAACTATCTTTTTCCAAATTTATATTCGGACTTTTTCATTCTTAATTAATTTTTATGTATTCAATTTTTATCTAACGTTATGAGAAACATTATAGAAATATGACCTTATATTGTTAAATAATTAAAAAAGTACACACCCTACCTTGTCGTTTGACTAAAACTTAAGCAAACAATATACATACAGACAAACTAGCAAATACAAATTGGGTTCTAAAACCTCTGGTCTATCTTTAAAGGTAGAAAAACAGCGTAGAACTTTAAAAGAAACGCTAGGACGACACTTTATTGTGCTAACTAAAAGAACACTTTTCCACTTTAGTTTAATTGAAGAAAAAAACAAATGACTGGGACGTTCTCGTCGCACCACCCGAGTCCACACGAACTCCTCCGAAGTTTGCCGAAGTTGTAGCCTAGAACTTTCTTATTACAAACTACTTTGAATGCAGTGTATCAGGCAAGTTGGTACCACTTCGCGTTACTACGAATGCGAATGTAACAGAAGTGGAATATTTATACTGAATATTTTAGTTTATTACTTTTTTTCTAGGTTTTGTGTCGGTCCCACACTTGAGTGGCAAAAGCAACCATTTTAATCATCTAAAATATCATTTTTAAAATTTTCATTGTGTACATCTTAATTAAGGTGAAAGCACTAAGTAACTTTATAAATAGTGGGCATTTAAGTCAGTAGCTTATAACAGCTAAATACTCAGTAAATCAGACAATCAATATTTAATATAGCACCTCTCCAAACTAAGGTAAATCAAGTAAATTTCTGACACCACACATGTAAAATAGTTCCACTTTAAAACAACTGTAAACAACACAATATTCTCAGTCTACATAAATAACACTTAAAGTACCAAAAAGTACCTAAAAGCACTACTCTATTTATCAAAGCGTGCCACAAAAATCCGCGCCGTAACCAACGGATTTCAAAATACCATTGTATTGTTGCAACACCCTTTTGTTTAAATTCGTTCAAAATTCACACAAGTGAAAAGATTTGGAACAAAAAGGAACTTGAACACGAGAAATATGATGTTCAGTTTTTATCCGACTGTGAGAGAAGGGTTGTGTTTTTTGGTAAGGTTTCTAAACTGGTAAAGTGACTTGATAAGATAAAGTGTGAGAAAATATTAGGCCACTCCTGAAAAAGAAAAAGAAAACGAAAATATTACAATACAAATTATTTTTGATATGTTATAAATGGTCTCAGTATGTTATAAATGGTCCGTGGATGGGTGACCATTTATAACATACCGAGACCCCTCCGTGTTTCGGAAAGCACGTTAAACAGTCGGTCCCGGCTGTCATACATAGATCTTTGGCAGTCGTTAAGTCAATTCTGACAACCAGTCTTACCATGGGATACTGTGTTCCCCAGTAAAATTGGGTTGTGGAGGTGAGATAGGCAGTCGCTCCATGTAAAATACGGTATTCAGCTGAATCCGGTAAGACTGGTAGCCGACCCCAACATAGTTGGGAAAAGGCTCGGGAGATGTTGACTCGAATTAGAAACACAAACATACTAATTTGCACAAACAAATACTCAGCCACATGCCTAAATTGCTCAATACATGAACCACGAAGCAATATTAAATTAAAACCATTTCAAAGTAATGTGAAAATTATAACCATCCTATAACTACACTCATAACTGATCAACCTGCTACACTGTACGGCATTATGTCACTCAATCCATAGACAGCTCGGTGCATGACAGTGTAAGGCAAATTGGATGGCTGCCAGTGTACACACAAATATTTTACCTGGCCTACAGTGTAAACCATGGAGGTAATTAGAAATACTGGTATTGACTTTTATTTGTTTAATATTTGTTTAAAAGAAGATTAAAAAATTAAAAAATTTGAAGGTAGATAAACTAAAAAAGAAATCCAATGGACTTTTCAAGATAACCTACTTTGGATAACCCAAAATTATCCTTTAAGTCATACTTTGCACTTAATTATTTAATAACTTAGAGTGCTTACTAAGTTGTCCGATCATACTTCACTTAAGTCTAAGGTTAAGACTCATATCGGGTCATTAGAAGAGATAAGGTTAAAATACAAGTCAATAGCTAAGTCAAAATATGAAAGAAAGGAGTGAAAACTGAAATGTAGTAGTAGAGATCAATGGAAGCTGAATACGCATTGCGCTGACCCCAAATAATAGGGGGACACGGAGATGATGATGATGAGCTAAGTCAAAATATCGAAGCAAAAATTAATAATGAATTCGAAAGAGCCATCTTCATAACTCGAGATCTCAATTACCATCACCCGGTTCCCCATATAACCTTTATAACGACATCAATCAATAAAACTCGATAAAATCAACAATATCAACAAACACTCCAAGCTATTACCCGAAATAATAACGTTTACAGACAATAAAAGCATTCAGGCTAGATCTAGGCAATCGTTGGAACTTAACTTTCATTCGGAACGGGACAGTGTAAACGACTGAGTAAAATGGCGAAGCAATATGGAGCGTGGCCTTTAGAATAGCGGGAGTCAATGAAATCGTTTTAAAGTTCCGTTTTTGTGGTAGTTTGAGGAAATAGTACTTACCTACGTCATAATTTGAAGTTTAATGTAAATTGATCTGCCGGAAAAGTAAACTTAAAAATGTTTTGAAAGATAAACGGTTACGTTTGTCAGTTTACAAGTGCTTTAGCAACTTACTTTGGGTTCAGAGCAATGTATGTGATGTTGTCCGCATTTATTTATTATTTATTTTACTTTTCGTTCTTTTTTTAAGTTGTGTGCGTGTGGTATCTTTCTAAAATAGTTTATTTATTTGATAACAGCACAGTATAAGAAAAATTGGTAAAATGCTTACCTACTACGCTTGTTCAGAATCGGGTTAAGAATTAGTTTTCAAAAGACGATACTCGGTACTCAGTAGGTAACATTTATTAGGTGCACTCCACAAATTTTACATTTGATGTTATGAAAATGAACATATTTCTGAAAATTAAATGTAGGTTCAAAGAATTTAATTATCCAAAATGGCGGCGATGTGGTTCGCCACCCATCACGTCTTGTTTGTCGCGGGGGCGAAAAGCGGCCCATGGAGAGCCTCTTTGCTACGTTGAATGTAAGAGGAGGAATGGATGGTAAGGTGGATGAAGTATGTCAGATGATGGATGTTGAGACAAAAATTAAGAAAGGTATGCTGAGATGGTTTGGCCATGTCAAGACAATGAAAGAAGATCGATTGACGAAAAAAGTGTATAAGGCGAGTGTAAATGAAAAAAGGCCAGCTCAAGAGTACCCCCTAACCGAAGAGCATGTATGAAGGGAATAATGAAAGTGGACAAAGCGAAACAAGTGTGTAAGGATCATAGCAAGTGGAAAGAAGTGGTCACTGCCTACCCCTACAGGGAAAGAGGCGTGATTATATGTATGTATGTATGTTCAAAGAAAAATATCTGAGAAAAAAAAAAACTGACTACAATGAAAATATTTTCAGCGGAGAGACTTGTTGGTCTGATGCAGGCTATTCGAGTCGCTGTTTTTATAGCCCCCTGCCTATTATAAAGGGTAAATACACATGTATTTGTTCGCGGAGGCATGCTGGCATCGCCCCAGTATTGCTAGGGTCGCAGCGAATATTTTTCCGATACATTTAACCCTTGTAAGCTAGTAATTGTACTCGCTGATTTGTATACATTGATAGAAGATATCTATTTGTTGTGTACAAAGAAAACTGAATAGAAATAAGCAATTTTATTTTATTTTCTCGTGTTTCCAAAATGTCGTGGAGATCAGTGGTTTAACTCAATTCTTATGCAAAAAGTTGCGAGTTTGTACTTATTGTGTGACTTCTAAATTCAATGTTCTTTTTAGGGTTCCGTACCCAAAGGGTAAAACGGGACCCTATTACTAAGACTCCGCTGTCTGTCTGTCCGTCTGTCTGTCTCCAAGCTGTATCTCATAAACCGTGATAGCTAGAAAGCTGAAATTTTCACAAATGATGATTTTCCGTTGCCGCTATAACAACAAATACTAAAAACCACATAAAATGAATATTTAAGGGGGGCTCTTATACGACGGTGGTACGGAACCCTTCGTGCGCGAGTCCGACTCGCACTTGGCCAGTTTTTTAGTTATTCTAAGATACAACTCTCCACTCGGTTACAGAATTTATGTCACAAGGAATCCGTCTTTTGTTGTTTACTGGCTATTTTCAGTGCTCATCAGTTAGTCAGTGGTCAACGCCCGCTCCTTTACTTCTTATAAGAGGTCTTCAACCTAAATAAAAGGTCCTTAAGACAGCTACAGGGTGTTCGTATTTCAAACGTCTTCAGTCTAATTAAACATAAAAGCGTTAATCTATTCTAACAAAATCCCTGCCAGAATATACAAAAAATAAACGAAGACCTTGAAAAAATTGTTTAACTCGCAATCCCTCAATTAAACACATCCCGTATAATGTCTAAAAACAATACACTACCGAGTGGAGACATAATGCACCTAATTCAACACGTATTCAGTATAGAATCGTACGTGTGCCGGTACGGTTCGGACGTGACCGGTCCGGGCCGTGCGGGAGCCGTGCGTGACCCGGCCGTGTCCCACTTGCGGCCAATTCAATGTTACGAGCCGGAATGTTTACATATTTTATTGCAAGGACGAAAGCTGATCGGATGTGGGTATCAAACGTAATAAGAGAAAGTTTTTTTGTGGACTGATATACATGATACCTACATACATTGTACATATACAGGGTGTTAAGAAAACCCTGTACGACTCGAAAGGGTGATATGGGGCTCACAATCACATGCCCAAATAAAATATTAAATTTGGGATATTTATGATAGTAACAATAATAATGGATTTTGAAACTACCATTTTTTGCTGCAAAAATCCCTAAATTTGAGATTAAAACAAAAATTACAACACCATTTTCGTCGGTATTATTGGCGGCCTTTTGTTTTGATCATTTGGTAGCACCTGTGACGACACCGACTCTCTATCTCGACTTTTGAGAAAAAAAAATTTTTAGTTTATAATTATTTTTTATTTTTCCAATTTTTTTCTACACTAATGTAATCAGATATCGATACCTAGCAACACCTTAACGGATCGGACAGGGATTTCTTAACACCCTGTATACCCCTACATACATTCTTATTTATTTTAGAATTACTAGCTGTTTAGAACAATATAAAAACTTACTTAGAAAAAAATAACAAGTACTTTAAACTAAATAAAATCTTAATATTATATAATAAAATGATTGTTCGTATCCCATACGAAATGAGGTGTTACAAGGTTAACATGTGTATCTATGTCTGTCTGTAGCTTCGAAAAACAGATGGACAGATTTTCATGTATTTTGTCTTTTGGAATGCTGATGTGTGTATAAGACTCGGTATCAAAGTTGATTTGTGTGTCAAGTAAAACTGAGAAAAAAAAATATTGTTAAAGAGCAACCTAAGAACATTCTTGCTGGCTCTTCTCCATTGGAATGACATTTTGGACCCTATAACTAGAGTCATTTAACATTTCGAAAAAGCAAAAAGAAACATGCTTTAAATAAAAATAAATTTAATTTTGATTGCTCAAAAATTCTTTCATGCACCTATAACTTTACCCAGATGTACAAAAATGTCTTCTCACATTTTAATATTCGCCATTGAAAACTTCGACTAGTTCTGCTCCTCCCTTCTGAAACAGTCGTGAAGATCATCGTTTCCATCAATAACGGAGGTAATTTGCAACCCCCATCAATCAAGTCCGCACCCCGTCATTATGGATCGTGTGTTTTAGGAGTCACTGTCTCGGTGACCCCGTGATTCGTTCACGTGATGATATGAGAAGCTTACTTACAATTAAGTAGGCACTAATATTGTAGTTTTTTTGTTGTATTGTTATGTACTAGGAACTAATATTTTCACATAACTTCCACATATATTGCGTAACACACATACATAACATACAATAAACAATAACATATAATCGAATAGAGATCCTCCTTCTAATTAAGTAGGTTAAAATATAAGAACTAATAGCTTACTTCCAATATTTCTTTTTGTCTGCCACGTTCTAAGAAACTGGAAAAACTCAAAATTATCTATACTTATAATAAATCTGTAAAAGTGAAAATTCCGTACATTGAAAATATCAAAAAAAAAAATGTCGGGGGGTGTTACTAGACCGACAACGAAACCAAAAGTGTGAAAAAAAAACATTTGTCTGTCTGTCTGTCTGTTTGTTCAGGTATCACGCAAAAACGGTTCAATTACGATGAAACTTGGTATAATTATTCTTCATTATCCTGGGCACCACACTGGGTAGTTTTTATCCCGGAAAAGTATAAACAATAAAAAAAAAACTTAATTTTGCCTTTAAAAACTCATTGATAAGTTTCGTCATCCACGCGAACGAAGTCGCAGGCACAGCTAGTTTTAAATAAAAAAAGTTGTATTAGAATAGTTATGGAAGAATTAAAGATAGAGGTAATTACAAATTTTAAACCACCTATTTCGTTCGTGGGAAAAACGAATAAAAGAGCATTAAACACAACACTGTAAGTTTCATTTAGGTACCATCAACTTGGATTCAGCTATAAAGAAGACTCCGGAGAATTAAGAACCTCCTCCTTGTTTAACGTCGGAAAAAAACGTGTAGTCTATAATTATATGTCTGGTCTTACATGACACACATTCAAATCATCTGTCAACAACAGTCAAGTAAGTATTCACATTGAAGAAAAAATACAAAAAAAAAATCCATTGTGAATTTGAAGAGCCCTCGTGTACTTACGATGAATGTAATAGACCGGATTGACTGGGTGTTTTTCAAAAATTTTGACCATAGCAAAATCGGCCTGTCCCACGACTTTGAACATATTTATTTTGATTTTTTTATTTGGGTCATGTGAAACTGAAATTTTATTATGTTACAGGTGAATGTTTTAAAACAAACATAAATAAAAAAAAATCTTAAAAATTAACAGTTATTTTTATATTTAATAAAAAGCAAAACGGGAGGCACGAATTTCGCGTGTCCCACGGTGCCCTCGGACATTTCAAATGCGTCTCACTCGTAGGATATTAGCCTTTGAGTAT
Organism: Autographa pulchrina; assembly: GCA_905475315.1. Taxonomy (NCBI): domain Eukaryota; kingdom Metazoa; phylum Arthropoda; class Insecta; order Lepidoptera; family Noctuidae; genus Autographa; species Autographa pulchrina. The sequence continues at coordinate 10,791,439 of FR997775.1, forward strand.
GTTTTAGTGTTTGAATATGGTCGCAGTAAATCTAAAAGTGTATTTTTAGTCTTTAAATGATTAATTAATAGTTATTTTAAGAGATATAGTTATTTTAATGTTGTCCTACGAATACGGCAGTACCGGAAATTCCGGTTGCGTCACGGCGATTTTGACCTCTCACACATGACAAAATCTACTAATTCGTGTTTTTTCGGCTTTTCTGGCAACATTATAGTCGTAAAAGATACAGTTGGTGCAGGTTTAAACGTTGGTTTCGTCAAAAACTGTGACGATATTATTGGTATGCTCTATGTTCAGATTTTTTATTCCGGATTGTCACGGTGTTTTTGAAGATAAATGGACTCACTTTCTTTATTCTTCTATTTTATTTAACACAATAAACTATTCTATTTTTGAATAGTACACTTAAAACCTACATAATTTAGCTAAATTATAGTTATTTTTAATTTTAAAAGTTTTATGGAATGATACCGTCACTTCCCGTGCATCACGTGTCGTAATACCGGATCGAAATCGTGACGAACTGGAACTGTAAAGCCTAGTGTACAGTGAAATATTAACAAATTTTGCTTTAAACTTAATGAGTACCTATACACTCGTAGTAGTATATTACATTAGTACCTATAGGTATTAGAATAGTTAAAGATGAAAAGGATTGTTTGTTTATAATTAGGTTCTTTTTATACGTATGATATTGCTGATTATTTTTTATTTTTTAGGTTTTCAAGTATGTCATAAATAACCACCATTAAATGAATTGGTTTTAATAATATAGGTTATGTGATATCAATTTGTTTTGTTTTTGTTCTTAAAATTTCATGTGTAATGTTGAGTTAACTCATTAATGATAGTGATTGTGGTTTTAAATCAACAGTATGAACACTGCTCAAATTATTCCAATTCGTCACGCAAATTTCAGAATAGACACTGTCCCATATTTTAAATGGTATAAAAATGGTTTTAAAATATTTATTTATTTATTTATAGTATTTATTTTGTCATTAACTGAAGAGGGTAATTGCCAGTAATTCCCTACTTAACTCGATTTTTTTATTTGTCACTCGTAGCCTTAGTAATGACAACTTTTCTAGTGCGATTTGTGCGAACAGTGACGTTTTGGAAACTATTTTGCTGATTATTTAATTATGTGGTATAATTACCTTATATTCATCCTATTTTTGGAAAGATATTATTTATATCTTTATTATTATATAAGTTAATTTTGTTTTATTACCGTATTGTTTTATTTATAATCAATTATATTTTGTGACGCACGGGAAAATTTCGCACCATCTGCTGACAGAAAAACTTGAATATTCCCTTTATTTATGGTAAAATCTTTAAAAAAATTGCATATTAAGATAAATAAACATATATTCTTTAATATTAGTATCAATATAACCAATTTCAGGAAATTAAAAAAAAAAAAATCCTGTTCGTCACATGGTCATGTTTTTTGAAAAACACCCGACTGCTTTATTGAGATCCGGGGGGATCCGGGGAGATCCGGGGAGATCCGGCAGATCCGCGAGAGCCGCCTGTCAATATCATGACATGTCCCTTATACATACAGGGTGTTGACACCATACGTTTGGATGGAAATGGGATAGAGATTTTGGGGATTTTTATGGCGGTTTTGGGATATACATATTACAGAAAAGTAATTTGGATTTTTTTGTGTAGTTTTAATGTAAATTTTTAACGTTTCATATTGTACAAAAGACTGAAAGTAGTTAAGTATTATCTATTTCATGTCGACAACAAACACTGGCTAAAGTTATTTTTTTTTTTTCAACTTATGCGCCAGTAATCATAATATACTAACTGACGAATGCCTGATATTTTTTTTAAAGTTTTTTCAAATTATTTTGTTTTTTTTTTTTTTTATGATGAAAAAATTTTATTAATGATATTAAACTTAAAATATTTACAATTTTATAAAAACTAAGTCTACGCAAGAAATAAAAAGAATTATAAACTAAATGAAACTAAGAACTAAAACAAGGCATCAAAAAATTCATCCACATCGCTGTCGACTGGGAGTGTGCCCAAAAGGCTGGCAGCATTGCCACGTTGTATGGCAATGCTTATTCGCTGACCTTAGAATTAAAATTAGAATCAAATTTAGAATTAAAATTAAACATTGCATGGCAAGTAACATTTTTGCAATCTCACATCCAACGAATTCCTGCTACATTCACGAAGTCATCTTGGCTTCATCATCAGATCTGATAGTAGAATGGTTCTTATTGAACGCAAATGCTTCACTTGTAGTAGAAAATATCAAAATCGCTGTACGTTTACCTATAAAATTTGAAGAGTTCCCTCGATTTCGCCAAGATTCCATCATCAGATCCCGACTAAATCTATGGTGGCTATGGGACTATTTGGGAAGTATACCCTTTCCAACAAAGAATTTTTTTTTCAAATCGGTTGTAAAGCAACGGAGTTATGCGCGAACAAACATAAAAAAAAAAAAAAAAAACATACAAACATCCGAATTGAGAACCTCCTCCTTTTTTTAAAGTCGGTTAAAAAACCACATAAAATGAATATTTAAGGGGGGCTCTCATACGACGGTGGTACGGAACCCTTCGTGCGCGAGTCCGACTCGCACTTGGCCAGTTTTTACTGTTTATTCCGATTCTAAATAATCTTATAACTACTCACATAATTTCACGTAAACGCACTTAAGACAAACGACATACAATACTTGCTAAAAGCACAGTTTCTCATACAAAGAAGAATATTATTTATCCCTAAGTAACAAAAAAACATAATTTTATGTAATGGGTCATTGATTTTCCACAGTCTTATAAGTGGATGCTTTTAAAGCTATAAATCACACGTGTAGTTGACTCGAACAAAACTGTGAACGTGTTGAAACTAAAGTGAAGATAATAATAATATTCCGGGACAACTCACACACGGTTATCTGATCCCAAGCTAAGCAGAGCTTGTGTTATGGTAACCAGACAACTGATAAACATACTTATATATTTTTAAATACATTCATATTATAGATAAATTAAACCCAGACACAGAACAAATGATCGTGCTCATCATACAATGATTAGTCCTGGGTGGGAATCGAACCCACGACCTCCGGTCTAGCAGTCAGGGTCACTAACCACTAGACCAACAGGCCCGTCAATGTGGAATAAGTTTGTTCCTTTTCAATAAGGTAATGGTTTGACTGGGTTTTTCTGCACATTTAAATCGAATGTATACAATGTTGTGCTCGACGACCGAGAGCACGTTGGGTTGACGACATAGCCAAGGTAATGGGAACCACCTGGATGAGGGACGCGCGGGACAGAGAACAATGGCAGAACAAGGGGAGGCCTATGCCCAGCAGTGGGTGATTCCGGGCTGATATGATGATGATGATGTTATGCTCTGATCTTACAAGTTGGGTTCTATGTTTCACAATTCTATGTGCTGTGCTGTCTTGTGTTATGTATGTAAAATTGCTAATGTTTGTTAAGTTAAGTATAAGTAGTTTTAGTTCAAGATGGAATTACTGGTATTTAGTTGATTGATATTTGATTGTAGATGTAGAAACCAACTTTCCTGCATTGCCTCGGGTCTGGGTGTTTGTGGTACCTTCGTTGTGTCTGAATTCCATAACACAAGTGCTTTAGCTACTTACTTTGGGTTCAGAGCAATGTATGTGATGTTGTCCGCATTTATTTATTAGTTAAATTGGATAAAACTGAAACTTAAACAGAATTTAGGTAGAAGCTCAACACTATTTATTATAAGATCGAACTTTATGGATACATTTAGTAAATATAGGACACGAACGTTGCCCTTTGGTAGTTTATTATGAACAAATGCTCATACGAATAGTAACCATACTACTTAAAAAGAAAGTGCTGTAAACATGTTAGCAACACGTCACATTTTAACAACACTTCAAAATAAACCATCTCATATACAAAGAGCCTTTATTCACAAGACTAAACAATCTAAAATCATATAAATAGAACGGAAATTATCCCATATACTCCATGGATACAGCATCCAGCCCAGTGATCGTGTTGATTGAAAATGATCCATACTTGAGCTTCACGCGAGTGAATATCGGCGGAATTCAATCAACCACCGAAAGTAATCGCTGTCGGGCCGTATTATTGTATTCAATATATATTACGTCAAAAACGTTCATATTTTTTGGCGATTTATTTTCTGTAAGTTTTTTTTTGTGATGTTTTTGGGTTGTCCTTCATGTTGTTTCAATGTAACGTAACCATGTATTACATGATGCACTACCGATACAGTGTTTTATATTCTGAATATGCTTAATTAGTAAGTTGGATGGATTTCGTCCTATATAATCGGATAACTATTAAACTGTAATAATTTTATTTCTATAGAGAGCGATGTAAACCTTTTCAGAAAACAAATATTTAAAATTATTTAGTAGTAGTAGTTAAGTACTGTTTAACATCATTTTCATAATTCAACGTTCCGTGTTAAAATCCCACTTCTATAACAATAAATATAAAAATTATCCTTAATTCAGCCGATCATTGATTACGCCGATGCCTGCTACCTTGATGCCACAGAGGAGCTACTAAATAAACTTGAGAGATTGCAAAATATTTGTATTCGTTTTGTCTACGGTCTCAAAAAATACGATCATATTTCTCACTTCCGCAACGAACTCAAGTGGCTCCCGATCCGCCTTCGCATGAACACTCGCATCCTTTGTCTTTTATATAATATCCTTCATAACCCCCTCTATCCTTCCTACTTGCGTGAGCGTTTTTCCTATGTGCGTTCCCCTGATGTCCTCTGTAGATCCCACCTTAAATCGCACCTCAAAATTCTACCCCATACCACTGATTTTTATTCCTTCTCCTTCTCTGTTCATGCAGTCCGACTGTGGAATGCGCTGCCGCCTAACATACGCGATTCTCCTTCTATTTCTTCCTTCAAGCGTCGAGTAAGAGAACACTTTCTTTCCTCTCAAACTTAATGTATATCCATATATATTATATTAGCTTTTTATTTATTTTGTTATATTATTAGTTAAATTATTATTTATTTTATTACACACTGTGTCTACGTCTCTTTTAAATATATTCTTTCGCAGGGCTGCTGGAAGAAATTTCATTTGAAATAAGCAGTACCTTTGTACCTATTTGTTCTGTTTGTGTTAACTATTGCTTGTCTGTTGTGTGTGTACATTAATTTATAAATAAATAAATAAATAAATTTAAACAACAGAAAATATTTCTAACTAATGACCAAGAAGAGACCAAAGCACATTTAAGTGTAGCCCAAACTATCCTACGTCCAAAACTGTATATAGGAATTACCATTACGTAAGTAAGTACCAAAAGGCCCATTCTAAACGGCTCTCCAAATGGACCGAATTGTATAATCGCTAAATAATTATGTTAAACATTTCCCCTTAACTGTTTAATTTTACGCGCCAAAATGGAATTACTGAATCGTTATAACTGAAGCCATTTTCATAATGAACCTTTTTGTAATGAATTATTTAACTGGGTGACTAGACTGTGTTAACTGGAGTAGGAAATTCATTATTTGTTTTATCGAAATGAAATAAATATAATTATGCATACTGACTGAAAATTTAATACTGAATTTTATTCGCTTTGGAGTTATAGCACAATACATATTGCAATGGGAAGCACTGAAATTTACGCAATATAAGCTTATAGCCAACCGGGCGAGGCCATCATAATTTACTGAAAAATCTGAAAAAATAAAATGATCGAGATTGACACGATAATTCCCTCGCTTGCCCGTGGTTAACCCGCCAGTTTCATACTTCTTTTATGGCAGGAATGTACCTCTTTTATAAGTAAATCATTTGTATTTCATAAAGAGTAGAAAGGGTAAGCAAAACTTTATAAGAATACTTGACAGACAGACGGAAATACTTGACGGACCGAATAAGTGTTCCTTTTTTCTAAAGTACGCAAGCATAGAAAACGATATACATTGCATTGATTGACCAGTATTTTATGGTACTTCTGTATATATTCTTTGATTGACCTAACATGTAATCCTGTAACCTATTTAGAAATTTGAGCACAAAGGGATTCTTAACAATCGTCATTTTGACGTGGAATGGAACTATTCCAACTATCGGCATAATTTGAATTTCTTGCTGTTGCAGACTTAGTTAGTGGTGCTTTTGTTGTGTTTTACGGGAGGATATTTGGTACGGAACTTCGGATGGTATTTAATTGGTATGGCATTTTTGAAAATTGGATTTCAATTCAGTCAGAGGGGCTCGTGGCTAAGTGTAAACCGTACGGTTTGACCGATAATACAGGTCAAGCCGCGCTCGTCGCGGATGGGTAACCATTTCTAAACATACCGAGACCCCTTCGTTCCTCGGATAGCACGTTAAGCCGTAGGTCCCGACTGTCATGATGTCTATGATCTTTACCAGTCTTACTATGGAATACTGTGTTTCCGACCCCAACACAGTTGGGAAAAGGCTCGGGAGATCATAGGTTCATTAAATGTAAATTAAAATGTATCTCCAAATTTTTGATAAAGCCACATTGCCGTTACAACCGCCCATCCCCGTATGTTTTCACCACAGTTTACTCAGTTTTCCCTTAAAGTTACGTTGGATGCTGAACGTCATTCCATTATTAGTTGAAAGCGGAGACATTTAAACCAATTTGTTGGCATCTTCAAGGATAATAAACTCCAATGTCTTTGAAAACTTCTAGTTACTGAGAATGTTCCGTTTTGTTAGCTTTCAATGATCTTTATTTTTCTTGGTTAAGAGAATAAAAGTAGTTACCATTGTAAATTGTTTCGAGTGGGAACTAATTGTGAGGGAACGTTTTTATGAAGATCAAGATTTAATCTAAAATGTGTTCTTCAAAGTATTATGCATTCCTTGGTTTCCGACAGGTGATTACATCAGAATTTATTGTATCTGAGTTTATTATATTTGTATTCAAAGTCACACATTGTCTGGAATAGAGGCAAAGGATTTCGACCGATTTTACTGGTTTCATCTTATTTATTTAGATCAAAACGTGAATTTTTAATGACAACTATATTATGCCATTGGTTGTCTTCTGGGCAGTCAAAACAAACAAATGTTAACAAATACACTTTTCAAAAGCAAATATTAAAAACTCCTGTATTTTTGCAGTGTTAGCCTTGCGCGGACATTTGTTAAAAATTACAGAGCGCGGAGTAGCCAGGTCACACCTGCTAACTGTTTTTATTTATGTTGCTTTTAAAAGTTCAAGAATAAAAATAAAGTGTTTCTTAGCTCAGGAAGACTTAAAAGGCTATTTGAAACTTTAAAAGAAAATAAACTAGACTATCAATAAAACTCTTTGATGGCCAGATTTAGCTAAGCGAGAAAGCCTTTTCGCAAAAATCTTCGATCTCTACCGAAATGTATTTGTGTGATCTGGAAATATTTGTTTCGGTCGTTTGATGTCAAACCATCTGGAATTTCCGATTATCTTCTTATTTTATTTCCTGCGTTTAATATTTCATATCTGTAGAAACTTGGTTATCATCATCGTTCATTGCGATTGCCGAGCTATCGTGGGTAGGCGGGCGAGGAGAATTAATTACAGCGACACTCCACCGAACACGTTTTGCTTCAATGCGGAGCCACCAGATTCCTCTTCATCCGACGGCCGCGAGCAAAAGAGCCCGGAGTTGCGTCAGTGTCAAGAAACGTCAACCCGCTTGTCATTTTTCAGCAGTTCCTTTTCACGTTTCTTAACACTAGAAATAGCGAAGCGCCTACATATCTATAAAATTCCACATGGTACGTCAAAAAGACTTTTTGAAAAAGAGGACGAAACAAAACCATTTCTAACCTTGTTTGTTGACTGGCAACAGGCCTACGTAAGTTATTCTAGTTAGATTTTTCTTGAAACGAAGAAGAAAAAGGGTGTATGTTTATATAGATCCTAAGGTTCCCAAGTATTCGAGACCTGAAAACTTCAGAAATAACCTCAAAACCAACCAGCATCAAACATTCCGTATTCCGTAAGCCTCCAAAACATTTCACACGCCATCGATCGCCGAATGGAAACCTATATAATTTAAGATATTGCTCGTATAAAAAATGTTTTGAGTGCTTCGCATATAAAATGAGAAGTGGTATACAAAAACAGGCTTCACTCAGCCCTTTCGAATAAAAACGGGGCTTGGTATGTGATTCTAAAAGATTTTGGACGCCCTGCGGTGTTTTTGTATTAGTTCGTTTGCTCATTCGCCTAAATGAAGTTGCGGTGGCTTGATTGGAATTTTTGGGGGTAGAGCCTCTAAGATTTTTGATATGAGTTCACCGAATCAAATATTGGGAACGAAATTCGTTCTTTTACGTCTGCCAAAAGTTCAAAAAGCGTCGACTGGGGTGGCTATATGTAATGTGGCAAATATTATTTAACTATTACTAAAATGTCGCTTTATTTTGGGTAAGTTAATTTATGTATTTCATATCAAAAGTCAAATATTTAATGTGAATAAATATGTATACAAACACATTCACTAAAATGAAATTATTCATTTAAAGTCTAAATAAAAGGTTAATGAACCTTAAATAATCCAAATATTCACTGAAAATGTCCACAAGTGACATTAACAAACCGAAACATCTATTTTCATCAGCACTCGCAGTCAAAAGCAAAGTTGCGAGAAAACTTTTTAATTTTACAACACAGCTGCAAGGCAAAATGAGGAAAACTGTACAATACAGTGGCCTTAATGTACGAAAATCGACCTTAATGCATCGGAATAAAGGTGACGTCAATGTCTGTGTCACCAATGAGTGATATTGCTGTATCTGTAGAAAAAAACAAGGTTCTCAGAAAAAATTGAATGAAGAATACCACAATATAGTATAGGAAAAAATAAATCATTTTTATAATTATTTGTAAAGAAGGTATATTGATAAAAATATGAAATTTTCGGCACCCTATTTAAATTTCAGTACCTGCGTTTTGGTTTCATGTTTAGGGCCTGTTGCCACATCTATTTTTTTTCTAGTCCTGGTTCGGCTTTAACTTCCCTATTTTACGAAATTCCTTATTACAGAGGTTCTTACCTCTGAGAGGAAAATATTCAGCAAAGTTTATTAACACCGACTCTGAGAGTGAATGGAAACTAAATGGAAAATGGATGGAAACTGGATGGAAAATGAATGGAAATTGGGCTATAGTTACCATGCTGACTAAATTGAATTCAGGTGAGGAATCAGAAAGAGTCGACTTCATCTAGCTTAGGAAGACATTGTAAAAGTGATTTATATAGTCCTACTTACAAGAATAAAATATTTCAAATATTTCATTTCATTTCATTTCATTTCATTTCATTTCATTTCATTTCGAATTTTGTGCTTATTAAACAAAGGTTTTCATCCATGTTCTTGATCAAAATGAACTTCAATTTGTATTTTACTCTTCATTTTATTTTACCTTTGAATTTTTCTTCGAAACTTTTTTAATATAGAAGCAGGACAGTTTTTACAAAAAATCGAGTTCGTACTTCGGATAAAGTTCTTTTAACCAAACAAAATTGTCTTTAATTAATATTACTACCAGCCTGACTTAATAGTTCAAAGACCCCTTTCATAGTAAAAATAAAGATCAATGAACTATTTCACTCTTTCCAAAAACTGCTAACAATGCATTTGACAAATAATGGCACAATTTTCACAAAGCAGCATAGAAAACATATTTGCTATACAAAAAGCCAAAATTAATCACAAAACAAGCTCAACTATGAAAAATCATTAAAGTCAAAATTTTTGCTGCCTCATCGCCTATTAGTACCAATAAAAATAAGAAACTGGTTAATAAAATACTTTGAGAATATACTTGAAAATGATGAATGGTTTATTCTGTAAATAAGTGTCTTAAAAGCCTTTTTTCATAATATATTTACAAGAGCCTAAGTGCCTTGTTAGTTTTATACAGATTCTAGGTAAGATATTTTTTTCATACAAGTCTTAGCTCTCGGTGAATAAATATTGAGCTTGATATTTTAGGCTAAAAATAATGTGTTATTTCTATTGGGATTCTAGCTACATATCTGCTATGTGTACCTACGTTTATATATTAACGACATTACATTATACACTCAGTATAATAATATGTGTACAAAAGTGAATACGAGTGTGGGAGAGTTATTTTGAAATACAGACACTATCCTGAATTGTGAAACCAGAAATTGTCTTAAATTATTTGTGTCGTAGTGCAATGGTTACTAAAAACGTTAAAACGAAATCTATATCGTTCATAAGCTAAATAAAAACTGCTAGTTTTTGAAGTGAAAACTTCTTTAGCGGCGTTGTACACTTTTTTTGTAATGTTTAAAAAATGTTAAACTCGCGTCAGGACACGTGACCTGATCGAAAAATCGTAAGACGGATGGAGAGTAGACAGCATTCCAAAATATCAAAAATGCACAACGTTAATTAATATTCAAGTTTTCACTTCTGCCGGCATTCCCGGAGTGATACCCCTCGTTTTTTTTAATATCAATTCCTAACATGACGGTTTGCTACCCGATATATTATATTATGTAATAAAAAAAGTTCAAGCAAGCAACCAACTGCATTAGCACATTGAATTTTTTGATAAAGGATGTATTAATTACATAATATTAAGACCTATGTCTTTTCTGTATAGTCCATTATTCAACTGTGTTTGGTTGGTCTAGTCTCACTGAGAACAGTTAACTCCTAGCACTTTACAAGGAGCAACTACCTATCTAACATCAACCCTACAATCTATTTAGTGGGTAATGCAGTATCCCTTACTAAGACTGGCTGTCAGAATTTCAGGATATTTATCCCAATTATTCCAAACTCAAAATAACTTTATTTAAATACCTTCTTCCTTTAATCATTTCCTGATTAATTAATATTCGAGTGTCTTAACTGAAAGTCATAACATTCAATACTCCATTAACAAAATTACAGCAAAGTTTTGTGAATTCAGTACATAATAATTATTAACAGGTAGCTCCATTGATTAGGATCGGCGAAGCGGTTGATCCGCTAGAATTAATTAATTTCGATAATTATATTAATGTAATGATGTACTTCAGGTGAAACGCTTGTATCATTGTTGTTGTACAATAGGGGAAACATGAATTGGTTTCAATGAAAGGGTTTTTCAAATGACATAACATATAATACATATTTTTATTCGAATTGTTTAAAAGGTTAATAAGTAATTTTGACATAAATTATTTGATAGGCTTTTTATCTATTTGTAGACATAAATTATAAGTGAAAACTTAAAGTATAGACCTTTTGGAACTAACATTTAAGTAGCTATCAGCTTATCTCACCCCTATGCCTAAAACACTCACACACGTACACATAAAGTGCGTACGCAAACAGAAGAACGTCACAAAATGCATATGTGTGAGTGACCCAGTAGGGCTGCCACTATATCACAAATATTCAAACAAGCTTTTGACCGACTGTAATAAAGGAAGTTTTGTTGCTACGATAAAAACCGTACCATTTCAGAAGCGTCGTTGAAACGGTCGATTGCTTTTATCAAGATTGTTTGGGAACTATTGGACTTCTGTCGGTTAGTTGAAACTGGAAAATTGTTATAAAGGAATTTTTGTGGAGTTTTGTTACCAAACAATGGCAGTGGGCTAGTTTAATTGTGCTCTCGATGGTTCTTTGTTCGCGATAAGGTCCGCTCGAAATAACTTAATACTTTTCTTTCGAGAATGTTCGTTCACTTTGGACGCTGTTTCAAGTTTCTTAATTTTATTTTTGTTGAATCAGGCTTTGTATCAAGGAGTTTCTTTTAGTTGCTTAATGAATTCAGGAAGGAAGTCGATAAGTCCTTGATTCAGATTTAGAAATTCTGTTACCTCTGGTATATACTCGCTATTTTATTCACTTTTGAGGTCGTATTTGGTTTCTTAGTTATAATATTAGTCTCATTGAAGCAGCTAAAACCAAGATATTTAAAAAACGGTAAGAATAAATTCCCAAGTCTTTAGTTTTTGGGATCAGAATCTTTAGTTTCTTCAAAAGACCAAGATTCTAGTTATATTATTAGATTTTCGAAAAAAATGCTGCTTTTTCCAACGTATTACAATGAAATAACAAAATGTATTAATCTAGCAATCATAAACAAAAGTTTATTGTAAGTAATGGAACTTCATTCACCTTGAAACAGTTTCCCATAGTACCTGGTACCAACAATACACCAAGAACGCCATAATTTAACACTATGATATTGATATCATTCCACGCTCTAATTTATTCAGTTTCGGAAAAGTTTTCCTATAATTTAATCAGGTCAAAGTTAGGGAGGTATTAAATTACCTTTTTGAATGTTAAGATATCTTCATTATCTATCTATAGTTCTGTATAACTCACCGCTGGGCATAGGCCTCCCTTTTGTTTATACTGTTCATATCTGTAAAGACTTGGATGGTAAAATCCAGGAAAATCTAAGGATGTGTGAGGCTGCTGATTTAAAAATCATGGTAGAAGTTAGATATTTGTGACTAGCTAGATATTTTTATCATTTTTCAATACCATGAACCAATTAACTAGGCCGCGCTCAACATGCTTGAAGAACCCGCGGCCCTGGCGATTACGAGGACGAGACGAGGAAGTCCTATATCCCCAAGTCGTGACCCCGGCCTGGGTTAAAGTCATTAAATTTTCACCCCGCAAACAGAAAAAAGTTTCTGCCTGGTATGTAGTGATGAAATTAGTAAGCATGGTGATGAATGTCCGCTCATTTGACGACCTCCGTGGTCGAGTGGCGTACGCACCGGTTACAAGGTGTCGCTAGCTCTGAGGTCCCGGGTTCGATCCCCGGACGGGGCAATGTAGAAACCATATTTTCCACATTGCCTCGGGTCTGGGTGTTTGTGGTACCTTCGTTGTTTCTGAATTCCATAACACAAGTGCTTTAGCTACTTACTTTGGGTTCAGAGCAATGTATGTGATGTTGTCCGCATTTATTTATTTATTTATTTATTGTGTGAGTAAGCCTATTCTTCCTACGGTAGGACAGTCACTACACCAATATTATGTCATATTCATCATACTACATTCGTACGAACCTATGTTCGTAAGACCCATTGTCTGGAGAAATGTAGGTTTGCATGTAAATTCTCTTTGAGGTATGAGCATAATAACCCAGCTAGATCCATGATAGCATTGCTTAGGCAAAATGAATGATGAAACCAGTTACGGTCGTTGCATACAATGTTGGCAAAAGCGCATAGCATATGCTATGAGTAGCACATAGCAGAACAATATTACTGGACAATTTTTACTATATTATTTTCAGGTTTTCAATGAAGTTTTGATTATGTGTTTGTATCCTTTTCTCTGGCAAATGGGTTAAGAGATTTTGGTACAATTAGGTACTCAGATAGTCAGTGCCCTGGATACATTTATATATATTTTGTATTGTTCTCCCAGTTTTATGTTTACATCAAATCAAATACCGTTTCTACAATGCTATAGATAATAGCATACTTAGCGGTATTGTTATGCGTTGCTATCTGCAATACTGTTGTAATTTGAATTTAGCTTTATCAAATGTTTTTTGACTCTATAAATGTGGTAGTAGTATAGGTGTGTAGGTATTCAAGCACTGACCTAGCACGTTAGTTTCTGGTTGTACATCAGGCCTATGAAGCAACTGTACGTATGCTTATTACTACCTTATGATGTTCTAAAAATAGACAATAGTATTTGAATAGGACTGTTAAAGTAGGCAGAACTTCGTAGTTAAAAAATATTCTTCTATTTTGCTTAGACGTTACTTTACGCTAAATTACAAAGCGGTAAATGTTGTAAGTTTTTATGTTAAAGGTAAGATCAATTAATGTGGACCCACATCACACACATTGCTCTGAACCCAAAGTAAGTAGCTGAATACACTTGTGTTATGAAATTCAGGGACATAAGTGATGTAAATTATTTGAATCAAAAAACCTATTATCCCTTCAACTGTGGCGGCCATTTTGCGCGAATCAGCACATCTGTGTCGCCACTTCTTGGGTGGTCTCGCGCGATATCGGCGCGTGTGGTTAAAATGACAATATCTCAAAAGTTTTGTATGGGAGCTTATGTAAAACTTATATCGTTGGAATCGCTAAGAAATAAGCTAACATAAAAATATGGATTAGTCCAGTTTTAATTTGTATTGTATAATTAATCCTAATTTGAAATCAGGTTGAGCTATTATTTTCCCAGTTTATGGTACAAAAGTCGTTATAATAAAAAAAAATAAACAAAGATTTCCAAACAAATGATTTAAAAAACGAGCGTGGTCAACAGCTAAAGGGTTATAAAATTATTACTGTTGTTTTTTAATACCTGAAACACAGGTTTAAATAAATCTAGTTCGGTTGGTTCTTATATTTAAAATTAGTACTGTTTTTATTTTATTATTGCCTGTATGTATTAGCCTTTCTTTTTTTTTTATTTTTTTACCCTGGGAAATCCTCATGGACTTCCTCCGCCCTGGGGAAGGCGGAGGGGTGTGCCGGACTCTTACAGGCTAAAACCACCGGAGTGCTTCCCTTATGCTGAAGACCAGGCGGGAAAGCAATACAAACTACCGCGATCTCCAGCAGGGGTATGTATTAGCCTAGATTAACTTAGTTTTTCCGATTGTTATTATTAAGACCATTTTTTTACCTCAACCTCTGAGCCATTTTAATTACTCAAAGTCAAAGTCAAAGTTTTATTGCATACTAAGTGTACATTAGATGTTATAAAAAATATGTGGGACTTTTTACTTAGTTGCCTTTTACAAGCATAGCAATACAATTAATACCTATCATACAAATCTAACAATATTTCTAAAACAATAAACATCTAATACTTATTCTATTTATCATTTATAGTTATAACATCACTGTATGGTTTTATCTAATTTAATGACTCTATATAATTTACATACTTATTAACTAACACAAAACAAAGGGTATATTCTAGGTGCTTATAGTTAGGTATTATTTTAAACATAGCTGCTGAAGGGATATAAAAGAATAACTATATATATACATAATTTATATATTCATATGAATGTAACTCTATTGATAATTATTTAGTAATTTATTATTCTATTTATGTAGGTTGAATATTCTTATTTTCTAAATATTCCTTTATGGAGTAGTAGCAATTCTGGATTAAATAATTTTTTAGTTTTCTCTGGAATGCTAATAAGTATTCTTGATTTTTTATGTCTATTGGTAGCTTGTTAAATATTTTAATTGCCATATAATATGGACTTTCATTTAACATTTTAATACGGGATTGTGGTAAACATAATTTATTTTTATTACGGGTATTAATGTTATGGGTATCTTTTATTTTTTTAAATGTGCTAATATTTTTATAAACAAATGTGCATATATCTAGTATATATATTGATGGTAGCGTTAATAGTTTAAATTCTTTAAAGTATGGTTTACAGCTTTCTGTATTGTCTATTTGAGCTAAGATTCTAACAAGTTTCTTTTGTATTATAAACAAATCGATACAATTGACACTGTTTCCCCATAACATAACACCATATCGTAGCCATGAGTAGGCATATGCGTAGTAGGCTGATAAAGCTGTTTGTTTATTTGTGCTTTGCTTGATTTGGAAGAGAGCATAAGAAAACCTGGACAGTTTGGATTTCATAAGTTCGATATGAGTCTTCCAATTAATATGGGTATCTATTTTTAAACCAAGTAAACTAAATGAATCTACTTCCTCTAGGGGAGTGTTTTGGAATACTACATGCATATCAAGGGGTGGTTTTTTATAAGATCTAAATTGCATGATTTTTGTTTTGCCTGTGTTTAATTCTAAGTTATGAGTTTGGAGCCATTGAGTTACGGTTAGTAGTGTGTTTTGAATCAAAAAGTTGGGATCGGTACTATTTTTACAATTTATTAATATTGATACGTCATCAGCAAACAGTATTGGTAACTGATTGTCTTTTATTAATATTTTTGGGAGGTCATTTATATAAATTAAAAATAGCACGCATCCTAGTACGCTTCCTTGAGGAATTGAACAAGACAACTGAATTTTACGGGATCTAATGGATTCTATTTCATTTTTAATATTATTAAAGTTCTCAATTTGCACAATTTGAGTTCTATTATTCAAATATGATTGGAACCATGAGTAAGCTGGTCCCCGGACTCCGCAGCCGTATAGTTTAGTAAGTAATATGTTATAAAGGACTTTATCGTATGCTTTTGTCATGTCGAGCATTAAGCCTATAGCATGGTTCTTATCATTCACACACTGGAGCGCCATCTGTATGTATTTATAAACTGCCAAAGTGGTAGACCTACACTTTCTAAAACCATTTTGACTGTCATCTAATATTTTATATTTTTCTAAAAATGTGTATAGCCTATTGCACATAGCCTTTTCAAATATTTTGGAAAAGCTTGGCAACAGAGCAATAGGTCTATAATTACTAGGAATGGCAGTGTCGCCTTTTTTGTGTATTGGCTTAACTAAGGAGGTTTTAAGTGCGTCTGGGAACTGGCCCTCTTGGAAACTTTGATTAATTAATAACGTTAGAGGATAACATAATTCTATTGCACACTGCTTTATTAAGGTGGGTGGAATGTCATCTACGCCGTAGCTATGTTTATTTTTGAGGGCTTTTATAATGTCTAATATTTCTTTTTGGTCTACAGAACGTAAATATATTGACCGTATAGATGGCTCGACTACAGGCAGTCCAGTGGCAGTGTTATTATTTTTTGGAGGTTGACTTTGTCCGACTGTTGCAAAGAAATTGTTAAATATATTGGATATGTTATGTGGGCACTTAGTTTCATTGTTGTTATCATTTATCACTATGTTTTCATACTTTTGTTGTTTTGTTTTACCTGTTTTTGCATTAATTATTCTCCACATAGTTTTTATTTTATTATCAGAATTATTCATTTGTCGAATATGATCTAGTTTTTTCGAAGTTTTAATACTAGTTTTGAGGATTTTGCTAAACGCCTTGTAATATTTTTTTATAACATTACTATTGCTTCCATTTAAAATTGTCCTTAGCGCTCTCTTATGTTCACAAGACTTTTTTAGACCTATCGTTAACCAACCTTTTCTAGGACTATTTTTAATTTTTGTTTTTTGTATAGGCATGTAGTTATTAAGTTTTTCTTTTAAACATGAAATGAATGAATTGTAATTTTCGTTCAAATTATTATTTTTATTTATAACGTGTTCCCATTTTATTTCTTTTAATGAATTTTTAAAACAAATAATCTTTTCCTTTGTAAATATTCTTTTTTCTTTAGTCCAAACTTTATTTTTACTAATGTTACTTGTGGTTAGTTGGATATGTATGGCTTTATGATCGGATAGTCCGTAGTCGTGAACGATACATGTATCTATTATCGGTTTGTAGTTAGTAAAAAGTAAATCTATACAGGTAGATGTTGTTTTTGTTACGCGTGTAGGCTCTCGGATAATTTGTTGTAGATTGTAGGATTTCATTAAGTTAATAAGTGTGTATGTTTGTTTGTTTTTGTTAAATATGTTAGTATTGAAATCTCCTCCAATGAATATATTTCTATTATTATTTTTTACATTTAATCTATGTAACAGTTTCTCCATTTGTTGGTAGAAGATATCAATATGACGATCCGCTCTATATAAACTTATTAATATACAATTAATCTTAGGAATTTCAACTGCACTTAATTCTATTATAAACTCTTTTGAAAAGTTAACTATATCTTTTCTCTCAATACACTCTAAAGAATCTTTGACAATAATGCAAACTCCTCCGCCTTCGCGGGTTTTGCGGCAGAAAATAGACGCGATTTTATAGCCTTCCGGTAGAATGGACTGGCAATAATTTTCATTCTTCCACAGTTCTGACATACAAATTATATCTATGTTTTCATCTATTAACAATTGTTCTATTATATCTATCTTATTTCCTATACTTTGAATATTTTGGAATATTATCGTACATTTTTCTGTAGAACTACTCTGAACCGTTAGAACATCTGTTTTGTTATTATCAAAGAAAAAAATCTAACTTTGAAGAGGTATTAATGTTATCATAATTTAAATTAGCTTTTAAGTTATTTTCTATGTTATCATTTACCAATAATAATAGGTTCGACATTATGTTTTTCATTCCATAGTCATTAAGCCTACCACTGTATTTGGAAAACATAGTGTAATCACAAGATAATTCAAGATTAGAATCGAGTAATATTGCATAATTATGTGTGATAATATCTAAGTACAATAAATTATCAAAGGTTTCTACCCTCCAGTTAAATACAGCGGAATAGTTGCTTAGTTTATAAGTTGGTAAACAAAGTATTAAATTTGTATGTTGAATGTTTTGCAGTATAGCCCTTATTTCTATAATAGTGTTTAAGTAGTTATTGGTTTTTATAAAATCATTTTCGCCTATAAGTATAACACAGTGATCATCCTTAGAAAAATTTACAATTTTATTACTTATATTGTTTATCAGCTGGAGTACTCCGCATTCTGGATACACATAATGACATATCTCGGTGTTTTGAAAGGTTTCTTCAGCAATAGATAGTACTTTGTTAGTTTTATTTGAGCTTATGATGCATAGTTTTTTCTTAGGCGTTTTGTGCGCTTTGTGTTTATTTGTAAAATCATTTTTAATTACTGATTTTCTAGTGTTTTCTTGAAGTGTAGTCTCGTGTTCCAAAGAATGATTTTGGATATTAGATTTGGTAGCAGGAACTTGGTCTAACTCCTTTAGCGTCTTATTTGGTGAAGATGGAGCTGTCTTCTTCTTCTTACTGGTTCCCGTTTTCGAAGCTTGATTTGAAGTAAGTTTAGATGTCAGTTCAAAGACATTTGTTTTTAATTCGTGGTTTTCTGTTGACAAGGTTCTTATTGTTGCATGGGCTGATTGTAATTGTATGGTTAGTTGTTCAATTTGTTCTTTAAGTTCTTGTACTTGAATAACGTTTTCATCACCTGATAAGTTCGGCAGACTACTAGTGCTGCCATCTAGCTCAGAACCATCTGAACTAATATTATGCATTTCTGACATAGATTTTGTTTTCGATTTACGAAACGTTATATTTTCTAAGAAATTCAAATTCATGTTTATTAAGATAATATTATAAAGTATCTAAAAAAACTTAGAAAAATAATTTTGTTTGAGTGTGGTTTGAACTCAAGACACTTGTTGTCGCAGGTATCGTCGGCGACCTCCGGGCTATTTAGCCGTTAATAGTACTATGTGAAATAGGGCTTCAATAACAGAGATTTATGAATTTTGGATTTGAGCGTCGGCGTCGGTAGTTATTTTGTTTGAGTTTAAAATTGTTGCGGTTGACTCGAAGTTACTTAAACAAACTAAATTTTCTGGTGTTTTAAGCTTGAATAGTATTCACAACCATTTATTTAGATAAGTTCATTGAAGTAGTTATATCTTAGTGTTAATTCTGCAGAAGTTTCACTTATTTATCACAATTTTGAGAGTTTCAAACTGTCAAACACTTAGAAACTTTTCACTGTTAATATCTTGTAGAATCTTTGAAATATGCACTGGATAGCAATGTCACGTAATATTTGGGATATACTTTCACTATTAAACTTATATTAACGTTGAAATAACACTTAAAACTATTTTTTATATTATAATTTTGCGGAGCTCAACTGATTCGTGCGAGAGAGAGAGAGCGCGAATCCTTAATTCGAATCCGAAAAACTTATTCAAGTGATCTATGTTTTTAATAAATTTTATTTTATTTTTATTATTTATTTTTTGTTTCATGGTTTATAATATGGTAGGTTATATTTATAAGGAAAAAAGATGTCAAGATGAAAAACCGCGGGAAACGAATTGTATATTATACTAGCTGACCCGTGCCCACTTCGTTGGGCATAATGTTTAAAAATATATATCTTTCATAGTTAAGGCAGCGTTCGTAAGAAACGTTTTCATTCGAATGTTTTTTCGCCGATTCACTTTGCAAAACGGACTACCATGTAAAAGCCTTTTTATTTTTCGGTTTTTTATATGTATAACCTATGACACTCAGCAATAATGTGTCTTTCTATTCGTGAAAGAAGATTCCCGAGATTCCGATTAACGAATTCGGAGTTTCCGATTAACGAATTCCATGAGGACCAAGTCTGGGAACGCTCTATGCTCGACTCCCTATCACGTGTATCTGCCATATACTGTCTAGAGTAAGCCAGTCGCTGAGACCTTTCGGCACAGATTACTAAATAGTTACTACGTTCGGTGCTAGACTCTCTATTACGCGCTCGCGATCTATATTCTGTCTCATTCGCAAGGCGCTGTTCATACTCAGAGGAAGTCTCTCCGAGTCTCTGTCTCTGTCTCGCTCGTGTCTGGGATGTATGTCGAGACAGTTGAGATTTTCTTTTAGGCATATTGACAGAAGTTATGATTTCAAAATAACAACCTAACCTAACCTAATTGCAAAAAACTAAATACCTATAACCTAAATTAATATCTACATGAAACTAACTTAATACCTATAACCTAAATTAATATCTACACGAAACAAACTTAATACCTACCTATAACCTAAATTAATATCTACACAAAACAAACTTAATACCTACCTATAACCCAAATTAATATCTTCATGAAACTAACTTAATACCTATAACCTAATTTAATATCTAGGTACATCAAACAAACTTAATGCCTATCTATAACCTAAATTAAATGAAAACTATATAAACATTTTTTTTTTTTTTTAATGTACCGAAAATAAAATTAATGAATGTCGAAAGTGTGTTACGAAAAATTCAATTTTGGGGACGTCCGCTGCGTAAAGAGCCGACCGCGCGAATGAGCCGCGCGGGTACCTACCTCTCAGATGTAAAAGGAAGGTCACGCCTCCTTCTTCCGAAGTGAGCACGAACGCGAACCGAAATAAGCCGAAACCATCGCGCGCCGCTGCCGCGCTGCTGTGGCCTTCACGTATAACGATGAGTTTTTCTCCGATTCTCTTTACAAAACGGACTACCACGTAAAAACCTTTTAATTTTTCGGTTTTTTATATAGCCTATGACACTCAGCGATAATGTGGCTTTCTATTAGTGAAAGAATTTTTAAAATCGGTGCAGTAGATTCCGAGATTACCCCTGACAATTTAACAAACACACAAACTTTACCTCTTTATAATATTAGTATAGATAAATCAGCTGAGACATTATTCTTACATTTAAATGAGTTGCAAGTGTCCTCAAGGTTTTCATTAATATTTTAATGAAACTTGTTAAATTATGCCAAGTTTTATGAAAATTAAGACGGAATGACTTTCCTTTTGGCTTATTTTGCAGTTTGGTCCTGTTAAGAATTTTCGTACTTGCATAATGTTTATTTTAATAAAGTTGTGTTTCACATGCAAAACATAAAATATATATAGTCTGGGAGATACAGACTAATTAGTTCAATATAAAATATAATTATAAAAAACAAAAGACTAAAAAAAAAAAAAGAACATATTAAGTTATGAAGGAACAAAATATAATGTCAAAGCTAAACAGATCATCAAACCTAAATAAAAGCTAAAAACATCTAGACCACAATCGATAGATCCATTTTAGAGCTACGTTTACCAGACACACAAACAACCCCTTAAACATCTAACACCCCTTTTTTTCATCAGAAGTTTAAAAAGCATGACATCTCTGCCAGCCTCTAAAGGCAAGTCGTAATGATACACACCTAACACACAGCCACTGACGAACAATGTAAAAAGAGTCACTCTTGAATAATGAGCTCAAACTTGAATCATTCATTACGCCAGCCGTACCTTTGTAGGGCTGTGTTTTAATTTTTAATACATGTTCTACCCTTTATTTAACTCATTCAAATAGGTATTACAAAGAAAATTATGTGATAAGATTATTTTACACCTGTGTAAGTAGTAGTAAGTCTGTGCAGGTAAATAAAGACAAAATAGTTTATCTATAAAAATACGAAAATGGCACTGACCTACCATTACCTAACCTACCATTCGATTATGATAAGATAAGTTAGCTTTTCTTTACTGTAAAGTGAAATAAAGTACTGTAATTAAACTACATAACTGTTAAACTTTGAATACCGTAAAATGCTACAACATTGCCATCACTGTCCAACATTGCCTAAATTCTAAAAAAGTTAAATTATTGTTGTATAGAAACGTTTTTATTGTATATTGTACTATGAAAAGCAAGTCGGCAATCTATATGGCAACACTGACATATAATTCATTCAAATATTTCAAAAATAAACGGTCAGTGTCAATTTCAATGTCTGTGGCAGTGCACGTGTTTATACCGGCTCCGGAGAAAATTTTATTTGGTAAGTATTTATCCTTCATTTACTAGCGTAATAAGTTGTATAGCAAAGAGAATATGCTGTTTTCTGTTATTTAACTAGTTTTTCTGCATTAAATCTTATTTTAAAGAGTCAAATCATCGCAGGCAAATTTGTAGCAGGTTTCCCAAAAAAAATACGTAACATTGCCTAGGGTTAGGGCTGCCACTTGTTTTTTTTAACGTAACTAGTAATCGACCATGAGTTCACTTGCGTATTTTGTTTGTAGTTAGACATATTTTTATTTATATAATCTGCTTCGATATGTTTTGGTTCGTAGTATTATCGAAATCTAATGGGCTCGTATAATTGTTCGACAGGTATTGAATATGGGTAAGCAAACAAGGAACAGGAGAAAACCAGGGGCTAGACATTACTCCGATTATACGCAAGAGATGTTAACCATAGCGGTTGATTTAGTAGCGTGTAAAAAATTATCATCTTATGAAGCCGAGAAGCAATTTGGAATTACGAGGCGTACTATTATAAACAAATGTAAAAATATTCATGATAAATCTATTAGCCGTCCCACAAAATTAAATACACAAGAAGAGAAACATATAGCCGATGTAATAAACTTATCAGCCGAGTTTGGTTCCCCATTAACTCTAATGGACTGATTTGTTTTTCTAAGTAATTTTTCTTAATACTTAAGATGTTTTTTTAATGACTTATACATATAATTTATGAAGAAGTATTTAATTTTGCTGCTAATTCTTACGCAAGTTCCTACTTTCTTAATATAATTTAATTACAATGTTATTGTTAAAATGTTATAATATTTTTGATGAATGTTTTTCGTAAAATTATTCTCTTGCTACTTAAAAACATAATATGCTCTTTGCTACTATGTTAGTTATTAAATTTTGTTTCCATAAATGATTATAATTAAGTACCTATGTTACATTATTTTTTGTTACCTACAGATTTGTTAGGGATGATCAATCTATGATTAGAATGCAAGTAGCTATATAATTATTAAAAAACGAGAATGTTCTTTATTGTTTGTGAACTTTGATTTTATTTTAAAAATATATTGAAATATTAAATTGTTTTTTTTTTTTATTGATCTACCTTGGAGGCAGCCCTACAGTCCTTTTCACTGTTGTATGAGAGCTTTATAAAAACGTGCTCAACTTTGCCTACCAACGTTAAAAAAAATATTACACTGTAATTCAAAACTAGATGAAGTCTTACATGGAAAAGAAATCATAAGCAAAATAGGCGCCAAATCGTTCCCTTAGCACCCACCGGTAGTCAATGAGATTTTTAGCTAGGCAATGTTGCAGTTTACAACTCAACTTTGCCTCCTTTTTTAAATGCACTTTTTGGTGATTAATAAGAGTTTTTTTGGCTAGAAAGAACTTTATCTCCATACCTTAGAGTACAATATTGAATTGTAATTGAAAAAACATATGACTTTCTTTAACATGAAGGATTTATCAAATAAAACCTTCAAAATACAGGCAATGTTGTAGCATTTTACGGTAACAAAAAAATTTGCATCATTATTTTTTCATAAGCAGTTTTTTTCAGTATGCATGATGTATCTTTAAAAGACTTAATGTTATTTTTACATATTTTTTAACAAATCGTTCTTATTTTTTTTTATCGATTCCCTATGAACACATCGTCATAAGTTTTTTTTATCGAGACTTCAAAAATGCGATGTCCAACATTTCGTTTTTAACTAAACAGACGAATTAAAGTAGTATCATGTGCTAAAACCTGAAAGCTGGATCGAAATAATATTACGTAATACTAGCTGTACCCGGCATGCGTTGCAATGCAATTTTTTCTACCTAGCACCTGCCTACCACCTACCTACTACCTACCTGCCTACTACCTACCTACCTACTACCACTTAGGAGTATAAAAATAGATTGTAGCCAATTCTCTGACCTACTGAATATGCATATAAAATTTCATAAAAATCGGTCAAGCCGTTTCGGAGGAGTATGGTAACTAACATTGTGAAAAAATCTAAAGAGTCCACAATACCGGAAAACCCGTTTTTCTTTCAACAATTATGAAGAATACTTTACAAAAGTTACATTGTATTTTTAACTCCTTAAGCCTACGCTGAAATTAAGTCATAGCAACGAAGTACTTACCTATTTAATTCCTAAATATTATTAAAAAAGGATAAATGAAAGGAAAAGTTCGAGAACCCTTTTTTACCTGTTTTCAAGGTTGATCCCTGTTTTCTATTCCCTAAAGAATAATATCGGGAAGTTCCGAATTTTTTCATTTGTGGTGAAATTTTTGGCAGCATTATTTTTATCACTGATTTCGCGAATTTTTATGTAGGCCGTAAATATCAGTTTTTATGTTTCTTCATTTAGATTTTAGTATTCAAAATGTTTGCGAGATGCTTTGATTTAGTAATACTGGTATATTTATATGTAGTCTGAAAAAGTCTAATATATAAGTCCAATATCTGATGTTACAAGGCACAGTGAGCAAGAATGATGATAAATAAACAAATAAATAAAATAAATGCGGACAACATCACATACATTGCTCTGAACCCAAAGTAAGTAGCTAAAGCACTTGTGTTATGGAATTCAGAAACAACGAAGGTACCACAAACACCCAGACCCGAGACTATGTACAAAAGTTGATTTCTACATGGACCCGTCCGGGGATCGAAACCGGGACCTCAGAGCTAGCGACACCTTGAAACCGGTGCGTACGCCACTCGACCACGGAGGTCGTCAATAATTTTCTCTTTTTTTTTCGTCTGAAAGATGATTTTATCTTACAGTAGAATACTAATGCTTGTTGTTGCAAACAAATGAGCCATAAAAAAGAATTTTCTTCATCGAAAGAGGTTAAAACATAGCGCCAATTGGGCTTCCAAAGTTTTGAACATAATTGCCTCTTTTAAGGAGAAAATTGCCTCCATATATTATTCTAAGGATCGTCTGTAAAATTTGAATATTTGAAGTTGATTTTCATTGTGTCAGCTTGTAGGTTTGAAAATGAAATAATTATACTATAATTCACTGAATAACCTCTATTAAATCTTTGAATAAAACTGTGTGATTTAAATGTTATATAGATAAATAGTTTGGTAAAGAACAGGTAAGAAGACGAAAAACGACTAGAAATGTAGAGTTAAACTTAAAAACGGTAATTATGTGTTTTTTTTTTGTTAACCTATGCCCCATGCCTTTCCATTGGTCCTTTCCCGCGCCACCTCGATATATATAGACATTCGACGTTATTTTATGATGCAATTACATCCATATAGTATGCATTTTAATTAAGGAATATCTACTGCATAATGCATGCGTCCATGTACAAATTTTTCCCTTCAAAGTGCCTCTCTTTGATACCAAAGAAATACAACAAAAAATACATTAATCCATACATATCAGAGTCAGCCTTCAACGCACCTCAACAGTCAAGATTTAGAAGTTAAATTCACAATTGACGGGCCTGTTGGTCTAGTGGTATACCGGAGGTCGTGGGTTCGATTCCCACCTAGGACAAATGTTTGTGTGATGAGCACGATCATTTGTTCTGGTTGTCTGGGTGTAATTTATCTATAATATGTATGTATTTAGAAATATATAAGTATGTTTATCAGTTGCCTGGTTCCCATAACACAAGCTCTGCTTAGCTTGGGATCAGATAACCGTGTGTGAGTTCTCCGGAATAATATTATTATTATTATAATTACGTACTCACGTTTCTCTAACACAACATTTCAAGACAAAATCCTGAAACCTCAAATTATAACAGCCCTGAATTTCACGGAAGTGAGGTTATTGTTTCATCTTAGTCTTACTAGCCGGTTTGTTATGCAAAATAATGAATTCGTCAGTATTATACAGTGAAATATCACTCCGCCTTAAGTAGGACGTGTACTGCAAGCTATAGTAATGCTAGAAAACAGCTTTTGGAATAATGTTCTGGTTCATGTTTGGTGTGTTTTATACTTTATGTAAATATCATTTGTTATACCTGTAACTTGTGTATTAAAGTGCTGTTTAACTAAACGCTAGTTATCTGAATAAATAAATGAAATGTATTTAGTTTGTGCTAAAATAATATGGCAATATCGCATGCTAATAATTTGAATCGAGTTGTAATTTATATTATAATAATTTATATATATGTATATTATATTATAATTTATTAAGAAAAGATTTATTGTTTCAACTGACCTCTATGCTTTATCATTTTAATAATACACTCAAAACAATACAACATAAAAGGAACAAAAAAGCCAAATAAAATATTTCTTATTTTAACAAAAGTCTTTGAATTCCAACTCCATACAGTTGCAAATTAAGTTTGAAAACGGAAACCCGTTTAAAGAAAGTCTTTAACTCAGTTCGGAATTCCATTTTTAAATTATAAAAAGAACGTATCCAACTGTGTCCAAAGAATTTGTTCAAGCACTAAAAAATTTGACACTCAAAAGTTCAATTAAAGAACAGAAAATTCTTCTTTTAAAAATGTCAATGGCTGGAAATTTCAATTCTTTTTAGACAGTAGAAAAGAAAACGAATTCTGAAAATGAAAATAGAACGGAAAATGTTTTTTTCGTATTAGCATTTTGTAATAAGAATAGTGTTAACTAAAGATTGTTCCACTGATACTGGGGCTGTACCAAGTTGTGTGGCGGTTGTGGAAGCGAGACGGCGCACTACACTGCGCATAGCGCTGTCCCGCTTACTCAACCGCAACAGTCCTGCTTAAAGAGCTCTTGGTACGGCCCCTGGTTTACTTCTGTTTAGAAATAAAGGATGTGGTATTTTATACAAAGCTCTGAAATACCTATATAATAAATTCTTCTCGTAATTACATCTGTAGCTATGTCAGTAATATATATTGGATGACTAATTACGTTTATAAATCAGGTCAAATACAAAAAAAAAATGATTGTACCTATGTCCAATATACAGGTGTTACTTATTAATCTCATTCGATTTTGAATTAATGTCTCTTCATCGTTTCTTACTTCTATTTGTAAGCTGTTATTTATTACATTGTACTAAATCTTTATTGATAGTAATCATTATAAAGTAATGCAAAGGCAAAGAAGAAAAACAAACCTTTATACAAAAGAAATATTTTGGGCTTAGTTATTTGAATTAAGTTTTTGTCCAAGAATTATTTTAAAGAACGTACAATATAATAAATTGGTCCTTAAACTTTTATTCTAAATCAAATATTTTCTTTGACTGCGTAGGTTTCTTTTTAGGATTAAAGATAAAAAGAAATCCCAGATCTTTTTAGGATTCAGATAATTAGCTTCATAAAAGATTTTTATTTCTGTTAAATTATTTTGGGTATATTGGACTAATTAGGTAATAGATAAAAAATATAATCCTATAAGGGTGAATAAAACAGGTAGTCCCAGAAAGTATGGATAAAAAGAGAGGACCAAATCACGCCCTATAATAATAGCGGTTAGAAATCACAGAAAATGGAATAACTCGAAAACCAAAAAAAATCGCGGTAAATATATATATATATCGGGTTATTCAGATACCTCTAAAAAGTCTTCTACAACTCTGTAAACCCTTCTAGTTTAAAATATAAACATGACAAATTTTGGAGCATAGCTTGGAGTTTTTTATAGCTTTCTCTGGCATACTGCCTTTATCCACAAAAGGAAGTTCATTAAATCATGGTTGCCTATTTTGGTTGAGCTGCAAACAATACCTCTTAAAGTCGAAAATACAAATGTTTTTATACAGAAAATTAAGCGACCTTAATTATAACTGGATCCATTCTTGAAGAGGTAAGATGAAAAGGTGTTTAAATATGAATTTTAGATTAACCTTAAAATGTCTTTATTAAATATAACCTTATATTAAGAGATTCAAGGTTTATGTTAAGGAATACTGAATTTATAATAGGAAATTGAACTAAAACCGTAGGGCTTGGTTCTAAAATGGCGGAATATTTGAGAATACTTATAGACGTTATAATAAATATACCATTAGGTTTCAAAGACAAAACAGAAAAAAAAATTGTAAGAAAATAAAAACTACATGTAAAGATAAAAATAACGACATTCCCCTGAAAAAACAAGTGAAAGAGCTTGTTTTTCCAATTTCAACTTCGCTTAAAAAAATATCTATGTAAATAGAAAATGCATACCTAGATTTAGTTTTTCATGCATAGAAATAAAACGATACCTGAAAACCACAGTTTTACGAAACAAATTCAAAGCAATTTTCAGTATGTGTATGAGAAAAAAACTCGCGCCAACGGGAGACAAATAAACTAGGAAAAATATTTGTTTAGACTTTGTACCAGACGGCCAATTTACAATTATTTGTTTTGTACCAAAAATCCCATTTAAATTTGTATGTGCTTTATATGATGATAGGATATAAAAACTTATCAGAAACGTGCATTGGTCTTCAAAATGTGTTATTAGTTTTACATGAGTACTATGAGCACATTATAATAGCAATTCGTAGAAAGTTTATAAACTTATGATCTATTAATAAAACGGAGATTATATATAGACACTTTGCCTCTGAAAAATTTTGAACATGTCAAAATCTATCAAGTAAAGATGACTTAGCAGTTTAATGAACGGATTTTCACAAAGTTGCAGATTCAATCCCAACATATAACATATACAAGTGCCTTTGTTGCTTTTTACAGTTATAAAATTATATACTTTTCAACCACAATGAGCAAGTGTGGTGATTGATGCTCGTTTCACTTCTATAATATATGCAAAGAGGTATTTGCCCAGCAGTAGGACATTTATAGGCCAGTATTATTACTACAAATATAGATCTATCAGAAGTAAATATAACTCTATCCAGTTGGTCACTTTTATGTAGCTTCATCTTCGAAATCCCAATTCAATTTACCATCGATAACTCAAACTCAAAATAACAATAAAAGTCCGTCCAACAGTTTATGTCCACTCCGATACTTTAGCTCAACGACGAGTATCAATTTGCGCAAATACAATTTTCCTCATAGAAAACAACGGACATTTAGGGTCCGTTCACACACCGTCTCGGAACTTTTTATCATGTTGGAAACATACTTTTGATTAATTGTAGTAAGGTTTATTTTTGCATGTGCTTTACTTTTGTCATTAAGAACGCACTTCGTGTTAGATAATAAGAGGAACCGGTCGGTTCCCATTGCGTGCTCTTTCTCGCTATTAGTTGGCGGCTTCGCTTCGACCCATTCCAAGCGTATATGATCCGGTTTGTTTGAAAAGAATAATTCTAACAAAAAACCGACTTCAAAATAAGTACACACACACAAAAACCACAGGGGAAGCACCAGCTTTCAAATAAAAAAAATCAAAAAAATCGGTTCACCCAGTCGAAAGTTCTGTGGTAACAAACATAATAAAATAAGTCGACTTGAGTACTTCCTTTTTTCAAGTCGGTTGAAAAGCGGGTCAATGTTCTCTGACCCGGTATGTGAAAGGACCCTAAGACCAGCTACCGTATTTCACTTTGCAAGACGATCGCTTTCCCCTAACCTACTTTCGTCTGAATGCATCCGTATACGAAATAAATTTCAGCTGAAATATGACGAAGCATCTAAAAGCAAACTTTGTTGCTTGAAACTGCACGAATCGTGGATTCACACCTTTATATGTTTATGCTGTTGGCTCTGACATACTGATGTCAACGTAGTGATTTTAATGAGAAAAAAAATATGCATAAAACCTAGCACTGGATGCAATAAGGTCAGATAAATAGGGCACCATGTCTGGTCGATGAAAATGTCAGTTTAGAAAACAATCTGGAAGTATTTAGTAAAAGTTTTAACTGCCACTTTTGTAACAAACAAAAAACAGGAATTTCAAATATATCATGAGGTCAATAAGTTCAAAAGGTCTTAAGAAATACATTAAGGACTTGTTCTAAACTGTTGGTCTGAACGAAAGTGAAAATAGTTAGTAAAAACAAGAAAGAACACTTCAACTTCTCCCAAAATCAGACACCAAATTTGGAATTGTAAGTGAACATTAAATTTCTCGTGCGATTTAAAGTTCATTCACCCAATATGAAGCGTGCGGCCATCTATCACAACTGTGAGTCTCATATCAAAGTTTAGCATCACTATGTAAACGGCTGCATTCGCGCTCGTGTGTTCACAGAATTTGTCACAAAATGATGTTTGGATAAAAGTCGGGCGAATGGACTATTCATATTTTGCAGACATTTTAATCTGTCAAGGATTAAAATGATAGGTGGAATATAATTTTTGTATTCGTGTCTATTAAATAAAATTGAAAATTGGAAAATGTTTGGTCATTTATCCTACATGAGTGGATTATTTAACTAGATAAAATACTGAATTTATGTAAAATTTAATTTGATACCGTGTGAAAAAAATGAAGTAGGTGTGTAATTTTAAATATTTTTTTTACACGAAAATGAAAAAAGGGACCTACTTCAATGAAAGTTATTTCGGACCATCTCTTAGATATGATTTTTGAAATGTATACCCTATCGACGATATTTACTATTTTTTTAAATTCCACTTTTTGTTGATGTCGGGTAAAAAATATACAAACAAAACACAAGTCTGATTGAGAACCTCCTCCTTTTGATTTCGGTTAAAAAAATAACTTATTACTAACTAAACATGTGTCGCAGAAATTTTCACTAATGAAAACGACCAGACTGCACAAATAGAGGTAGATTATACATTTTTTATACATTATGTTTGTGCCTAAATGCACTTGACAAAATGTACCTCTACTATGTACTATCATCCTAGTTCCCTTCATAGTCAAAACAAACTTCCTCGGCTTCTGAAAATTTAACCACTCCCAAACCTGTTTCAGCTCATCCAAAAATTATAGTGGGTGATGCTGTAACCCTAGTACGAGAACAGGTGTACTTGCAAACGTACTAGAGTTGTTTGTTAGTCACAATTTTAGCGTAATGTTGCTGAGTGCCTTGTATTACATACAGGATGTGTGAATTTTGAAGTAGAATTTCCAGGGCTTATGTGCTGTTAGATTGCTGATGAAATGAGGTTAAAAATTTGTGTTAGAGATTTTGATGTGTGTTTGTAATTATGTAATATGTTATATTTGTGTGAAGTTTAATTCAATTTAATTTCAAAAAGGATTAATTGTTATCCGGCTTCAAAAGAAGGAGGTTCTTTTTTCAACAGTATGTTTTTTGTTTTTCGTTTATTATCGGATGTCTGAGGCAATTGTGGAAAGAGCTTAGTAAATTTTTGGTTTCGATAGGGTCCCATATAAAGGTCATGGAAGTCGGCTTCTTTGCACATTTAATGTTAACAATTGTTGACATAATTCTAATGTTTCTGTACCATAGATCATATGCCTCAAAAATGTTAATCCATTATTTCGAAACTCCCAAAGAACACTTGAAAATGTTTTCACGACATAAACTTTTTAGAAATAAAAAAAAAATCACTAAGTATCTAACTACCTACTAAGTTAAAAACAAGCATAATTACCACACGATATATAGTAAGCGACACCCAAGGCTAGCCACAAGGTTGTGTAAATCGATAGGCCAGTCCGTACGTCAAGTACAGTGAACAGCAAAATTTAATGCGCTTAGCAAGTTTTAATAATTTACTCTTCAATTCTAGTTTTATTTTGTAAAATAAATTATTTAAAAGCAGTTCTTAAATCTTTTTCTTTTTATTTTCAACAAAAATGTCTCACTTTTGTTTTACAATTTTATACATATTTGCGTTCGTGACTGTACGTCAGTACGACGTACATTGCTCAACTTGAGATGGGACGTATGTGACCTCTGTGGTTAGTAGCCTTGGTTATCCGAGATGAGGCAGGTAATTGGCGCCTTTAGTTCAATGTATTAGGGTTGATTTTAACACCTGAAAGACCTGAGAAGGTGTCTTATAAGTTTAGTATTTAACTGTGTGGTGACTATCTGAACGTAGCTTCTAAATGGTTAATCCGGTTTTGGTGAAAATATTTCTATCTTTCAACGCCTATGTGATGGGGATTTTTCTTAGACATAATTTGGAGCTGTTCAGATTTTTTTAAATCAATCAACTTTATTTTTATTAGATTAAATTTTCGTTAGTAGCTGCAGTGTAACGAAAAATTTTTCTTAAAATAACAAAAAAGATATCACTATTCCCACACTATTTTAAAATAAACTCCACCCATTCAACTACACAACTATTACATATCTTTGTCATCGTTACAACATGAAAGTCGGGAACGCAAAACGTCAAAAGAAAATATAGTCGCCCCATTTTGTTATACTGGCAAACGGACGGCCCTTTAAATTGTGTCTCATATACTCTGTGACATTGACATTTCAAAGAACGGATGGACCCTTTGAACACCTAATTATTTCTGAAAATATTCTACTTTTATGTTTTACGAGGAGTTTGTTTTATAAAGGTCTGATTTCAGTTCTATTTGAGAATAAAGATTTACGAGAGTGAACCTTATTGCTTTGGTATAAGGGTGCTGTCAATGTGTAAGTGTTGCTTAAACTGTGGTCTATTGTAAGTACTGGTTTCCTGGAGGTCTGTTTCCATGTTCGAAATCCTTAAGTCTGGTCTGTTAAACCAAAGTAGAACCTTACTTTCTGTTGCCAGGCAGGTATGGCGTTAATCTAATACAGTTCTCGTCAAGTGGGGAAACGATGTACTATTTTCGTGTAAAAATTACAAAATTATTGGTGTAAATCAATCATAGGCTATATCAATCTAGAGGGGCCGGAGCTAAGTGATCCGTCCGCCGTGGTCGATCAGTGGATGGGCAACCATTCGTAAACATACCGACACGCCTCTGTGCGTCAGAAATCACGTTAAGCCGCTGGCCGACTGTAATAGGTTAATCTTTGATAGTCGTTAAATATCTATAATGTTATTCTGCCAATCAGTCTTATTATGCCTACCTTCATGTTTGACCCAGTTACATGGGTTGTGGTGGTCAGTTAGGCAGTCAATCCATGTTAAATACAGTATTCAGCTGAATCCGGTAAGACTGGATGCCGATTCCAACACAGCTTGGGAGAAGGCAGAAAAAAAATGCATAGAAATTCGAACTCGAAAACTTATATGTATATAAATTATTTCGAAGATTCCTGTTTATTCGACTATTAGAAACTCAACCCGAAGTTATCTTCTTATATATAAAATTCTCATGTCACAATGTTAGTTACCATACTCCTCCGAAACGGCTTGACCGATTTTTATGAAATTTTATATGCATATTCAGTAGGTCTGAGAATCGGCTACTATCTATTTTTCATACCCTAAGTGGTAGTAGGTAGGTAGTAGGCAGGTGCTAGGTAGAAAAAATTGCATTGCAACGCATGCCGGGTAGGTACAGCTAGTATTTGTATAAATTAATAAGCTTTGGATCGAAATCTTAATGCATGCATATATTAATTGAACGCTTTGGTAATTAAAACTAAACATTTCAGTTTAATTTGGCATTGGACAGGATATGGTCTACTCTATAGAATCACAATGTATATTCAAGAAGTGACTGGTTCTATTGTCTAGCAGTAAATATGGTATTGCCAAGTAAAAAAAAACTATAGAACGACTCTTTATTTATAACAGCTTGATTTAACCCTTCTTGTTTTACTACTAAAGATTGCAGTGTAGAGCATAATAGCCAACTTTAATCAATTATTTAACTACGAAATACAGATGGATTCAAATTCAAAGAGATAAGCGGGTACAAGCAAAAAAAAACTCATTCAGATATATTTTATTAGTAGGCCCTCACATAGATCGAAAAACAGGTCTAAGAATGGAATTTGATGAATTAAAAGGTGTCAGCACAGTATGTCTATTCTGTAAATAATTTCGGTATCGAGCTTCACCTGAGTGACAATAAAGCTCACTTCAAAAGTGAACCCAATTGGCATTGATTTAGAATTCAAATTCGAGAATACGTATTTGACATCTCACCGCGGATTCCGCTGTCGAGACATGAAAATAATGTTACAGAATAGCACTACTGGTCTTGATTCGTGCTAGAAATAGTGACATACTAAAATAAGTGGTATTAATAGTGTCACAGCTATTATACGGGTCTTACCTGGCCTTACATTGTCAGGAGAAATGTGGGCGTACTAGATCAAGTCTACCCACATTTTTGGGAAATACCAGCATTTTTCGTCCGCCTTGAGGAATACAGATAAAGCGTTCATTAGATAAAATGTTCTTAGGACAAAAATAAGTTCGGAAAAATAAAACTAAACCAAATTCACTACTACTGGTGTCAATTAAATTATTCAGTTACTTCCAAAATGTTTTTTTTTTTTTAATTAGATTTTTTTTTTTTGTTTTAGACATATACCCGGTTTATAACATGTTGCATTGGTATGTTGTTTTATCAACTCAGTCTACATTGGTCCATTGTTGGCCAGTATGTCTATTCTGTAAATAATTTCGGTATCGAGCTTCACCTGAGTGACAATAAAGCTCACTTCAAAAGTGAACCCAATTGGCATTGATTTAGAATTCAAATTCGAGAATACGTATTTGACATCTCACCGCGGATTCCGCTGTCGAGACATGAAAATAATGTTACAGAATAGCACTACTGATAGGCCCGTCCCAAGTTTTTTAAATAACACTTGGTCATCCACCTTTCGTATCCAGTCTGACCCAGTCCCAAAATATAGTTATATTGTAACTATCTGTTTATCAGAATTTATAACAATGATGAGATTTCAACATCCTTAATTCGATACAGCACCGAAGTTTTGTTTGGAAGTTCCATGGGATTTGAACCCCTTAGACCCCATAAGAAAAGCCATGGCTAACACCATTGAGATTGTCAAATTATATCGCGGTTCATTTAACTTTGCACATTTACCGAGGTTCAATCGGTTTAAGATCAAAATCAAGTACTCATTTGTTCGAAAACAGTTTTGTTAGGATATTATTATGTTTTTGGGGTTTGAAGGAACTGGGGAGAAAGTTTGAGAAATTTTGGTCACGACAATATGATCAAGGATTGGCCATACTACAATTTTGGCTGATAATATTGCAACGAATAAAATCTGTATACTTTCACTCTATCTTATGCTGATAAGAAAATCAACCTAATTTAAACTATGTCTGAAATTGATAATTGACCTTATTAAAAAGATGCAAACGCCTTTTATGAGAAAATCCAGGTATCATATGAAATCAAGGTTCATAATCAGGGAATCTCGTTAAACTACTATTTTCCTACTAGACAATTTGAGCGGAAGAATATTCGTATCCGAAACGTGCAAAATTCTGGAACAGTCAGACCACTTGTTTCAAAAAACGTTTAAGTTAAGAGTCAGCGAGTAATAAATATCCGAAACTGCTTTCTAAATCTTCAAATAAATCTAGTTCGTAACATTTAACCCACTATTTGCCGCTTCTGGACAAATATTGCCTCCTAATAGACCTTTAAAATAGCTTTTTAATCCCATAAATTACTGTTCCAAATTGGGGGTATATAGGCGTTGTGAAATTTGGAATATTTTTAATTAACTGGTCTGCTCCAGTTCTGAAGTGTTTTAAGCTATTTACTTAGTCCATTTAGTGTCGAGGGGCCACTATTATTGAATGTATAACCGAATTTTAACAATTAATAACAATAATAGTTCCAGTAACGGGAAACGGTATTTGTTTACAAAAACAATTGAAATTTTAACTTACTAATTTAGTTAATTGAATATTAACTTAAAAATAAATTATAAATAAATAAATGCGGACAACATCACATACATTGCTCTGAACCCAAAGTAAGTTGCTAAAGCACTTGTGTTATGGAATTCAGAAACAACGAAGGTACCACAAACACCCAGACCCGGGACAATGTAGAAAAGGTTTTTCCACATTGACCCGTCCGGGGATCGAACCCGGGACCTCAGAGCTAGCGACACCTTGAAAACCGGTGCGTACGCCACTCGACCACGGAGGTCGTCAATCTTGCCGGGTATTTCTTCAGTATTCGTTCTTCTTCAGCTATGAAGGACAGTCTTTCCAGCCAAGAGAATCTCAGAACTACTCATAGTCTAAGACTAGCTAAAGAACCTGACTGTACGACTTATGAACTAATTTTTTAACCGACTTCAAAAAAAGGAGGTTCTCAGTTTGACCTGTATGTATGTTTGTATGTATGTATGTATGTATGTATGTATGTTTGTCCGCGATTATCCCGTGATTGGCTGAACCGATTTTGATACGGTTTTCAGAAAAGTGTTTGTTAGACCAAGGAGAAGGTTTTTAATTTATCATTTTTATTATCAGTATTTTAGTCCTCTATGTAAGTTTCTCTCTATTCTTCCTAAAAACATAATGTGTGGTTTTGCATTTCTTTGGCATTGATCAAACATTGCGCTATTTTGCTTTTGGTTTAAAAGCTGACCAAAACGCATGACTATTTTCCATGCCCCCGTTAAACCACCTATTTTTAACTGGCTGAACTCATTTATACACTGAACCTCACATTTAAGCACACTCACCGAAGTAATTGTCAGCTGATATATTTATTGCAGGTTCGAATCCCGGTTCGGTCCCCTGATTTATAGTGAACACAAATGTCTGGGTTGTTTGGACACTTTTACAGGTAAAGAATGAATCGCTTAACATTTTTTGGTTCCAAAAAGGGTATTAGGGTATTTTTATTTGTTGCTTCTGAAGGTGTTTTTCTCTGATTTGGTGAAGTGCTTTTTGGGTTTGGTTGTTGTTTTTATTGTTTTATTTTTTGGCCATTGGGTGAGTTTTTTCATTGACTTTTGTTTTATAGATGCACTCTTCTTTCGATGAGCCTTGGAGAGGCAATCTACAAATTCGATATACCTTGTTAAAAGGCCTCATTTTCAGCAACCATTTTACAAAACCAAAATCTCAACGCAAAGTATACTGTATAAGCGTATGTTATTACTGATATTTCATTTTGACCTTGACCTAGATCAGGCAACAAGACCACAAGGTAGTCATAAGCCATCAAACATGTAAACAGCAAAATACATTATAAATATCACGTCAAAGTTTCCAGTAACTTTGTGTAGTAGTTGGAGAAAACTTTGGGTATGGACCGAAGAACTGCTCAAATTTGACAGCTATGTGAGTAATAATTTATATGGGGTCCTATTTATTCATAGGTGAGCGAACGGCATCCGGGCATAACCATTATTTACCCGGGATAAGTAAGGATAGCGGTCGCAGGTCATCCTGGCGTCCGACAGGTTTATCCCGGTTTTATCCGTGAAAATTGAGATCATTTGTGATTTTTTCAGGTACAATCGGCCTCGATTTTTCTTTGAGAGCTACTAATGAAGGTGTCTGGAGGAAATTCGTTTGGACCAGTTCTGCTGGTTTGATATTTCACTCCTTTTTATTTCTCGGAATAGTTTAGCGTAATGATAACTATATTGTGTGTCATGCCCACATGAAAATGAAACAGGTGTAAAAAAATGCAAACTGCCTCGTTGGCCTAGTGGTGCTAAGCGCGACTGCTACGCTAGAGGTCTTGGGTTCGATTCCCAAGTCGACCAAGGTGTTATTGGGTTTCTCTATGAAATTCTCAGTAGCAGGTCGGAGTTTGGATTTGTGCCCGGTTAGTGGCAATAGGCTCGCCCCCTATTACATGGGACCTAAACATACCGGCGAACTATGGGTGTACATTGGTACACCTCTGCCTAACCCTTTGGGGATACAGGCGTGATGGCAATACAGGTATGTTATGTTATGTAAAAAAAATATAAAAAAACTATAACCATTTAAATATGTAGCGCAAAAAATCGGACCCATTGCTCAATCTAGCAGTGGACCTAAAAAGCAAAAATGTTACAGACTTTAATCCTCCTATGGCACACTACACAGGATAAATTGGTGTGTTTTTTTGCTTTATGTAACCCAAAAAATCACGATAATTGATTTGAATTGTCACATGACGTTAGGCGTTGGCGTTTTTCGTACATAAATTTATTACATTTCTTTTTATCTTTACATGGATGTAGGATGCGCAAGACAGAGAACAATGGCAGAAAAAATTGGCCAAGTGCGAGTCGGACTCGCGCACGAAGGGTTCCGTACCACCGTCGTATGAGAGCCCCCCTTAAATATTCACTTTATGTGGTTTTTAGTATTTGTTGTTATAGCGGCAACGGAAATACATCATTTGTGAAAATTTCAGCTTTCTAGCTATCACGGTTTATGAGATACAGCCTGGAGACAGACAGACGGACGGACAGACAGCGGAGTCTTAGTAATAGGGTCCCGTTTTACCCTTTGGGTACGGGACCCTAAAAAAGGGAAGTGTTATACCCAGCAGTGGGTAATTCCGGGCTAATATGATGATATCTTTACATGAAGAAAAAAAAACATGTAACATGTGGCTAATGTTGTTTGCCATCTAAGTTTTTAATAGATTTTCTTCATATCATAATTCCTCAGTTGATATTTTAAATAGAATATTATGTAACAGTAACCTTTTTCAGTAAACGGTCATTGCATTGTAATCGGGCTTGTTTATTCGCGAACAAAAACTCAATTACTTAATGGATTAAATTAAACACTGAACCATGATAATACACGGTTTTTATTGGTTTTCATTAATGGTTTTATGATTATTTAGTGTAATTAAAATATGGATTAATGTATTGACGTTACTTTATTTGGTTGGTAATTTTTATTTTTGGTAAGTTGGTAGTTTACAATATGACTATACGCCGCTGACCTTTATTTTAATATGATATTACTTAATTTAATTAATTAACACTTCTGATATAATTTTTAACCTTACATAAATATGACTACAATAGATCTAACAAAAAAACCGACTTCAAAATAAGTCTTATGTGGTTTTCTTATGGATCCCACTGTCATAACTGAACTAAAATGGGACCACAAGGGAAGCACCACCTTTCAAATAAATTGTAGTGTGCAGCTCACCTTACCCTATAAATTGTACATGCACACTTATTTATTGGGCATTATTACATGGATCATTGAACTGAACAGTACCCTTTTATTGACACCTACGTCACTCCATTATATGGCGACCCTGCCAGTCTTTCTGTAAAGTTCTGAACTAACTTACTGTGAATTACGAAGATGTCTGAGAAGATTGAAGATACGATCAAGAAGAATAAGAAGAAACAAAATTTGAAGACAGAAAAATAGAAGAAAGAAGGCAAAGATGTTTTCACTATTCAAGATTCTAATCCAGAACAACATTTATCCATAAGAAGATACTGAAGATCTTTACAGAAGAAGTTGAAGAACCAAGACAGGGACTGAATATTATAAGAAGAATGAAAAGGAGTGTTGGTGCCGGGTGCCGGGAGAATGCTCAAGCCTATTTATGATGTAAGGGAATGCAGGGCGCTGGGAGATATTGAACGGGTCCGATGAGGAGCAGCCGGGAGAAGTTCGAGTGCAGTCAGGAGGATATACTTCAGTCACGCGACTTTGGACGTCATCATGACCTACATGACCGTTTCCGCTGCATACCTACTGCGCGTTATATTATACTGTAAGTTTTTTTTTAATACCTAAGCAATTTTGTTTTGTGTATATCATTGTATTTTGTAATTATAAAAGTAGGTCATGCATATTCTAATATTATAACAAATTGTGTTAAATATTATGTCCCAGCAACTAAAAGAATTGCATTCTAGATTAATATATTTAAAGGAGTATTTAGTTAAAATTGGTCCCGAAAAACGTAGACAAGAATTAGCGTATAAAAAATTAGAGGAGGCCCAAAATGAATACAGAACGTTAGATTGTATTTTGACTCAGTTGAACCAAGAAGTTAAAGAGAAAAAGTTAAGCACTGAATCCTGTGAGGTTTTCCAGACACTAATAAATGAAATTCAGTTAACGTTTAAGAAAATTAAGAGTTTAGTTACTGATAAAGATAATAGTTGCCAAACTAGTTCTGATTTAATAGCAGAGTCTTGTAGTTTTTCAAAAATGGCTGATTCATTTAATATTAAGACAGCTATTTCCCTGTTGCCAGTTTTGAATGGGCAGGAACAACTGACCAATCAGTTAATTGACGGTATTTTGCTTTATAGTTCGCTTCTTAGTGATTCAAGTAAAAGTCAATTAATTGAATTTGTTTTAAAAACTCGTCTTTCGCCTAGCGCAAAACTACGTCTTAAGACTTCATACGCGGATGTTCAAAGTTTAGTAGACGACATTCGGAAATTTTTATTGCCTAAAAAGTCAACTGTATCATTACAGTCTCAGTTATTTAAGGCTACTCAAGGCCGTAGGAGTATTGAGAAATTTGGAACAGAGATAGAGGAGTTATTCGTGAACCTCACGATTGCTCAAGCGGATGGTGACAAATCTGCTTATGAGGTACTACGTCCTCTCAATGAGAAGACGGCAATCAAGCGGTTTAGTGATGGTCTGTCCGACGAACGGCTCAGCACCATCATTGCCTCGCGGCAGTTCGTGTCACTGCCTGAAGCAATTAGGGCTGCGGTAGACGAGCAATCCATGTCTACCCAACAACAGGATCACATCATGCAGTTTAGGTCTAGTTCGTATGCTAAGCGTGGTTCCACCTATAAGCGAGGTTCTCGTGGCCGAGGAAATAATTTAAATCAGCCTAATAATAGTTGGTTTAAGTCTAATAATTATTCATACAACAATTATAAAAATCAAGGCAATTATAGAGGTCAAAGAACTTCATTTGCAAGTAATAGCAGGCGAGGTAATAACACGGATGGTCAGCGTCAGCAGTTTCGCGGCGGCCGCTCCGGTGTCGAGCGCGTTCAGCACAATGTGGATGTGCAACAGTCCAACAGTCAGGGCAATGACACTAATAATGAGGGCTTAGAATTTTTTCGTACCTAACCAATACAATCATTCTATTTTTAGTTTTAATAATTTTTGCATTGTTAATTGTCAACTTAGAAATAATAAGAAGCTTAATTTATTAATTGATAGTGGAGCTAGTTTATGTGTATTGAAATATGAATGCTTATCGCAAAATAATAGTTTATTGAATTTAATACACGAGGATAAGACAGTAATTAAAGGAATAAGTGGTAATTTAGAGTCTTTAGGATATATATTTTTGGATATAATT
This sequence comes from Autographa pulchrina, assembly GCA_905475315.1. Taxonomy (NCBI): domain Eukaryota; kingdom Metazoa; phylum Arthropoda; class Insecta; order Lepidoptera; family Noctuidae; genus Autographa; species Autographa pulchrina. The sequence continues at coordinate 10,832,842 of FR997775.1, forward strand.
ATAGAAAATGTAGTTTTTCAGCAAAAGTTCTACGTTTTTGAGAACTTATCTTGTACCGCAGAAGGTATACTCGGTCAAGATTTTTTCACGCGTTATAACGCGGTGTTGAATTATAAAAATGGTACTCTGAGTTTGGAAACCCGAGACCAATCTATTATGGTACAAGTAAATCGTAATTTGTTTACGATTCCGCCTCGATGCGAAGTAATTAAACACGTTCCGACGTCACATAATAGCGATTGTGTAATTTTAGCTAAAGAAATAAGTAAAGGTGTGTACACAGCGGGTATAGTGTCGAAACCATGTAACGGTCTTATTCCTGTTAGGATTCTAAATACGACTGACAGTCCGGTCAATTTAAATATTTCTGATTTAGATATTAGTTGTTTAGAGAATTTTTATATTTGTAAGTTTGACGAAGATAGTATAACGTCGAATAGGGTTAGAACTTTGCTTAAATCTTTAGAATTACATAACTATTTAAATAAAGAGGAGCAACGAAGCATTGAAAACGTATGTGCTAAGTATGCCGATGTTTTTTATTTGCCAGGTGATACGCTCTCCACGACAAATTTAATTGAACATTCTATTAGGTTAAAAGAAAATACGTCCCCAGTGTACGTAAAGCCTTATAGGCTTCCTATTGCGTTAAAGCACGAAGTTCAAAGGCAAATAGATGAGATGATTAGGAACGACATAATTGAAGAGACGACGTCTGAATGGTCAAGTCCTGTTCTCTTAGTTCCCAAGAAATCAGATAGGTCAGGAGAAAAGAAATGGAGGCTCGTAGTGGACTATCGTCAACTGAATAATCGTATACAAGACGATAAGTTTCCTTTGCCCAATATTACTGAGATTCTAGACTCTTTGTCTAATAATATCTACTTTTCGAAACTTGACCTCAGTCAAGGATATTTTCAACTGTCGCTACAAGAAGAGTCTAGAAAGTATACTGCATTCACAACAGACAAGCAGTATCAAATGAAAAGGTGTCCTATGGGGTTAAAGACCTCTCCTAGTGCATTTTCACGTCTTATGACTATTGCAATGTCTGGTTTAAATTATAGGTCATGTTTTATATATCTTGACGATTGTATCGTAGTAGGAAACAGTCTTGAAATGCATAATAAGAACCTCATAAAAGTTTTAGAATGCCTGAGAAAAGTTAACTTGAAATTAAACCCGTTGAAATGCGAATTTTTGCGCAAAGAAATAGTTTATTTAGGACATAAAATCACTGCAGAAGGTATATTTCCCGATCCAACGAAAGTAGAATGTCTTCAAAACTATCCCACCCCACAGAATGTAGACGAAGTGAAGAGGTTTGTGGCATTTGCCAACTACTACAGGCGTTTTATACCGAAATTCGCAGAAATAGCCTTTCCCTTAAATGCGTTATGTAAGAAAAATGTAGCATTTGTATGGACTGATGACTGTGAGCGTTCTTTTCAGAAGTTAAAACAAACATTAATTAGTCCGACTGTACTTGACTACCCAGATTTTTCTGACAATAACACTTTTACGCTACAGACTGACGCATCGAAACTCGGATTAGGAGCCGTGCTGTCTAACAGCAATGGCAAGGTAGTCGCGTACGCAAGCCGTAATTTGAAACCAGCTGAGACACGATACCCTGTCATTGAACTGGAGTTACTTGCTATAGTTTGGTCAGTTCGACATTTTAGACCTTATTTATATGGGAAAAGGTTTAAAATAAAGACGGATCATAAGCCTTTAATTTATTTATTTAATATGACCGACCCTTCCAGCCGACTGACTAAATTTAGACTTTATCTTGAAGAGTATGACTTTGAGATTAGTTATGTCCCGGGACGGCACAACGCAGCTGCAGATGCATTGAGCCGGATACCTATGACATCTACCGATTTGAAAGACATGCATAGGCATATAGTATCGGTCATGACTAGAGCACAAACTCGTAGGTTACGTGCTGACATCTATGACACGACTGAGGTGCCCTCTACCCTTAGGCCTGATCAACCTAAGGTAGTGGAAATCCTTAAAAGACCGACTGACAGCATTGAGTTGATTTTATTTTGTAATATGAGTACTCTAAAGCAGATAGAAAAGCTTAAACATGTTATTAGTGATAAAGGTAATTTATATTATGTGCCTGAAAAATCGGCAATATTTGTAATGTCTCGATCGTTATCGACCGTAAGTGTGTTAGCGAGAGAATTACAACGTTTTTGCAAACAAAGCAAATTACATGAGCTCGTAATAATTAAAAGTAAGCGCGATGAACATTTTATAAACATGTTATTAAAGGAAATTACTCAATTACATGACATTCCCCAGTTATTAGTAATTAAAGACGTCACAAGAATTACTGATAGAGACACGAAAACCGTAATATTAAATGACTTTCATCTGTTACCCACCAGTGGTCACGCGGGGGTTAACATAATGTTGAACAATATTAGGAAACATTACTATTGGCCAGGAATGACTAATGACGTAAACGAATACGTTAAAAAGTGCAAAAGTTGCCAGATTCAAAAGCATTCTAATAGGCATACTAAGGAGCCGATGGTCATCACATCCACGGCATCCACAGCTTTCGAAAGAATTAGTTTAGATTTAATGGGGCCATTAGATTTAGATAATCTTAATCATAAGTATATTTTAACTTTACAGTGTGACTTAACAAAATATGTTGAAGCCTATCCACTAGAAAAGAAGGATACTGTTTCAGTTGCTAGGTCATTTGTAAATAATTTTATTTTAAGGTATGGTATCCCGAGGGAAATCATTACAGACCAGGGTACAGAGTTCATGTCGTCAGTATTTACTGAGACTTGTAATTTATTGAATATTAAGAAATTACATTCGACAGCTTATCACCATGAAACTCTAGGCGCATTGGAAAACACACATAAGAATTTAGGAGCTTATCTTAGGATACAGTGCGATAACAACAATACTGACTGGAGCAGTTGGCTCCCATTTTGGTGTTTTTCTTTTAATACCACGGTTCACACTGAGACAAAATACACTCCGTTTGAGTTAGTATTTGGGAAAAATTGTAACTTACCTAATAACTTAGCATTTAACTCATTTATAGAACCATTGTACAATCCCGACTCTTATACTTTAGAATTAAAATACAGGCTTCAAAGAGCGCAAGCTGAAGCTAGAAATAATTTGTTACAAAGTAAGCAATTAAGAAAACATAAGGTTGATAATAGTAGCAACCCAGTAAAGTATAAGAGTGGAGATTTAATTTTAATTAAGAATCAGGTTGGAGATAAGTTAAGTAGAATTTATTTAGGACCATATAAGGTAATAAAAGATATAGAACCTAATGTTAAGATTTTAAGAGATGGAAAAGAGTATGTTATCCATAAGAATAATACTAAATTGTTTGTAACATGAAATATGTATTAAAGATTTTTTAAGATCAATTAATTTGTACACCTACTCAATTTTATCCCTACATTTTTTTTTGTATGGTTGTAACTTTGTAACTTTAGTTTACCTTAGTTGTAACTTAAGTTTTTTTTCTGTATTTTTTATTCTTTTGTTTATTTAAAAAATGATAATAAAATCATTTTTTTCTATAAAAAGGGGAGGTGTAGTGTGCAGCTCACCTTACCCTATAAATTGTACATGCACACTTATTTATTGGGCATTATTACATGGATCATTGAACTGAACAGTACCCTTTTATTGACACCTACGTCACTCCATTATAAAATAAAGAATCATCAAAATCGGTTCACCCAGTCGAAAGTTCTGTGGTAACAAACTTAAAAAAAAAATACAGTCGTATTGAGAACCGCCACCTTTTTTGAAGTCGGAAAAAAAAATACAGTCGTATTGAGGACCGCCTCCTTTTTTGAAGTCGGTTCAAAACAAGTTCAAATATAAACATAAAAAACCTTGCAAATTAAAATCTCTTCTTAATTTAAAGTCGGTTAAAAATGGACGGATTAATAGTGAAGACAGCAAGTCGTTAACTCAAAAACTTGTGCTTAACTTGCTCCTAAACAGTTTAATACTTAAAACTTTCTCCGTTAAACTATAAAATCTAAACCCATATTTCAAGAGTTCTGTGTAATTAGTTTAAGCAAGTATCCAACTTTCTTGATATAATTATAATTTAACATTAATTTTAATCATCCGAAAATGCTGTCTAAATTACTTTTATATTTTTTCTGTATTAAACATTTAAAACATTTCAGCCATATATATCGATTGATCGTTAAAGTTAAGCCACGGTTGCCTCGGTTAGTCTTCGGATGGGTGGCAATTACGATATTTCATATTGAGCTCATCCATGGCTTAAAAGCAGGTAAAACCATAACCTTTCTCACAATCTTTCCTGTGATGCCGTATTGTCGTCAAAATAAAACATCAAAATAATGATATTATAAAACGGGGATTAGCGCGTACACGTTTCGACCGGGTTACACAGGCCGTGGTCGCAAGCAGACCCCTAATAATAAAGCTAATACTCCTAGCTAATCCCCGTTTTATAATATTACTATAAACATGCAGCGCGATAGTTTAAAAGTTATTATCAAAATAATGAGTGAAATAATTGTTTAAACATACATATAAAAAAGACTTCAGTGAAATTTGTATGGGATCAATCATCACCTATCAATTACCATAATAATTAAGGAATTTGTTAAACAATTGCTGGAGACAACCCGTAAAATACATGCAGTCGAATTGAAGACCTCCACTTTTTTGACAGTCGGTTAATAAGACTCCATCTTCAAAGTGTTGGGGATTGAAAATAAGGGATCGACATTTTAACGAGCCATTAAATAATACGTCACCGGTAATGCCCCAAAACACTTAACGCTTCATTATACAGACTTATAAGATTAAATACCTTTTAATGAAGATCCTTTTTAGCGATCCTAACAAAACTAGATTATCATGTATGGTGCCAAAATGTCAATTAAATAGCTGTTACACGGACGATGTGGGTTCAATCCGATTATAATTAAACGAGCATTTTCTGAACAGGTTTTAGGTGACTTAGTAATTTGAGGATGCTGTAATTAAAAGAGGATAATGGGTCAAAAGGAGGAGCAGAATATATTTTGGAGAGACTGGACATTGGAAAAATATTATATAAAAATAATATAACATAACATAACATACCATCACGCCTGTATCCCCGAAGGGTTAGGCAGAGGTGTACCAATGTACACCCACAGTTCGCCGGTATGTTTAGGTCCCATGTAATAGGGGGCGAGCCTATTACCACTAACCGGGCGCAAATCCAAACTCCGACCTGCTACTGAGAATTTTATAGAAAAACCCAATAACACCTTGGTCGACTTGGGAATCGAACCTGAGACCTCCAGCGTAGCAGTCGCGCTTAGCGCCACTAGGCCAACGAGGCATTAAAAATAATATAAAAAATGTTATTATCAAAAATGTAAATAACAAATTTTTAAGACAAAGTCCTAATACTTTGTTTAAAGTCAGCAAATCAAAAACAGTTGTATAGAAAATGGATGATAAAATTATTATTTGTTGTTGTGTTCATTTGGGTCGTAGCTCAAATGTTAAACATGAATCTTACAATAATAATAAATGGGGAGAAAGAATATTCATGTAATTAAATAATAATAACATTAAGTAGTTCTCATATTTTTGCCCTACTTTCTAATATATACCATCATCTAACCTCTCACACCACTAAACAATTAAAAAAAACATTCTCGAAGTCAAAATCCAATTCATTAAATTTTCACTACATTAACAAACCGATTAGCAGACCACAACTAACTACGATCTAATCCTTGCTAAGACTAGTTCAACAATTGAAATTAATTTCCCGTTGAGCATCGAATCTAATCTAAAAATCCCCAAACATCCCCACTCAATTTATATCAGTTAACAACTTAGAGAATAGATAAGAAATTGCAGAGTGCATATCAGGTATGAACCGTGAGCACAAGTACGAACAAGTTTCGTCGTAAAAAAATCTATCAATACAGAGAGCACCATTTTAATAGAACTATTTAAAGACCAAATTTTATCGGTACTAAAGATAATTTCGCATAAATGTCTGTCGTTGCACGGAAAATAACTAAAATTTTAATGATTAAGGCAAAAGTACTACATACATACATACATACTATCACGCCTGTATCCCCAAAGGGTTTGGCAGAGGTGTACCAATGTACACCCACAGTTCGCCGGTATGTTTAGGTCCCATGTAATAGGGGGCGAGCCTATTGCCACTAACTGGGCACAATTCCAAACTCCGACCTGCTACTGAGAACTTCATAGAAAAACCCAATAACATCTTTTTCGACTTGGGAATCGAACCCAAGACCTCTAGCGTAGTAGTCGCGCTTAGTACCACATGCCAACGAGGCAATACAGACAAAAATGTGCTAACGCTCGGTACAATTTGCTTTTGGCGATAGTCGCGCTCTATTGTTTTAACTTTTTTCAACTCTATGTTAACAGTTATTACTTTAAGCTTGGATTATGTTCTCTCACGGTCTATTAAGAGGATCTCAACTTAAATGTTTCTTGGTTTGGAGTTATATAATATCAGATTTAACTTTTGTTGGCTAAAGTATGTTATATACTATATAGGGTAATTTGCATTAACTAAGGCTAGGGGATTAGGGGATCTTTTATTCTATTAATAAAGCCCTTTTCCCATGCATTGATCACCACGCTCAATGGTGATTTGTCACGCTATATGTTTTCATTAATTATCAGTAGTTTAGCACTTTGAAAAGTCATATGTTATAATGTTTTGACACAATCATGAACTTATTGGCTAGTCAGAATATTTAAAATTCAGATTTTCTTCTAGATAATTACCTTTTCATATTTTAACTAGTTTTTAACACAAACATATCGAGGTCGGCTTTTGATTAAATTTTGCTGTAGGTGTACCTTTGCAAACTATATCATTCACTCTTTAGATTTGGAAGTGACCAATGCAGTTAGCCTGAGCACAGGCTTTGTCTGCTTTTGCTGGATTTTTGGCTAGAACCTCAAGGCCTTCATCCGCAGCAATCAATCAATAATATTTAGAAATATATGAGTATGTTTATCAGTTGTTTGGTTAATATAGCACAAGCCCTGCTTAGATTGGGATCATATGATCGTGTGTCTCTCTCTTATTATTGTAGATGAATAATAATACTTAAACCTAGTTGGTTAACAGCAGTATCATTGGCTTACTTCGAGCATTTCCATAACTAGTTTTCGGCCAATGTAGTTCAACTTTTCAGCTCGATTGGCGAACATTTATGAAGCTATTTTTGTGATTGGCTCCTGTTTGAAAGTTATATTTGCACGAAATACAGATTCGTTTCGATTCGCAGATATTTGAGGGTGAGATGAGTAGTGAGCTCATAGTGAGGCAAAATCGTTTGTATGTATTTTTTATTTACCTACTGAATTGTTAAGAAGTGGTATTTTATTGGGCATTTGTACATATATTTGGAAGTTCAGAGCTAGTCCAATTTTTTTGTCGTCTATCTATCTTATACATATATCCATACTTCCATTTTGATGATACAAATAAGTTTTGTCCACCTAAAAAAGCACTGAAACACTATTTCTGTCATTTATTTTTTTGACGGGCCTGTTGGTATAGTGGTTAGTGACCCTGACTGCTATACCGGAGGTCGTGGGTTCGATTCCCAACCAGGACAAATGTTTGTGTGATGAGCACGATCATTTGTTCTGGTTGTCTGGGTGTAATTTATCCATAATATGTATGTATTTAGAAATATATAAGTATGTTTATCAGTTGTCTGGTTACCATAACACAAGCTCTGCTTAGCTTGGGATCAGTTAACCGTGTGTGAGTTGTCCCGGAATGTTATTATTTAAAAGTCACGTGAATACTCCTAAAAATAAACTCACTCACATACAAAGCCAAACTTTAAACCAAGTCCTGTCACAGCATCACTGATCTCATTACTAAATAAAATAAGCTTAAATATTCCTAACCTTTAACTTAACCGTTATTTCAAAGTTAGACAGTTACCGCCATCTAGTTAAAATTAAATTACCTTCGAAAATAAATTATGGACGAAGATTCGTGGAACCTTTGATACAATTCGTACCGAAGGGTTTATTAAAAGGACTTTTAGTTAAAAGCCTTGTCTCAATTAATAGATTTTAATGGGATGAGGGGAGGCCTGTGTAATACCTTTATACCTTTGGTTTAAACTGATTGGTCTAACACGCTACTATCCTTGTTAAATAACTATAATTATTATACACCACATAGTAAGTCGTTATTATAAGCTTAGCTCAAAAGTACCCACAAATTAATGTTAGTACATTGACTATTTCTAAAGATTCATTTTCTTCATATTAAATAAAACACATGAGTCCCAATTAGTTCAAACATAATAATATTTTACATAAATATCTATACTATAATATTATAAAGCTGAAGAGTTTGTTTGTTTGGTTGAACGCGCTAATCTCAGGAACTACTGGTTAGAATTGAAAAAATCTTTTTGTGTTAGATAGTCCATTTATCGAGGAAGGCTTTAGGATATATAACATTATGCTGCGACCAATAGGAGCTAAGCAGCAGTGAAAAATGTCACAAAAACGGGGAAAAATATTCATACTTGAAAGCTTCCGTTGCGTGCGCTGCGTAAACGGTTCGAGTTACCCAAAATATATGTATGAAAGAATTGTTCCTCTTTAAATGATCTAAAAAAATGTCTACGACAGTATATGTCTATCTTTTAAGATTGACTCATTATAACCTTTTTTAAGGTAATCATTTGGTCGAAATTAATGCATTATTGCCAATTATTTGCTACAGAGTTTTATCAACATAATATTAACTAAAATTATCATTTACGCAGAAATACTTTTTTTTTAACTTCTTTATCGCGGTCATAATAACAGAAATTGACGCGGACGAAGTCGCGGGGATCAGCTAGTAATAATATATATGTTTCTTAAATTATAACGTAAAATTTATTTTAATTTTATAGACTTAAAATTTAAGTTCTTTTAGTGCATCTTATTAGCTTACAGCACACGAATTATTCAATAAATAAAATAAACATATTTTATTTATAAAAGGTATGTTTTTGCCCAGCTATCTTTAATGCAAATAGGAAAAATATATCATCATTGTGTAGCAATAATCTCCACATACCAAAACTTTTCAGTAAAATATATCAGCGCAAATGTTCAGTACGTGAGTGCAATATTTAGCTTGAACTTCATATTTTGACCTCGTAGGCAAATTTTATGACGTTCACGCAGTTTAACGTTGCCAAGAGAAAATTGTTAGCAGAATGTGTATTGAGTCATATTGGTTTACTGCGACACATTTCTTGACTGTTGACCAATGTTAATAATAAAATATTCCGGGACAACTCACACACGGTTATCTGATCCCAAGCTAAGCAGAGCTTGTGTTATGGTAACCAGACAACTGATAAACATACTTATATATTTCTAAATACTTACATATTATAGATAAATTACACCCAATGATGTTTTAATATAGATGACTATATCAATACTGGGCGACGTTTAAAAACTGATCTGATTTGAATGTCTGTTATGAGAGTGAAAGAAACAGATCAAGATCATATAGCATGTGCGAGAAGAAAAGTGATAGTAATAGATGAAACTAAGACTATCCGAATTTCAATGCCTAATTTTTGACGAGCTAGTGCGATATCTACCTCATTTTTGTATATGTATAACATTGGTGTTGACACTACGATACATTATTTAGTGTCGCAATAAATGTCCAGTACACTCAATGCTATTTCTATAGATAAAGTATGAGGTTTCAATATAGAAGACATTTTATTGGTAGATGGATTGGCGTTGTGACTAAACGTTTATCTTTGTGTGCTAAAAGTTCTTAGCTCAATTCTCGTAATAGACCGATTTATACCAAGTCCGGATTTATTTTCCTGCTAGGCTAGAGTTTATTTCTGCCCATCTTTTTACGGTTTCCTTTTTCTTCACCAGTAAAGAGGACACCTACACCTATTGTTAAAGTCTCCTGCATTGTTGGTAATACAAAAATATGATATTATATGAGTAAGCCGAACTCATGATACCTCTATTGTTAATCGCCTTTTTGTCTACTGAATTCAACACAAAATAACGAAGAAGCACCAACTTATTACCAGAGGAACGAAGGACCAAAATTTTCTCATTACAAACGGTATATAATACGGACCGCAGGACCAAAATTCTTTTGTTACGAATGCCGGTACAAAAATAATTACAACGCAAACTGTAACCCCAGTAATGATAAACGGAAATAAAATATATAATTTCGCAGGAAAGCCATCAAAATGTCTGTCAAAGCGAAAGTTGCGGGATCCCGGCCGGCGTGCTATGTCGACGCGAAATTACAATGACTACTAAAATGAAACAGCTCCACAGTTTTACAAGTCCGCAGATGTACGGTAATACTGGATAAGCTACATTTTCAATTCACCAAAAATTTTGCAACTTCCAAAAGACGTCTTGACGGACAATAGCATGAAGAACCCTAAAAATAATAGTGATATAATATATGGAAAAAAATAGGAACCAAGAAAAAAAGTGCTACCATTAAAACGAAATGTGGATTCAAATCAAGAGACCACTACATTTCAGCCTCTGTAAAAATTCTACTATCTAGTTCGTATCGTAAAATGTGACATGAAATTTCATAAGCAATTACTTTAAACAACAATTACTTCGACTTTAATACATTTATATACTTATTAACGTGATTTTAATACAATTGCCTAGAATTTCTGCCTCACCGAATACCAAAAGACAAAGCCACATCTAGTTTCCCACACATCCACGCTGCATTCACAATTTTCGCTTTGTGGGGGACGACAAAGCAGACCACTATCTATTGTTAAATTTTTAACAGCCTTCCACCGTTTTAGCTGGTATTGTAAGCCTTTTTGTGGCGGTTGTAATTCTGCGATTGTCCCTAATCTCGATGTCATGTTTTCAACGTATGTCGAGTAATTTGGTTTGAACCTTTTAGTTAATGTGTTGAGAATTTGTTATTATATGTGATGATTTTGCTGGCTTTTGTGGAATGATTTTAATGTAGATAAATGGTATGTCATTGGATTTAGCCTCAAATTGTATGGTGCCTGAAAATATGGCTACAGTTTTCACGTCTTCAAATTATTGTTATTTAGCAACTTTGCCTTTTTTAACCCTTTAATTTTTTATTTATTTTAACTTTTGATTTATTTAAATGTTTCTGATTACATTCCATGATTATAAAATTCCCTTAAAGATATATGAATAATGAAACAGTCACTAAACCTTTATACAGGAGATATTCTAGTTGACCAACTAACCAGTAACACTATTCTCTTACTCTCATACAAACCTGATAAATAGAGGGCTTTCCTGAAATGTTTGCACACATTTTGAATGGCTGCTCTACATCCTTGTAATAAAGCCAGTCAATCGCCTTGCATGAAAGCCTTCGAGTGACGTGCGTTTGGGGAACTCTTGGCAATCAACGAATCTCGCCTCCACTGATTGGCTAACCCTTTACGACAACTTGAAGCTGAATATACCTACTTCGTGGCTTTGATTGGCTAAGGCAATATAATATTTTGAACTACTTGCTGAAACTAAAAATGATCAATTTTTTTTGGAAAGGACCGGTCCTTAATATTTGAGCCAAAAGGACCAGAGATTTTTGAATAATGAGTATTCCTTTATTTTTGAAATTAATCGATCAGTAAAATGGGAATAAAAACAAACTGCTCTCAAAAACCCAATAACCCTTTTTTTGTTTTACGTAGAAGCCAATTTCATTCAGGTATTGACCTCTACAAAGGCTATACGGTACCAACGAATAATTTACTCCTGAAAATTCAAGTTATTACACTTCGGTGAACGCTAATAGCTCATACCGAAACTGACAGGCGTTTCAGGCGAAACCTTAGAGCATGGAAAAGAAACTACATATTTCGCATATCAAGGTATGAACCGTGAGCACTAGTATGAACTAGTTTTGTAGCAAAAATATCATCAAAACAGAGGGCGTCCTATTAATAAAACCATCTCAATCCAAAATATTATCCTAATAATATCGGAACTATCGATATTTTCGCATAAAAGTCTTTCGTTGCACCGAAAATAACTTAAATCAGTAGACGAATGTACACACAGTCAAAAATATGCTTGTGCTCAACACAATGGGCTTTCAGCGATACTAACACTCTATACTTTAAACTTTTTTACACTCTGTGGCCGAAACAGATTTTGTTAAGAAGAACCTTGTTTCCCTGCTTATACAGATAAAGTATTTTACATTTTGAAAAACTTACCGAGCCGTAGCTTACCCTGTATTAATGTAAGCTCTTGACGCTTTCCTCGCGTCGATGAAAAGGTATAAAAAGGAATTTTGTTCTTTTATTTATTTTTTGTTCATTGTGTCCGTCTTAACGCTGAGTGTAGTAATTAAATATATTTTTAAGTTCGTATTATGGAGTAATGCAAGTGAAGTGGAGAGGCGTTTTTTATTATATTTATTTATGAAAGATAAATACACAGTTAGTTTCTGTTTTAATAGTTTTGTTTTTAATATTACCTGGCTAAAAGTCCCACTACAGGGTAAAGCTACCCCACATAATTTAAGAAGACTTTTTGTTCCTAATCCATATCTTCGCACTGCTGGGCAATTGTCATTGAGCTTTTTCATACAATCCTTACTATTCAATAAAATTAAATAACAATTATATCATCATATATAATTCCTTGTAAGTGTTTGTTGTTATATTAGATTTAAGTATTGAATTGTAAATAAAATTTAATAACAAGTTAAATAGGTGCTGCAATTATTTAATTTTAGTTTTCAGTTGAAAACTAAAATTAAATAATTGCAGCACCTATTTAACTTGTTATCAAATTAAAATTAAAACTACATAAGTATAAATTTTAAACTTAATTTATTCCTCATAGAACAAAAACTAATAACTTTTTCCGTAAAAAATAATCAGATGTGAGTAATTACCTCCATTCGTCACCATCCTACACAAATGTCCCTTCGAAGGTATTTGTGGGGTATTTGACCTCTAGAAATAAGGCTGTGCTTGACTGATTTATGTCTACCATCAGTCAGGTGATCGATACAAACGATCCTTCTGAAGATGTAGGCATATAACTTAACATAATACTTAGCCTCTGAAGAATTTCAGAAGTTACGAAAAAAAATATTATAGTTAATTTCTACAAAATCGTTTGTATTAAAATAACTAAAATTAATTTTATCTTATGGTTTTAATAAACAGGAAAATAATACTTAGGAAAACTATGAATAAAACTAAGAACTAAGAAAAGTTGGAAAATAATAAGTTACTATTCAAATTTAAATGTCAAAATACTGTTCATTCACTTGAAGTATAGATAAGAAACTAAAGAGTAAGCCTATCAGGGTATGAATCGTAAGCACTAGTATGAACTAGTTTTGTCGTAAATATTGTATGAAGACGGAGCGCGCCGTTTTAATTAAACAATGAATTATCCTAACAATGTCGAAACCATCGATATTTTCGCATATAAGTCTGTCGTTGCGCGAAAAATAACTTATATCAGTAAACGAATGTATTAGATACAGCTGAAAAACTGCTCTCGCTTGGCACAAAGGGAAACTAGCGATACTAGCGGTCTATAGCATATCTAAAGTCTATGTTCATTCATAATTGATAGTAGTTAGTAGTAAAAGATCAATCATCATTTATTTGTTGGACTAAATATAAATATTATTGACGCAATACTTGTTTGTAATATTAACAAAATTTTCCCTTTTTCAGGTATGGCGCATTAACATCGAGTTCTAAGAATGGATTACAGCTATTAATATTATTTTGGTAAGTATATTTTGGAATGTTAACTGTTTAGAATATTACATTTGACAACTATAATAGTTGCACTTAGAGACGTTTCGGGTTACTTAAGAGATTTCTCATTATAAATTTAAATGAGGTAATTTTCAGACTTCAGAGAGTTAGCTGACATAAAATGATAATAAGGAATCCCATGTATGTCAGTTAAAATAAGTAAAGAAACTAATCATTTTTCTTAATGGCTAATAATAATCCAGCCTATAAACGTGCCACTGCTGGGCACAGGCCTCTTCCCATATAGAGAAGGCACGAGCATTGATCACCACGCTTGCTCTCTGCGGATTGGCGATTTCAGATCCCAATTTTGGAATCCAGGTTTCCTCACGATGTTTTCCTTCACCGTTTGTCAGAAGTGTCTTGGAATAATTTATTAAGAAAGTACATATAACTTTGAAAAGCCACATTGGTACTTGCCTGGGTTCGAACCTGCAACCTTGTGCATACAAATCCGTTCATTGAACCACTAGGCCACCACGACATTAATGGCTAATAATTTTCCCATATTATAACTTCTCAATATTTCGATAACATCAGCATTCAAACAAAAAATGTATCTCAATTAGTTCATTTGTTTAATAGCTTTGATGCCACATACAGAAAAACAGACCTCATACGTCAAACTTAACTACATTAATATTGCGTCGGGGTCTAAAAAAAAATGGGTCTACACACTCGCTTCTCACTCCTTTCTTTTGTACTTCCTAACCCTACTCGTTTCTCATTGAAAAAATAACATTAGTATTAATGGTTATACAATCAATTTGACAACAAAAACTAAAAATAACATGACAAATCATACTAGTATTGTTTCCAAATAGTATTACGATATTTTTTGACATTGATAGATGTTTACAACACAATGGATCGGCGCTTTCCACTCTTTGAACTACAGTTTTTAAAATGGATGTGTCATGTTCTAAGCGATTATGTATAGTGAATAATTGAATTAGACTGACCTGTAATGGCTGTGGCTAATACTACCGAGGTAATGTTTCTTTCCCTATAATAATTTATTAGGAACAAATGGTGTTTAAAAACTGGCCAAGTGCGAGTCGGACTCGCGCACGAAGGGTTCCGTACCACCGTCGGCGTCGTATGAGAGCCCCCCTTAAATATTCACTTTATGTGGTTTTTAGTATTTGTTGTTATAGCGGCAACGGAAATACATCATTTGTGAAAATTTCAGCTTTCTAGCTATCACGGTTTATGAGATACAGCCTGGAGACAGACAGACGGACAGACAGATAGCGGAGTCTTAGTAATAGGGTCCCGTTTTACCCTTTGGGTACGGAACCCTAAAAAGGGTATAAGTCGAGACAAAACGCCTCTCTAAAATATTGTCTACCAACTTTTGCCATTTCGACCGCGTGGGTGTGAACTATGTCCTTTTTTGAGACACAAGCTTACTCATGGCAATTTTATCGAAAACGGTTAGGTTGTTTTGCCGCAAAAACGTTACAGGCAAACTGAATAAAAGAGCTGCTATTGCATTTACACATTTGATATGGATTCAAACATAAAAACACATTTCGAGACACAATAAAATCTTTCTAAACATAGGTACTTTAATCTCATCAAACCCCAAAATCTTAGCTACAACTAATACATTACATTAGTACTAGTCTATAATACTAAACTAAACTAGAGAATTATATAAAGACCGAAAGCACTTACCCCCCCCCTCCCCAGCCTGATACATGGGACTTAAAGTGATGAATAATATTGTCAAGACATTGATGGATCGGGTATGTTTTAGTATTTTGATCATTGTAATCGATAATGTTTTTGTTAAGATAGTTGCGGTAAATAGTTCTTTGAAGAAAGTTAGTATTTTGTAAAAGTCGATTTATTATAGTTTTTCGTAGTAGAGATAGTGTTTTTGACTTCATTCGATCGTTCTGTTCGGCAATAATTGCTCTTGACTTACATTGAGAAGAAATGATTTTGAAAAGTGGCCCACGGAGAGCCCCTTCGCTACGTATAATGTAAGAGGAGGAATGGATGGCAAGGTGGATGAAGTATTTCAGACGATGGTGGTTGAGACAAAAATTAAAAAAGGTATGCTGAGATGGTTTGGCTATGTCGAGAGAATGAATAAAATAAATAATAAATAAATGCGGACAACATCACATACATTGCTCTGAACCCAAAGTAAGTAGCTGAAGCACTTGTGTTATGGAATTCAGAAACAACGAAGGTACCACAAACAGCCCAGACCCGGGACAATGTAGAAAAGTTGGTTTCTACATTGACCCGTCCGGGGATCGAACCCGGGACCTCAGAGCTAGCGACACCTTGAAACCGGTGCATACGCCACTCCACCACGGAGGTCGTCGCGAATGAAGAACAATTGACGAAAAAAGTGTATAAGGCGAGTGTGAATGAAAAAAGGCCAGGTCAAGAGTACCATAAACCGAACAGCATGTATGAAGGGCATAATGAAAGTGGACAAACCGAAACAAGTGTGTAAGGATCGTAGCAAGTGGAAAGCAGTGGTCGCAGCCTACCCCTTATAATATGTGTATATGTATGTATGTCATTTTGTAAATTATGACAGGATACAAGCTATTCAGCTTACACTACCTATATGACTTTTGGTTCTGTTCAAAAAAAAAAAAAAAAAAAGAAAAAGAATCCGGAAGCAAATACCTTTATAACCCCGATTATTTGTGTGTTACCTTGAACCCAGAACTTTCGTTTATGACGTCACGATAATAAACAATATAATCATATAGGTGTGGTGTCACGGTTATTGAGCCTTGTCACGTCAACAATCGGAGCTGGTAGGGTCCGCAATATATTTAAGTTAATTAACTATAATAACACCATGACATTCAAGGTAGCATGACCTTATCTTTTTATGGGTTATATAAATTGATAACAAGAGTTCTAATTTTTAGGAGGAATCTTTATACACGCAATAGAGAAATGCTCTTCAAACACCTTTTTTTCAAAAGATTAACCTATGGAGTTTCTTGCCGGTTCTTCTCCATTGGAATGACATTTTGGAACCTGCAACTAGAGTCAGCAATTTAACGTTTTACAAGAGCTTAAAAAGGCCTACTTGAAATGAAAATATTTTCCCATACCTAATATTGGCTCATCTCTTTATCACACATATAATTCTGTTTTGCAATAGTTTAGCAGACACAAAAGACGTTTATTTAGCTAGTATTTCAAATGATCAAGCAAATAAAAAATGTCGGCAATATCACATACATTGCTCTGAACCCGAAGTAAGTAGCTAAAGCACTCGTGTTATGGAATTTTGAAACAACGAAGGTACTTTAAACACACAGACCCGAGACAATGTAGAAAAGCAGTTTTCTACATTACCCCGTCCGAGGATCGTACCCAGGACCTCTGACCTGGTGATCCAGAAAACCGATGATGCCACTCGACCACGGAAGTCGTTCAAAATAACACAACGTCAATACTTTTGACCAAATCTAGCAATAACCAATAACTATTTCCGACGACTATTCAAGTCATGAACATAAAACCACGTGAGTAAATTCGAAAAGGGTCATTCAATCCAATAGGGTCAACATCAAAGTAATAATCTATCAATACTTTATACAGACCGTAGAGTTTAATCTTCCGTATACAGACCGGAAATCAGAAAACAAGGCTCAGTCAACAGAAAGTAATAGTCACTACAAATGTGGGTCAAATATAGGTTATTGGTCAAATAATGAAGCAAATAATCATGGGTCAAACAAAACCTATTGAGAATGTTAGAAATGATTTTACTATCATTACGGTGTATTGTTTGACTGCCTCGTTGGCCTAGTGGTGATAAGCGCGACTGCTACGCTAGAGGTCTTGGGTTCGATTCCCAAGTCGACCAAGGTGTTATTGGGTTTTTCTATGAAATTCTCAGTAGCAGGTCGGAGTTTGGATTTGTGCCCGGTTAGTGGCAATAGGCTCGCCCCCTATTAAATGGGACCTAAACATACCGGCAAACTGTGGGTGTACATTGGTACACCTCTGCCTAACCCTTCGGGGATACAGGCGTGATGGTATGTTATGTTATGTTTTGTATTGTTTGAAGAGGTAAATAGATTCGCAAAACTGGATTTTAAAGCTGAAATCCTATTACCAAACTATGGATCACACGATGGTGCTTTAAAGACCTGTACCCAATAGTGTGTTGAGAATAGTTAATGATAATGATCAAATATATTACAAAGTATGTCAGATTCATTTTCCATTTGAGTATATTTTTACTACAAGCTTTTTTTAATTTGCCCTGTTTATACACGACGTGTTTGTAGGTTGTCCATCATTTGCAAACCAATTTTCGACCATTTTTTGGTATTATCTCTTTCGTAGTTTCTTTCTTTAGTATTGTACTTTTGTATACTTATATTTGTCCTGGGAAATACAATATTTTGGTAATTTTGAGCTGGTCTGATGATGGAACACGACGGTGGCCATAGGAATGTGATCGTGTTTGGGCTTGTTTAATTGGCCTCCTCTTGTACTATGACCCTAGCACGTCTAAAAGCATGTGTTTCAAAATATATTTTTTAACAAAAACTTATTCTGTATATTATTAATTTCTGTTACCATTTTCAAGCGAAATTTTCTTTGATGTTCAATCGTCAAATTGTCTTTGATGTTCTGTATTTATTTCCAAATAAACGTACATAATAAATCCAATAGTCAACATTCTAATAACTTCCAACTAATAACTGATTACTAACGGGTCATGTGGGTCAAATAATCTGACCCTACATCAAATCAAAGAAACCCTTTCCAAACAGGAACTTATAAATATAGAGAAATAAGCAGCTTGATTAATTTTGATTGATCGGTATGTGTGGCTTCCGGAGAATAGCACGAAGGGTTGGTTAATCAGGTAGTGACCTTCAAAAACCATTTATAAAAACTATAGTAAGTATAACGTCGATTTGATAGTTTGAAATATTTAAAATGGGTTTTGTTTTTTAAATGACATCGAAAAATAAGGTTACCATTCCGCTTTTTTTTCATTTTGTGCTATGACTTTAGTTTTTGCTGAATTGAATTTAATTGTTGTTTTTTATTAGGCTTATCGAAAAGGTGATTTGATGCGAAAAAACGAATTATGTAGAATCTATGAATTTTGATGTTCATTTTTTAGTTTTTGCTGTGTTACATTTATTAATTCTGTATGTGTGTTTTTTATGATAACTTTACACATTAATTGTTCTAAATAAATAGTCAGCACATTTAAACATCTAATTTTACTGTATACTTTTTCTTTTATAGTGTTGCTGGATTTTCACACTTCCCAAATGTAGCGAACCCAAATAATCATGTTGATTGGTCAACAATTACTACTATTTGGAAAAGACAATTCCTCAAAAAGACGACCTCAGTGGTCGAGTGGTCGGTTTTCAAGGTGTCGCTAGCTCTGAGGTCCCGGGTTCGATCCCCGGACGGGTTAATGTAGAAACTCACTTTTCTACATTGCCTCGGGTCTGGGTGTTTGTGGTGCCTTCGTTGTTTCTGAATTCCATAACACATGTGCTAAAATAGCTACTTACTTTGGGTTCAGAGCAATGTATGTGATGTTGTCCACATTTATTTATTTATATAAAAAGCGAAAATCAAAAGCGTTCGATGATTCTCGGAAAATCAGAATTGGAAACTTTCCTACTAGTTACATTTCCACATTATAAGCCGGATAAAATGGCAAATCAAATCAAATCAAATCAAATCATTTATTTCGCTTTAAATATGGGTACAGACAGATGAAAACAATTTGTCAAATTTAGACTCCACACATTTAGCCATATGTGGCATGCGAAAAGTACACATAACAACAGAATAATACAAGAAAAAGAAAGAAAAGAAAAACATTTAGTTCACCCTTTTAAATCTAAGTTAAGTGCAGTATCACGCCATTTAAATAGCATAAAGTAAATATACGAGCATTTAAAACCTATGATCTAGAAACTCTTTAAGGGTATAGTAAACATTATTTAATAGGCATTGCTTTATCCTTCGTTTCATTTGTAATAATGGTAGTTCTCTTATCTGTTTCGGAATTTTATTATATACTTTAATGCACGTAATGAGACAGTTTTTATGAAACAATGCAGATCTACAAGACGGCATCAATAGTCTTGTCGGATCCCTTTTTGCTACCTTTGGCTGATTTTCTTGGGCGGTAACAAAGTGTTCTGGGTTTGTTTTAACAAATACACAGATTTCTAAAATAAATAATCCAGTTAATGTTAATATTTGTTTTTCCTTAAACAGAGTTCGACAGCTTTCAAGAGGGCCTACATTACATAGAGCACGAATACATTTTTTTTGAGTAAGAAAGGCTCTATTAGCGTCTGTAGAGTTTCCCCATAACAGCAACCCATATCTCAGACTAGATTCCACAAACCCATAATAAGCCACACGTGCGGCACTAGGACCAGCTGTAGATTGAAGTTTACGTTACGCATAAACGAATTTATTTATTTTTTTGCAAAGATTTTTAACGTGTAATTTCCAGTTTAAATGTTGATCAATAGTAATACCTAGGAATTTTGTGTCTTCTTCTTCTAATAAGACACTACTATTACATAAAATGTTTAATTTGTGTGGTTTAGACTTGTAGTTTCTAAATTGAATATATTTTGTCTTTGTTGCATTGACACGAAGATTGTTATTTTCTAGCCAGGAAATAATGGAATCGATTGTATTATTTACTTCCTGTTCATATGATAGTGACTTTTCGGTGTATGGAATGAGGACTGATATGTCGTCGGCGAATAGTACTGACTGATGTTTTGTTGCACACGGTAAATCATTGATATAAAGAATAAATAGCAAAGGTCCTAGGACACTGCCTTGTGGCACGCCATATTTACTTTGAATGTATGTTGATCTATAACTCGCCATCTCTAGGTTTTTATTAATTTTTGATAACTCAACACATTGTTTCCGATTTGTTAGGTAACTTTCAATCCATGTCAGAGCTGGACCTCTGAATCCGTACTTGTCGCATTTATATAACAGGATTTTATAGTCAACGCAGTCAAATGCCTTTGACATATCGAAAAAAATGGCGGTTACTGGTATTTTATCGTCAATATACTTAGTTATACTACGTATGAGTGAAAATCCAGCAAGTGTAGTCGACTTATTTCTTTGAAAGCCATTCTGTTCAGTTCTTAATATATTATGCTTTTTTACAAAGTCCGTGATCCTACTATGCATTGCTTTTTCGAATATTTTGGATAGAATGGGGATAAGTGTTATTGGTCTATAGTTACTAATCTCATGGCAGTCGTCTTTCTTATACAGAGGTCTAACTATAGATTTTTTAAGTTTCTCAGGAAAGGTTCCATGTTCGAAAGATAGATTTATAAGGTGTGAAATAATTGTAGCTAATTCTTTGACACAAGATTTTAGAATAAATGTATTAATTGAATCGTAACCAACTGATCTAGTATTATTTAGGGAATTAACGACACGTATGACTTCACTTTCAGAACAAGGAGATAAAAACATGGATGATTCTAATGATGAATTCTTGAAAAGTTGTAAAGATTTATTTGACGGTGATTCACTATTTTGTGCTGCATTAATAAAGAAATTATTAAACATATCTGCCATTTTTAAGGGAGTATCAACTTTTGTGCCGTTATCATTTATCCATTCGATACTATTATTTTTTAAATTATTGTACTCATCTCCCTTAATGATTTCCCATGTAGCTTTACCCTTATTTTTTGATTTTAACAAATGTGTCATGTTAATATTTTTTTTTGACAGTTGCACACACTTTTTGAGTAATTTGGAATACTTGTTATATTTTTGCTTGTTTTCTACGTTTTTGTGTCTGTAATAATTATTTATTAAGATTCTTTTATTCTTACTTGCTATTTTTATGCCCATAGTAATCCACTTAGGGCCTGGTTTGCCTCTTTTAATTCTGCATTTTTCTAATGGAAAACAAAGATTAAACAGTAAACATAACAGTTCATGAAAATTATTAAAAGTTCTGTTAAAGCTGTAATCTTCGATTTCTCGTTCCCAAGTAATATTTTTGACACAATCACGGAATTTATCACAATTTTTTTTACAAAAGTTTCTCTTAATTATATACCAGTATTTTAATGGGGGTATAGGTGTCCTTACATTAAAATTTAGTGTTTGACAAGTGTTGTGGTCAGATAAATGGAAATTGTATAAACAACTACTGACGTCCTTAATATTACTTGCTATATGATCAATACAACTGTGCTGTCTAGTAGGTTCATTGATATGTAGTTTCAGATTATAATTACGCAATAGATTTTTTAAATCTTCTGTAACATTGTTAATTTTTAGAGTATCAATATTTAAATCGCCACATAGTATGAATTTCTGTCTATTATTTTTTAATGATAATTTAAACAGCAGTAAATCTAGTTTATTAAAAAATATGTTAACCGGGGAATTTGGTGTTCTGTATACACATATAATTATACACTTATATAATGGTACCCCAATTCCACAACATTCAAAAACTTTATCGGTAGATAATTCTTGACATAAGTTTATGACCTCAAATTCTAAATCTTTCTTAACGAGAATGCATACACCTCCGCGTCTCTCTTTGACCCTGTAATATCCCGAGGCTAGTTTAAAACGTTTAAATTTGATGTTATAATCATCACCTCTTTGGACAAAAGTTTCACTTAAACACAATAAGCTTAAATCGTGGCCATTTTCTATTAATTCTTCAATACATAACTCAATAGATTCGATTTTGTTAAGTAAGCCTGCTATATTTTGATGCATTAACGTTGTACCTAAATATTTTTTAGTATAATTACTGTTGTTTACGAAAAAATTGCGATGTAGTTCGATTACACGTGTTTTCTACGAGAGTGTTGTCTGACGGCCTTATAGTTTTAAAATAGTAAGGAATAGTGCCTATTTTTGGTTCTGATCTAGTAGCTAGAGGTATAAAATTATTGTCTTGCGATTTTACTAAGCTCGTTTTACTTGAGAAATTACAGCGATTTTTGAGGATATTTTTAATATTCTTAATATAGTTTCGCTCATAATATTCGGAGTCTAGCAATAAATTTACTTTTTTACATGTATTTGCGTGATATTGCGCCTTAACAAAATGAAAACAATCAATAAAATTACAATTAGATGTGTTATAACACAAGGTTTTTAACATATTGTTTAGTTTAAATTTGTTCAAGTATTTATTTTGATTGACGCTTAGTATAATAAACTTAGAATTTTTGTGTAGTTTTAATACAGCAGCTAATTCTAAAAATATTTTCGATACATTTGTGTCATTTTCTCCAACACACAGTATGAAGTAATTCGTTTTAGACTCATTAATAGTGTAACAGTATTTTAGAATTTCTTCTGTTTTAGCACCAGGTTTTGTAAAAGAGAGAATGTCATAATGTTCAAATCGGTTGTTATATCTAGAATTAATTAATTTTGAAGACAAGTCCACACACTGTTGTCCTCCAAGAATAAAAAGCTTTTTCTTTAGTGGTCTATTAGAGCCGCTTCGGTCTTCGTTTGTCGTTATATCACAAGGATTAGTAGTGTCTAAGTTATTAGCCCCAAAAGTCGTGCTCGAGCTCATAGCTTTAGTTTCTGGTATGAATAAATTACGTGATGTTCTACGAGGGGGTTTCTTTATGGTTGACATGTATTCTGAATTAGTGACCTTGTTGAGAGGGCTAGATGTGACTCTATTAAATATGTTCATGTCGTGTTCCAAATGAAATATTTTCGTTTTTAAGTTGTTATTCTCTATAATTAGTTTATTTATTTCTTCGCTGGTACTTTCCAATTGTTTCTTTAATGTACTTATTTCTTCTTTTAGTTCCTCCATACTTTCTTCGCAGCGTGTAGATAAGTCTGGTAGACTTCTAGCTCTAACGTTTTCTGACTTTGATGACAGGAAAGATTCTTCATCTGAGAAACTGTTATTTATCTGTCTATCACGTCTATCATGTTTCCGGAATGTTACAAATTCTTCCTGAGCGTTATTAGTTTTCGATATATTTTTCTCCATTGTTAATGTTCTTGTTTCTTATTTTAACTTGTAAATTCGTAAATAATATTTATATATAAACCGGGAAAACACGCAAAAAGACAAGTGTATCTTCTTTGGATTCGATCCCGAACCTCAATCACTTCCATTCATTCAGAGAGAGCTATATTCCTCCGCGCCATCTGTTACTTACGACACGACGGTGAAATTCCGTTCTGTATGTAGGATTTACTAGTTTTGAACGTTGGAACGTTGCATTATTTGAATTTGAAAAAACGTAGGTGTCCGTATTTTTTTAAAATTTATCACATAATCACATTAACAGTTTTATAGTTAAATAACTTTTGTCAGATGATCATTACAGTAGGTTTGCACAGTTTTGTTGGTTTTTTATGTTGTTTTGGAAACAGAAAGTCACAGTATCACTGTAATGTAAACAAACTTTTAGTCACTGTTTTAAATGATGTTTTTATGCACTATTACTTAAAGTTATATTGAGATAACGTTTCCACAGGGTTATTGCACTATTTTCTTATGTATTTACTAGTTATTTACTGTAAGACTGTATTTATAGTATTTTTAAACAATTAATTTACGTGGAGGCGATCTTAACCGTGGCACTAGCGCCATCTACCTGCATGTTTAACCTTGTTTACTAATGGTCCGTTATAAGTAGGTAAGTGGGACATTTCACGCGTGCGAGACGTATAACCAAACACTGATCGATATACGACCTTATTAAGGCTTTGGACCAAGCTTTTAAGGTCGATAGAGCTGCATGACTGAAGGTTAGAATTGACCCTATGAGAAAATAATTAGGGTTAAAACTGGACTCCATGTAACTGCATAAAGCTTTTGATAGGTTGAAAATTTAGTTCAAAGTTAAATGACATTTCATAAACTTAAAAGTTTCCTCGGTTTACTGACCCCCTTTTTTAGCGCTCACCGCAGCCGGGTAAAAGTATAGAGTTCTAGAGTGTAAATTAACCACTTACAAAATATTTTATTTTTGTAGTTTTGACGCAATGTCTTTAACTGCCGAAATACGTATATTTCAATGGAAGTATGATATTATACACAAGATGAAGGAAACTCATTTCAGTTCACCAAACCAGTGTACGAAAGACCCCAAATTTGCCATACAGGAAGACAAAAGCAAATCGTCAGAAAATGGTTGAATAATTCATCATTCATAATGCTCTGCCATCAATATCTCTATAACTTGACATAAAAAGGGAACACATATTAAGGAAAATCACCACAGATTAATAGCAACTACAGGGTATTAGAGAAATTGCCACACAGTATCTCAGGATTTATCTTATAAATGATGGGATATACGTCACTTGGTCTGAGAGTAGAAAACTACATCTAATAGGGAGTCATAAAAATCTTTGTAGGCTGTGGTCTTAGGTAGGTAGGTAGGGGTAAGTTGTGGGCTTTTATTTACCGACTCAAAAAGTATGTTGAACTCATTTTTTAGCTTTTAAATGTATTACTTTTTATTAGATTTGAGTTTCACTTTAATATTTATTATAATATTGTTTGTTCACTCAAAATGTTTTAGTT
The DNA here is from genome assembly GCA_905475315.1 of Autographa pulchrina. NCBI lineage: Eukaryota > Metazoa > Arthropoda > Insecta > Lepidoptera > Noctuidae > Autographa > Autographa pulchrina. The sequence goes on from FR997775.1 coordinate 10,858,309, forward strand.
GAAAAACCTGTATTAAATCTAAAGGTCAAAACTTTTTTTCAACGGAAAGCTTATTATAATGTAGAAAGCTTATTTGTCAAATCCTAACATTCTTATGTTTTTAAACCCTACAGTGGATTACTTACTTGTGTTTGTAACTGTGTTTAAGGTCAAAACTATAGACCTTGAACTCTGACCCTTCTAAAATATTAAAGACGGCCTAACTGTTTGTTTTCTTTTACCTACACTTAATGCTGTATTAACATCTCAAAATAAAATAATTCTAACAAAAAAAAAACCGACTTCAAAATAAGTCTTTTATGGTTTTAAAACTGGACTACACGGGAAGCACCAGCTTTCAAATAAAAAAAGAATCATCAAAATCGGTTCACCCAGTCGAAAGTTCTGTGGTAACAAACATAAAAAAAACAGTCGAATTGAGTACCTCCTCCTTTTTTAAAGTCGGTTAAAAAAAACATAAAAAGTTATTCTACATTTTACGGCAACTAAATATCAAATTACCCATTTACGTTTAGGGAAGAATTAAGCTAACTAGAAACAGGCATACTTAAAATCCTCTTTAGTGCCAAGCCCCACTAAAATATTACTAACCTTACCACGTAAAGTACTTACTTGGGTAAGCAAATCATGGCCTTTCCCAAATTTTAAGTAAACAAACTGAATAAATAAGTACGCTTCACCTAGTTTCTAAAAGTCTGTGGCTCGATCATTATTCACCTAACTTAAGCCCTTTTTACAGAAGAAGGTATTTTTAGACTCGTAGTACTACACCAGTCTAGAAGTCTTTTTTAAGCTGTATAGTGTCAAGGAAAAGCCTGGGCCTCGATTCAGCTATTTAAGAGTTGCTTGAATTGACTGAATGACCTGCTTCATTTGGTAATTTTTACAATAATTGGCATTCTGCTAACTGTCATTACGATCATTGATTAGTCATTACGATCATTCTTTTCGAGAGTTCAATGAGATTTTATTGTAGGCTTATCTGACTATGAAAAATAGACACAATAACTAGTACACTGACCGACCACCGACATGCATTTAAAATAGCTGAATCGAGGCCCTGACCTGTCGTAAATAAATTAAAAAGAGACATTTTCAATAGTAGGTATTCTTTGTGCGTAAATTGGTTTTTAGAGGGGCTCGTGGCTAAGTGTAAACCGTACGGTTGACCGATAATATAGGTTAAGTCGCGCTCGCCGCGGTTGGTCCATGGATGGGTGACCATTTCCAAACTATCCGAGGCACGGAGGGGCCGTGCCTCGGAAAGCACGTTAAGCCGTAGGTCCCGACTGTCATACTATGACATTTGGCAGTCGTTAAGTCAATTCTGACAACCAGTCTTACCATGGGATACTCCTAAAATGGTCCTAAAATGGTTGTGGAGGTCAGATAGGCAGTCGCTCCATATAAAATACAGTATTCAGCTGAATCCGGTAAGACTGGAAGCCGACCCCAACATAGTTGGGAAAAAGGCTCGGCCGATGGATGGTTTTCTGAACGAGTTTGGGCCTTCAATAATATGTATATATATTTTTTAATTTTGGAAACAATAATGAGTTTCTTTGGAACGCAGAATATTTCCGGAACTCAATTTTTAACTATTCTCTTTTTATGTGATTACCTTCCAAATACTCAGAATCCATATAAAAGATTGAACAGGAAAACAATCGACAATTCTCGATAATCCTTTTAACATCCTGAAACTCGCTAAAATTATTTATTGGAAACGGGAACAGTGCTATCTAAAGAGTATAATACCATGTCAGTTCTACAATCAACACATCTCTACCAACATACATCATCATCATCTCCCTGCCCTGTTCCCAACTATTTGGGGTCAGCACAAGACGTATTCATCTTAGTATTCACTCCTTTCTTTCGCATATCATCTTTCACACAATCCAACCATCTCTTTTTTGGTCTTCCTTTCTCCATGTATACCCATTCACGTTCATACTCATTACTCGTCTAGTTACATGACTTTCATCCCTCTTCATAACATGTTCATACCACGACAAACGGTGACCTCTCATCTTTTCATTCACGGGTGCTTCTTTCAAGCTTCGACTTTTTACATACATAAAGGAAAGAAATAAAGCTTGTTAAATAACCATAAGAACTAAGAATTTATTCTGAATACCTGGCGTGAGGAATCCTTGAGTTGTTTGTTATAAAGGTGACATTACTGACACCATATCTCATGCCGAGTTTATTTTACGCCGACGGTTTTTATGGAAACCATTCTGTAGAGAATGGACGGATAAAACCGCAACTTGACCTTGAATATACTTAGTTATATTTAGGAAAACTTGAGAACTCGCGCTTCATGTAATATTATTTAACTGGAACATGCATAAATACCAAAAAAACTAACACATTACGCATCCCTACTCTGCTTGAGACCACAGCCGGTGTAACCTAACCGAAAGGTCAAGCCCCATACAAGTTTTTATTCATGTTCGCGTTAGTTCCCGTTAAATAATCTATACTTATAATAAATCTGTAGAAGTGAAAATTCTGTAAATTGAAAATATCAAAAAAGTAAATGGCTGGGGATGTTACAAGACCAAAACCGAACCCAAAAGTGAGAAAAAAAAAAATTGTCTGTCTGTCTGTTTGTTCAGGTGTCACGCAAAAACTACCGGTTTGATTACGATGAAACTTGGTATAATTATTCTTTATTATCCCCGGCACCACACTGGGTAGTTTTTATCCCGGAAAAGTATAAACAATAAAAAACAAACTTAATTTTGCGGTTAAAAACTCATTGATAAGTTTCATCATCCACGCGAACGAAGTCGCAGGCACAGCTAGTATTACAATAAATACATTACCCTGATTCTAAGTACTAAACTAATATAATTTTCTCTTACAAATCTCTACCGCTACTTCCAATATGTTTATCACCCTCCTTTCTTTCTTTTCCACACCACACCATTTACAAAATGGATTCAAAATCTCTTGTACCTTGAAATATGGCCACCGTAACCATTGAATCGTTATAAGCATGCGTGTCGTCTGAAAAACCGTTTCCCTATTCCCCAGTCCAAATGGGATCGTTATATCTTCTTTGCTTTTGATATTGGCCCTAAAATGTGCTATATACGGTTTATGGTGTCACTAGTTACATGTGTAAGAGGCCTATAATTTTTTTACAGTGATGAAATTTTTGGTTGGCCCTTTTTGGTCGGTGTTTTCGTTAAATTGAGTTTGAATTGTTGGGAAACGTTTTATGACGTGTTTTTGTTGAAAAAGCCTTAGGATATGTTGGAGATTTAGAAATTTCACATGAATGTCAAAATAAAAATTAAAAATCAATAAAAGTTTAGATTTTTTAAAACTTCTTTAGGTATTGTTCAATCGATAGCAACTTTTAGTTGCCAGAAACTGAAACTGGCTTGTCTAGGCGATTTCAAACTGATGAAATTTAGTGGAATTTACATAAATGTTAAACATGCAAACATTTATCTATAACATGTATGTATTTAGAAATATATAAGTATGTTTATCAGTTGTCTGGTTACCATAACACAAGCTCTGCTTAGCTTGGGATCAGATAACCGTGTGTGAGTTGTCCCGGAATATTATTATTATTATTTAAGTCATAAAGGATTCAACACAGTAAGTTATAAGAACTTATTTACGTTTTTACGTATATTTTTAATGAAAACATTGACACGGATATAACTTAAAAACAAAAGTTCTACAAAGCCGTATTCTGAACAATTTAACCCCAAAAACATAAACTCACTAACAAAAGTTTTAACTTAATATGTATTTCATTACTTATTCTACCACTCTACTAATTTAGTGTTTCTCCTATAAATATTAAATAGACTTGACCCTGTATCGGACTTTTACTATACTATTAGAATCAACAGTTAAATTATCCGTTAAAATTAATACAGGGTGTTAAGAAAACCCTGTCCGACCTGAAAGGGTGATATAGGTTTCACAATCACAAACGTATTATTTGGTGGCCTTTTGTTTGATCATTTGGCGGCACCTGTGATTCTCTCGCCTTATAAGGTAAAAAAAATGTTTAGGTTATAATTTATGTTTTAGATTTTCCTTTTTTTTTACATTACTGGTATCAGTTATCGATACCTAATAACACCTTAACGGATCGGACAGGGTGGTCTTAACACCCTGTATATGATATCACTATACAATCTGTAAGTAGTAATTAACAAAACTTATTAATAATTTAGTACGATCATTAAATCAGTTATTATTTGAAACGAGTAAGATTATTGAATTAATTATTTATTTAATTATAGTACATTCGATTTTAGTTTTGGATTAGTCCCTTGAGTAGGTATTGGAAAGTTTAAGAGGCATCATCATTATCATCTTCCGAGCCTTTTCCCAACTATGTTGGGGTCGGCTACCCGTCTTACCGGATTCAGCTGAATATCGTATTTTACATGGAGCGACTGCCTATCTGACCTCCAACAATCTATTTTTACTGGGGAACAAAGTATCCCATAGACGACTGCCAAAGATCAACGTATGACAGTCGGGGCCTACGGCTTAATGTGCTATCCTAGGCACGGAGGGGTCTCGGTATGTTTTAGAAATGGTCACTCATCCACGGACCAACCACGGCGAGCGCGGCTTAACCTGTATTATCGGTCAACCGTACGGCTTACACTTAGCCACGAGCCCCTAAAAGAGGCATTACATGTTTATTTTTTATATCTGGCTTTATTTGCCTGTTATGAAATCATTAATACCTACATAAAAAAATGGCAGGACTGATCCTAACTGGACCTAAGTACTTTTAGACATTCATATCATTTTATACATATTTAGTATTGATGCCCAGTTAACAATTTTTTTTTTTTTTCAAAGTGTTTTTTTGCCTGATTCCGGTCCCATACACTAAAAACTAAAGTACATAAAAATAAGTACAGGCCTTTCTTTTAATCGGGTAAATGAAGTAACATAAATTATTTTACTCTCCGTTTAAAGCTAGAATTTCATAAGTAATAATTATAGTAGGTAACACCATTATAAAACAAAGATTTTCTGTAAATTTTCTAGACTTTCTTTTACGCAGAATTAAAACGCTTTAAAATTTCGTGGTGGCCTAGCGGTTCAATGAACGTATTTGTATGCACAAGGTTGCAGGTTCGAACCCAGGCAAGTACCAATGTGGCGTTTTCAAAGTTATTGTACTTTCTTAATTATTCTAAGACACTTCTGACAAACGGTGAAGGAAAACATTGTGAGGAAATCTGGATTCCAAAAATTTGGGATCTCAAATCGCCAACCCGCAGAGAGCAAGCGTGGTGATCAATGCTCGTGCCTTCTCTATATGGAAAGAGGCCTGTGCCCAGCAGTGGGACGTTTATAGGCTGGATTATAAAACGCTTTATAAAAATAAGAGCAACCAGTAAGGCGTTTTAAATAGGTACATTCTTTATACATTCAATTCCGAGTATCTACCCAAGAAAGTGGGTACCTAAGTCTAATATAACCTTACTACCGTTTATAACAACTTTTAAAACGATTATGTTGGTCGGTTGGAGTTTTTCAGCTCGGAAAATAGAGTGTTATTAAAAAGAACAGGTACCCTTGGGCTTGTGGTAAAAGGTTCCGTGTAATTTCATCTTTTTTATCCTTTTTAGTATTTAACATTTTCTGGTTAGAAAGTAGGGGGTATTTTTGAGCCGACTACAAAAAAGGAGGAGGTACTCAATTCGACTGTTTTTTTATGTATGTTACCGCATATCTTTTGACTGGGTGAACCGATTTTGGTGTTTCTTTTTTTATTTGAGAGCTGGTGCTTCTCGTGAGGTCCCATTTGTGATTCATTTATGACAGCGGGATCCACAAGAAATACATATAAGACTTATTTTGATGTCGGTTTTTTTGTTAGAATTATTTATAGCTATTTTTGTACAGTAGGTGAAGTTGCATTTACTATTTTATGTATTCAAGGAATACTTCTTGATGACGCCAATCTCGATTTAGCAAGTGTGGTACCTAGATAATAATTTATTGTTGTTTCTATATATGAATAGATATTAACTAACCAGTTAACATATAATATAGAAAATAAATTACCATCACACATAAATTGAGGAAAAAAACGCATCGGCATTATATTTGTCAAAGTCTGGAATTTGGATTACTTTTAATTACTTTCCCTATCTAGATTTTGAATAAATTTAATTTAGGTACATACAAAAACCTGTATATATTGTAATTTATTTTGTAATCAAGGAAAAGCTTAGGTATTAACACGAAATCAACAATTTATTTCTTAAAATGGTTTATTTATTTTTCTATTTTGGTGCAGAACCCTAAAAAAGTTTCTCCACCCAAAAATCCGTGTCAAAAAAACATGGAAGCTTATAGATCGGAGCGGGAAAGTTATAATAAGTTTGGATCAACAATCGTGATGTTAAGGGCCCTTCACGTTTTCCGAGTCGGTTCGTTTCAGATCAGTCGGAAGGTAAATTCCAAGACGTTTTGTTTTTCTATTCCATTTTATTTGCGAAGCATCATTGATCTTTGGATGAAATTTTTGAAGTTTCGGCTCCCGAATGCTGGACGAAATATTTGGTAGTAAGGATGTTTGTAAGAATTCAAATGTTTAATCGACTTCAAAAATGGAAGTTTATTTTTATTCCGCAATGGTACTGCCAACTGTAAATTGTAGAAGTACTCTTTTTTTTGTAAGGTATTTGTTATAGGCTGTAATTTTTAAAGTGAAAGGACGTGTTTTTAGTTTAGTAGAATGTGGTGTTTATGTCACGACTGATGACCTCCGTGGTCGAGTGGTTTAAACACCGGGGTTCGTTCCCCGGACGGGACCATGTTGAAATCACTTTTCTAAAATTGACTTGGGTCTGGATGTATGTGGTACCTTCTTTGTCTCTGAATTCCATAACACAAGTGCTTTAGCTACTTACATTTTACCTTGAGTTCAGAGTAAAGTATAATAATAATAACTTCTTATTGTAACCCGGTATTCAACTTAACATTCTTTACCGCTGCTTTCTATCAAAACTTGAGATGTCGTTAAAATAACATTATTATCCCTACACGCGAGTAAAATGACGAAATAAAATTGATCTTTACATAAGAATAACAAACTCTACGAACATCTTTTAGGCTAAACTGTATCGATAACTTTCCTAAATGTATAAAATTTTTCCTACGAACATACTACCTACCTTTTAGAAACTCGCATAAAAACATCAGCATATAATTCTGCCTCAAAACTCATGAAATATTAACTATGTTGTATACAAGACAACGTTAATGGAAATTACTTTAATCCAACCAAAAACCGTAGTTTCGTATTCGTCGACACTTTATCCTCGAAAATCACTAATCACTATATCCGAAATTTCGGCTCCGAAATTACGTAATTCGTGTACAACATACAATAAGGTGATTACACGAGGAGCCATCTCCTGTAATGAATGGCGTTTAAGCAAAAAACGTTGTAATGTAAATTAAACACCCACTTTGTACCTGCTGTTAAGCCTTACCTGATGTTTGTAGGGAAAATTGTCCTGCTGAAGTTTTGTAATTATATTGTCACGTTTGTACCTATTTCTAAAGGAAACTGTTGCTTTTTCTTGTCTTTTTATTATTATCTTCGGTTTATGCATTTTCTTCTGTTTTTTTTTTATGTTAGGGCCTGATTTTCCAACGCCAAATAATTTTAGCGATGGAATAATTTTGAATTTTTTACCTTTCCTCTTCAATACAAAATATGTTAGACGTGAATTTTATAATTCCAGCCTATAAACGTCCAATTGCTGGGCACTGGCCTCTTCCCATATAGAGAAGGCACGAGCATTGATCACCACGCTTGCTCAGTTACGGATTGGCGATTTCAGATCCCAATCTTGGAATCCAGGTTTCCTCACGATGTTTTTCTTCACCATTTGTCGGAAGTCTTAGAATAATTAAGAAAGTCGTGAATTTTATCTCTGAAAAAAATTATTCGTTGTTGGAAAATCGGGAATTAATATTTTTCGCTCTTATCGGGGATGTCTTCGGTGGTTGTTTTCCTTACAATCCGTAGTCGTTCTTTATTATCCGTATCGGTCTTAGAAATACATGCTATCAATATATTGATAGCATGTATTTCTAAGACCGAATTTGCTCTACACGTGCTTACTCAGAAGGAGCTATAAATACACACATTTGTCATTACACGTGGTATCTTTGACTATATTAAGTATAGTAACATTATTCACCAGGAATAAGCACGAGACATGCATATACCTTTTTTGGGCTTCACGTTTCGACCAGGATACACCGGGTGGTTGCAAAAGTCTGCTGCTGCTCTGTGACCACGGCTGGTGTAAACGTCCATCGCGATAGTTTAAAAGTTAGTATATTGAGTCTATAGAGAGCATCTAGCTTTTCAGGTTCTGGAAAACGTAAAAATCAAACGTAGGTTAAAAGATGCTGAACTGACACATTTATAACATTTCAGTAAAATAATATAACTCAGATATATTACCGAATTACGTAGGTTAAAAAAAAAACGAAACGAAAACGTTAGTATGTGCTTTAGTAATCTATATCTATACTTATAATAAATCTGTAAAGTGAAAATTCTGTACATTGAAAATATCGAAAAAAATAAATGGCGGGGGGTGTTACTAGACCGACACCGAAACCAAAAGAGTGAAAAAAAAAAATTTTTGTCTGTCTGTTTGTTCAGGTATCACGCAAAAACTACCGGTTCGATTACGATGAAACTTGGTATAATTATTCTTTATTATCCTGGGCACCACACTGGGTGGTGGTAGTTTTTATCCCGGAAAAGTATAAACAATAAAAAACAAACTTAATTTTGCGGTTACAAACTCATTGATAAGTTTCGTCATCCACGCGAACGAAGTCGCAGGCACAGCTAGTTATGAATAAATAAAAAAACCTTGTACCTTACTTTTATTATTCATGATTACTATACCAATTTCCTTTGTAAATCATTTATTTATAAAGTTTCGTAATTACAGGGTGGCTACAGTTCATTAATTTACACATTACATATTTAGGGACATGAACTATCAGTGGATAGATTATTCAATTGTTATTTGGAAGTAATTACTTTGAAACAATGGGGGAGTGGAGGAATTAAAACCGTCGGCTAAACTTTTTTATAACGACTGTGATTTATGATGGAGATATGTTGCTCCATGTACGGTTAAAATACGGTATTCAGCTGAATCCGGTAAGACTGGTAGCCGACCCAACATAGTTTGGAAAAAAAGGCTAGGCAGATGATGATATGATTTATGATGGAGGAAAAAAATTGATAAAAGTCAGATGGAAAATGACCCACTGCAGATTTAATGCTTGTTTTCATTCAGAAAAGGTTTTGTTATTAGCAAGCCTTAATCTTAAAGAAGTATCGTGATCTATGCGAATTCTTTCTTAGCATAAATCACGATACTTCTTTAATAATAAGGCTTGCTAATAACAAAAAATAAAATAGATTATTTTTTGTACTAATAGTTACAAGAAGTGACGCAGTTTACAAAACGTATTATTTATAGTTAGCACATTAAAATATTGTTATACATAATTATGTTTGACCTGTAGAAGGCGTTACATTTCAATGGGGTCCCTAGTTTTAACTTACTCGTATGTTATGGATAAGATTATTTTTGTTTAAAAAAAATATGTTATTGATTAGATAGTGATTAGACACAGACGTCTTTACTTACTGAAATCCCGAATTAAAAGTCATTGGGCGTAATCTGACCCGGTTTGTGAAAACTTGTCTACATAAACCAAACTAGATTTAAATTGGAGCGTCCACATCTGAGGAACGAGCATTACACGAGCAGCTCGCGAGCTGCTCGTATAATGCTCGTTCGTCAGATGTGAACGCACCCTAAAGTTATACCCCACTTTTTATTTTTATTGCGGTGTTAAAAATTAGTAGGTCAAAGAACAATGTCACAATACTGGGCAAACGCCTTCCCCGTATCCTTCCAGACACTCTTGTCTTGCGCAACTTCAGACTATACCCACAGTTATGCGACCCATACTATCGTAAACTAGAGACATTAATCTGTCTATTTCACCTTATTTTGTTTCTGTACAGAGCGTGGGTATAGTTTCCATACTAAGGTGCCCATTGTCCATTGACCTTTACGCCTCAAACGTTTTTTTTTCATAGAGAATATTTTCACTCCATTGCGATTACAATTATAACTCAAAGATAATATCATTAACTAAACGTGTGTTAATTACGTTAATACTAAATCAGCGATAGCTAACTAGGTCACATAACATTATGGCCGCGAGCAATTTTGGCTCAACCAAAAGGTTTTGATGTTATTTTATCTCTCATAGAATTTTAGTCCGGTCTTGTTTTCTACTAGGTAAATTTATAGGCTAGACAAGTCTTTTTATTTATTAATTATTCTTTTTAATATAGCATACACTTTTATTCTTGTAGAGACTGGTCATATAATAGTATTAAAGCAAACTTAAATATGAAGTTAGACATATGCTGTCGCGATATTTTTTGTAGATAATTATATGTTCTACAAAGACGTAATACATTATTTTGTTCCATAATCAATATACACTTCTCATCAAAAAAATCGAAACACCTCGCAGTTTATGATTTGATAAGGATTATCAGAAAAATGTGTATATTTAGGAATAAATGTAAAATGTCATTTAATAGTGAGTAGTATGAGGTTTTTAAATCCTAATGTTAATGTTCTAAATTCAAATTAAGTCTTCATAGGTTTCGTATTTTGTATAATGAGTAATTTTTACCCTGTATGGAATATGAAGGAAATGGGTAAAACAACACGCGTAAATGAAAAAAAAATGTAAGAAACGTTTATTTAATAACTTGTATTCCCTCCGCGAGCTCTTATTACTGCTTCCATACGGTTCTTCATCGATCGGATGAGAGTCACGATCACATGTTGTGGTATATTATCCCATTCCTCTTGGATTGCATTTTGCAGCTGGCTAAGTGTTTCTGGGGCTGGATCTCTTGCTCGAATTCGTCTCTTTAATTCATCCCATAGATGTTCAATGGGATTCATGTCCGGGCTTCTTGCTGGCCATACCATAATGGAGATACCGACTTCGGTAAGATAATCTCGTACGACGCCCGCGGTGTGAGCTCTAGCATTGTCGTGCATGAATATGAAGTCGTTGCCAATAAAATGTGCATAGGGCATCACATGAGGTTCAAGACACTGTTCGATGTACCGATGAGAGTTTAGTGCAGGCAGCCGTGGCCCAGACACAAAGGCAAGTTCTGTCTTACCGTCGGCGCTGATTCCTCCCCAAACCGTCCACGAACCGCCACCATAGCTGACCTTTTCTTCAATGCAGCATTGTGCAAAGCGTTCTCCATCTCTTCTGTAGACCTTGTTCCTTCCGTCGTTACCATACAGCATAATTTTACACTCATCAGAAAACAGTACTTTGCTCCACTGAAGGTATGACCAAGTTAGGTGCTCGCGTGCAAAGTTAAGGCGCGCTCTTCGATGGTCTGCAGTTAATTTCGGCCCATTCGCTGGCTTATGCGGTGCCAATCTGCGTTCCTTCAACTTCCTTCAACCTTCTTCTTATTGTAGAGTCACTTACAGCTACTCTTCGTACAACGCGAAGCTGCTGCTGCAGTTGAAAAGCGTTAAGGCGTCGATTTCGTAAAGAAGTTGTTACAATAAATCGATCATCTCGCTCAGAAGTGACCCGATTCCTGCCAGATCCTGAACGGCGCGTGAACGAACCAGTCTCCCGATAGCGTTTGTAGACTCTATGAACAGATGATAAGCTTAGATGCAATCTTGCAGCCACAACACGCTGACTAAGTCCATAATCCAGCAATGCCACCACTTGGGCGGCTTCTGCGGGCGAAGTATCCATATGTTTTAGAAAAAAAAGTTTTTTCAGACGTCCCAAAGTCACAGTAAATGAAATAAGAAACAAAAAGTTTAAAGACAAGCGCTAATTTTTAGTTTTTAAACGAGAAACGTACTCCAACCCTAAATACACATTTGTCTCAAAACAGTGATTAATTTCATTTATAGGATAAACAAATGAAATTCTAATTTCGAATTTTGATTTTTTTCTTCTTACTGTAATGACCAAACTGCCAGCTACACAATAATGTTTTTTTTTCATGGAATTAATTCTCTTTTGTAAAAAATTAGGACAAAAACAATAAAAACGAAAGTGTTTCGATTTTTTTGATGAGAAGTGTATTTCGCAGCGCATGTAAGAAAGTTTTTTGGGTAATTTTTTCACACCTTTGGTTACATTATTGGAGTTTTAGTATGGATCCCTAACTTTTTTGAAAATTTAATATAGCCTATGTTCACCGGAGATAGTGTAGCTTCCCAACAGTGAAAGAATTTTTCAAATCGGTCAAGTAGTTTCGGAGCCTATTCATTTCAAACAAACAAACAAACAAACAATCAAATCTTTCCTCTTTATTATATTAGTGTAGACAAATTATTATTTATTTATTTACATTTACATGAAAGCTGATGATAGTACCTAGTGTATGATTAACCTTTACTTCTGACATGTATTAAGAGATATCCTTCACTTAAGATATTTTTTACGGATCCTGCGTTACTCAAAATATATTTTTATTTACTAAACTACAGTTAACACATAGAAATTATGATTGAGCTTTCAAAGGCTTTCTATAAGTAATTTTCCGCTGTTCAACTTTTAGAGGCCCTTTTCAGTCATGACCCGTTTGAAAGGTACTTCTTTATTGATTGACACGACAGCTTATTTTTTTTAATAAAACAAGTTACGAGTAGTTCATGTCAAACATCCCATTATAGCCCTAAGCAGATATTTATCGATTATTGAAACTTAAGAATGTAATATATTATAACTTTATTATTAATACATTATACTTAACTTTAAAATAATAAAAAAAAAAATAAGAAGTACTATTTAATAGTAGTTCACCTACATTCTTCGCTGTAATATTCTACAAACTAACTTCAACCTGTATTAAATAATCCAGTGTATTTTGTACACAGCACTCCAAAGCAGTTTATCGTTAAAGAGATTTCTGAATAAAAAGTACAGGACTACAATTATTTTTATTTTAAATTCTTGTAATTTAAAATAAAAATAATTTAGATTAAGAAAGATGGGTGGAATGTTTTATCACCATAACTCCAAAATGTTCATAAAAATTTCTTGCGAATCTTATTTTTCCAAATTTACATCTGATAATAAAATTTTCGTTTATATAAAAACCTGAATGACATAGGTACGGGACAACATTTGTTCTTTAAATGAGAAACAACCCAAATATTAAAGCAGAATTTATGACCGTAACTGCGCAGGCAGACCTAGCCTTAATGCTGACAAGATTTGTATAACAAATTTATCACGTTATGATTTTCCCTTTTCCAGCACAAAAGGCAATTGTTCAACTGTATTGGATTCTACTCTGAATATTAAAAGCTTTTATTTAAATTCAATTTTCCTTTGTTACAGAACACAAATGCGTCGGTGGACGAGCACGCTCCAGGTATGCAACGGCACGAAGAAATGACCATCATCATAGCAAAATGGACCATAAATATTGGGTGACATGGATGGAAATTGCGTGCATATCATTCGCGCTACTCACCACCACAGTGGCAGACTTCACAACGGAATGCCAAAGGCCTTGCGACTGCAGATGGCAGTCCGGTAATAAAGCTGCAATTTGCTCAAACTCAAGCTTAAAAATAATTCCCGCGAATCTCAGTAACGACATTCAAATACTCGACTTATCAAACAACAATTTACAACAGCTGCACCAAGAAGCATTTAAGAAAGTAGGCCTAAGTAATCTGAAGAAACTTTTCCTCAAAGAGTGCAGTATCGAAGTGGTTCATAAAACTGCATTCGTTACTCTCGCAATCATGATAGAACTAGATTTGTCGAAGAACAAAATTCGATCACTCCACCCCGATACGTTCAAAGGCACAGAGAAGCTGAGATTAATAAACTTAAGCAACAACTTTATCGATAAGTTGGAGGACGGTATATTTCGCAACTTGAAGTTTCTACAGAAAGTAGAAGCGAGTAACAATAGGATACACCGTATAGGAACGAAGGCATTTATTAATCTGCCGCAGCTAAAAATTTTGAGATTCAACGGCAACAATTTGAGTCATATGAAGCCTGAAACTTTGATGGGTTTGAGAAATTTGTCGGGTTTGGATTTGCACAACAATCCTTGGCGTTGCGATTGCAACCTCCAAACGTTCCGGGACTGGGTGATCAGTCACAACCTGTACACGCCTCCCACATCGTGCGCGGAGCCAGCATCCGTAGTAGACAAACTTTGGAATGAATTAGACTCGTCGAACTTTGCGTGCCGACCGACAATACTCGAGCCTGTGCCAGACGCAACGGTCAAAAGTTTCGATGAAAACGTGACTCTGACTTGCAAAGTAGTCGGGAACCCACCACCTGAAGTTGCTTGGCGATTTAACGGCAAAACTATTGAGATGAAGGCCTTCGGGGAGATTAGATACACTGTCTCAGAGAACACCATGGATTTAATACGTTGGGTGAATCTCACTATAATATATGCGAGGTATAGTGATAGAGGGAACTATACGTGTATTGCTGAGAATCCTGGTGGTCGAGATGAAAAGACTCTAACCCTCGTGCTTTCAAAATACGGAGGTGTTGGTACTATAGCTGGTATGGATACCGACTCTTTCGCAATTTTAGTAGGCTGTCTAACAGCAATAGTTATTATTTTCGGCGCTGCGTTAGTCCTTTGTTATTTTACGACGCAAAACAATGAAATTAAAAGACTGATGAAGAACGATGCTCGTTCTTCTAATGGGGAGGTGCTGATCGAAGGTTCAGTGGCTTCTGAGGCTGAGAAGGCTATGAAGGTGGAAGTGAACCCTGTGTCGAAGCCGCCGAGGAAATACGAGGCACCACCGTCCTTTACTAGTGAGGCTACAGAGATGTCTGAACTGAATAGGACTTTACTGGACAACGAATCTGTTTTAGGTAAGAAATTGTTTTTTTTTATTATTTTTAAAAATATTTTTAAAAATATTTTTCTATTCAAGTAATTCATAGATTCAAAACTATCAACATAGTATGAAAAGATTTGAGAGTCAAAACATGAAAGTAGAAAGAATGCAATTCGAAACCTCGTAGACATTTTTTACTTTTATCTTAAGTTTTTGCTTTAACACTTAAGACTAGCCTGATAAATTGTCCACTCTACCGAGAAAAAGCGAGCGCAAAAAAAACAATTTCATAACTAACCCACTTTTCATCATTTTTCTCGCGTCTTAAGAAAAGAAAAGGTTTGCAACGTGAGCAAAAACAGCAGTTGAGAGACATAAGCATTCGTAGTACATGTGTCGTGTGAATTACTCAAAACGGGGGAAGTAGCCAACGTGGCAACAGAGCGTTTTCACAATATCCGATACGATATCGGTATCGGGCACCGATACAATTACTCGTAGGCCTGATTTAGTCGATGCGAGAAATGTCGTGCGAGTTGCGGTACATTGAGGGGCCGCGCGGCTATGGTGTCATAAGAGATGGATCGTAGACGGCAATGTACCGCAACTCGCACGCTATTTCTTGCACCGTCTAAATAAGCTCTAAAAGTTCATATTTCTATATAATATGTATTTTTTGAGTAGTCGTATCGGTATCTACCATTATTATTAAAACAAACAAGTAGTAATTCATTAAGTAAGTTAAAATGTTTTTAACACAGCGAGACTCAACGGAATCTACAGACAAACTGTTTAAAATAATTTATGGGCCCTTGTATAAATAGACGTTTATAAGATTTGTTGTAATCATAATTAAATTCTGAAATAATAATCGAATACGAAACCGATATCCGACATCGGAGCGAATAATATCAAAAACTGGTACATTTCATAATATATTTTGCTTGCCCCCGATATCGTATCGGTATCCAATAACGATATCGTATTTGATATTGGATTCGTAATTTTCATACATTTTACTTGTCCCGATATCGTATCGGACAGATACCGATATCGTGTCGGATAATATGAATACGCTCAAGTTGTAGGATACATCGAATAGGTATATGGAACGCTGAGCAAACTCCTGATATTGAATTTAGTTGCAATTGTGCTGATGTTGGGGAAAATATTATATGTTTTATGTTCTCGGACGGATGTGAAGGGCGATCGATTGCGGTTGTTTTTGTTGCCATGCATAAAACATGGTCATTGAGTTTCGTGGTCTCATGGTTGAATGGTTTATTGGTATGATCGAGAGAAATAGATCTTTGGCTTTTTATAAATTGGGATTTTACGCTAGTTTCTTTTCCGATTAAATGTAGATTGCATAAATCGCGTTTTCGAAGTATTAATTATTATTAGTTTTTTTTTTATTCAATTATTAATAAAGGGACAATGTATCATTTAGAACATATGCAATGTCCAACAAAACAAAACTTGAAGTAGTTTATCGGTTGTGTGTTGGTTTACTGAATCTACATAAACATGAATCTTCATGACAAGTGTTGTAACTGAAAATAAATAGCTTTTAATTAAATTCAAATCCAAGATGCTACAGATTTAATTTAAAATTAGCTACAAACTTCGCTAAGTGTCACCGGCTTTGTAATAAGTTCAGTGACTTTACGAAAAATCTTCTTCAAATTTCAGATATTAAGATACAATAAAATTCATTAGATGTGTTTAAATTCTATTACTGTTTTGATTATAAAACTAAACAGTAATGATTTATTAAAGTCTAATTCATTAAAGATCAATGTATTTCTCAAAAATATATATTAAAATTAATCTTCTTCTTCTTCTTTTCGAATCGATGGTAATCTTGTTTATTTTAAAAATTAAAAATTAAATACGCTGCGCCCAGTAGTTGGCCACACTAACTGCAGCGTCATTGGCGAGGTTTAAGTCCTCCAAAGTGCAGGTGTTCGGACACTTTGGGCACTCTAGCAGGTGTGGCATTGTCTGGTCGGAAAGGCCGCACTCACACCGGATATTGGAAGGGTCTATGATCCCCCATTTGGCTAGATTGTGTTTACAGCGACCTACCTGGGTTCGCAATCGGTTGAGTGCTTTCCAGGCAGGCCACTGCAGGTTGCCTCCGGGCGGCAGATGTTCGTGAGGCGGTATATAGTTGCCTGGTGGTGGGTGCTGTTCTTCCCAGATCTTGCATCGTGCTCTAGACGGTGTTTCGTTTGTGGCCTGTGTGCTCCGGAGCACACAGCAAAATTAATTAAAGTTTTCTTTGGAATTCAAACTGTAAAGTAAACTGTAAATTCTAAGAATAAGTTTTTTAAAGGACCTCAAATTTGGCCAAATGAACGAAACTTGATCAGTGCAATTAACAAGGAAACTAATTCTAAGAAAGCATTCATCTTTAATTGTAATGTAAACTTCTTCTTTCGTTTCGATGGTTTCCTTCAGACCTGACCAGCTCAAAACATAGCCAGATCGATTGCTTATCAAAGGATTAGCCTCTTTTAAGTTTTCTGCTGTGGCACTAAGTGGGCATCTGGAGGAACACAGTAGGTGGTTCGCGGTTTGGCAATTAGGTTCAACAATACAAATATTAACTTCCATAGTCCGTCCGTCTGCTGTGTACTAACTGGGCAACGGAGGCAATACTGCAGGTGGTCCATGGTTTGACGGCACCGCAATTTAGGATCTTCAGCAATATAAATTACTCACTACAGTTTCACGGCCAAACCTTTGCTTATCAAAATCTCCTCATTTCTTTCCCCGATTTCAAAACAAATTAATTCATAGCCTCTAAATTCAGAGCAAACTTTTCTGAATTACTTTTCTCTAATTCACAATTTAATCCTGGAGAAGTGATGTTAAAAATTCAAACGGGTATTATGAGAATAAGTAATATTATTCAAATGTTCGGTCACTAAATGTCTGAAATAAGCTTTTAGTTGCAAACAACAAGTCTGCGAAATTTGGACCAAAACGTGCGGTCGCGGGAATTGCGAAACAGTTTCTCCGAATTGAAACCGATAGGAAACGTGTAGACAAAATTTTAATTAGACTCAGCTCGGTTAAAATTTATATTTTTACTGATCTGTATAATAATATACTTAATATTTATTAATAAATCTGTAGAAGTGAAAATTATGTACATTGAAAATATCAAAAAAATAAATGGCGGGGGGTGTTACTTGACCGACACCGAACCCAAAAGTGTGAAAAAAAAATGTTTGTCTGTCTGTCTGTCTGTTTGTTCAGGTATCGGTAAACTACCGGTTAGATTACGATGAAACTTGGTATAATTATTCTTTATTATCCTGGGCACCACACTGGGTAGTTTTTATCCCGGAAAAGTATAAACAATAAAAAAAAAAACTTAATTTTGCGGTTAAAAACTCATTGATAAGTTTCGTCATTCACGCGAACGAAGTCGCAGGCACAGCTAGTATATTAATAAAATTACAAACAGTGGTACAGTAATAATATTTAAAACTTGTAAAAAGTAGATCCATAAATGAGCAGTGATTATTGATCCTAGATTCAGTGAAAAAAGGTTAAGAATTTTGAGAATTAGTCATATTTATCAAAAACATTTTCTTTTAAATATATCACCCTCTTAATTGTAAAGAAGGCACAAACATGAAGATAAACATATTTTACAATATATCGTAGTTACCGATAAATTGGTATTATATTTATTGATAAATTAACGAGTAAAAATACCTTGAAAAAAAAACGAATTCTGTACTGGCATTAAAAAAATGTGCTGTACTTGGAAATAATCTCAAAAATCATTGATGTTTTGCACATGCTTAAGTACTTAATATAATTTTCGAAACTAGAAAATAAATTAATGATAACAACTTTGAACATAAAATTTATCTACATTAAGGAATTCGCTGAAATCCATTGGAATGTTATCGAGTTTTCATTTACCTTTAATTTATTTTGTTTATCGCCAGTTAATTTGTTTATATTTATAACATTTTTCCATCAATTGCCCTTCAAATTTTTCAGAATATCAATTTCTTTTTTTATTCTTTACTTTAATATTGTTTTGCATGTCTCAGTTTGCTGCTCCACTCATTCCGTACACTTATAAAAGAACGGTAAATCAAGGAATACCTCAAGGGAGGTATCCTATAAATAAACTCATTTCAAGCCTCAACCGGGAAGGGTCCATTAGATTATCTTTCATAGTGAATTTGTTTTATAAACTTCTTGACTTAACTCATCTTAGTTAGCAATATTTTTTTAAAAGAGATGAGCGGACATACAGTCATCGAAATTTAATGAAAAACAATGAAAATTTGAGTATTGAGTAGCCAATAACAGAACCAAAACCAATGTACAGCATGCCAATAAAATATATTTATTATTGCAGTGTCATACGACATACAATATTGGAATTCCTTAAACATACAGGTTGTTAAGAAATCCCTGTCCGATCCGTTAAGGTGTTGTTAGGTATCAAAAAAATATTGGAAAAAAAAATATAACCCAAAAAAAAAAATTTTCTCAAAAGGCGCGAGAGAGATCCGGCGTCGTCATAGTTGCTGCCAAGTGATCAAACAAAAGGCCGCCAAATAATAACGACGAAAATGGTGCTGTAATTATTGTTTTATTCTCAAATTTAGGGAATTTTGCGGCCAAAAATCGTTATTTCAAAGTTCATTATTATTGATACTATCATGAATATTCCAAATTTAATATTATATTTGGGCTTGTGATTGTGGACCCTATATCACCCTTTCGGGTCGGACAGGGTTTTCTTAACACCCTGTATATCGCTCAAACAGATTAGAAAATTCAAAGAATCGCATCCGTTGCCAGCCATCAATATATGGCAATAGACATATCAAAAATTCATGCCCTGATTTACAGAAACGCCTAAACAATATGGCCTGAGTATTTTTGAACTGAAACGCCTACAAAATTATATAAAGTGCTCTTGTGTCAATAACAATTGAATGAATACGGCTCTATTATTTTGGAAGATCCGAAAATTTTTATTCAGCTGAAAAGCCCTCAAATGTCAACAATTCTGACTTGTTTTGAGATTATACGGTTATGGTAATGACGTTTGGGTTTCGAGTTAAAAATATTTGGGTAAACCATTGTCAGTTGTTTTTCCACTGATTTCGGACACGGGATTTGTCTGTTTGTGAATTTTTGAGGATTTTGGAGATGTTTTATTGTGTACAAAGTTAGTCTTTTCGATTTATTTTGTGGACAGGATTAGAGTGCAGTGCTGTATGTGCAGTTTGTACAGTGACATTGTTGACATTTTGTTAGCTAGAAGTAAAATATGTTTTGTTTGTGAGTACTGGATATTAAAGGTCGAATTAAACATTGTACCCATTATTACATTAATTAAATTTACATTAGTTATAATATGTTGTTGCTCGAAAAAAAAGAGTGTTTTCAGAATTGATTTTTTTTAATCCCAAATATATGATAACTTATCTTTTGTTTCTTTTGTCTACAGCATCAACTGAGGACAACAGCAGATCACAAGAAGTTGAACTTCCGAAGATCTCTCACGAAGCGTTGCTCATGGACCGACTGACACAAGAGCACCAAACATACCCACCAGACCTCCTCTCATTCCCTCTCAGAGGGACCCAAGTCTCTCCAGCAGGGAGAACTTCCCATGACATAGAAAGTCCAATCAAATCTCCAAGTTACGGAGTCACAGCCATCAACCCAGCTTACTATAGCAGGTTTCACACCCAGACCTCCCATGGTTCCATTCCTCTAATCAGTTCCAAGGGTTATGTCACGTTACCCAGAAGACCAAGAATGGTACCTGACAGTAGTTTACGTCCACAAGTTTTTTCCACCTTAAACGGTGTCATACCTTACTACGACACTTTTAATATGAGGTTCTTCAACCACGGTGGGAACTACTACAGTTTGAACAAAAGCGAAATGGATTTAGGTCCAGTGGGGAAGATGCCTTCGTACCCTGATGAGGATGAGCCAGCCCCGTCTCCAGCCCCAGGCACTCCTCATGCCACGATCCCCAGAAATAGCTTAAGTTCCCCAAATATACATAACCAGCTCCTGACTCTTCAAGCTATGTCTGTTAACCAGATGATAAAGTCGGAGCAAAGGCCTTTGAAGGTGACCCTTGCAGAAAATGAGGGTCTACTGAAGAGTCGAGACTTCAGATCAGGATATTCTGTGAATGTAGTCAGTGGGACCTTAGGTAGGTCAAGAACTGCTCCAAAACCACCTCCTAAGCCTAGAAAGAAGAATAGTAGTGAAGTGAAGGAACCTTTTTTGATGAATACTAGCGAAAATGCTACTCAAGTGTAAAATAATAAATATATTGTATTAAAGTTTATACATAGTAGTTTTAAAAGGCAAATCGTATTTGATAAATTATACTTATTCGGCCTAATACGTATTTAAAATTTCATAAAGTTAACATCATTTTGTAATGGATTAAAATAAAATTTAATCTTTTTTCTAATTTAAAGGAGCAACATCAAAAGACCTATTCATTTGAAACTTTATTTCAAGAATTACATGAAACTACAAATTTCATGTCCATTTCAGTGTAATTGTTCAATCCCCTTCAGCGGAATCTACCTTAATGGCTCTAATGAGAAGATTATCGGTTAGCTAATAGTCACTAGTTTAATGGTACGGTAACTTATGGTATGGTTATGTAATTTCAATGGTTGGAATCATTGGTTCATCGGTAACCCTTGTCGTTCAATGAATTGGCAGTTACGTTTTTAGGGTTGAACCCTGATAGTGATAGTTATCTGTATTAATTGAGTTAATACAATTACCATAATTTTATATGGGGTGTAACATTATTTTTGGTAAGTTTTTGAATTCGGTTTGTATTTTCAAGGTTAGTTTACAGCAGAAAACACCGATATTTTTCATTTCAAAAATTAAATACGATTGGCCTTTTAATTAATAAGTAATTATAATAAACAATTGCTTTTATTAATATGTTATAAGATCAAAATCTTAGTACTTACCCAAATAAAATAAGTTTTATAATCATTTTATTTTCTTGTACCCATGTAATCATATTTTTAAGTTTTGTATACTTACATTTAGTTTATTCTTTTTTGTAATTTTTAAAAGTTGTAAAATAGACTTTCATTAAGAAATAGTTATAACATATTTACAAAAAAAATAAAAATACCTTGTTATAAAAACTTTGTAATAGAAATATAAAGACTTGTCAGGGATTTGATAGGTAAAATCTATTAATTACTAATTAATTGTATTAACTTTCACACACCGTTTCAAAATAATAATTTCGTTATTTCTGTACCTAATAAGTTTACATAATATTGTGTAAAATTTTAAACATTCAGACAAATAATTACTATCATTAATTCTGAAAACCAGCCAACGAAAACATGCGATTTTTGTACTAATGTCTATTTTAAAACCTTTTATTTTAATATTATGAGGGCTTATTTTGACTGCGAAAAATATCGTGCGAGTTGGGGTAATAAGTGATCTATCAGAAACGGTAATGTAGTAAAATTTCTCGCATAGTCCAAACCAGCCCAAGCTTCAGTAATACTGAGTAATGATGTAATGTAATGATGAGTAATTGTATGTCATTACGAGTAACTATGGGTGTATACCTGAAAATAAATGTATTTTAATTTAATTTAATTTAATACATAATTTATCCAAGACAATCACGTCACTAAATTTGATCTGTCTCCGTTACTAAGGTCTAGTGTAGCAACCGGCATTGTTTTAATCATATTTTTTAGAGAAATAGCGTTGAGACTACAGTTTTTTTTTATTTAAAGAAGTTCAAAATCAAATGTTTTACAGAGTATTTAACTGAACAACTTTCTCCAAGAAAATAATAACTAGCTGATAGTACTTTAATTTTATAATATTTTGAGAGACCATTTTCTTAGAAATTTTCTTTGATTTATTTGAAGAAAGTCGATCATTTCTATGGGCAGAATCAGAATTTCATAGATGACCACGCTATTCCGTAGCATTAAGTACTGTTAATAAGCTTTTAATGTATTATGTTTTATAATTTTAACTGTGTGTCAACAGTTTAATACTTTTAGTTCATTCTCTTGTGTCGTGGGTAGTTTTCGATGTGGGATGAAATTGGGTCGTAAATTAAAAACAAACAGATTGTTTTACGTGATCTGAGTTTAAAAGTTTACTAATAATTATTTTATGAATAAAATTGTCTTGTTAATATGTGGGTTTCATTATGATAGTAATCTAGCTGGTCTGTAAAAATTTATCTGACCAGTATGTCATATAATAGAGAGATAGAAAATAACATATTTTAATACATATTTTTGCTTAAAATAACTCTTTTAAAAACAATGTTTTCTAACCACACAGTGTTTTAACAGTAATTAGGTTTAGACCTATTTAAAAAAAAAGATAGTTTTTGTACATAAACTAGCTCTTTAAATGTTGTCTTTAAAAAAGTGTCAATCGATTGAAATTTTATAATTATTTTGCAATAAAAAAATGGAGGTCCTCTTTTTTATTACGATTTGTCAATAATTGTGCATTGTTTCGTACTTAGAGCATTGTTATATCAATGTTGCCAGCTTTTATCGTCGAGTTATTAATTCACGAATCAACAACCAAAATCACTTTATTTCAACTCCGGTCTGTTTGATTTATTACATGAAACATTTCACCCATTTTAATTGAAAAACACGACGTAACAAATTGACATTTAATATTAACGTGCAAATACTGCGCGGAAGCGTTTGAATCCATGTATATGGGTCACGCTACAAGAAATACAGTAGACCAAGTCTAGGAAACTTTAAAAGAAACATGTAATTGTGATGGTCGAGTGGTGAACAAAGCGGTTTTCAAGATGTCGCTAGGTCTGAAAGATCGATCCACAAATTTCCATATTAAAAACCACTTTTCTACATTTTTTGTTTGTGATGACTTCGTGTCTCTGATTTTATTATACACGTGCTTAAGCTACTTACTTTGGGTTTAGGGCAAAGTATGTGATGCTGTCCAAATTAATTTTGTGATTTTATTTTTTTAGATTACATGCATATGGTAGGTAACCACTGGATACCTTGACTATAGAAATGTCAGTCAGCCAGTGTGTGAGAGTAAGTGGAACTACTTACTAAGCCCATTCAACTCGAAGGCTCAAGCACTCAATTTTGATGTGATAGTGCTTTTTACACTATTATTTGGAGTTGTTTTTCTGCATGCTCCTTACAGTAGCTGGACGCCCGCATTTGCACACGAATTTCAATGTTTGAGAACATTTAAAATAAGCTTTTACTGACATAAGTCAGTAATATCTTTGGATTTAATTGTTTTTTGTTTAAATGTTGTTACGTCGAATTTAATTTTATTCGAAAAACTGCAGCTTATTTCATTTCTTCACAGAAAATGCTTTAAAGCATTTCCTTTTGTGACATTTTCATAAAAAAATCAAAAGGTAAATTAATTATTTATTTCAATAACAATTGAAATCGAAACCAGTAGATTGACTAAAAAACAGTACATTAAAGATTAAAATCCGTGTTTCCTCAAAGCAATCGTTACAAATAATAAAAAAATCTAATATTAAAAGAATCTATTGATCTCTTTTCACTTTTACAACTGCAATAAAGCAAGTAGATTAAATAATTATTTACTCTAACACATCGTTTTCCATTTATTTTCTAACGCACCTACATCGATTTTGTAAGCATCTAAGTGCATTGTAATCTCGTTACAATGCACTTAGGCAAAGTGGTTCAAAGGTAGGCAACTAACGGCGAATGCTATCGGTAGCAAAGCGGATTAGCACGACCTCGTTAAGTGGGGTTTTGTGCCGAATCTCCTCAACGATATTCTGAAGGATGTTCCTGAGAATTTCGGTTTAATAGTCTTTTCAAAATTTTTTACTCTATTTTCAAATTTAATTATTATAAATTAATGGAAGACAAGCATAATTATGTATCGTACATGTTTTATGTAATTAATTTGAAAGTTTATTTTTTCCTTTTTTACACATACCAATAACGCATGCGGGCCGTCAGTCAAAGAAACTAAAGTAATACGAATGTATTTTATAAATTACATTCATTGAAATGTGTTTTAAGACACTACACAAGAGAATGCACTAAGAAATACGACAACAACTTAAAGTGACAGAGAGCATGAAACTTAACGCCAACTTAAAATTGATAGACGTTTTTATTCAGCCATTAAATTATATTAATAGGCGAACATCAAATTACAGATAAAGAACATTAATGAATTCAACTGTTTAAATATATTATATTATAACAAACGTATTTCAGTACGTAAATGTAAAACCCATTTCTCCTTAATTTCTTAGCTTAAATTTTATATGAATTCGCTTTATCTCTTGATTTAATTGAAATTTCCATGAAAGCTTCATAAGGCTTTTGATAATTTCCATTAAGAAGAAATGAGATCGAAAACCTGTCAAAATGTTCCTAGAAATATCTATATACTTAGATATAATAAATCTGTAGAAGTGACAATTCTGTACATTGAAAATATCAAAAAAATAAATGGCAGGGGTTGATACTAGACCGACAACGAATAAAAAAGTGTGAAAAAAAAATTATTGTCTGTCTGTCTGGCTGTTTGTTCAGGTATCACGCAAAAACTACCGGTTCGATTATGATGAAACTTAGTATAATTATTCTTTATTATCCTGGGCACCACACGGGGTAGTTTTTATCCCGGAAAAATATAAACAATAAAAAACAAACTTAATTTTGCGGTTAAAACCTCATTGATAAGTTTCGTCACCCACGCGAACGAAGTCGCAGGCACAGCTAGTAACTAATAAAGTATTTAAGATACTTAATTTACTTTAAATTATCTGTTAAGTTTATTATTATTTAAAATGAATATCCAAAAAATTATGTTAAAATATTTTTACTGTTTAATAATAGTAGGTATTTATTATTGGTGCTTACGAGAATAATAAAATGTATAGCGTAAATATATCTATGCTTTGTTTTAATATAATTATTTAAGGAACATAGGGAACGAACAGGCATTTAAATTATTTATTTCTATATTAACTTAAAAAACTCTACAAAATCTTCTATCAAAAAAACTTTGCATTATTTTTATCATTTCATCTACCTCTGATTTGACTTCCCCAAAAATGGGAAAATATTTTTTCCTGGCAACACTGACAATGAAACCCTTCTTAAATTATAACCTACCTCTGTCAGAATGACGAATGGGTTCCGTAGGTGACAATGAAAGATAATAGTATTGTATCAAGCCGTGATCATCATGTGTAACGAAATGAAACCTTTTCTGGGTGGAAACATACATAATTATATATAATTGGAAATCATATATTGTTGACATTCTCTGTAATCATATTAAAGTGATCGCAACGTTTGAAATAAAACAGCTTTTCAGGGAAAATTATGCCTTTTGATTATTTGTAATTTTATTGTGTTAATACCTATTTTCAGAAACATTTTATTTCTGTCAAACCGTACTCATTTAATAAACGCGTTTATAAGCTGACATAAAACTGTGTTACAAACTGCTGTAAAGATTTTTAATTTACAAATTATCAAAAGGTCATAAGTACCAAAGTGTGAAATTCAATCTTAATGTTCGTGACCTATGTTCCTTAAACAGCAATTTACGGTAAAAACTTAGTCTGTATAATGTATATACTAATGTATTATATAAAAAGTATATTTCATGTTTTTCTTATATACTGAAAGTGAGCCTTGACAATGCCTGTGACGTTATAGAAAGGAAATAAACAGGCACTTTATTGCCATAGCCTGAGTTTGCATTGACCATTGATTTATACATTAAAACAAATATTCATAAATTTCGATCCAATTTGACTATTCGATTATGGAGTAAAATTATTTTTACTATACGTTTTAAGCCACCGAACAATCCCGTGGGACTCGCGTTTATAAGTTACAGGCAATATCTTGCCGTGCCTGAGTCCAGTTCTGTAATATCACAGGCCAATGATTGCCGGGCCAATTTATAGTAACAGAATTAAAAATAGCTATTATTGTTCATTATACAACGCTTTTAATAGAAGATAGATACAAGTTGGAAGAGTTTATATAAATATCATTGTGATAATGAAATTGGTACTTATTACGTTTTTGTATCCATTTTCCTACTAGAGGAAAATCAAATATTTTAACAGAAAATAACATGTCCGTAGTAATCAGTTAATTAGAATCGTCCTAATTTTGTACATACTTCGTACTTCGAAGAATTTTCATAGCAAGTAGAATAACATAATTTGTTTTTCTTATACCTACAACTTTTTGTATCTATCTACTATACCTGCTAGATAAAAGGTTTTTAAATTGTATATCGATTGTATAAATGTAAATAATAGTTTAATTCGAAATTATTTATAAAATGACGAAAGTATGTAATGGTGTGTGTCTTTAGACGGACCAAGCGGTGTGTGATGAAAGTAAAATTGTTTACTATATAACGAAGAAGAGTAAATACAATTTGAAATAATATAAATGTGTTTTTTTTTTCTAACAACAACCACAAGAAAAGGTCAAAAAAAATATTTTTAGACAAAAAAACATCTGAAAAATATTTAAATTGGTAGATTTTTTTATTGTTTCTAGAACGAAAAAAAATAAACGTTACTCCGTCTTCGTTAGTTTATGAAAAGAACCGTTCTTTTGTAGTTTTTGAAGATGACTGATAAACTATAAATAAAACAATTTGAACTTGTCTGTCTAAAGGAATTGTTACCCGGCAGACAGAGATCAGATAGGCAGTCCGCTCTGTAAAATACAGTATTCAGGTGATTCCGGTGACGAGTGCTGACAGCAAGATGAGCAGAAAGAGGTAAGATAAAAAATGAAGATGGACTTCCATAATTAACTATTACTTCGAATACCTGAAAACATACATACCGAAAAACCAGTAATTTTAGATGTCATTAAAAACGAGACAATTTTTTTCGGTTTGAAAAATCTTTTTCTGTCACCTTGCAAGTAGTACAAAAACTTTCTGATTGAAGTACTTACCTACCTAACTACCTAGCACCTCATTTTTTGAAGTTGGTTTCAAAACCATATTATATAAAACCATTGAGGGGCTCGTGGCTAAGTGTAAGCCGTACGGTTTGACCGATAGTACAGGTTAAGCCGCGCTCATCGCAGTTTTTCCGTGGATGGGTGACCATTTCCGAACATATCGAGACCCCTCCGTGCCTCGGAAAGCACGTTAAGCCGTAGGTCTCGACTGTCATACTATGATCTTTGGCAGTCGTTAAGTCAATTCTGACAACCAGTCTTACTATAGGATACTGTGTTAATACCCAGTAAAATGGGTTGTGGAGGTCAGATAGGCAGTCGCTCCATGTAAAATACGGTATTCAGCTGAATCCGGTAAGACTAGAAGCCGACCCCAACATAGTTGGGAAAAGGCTCGGCAGATGATTATATAAAACCATTCTTTATACTATAGATTATTAAAATAGTAAAATACCGTGCCTTTAGTAATGGCTGTGTGAATCTTGACAGGTTGTTTTTGAAACCATAATAGAAAATATTTGGTAACGTTAACTCCATTACATGAAAATAATGTCCGCCCGACACGAACTTTTAGACATCAATTTTATATAATTATGGAGCAATTTGCGGTATTTTTGTATACTAAAGGTTGTATGTTAAAATACTTGTAGGCTTCATAGAACGAACTAAGGTGATTATTTTGTTATAATCAGTCTGTTTTGTTACATTAATGCAATTTTGATGCCTTATTTAAAGACGCCTGCCTCGTTGGCCTAGTGGTTCTAAGCGCAATTGCTACGCTAGAGGTCTTGGGTTCGATTCCCAAGTCGACCAAGGTGTTATTGGGTTTTTCTATGAAATTCTCAGTAGCAGGTCGGAGTTTGGATTTGTGCCCGGTTAGTGGCAATAGGCTCGCCCATAGGGGGCGAGCCTATTGCTACATGGGACCTAAACATACCGGCGAACTGTGGGTGTACATTGGTACACCTCTGCCTAACCCTTCGGGGATACAGGCATGATGGTATGTTATGTTATGTATTTAAAGACCTTAGTCCATTTAACTATACTTTAGTGGATTTAAAGAGTGAGAATAACGCAATAGTTAACATATTTCTACGAAGCAGAAGAGAAGGTAAATGATATAATGACAAGTCAAGAATCTTGGTACCTTCAGAACGCACTTACGAAAGTTTCTGATTGAGTCGCAAAAAAAACTCGGTATGACGATTTCAAACACGTCCATAATATAGGGATAGCAGGTACCTGCCGTGATGGTGAGCTTCTTTGTTTGTTGGTTCATTTGTCGTCAGTAGTCTGAAATAAAAAATATAAAACCATGTAAGCTTCCACAAAAACACAAAATACACATTACTCACCCTTAATTGTTAATATTTAAACACAATACATAATACATTGAACACTTATTTTTATTTATTCTTCCTAACACTTACCTTGTTATAACTGCACACAGCACTGAGCACTATTACGCCATAATATTCACATTGGTTTACTCGACGTCCGTACGTCATTGCTGGGATCCAGCAGAATACCAGCGTCAGGTATTCTATCTGACACATGCTGAGCTGGACTCCCATTCGGTGCAAACTTAAGACACACTGCACCACACCGTCATTTTATTTTTCTTTACTTTCTGCCGCAGAGAAAAGTATTATGTACTACCGACAAGTTTGTCATGAGTTTGTCACTTTATAAATATGTCACCTACCCTACTTATTACTTTTCTCTATGATGTTACTTCATATGTCTCATTTTTTTTTATTCCTTTATATTGTGGACTTCTTTTTCTTCTTTTATTTTTTTGTGTTTTGAATCTTTTGTGTCCACTTATTTTTATTTTTTCTTTTTCTCTAATTGTAAATAACCTGTGTCTTGTTTTGTACTGAATAAAAGCTTTATCTATCTATCTATCTAAGTAACTAATTAACTGTTAATTTTATTGGCTACAACTGTTACCATTTTGAAACCGGAACCCCAGACTAATTATTGCAGGTAAGTATATTACAAGACCGCTGCGTTCAAACACGATTACACAAACACACACAAATTGCGATCTTTTTCGTTCGATTGCGAACAAAATCCTTTTTCAATTAAAACGGCAAAATACCTACTTAAACTCATCATCTCCCGAGCCTTTTCCCAAATATGTTGGGGTCGGCTACCAGTCTTACCGGATTCAGCTGAATACCGTATTTTACATGGAGCGACTGCCTATCTGACCTCCACAACCCATTTTACTGGGAAACACAGTACCCCATAGTTAGACTGGTTGTCAGAATTGACTTAACGACTGCCAAAGACGTATGTGTGACAGCTGGGACCTACTGTTTTAACGTGCTTTCCGAAACACGGAGGGGTCTCGGTATGTTATAAATGGTCACCCATCCACCACCCACCAGCGCGGCTTAACCTGTATTATCGGTCAAACCGTACGGCTTACACTTAGCCACGAGCCCCTCAAAATCAATGATATATAATCAAAATACCTACTTAAACTAACCTAACTTAATTGCTTATTCACTCAGATTATTTAAAAGTAGGTATTTCTAAATATAGCCATTCACTTTCGCTGAACCTATATCACAAAACATCAACGAGCGACTAACCTAAAAAAAACAAATGATCCATTAAATATGACGCGCATAAAATATCTATAGTCATCACCATTATTCGGCGGTCTAATTACAAGGGCAACAAAGGTGGCTGGGGATGGCAACACGACGCCCATGGGGACCTGTGTTGCCAGGGCGGAGAGAAAACACCGCGGGAAATTAGAAATATGTGTTTTGGTTTGGGAGACCACCTTGGGATTTTTTTGGATTGAAAAAGAGTTTTGGCTATGTCATATGTGTAGCACGGATACATGTTATTTTACTAATAAGAAAATTCTTTTAGTAAGAGTATGTTGGACAGATTTCAAAAGTACGTTACGCAGTCTTCGCAAATTCAAGCCGACATCAATGATTTCTTAGATTTTATTCATAACTAGCTGTGCCCCGCAGTTTCACCCGCTTGAATACCTAGGTCCCGTTCCCGGTGCCTTTTTATTATTAGGGGCGGAGATGAATCCAACAAATCACGATCGTAACAAAAGTCAGGATTACTTAATTTGGTGGTTCAGTATTCTTATATTTTCTAATTTTCCTCGCAATTTTCTAAACTTTTACATAACAAAAAAAGAATTGGCCAAATTGGTCCAGGCGTTAGTGAGTTATGCGCTTACCAACACATTTAGCGATTCATTTTTCTATATAATTATTCCATCTTAAGGGATCGAAAAATTAAGCATTTAAAGAAGCGAAACGTTGGATTTATTTTTAATACGGCTCGCAACAGAAGTTCAATACAGATTTATCTTAATACCTTAATCTTGATTACACAAAATACCAGGGTTTTAAACTACTATCTACTGTAAAAAAATCTAACCACAAATCTAGGAAAATTATTTTACTTGGCAACCAGATATTCGTCACATTAACCCATGAATCACATACACGTCCGCGCCGTAATTAACTTTGTATAATATGTTCAGTGTAAATGTGGATGAATTTTTTTTAAATTGTCAGTTATGAAATAAAACATTAGGTTTTATGCCTTCGTAAATGTATTTTTTAGGAAAAAAATATTTGGACATAATATAAGCCTATCATAATAATATCAACAATATATGACACAAATATAACAAACCCTACATTCATCCTAGTTTGTTTTTTAAAGTAACAAACAAATAAGTATAAGCCTACCTAGCTTAGAGATTGATGCTTTTTTTGAAAAAGATCTTTAAACTTGTGCAGAAAAAAATAAAAAATAATAATCGAGACCATCACATCACAATTCACATCACGACAAAAATAATTTCAAAAACCACAGCTGACGTACGAAGAAGTTCTACCATTACGTGAGTATCACATACATACTTCAGACAAACATATCATAATACAAGCATTTGCTACACCTTATCCCCAACACATAAGGTCGTTATTCGCAAACCACCAATGAGTGACCAATGACCTGCGGTCAACCATACTCGAAGTAATCCCTCTAACTAACCTATTGACTAGCCAATTTCACTGGCTTGTGCAATCCTAAACCCGACCGATAGAGACTGCATTCTCGTCATGAAGAGTATAGCGAGCAAATAGGGATCGAATTCGAAAATGCCGCTGTTATTTTCATGTCAAAAAAAAGAACAAATATAGGGGAAATATGACAAATTCAATATGTTTGTGAAGCTTTCACGGTTAAACTACTGAATTGATTTAGATGAAATTTGGAAGAGCAATTAAGCGACGAAAGGACACACTTTTGAAGGAGTATATTAATATATTAAATATAACATATAAAAATTGAAAATAATATATATTATATATAATAATAATTAAAAACTAATCAGTAGTAATCAGGCTATAAGACACACAACACAAAAATATCATAATTTTAAGTTTATCAATTAAAAGAAAAAGTCAACCTGTAGCGGCCCACTGCTGGACATAAGCCGCTCCCAAGTTACGCCACATCACCAGGTCTTCCGCCTTTCGCATACAATCCCACCCAATTTACAAGAAACAAACCAGACATGAACAAACACAAACCATATACCCAAAACATTTATTATAATTTACAAAAACCAGGTTAAAATTTAATTTGTTATTCCTTCAGCAAATTAGCGTCCTTTGTCCATTCTCCTGTCTACCCCAAAAACGTTAGCTGTCGTGATAATCATATCTTCTAAGGGACCTTTGATTTATAGCATCCGTCACCGTTTTTGTGCAAATTAGGTTTTTTAAAGCTTTTTATGGTAATCTAGGGGTTTTTAAGGCCGGAAGATAAAAAAGGTTGAAGTTTTTACATATTGGTGGAGTATATAATGGTTGGAATGAAAATGTATTGTGTTTTCAGAGTTTTTGGATAAGGAAAGGTTAAAGATTAGGGCAATATAAATGTTATTTTCTTCTGTGAATTAATCCACTTAACTAAAGAACGTTAATGCATATATTAGCACGCAAAACACATTTTTTTTTTCGTTCTCTTACGAGTATGTCATTTTAGTCTTGGACAAACGTTTGTAGAGTCAAAGCTATTTTATAAGTAGACAAAGCTATTGTTAATTATTTATGTTCTGTAAGCCTAGACACAAAAGGAATCTATATTTCAGGTTAGCAGAATAGTGTAATCTTTAATTTGTCTTTCTGACTAGCAAACAAATGCCCGTAATAGTTTGGAAATCAATTATTTTTCCGCTTCAAAACGATTTTTCTCTCATTTTTGCTGTCTGTTGTCTCATTTTTTGTGTAACGAGCATAAAAGTCAACTTCAATCCTATTAAATCTGACATCGCAACCAAGGCTTAACGACGTCATAATTAAAAATGTCGGCATAAACTCAAAATTCTTAAAAACCTAATTTATATTCAAGCTCATAAAAGTTTACGAGGTGAGAATGTTCAAATAAAACGTCAAGACGATAACTAACCGAGTTTTAATTAAACGCTACAGTTAAATTTTAACTGCTGATTTAACTGATAGGCAGGTTGATTGAAGGGTTTTCCCGTTCCTGGTTTCGGTTTGTCTTTTAACGAGGCATAATTTAGTATTTTCATTATCATTTATTGCTTCGTCGTTTTATTACCTCGCCCGAAAATCGAACTGAAGACCCTTCAACATTATTAAACCATACCAATTAATGGAAATGACAGAACTAAATTAACTAACCAAAAAATGTTCAGAACAGTAAACTAGGAAATAGGTATACAGGGTGTTACGGAAAAAGCCATAACTAACCGAAAGGGTTGAAGATTAAATCTGGTATAGAGCCAGTTTACGAAAGTTGAGCGCATGGTTAGTTGATTAAGCAATGTATTCCATTTTTTTGCATGAATTCATCGATATCTAAAGGAAAACATACCAAACGTGGCACTGCTCTACATGCATATCTTATCGACTCTTATTAAATGTTAAGTTAAGCTACATTGCTTCAGCAGTCTGTGAGCCTAGTACTTCTGGGCAATGTGCTGCTATCGCCATCTTGTCACTGTCCTTTGTATAGCATGCACAAGGTTGCACTTGGTCATAGACCTCGTTAGGTTCAGGCAGTAAATCTGCTGTTATAATCCTGAATCCTCGATCAGCTTTTTCATATGTGCAACTGTATCACTTCACCAAGTAAATCGAATTTTTATTGTAGCTCCTTCACTGTTACTTAGACATTACTAATTCACTATGCAGAAAATGAGTATACCGGTACTTAATAATAATATGTGTCCTTATTTCCTGATGTAACCATTCATTTGATAATAAACATTAATTTGATAGTTCCTGTCATCGACAACCACGTGTCATAATTATTTTTTCTCTTTTGTCTGGCCCTCCGAACACCAAAAAGTATGTATTACTTTAAATAAGGTTGTAGTAACTTAATGTTCGTCCGTTAGTTTTGGCTTAAAGATCAGAGCCGAAATAGGCGATGGGAACTTCTTAAAATCTGGACGTATTGGCTTTCGTAACCTATTTTCTTAGAAAAGATTCAATTGAAACACGCTTACATTAAAATATTAAAACCTTTTTGAAAGTAAGATCATACTTTATGGCAGTCGGTCAGACAAAAGAGGAAGAAAAAGTATGACAGGTTGCATGCACTTGACGGAAACTGTCAGCAGAAAGTTTATTGTGTAATTTTAATACCCCAACAGCACTTTTTTGTACCAGGGAATTAGAAGACACAAGTAGCGTTGCAGCAATCACACTCACAACAAAGTATGTTTCGACAGTAGTTCGGGCGCGAGTGCAAGTTCGTGGTTAAGTGTCCGATGTCCATGAACACCAGAATCGATTTCATTAGGATTTTTTCCTAGGGGTGCGTTCAGAACGTTTTGTACGAGTGCAGTGTGAATAATGTGTGATACAGTATTACAATCCAAAGTGCTCATTGAGGACTGGTAACAGCAGATATGTTGCATGACGTCCAAAACTCGATGAACGAGCAGCCTTGTTCATAAAATTAATACAAAGGCAAATCTTAAAAAATGTAAGTTATTATTATTAATTAAGTTACAATTTAATTACGCAACATTTGAGTAGGTACACCACACACACAACACACACTACCCAGACAGTTTAAAGTCGATATTTTACTTCTGTACTATTGTAGTATCTCGAAATAAACGTCGTAGTTGTAAATGTGTTATTAAACTGATTAATTATTTATTGGTTTACCTAGAGTTTGATTATTTTTTGGGATTGGGCGCGCGGCGGTCTTGACAAGACGGCGCTGTTGCCCGGTTTATACCTATTACCTGCAAAGTACTAGGCTCACAGACTTCTGAAGCGATAGATCGTACCTTACATTTGAGGTTGACGTCATAGGATATTGACCCTCGTAGTGAGGTAACACGTTCATCAATATTAGATATCGATAAATTATTTAAAAAAAAATAGGCCAAAATTATTTAATAATATTATCTTTAGCTTAAATTTTATGTGCTGGCTATATACCAGATGTACTCTCCAACCATTTTGGATACTATTAGCCTTTCTGTAACACCCTGTATAGGCCTTAAAGAAAGAGGTTTTATGAACATAATGTAGAAAATATTTCCATTCTGCAATGAGCCTGAACTTGGTGATCAATGCTCGTTCCTTTTCTCAGGAAAAACTCTTCACTAATCTTTGACACTAGTAAAACAAACTAGGGTATCTGAACAATTTAACATTGACTACTTTTTGTTTTTCCTCTACTCTTTCCACAACCATTAATCAAACTATCATGACTTCGATAGGGTCTTCTAACGCCCAAAAGCTTCTCTGACCAACAAACACAAAATGTGCCTGGTACATAAATACTAAGACAATTCATCAATGTATAACCGTCAAATCAATAAGCGCAGTACTATTCCTCACTCAAATAATTTCGAAAGAGATCTTACACAAGTATCTACAAACAGTTCACGTTCAGTCTTTTAAATTACTGTCAGTGTCAAAATTGAGTTGCAACCATAGAGTTTAACAACGGTATAGAGTGCAAGTATCGATAAAAGCTCATTGCGCTGAGAGTAAGAACATTTTTGGCTGTATGTAGTATAAATAAATAAATAAATGCGGACAACATCACATACATTGCTCTGAACCCAAAGTAAGTAGCTGAAGCACTTGTGTTATGGAATTTAGAAAAAACTAAGGTACCACAAACACCCAGACCCGGGACAATGTAGAACAGTTGGTTTCTACATTGACCCGTCCGGGGATCGAACCCGGGATCTCAGAGCTAGCGACACCTTGAAACCGGTGCGTACGCCACTCGACCACGGAGGTCGTCGTGTAGTACTGACTTACTATATTTTCCGTGCAACGACAGACAGATATATTCATCACCTGCCTAGCCTTTTCCCAACTATGTTGGGGTCGGCTTCCAGTTTTACTGGATTTATCTGCATACCGTATTTTACATGGAGCGACTACTACGTAATATTATTTTTGAGATAGTTTTAATAAAACGGCGTGTTCTGTTTTCATATTATTTTTATGACAAAACTAGTTCATACTAGTGCTAACGGTTCATACCCTGACATGCGCACTCTGTAGTTTCTGCTCTATTCTCTAAGGATGCAACTAGTTCGAGATACTTCTCTCTATTAAGTTGAACTTAAGTGAGCTTAAGGTAACTAAGTGACTACGAATTCTGTTATTGTATAAGTTTGAAGCGAGCTTCAGTTTCAAGCATCAAGTTTATTTAAATTCAGGTGTTGACATTCATTTTCGCATCTGTCTTTGTTCCTGGAACAGATTTCTGATTATTACTGCTATTGAGTTGACAGTCATCGGACTTTACTTTATTTAACAAAAAATACTCTTGCACTAAGGAATTTTAAACCAATAGAAATAGAAATGTTGAAATAGAAACAGAAACCAATGTTGTCATGGATGTTTCACAAGCAATTTTATCACATACACAGAGATAAAAATGTAATGTGTGTATTACATAATTTGTGCCTATACTTAGAAAGAAAACATGCTAATAATTTGAAAAATATGTATATTATTTTTAACATAACATAACATAACATACCATCACGCCTGTATCCCCGAAGGGTTAGGCAGAGGAGTATCAATGTACACCCACAGTTCGCCGGTATGTTTAGGTCCCATGTAATAGGGGGCGAGCCTATTGCCACTAACCGGGCACAAATCCAAACTCCGACCTGCTACTGAGAATTTCATAGAAAAACCCAATAACACCTTGGTCGACTTGGGAATCGAACCCAAGACCTCTAGCGTAGCAGTCGCGCTTAGAACCACTAGGCCAACGAGGCAGTTAGCATATTATTTTTCTTCTGCAAAATTCATCATTGTTTCAGCTAGGCAAATACCTCACTAGATATCATGTTTCACCATAAGACCTGGTCCTCCGCCTTCCGCATCCAGTCTATAAGTATACGTAATCTATTTCTGCTAGATTTAGTTGATGAACTAAATCTAGCAGAAACTAAAAAGTAGCACCAAATGTCAGAAACATTAGTCTATATATTAATTGGCGTTAGTACCCATTAGTAGACCAAAGGACCTTCGGTTTAACCAATTAGCATCAAGCTTTGAAACCATTTAGCGGTAAATATGATAATATTATTGACTGTCCTATTTATGTGGCCATTTTATGGTCCATCCCAGGGGTATAACCATCCTCTGGTCAAAGGAGGGTTTGACCCATGTTAAATAACCGGGTAGATTAATTCGTTGGTACAAGGTGGATATTAGTTGTGATTAATAAACTATCTAATGTACCCAGGGGTATGAGAAATGGGTCATTTAAAAGATCTGAATTGATAATTCAGGTTATATGAACGCTTATGTTTAATTTGTTTTGGTCCTTCATTTTAGAGGTATTGAATCGGGTACAATTATCTAGATAAATAAATATGATTTCAGGTGATTTTCCAAAGCCTGAATTCTCCTAAGTGCCCGTGACAGTTACTTTTGGACAAAAAATAAGTAATCCAATAATACCATAACGAAAATATTTATTTTTTTCTTCAGCTCGTGCTGTCAGCTCCAATAAGCCAGACTGAAATAACTATCTCTATAGGTTCTTTCAAATGAAAATTACCGAAACAAGTCTTAAATGAAATTGTTTGACGAGTTTGACTCCTTCACCACAAGATTAGTTCACCAGCTCTAGACAGATATGGAAAGAGGATAAAGAGGCATTTGCCCAGAAGTGGGACATAAACAACTGAAAAAACCTTCAAAATTACAAGTTTAATGATAATAGTAATCCAGCCTATAAACGTCCCACTGCTGGGCACAGGCCTCTTCCCATATAGAGAAGGCACGAGCATTGATCACCACGCTTGCTCTCTGCGGGTTGGCGATTTCAGATCCCAAATTTTGGAATCCAGATTTCCTCACGATGTTTTCCTTCACCGTTTGTCAGAAGTGTCTTAGAATAATTAAGAAAGAACATATAACTTTGAAAAGTTACATTGGTACTTGCTCGGGTTCGAACCTGCAACCTCGTGCATACAAATCCGTTCATTGAACCGCTAGGCCATTACGACATCTTCAGTTTAATGATAGTTCTGTATAAATTGCATGCCGTCTATGATGAAGCTTTGTTAATCACACTTGTGTTTGCCAATGAAATTGGTGTTTATACAAACATAGTTACATTTCTGTTTGTTCAGTAATATTCGCTTGACTGTTTCGTTTCTCTATTTATCTTTGACTAATGAAGGGGTGAAAGTTTTCGTTTTTTTAATTGCTTTTTTTAGATTATTTGAGAATGGGATAGGGATAGTTATTAAATACCATTGTGACGACCTCCGTGGTCGAGTGGCGTACGCACCGGTTTCAAGGTGTCGCTAGCTCTGAGGTCCCGGGTTCGATCCCCGGGCGGTACAATGTTTAAAATCACTTTTCTACATTGTCTCGGGTCTGGGTGTTTGTGGTACCTTCGTTGACTCTGAATTCCATAACACAAGTGCTTTAGCTACTTACTTTGGGTTCAGAGCAATATATGTGATGTTGACCCTATTTATTTATTTATTGTCAGTGATCTACTAAACCAAAGTTGTGTCCCGTCGTTTCAGTTAAGTAAGCTTTTTATTCAGACACTAAGCAAGTCAATGATTTTGATGAATTATAATAATAAATAATAATAATAATATTCCGGGACAATTCACACACGGTTACCTGATCCCAAGCTAAGCAGAGCTTGTGTTATGGTAACCAGATAACTGATAAACATACTTATATATTTCTAAATACATACATATTATAGATAAATTACACCCAGACACAGAACAAATGATCGTGCTTATCACACAAACATTTGTCCTGGGTGGGAATCGAACCCACGACCTCCGGTATAGCAGTCAGGGTCACTAACCAATAGACCGACGGGGCTGTCAAATTGAATTGATTTACCAACAATCACGCGAATTTCTTAGGAAGTAAGATTACTTTTTCAATATAATTATAATCATCATTTTCCCTATTATTTGTCTTCTCTATTAACATAGAGTAAATTATGATACCACAGCTTTTAAATAAACATAAATTCATTAAAACCGGTTATCTAATCAGCAAGCCGTTAAATATGGCGATCAGTAACGAAGTTGATAACAGCGAGAGATTTCCCTGAAGTAGATCATTAATATGCTGCTACTAAGATAGCGGAACCTTGAGGTCGGGTCCTATTGTAAACGAAAAACGGAACTTAGAAACATTTTGCGTATGTATTTGTTGGGACCTACAAGAGAAATTTCAACTTTTATTAGGACACGAAAATAAATAAATAATAAATAAATGCGGACAACATCACATACATTGCTCTGAACCCAAAGTAAGTTGCTAAAGCACTTGTGTTATGGAATTCAGAAACAACGAAGGTACCACAAACACCCAGACCCGGGACAATGTAGAAAAGTGGTTTTCTACATTGACCCGTCCGGGGATCGAACCCGGGACCTCAGAGCTGGCGACAGCTTGAAAACCGGTGCGTACGCCACTCGACCACGGAGGTCGTCAAATCAAATGGAACCGTATTGTCTCTATATTTACGTGGATCTTGACTGGTATTGTGCAATGGGCAAACTTTCTTTAATGGTCCACCCCTTAAAATATTTTTAAGGTATATTACCTAGCCTATTGATAAAAACAATATTTTTCGAATAAGTCCAAGAAAAAAGGGCCAAATCTTATAATAAGGATTAATTTGCGATTAGATATGGTCATCACATAATTTCGAATGATTACATCATTATAATTACAACACAACCTCAGATAGCCGCTGTCACTGGGACGCCACCATAAAATATAACCCAGCAACCGGACCGACGTCTCCAGAGGCACCGGATGCGCCGACACGGCGACCGGAGCGACATGAAATATGAAATCTCAGACACTGCTTAAGATATTATCTGGTCGAGCTTGACCATGTTACTTGACGAACTAATTTCACTGCCTGGTGAAATTGCTTCTTGGATTACAAATGTTTCGTGTTTGGACGAAAGTTCCTCTAGATGGGTTTACGAATGTTCGTGTTTTGACGAAACTTCGTTTCTGGTTTTTGGTGTAATGACCATGTTATGCAGTGCAAGAAATTTGGAAACAAAAAGTTTTAATTTTCCTTTTATAGCAAGCTGCTTGTGGTGTTTATAATATATAAATATATAATCATCATTACTGTCTTCAAGATTTGTAGACTGTTTGAAAGTTTTTAAGATTAGTCATTTAATAAATAATAATATATAAATCCACATTTGCTAACTTTGTAACAACAATGCCTTTGAGTTTCATACATTTCCATGACCAAATCACACAACCTATTTTGGAGTGATTTTTTTATTTGTCACTCACGCAGGTAGAACAAGCAAAAACATTTAAGTAAGATTATGTTAAAAATATCTATTTACAAAGCACTACAAAACAACGCAGAACACACAAATTTAAGTTACCAAAACTTCAACACGCTAAAATCACAAAGCTCGTCCAAAAAATGTGCTCTAAAATTCCAGAATGTTCGAGGGGAATTACCCATTACAACGAAATCGGGCAACATAGGTAGGCTAACTGAACGTTAAAAAAGGCAGTTACCGTGTAAACCCTCAGGTGTGATTCTAGACACGTATTCAGATAAAACTGTGACGTCAGCAAATGGTTACTAGGCTACGTGATCTTGCTGTGGAAATTTTAATTTAATATTCCATGTTGTGCTATTGTTTTTCTCTTTTGTAAGCCTTGGTGAAAAACAAGAGTTAAAAATAAAAGTAAGTGCTGAGTTGAGTACTATATGGCTTTTGTTTTTGCTTGCGGTTTTGCTCATATTTTTATCTGAATTCAAGCCAAAACCTCCACAGCCAATTGCCATCACCACCTATAATAATGCAGCCTATAAACTTCCCACTGCTGGGCACAGGTCTCTTCTCATTTAGAGAAGGCACGAGCATTTATCACCACGGACTTGATCACTGCGGATTGGCGATTTCAGATCCCAAATTTTGGAATCCAGGTTCCTTTACTATATTTCCTTCACCGTTTGTCAGCTTAATACCTATACGGGAAATATATCTTAAGAATTTCACAAGAAGCTAGCTATCTCATCATCTATCTTACAGAACATTCTTGAAATCAAATCAGTATTTCCTAAGTTTTCCACCTACATTCAAACGTCAAGTTAAAACTATTTTTAAACGTAGGTATTCCATTGCTATAGTAGGTTATTTATTTAATTCCACCTCACTTATAAATAACCGAAGAAACCATAATGACCTATCTATAAAATTAGCTTTTTATTCAAGTCACACGCTGGTCACATAATTTTAATTTTTTGTATTGTTTTATTTTAATTGTGTATTTTGTTGTTTATGTGTTAATATCTGAAAACAAACGAATTTGAATTTCAACAGACAGCAAAATTGCATGCTACTCAAAATTCCTTCAACATTCGGGACATAAAATTCCATACCAAGCTAAAACGCTTCTATCACACTAGAAAATATGTATCAACTAAGCGTGTTGAAGAATATCTCAAAAGTGTAAATGAATTCCCTGGTTAGGTCCCAAGAACATTATCTTTAGAGGAACCATATATTATGCATGCGAAACTAACACCAACTTCTAGCCCGCTCGACGTTGTAAAATGGTTTTAGTTAACACATTTCAAGCTCATTTTTAAAGTTCAGGGAGATTTTGGCTGAAATTTTATTTTGAGGTGACTTTATTTTTGATGTTAAATATTTTGTGAATGTGTATGTTTTGGCTTGGTTTTGATTATACAAAGTTTCTGGTTACACTTCAACGGTTTTTTTTAAAGATCGGATATCGACCTTTCCCTAATTTTTAAGTCCAGTACATTCCTTGGTTTGTACAGTAACAATATCTTGTTAAACAGTCGTCTAATTACAAAATAACCAGAGCCTAAATGAGGACCAGATAACTGATTAACATACTTATAAATTTCTAAGTACATCCATTATAGATTAATTACATCCAGACATAGAACAAAAAATGATCGTGATCATCACACAAAGATTTGTCCTGGTTGGGAATCGAACCTACTACCTTTGGCTAAGCAGTCAAGGTCACTAAACACTAGACCAAATCATTCTACACGAATTATTTAAAAAAAATACTACAATATAATTTTGAAACCCACATACATTTCTTGTAAACTTGCATCAAATATATGCATGAACTTGCTCAAGATCTGTTTAGTTATTCCAAACAAACTTATTCCCAATTCCCACAATTTTAGTACATGAGCCACGTCACATCAGTCTAGCAAAAGGCATTTGTTAGCATATTTAAATTTCTCCCTGTTTTTACACTCTTTTATATCACTTTCAGGTGCAACGAATAAATCACGAGTCGATTATAGTTTTTGCATTTACACCGGATTACACCATTATTTAAACGGATGATCGTCAATTCTTTGTTCGTTTCTGTGAATAATATTATGCAGGTAGCTTGTAGTAAATGTGTTTTCTACATACAATGAATATTAACAAAATCGTTGGAGTTCATTTTACTTATATGTTTTTACGAACATGAGAGATTGTTTTACCAAAGTTTAGAGATACTGTTTTTGCTTTTTGCTTTTTTGGTAAGATTTTTATGGGAGGGAATTTAAGTCTTACTATTTGCTTCTTTCTCTTAAGAACCATAGTCGTTGTTCTACCTTTTACCATATTTTTAGATGACTTGACACCCATCTTTTTTAACTTTTTGTAAAAAGCTTCTTTGGCTTCATCCTATTTTTTTGTTTCCTTTTTATTTACCAGAAACATCTAAGTTAATAGTTTTTTATAACTTAAAGATGACATTCGTTTTCTCAGATTTTGTCTCGGCTCAATGTTGGAGAATATAATATTTTGCCCCATATTGATCTTGGCACAAAAATAATAACTGAAACCATAATTCTAGATTTCACGTCAGATAAACGTCAATTAGTAAACCGGTACTCGACAATGCAGGTATATTCAATAGCGTCATAATCAAAATCTGATTGACGTAAACATAGATATAATGTAGTTGTCATAGTTGTTATACTGTTTCAACCATTGCCAGCATTTCAGACATCACTGATTTACAATCGACAGTCACTGTACACTGTATTATTGATACTTACGCAACACTAAATTCAAATTAATATTATACTTGGGGGTTTCGCACTAGGCTGGAAAATTGCGGCAGTTAGAAGTAACGGCTTGGTTTCTTAACACATGACAAGAAATGATAACGTATTGTATTTAATCATCGAACGGCGATAGGATAAAAAAAAAGAGATATATTTCAAAAAACTTTGCTCATAGACAAAGATCAGCTCGTTCTAAGTAGTTTTTATAATCTCTCCCATATCAATAAACATGTCGATTACAATGAATCCGGTACTCTGCTATCAGCAATAGAGAAAGAAAATCCACAACGATGTTATTTTATCAGGTGTTTCAGTCCCACTGTATTTAGGCCTTTCTCAACCTCTTTCACGTCATTGTCTATTAAGTTCCACGACAGATATTTTTTCTTAATAAAACGCTAGCGTCTGAGCCGCCTAGTGCGTTTCTGTAAACGTATTGTGATCACTGTGAAGGCATTTGATT
The DNA here is from genome assembly GCA_905475315.1 of Autographa pulchrina. Classification (NCBI taxonomy): domain Eukaryota; kingdom Metazoa; phylum Arthropoda; class Insecta; order Lepidoptera; family Noctuidae; genus Autographa; species Autographa pulchrina. The sequence goes on from FR997775.1 coordinate 10,902,420, forward strand.
CAATCTAGCGACAGACGTCGATGAGCGAAGCGTTAATGATTTGATTTGTGATGCGTACATCCAATTGTATATAACATCTGTACCAAATTTTTGGAGTAATAATTCTTTGACGGAAATCTTTACATGCACATAAATGTATTATTAAAATGTAATGTAATACTTGTATGCTTTTAAGATTAATAAGCTGTTAAGTATCTTGTTCTCAATTTAATTTCAGGGATTATTTTGAAGAATGTTTTGCAGTTTAGTTATTTTTTTATCTAGTACCCAGTAAAGCCAAATCGGAGCTCTTATCATGAGGCATATGACATTTAAGATGTGAGTATCCAAATATGGTAGCGTAAGGTGGTATGGACCACTTAGCATCGTATCTGCAGTAGAGTTATAAATGAGAATGACGACCTCCGTGGTCGAGTGGCGTACGCACCGGTTTCAAGGTGTCGCTAGCTCTGAGGTCCCGGGTTCGATCCCCGGACGGATCAATGTAGAAACCAACTTTTCTACATTGCCTCGGGTCTGGGTGTTTGTGGTACCTTCGTTGTTTCTGAATTCCATAACACAAGCGCTTTAGCTACTTTCTTTGGGTTCAGAGCAATGAATGTGATGTTGTCCGCATTAAAAAAAAAAAAAAGTTATAAAGCGTCTCTGGACAAAAATGAGTGTTGCCATTTTTATTTTAGTTACAAGACGAGTGAGTTTACAAAATACTTATTGATGGTCTCATTTTACCCCTGACGAAATAAGAGAGTTGTATAAGTTTGACGTGTCAGTTTGTGTGTCTGTGTTTGACACTGTAGCTCCTAAACGAGTGGACCGATTATGATGATGTTCATTTTGTTTAAAAGCTGATGTGATGGTTAGTTATTTATGAGACGAGTTAGTTTAGTGGATTTCTTTAAGGCTGATATTATACAAACTGTATATAATAATATTGACATAAAAATCCCTTCTGAAAAATTCCATACAACGGTTTAGTTTTATCAAACGCATTAACATATTTCGCTGAACTTTACCCGACTTTAACATTTATAAAACATAAGTTTCCATTGTTATGAGCCGGCTTTAAGAAACTTTAAAGTTTTCTATTATAGCCGAAGGAAATCCTTTTTTTTTAAGTTGCGGTTAGAGTTAGTTCCAGTTTTGTATCGTGTTCGATGGGAGTTATATTGAGTTTAGCTTAACGTTGTTTTAATGTACGTTTTTAATTAAATTTTGTTTTATAAATATTTATTCTTAAATGAGTTTGAAAGTATTTTAAGCTCTCCTAAGGCCCCGCTTTGTTCAGACAGCTTGTTATGCCGTTGTTCCAGACAGTCATACTTCTTAAGCAGTCGTTACGTCATAAGAATTCTGACAACCAGTCTTACTATGGGATACTGTGTTAACTTGTACAATGATTGTGGAGGTCAGATGAGCGACTTAAGTAGTCGCTCATCTGACACTCATATCCACAATCAATAAAGTTAGTCTTGAAAGAAGAAGTGTTATGTATTTACTTGTTTCTTACTGGTTCCCAAAGGGCACGCAAAGGTATTCCCTTTTTTCCTATAGACCCTCAGATTTTTGTAATAGTAAACCTTTTCATCAAGCCTAACTTATGTTTTGCTTTACCAGTGACAAATAGAATATCAATATATTTTTTAATCTGTCTACTCCGGGCATGTTCTCTTTAGGTTTCCATACCCAAAGGTTAAACACCTAAGACTTCGATGTCCGTCTGTTTGTGTATGGCACGAGGCTGTATCACAAGAACCGCTATAGCTAGACAGTTGAAATTTTCACAAATTATGTTTTTCTGTTGCCGCTATAACAACAAATGCTAATATATGTGATTCCCAAGTCGACCAAGGTGTTATTGGGTATTTCTATGAAATTCTCAGTAGCAGGTCGGAGTTTGGATTTGTGCCCGGTTAGTGGCAATAGGCTCGCCACCTATTACATGGGACCTAAAACATACCGGCGAACTATGGGTGTACATTGGTACACCTCTGCCTAACCCTTCGGGGATACAGGCGTGATGGTATGTTATGTAATATCTAATAATATACAATCGTAGTTATTCAGTAGTTACATAATAATTTATTACCAACGAACACCTAACGTAATGTTCTTAATTGTGTCTTGAATGTTCTCAGCACTAGCCACAGGGGTAGATCACACGTATAACGTACGTATCGCCTAATTTAGTATACATTGCGTACTTTGTATGAAGATGGAACTCATTTAGTTAATGTAGCTGTAAATGTAATTGTCTTTTCTGATCGTGTTATTGCGTCGTCTAAATTTACTGTCGGAGGTAGAAATGTGATTCCTTTTGTGGTGATGAGGTGTATTTGAGGCTAGAATCTTGGACAAGTGCTTGTTCATGAAATTTTATCCTCTATGGATTATGTGACCAAGATAATTCATAAATTAAACAATCAGAGTGTTTTTCTCATGTTTCTGCCACAAGTAAAACAAGAAAACATTACTGTCTGCTTCAGAAGGTAAAACAACAACTGAAATGAGATAAAAATACGTCTCATTAACATCAGCATTCAAACAGAAAATACCCCCTTCATAATCGTTATATTTGTTTAGGAGCTTCGATACCACAGACAGACTAACAAACCGATATGTCTAACTTATAACACCCCTCTTAGCGTCGGTGGTAAAACACTATAATTAATCGGTACATTAGATACGTCCTCATTCCCAACACTCTACATTGGCGGTCGAACCAAAAACAAAAGAAAAACCATAACAAAAAAAGCAATGTACGCCATCCTAGTGCATTGAGTCGTTCGTTTTTACTGAATGCATTCCCTGGAGAGGCTTTGTGAGTTTTCAAAGTGAATTCTTATACACTGAAGAATGCCGATGTAGGGAATGTGTTGAATTTATTTTTCAAAATGTCGCTCAATCTATCAAAAGAGGTCGCCAATATAGTATTGTATTGGTCCTAGTATAATTTGTGATGAGCCTGTTTGTTTGACTACACTATTTAACCGACTTTAAATAAAGGAAGTTCTCAATTCGTCTGTTTTTTGTGTTTGTTTTGAGATATGTAAGGTAATTGTGGACTGATTACAATTTATTTTTGTTTCATCTATTAATTCAATTATTTTTTACATTTCTGTGAAATAAATTGTTCTTAAAACTGATAATATGATTATAATGGAATCATGCAAAGATACCTCAAAGAATTTATCTATACTATAATATTATAAAGCTGAAGAGTTTGTTTGTTTGTTTGGTTGAACGCGCTAATCTCAGGAACTATTGGTTCGATTTGAAAAAATCTTTTTGTGTTGGATAGTCCATTTATCGAGGAAGGCTTTAGAATATATAACATCACGTTGCGACTAATAGGAGCGAAGCAGCAGTGAAAAATGTTGCAAAAACTGGGAAAACGATTCATTTTTGAAGGCTTCCGATGCGTGCTCTACGTAAACGGTTAGAGATACCTAAAAAATATGTAAGAATGAATTGTTCCTCTTTAAATGATCTAAAAAAATGTCCGCGACGGTATATGTCTATCTTTTAAGATTGACTCACTATGAACTTAAAACTTAAAATTTTGGTCGAAATTAATGCATTATTACCAATTATTGGCTAGAGTTTTATCAACATAATATTAACTAAAATTATAATTTACGCAGAAATATTTTTTTTTTGTTTTTAAACTTCTTCATCGCGATCATAATAACAGAAATTAAGGCGGACGAAGTCGCGGGCAACAGCTAGTTAAAAAATACCTAAAGAGTTATAATTATATTAATTCCAGCTTATAAACGTCCCACTGATGTGCACAGGCCTCTTCCCATATAGAGAAGGCACGAGCATTGATGGTGATCAATTCGATCAAAGCGTGGTGACGCTTGGTCTCTGCGGATTGGCGATTTCAGATCCCAATTTTGGAATCCAGGTTTCCTCACGATGATTTCCTTCACCGTTTGTCAGAAGTGTTTTAGAAGAGTTAAGTTATAATAATAATGAGTTACTGGATTCAGAGATTTACGCGAATGTCAGCAATTAAAATAAAACTACTTTTTACGAATTATTATCATTGCTTATTTTCAATTTTAGTTTCCGACGTTTCAACACCTTTGCAGGGGTCATGGTTTCGGTCAGACTGTAAAATGTGATTTTATTTCAAAGTTACTGGATTCAAAATCTAAAATAACAATTAACAAGCCATATTGTGTTAGTAATTATTCTTGTTCTTTATGTATAGGAAGAGCCCTTATTTATATTGCCATCATAAACCAAGCTATATCTATTTAACGCTGCCCGCCCACGTCAGACTTTTTGTAGGTCAGATAATCGGGCCGATTTTTCCGCCAATTCTAAGTACCGAATTTTGACCGACTTTTTGTAGGACGTGTGCGCTGCACTATTGCTTTCAGTGTGTTCCTTTTTTCTCCTACAAATAATCGGTCTCCGATTATCGGACGTGGGCGGGCAGCCTAAGACAAACCTAACAATAGCCAGTAAACACGTTAATTCTGAGCGTTAATTCGTTAAGTTCCACCCACATTTCTGAGTACGATACATTTAATTAACATTTTGTGGTGTTTATACTCGTTTTCTCAGAAACAAACGCAGTTAGTGGCCTGTAGGCTGTGTAATGGCCTAAACAAATGCTGTTGGAGTTCGATTTGATTTCTTGGAATGATTTGTGGGTGTAATTTAAATTGTATGTTTTGTTGATTGGATTGGTTTTCCGTGTGTATGTTCAGATTCAGTTTGTAGTAAAATTGCACGACCATGTTTTATATAATTAAAACCTAAATTATTTCTGACCCAATGTTTAATAGTTAGTCATACATACCTGTTTTTACGTCTGTTTTCCTTAAATAAAGAAGAGTAGGTAATATAATAGTGTTATTATTTATTTTTATTCTGTATTTGCATTTTTTACCTCGGGATCGAAGTAAGTGTGTGTAATAGAGTATTATCCTTCTATGTATATATAACTATCTATACATAACTTCAAATAAAAATACGTCTATTACAAAAGTTTCAACTGACACGAAAAAAATCACGTCATCTAAAAGTTTCCCTACCACACACAAGACATATACAAATTCAATAATATTTTATAGTCTTGCAACACCATTCAAAGTAGATAGGGTTGCTACATCGGCAGTAGTAACCGCTGTAACTGCGAAAATAACAGATACTGAAATAACAGATATTGAAGTAACAGATACTGGCGCGTCATACTCGTGTGTGGAGTCGCACGCGAGACTGTAGGACGTAACGTTAGACGATTCGAAATGAAAGTGTTTTTTGATATTGTATTTATAAAAACATTTTTATGTTATGTGACAATGGAAGGTAAGGAAACGCCTTTGCCCAGCTGTGGGACAACATGTATATAAGAAATATGACACATTTTAATAAAGATGTACACAAATACATTTTATCCATTTTTTTAAGCAATTTAGTGTTGTTAATTTTAATTAATACGTCTATTTGCGACCAATGCCGGTGCAACCTGGAAGAAACGACCCGCCCAAAAAGGTATTTATGCATGTTTCGCGCTAATTCCTGTTAAATAATATTAAACTCGCTTTTAAAACTATGTTTCAAAATTCTATCATTTCCAATATGGTACACATAAAACAAAATTATTTTCCCATATCTAACTCAAATAAAACTCGAAACCTACAACTTTACGTCCTACCTCAAAATTCTTAGTCAACACAGAGGTTCGTAGCTAGTTTCATCGTTTAATGGCGGCAATTACACTGTCTGCAGTTGTTTCGCATTTTATTAACAACGCCCGCAAAAATTAACTTCGGCTTGTGTCAAGTTTATTTTTAACTTTACTGAAACAGTTTTAGTGTTACCGTCATCATTTGTTTTAACTTTGAGTGATTTATGCGAAAGTTCATAAAAAAAGGTTTAGGGAATATGTCTTTTTTTGAGAACGCTTTTTTCACCGACTTTAAAAGAGGAGAAGGTTTTTATCCGACTGTATGTTGTTTTTTTTATGTCCAGTAATTGTGGATCCGATTTAAAAAAAAATATATTTCTTTGATTTCTTTACATTGATCACCAAGGTTGCTCTCTGCGGATTGGCGATTTCAGATCCCAAATTTTGGAATCCAGGTTTCATCACGATGTTTTCCTTCACCGTTTGTCAGAAGTGTCTTAGGATAATTAAGAAAGTACATGACATATTACAAACCTTCTCTATATGGGAAGAGGCCTGTGCCCAGCAGTGGGACGTTTATAGGCTGGTATTATTTATTATTATTTATTTATTTATTCTTTAAATTTAAATTTCTTACAATTCGGTTCCTTTTTTATATTTATGTGTAATCAACTAATCAATCATTATTTAGGCAGTAGGTAGTGTCCGAGTGATTGTCAAATTTTCTTTAAGTGAATGAACTCCCGGAAATCTGATCAAAAATGAACAAATTAACAATAAATTGCTTTTCATTGTTCACTGCTGGCCAAAAGCCTCCTCTCACATGAATAAGCAAGCAATTCTCAATACATTTAATTACATGGACCACAAATTAGTCTAAGTGCGTCTAATTAGGCCTAATTAATTAAGATTATCTCATCCGAATGGAGTGAAATGGATTACACGATGTATTGACCTATAAGACAATATACTTAAACCTAGTGTTTTATTCTTCCGCTTTCGGAAATTAAACTAAAGGCGAAATCAACTGATCAAGGTTAAGCGTCGGTAGCTGAGGTCGCCCCAAAGATGGGTGACCACACTTAGTAAAAAGACTTATCCGTATTTCCGTAAGTACGTAAACCTGTTGGTTCTAATATGTGTTATTTCAAACTCTAAAACTTATTTTGGTTGGAGTAAATTATGAGTAGTTTTACAACAACTTAAAACAGTAAAAAAAAATTGTTCGTACATTCGGAAGTACCTACGTCTATTCTAACAATTGAACATAACTGTTTTCCTTCAACGATTATAAAAACAAAAACATCAACTCACACTACTTAAGTACTTACTTCATCATCTCCCGAGCCTTTTCCCAACTATGTTGGGGTCGGCTACCAGTCTTACCGGATTCAGCTGAATACCGTATTTTACATGAAGCGACTGCCTTTTTTTATTTTTTTTATTTTTTTTTATACAGGTGAAACTCATTTATGAGCCAGCCTTGCATCTCCATGGGGGGTGGAGATGCAAGAGTCCGGGCTTCCAGAGCCTTGAAAAAGGCTCCGACTACTCCGGCAAAACACCTGGTGCCATCTTTCGCCTTAGTGGCGGCGTTACGGGACCAACCGAAGTCTTTGCACCGTAACGCCCCCGGTGACTGCCCGCTTAGTGGCGGGCCCGACATGATCCTATGCCGGAGGGAGGACAGCGGGGGCAGTGTATGGCACTACACCTCCCCCACCCAGCAAAGAAGGAGACGCGTGCAAAGAAGGCTGAGGGACCCCCGTCCCCGCCCTCTGCGTCCCCCGCAGGGCAGGTCTGGCTATAGCGGTTCTTGTCCGCGCCCTACCCACCCGCCGTCGGCGGAGCAATGGAGCGGAAGGGTCAGCCTCCCGCTCGCGCTCCGAGGTCTCTTTCTGCGAGATGACAGTCTCGCAGAAATGAGACACTGCCCGCCAGACGCGTTCGTCCGCGAGCATGGCATTAACCACACCCGCGAGCGAAAGGTCCGGGCCAGCAACTCCACGCAGGACACGGCGCTCAGTTTCGAAGCCAGTGCAGACCTCGAGTGTGTGCTGCGCCGTGTCTTCCATTGCGCCACAATGGTGGCACGAAGGGGACTCCTCTCGCCCAATTCGGTGCAGGTACGATCCGAAGCACCCGTGCCCGGACAGCACCTGCACCAAACGGAACGTGAGGAAACCGTGGCGTCGCTCCAGCCATGGGTTCAAGAGCGGACCCACAACTTCAGTGACGCGGCGTCCGTAGCGGGCGCTGGCGAGATCCAACTGCCAACGGAGGACCATTTCATCGTAGGCCTCGCGCCGCACAGCACTACGTTCTTCTGGGGCAAGGCGCTCCCCGAGCGCTTTCCGAGCCGCCGTCTGGTGGTATACGGCGGCCAGGACCCTAGCTTCTAGCTCCCAGGGGGGAGTACCGGCAAGGACGCATGCTGCTGCGTGCCCCACTGTGCAGTAGGCCCTCCCAATGCGTTGCGCGATTGCCCGTTGAGGCCTGCGCAGGAGCGCCACGTTTTCCCTTCTAAAAAGGGAGTCCGCCCATATTGGCGCTCCATAAAGCGCCATAGAGCGCAAGACTCCGGCATAGAGGCGGCGGCAACTAGTCCGTGGCCCCCCCAAGTTAGGAAGGAGCCACGAAAAGGCGTTAGCCGCTTTAAGGAGGCGCGTAGCAAGACCTTGAAAGTGGGGGCCAAACTCCCACTTGGCGTCCAGGATCAGGCCCAGGTATTTCATCCTGGCCTTCACATCGATCCTGACGCCAGCTACCACAACGTGCGCATCAGGAGGCTTGCGCTGACGAGGCCCCGGAAAATATATGGCCTCTGTCTTTTCCAGGGCCACTTTTAGCCCTAAACGTCCCATTCTGTTGGCAACCAGCGTGCCGCCAGCAGAAGCCAGGCGCGCCGCTTCCCCATATGTCCTTCCTCGGGCAGTGACTAGGGTATCGTCTGCATAGCAGAAGATACCCATGTCTGAGAGGAGGGCGCCCCGAAGTACCCAGTTATAACCTATGTTCCACAGGAGTGGCCCAAGGACCGACCCTTGTGGAACTCCGGTGTCCACCCGTTGGCGCTCGATGCTGCCGGTCCTACTTTTAAACATTACCTCGCGGTCTCGTAGGTAGTCGGCCAGAAGCGCCGCCAGGTACTGTGGTACTCTGTGGTACCTCAGGGCCTCCAATATTACTGCGTGAGGCAGGGAGTTGAACGCGTTAGCGATATCAAAAGATAGCGCCACCACTCCCTGCCCTCTCTCTTTCGCCTCTGCGCACTGGACTTTTAGGCCCTGGATTGCGTCTATGGTGGACCGACCCTCACGAAACCCGAATTGGGCCTCAGATAGGTCCGGGCCGGTCCCGGCAAGATGATCCTTGAGTCGAACCGCGATTATCCGTTCAAAGGTCTTGCCCGCCTCATCCAAAAGGACGATAGGCCGATATCCCGACGGGGAATCGGCCGGGCGCCCATCCTTTCGAAGGAGGACCAACAAGCCCTCCTTCCACGGCTTCGGAAACCGCCCAATTGAAAGACACCGGTTAAAGAGGTCCCGAAACCGTTCCTCCAAACGGGAAGTGGCGATCGCCATAACCCGCGCGGGTACGCCATCAGGGCCGGGGGCAGTCTTCTTGCCACTCAGGCAGGACACCGCGTCCGCAAACTCCTCTGAGGTCAGCGGGGGAATGGCCTCCGATGGGCCCATCCCGTACGGGGGATTCATTATGGGTGGAGTGACGTTGGCGGCGCTCGGAAACAACGCCTGAACCACCCTGCCCAAAAGATCAGCCGGGAGGGTCTCCGTGAGTGGGGGACCAATAGGGCGAAGCTTGTCGCGTACCATTTTGTACGGTCTTCCCCAAGGATCGGCGTTGAGACCCTCCAACATCTCTTCCCTCGCGGCGTCTTTCGCCGCCCCAATGGCGACCTTCAGCGCCTTCTTCGCCTCCTGCCATTGCAGAAAGTACCGGGCCTCACCCTGAAGATCCCGGTTCTGGCGACGTCGACGGAGGCGTTGATATCTTCTTCTAGCAGCCGTGCAGGCCTGTCGCAGATCGGCCAACTCTGCAGACCACCAGTAAACCGCCTTCCTAGTCGGGGGCCGACGAGACCGAGGCATGGACGCATCACACACCTCGGTCAACAAGTCCCGCATGTGAAAGGCCGCTGCGTCCACATCAGAACTGGTTGGTGGACAGAACCAGTCCTGCACTAAGGCGACCTCGCCTGCCATCTGGCGGTCCAAGTGGGTAATAGCCCACCTCGGGAACGGTGTGCACCCTTGTGTGCCCTGTGCTCGCTGGGAAGAGAACCCTATCCGTATGTAGCGGTGGTCGGATAGGGTCTCCATGAGCTCGACCTGCCATGACGCGACGGTTGCGGCAAGTGCAGGGGTGGCGAAGGTTAAGTCCACCACGGACCCTCCGTGCAGCCTCACACACGTGTGCGTTGTCCCTCTATTGAGGAGGGAGAGGTTGGCTGAAACCGCCCATGCCTCCAAAGCACGGCCTCGTGCGTCGTTGGACGGATTGCCCCACGCCACTGACTTCGCATTAAAGTCGCCGAGGACGACCACCTGCCTCGGTGCCAAACGCACCAGAACCCCCGAGAGGGCAGCCAAAAATCGCTCGAACTCCGCCAGTGAGCGGTTAGGAGAGAAGTATACGCCTAAGAGCGCATTCTCTCCCCAAGCGGCAGTGACAAAGCCCGACCCCCTTTCCAAGGACGTCAGGGGAAGGGAGTCCATAGAGGGTCGTGGAATTATGGCCACCAAACCATCCAAATCCCCGAGCCAATTCGGGGGCACGAAGTAGGGCTCCGCGACCACCCCCGCATCGGCACCCCATTCAGCCAATGTCTGAGCAACCAGGTCTTGTGCCGCCCGACAATGGTTGAGATTCCCCTGGAGGAGTATTTTCTGATTGTGTCTTGACATTACTCCTCCATTTGTAGGGTACCCTCTGCCACCGGCTTAGTGGTGGTGGCGTTGACAGGCCTGGCCTGGACCTGTGCTATGCCTCGTTTTGCAGGGGGGTTGCACTTGGCACCTCCCATGGTATGGTTCGCCGTCTTGCCGCTTGCCGCACATACGGAGCAGTGCGGCTTGCTGTTGCAGGCGTTCGCCTTGTGGTCCGCTTTGCCACAACGGCGACAAAGAGCCGACCGGTCCTCGGGCGACGGGCAGCGGGCTCGAGTGTGTCCGAGTGAGAAACACCTGAAGCAGCGCATAGGCTGGTCCTCAAGTGCCCGGACTACACCCGAACTGAATCCAATCGACAGATGCCCTTTTTTGATAAGGGCCTCTGCAGCCGCTACTGGGCACGATAGGCGTATCTCGCCGATCCCACGACGGCCAGGCCGGACCTCTCCGGCCTTAATGGCATCGGGACTGCATCCACCTACAGCCGCTATCGCCTCCACCACCTCGTCCCTGGTGACTGAGTCATCAAGCTCGGAGATCACCAAGAACGTAGACTTGGTTGGTTATAAAATATAAAGTGTTGAATGATTATCACGTGTCCAAAAGTGCAATTTGCGTATGAGTTGTAATTACTGTCTTATCGTATGTCAGACACATCTGTATAGATAAATATGTTTAACTAGTGACAATAAAGACTTACTCTGATGAATACCCGTTTTTATATGTAGTTAATTTTCATGTACTTTATGGTTATTTACCGACTTTAAAAGGTGGAAGTTCTTAATTGGACTGTATGTTTTTATGCGATATGTCATATGTAAAATTATCTTTGTTATCCTTGAGGTGGTCCTAAATGCACAGATATACAGAACAGACTTCAATCTGTTCTGTTTTACATTGTCACATTACACACAACAACTGATCGATTGTTTTTTTGTTGTAATTGTTACGCGATATCTTGGTACCTACGGCAAAGGGAGAAGGTTCTCAATTCGTATTTGGGTTTGTTACGAGATAATGTAAGGCAACGACCTCCGTGGTCGAGTGGCGTACGCACCGGTTTCAAGGTGTCGCTAGCTCTGAGGTCCCGGGTTCGATGCCCGGACGGATCAATGTAGAAACAAACTTTTCTACATTGTCTCGGGTCTGGGTGTTTGTGGTACCTTCGTTGATTCTGAATTCCATAACACAATTGCTTTAGCTACTTACTTTGGGTTCAGAGCAATGTATGTGATGTTGTCCGCATTTATTTATTATTTATTTTATTTAATTGTGTATTGACTTCAAACAACATTTAGGTTTCGTAATTACATCGAAATAGGTTCTTTTAATATACGTGAAATCAATTACTGTGAAAACTAGGTCTATGAGTTTGACAGAATGAGGCACAAATATAGTTTAAAGCTTTAAAAAGAGGTAAGTTCTTTGTCCCTTATGAATGGTTATTTCTAAATCTACCTCAAAAAAAGTTACTGAATGCTGAGGTTTACGCGAATGTTAGTTAGTCGTTAAAATAGAACTACTTTTAACGGATTATATCGCGGTATATTTTAGATTTAAGTTCTGACGTTTTCACACCTTTACAGGTGTCAGGTTTCGGTCAGACTGTAAATTGTAATCTTATTTTGAACTTACTGGATTCAAAATCTAAAATTAGCGATTAACAAGCGATATTGTGTTAGTAATTATTCTTGTTCTTTATGTATAGGAAGAGCCCTTATTTATATTGCCATCATAAACCAAGCTATATCTATTTAACGCAGCCCGCCCACGTCAGACTTTTTGTAGGTCAGATAATCGGGCCGATTTTTCAGCCGATTCTTAGTACCGAATTATGACGCACTTTTTGTCAGACGTGTGCGTTGTACAATTGCTTTCAGTGTGGTCTATTTTTCTCCTACAAATAATCGGTCACCGATTATCGGACGTGGGCGGGCAGCTTAAGACAAACCTAACAGTAACCAGTAAACACGTTAATTCTGAGCGTTAATTCGTTAAGTTCCACCCACATTTCTGAGTGCGGTACATTTAATTAACATTTTGTGGTGTATATACTCGTTTTCTCAGAAACAAACGCACTTAGTGGCCTGTAGGCTGTGTAATGGCCAAAACAAATGCTGTTATAGTTCGATTTGATTTCTTAGAATGATTTGTGGGTGTAATTTAAATTGTATGTTTTGTTGATTGGATTGGTTTTCCGTGTGTATGTTCAGATTCAGTTTGTAGTAAAATTGCATGACCATGTTTTATGTAAACAAAGCTTAAATTATTTCTGACCCGATGTTTAATAGTTATGGGTCATACATACCTGTTTTTACGTCTGTTTTCCTTAAATAAAGAAGAGTAATATAATAGTGATATTATTAATTTTTATTATGTATTTGCATTTTTTACCTCGGGATCGAAGTAAGTGTGTGTAATAGAGAATCCTTTTATATATATATACCTAACTATACATAACTTCAAATAAAAATACAAATCACGTCATCTAAAACTTTCCCTACCACTCACTAGACACATACAAATTCAATAATATTTTATAGTCTTGCAACACCATTCAAAGTAGATAGGGTTGCTACATCGGCAGTAGTAACCGCTGTAACTGCGAAAATAACAGATACTGAAATAACAGATATTGAAGTAACAGATACAGGCGCGTCATACTCGTGGCTGGAGTCGCACGCGAGACTGTAGGACGTAACGTTAGACGATTCGAAATGAAAGTGTTTTTTGATATTGTATTTATAAAAACATTTTTATGTTATGTGACAATGGAAGGTAAGGAAACGCCTTTGCTCAGCTGTGGGACAACATGGGCTAAAAAAAATAATAATTATTATTATGTTATACTAATATGAGAAATATGACACATTTTAATAAAGATGGACATAAATACATTTTATCCATTTTTTTAAGCAATTTAGTGTTGTTAATTTAAATTAATACCTACGTCTATTTGCGACCAATGCCGGTGCAACCTGGTAGAAACGACCCGCCCAAAAAGGTATTTATGCATGTTTCGCGCTAATTCCTGTTAAATAATATTAAACTCGCTTTTAAAACTGTTTAAATTTTTTTTCATTTCCAATATGGTACGAATAAAGCAAAATTCTTTTCCCGTATTTAACTCAAATAAAACTCGAAATCGTACAACTTTACGTCCTACCTCAAAATTCTTAGTCGACACAGAGGTTCGTAGCTAGTTGCATCGTTTAATGGCGGCAATTACACTGTCTGCAGTTGTTTCGCATTTTATTAACAACGCCCGCAAAAATTAACTTCGGCTTGTGCCAAGTTTATTTTTAACTTTACTGAAACAGTTTTAGTGTTACCATCATCATTTGTTTTAACTTTGAGTGATTTATGTAAAAGTTCATAAAAAAGGTTTATAGTATAAGATCCCGTTAAGACCGACCTTCACCGAGATGCTTATTTAATGAAACGTATTTTATATTTAATTTAATATGTCAATAAATATAATGCATATGGGTTGCCTAGCAAATTTCAGTCCAGAGTATATTTAATTAATAATTAAAAAATAAAATATTTTTTTAAACATTTCACCGGTGTGATTATTAGATAAATTCTATACCAATCGAAAGTATGAAGCCCATAGAATAAGCAAACGTTAGGTTGCCTATTCTGTTCCGGTCACAACTATAGACTCGTAGATACTATGGCAACCCTATAGTTGTGACCGGAAAAGAATAGGCAACCTAACGTTTGCTTATTCTATGGGCTTCATACTTTCGATTGGTATAGAATTTATCTAATAATCACACCGGTGAAATGTTTAAAAAAATATTTTATTTTTTAATTATTAATTAAATATACTCTGGACTGAAATTTGCTAGGCAACCCATATGCATTATATTTATTGACATATTAAATTAAATATAAAATACGTTTCATTAAATAAGCATCTCGGTGAAGGTCGGTCTTAACGGGATCTTAGACTATTAGTGAATCTGTCTATATTTGAGAATGCTTTTTTCACCGACCTTAAAAGAGGAGGTTTTAATCCGACTTTATGTTGTTTTTTTATGTTTACGCCTTTCTCTAGAAATTGTGGATCCGATTAAAAAAAGAAAAAAATTCTTTGATTTCTTTACATTTAAATTTCTTACAATTCGGTTCCTTTTTTATATTTATGAGTAATCAACTAATCAATCATTATTTAGTAGGTAGTGTCCGAGTGATTGTCAAATTTTCTTTAAGTGAATGAACTCCCGGATGTCTGATCAAAAATGAACAAACTAACAATAATACCTACTGGCCTTTCATTGTCCCACTGCTGGCCAAAAGCTTCCTCGCACATGAATAAACAAGCAATTCTCAATACATTTAATTACATGGACCACAAATTAGTCTAAGTGCGTCTAATTAGGCCTAATTAATTAAGATTATCTCATCCGAATGGAGTGAAATGGATTACACGATGTATTGACCTATAAGACAATATACTTAATCCTAGTGTTTTATTCTTCCGCTAAAGTGAAATCAACTAATCAAGGTTAAGCATCGCTAGCTGAGGTCGCCCGAAAGATGGGTGACCACACATTGTAAAAAGACTTATCCGTATTTAAGTAAGTAAACCTGTTGGTTCTAATGATGTGTTATTTCAAAAAAAGTTATTTTGGTTGGAGTTAATTATGAGTAGTTTTACAACAACATAAAACAGTAAAAAAAATTGTTCGTACATTCGGAAGTACCTACGTCTATTCTAACATAACCAATGATATTATAAACTAGCTGTGCCTGTAACTTCGTTCGCGTGGATGACGAAGCTTATCAATGAGTCTTTAACCATTAAGGCTGCACACGCGACGGAAGCTTAAAAAATTGAGTAACTTCTCCTGTTTTCCCAACATTTCCTTTTACTGCTCTGCTCCTATTGATTGTAGCGTGATAAAAAGTATACTATAACCTGCCCAGGAGTATGAAGAATAATTGTACCAAGTTTCGTTAAAATCCGTCGAGTAGTTTTTGTTTCTATAAGGAACATACAGACAGACAGACAGACGGACAAAAATTTTACTGATTGCATTTTTGGCATCAGTATCGATCACTAATCACCCCCTGATAGTTATTTTGAAAATATATTTAATGTACAGAATTGACGTTTCTACAGATTTATTATAAGTATAGATAAAAAAGAGGTAGATATCGCACTGGCGCGCAAAAGTTGTTGCGAACAAATTCAGACAATTGTCATGATTTGTTTTAGTCGGTTAATAGCAGCGAGCGAAACGAAGCGCAACACACTACAGATAGCTATCTCTTTCTGTACCATACGTTCCCTATCTATCGCAGTCGTAGTTGAAAATGACTATACACCTACATGTAAGTACATTCGTAATAACAACGCAACAATTTCTGGACACCGCTCAGTATGAACGTAACGTATCTTCCCTTTATAATATCATTGAACATAACTGTTTTCCTTCAACGATTATAAAAACAAAAACATCACCCCACACTACTTAAGTACTTACTTATTTCAATCATTTCCCAGAATAAAAATACTTTACAATAATAATATTTATCTAAACAACAAACCAATAACACAAAGTACCTACAATATAATATCTGATCCAATTTATGACTGAACGCATTCAATTGTTTCGATCGCTGGTATCTGGATTGCTTCCAATAACTCCAATTTGTTAAGGAAACAGTATTATCACTGGTATACAAATTGATTTATAAAGCTTTGGTATTTAGTTGTCTATTTATTTAATGGATGTGTAAAATCTTTCGGTTTGTTGGACTTATCAGTGAAATTAATGTTCGTAATGCAACATGTACAAAATCAATGGGTGACGTCATTTGAATTTTGGGGCCTGTTGGTCTAGTGGTTAGTGACCCTGACTGCTATACCGGAGGTCGTGGGTTCGATTCCCACCCAGGACAAATCTTCGTGTGATGAGCACGATCATTTGTTCTGTGTCTGGGTGTAATTTATCTATAATATGTATGTATTTAGAAATATATAAGTATGTCAGTTGTCTGGTCACCATAACACAAGCTTTGCTTAGCTTGGTATCAGATGACCGTGTGTGAGTTGTCCCGGGATATTATCTTATTATCTTGTGATGTATAATTTAAATATGAAACATTGAAAGATTATTGATTGTCGCTGTAGCCTTGACAATAAATAACTAGAATCTCCACAAGTTGCTCTTGAAAGCTGGACTATTGCCAAAGTTTTTTTTTTGTTATGTTATATTAGTTTTTGTAGCCATCCTTAGACATCACTTACTAAAGGCGAACGGTAATATATATTATTGTTATAAAATACCTAGATTTAAATCTCTTTTCTGTATAAGAAGAAACCTTTCTCTGCAGTGAAAGAATTACCAACAAAAAGAAAATAATAACAACAAACATCGTCCTCATCTTTGTATTAACATAACAATTTGAAAACAACAACAACAAAAAAAAACATCTCAAATTTTCCATTCCAAAACCCTCAAAAGATAACTCAAAGAACAAACTTCGCAATCCATTGCTGTCTTTGTTCTGGAACATTCCCTAACAACGTGAAGAGAACCGGGATTGAAAACTTCCATTGACAGAAAGTCGAACTAAAACGTGTGGAAGTCAGTTGAGCTGTGACTTCCGAAGTCAGTGCACGTCTTACCATGTTTCTTAGACAAACAAGAGAAATCTTAACCTGACGTGCTTTGAAAACTATTTTATGTTTGTGTGTTTCACGCTTGTTATCCTCGAGAGAATAGGTAGTTGTGTTTTTGTTGCTAACGTTTACCAACGTTTTAAGTAGTGTGACAGATTTTATGAAGATTTTCCAAAAATGTTGGTTCTCATTCCGTTTGTTTAAGATTTTTCCGATTGTGAAATGGTTCAGTAACTTTATTTTGTGAAAAGGTTACTTATTAGCATTTTCTAAAGGTTAATAAGTAAGTACCCTTTTCAAAAATAAAAGACACACAGAAATCACCACCACGGAGTTCATAGCTTAAAACCACAAGAATTTTTCAAAAAGAATTACATAAGTGAAAAATTATAATTAAAAAAATTTAAGAACACGCCTGCCATGTCAAAAAAAAATTAAAAAGAAGTCAAATATTTGCAGTCGGGGTCGGTTACTTGGAACAACAGACACAGACACAGACACAGACAGGTCCCCCGACTGCAAATATATGACATGTTTTTAATTTTTTTTTGACATGGCCGGCGTTTTTTTAAATTTTTTTTATTATATTTTTTTTATTTAACACCTTTTAGTGAACAACAAAAAAACATGACACAACACAAAAAAAATATCGTTCGGAACCCTTTGCAGGCGATTTCTACTCACACTTGACCATTTTTTAATGTCCGATAGCCTATGTCACTCGGGATAACTCAAAATTTCTAATGATACCACAAACATTGAAATCGGTCAAGCCTTTTAGAAGTTATGGTGGAATAAAGAAACTCACAAACATACATACATACATACATACATACATAAACCCTGAAAACATAACCCTTCCATTTTGGGCAGTCGTGTAAAAATAGAAACCGTATGACACATCAACCGGAAAGTCCGATAAGTCAGTAACAGTCTGCAAATTTCCGTCTGTACTAAAGCCTGTACTAAAGCCAATATGGAAAGAGAATTAAACGTTATTACTAATTACGCAATTATCAACTTTGACAACATGTGTTTAAGTTCATTTTAGAATGACAAATATTACCGAAAAGAGCCTAAAAGTAATTTGAATGTGATGGAAACTGAACTATTAGTCATTGAATTAAGGTTCATAATCCCAAAGCACGTTAATTATTTCTTTAAAGTGACTGATGTATAGTCATCACCTTTCTCATCGTACGGCATTGACAATACAATCTATCAAATAGAATACCCTAGTTCCTATAGAGAAACTGATAACATCTGACCTTGAGAGCGATCAATAAATCAACATTTCTGCAACGAACAAGCTTATTATGATTTAGGATCACAAAACTTGTGAAGACAGATGAAGTAAGCACAAGCCTGATAGGATAGCGGCGTTTAATAACAGAGTAATTAAAGCCACCTTGTAACTGAATCATCAAACCAGCTCGTATGTAATATGTAAAATACCATAATATGGTTTTGTCACTGGACTTACATAAGCATGCAAAATGTCATCCCCAGTGGATGACAAGATGGCTCCGATTAAGCTTGCAAGATTTGACTCAAAAAAATAAATCTTAAAAAAAACTGACTTCAAAATAAGTCTTATATTTATTTCTTATGGATCCCACTGTCAAAACTGACCCAAAACTTGAAGCACCAGCTTTCAAATAAAAATAGAATCATCAAAATCAGTTCACCCAGTCAAAAGTTATGTGGTAACAAACATGAAAAAAATACAGTCGAATTGAGTACCTCCTCCTCCACCTCCTTTTGAAGTCGGTTAACAAACACACATGCAAGTAAACAGCTTGACAAAAAAATTATAGAAAACTCATGGTTTCATATACCATTACTTGCATCCTTGGAGAATTCAAAGTAGATTTACATCGCTTCATGGCTATATTCGAAAACATATTTAATGTCAATTAACTTGAACTGAAACGGAATATTCCTTCAACGATTTATCATCATGTATCTAAGTGACAAGATTTGCAAGGAGTACATTTATTTGAGTCCCAAGTGACGTCATTAGGAACCCTTCTAAGGTTTCACCTATTTTTGGACTTCAACGTGATATTGCTATATTAGTATGTTTTCTAATGGGATTTGCGATCGATTTAAGATCATGTGGGATGATGTCATGGCTAAAGGATAAAAAGAGGTTTTTTTGAGGAAGAATTTCTGTAGGTAACATTGTTGATTTCAAATTGCATGGAAATATTTTGAAGGAGAAAATACATGTGTTGTGGGGCAACGTAGTGAAAAACTACAAAGACTTAAGTCATGTGCTGAAGTATGATTAGTATTTATTACTTAATCGTATGAATAAAAATAGTCATTGTAATCTTAACATCGATGTTAACCTTTTTTTTAAAAGAGTAACCTATGGAGTTTCTTGCCGGCTCTTTTCCATAGGAAGGACACTTAGGAACCGAGCAACTAGAGTCAGTAGATTTAACGTAACGTTTCTTAAGCGCCTTTTTTTGGTTTATGAGAAATAAAAATATTTTGATTTTGATTTTGATTTTGAGTCTTCTTCTTCTTCTTTTCGTGTCGATGGTAGATTTACATTATATTGCATTGGCCCAGTAAGTTGCGACATTAATGGCAGCTTCGTTAGCGTGCTTTAAGTCATCCAAAGTGCAGGTGTACGGACAATTTGGGCAGTTTAACAAATGGGACATGGTTTGGTTGGGAGCTCCACATTCGCATTCAGTAAGAAGGGGATCGATTATTCCCCATTTTATTTTAGAGGATAAAATAAATGCAAGTAAAATAGGTAAACCTTTTATTTATTTTACCTTGCAATATGCATTCAATAATATTCAAGTCGTCACCCCAAACACTTAACTATAGATCATGTAGTTGATATTATTAAACAAATATCCTAAAAATACATTTTTATTCCCGGTAGATATCAATAAATGTCATTTAAATGTATACGAAGGCACGCGTACCAATTGAATTCGCAGCATTCAATTCCATTGATATTCAGTTTTGGTCCAACTATGGTTTTATTTTAACTTTCTGCGCGTTGTAAAATATTCAAATGGGTTTTTGGTGATACCAGATTGAAATATTGTCAATCTGTTTATACGAGAATAGATTATTTTTTGATATGTAGATCGGGAGGTGGCAAATTGACTTTATTTTCATAATTTAAAACAATTGAAATTGTATTTCGAGTGTATTTTATGATGCTTGCCACCCCGATATAAGCCGAAGGCATAATTTTGATACATTGCATTTTGAAAAAACAAGAGAGAGAGCGTCGATTTATTCAGTTGTATTTCAGAATAATAAGAAAAAATTGCTTTAACATTTCGACCATGTTGAAGCATTGTCGTTTTGTAGAAGTCCATTTTCTACACATCACAAATACACCGTTTATAGTTTTCCCCTAATTCTAGTCCTAAAACTAGATAGATCCCAAGCCCTTCCACCCATAACCTCACAAGACCTATAATAATATAATTCAGACACAGAAAAAAAAATCTCTCTCGTCCAGAAAACCGTAGCCTCTAATTCCTGAATGATTCTCAGGTAGCATCTTACAGCTTAACTTGAGATACTCCAAAAATGTTTTGAAAAGAAAACAACAGCTCCTAATTTCGAACAAAGCACTCCATGTTTCGAAACCATCTTGCCTTGAATGTTTTGTTAAAGCCACATTCTCGTAACTTTTATGTAAAGCGAGTTTTTTTTATCTTAGAGGCTTAAAGGTACTTGTCGGGTTTCGCGAATTCTTTTCCGTTAAGAATTGAGCCCTGAATAATGAGTGAGGTAAGTTCTTTACTTTACTTGCTACTTGGACAAGGTTTTGTTATTTTTTAGGGTACGTATGTGAGGGGGTTTGGATAAGATCTTCTGGCTATGGTGGAGGTATTAATTTATTCACTTGCTTGAATGTAAATGAAGTTAAATTTTAGTTTTTTTTAGTCTTTGATCGACCATTTTGATTTGCATCTGGTTAGAACTAGCAAAAATGTCACATTCAAAACATTATGCATTTAGTGAAGGTAGACTTTAAAAATCAGAAATTTCTAACCTGCAACCTGAACATAATTGAGAATACTTGTTTTTTTTATCTTTAGTGATTTAATTTTCTGCAATTTTAATATAATTTTCTTTCTTGAATTCAGTTTCAATAAATTAAACTTAAACTAAGGTTAAAAACCTCATCTTTTTTAAACACACAAGACTTCATTTTTCTGACTACTAAGTTCAACATAATCGAAAATATTATTTACATTCTGAAATTGGTTCTGGCTAGATTCCCTGTCTAGTCTCTTGCACCTAGACTTGACGCAAACATTTGCATAGCACGTCGGACGTCGTGCCGATCGAATCAGCAAACAATATCTCTATTTTAAAGGATTATTATTTTTGAGAGAATTGAGATTTCTTTCTAAAGAAGATACGGACAAGCGGATAGGTTGGTTAAGAATTGTGTGTAGGTGTTCTTGTTAAGGGTAAAGTCAAGGTTCCTGGTTTAAATGGACAGGAGTTATTACTATCAAAATAATTTCGATTTGAGAAGTAAATGTTATCTGGATTTCATCCTTAGATCATGATTTATTGTTGATGAAGATGATAGATGGGATAATGTTTTCTATATAAAAACACATTTGGTTTAGAAAATTTAAATTTAATATTTATATTTATGTAAAGACAAGAGACAAACAGTAATAGACATACAAAGGTTACAATTTCTAATAATATTTCTGCCTGCAGACCTCCGACGGGATATATTTAACAAGACAAAAATAGATACTGGGTATATTGTAATAAGACATACAAACAATATCAAATAAGATATGTTAGAAACATTTTTATGAGGAATACTGTTTCGTCATCATACAAATGACTAAAATAAGATCGTTTAATTTCACCACGGGCAACACACGATGTTCTTATCGATTTTCAGCAGTTGCAATCACAACTGTTTTGACAGTTGTAATACGTGCCGTACTCGTTATCCGATTGGTGCTACTGCTGCATCTGTCATGACGTCACTACCGTTAACGGACGGACCGCCCCCCTATCGACAATCTTTTCTCACCATCTTGCACGCGCGCGCACTTCGCGATCTTTCTCAAGAAAAACCTTTTAAACGCGTCAACTCGACCGATATTCTGCTGGGAATCAATATTCCGAGCAGCTCGTGACATTCAGCAATCAACTGTGGTGGAATCATATCGCCGGCGGGTCATCGGCAGCAGAAATAGCAGACCAAGGTACGTGCACGTGTTTTAGTTTGTTACTGCTGTATTTTCATAAGAACATCGTTTGTGTGATCGTCCAGCCTCTTAGGCTGTCCCAGATGTGCGGTTAACTCATCGTTTTTATCGCGACTGCACATTTTTTTGGTGCCGAAACCCGGGACCCGCCATTACGACTTATTTTTTAACCCAGTTAAGCCTTAATAGTTACTGTAGGATCTCAATATTAGGCAATCTATCTTCCTTCGGTGCTTAATATTATTCTTTTCGGCCTATATTAACTGTTTTAGGTATATCGTATCGGAAAAAATATCGGTCATTAACATTCGCAAAAAAGTCCTTTGTTCGTGTGACATTTTTTATCCGGAGGTAGGTGTAACAAAATCATAACGTACCGCGCTAGTAGTCTGAGTTGTAAGCGGCTTGCGTTCGGATACGCAGCCAACACGTTCCGCCTTCGGGAAACGCGATAATACTCTTCGTGAGATTACCGTAAAACCAAGGCAAGACTACCTTAGCTACATTCCTTCCTATTACATAAAAGAAAAATTGTGTCAATAGGTATTACGAAGCTTACATCCACTTAACTTCAAAACTTAATTAAATTAACATTGAACAAAGGATTTATGTTGCGCTTTTACACAATCTATAATCTGTACTGCAGACACACGACCAAAATTAAATAAATATTACTACCGATTAGCGTAAGTATTCGTGTTCTTATCTTGTTTACATCTTTGTAAGCAGACAGCGCCCATCTGTTGGAACCTTGTATCGCCGACTATTCGTTATCGGTAACCGATCTTGCTAATCGTTTTCATCATGTCATTGTTAAGTAAACATTCGTCCCGTAAACAAAGTTGCTTTAAGAAATCGAAATCCCACTCTACGGAGAATGAATATACAGTTCAAGATTTATCACAGTTACGTAGAAAGCGTACTTTAGCTATTAAGCGGTTGGATAAAGCATTGGAAATAGGTACATTGGCAATGAGTGATGACTCACAACGGAATTTATTTCTTTCTTATTATCAGGAACTCAAACATATTCTAGATAGCTTTGAAAGTGCTCATCAGATCGTTTTGGAGCTTTTAGATGATCCTGATCATGCAGATAATACGCTCCAGGATACATTTGACGATAAATATTTTCAAATCTTATCTATTCATCGTAGTTTAACTAAAAGTGAACCTCAATTAAATAATAAACATAGTTCTTCATCGTCGAATATCCGTTTACCGAAAATTGTTCTTCCAACTTTCAGTGGTGACATCAAGAAATGGCCTGAATATCACGACACTTTTAATGCATTGATTCATAATTCTAGTAGTCTTACTGATACGGAAAAATTTCATTATTTATTCTCATCGTTGACCGGCGATGCATTATCTGTTATCAAGGCATTCCCATTAACTTATGAGCATTACAATGATGCCTACCAGGCCCTTGTTACTCGCTATCAAAGGAAACGACCTTTAGCTTTTACGTCATGGAAGGACCTTTTAAACATTAATTTTAATACTACTGACGGTAATGAGTTTAGAAAATCATTAGACCTGTTTGAGGAAAATTTAATTATTTTAAAGAAAATTATTTTACCTGAGGACCGATGGGATTTTGTATTAGTCTACCACCTTCTCTCTAAGATAGACTCAAACTTGCGTCGCGATTTCGAGGAAAAATATCCTGATATTGAGTTTCCTCCATATGCACAGTTGAAATCTTTCTTAAATTTGAAGTGTGAAGCGCTTTTACGTGATTCTCATTTTTGTGAAATTAATAATAAAACTTTGAGTAAGCCACAACAACGATCTGTCAAATCATTTCAAACAAATACACGGGCAAACGTTTCTCATGCGCTTGTGAGCAGTACAGATAAACCTCAAGTTGCCACAGCTAGTACTACAAGCAGTGAAACGCCTACGTCACAATCAGTTAAGTGCGCGTTTTGTGGTGACACTCACTCAATATCATCATGTCAACAATTTCTTAATAAATCGGTCGATGAGCGGATATCTATCGTAAGCAAAAATAATTGGTGTTTCAATTGTCTTCGAGCTTCACATCAATTAAAAGGTTGTACATCTATTTTTAAATGTCGTAAGTGTAACCATAAACATCACACTTTACTTCATAAAGATAAACCGGTCGAGTCGAACCCAACCTCTTCATTACTTTCTAAAAACAATAACACAACTGTTTTATTAGCAACTGCCATTGTGCAAGTACGGGATGCGAATGGCAAGTTCGTGTCTTTTCGAGCTCTTTTCGATTCGGGGAGTCAGATTAATCTTATTACTGACTCAGCTGTCAAACTATTAAATTTAAAACTATCCAGTCCTACCACAACTATAAGTGGAATCGGTGAAGCCCCGGCTTCAATCTTAGGAGACATTAATTGTTCCATTGGTACTGGTGATCAAGTTTTATTTAATTTAAATATGCACGTAATGTCAAAAATTTGCGGGGACCAGCCAATAGCTAAATTAAATACATCGGGTTGGTCTCACATCAATTCACTATCGTTAGCCGATCCCGGTTTTGACATTCCTGGCCGGATCGACCTACTGTTCGGTGCGGATGTATTTGCGGAATCGCTTCGTAACCGTAATATTAAAGGAAAATCACATCAACCTACCGCCTTCGACTCAGTCTTTGGATGGCTATTGTTCGGTAAAACTCGTTTAGCTACTCATTCACTCGGCTCCCTACTGAACACTTCTATACAAAGTGATAAGGAATTAAACTCATTAGTTCAACGTTTTTGGGAATTAGATGTATTACCACCCGCAGCATCCCTAACCCCAGATGAGATAGCATGTGAACAACATTTTATCACAACTCATTCTCGTGACTCATCTGGGCGGTACATCGTGCAGTTGCCATTCAGGGACGAGTCCGAGCCTATGTTCACTGGTTCACGTGATATTGCTTTGCGTCGTTTCTATGCGATTGAACGTCGACTGTCACGTGACCCCGAGTGTCATCGTCAATATTGCGATTTTATGTCTGACTATCTAACTGCGGGCCATATGTCATTGGTCTCTCCAGATGACGTAGGGAATGGGAAATACTATATTCCCCATCACTGCGTTATACGTCCTGATAGTACCACGACTCGCCTTCGTGTCGTATTTGACGCCTCTGCTAAAGATGCACGCTCTCGATCGTTAAACGAAAGTCAACACATCGGTCCAAAATTACAATCAAACATTTTGGAAATTCTATTACGCTTTCGTGAACACGACGTCGTTTTCATGGCAGATGTACGTCAGATGTACCGACAGATTATACTCTTCGGCGACCATCGTGACTATCAGCGAATTCTCTGGAGAGCTTCGCCTAGCGAACCTCTTTTAGAGTTTCGTCTGAATACGGTCACGTATGGCATCTCTTCGTCCCCCTATCTCGCTTGCCGTACTTTGCGACAGCTTGCTGATGACGAGGGGGATTCTTACCCGCTCGCCAGGAGTGTAATCTTGTCGGACCCCTACATCGATGATGTCGTCAGCGGTAGTCAGAACTTCGCCACTGCACAAAGAACAAAAACACAACTCATCGCTCTTTTTAAAAAAGGAGGTTTTCATCTTCGGAAGTGGGTGTCAAATGACAATCGTCTTTTATCGGATCTTCAACCTGAAGATTGCCTAACTAATTCTGTATCGTTAGATAAAGCTGAACCGGCTTCATTCAAAGTCTTGGGACTCAAATGGGATCCCTCAACTGATTCGTTTCTTTTTGAAGTTGTATCTTCACATCGGCCATGTACCAAACGGTCTATTCTTAGTGAACTCGCTAGAATCTTCGACCCGTTAGGATTCTTATCCCCCCTGACAATTCATGTTAAAAGCTTAATCCAAAAGCTTTGGATTATCGGTGCCGGGTGGGATGACGTTCCCCCTGACGAGGTCGTCAGTACATGGAAAAATTATCAGAATCAACTTTCTCAGTTGCAACATCTAAAAATTTCGCGTAGAATCACTCGTACGGATTCACAATACTACGAGCTACACGGATTCTGCGACAGTTCGGAAACTGCATATGGCGCGGTTATTTATTTACGAGTAACAGACGTATATAACAATTCTTACGTTCATTTCGTTTGTTCGAAAGCTCGCGTGGTACCATTAAAACGTACCTCATTACCACGTCTAGAACTCTGCGCAGCAGTTTTGCTTTCAGATCTGTACAAATTCGTTACAGAAACTTATCTGTCTCGTATTCCTGTTTCAGCTGTCTTTTTGTGGTCCGATTCCACTGTTACACTCTCTTGGTTGCGTTCACCCTCATGTCGTTGGTCTACTTTCGTTGCCAATCGCGTGAGTCATATTCAAGAAATAACAGCTATTGAATATTGGCATCACGTGTCCTCTGCAGACAATCCTGCAGATGTTTGTTCGCGAGGCCAATTTCCAAGTGAACTTCTTCACAACTCATTATGGTGGGCGGGGCCACGATGGTTATCCGAGCCGCATGAGTCATGGCCATCTTGTATTGACAGCGTTACTAATGACGAGCAGAAAGTTGTTGAGGCCGAGACTCGTAAATCTCCTGTGTTAGTATCAACTGTGCATCCTCGGAAAAAAGATGTTTCAATTATCAATAACTTATTAAATCGTTTTTCAACGTTAGAAAAATTCAAAGCCGCAAAGCCACAGTTGTATCGCATAGTCGGTGATCGGGTTCTAACAGTTAAAGAACTTACTACATTATTCGGACAAATCGAGGCGGTTTTAAATTCACGGCCCATGTGCCCTGTTAGTTCGGACCCTAATGACTTGTCAGCGTTAACACCGGGTCATTTCCTTACATTGGAGCCTCTGACCGCTGTCCCCGATGATGATTATTCTAACGTCAATACTCATCGTCTTCATCGGTGGCAGTTGTTGGAAGCTTTCCAACAAAGTTTTTGGTCAAGATGGAAACACGAGTACTTAAATTCACTCACTCAACGCGCCAAATGGACCAAGAACTCAAGACCATTAGGGGTGGGCTCGCTTGTAATCATCAAGGATGACAATCGACCTCCTCTTGCATGGTCACTCGGTAGGGTTACTGATCTTCTTCCTGGCGCTGACGGAGTAGTTAGGGTTGCAATTCTTTAGACCGCTACTAGCAATTCTGTTAAGCGACCGCTGGTCAAACTCTGTCCTCTACCTATAGAGGATTAACGTATTATTTAACTTAATATTATTAAGCATCGTAGGTTAGGTTGATTAGATTCGTAGTTCAGTAACTATTAAGGTTTAACGTTTTCTTCCTAACTTTTCTATTTATATTTCGTATTTTCGAAAATACCATAGGTATTTTGGTGGGCGGAATGTTTCGTCATCATACAAATGACTAAAATAAGATCGTTTAATTTCACCACGGGCAACACACGATGTTCTTATCGATTTTCAGCAGTTGCAATCACAACTGTTTTGACAGTTGTAATACGTGCCGTACTCGTTATCCGATTGGTGCTACTGCTGCATCTGTCATGACGTCACTACCGTTAACGGACGGACCGCCCCCCTATCGACAATCTTTTCTCACCATCTTGCACGCGCGCGCACTTCGCGATCTTTCTCAAGAAAAACCTTTTAAACGCGTCAACTCGACCGATATTCTGCTGGGAATCAATATTCCGAGCAGCTCGTGACATTCAGCAATCAACTGTGGTGGAATCATATCGCCGGCGGGTCATCGGCAGCAGAAATAGCAGACCAAGGTACGTGCACGTGTTTTAGTTTGTTACTGCTGTATTTTCATAAGAACATCGTTTGTGTGATCGTCCAGCCTCTTAGGCTGTCCCAGATGTGCGGTTAACTCATCGTTTTTATCGCGACTGCACAAATACATTGTATAGATGACTGATAGAAATATCAAAAGAGAGAGTCGGCGTCGTCACAGGTGCTGCCAAATGATCAAACAAAAGGCCGCCAAATAATACCGACGAAAATGGTGCTATAATTATTGTGTTTAAGTCAAATTTAGGGAATTTCGCGGCCAAAAATCATTATTTCAAAGTTCATTATTATTGACACTATCATGAATATTCCAAATTTAATATTTAATTTGGGCATGTGATTGTGAAACCTACATCACCCTTTCGGGTCGGACAGGGTTTTCTTAACACCCTGTATGTAATGAAAATAAAGTTTCCTATCTAAAACCTTATCTATATTAAACCTCTTCACTTCTATTCAAGAAGATGGGAGGAGCAGGCGTTACTCACGGCCTAATCTGCCAGTAACAGCGTGAGTGATGTTGTTCCACGTCTGATTGCAACACCGTCAATTGTGTGTAATGGCCGCCGGGCTAAGGTTGTCACCTGATAAGATCGTGGATGAATGTCTTGTCTATATTAAAAAAAAACTTAAATATAACGAGAAAGAGTATATGTGTATATGTGTTGTAGTACAAGAAATTTACGGTTTTTTTTTTCATTTGAATTTTAGAATTTTTAGAAACTGAGGCAATCTTATGATTTCTGTAACAATTCGATGCAAACATTTCAATGATCTTTTGTTACGTAACAGGTCTCCAAACATTAGGCCAACTTCATTGCGTTATCTATCAGAAGATTTTTAAATTTCTCCTTCACCTTCAAAACAGGACCGTGTTTTAGCATGTCCAAATAATTGACCAAACATTGCAACAAATGAAAAAAATAATATTTCTTAACCTTTTCTTCTCAATCTCAAAGTCGTGGTGGCCTAGCGGTTCAATGAACGAATTTGTATGCACAAGGTTGCAGGTTCGAACCGAGGCAAGTACCAATGTGGCTTTTTCAAAGTTATATGTACCTTAATTATTCTAAGACACTTCTGACAAATGGTGAAAAATAACATCGTGAGGAAATTTGGATTCCAAAATTTGGGATCTGAAATCGCCAACCCGCAGGGAGCAAGCGTGGTGATCAATCCTTCTCTACATGGGAAGAGGCCTGTGCCCAGTAGTGGGACGTTTATAGGCTGAGGGTAGATGACTAGGTATGAAAAGTCAAAATTTATTTAGTCCGCCATTTAGATAATCAAAATATAATAGACACATATTTTTTCTTTTCTCAAATAAATTACAAAATACGAAGATAAACCGCTGTAAAGTTCAGGAGTGGGGGCTTGTGACGTCACGGCTAGGTACAATTTGTACTCAAACGTGACGTCACGCAAGAATTGTACTAGCTGTATCTTCGTAATTCTTTGTTTACGGGACTAAACAAAAAATACGTGTCTAATATTTTTTTCTTATCTAAAAGATGGACATATAAATAAAAATTAGTCATCATCCCCATTGTTTGAACAAAAATACTTTGCTTCAAATTCGTTGAACTTAAAAATAACAAAATCGAAGTGCCAACCCTAACAGCATGTAACATTTTATCGCAAGCAACCTTATGAGGCGGGCCGTCATGCGAAAATTTATGACTATGTCTTACTACCTTTTTATTTCGCGCCAAATAAGTGTTTTATTCCCCTGTGTGGAGAACAATTGTGTCGACATCAGAATGCTTACAGATCTTTTGTCTTTATAGAAAGTTGGGAAAGATTAATGTGGCCACTGTCGGGGATATTGTTTGTCTTGAATGAAAACGATGAAATAATTGTAAAATGTTGTGTCTTCTTACAAATTTATTTTATCTGTTTAAAAATACTCGGAGTTTGAAATAACGTCGAATATAAATGCAATCAACAGATGTTTTTCAATGATTAAAATGCTTGTGCTTTTACTTATGTCATTCATGCTTTTTTAAAAGTGTTAAACTATTGTCGATATTTTTTATTTAATAATGATAATAATATCCTGGGACAACTCACACACGGTCATCTGATCCCAAACTAAGCAGAGCTTGTACTTTGGTAAACAGACAACTGATGAACATACTTATATATTTCTCAATACATACATATTATAGATAAATTACACACAGATACAGAACAAATTATCATGCTCATCACACAACATTTGTCCTGGGTGGGAATCGAACCCACGACCTCCGGTATAGCGGTCAGAATTTCACACATTTCCTGTTTCTACCGTCTTAGATTTCTAGAGCATATTTTTGGACTCTACACAGTTATCAAAACATGACCGTAATTGAAACTAAAAAAACATTTATTAGCTTCAAATTATCTGCGAAAAATAACCGTAATACACATAAAGTTCAAGTACATTTTCAAATTTAAGTTTTAACCGCATTTTAAATTATCCATTGCTTACCCCACAAAATTTTACCCAAAATTCAAAATTTAAACCCTAGTTTGTTTGACTAAAAACATGATTGTACTAAACAGTATGTAGGTAATGGTTCACGAACATTTTGCAGTTCATTATAAAGTGTGGTCTAAATTAAGGCTGTGTGTACAAAGGCTTCCGTTTCAGTACGCTACACAACAACTTTTAATTCACCAGCTTTATGCAGAATTTAGCACGTTTTTACATTATTTTATTTACTGAGGATTTTATGTTTTGTTGGTACTCTGCTTTTGTTAGTAAATCGTTGTTCAGTGGTTATATTTTTAGATTGGCAACAGTGTTATTGATTTTTTCAATGTTTTAGGTTTATAAGGATTTGGAAATTTGTCGGAATTAAGATTAATGGTAAATGGACTAAAGTGACTTGGGAGTGACAGAATAAAATTCTAGTTGCCCTAATAAGACTTATGCCTGACCTAGGTTTCGAAAGAGTAAACTGTCGTACCATCGTCTAGTGCTTTAATAATACACCGAAATAATTACCACCATCGATCCTTTAATTATATGTCAACACTCGGATTTTTAATATTGATATGAACTGACCCTCATTAACTAACAAAAAAATTAATAAAACGCCTTAACCTCGAATAAATGGGAACGCATTTATGGAAGCTGTCAAAAAAAAAAATTATTTTACTACTCAGGGTCAAATCAATCCATCCACAATCTTCAGATATTAGTCTATAGACCAATCGCTTTCCGACTGGTTAGAAACTCCAGTCATTTATATATAAGTGAAGCCCATTTAAAGTTTCGGACTTCGAACCGGCTTTGTCTTGAAGCCGCTAAATTTAAAGTCGCAAGTGTCTTTAGTACTTGGAAGCTAAACTTTGATTTAATTGACAGTCAAGTAGACGTTTTGTATGTAGCTTAAAAATAATTATAGTACATATAATAATATGGTTTATACCTGAAAGAAGTATATTATTGATCAATGAGGAACGTATAATATACCACTGCAAAGGAGGGCAGAAACAGGCGAATGTAGATTTCATATCGTTTTAAAATATTGTCTGGTTAGATAGAACAGTAGCAGAACAGATAACAAATACGCTGGATATAATAAAATGAGCATGGTTTTGTTTTTTTTCTACCGTTTGCTGATCCTCTGATGTGCAAAGGTGGTTTTTAATGACAGGATATCAAATAAAATTAAGGTCTAATAGATATGTGTATATGTGTATTAATACTACACAATATAACACCTAAAATAGTTATAAAATAAATGACAGTAAGTGTGGGTTGATAATAAATATGTAGGCGCTTCGCTATTTCTAGTGTTAAGAAACGTGAAAAGGAACTGCTGAAACATGACAAGCGGGTTGACGTTTCTTGACACTGACGCAACTCCGGGCTCTTTTGCTCGCGGCCGTCGGATGAAGAGGAATCTGGTGGCTCCGCATTGAAGCAAAACGTGTTCGGTGGAGTGTCGCTGTTCTTAATTCTCCTCGCCCGCCTACCCACGATAGCTCGGCAATCGCAATGAACGATGATGATAACCAAGTTTCTACAAATACATATATTTTTTATTTTTATGCTTTATTTTGAAGCAAACTCAAAACCCATTAACGTATTTTAAAGTTACAAAAATTACCAGTAAAAACATTACTATTTAAAGGCAAAGTAGCATAAAAGTTAATCCCAAAATCCGGCACGTATTAACAGAACTCATTGCATCTGTTATTACCAGTGCAATAAACTAAAGAAACAAACATTTGGTAATGCATGTAGTTATACTATTATACAGGGTTGTATTTAGCAGTTAAAATACAATACTGTATAATATATCTATTCACATAACATAACATATAAAATACCATCACGCCTGTATCCCCGAAGGGTTAGGCAGAGGTGTACCAATGTACACCCACAGTTCGCCGGTATGTTTAGGTCCCATGTAATAGGGGGCGAGCCTATTGCCACTAACCGGGCACAAATCTAAACTCTGACCTGCTACTGAGAATTTCATAGAAAAACCCAATAACACCTTGGTCGACTTGGGAATCGAACCCAAGACCTCTAGCGTAGCAGTCGCGCATAGCGCCACCAGGCCAACGAGGCAGAATGACTATTCAACTATTCTAATTATATTAGCTCGGGCATTAAAAGAGTAAACGGTTTTTTTGTATTTTGTTATATACGGGGCCACCATTGAGGTATATGCTAAAGAATACAAAAACATATTTTAAAATCGATTCACAATTGACTGGGATATCGCGTAACAAACATACAAAAAAACATAGACACGAATTGAGAACCTCCTCCTTTTGAAGCAGGTTAAAAAACTACTGAATCGATGTTGATGTTATTATGGGTACTGTCACAGTAATAACTGTCGAAAATATCGCCTAACAATCATAAAAAAAAAACATACAGTCGAATTAAGGACCTCCTCTGTTTAAAGTCGGTTGAAACGTTCTGAAATGCTATGCATTCTTCAGTGTACCAAATATATTCAGGTATTATAAACATAAACATATAAATACGTCTCGCATACATGTTCTTGAGACGACGTTTCAGCGTCCTTGTGTGAAGCCTGCGGTTTTCAAGCATGTTCATACCTCTTATATTAATTCAAAACATTTTACTTAGTATTATTATTAATTCGTTTTGTATATTTCAAAACCTTTAATACTAGGCCGTGTATTTGGCTAAATGTGCCTTTTCGTTTCACCGGTACTTTATTCTAATTTTTAATAATTGTACCGTGGTAGTTTATTCCACTTTGTTCACCTGGGTGATATCACCCAGGTGAACAAAGTAGACTTTTTTGACTCCTCATTTCACCTCGGACTCAATTCACCCAGGTGATATCACCTGGGTGAAATGAGTCGATTTTTTATGTGTAATTTGTTCACCTTGAACTGTATCACCCAGGTGAACAAACGCGACTTTTTGAATTATTCTAGTCGACTTATATCACCCGCATACAAAGTGGCAAGAAATTCATTAAATTATACTAAAATATATTTTTATTTTTACGTCGTAATCGTAACGTCATGGGACATTTCAAATCAATATTTCAAAAAAATAATGCCTACGTGTCTAATAATATTATTATAAACCTATTAAATAGTTTTAACACTCTATTGTAGAAAGAATTGGCCGACACTCTACAAATAAATATTAATATTAAACTTTAAGTTTTAAAAAAATAAGTACCTAATTCCTATTTTCTTTCGAAAACATTTTCTTTCGAAAACATTTTCTTTATTTGTTTTTCCAAATCCGTCTCTTGAACTTGGTTCAGCGGTGCCACTTAAAGGTCGTAGACATTTGAAACAATAACGCTAAGTTCGTGTTGATTACCCTAGTTGCAATCATAAGATTAACACTCAAATCTGAGGGCTCCTTAAAATCAATGGGCTAGGTAGTCTTAGGTACATGTATGTGAATTTTTGATGTTAATATGTCTACATATAACGTTACTTATTGACAACATATGTGTCATGATTTTTGTATTAAAGTGTTAATTAGTTTCTTTTTTTTTAAGGTCGTGTTTGAACACTTGCAAAATGACTGACCTATTTTAGTTGTTTGTTAATGCTTTTAAAAAGATACTGTTTAATACTACCTCGTTGGCCTAGTGGTGCTAAGCGCGACTGCTACGCTAGAGGTCTTGGGTTCGATTCCCAAGTCGACCAAGGTGTTATTGGGTTTTTTTATAAAATTCTCAGTAGCAGGTTGGAGTTTGGATTTGTGCCCGGTTAGTGGCAATAGGCTCGCCCTCGATTACATGGGACCTAAACATACCGGCGAACTGTGGGTGTACATTGGTACACCTCTGCCTAACCTGTCGGGGATACAGGCGTGATGGTATGTTATGTTATGCTGTTGTAATAACTCTTTTTCACCTTTTTGTAGATAAACGTTTGAATCTCCAACAATAAATAGAAAACACTATTTACCGCATTGACGTAGAAATTTTAAATCTCCATAAGGTATCAATTAGGGCTACTATTAACTTAAAAGTCTCATAGCACTTTCCATCCTAAAAATACGATCCAGCTTCTTTTCAGGCTGAAATTCAGGTAAATGCTTTAGCTAAGATTGGCAGGTTTTGTTCTCACTGTCAACCGCGAACACAATGGATAAAGAACAACGCTTCCCTTTTTTTCAGGTTTTACTGTTGTGTGAAAAAGATAATATTTTCTGAAAGGAAAATGTTTAAGCGGTCATGTTGGTAGTAAATAATTATTTTTATTGTACTGAGATATCTTTTACTGATACATTTTGCTATTAAAAGTTTACTTTGAATTTTTATACTTATTTATTTTCGAACTCTTTTTTGAATGGGTTGATCACAATTGTAATTTTCGAAATATGAAAATAGAGTGTGATAACTACTTAACAATAAACTTGCTGATTGCCACACTAATAGTGCCAAAATATTTTTATACTTTATGAGCCAATTAAAAGTAGCAAAAACTGGGGCCCGAGTCCGCTATTTTAAGTCAGTGAGTGGCGGGTTAATAAACGTTCCAGTGTACTTGTTATTGTGCCTAATTATCGTATTCAGATAAGAACAGTCACTTGCAATCCTACAATGACAACAGTGGCAAGTAGGAGTACATTTATCATTAACAAAAATTATCTGAATATGTAAATTAGGCACAATAACAAGTACACTGGAAGGTTTATTAACCCGCACTCACTGACTTAAAATAGCGGACTCGGGCCCCAGTGCCATTGACAAATCAAACACAAAGTAAGATACTGTATGCTCTAATATCCATTTAACTTGCCGATTGCCATCCTTACAGAAATTCATTTTTTTAAATGGACCAATTACAGTAATACAAAAAACAATACCATTGACAAAACAAAAACACAATAAGAAACATTATGTTTTCATCTACAAATAGACATCGTCTAAACAATCAATAAATAACAAAGCGAACTATCTCCGTACTAATAATAAGTACACACTCAAGGATCTGAGAACACAATCAATTGAATAAAAACAAAGAAAAGAAAAGTCTCAGTCGACTGTGAAACATTTTCTAGTAGATTTTCTAGTAGACTAGAATACAATAAAAGATTAAGAAAACACTTTATTTTGTAGATAGGAAAGTCTTTAGTCACAGACTTGTCGCCATTTTAGTACGATAGAATTAGGGTTGGCACGAACTGGATAAATTATAGGTCTAATATACAGAGTGTTAAGAAAACCCTGTCCGACTCAAAAGGGTGATAAAAGGTTCACAATCGCATGCCCAAATAAAATATCAAATTTGGAAAAATTCATGATAGAAACAATAATAATGGAATTTGAAATTTTAATTTTTTGCCCCGACATTCCCCAAATTTGAGATTAATACAAAAACTACAACACCAATTTCGGCGGTATTTTTGGGGGCTTTTGTTTGGTAATTAGGTACTAGCATTCTTGACAACGCCGACTCTAACTTTCGAATTTTGAGAAAAAAAAAACATTTCTGTAATCAGATATCGATACCTAACAACACCTTCACGAATCGGACAGGGTTTTCTTAACCTTAACTTAAACTTAACATGTTTTGACCCAAAACAAAAAACCAAGAAAAATATCAAATAAAAACTTCTAAGAAGTTAAAGCTAGACTTACCGTGACAAAGTTATTAATTCCCACTTGTATTCGTGTCAACCCTAATAGGACAGTCGGACACAAAAGTACAGTTTTCTTTTCTTGAAATTTCCTTTGATAATACCCTTATTTGTCACCTGAAGTTAATATTATGACGTAGTTGTAGTTTAGTATGAAACTGACAAGACATTTTATAATAGTTTAAAAGTTAGGTGTTTTGTTGAATTCAATGAATTTTATTGTCCTGTACGTTTTGTTAGACTTTCAAAAAGATTTAATGTTGTTCGTTTATATTCACTTTAACATTTAAATACTTTCTTGTAAGAATTGAAGACTGTAGAGTCAAGATCATAATGAAATCCAAGAAATATTTTTCGGCCGCTAACAGAATGCGTTATGCGAAAAGATGTAACAATGGTGAAGAATTTACTAAACATAACTTACTTTATAGTATTCAAAACGAATGAATAATATGTAATGTGTAAACACGGTGTTTTTCCCCCATACAAATCAAGACTAACTGCCAGGTGTCAAGAACGCATTCTCTCAGTGATTGGACCATAGTCTTTTGTTACATGTGACAATCCCGCCACACATGCCTATAATTGCAACTCCTTACGATGATATCCAATCAATACCATCAAGACGCTTACTCAGTGTGTCTCATGGAAACAATTGATTGTCTTAGAACACGCAACGAAATTAGCAAGAATAAAAAAAAAATTGGTATTTTGGTAAAACAAGTGCAATAACTTTTAAGAAAGGCTCGTGGCTAAGTGTAATCCGTACGGTTTGACCCGGTAGATCCCGACTGTCATACGTTGATCTTTGGTAGTCGTTAAGTCAATTCCCCATTAAAATGGGTGGTGGAGGTCAGATAGGCGGTCGCTCCATGTAAAATACGGTATTCAGCTGAATCCGGTAAGACAGTGTTGGGAAAAGGCTCGGGAGGTGATGAAGTGCAACAACTTTTAAATGTTTGTACAATTTATTTTGTGGTTCAAATAACAATATTGATATCCCCGAGTGCTTTCACTAAATAATATTTAGTCTGACCTACAAAACGTGTGTTATAATGATGATATACATTGTTTTAGGATGGATAAGCCTCGGAAATTTATGCGGGATTTAGGTTTAACCTGTATTTATTTATTTAACTGGCCATACTGTGTGTTGTAGCTTAGGCTGTTATATGAAAACTTGATAATATAAAGTGTACAGCTTTTAAAGCTGGCTAAGTTATAACTGGACTGGATAAGGAAGGCGAGGGACCGGGTGTTGTGGTTCAGCTTGGGAGAGGTCTATGTCCAGCTGTGGACCGCGATGAGTGAATAAATAATTTTAAGTCTCAAATTGAAGTATTGAAATATGTATATATACTGGATTAAATAAACTGATCTCGAACTTTTCTTTGAAAGAACGAACATGCATCGATAAGCACAATATTGCTTGTTAAATTGGCGTCTTTTGCTGTTTATCTTTTATCGAGATAGTTGACTTTCTTTTAACAAAGTATAAAAAAATATAAAGAAAAGAGAAATTTAATTTGAATTTTTGAACATTAATCTTTTTTATACTTAAATTATGGACACGCTGTTTTTCTTTTGTTGTAAACAAAAATATAAGAATATACCGTAAATGGTTTCGCTTGAATTCTGTGGAACCTACATTTTTTGTCACGATATGACGTCACCAGCACTACTGATCTTTAAAGCGCTTAATTTTAATAATTATGTATAGTTTTAATAAAGAAAAATTACGTCTAATAGTAATTAATTATGTTAACTTACGGACTACAGATATTTTCATAGTTAGTAATCTACCATCACCTCACAATTATACCTATCTGCCTAATTTGAACCTCGTGTCTTGTATATCCGTAAATATCTGAGCCAACACATTTTCCATAAAACTTACGTTCACAACATCATATTTAAATAAATTTTAATATCGCAGTTCTCTATTTTAACGCTCCAAGGGTGCGACATATTCAAAAACTTGCTCTTAATTTTATGTGCTTTCAAAATTGTTACATTTATGCTTCTACACGGTTTAATATCATTTTATTAAACTGTATATCTTTATGTTTATATTTTGAATTTCAGTTTTAAAACCTTATAGTTTTAGTCTGAAACTGCCTCGTTGGCCTAGTGGTTCTAAGCGCGACTGCTACGCTAGAGGTCTTGGGTTCGATTCCCAAGTCGACCAAGGTGTTATTGGGTTTTTCTATGAAATTCTCATTAGCAGGTCGGAGTTTGGATTTGTGCCCGGTTAGTGGCAATAAGCTCGCCCCCTATTACATGGGACCTAAACATCCCGAACAAGCTGGCTTCCGAAAAGGCTTTAGCACCATAGACCACATTCACACGCTCCGCCAGATTATACAGAAGACCGAGGAGTATAATCGGCCACTGTGTCTAGCGTTTGTGGACTATGAAAAAGCCTTCGATTCAATCGAAACCTGGGCTGTATTGCAGTCCCTCCAGCGATGTCATATCGACTATAGGTATATCGAGGTGTTGAAGTGTTTGTATAGTAACGCCACCATGTCGATCCGGTTACGGGGTTGTTATATAACACACATATAGGGAATAGACATCACAAAAATAATTGTGTGTTATTGAATACAGCATTGGTTAAGTTTTTTAAAAGAAAAAGAAATAATATTGCGATTAACTCAAGACTAGGGGTTAACATTTGCAGTTTTAGTATAACAAGTATTCATACATACATACATATAATCACGCCTCTTTCCCTGTAGGGGTAGGCAGAGACCACTTCTTTCCACTTGCTATGATCCTTACACACTTAATAATAATAAATGCGGACAACATCACATACATTGCTCTGAACCCAAAGTAAGTAGCTAAAGCACTTGTATTATGGAATTCAGAAACAACGAAGGTACCACAAACACCCAGACCCGAGACAATGTAGAAAACTTGGTTTCTATATTGACCCGTCCGGGGATCGAACCCGGGACCTCAGAGCTAGCGACACCTTGAAACCGGTGCGTACGCCACTCGACCACGGAGGTCGTCATACTTGTTTCGCTTTGTCTACTTTCATTATTCCCTTCATACATGCTGTTCGGTTTAGGGTACTCTTGACCTAACCTTTTTCATTCACACTCACCTTATACACTTTTTTCGTCTATCGTTCTTCATTCATTCTCTCGGCCTAGTGGTCAGTGGTTAGTGACCCTGACTGCTATACCGGAGGTCGTGGGTTCGATTCCCACCCAGGACAAATGTTAGTGTGATGAGCACGATCATTTGTTCTGGTTGTCTGGGTGTAATTTATCTATAATATGTATGTATTTAGAAATATATAAGTATGTTTATCAGTTGTCTGATTACCATAACACAAGCTCTGCTTAGCTTGGGATCAGATAACCGTGTGTGAGTTGTCCCGGAATATTATTATTATTATTATTCTCTCGGCATAGCCAAACCATCTCAGCATACCTTTCTTAATTTTTGTCTCAACATCCATCATCTGACATACTTCATCCACCTAACCATAAATTCCTCCTCTTACATTCAACGTAGCGAAGCGGCTCTCCGTGGACCACTTTTCGCCCCCGCGGAACCAGTATTCATAAGTCCTTAATCAGCCTAAATTATAAAATTTCCTGCAATTATCGACTAACAAAAACAAATCGGTTTTAAACAACAAAAAGTAATGGTTTTAACGTAGAATCCTAATTTTGTTAAATCTTATTGCACCTGACTGCAGTCTTTAAGTATATTTTAAAATCCTGGAACCACTATGTTTACGAATGAAAACGCGTAATTTACAACACCTTTTAAATCCGAAATGAAACTCGTAAAATGCAAGCCGAGAGTTGAACTGTGTATATGTAAATAATGTATACAGGATGTAACAGTAATGTGAGGTCTTATTTAAAATACTGTTTCTGCTAGTATAAATGAATAACTTCTCCAAGAAAGTAATATTCAATTCTGAAATAAAATATTACACTTTGCGTACTAATTTTAATAAGCTACAATAATTGTGCAAAGTAAGGTAAACATTCTTGTCATTAGTTATCAACCGACTACAAAAAGAGGAGGTTCTCAATTAGTCGGTTTTTGTTTTTGTGTGCATGTTATGCGACACTAACGGCAAATATGGACCGTTTTCAACTATTTTTATATCCCGGAGTAGGTCCCATAATTCATTAAAATCGATCCAGCAGTTTTTTTTTATTCAATATCTCGAAGAAAATCGAGATGCGCAGATGCAATATTTACAACATGACAACACATTTCCGTTACGTCCTGTATACATCACATACATAAAGCCTGTATAAATTACATACATACAAGGAACATGCACCAAATACCGCGGGCTAAGATTTGTAAGCACATTAAGTCCGTGTTAAGTAGGGAATGAATTATCGTAAATTATACTTAGTAACTTAGCTCGGATCAACAAAGTAATTGTTTTTGTATTTTTTACGAAAAGAAATATTGTTTTGTATAAACATGCGATGGTCGTTTAAATAGTAGCACTAACTAATTTTCAATGAAAACATAATGATTATGTAGCAAATTACATATTAAGCCTTAATTTATTTTATTCTATCTTGTGCTCCATTGTGTATCTTGTGTGTATATTTCGGTTGCGTATACATCTTTTCTTTAAGTCCAAGCTCAGTTCAGCGGTTTACCTGTGAAAAAGTAACAGACAGACAGATAGAGTTACTTTTGCATGTGTAATATTATAGTATTGATTGAAGACATTTTCGTCTATTAACTACTTATTTATACAATTTAATCTATATCAAAAGAAAAATTCTTTCCTTTCACCAACTTTACCCATACCAAAAATAAAACCTTTAACGGAAATCCAACAAAATATTTTTAATTCCCGCGCGCGACCAGTCAATATTTTACTTTCACTGGAGCGGGCGTACGTTCAAGAGGAAAGCAAGCAACGTCGGGGCGCAAACATTAGCGAGACCTACATTTATTGCGAACACATTTTGAAGACAAAGAAAGACATACAGTGCCGCAAAAGAGTCAAAGTAAAACGTTTGTGTAATAGTGTCTGTGTCTCGCAATAAATGTACGACTGTCGGACACAAGAGCTCGCTCAAGAGAAATACAATAAAAAGTGTCAGATACTTGTATAAAACAAGTTTTGTTTAGTTACATCATTTATAGCTCAAGAACGGATGGACCTATTGTCATGATCTTTGTTTTATTGGATTCTTTCCTCCCCACATTTCACAATAACATTTAAAAACATCGAAAAAAAAGTAAATTTCACAATAACGTTTAAAAACATCGAAAAAAAAGTGTTTCTTATAGGAACGGGGACAGGTGAAATTGCGGGGCGCAGCTAGTATTTGATACATATACTGAATTTGCTAATTGGAACTGTCAGTCAAAGGTGTTTTCTTTTATATTGTACTTCATAGCATCGAGGCAAAAAAAGCAGATAAAACCGAGTGGCCCAGTAAAAAAAATATATTAAAATTTTCAGTTTTTTGAAAGGTTTTAACTGTTGTCACATCATCCGAACCTCTGATTTTGACGTTTCACGATACACATTGTAATTTACACAAAATGGCGGCCTCATTCAAAATATACGGCCATTTTAATGACTGTTTTTAATATTCTATCTTCGCTTACCCAACGGATGTGTCGGTTAACAGTAAACTGTGCATAGTAATGTGTTTAAATATTTTATTTTATGTGAATATTTTGTATGCAAATTATGCAATTTACGTGCCTTTGTTTTATTGTTTTGGTTACTCGTTTGTGTTGATATGGAATTTAAAATATCGAAAATATAGTGAAGTTGATGTTTGGCAATACATTTGTGGCATACCTACATACGTATGTACATAATTTGTTAGATCTCTATAGATATTGTTTAAAAAGAAAATCAAACGGTGCTTGTAAATGTGTTAATAGATTATTTAATACAAGCGTTAAATTGGAAAAATTAGGCTTTTTTTATATATTTTTTTTGTTTACCTAAAATATCTTTGTCCTCCCATCAGTTTATTTTATGATTTGTAGTAAATAAGTAAGTTATTTCAAGTTGTGTCACAATCATCAACGAACCATTGTTAAAAAAAAAAACATATTTATAAATTGAGAGTATTTCAAACCTAATCTATACATATAATAAATCTGTAAAAAAATCTTTTTTGTACATTGAAGAAATTGAAAAAAAAATAGCCAACGTGTTAAAGGATAACTAACAGAACCCATTTCCATCATTTGTGAAATTTTTGTCTGTTTGTCTGTTTGTCTGTTTGTTTGTGCACACATCACGTAAAATCTACGAATTCAATGCAGACAATGTTTATATACAAAAATTATACACAACTTGAGGTATAACTTAGTTTTTGTTTCATCGAAATCGGTTCACTCTATCAAAAGATATGACTAATTTAGTGAGTTCAAGAAGTAAAATATTACAACACGCAATTCAGTACAGTAATTGCATTACAACTCTCTTTTGCCGGGGGTCAGATTTTATGTTACAGTATCAAACATAAACTACTTAATCGAATGGTGTAAAAAATTGAGAGGTTGTTTTCAAGAAATCGTAGATGGTTGTTAGCTATGTTGAAACATGCTATTAAATCTAGCTGATAAGGGGTGGAGCTTTAAATTTCCAAAATCATTTTCTCAACTGCACACATAAATTGGCATTATTGACAGATAAACAAGAGGGTAACCATGGCAGACTGAGGTAGCCATAAAAAAAAAAAATAAAAATAAAATAAAATGTCATTTATTTCAGGCAAGTTCACCCATATCAGAAACAGATTCTTGGTCACACAAAATTATTATTATTCATTAAAAAACTATTAATAATTAAATTAGACATAATAATAAAAATTGCCAATAAAATTAAAATAGGTAGGTACAATTAAAATCTTCTATCTGGCATTTGCACAGTTACATGCCTGTCAGAACAGTGTCGTATGAAAGGGCAGTCTAGCCTTGCCCCGATCATCGCCAAAATAGTGTTAGCACTGGCCCGTACTCTGCGCACTAGGGATGCCGCGCGTTTGCGCATAGTAGCTTGAAAGCCATCGGTGCGCGATTCTGTAAACATACCCGAGGCGCTACAGTATCGGGGCAACCCCACAACTGCCCTGAATGCATTATTGTATTGGACGCGGATGGCACTGTAGTCTCTGCTAGTATAGTGCGCCCACAGACTACACGAGTACAGCGATGTACAGTATGCTCTAAAGAGTGTTACTTTGACCTCGCGTGAACACCTTGCAAATCTGCGGGCGACCATATTCGCTTTAACAGACAATGCCCTCCGCTCCCTTTCCATGTCAGCATGATCCCCAAGGTCAACAGTTACGACATGCCCAAGGTATTTAAACTGTTTAACTCGTTCCAGAGCAACCCCGTTAAGTTTGACAGGTGGTATGTTTACTGGGCATTTCGCACCCGCTGTCTCAAAGACCATATACTGACTTTTCCTAACATTGTACATTAAACCATGACCACAGGCATATTCCTCACATGTCTGTAACAACTTCCTCAGTCCACAGATTGATGCACTCAGCAGCACCATGTCGTCCGCATAACTGAGATTATTTACACAAACACCATCAATGTGACAACCAACATGTTGACTACTGAGTGCAACAATCAGGCCGTTAATGTATACATTAAATAGGGTCGGAGATGTTAGGCCACCTTGCCTGACGCCGCACTCGAGCTGATATGAATCCGACATTACTCCCGCCCATCTGACATTATTGGTCTGCTGCGCATACCAGTATTGGAACACGCTGACGAGTTCCTGTGGCACATTTATGCTTTTCAGCTTATCCCACAACAAACTATACTCCACACGGTCAAAAGCCTTTGACAAGTCGAGGAAGCACGCATACACTGGGGTTTTACGATTTGTGTAGTATTTGACAGTCTGCTTAAGACACAGTATGGCACTTTCAGTTGATAGGCGAGGACGAAATCCAAACTGGTTATCATGTATTACC
Organism: Autographa pulchrina; assembly: GCA_905475315.1. Classification (NCBI taxonomy): domain Eukaryota; kingdom Metazoa; phylum Arthropoda; class Insecta; order Lepidoptera; family Noctuidae; genus Autographa; species Autographa pulchrina. The sequence goes on from FR997775.1 coordinate 10,946,631, forward strand.
GCGAATTTATTCAACTGTGTGTTAAGCAAACTGTCAAACACTTTTGCTATCACGGTGGCAAGAGAAATAGGCCTATAGTTACTCTTGTCACTAAGGTCTCCCGTTTTATTTTTCACTATAGGCACTACTACAGTTTTCATAAAGTCCGCTGGTAGGTAAGAATGGCTCACACACAGCGAGTAGAACATGGCCAGAACTCTTGCGATGTGGGGCCCAGCATGTTTCAAGTGCTCAACACTGAGTCCATCATGTCCTGGGGACTTTCCTCCTGACATATCTCTTAAGGCCTTAACTACGTATTTTGCTCTGAAACGAATCCCCACTTTTTGAATGCCGGGAAGGTCAGCATTGGGCACCGTTACCACCGGACCCAGCAACGACTTTACACTGAAATGGTCTTTAAAAATATTCCCAATCTCCTTAGGGTCATTCACACCATCAATGCTCACAGGGAGGCCCTGACGTACACTCATTTTACTGGTACTCTTCCAGAAGCCACGAAAATCTCCTTTACTGTGTTGAACCGCAAGCGCGTCCATTTTTATTTGGTCCTGATGATTTTGGCACCATTTTAACCGCGATTTGAATACTCTTCTGCTCTCGGACATTTCGGAGTAAAGGATACCGGACTTAGGTTTGCCCGACATTACCCACACGAGGAACTTTGATCTAGCCTCCCTGTGAGCATCGCTGACATATTTGTTCCAACCCACTATGCACGAGCCACCACCCCTCTTCTTGCTACCTCCCCGACCTGCCAACGTCGCCGCATCACGGAGAGCGGTCACAATGTCGGCGTAAAGTTTATCTAAAACATGCCTGTGGCCGCGGTCACCACAACAACTGTCAGCACAACTCAAAAACTCAGAGGGAAAGTCTATAAATTTTAACCTATCATGACACTCTTTTGTATACATTCTTATTTGATCATCATTCTTTACACCCCATAACACATCTTTGTTAACATTGTCTATTCTAGGTGATATCTTAGGGTTTATAAAATGTAGTGAACACTTAATTATCAGTGGAAAATGATCAGACCACTTCGTGTCATAAATTACGTTTACATCAATAACAGTCTGCTTAGCCGCTTGAGTTGTAATACAGTGATCAAGCCAGCTTACAGTCCCGTGCGCATCGCTTATAAAAGTAAAAGTTTGTGACTCAATCCCCAGCATATCTACATCTATACATGACCATAAATTATCGTTACAAGTTTGAACAAGTTCGCTGTAAAACAACTCACCCGGATTTGCATTAAAGTCGCCCAGTATGAATACCGACTCGATTCCATACTCGTCAACAATAGCATTCACTGCACTTAAACAATCCGTAAAGTCTTGCAAATTGTCGACAGAGTTTGTAGGCAAATAAACACTCATTACTATTATTGGTCTATTACTTGTAGTAATTTCAATTGCACATATTCGTGGATTATCACAAGATAGCACTCTGACTTGCTGAAACTTGCTATATCGCCATAATAACGCAACGCCGCCAAAGGGGCGCCCACGTATGATGCCTACAGACGTATCGACCGCTGATGTTGCTGTATAACCGAAACAGCTGTCAATTGTTCCTATGAAAGGTATATCATGCGGTAGTAACCACGTTTCCTGCAGACATACCACGTCGCACGTTTGGCACAGGTGTCTGATATCCTCAATGGAGCGCTTTACATTTTTGCAATTAAACGTGGCAAAACAGTATGGGACGTTATCCATTGTTAATCTTATTTGAGCCGCTGGCGTTAGAACGACGCATGTCATTCATGTTCCTGCTCTTAAAACTCATAAAACGACGAAATATGACACCTTCAGGCCATAAAGTTTCATCCATATATCTAGGTAAATTAGATTCTAATATTAAAAATTTGTATGCTTTGTGTCCACGGTCAAATTTCATATTTATCCTTTCGAGAGATACCTTTTCCTGAGTTTTATTAAAAATATGCTTGACTATGTCACTTTCTGTGGCCGTTATATGCACATTGGTAATAAACATAGGAATTCTTTTATCAGCCGCCCGAAATGTGCATTCAAGATCTTTCGCCACACCCGACTTGCCCACATAACGATACTTGGTTGTTTTTTTGCTATAAGTAACCGTCTGCCAAGTTCCATTATTTGTATTTTCGCATTCACTGGCCGGTCGATTAGATTCACGTCGCCTAACCACACAGTTATAGCTAGCCTTTTTAGTATCACTCAGCTGATCCACTACATTCGTTGTCATTCTTGGTGAGTGCGGTGACGTTGCAGCTATACTAGCCACAGAACCGGTTTCAGTACTCGCCAGCAACAGCGGCGCGGGCGATCGCTCGCTTACCGCAACGTCATCGGCGCACGTACTTGGTTTGCCGCGATCCACCGACCGTTGTCTCTCGTTTAAAAGTTGGTTTTCTTTTTCTACCCTCATATGTCTATATTCCATCACAGGGGATTTTATTCTTGAACTTTCACTTATATTGCTTCTATTCTCACTATATTCCTTATTGTATTCATGTGAAAGACCCATAGGGCCACTGTCTAGCCAAGCACCTCTTCTTTTGTTAATTTTAAATGCCGATGTTGGAGGTGGCAATGAATCACTTTGTAAACAAAGAAATGTCGTTTTCAATTCGTTTACACTTTGTTGCGTTGCATATGTTGACTTAATTTGTTCAATTTCGCTTTTTAAAATCATCATATCCTTCAATAGTTTAGAACAGTCTAGGTGATCCATTAAAATTGGTGGTAGTCTGTCCAATTGTCTAGCTACGAACACGGGAATGATATCGGGCTCTGTTGATTTGAATATATTTATAATATCCATGACATCTCGGTCCTCCTTTCCTTTGTTTTTTCGCTTTATTTTTCTTATGTCCGTTGGAAAGCATTCAAACAAAAGAGACTTGGAGATTTTGATTTCATCGCTTGTAAAAGACGACACACATATACGAACCAGTGATTCTTCATCAATTATAGACACTTTGTTTTGTATGTATGCTAACAGTTCGTCAATTACAATATTACACACGTTACATTTTAGGACGTTCGTCATTTTTACAATTCGCGAGTCTACGCTCCGGCTACAACACGCCCCGCAGCGGTGGGTGCGCACACGCGACTGATAGCATAGCAATCTTCAATTTGATTAGTACCTTTATTTTAGTGAACTAGCTATCGAAGTAAACAGCTTGGCGGTTGAACGATTGGATATATGAGTGATCTTGCTGCAAGTTCAAATCCGGTTGTTAATGTTTGTATTTTTTTTCATGCGTCCTTTTTCTTATATAAGTTTGAATTTTTTGATACCCAAGTTCAAATCTCAGTAGAGATAACTCTTTTTGTGTTTTACTAACGTATCGTTTGTAAGTAAAAAAATATTTGTAACATTTTGTTGTATTTTTAGTCGCAATAAACGACATCTTTAAGTCGTGAATTTTTTCTCAACCGATATATAAACTTACAATTATTTAGTGTTTGTATTTACTAATCTCCGTAGGTAAGTTTGTTCCTCATTGCTGATCATGGAGGAACAAACGTGCAAGGCATATACCGTAAAGTGATTCAGGCGTAAATGTCCTGGCCATTTGCTTGGAAATTTACGCATTCGCTTCTGACTTGAAAACGTAAGCTTCCCCATAGATCACTTTATAGTTGGTTAAAAACTTTAATCCACTTTTAAACTATTTTTCCAACATAATGTGTAATGTTTTCTATTGGTCATCTATATTATATTCCATGGACAAGATCTTTTTGTATTCGTTATTTATTTTCTTTTACCCAAAAACCGAATGATCTTTTTATCACACAATCTTTAGTATGTACTACCTCTTTAATATTCTTTAAAAGGTAGCTTGCTTCTCATGTAGGTTTTTATGCGTACATGACGTTTTATTTATGTGTTTAAATTTCATAAAGTTTTTGTACCCTATTACCGGAAGTTTGGGCCAAAACCCTAAATAAAATAAACTTTCTATCGCATTCTCTACATTTTAAAATATATGTACGGTATTTAAGCCCATCACCTTATGCTGCACCTTACACTTAATTAAGCGAATTGTACAGGATACAGCCTCTGACTTTAATCAGGGTAGAATGAGATTGTCCTTGGACAGCTATTACTTAATCTTTCCAAACAAATAATTTTAAACACAGTTTTGGTAATTCTGCCACTGCGCCTCTCAAACCGTACGTCAACTTTTTGTAACTACCTCCTTTTTCAGTTTCATGGGTCTCATGTCAGTCACTGCCTATCTGATCTCAATTTAACGGCGTAGTTCAATTTCGAGGTTTCGCACCAAAACCTCGCGCCCAGTAGTCTCACTAGGGACTACGGTACCAACGAGAACTATAGCATAAAAAATGGACTAATTTGTTTTTATGGATTCGGTTTTTGGGTGCCCTTTGCCATTTACTGCCTAGAGTGACAGCTGCTTTCAGTAGACTCAATACAAAAACATTGACCCTCAATTATTGTAACCAACTGGGCAACTAAAGCACAAAAGAGAAAACATACTACATAAATATATAAGAAGAAGATAAAAGAGTCAGTTCAAAACTGCCCAAGGTAGACATATTTTGGACATTGACATCAAAAGCCATCATGAAAATTATATTTTTTTTACACGGTTCTGGACTTGGAAGATAAATCTAAAATTTTTAAACAAAGTAGCATCAAAACCAATCCTTAAAATTTTTAGCGGTTAGCTAATTACATAATTATGACGATGGTACTTTTTTATTTTGAGAATTTATACAAACAGCAACATTTGTGACAAAATTTACTCGGCAGTAGGCAGTTCGTGATAGTGGCCCTCTATATCACAGTCAAATATTTATTCATAAAGATGAATGATAGGTATATAAGCGAACAACGTCGCGGGTACAGCTAGTTAGGCATATAATTAATTACAGCTCTAACATAAGTGGCAAAATGTTAACACTGGCAGATTTAATTACTTAGCCTGAGCCAGAGTTTCGAAGGGATCATGCCTAGTTATCTACGCCTTGGAATTCATGGTTTCCTTAGATGGGAGAGCTACAAGTAAGACATTTTGGAGGAGGTATCTTAATTTATTTTAGTATAAAAATATTTTTTGATTTGTTTATTTAAGACTAGCTGTACCCGGCATGCGTTGCAATGCAATTTTTTCTACCTACTACCTACCTACTACCTACCTACTACCTACCTACTACCTACCTACTACCTACCTACTACCTACCTACTACCTACCTACTACCTACCTACTACCTACCTACTACCTACCTACTACCTACCTACTACCTACCTACTACCTACCTACTACCTACCTACTACCTACCTACTACCTACCTACTACCTACCTACTACCTACCTACTACCTACCTACTACCTACCTACTACCTACCTACTACCTACCTACTACCTACCTACTACCTACCTACTACCTACCTACTACCTACCTACTACCTACCTACTACCTACCTACTACCTACCTACTACCTACCTACTACCTACCTACTACCTACCTACTACCTACCTACTACCTACCTACTACCTACCTACTACCTACCTACTACCTACCTACTACCTACCTACTACCTACCTACTACCTACCTACTACCTACCTACTACCTACCTACTACCTACCTACTACCTACCTACTACCTACCTACTACCTACCTACTACCTACCTACTACCTACCTACTACCTACCTACTACCTACCTACTACCTACCTACTACCTACCTACCTACTACCTACCTACTACCTACCTACCTACTACCTACCTACTACCTACCTACTACCTACCTACTACCTACCTACCTACTACCTACCTACTACCTACCTACTACCTACCTACCTACTACCTACCTACTACCTACCTACTACCTACCTACTACCTATCTACTACCTACCTACTACCTACCTACCTACTACCTACCTACCTACTACCTACCTACCTACCTACCTACTACCTACCTACCTACTACCTACCTACCTACTACCTACCTACCTACTACCTACCTACCTACTACCTACCTACCTACTACCTACCTACTACCTACCTACTACCTACCTACCTACTACCTACCTACCTACTACCTACCTACCTACTACCTAATTGTTTTTTTTTTTTTTAATGTACAAAAGTATCCTATGTCCGTCTCCTGGCTCTAAGCTACCTCCCCACCAATTTTCAGCCATATCGGTCCAGCCGTTCTTTAGTTATAAATGGTGTAACTAACACGACTTTCTTTTATATATATAGATTTTTTGTGATAAAGTAAGGCAGTTGTCCGACTTAGAGCGAGAAGCGAGTAGCGAGTAGAACGATAAACTCAAAACGAGTCGGCGAGCAGCGAGTAGCGAGTATGTAGTTATGATAGTTTTGTCGCCGAGCGATAAGCGAGCGAGCGAGTGCGACGGGCGATACTCGCTCAATTCGCTCGGGTCATTCTATACTACTGTAAAGGAAGGGAGGGCAAAATGGAACATGCCTTTAAAACCCGGATCATAATTATAACGTGCGCACGATTTAAAATGCACACAGTATCAGGCGGTTTTGCTAGTAAAGGGTAGGTCTTGTCGTTATTTCCATTTTACGGTAGTATTTTCTAAGTATAGATTTATTGTAAATGGTTAATGGTTAATGGTTTTAGAAACTTCAATATAAAATTGACGGCGAGCTTTTGGGCAAGATGGAGTTTTGTATTTAAGGGCAAGTTCTTTTGTAAAACCATGAACTTCGTTAATTAAATGTCAAGCATAAAAACTTTAATTTCCCAAAAGTAACACCATAGGTACAAAAAATATCAGGCATCATCATAGTAAAAGTCTAAAATAATTAAATGTTTTTGTTTTATTATATCGTGAGGTTAAGCCTTCCACGTTGCCCTCCCTTCCCCTACAAAAAATTGTTCTAAATTCGAAACCGCACTTTTATGCAGAATAACACTGGTTGGTCTTCGGCGAGTGCTTTGATCACCAAGCGAGTATCGCTCAGCGAGTCTCGCTCAGCGAGTATATTTTTATAGTTCTACTCGCCGCAAAAAACAAATGCTGAGAGAGTTCTCTCCGGTAATGTGAACGGTCAGCGAGTAACTATTTCTATATGCATCTCCTTCATTTACACGGGATCTATATCTTGTTGTACGTTTCTTGAGCGATTTTATAGTTGATAGTTACTCGCTTCTCGCCCGTAAGTCGGACAACTCCCTAAGACTTATTTTAGAAATATAGTTTTGAAACTGTTTTTTCAGCATTGATGATAAAAAATGCTTTAAGTTGGTATTTATTCGACAACAAAGTATCTACGTCAAATCGTGCAAGTTTAAGCAAAATTGGAAACAACATAATTATCCATGTTGTTTTGCTATTGTATGTAGACATTATACCTTCATGGAATATTTTCACACACCTACTGTACATATTATTATTATAAACTCTTAAAAAGCCATATTTCTCTATTGAAACGAGACACAAAGTCCGCCCACTTTTTATTCGAACAAGTAAACCTGATATTTACCAAGAAAAACAACAACTACCGCCTCTTCATCTTCGTAACTCCGCGCTAACAATTAGGGGTGCCACCCCTAAACTTATTTAATTAGTATTCTGCAAATGAGAAGGCGACAGTGTAAATACAAGCAGCTTAATTTTTCGTTAATCGTCAGTAAAGTCGGCGAGTTATGCGGATCCACGCTCCACTTTTAATTACAGACTGTGTGTCTTAGTAAGAAAGATTAGGAAATTAAATAGGGCAACACCATGAGATTTTCGTCGGTTTAAGATGTTTTAAAGCCATGGAAGTGGGTGTTTTAAGCTCAGTATGTATTGTGTGTAAGTCGTGGTGGCCTAGAGGTTCTATGAACGGATTTGGTTGCAGGTTCGACTGTGACAAAAACCAATGTGAAATTTTCAAAGTTATATGGATTTAAGAGAATATTCCATACCTAATTATACCTTACTATATTCCAGGTCCATAGCGCTATTTATTTATATATTTTGGTTCAACGCCGAAAGTACTGAATCAACTATTTTGTGTCTCACTGCTGGGCAATGGTCTCTTTCATTTCACTCCAAGCTCTTCTGTCTAGAGCCGCCTCCCACCGATCCGGCAAATATTGATTAATATTGAATATTGAATATTTATTTTAAATCAGTTCAGACCAAATCGGAGACGTCTTGAAAAAAGGCCAGGTCAAGAGTACCCTAAACCGAAGAGCATGTATGAAGGAAATAATGAAAGTGGACGAAGCGAAACAAGTATTATGTAAGGATCGTAGCAAGTGGAAAGAAGTGGTCTCTGCCTACCCCTACGGGAAACAGGCGTGATTATATGTATGTATGTATGTACAATCGTTGGCAAAATGTCGAGCGAAAATGCAAAAAAATACAGACGAATTCAGAACTTTATATCACAGCCATCCTGTAGCCAAAATAATACTTAGAAAGTTGGTCACTATATCATAAGTGCAAAGACGTGCCCAAACTTTTGTCATTATGTATGAATATCATAATATTTGTGTACTACAGATGTGAGTAGGAGAGTGTTGTTGTTTACTTATATTTTATTGCACAACAAGTAATGTTTGTCTCATGAAAGAGGTGATACTTTGAAGGAACAAAAAAAGTACAATTAATGATTAATATGTAAATGTAGCAGGAAGTAAAAAAGATCTGAGCCTTAATTCAGCTATTTTAAATGCATGTAAGTGGTCGGTTAGTGTTCTTGTTATTGTGCCTAATTTTCATATTCAGATAAACCTACAATAAATGTCATTGAACTCTCGAAGAGAATGATCGTAATGGTCATTCGGTCAATTCAAGCTACTCTTAAATAGCTGAATTGAGACCCATATAAGCAGTCGCTATACATAAAATACGGTATTATGCTAACTTCGGTCAGACTGGAACCCGACCCCAACTTTACTTGGAAAAGGCTAGGTAGAAGACGACATACAAAGGACATCATCCATTTTGGTCCAAATTCGAAAGTGCCGTCATTTAATGGATAATATCATGGTATTTGATCGAAAAATGTATGAAAATTCAGAATTTTTAACCCTGGATAAATTCAAATGGAGTGGAGCTACAGCTTTGGTGCCATATTAAAAAATGCTTAAGAGGACAAGCTCTGTCTTCCTAGTAATTCATTTTATCGATAATATCGTGGCATGTGATCGAAAAATTGTATGAAAATTCAGAATTTTTAACCCTGGATAAAATCGCGTGAAGCGGTGCTACAGCTTTGGTCTCGTATTAAGAAATGCTAAGGAAGTCAAGTTCTGTCCTCTTAGAAATTCATTTAATCGATAATATCGTGGTATGTGATCGAAAAATGTATGAAATTTCAGAGTTTTAAACCCTGGATAAAATGACGTGCAGCGGTGCTACAGCTTTGGTGCCATATTAAGAAATGCTTAGGAGGACATGTTCTGTCAGAATATCACATTTTTTTTTGTTGGCCGGCACTTTCGAATTTGGACCAAAAATGTATAGAGAGTGGATGATGTCCTTTTAACTCATTTTTAATAACAGTGTTTTTTCATCCCCTTTTGCAGGGGACTAGACCCTTAACGGAAACCGCTTCGTCGAGAAAGGAATAAAACCTCTTCCTTTGTTACCATTGCGAGAAAACTGTTAGTAAAAGACACAAGAATTTATTACACATAAATTAAAAGAAAAAACGACTTCAATTGATGAAATCTACAATGCACCACCTTTGAGGTATAAAGTAGCGATAAAAAATAATTGTTTTTACCCATCCACAAATACAATTACCAAAAAAGCAAAAAAAAAAACAAAACATAGGTACAATCAAATTGAGAACCCCCACCTTCTGAAGTAGGTTAAAAAGAAAAGAATTTAGAAAATATAAAACAAACATTCATAACACATTACCAATAGAATATTAATTCATTCTTTAAGCATAAGAATCTTTTATCATGTTATATTTTCTGCCTTCCATTTCCTTAACGAAAATAAGTGAGACATTTGCAATTTACAAATCAAAGGAAATGTCTTCGTACGAGCCAGTGTTTTTACGTTATAAGATTTTCATAATTGAATGGCTTAATAAAACGATTTGAGAGCATTTCGTTTTATTGCTAACTCTGTGACGGGAAAATTAGTTAAATGTTGGAGGTTACAATCGCTCTTTGTCTCACATATCTGTCATTATTGAACAAATTATACACTTTATCATCTCTTTTTCAGGTTAGCTCACGAACGAAAATCTAGAACTATCGATACCGATCTAGAAATACCGACTTTCACTACATCAATTTATTTGATAGAAAGACCATTACCATGAGTTTTTAAAACAGGATTTTTTTCATTGTGGAAGCGAGACGCCGCTGCGCGCAGTGTAGTGCCTTCTCCCTTACATAGGTTAGTTAGTAAGCGCTCTGAAAAATTGTTTGCAATAGTTGCAGCTCAATGTAATGTCAAAAAGTTGTTTGAATCAGTTAACTAGATTTTACCTAAAGAATTTAACATACCCTACATGTATTGCGAGTGGCGACCACGAACCGGAAGACGCAGCGTTGGCAGGCCTCCCACCAGGTGGACCGACGATATCGTCAAAGTTGCGGGCACCCGGTGGATGCAATTGGCGAGTTGACGTTCATTGTGGCGTTCTAGAGGGGAGGTCTTTGTTAAGCAGTGGACGTCTTCCGGCTGATGATGATGATGATGAAGACATGTATTGCAAGATATTCCGATTTATTAAAAAAAAAAACAGATTTTTTGCTTGAGTTAAGCTAAGTCGACGAAGTGAGTTGGATTTAAAATGGATCATATTTTTTATGTATCATACTGATATTTGCTACAAGATACATTCTATCCAAAACACAGCATCACAGCCTGTTACACTCGAGTGCAATTAATTCGCGATATATGCACGTCAGCGGTGCAGCATTAATCAATGTCCGGGTGCAGCGGACAGTCGTGTCTGTCAGTCTGTCTGTCGCATTACATGGATATTAACGGTTATAGGGCGCAGTGGGTCATTGGAATTTTGGTATAATTATGTTTGATATCACAACATTCTTCATTCAATGTGGTTTTGTAGGTTAGTACCTTTTTTGGACCTTTATCTAGGGGTGAAAAGTGGTTGATACAAAATTATTTATACTGAACAATTTTTAGGTGAGAATTCATGTGACCTATATCTTCGCTATGGCATAAAAGTAAAAGAGATTATTTTTTGTATGTTAGTAAATGACATCCTTATGTCAAAAATCTTTTAATTTAAAAAAATTGCAAATTAAGAATAAATTGTATTTTTTCCAATGATACTTAATTAAGAGAAATTTTGCCTGCAGTTTTAAATTATATATAGAGACTACAAAAAGAGCAATAAAATAAAATATACCTCACCAACTTTCTTGCTGACTAACATTATTTTCCATATGTAGCACTTTTAAACATTTTCTCACGTGATAGTTTTACTGTAGGTCTAAAACAGCCTTTATCCTAGAAAATGACCATAAAGTACAATAAAAACAAACCAGACTTTACTGGTTTCCTCAGTGGGGACAAATAATTTGTGTACATAGAGTATAAAAGTAAACACTGTAGAGTGCGCATATCAGAGCATGAACGGTGGGCACTAGTATGAACTAGTTTCATCAAAATAGGTACAAAACAGAGCGCGATGCTTAAAACCTAATATTACCCTAGCATAATCAAAATCATTGATATTTTCACATCAACGTCTGTTTGCACAGAAAATAACTTAAATCAGTAAACGAGCGAAGATAGATAGATAGAATATTCTTTATTGTTCACCATTAAAGTTACTTAATAATAAATTGCATTAACAGTGAAGCGTACAATGGCGGTCTTATCGCTAATAGCGATATCTTCCAGACCACCTTGTAGCGTAGTAGAGTGTAGTACATTACATACATACAAATCCTCTTTCCCTTGTAGGGGTAGGCAGAGACCACTTTTTTCCACTTGCTACGATCCTTACACACTTGTCTCAATTCGTCCACTTTCATTATTTCCTTCATACATGCTCTTTGGTTTAGGGTACTCTTGACCTGGCTTTTTTTTCATTTACACTCGCCTTATATACTTTTTTCGTCAATCGTTCTTCATTGATTCTCTCGACATGGCCAAACCATCTCAGCATACCTTTCTTAATTTTTGTCACTATATAATAGGTATCAATCATCTGACATGCTTCATCCACCTTACCATCCATTCCTACTCTTACATTCAACGCAGCGAAGCGGCTCTCCGTGGGCCGCTTTTCGCCCCTGCGAGAAACGAGACGTGATGGGTGGCGAACAACATCGCCGCCATTTTGGATAATTAGATTATTTTTATGATTGTCAATTGCTTTCCTGCGGGATGAAGTACATTAAGCCAAAATTTGCTTACGCTCGGCACAATGAGCTATAAGCGATACGCACACTCTATAGTATAACATCTATACTCTATGTTTTTGTTACTTTGTTAGATAAAGTTACATTTTAGGCTAGTTTAGTTCCTAGTTTATGGGATTGAATGTGATTGCCAGTTAGGGAGTAATATAACACTAAGGACTAGCTTTAAAACTATCTAGTTTTATTTGTTTTGACTGGAAAAGTTTACGAAGAATTTAATAGATTGGTTTGTTTAAATGTTATTGACCAAAATATTTCAAATAAGATTGTAGGCTGACAAAAAAATTAACTTATTTTTTTATCTTGGATGAGCCATTGTTTTTTTTATGACATGAGATCTTAAACTGTTGTGGAAACATCATCATTAACATAAGTTAGTCACATATTGTGTTGTTACCTATATTTGTAATTTATCCATAGTTGTTATTCAACAACACATCAATTAACAAAAAATGTGTTCCATCAAAAGATTTTTGCGTGATTATTTTTATTGCTTTTAATAAATACAGTCACGGCTCTGTGTATATTGAAAAATGTAGAAGAATTTTGTATTTTACACAATCTCAATTCCTTCAATAATATACCTAATGGACTATTAATTTGTACTTTTATAGTTAGTAATACAGTATGTATTATAAATAAAACTTAGAACTACCAAGGCATATTTCTTCCGTCAAACACCTACCTATTTAGTATGTATCAGTGTATCTCCAGTTGATGTTTGAACAAAACCATAAATTTGGCTGTCTGGACAAACGGAAATTTACATAAGACCACAATATAGATAGGCGACGCAGAATATTGTCTATTTTGGATATAATTTATGCTGTTTCATAGATTATAGTAACGTGATTAGCAGGCGTTTGTGTTAATTATATTTGCGGATATATACAATGTATACATATAATAAATTAGACTCGTGATCATAGGGCTGGTTTGTTCCTTGCACAGAAAATCGGCATAACCATTCAACGTGGCAATGCTGCCAGCCTTCTGGGCACGTTTCCCACCATTGACAAGGATGACGATGAATTTTTTGACGCGTGTTAGTTTTATTTATTTATTTATATAAGATTTAATTTAAGTATAGTTGTAAGTGTTTGTTATTGTATTAGATTTAAGTATTGAATCATAAAGGAGAATGACCATTTCCAGTATCGCTTCAATCCAAATTGTGCCATAAGTTGGTGATAACAATAATTCCTTTTTTTAATTTAAAAGCCTAGATCAATTAGTAGATAACCATAACTTCCCCGGACAAAAACTGATAAAAATAAAAGTTGTTTTGTATGTAGTTACCTCTACATCAACTTTCCGTACATTCCTACCTACACTCTAATGTCAATCATTGACACCTCAAACATGTCAATCAATATTATTATGTTTAGTTGCTATGTCACATTTTAATTTTTCTTTGTGGTTATTACTTATCGACTACGATATAAGGTGATCGTGAGACAGAGACTCCATATTACTATCATTGTAATTTATTTTATTGTGAGATATAGACTCTATTACTTAATTTCATTATGGAAAATTCAGTTCGCCGGTGTATTCATTGTTCACTTCGACTGCGGCATTTGAGCTGGCAGTCGTTGAGAGAAGTCAGTGACGAAATCTACAATACTCTGGCCTCTTGGATTTTACCCACAGCAGTAAGTTATAATAATAATATACAATTTTACGCTAATATTTTGAGCAAAAAATAAAAGTGACGGTTGCCCACTGCATTTAGCCGCACTTAGTCATATTAGGTAAACTACGGCAAAATGCGGGGAATTATTAAAAAAAAAAATACTACATTTAAAAGTACCTTAATTATACTTTATATTAAGATATATTACATTGTGGCACAATATATTTAATAGTGATACTAAGTGCCATAGTCACTTGGTCATTCTCCTTTGTTAATTAAGTTTACATAAATTTAAGATATTTGTTTTTTCGGATTTTTAAAGTCCTCCACCGCCTTTGTCTGTCCATCTAAAAGCAATAAACCTAAAAACTAAACGACCAATTTACATATAATTTTGACTAGTAGATAGAGTGATCGAAGAGGAAAGTTTGTGTGCATAATTCATTAATTTTTTGATTTCCCTTGACACTGACGCTACTTATTACTTTTCTCTATGCACTGACGCAACTCCGGGCTATTTTGCTTTTGCTCGCGGCCTTCGGATGAAGAGGAATCTGGTGGCGCCGCACTGAGGTAAGACGTGTTCGGTGGAGTGTCGCTGTTTTTAATTCTCCTCGCCCGCCTACCCACGATAGCTCGGCGATCGCAATGAACGATGATGATAACCAAGTCGATATTTAAATATAATTATATTATTATTTGTGTAAACTTTTTTTAATCTTTTAATATTGCGCCAACTACAGTCAAAATAAATAGGTAACCTGGCAACGGAAACATACCTTACAGTATTCCAAAAAACATAATAACCTTCATAGATACAAAGAGAAGGTACGAACACAATAAGTATCAACATAGTAACGATACCAATTTGAAAGAAAGACAGCCATCTTCATTTACTGGGTGTACCAAATTCAATTTATGTGACAACCTGTCTTTGGCTGAAATTCCATTTCCATTTCTGTGAATGCGACCTGTTTTGCCACAAGATATTGACTGTTGCTTCTTAAAAATAATGTCAAGATATTTGAAAAAAAACCCTGCAGTGTTTCATAAATTGGATATGTAATGCCAA
Source organism: Autographa pulchrina (assembly GCA_905475315.1). NCBI lineage: Eukaryota > Metazoa > Arthropoda > Insecta > Lepidoptera > Noctuidae > Autographa > Autographa pulchrina. Next base: position 10,961,707 of record FR997775.1, read on the forward strand.
ATTGCTATCTAGTGCTACTCTATATTTTTAACACTGAGGGTGTTAAAGATATGGAGTAGGTAAACTATATTTTTTTTATAATTACCGATGTTATAATTTGCGCCACAATCGGTTTTATGGCAAATTTTTAGTAGAAGATAATATTAAATAAAATATAAATAAAATAATAGATAAAAATCTTATATATAAAATTCTCGTGTCACAATGTTAGTTACCATACTCCTCCGAAACGGCTTGACCGATTTTTATGAAATTTCATATGCATATTCAGTAGGTCTGAGAATCGGCTACTATCTATTTTTCATACCCCTAAGTGGTAGCAGGTAGGTAGTAGGCAGAAAAAATTGCATTGCAACGCATGCCGGGTACAGCTAGTAATAATATAATAATAATATTCCGGGACTACTCACACACGGTTATCTGATCCCAAGCTAAGCAGAGCTTGTGTTTTGGTAACCAGACAACTGATAAACATACTTATATATTTCTAAATACATACATATTATAGATAAATTACACCCAGACACAGAACAAATGATCGTGCTCATCAATCGTGAATCGAACCCACGACCTCCGGTATAGCAGTCAGGGTCACTAACCACTAGACAAACAGGCCTGTCAAAAAAAAATATTGTGATTATTTTTTTTAGGGTATTTTTTGAGACCAGCGAAATAAATAAACCTGTAAACTTATTCAGTATTATTTTATCGATTGCACACTACAAATTAAATAAGTTTTTTTGTAAACGAAAAAAAAAATACAATTACTATTTTATTTCACGCTACCTCTTATGCCTTAACACGATGCCTACTTTAGTACATTTTTTACTATTTTCGGTGCCTAATTTCGGGTATACTTTACAGACAGTGGGATTGAAACCAGCAGACATTTTAAGTGTTTTCTATTGCACTAGGTTTTCACACTTTAGTTCTAAAATATCTTATTAAATTAGTCAGTCTCCATTGGTCTCTGTAAATAAAATTTTTGCTAGAATTCTATTTTTTCTTCCTAGTTTGTGACATTACAATATTAAAAAAAAGCTATAAGTGTTTTTTAAATAAACTTCTATTTTATTACAAGTGGTTAAAAAAATTTAAGTATCCAATAGTTTTCTTAGCTCACGCTAAAAAATATTATGTTGCTCCTTTTATTGGAATTTTCTTAAGTCTTTATTTTTTTTAATAAATAACATTTTAGTTCCTGGTTATTGGATCTTCTATCGATGCATAAAATGATTAAAATCAATTCTATACTTTCGAAGTATATTGGGTACAAACAAAAAAATATTTTATCTTTATAATAATACTGCAGATAATAATAATTTTAACCTAAATTTTCCTTACACATAATACATGTTCAATATATTACATGCCTCGTTGGCCTAGTGGTTCTAAGCGCGACTGCCACGCTAGAGGTCTTGGGTTCGATTCCCAAGTCGACCAAGGTGTTATTGGGTTTTTCTATGAAATTCTCAGTAGCAGGTCGGAGTTTGGATTTGTGCCCGGTTAGTGGAAGTAGGCTCGCCCCCTATTACATGGGACCTAAACATACCGGCGAACTGTGGGTGTACATTGGTACACCTCTGCCTAACCCTTTGGGGATACAGGCGTGATGGTATGTTATGTTAATATATTACATCTAATAACATGATTCTCTATATTCAATGCTTTTAATGCTTTTGTTGAGCGTTCTACTAAATTCACAATAGACAGGGAACACGGAAAGCTCTTACTACAGGATCTAATGTATTTACCTATAATGCGATCAGTTAAGTGTTCTCAAACTTCAGAGTATGCTCTACATTTTTATATTAGAAAGGTAAATTACATTATTTTTCTAAAATAAAATGGGTAAGTTAGGAAAATTCCTAAGACGGGGTGTTTTCCAGACATTTATTAGATGTACACAAAGTATTCTACTATTTAATCACAAAGTAATTAATCCCAATCTCGAAACAATTATTATTTGGGAATCACATATTTTTTTGTGAAATTTGTTTTTGAAATTTTAATTGTCCTTTACTAAAATCATCACCTCTCTGCCCTGTTCCCAATTATTTGTAGTCGGCGCAATGCTTATAATTATCTTGCTTTTCTTCATCTCTACTACACGATCTCTACTACTCTTTCTTTCTCATATTTATCACCTTCACACAATCCATCTATTTATTTCCGTCTTTGACTATAAAAACATAAAACAATAACTTTAACATTTACCCTTAAAACATAATACCTCCTATCCTACTACAAAACATAAGAAAACCAAGGTCAGAAAACCACAATCCTTACTTATTATTTGTATTCATCTGAACACAATATGGGCACGTACGTAAAATAACCTCACGCCGCTAAATAAACAAGGCTGAGAACATAAAACACAGACATGCACCGTTCTGCTGACAACTATTTATTATTATAGCGACACGAAATGGGGTCAGGACAAAACTCTAGTTATATCTTACGGATACTATAGAAGCATCCTTGAGATATGTTTTTGGGGTTCCGTAAGGAAATTGTGTTGACAAAACCAATTTCTAAGACTTTAGTGTCTGGGTGACGGAACCCTATCTGAGGTTTAGCTGTCTGTTTTCTGAATAGGTTTAGCCCCTGTTAATGCCATTTCTATAAGCGTTGGCGATGATAAAAATCGCTTAAATGATATTAGAAAAATTGACATTTAATTTCATACGAAATTATCTAAGCCTTCGCACTCTGTCTGTTAAAGGTGAATTGTTTGAGCCCATGTAGTTAAATGCCATTTTTACAAGCAATAACTATGATATAAATAAGTAGCTTAATTGATGTTAAACGTATAGAAATGGCATTTCTTTCAATAGGTCACGTGACTTAGACTTGTAGACGATTCGGTCAGGGTTAACGCTTGTAGTAATGTAACTAGATTCGAGGGGTTGTTTGATATAAAATGTTGAAGGTACGTTGAAATTAAAGATTTTATGTATTTACGGTGGATTAACTAAGATATATCAAAAACCAAGATGGCGTATTCATAATGGATACTATATTAATTCAAGAAAAGTGTTTAATCAAACTGAAAATATGATACATAACTGAAAGGTATAGAAATCACGATGAAAATGCAATGTGGTAAAAAATACATAATATTATTCAAACAGAAAATAATAGTTATAATATTATGGTACAGAACCCTCCTTGTGAGAGCTTTGTTCGCACTTGGTTTATTATTAGAAACATGTGTACTATAAAAATATATCGGTTGCTCTTATATGAATAGGGCTATACAAAGATTTCGCTAGTATTACACCATTTTGACGACCTCCGTGGTCGAGTGGCGTACGCACCGGTTTCAAGGTGTCGCTAGCTCTGAGGTCCCGGGTTCGATCCCCGGACGGGTCGATGTAGAAACCAACTTTAATACAGTGTCCCGGGTCTGGGTGTTTGTGGTACCTTCGTTGTTTCTGAATTCCATAACACAAGTGCTTTAGCTACTTACTTTGGGTTCAGAGAAATGTATGTGATGTTGTCCGCATAAAAAAAAAAAAATAAAAAAAATTTGAAATAAGTGAGTACTTATTGGAATACAAACATAATTAACATGAAATTAATTTATGATAGACAATCTTCAATTAATTTACCCGTACGCTTGTAATGTGTCGTATTATGATTAATTTTATTTTTAAAATACACATTAAAAAAAAGTTAGAAAAATTTGCTTCAAACCGTACGTAATTACTAACCTTGCCTATATTTTAAACCTAAGCTTAGAAACATTAATACTGTTGAAAAACATAGTTATTTACTGGCCCATTTCTTTTAAAACAAGATCTATTTGTAAAAAATAAATTCTATAGAAATTTCATATAATTAATTAAGTAGTAAGCCAAACCCCAATTTTACTAATAAAAGGAATATCTTATCACATAATGAGCATAAAAGGTTTAAGAGGAAAAATCCTTATAAAAACTGTTACCGAAAACTGACCTGCTCGGAAAATTTAAAGAAAATATTAGTAAGTTTTTTCTCACAAACAGTTGTAGGGATGGGACACAGTGGTAAATTATATATCGACCTAAACCAACATTTTTTTATCGATAAGCTTAACTTTTTGTGGGTTTGCTGTGCGATATGTGATAGGGTATTTTAGTTTATTGGCATTTTTTTCGTGTGTCGTATATTTTTGTTCAGGCCTTGTTTGACCTATCTGGACGTTTTATGCCACATACTCTACTATTTGTACCTTACTTTATTGATACTATACTGCGGTACTATAGTGTGATTATAAATCAAAGTTAAAATAAGATACACCATTTTTATTTTATTTTAATTACTATTTTCTTTATTTTTCAATAAACATATAAAATACATTTTTAAATATATACAAAAAAAACAATATCCATATACATTTAAAAATATAAAATATAGTGTCCAACCGGCCTCGGGACAGGGTCCAAGCTGCCGGTGGTTAGGACTCCAGAGAGAGGAACCTCCTCACAATACGCGCCGTGTCGAGAAGTACCGCTTTCTGAATCAAACCCTTGACCCAGGCGCCTAGCGAGAGCCTCTTAAGGTGTTGGTCGAGGCTCTTGGCTATTATGCCGTTGGCTGTAACGACTATCGGGACAATGATTGCTGAGTCCACCTCCCACATGTCGACAACCTCGTGCGCTAAATCCAAATATTTTAATTGTTTTTCTTTTTCAGCTTTCACGAGGTTCTCGTCATGAGGGATAGTGATATCAACAATGATTGCCCGGCGCTCCGATCGATCTATCACCACTATATCAGGCTTATTTGCTACAATAGTCCTGTCAGTGATGATAGATCGGTCCCAGTACAGTGTGACACGACCATTTTCGAGAACTGGGTCGGGCACATACCTGTAGTACGGCACCTCGGATTCCACAAGTTTGTATCTCAAAGCAAGCTGCTGGTGGATAATCCTGGCTACTTGGTTATGCCTGTGCAAGTATTCGCCGTTAGCAAGACGAGAACAACCCGAAATAATATGTCTTAAGGACTCACCTGGACAGTGACATGCCCGACATATGTCAACTGTACCGTCCTTTATGATATATTTCCGATAGTTATTCGTCATGATAACTTCGTCCATAATTGCACATACAAACCCTTCGGTTTCTCCAAAAAGATCACCGAAGCGTAGCCAAGCTACGGACGCTAAGAGATCTACATCGGACCCATGAAGGGTCCGGTAGTAGCGCCCGTGGAGCTCCTTGCTTTGCCATACATTCTCGCGGTCCTTGACGCTCAGTACGACAGGTTTGTGCCAGTTCTCTTTGCCTAAGGAGAGCGGTGTGAAGCCCTTATCCACTGCCACCACATCTCGATGCATCCCCACGCCGACTTGGAGAAAATACTCCCTGAGGTTACATACCTCGCGATTATGGAGAGTCTTAGCATTTAGAAAGCCTCGACCCCCGCATTTTCGCGGGATATATAACCTCATTACTGAAGAGCGTGGGTGATGCATTCGATTTGCGGTTAGTAGTGTTCGGACTCTCCTATCCAAGGCGTCTAACTCAGTCTGAGTCCACTTGAGTACACCAAAGGAGTACATCAACACTGGCATGACCCAACCATTAAAGGCACGCACCTTGTTGCCGCCTGACAAAACACTTTTTAGTACTTTATTCAAGCGGCCAAAGAAACGTGCCTGTAATGATTGTTTCACGTCAGCAGCGTTGATGCCTAACGCCTCTGACATACCCAAGTATTTGTAGGTCTCCGTTGCGGAGAGCGACCTTAGGTTTAAGGAATCCGAGAGCTGTATACCCTGGGATTCCACAATCCCACCTCGCTTTACATGCATGACCGCACATTTGTCAACACCGAATTCCATGCTGATGGAATTACTGAAGCCTTCAGTGATCTTCAGTAACTTCATCAGCTGCAATCCGCCGGTGGCAAAGAGCTTAAGGTCATCCATGTATAGCAAGTGGGAGATTACCCGGCTCCCTCTCCTCAACGAATAGCCCAGCCCCGAATTCTCAAGCAAAGTGCTTAGAGGATTCAAGGCCAAGCAGAACCACAGGGGACTCAGACTGTCGCCCTGGAATATTCCCCGCTCAATCCTAATTGGTTCCCCACCCTGTTGGATATCCCGACATCCTGGATAGTGAAGAACTGTACTCCATTGCCCCATACATGACATCAAGAAGGCGCGTAGAGTTGTTAATTACTTATTATTAGCGTTAAGAAAGTGGATGCGTCGATGATTAGGAATAATAAAACACTTTTTCAATCAGTGTCAAATCTGTCTCGACGCTACGTTACGAAGTTTAAATGCCTTCAAGAAAATGATTTATTAAACTATGTACCTAAGAATAAAAATGTTGTATTATTTTGGCAAACTGTATCTTCGAGGTAGTTACAAATAAATACAAACAAACTGTAACATGAAAACAGTCGAATTTTATCGCATAATAAATTCCAGCCATTAAAATAAACCCTTCATTATCGATATATCGACTTATTCCCATCTTTATGATTACGAGTGACCAGCCTCAAGCTAAGAGTTGTCCGCGCCATTATTATTTCTGAGAATTCCTGTTTCGCCGCGAGCAAAGAAACCGGGAATTGATATGTTAGTCCATTTTCTTTAGTTGATACGAAGTTTGTGTGAAGATTATTTTTGTACAGTGCGAAGTAGTTCGTGTTAGTGGTTGAGTGGATTTGTGTAATTGAATGGGCTTGGCTTAAAAATAGATGTTTATAAAAGAAATTAATATGAGATTCTAGTCATTTTTAACCGACTTCAAAAAAAAGGAGGTTTTCAGGTTTTTAATTTTAAAGGACAATATTGAGCCTTTACACTATACTTATTTCAGATAATGTCTATGTCCAAAAAAAAAAAAAAAAATTAATTTTACTTTTAATTAAGCGTCTTACGTTTATGATTGCTAGTAAAAACATTGTACCTACCAAACTCAAGAAAAAAAATCATTTTCTTTAATATTTCAAAGTGTTAATTACAGCCGCTATCGCTTAAAATACCAAACGAATACCTAAAATGACACTTTATCCTTAAACAAAAGAACTCTAGAAATACAAAAAAAAATGTATATTTAAAAAAAACACATTTGAGTCGTCAATTAAGAGGCGCCGCTTAAGGACTTGAGAAGTGTTTACTGTCGGTACAGTCGTGAAGATAAGCTTTACGAGGATTAGTTAGGGCGAGGTGCGCATGGAAGATAAGCGAGAAATGAACGGGTTCAACATAGCTGTGTAAAGGAATATTTATTACCTCGTGCGGAGCTCGTGGATTCGATTCCCACCCAGGACAAATGTTTGTGTGATGAGCACGATCATTTGTTCTGTGTCTGGGTGTAATTTATCTATAATATAATGTATGTATTTAGAAATATATAAGTATGTTTATCAGTTGTCTGGTTACCATGACACAAGCTCTGCTTAGCTTGGGATCAGATAACCGTGTGTGAGATGTCCCGAAATATTATTATTATTATTAAGGCCTTATTTTTGTTTAGATCAATTATAAAATTGATTGATTGAAACTGAAAACGTATGGCTTGAATTTCCCTCATTTTCCTTTTTTTCAATAACAGTTTGACGGTCGCTTTTCTCCTAAGTTTTTTATTGTGTATGGTTTCATCCATTTGTCTTGTAGCCTGTTACATTCCACAATAATTCACATAAATATGACACATAAACTTAAATATTCATCAAAATAAATAATTATAACAATATTCCGGGACAACTCACACACGGTTATCTGATCCCAAGCTAAACAGAGCTTGTGTTATGGTAACCAGACAACTGATAAACATACTTATATATTTCTAAATACATACAATTATAGATAAATTACACCCAGACACAGAACAAATGATCGTGCTCATCACACAAAGATTTGTCCTGGGTGGGAATCGAACCCATGACCTCCGGTATAGCAGTCAGGGTCACTAACCACTATACCAACAGGGCCGTTAAATAAACAAACAAACTCACATTACACTAAAAATACTATTAATATCATTGCATTCAATCCGAATCCCCGATGTTTTTCTAAACAGAAAACGTCAATCTATTTTACCTCGCTTACCTCTTTCCCGCTTCGCTCATTTTTCTTTGTAGCCTAACCTTTTAAAATTTTACGGCAAGACTATGAAGATTTTCTGTTTTTTCTACTAAAGTTTCTCCGTGCAATAGGTGGGAAAACACTTTTAGTAGAATTAAAAATGTATAGGAAAATAAAGTGAGGTTTAGAACTTAATATTAGCTTGGAAGATTGTTTTTCCAACTGGTGTTTTAAAATGTAATAAGGTAATTGCTTTTTATGCTTTGATAGGGATTTATGAGGTAAATTGTATGATGCTTACATTATTATAATGTTGTCGCTGTTGTTGGCATTTTTACACGACTGCCCAAAAAGGAGTGTTATGTTTTCAGGGTTCATGTATGTATGTATGTAGGTATGTATGTATGTTTGTGAGTTTCTTTATTCCACCATAACTTCTAAAAGGCTTGACCGATTTCAATGTTTGTGGTATCATTAGAAGCTTTGAGTTATCCCGAGTGACATAGGCTATGTGGACATTAAAAAATGGTCAAGTGTGAGTCGAAATCGCCTGCAAAGGGTTCCGAACGAATTTTTTTTTTGTATTGTGTCATCTTTTTTGTTGTTTACTAAAAGGTACTTAATAAAAAAATTATAATTAAAAATTAAAAAACACGCCTGCCATGTAAAAAAAAAAAAAACAAGTCAAATATTTGCAGTCGGGGGACCTGTTATGAATTGTTCCAAGTAACCGACCCCGACTGCAAATATTTGACTTGTTTTTTTTTTTTACATGGCAGGCGTGTTTTTTAATTTTTAATTATATTTTTTTTATTCAGTGGTTGTTTGTGAAATATTCGTATACAACAAAAAATAGTAGACAAGGTAATTAAATAGCATTTTTTTCTATTTCATGAGCTTTTTAAATCCCTTGGAGTCTATTGCTTGCAATGATTTAGTTAAGCACGATGATTAAGTTACTTATTTGTGAAACTTTTTGAATTTAACTATGTTCAAATGGTATTTTCAGTTATAAATCTAACGTTAAATTGAGAATAAAAAGCCGTAGAATTCTCATGAAAATTTTAAACGCATCATAAAAATGTGAGACTAAAACAAATTAATTAAAAAGTTTTACACCTACGCTTAACGGGATTTTATATTATACCTCGGTAAAAAAAGTTATGGTTGTATAAAGTAAAATTAAAAAAAAAAAAAACAAAAAAATTGGTTGGGACGAACTGGAGTCCTTTGATAAGGAGTGGATGACCACGGCCCTAACCAGAGAGAAATGGAAGGAGGGTAGAGAGGCCTTTGCCCTGCAGTGGGACAGAAATAGCAAGGAAAAAAAATATTGAACAAGTTTCTAACTTTTCCGTTTAAATTCAGAAAAATATTTAATTGATTCTATTATATGGACATAATACGTTGTTAGTGTCTAAGTAAGTAGTAATGACTTTGATTAAAAATAATCACAAAAAAACTCTTTAAGAATGCAATGAAAAAATATTTTTTTATTAGACCGAATATCCTTAATGAAGAAAATGGCTTGTAATTATACTTATTTAATGAACTTCGAACTTTTCCTCTTAACCCTTCCGTGCTTATGATAAACGAGGTCCTATTTAATGTACCCCAAATATTATGAGAAAAAATCTAATCGAGTTAGCTTTTATATAAATTCGGAGTTCTGTAAAGTTAAATTAAAGTCGATTGCTTCAATGGTTTGCAGATAAGGCCAAAGATTAAAGATTCCGGTTTAATTTCCAAGAAATATTTGATGAGTTCTTTTAATAGAAAATGATCTGATTTGAAGTTCTGATAAATATCTATAGGTCTACTTCCTATTTTATTTGGGTGATTACTTAAGAACTATGGTTAATGAAATGTTAAAATCAAATTCAAATGAGAGAATTAGGAATTATTTAATTTTAGGGCCATATTGTGCCACTGCAAGACAAAAATCTCACTCCACTAAATCCATACTTCTTTGTCATTATCAAATATGGCCCGGTCTTACATATTCAAGTTAGCTCATCTCGACATTTTCTCTATAGGCCACGCAAATACATATTATTTCTGGTTTTATGGCATCCACAAAAATAAAAATAAAAATAAAATAACAAACTTTATTTTAATAGCCTCAACTCATCCAATCAGCCAGTAACCAGGGGCCCGAGTCCGCTATTTTAAGTCAGTGAGTGGCGGGTTAATAAACGTTCCAGTGTATTTGTTATTGTGCCTAATTTTCGTATTCAGATAAGAACAGTCCCTTGCAATCCTACAATGACAACAGTGGCAAGTAGGTGTACATTTGTCATTAAACTAAAATTACCTGAATACGAAAATTAGGCACAAAAACAAGTACACTGGAACGTTTATTAACCCGCCACTCACTGACTTAAAATAGCGGACTCGGGCCCCTGTCCCAATGTATGGCCACTAATAAAATAAACCAACAGAAAAAAAAAGTATTTTAATTAAATTCAGGGTTTTAATTGGAATAAAGTCAAGCGCAGATCTCAATGAAACGGGAAAATCATTCAATTTGATGTGTCAACCGGCGCGCGAGATGTACACTGATTGATGATCCAAACACTAGCGGGTATATCCGATACAAACTGATTTAGGGTTCCGTGGTGTAATGACGGAACCATTATTGTTTTGTGTGTTTAAAGTAATGTTTTTTCGATATATGTTGTTATGACCCTTATAAAAATAGAGGCTAATTATGAAGCTGATTTACGTTGCATTTACAGTTATTTGATTTTTGAGGCAGTTCAGTAATGATTTAAAAGTTACTTTTTTTTTTAAATACAAAAATAAAGTAACTAAAAAAATTAAAAAATACTCAATGGGCTCTTCTGCCGCTTTTATGTACTAAAGAACTGAAGTCAATGAAATTTATAGAGGACAGCACCTCTGAGATATACCCTATCGCCAATAAAAATATTTTGTGATATAAATTTACAATTGCCTTCCTTGTGTATAGCGTACCTCGGTAAAAAAACAAATAGTCAAATTGAAAATCCCTTCCTTTTGAAGTCAAGTAAAAATATCATTGTCAGAAGGGCCTGTTGGTCTAGTGGTTAGTGACCCTGACTGCTATACCGAAAGTCGTGGGTTCGATTCCCACCCAGGAAAAATCTTTGTGTGATGGGCACAATCATTTGTTCTGTGTCAGGGTGTAATTTATCTATAATATGTATGTATTTAGAAATATATAAGTATGTTTATCAGTTGCCTGGTTACCATAACACAAGCTCTGCTTTGCTTGGGATTAGATAACCGTGTGTGAGTTGTCCCGGAATATTATTATTATTATAAATAAAAAAAAACATACTAACAAACTGATCTACGGAACACAACACCAAACCAACCAACATCCACCATTTTTCACGCACAGCACGTCACTCACACCCTCATTTTTTGCTGATAACGGAAATTGTTTGCATATCAGAATGGGTGGGTAAACAAATCTGAGGGCCCTTCAATGTGCTGAGTGACAGCCAAGAGGTCTGGGTAAATAGGCCAGAATTATGCAGCAAATAGGCCGTGATCTCCGCCTCATAAGTTAATTCAATTTATTGGATAGGGTTAATATTTGTGCATATTTGGAAGTCGGGAAGATTTTTGAGTGTTGGTAGACTTTTTTAAAGCTTTAAGTATTTAAGAGAACATGTAGGTTTCATAAATTAATATGGCCAGTATGTTATTTTTATTTTAGGTTTTGACACACCCACTTTAAAAATACGACTGGTTCAATTTAATTTTATAATGTTTAAATTAATCTATTAATGCTAGATAGCTTCAGCAAAGGGCTTAGTGTGAAAACTCCTTTATTTTTTTTACTGTGTTTTTTTGTTAAATGCAATAAGTTTACAGAAAATAAACCTTAGTTGTGCTACTAATTCTAACATCACGTTTTCATCTCAAATACAAGTGTCAAATACCTTCGCTCTAAAAATATTTCATGCTTAAAAAAAAAACAATTTCTTAAAAAAATACATAAAACAGTAGCCATCTTAATATTCATTATCTTTTTAAAAAGGACGCTATTTGTCTTATAGTCTAAGACTGTATTACGCTACAAAATAATTTGACATGAAAATATATTTAGCTTTGGAAAATTCAATTCTAGACTTACGTTAAATGGAAACGTTATTTTTACTTGTCTTAAATTATTATGTATTTTTGTACCTTACATACAATGAACTGCCTCGTTGGCCTAGTGGTTCTAAGCGGGGCTGCTACGCTAGAGGTCTTGGGTTCGATTCCCAAGTCGACCAAGGTGTTATTGGGTTTTTCTATGAAATTCTCAGTAGCAGGTCGGAGTTTGGATTTGTGCCTGGTTAGTGGCAACAGGCTCGCCCCCTATTACATTACATGGGACCTAAACATACCGGCGAACTGTGGGTGTACATTGGTACACCTCTGCCTAACCCTTCGGGGATACAGGCGTGATGGTATGTTATGTTATGTGTTGTACCTTACATAAAAGTTTGTTATTGTAAGACAAAGAGCCTTGCGTAAAGTACTTTAAGGGTATTAATCTTTCACTATTGTTTAAGTCTATTAGCTTACTCACTTTATTATAAGACAAAAATAATATTGTAACCGTGGACAAAAAAAAAAACTAATCTAGATAATCCCTCACAGTCGAGTGACATTGAAACAATGTTATAATAATAATAATAAATGCGGACAACATCAAATACATTGCTCTGAACCCAAAGTAAGTGGCTACACGTAAAGCTCTTGTGTTAGGGAATTCAGAAACAACGAAGGTACCAAACACCCAGACCCGAGGCAATGTAGAAAAGTTGGTTTCTACATTGACCCATCCGGAGGTCGACCCGGGAACTAACGGACTAACAGAGCTAACGATACCTTGAAAACCGGTGCGTACGCCACTCAACCACGGAGGTCGTCGAAATAGTATTATTTATAAGAAACGTGACTTATCGTAAACTAGATGTCATTTACATACCTGCATTGAAGTTTTTATTTTTATTTTAGGCATTTATGCTAGATTTTTCGCAGTATGATAAATAGAAATGAGTAATCTTGACTGGTTTATACATAAGACATTAAAGCAAAACACCATCTATAGAATTAGCCTTCAGTCAGCGTATTGTCATATTATTCTTTCCATCGAACAAATGAATCATTATCTTATCAGCGATTTATTGCATTATCATTACGATTTCTAACTCCCGTACTATATCACTTAAGTGATCCTATTTTGTTTACAAAACTCATATTTAATTAGTACCAAAGAGTTGCTTGTTCGTAATCACATAGTTAGTTTACAGAAGACGTAAATACTCCAACATAGCTATTATAAATTACTTACTGTGAGCATGTTCCCGTGTGAAAGCGAGACGCCGCTACGCGAGTGTAGAGCGCCATCTCGCTTCCACAACGCCAACAGTGACGCTTAAAGTTCTCATAGTACAAGCACAGGTGCGACGCAAACACAAAATCTTCACACAACATTTCCATGTAATTTATTATGTACAAAACACTTTTAAAGTATTCTAACTCCTTAATAATTCACCCCTTTGACGGTTTCGAAGGTAAAATGAGTTTACCAAGTTTTGAACTCAGGAGGCGTGAAGCAAACGTATTTAGCCCAGTTAATATTAATAAGAAGTATTATTGGAGTGTTAATATTGAGGTATTAAACGACTTGAAGGTTATCATATGTGGTCGATACGTACGGAAGTTATTTTGTATGAGAAAAAATAGTTTGATACATACTTAGTAGGATATATGTAGGGTATCAAAATTATAATAAACATACCTTAATATAACGTAATTATGTATTTTTTCAAGGTGTTTTAGGGACTAGGAATTAAAAAACTGGTTTTATCGACCTTGATATATCGAAATTGATATTATTATAAAAGAGTTGTTATGAGTTTGATAAATGGAGTGACAAATAAAATCGGTAAATACCTTTAGGTTTTATTTTTAACAATAACTATTATTTTTTTAAATTAATCCAACGTACTGTTCATAATAAATTAAGCTTTATGTAACGATTCAAAATAGAATAATATAATTTAATGTTACCGACAGAGTTTCATTAAGTACGAAGTTTTATTAACTTAGACCTAAATCTCGTAAACGTAAACATGTTTTGACATACGCCTACAAAGCCTTCTTAATACCTATCTATAAGAAAAAAAAACACTTACAATATTTTATATTTAGTTTCTTTATCCATAAACAATACGAATAGTATAAATGAAACTGGTTTAAGAATATTACAAAAACGAACAGAAATACGCTTTTCTTTCTGAAAACTAAAGGAAGTGTATTAAACCAAAGGTTATACAGAGTGTTAAGAAAACCCTGTCCGATCCGTTAAGGTGTTGTTAGGTATCGATAAGTGATTACAATAGTGTAGAAAAAAATTGGAAAAAAGAAAAAAAATATACCCTAAAAATTTTTTTTCTCAAAAGTCCAGAGAGAGAGTCAATGTCGTCACAGGTGCTACCAAATGATCAAAACAAAAGGCCGCCAATAATACCGACGAAAATGGTGTTCTAATTTTTGTTTAAATCTTAAATTTAGGGATTTTTGCAGCAAAAAATGGTAGTTTCAAAATCCATTATTATTGTTACTATCATAAATATCCCAAATTTAATATTTTATTTGGGCATGTGATTGTGAGCCCCATATCACCCTTTCGGGTCGGACAGGGTTTTCTTAACACCCTGTATTGCAGTTACACTTTTATATTATGTATAATAATATGTACATAAATAATAATGATGAACATTTATTTATTCAAATATAAATAGGTAGGTACAATTTTACATAGCGCCACAAACTTAGCAGAGCTTGTATCTAATAAATTATTAGAAAGTAATAATATTATATTAGATACAAGCAATAACTAGTAATAATAAATTTTCTTTAATGCATCAACAGAAAAACCGAAAAACACAACTGATTGTGCTATATTTCAAAACCCTGTTCAAAACTTTCAAACCCCAAAAAATTCCATTCCATTTTAGAAGTCAACATAAAACACTTACATATTTGTGAAAAATGACCCCTTTAATGGGACATAACACTACACCGCCATAGGGTCACTCTGACCCACATAAATATTCTGTAGTATGTGCTTGTAATTGACCTAAATTTTTGAAGCTGTTTACCACGGGGTTTTGGACACCTTATCTTGTGGTATAGTGTGTTTGGAAAAGAGTTGCCATGTATGTATAAAATTAACTTTATTTTAGATAATGCTTTCTGAGGTTTTGGCGAATATTATACGCTGAAAAAAATCTTTTTATCGGCTTACATCGCAATTCATTTATACCTGCAAAGGATTCGAAACTTCATGAACTAAAATTAAAATAAACCGCAATAGAATCCGTTTTAAAAATGGTTTTATTTGTTTTACATTTTATTTTAAAATTTTGAGCGTTGAAGGTGATTTTACCATATTAGAATTTGGGATCGTGGTATGGATTTGAGTAAATCTTAAACAATCGCAGTTCTCATAAGAAAAATCCCTTGTGCTTAAATTCAATGATTTCACAACTTTTGGTATAAAAACTTAATTTTTCAATTTTTACCTATATATCAGCCACTTTAAAGAAAGAATGAACGTGCTTTGGGATTATGCACCTTAATTCAATGACTAATAGTTCAGTTTCCATCACATTCAAATTACTTTTAGGCCCTTTTCGGTAATATTTGTCATTCTAAAATGAACTTAAACACATGTTGTCAAAGTTGATAATTGCGTAATTAGTAATAACGTTTCATTCTCTTTCCATATTGGCTTTAGTATAAGTAAAGACTGAATATTTTTTATTAAACATTTTTTTTATTACACCGAAGAAACAAAACATAACCCAAAATAATTCTACCACATTCCTTACTCAAAGTTGGGTTAAAGTTTAAGCCGTTAATGTTAACCCACAGTCGTTTACATAGCAATCACACGGTTAACTCTGAGATTTCTGAAATTCAGGACCTGACTGAAAAACCTTTTCCGGATGTTAGTTATATTTACTGGAAAATTGAACCTGTAAATTATTTTAAGATCCGACTTTTGACATGTTGTTGGCATTACTTTCTAAAATTATTTTAAAAAAGGGCTTTAAGTAAATTGCAAAAATATTTCGCTCTCAGAATAGAAAAACAAAAGCAAAAGTTTTCTGTACAAAGATGACAAAAAAATCTCACTAAAAGTACAGATTTTAAATAGGAATCTGAATTGCCTACAAAATATATACTTTAAACTTCTGAAAATTCCTATATTCTATGACAATAGGCCTTGAACTGGGAAAAAGGCAGGTTTTATCAAAATTACCTAAAAACATTTAAATATCCAGTCAATAACATAACATAGCAAAACATACCATCACGCCTGTATCCCCGAAAGGTTAGGCAGAGGTGTACCAATGTACACCCACAGTTCGCCGGTATGTTTAGGTCCCATGTAATAGGGGGCGAGCCTATTGCCACTAACCGGGCACAAATCCAAACTCCGACCTGCTACTAAGAATTTCATAGAAAAACCCAATAACATCTTGGTCGACTTGGGAATCGAACCCAAGACCTCTAGCGTAGCAGTCGCGCTTAGCGCCACTAGGCCAACGAGCCAGTCAATCTCCCACCGAATAAGCTATTTTGTAAAGCTGCTCACTAAAATAAGGGAGTCATCTACTCAAAATTACATACAGGGTGTCCTATAAACTCACACCGCAGGGAAATACATATAAGTTTATCAAATCCAATCCAATTCCGAAGTTCTCGCAATCCATTACCAAGATTACATTCACGCCGTTAATTATAAACATCTGTAGCAAATAGTCGACAAAATGTATTAATTGGTCATCTTCAAGCAATTTATCTTTGGACCACTTAGTATTAGATTTCGGCAGTTTCGAGGTTAGTTTGTGGTACAAGTTATGAGCTGGAATTATGTTTAAACGAATAAAAAAATGAGGTAGTTCTCTATTTTTTTAAACCCCTACGCCAAACGAGAAGTGTTATAAGTTTGACGTGTTGGTATGTGTCTGTCTGTGTCATCGTAGCTCCTAAACGAATGGACTGATTGTGATTCTTTTGAAAGCTGACATATCGAGATACTTCTTCGCTATATTTTTTAGAAGTATTTGGAAAGTTTTCATCAAATGTTTAAAATCAGTTGGGGCTTAATTTTTTAAGTGACGCATATTTGTGTATTTAAGGTAAGCCGATAAAGTTTCTTTAAACAAGTAACGTGATGATAAAAGGCTTTGAACTTTCCTCAAGTTTCCTCAAGACTACCTACTAGATAAAATAAACAAGTCTGATTGCTACTATTAAAGATTACCGCTTTCAAAATATAAGACATAACATAACATACCATCACGCCTGTATCCCCGAAGGGTTAGGCAGAGGTGTACCAATGTACACCCACAGTTCGCCGGTATGTTTTGGTCCCATGTAATAGGGGGCGAGCCTATTGCCTATAACCGGGCACAAATCCAAACTCCGACCTGTTACTGAGAATTTCATAGAAAAACCCAATAACATCTTGGTCGACTTGGGAATCGAACCCAAGACCTCTAGCGTAGCAGTCGCGCTTAGCGCCACTAGGCCAACGAGGCAGTCAAAATATAAGACACTTTATTATTGAGCTTTTTTATATCACAATTATACATGTATATTTATCCGAGTTCTCAAATAAGGTGGGTTAATACGATTGTGATTTTTACAATAATATTATCTATCTCCATCTTGATCATCTGATACCAGAAATATTGCTAACAATAGCCACAACAGTCAACCTTCGTTAAAAGGACTTATAATACCTACTAATTTCCGTTTACAGTTATTTTCTTAATCGGCGCTTTTTCCCAGACGACCTTGATATAACTTAGAGGTTTCTCTTATCAAAGGCAAGCAGACCTCTCTTAATGCTAATTATATGAATTTAGATTTAATATATTTTATTGACACTTATAAAAATAATGAAGCTACAGTTGTGCATTTTAGATTAGTATCGATAAAGTAATTTTTTTTGTGTTTTTGCATGTTTTATTCTTATAACAAAATTCTTAGGGTGCGTCCACATCTGACGAACGAGCACTACACGAGCAGTTTGCGAGCCGTTCGCGAACCGCTCGTGGCGTGCTCGCGAGCCACTCGCGAGCATGCCGCGAGCAGCGCGCGCCCATCTGTCAGACGGCGTAATTGACACTAGTGGGTTCGTGGCATGCTCGCGAGCGGCTCGTGTAGTACTCGTTCGTCAGATGTGGACGCACCCGTACTACTACTCAACTAAGGGAAACCATTTCATTAAAAAACAAATAAGACTAAGATTTCAATTAATAAGCTATTACAAAATCATAATTTTACGTACTCGAATAACTCCTATTATAAATCACTTTCAATATACAATTAAAAAAAAAAACTGTATTCTTTGGATATTTTATATTTGTTTTATTTGCTGTTTTTATACGCAAAATATTCATTGATATTCATTGTAGAAGAATCTAACAATTGTAAAAAAATTAATTAAAAAGCCACCTCGAAATACATATAAACAAAATTTTCTTAAAGTTTATTTAAACATAACATGGTTTAATACTTAGTTAATTATTTTAAGTCTAAAATTATATCTTATATAGATAAATAAAACTACGCGTGTTAGTTTTATTTATCTATATAAGATTTCTTAAAGTTATTTCTTTCGGCCATTTTCTTACCATTCAAGCAAATAATTTTTTAAACCTTCATTCAAAACACAAACAGTGTGAAAGAAACCGGGGTATAATGTACCCCTTGTAAAAAATACCAATTTATCTTATTTGCTTTGGGTAAATTAAATATCATATTTTTCCTTAACAATCGGTTTGTTGTACCTTTTCCCCTGGTGCCTTTGTTATCAACAAAGTACAGGTTACATAAAATATGCAACGAAAACAGGTGTTTTGGTTGAATTGTATTTTTATCGTTTTTTTTTTGTAAATATTATTAAAATAACTTCTTCTTAGCGTATCGATCAATGGTTTTGGCATAGTAGCTAGATTTTTGTGGACCAGTACTCAGCCACGCGGACAGCATTATCTGTACCTCTCCCCAGACCCTCGCTCACTTGCTGAGCTGCTAAGCGTGTCCCACCACCTACACACGCGAGGACCTGTATAACGCTACAGATTAAAATAACAGTATTGATAGATATCGTCAAAATCAAAATGTTTTTATTTTTTATAAACCAAATTAAAAAGGCGCTCAAGAAACGTTACGTTAAATCTACTGACTCTAGTTGCTCGGTTCCAAAGTGTCCTTCCTATGGAGAAGAGCCAGCAAGAAACTCCATAGGTTACTCTTTTAAAAACTAAATTGTTACAATTATTTGTACATTATTGGTTAAATATATGCGTCAATTTATTTTTAAATTTTACATAAAATGTAAACAAAAACAAATTCCATCGCGGCCGTGACCATGACACCTGCAAAGGCGTCGAAACTTCGGGCACTAAAATTAAAAATAAACCGCGATAAAATCCGTTAAAAGTAGTTTTATTTCAGTTGTCAGTTCTTTCACATTCGTGTAAGCATCAGAAAGCTATGATAAAAAAAATAATAAAATATTTTAAAATTTACTCATAATGGCAAGTCTGTATTTTTTTTATTTTGATTATTAGATAATTTTCTAGATAGCTCCTTTTTTTTTCAATACAGGTAATTATTTTGTTATAATCTCGCTGCAAGTCTGCAACATGTAACTAAACACGAAAATGCTTAAAGCCTAAGTCTAACTACAATAATTCATCAGGCGATAAGCGATGAAATGATAACAGAGTTTAAATTGAGTTACGATCGAATTGATATTAACTGTTACCACCATAGCTACCACCTATAGACCTATAGACCTACTGAGAAATAGACGCGTACGTGGGATGTTGGTGAAGCAATGTGAATGGTGAATGTCAATTTGTTTTACATACAGTTGCTCTGTGCTTAAGTTTTAAGTAAACAAAACTATTATCAACAGTTTCCAACTATTTTCACAATTTTTTTTTTATTTACAATTGTTACATTTTCTACCACAGTCGATCCATGTATAATAAAGTATTCAGCTGAACCCGGACTGGAAGTCGACAGCTACATAGCTTGTAAAAATGCTAGGTAGAAATAGTTTTCGTTCCCCTTGTATTTTAACTATTTTAAATCTACAAATCTTTTAATGATAAGTTACCATTAAGAAGTATCATGTAACATGCTTAGTAGATACGCTAATAATATTTTTAACCGACTTCAAAAAAGGAGGAGGTCAGGAGTACCTCAGAACTTCCGACTGGGTGAACCGATTTTGATGATTCTTATTTTATTTGAAAGCTTTTTTTTAGTATTTTACACTACGTTTTACGATTTTATTACATACCTAATTTATTAATTTAGTAAAACGTAGAGCTAGTTCAAACCAAAATCGTTTTTTTTAGTCTTATATTCCTTAATCTAGTTCAATTTCCAGATCTATTTATCTTTTGTTAGGTCTGTGGTCTACATGGATATTTGTTGAATATTGGACGTGACTACCTACAGACGTCTGATTTTTAGATTAAAATCATTTATTTTTGGTTTGCAAGTCGTTTAGGTTACGAAGTATTAAATGTTAGAGTTCAATAGCTGGATCATGTTGGTTTTAATTTAATTGGGATACTAGGCTAGTAAGCTATGTTTTAATTTTAAGTTTTTATTTAACTATGAATTTAAATATGAAAAGGCTGATCGACAATTTAAACACAGTAAAAAGGTAATTACATAATAAATTAGCTGTGGTCAGTGGTTTTACTCGCAACTTTTTTCCGAACGCTAGTAACGCGATGCTTAATAACCTTCCTTGGGGATTGGGCTATGTAATGCAAAAAGATAATATATTAAAATCTGGCTCATGTAGCTTCAAAGTTTAGAGCCTTCAAATAAAAACCTTTTTACTAAACTGATTAGAAATATGACATAACATGATATCCGCAATTCGCATGTTTCAAGAGCAAAACATGCTGCCCTTTATATTAAATAAAATTGAAACGAAAAACCTATGCATTACATATATATATATAAAATTCAGATATTCAAATACAAAAATACGTGTAACATTTTAGAGTAATCCCGACAAATTAATTTTAATCTGTCGAGACATTATCGCGTTGTAGGTAATTAGTTAATCGGTTATCCGCTGTTACACGCTATTTAGGCCGGGTATAATCCGTGTCAGAATTATTTTGTCAAAAAATGAACATGCTGTATATGACAAGGCTTTATTAATTAGGTCAAGGTTTTAAATTTTTTTTGAGTATTTTTTTTAATAGGTGTCAGTGTGTTGTTAACGTTTTTGATGATGTACTACGAGTATAAAAAATACACAAAAAATGGGAAACACAAAATTAATACGACTTTTAACTTTGACAATAGTAGATAAGCTACTTTTACTTGACTTTTTTATTTTTAATAAATTTTATAGCATGTAAAAAAATGCGTAATCCTAGCAAACAAAATTATGGTGATATAGTACCAAAATTATGAATAGGAGTAAAAGTTTGTAAACCCGTGTGTTTGCTAACACTCTGCAACATATTATGTGATAAAAATTAGCACGCAGATAATTAATTTATTACCTAAACTAGAAAACACTTATAAAATTGCATGATCTTGTAAGATGATTCAGTAATTTTTAACCGACTTCTAAAAAAGGGGGAGGTTCTCAATTCGGATTTTTGTATTTTTTTTTTGTGTTTCTTCGCGCATAGCTCCGTTGCTTGCCACCAGATTTGAAAAAAAAAATAAGTTACAAGTTAATGACATATAAACACAGTTTTTAATTAAAATGCTTCAATATATGATGAAAAACTTTAAAACATACTTTTTGCTTCATCAGTCTATCATCTCCCGAGCCTTTTCCCAACTATGTTGGGGTCGGCTACCAGTCTTACCGGATTCAGCTGAATACCGTAATTTACACGGAGCGACTGCCTATCTGCCTCCACAACCCATTTTACTGGGAAACACAGTATCCCATAATAAGACTGGTTGTCAGAATTGACTAAACGACTGCCAAAGATCTATGTATGACAGCCGGGACCTACTGTTTAACGTGCTTTCCGAAACACGGAGGGGTCTCGGTATGTTATAAACGGTCACCCATCCACGGCCCAACCGCGGTGAGCGCGGCTTAACCTGTATTATCGGTCAAGCCGTACGGCTTACACTTAGCCACGAGCTCCTTACATTGCTTCATCAGTCTAATTAAGATTATATCAAGAGAAACACATTTTTAATACTTGTAATCTGTCGTCGTCTCACCAAATGAAAGTTTTCGTTGACGTCATATAATTTAGTAATTAATATTAATTACGCTTCTGTAATGTTATTTATATGTTGGCTTTGTTTGTTTGTTGTTTATATTTAACTACGAGCGAAAATAAGGTATGCGTTTACAGTGAAAGGTTGTTTGTGTGGGAGCAAAAATATACAAAACGGTTCGACCGAGTCAGATATGGTTCTCTGTATTTTTAGAGAGGTATCTACCTCTATTTTTAATTTCTTCATTTACTTTCATTTTGTGAAGCAGATGATAATTAGTAATGATATTTTAAGTGACTAATATTACTAAAAACTTAAATGATTATTGCAGCGTAATTTTATTATACTTTAATTTTCATTAGTAACCATTTTTAACCAATTAACTTTTATTTAATCTCCTCAAAGAACAATAAAATTATGAGTTGAAATACTAATTATAAAATATGGAGTTGTTTCGTTTTAGTTTGGGGCTTAAATATTCAGAAATTAATTTATTTTTGTAAGCGTAGGCATAAGTCTTGCACGCCCACATTTGACTGTTTACGTGGTCATACAAACTAAAAGATTTATATATTTAAAAGCTAAAAGACCAACATAATGTAAAATATTAAATTGAAAGTTACTGAAATGGAAATCTGTATTTTGTCACATTTATGGCTAAGAATTAAATAAAAATATTATCAGACATTCTCAAAAACAAAGAAAAAAAAAAAATTTCTTTTATATAACCTCCTCCTTTAAAGTCGGTTAAAGAGTCAACCTACGCGTGACATTGAACTTATTTTACCTTCATATTATATTTATTTAAAAATTTGTTAGTTTTATTCTAACACAAGTTTTTACCCAGTAAAATGTCTAACAGTTATAACTAACTTCAGAATATATAGCCCCGATTAAATATAATGGTCGTGAAATAGTGTTTTTTTGTTTTAAATAGAACAATACATTCGTCAGTCGTCGTACAGTCGTCTGAAGGTTAAATAAATAATAAAAAAATATATAATAATAATAATAATATTCCGGGACAACTCACACACGGTTATCTGATCCCAAGCTAAGCAGAGCTTGTGTTATGGTAACCAGACAACTGATAAACATACTTATATATTTCTAAATACATACATATTATAGATAAATTACACCCAGACAACCAGAACAAATGATCGTGCTCATCACACAAACATTTGTCCTGGGTGGGAATCGAACCCACGACCTCCGGTATAGCAGTCAGGGTCACTAACCACTAGACCAACAGGCCCGTCAAATAAGTCTTATTTTAAATAATAAAATCGTAGCCAATCAAATTCATAGGAAATATTAAGTAACTATTATATTATATCTAAAATTGAAGGAATTGTAGTATAAATTAAAAATGTTATTAGTAGAGAGTAGAGTGAAAAATAACAACATCAAAAAGGATATTCCCGTACCGGGAATCGAACCCGAGCCTCCTGGGTGAAAGCCAGGTATCCTAGCCACTAGACCATACGGGAGATACAAGATTGACCAAAATTGTGAATCATAGTAAACACAATCTTTGTTTCACCTTGAATGGTGAATCACGAATTTTATTTATCTTTTTATTTCGTTGCTCTTTCAAGGTAATACAAGAATGTATTGGTGACGTCAGAGGTAAATGTTGTTCGGCTTGTAATGGAATGTTTACTTTATATTATTAAGAACATTCCATATAATCGTTTTTGGAGTTAAGTCCTTTGTCCTAATGATTAATTCTTATGATAAGGTATTTCTAAATGTATCTTACATTACGTATATTTTACATCAGAAATTAAACCTTAAATATTTACAATGATATAAAAACTAAGCCTACACAATAAATAAGAAAAATTATAAACTAAATAAAACCAAGAACTAAAATAAGGCATCAAAAAATTCATCCACATCGCTGTCGACTGGGAGTGTGCACAAAAGGCTGGCAGCATTGCCACGTTGTATGGCAATGCTTATTCGTTGACCTAGGTAGAAGCCAGCCTTTGGGTCACGCGAAGTGTCAACCAGGCGTTTGGACAAATTATGGTATTTCTTAATAATAATTTTAAGACACAAAACCGTTTACTTATGATCAGGGCCAATGCATCACCTTGAGGAAACGTCATGCGAATTAAAGCAAGCGTGCTTGCAAACTGCGATTGCAATAATTTTTTAATACTTACAGGTTTCACCACAATAAGGTATCAGTATTTTACATGGAGCGACTACCTATCTGACCTCCACAACATGTTTACTGGATAATTTTATAAAGAAGATTCATTTCAGACGAATCGTATACAAACTTTATTTTATTTACATCTTATAGGTACCTAAATTTTCTAAAGGAACGTTTTATTAATATCTAAAGATCTTCTCAAATAATAATATCAGTTTAAGTACAAGTAATCAATCACTCAAATAAGCTTCGCTTATTTCTTACACAAGCTTTAAGTAGAACGTCTAAAGAAACAGGTTTAGGATTTGCCAAATAAATGCATAAATGTTATTTGGTAAATATTTATCTGTTTAGTATAATATGACGAAACAGTGCAAGTTAAATCTCGGTAATACTCTTATAATTATATGATCATAATTGCGAGCTGATCTGATAATGGAGCCAGAAGATGGCTAAAGGAACTCCGTAATGGTGCGTCCACATCTGACGAACGTCACGAACGAGCATTACACGAATAGCTCTCGAGCCGCTCGCGATCATGCCGCGAACGCACTAGTGTCAATAACGCCGTCCGCCAGAGGTACGCGCGCCGCTCTTGAGCAGCTCGCCAGATGCTCGTGTTATGCTCGTTCGGTGCTCGTTCATCAGATTTGGACGCACCCTTATGAAAATAAGCAATGGAACGAAGCAATCCCATCGTGTTTAGGCTTGTTTAATTTGTCTTTAATAGTACATTGACCCTAGCTAATTTCAAACCTTTATTATTTTTGAGTTTTTTGTAATAAGACGAGATTACATTTAAGATTAAAAACAAAAACAACCCACACAATTTCTGCTTTATAAAATATCAAGGTACAAAGAACAAACTCGAAGAAAATCGAAATCTCGACAGCTCGGTATCTCAAGTTATGTGCAATCTTCATAAAACCCCTTTGTAATCTATTCAGGACCTAAGTAAACCAGTATTAATGGCCGCTGGGACCTTCGGGTCCTAAAATAACAACCCACGTGATTTGTGAACTAATACCATTTGTTTTTCACCAGAAAGATAACAAAAATTCTTAGAAGGGATTCTTTCTGGTATGTTTTGTTTTTTTTTGTGTATATATATTTTACATGCTGGTTACTTTAGTTTTGCAATTAAAGATCTACGAAAATGAGCTTAAGTACTTTGGAATGAAGGTCATATTGATACCACTGTTATAACTGCCTAAAGCCACGTAGTATCTATACAAATACCCGTGCGGTATTAAAAATATTTGATAAACAAAAAGTTCAGAAATTTGTCTTCTTCAGAATTGTCTCCGAATTCTATTTCAAAACAAAACAAAATTAGAATCAATCCATCAACAACAGAAACATAAAGATAAACGACCACCATTGTGGCAATCGTTAACAAATTCCATTTGAAACAATACGCGTCGCGAGATAACTGATATCTCGCGACAAAATATTATCGAAAGACCCCGAAAGACCCCAAAAGAGCCAAAAGTCGTTTTTAAGCCGACAGCTAGTTAATGGCTGATCGTTTAGCCGATCGCCCTTCATTTCCTTAGGCCGATGAGCTCATTTGCCGCCCTACTTAAGGATAGGCGCGCGATCACGACTATTCCGTATATTATTCGGTTTAATCAAGTTGGGTTTTATTAGGTTGAAGTTGAACTGGTTTTCGGATGTTGAGTTTTGGTCGTTGAGAATGTTCTGATGTCTGCTTTCGGAGATATTTCTACATAGTTAAAAAAGGGTGTATTTTTGTAGTAGCTTTCATCTTCCATATTCCGGGGATTCCATTAGGATTTTCACCAGTTCAAAAAAGATGCGTTAGTTTGCTCTAATTGGAATCATTACAAAAGTCCTGGCCGATTTTAGAATCAGTGATTCTGACCTCGATTCAAATTATCAATTTCATTTTCGGTCGGAATCTGAACAAGGAACTTTTTGTCCAAAAATACAATCATCCAACAAAAACATAAAAAGAAGAAGGTTAGTTGCGTAGTTAAATATGCGTTAGAACTTACGTTAAAATAACCGAACTTTCCTAGTTGAGAACAAGTTTTTTCAAAAGGCAATTAAGGCAAGCTTCATAGATAGAAGGATAAAGCTGATTGTTTTTAAATAACTTTAGTTTTGCGAGATAGTAAAGTTATAATTAAATAAGATTTTGTATTAGTTTGCGGCTTAAACTAGAAGAATGACTCTACAATTTGAATAATAACTTAATGGAATTTAAATACTGTTTTAAGTTAAGGTACATTATATTTTTATATTATGACGACCTCCGTGGTCGAGTACGCACCGGTTTTCAAGGTGTCGCTAGCTCTGAGGTCCCGGGTTCGATCCCCGGGTTTTTCTATGAAATTGTCAGTAGCAGGTCGGAGTTTGGATTTGTGCACGGTGAGTGGCAATAGGCTCGCCCCCTATAACATGGGACCTAAACATACCGGCGAACTGTGGGTGTACATTGGTACACCTCTGCCTAACCCTTCGGGGATACAGGCGTGATGGTATGTTATGTTATGTTATGTTGAATTTTCATCATCATTATTTTCTTAACCGTATCCCATTTTTTTAGGTATCACGAATATTTTTACTCTTTCGGTCTTTCAAATAATTACTTAAGTTAAACTACTTACTAGGAGTAATATCTAAGTACTCTTACTTACCAATCTACTAAGCTTCATAGCCCACCTTAGGTATAGTCGCCATATTACTTCAAGAAGTCGCACGGTCCATAGCACAGCAAACGAGACTGCTCGATGCAATCTCATTCATTGAACGAATGAACGAATGTAATCTTACTAATGGCATATTGAATGATAGTTTGAGTGATTATGATTAATTAGAAATTTTGGTTTATCGTGATTGAACTTTGAATTATTTAAGTGGCTCTTTAATTAATTGAAGAATTGATAATACATTTAAAATTGAATTTAAATCTTCTGAAATATTTTTGCCTTAAAAAGCAATTCTTGGTACAGAGCAACGTCTTTTAAACCATACAGAAACACCTGAGTCTGCGATCGATATAATGTGTTTCAAAGCGAAAGAATTTTATAAAGGTGGAAAGATAAAATATTATATCTCGATGAAATTATTTGATATCAGTTTATTTTGTCGAAGGA
This sequence comes from Autographa pulchrina, assembly GCA_905475315.1. NCBI lineage: Eukaryota > Metazoa > Arthropoda > Insecta > Lepidoptera > Noctuidae > Autographa > Autographa pulchrina. The sequence continues at coordinate 10,989,335 of FR997775.1, forward strand.
GTAAATAACTTGCAAATGTTTCTAGAAAAATCTTCTTATCTTGAATTCAGTGTATGTTGACTGCAGTCATTGCAGGTTCACAAATTACCTCCGAATATGATCTCAAAAATTTATCAGAACATAGAAAAACTATTAAATGTAGGTAAAACACAATACAAGCGAAAGCAAAATACATACCTATAGAATATTATGAAAAATAAAAGAACAAATTTTAACGGAACTTTAATCGTTGTTTTTTTCCAATTTTGTCGTCACGAAAAATACGAAACTCAGACGTCATAAGCAAAACCAACTAACGCAAGCAGTAACAAAATTTAATCCAAAAAAAAATTTACCACGCATCCTAAAAACTTCCCACCATCAATCAAGCTAATCTCCAACTTTAAATCTCTAAGAAAAATCGTCTTCCAGACAATTTTCAGGCTTTCAATTTCCTTCAGTACAAATCAATCCAGTATTGAGTGGAGTTACTCGTGCGAGTATGTGTGAAGACGTTTTGCGGTAGATAAGCGGTATCGGGCTCCATTTGCCACATGGCTGATAATTTCCGTTGTGCGATGGCGTCATTTACCCTTCGAAGATGGGGTCTGGTTCTACTGTGGAGTTTGGTGATAAACTAAGTTTGGTAGAACCTATAGACATTAACATTTCTTAAATACCCAAAAAAAAATTGTAAAAGTCTTAGTTTATTATAAGCGAACAATATCTGCTTTAGTATAGAATAACTTCTAGTTCTGGGTTTAAATGGACTTCAGTAATTAGGTATATTTATCGTCATTTTAGCTTTAGGTACTTAAGCGTTTTTTTTTGCTTAATTAGGTGGCTAATCAGAATTTTCTTACCTTCTAAATTATAGCAATTTTTATCCGTACTTTTCTTAACATATGTCAGTATTTTTTCTTAATATCACTATTCCAATCCATATTTTAAAGTCGATTAACTTTACCTACTAACAGTGAAACCACACCCAATTTCTTTAAAACAACCTTTACCATACACACCAAACAGTATCACCTCAAACATTTTCGACTCTATGTCCTTGCAATAAGAGCTATTGATCTTCAAATTATTCCTTTTCGAATGAATAGATAAATTTGTTAATATGTTGAACTGTCTTCCACCATTACTGACTGTCAAAGTCATCTGGGCGCGTTTCGATATTCCAAAAAGATAGCTTGATAGAATTCTGTGCGTTATTTAAAATATAATACGAAATATGCCTGAAATATATTTTAGGTAAAAAAGATATGATATTGATAAAACAGAATACCTGCTAGAGAGAAAACCTAAGTAAAGTGTTTTACCTACCCATCTAAAGAATCAACACACAAAATTTGTTTTGAGCCGATCAGGAGTGACCTTGACATGTTCTGTCAACAGGACATAAGATAACAGCATCCTTATTTCAAAGGAATAAGGTTGATTTTTGCATGTTATTTCCAACGGTCCACCACACACTGCCGACTGGAAACAGTGGTGAATTAAATCTCGAAATTGCTTGCTATAATGATTAGACATGTAGCTTCGATTTTTTTTTTTTGCATTACAAAAATATACGCAATTAGCCAGTTTCTGAGCCTATAATTTTTCAATTAGGCAAGTCTTGCTCGTTATGAGGCCTTTTCTATGGCACTATTAACCCTGCTATTAGTTGAATGTTGTCAACAATCACGGCTATTTGTAACAGGCTGCTATCTAACCGTTACAAGTACCACTAAGGGCATCCTTGAGACCCCTGATTATAAGGTCTTTGAGACTTTCAATAGCGAAGTCAGTTTCTTACATGACAACATTATAATAATATGTCTATGTATAGACTATAGTATCTTCTTCTTCTGGCCTTTTTCCCAATTGCGTTGGCGCTCAATTGTTTCCCTTCACTTCTTCTTTCACTGTAACAGCTGTCAAACTGTCATTAACAGATTTTTCATTCAGATTATCTCTCACGTAATCAAGCCTTCTCTTTTTCGACCTTCCTCTTCCTCAAAATTCATCACTCTTTGATTCATATGCATGATGATTCATATTATCTCCAAATCTCTTAAATTTATTTCCCTGTACAAAAATGGAGTTCAGGATCCTTTAAGCAAAATTTCAATCCGAAGTGACTATGACCAAATGGTCGTCCAATATAACGCCGAAAAATCACATATACATTTTTTACGCGAAAATTATGTAAATAACTGAAATAAAGGCAATAATAAAAACGGTACCGCTACCCCTAGTATTTACCCATCTTATAGATGGCTATCTCGTAAATTGTGGCGCCATATATCTGAAATATGGCACTTTTAGTGTATTGATAGGTCCCCGGATTACTTTGTGGGGTGATAACGTGATATAACGTTATATTTTCCAGAATTTTCTTTAATGTTTGAGGAAAATTGAAAATTCTTATAGAATGTGCCTTGACATCTATTTCATACCAATGCCATCAATATCTTAAATGGGAAAGGTTTCTGAAATGGTCGTGTAGTTATCCAGTCAAATAAAATAAGCTTATTTTTATTGTATTCTTTCAAGTATTCCCCAAACTAATTAATTTTATCCAGTTTCACAGCACAATAACAGTATTTCATTATTAACCATGTGGCACGCCCTTTAAAAATATCACAAACAAAAATTTTGGACAATTTTATAGTTTCACTTTTTTCAACATCATTACGCAAATTGATAATATAATTACCAGCTGTGTTTAATTAATAATAAATTGTCAACCCTTTGTGCTTACAACACTAAATCATATTAAGACTTAATTAAAGGTGTACCTAAATATTTATATTTACGCCTTCTTAATTAAGAGCTCAGAAAATAAGCTCTCATATTTTGGAACCCACTTAGCAAATACATGAATTATGTAGTAGTCATGTAATATAGGAATAATTCTTACAAAAAAAACCGACTTCAAAAAAGTCTTATATGGTTTTTTTATGGATCCCGCTGTCATAACTGGACCAAATTGGACCACACGGGAAGCACCAGCTTTCAAATAAAAACAGAATCATCAAAATCAGTTCACCCAGTCAAAAGTTCCGTGGGTAACAAACATAAAGAAACAGTCGAATTGAATACCTCCTCCTTTTTTGAAGTCGGTTAAAAACGATCCGTTGGTTTATTGATTAGATTGTGTGAGAAGTATCAGGTTGTAATTTCGGGTCGAACAAATAATTTTAGTTTGGGATTTAGGTTAGGGTTCCAATTTTGTAGTTGAAATATAAAACCGGCAAAAGCCTCTATATACAGAATCACTAGTCAAAATATGTATAATAACTGCAAATGTTTCTCACTATATTAAAGAAAAGGACATTTTTACTTTTCAAAATCATTTTTACTTTTTGTGCATTTTTACACGACTGCCCAAAAAGAAGTGTTATGTTTTCAGGGTTCATGTATGTATGTATGTATGTATGTATGTTTGTGAGTTTCTTTATTCCACCATAACTTCTAAAAGGCTTGACCGATTTCAATGTTTGTGGTATCATTAGAAGCTTTGAGTTATCCCGAGTGACATAGGCTATGTGGACATTAAAAAATGGTCAAGTGTGCGTCGAAATCGCCTGCAAAGGGTTCCGAACGATATTTAAAAAAATATATAAACAAGTCAAATATTTGCAGTCGGGGGACCTGTAATGAATTGTTCCAAGTAACCGACCCCGACTGCAAATATTTAACTTGTTTTTATTTTTTTTTTGACATGGCAGGCGTGTTTTTTAATTTTGTTTAAATATATTTTTTTTATTTAATACCTTTTAGTGAACAACAAAAAACATGACACAACACAAAAAAAAATATCGTTCGGAACCCTTTGCAGGCGATTTCGACGCACACTTGACCATTTTTTAATGTCCACATAGCCTATGTCACTCGGGATAACTCAAAGCTTCTAATGATACCACAAACATTGAAATCGGTCAAGCCTTTTAGAAGTTATGGTGGAATAAAGAAACTCACAAACATACATACATACATACATACATACATACATGAACCCTGAAAACATAACACTTCTTTTTGGGCAGTCGTGTAAAAATGCACAAAAAGTAAAAATGATTTTGAAAAGTAAAAATGTCCTTTTCTTTAATATAGTGAGAAACATTTGCAGTTATTATACATATTTTGACTAGTGATTCTGTATATAGAGGCTTTTTTGTTAGTCAGCTATATTATAGAAAAGAATATCATTTCGTTTTTTTGTTATTGTTTTCTATCGGGAACAGAACCCGCTAACCTTCTGACCCCTGGTCATCAGTCACCACGTTTGCACTACAGGCGTGTAATTAATTCCGTTAGGACGTCTGCAGCATGTCACACCAAATGCGTCGCGTTGCAGCTTGCAATGTATAACGATGGAAATGATTTGATACTTGTTGATTTTTTTTAATGTATTATTTTAAAGATATATTTAAAATCCTTGATTATTAAATTGCAAATTGATTTAAAAAATTAAATAACTGTTAAGAATTTATTAAAGACTTGCTTTTCTTTTGCCGTTTGGTATCACGTATAGTACGCTTAACCTATGCGGGTTTACATTTGTATCTTTAGAATTATTTTTATCACCAACGAGGTAATCTAAAGACATAATATTAGTATTCAAGACAAAACTAAAACAATTTATTTATGACGCAATAATAACAAAATGACAATTAAAATTTATTTTATGTCTAAAACTACATTACTAACTAAATAAATTAAGTTTAATGATGTTCAAATGCATGCAACACAATATTTGTCTAGAATTTCAGTCATCAAAACACTTATAAAAAAAACAAAATCCCACCATATTCAACTTTACATTTAATAACTCCAACAAAAAAAAAACAAATACATCACACAAAAAAACGGAAAAAGTATCAACTCCTCTCCGTCCCCCCACTTCCCGCTGTAAGCACAATCCCCAAAGCGTAATCGCTTCATTTGGCTGACAAGTCATAATTTATGATATAAACGAGTGCTATCGTAGGTGATATATTAAGCTATTAGTATGTTTTAGCTAATGAGTTTCAGTAGTGCTTAAAAACCTGATGAAGGGTGGATGAGGAAAAAGGTGGATGACTCCGTCATAAAATTTTTGGGGCTGGCAGAATTTTGTTGTTAGGAAATAAGTAGATCTGGTGTATCTAGTAACAATGTATAGAACTAAATGGATAGGTATGTCCAGCTGTCGACCGACACAGGCCAAGTTAATAGATATATGTGGAGTTTAATTAAAAAATAAAATATAATGTTATCTTGTTTTTTTTTTGTCTAAGCTATGTCCTGTATTAAAACATTTACACAGTATTAACCTCTATGCTATGTGTATTTTTGGAATCCAAACTCCCTCACACAAAGTTTCATAAAAACCTGTTCAGCGGTTTAGCCGTGAAAGCGTAACAACCAAATTGATAGAAAGACGGGCCGACTGATTTACGCTCGGATTTATGATATAAGTATGTATCGTAATCTTCTCAAGTTAAAAAACGACGTTACCAAAAATATAGTTCTAGGAATCTGGTGTAACCTACATACACTTGACACTATAGCCATCTACAATCACATAGACTAGTATAATCATAGCTCTCTCTTATCTCGGACATTCTAAGCAGTCTGTATACAAAACATATATCAACATAAGTACTTACATTAATCTTCAGCGCCTAAAGTACTAACACTCTCTACGGATATATCTGAAGCTAGGTCACTGAGTTTAGAGCTGAAATACTAAAGGACCAGGACCATCGTGTAATTGAATTGGAAGGACCAAAACTGTGGTCCTTTTGATTTAATTATTTTTGAACATTCATATTTTCATATTTTGTGATATTTCTTTCCATTTATATTGAACAAAATACAATACTGTGCTACTGTGTTTTTCTGTAGTTTTTTAACAATACATTTTTTTTTTTCAAAAAGAAAGGTCTTCCCACTCATCTACTCTGTTCTGTTTTTTTTCCCATCATCAACCAACCAACCAACTTTATAAATACCTAAAAAACATTGTCAATAAGTTTTAAATAAAATAAATTTCCAATCAAAAATGGTAAAGCTACCTATAGCAAAATACTCGTAGCTATAAACTCCGTTTATTAAACCTTGTACCAAAGGACCAAACCCGGTCTTTTGATCGACGATTCTATTTCAGAGCGTTGTGCCAAACTCTCATTATGGCCGAAATCTGCGATGCGAGCCTAAATGAAAACAAGTGCGTCGTACATTACTGGCTCAGTACGGTGTACTTTGGTTTAAGCCGTGAACAAGCGGCAATGGATATCGCTGGGGATTAACGGTGAAGTGTGAGTTGAATCTGGAATAGAAATAAATGGGTATTTGGTTTTATTTATTTTTTTGCTTAATTTGACGACATTTTGCTACAGAAACATCCAATTAGGATTAAAATATTCCAAATCACTTTAAGGACTACGTATTTTAGTAAAATTTGCAATTACGCGTCGTCATCTTTGCGCCTACTTTGCATTTTTTTTCGTCAATTACTTACTAAAAATGCTTAACTACAAGCCACATCATAATCGGACCATTAGTTTGGGTGCTATGCTGCCAAAGAGAGATTCGTCAAACTTACAACAACCTTCTTTCAGGGGTTCAAAATACCTAAGAGTATTACCAAAATCACATCGACACCTTAAAAAAGGCTATATAAACTTGTCTTAAACACCTTTATTTATAAGTCCTTTCATAAAACAAACTATTACATGGGTACAGTCAAATCAGATCAAGGTCAGACTCAGCAGTTTATCAGGAACCTGTCCTAAATACATATTCTCAGATACAGTTTAACGGACCATTTAATTGGCTCACACTTTAGGGATGTGTTGATAAGGGGAGCGGTTGTTTTACGCGAGCAACGCATTTGTGTGAATTAAATGTTTTTTGTAAATAATAATGTGAAATACTGGTCAGGATAAGATAGTCAATCATTTATATTTTTAGAAAAAATAGTACTAACATGAAAATACACAAACATCTAAATAACTATAACTGATTAAGTCTGTTTAATTTAAAAAAAGTATTTAATATTTATAGGCACAGTAAATACGTTAAGGAAATACATTGTATGATACTTTTTATATCTATTATGGTAACTAAACCTAAACTTAATTAAATCTTGTTATATAATATTATAAATTTATATTATATCGACCACGAACCGGAAGACGCAGCGTTGGCAGGCCTCCCACCAGGTGGACCGACGATATCGTCAAAGTTGCGGGCACCCGGTGGATGCAATTGGCGAGTTGTTGTTCATTGTGGCGTTCTAGGGGGGAGGCCTTTGTTCAGCAGTGGACGTCTTCCAGCTGATGATGATGATGATGATGATATTATATTATAAATTTATATTATATTATATTTTGGATCAGAACAACTAATGTAAGGTAGTGAGTGTAATAATAATATGATTTGTTCTAACTGGTTATTCTTAGGGTAGAAATCTGTAAGGGTCATCAATACATCATAATCGTCGAACCTTCACTGCTGGTGGTTATTTAAATACATCTCACTTCATGCATTTCAATTCAAACCAGCACATAAAAAAACGACGAAAAAAAGAAAACTTAAAAAAAACGTGAACTACGTATAAAAAGTGTCCTGTTAGCAACATAAAGTCGAACATTGCACTTTCCCATATGTTAATTGCTCAATCACTCGTTATTTTTCATTGTAACGGAACATTAACCTCTGTTAAGGCCCAGTTTAATTAATGCGTCGCTCACTAATGAGCTGTTCACGTGTTTCTTTGACAGCAAAAAATAATTTACGTTACGAAGAGAAATATTGTGATTTTACATAAAATATGGACGATGTAGATTTCTTTAACTTAAATAAATCATATATTTTTTGAACATAATAATTTTCAAGTTGATAAAAAGTCTCTATTATACTTTATATGTCAAAGTAATTATAAAATTATTCTACGCTTTTGGTGAATCTTTACATTTTGTTTGCCACGTATCGGATTATACATTAAAATACTTTTATTTCGATTAGGCTCTTTTAACACCTTAAAATACTCTAGTTGCAGGTTTCAAAACGTCATTCCTATTGAAAAAACCGGAAAGAAACTAAATTTTTCGAATTATTGCCAATCGTGAAGCTTGAGAAAACCTCGCAAAAAAACTTTGCCAAAGATTTCTGGCAATTGGCAAAGATTTCTGTAATATACAGAGTACATATGCAGTGACATAATATCCTTCTGAAATTTTTCTGTCACCCCGTAAATGACAAATCTGAAAATTAGCTTTTTAAGAACAAATTACTTTCATACGTTTTTGTTCGACCTTTAATAAGAAACCTTATAAGCCAGACTCAAAAGTGAATCAGCATAATTGAATAAAGCTGATTTAATTTAATTTACATAAGTATTTATTTGAAAAGATAAATACATTTTACAGAGGTTGCGATTGAAGCAAATTTAATTTAAATTAGATTTGATAAGACATAGCCAACGACTTTGTCCGCCGATGTGATTTTAAAATAATTCCATATTTTTTTTATTAAATAATATTTGCATATTATGCAATTTTGCTTGAACCGTAAACACAATCCGATTTTTAACCGTTTTTTCAGAGTTTTTAAGACCTTTTTTATTTTTACTTCTGCCTGTCTGTCTTTATTTCGTCTGTGGCATCGTAGCTCCTAAACGAATGGATCAAAAATGTTTTTTTTTATTCGAAACCTGAATTGATTAATATTGCTCGTAACTGTAATTTATAAAGATTCAGCATTTAGCAAAATGCATCATCAATTTTCTAAAATTTGTCCGTTTATTTTTTGTTATTTGTGAGCAAAGCCACAGGCCAAACTTGTCTATAATATAAGTACGCTTATGAAAAACACCCACGCCTACCAAGAGTTAATGCTCATGAAGCGTGGGACGACGCTAGTAGAGAAACAGTTATCTTACCATTCTCAGATGACTTATAATTTATCTCGATTAAATATAACCTCCAGAATATGACCTTTAACAAAAAAAGGTCGAATATATTTATCAATTTTTTTTTTTCTTTGCCCTTTCTGTCCCGCTGCAGGGCTACCCTGCCTCCATTTCTGTCTGGAAAAGGCTGTTAAAAGTATTATTTTGTTACTTTTTAATTTTTATGTTATACTGGATTTCTTGTTCAGTTCAGGGAGTTAATTTTTTTCTTGGTTTGTCTGAATACCAGAATTGTATCAAGGACAACTATCAAAAATTGGCTATGGCACCATGCCTTGACAAAATGTCTGAAAAACGAAGGAGTCTCGATATAAAACTGTGAAGATAAGTATGGTCTATATAAAGAGAGGCTTAGGCCCAGCAGTGGGATGACAAAGGCTGAAAATAATAATGACAATCCTAAAAGATTTCTTGGCCATTATTCAACTTTTCGGAATTTTCAAACATGTTTTTGTTGCTCGCGCAAAACAACCGCTCCCCTAACTACAATTGCCAGATCCCTAACCTAATACCGCACAAATCAAACTCAGATACTTATGTACCAAATTCCAATCGTTCATCGAAGTGACTTAACTTAATACGATTGTTACTAAGCTAGGTCTATCAGAACAGTCGTAAGTGATTTAGTTAGGCTCAAATCATCCGGAAAGGTGTAAATAAGGCTTATCGGATTATTCGAACTTAGGGTAGACTTGGGTTTATGGGAATGTTTGAATTTATATATTAAGGGTTAATTGAAGGTCGGTGAAGTGGAGAATGATGAATGATGACTTAGTGGTATGTTTTTACATCTTAATTGGTGTAGGAATCTGGTGAAATTAGAAGTCGGCCTTAATAGCCTGGGGAAAAACTAGGTAGAAGACGAATAACAAAACACATTGTACATATTTGATTGTGGCGTCTTGCAAAAACGATGGCAGGTCGATATGTTACATCACGTCAATGAAGTAACAAATACATTTATTACAGTAATTTTCTAGTTCTGATTACAGAAAAAAAATACTAATAACAAAAAAATAATTAATCTTTATTGGAGACAACCCCGACACAAGTATTGTTAATTACTTACTGGGGCTGCCTCGATTGTACAAGTTACTGCAATATTTGAGACAATAAAGATTTTTAATTTTTAATTCACTAAAATTTACAGTTTCGTTTTTAAGTCAGAACCACACAACCTATGAAAACATATAGGCTATTATTTTTTTATAGGCAATATCTATTAAATTATAATTCCTAATCAATAATTAATAAAATACCCTACCTAACCATTAACTTAATGACCCAGTTAAACTAATCAACGGTAGTTAAATACGATCAGTAACTAGTAAGTTAGGTTAGCTCATTACCGCTGTTAACGTTATAACTACGCAAGTTACTCTCCGTGTGTTAAGCGTAGATAACAAATGTAAACACACTATTAACTGAGGTTTAGATGAAGGAAGTTTGGCCAACATGTTGGGTGATATGTTGGTGGAAATGGATGTTGGGTAATTTAATAAATGTTTTATACGTATAAGTGTGTTTATGTGTTATGTGTAATGCGCCAAAAAAGTGGAAATCATTAGAAATGTCACTTTGCCAGAATATATAGGATTTTTTATTATTAGTCTGTACTGATCAGTCTTACAATGGGATATTGTGTTATCAAATAAAATGGGTTGTGGTTGTCAGACAAGCGGTCGCTCCATGTAAAATACAGGTTTTAGCTGATTCTAGTAAGACTGGAAGCCAATACCAACCTAGCTTGGGAAAGGTTAACCAAGAGACCGACAACAACATAGACTGAAAAAAGTCTATAAAATAAATAACTAATGTATCATACTAATTTTGTACGAAGAAACCTAGGCTATCAAAAGAAGTTTTAAATCACTATAGCAATAAAGATCCATGATGCCTTGACACTAATTTTGCTGACAAAAATTCCCAACCATGTGTATATTTTATAACAATGTATACGGCAACATATACCAGAAAATTCATTAGCATAATATATGGCAAACAGTTGCAAAATGTAAGGGGTAAACAAAGTGCTATGAGGTTTACGATATTTGTTGTTACACTGTGACAAATTATTTATAGGATATTTCTTCAGGTGGAAAAGGATTTTAGTACATGTAAAACAATTTAACCACCATCCAAATGCTACTATAGATTTTCATTTATATAAACCGTTTGTCAAATGTTTGGATTTCGATTTTAAAAGGTTGACGACCTCTGTTTAATTGGGTGGGGTTGTCAACATTTTTGGGTTTATTTTGAAATTATATTTTATGCAATTGAGGTAAATGAATATTATTATTTATTTATTTTTAATTTCTTAATTTCTATGGTAATAGGTTAAATCTCCTTTTCAGCATGTACTTTATCACAGCTGAGCATAGGTTTCCCAACGTTTTATAAAGAATCCCTTACGTCGACAAAGTAAGTATGGACTAAATATATTTTTTCTTCCAGGAGTTATTTTTCAAGACTTAAACCCAAAACCTTTTGCATAAGAATCAGATTCTTACCATCTCGCTACCCTCGACTTGAAAAGTCTTCGACTTCTAACACAAAAATATGAATATCCCTAATTGTATGAAAGTATTCAAATGTCCACTTAGTTAATTAAACTGAGTCCCTTAATTGACACGATTATTTGTGTTTTCATAATTAACTTAATTACTTTTATAGCGACTCTATGTGATAATGAAGAATTAAAATGTTTTCGTAAAGGTTCTGTTCAAAGTTTTATACCTAAAGTATCCTGATTAAAAAGATTTTTAGTGGTCTTATTTTGTATGGAAATGGAAAATTTACTTTTAGACCCCAATCGTCTGTTTGTTTTTTAACCGACTCTAAGAGGTGGTTTTCAATTCAGCCGAATGTATGTTTTAGGTATAAATTTTTGTTACGCTATATATCTCCAGCAATTGGGGGTAACCTTAAAAACCACTTGTTTCCAAGATCTCTTTTGGGAATTAAATCTACCTACGTGATTCAACCTTATTTTTTAACCGCCTTCAAAAAGAGGAGGTTCTTAATTGGTATGTGTATGTTTTTTTCTATTTTGTTTTTCTTTTTTTGCGTATATACGGCAACTGACTGATTTCAAAAAAAATTTTTTCCTCCTTATCCACCTCAAAAATGGTCCCATACAAATTTTATCAAAATAATTCAGTAGTTTTTTTCTTTTTAATTAAAATCCTTATTTTTACATTTATATATTATGCTGTCAATTATTTAGTTAAAACACCGCATTTTTGGACCTACCTGTCTGTCTGCTGACCCTTTTAGGATATAGTCATTATTAAAACGTTTAAGATGTTATAAGTATGTAGGTATATCGAAGTGGAATTCTTCTCGTAACACCACCGATTATTATTCCGCCAGTGTGTTCGTTCTTGGTTCGTTCCCTCTGTGTATTTGTTTCTTAATGAATTTAATTTGGGAGAGCATGTGAGTAGGTTATTTGTAGTATACTCGTACATATGTACTGTCTATACGTATTGTATATCTATATGTGCGGTAACTAGCTAGTATACTTGATTTCACCAGTACATTTTTTACAAAATAAATAAACCGGCCTATAAACGTCCCATTGCTGGGCACAGGCCTCTTCCCATATAGAGAAGGAACGAGCATTGATCACCACGCTTGCTCTATTGCGGATTGGCGATTTCAGACTCAAATTTTTGGAATCCAGGTTTCCTCACGATGTTTTCCTTCACCGCTTGTCAGTAGTGTCTTAGAATAATTAAGTAAGTACATAGTTTTGAAATCTGATGTCTTAATTTGATTTTTTACTATATTCAAGAATCTTTATAAGGTTTTTTGCATATTACCTCACATAATTAAAACTGAAAACACAACTGCATACTAAAGGCAAAGCTAATAGGTAGGTACTAACTAATTGCAAACACAAAATACAATTCAGATCAAAGTAAGAGATCGAGGAACATCAGATAACAAAATTTCAGTATCCCTAGACAAGTGACATTGAAACAAGCATTATCTCTGATCTCATCGCTCAAATGTATAGACGTAACCAATCCAAGTCACTTCACATTCAAGTCAAGTGACTTATCAAAAAGAAATGCAAACTTCCATTTATTGAATGTCACTGAAGCCATTTCTATGATGTAAACGCTTTTTAACCGATTTCAGAAAAGGAGGAGGTACTCAATTCGAATGTATTTTTTATTGTTTGATACCACAGAACTTATGACTGGGTGAACCGATTTTGATGATTCTATTTTTATTTGAAAGCTGATGCTTCCCGTGTAGTCCCATTTTATTTTGGCAGTGGGATGCATAAGAAATAAATGTAAGACTTGTTTTGAAGTCGGTTTTATTTTGTAAGAATAATTTACCTTCATACTGTACTATTTGAATATCACTTGTCTACGGTGGCTGGTACTTGTCATATTATTATTTACTTCGAACACAAAAGATTCATATAATGGTTAGTAACACTTATATAACTATGTTAGTAAAATTCCACCTTAAACTAAGTAAACTAAGACTAGGACGAATTCATAAACCTATAATTACTCCCTCCCGTTGCACCAGACCTGTAGCTGTGCATACTGGTCCAATGCCCCAGGAAAGGGCAATCCGGCTTATTCACTATCACCCTCAAGATGCTGTTGGCGCTCCCGCGAATCCTTCGCATCAGGGATGCTATTCTCTTACGCATAATAGCTTGAAAACTATCTGTATCAGCTTCAGCAAACATCCCCGACGCGCTATAATCGTCAATATCGATAATCGATATATAATCGTATCTAAGTCTTATGTGTCTTCAAGTATACCTCTATATTTATTAATTTTCGTGATAAGTTTTTTACTAGTTTTAGATATAAATACTTAAATTATTAAAACTTAAATTCAAATAGATAATTATCATTTTCTTTAACAATAATCGATACAGTGTTATGATGACCATGACGTGCCGAAATAATTTTAAATATTTATGCAATTATTATATTACATTAATAATACGCTATTTGTATTGTATCGCCGCCATATTGCCAGGTTTGCAATTCATCCGTGACGTCACACTTCCGGCTGCCAGCGGTTGCACAATATGTTGCACTTCGGAAACGTGCTTTACAACTATATTACATTTGTTCGGGAATACTTTTGTTTTTTTTTTGTTAAAATATATTTTTATTAGAAATTGAACTGGTTGAGGATAACCTTTTTGAGATGAGTATTATTTAGAGTAAATCTGTAGAATGAGTGCTATAATCAAAAACGGTAACGTTGTGATAGAAAAAAATAACATATAGGTCCTTCCTTTTTAACCTGCGGAGGGATCGTCAAAATTAAGCACAAAATAATGACACGTGTATAATATTAAGTTATAAAAAAATAATTATATAAAATATTAAAATAAAAGGTTTTAATGGTCAGCCATTTATTTTCCACTAGACTAAAGATCTTCGACTCCTCATTCGACTAAAACTATCTTACCACACTAATTTATTTACTTACTAAATAAATAATAAATAAATAAAATAAATAAATGCGGACAATCACATACATTGTTCTGAACCCAAAGTAAGTTGCTAAAGCACTTGTGTTATGGAATTCAGATACAACGAAGGTACCACAAACACCCAGACCCGAGACAATGTAGAAATGTGATTTTCTACATTGACCCGTCCGGGGATCGAACCCGGGATCTCAGAGCTAGCGACACCTTGAAACCGTTGCGTACGCCACTCGACCACGGAGGTCGTCAAAATCAAATTATTTCCTTCTGCCATCGCACACCACAATCCAATCCACTCAAGCTTAATTATTGACAAATAGCAACGCATTCAATGCATTCAACTAGCTAACCGAATTATTCCTTATTATTCCGGTTCATATGAAATTAGGACGATTATGTTTAGATAATTTCCAACTGCTGCACTGTTTGCATTCGCTGTATAATGTGGCAATCTCGGTCTTTGGCACTAGAATTTGGAGCCTAGGATTTGGAGAGGCTGTACGACTTTTGATAGTGCAGTATTTGAAATTTTAAGGCAATATATAATGATACGAAATACGAGGAAAAATTTGGCGTTTTACGTGAGACTGTGTGTCTGTCTGTGGAGTCTTTTCACATAAAATGGACCGATTTTGATGAGTTTTTTTTTTCTGTTTATGAACAGTGTCTGGGGCTGTTTACATATATAACTTTTAGATTTTGTTGAAGAAGTGATTAGTTGTGTGTTATTTTTTTTGCAATCCTCTATAAGACCTCTAAATGCATCTTTCACATATTGCGGCTTTTACATTGTTTGTCAATTTTTTTTATTTTTTAAGGAAAAATGCAAGAAAAAATGTACATGATAAACAGATTTTTCTTAAATATAACAAATAAAAAAAATACAAATACACAACATTCAAAAGGTATTACTATACAATGTAAGTATACATTACCAAAAACCTTAATAAGTAATAAAAAAACTACTCAAAACTTATATCATTCCTCATAATTTAGAAACTAACATAATTATTAAGTCGCCAAACATCTGTTTGTTCACTATGACTAAAACGCCGTGCGTAGAATGGACATTGGATGATCGGAACTACATAACTGGATAGGGTAAACATGGCTGCTGTAACAGGCTAACAGTAATTATAGGGATCGAGACGAGTAGATAACTCGTTTATACTAGAATATAAACTAGGTACATTTTTGGAGGGTGATACTGTTAAAACAAACATACATAGACGGGCCTGTTGGTCTAGTGGTTAGTGACCCTGACTGCTATACCGGAGGTCGTGGGTTCGATTCCCACCCAGGACAAATGTTTGTGTGATGAGCACGATCATTTGTTCTGGTTGTCTGGGTGTAATTTATCTATAATATGTATGTATTTAGAAATATATAAGTATGTTTATCAGTTGTCTGGTTACCATAACACAAGCTCTGCTTAGCTTGGGATTAGATAACCGTTAATATATATAGACAAAATGGATTTGTCGGTTCAAGTCTAATTAAATGATAAATGGTAGTAGTAGTTATAGAATGTAGTTTGTTAATGCAACGGTTTTAAATATTAAGCAACAACTGATTAATGTTTCAGTTATTAAATTAATTACATAATTAAGACATGATCCTGGCTATTTCCCTAACATAGGTGAAATATTTATAAATGTAATGTTGAAATTAAGTTACTAGATTTTTTATATAAGATATATTAAATTAAATTAGTTTATTTCAGAAAAGGATTGCAAAGTTTACAACATTAAAAAAAAAATAGTCTAAGGATTAGATTATTTTTACTTTTTTTAATTTATTATTTAATTTATTGTGGTACCTTACGAGGCTGTCTTGGCGCACCAGCGCAAAAAGCCTCATCAAATAAATGATTAAAAAAAAAAAAAAGTTCACGTCAGTTGGGTTTAGGTATCCAGTAGGTATAGGTAGGTTGGGATATATAAAAAAATCTAGTTACTCAATTTCTCGATAAAATAATGTAATCTTATTTTTTTCTTCCATACCTGTGCCATTTTTAAGCAGTGAAAAATAAATTGAAAATTAAATGGGCAGCTTAATATTACGCCCAGAAAACAGTACCATTTACTTCTTTCAACTTTCTCATCATCTCCCGAGCCTTTTCTCAACTATGTTGATTGTTGGGGTCGGCTAGCAGTCTTACCGGATTCAGCTGATTATTGTATTATACGTGGAGCGACTGCCTATCTGACCTCCACAACCAATTTTACTGGATAACACACCTTTATTAAACTTTATATCTAACTAGCTGTACCCGGCATGCGTTGCAATGCAATTTTTTCTACCTACTACCTACCTACTACCTACCTACTACCTACCTACTACCTACCTACTACCTACCTACTACCTACCTACTACCTACCTACTACCCACCTACTACCTACCTACTACCTACCTACTACCTACCTACTACCTACCTACTACCTACCTACTACCTACCTACTACCTACCTACCTACCTACTACTACCTACTACCTACCTACTACCTACCTACTACCTACCTACTACCTACCTACTACCTACCTACTACCTACCTACTACCTACCTACTACCTACCTACTACCTACCTACTACCTACCTACTACCTACCTACTACCTACCTACTACCTACCTACCTACCTACTACCTACCTACTACCTACCTACTACCTACCTACTACCTACCTACTACCTACCTACTACCTACCTACTACCTACCTACTACCTACCTACTACCTACCTACTACCTACCTACTACCTACCTACTACCTACCTACTACCTACCTACTACCTACCTACTACCTACCTACTACCTACCTACTACCTACCTACTACCTACCTACTACCTACCTACTACCTACCTACTACCTACCTACTACCTACCTACTACCTACCTACTACCTACCTACTACCTACCTACTACCTACCTACTACCTACCTACTACCTACCTACTACCTACCTACTACCTACCTACTACCTACCTACCTACTACCTACCTACCTACTACCTACCTACCTACTACCTACCTACCTACTACCTACCTACTACCTACCTACCTACTACCTACCTACTACCTACCTACTACCTACCTACTACCTACCTACCTACCTACCTACTACCTACCTACCTACTACCTACCTACCTACTACCTACCTACCTACTATCTACCTACCTACTACCTACCTACCTACTACCTACCTACCTACTACCTACCTACCTACTACCTACCTACCTACTACCTACCTACCTACTACCTACCTACCTACTACCTACCTACCTACTACCTACCTACCTACTACCTACCTACCTACTACCTACCTACCTACTACCTACCTACCAACTACCTAATTGTTTTTTTTTTTTTTAATGTACAAAAGTATCCTATGTCCGTCTCCTGGCTCTAAGCTACCTCCCCACCAATTTTCAGCCATATCGGTCCAGCCGTTCTTTAGTTATAAATGGTGTAACTAACACGACTTTCTTTTATATATATAGATGTAAAAGATTTGTCCAGTTGAGTTCTGACGACCTCCGTGGTCGAGTGGCGTACGCACCGGTTTTCAAGGTGTCGCTTGCTCTGAGGTCCCGGGTTCGATCCCCGGACGGGACAATGTTGAAAATCACTTTTCTACATTGTCTCGGGTCTGGGTGTATGTGGTACCTTCGTTGTCTCTAAATTCCATAACACAAGTGCTTTAGCTACTTACTTTGCGTTCAGAGCAATGTATGTGATGTTGTCCATATTTATTTATTTATTACTAGCTGTACCCGGCGTGCAATTTTTTCTACCTAGCAACCTGCCTACTACCTACCTACTACCACTTAGGGGAATGAAAAATAAATAGTAGCCGATTCTCAGACCTACTGAATATGCATATAAAATTTCATTAAAATCGGTCCAGCCGTTTTGGAGGAGTATGGTAACTAACATTGTGACACGAGAATTTTATGTATGAGATTTAGTTGAAGAGTTGAGAAAATTTAAACATGTAAATATAAATAATAATATTACCCTATGAATACACTGATAAATAAATATAAATGTAAGGCTTGCTCTACAATTAACCGTACAGCCTTTAAGTCGGGATCCGTCGCGGTTGTGTGCCCGGACGATAGCGAGCTGCCTATTGGTTTCAACGCCCGATTAAAATAATACCCGGAAACGGTTAGCTATCGGTATTAAGAGCAGCTTGCTAGGTTTCTGTACGAGATTGCCATGCAAACAAAGGGAAATTAGCGTTTTCCTTGTTAGATAGGAAGAAATAATAATATATATGCAACAATGAGGTGGATATCGCACAAGGGCGTCAATAATGAGGCATAGAGGTTGTCTTAGTTTATTTCGTCAATTTCTATCACTTTCCGACGCACGCATTTCATAATAATATGATCATGATGACAGACGGGTAAAATGGAATCATCCTACAGTTTTGACATGCGTCGTCTGTGAAGCAAAGATGTGATGATATAATATAGTGTATGGGATTATGAATGTGAAGGTGATATAAAACTTTGTACTTTACAAGTCTGAGTAAAAGACTTAAAATCGCATTTTCTATGTGACTGATTATGGATGGTAGACATACAATCAGTCACATAAAAAATGCGATTTAAAAAAACATAATGCGTTTCATCTCCATTATTTTTTTCTATTTTTGATTCCCATCTTTTTTTATTTTACCCAGTTTCATTCAGGACCATTTTAAAAATTCTAATGTTACCCCATTCATGTAAATCTATTTATACAGTTAGAAGTTGAAAGCTTTTACTAATGTCAATAATTAACCATATTCTGAAATCCATTTTTTTTAACTAAAACGAACCCTTCTCCATTTCAACATCAACAGAATAGCTGACAAAGGCTAGTCAAATACGAAATTTATCCTAAATTCAGAACATGAACATGCAGTCAATACCACCCTTATTGTTAGGTGAATAGGGTTGAACATTGTATGGCAGGGTAGTAAATAAGAAGTCACGTAGGTCGTTACTTCCGCTAGTTGTCGCTACAGTTAGCGGATACGGGATTTGTAGGGTGACCATATTGCGGCGTAATTTAGAGTTGCTGGACAGTTGGGAATGAGTTAAGTTTATTTTTAAACTGCATTGGCTACTGGTTGGTCATGGAGCCTATAATTTGCCATAGTCGATATGTAAAACCATCTTATACCACTTATGTTATAATATGGTTTTACATATCGGATTGCTTATTTTTCATATCATTGACTTCATATCATTTTGCAGTTTGTAAAATCTACAGCAGAAGGCAAAAACAGACATAGGCATTTTAAAAGATACACGATGACCTAAAGCTAAACTTTTAAACTTTTCTGGCTAAATGAACAACCAAGAGCATGATGTCTAAAGTATTTTGAATACACTATAATATCTTCCGTAATTTTTAAAAAAATAACGTCAGATGTGTGATTTAGAAAGTCCAATTACGACCTCGAAACAAGCGAAAAACTAACTTAACTAAAAATATATAATAAATAATTGTTAATTTCTGAACCAAGATTATTTGAAAATAAAATGTAAAAACATCTTGTCCTATAAAAAACAACACGCCACAGTCACCCTACACACGCAAACTTAGTGTCGCAACTTTAAAGTAGTGATTTTCTAACGACTACAAAATGGCTCCATTCTGCTAGTTTATCCCCGCTGAAAAGCTACAAGAAATCCGCGTTTTTTATACTCACTTACTTAATTGAAGTGCTATGCTTAGTTCTCAAGGATTTTACAGTTTTAGTATTGAAAGTTAGGTTATTTCGATATTTGTGTACGTTGCTCGCTGTGACCTATTTAATAAGAAGTGGGTTCATTTTGGGTACGTAATGGATAATTTAGAAAAAGAGAATTGGAAAGATTGGTAGAGGCTTTTGCCCAGAAGTGGGTCAGATTAAGTTACTACAAAATAATTACTTGCAGAATGATACCAGCTGTTAATACTAGAACCTTTCTTCTCCAAACTCAGAAACCCTGATTATCAACGTCTTTGGAGGATCGGTAATCGATTTAATTGGCTCAGGTCCAGAGGGTCAATAAAGAGAGACCTCCCTATAGGATAAAGGGCTAAAGCTGAATGGTAATTAATGAGTTGTTACATACTGTACCTTTTAACGTGATAGACGATATTAAGAGAAATGAGAGCAAAAAAATAAGTCACAGAAGTCTACGCGCTACGGTTTCCTAGTATAAATTATACGGGCATATTTAGCTCGTAGCACATCCGTAGCGTATCGTAGCGTATTCGTAGCGTATTCGTAGCAAGTTATAACTTTTGCCCTACCGTAGTTAGAGGGCTTTAAATATTATTAAGACACGTTTCACGTCATATTATATTATTTACTTTTATGAAGATTGATGATTTCTATATTTACTGTTTTTATGCCTAAGAATAATGTTTTTATTTTATTTAATAATTCGAAATATGTTATAAGAATAAATGACACGAGATGTAACTGAAATGTAGCGAACGAAAATTCGTGTTCATTGCGAATTCGAAGAAGCATTGATATTTAGCGAAAATGTTCTGAATGAATTCCTTAGAAATGAAAAATAAAAATTAATTATATTTTCCAGAAAATGTGTTGGTTTTTCTGGTTGTATTTCAGTATAGATTTAATTTGTGAGCGGACATCTTTTATTTATTGCATTCCCAATGATATAGCGTTGTCACTTTGTAATGCAATTGAAAGCGTAGAGTTATTGCAGTTATTGAGTTTACAAATATTTGTGTAAACTATAAACTGTTGCTTGATATTTGATATATTTTTGGATGGATGGAAGCGTTAGATAATAAAAATAAATCTTTTTTGGACAAGGTAGCAATGAAATATTGAATAAACGGAAATTTGTAAATAAATATCGGATAATTAATACGTTTCAAAATGAATTTAAGAAACAAAATTTTATGTTTTTAGTTTTATGTAATTAGTATTTTTGTAAAATACATTTCGTCCTCATGATTATGAGGTACATTTGATCCAAAAACTAAGAGGACACTTCCGATATCAATACAGGGTGTTACCGAAAGGGGATATCTATCCAAAAGAGGTGAAGAGTAGATCTGGTACCGTAAAGTGGGGCTATTTGGTACGTTTTTTGGTTTACGTCTTGTACACAAAAACTACTAATAGAGATAGGTATAGAGACAGTTTACAAAATTTCAGTTTAAAATGAATTTATTTAATAATTGATATCCAATATTTTGATACCCTGTATAAGTACAGACAGTTTACATGTTAACTAGTATATTATAATATGATAACATTAATAATTCCTGGTATATAAACATATTACATACTAGAAAACCATTTCAAGATCATAGCAATGGAAAACTGTAAGCCGAACTCATCTCGTGAGCTCAACGCATATTTAAATTTATGCAGTCAAGCTATACGGGGTAAACTTGAAGTGAAAACTATCTGTTAGTCTCACACGTTTCTACGGTGAATTCAACACCTATGTTACTTGTAGTAAAGGAATTTAAGTACACAGAAATTTCTAAAACCAAACATTGTATAAACCTTTTTTAGTTTTCTTTGTTTTTTTTTTTATACCAACGAAAAAAAAATGTCTGGCCGGTTTTACGTGTAAATGATTGTTGACCTGAATTGAAGAAAATAATAAAGAGATTAAAAATATAAAGCCAGTGAAAATCATAGAATAAAATCAAAATAAACTATTGTAATTTGAGTCACTAAGATAAATGGAAAAAAAGACTTAGTAACTGTATTTCCAGTGACAAAGACCTAGAATGTTTTTCATTCTACAGAAACAAAAAATCTGGTGGCCAAGTATAAAAAGTGCTTTTAAAATTCGGAGTCCAAAATGTCTTAAACCAACCAATTTCAACGAATTCTTGGTTAACCAAAGCAGGTTTAACTAAGCATGGTTTACAATCTTGACTGGAACGTTCCAGAGCTTCGCATATGCGAGTATGCAACATTCCATGCTGGCGTAAATTTCCTATGCTAAGAATCTTGCTGTATGAGCATTCTAATTGGGTTATAGGACCACAAATTGACGCCATTCTTCAAAGATTGATGACTGTCTTGTGTTTGTTTTGGATATACATTTCAATATACAAAGTGAGGGTCTAATTACTTTCTAAGGTAGGTGAACACTACTGAGTAATAGCTATAAATAAAGAATTTAAGAAACCCTATCATTTGTAGGAGAATTCTTGATAATTTTCAAAATGAAAAACAGATCTAAGAAAATTTGGCTAAGAACCATATCGATTACGTCATCTTACAAATAAAAAAACGGTTCACAATCGGTCCATTCGATGCCACAGACAGACAAACAGACCGACACGTTAATCTACACATTTGTAAGTCCCTGATTTGTGTATCTGTCTGTGGCATCGTAGTTCCCAAACGAGTGAACCGATTTTCGCTTAGTTTTTTTTTGTGTCATAGATTTTATCCCGAGTTTTCTTAGCCATGTTTCATGAAAAGCTTCTAATCCGTTTGAAGATCATCAGCTCTTTTCTTTTTGATGAGGGCATCTGACTAATTTCCTAACGTCGTATCGATTCGAAATCTGATACCCTGTTATTTAAGAAAATGGATCAAATATTTTAAAAGTTATAAGATTTTTTCTGAAAATTTTCGAGGGTTTATTAAATTGTTTTGAGTTAAAAATATACTAAAAGGTTTCGCAAATGCATTCAGTAACATTAACTGTTCTAACATTTCTATCTTGTTAAATAAAATACCAGGTTACGTTGTAACTGGGTAACTAGCACGCACGCTTGGTTGTCGTCCAGACCTCTGTAATAAAATTCTAATGCGTTTTTTTGCGAGCTACTGTAATGCTGCTACAAAATTTATATAACTAGCATGTTGGAAGGTATCTTTGCTATATTTACTTATGTGTTGTATGTAATTGTGTGTAGATAGGACTGTTTTTTAGTGATAGAGAGGTGTCTGATTAGAAGTCACTTAAATAATTACAAAGTTTTTAACGACCTCCGTGGTCGAGTGGCGTACGCACCGGTTTCAAGGTGTCGCTAGCTCTGAGGTCCCGGGTTCGATCCCCGGACAAGTCAGTGTAGAATGTAGTAGATGTTTTTCATGTGCAGTGAATTAATTATATAAATTAACTAGCAACACGCCCCAGCCTTACTTTCCTACAGTATTCATGTATTATAAACCTTCCTGTTGAAGCACTCTATCTATTGCTGAAAAGTGCTTAAAAATCTATTAAGTAGTTTAAAAGGTCTTACCGTACAGACAGCGGAAGCGGCTTCATTTTATACTACGTAAAGATTTTCCGTTAATAAATTTAACAATCACAAATAAAATCTCTAGCATTAAAAAAATTAAGTTCAAATCAATCTTAATGAAACAAAATATATCAATAATCTGTAGAACTTATCTCAGAAGATTAGAAACTAAACCGATTTAACAACAGTTAATGTTATTCTTTCATTTCAACTGGAACGGGACATTTCCATCGAACCAATTCCATGGCCAATCTTAATGGTATTTGGTCCTTTCATAATATTTATCTGAAATACTTGATCCCTCAGATTAACTTGGGTGAATTGGTCTTGGAATCAAAGTTGGGATGGTTCAAAGTTAAGACTACGCTGTATTATAAGAAAAACACAAATTACTGACTTTAACAATAAAAAAATATATATATGTTTTAGAAAAAAAATCTATTGATAACCTAGTAAACCGTATTTTTCTATAAATAATATTTATAAAATCTTGAAATAAAATTACTTTTTTACGGATTTTGTCGCGGTTTATTTAGATTTTAGGTCCCGACGTTTCGACACCTTTGCAGGCATCATGGTCACAGGCTGACTGAGTCTGTCCTAAAATGAAAATAAACCGCGACAAAATCCGTAAAAAAGTAGTTTTATTTCAATGTCTATCATTCGCGTAAACCTAAGAAACCAATTTATAAAATCTGTATCATTCAATGTCAATTCAATTCATTGTCATTTCAAGCAAATAAATGAATCTGTCTATATTTAAACAAATCTAGTAAAAAAAAATGTAAAATCAGTTATTATTTGCATTTATCCGCTCCAGCACGTATTATAAATAAATTCATAATACAGGCATAAAAATAACCTCATTTTTCCATTTCCGTTGGAACCTCAAAAGTTTGCAACAAAAGCCGCCACTCAAAATCATTGCAGCATCCCCAACGATGTTGTATAGGCTGAGCGAGGACTTTTTTAGGGTTTCGCAACGAAATCACAAAGAACCATTGTATTGGAAATGTTTTTAAATTTCCTCGTAGCATAACAAGACATATTAATCTAAAGCTTTATTAATTAAACTTTAGCTCAAAATAAGAGGTATATTTATAGCCATATGTCTTATGTAAACAAGTTATATAATTAAAACAAATCTCTCAAAAAACTGATGTAGAATATCAATGTAACATGAGATTGAATACTAAAAATTACTTTTTTATAAAGTAGTACATACCTTCTTGTGTTAAAAAAACAACATACAAACAAACACTTATTACGCTTAGCAAGTGTGTCTACGTTACAGTAAGTCACGCACAATATACACACTGCTTCACTTCCTTTAACGCTTTTATTTCCCTTTTTTAAGTTTAACCTAGATAGAAAAATAAAACTTAACCTCAATATACAACAACAGCAATAAAAAAAATACAAGACTAACAATTTTAACAAGCTTACGAGGCAATAGCAGTATACTTAATCTTAACAAAGCATATTTTTTACTCTTCACTTTTCACATTCATGTAAGTATTTTTGTTTTAGGTACGGAACCTTTACGCGTGATTCTGACTCACACTTGCCTTATTTTTTGTGAGTACTGCGTCAGGCCTCACTGTGATTGGCTCTGCGTTTTTAATGCGATATGCTGTTTGCTTGTCATCGTCGCTCTTGCCTTGTTTTTAGGCCTACATCTGTCTACATGTAACCCCCAACCAACCCCCCCACCCTCCCACCCCCTATATGAAAGTTTGTTTAAATTCTTTACATGGAACTAAAGAGTGATGAATTTGGATGTAGATGGCTGGAGAGGAAGAGGAAGGCCGAAAAATTGATTGATTGCGTGAGTCTAGCTCTACAAAGTCCCTTCTTGTTCCTATTCATTCAAAGAAACAGTACTTGGTACAAAAATCATAAAAATTACATCACATTATCCATGAATAATTAATATATTCACAAACGCAGCGTATAAGCATTTGTTCTAGCAAATACATAGGCGGAACTTGAGTGACCCACGGCTTGTCAAACACGCCAGCATTAAATTACGCGTCACTGTGGCTACATGCCGTGAAATGCGCTTTACGAAGCACTATGGTGATACAGACAGACGTTTAGGAAGGCTAACATTTTACGAAAATGTTTTTTTTTTTTATTTCCCTAATTTGTTCGTTGTACGTGGTTCTTTGGTTAGGGATTTTTATTGTACCGTAAAACAGAACATATTTAAAAAAAATGTTACGATGACTTACATACAGACTAACAAACATTTGAAATTAACTTGTATGTAGTATCACCGAAAATATGGGTACTACAGAAATGTTTTAGTTTGAAGTTCAACTGTAAACTAGACTTTTTAAACTACGTCATCGGTAGTTACTGCCATGTGAAATCGTCATTATACGAAAAATTCCGGTACAAATCACACACGGCTATCTGATCCCAAGCTAAGCAGAGCTTGTGTTATGGTAACCAGACAACTGATAAACATACTTATATATTTCTAAATACATACATATTATAGATAAATTAGACCCAGACACAGAACAAATGATCATGCTCATCACACCAAGATTTGTCCTGAGTGGGAATCGAACCCACGACCTCTGGTATAGCAGTCAGGGTCACTAACCACTAGACCAACAGGCCCGCCTTTATAAACTTAAATACCCATTTCATTCCTTACCGATATTTTGAGTATCATAACCAATCATAACACTCTTACAAACATTTTCAAGATCGATAACAGTTCGACATAACAACAAATGCTTATCTAAAAGACCGTTTTAACGATAATGACGTCATAATACCGCTTGTAACCAGTTACAACCAGTTATAACCGGTTATTACCAGTTATTATTAATACAGTAGGAACTCAATTGTGGAAATACTTGATATTTCAATGTTTGTTATCTTTTAGACAATTTTGTTCGTTTAATATTGAAGTGAGATGTTTTTTGGTACTGAATAGCTTTAAGATAAGGTATTTGGTTTTGAAAGGTTACTTTTTGAATTGTAAAATATATTATGATATTGTGTTTTTGATTATTTTGTGAGGTAATTGTTTTCTATTATAATTAAATTTGTACCTGGAAGGAGAAACAGGCAAGTTTTTTTTGGTTTTTACACTAAGTTACTTAACTGTAGCATGCTTAGTGTTACACTTAAGTCGCGTTAAAAAAAAATGAAATATATAAAATATCAGGTTCTTATTTTGTGGAAAAAAACACCACATATTAATAACAGTCAAAATAAAAAAAATATTACTTACAACGATAATACTAGTAACGTATTTTATTCATATATTTATTCATTATATGTATATATCAATCCTGTGTACC
This sequence comes from Autographa pulchrina, assembly GCA_905475315.1. Classification (NCBI taxonomy): domain Eukaryota; kingdom Metazoa; phylum Arthropoda; class Insecta; order Lepidoptera; family Noctuidae; genus Autographa; species Autographa pulchrina. The sequence goes on from FR997775.1 coordinate 11,016,307, forward strand.
ATTATTATATTTAAAACATATTTTTATTAAATTAAGTTGTCCAACCGCCACGCCCGTATGTCCCACAGTCCCCAGTCTAATCGCAAGTTACTGCTCACAGCTCATTACAGTTTGTGACACGCGACACTTATTTGCAACTAATATGGCGACACATGCATGTAGAGTTATTCGAAAACCACTCGAGTTGAATGTAACTTGAAGTGCGAGTACATAAATGTAGGATAGGTACTTCTTTTCTAGATAACCTTCACCTTCACTTTATTATGTATTGATTACTCATAAATGTAAAAAAAACAACTTCAATGAAAATTTATATGAACACCGCTCAGAGGAATCTATACAAATATATATGTCGACAGTAGAGTATCGATATACATTCCTTACTTCCTACTAATATTATAAATGTGAAAGTTTGTTTGGATGTTTGTTACTCTTTCACGCAAAAACTACTGAATGGATTCTAATGAAACTTTACAATAATGTAGGTTATACATCGGAATAACACATAGGCTATAATTTAAAAAGATAGTGTGTGAATTGTCATTCGCGCGGGTGAAACTTGATTATTATAAAGATGACAAAAATATTTTTTGAAATCAACATAATCCAAAATGCCGTCGTTATCAAGTAACAAACATACAAATTGAGAACCTCTTCCTTTGGAGTCGGGTGAAAATTCTAGTAAAGTAGTCAAAAAAAACAATATAATTAAAAAAAAAACGCCGTGGAATTCGTTTATATATTATTATCGGTGTGTGTGATCTATCATAAAGATTACCTTAAAATACCTCATAATAACTCATAAGATGACCTTGGTTTGCCTTTTAAATTAAATATACCTACTGAAATTATTATTACTTCCATACTCCATGTTTTGTTTTAAACAGATTACTACTAATCTCAAAATCTCAAATACCATAAGTTGAACCCAAAAACTTTTAAGTTTTCCGGATTGTTTACTCTTTTGGGGCAAATTGTGCTATTAATATACCGGGAATCCATACATATACCATGATATTAATATTATAATTAGAATATCCGTCTTATGTTACAACTGCGTACGATTTTCATAAAATATTTAGTTTTCAGCCTCAAAAATATTCCATTAATCATTTTATAGTCATTTATCCAGACAAATTAATTTTCTTGATTATTCTAAGACACAACTGACTAACGGTGAAGGAAAACATCTTGAGGAAACCTGGATTCCAAAAAATTGAGTCTGAAATCGCCCGCAATAAGCAAGCGTGGTGATCAATGCTTGTTCTTTCTCTATATGGAAAGAGGCCTGTGCCCAGTAGTGGGACGTAAATAGGCCAGTTTTTCATTTTATTATTATTTTTATGTCTAGACCACAGAATACAATAAGTATACAGTACATACTTAGTATTAAAACACACCAAATAAAAATTATATCAAAATATTTTTTTGATCGAGATTCCTACTTATTCAATTCAAATTCTTGAATAATAGGAAAATAAACCATTATACTTTTCTATTGCTTTCGCTGTCTATATTTTTACTGGTCTGTAGTCTAGAATATGATTTCAGTCTCATTTTATAAGCCACGCGTGGCACAGAAATCAGAATTCATAGGAAAATTCCGATTTATACTATAATAATTTACTTTTCCAGTCTGTTAGTTTATTTGTGGAAGTTTACAAAACGAGTCGGTATACCAACTTTTTAAATAACATTTCTCATTTATGTGATTTATTAAGCCGTACGGTTTGACCGATAATACAGGTTAAGCCGCGCTCGGCACGGTTGGTCCGTGGAGGGTGACCATTTGTGAACATACTGAGACCCCTCCGAGCCTCGAAAAGCACGTTAAGCAGTAGGTCCCGACTGTCATACGATGTGTGAGACTTACTATAGGTACTGTATTACCCAGTAAAATGGGTCGTAGAGGTCAGATAGGCAGTCGCTCCATGTAAAATACGGTATTCAGCTGAATCCGGTAAGACTGGAAGCCGACCCCAACATAGTTGGGAAGAGGCTCGGCAGATGATGATTTTAGTCGGGATTATTATTATGTTTTGTAAAGTATCTAGATATAGATGAACATTATAAACGTCTTAAAGGTAGCTTGCTTAAAAGTATTTGATAAAAGTCTATCAGAATTATAAGTATTCGATAAAACAGAAAACATTACCTTGACAAGGGCATCGAACTCCTCAAATTCAACATTTTTCAAAGCATTTTCATTAAATTCGTCCTAAGCGATATCTTTTTATAATATTTCTTTAGAAGGCCAATTACCGAAGCGAATCAGGGCTATACTTTTCCAAGTATTTTTGGGATCACCGAGAATTAGATTTGACTGAGCGTAGTCATTTAAATTCTTTAATAATTTGCAGGGTACGGTCTGAAATGGGAGCGGAAAGCGGGTTCTGTATAAAATTATGATTATGACTTCTTTTTCTTAGAGATTGTAGGTGAATGTTTAAGGTTAAGTTTTACTGTTTTGTTATTTTATGCATATTTAATGGTTTAAAGTGCACTTTACTTCTATTTCTTATGTCAGAACTTTATAATTTTTAGTATTTTCCTTGTCTTTGTTGAGCATATGTTACGTAAATAAGCATATTTTCTTATGAGAACTTCTGTGAAAAAGAAAACTTTTCGTAAATAATTATATTGTCATTAGCTAAGTTTACAATTCTAATGTTTTTTTTACAAAATCTACAAAAACTTAGTTTCTATACCAAAAAAAAGTAAAAATGAAGTACAAATCGCTAACTGCTCATAACTTGCGTTACCGTCAAATCAGAAGAAATCATTTTTCCCTTGCGATAAGGTGTTGATTGAAATTCCCAGCGCACGCGGCTACCTTTGAATACTGATACAAAAATATAAATCTATCTTACACGGAACCGATATCGAATGATTTATTTTTATTCCTTTCGCGTACCTTGATTTTATGCCAGTCATGTTATAAAAAATCTACATAAAATGTTATTATAGTTTGCGTGAATCTTGATGGTAGTGGAATATGGAAAAGATATGTTTTTTTTTTTAATTACATTTTCAGTATGTACTTACCTTAATTTAAAGACGAACACACTCAACTTAAAAGGGAACAACATTAATTTAACACAAATTAGAAACACCCGCTCTCGAAAAAAAACATTTGACACATATTCCTTAAAAATAATCACAATTATTAAAAAAAAAACACTTGGACTTATAATATAACAAACATTTGTGGATTACACCTAAAACAATCCGTGCAGTCAACCTTACTTTTAGTTAAAAATAAAACTAGATATTGAAGATTTATAAAAGAACATTTCAACCCAATTTTTAGACCGTAAATGTCTTTACTATAACAGCTTCACATCAATCACAAATAACTCACTTTATATCCAGACTATCAAACAAAAACACAAAACAAACATTTATTTCCTCAAGCAAACAAACATTTAAATATTCTTTTTTTTTTTGTAAAACTATTGAACGAAAAAAAAAAAAGAATATTTTTCAATGAAACTTTCACAATCATTTTCCCAAAGTTTTCAAGTACGGACAATACATATTCCCAAGCTTGTGTACTTTTACTGAACTTTTATTAAAAATGAACCGCTAACCGGGTTTTTTGCCCGGTAATCAAAACGTTTGAACTTCGGAAGACGGTTAAAAAAATTAACAAAAAAGTTAAAAGTTATGACCGGGTATTCGATATTGCGAAGCTAATAATTAAAAAATAAATAAGAGCTGTGAAAACCGACTTTTTCAGAGTATTCTAAACCCTACTTGAATTTAATCTTGGTATATTTTCTTTAGCAATCAAAATAAAGACAAAAGTTTCACTATTATGAAAAAAATACATACATACATACATATAATCACGCGTCTTTCCCTTGTAGGGATAGGCAGAGACCACTTCTTTCCACTTGCTACACACTTGTTTTGCTTCGTCCACTTTCATTATTTCCTTCATACATGCTCTATAATATAATTACTTAAATACGAAAATCTGAAAATAAAAACCGATTTAATAAATCTACTTTAAACTTTAAGACAAACAAACAAATATCAGTTATGGAATAAAAAGCGAACATCAGTAATAACTTTTAAAACCGTATACAGATTGAACAAAGAAAATTTAAAAATAAAATTCTCTTACAAAATGGTAATGCAACTGTATACAGGGTGTTAAGAAAACACTGCCCGACCCGAAATGGTGATATAGGTTTCACAATCACATGCCCAAATAAAATATTAAATTTGGAATATTAATGATAGTATCCATAATAATGAACTTTAAATAACGAATTTTTGACACGAAATTCCCTAAATTTGAGATTAAAACAAGAATTACAACACCATTTTCGTCGGTATTTGGCAGCACCTGTGACATACTCTTTCGGCTTTTGAGAAAAAAAAAATAATAAGTTATAGTTTTTTTTTTCTATTTTCTAATTTATTTTTACATTTATGGTATCAGTTATCGATACCTAACAACACCTTAACGGATCGGACAGGGTTTTTTTAACACCCTGTATATTTACCTGCACTTTATTGGTATGCAATAAAAATTCACGTGTTATGACCTAACTGACCTATATTTAATTCAGAATGCCAAAAGTGAAATTTGTAAAGATTTAATCAAATGTTTTAACAGATGTTCTGTGTGTTTTATGGCCGGATTCGTATGAAATTAACATTAAATTATAATACAGTACGTTAATGTTTGCTGCTGTCATGTTATGGATTATGTAAAGTACTTTTTACCGGCCAAATAATAATTAAAAATTAAGTTCCCATTTTACAACCAACGTCCGTTAATACTCAACGAAATCTGTTAAATAAATATAAATAAAAAATAATTTCCCCGGGTATATTTTAGAAAAATGATTTAAGTAATAACTTTAAAACTATTTATCACATTTCAAAAATCATCATCAGCTTTAAAACGAGAAATACCGCATCACAATCGGTCCACTCGATTACGAGCTACGATGCTACAGACACACACGTTTTTGCGTCGAAGGTTAAAAGCATACCAGAAAAATACCATCAAATTGAAAACCTCTTTCCTTTTTCCGTCGGTAAAAACCCGTTACATTCAAAAGTTATAGACAAACATTATTTTAGCGACAAATTCAATCAAGTTCCATGAAAATAGAATATTACGACAAACTGTTATAAGATGCAAACAGTTGACACTTCTCTACCAATAATAATTTTCATTAAAATCCTTCTCAGTTAATTACCTGGTGCTCTCCGGGTGGTGCAAGGATCATAGCTTTTCTAGATGTGGTTTACAGCATTTAATAGCAGAATAATAATAATATTCCGGGACAACTCACACACGGTTATCTGATCCCAAGCTAAGCAAAGCTTGTGTTATGGTAACCAGGCAACTGATAAACATACTCATATATTTCTAAATACATACATATTATAGATAAAATATATATAGATAAACATATTATAGATATCATAGATAAAAGCAGAAGAAAAGTGTGTAAAGGAAAAATCTATTTAGCTCGTCGCGGTCGGTTAGATGATGAAACAATATTATGTGTATATGTATATTATATGTATTTCCTATACCAAATGACGGTCTATGTCTGTCATCAATCCTTTTGTCCCAGTATAGGAGGTAAAACGTCTATTATAACTCCAATTTGCCATTTGGAGGCTTATTTATTATCAAACGACTTGTAAATAAATTTCAAAATATACCTAAATAACTGTTTATTTTTTAGGCAGAGACTACTTTTCTCACATAGTTCTGTCTCCATATTTTCTCTTTGTACTTAAGCAATGAAAATACCAGTAACCAAAAACCTTCAAGAACTTGTCGTATCCAGTAACTATTTAAAACGATACTACCAAAGACAACAGAAATTCATTAAAATTTCTCATTTTAAGCGTCTCTTAGCTAACGGAGTTGCCAGTGCATTTCGCTTCATTTAAACAAATGATATGAGTTCTGGCGCCATAATGTACAAAACATACATACATACAAACATACGTTTATTTCTCTCTAAATGTTCGAGACAGTATTGTTCGCCTTCAATTTCACGTTGATGTTTTGAACTAAATTTGGGAGTGCATTTTGTTGTTACAGAAATTTGAACCTTATTGCTCTGGAATAAAGGTCCTGTCAATAACAATCATTACAATCGTCTGCAATGCTGACTAGTTTTGAACTCAATCAGGGTTCAATCTGGTTTTGCATCAGAATTGCAATAGGAAATTCGGCGTTTAATACTGGGTAAAATAATATCTCTATTTAAAAATACACATTTTTGCTATACAATTCAATTGAAATGTGATTTTTTTTAGTTTGCAAATAGGAATTCAAAAATCACTACTGTAATCTGTACTGTATGTGTAATCTTAATCAATTTTACAGGTCTTTTTTTAAGCTAGCTGGAGTCGAAATTTCCTTTTGAAATTCATAACATAACATAAACATAACATACCATCACGCCTGTATCCCCGAAGGGTTAGGCAGAGGTGTACAGATGTACACCCACAGTTCGCCGGTATGTTTAGGTCCCATGTAATAGGGGGCGAGGCTATTGCCACTAACCGGGCACAAATCCAAACTACGACCTGCAAAATCAAAATCAAAATATTTTTATTTCAAGTAGGCCTTTTTAAGCTCTTTGAAACGACTGACTTTCTGACTCTAGTTGCTGCTACTGAGAATTTCCTAGAAAAACCCAATAACACCTTGGTCGACTTGGGAATCGAACCCAAGACCTCTAGCTTAGCTGTCGCGCTTAGAACCACTCGGCCAACGAGGCAGTTAAAGTTTGAAATTCAGGGAGAAAATTATGTAGTAAGCTGTACCTATGTACCCTGTTTACTTATGTTATACCCACTGTTTTTAGTAGCTACATGAAACTATCAAAAATACATAATATAAGCATATTTTTTTCGATTTTAAAATGACTTGAGTACATATTGTTATTGATATTCATAAAGAAATTGATCAGAAAAGAATATTGGAAACTGGGACGCTCATATACTTACAAGATTAATAAAGGCATTAGTGCAAGCCATTTGTATGATTACTATTTATCTGGAGATCCGATACTAGGGCTGTCAATCTATACTTATAATAAATCTGTAGAAGTGAAAATTCTGTACATTGAAAATATCAAAAAAATAAATGGCGGGGGCTGTTACTAGACCGACACCGAACTCAAAAGTGTGAAAAAAAAATCTCTGTTTGTTCAGTTTGTCTGTTTGTTCAGGTATCACGCAAAAACTACCGGTTCGATTACGATGAAACTTGGTATAATTATTCTTTATTATCCTGGGCACCACACTGGGTAGTTTTTATCCCGGAAAAGTATAAACAATAAAAAACAAACTTAATTTTGCGGTTTTAAACTCATTGATAAGTTTCGTCATCCACGCGAACGAAGTCGCAGGCACAGCTAGTTCTAGAATAAATGAAGAATATATGAATTAACTTTATTCAATTGTTTTCTTATAAGTGCCAGTTAGAAGTATAAATTAATTTCAAAAAAGTTTAACTTATTTAATTTAATTTTTGTAATAATAATGTACATATTAATTAATGAAATGATGAATTAGTATTATTTTAGTGCTTTAATGTGTCTTATGTGTATGGGTTTAATACCTGAAATAAATTAATTTTATTTATTTTATTTATATATAAATTAAAAAAAGCCAAGTGTGAGTAGGACTCGCGCATTAAGGGTTCCGTTCCACCATCAGAAAGAAGTGCTGGGTTACTCATTGTAGGTTAAGTGCCTGATGTCATACAATAGCAAATACGATGCTTCTAATAGGAAGCGCCTGACATTTATAACATATCAATTTGTTTAACTGTGTGCGGTTAGAATACATCAATGCAATGGGGACCCCTCTTAGATCTTAAGTTTTCAATGATTTTAGTATTTGTTGTGATAGCGGCCATAGTAACAAGTATTTTGTGTAAATTTCAGCGTCTAACTTTTACCGTTTGGTCTGTAGAGGCCTGTGACAGACAGACAGACATCGTAGGCTTAGTAATAGGGTCCCGTTGGTACCCTTTGGGTACGAAACCCTAAAAAGGGTAAACCTCTTGCTTTTGTGGTAGGAACATTTAATTAACAATACTGGTGTAGATATTGTATCAATACATAAAGATTTTATGCTTTCTTGGCTCAAAATTAGACTGTCGTTAGGATAACCCTTACAATTATTATTGTTTCCTAGGGACATTCCATTGACGGGCCTGTTGGTCTAGTGGTTAGTGACCCTGACTGCTATACCAGAGGTCGTGGGTTCGATTCCCACCCAGGACAAATGTTTGTGTGATGAGCACGATCATTTGTTCTGTGTCTGGGTGTAATTTATCTATAATATGTATGTATTTAGAAATATATAAGTATGTTTATCAGTTGTCTGGTTACCATAACACAAGCTCTGCTTAGCTTGGGATCAGATAACCGTGTGTGAGTTGTCCCGGAATATTATTATTATTATTCCTCTACAATTGTCATCAAAAAATTAAAACCCTTTAGTCTACTTTTTTTTAGACTGATGTCCTATCTGACTACAACCATAAGAATAAAGTGGAATTCTATTTGCAGATTATTCACATTTTCATCAAAATCCACTACTGAACTGACTATCCAAAATTCCAAAATACAAATTCGATTACGAAAATTTAAATAGTAATTAATATTTAATTTACGTCTTTTGACAACCCTGCGCATAAACCGTATCTCAAAGGATAGCTAACATACTCGTTTCGGAGCCATTTACTTACGAGTATGAAGTTAGGTTCCGGTGGGTCTGATTAGATGGCAAATACTCTTCTTCAAACATATGTTATCTTATTGAAGTTGTATTTTAAAGGAAAACTATTGTTAATAGTAATAGTAAATGTGAACATCATACGTTGCTCTGAACCCAAAGTAAATAGCTAAGGCAATGTTGTTATGTAGTAACCAACAACTTACAATGGTAACATCCATTTGATCCATTCATGAAAAATGGTTTCTTAATAGAACATACTGTTTATAATTGGAGGTTTAGGCAGGGAATAATGATTAAAATGACATGAACTGTTCAAAATGATGTATTCCGTAACAAAGACAGACAAGAAAAAGTAAATTATTAAAACAAGTAGGTACATTTAAAATTCCATTCATAAACGCCTGATAAGAAAAGTTAAGCAATTTATTAGGTTCTTGCGTAAAGTATGCGTGATTTGGTAGGAGCAATCTACGAGATCTAAACACATACATACATATAATCACAGGCAGCGACCACTTCTTTCCACTTGCTACGATCCTTACACACTTGTTTCGCTTTGTCCACTTTCATTATTCAATATAAACTGTCGATAAATGTGAAAGAAAGTTTCGAGGTATTTCCGTACAAGGGTTCTAAACCCAGAAGTAATATAGATGAGGTCTACAATATTATATAGGCTACCTATTTATTATAGTCTATTGCTGAAAATCAGAAAAATAATGGTAAACATCAGTTCACTCTGTTTCTTTCATCATTAGATGACGGAAAAAACCGCCTAAACATGCTTATTTACATAACCAAGTAAATAATTTCCATGAAAGAAGTTGGTTCAGGGGTGGATCTACCAGTTATCTGTCCGACAGCTGGCTAGATCCACTACGGGTACGCGACCCCGGACTGCCCTAGCTGTTGCTGTCACATTAATTGTACCTCCGTGATGGTAGCATCCTATAACCCGTCCTTCCTTGTTATCCTTTCCAACGTATCCTTTCCCAATTCCTTATCCCGCAGGAACGCAATGGACAATTATAAAAATAATTTAATTATCCAAAATGGCGGCGATGTGGTTCGCCACCCATCACGTCTCGTTTCTCCCGGGGGCGAAAAGTGGCCCACGGAGAGCCGCTTCGCTACGTTAAATGTAAGAGGAGGAATGGATGGAGGATGTTGAGACAAAAATTAAGAAAGGTATGAGATGGTTCGGCTATCTCGAGAGAATGAATGAAGTACGATTGACGAAATAAGTGTATAAGGCGAGTGTGAAAGAAAAAAGGCCAGGTCAAGAGTACCATAAACCGAACAGCATGTATGAAGGGAATATAGAAACTGGACAAAGCGAAACAAGTGTGTAAGGATCGTAGCAAGTAGAAAGAAGTGGTGTCTGCCTACCCCTACAAGAGAAAGAGGCGTGACTGTATGTATGTAAAGAAAGTACATCAATATCCTGCCATTCAAAAACAAACAGACAATCCTATAAAACAAACAGTGGAATCTTATTAAATCGTGAAGAGGATTCAAACTGACATGTTTCGGACAATTCCCGAATAGTAATGCGGACCTTCTTAAAGTAGAAGGCAATGACCTCTGCATACAGGGTGATTCAGGATGTACTTGAAAACAGGTAAAAAAACATGTTGAAATTTGTTGCATAAATTTTATTATTAAGAAGTAACCACCACACTGCTGTTCTTTCGATACTCTTTTGGGATATAATAAGCCTAAGGCGCTGGCCAGACAGAAGAGACGTAAGACGCAGACGGGGCGCGGACATAATACGCTTCTATACAAAATGTATAGAACCGTCGCGCCCGCGCCCCGTCTCTTCTGTATGTTTTGCGTCGCGACGCTTCTATACATTTTGTATGAAAGCGTCGCGGTAAAGACAAATGTCCCCGTCTGCGTCTTACGTCTCTTCTGTCTGGCCAGCGCCTTATTTTACACAATAGAAAAATATCTGTTTTGATTGAATCAGGAATCAAAATGTTGCAATCACCAATATTTTATTTAACTTTGTGGAAAAAATTGTGTATTTATTCTTTCATTTTCTCCCTAATTGGTTTACTAAAAATAACTTTTACACCCAAATCGTCGGTCAAATAAGATTAAACTCGAAATAACGTTAATTACCATTTACACACGGTAATAATCCTTTACGGGCTCTCATTATTGCGGTCTACAAGGTGTAACATATCCTGTAGTGACCATTTACCGGCCAATATGGCCCACTTTAGTACTTCTGTAAACGGTTTAGTATAATTATAACATCACCCTGTATCTGTCCTACTGAAGGACAAAAGTGTTATTGCAAAGAGGTCAATTACCTTTGTTTTAAGAACCTTTACCTGTTAACATTTTTTGTTTCTTGTTGATTTTTTAGGAAACCGATGTCGTGCCATACGTGAGCCATACATGACCATCAGTCAAAATGAGAAAAAAAAATGAGTATATCCAAACAAAACAATAGAATAAAATACATAATTCTTGGCATCTATTTGCGTAGTCTTGTAATAACTACTTTAATAGATTATACCAACATCCTGTTGGTCTAGTGGTTAGTGACCCTGACTGCTATACCGGAGGTCCTGGGTTCGATTCCCACCCAGGACAAATGTTTGTGTGATGAGCACGATCATTTGTTCTGGTTGTCTGGGTGTAATTTATCTATAATATGTATGTATTTAGAAATATATAAGTATGTTTATAAGTTGTCTGGTTACCATAACACAAGCTCTGCTTAGCTTGGGATCAGATAACCGTGTGTGAGTTGTCCCGGAATATTAATAATAATTAATAATAAAACACATTTCTGATATTTTCTCCCTTGTAGAAAAACGGTAAAAAACATGGCAATAAAAATCTTGCAAATTTCAATAAACACAACTCTTCTCTACCGCTCTGATAAAGGCATGTAAATAAATCTACATTACATCCACATCTAGGTACTAAGGTTCACCATACACAGAGTTTTAAATTAACCTAATCTATTCCGAATAAAATTGACAAAGCAACTGCTTTAAACTTTTCGCCGTAGGTATGTAAATTATGCTAAGTGTGAAAACTTCGCTTGATAGGGTTATTATGTTGAATAATTTCGCCCTCATTAGGGTTATATTTCAGTTCAAGTTCGAATTTGATAAACCATGTATGCGTTGTTTCTAGTCATCACCTCTCTCTCTAATTGAAGACTGAAAATGAAGTTAATAATTCTATCAATATTTTTTTAAAAAAGAGTTTAAGGCCTTCAACTAATTTTGTTCCTCTCAAGTTACACCTCTGCCCACCCCACCAGACAATTAAAACTGTATTGTCTTCATTCTAAATAAAAAAAAAAACAAAAAGTTAAAAACTTGAGCCACACAACTATTTATCTGGTAAAGAAACAAATGCCACAATGATTAAATATTAAAAAACTATTCAATAAAAGAGAAGTCTAATTTCTACACCAACAAGGCCACTAAGAAATGTCACCACTTCAATTGAAATCAAATCTTATTTTTGGGACAAAAGCAAAACTTAAAATAATAACCCCTAAAAATTGGAACCTAAATGAGTCCATCAATATTCTTAAAGTTAATACTATTACAAAGTTTTAAGAATTCCAAAGTATGGTTCGATATTTGCATATTTCTTAGCGAGGGTCGCCGTGCATGTAACGGGGCTCCCTTTAATTGGAATTTCACCATCGTTCCTCAAGGCGCGAAAGTTTTAGCTCACTGTGAGATCAATTTCCAATTCTGAATATTCTATTCGCGTTCGCGGGGACTTTAGGGATGGTGGTGATGTCGATAGTGTTTTATCGATGTTTTTTTAACGTGTGATTCACGAGGCATTTTAAAAGGGGCGATTCGGGTCATAAGATAATAGTGTTCTCAATTGAGCAGGAAAAAGACATTTTTTACAAATGAAAACATTGATTTGATTTGATAATTTATTTGATTTGAAAAGTTACTTACCATCTTATTAATTAAAGTATTTATATAAGTCGCAACTTTTTTAAAACAAAAATTAATACAACAGAATTGATTTAACAACTTTTATTCAGAGTATTAAACTATCAATTCACTAATTCACCAGCCCTTCGGACGCCCGCAGCAATACCCTTCCAAGTTTCGTTACAAACTTGCTGGATATACACAGGATTCAGATTGAAACCAGCAGACGAACGAGGAACAATACCAGGCAGCCTTATTGTCAGGGTCAGAGGAACTCCAATGGAATGAGCGTAATCATCTGATGACCCTGAAATTAGTTCTCCGAGGACTAAGGCGGAGTTACCAACTTCGTAGCGAGGGAAGTTGGGCAGAGCCAGCTCTTGGATTCCATTGACGATGGCAATGCCAACAGCGTGAAGACCCAAAGCGTTGTTCGAAAGACCGATCCTATGGCTCCAAGGGTAAGTGATAGTGCTGCCGTAACTATGCAAAGTAAGGTATAAGGCAATACGGGCGAGGTTTTCATCTATAATGTTTCTGATAAGCTGAGATTCAGGTTCGGAGAAGACTGAAGGTCCGGCGTAGGTTTCGTCGCAAGGGTTCTGGCTGGTGCCTTCAGTGTTCCAGTAGTGGTCGAAATTACGATTGGCGTCGACGCCTACGCATGTGCTGTTAGTGATTGTGTTGTTTGATCGAGTTTTGCGCCAGAGACGGTCCTGTAAATAATTAACATATTTAAAGTCAGTTTAATAATTAATCAATCAACTGAAGATAGAAATCAAGCACCTAAGTTTTTTGTGTATTGTAATTAATATGAATTGAATAAAAATGCGAACTTAAAAATAGTGTCTCAGATTGACATAGATTGTGTAAATTATCTTTATGTGTTCAGACTGACCCAACTCAATTGTACCCTTATTGAGTTATATGGTACTTTACTGCACAAGACAATTACTGATCAAATATTCTAGTAAAAATGATAAAACATAAAGATTTACTTACGGAATCACGAGAGTAAACGTAACCATCAGGGTTCACAACGGGCACGACAATCCAGTCATAGTTTTCAAGGAGATCAGCTTCGTCCAACTCCTCAGTCAGTTTATTTATGACCCAAGTGGCGACAGGAATGCCAATCCATTCCCTAGCGTGGATACCAGCGTCAATGACGATGACGGGTTTGGATTCATCAGTGAAGTTGGTGGTGGAGATCTTCAGGTAGTATAAGGAGCGGCCTTCGGAGGACGACCCACCATTCACTAAGGTGGTGGTGTTAGGGAACCTTTGGGCGGTTTCGTTCAAGTAACTGACAATCTGGAAAATGTAATAAATAAATTGTAGTAACGAGTCTTAACTGTGAACCCGGGACCACAGGGCTAACGACGCCTTGAAAACCGGTGCGTACGCCACTCGACCACGGAGGTCGTCAAAATGATATACTATGAATAACGTAGATCTTCCGATGTTGGGACTGAATATATTATGTGACAAAGGCACTGCCTCTTAAGTTATAGATTCTAGTCCTAGGGTCACGGGTATTACAAACACTGCCTCCTTAGCTATAGGTTCTAGTTTTAAGGGTCCTACAAACTGTGATTTGGTCCTAAAAGAGTATTATCGCTTCTACATAGACTACTTCCTGGACTTTTCCATGTGTAATTATAAAATAAATAATAAATAAATGCGGACAACATCACATACATTGTTCTGAACCCAAAGTAAGTTGCTAAAGCACTTGTGTTATGGAATTCAGATACAACGAAGGTACCACAAACACCCAGACCCGAGACGATGTAGAAAAGTGATTTTCTATATTGACCCGTCCGGGGATCGAACCCGGGACCTCAGAGCTAGCGACACCTTGAAAACCGGTGCGTACGCCACTCGACCACGGAGGTCGTCAATTCTATTCTTAGCGAGCTGTTATTTTTTTCCAGAATATTGTGTAATAATATTACTTTTATAAAATTAATCTTAAAGTATGTAATTAATTACCGCGTTTAAGTCTTGGTAGTTATCGTAAGGTAGGCCACTGCTACCGTTTCTGGCAACAGACTGCTTGGACCAGGCTTCATTGATTTCATCTTCAAGATCCAGTTGACTGTAAACAAACATACATGTACCATTAAAATTACTAATGTTTCAAGATTTTGTCAGGTAAGGGCCGGTTTTCCCAACACCAGATATTTTTTATCCGAGTGATAAAAATCATGTCTGACATATTTCGTATTGAAGAACTGTCCAAAATTAAAAATTGTTACTAAGGACGCGTCCACATCTGACAAACGAGGACCGAACGAGCATTTACAGTAACAGCTCGGGAGCTGCTCGCGAGCTGCGCGCGCACGTCTGGCGGACGGCGTTATTGACACTAGTGTGTTCGCGGCATGCTCGCGAGCCGCTTGCGAGCAGCTCACGAGTGGACGCACCCTTAAAAATAATTATCGGGCGTTGATAAAAACGGCCCTTAGTCAGTTAATTCGACATATTTATTTTGGGTATCAGTTGTGTTGTAAGTCATAATTATCTAAAGAGTATCAATGTATTAGACACTATCTATAAGTTTTAAATAATCATCAGAATTCGAGACAGTTTTAAGTCTGGGATTAAAAGTTGTTAGATTAGTTTTTTTGATGACGTATTACATTAATCTCTTTTTTATCGTGGATATACATTGGACACGTAAACATTGGCTGCCATTTTTTTTCTATTTACAAAAATATTTAAACCGAGTATTTTTTTAAAATTTTAGTTTATAAATCCATTCGGATTTATTAATTAGATATAAAACAACCAAAGAAATAGCCTTGAGCCGAGTTGAGTTGAGTACAGTTCATATAAGTCACCACAGCAATTACAACTGTGCGCTGAGGGTTCGATCCCCGCTTGAGACAAGCATTTGTGCAATCCACTTATGCTTATTCTAAGTCTAAGTGCTTTTGTGCATGTGATGAATGTTTGTGATAACCTCCGCGATTCAAAGATTAAATACCTCAACCGTTTAAAAAAAACGATTGGATTGAATTTGGTTTAGAATGATGATGAATGATGATGCTAAAAAGTCCTCTGATCCTAAGCAACTAGAACTAAAACGGCAACTCAAAGATAATGGTAAAAATAACTTACGCCTTAACATCCTCAACGTGGACGCTGTAAGTTATATCCAAACTTTCCAAGGTACTAATGAAGTCTGACTGGAAACCAGGTTGCACTAACACGACACCTGCATTTTGTCCTGACGGCTTGCTTAGGAAGTCAAGCTTAAGGTCGTTGGTGTAGGAGTGCAGGCTGAAGAGCTGGTCCTGGCTTGCAGGTCCTACGTTGTAGGACTTGTATCTGAAAAACAAGAATTAAGTTACATGAGTAATTTGGAATTTTATACCTTTCGTTTTTGTTTTTGGTAGATGCTCATATCAGTTTTGACTTGAAAACGATTGTAACGGTTGTGATGGAACTTGCACTATTTTATAAATTAAAAGACAGGTACTTGCACTATTTTTTAGATAATGTAACAAAAATACACCAAAGTTAGCCAACCATTGTGATTTTCCCTCGTTCTGTTCGGGGGTAAAAAACACAACAGAATCACTCGTACAGTTTTATACTTTTTAGCTACCAGATGGACGGTACGAACAATTCGCTTTTTCAAATATATGAAAGATTGTGGTTTTCAAAATTACTAATTAAACACAACTAACCCGATATATTGTTCATGTTTGGCGTTAACCAAAGCGAACAGAGCTGCAAGCGCCAATATCTTCATTGTAGTAAAGTACTACTATTCCACGCATCATTATAATTTATAACATTTACACTTTCCTTAACTTATCGATGCACTAAAAGACAAAAAAACTCGTCCACCAAAATGTGAATGAAGATTATTTCAATTATTATTTTCTGCCTTTTGTTGTCCGAACTGTACTGTGTTTACCCAGTAAAATGGGTTGTGGAGGTCAGATAGGCAGTCGCTTCGAATTCGAATCCGGTAAGACTAGCCGACCCCAACATAGTTGGTTAAAGGCTAGGCAGATGATATTGTCTGAACTATGTTACATTAAGCTAAATACGATAACTACATAGGATAACTACCTATCTGACCTGCAAAATTCAACTACTGGAATGTACTCCATTGCTGACAAAGCGTAATTTTCAGATTTACCAAATTGCCTTACTGTAGAGATAGGATAGAAAATAAATAAATTTACACAAATATCCTTTTGATTATTTTACTAGTTTCATGTTATAGGCTCCATGTAATAAAACAAATTCAGAGAGATTATTCGTCAAATTGTAAGGAAAGCAAACAATTTTACTATTTATAACTCCGGCTTAGGCTACCATGTTTTTTTTATATGAATCATTGATGATATGTCGTCGCAGTGTGTTACAACGATAGTCTTAGATTTACATAACATAACATACCATCACGCCTGTATCCCCGAAGGGTTAGGCAGAGGTGTACCAATGTACACCCAGTTCGCCGGTATGTTTAGGTCCCATGTAATAGGGGGCGAGCCTATTGCCACTAACCGGGTACAAATCCAAACTCCGACCTGCTACTGAGAATTTCATAGAAAAACACAATAACACCTTGGTCGACTTGGGAATCGAACCCAAGACCTCTAGCGTAGCAGTCGCGCTTAGCACCACTAGACCAACGGGGCAGTAGATAGGTCTTATATTTATCTATCGGCTATTCATTAAGTTATGTTATTACTAAGATACATTATGTTCGTTTTGAATAAAATGTGTCTATTTGTTACGCACGATTTTTGTTATAACTATAAGAAAAATAATATGTTTGTTCAAAAATTGTGTACTACAATTTTTTGTCCCAAAGTGTAAACGTCTTAGTGCTACTTACGATTTTGTATCTATAAAATAGATATAAGTATCAGTTTCCGTAGCAATAAAGACTATAAATAAAAAAGTACCGTCAGGTGGTGTTAATAAGTAAAATTATCAATTCATGATTATTTTATCACTCTTCTTGGTCAACAAACAAATATTACAGGAAAATTGTGTCAATAAGATAAATGTACATAAAAAATTAAAAGGGTTAACAAGAGAGAAACATTCTGAAAGCTTTTTGTTAACTAGAATGGTGTAATATATTATAAACACTAGCTGTGCCTGCGACTTCGTTCGCGTGGATGACGAAACTTATCAATGAGTTTTTTACCGCAAAATTAAGTTTGTTTTTTCATTGTTTATACTTTTCCGGGATAAAAACTACCCAGTGTGGTGCCCAGGATAATAAAGAATAAATATACCAAGTTTCATAGTAATCGAACCGGTAGTTTTTGCGTGATACCTGAACAAACAGACAGACAGACGTATAGATAATGAAATTCAAATGGGCAAATTCCTATCTGTTACACTTTAACGAATATGATATTTGGCAAATTGACATTTAAGTAAGTAAAAATCATAGACTTTAGATATACTATAGACCGCTAGTATCGCTAGTTTTCCTTCGTGCCAAGCGAGAGCACTTTTTGTCTGTATCTAGTACATTCGTTTACTGATTTAAAGTTGTTTTTCGCGCAACGACAGACTTATATGCGAAAATATCGATGGTTTCGACATTGTTAGGATAATATTAGGGTTTTAGATAGTTTTATTAAAACGGTGCGCTCCGTCTTGATACAAAATTTACGATAAAACTAGTTCATACTAGTGCTCACGGTTCCTACACTGATAGGCTCACTCTTTAGTTTCTTATCTATACTCTAAGGTAAAAATTAAATCATTTAAATGTCGATGCGAAAAATTGGTTATCAATTATTTCACTAATTCATTTTGAGCTGAAATTTTGTTAACTTAGTCTATACCACTGCCGTCATAAGAAAAAAGGGCACAACTAACATTTAAAGCAAAATTGAGTTATATACATATTTAGAATCAGAAAAAAAAGGCACATCTGCTCAATTTTTTGTAGAATTTTATCTCCAAGGAATTCGGAGATATAGTAGGCTCAAAAGGCACAAATGAGACTAATATTCATGTTTTATAGAATGAAAAGGCACATTTATTCACTTTCATATTGAAAAGGCACAAATACGTAGATGTGACTATTACTTCATAAAGATTTTTACTAAAAACTACTTTGAAAAGGCACATCTACAACATAGCATAAAGAAAAGGCTCAAATGCCAGATGTGCCCTGTCTACTTAATTTATGATCCATGCATGTCTCAATTAATATACGTATAAAGGGCACAAATAACCAGTTGTGCCTTTTCTTTAAAATATTTTCGATTGGAGGTGAGGAAAGGAGGGCAGGGTTTGATTTAAATGCGCCAGTTGTGCCTGCGACGTTCAGCAGCTGATCTCACAGAAATTTATGAAGACTGAAATTATAGTTATATATCTATACTTATAATAAATCTGTTGAAGTGAAAATTCTTTACGATGAAAATAACAAAAAAAAATGGCGGGGCGTATTACTAGACCGACACCGAACCCAAAAATGTGAATAAAAAAATTTTTGTCGGTCTGTTTGTTCAGGTATCACGTAAAAACTACCGGTTCCATTACGATGAAACTTGGTATTATTATTCTTTATTATCCTGGGCACCACACTGGGTAGTTTTAATCCCGGAAAAGTATACAATAAAAACAAACTTAAATTTGCTGTTCGATCCCTAGACTTGATTACTGCACCAACCGCAAATAATAAGTTTGTCGTAGGTAACGTCACCTTTAGGGTACAGTTATTTAGGATTATTTTTATAAGTCGTAGGTATAGATTTTAATTTTAAAGTATAGGTATTATATTTGATAGTGTACGTAGTGACCGTAGGTTATTTTATAATACTGTTAGGTAGGATTAGTCATTCGTATAGATATTAGTTTTTAGGGATTTTGCTTATTTATTGGTTTATACATATAAGTGCAGGTAGGCGCTTGGTGTTAGGGCTCTTCTATAAAATAGTCTTAAAGATTTCTTTATTTTTAATACGGATATACTTATAACACGATGCCTTCCAGAAAGAGACCCTCTCTTTCTGCTACATCGAGACACGCTAGGCGAATAAGACTAGCCAGAGGTATGCTCGATAGATAACGTTCTACACAAATAGCACTTTACACAAAAAAAACATTGATAAGTTTCGTCATCCACGCGAACGAAGTCGCAGGCATAGCTAGTTACCAATATATTGCAATGTGATAATTCAACCAAGTGCCATGTCATGTTTGTTATAGTTACATTTAATTTTCAAAACAATAATAATAGTATTTTATTTAATGTTAAACTACGAGTGCCTTTAATAATTACGGGTGTAGGCTATTTCCTGTAATTAACAATAAATAATTAGAATAAACTCTAATAGAGTAGCTTAATAAAGGTTCAAAACCAAAATTAATGCTCCTATTTACCTCTATTAAGAATTAAGAATTTTTTGATTTATTTTTCATATTGTGATTTAGTGTTAAAGTTAAGTTAGGCGTCCAAACTATTAGTAAAAAAAATATTAAGTTACTGTAATTAAGTTAGTGATAGTAATTATTATTAAGTTTAAGTATTAGCACTTTTTGTTTCTAATTTGTTAACCAAAATTGTAGGTAGATGCTTATCCCTAATAATTTATAAATAACTGTTGAATATTAAGAACTTTTTATTTTGTTTAAATGTTGGTGTCCTAGAAGATTTTTTTTTTAGTTATTTGGATAAGTTAACCAGAAATGGCATGACAATTATAAATATGTTTTATAGTTTATTAAACTTTCTTCACATGATTATTTGTTTTTTTTTTTTTGTAGAAAACAAGTCAATTTACGTCAAAAAGGCGCAATTAGACAAATGTGCCCTTTTTTTTTAGACTCAATTACCAATTTTGCTTGAAATTGTAAAAGAAAGGTCACATTTGGTTAACTATGCCTTTTCTTTGTAGTAGCTGGTATATTTAAAATATTTTTATTTTTAAGTTGAAAGGAATAATTTGAATTTATTTAATAATTAATTATATATTAAAACTAAAAAGTAAAAAATATAATAGTACTAACTTTCACGCATATATCATCAGTATTTTTTTTTCTTTTAAGCATTTGGTTTCCACGCTATGAAGCAGAATATGTTAAAAACTTTAATCCCAATTATCTCAGTTTGACCAAAATGATAGATGTGCCCTTCTCTCGTACGACGGCAGACCAGGAGTACTGATCACCCCTTTTTGATTGATATACCCTTTCGGTAACACTCTGTATATTATTTATACACGGACAAAGACGTGGGAAACTGCTTGTATATTATAATTATCTCAACTTTATCTAATACATTTAAATCCCTTCGATTTTAAAGAGATTATTTATACAAATTCTGTAATTTACAATATTGTATAATTTCAGTTTTTAAATCGAACGGAAATCCCTAATTTAACATAATCCACGTTTATTCAAGTCTACATGTTATTAACAAAAGCTTTGGAATTAATAGCAACTAAATGACGATGTGTTATTTCGAATATTGCAGTGCATTCAACGTAATGTCCGGTGTTCGTAAATTATAGTTATCAATAAATTGCCGCTCATTATAATCATTTGAATACTAAACACTACTAAACTGCCTCGTTGGCCTAGTGGTGCTAAGCGCGACTGCTACGCTAGAGGTCTTGGGTTCGATTCCCAAGTCGACCAAGGTGTTATTGGGTTTTTCTATGAAATTCTCAGTAGCAGGTCGGAGTTTGGATTTGTGCCCGGTTAGTGGCAATATGCTCGCCCCCTATTACATGGGACCTAAACATACCAACTGTGGGTGTACATTGGTACACCTCTGCGTAACCCTTCGGGGATACAGGCGTGATGGTATGTTATGTATGTTATGTTATGTGATGAATACTAAACAAATGGTTTACTATTAATTACTGTCTCATTTAGTTTTGGGAAAGATTATTTAAATCATCATCATCTCCCGAGCCTTTTCCCTACTATGTTGGGGTCGGCTGCCAGTCTTACCGGATTCAGCTGAATACCGTATTTTACATGGAGCAACTGCCTATCTGACCTCCACAACCCATAGGTATTACTGAGTAAACACAGTATCCCATGGTAAGACTGGTTGTCAGAATTGACTTAACGACTGCCAAAGAATATCGTATGACAGCGGATTGGCTTTAAAATATAAAAAAGAAAGATTATTTAAATGTCTTTTTAAATACAAATAATAAGTATAATTAGTAGGGTTTCATAAGTAGTCATCTAGTAACTAAAAACCCTGGATTTTTATAAAACAAAATTATAGTTCTTCTACACTATAAGATGTTTGACGACCTCCGTGGTCGAGTGGCGTACGCACCGGTTTTCAAGGTGTCGCCAGCTCTGAAATCCCGGGTTCGATCCCCGGACGGGTCAATGTAGAAAACCACTTTTCTACATTGTCCCGGGTCTGGGTGTTTGTGGTACCTTCGTTGTTTCTGAATTCCATAACACAAGTGCTTTAGCAACTGTTACTTACTTTGGGTTCAGAGCAATGTATGTGATGTTGTCCGCATTTATTATTTAATATTAAGGAGAGATTAGTCGTGGTGGCCTAGCGGTTCAATGAACGGATTTGTATGCACGGGGTTGCAAACCCAGGCAAGTACCAATGTGGCTTTTTCAAAGTTATATGTACTTTCTTAATTATTCTAAGACACTTCTGTCAAACGGTGAAGGAAAACATCGTGAGGAAACCTGGATTCCAAAATTTGGGATCTGAAATCGCCAATCCGCAGATAGCAAGCGTGGTGATCAATGCTCGTGCCTTCTCTATATGGGAAGAGGCCTGTGCCCAGCAGTGAGACATTTATAGGCTGGATTATTATAAGATTAAGGATAGTCGCTTAACTTAAGTGTATGGTCCTAGGACAAGTCACTAGACCTTTGAAAAATTGGTCTAAACCGATGTATTTATTATTATTCATGTTTGACTTAAACCAAACATACGATCTTTGTCAGAATCAATAACCAATGACTTTATTATCACATAAAGTGTGGAAGCAGGGCTTTTAATTTTAATAACTGAAGATTACATTATCATTATTATTATATTTATCTGCTATTTATCTTACGTTGGGTTTTTAGTTGATAATGATGCTGAGTCATTTCCGTTGAAGCTTTTCTTTTACCTGTATGATTATTTTTGCACTACTTGTTATGACTTATGTATTGTTTATAATAGCTTCTCCTGTTTTCTTTGTCCTTGCCAATATTTTTTCCAAAAAATATCTGTTGGAGTTCGAGGTTTTAGAGCCACAGTGTACCACACGTACTACATATTAAGAACATAATTTTGTAGCGTAATTGTATTTGTGTTTATGTTAATATTTGGTGGTACATAAACAGCATGTATTTGTGTTTAAAACCACCAAGGAATTAGCTATCATCATACATATATTATCATTCCAATATAGTATCTACAAAACATGCAAAGTTTAAAAGATTAACAAGATTTATGATGGAAATCCTCTTTACCAAATCTTTAAAATTAATATTATCTACGTTTTCCTGTAAACAAAATTATTACCTATTTTATACCAATTCATATTATTATTATATAATACGTTAATTTCTATTCATGTGTCCCTAAAGGATTAATTACAAATCAATGGATGAAAATGTTTGTAAAGACTGCCACTCTACCACCCAATAATTTTCTATTGTAGGTATATTAATTGGTCGGTAAACCAATATAGGCATAGTTCTTAACCCGGGTAATACATAAATAATTTAAAAAAAAAACAGGTTGAATTGCGAGACATAGAAACTGCAAAAAATATTTTTAACTGCAACCTCCTAAAAAGAGTTTTTGACTAAAAATATCTCTTGTTTTATGTCACTTGAAATATATACAACAATATAAAAACTTTTTGACTCTACTAGCAAAACTTGACTGGTAGAGAACTGGCATTGAGTCCACTTACGTACCTGAGCTAAATTCCTTCGATAAAATTGGTTCATCACAGCCCTAACCAGAGGGAGTAGAATCTAGAACTGCGCCCTCTATTTTTATTTCTGAGTACTGTTTAGTTTGTAATATACCTATTTCACAATCCGTGTTCGACCTATCGTGGCGCTATCTGTTTTTTAGTACTAAAACCCAATCGATTTATTATTGGACTTCATTACGCCATCTATAAGCAAATTTCATATTTATTATTAAACTTGATTGGTATGGATTTCATGTGTGTTTTGATTCCTCAATAGAGGTCGCCACCTATAAGAAGAGTCACGATATAAGTATTTTATTAAATGAGAACAACAGACTCAAAAATTACTCAGAGCTTATCAAAGTTATCCAAACAGTACCATGGTAAAAAAAGCCATAACTTTTACCCGCGTTTTCAGTTACAACTGTATAAATCCTATACTTTAAAACCACAAGAGATTGCGACCACAACACCATTGAATCACAAGGTATATTAGAGTTACCAAATAAAAATACTTTTCCTCAAAATACCCGAGTGTAAAACGTAACTGTTGGAACTTTCCCGACACCTTTACAACTCAACGCTCAGCGGGTTGTAACTTAAAACCCTTCTCAAATTTCCGTCCCTTTTCTGTACAGACCACCCCACTTTGCTATCAACATTGACGGAAATTGAGCCCTAATTTCTTAGCGTTAAGGTTGGTTTTTAAATCTCGTCTGGGCGTCCGATGTGTATGTGGTCCACCGTATTGTGGTTGGATTGTGGAACTTACCTTCTTCCAAGGGATCGCTAGGGCATTGTATTTAAATAACACTATCTTTCCTTATCCACATAATAAACATATCTGAGAGTTAATTAGTTATAAGTACTTTAATCATGATTTAAAGTGCATTTAAAATCTCATCCCTATCGGATTAAAAAAAACCAGTCACGTTTTTATGAGTTGTAGTTTTTTATTTCGACAAGATTGTACTTATATTATTAATATATCTTAATGATATATTAATCATGGATTAGCGTTAATCTAAATGCATTTAAGTAGGTATGTTTTGTCACCACCTGATCATTTATAAATGTTTTATAAGGTAGGTAAAAATTTAATTATTCTTATTTTGAAACAGATCACCAGCACTTCTGGCGCCTACGATGATACCTTCCCATGTCTCACGACAAACTTGTCCAATATACTTAGGATCCAAAAAGAATCCTTCTACCGAACTTGTAACAGTAGGGTACGGCAGTTCCAACGTAAATGCTAAAGGTACTCCAAGATTATAAGCATAGTCTTCCGCAGATCCAGACACTTCGTAACCAATCACTAATGCTGCATTCCCAACGGTATATCTCGGAAAATGGGATAACGAATGCTTGTTGATCTCCTCGGCGATTGCACTAGCCACGGCATGCAGTTGTACAGCATTTGGGGGTAAATGTCCATTATGACCCCAAGGGTACAGGATCATACTTCCAAAACTGTGAAAACTTAGATACATAGCCATGCGGTGAACATTTTCGTGAAGAATGTCCCTGACTACTCTTGATTCCACTTCTGAGAAAGGTTTTGATCCCGCAAAGGTATCAGAACAAGGTGAATCGCTGGCACCAACAGTGTTCCAAAAAAAGTCAAAATTGCGGTTAGCATCAACTCCTGGACAGATTGTGCTGAGCAAGTGCTGATCATTCGAACAAGTCTTCCGCCAAAGTCGTTCCTGGAAACAAACAAAAACCCTAATAATTTTACATAATAGTAAGTAGTGACACTGAAACGACAATACTCACATTTGTGAACGTAAATTTGTATCCATCGGGATTAACAACAGGTATTAGAATCCAATCAAATCTGTCTAAAAGGTCTTGTTCAGTGACGTTTTCCACCAACTTATGTATGGCCCAAGTTACGGGAGGGAGAGAGATCCTTTCCCTTGCATGGATACCTCCATCAATAAGGATGATAGGTTTGCTCTCATCCTCGAAATGGGTGGTGGAGATCTTGACGTACTTGATGGGACGACCTTCGAAGGAGTTAGCAGCATTAACGACCTTAGCAACGTTGGGATATGTTTCTCCAATGTAGTCGATGTAGTCATTGATCTATAAAAAAAAATATTGCTTATCATCTTTCTGTAAAGCACTAGCTTAGTTGTAAGAAAAATGAAGTATTCAATAAAATAATGGCTGGTATAACATACAACTTCAATTTCCTGGTAGCTATCGTAGGGTAAAAGGCGACCGCTGCTTCTTTTCATAGATTTTCTCCTGTGTTTTTCAAGGACTTTGTCATCGTGGTCAAGGTGCCTAAAACAGAGTGGATTCTAGCTATAGACCTACTTTCTTTCTTTGTACTCAATAAAAATATTGTTGTATACTTATAAGTATAATTTATGTTGGTGTTTGTTAATTTAAATTACCTTTTTATGTCATCCGCATGAATCCTGTACGCAAAGCCGTTCTCTTGAACATCTTGTTCAAAAGCATCTTGGTGTTCAGGCTTTACTAGAAGAACACCTTCACGGCCTATGACCGGATGGCTCAGTACATCGATCTCGTGTTTAGCTACCAAAGACTTAAATGCTTTGAATTCAATGTCAGTCTCTGGCTTAACGTAATATGATTTCCATCTGAAAGGTATATACAATTTTAATCTTTGGTATGTCTATGATGCTCCATTGCATTAAACCCATGATCGCTTCTTAATAAACAGTTGAATGCGTTCCATAAGTCACACAAAATTTGCCAATGATCAATTCCGAATGCTACCTTATATCCATACACTCATTAAATTGTTTTGATTTAAAACATTCTACGGTTAATAAAACTTCAAGCTGTTCCATTAAAAGATATAGATAATCCAAAAGATAGCACCTCTTACAGATCTGATAACACAACCATCCAATAGATAAAAACCAAAACAGAAGTTTATACTATCTTGATTTTGATAAACCAAAACTCTGCAAATCTGACTGATAAAGCGGGCTATTTGAATTTAATCCTTTTAGTATTCAAATAAGGTGTAATTTGCTCTGTTACTATAATTGGTTTGGTGCATAGCAGAAACATGTCGGTTACTTACGAAGTTTCTTTAAAATTAAGTTTTTTTTTTAATAAATAACATTCTTAACTTTACAAATAATATGAAATAGATTGGATCTAACGAAATGAATTAATAATAAAAGTAAACACGGTATAAAAACACTTGTAACAATTTACAGTAATTGCTACTAAGCCACAAGTAGAAACTGAAACAGATAGAGATCAATATTATTCAATAGATCGATCGATGTCTACAACGTATCGACGTTGTAGACATCAATCCATTACTCTTAAGGTCCGGAAGAACAAGTTCTATTGAAAAGGCAAACAATGAAATAATCACCATAAAAATCACCTTTAGATATGTCCATGTGTATAGCGATGTTCATTTATTAAGCATCATCTACTTTCCCCTTATTACCTTATTATACCAAAAAATAATACTCACCCAAAGTATTCTTCATGTTTTCCGTTTATAACTACCACTAACGCGACAAGCACTAATGATCTTAAACTTAGATTTTTAAACATGGTAAATGCGTAACACTGCACTCCCAAATATTACTAACTATTCTCAAAAGATAAAATAACACTGAGATACTTTATCTTTGTTTCTGATATATGAAGAAGCTGGCGATAGATAATTTGGTTCATTTGAATAATAATAATATTAACCAGTATATGTTCCACTGGCGGCAAAATAATGATTCTTAATTAGGTCTAGATCAATTTGAGTTTTATTTCTAGTCTAGCTGCTGTGTAACGAAGTCGCTGTGCCAGCGACTTCGTTCGCGTGGATGACGAAACTTATCAATGAATGACGAACTTATTACTATTGATTTTAGCGTGATGAAAAGTATACTATAACCTGCCCAGGAGTATGAAGAATAATTGTACCAAGTTTCGTTAAAATCCGTCAAGTAGTTTTTGTTTCTATAAGGAACATACAGACAGACAGTCAGACAGACAGACAGACAAAAATTTTACTGATTGCATTTTTGGCATCAGTATCGATCACTAATCACCCCCCGAATAGTTATTTTGAAAATATATTTCATGTACAGAATTGACCTCTCTACAGATTTATTATAAGTATAGATGAGAAATGATTATTTTTTCCACGTTATTCAGAAGCATCTCTATATTCAGCAGGTACTTATAGTAGCAGAAGTAGTAGTAGTCTAAGGCATGCTGTTTAAAATAATTTTTTTTAATATCATGACTTACGGCAGCGTCGTATTCTCTCACGTACCCGATTATCGACTCAAACGAATGCAAACTCTACAAAACCGTTTCATGCGTAGAGCCACAGGCGCTCCAGGTTACGTTCGTAACTTGCAGTTGCACTGTGACTTAAAGCTGCCAACAATCAAGCAGTTCATGAAACGCGCCGCGATCGGATTCTTCGACTCCTCCGAAACCCACCGTAACCCGCTAATCGTAGCGGTCCGAACCCCGCAGGGGGTACCCTTAGTGGACGTTGCTGACGTAGTTAGTTTTTCCTATTGCTCTGGCTGGAGGCCTTAAGGTTCTCGCCAAAAGTCCGGTGAAGCAGTCAAAGCCTGCGCTCAGGCTAACTGCAAAGATCTCTACCAAAAAAAAAATCATTTTTTTGAAGATGATATTAAGATAATGACAGTTATTATAAGTTTGAAAAATATAAAGCTAATAAATTAAGTGGAATCAAAAAATCTTCAGACGGAATCTATACATAAACGTTGTCTCGATTAAGCAAGACCTTAGCAGGAACGGTTAAAAAAACTAGTAAAATCAAAATCAAAAATCAAAATCAAAATATTTTTATTTCTCATAAACCAAAAAAAGGCGCTTAAGAAACGTTACGTTAATCTACTGACTCTAGTTGCTCGGTTCCAAAGTGTCCTTCCTATGGAGAAGAGCCGGCAAGAAACTCCATAGGTTACTCTTTTAAAAAAAAGGTTAACATCGATGTTAATATTACACTGATTGTAAAATATGCGACAACAACGTAAACAGCTGAATGTTTAGATAAATGTAAACTAACACATCCAAAATGGAAGAAAAAAATAAAAAAATAGAAATCGAACATTCAACTTAATTTACATTGTCGTCACATTTACAAAGGACAAACATATAAAGGAAAAAGAAATTATAGAAGAAGGCAAAATAAAAATATAACTTTACATACAATAAATATGTAGTCCTAATCAAATCCCTAACAGGAATGTCAAGGCATGTCAAAAGCCTTCTGAGAATAGAGGCTATGGGGCAGCTAACTGTAGTAAATAAGGTAAAACAATATTATTAGCAGACCGCCAGGGAGGCCACATATGCAGATGATACTAATTCCACGCGCGCTTATCCTCTACGTAGTCCCTAACCGTATAATACGCCTTCTGTATTAATTTTGACTTAATGCACGTTTTAAACTTTTTATTAGGCAAACTTGTTATCTCTTCCGGTAACTTATTATAAAATCGAATAGAATTTCCTAGGAAAGATTTAGTATTAGTTTTAGTTAGTCTAAATCTTGGGACTACTAGTTTATTTTTATTTCTGGTATTTATATTGTGGTGATCACTATTAATACTAAAACTCTGTATATTTTTACGAATGTACATTATATTTTCTAAGATATAGAGAGCTGGCAACGTTAGGATATTGATCTCCTTAAATGTATTCCTTAGAGACTCGCGAGGGCTCATGCAGTAGATTGCACGAATTGCTCGTTTTTGCAAAATAAATATAGACTCCACATCCGCTGCAGAGCCCCACAGCAGAATGCCGTATGACATTATGCTGTGAAAATACGCGTAATAAACTAATTTAGCAGTGGGAACGTCTGTTAATTGCCTAATTTTCCGAACTGCAAATGCAGCCGAACTAAGCCTTTTAGATAAAGTTGTTATGTGAGCACCCCACTGTAACTTAGAGTCTATTGTAATACCAAGAAATACAGTATCGTTAATAAAATCGAGTTTTTCGCCGTCAAGCATGAGATTTAAATCTGACTGAGACCGCACATTTGGAAGTGAGAATTTAAGACATTTTGTTTTGGACGTGTTTAAAAGCAGGTTATTCGTCGAAAACCAATCCGACAATTTTTCAAGGTCACCATTTAAATAATTAAGATCTTTCATTTTCCTATCTACTTTGAAAATGAGTGAGGTATCGTCAGCAAATAAAATAATGTCAGTTAAATCGTCCATCATGTAGGGGAGATCATTAATATATGTTAAAAATAGAAAGGGGCCTAGAATTGAACCCTGAGGCACGCCCATTCTTATTAAGGAACCCGACGAAAAATAAAAAAATACTATCCCTAATTAGTAATCTATCCAAACCCTTATCATATAATCTATCTTAATGACTCATAAAAGTATAAAATGTGTCATAGTTAAAAAATAATCAGGAAGTGCTAAAGATTAAATGCTAATACAATAACATCCTATGGCAAAAATTTATTGTTTATTTTCCTTATATGACCATTATTTGTTTGTCTTATTATACCATTTATGCATCATTTACGAAAGGCCTGGCCTGGTTGCTTGTCAAAGTTGGCTCGTAGACGTTTATTTAATATCCACAGACATTAGAAACATTAAGAAGATATTAGTAACTTATAACTTATAAGGAGACATTTATTGTGATAAATAAATAAAATTTGATTAGTTATTAACACGGGCTTAAGGGCTGCTCAGTTAAAATGGGACGCGACAGGCCGCAAAGAAGATGGTGGGACGAACTGGATGCCTTCCATGGAAATTGGCAGAAAGAAGCAAAAAACTGGGATCGAAAAAAGCCTTTGCCCAGCAGTGGTACAATTCAGGTTTAATATAATTATTATTATTACCACGGGATACGTTGTTTCACATACCGAAGTTTAAGGTAACGTAGATACATTCATGAGTAGTCTAGGTATTTATGTTGGGCACACGGCAGGCATCAACATTCCAAACGAAATCGGTCACAGAAACTAATCTACTCTTTCATAGTTTTAAATTCATTTAATGCCTGATATAATTAATCCCATTAATCGTTTAACCGCATAAAACCATTATATCTGAAGCGTGCTAGATATGGTAGAGTTATTAATTGAAATTATAAGTATTTATAAGAGATAGGATTTATGGCGTACGTGCCAAGTTAAAAGGAAAAAATGAACGGATTGGAAAAGAGTGTGGATGATAAAAATGAAAATGTTGACCCTGTTGGATATTATTATTATTATAGATTCAGCTGAATATGATATTTTATATGGAACGACTGCACAAGTAACCTCCACAGCTCATTTTACTGGGTAACACAGTACCACATAGGAAGTAAACACTGGGATGAAAATGGAAGTAAAATGCATTATTTCATTTAAATTCAGCTTCGCATGCCTACGTATTGGGTTTAAAATAAACTCATATTTACATTGAAAACACGGGATCACCCCTAAAGTGGAAGCAGAGCTTTTCATAGTATACAATTAAGTTAAATACCTCTAGGTTCACCGTTAGTGCCAGCCGTAGCATTTTCTGAAGCATCAGCTGGTCTCCTTATTTCTCCAAGCTGCATAACTTTGGCTCCCCGTGGATCTACATATTTTCCATCATGCCTTAGCAAAAGTAACGAAACCGAACGATTATCTTCTTCGTCTTCCCGTTCTTGTCCCATACTATAGGCTCAGTGATCTTTCTTAAAGTGAGTTTCCATTGATCTGGATTCTGACAAGTTTCACTTCACTATCTACCCTGTTCTGATCTTCTTGTGCCTGGGTTTCCTTGTGCCAATCGCTGCGTATTCAGCTGAATTCCATTATTTCTATATCTTCCTAATTCTGATGCGTTACGTTCTTCAATTGTTGTTTGTAATAAACGTTGAGTGTTATCTTCCGAGCACGTACCATTTGGGGCACAGTTTACCTACTATATTTTTTATCTTACTAACAATAAATTACTTTAAAACGCAATTACGGATTACGGATACGGATTAAATTACTCAATCTTATTTGGAATTTGTCATAGTCATATCAACATGATTTTCAATTCATTTATTTGTTAAGCTTTCCTTAACATCTGGTGCTTACGAACTTTTTGTACTTTATTCAGTTATATAATGCTAGTAATGTTAAGTACAAGTGTAGTTTTTCCTTTTTATTAGTAGTTTCCTTTCACGTGTTTTCTTTTTCATCGTAGATAGTTTTTAATGTATTTGTTATTTTTTTAACATCTTTATTCTTTTCATTTAGGTGTAGATTTTTTATCCCTTTTTTAATTCTACAACTGGTTAAATTACAATTATAATTGAATAATATATGTAGACATAATATAAATTTATTGTTAGATAGACCTAAAAATAAATTTATTCTAGAACTCTTGAAGATTTATTGGCGGCCATCAAAATCTATTTTGGCTAGTTTTAATTATTATAATTCTTCAGTCAGTCAGCATGCGCATTCACTCCCTTATTTTCCTCAATTACTTATTTTTCTACAATATAATGTCGTTTTCAAACTATAGTCATTGATTTTCAAAGCTTAATACCATCTTAACATATTATCCTGTTTTCACCATTCTATAACAGCTTATCTCTAAAATTTGCTCAGCAATATGTAGAAAATTATCTTCACAAATATGCGTGGGTTAAAAATCAATGTCATGATCTTTCAACCAGAGATTAACATAAACTCTTCTAATAATAAAATTAAATCTACTTTCTTATGATTAGAATGGAAACCTTAAAATAGAAAGTTTTCACCGCTGAACTAAAGTTTGGATCACAAAAGACTTAATCATACCATACATACTTACTGTGGGTCAGTATCAAATAAATTAAAATTTACATTTCAAAATTTGTAATTCTTCTTCTGTTCATTTGAAGGTAAACCTTAGGCTTTTCTTGGTATACATATATTTTTAAAACACGTAATAAAAATGACTAGACAACCGAAAGAACATACTATCAAATCGCTGAGGTAGTACCCTCTTGGGTAGAATCAGCTATGTCACGCATTTAAAAAAAAAATACTTGCAAAATGCTGGTAGGCAAAAATTTAAAATGGGTTCTGTATATGTTGACAAATCCATACCTAATTTAATTATAATCTTTGATTACCTACTGTAGGATCAGCTTACCTATAGATAAACTATCTCGGTGATTTTATTATCAGTTTGGGAATAGTTATAAAGGTTTGACGGGTCGTAGAACAGCATTCAGTTACAATGAAATTATTGGTATTCGCGGCTTTAGTGGCTCTGGCTTATGCCAAGCATGAAGAATACATCGGGTTGGTATTATTTTTGTTTTGATCATTACTGTTATGGTTGCCGTTTGGATCATATTTTATTAACCTTGACTATTTCTTCTATCCATTTTGAATAATTGGAATCAAATAAAAAAAAAATACTTTTAACCAGCCCGTTTTGCCCCACCACTGGCCGAAGGGTTAATTTGATTTAAATAGAATTCGAGTTTATCGACAAATATAATGATATGGCTTGTCTACATACACCAACATGTTTGTGTATGTAGACAAGCCATACATAGTCATCATCATCATCTACATACCAAAGCAAATACTAAAAACATTTATCATCGTTTGGCATAACTGCTCTCATTTTAAATTCGTTCTAAAAATCTTCTTATTTCTTTTTACAGTTGGAAGTCCTACTACGTAGGCCTAGTCTCCGATGCTGACTTCAAAACCTTCGGGTCTATGATAGATAGATACGATCTGGATATCCTGAGCCATCCGATCTCAGGTCGTGAAGGTGTCCTCCTGGTTAAGCCTGAACACCAACCTGGATTTGAACAAGCTGCTGCTGCCGCCGGCATCTCATTAAGAATTCACCGCGAAAACATCAAAGAGTAATTATTTTTTAACGATATCTATTTTAATGTTACAAGAAGGTTTAGTTAATAAGTAATTTTTATTTGATATGATAATTTTTTTTTTTTTCTATATCCTAATTATATTTTTTCATTTTTCCAGGCAACTCGACTACGATGACCTAGTGAATGAAAGGCACGCGAGGGAATCTTTGGCCAGGAACGGTGGACGCACCTTGCCTTACGACAGCTTCCAGCAAATTGAAGCTGTAAGTGTTTTGATGATACTTTCCTCATGAAAAATCTAATTCAATGCAGTAACTTTATTTTGCTTCTACACAATGACGTCTCACAATTTCTTTAACTTGCAGATAAATGACTACCTCGACTACATTGGCGAAACATACCCCAACGTTGCTAAGGTCGTGAATGCTGCTAACTCTTTCGAAGGTCGTCCCATCAAGTACGTCAAGATCTCCACCACCAACTTCGAGGATCACAGCAAGCCTGTCATCGTCATCGACGGAGGCATCCACGCCAGGGAATGGATCTCCCCCCCTACCGTCACGTACGCCATCCATAAGTTGGTTGAAAACGTCACTGAACAAGACCTTCTCGATAGATTTGACTGGATTCTCCTGCCAGTAGTCAACCCTGATGGATACAAATTTACCTTCACAAATGTAAGTACCAAATGAAAAACGCGAAAATTGACAAATCCGAAGTAGGCTGGATATTAACTGCTTTAAATAATGTTTTTTTTTTCTTATTTTATTTAGGGGCTTTTATCAAAGATATGTCAGCCCCATTTAAATAATGTAAATCTTTCTTTTAGACCCGCTTCTGGCGTAAGACCCGTTCCACCGACCAGCACGCTGCCAGCGGCATGTGCCCTGGTGTCGACGGCAACCGAAACTATGACTTCCACTTTGGCTCCACCGGTACCAGCTCTACTCCTTGCTCAGACATCTACCCTGGTTCCAGACCCTTCTCGGAAGTTGAGACCAGGGTCGTGCGGGACATCCTTCAAGAGAATCTCGAGCGTGTTGCTTTGTACCTGACCATCCACAGTTTTGGAAGCATGATCCTGTATCCATGGGGTCACGATGGCTCCCTCTCTCACAATGCATTGGGACTTCACGTGGTTGGAATTGAAATGGCTAATGCGATCGACAGAGAATCTCTTTCTAACTTCCCGAGGTACATAGTTGGAAATTCTGCTTTAGTACTTTACTATGAAGCGTCTGGTGCGGCTGAAGACTATGCCCATTCCATTGGAGTGCCGCTATCCTACACTTATGAATTACCTGGACTATCGTTCGGCATGCAAGGTTTCAATCTCAACCCAATTTACATCCAGCAAGTAGTCCGAGAAACTTGGGAAGGATTCGTTGTGGGCGCCAGAAGAGCCGGAGACTTATTTAGAAATTAAAGACTGTTATTATATTTTCAATCTTTTATTATTACCTAACTTGATTCCTGTACTTGACAATTTATTTAAACGTTAACGATTTTTGGTTAATGTTTTACCAGTATTAAACACTAGTTATATAATTATGACGTAAATTCCAGATAACCTAATATAACGTAAATTGCTAGATATGGCGGACTTATATTGAAATTATAAGTTGATTAGGATTTATGGCGTACATGCCAACAAACAAAATACGGTACGGTATATGGAAAAAAATAAATAATTATAACCAAAAAATCAGAACAATTGGATTATTTAGACCACATTAAGTAGTAACAGAATAACCATCAGCATACTATTTATACAAAGAATTATCAAGATTGAAGTTGAATTGATCATATTATAGAGAAAAAAAAAAAAAACTGAATTCTCGAGTCTCACTGATGTGCTTGGTACTGTGCTGGTGCAAACAGTGTCATTCTTAGTACCTATGTTATTTACTTCTACTAAATCTTCTCATCTCTATTACGAATTTCCTTGTGACGACAACGTTTCCTTAGATTATGATCACTGACCAAAAATTTCTAAAATCCGTTAATATTCAGATACGACTAGCATGCCTGTTTGGTCCAGTTCAAAAAAGTCATATTTACATTACGAATAGGGGATAAAATCGTAAAGTGGAATCAGTAAGGTGTGTAAAAATCTTTACAACAAGTTTACTTTAGTTTTAAATACCTCAGTATTCCTCGTGGGTACTAGCCGTAGTATTTTCTTGAGCATCAACTTTTATTTGTACTATTACTTCGATATTTTTCTAGTTCCAGTACTATCTGCTTTCTTCAATTTGGTTTATATGTTAAGTGTTATCTAATTTCGTGCCAAAAGCCAAATCGAATTAAGGATTAAGTCCTTAATTCGATTTGGCTTTTAAAAACATCAATTAATTGGTGGTAAAAAAATACATAAATGTAGAGTTAAAAAAATACCTATTTTATTTATTTACCACGTAAGTTTTTTTAAATTCTCAAGGTAGAAGAAGCATTGCAATTTTGTTCTCAATACTTTATACTTTATTCCTTTTTGACGTCATATAAATAGGCGTGTCACAGTAGGTAGTATATTTAGTATCTCGTATTAACAGCACGTGTCAACAAATCGCCTTATTTCCAGTAGTTAATTAATTCACTGATAAATATTTTTGAATCGTTTCCAAGATTAGATAGCAAAGGATAATATTGTAGGGTCATCGTCGTTGTTTCTTTTTGTGTTAATTTACCTCTTTTCAATGTAAAATGCAATATAGTACGGTATTATTAAGAACTTTGTACTTTACTTTGCTCTATTGTTGATAGTTTAACTGTTTTTTTTTGCAAATTTCAGATTTCAATGGCTAGAAAAAATATTATGTACTAGCTAGGCACTTGCCATATACAGTAAATTCTCCACACAGTGGCATGCAACAACAAATTATTTTGATCGGCATCCGCGGAAAATTACCATTCTCCCACAAAATACTAAGTACAGAATACAAGGTACAAACGAGGATTAAATGCGTAGATTTGTCCGTATCGATATATCAAACCTAATCCCTTAAGTCATGGTATATCTATTGTCATTAGTGACGTATGATTAGGAAAATTACGATGATATTGATTAGCTCTATTAATGTTCATTAACGTTCATTTCTGGAGCCTTTAATTAGCCTCAAGAGTAACTATTTTCAAAAAACTTTCAAAATATGTTCCAATTCCTGGTTTCTGATTTCGCTACTTTACATACCATTCCCAAAAAAGCTATTTGATATAAAAAGTATTTAAATTGACCTGACGGATTTGAAAGGTCGTAGTGGCGTAGCGGTTCAATGAACGGATTTGTATGCACGAGGGTGCAGGTTAGAACCTGGGCTAGTACCAATGTAACTTTTCAAAGTTATAATATGTACTTTCTTAATTATTCTAAGACATTTCTGACAAACGGTGAAGGAAAACATCGTGAGGAAACGTGGATTCCAAAATTGGGATCTGAAATCGCCAATCCGCCTTTGTGCAAGCTTGGTGATCAATGCTCGTGCCTTCTCTATACGGGAAGAGGCCTGTGCCCAGCAGTGGGACGTTTATAGGCTGGAGTTAAATTGACCATAACTGTGTAGATGACAATTATTGATTTAATCCCGGTTGTCAAGTTTTTTACTTTATGCTTTCTTGGAAATCGTGATCTGACCATACAGTTTCACGTTAGGTTGGCACTAACAATCATGGTACTAAGACGGTAAAGTTGCATTTTTCTATGATCCATTTGCCCTCAAAATATTAAAATGCATAGGTTTGTCTGGTATTGTTTTTGTAACTAGCTTTGGACGTAGAATAAAAATAAATTTACTCTACTAGACTGAAACTAGTTTTACCTCTAAACCGAGGCATGATGACGTCGTGTTTAATATTAATGAACCGTTCACTATAAATCGGTAATGTACAAATATGTCAACTGCAGGAAACGAGTTTAGTAATAAAAGATGAAAAATATAATAACAGTCTTTAATTTCTAAATAAGTCTCCGGCTCTTCTGGCGCCCACAACGAATCCTTCCCAAGTTTCTCGGACTACTTGCTGGATATAAATTGGGTTGAGATGGAAACCCAGGATGCTGTTCGAAAGACCAGGTAATTCGTAAGTGTAGGATAGCGGCACTCCAATAGAATGGGCATAGTCTTCTGCCGCACCAGACGCTGGATAATTAAGTACTAAAGCAGAATTTCCAACTATGTATCTCGGGAAGTTAGAGAGAGATTCTCTGTCGATCGCATTAGCCATTTCAATTCCAACCACGTGAAGTCCCAATGCATTGTGAGAGAGGGAGCCATCGTGACCCCATGGGTACAGGATCATGCTTCCAAAGCTGTGGATGGTCAGGTACAAAGCAACACGCTCGAGATTCTCCTGAAGGATGTCCCGCACGACCCTGGTCTCAACTTCTGAGAAAGGTTTGGAGCCAGGGTAGACGTCTGAGCAAGGGAAAGAGCTGGTACCGGTGGTGCCAAAGTAGAAGTCAAAGTTTCGGTTGCCATCGACACCAGGGCATGAGTTGCTGAGAAGGTGCTGGTCAGTAGAACGGGTCTTGCGCCAGAAGCGGGTCTAAAAGAAAGATTCACATTATTTATAGCAGGCATTATCTAGCCAATTTCGAAAGTTCCAATCATAGTGATTTTCATTGACTTCAATAGCAATTAAAAACTACTTACAGTTGTGAAAGTAAATTTATATCCATCAGGGTTGACTACTGGCAGAAGAATCCAGTCAAATCTATCTAGAAGGTCTTGTTCAGTGACGTTTTCAACCAACTTATGGATGGCGTAGGTGACGGTAGGGGGGGAGATCCATTCCCTGGCGTGGATGCCTCCGTCGATGACGATGACAGGCTTGGTGTGATCCTCAAAGTTGGTGGTGGAGATCTTGACGTACTTGATAGGACGACCTTCGAAGGAGTTAGCAGCATTCACGACCTTAGCAACGCTGGGGTATGTTTCTCCAATGTAGTCGATGTAGTCATTGATCTGCAAGATGAAAAAATTGTGAGACATCATTTTGTGGATGCAAAATAAAGTATCTGTTTTGAATTAGATTTTTTATAAAGAATTTATAATCAAACCACTTACAGCTTCAATTTGCTGGTAGCTGTCGTAAGGCAAGCTGCGTCCACCGTTCCTGGCCAAAGATTCCCTAGCGTGCCTCTCATTCACTAGGTCATCAAAGTCGAGTTGCCTGCGAAAAGGAACAAAACAATCAGGGAAGAAAACAAAAATAGAAATTATTGAATAATTGGAATATCACACTAAATCATAACGCCCTCTTAACTTCTTTTAACATTAATGGCAATATCGTAAGAAAAATAATTACTCTTTGATGTTTTCGCGGTGAATTCTTAATGAGATGCCGGCGGCAGCAGCAGCTTTTTCGAATCCAGGTTGGTGCTCAGGCTTAACTAGGAGGACACCTTCACGACCTGAGATCGGATGGCTCAGGATATCCAGGTCGTATCTATCTATCATAGACCCGAAGGTTTTGAAGTCAGCATCGGAGACTAGGCCTACATAGTAGGACTTCCATCTGAAAAATAAATTTTAAATCTTAATTTGGTATCTATAATAGGAATCTGATATATTCAGAAGCAATAACTTAAAAAAAGGTGACGTTAGTTTTTGGACTTAACAACTTTACCGTCAAAATGGAAAATCGAATAAAAACAATTTCATTTGCCCAATAGTGGACTGGAAAGATTAGAAAAAGATGGATGGAATAGTAAATGTAAATATAAGAAAAACAATGGTTACAAAATACTAACCCGATGTATTCTTCATGCTTGGCATAAGCCAGAGCCACTAAAGCCGCGATTACCAGTAACTTCATGATAGTTGAATGCTGTCTTACATTTCTCTTCAATCATTTATAACAATCCGCAAACTGATAATAAAATCACCGAGATAGTTTATCTATAGGTAAGTTGATCCCACAGTACTTAAAGATTATAATAAAATTACGTATGGATCCTGCCTATCGATTTGAACTAACTTGCAAATTTCCTAAAGTTGGTATTCTTAAATATATAATAAGAAATACTTAAGTTACCATTAACGACTCTGAGTGCGGGTAACTGGTCCTAAAGGTTATGGCTTTAATAATAAGGAATATCATGTTTATTCTTGTTATGATAAGACACTATATCTTTTCCTAAGGGATTAAAATGAATTACTAATGATTGAATGAGGATGACGTTAATTTTGTTTACGTCGCCTTACACACATATTTAGGAAGCTTGATTGCTAATCAAACTTTTGAGATAACATATTATAATAATATTAGGATCTTTCAAAAACCCTGGAATGTAATCCAAAAAAAAAATGTGCCACGGATTATAAAAAATGTAGCTAAATAAAAGAGAAGAAACTTACAGAAGGAAAACAAGAAATGGAGAAGGTAGGTATGTATAAAATAGAAAAGAAAGGATCATGATACAACGACACAGAAGATGCGTCTTAAGTACTTAAAATTACTAGCATTTTGTAAATGTAAAATAAAGGAGTTTTAATTTCTCAACTGTAAGCATCAGCTGCGAAGAAAGGCTTTAAATTAGATCAATGGAAAATTATGTTCAACTGATTGTGAAAGACTACCGATTAAATTATTTCTTAACAAGTGACGATCAACGATTGTATTTGTTTATACATAAAAAGTATTTTTTTCATCATCATCTCCCTGCCCTGTTTCTAATTATTTGGGGTCGACGCAATGTGTATTTAGCTTACATTCATCTCTACTACTCGTCTTCTCAGCATTCACTCCTTTCTTATAAATCGTTTCATTAATTTCATTATTCAAAAATGTGTTAGTAACTAACTAAAAGGTATAGTTTAAAAATAGAATTCCATTTGTCTATGACGAATGCCATAGCTCAATTGTTCATTCCATTTTCCGATATTGTATTTGAAAATTTGAATTTCAAATATAGATTTTTTTTATACCTTTTTTCGATGTAACTGACAAAGATTTTTTGTTTTTGTTTTAACATAGGTATTTTAACGATATATGAATTTCGACAAAAGGTTTTTTATATAAAATGGCGTTCACAGTAGAAGTTCTACGTGCTAAAATTTTGCACTATAATTATAGCAGAAATTCCGATCGATAGAATATTTAAAAAGATAAACCTAATGAAAGTGAAATATAAAATTTTCAACCATAAGCTTTCATTCGCAAAACCACGCCATCTATTGATACATGAGTAAAACAATATCAACATCAAACACTTTATCTATAAATCGATCATTATAGTAGCTGGTACCTAATATAGTTCTAGTTAAATAAAAAAGATGTCGCTTTAATAGTAACACTTAATCTACATATCCCAGTATTATGTTATTTTGTAGTTCTGTGGCCATATATATGCAAAATATATACATATTATAACCTCTTCTTCTTCCCATGTCTGGATGCTTCTGCTTGTTTTTTTTTTACCAAACTATGTTGGGGTCGGCTTCCAGTCTTACCGGATGTAGCTGAATAATAAGCGACTGCCTATCTGACCTCCACAAATCATTTCATTACTAAACTTACTTATCAAATCACTAAAAATCATTTAAATTTTAAGATTGTTAAAAATATGAGCTTAGCTTAGCTTTTTTATAAAGGTTAATCTACATAGGTAGATTAACCGGTAGATTATTGGTAATAGTACCACAAAGAGCATGTATGAAGGTAATAATGAAAGTGGACAAGAAGACAAACAAGTGTGTAAGGATCGTAGCAAGTGGAGAGAAATGGTCTCTGCCTACCCCTACAAGGGAAAGAGGCTTGATTATATGTATGTTTGTTAATCTATCTATTACCAAGGATAAATGAGGAAATCACATCTGTATATAAACTAAGACCAGGATGACAGGAACTAACGATTTGTAATCTGTTACATAGAGTAAAATAAACAAAACCCGTAGAGTGCACGTATCACTAAAATCCATTGTGCCGAGCGCAAGCAAATTTTTGGCTGTATGTGGTACATTCGTTTACTAATTTTGGTTATTTACCGAAAAAATTGAGGGTTCCGATATTATTAAGGTTTGAGATCGTTTTATTGAATCGGCGCGCTCTGTTTTGATAGTATACTATTTTTACGACGAATCTAGTTCATACTAATGCTCACGGTTCATACCCTGATATGCGCACTCCATAGTTTCTTATCTATCCTCTAAGTCTTTTTATCATACGTTTAAACGTGATGAAACTGGATTATCTACATTTTCACGATTTCCTTATCTATACTTGAAACGTGATAGTTTTTAATCCATAACAAATAATATTGCTGAAATTTTGATAACAGATAACAGTTTGATTATAAAATCAATATTGTTATTCCCCTATATATCTTTATTCGGTAGTATTTTTAGCAGTTTTCCTTAAAAATAGTAACGCAAAAAAATAATCTCTCTTGTAGCGCATTTTTGTGTATACAACTACGGTACATTAAATGCGTCCATTTTTACGCGACTGCCGCGATGCCAAAACAGAAGTGTTATATGCTTGACCTGTATGCATATAGAATGTAGGTACATACGTCTGTTGCTATGTCCACGGCTCAACCGAACTTATGATTGTCTTGAACTACAACTTTCATATTATTAATTCATATTTTATGTGGTATTTAAAAGTTACCAACCCGTCAATTATCAAAAACAACGTTTTCTTAAACATTTAAAAAAATTCTATATTATCCAGGATCACGTCAATCAAACACGCCCAATAACGATGATACAGGGATTTTCTGTTACCGAGTATTTTTAACATCCAGGTTCTGGTTTCATCATCAGACCAACTCAAAAGCAATGTTTAAAAACATTAATGTAATTTGCATTGTATGTATGATAATTTAATTAAAAAAAATTTTTAAAGAATTATACGTCAGACTAAAAACCACTTATTTTTGGACGTTTGACCTAAAACTTAGCATAGTTATATATGTGTTCCTTTACAATAAGATTGTGTAGTTCTTTCGAGCTGTTCCGATAAGGGGTAGATGATATGAATGATGATGACGAGATAAACACAGGTGACTGAAACTTTGGAATGAAACGAGGAAAATCCCATCATGTGTGGACTTGTTCGATTTGTCTTCACAAACGATAATTACCCTTTTTTAAATAAGGATAATATAATATTTATCCTTATTTTTTTCATAATAATCTCATTGATTGGTAAATTTTATTTCTTATCAAAATTTTATCAGATGAAGGTTAGCATATAATACATGATGAGTCTCACAGTTAATTATTAGTAAGATGGTGGCCATAATGAGATCTTTATTGGTATTTTGTTTGTGTCTATATGGAGTTTGGGCTAAAC
The DNA here is from genome assembly GCA_905475315.1 of Autographa pulchrina. Lineage (NCBI taxonomy): Eukaryota > Metazoa > Arthropoda > Insecta > Lepidoptera > Noctuidae > Autographa > Autographa pulchrina. Next base: position 11,059,016 of record FR997775.1, read on the forward strand.
ATGAAGCCTATGATGGGTAAGACAATCTTTAACAATACTTAACCAATGCTCTACATAGCATAACAGGCAGTGCAGCAGTTGAGCCATAAGATGCAGTAGAGCTTATGTACGTTAAACAAGACAAAATATTCTTTACGGTTTTTGACGTAACTATCAAAGCATGTCAATTATAACCTGATTAAGTTACGTAAAAACCGAAATAACCAAAAAAATATGGTCCAACAATTTTCTCTGAATTTTTTGTGAACGCATCCTTTCAAAATAAGCTGACTTTTTCAATTCTTTAGTAGGATGTATATTAAGAAATTGGAAAATACATAACGATACCGATAACATAATCTATTAAACAGGAAAATTAAAAAAAAAAACCACACATTAATCGGACAAATGACTTTGCATTTTCAGACACGCAGTGTACAAGGTATCTGTGAACAATGTAGATAAAATCAAGATTATCAATGATATACAAAAACAGCTGTTCGTGGATGTATGGTCTCATCCGATGCCTGGTCGGCCTGGTCAAGTACTAGTACCTAAGGTCCAGAGAGATCAGTTTGAAAATGCTCTTAACGAAGCTGGAGTACAATATAAAGTTGTGACAGAAAACATTAAGAAGTAAGTTAAAATAAACTATTTTGAAAATGATATTGTTAAAACAACACACGTTGACACTAATTATGTATAAAATGATGAATATAAAACTAAGAACGAAGAATCTGATGTAATGTTCAATTCATGAATAAGGAAAACTTAAATCTTCAAGTAGCAATGACTCAGCAGATTTACTCACTAGTAAACAGAATCAGAGATGTGAATGTATATTAGATTTATACATAAAAATAAATTGATTGTGATAATCACTAAATTCAAATTCAAATCCGATTTCAATTGCAGCCAGCTTGAACGCGAAGACCAAATGCTGGCAGCAGCTGCAGCCAGGAGCACCAAGAATGCATCTCATCTATCATTCGACAAGATCCACACTCTTGAAGAGGTGAGTAACCGATTTAAACAAACATCGAAAATGGAGAAACTCGGATTGACTTGGGGAAGGCCTTTGCTCAGAAATGGGACAGCACAGGCTAAATAAAAACAAAATTGGAAAAGAGCTATTTCAAACCCTTTTTTACCGTTTTTCAAACATTGCTTCCATTAAATTAATAAATATAAACTTTTTTTTATGTTAATATCGATATTCCAAAGAATCAGATGTAAAAATAAATGGTCACTCATAACCTCTCTTATTTGTCTTTCCACAGGTCGATGCTTATTTAGAAGAGCTTGGCCAGAATTACCCGGATTTGGTAACCGTTGTGGTAGCCGGTCACAGCGTCGAAGGTAGACCCATCAAATACATCAGAATTTCCACCACCAACTTCGAGGTGAGATATTGTTCCTTAAAACTGCAGAATCATAATAAATGCCAGAATTTCATCTAAAAAAATGTGTTATAAATGCTGTTTTAAATTACTATCCATATCTCAAACAGAAAATTTAAGATTACGGCCCTTGTAAAATCATACTGAGAAGTGATTGTCACGACCACGATGGTCAAGAAACACGTAATACTCAAACGGTTACCCAAAATTTTCCAAAATGATATAAAGATATTATTTCAAGATCATCATAATAATCGACCATTACATTCAGGACATCAGCAAACCGGTCGTCTTCATGCATTCTCTCATCCATGCTCGTGAGTGGGTGACTCTTCCTGCCACCCTCTACGCCATCCAGAAGCTCGTGGTTGACGTCACTGAGTCTGATCTCCTGGAAGACCTGGACTGGATCATCCTCCCAGTTGTCAACCCTGACGGTTATGCATGGACTCACACTAATGTAAGTATTTTCTTTTTGTTTGAACAATATATTTTAGGTATGTGTTTGAAAACCAAAGGCATATGTATTTTGACTTTATTGACTGGCCAGTTCTTTTAGTAGTTAGTTGGGATCAGATGACCGTGTGTGAGTTGTCCCAAGATATTATTTATTTATAACTTCAACCTATTTGATTGTTTAATTTTCGAAATATTGCTTTACAGGATCGATTCTGGAGGAAAAATAGATCCAAGGGCTTCATGATCGGAGAGTGGATTGATTGCTCCGGTGTAGACCTCAACAGGAACTTTGACTTCCATTGGTCTACTGAATCCAGTGGCTTCACGTGCTCGGATCTCTACCACGGACCTGAAGCCTTTTCCGAACCTGAGACTGCAGCCGTCCGCGACATCCTCGCCCTCTACGAACCTCGCGTAGCCTTATATCTGGACCTACACAGTTTTGGCAGTATGCTTCTCTACGGATTCGGTACCGGAGTTTTACCCCCCAATGGTTTGCTTCTTCATGTAGTGGCCGTTAACATGGCCAAGGTTATTGATGAGGTCAAGTGGGAATCGAACAAGGACTATATCGTTGGTAATGTTGCCCACGTTTTGTACGAGGCTTCGGGCAGTGCTATGGATTACGCAATGACGGCTGGTGCTAAGTTAGCGTACTGTTTCGAGTTACCAGCCTACAATAACGATGATACAATGTTCGGCTTCATGGTAGACCCTGACTTCATTGAACAGGCTGGATACGAAACTTGGGAAGGCATCAAGGTTGGCGCCAGAGCAGCCGCTTTTTACTTTGGAAATCGCAATAATGTTTAAAAAATTATCCAATGTTGATCTATCTATTGTATTTATCGAATAAAAGACCTGAATCCTTATTATGATTTTTTCTTGATTTACTTATATTTCTTATTCACTCTTGTTTCAAAGTTTTAAATTCCCAAAACCATAAGGAATTAGGAACAGTTCTAAACACAAAATCTGAGTCAGTAGAGCGAGCTGATTCTTAATTTAAAACAAGCTGCAAAACGAACAGACAAACTTAAGTAAGCTCATAATAATATCACCTTGCATCTACTAACCAAACGCAAGCATTGCACAGTTCGAATAAAATGTGTTTTCTACACATTTTCAAGACAAATAAAACTTACAAATACAAATTGAAAAAATTGAGTAATGGAAAATTGTTTCAATTTAATAAACAATACTATTACATTCAATACTTAAATCTAATACAAGAACAAGGAAAGACTAAAATTAAATCTTATATAAATAAACTAGCTGTACCCGGCATGCGTTGCAATGCAATTTTTTTCTACCTAGCACCTGCCTACTACCTACCAACTACCTACCTGCCTACTACCTACCTGCTACCACTTAGGGGTATGAAAAATAGATAGTAGCCGATTCTCAGACCTACTGAATATGCATATAAAATTTCATAAAAATCGGTCAAGCCGTTTCGGAGGAGTATGGTAACTAACATTGTGACACGAGAATTTTATATATAAGAAGATAAAACTAACACGCGTCAAAAAACGAATTGAAAAAATAGAGAAAGAAAATAAAAAAAAAAGGAATAAGCAAGACTATCCTCTTGTATCAGGATGTATTTTTTTTCCATGTCCATAATTAATACCGATGTCTCCCTCCGCACGGTAGTGTCAACTTAGCCTAGTAGGTATATAAATTTGGTAAAAACCGATAAGACTAATTGCAGTTACCGGTTGAGTAAGCGGGACAGCGGTATGCGCAGTGTATTGCGCCGTCTCGCTTCCACAACCGCAACATTACTGCTTCGCAAGTACGCAAGAGATTATGGTACGGCCCCTGGTATAATTATCAAAAAAGTAGTAATGCGATGTAATCCTAGTGTTGAAACGCTTTAATTAATGTACCATACCGCTCCGACCTTGTATCTAAATACGTTTTGTGTGGATTTTTACCAATAGGTAGGCACTCTGAAGTATTTATGTAAAACCAAAATTACAAGTTATTTATAAAAAACATAAATGATGTTATACTAAATTCTTTTTTGATCTCTAAATAACCTCTTCATAGCTTTTTAATAAAAATCCTTACTAATATTATAAATGCGAAAGTTTGTTTGGATGTATGGATTTTTGTTACTCTTTCACGCAAAAACTACTGGATGGATTTTAATGAAACTTTACAATAATATAGCTTATACATCGGAATAACACATAGACTATAATTTATAAAGATAGTGTATGAATTGTCATTCACGCGGGTGAAACTGCGGGGCACAGCTAGTACTCAATAAATTCACAATATTCATATGGCGTTATAACGCCAGTATATGAAAATAAATAGAAAATGTAGTTTAAGATAAATTAAATTCCTTTAAATATAAGAAGATACATGTAATATATAAACGAGTCTCAGAGCTCGCGTTCGAAGGCCTTGTTCCGTAATAGCAACGGTAATAGCAGAGCCTAAGGAAAACAATACCAATATTTCACATACATTTTCACTGTTATTAATCAGGGATTAGTTAATGAATTCATTAATCAGTCATAAATAATAATCTTTATGATAAGAAATCTTTTTGTAATCCTTGGCAGACTATATAATATGAATTAAATTCCAAAATGCGTTTGTTTATTAACAGTCAAGCAAAGCAAGTAAAATCGTAATCCCCAAGCAATAGACAGCAACTGAATTGTCAGTTGATAATTTCGTACACTTAAAAAAATACACTAAAACACGTTCTTCAAGCACTATGCTACCAGATTATAGGGGTGCGTCCAGATCTGGAGAACGCGCACCGAACGAGCATTACACGAACAGCTCGTTCGGTGCACGTTCGACAGATCTGGACGCACCCTTAGGTTTCTTATTCTACAGAGTCTTTTTTTGGATGATTATGATGTCGACAATAAGCAACAAATAAATACTCTTTTTAATATTAAGATTCTAAGAAAAGATATTTGAACAGTGCATGGGAATCGAATGGCTGAGATGACGAAAACATAGATCCTATTCATTTAAAAATTATTACATTTAACTTTCGTCAGTCCACAGTTTAGTTACAATAAGAAGAAAAGAGCTAAGTCATGTCCATCCAGGCCGATAACAATAAAAAAACGGAATTTCCGAAATAGTTAATCTATGGATTACTAGACAACAAAAAAATCTATTACTAATAAAATACTAACTACTGACGTATGTATTTCATCAACAGTAAATCTAAAGATATTGTGAAATATTTAATTGACAATTCGACTTGATGACAAAACATAAGCTTCATTATCGTAATCCCTTTGATTATTTATTTCCAGTTTTTATCTTACTTTTATCGGATGTATGGTAGCATATAATGAGTGCTCTGAACGTTAATTGTTAGTTAGTGAAGGTAGCACCATGAGGTCTTTATTAATATTTTGCTTGTGTTTGTATGGAGTTTGGGCTAAGCATGAAGCTTATGATGGGTAAGTTAATAACAAAGTATATTTTCAACTTAGATCTATATAGCTATAATTTTAAAATTTAGATTTGCGGATATCAATGGTTTTAGAATAGTCGATTGACTACTTAATCAGACTGCACGAAAATAATTATTGATCTGAAAATTTTAATATTTAATTATGGTCAAATCAATTTTTCTTTCTGACCATTCGTCAATGTATCTATTAAAAACGAGTTAACATAACTTAGAACAAACCGATGATAACGACAATCAGATAAAAGAAAAATCACGTTAAAAAATAAGGAGGACTAACATTAAAAAACCAACAAGCAATGCACAAATCAATAATAATTGTCGTTTTATTTTCAGCCATGCATTATATGAAGTATCAGTAAACAATGTTGAGCAAATCAAAGTTATCAACCAGTTAGAAAATGAACTATTCGTAGATGTGTGGTCACACGCTGTTCCCGGTCACCCTGGTCAAGTGCTGGTCCCCAAAGACAAGAAAGACCAGTTCGAAAATGCTCTTAATGATGCTGGAGCACAATACAATGTTGTGGAAGAAGACATTAGGAAGTAAGTAACAAATTTCAAATCGAACAATGTGTGGTTAAATATTATTAATGATTTTAACTTTGATGAAAACGATATAGATATAGCTAATAATAATATCGAAGCAGTACTTAATATAGTCAATTGAAAATGATGGGAAAGGAGATTGTAAGAAACTTTGAAAATTATAAACTTACGGTATTTAGTCATCAAGAAAAAGGAGCACGAATCAATTATGTATTTGTCAACAAAACAAACACCTGTAGCGAGCTACAAATTATTCGTCTGAAATCTATATCAAATCGCTTTACTATTTCAGACACCTAGAACTTGAAGAACAAATGCTGGCAGCAGCTGCAGCCAGAAGCAACAAGAATTCATCTCGTCTTTCATTCGACACCATCCACACTTATGATGAGGTATGAGTCGAATATAAACAGACCTTACACTCCTTAATGAAAATGAATTACCTATGTGGACTTCGTTTTTTCTAACAGACAAGATTTTTCGTTAAGAATTGCAAAGAATTGAACATAAAAACTATAAAAAAGATTATTTACAGGTCGATGCTTACTTAGAAGAACTTGGCAAGACATACCCGGATGTAGTCACCGTTGTAGTAGCTGGTCACAGTATCGAAGGCAGACCCATCAAATACATCAAAATCTCCACAACCAACTTCCAGGTAAGTTATATTTCCACCTTCATTAAATATTTGTCAAAAGACCAAATAATTATACCCTGTAGTACCTAACATTTAGATACATTATTTTTCATTAATTAATAGATATTTCCTAAAAAACTTTCAAATAAAAAATCTGCTGAATGCGGTAAAACTGGAAGCTGACCCCAACATAGTTTGGAAAAAAGGATAGGCAGAAGATGATTCCAAATTAAATAAAAATCCTTAATAAGAGGATAGTCTAATTGAAATGTATACGCCGCACCGCACGCCGCGTCCGTCGCTCGCGCTCGCCGCACACCCGAACCCCACTCGATTCACCTGCTGATGAATATATTATTGATAGCGCAATTTTGAGAGATTAAAAAAAAATACTTCCCTAAAGCAACAATCCACAAGTAAATTCCCATTATTTTTAACTCAATTTGTTTTATATCCAGGACACCAGCAAACCCATCGTCATGATGCAGTCTCTCCTCCATGCTCGTGAGTGGATCACCCTCCCTGCCACTCTTTACGCCATCGAGAAACTTGTGATCGACGTCACCGAGTCTGATCTGCTGCAAGACCTTGACTGGATCATTCTGCCAGTCGCCAACCCTGATGGTTACTCTTGGACTCATACTAATGTAAGTGACTTTGTTTTTGTCAAAATTTAAGGAACGATATACAAACAAAATTAAAGACACAAGATGATCAAAGGCTTACGTTTAGTAACAGGGTTAAAACAAAAGCTTTTGCCCATAGGAAGTCAAATGATATTCAATTAAAATTCGCATAGGTTGTAGATTGTACAGTGGGTGTAGTAGTCTAAGTGTTTCTCATTAAAAAGAAAAGCTTTCTTGAAACAAATAAGTACTTATCCATTGATACCTGACGTATTTTTAAATAATATGTAACATAATTCCACAGGCTCGTTTCTGGAGGAAAAACCGCGCCAAAGGCTTCATGGTTGGAGACTTCTGCTCCGGCGTAGACCTCAACAGGAACTTCAACATTCACTGGTCAACTGCCTCAAGTGGCAGCGTCTGCTCCGACACCTTCCACGGTCACGGTCCCTTCTCAGAACCCGAGACTACCGCTATCCACGACATCCTTGAAATCTATGGTTCCAGAGTAGCTTTGTTCCTCGACATCCACAGCTTTGGAAGCATGATCCTCTACGGTTACGGCAACGGAGTCTTACCCCCAAATGCTTTTCTTACTCATGTCGTGGGTGTCAACATGGCCCAAGCTATCGACAGAGTCAAGTGGACAGCGAACAGAAATTACATCGTTGGTAATATTGCTCATGTCTTGTACGATGCTTCTGGCGGTGCTAGTGATTACGGTATGGAAGCTGGTGCAGATTTATCTTATACCTTCGAATTGCCGGCTTACAATAACATTCATACCACAGTCAATGGTTTCCTCGTCGACCCTGCTTTCATTGAACAGGCTGGATACGAAACTTGGGAAGGTATCAAGGTTGGTGCTAGGGCTGCTGTACAATACTTTGGGAATCGCAATAATGTTTAAGGAAAATATTTATCTAAAAGTATTTATTGAATAAAAGACTTGAATCATCACTTATAATATACTTTCTTTATGTATTTCTTCGTTAATTAATACCAAGCTAGGTAATAAACCTTACAAAATAAGTATAAGTAACAAAAATCACTTAGGAAGAACTAACTTACTTACCTAAAACTAAATGACAATATATTTAAATAGTGATAATCCAAAATATTTTTTATCGATATCTCGATTGGGCATCACTAGGCGTCGAGTTCAACAACGAATGGTAATGCGATGTAATCCTAGCGTTGGAACTTTTCAATGAATTTAGCATACCTACCGCTGCAACCCTGCATCTAAAGACTTTCTGTTTTGATTTTGAGAGCAACTTTTAATTTAATTCATAGTGGTTACCCGAAGTACTTAAAGACAATTAAAAGTACAAGAATACTGTTTCTGAATTATGGTCGGTGTGAAGTTAAGTTTTTACCCTTTTTTTTTCATGAATTAATTTTCTTTAAAACACTACACAGTAGTCATTGTTAGACAAAGGTAGTAACTTAAGTTTTATGGAAAAAGTTATCGTTATATTGAGAACGAACTTCTTATAAAGGCCATACAAATTAGGGAGTGGATTGAAATAATAACTAAAAAAGTGTAAAAATATTGGTAAAAAGTTTGAACATGCACACTTTAAGTTATGACAAAAAATTTTGTCCAGTTCAAATGCGCCATAACAAATATTTTTCCTTGATATTAATAGAAAACAAATAACATTCTGCCCGTTACCATAATACCTGAAATAGTTTTGAAACGTCGGGACTTAAATAAAACTGAGATGTAATCCGTAAAAACTAGTTTTATTTGAACAATTAAACAACTAAAAATATTTAGCCTTCAGAATATGCCTGAAAAAATGTTCAAATATTTTACATCTGACTGATTACAAACACTAAATACTGTCCATTATGAATCCTCCTGAATACAAATTCATCTACAACCTATATCTGAAAAATACCTTCTTAAGTCCATATTGAAAAGAAATCCCGCATTGTTTTTTCACTTCAGGTGTGCAATAATAGAAGAAAATTCGCCTTGGATAGCTTCACGTCTCTACAGGGGGTAAAAGGAGAGCCGGGGGGAGGGTGGGGCGGTTGTTCCGGAAAATATTGCCCCAAGGTACGACGTGACACTTCAAGAGCTGGACAATAGTGATGTATATTGAACGAAGTTTTAAAATGCTCTTTTGTTATGTAAAGAATATTGGAAATGAATAATCGGGTATAGAAAACCTGGAGTTTTGACGATTTTGGGTTTAATTTTTGAAATTTTTGGTGGAGTCAACGATGTCTTTGTTTGAATATGACTCGATGGATTTCTAATATCAATGGATTAGAACGACTGACTTGATTTTAACAATAACTAGGTGCTAGTGAAGATCTGTTGCCAGGCTGTCAAACTTACGACTTCCAACCGTTTTTAAATATTTGCAAATAAAAGTAAAATGTTTTCATCGATAATCCCACTTATAGACATGAAAGTCGATAATATAACATCCCTATAACAGAATTGCTGTCTTACAACGCGCCGTTGTTACCCAAGAAATATGTCAAACGTATTATAACTGCAAAATTCTTGTTTATCACTAAATCATATTTTATAGTTTTCTTTAGGTAACACACTTTTGCTAGCATTTATTTTAAGGCGTTTTTATGTAAGTAAGTGATACAGAAAATAAATTAATAAAAAGACACCAAAATTTACAAATATTGTTTTTAGATAAGCATATTATATTTTTTTATTGTCATTTTTTGCTCTCTACGACTGGGGTAAACGGGTAAAACAACCTGCCTTGTACGTTTATGTGGGCTTTTAAAAGTATGTGTCTCTACTCGCATATTTTTTCTTGATTCATTTTCTTTGGCCTTTGCCCAGCAGTAGGAAAAATCAGGCTGAGTTGTTGCACACTGTATTGACCAAAAACTATTTTAAACAAAGCTTACGTCACCGTAGAAAATTGGTCTCTAAACAAGAATGAGGTGAAATGCTTAAAATTCACCGACCGTGTGTCACTCGAGAAAACTATTTCCGCACACCTTTTACATTGAAAACTAAACCTAGAAGCTATTCTTGTTATTGTTTTACCTTGTTTTATTCCTTTAGGTAAAGTTTGCAAAGTATTAGTTAAGCTTTCATGTTAAATGGCAAGATTTAGATGACGTTTTGTTAATATCTCTAAAGTCAATATCGCTGAACCAACAAAGACAACTGCAGAAAGCAGGAAAAATTAAAAGGATAGCATATACCTTATTTAAATACGAACTTTTTACGTAAAAAGCTTATCATAATAAACAAAGTTTTTTGAAATTTTGTCGGGGTTGGTTTCCTCTTTCTCCAGTGACAAACCACTACTTTACACATAATTTCTAATATCTATTAAACCTTAACAACCCATTAGTGGTTTGTATGGTATCTCTTAGTAAGGTTTTTATGGCTAAAGTTATCTTAATAACGTGACGAACAGACATCGCTTCTAATTAAGAAACATAAACTCTCTCCAATCCATACTTCATAATAAAAAAAAACCTTTAAATCAAAATCAGATAAATAACGAAAAATCCTGAAAAACCAAGCTAAGCCACACTTTATAAAAGATTACTTTAATAATCAATTCTTGGAGATCTGGCCATATTAAATTCTGAAAGCGAGGCGAGTGCGAGTTTTTAAAATTAAATCTCTCCATTTTTTTTATCGTAACTCACTTGCGGATCTGTTCCCAATTTGCGGAGATTGCCTTTAAAATTTTCCTCGAAGAAAAATAAGAAGGTATTAAAGAAGTTATTGAAAGATGTAATAACGATTGTATTAACGGGGATTTTAAAGATGGGGTTTGTTTTAAGGTGTGAAGCTGTTAACTTAAACCATTCAGATTTTTTTGAAATTTGTTCGGACTTCAATCGTTGACATATTGTAGTTTTTGCTATTAGAAATATTACATACAAAGAAAAACAGAATTTTCAAAAAAAGAATACAAAATTGGTAATAATTCCTATATTTAATTTAACATAAACACCTAGACATCCTTTTTATACTTAAAATCTGAAATCATTTTTGCATGATTTTGCATCGATCTCTATTTAATTTTCATTTTTTTTTATACGATGTACAAAACCTAATTACACTAATAATATCAAAAACATTATTTTCTACTCTATTTTAATTCAGACATACAGTTTAACCATTTCATTAGCAGCAACAGCAATAGCATTCCAGAGATCATCTACTATATCTGCTATATCGCCTTCAGGTATCAAAACTCCCACATCATGTACCACATCTATATTATAAGTGTAAAGAATATCATTATTCCTCGCATAGTCACTACTAGTGCCCGAAGATCTATCAAAAATGGTCGATCCGACTCCCAATTTGTATGGGTGCTTCATGGATTTGACCATATCTAGGCCTAATAAATGGTGTTGTCTGAACATTCCACTGGCAGCTCGTTCATAGTTCCAAGGGTAAGAAATATACCCTCCATTGTTTTGTAAGGAAAGGTACAATTTGATTCTCGACTTGTTTTCTTGGATGATGGATTGAATCATTTGGGCCTCGATTTCGGAGAAGGGTTCAATGCCGGCGTAGAGATGGCTACAAGGACTGGAACTGGAGTCAAAGTGGAGCCAGTCGAGGTCGAAATTCCGGTTGATGTTGACACCGGGACAGATGATGCCGAGATTGCTTTTCGTGCTTCTTGATTTCGTCCACAAACGAAGCTGAAATTGAGCGAGTATTTTGTTTAAGTAATTTCAGAATGAAGGTTTTTTAACATTTACTTGTTATTGTAATTTGATATTTAGCAAATAATTACAATACATCATTTTGATATTATTTACTGATGATTTGATGATATGTTTATAAAGTAAATGTTTCAGCACGACAAACGAATTCATTCAAGTTTCTTTTCATTAGTACTAAAAAAAATCGGGTTTGAGTACAGCACAACTAGGAATATATAACCAAAATCAATCAAAATGTGTTAAATGTTTTGTGTTTTTGTTCATCTGTTCACACCTACTATATTATGGTTGATGATGATGATGATGATGATTATTATTATTAAAAGAAGGTAAAATCGGAGAACTTTGGGCATGCATCATTAAATACATAACCAAAAAATACAAGAATTTGTTACATTATAGCAACTAGCAGTAGGTTATGAAAAACATTCAATTTTATTCAAAAATAGATATTCACGCAGTTTCATCGTAATTAAATCTTTTGCTACATATCGTAAAACAATGGATGAAATTGTTCTTTATCTTATTTATTGAATTGAATACTTACATTAGTATGAGAATATTCATATCCATCAGGATTCAGAACAGGTACAATAATCCATTCAAGATCTTCTAAAAATTTATTATCTTCCAAAACTTTATCCACCACATTTAGGGCTGCGGGAATAGTGATCCAGTCTCTGGGATTTATTCCAGATTCTACCACAATTATAGGTTTATCAGTTAAACCCCCTGTACTTGTTACTTTAATATAAACCAATGGTCTATTATTTTCAGTAATCCCATATTGTACCACTTCAAATTTTATAGCAGTATTTTTATATTTTTCTTCGAGTGAGTTGAGGTGTGTAAGAATCTGAAAGGTTATGATTGTTGGTTTTTATTTTGGTGTTCATCTTTACTGTTTTTTTGATATTTAGTTGGGGATCTTTTATGGATTGGTAAGGCCATAATGCTGTCTTATTATTTCATCATCATTTGTATTTATCTGTTAAGCTCCATCTCCTGTTAAACCTTTATATTACGTTACATTTTTTTTTTAGGTTCTGTGCGTTCAAGAGTAAAATCATGAATCTCCTGCACGTTTTTAATGGGATTATCACTTGTGCGTCAAACTAGTCTATCATGATTAAAGAATTTTAGTACATTGATAATGCAATCATTTTATAATCGAAGCACGAGCGGATGGCAAAATGTAAACAAACAGAATAACTATACATTCATGTATATGCATGTTAATTACATTATTAATTATGCTGTCATTTATCGAATTAATACTTACATCGTCATATCTGTGATAAGCTTTGATATTGAACTCGTTATCATCATTTTCATAATTACCATCATCAGAAATATCATCGTCATCACTATCGTATCTTAAAGATTTTAGCTTGCTGTCTGCTTTCGTTAAATGTCTGAAATAAAGATTTGTGTTATATACTTTCATTATATGTGTTGAATGTGATTAGACAAAATCTTCATATTTTAGACAAAATACATATAAAGAAATAGTGGAACTATAAACATAGCTTTATAGTAAACATGACCAGGTGGTATTTTTCATTAATCTTATATATAAAATTCTCGTGTCACAATGTTAGTTACCATACTCCTCCGAAACGGCATGACCGATTTTTATGAAATTTTATATGCATATTCAGTAGGTCTGAGAATCGGCTACTATCTATTTTTCATACCCCTAAGTGGTAGTAGGTAGGTAGTAGGCAGGTGCTAGGTAGAAAAAATTGCATTGCAACGCATGCCGGGTACAGCTAGTTAATTATATAATTATGATAATAATATCAAGATTGTCTCTAGATAATTGTAATTAAATGCACAATTTCCTTTGATTTTGATGCTATGACAGTAAAGTTGAAAATAAACATACATTTACTCTTTTGGAAGCAATGAATTGAATTGTGGAATCGACATAGACTGTGGGAAAACGAAAATATGAGACAAGTGAAAATTTGAAGGATTAAATACTTATATCATAGGGCTTCTCTGACAAAGATTGGTTTTTAAAAACCTGGGGTAACAAAGAGGGAAATGGAAACAGATCAAAAAAGCCTTTGCTGTGCAAAGTAACGGAAACGGCTCATAATAAAGTTAACAGTTCAAAGTTCAAAGTTTTTTTTTTTTATTTATTTACCACAGAATACAACTATTATTACAGGGTAACCTAATGCATATGTATTGACAATTTTTATACTTAGTCTAAATTACTCTAACAAAAATTATTCAAATTATATCCTTTTTTTAAAACTAAGCTTGAGGTTAAGAAAAAATTAAACATTAATTAAATACGTCATGTAGAACAAAAAACATCAAGTAGATCAACAGTTGCAGAACCGATGAGAACTAAACAAGGCAAGCATTGACTAAAAGCGTTGTACAAAAGAGAATCATTAAACGACAAATTTGAAGAAAAAAAAATTAACAATCCGCCTAAAATGGTTAAAAGCAATTGAGGGTGTTAATACATATGACAGGCCTGTTGGTCTAGTGGTTAGTGACCCTGGCTGCTATACCGGAGGTCGTGGATTCGATTCCTACTCAGGACAAATCTTTGTGTGATGAGCACGATCATTTGTTCTGTGTCTAGGTGTAATTTATCTATAATATGTATGTATTTAGAAATATATAAGTATGTTTATCAGTTGTCTGGTTACCATAACACAAGCTCTGCTTAGCTTGGGATCAGATAATCGTGTGTGACTTATCCCGGAATATTATTATTATTATATGTAAATATTGGTTTCTTAGTTTTACGCGAATGTTAGACATTGAAATAAAATTAGGATTTACGGATTTTATCGCGGTTTATTTTTGGATTTTAGGCTGATACAGACATATGTAGATACAGAGAAGAAGAGAATTGAACGTAAATACTATCGATGCTCAAACATGCCAATGATTATTAGAAATTATCTTGATCTACGTAGGTATCAGGCCCCTAGTAGTATATTGATGTCTATTTTATCTACGACTAGCTGATTTACTTTATTGCAAGTAACGTTTATCATTTTATATAGCACCAATAAATAGTTTGGCCTTACTTGAACTTTGGACCTAGAGTTTTTACAACTCAGATAACTTTTGTAACTATGTTTTTATTGTGTGTCCAGTTGTTTTTTTATTTAAATTGCTGATAAATATTTGTATAGTCCTGTTGATGTAAGTAATTGAGGAAGGAAATGTTTCAGACAAAAAATACAATAACAGATTTATTTGTTTATGTACAAACTTATACCTACGATACTTTACTGCAAATTTTATCTTTTGCTTTCTGTCAATGTGATCCTTAAAAGACATTTGTTTTATTGTGGGTCAATGTCATGTACTACCAAATATTTTAAGTTCCTTTAAAAATAAATTTAAAACATGCCTTTATTTCAAAGCATAAGTTTGACTTTCCAATTGTTACCTCTGTCTCGGAACCATACAAGAATTTCACCAATAATATAAACACAAAATATAACAAACAATCTTGCCTCCTACTCACTCATAAACATCTTCAATATGGACATCCTTCTCTACTCCTATCGTTTCCAGCTGTTCTTCGAACCAGTTGTGATGAGAAGGTGGCACCATAACCTTGCCGACCGCACCATGTTCAAAGCTGGGTTGTCTCCAGAAATCCAACACATCATTCTTGAGAGAAATTATACGATCCTCATGGGTTTGTGATTGTACGGCTATGTTGTAAACTTTATACCTGAAAAATAAGATAAATGATAGTAGTAAAGGGGAAAAACACAAAAAATATATTTTTTTATCAGTTTTAGTGAGTTTTGCTCTTATGGTCATAATTATCTCTTAAAAATACTAAACCTAGATAGATAGAAGTAAAGGTGTACATTAAAGAATATGCTATCTATCTAAAAAAACATAATATATTATGATATCAGTATCTGTGAGTTGTGCTTGTGGTCATTTCTTGAAAACAGCTAAACCTAATTTTATATAACTTAAAGTATGTCAAAGTTTGAATTTAACTACTTATTTTTGAAAATACGAGTTTTTAAAGACAAGACAAACTTTACATACTCATAAAAACAGACTTTTTGATAAACCACGAGTTTTTTTGGTTCAGAAAAAGGGGTTTTATTTAAAGAAATTCGACGACCCAAAAAAAGCTAATAATTATATTCTTCTTCACTCTAACCACCATAAAACAACGCTAAGTGCTAAAACAATGTAATATTATTATTTCCTTGCCATTACTTTCTCGAGTTGGAACGACAAATAAAGAGGAGACAAATGGGCCTCGTATTTACTTCTCGGATTCCGTATATATATTTTATTTATTATTTACAACTCACTAAGAAACCGGCATTCGTTTTTTGTTAGCTTTAAATTATTAAATTATTTCTGTCAAATTCGTATGCACGAATGTATAGTTACAAATTCCAATAAAAATTACAAATAAAAAGCCCTTGATCTTTATTTTAAATATTTAATGGGTTTTATAAAATTGATACGGACCCCTAAAAATAGTCTACATTAGCCAGTTATCTTCTGGTCGTCTTTAAAGTTAATAAAGTGAACTAAAGGCATCAAATTCATAGAATTGATGTACTTTTTTTATTTAAAGATCTTTATTGGGCGAAGATGCACTCAAAAATTTACTAAAAAATTCGCCACTAGAGGCGCTAGTCTCGTATGTGGTACATCCATCAATATCTAGATAGATTGAAGTCTATCTGTCAATTATAACCCACTGGTTATATCTTGCGATTGAAGCCTCCTTGTCGGAACCAGTGCGCTACTGCGGTGGCAGGACCCAACATGTTGCTGCGTCCAGCCGTACCGACAACGCTGCTGTACGTGTCCAGAATGCATCACTCCACGAAGGTTGAGGGGGTCGTGGAATACATGCGCGTGAAGACCAACTGGACTTTGAGGGTCGAGCTGTTGGAGCCGCGTCACAAAACGAACTTCAAGTCGTTCGTGGTGCGCGTTCCTACACATCACCTCGAGAAGTTCCTCAAAGAAGAGTTTTGGCCGAAAGGAGTTATGTACCGCCGGTTTCGTGGCCAGCTACGTGACACCAGTCAGCGAAACACGACGCCGACACTTCGTGTACATTAGTATTAGTTAATTATGTTATAAATATTTATAGTATTTTTAAGTTGTATTGTAGTATAGTATTGTATATGTTTATATGGGCCTTGATGACTGAAATAAATGGATTATTATTATAGCAAACCTGACAGATTTTTAAATCACCAAAACCCTCATTCCGCTTTGATTTATTCTGCACAACTTGCCGCTACCAAAATATACTAAATCGAATATTAAATATATAAAATTCTATACTATGGAACACCTGTTATCTTTTCCTTTGTGCATAAGCACGCTGCACACAAGGCGATTTAATGAACGCTACTGACAATGCACTTCTCATAGCAGAAGTATAAACCCACTCTCTAGATTTGCATCTACATGATAAGAAAAAATACTCACCCCATATAAGCCTCATTTTTTCCAGAAACCAAACAAAAGAAAATTGAGAAAAAATACACTAAAAGAATCATTTTAAAGTTGATGTTATTTGAATGTTCGCTACCACACTGGTAGATTAGCTCAATTATGTATGTAAATTGGTTTTATCTTTAAGATAAAGTAATCCTTTTGATTCTGGTATTAAATAATTTGTTCTATAAAAGCGTGTTCTTTGAGTGTTTGAGATTAATGGTCAGTTGGTAACTATATTTTTTTGTCTATCTTGTGGTGTAATGTCGTGATGTCTAGTACAAAGATTGGTAAACAGAAGCTTTAATTGTAGGCTAAAGATAGTAATTAAATATCTAGTTAATTAGTAAGCTATACATGAATTGACGTTTCAAAGAAAGCAGATTTATTAATTTATTTATTAACGGTTAGTAGCAAATAAGTTGTCATGACGACCTCCGTGGTCGAGTGGCGTACGCACCGGTTTCAAGTTGTCCCTAGCTCTGAGGTCCCGGGTTCGATCCCCGGACGGGTCAATGTAGAAACCAACTTTTCTACATTGTCCCGGGTCTGGGTGTTTGTGGTACCTTCGTTGTTTCTGAATTCCATAACACAAGAGCTTCAGCTACTTACTTTGGGTTCAGAGCAATGTATGTGATGTTGTCCGCATTTATTTATTATTTTATTTATGACATACAAAAAATATTTGCTATAATAATAAAATATGAAATTTAATGCTCCTTTTATTTTTATGTATCGATATATTCACTTATCATTAAAGCTCTCAAAACCAAAGGCAACTAATTGTTGATCTATGAATACTTTATTTATTTATCAATTGTTTCACGACACAGTATACAATTTGGTAAAGTAATAAATAGGTGTCTGCAACAAAGACTATTTCAATTAAATTAGACTATTACACTACTTTGGTTAGTGCAAAGCATTTTGCTTACCCCAAATAGAATATAGGCATAATAAATTAATAACATCTCGATGATAAGCATTGATTAGGACTGGAAAACAATGTTAATACAACAGATTACAGTTAATTAAGATAACAATTGCTTTAATAATTTATTGCATGCAGATTCAGACACATTTAAAAATACTACTTATTGTCAAGTTCGAGATAATCTAAAAAAAAACACTCGATACTATTTCGTTATATTCCCAAGCATTGTTGAGGTCGACTTGAAGTCTCACGGGATTCCATACATTACAGAACCACTTACATTTTCATGACACGCCTATGTATCTAATCTCAACAACCGATTTCACTTGGTAAGTGCATAGCCCATTATGATATAATACATTTTACGCCAAAAGATATGTGATATGTTAGGTTTCCGTTTAATATTTATTTATTTATCAAAAAAGGCTCGCCAGCAGCTTGTGTCAATGAGATCATAAAAAAGGTATAGGATTACACGACTTGGAGTTGGAATTACATAGTTGCCAATAATAGGTTAGCCAACATTTACAATAAAAAATATAAAAAAAATTAAATTAAAATTTTATCTATAATATGTATGTATTTAGAAATATACTTATAAGTATGTTTATCAGTTGTCTGGTTACCATAACACAAGCTCTGCTTAGCTTGGGATCAGATAACCGTGTGTGAGTTGTCCCAGGATATTATTATTATTATTATTATTATTATTAATTATAATTATAAAACAAAACTTAAATTTTAGGGGTATACACAATCTTAGCCAATGAAAAAGAAAATATTCATAAACATGGAATACAAAAATCAGAAATCAAAACCAAAAAAGAAGGTAAAAACTAGTAGCTTCACTTTAACTTATGAAGACTTGGTAGATATCAACATCAGATGAGGACTTTATGTACAAACTAGCTGTACCCGGCATGCGTTGCAATGCAATTTTTTCTACCTAGCACCTGCCTACTACCTACCTACTACCACTTAGGGGTATGAAAAATAGATAGTAGCCGATTCTCAGACGTACTGAATATGCATATAAAATTTCATAAAAATCGGTCAAGCCGTTTCGGAGGAGTATGGTAACTAACATTGTGACACGAGAATTTTATATATAAGAAGATTCATCAACTTAAATCTCTGCCTACTTACTTCTAACTAAGATTACCTTTAGACACTACCGTATAGTTAGTTTTGAACCCGATTTGCCTCGATATGTGCACTTAGATACGTACGTATTACATAGTGCAAGAGACTACAGGATAATACTAACAAAGCTTAACGAATTTCAACCTTAGGGCTTTGACATAAGGGTGATGTTATGATCAAAGTATTTTCAATGTTGTGAGGTCTAGTGTACGATTTATGAGTAGTAATGGAATTAAGATCATTCTAGAGAGATTATGAACAGGACTAGGTTTCTATTTCAGTATTATAGCTCTGAATGAATACCTAGAGTTCCTAGATTGCTATGTAGAAATGTCCTGCGAAATACAATTCTTAAATTTCCCTTATCAAAAGATAAAACATATTTTGAAATGTATTGTTATACAAATCTATATTTTACTTAAAACAATATTTGTTTTAACCGACTTCAAAAAAGGAGTAGGTACTCAATTTTACTGTTTTTTTATGTGTTTTACTTCAGAACGTTCGACTGGGTGTACCGATTTTGATGATTATTTTTTTACTTGTAAGCTAATGCTTCCCGTGTTGTCCCACTACAATAAATTTGGTCCACTTTTGACAGAGCGATTAAAAAAAACCATATAAGACTTGTTTTGAAGTCGGTTTTTTTTTGTAAAAATAATCTTGTTAGTAACAGACTCTAATAACTAATCCAGGTTGCAGAGATTTTTCAAGCACTCATATAACATATACCATAGCACATCCAAATTTTGATGAAATGTTTGTAGGTAATACCAATGCTGTGAGACAAAAATTACCGATTACAAATAATATATAAAATATTTCCGAAATCGATCCTTAGATAAGTAATTACCGTAGGTCGCGTTACAAATACAAAAAAAAATACAGACCAATTGAAGCCGATTGACATAGCTAAAAACCTAATTAAGTAATATTGTCATTATATTTGTTATTATTCTATTGATCTAAAGATTTTAAAAGGATATCCATTGACTTACTGTCTCTCCCTTTAACAGATGAGACTTTAGCAAACTCTATTCTAACAATCTATCACCGCTAATGCACTGTTGTTTAGTTTGCAATGTGCTTTATAATATATACTGGTGTTTAGTTTGCTTGTATACGTTATTGAATTAAAAATATATATATATATATATATATATATCTACAACATCAATATTTCTAGCTTAAATTAACTAGTTAGTGTTTAGTTTTTCTTAACGATAAATTATGTGTTCATATTTAGTGTAAATTAAATAATTTTTCCCTACATACACGTCATCTCGCCTAAATTATCTCCGTTATAAGGAACTATTTTGTAGTGAGCAACACCTAAATCAAAATAGTAATAAACCACTGAACTCTATTTGATGCAAGTTGGTACGGTAAAAGTTTAGATTTCAAGGAATGACATCATCTTTTATTATAATGTAGCTAGTATTACATAATCCTATAATGTTGATTGATTCGAAAACTGATATCCGAAATAACTTCAACAATACGAAACGACTACAAAACTAAAAACAAAAGATAACCTCTTTCTGCGAAATCTAATCAGTCTCGTTACTTAATTACAATTAGAAGCACCAATTAAAGTTATAGTAAACAAACTTTAGGTACTTCAAAACAAGTAAAAACTTAAACGAAATAGGATCCTAAATTCAGAGAAATATATAATTGATACAAATAAAAACTCTTTAGTATTGGAAGGGATACTTCGTTTCCTAAAATCAAGACAAACGGCTTACCTAACAGTTGAGCATTTCAATAAAACTTCAAGAGTTCAAACGAAAAAGGTGCTTTTTATAATTAATTTTATGCAAATAAGAACAGATTTTCCAACTATTTCGTTTTTATTAAACTACCGGAACAAATAATAATAAAAACTAAAATAAATAAATAAATGCGGACAACATCACATACATTGCTCTGAACCCAAAGTAAGTAGCTAAAGCACTTGTGTTATGGAATTCAGAAACAATGAAGGTACCACAAACACCCAG
Organism: Autographa pulchrina; assembly: GCA_905475315.1. NCBI lineage: Eukaryota > Metazoa > Arthropoda > Insecta > Lepidoptera > Noctuidae > Autographa > Autographa pulchrina. The sequence goes on from FR997775.1 coordinate 11,080,370, forward strand.
ACCCGAGACAATGTAGAAAAGTTTGTTTCTACATTGACCCGTCCGGGGATCGAACCCGGGACCTCAGAGCTAGCGACACCTTGAAACCGGTGCGTACGCCACTCGAGCGCGGAGATCGTCTAACAATAAAACATCAAGTATAAATATCAATATTTATTGCAATACAAAAAATAAATAGTGTCAAATAAATAAAGCATCAAACAATTCTGATTTACAATCATTTTTAATTATTTATTTCTTGCAATATCACGAACGTATCTCGCACCAGTCTTAATACCTTCCCAAGTTTCAAAACCAGCCTGTGCAATGAAGGCAGGGTCGACGAAGAAACCGAAGCCGCCAATCCCAAACCTATGTCCAGGCAGCTCGTAGGTATACGCGAAAGGCACTCCAACAGATTTAGCATAATCACCAGCACTGCCTGATGCATCATATAACACTAGAGCTACATTACCAACGATGTAATTAGGATTCCAGCTCATTTTGACAGTATCAATGGCATTGGCCATGTTAATTCCTAACAAATGGAGAAATAAGCCATTAGACGGTAGCTGCCCATTTCCAAATCCATACAGAATCATGCTTCCAAAACTATGGATGTCTAAGAACAGCTCCATGCGATCTCCATATTGGTCGAAGATGGATTTGATGACGGTAGTCTCAGGTTCAGAGAAGGGCGCTCCACCGTGGAAGGTGTCGGAGCAGGCGTTGCTACTGGATGCTGTGGACCAGAAGACGTCGAAGTTGCGGTTGAGGTCGACGCCGCTGCAGATGAGGCTGTGAGCCGTGCTGCGGTTCTTGCGCCATAGACGGAACTGAAAGAGAATATGGTGATCAGATATCTTTATGTCAACTTTTTGTTTTGTTTGGTAGGGCAAAAGGCGAAACGTGTATTTCTTTATAAAGGGAAACTGAATGCCAGTTTAGGGATATGATTTTCATCTACATACATGATAATAGCTTTTAATATATCAGAGTACTTTTGCAGCCAAAATTATTTATTTTATTCTTTCGAAAAAGTCCTTTTTAATAAATAACAAAATTAAAGGATCAATTCAGTCACAAAAACTTACCAAACTTTTCTTTGTAAAAAACATTGACAAAACGAAAGTTAAAGGCGATTACCGATCCGATTCATTGGCAGTCTGAAATTTTGACTAATAATTATACAACAGTGATACCGTATTAGTTTTTTTTTTAAATAAACCAAATATCATTACAAAAATATTTCAAAGGTGGTGATCGACACTAAATTAAAATTAAAATCAACATACAAAAATAAGCCGATACTAAAAGTTAAATAGAGCTTGCACAGAAAAACAACTCTAAAGAGCTAAAAATAAATTACCATAAACGAGAAGTTGTTTTTATCTTTTCAATATTTTGGCAATACGTAGCGGTTGCGGCCACTTAATTGGGCAATAATTTAATTTTCTCACGTGCGAGTTGCCAGCTATAATTTTATTTAAAATTTTAGCTCCAGTTTTGTGTTTACAGTATGATTTCTAACGGGTATAAAATCTAAATTATGTAATAGAAAATTTCTTCGTACCGCGAAAGTGCAAATTCTGGTTTTAACAATATTAGCTCATTAATTAGTTTTGGTATGTTAAGTGGTTTCTAAAAGTCGATTCATTTGCCAAAGAATATAAGCTTAACTCAACTGTCACTGTGCAACTTTTACTTTACTTCCAGTACCAGGAAATTGGTGAAACAAAAACACCGTGAGGAAACAGATGTTGGAATCCAAAATCATCTACCAGTGTGTGAGTGAGAAAAAGTCTTCAACCTCTTTGCCTTAAATACTTGACAGTTAATCATGTCGCCAGCATAATTAAAATAATTATAATTAACCGAAATCGGGTGTAAACAAGCCTCTGGCTACAATTATGGATGAGTCGAAATTGCCAAATTAGTTTAATCACCGCTGGTAATAATTCCATCAATTTTCGATAATTATTATTTAAGAGGAAAATATTGCATATGTTTATCACGTGTTTATGGTATTAACCTTATTTAATGAATGATTATATGGGCAGGAAAGATTAAATTTGTTGAGGTCAAAGAGTTGCTTTGTTAATAATGTTAATAGGAACTAATCCGAATCCAGGAATATATGTAACCATCATCTCCCGAGCCTTTTCCCAACTATGTTGGGGTCGGCTACCAGTCATACCGGATTCAGCTAAATACCGTATATTACATGGAGCGACTGCCTATCTGACCTCCACAACCCATTTAACTGGGAAACACAGTATCCCATAGTAGGACTGGTTGTCAGAATTGACTTAACGACTGCCAAAGATCTATGTATGACAGCCGGGACCTACTGTTTAACGTGCTTTCCGAAACACGGAGGGTTCTCGGTATGTTATAAATGGTCACCCATCCACGGAACAACCGCGGCGAGCGCGGCTTAACCTGTATTATCGGTCAAACCGTACGGCTTACACTTAGCCACGAGCCCCTCAGTGATCAGTTGATTTGACAACAGACTAAGTAGATCAGCTTTCCAGAAACCGGGGTAAAACCCGACTGGTGCTCTTAATCATAATCTATCAATAACCTTAGAGATATCCTACCTCTCCATGAGTGTGAACATATCCATCAGGGTTTGCAATCGGCAGGATGATCCAGTCGATATCCTGGACTAGGTCCTGTTCAGTCACGTCAATCACCAGCTTGTGGATGGCGTACAGGGTGGCGGGTAGCGTGATCCACTCACGGGCGTGGAGGAGAGATTCCAAGAAGACTACGGGTTTGCTGGTGTCCTGGGAAGAAAATATATTAGTAAAATACAACAAACATGTTAAGAGACATAGTACAGAAGGTTCTGGAAGGAATCTATGTTCATTGAGTCTTAAAGCAATGTTGTTCAAAATCCTTCATGAGAAAAAATAGCAGTTCTGTGACGGGATCCCGTTGCGGATTACTAGAAATGTGTTTTTTTTTAATTTTATAAACTTTTTTTACTCTAAAGTCCGTATCAATATGAAAAGAAGTCTACCCTTCATGTTTAATAATTATGGTATCCCCAGAGCTAAGTATGTCAACATCACGACTGATATACGTTGCAATGGAGTTAAGATACTAAGGCTATCGCAAAAGTATGTTCAATGGTTTTTTCCAAATATCTGATGACGTAACAATATTGGCAAACAAAAATATATTATGAAGCACAATATCCCAATATCTATTTAATTACAGCTGATTATACTAAAAAGTGCTTAATAGATTAAACTACGCATTATATTATTTTATCTAATAGTATTTATCGATACCTGACTTTTAAACTAATTAATTACTTGATTGTCCATTGAGCTTCAATTGACGTAACTGATATCGTATATTTTGAAAGGAAGTCATAAATCAATATACAATTCTATACTGATCTAGACAAGAAACCTTAAAGTAGCATTTTAGAAACTTTTAAAAGGAAATAGCGCAGTTCCATAATTTCTGAAATTCTAAAACATTTCCAAGACTTTAGCAGCGCGGTTGCATAATTTCGTTTAATTGACAATAAAATCCCGAGTAGTTTAAAATATATAACTTAATGAATAATCTCCTAACTATTACTATAATACACCCTTCCAAAAACCTAACAACCGAAGATCAGTAAATGGGTCAAGACAGCTGATACTAGTATATATAATACTTAAAAAAACCGTAATTACTCGGGATGATGTCTGGGTATAACATGATCCCGATCTCTCTCTGTTCTACTTGTAGAAGCCATTGCTCTCTCACATAGAAACTCACATACATACATGAACTCTAAACCATTTTACTCTTGTAAGAAGGATGAAAGAGACTTACCTCAAAGTTGGAGGTGGAAATCTTGATATACTTGATGTCTCTGCCTTCAACACTCTTGCCAGCGTTCACAAGGGTAACTGTCTCTGGGTGAGCTTCAGCTAACAGCTCTAAGAAGGTATCCACCTGGAATTCCAATAAAATACCTTTTAGAAGAAAGACGCCAGAAAAAAAGGATCTTTATTGGGATTTGGCTTTAGGAGTTGAGAGAGAAGGTGAAGCAAGGTGAAGGTGAATAAAATTTTAAATATTTCAGACGAAGCTGAATTAACATTTTAAGTTCTGTTCAGTTTTGTAAAAAAAAAACAAGTATTTTTTTAAAGTATTTGGGATCCATAATATTGTATGTTGATGATAGTCTATGGTAATTTAAGGTATAAAAAAATAAAAAGTAACTAGGTATAAAACAAGGTGAAAACTACAACTAAATGGTTGAAAATAGTGTATTACCTGATGATAAGTGTAGATCTGGTCAAAAGGTAAAGAATCCAACCTAGACGCATTGCTCCTTTTCTTGGAAGCGGCTTCCATAAGCCTGTCTTCTAACTCCAAGAGCCTGAAAATTGTAAGCCATAAAGTTAGAAACAAAAATGGACACAGATAATCATCAAGGTATATTTTTGGAATCCCAAAATTAATTCAAAAGGCTTCAAGCACCATCTCCAATACTTTTTTTTTTTCGTTTCGATGGTATATCCTAAGTTGTTTTCGTCCAGGATACATATTATTATGTATGACTTTATTAACTGTTACATCATTAAGGAGGTTTCAATCCTATCTGTAATAGAAATTCCCAACTTACTCCTTAATATCATCGGATTCAACTGTGAACTCTACGCCAGCGGCTTTAAGTTCATTTTGGAACAGCGTCTTCTTGTCCTTCTGCACCAAGATCTGACCAGCGCGGCCTGGGACCGCATGGGACCAGACATCCAGGTCTAAGGCATTGCTCAGGTAGTTGACCAGCTCGATCTGTTCAGGGGTTTTTACGGTGACCTTGTAAAGACCGAAACTGCAAAATAAGGAATTTTATTTGGTACCGTTGTTTAAAGTGCAAGATAACTTACGTGTGTTATATATTGAATTCATTGTTTTGTGGTTAATCTGGTTTGGTTTATCTGTAACTTATGGAAAAAGGTTATGAATAAAAGAAGAAACATTGTTTTCTTATCCATATATAGCAAATTTAAATCACCATAAGAGCAATTAAAAAAGATTTGGAAACTATACCACGTCTTTAACATTTCTTTATACGTCATTTCATACTTTTCTAAATGACGACTTTAAAATATATATTAAGTAAACAAATAAAAAACTTATAAACTTGCTCAAAATTAATGCAAAAATTTTTTGTAACTCAAAATTACATAATTCGTGTAGAGAAAATCAAAGCATCGTTTTTTGGGTGGCATTTAAAAAAAAAGCTTAAACTTACCCTTCATATTGCTCATGCTTAGCCAAAGCTAGGCCTATAACGAGAAACAAACCCACTGCTCGCAACATAGCTACTCCATACACTGACAAAAATAATTAATTTATTAATCAACATTCATTTTATCGAACGATCCTTCATTGCGATTCAGATAATGAGTTCAAATCTGATACGTAGAAAGATTCACGTCACTGATAATTAAAATTAATTAATTTTATAATTAAAATTTGAAAAATGTCGTACTGTTTATTGACATTGCGAGTATATTGAACTCTCAGCTGATTTTTTCTGTATTTTATGATATTTAAAACAAAGTCGGATTGTTTACACCATTAATAAATTAAGAACCAATTTTATGATCCATGATTTTTTTTATTGTCTACATCCCGAATAACTATCATCACCATTTGCTTAGCCTTTTTCCCAACTATGTTGGGTTCGGCTTCCAGTCTTATTGAATTTAGCTGAATACCGTATTTTACATTCAGCGACTGCCTATCTGACCTCCACAACCCATTTTACTGGGTAGGACAGTATCCCATAGTAAGACTTCGACTGGAACATAGAGAAAAGTAATAAGTAGGACTGGAATGAAACTGAATGAAATGTCAGAATTGACTTAACGACTGCCAAAGATCAACGTATGACAGCCGTCCATCCTGAATCACAATCAAAACATTGAAAAAAAACTTACAAAAACAGAACCTATTTACGCTAGTGAAACCAGAGTACAGCTAGTAGATAAATAATAATAACATAAGTAAAATATTAAATACCTCAAACATACCTTTAATTAATACTGAAACACAACTTAAGTATAAAGTGCTCTTACATGTCTACCTCTCTCTTTTTTACATCTTAAAGTAAAAGAGATAGCATGACATTTAACGGCCACTTAAAACTTATTGACATTCCATTATTCAGCCAGAACACGACCATCATTCTTTCTTATATATAAAATTCTCGTGTCACAATGTTAGTTACCATACTCCTCCGAAACGGCTTGACCGATTTTTATTAAATTTTATTTACATATTCAGTAGGTCTGAGAATCGGCTGCTATCTATTTTTCATACGCCTAAGTGGTAGTAGGTAGGTAGTAGGCAGGTGCTAGGTAGAAAAAATTGCATTGCAACGCATGCCGGGTACAGCTAGTATAATATATTTTTAATTGGATTAACACCTGTATACTATTCAAGTCAAGTCAAATCAAATCAATTAATTTGTGAAACATCGGTTTTCAACTTTTTACTCTTTTTAAGAAGATTCTAGAAAAACGGATATACGAAAGCTATTTCAAGTAACATATTTAATTAAAACAATAATTTAAAAAGCGCAGCTCAACTGCAGACGTTCGGAATGACAACATAATTAAAATTTGTTGTAAATTGTTCAACACTTGCATTATGAAGCTTTAAATGTGCTGCACTAAATTGTATTGTTTCTTTGATGTTATATAACTTAATAGCTAAGCTAAGAAAATAAACACAATTCAACGGGAACAGGATTTAGACAAAACTTAGAAAAAAAAATAGAAAAAAAACAGATTTAGAAAAAACAAGGATTATTTATTCTATTACTTTTTTAGGAGCAAAGATGATTTGAAATCTTTCTGTATGTGGGTGTAATTTATCTATACCTACTTATAATAAATCTGTAAAAGTGAAAATTCTGTACATTGAAAATATCATAAAAATAAATGGCGGGGGGTGTTACTAGACCGACACCGAACCCAAAAAAGTGAAAAAAAATAATTGTCTGTCTGTTTGTTCAGGTATCACGCAAAAACTACCGGTTCGATTACGATGAAACTTAGTATAATTATTCTTTATTATCCTGGGCACCACACTGGGTAGTTTTTATCCCGGAAAAGTATAAACAATAAAAAACAGACTTAATTTTGCGGTTAAAAACTCATTGATAAGTTTCGTCATCCACGCGAACGAAGTCGCAGGCACAGCTAGTCTATAATATGTATCTATTTAGAAATATATAAATATGTTCATCAGTTGTCTGGTTACCATTGTACAGGTTCTGCCTAGTTTGGGATCAGATGACCGTGTGTTAGCAGTCCCAGGATAATGATCCAGCCTTTAAACGTCCCACTGCTGGGCACAGGCCTCTTCCCATATAGAGAAGGCACGAGCATTGATCACCACGCTTGCTCTCTGCGGATTGGCGATTTCAGATCCCAAATTTTGGAATCCAGGTTTCCTCACGATGTTTTTTTTCACCGTTTGTCAGAAGTGTCTTGGAATAATTAAGAAAGTACATGTAACTTTGAAAAAGCCACATTGGTACTTGCCTGGGTTCGAACCTGCAACCTTGTGCATACAAATCCGTTCATTGAACTGCTAGGCCACCACGACATATAGCAGTCCCAGGATATTTTTATAATATTGGTACGAATTGCAAGTATGTATATATATTACTACTTATTTGAGGGATAGTTCTAATAAATATTAATTTATAAGTTACAAGAATGAATGATTTATTTCCACACGACAACATTAGCAAACGAGTTGCTAGCGTGTTTCAAACGCAGTTATTACCTGACATTATTAAATAATAACACCTTATTATTACGGAAATAATAGTCCCATTATTGTGAATTACGTTTTAATAAGCAGCTGCGGGAATGCTAGGGTATGCAGTTTTAAGGGTTTAAACAAACTTGGTTCTAAATAGATGAATACAATATGATTTTTTATTTTATAATTTTCATAGTAAGTGATTTATCCTAATAAAAACTTGCATATATACATATCAAAATTAGTTTTCGCATAAATACATAGATATACTACACATACTGTAGAATTACTTACTGTAAAATAAAATTTCCTTATTTTTTACTAAACTTACTTACTAATAAAAAAAATGTAATTAATAAAAATAAAAAACACGCCTGCCATGTCAAAAAAAATTAAAAACAAGTCAAATATTTGCAGACGTACGTACGTAGACGGGGGACCTGTAATGAATTGTTCCAAGTAACCGAACCCCGACTGCAAATATTTGACTTGTTTTTATTTTATTTTTTTAATACCATTTAGTGAACAACAAAAAAACATGACAACACAAAAAAAATCGTTCGGAACCCTTTGCAGGCGATTTCGACTCACACTTGACCATTTTTTAATGTCTACATAGCCTATGTCACTCGGGATAACTCAAAGCTTCTAATGATACCACAAACATTGAAATCGGTCAAGCCTTTTAGAAATTATGGTGGAATAAAGAAACTCACAAACATACATACATACATACATGAACCCTGAAAACATAACACTCCTTTTTGGGCAGTCGTGTAAAAAGCAATAGATACAAAAACAATAAGAAGAACCTTGCCCAGCATTGGGAAAAACAGGCATCTATTAAACACTTATTTCAGAGCTGTGTACAAACCCTAAGTCTAACCTACACAATACACAATGAAAACTAGTAACAATTTAAATTGCATTTACATATTGCCTTGTTTGAATAAGTAGAAAATTATATCGTTACGCCCATAAAACGGGTAGGTGCAGTGGGTGTTTTATATTCCATGACAGTTCGTGGGTTTGATTCCCTTTGAGTATCACCGTATAAAAATAATAAAACAGAACACGTCATCTAGTCTTTGATGTTATATTTTTACCCTTAAAAACTTATCTTCTGAAAAATATATTATTATTTACAATTTTATACACACAACTTATTAAATGATACATAAGAAGCGCAAAGGTACTATAAACATATTTAAACTAAGCCTCTACTTTTCATAATTCAACCAGTTTTAAGGAAAATAGTAAGTTACTTTATCCCACCAAAAACATAAATGTAAAAAAGGAAAGCCAAGTTCAATACACAAAGAGAATGGAGATCTAAATGAGTGCCAAGTTCTATGCAAAATCCAAATATGTATTTATAGGAACAAAATAACATTATGAACAAGTATTTCTCTGCTTTATTGGATACCTATAGCAATTGCTGTCATTTAAAAATGTGAGATCCTAAAGTAGGTTAGATTTGACTTGGCCAATTTTCATTACATCAGTCCTTCGCTTACACACAATTACCGAGCTGGATTCCAAATTTCATCTTTCTAGGTCATCTGGAAGTAGGTTAGATTTAAGTACTATATGTCAGTCAGTCAATATTAAAATTTACGACTTTTTGACCTTCATATCTTAATAACCGTTTGAGCTAGCTTCATGAAATTTGGGCTTCTAGATATCCTTATGGATATAATAAAACACACGTAGTTTTATGTGTTTACGTTAAAGAGCTTTTGAGTTATGGAAGGGTCAAAAGTGCCACCAAGTGGTTCGTGTAATGATACACTTGGCGCTGTCTAGCCAGTTTGCTTGAACTTGGCTTGACACGCGGCCGCGTGTCTAGATCAAAGACATGGCTAAGTGTAAGCCGTGCGGTTTGACCGATAATACAGGTTAAGCCACGCTCGCCGCGGTTGTTCCGTGGACGGGTGACCATTTACAACATACCAAGACCCCTCCGTGTTTCGAAAAGCACGTTAAGCTGTAAGTCCCGACTGTCATACGAACTTCTTTGACGGTCGTTAAGTCAATTCTGACAACCAGTCTTACTATGGGGTAGGTACTGTGTTTCTCCAGTAAAATGGGTTGTGGAGGTCAGATAGGCAGTCGCTCCATGTAAAATACGGTATTCAGCTGAATCCGGTAAGACTGGTAGCCGAACCCAACATAGTTGGGAAAAAAGCTAGGCAGATGACTTTATCAATGACAAACGCCTAAGGATTTTACTAACGAGAAATAAAACCTACTTTTACTTTTCCCTAACCCATGTAAAGTAATTAACATGAAACTAAGTTTACTAAGTAACTGCGTAAAGACATCTCATAGTTGCCTTTTCATACCAAGAGATGGCGCTATTCTAACTAAACTTAACCTAATTATTTTTTATACAGTATATTTTCCAAGATATGTAATTTTAGTAATTTCAATGAGCAAATTTCTCCATCAGGAATTTACCTTCCGGTTTGCTCTTCCAAAAATATTGTATGTATGTATGTTTGTTTATTTCACAGTGTCAGTGCGCAACGTCTTATGGCTTTCGAGTGAATCAAACCATTGCGCGATCTAATTCGATCCCAACGCCATCTATCGAGCAAGGAGGAACTAAATTGTGTTGAACATTACTTAGGTTTGTGAATTTCTTATTAAAATGTATATCAATATATTGTAAAATATGTTTTTGTCATATGTAAAATTGTTTTGTTTAAAATGTTATCATATTTAACTTGTTTAAACGAAAATAAATTTTAACTTTAAGGATTTTTCAAATACTTACTTGTGCTTATTTCTACTTTTATGGATAACAAATGCATAAGTTAGTGTCATATTTTTTTTGTATATTATTAACGGCTCTAGAAAAAATAGATTTACAAAAAAAAAAAAAATATTATTTCGATAGCATAAATTGGAAAATTATTGTAACATTTATTTCCGGCAATATTAAACATGTCGAACTAGTACCTAATTAAAAAATCCCTTTTTGTAATATAAATATGATTGACACACTTAATTAAAAATGTATACGAGTTTTCAGCTATTCAACATTAAGTAGGTATGGTTTATTAATTAATTTACATTGAACCGCACAACATTACAAACAATCCAAATCGCTGTGCAATAAGTCACACACAAGATATAACATATCACACACAAACAGAAGAAAAGAAACTAATAATTATTAAAATCTAGAAATTAGGTCAAACAATACAATTATGAAACAAATCTTACGAAATCTTTTTAAGGAACTCTCACAACATTTGGTCGACTCTACTCGTGATCAGAGGGCAGGTTTGTTCCTTGCACAGAGAATCGGCATAGCCATTCAACGTGGCAATGCTGCCAGCCTTCTGGGCACGTTTCCCGCCATTGACAAGGATTACGATGAATTTTTTGACGCATGTTAGTTTTATTTATTACATAAGTTTTAATTTTAGTACACTTAGTTGTAAGAGTGTTGCAAGTGGCATTCTGCTAACTGTCATTACGATCATCAATAGGTCATTCATTCTCTTCGAGAGTTCAATGATATTTTATTGTAGGCTTATCTGAATACGAAAATTAGGCACAATAACAAGTACACTGACCGACCACTGACATGCATTTAAAATAGCTGAATTGAGGCTCAGGTCAACCCTCGGTTAGAAAATTCATTTTCAATTGAAAAAATTCCACGAGATTATTTACAAGCCTTCCGCTTCAGGTTTTTCGTTTGAGATTCAATTGTTCAATTCGTCTTAGCGCTCAAATCCTGTCATCTGTGAAGGAAACCGGTTGTAATCCATTTAGTGCATTCGTTTGTACGAATAAATATTCTGAAAAGCTGTGATAAAGACGAAAATATCATCTTCAATTCCCTTTTTAGATATGCTTTGGATACCTATACATTTGTGTAAAATATACCTTTGAAATATGAGACCGGATTTATTTTCTGAGGATTCCGTTTAAGCATTTTTTTATTAACAGCACAACTTTTTCTTAGGTATTTTGTAGTACGTATCAAAGAGCAAGTAAGTACATTTATTTAAAGCAAGTATAGTCAGCCATCTTTGTTTTTCTGTCATACGGAATATCTTAGGTATCCCGTAAAAATTTCTTCCGGCTTTCTCTTATACCTAGTTTAAAATACCAGCAAGAGAGAAAACGTAGGCTTAGTTAAGAAGGTTGTCTTGATAATTTTAAGTACTGTATGTCTATTCTGTAAATAATCTCGGTATCGAGCTTCACCTGCGTGACAATAAAGCTCACTTCAAAAGTGAACCCAATTGGCCTTGATTTAGAATTCAAATTCGAGAATACGTATTTGACATCTCACCGCGGATTCCGTTGTCGAGACATGAAAATAATGTTACAGAATAGCATTACTGATCCCTAAAATCAACCCACGCCACGTTTTCTTCGGCGTGGGTGCATCCTAAAGTTTTCAAGAGCGATTGAAAATACTTTCAAGGGTTTCTCTCGAATCAAGCAAAGCCGAAAATATCTTAACAATGAACTAATATGATACGTATATTTGATTGATTTTATAAATTTTTATCTGATTTCATTCATCTTTATTTGAATGTTGTGTAGACACTTATATCCTGCCTTTTTTACATTGAACAGCGAAGAATTCGAGCCTTAAGTATATTTCAGAGAAAATCTCTACCAATCCGCTTAAAACTAACTAGAAGAACAACCATAAAGTTTATCCATACAACTAGGTATAAATAAACAGTAAAAAGTTAAATAGATTAAGCCATTAACGCCAGAACAACTTTACCGGTATCAAAGAAAACAATATCATACCGGCGGTGTTTAGCTGACTGTTACACTGTAGCGAGCGAATAAAAGAATACCTATACGGGATGTAGGGCAAACAAAAATATTTCTCAAATTTATGAAATGCGAATGGTGCTTTATAATAATTTAATTTTCTTTATTCTGTTCGGTGTAATAATTTAACAAAAAACTTTTTTAACATGCTCTTGTATTGTACATCATAATCAGAAAAAAAAACCATTGAAAACTGCAAAAATTTTAGTATCATAATTTGTGACAGATGAATTAATTACAATTACTCTTCTTAACGAAACTATAATCGGTCTGTTGTATAAATAGCTAATTAAATAGGCTATTTTCACTCGACACCTTAACACATAATTACACTAGACATAAGTATACTAAAACATATTAAACAAACATTACCAACACAGCGCCATAACTAATACGCCTGCCAAAGTTCATATAGCAACACGCTTCCCGTCGTTTTCAACAAAATTATAATCATTAACAGTAAGGCGCTACGTAGCGTGCAGTTGCCCTGCTCCCGAATATTAGGGTATTAGAGCCTTCAAATGATACTATCGCGTGGTCCAACTGTGGATAAATACCGTTTGGTTAAGTGGAAACGACCTTTGCGGTGAGTGCTTATATTTAATCGAGATATTTTTAATATAAGCTTTCATAGATTCCAGACCTTTTTGAGGTAGGTTAACTGTAATTTTGATAATCGGTCCACAGTTGACGGAGAAATCAGTAAAAATATACTCATATAAAAATACACACACAGTCTAACATAGAACCTCCTCCTTTTTCGACGTCGGTTAAAAAATACATTAAACTAATTGCACATACTTATCCAGTAAATAATTACGCATGTATCTGAAAACATATTTCAAATCTAATTTTACCGTTTCTAGTACCTGCTTACACTTTTCTATTTTTATGCCATTTTTTTTTGGCAAAAAACGTTATTTTTCTCCAACACTCGTTACCTACGCTTCGGTGTAAACATTTCAAAGGCGAGTTCTCTGTCTAAACGACATATTCATATTAAAATTTATGAGTGAACTTTAAATAGTTAGGGGTCGGCGATGCAATATAAGTTTTATTGTTTCACTTAGTAAGTTGGCGCATAATGGTTCCCTGTAAATATAACAAGAGTTATGGCAGCTTTTGTTTTTTGTTTGCCGCCAAAAGTTGGGTGTTTTGAAAGATGTTTTCATAACAATTTAGTTGGTTGTCTTTTTAGTAAAATAGGTTTACACAGAAGTGTTATTTTGACCAATTTAGACGCGTCTTTGTAATACAGTTTTATATGTTATTATAAATAGTTTCAACCAGCAAGTACCAATGTGGCTTTTTCAAAGTTATATGTACTTTCTTAATTATTCTAAGACACTTCTGACAAACGGTGAAGGAAAACATCGTGAGGAAACCTGGATTCCAAAATTGGGATCTGAAATCGCCAATCCGCAGAGAGCAAGCGTGGTGATCAATGCTCGTGCCTTCTTTATATGGGAAGAGGCCTGTGCCCAGCAGTGGGACGTTTATAGGCTGGATTATTATTATATATAAATAGTTTAGGAATTTTCTAGAAATAGTTTAGACTTGCTCCTTTTTTCTACGTTTTTTATTTCCGTGAGCAGTTTAGTAGCCTAGTTCAATGGCCGGGTTCGTATTGACGCTCCAAATACCGCTTATAAAAGATTTTTAAAGTTATAAACCTTGCAATTACTAGATAAATCTTTTTTCTTTTCTATTCGAAGAAGGAGGAATTCAACTTCATAATCTGAATTTCTATCAGGTGTTTATATTAGTATTCTATTTTCTAAAAAACAAAACATTGGTTAAGTTAGCCCTGCTATACCCTTGAAAAGCCAACCAATAAGGCCTATAGATTTAAATTCTCTAAAACTTAAGCATCCCTTAACTCTTTATCATCAAAATAACTAATGTGATGAATAAGTTAAAGTTTTCCTTGCTTCCTGGTCCCCGCCCTAACTCAAGTCGGCGACAGGAAGTGAGAGTTGGAAAAATGGCCGCATTTCCGGTGACGTAATGGCGGCGCTCTCACTATACGACAGTCTAGGAATTGGTAATAATGCCGTTTTCTGCTGTTTAAATGTTTATGCTTTTAGTATAGAAATAAGGAATTGAATTTGTTTTTTTTTGTCGAAAATAACTAGATTAAGGTCAGATTCAAAATATTAAAGAGATTTTCATAAAACATTGCTCAGAAGCATCTCAATCACGTCAGCTTTCCAAAGCAACAGGCATCGAAGTCGGTTCATGCGTTGAGGAGCTACGATGCCACAGACAGACCGACTCGTTAAACTAATAACACCCCTCTTTTTTCGTCGGGGTTAAGTGATTTGACACTTCTTTTGGAAGTATTTGATTGTATTTGATTCAGGGGGAGACACAAATAATGACTTCGAATCACACAAATGTTAGATTCTGTTCGCTAAATTAAAGTTAATGGAACTTTAGTTTTAGTTTAGTTAACTAGTAACAGATTTTGTGTTTTTTTTTTATTTTTGAGCAGATTAATTTTTTATTTAATTGGTCAGTAGTGACTTAAGTTAAAGGCTTACCTTATTTTTAAATGCCTAGTAACTTACTACGAAACCCTGTCTACAAAAAAAGTCATCTAAACCATTTTACCACTTACCAACTAAAACAGTCTGTACAATATGTTGCATGTTAGATGACGCTCCATACATTTTGCATTCGTCACTTTAATTAGAGCGTATAGACAATGATGTTACTCGGTTCACATATCAGGCAACCAAGTGCGCTGAAAAGATAACACATCTCAGTATAACTAATTCAGTGATCATTATTCAATAAAGTTTAACAATGATTTTCCTAACAAATACAGAAATGTATTCAAGATTCAGAGCAGAGTTAGGGAACCAAATGCAAAGAAATGTCTCAAAATGGCTTCTCAGACCTGGAATACGTTAAAAGCCGTCGTGCGAAATTCGGTCAGAGCATTACTTATTTTAGCAACAACTCAAGTGAACTTTAATATCCTCCTTAGTGTCTGTGTATAGCAATGTTGTACAATGAGGATTTTAATGCCTATGCGAATAATTCGATGATTCAGGCGCTTTACGCTGAGATACAGGACCTGTTCAAGTTCGACTGCTGGGACTACCAGGGGCCCGAGTCCGCTATTTTAAGTCAGTGAGTGGTGGGTTAATAAACGTTTCAGTGTACTTGTTTTTGTGCCAAATTTTCGTATTCAGATAATTTTAGATAATGACAAATGTACACCTACTTGCCACTGTTATCATTGTAGGATTGCGAGGGACTGTTCTTATCTGCATACGAAAATTAGGCACAATAACAACAACACTGGAACGTTTATTAACCCACCACTCACTGACTTAAAATAGCGGACTCGGGCCCCAGGTTTTATTAAGAATTTAATTTTAGCCTGTAAGAAATTTGTAACACGTGTATAATTTTAGTGAAATAAATAATACCTATTATTATTATCTGTCCCTACATTACACCTTAAAGTGACAAAGACAACATGACGCTTAATAGTAATTTTAAACTGATTAACGTTTGAATGAATGTCGTGGTGGCCTAGCGGTTCAATGAACGGATTTGTATGCACAAGGTTGCAGGTTCGAAGTGCAAGGCAAGTACCAATGTGGCTTTTTCAAAGTTATACCTATGTACTTTCTTAATTATTCTAAGACACTTCTGCCAAACGGTGAAGGAAAACATCGTGAGGAAACCTGGATTCCAAAATTGGGATCTGAAATCGCCAATCCGCAGAGAGCAAGCGTGGTGATCAATGCTCGTGCCTTCTCTATATCGGAAGAGGCCTGTGCCCAGTAGTGGGACGTTTATTGGCTGGATTATTTTAACGTTTTACTCTTCGGCGCAAAAAGTAACAAATCTATTTAGCCTATATTACATAAAAAAGAACGTCTTTCTATCTTTGTACCGTGTTATATCAACATCAAAGAGTTACAAAGAATAGGCAGAGCCGCGTCGCATTGCGAGTGCGTCTCTCTTTGTGGTGCGGTCAAGTTCTGTACACAACAGATCTTCATGTTAGGGTTCCGTAACGAAATGGTCACCAAAATATTATAACTTCCGCATATTATTATAAGTACTAACTTTTAAAGTATCGCGATGCATGTTTTTAGTAATGTTATTAAATGGGAATTAGCGCGAACATGCTTTTAATCTACTTAAAAAAAGATGATGTACTGTTTATAGTTTTATACTTTATGTTTGTTACCACAAAACTTTCGACAGGGTGAACCGATTTTGATGATTCTTTTTTTACTTGAAAGCTGGTACTTCCTGTGTGGTCCCATTTTTTCCAGTTTTGACAGTGGGATCTATAAGAAAACCATATTAAGACTTATTTTAAAGTCGCTTTTTTTTTTGTTAGAATTATTGGACTTTACGTTTCGACCAGGTGACAGCCTCCGTGGTCGCAAGCCAGCCCTTTTTGTTCGCGCTAATTCTTGTATAATAACATTACTACAATCATCCTGATATTCCAGACAGTTTGTCTCGTAATAAGCTCATGATTGAGTCCTTTTGTTCTTGAAACTAGTCGGGAACCACCAATTTATTTAATTGATTCACACAGCTGAAACTAATTACGTAACCCAAAGTGTGTACTTATAGTAAGCACAAACATAAATTAATAACAACAATAGGGATGATGACTACTTTTTATTTTTATGTCCATCTTTTATATAATAAAAAAATATTAGACACGTATTTTTTGTTTTGTCGCGTAAACAAAGAATTATGAAGATACAGCTAGTACAATTCTTGCGTGACGTCACGTCCACGCACAAATTGTACCTAGCCGTGACGTCACAAGCCCCCACTCCTGAACTTTAAAGCAGTTTATTTTCGTATTTTGTAATTAATTTGATAAAAAAAAATAGGTGTCTATTATATTTTATAATCTAATCCGGCGGACTAAATTGATTTTTAACCGACGAAAACGGAGGAGGTTCTCAATTCGACGCGTATATATATATATATTTTTTTTTTATGACTTTTCATACCCTGTCATCTACCCTATTAAATATAATTACTCTCACAAAAACGATGACATGTTTTAGCTTATTTAGTACCGACATCTTTGTTTGAGTACAGTCAGTTTTCTTCTCATTTTGACTAGTCTTTACCCAAACTATGTTGGGGTCGGCTTCCAGTCTTACTGGATTCAGCTGACAGTACATACAGATCTGTTCTTAAAGAGCCGGGTTTTTCTTACACTAGATAATTTTTATTCGAGACATTTGTATTGAAGAACTGTCAGAAACTCAATAATATTCCTCAGATAAAATTATTTGGCGTTGGAAAAAGCGACCGCAATAAACCAAACAACATTTTTAAGCAGAAAAAAATGCTGACTTACTTTTCAATAGAATTTCTGACACGTGTATCAGTTTTAGTATATTCTAAAAATAAGGTTGTATATCCCTAAGCTGCCTTGGATGTAATTTATCAACGTCGTCTCGTTAATTGCTATGTCGTATCATCGGAACGATCTGTATATCGGAAACAGACTATCGATATTTTGAAGGAAGTATTTAAACCGACTTCAAAAAATGAGGTGGTTATTTTGATATGTTTTTAAAGTTGTTTTTTTTTATTGCACTAACAGACTACCTATCGATATTTTGAAGGAAAAATCTTCAGTATTAAAACCAACTTCAAGAAATGAGGTGTTTATTTTGACATGTTTGTGATTTTGTTTGAAGAGCACAATATTCTAATATGACCATTGACCTGCAAAATAAGCGACCTAATATTAAAGAAGTTCAGTTGAAAAAAATAACAGATAAATGAGTAAACAAAATATAAATATCACAAGTTTTAGACACACACACACACACACCATACATATGCAAATACTTTTACATGCCAATACAGTTGATATATTAATATTCCTCCATTCTCATACACAAGGTACAAACAGGTCTAATAAATAACCAACTATATTAAAAACAACAAAAATCTATCTACCGGAGAGTTTATCTCTAAATAAATTCAGGACACAGCATTCATTTATTTCCACACAAATGACTGAACTGAAAAACTGAAATATAACTTCACGGAAAAATACTTCAGCTGCTTTCAGATTGGCTAGAATTAATCTATATTGACTTTTGAAAAATGTTTTATTTCTTAAGTTGAATAATTTTGCAATATTTTTAAACCAACTTCAAAAAGAGGAGGTTCTCAATTCGTCTGTATGATTTTTCTACTGTTTTTTTTTTTGTAAATTTGCGGGATAAGGTAGATGAGGACTGGCGGGAGGCCTTTGCCCAGCTGTGGGACAGTATAGGCTAAGAAAAAAAAACTTTGCTACGCGATATAAACGTTTTTAGACGACTGCAACCATGTAATTTGTCTACGGGACCTAGTTATGGTAGATTAGTAGGTCGCCTTTTCAAAAGTATATGACTAAAAATCTACCTATCTTTTCGATTTAAGAGTATTTTTATTTAATAGTAGTAACAATTATAACATACAGTACTTTTCAATCAAACCTGTTGGTATCGTTAGATAAAACATTTACAATAAACATTTCACTTGTATTAAATGTTAGGTTTTCGTACACGAGGCGACGCAAGTTTGCGATACCCGACGACTTTAGTCTCCAACGACGCATGCTTATTGTTAACCGAAATCACAATCGAGTTACTCGTCGCGTCCCTATTACCGGAAGATCGAACAACACTAAACTAAAGCCAATATGGAAAGAGAATTAAACGTTATTACTAATTACGCAATTATCAACTTTGACAACATGTGTTTAAGTTAATTTTAGAATGACAAATATTACCGAAAAGGGCCTAAAAGTAATTTGAATGTGATGGAAACTGAACTATTAGTCATTGAATTAAGGTTCATAATCCCAAAGCACGATCATTATTTCTTTAAAGTGGCTGATGTATAGTTATTGCGACATTTCATAGCGGCGCGTAAGACTTTCTTTGTTACTACAAAGAAAATCGCGCTGCCATGCTACTGTTTTGCAGTGTACTCGTATAATTGAATAATAATTCATTCCATCGTCGCTGGCCTTTAAAAGTATTGTAAATGTAACGTTGAATCCATTCATGATAATTTATTGTACAGTTTAAAGAATCAGTGGTTTTCCTTTTTTCATACTAGGTATGTACATACCATAAATAAGTATGTCTAATAAAATGTTATAATATATTATATTCTATGTTAAATGTAAAACAAATGTTCAAATTGTTTAGAATTGATCTCACAGTCAAACAGTTTGTACTGTTTTGTGGGACACTGTTAGCTCATAAGAATACCATGTACCTTTGTAACTAAATAAATAAATAATAAATAAAATAGAGGTGTTACAAAGTATAAACAAATGTATATGGCGGTAGTCGATTAGATACTAACGTCGCGCGTCGTCGGTTGTCGGAGATTTTCGTCGCCTCGTGTACGAAAGAGCTTACAGTAAATTAGATCTATGGTACTCAAATTAATAACGGATTCAAAGTTATTCCAGTTAATCAATAATAAAGTTATTTTATAACAATCACATTCAATTATTTTAATCGTTTTAATATCAAATGAAATGGAATAGAAATTTTAAATTGATTTAATTTTAAATAGGTATGTAGGTCAAGAGTGTTTTAGTCATCAAAAAGTGTTTTAGTACATCGGAACTTTACTACATTCACAAAAACTATAATCTACCTATGGTGGGCCTATGATGTAATCATGTCTTGTTTAGCCCACAGCTGGGCATAAACCTTGCTTTAGTTTCCTACTCTCCTCTATCTCTTTCCACTCGTCCCTCCTACTCTTTTAATCTTTAAATGTTAATAATGAAAAACTTAAAACCACATATTAATTTATGAGAAAATGCCACTGCAGTAAATTACATAAATGATTCAGAGAGTAAACTTGTTTAAACACGTAAACTTTGGACTTGAGCACATTTATAAAAGCAAAGTTTTGTCTTTATAATGTTGTACTAAGAGGTTGCAATAACTTTATAGTATTATAGCTTATGCGACTATAAATAACTTTAATTCATCCGACAGGAACTTGCGACTAAGATGGAATGTGTCCTAGATACAAACTATCAAATTCTGTTTAGGCATTTTTGATACATAAGATACTTTAAATGGTTGTAGGCTTTTTCATTTTAGAGAAGTGCTTTCTAAAAAAATGAGATTACACTTTTTAAAATTCAATTCAAATTCAGATTAATTTGTTGTATTTTAAAAAAGGCATAATATTATTTTCAATATTTTTCTCATTTCTATGATTTCAGATCATACAATTTTAACACATCATGTTAATTCAGTATAGTTAATTTTTATTCATAATGTTTGACTTTAAGTATTTATTTAGTCGTTCTTCTCAAAAAGGTTTTTTTATCACGCTACATTTATAGACCCATCCCATTATTTGCTCATATCCAAAGCTTGCGTCGTCGCACGAAGCCGTTCCGTAGATTTAATGCGGATTATAAATCAAAAACAGGAAGGGAGGGTCCAAAAATTTCCCGAAGTACTCCCGTTAAGAGCCCCGGGATTGTAGAAAGTGTTAACAGATGTATGTCTGATATCAACCATCTTTTATCCTAAGGCGGCTAAGGGGTGGGTAGAAATGACAAGGATTTTATTTAACTACCACTTAAAATGTGTGAGATGTTTTAACTTTAGATATTGCTTAAGTTTAGGGTATTTGGTGGTTTCATTTTTTATATTATAATCAACCGAGTTAAGAGGAGGTATATGTCGTGGTGGCCTAGCGATTCAATGAACGGATTTGTATGCACAAGGTTGCAGGTTTGAACCCAGGCAAGTACCAATGTGGCTTTTTCAAAGTTATATGTACTTTCTTAATTAATCTAAGACACTTCTGACAAACGGTGAAGGAAAACATCGTGAATAAACCTGGATTCCAAAATCTGGGATCTGAAATCACCAATCCGCAGAGAGCAAGCGTGGTGATCAATGCTCGTGCCTTTTCTATATGGGAAGAAGCCTGTGCCCAGCAGTGGGACGTTTATAGGCTGGATTATTTATTTAATTATATTTAAGAGGAGCTTCTATTTGTTTTTATTATGTCTGTTAAGATGTTATTTTGAAATTAGCTGATAGGTATTAAGAAATCGTTCAATCGTTTAATGTAGACTTAAAAAATTGGTGTTTTTGAGTCTCAATGATTGAAAAAAACCAGGAATATCAAACAAAAATGCGTTTTTTTATTTTTCTGATAATATAAGATCAAATTTTAATGAAATTAAATAAAGACACACGTGCCCATTGTGTTAGAAACAATTGTAAAAAAACCTGCAGTCCTCCATCTATTGCCAGTCGCATCCCCCCGAATTTGATATAATTTTAATTGTCATACTAAATATCTATATATATAAAAATGAATTGCTGTTCGTTAGTCTCGCTAAATCTCGAGAACGGCTGAACCGATTTGACTAATTTTGGTATTGAATTGTTTGTGGAAGTCTAGAGAACATTTAAAAGCCGAATAAACATGAAAAAGAGCGTAAAAAAAAAAACACACAAAAATTCAGGCTTTTATTTATCGATTGAGGCAGTACGAAGTCTGCCGGGTCAGCTAGTACGAAATAATTATTCCTAAGCCTATATCAAACATCAAAGAATAGAAAATCTCTTGAAAAACTCTTGTTTCTCCGCCATTTCTGAAAGACAAACTTAATTTGGCGGGTAAACAGTACCGAGGGTTCATCTATCAAATTAATGTGGGGTGCCAATAACAGACTATTGCGCTGTAATCGGTAAATGGAAGCAGAATCACGCCTGAAACATTCTTGTTAATTTTACTTTTAATTAAACTTTGCTAAGATTATTTTAAGAGAACTCTATGATTAATTTTACAATAGTGATAGGTGTTACATAATTTCCTTTTCTGCTTTTCTATTTCTTGCTATGTATAAAATCTTTTTGATAAAGGACTTTTTAGTTAGATAAATTTTAATCATAGAGTGTGTATTTTTATTACCACAAGACCAACGTAACATAGTAGAACCCTTTGTCGGCGAGTCGGACTCGCGATTGACCGGTTTTATATCTGTTATGTGAACACCAACATGTTTACAAGACCTGATTATGTGATCAATGCTCGTTCCTTCTCTACATAAGAAAAGGCCTATTTCCAGCAGTGGGCCATTTATAGGCTCGTCTTATTATTATTTGATGCTAAGTTTTTCAATCTCATTCTGCTCTACTTTTCATTATATCCAATCTATCAAAATGAACAGTTTTCAAGCCACAAGTCTGCTCAGAATAATGTCAATCAAGTCAAGCCTTCCAGCTAAATTCTAGAACATTGTATAATAGTGCACAAAACATCCAAAATGGCGGATATCGTCAGAATTATAGCCTGTCAAGGACTGGATGAGCAGTGCTTGCATTTCTACTGCTCGGATGCGACTGCGGGCACTAGGATTTATATAGAGTTGGAGTTGGTGCGACATCAATGATTTTGGTGTGACAACTGACAAACCTTAAAATGACCTACTTACACAGTGGGAATTTAAAACCTTTGTGGGTAATTTTGTCTCATGTAGGTTTCGAGCCCGCAGCGTCGCGCAGTAGTAGTTACCATGGTAACCTATACTCGGAAAGCCTTGCAATATGTCATGTCAACTATGGACTGGTCTTTTGGGTATCCCTGATAGCTAATCCAGAGGTCCAGGGTCCGATTCCCACGAAATATATAAGTATGTTTATCATTCGTCTAGCTGTCATACAGTCTCAGGTACAAACTCTGCCTACTTTGGATCAGCTGTCCTTGTGGGTTGTCCAAAGACATTACACTATATTGTATTAGCTTTGCCTGTCGACATATTTACCAGCTCTATATAATTCCATCATGCTCAGAGGAATACGTGAGTCGTACAGATCGCAATTAACCACGAACACAGCTATTGTTATCTCTTACCGGTGATTGAGCTCATTCAACTTACCGCTTGTAGCTAGGGTAAGCAGAAACAAAGGAAAAAGGTAGTTAACATTCTTTTTAAGGCTCTTTACACAACGGGTAACA
Source organism: Autographa pulchrina (assembly GCA_905475315.1). NCBI lineage: Eukaryota > Metazoa > Arthropoda > Insecta > Lepidoptera > Noctuidae > Autographa > Autographa pulchrina. Next base: position 11,103,986 of record FR997775.1, read on the forward strand.
ACAGGACCCACTTCTTTCCGTCCGTCTCTCTATCAGGGCCTCGATTCACCTATTAATTAAATGCATGTCAGTGGTCGGTCAGTCTACTAGTCATTATGCCTAATTTTCGTATTCAGCTAAGCCTACAATAAAATATCATTGAACTCTCGAAGAGAATGATCGTAATGACAGTTAGCAGAATGTCAATTATCGTAAAAATGACCAAATTAAGCAGGTCATTCGATCAATTCAAGCAACTTTTAAATAGCTGAATCGAGGCCCAGTGGACTGTATCTCATGAAGCATAATTGGTAGGTAGTTAAAAAAATCACATAGTATGTTTAAAAATATATATAAAAAACGAGAGTGATATGAAGATTCGAATGAAGTTATTGCGACGCACGCTATTTCGAAAAATATTAAGAGTGGTACGCCAGTTCGAAAATACATTAAGTCGAAATCCGCTATATCGAATGACGTTGTCGCGAACACGCTTATTCGAAAAACTGTTTGAATGGTATGCTAGTACAAAACTCTTGGTATCAAAATCCACTATTGTGAATAGCATATTCCAATCTGAATTTGTCTGGGGTTCTTAGCCTTATATGTATTTGTATTGGGTTTGGGAAACAAGAGCAATGAGAAGTATTATTTTAAGTTAACTTTATAATTTCCAATAAGTATAGTAATCAACAAAGAAGTCAACAAATCAAAATTATAGGTGGTGTACTCATTACCAGTTAATAAATGCAGAACAAATAATGTCCGATAATAAATGCAGTCAGAATAGAATTTCCCGCCACAATCCAGTCCGGTTGCTTATTCCATATGGGGCAAAACATTTGGAGAAAGATACAAGGGAGTGGGCTCAGTGAGGGATATGGCACAGACAGTGAGTTCGCCTTGAAAATGCGATAAATATTTCGAAGAATATTACGTTCTGGGCCGATTAAAATCTCGTATATCATCAAACGCCCATTGACGAACTGGTACAACCACCCACAAAATTAAGAGTATTTTGGCTTATAATATATCCCACAAACGCCAGCAAAAAAAAAATGAAAATGAAATGACATGCTATCGCAGGGATTTTACAAAAGAAAAATACAATGTGCACTATTGAATTTGTAACAGCTGTAGCTTTCAAAACTAGTCTATATTGAGTTGATCGAATCTTCCATTTTGTCATCAATGTGATAGTATTGTTATTATTAGTAATGAGTACACCTTTAATTTTGATTTGTTGACTTCTTTGTTGATTACTATATTTACTGGAAATTATAAAGTTAACTTAAAATAATACTTCTCATTGCTCTTGTTTCCCAAACCCAATACAAATACATATAAGGCTAAGAACCCCAGATAAATTCAGATTGGAATATGCTATTCGCAATAGTGGATTTTGATACCAAGAGTTTTGTACTAGCATACCATTCAAACAGTTTTTCGAATCAGCGTGTTCGCGACAACGTCATTCGATATAGCGGATTTCGACTTAATGTGTTTTCGAACTGGCGTACCACTCTTATTTTTTTTCGAAATAGCGTGCGTCGCAATAACGTCATTCGAATCTTCATATCACTCCCATAAAAAACACCTATCTTGTACGGTGTTACGGAACCCTCGTCTGTGAGTCAGAATCGTAATTGACCGGTTTATAAGAATTTTATTTTTAGCTGCAGATTCTCCTGTTACAGACCTCGTGGCTAAGTAAATGATTAATAATCATTATTGTTGTCGTGGTGGCCTAGCGGTTCAATGAACAGAATTGTATGCACAAGGTTGCAGGTTCGAACCCAGGCAAGTACCAATGTGGCTTTTTCAAATTTATATGTACTTTCTTAATTATTCTAAGACACTTCTGATAAACGGTGAAGGAAAACATCGTGAGGAATCCTGGATTCCAAAATTGGGATCTGAAATCGCCAATCCGCAGAGAGCAAGCGTGGTGATCAATGCTCGTCCCTTCTCTATATGGGAAGAGGCCTGTGCCCAACAGTGGGACGTTTATAGGCTGGATTATTGTTGTTACCACGACACGAAAGCGAAAATGAAAAACTGTTAGTTTTATTTATGCAATAAAAAACGACAATAATTTTATGTATTTATTTTTAGTTATTCTTTAGAGCGTTTTCACATTAGCCTATACGATATCGGACACCGAAACGATACGGCGGCAAGAAATGTAATATAATTCTACGGGAATTCGCGCGTACTACATGCATAAATACTTTTTGGGGTTGACGTTTCGACCGGGTGACACCGGCCGTGGTCGCAAGCAGACTGAATTATATTACTGTAAACATGCAGCGCAATAGTTTAAAAGTTAGTAAGAAATGTTATGTATGAAATTTACGAATACGATGTCGTATCGGATAATGTGAAAACAGTCTTATTACGTATCTCCATATTCTTCAACTTGCAATTGTTGTATAGTAGTCAATCATCTGGATTCACAAATATTGGAGATACAGGTTTAACAGAATTAACGCACTCCTTATCAAATTGTGCCAACGCCTTCTTATCAATATAACCCTCACTTTGATTACAAGCAAAAGGTTTGACGCAGCCTCTAGGCAGATTCTCCCCGAAAATGGTGCAAATCTTCTTAAGATACCACTCGTCTTCAACTCCAAAGACTGTGCTTTTTGGTCCGAGTTCAATTATAGGTGTGGTGTCGATTCCCAGTTGGGTAAATTTGGAAGAGGCTTGACTGGATAGGGAGCCTCCTGTGGCGACGCATTCTTTGAACTTGTTCGCATCGATACCGGTTTCGCATAAGCAATACTCGCTCAGGTTACCTAAGAAAGATGTGTTATTTAATATAACGATGTAATTTTACTAATTTTTTTTAGGGTCTGTAGTAAAAAAAACCTTTTTCCTGGCTGAAAAATAACGACGCACCAACGATTCATTGATTTGTATTAGCAATCGATGTTTTTTTATTGAGATAAGCCTCTTTTAAGGCACCAATAGCAAATGCCCAAAAAAATTTCCATATCATACAAAATTGTTATCAGCTAAGAATATGTATGAAAGGTCCAACATTGTTGTATTGTATATATCTACTAAACAAAAATTAAAAATATAAGAAATCTCCATCTAACTGTAGGAAATTATAAATTTCAATATTCTGACCAGAACTTCGTAAATAATATCTAAGAACCATCTAAATTACGTCAGACTTAAAACAAAAGTAGTGCATCAAAATCAGTCCGTTAATTTAGGAGCTACGATTCCACAGACAGACAGACACGTCAAACTAATAACACCTTAAGTTAAAAGTAGCTTACCTTCAGCTTCACATTTTAAATACTGGGCTTGTAAATACGTATTCATTCTCAATTCCTTTAAAGCACACATTTGGGGAATCGTATACCTTCCCGAACCAGTTAAATAGTAATCTACTGATATTTCGCTCCCAATATTATCTATAATCCAAGGAAAAGTCTTTTGAAAAAAATCTTTGTTAACAAACACATCGCCGTAAACTGAAATAACACTTGTAGAGTGTGTACTTGAGATATACAGGAAAAGGAAAATAAATGCTCTTATCCAAAAAGAAACATTTAGAAGAAACATTTTTGTAAATTTATAAACGATTAAAACTGAAAGTATGTAAAATTCTTTTAATAATAGGTAATTTCACAACAATATTTCTGTTTTTTTTGGTTCAAAGACGTCTATTCTATGTAATGTATTAAGAAAGATTAACCTATGAATCATAATATTATAGATAAATTAAAAAAAAAACGTTGAAAATATAGAAAATATCTATACAGGGTGTTAAGAAAACCCTTTCTGATTACAAAAATGTGAAAAAAAAAAGGGAAAAAAGAAAAAAAAATGTAAACTAAAAAAAATGTTTTTCTCAAAAGTCGATAGAGAGATTCTGCGTCGTCACAGATACTACCTAATTACCAAACAAAAGGCCCCAAAAATACCGACGAAATTGGTGTTGTAGTTTTTGTTTTAATCTCAAAGGAGAATGACCATTTCCAGTATCGCTTCAATCTTAATTGTGCCATAAGTTGGGGATTACAATAATTCCTTTTTTTAATTTAAAAGCCTATATCTAATAGTAGATAATCATAACTTCCCCGGAAAAAAACTGATAAAAATAAAAGTTTTTGTTTTGTTTGTAGGTATCTACTTATCAACTTCGTACATTCCTACCTACACTACACTCATTCAAAACGATACCATAAATAGTCACGCGAAGCGAGTGTTTTTGTGTTTCATTACGATTTACTTTTAAGAAGTGTCTTTTAATAATGTCATATCATGGGCCGCGTGGAATGCGTTTGTCACCGAGAGAATCACCACAGAGTACCTACTTTAAAAGGGGTTAATAATCATTACGTTATTAAGATTGGGGCACGCTTGTACCACCGAACGAGATTACTGGAGTACCTACAAGCAGTTCTTCATAATAATACGACATAATGAATTTCAAGTCCCAGCTCTATTTTTAGATGATATTTTTGACGAATATGTGTATGAAAATGTAAAACTTGATGTGTAGTTGTGTACCTACCACACTTCTATTTACTAAACTTATGTTTTGAGTATCTGCAGTATTTATTTAAAATGCCAGTGTGATTCGCATTTCTAGTTATTATTTTATCATCATTTTTTTATATCAGTAGATTGACAAACGGAAAGATCTAGCTAAGAAAGAAGTACCTAAGTGGTCACCGTCGTCTATGGACATTTTGATTACCATTAGAATTGCTAACATGTTGATGATGAGGTACTAAAAAGTAGTCACTGTTCTAGCAGCATAAAGTAGGTGGAAACGAATTCCCCTACTGCTAGCACAACTTACAGATTACCTGGCCTCTGTAAAAACTCAATAAAAATAGCTAGTTTGATTTTTCTTATTCTAACAAGATGAAATCTGTGGAAATGTTTCGTAAAAAGAATCGCTTTTTACAACTAATTCAATTCAAAACTACGGCAAAATGCGGAGAATTATTAAAAAAAAAATTACTGTATTTAAAAGTACCTTAATCGTACTTTCTATTAAGATATATTACATTGTGGCACAATATATTTGATAACGATACTAAGTGCCATAGTCACTTGGTCATTCTCCTTTAGAAAATTTTGGGGCAAAAAATGGTTATTTAGAAAATCCAAATTGTTTCTATCATGAAGTTTCCAAATTTGATATTTAATTTGGGCATGTGATTGTGAACCCTATATCACACTTTCGGGTCGGACAGGGTTTTCTAAACACCCTGTATAATGTGTATATGGTGATTAGATAACATAGTTTTGAAATAACATCGATTTGTAATGAAGGCAGTAAATATATATTTTTTTAAATGAAGGCAGTAAAATACATTTAATTATTTGAACGACATACTTTAGTTTTATATAGTTAACTGATAATACTTTGTGACAACGTTGTTATCGAATATAATGACTGGTTTTATTTTATACTCTATTTAAGTATTACCATCTGTATAACGATGTATTTATTTATAAATATTATAAATAAAACAAATTCAAATTGAAATTCTTTATTTTGTAAATAGGACTACATCAATCAGTTTCACACGTCTTCTTAATCTAGATGAGATCGACATTTCCTAACTGACTACCCTGAGAAGAAATGTCGAAACAAACTAAATAAATAAATAAATGCGGACAACATCACATACATTGCTCTGAACCCAAAGTAAGTAGCTGTAAAGCACTTGTGTTATGGAATTCAGAAACAACGAAGGTACCACAAACACCCAGACCCGAGATAATGTAGAAAAGTGAGTTTCTACATTGACCCGTCCGGGGATCGAACTCGGGACCTCAGAGCTAGCGACACCATGAAACCGGTGCGTACGCCACTCGACCACGGAGGTCGTCATCAAACTCAGGGGTCACAGTCTCTTTTATAGTCCTGACAATGCAATAGTAAATTTGTGTATAATCTTTAATATAATACGGATAAGCAACATCAATGTGGGTCATTAAACAAAAAAGTAATTAAGAATTTTATGCACCCCCTAAAAATCTGTTTTACAGTAGGTACTATGATTTAAAAAATCCGTTAATGAGGTAGTTGTTGGCAATAACTTGAATAAACGAATTCCATATTCGTCCAAATGCGGTTAATTGATGATGTTATTGCTTTTTTTAAATTTTGTGTCAAAATTGTCGGGGTCTCTTACATATTTTTTCACTTATGATATTATTATTATTATTATTATTACTTAAACGTAGGAATTAAATAATACAGTCACAAGCAAAAATATGTTTACACTCTCCAATTTTTAATAATTTTTACTTGAATTCTAGATAGATACTAGCTGTACCCGGCATGCGTTGCTATGCAATTTTTTCTACCTAGCACCTGCCTACTACCACTTAGGGAACTTATTACCTTTTTACCACTTGAAAAATAGATAGTAGCCGATTCTCAGACCTACTGAATATTCATATAAAATTTCATAAAAATCGGTCAAGCCGTTTAGGAGGAGTATGGTAACTAACATTGTGACATGAGAATTTTATATATAAGATTGTAGAACGTGTTATGAAGAAATGATTGAAAACAGTTCCTTTATCATGCACATTTTTAGTTTCAACACAAATATCTCGCTAAATTTGTTTTAGAATTTCCCTATGTGTATACATATTTTTTCTCGTGACTGTACGCTCTATGAAACCGTTTTCGGGATAAACCTTGAAATAAAAATATATTCGTTAGTCTGTTACAAAAACATGGCTTTTAGAAAAAATCACTGCGTATAAACCCAACATTTTTTTTTCAGGTTTCGACGAAAAAACTTGCAAAATGAGTGAAGCGCACTCACCGATTAACTATGTTGACTTTGAAAGAGATGGGACGATGTCGATAAAATTATTATCGATAATCTAATTTAGTATTTTTCTATTTTTTACCCTAATTAAAAGAAGGTTATTAATTCGTTGAAATATTGTACATGTATAAGACAACAAAGGGCTGTGAAAATAATTATAAACCTTTGGTCGCACCTTTCACACGTTGATCTTTAATAGTCGGTTAATCTTTACAGTTCTAACCACCGGTCTAACTATGAAATACTGTGTTTACCATTAAAATAGTGTCCCAGGATATTATTATTATTTGGAAAAGCCTAGGCAGAAATATAGATATTAAACAGTAAAAAGCATTTTTTATAAAATAAATGTCGGCTCGTAAAGTCGTTTAGAGAGCTTGCCTCAAAGGGATTAAACGCAATCTAAAAAAACATCGACCCAAAAAATGTGTACTATCATCCCTATTTTTGCGTGAAAGAGCGTTTGGCATTTGACCCAATCCCGAAGAGAACAATAATTTACATGCACCCCGAGGGCCGCATGCACCCCACACCTAAGCCCCCACATTTTACACCCCCTGGCCCCCTTCCCGGAATTTAGTCACAATAAAAGCAGTTTTTTGGCGGCAAATAGAAAGGCTGGCTTTATGTTTGAACGTCAAAGGTTTAATTAAATATAATGAGGGTTTTCGGTGCATAAATGAGAAATAGATGGCTCTCTTAGTGCAAATATGATGGTATTTTTATGTACGGCTGGACGTTGCACTTAAGCCTTTCATTAAAACTTTATTTAAAGATGGCATGTCTTATTAAGTATTAATCCCCGAAAAAATTATAACTTGTACCTACACTTAAAATCATGTACACTAACGACATCTATCTCAAATAACCAAAATGAATATAGGTATAAAACTTACAAAGTGCTCGCTTCGTCCTTCTAAAATTAGCTCCTTCCAAAATACATAACGCGCTACTGCCATCTAGTTACACTTGACTGTACTACAGACACTATAATACGTCAACAGATGGCGTTGTTAAAGATTTATTAGTCCTTATGACAGGTTTGTTGATCCTGATCAGTTGGCGAAGGTTTAAACGATGATTATAAAAGGTCAGTCACTTTTGTAATGTTTGCCTTTACCGGTGCTGTTTTTATTATGAGTTAGCAGTAGCTAGAGACTTGAATAGTCAGAAACAAAAACTAAAATAAGTTTTTTCTTTGTTGTTTCTGACTGTCCAATAAGCACAATCATGAAATCATAATGCAGATGTTTTGCGACAGTATGTATTTTTCTAAAATGGTAGGTAATCAAGTAAGATTGGCCGCCGACTCCAAAATAATTTGAAAAGGTTAGGCAGATTGATGATGATGTATTTTACTAATAATTTGTATACAAGGATAGGGTCCTCAGATCGAGTACAAGAGTCCCAACCCTAAACAGGGGCCCGATGCCGCTATTTTAAGTCAGTGAGTGGGTTAATAAACGTTCCAGTGTACTTGTAATTGTGCCTAATTTTCGTATTTAGATAATTTTAGTTCAATGACAAATGTACACCTGCCTGCCACTGTTGTCATTGTAGGATTGCAAGTGACTGTTCTTATCTGAATACGAAAATTAGGCACAATAACAAGTACACTGGAACGTTTTTTAACCCGCCACTCACTGACTTAGAATAGCGGTAGCGGGCCCCAGACCTTGAATCAGCAATTTAATTCCTAAATAGCTATCTCAATTCATTTTAAATTACAAATAGCTTCTTAGAGTGTTCCCAGCAATTACATTCGAAACTTAAGGCTATTTCAAACAATTTATGATGGCTCCGAGTTTCGGAAGTCGATTCAAACTTTCCGAAATAATCGCGCAGATTTGCTGGCGGTTTTAATGTCGGTCAACGGATATTTGGGGTGGTGTCGCAGTGGAAGCAACAAGATTTCAGCTAAATGGACTTAGAAATATATACAGTACAGTTGCTGAGAGAATGTGTTCTTGACAGGTGTCTAACAGGAAGATATAACTTAAAAGGGGCGAAGAAATTACTTAACATAAATTACTATCACCTATTTGTTCTACAAACAAATAAAATCATTGAAAATATATAGCTATGCCTGGTTACGATGGATGGTGTAACACGGTTTTTATTTACCCATAGAAATTCAGACCAACTGGCATGTGTTAGGAACGCAGTCTCTCAGCAGCTGGACCAATAATACCTATCGTATCTTTTGGTTTAGCGAAGTAAGAAAAAAGCTTCTGTGAGAAGAAGCTATGTCATTATTCAGTACCTACATGCAATTATGACCTTATGGAACATTTCAAGGCAATGTGTAATTAATTTTTGATTACCCAAAAATTAATTACATCTTTAAACAAATTAAAACCGTAATTTATTTAAAGATATTTAGCTTTTTAACATCTACGCTTCCTTTGTTTTTTCGTTTGACAGTTACAGGTTGAAAAATGTTATTTTACCGATCCCGCTGTAATAGAGGCCACACCTTTATCAGACATCCATTCATACATTTATAACAGACAAATGTTTCATTAAATTGATGGTTGGGATCTCGACCTAAATTGTTTTTGTAGCTATAAAAGTAATATTCTCATTTTCTATAATGATCCTGAAATGCTGAAAAATAAGGGTTGGATGTAGCAATACAGAGTGTTAAGAAAACCCTGTCCGACCCGAAAGGGTGATATAGGTTTCACAATCACATGCCCAAATAAAATATTAAATTTGGAATGTTCATGATAGTATCAATAATAATGAACTGTGAAATTACGATTTTTGGCCGCAAAATTCCCTAAATTTGAGATTAAAACAATAATTACAGCACCATTTTCGTTGGTATTATTTGGCGGCCTTTTGTTTGATCATTTAGCAGCGCCTGTGACGACGCCGACTCTCTCTCTTGCCTTTTGAGAAAAGTTTTTTTTAGGTTATGTATTTTTTTAATTTTTTCCATTTTTTTTTACATTAATGGTATCAGTTATCGATACCTAACAACACATTAACGGATCGGACAGGGTTTTCTTAACACCCTGTATACAGAGTACAGTACAGGGGCTAAAAACGGGACGTTGCGGAGCCGTGTGGCTGTAGTGTCATAAGTGATTGATCATGGACGGTAATGTACAGAAACTCGCACGATTTTCCACTAAACCAGGCCTAGTTTGAAAGTCTGTTCTCCCCAAGGTCAGTGCAGATAGAACACGTGAACTTTTTAACTTGGTATAGCAGAAAAGGACTTTCCGGCTCCTCGACTAAGATTTTTTTAAGTTAGTTGGAGAACCAGAGACTAGTATTAGTTGTTTATTTGCAGCAGTATTTACTGTTTTGGTATTTTAACTGACTTTAAAAGGAGGTTCTCAATTCGACTGTATGTTTGTTACGCCGTCTTCGGTTCCTGATGGATAAATTGCATTTTTTTTCTGTCATCGATAGGGTGAAAGTTCCATATAAAGGACATTGCTCTGCGTTCCTTCAGTATTGGCCCTGGAGCCAAGAGCATCAGAAAATTATGTATTGTATTCTCTATCATTAGTAAACTCCTATACGATCTTATTTTTATAGCGGACTAGCTGTAGAATAGATATATTTAAAACAAAGAATCAGGTTTTGAGGTTATAATTTAACCATAACAACGAATATTGTGTATAATTTTTCATTCACTCTGACAATGAGTAATGACGTAACTATGGTCACGTCAAAACTAGGGATGCAAATGCGACACCATTAATCGATATTTTCTAAGATTTACTATGGTCATACGTTACAAACTGTCTTACATCAACTTATGTCATAACATTATAAGTATCACGTGTGTCTTTAGTTTACTTATAATAACACTCTTCTATACTTGTAATAATAATAATACACAATAGCATTTGCACATTACATATTTTTTAAAATTAGTTTTATTGTAATGTATTTAGTAAAAATGTTTTTTTTTTTATTTAATGAAGCTCAAAAGAAGATTACTTTTGTATTAATTGTTGTAAATAATCATTTAGTTATTAGACCACACACTTTTCTAAACGATCATAAGAAAACCCTGAATAATGATTATAGAGAAATAAATAGATTTTGTTCACTGCATAATATTATTTTAACTACCTACCTATTTAAAATCGAGTATGACCGCATTCATAAAGCATTCTTATTAGGTTTTTTAAAATACACTTATAGAAAAAAAACACAATCGATCGATTATAATTGATTGGTCATCCCTAATTCACTATCGACACGACATGACATTAGGCGACTGCTAATGTCATTAGTCGCGTAAAATACTATTAAATGTACATTTTGGCAAACAGCTAGTCCGTGTTAAAGAAGTATTTGCAACTTATATAATAAAATAGACCATTAATTATCGCGTATTCAGATACTCTTTATTGCACAGGGCCTATTTGGACATTGTCTTTTAATTAAAGTTGACTTTTTCCATATTTATGCGTAATCGCATTTTGTATACATGTACATTTACTGTTATATTTTCTTTTTTTTACCTACTACTATGACAAAAATTATGTTTATGATGCAAGTCTTGGTGACACAAAAACCAACAGCTCTGGGGTTTGCCCCCAGACTAGTATCATGCTACGGGTCTGCCCGCATACTTCATACTCTTTGTATTTACCGCATGTAAAAAGAGACGGTTACTAAGCTAGGAAATAAATTGTAAAGGAAATGTTCGATATTCTAATTATATGCCTTAGAAAAGGCAGAGATATCCATACGTTAAAAATGTATTATAACATAAATTAAAATAAATTAATCTATACTTATAATAAATCTGTAGAAAGGTCAATTCTGTACATTAAATATATTTTCAAAATAACTATCAGGGGGTGATTAGTGATCGATACTGATGCCAAAAATGAAATCAGTAAAATTTTTGTCTTTCTGTCTGTATGTTCCCTATAGAAACAAAAACTACTCGACGGATTTTAACTAAACTTGGTACAATTATTCTTCATACTCCTGGGCAGGTTACAGTATACTTTTCATCACGCTACAATCAATAGGAGCAGAGCAGTGAAGGGGAATGTTGGGAAAACGGGAGAAGTGACTCAATTTTTTAAGCTTCCGTCGCGTGAGCAGCCTTAATGATTAAAGACTCATTGATAAGCTTCGTCATCCACGCGAACGAAGTTGCAGGCACAGCTAGTGTATTATAAAATTGATGAGGTACATAGAATAACACAATAAAAAAAACAGATTTCAAAGTTAAGATGATAAATTAAATTTTCCTATTTTCCTTGTATTCATAAAATGTATAGCTTAAATTAACCTTTTGAAGGCTCTTTGGCAGGATCAGAAAAAAATCGGGATGACTCTTCACGTGACCTACGATTCTTCAAATTTAGTCGAACTACATCTATCATCTACCTAGGTGTATACTATGCTATCTAATAAAGTTTTTTTTAGATTTTCCTATGCAATAGATTCTGTTTTCAGTGTAAGTTGTTCCTAATGGTCAGTGGTTGTCGGCAACGCACACAGCGCACGCTTTGTAACACTAATGAGCAAAGACCACTTACATTTTGTTTCACTATATCATTTAGATTTAAGAAAGTTTTAGTACAAAAATTGTAGTCATGATATGGGACTCAGATATATACTCTATAATATCTCTCTAATATAATTGTTTGTCCATAAATGTAAGAAAAACAAAAATCAATTAAAAAAAAAACAGCTTGTAGACTGATTTTGATTAAATTTATATGGGACCACCTCTGAGGTATATAAGGTGCTATAAAAATATCTGCCACGGCTTTAATGGGAGGTAGTATTGTGTTTATAGATTACAATAGTGAAGAACTTTCGTACCCCGGAACAGTTAATTAAATTTGAGAGACTAAAATAGTTAAATTAACGTTGACTCTATTCTGCGTAACGTGGTTCACAAATTACGCGCAATGTGACGCTTCGTCAATAAAAACAACTGCTATCTCTTTCCATCTTTTCTGTGAATGAAAACTGTAATCAGCTGACTAGTTACGCAATAATACGCAGGCATACAAGTGTTTTAAAAGTGCAACTACTTACACGGGATGGTTTTATACTAATAAATCAATTCAAATTTATACGCTATTTTTTTGTATGAAAAAAAAAAAGATAAATAATCAATAATTTATCTTTACTATTGTAATCTATAAACACAATACTACCTCCCATTAAAGCCGTGGCAGATGTTTTTATAGCACCTTATATATAAGCAAAAAAGGTTTTTGAAATCTATTCAAAATTTATGTGGATATCGCGTAACATACTTGCAAAAAAAACATACATAAAATAGGTAAATAAATTGACAATATCGCAAAACAAACTCTTTCGTTACCTTCTTAAATGTCCTTTTGCTACTAAACCCAGAATAATATTCTTCAAGGATCAACAGTAGCAGATCATTTGAGAAGGTTAAAATAAAAAAAAAAAACCAGGGCCTCGATTCAGCTATTTTAAATGCATGTCAGTGGTCAGTTAGTGTACTTGTCATTGTGCCTAATTTTCGTATTCAGATAAGCCTACAATAAAATCTCATTGAACTCTCGCAGAGAATGATCGTAATGACCAATTAATGATCGTAATGACAGCTATCAGAATGCCAATTATCGTAAAAATGACAAAATAAAGCAGGTCATTCGGTCAATTCTAGCAACTCTTAAGAGCGTTAACGCCGATTTTGGCTGTTTGACCCAAAAAGCGTACTTTTCAAACCATTTAATCTCCTCATAAAACGTATTTAACGAAAGTGTGAATTACTAATTATTGTAGGAAATATTTTGTTCTAAAAAGTTAGGTGAGAACATTTTAACATTAATAAAGTATGCGTGAATTGTAACCAGATAAACAAACAGTGTTTTCTAAATTTCCTTTACAGTGGTCATTTCGAAGCTTGAAATATCCAAAACCTGTCATAAAATTTACAAACAAACAAACTTATTTAATTGTTCATATCCTTGAGCAAAACTTTACCAGAGATTTTTTTGATTTTCAGCTCCTAACTATGATAAATTAAACAATAAACAAAGTGAAATTAACAAAAAAAAGCGGTTGCTAAATTCATTATTTTCCCCTATAAATCTTACTTAATTTTACAAAATAAAGGTGTATCGTAAAAGAACAATATCTTCTCTACAAAATACGAAACAGCATTCAGCTTATTTAAATTAATTTAATTTACTACAAATTTTTTAAAACTACTTTAAAACTGCGCGCATCATTCGTTTCAAATTAGTCCGCCGCGAGGCCTTTTAGCGAGTGGACGTATCGCTCGTTGTCTACGCGTGACCTCTCCTGACCCTTGGCGTCGAGTCGGCGTCGAGCGAGTTTATCGTGCAACCTAACGATCTTGATCACTACGGAGCACTACCTTCTAGTCATATTATTAAAGATTCTTGTTATTATAAATAGCGTTTTTATTTGTTGTTTTTGCATTTAAACGTGAATTGATTTCATGTTTAGAATTAGGGATTATCCTATTATTAATTTATTTTTCTATTATAAATCAACTTTTTTGAGGGTTATCGATGTGTACACACATTATGTCGGTTATCTTTCAAAGTCAGTAAAGGGACACATTTTTTTGAATCTACATACAAGTGTACTAAAAAATACTTTGATATTGAAATATTTTATTTTTAAACAAGAATCCTCACTAATAAACTAATATTATAAATGCGAAAGTAAGTTTGCTTGTATTTTACGCTTTTACGCTAATATGGCTGAACGGATTTGGATGAAATTTGATACGTGGGTAGACCATGATGTAAATCAGGACATAGGATTCTTTTTATCCCGGAAGTACGTTCCCGTGCGATAATTTCCAACCTCCGCGCGGGTGAAGCCGCGGGCAAAAGATAGTACTTTATAATTTGCTAGATGATGATCGCCACTTCGTACAACTTCAAAATGTCTTTTTAAATTATAGCCAATAAAAAAACAATGATACAAATCATTATGATTTTTTAATTTACTTTTTATCAAATGGCTAAATATTTACCAAGATTCGTTCAGTAGTTTTTGTGAAACAGATATCCATTCAAATACTTATCCGTATAAACTCTCAATCTTTCACGTTTATAATTATTACTTGAAAATGTGGTCTCTATGCTATTTTGATGTATACTCTATATTAATTAATTTATAGTTTCGTCAAAATCCATTCAGTAGTCCTTAAGGGAAAGAGTTAAAAACATCCAAACTTTCGTATTTATAATAATCTTTTTTACATAACGATTTTACATTTGTATTACAATTCTAACTTTTCTCCCCTGATTAGTACTATATCTTATAAAGTATCCAAAATTGCCTCTTTATTTCACAAGGTAGTAATAAAAATATTAATAGTAAATAAAAATTAACTGACGATTAAATAAGTATCAGTAAACATAACTCAACGGATCAACATGGGTTATAAGGACAGAACGGAGCAACTCTACGCACACAGACACACGCGCATCTGTGTGAGTGCAAAGAGCGCCGCAAATACCTAATCTTGGTGCCGCGGATTTGTCGTTAACGCTCTTAAATAGCTGAATCGAGGCCCAGATAAGAAGACTAAAAACACCACCAGACATTTAAGTATTAACCCTTTCCCTGTCCCGTGAGTCACATATGAACATTTCCATTGTTTAACTATTGTGTCTACTGGCGGGACAGTTAACCTGTTAAGTACATATGTTTAGAAAAAAAACATCTCCTGTATAAGTTGAGCAAAGTTCCTAGTTATTTTCTATAGGGAACCGGCGTCGGTATCTCAACTATTACATAAAGATATATTTTCCTTCAATATACCGGCATTACGTGCGATTCCCTGAAGTTGTCCGTAGGGATGGGAATCGGGTGATATCGATAAATTGCAGTGAACAACAAACATTTTAGTTCCCCATTGATGCATTCATTCGCAATTTTGATTACTGGCTAAGATGAAATATATTGGTCCCTTAGATAATATTTCACTTTTCATAACCCATCTTATCATTTTGTTCGTTCGTTGTTAGTTCCTTACGTAGTATTGAAATCTAAACTACTAACAATCAAAAATACCAAATTATTAATGGAGGCTAGGCTAGCTACTTAATATCGCAACGTCAGACATTTCAATAGTTGGTTTACAGAGTGATAATCATATCGTCAAAGCATCTTAACGACTTTGAAATAAACATAACATAACAACATAACATACCATCACGCCTGTATCCCCGAAGGGTTAGGCAGAGGTGTACCAATGTACACCCACAGTTCGCCGGTATGTTTAGGTCCCATGTAATAGGGGGCGAGCCTATTGCCACCCACATTGCTATTGAAATAACTTAACAAAAAATAATCAATAATTAAAAAAATAACATCGATAATATAAATGTGTCTCATCACTACCCGCCTTTGTAAGGCAATCTCCCTATTTACGGGCGTGCAGCGGTGCAGACTCTATTAAATCGACGCGAGGGCGGTGTGTCACCTGAATTAATATCGATTATAGCACAACACTATCTATCGTTTTATCGAGCACCAAGACTCATTAGTTTGTTTATTAAATACGAAAATGGTTATTTTTATTACATAGATTCTTTTGACAAAATATTTGACAAGATCGTCATTTTATTTACTTTCAACAGTTTCTGAATCGTGCTTCAATTTATATTTTTGATATCTAATATATGTTCTTACATTCTTAAACATATCGGCCTTTTATTGTCCCACTGCTGGGCAAATACCTCTCATACAGATGAATGGGACCAGTTAACATAATTAGTACCGCATGATCATAGTATCCAAATAAACAATACATTTTTCGGTGTAAATAGCCACCACCATCTCATTTTTAGGGTTCCGTACCCAAAGGGTAAAACGGGACCCTATTACTAAGACTCCGCTGTCTGTCTGTCCGTCTGTCTGTCTCCAGGCTGTATCTCATAAACTGTAATAGCTAGAAAGCTGAAATTTTCACAAATGATGTATTTCCGTTGCCGCTATAACAACAAATACTAAAAACCACATAAAATTAATATTTAAGGGGGGCTCTCATACGACGGTGGCACGTACGTACGTGGTAACCCTTCGTGCGCGAGTCCGACTCGCACTTGGCCAGTTTTTTATTCCAACTTCGGTCTTTTCAAACAAAAACAAGCCTACATTTACAGTAAGCCTACATTTTGTATAAAATAACCGAACTTGTAAGCAATAATCGTTTTCCATTGTGCCTGAGCTTGCAAACGTGAAATGACTCGAGGAATTGACAGTTTGCAGCAAAAACTTTGATTGGTTTTGTCTCGCAGTAGTAGGTTAGTGAGAGGAAAAAGTGGGCCAATGCAAACCATTGTGTGAATAGCCAAACATTTTGTTTTGTGCAGCAATGGATCGGTAAGGCTGAAAGTGTGCGTGATTCTGTTGGTCATAGCTGCCGAATGGGTCACCTAATGTTTTTTTTTTGTTGATAATACGTCTACAAGATGTCACCGAAAGGGTATATCAATCCAAAAAGGGTGAAGAGTACTCAGGGTATAGAGTAAATCTGCAAAATTTTAGCTCAAAATGAGTTAATTGAATAAGTAAGACATGAAATTTTGTAAATTGACTCTATACCGGATGTACTCTTCACCCCTTTTTGATAGATATACCCTTTCGATAACACCCTGTATATTATCACTCACCTGAAGGTCTTGTCGAAAATCTGACAAAATCTCTTGCTCATGGAGCATCTCATGCTTTGCTCAGTTAATGAATTGTGGAGATAAGATAGGAAATCAGATCCTGTAATTGTTTTCGCTAATGTTAGACATTGCAATAAAACTACTTTTTACAGATTTTGTCACGGTCTGTCATTCTGCCCGTGACCATGATACCTGCAAAGGTGTCAAAACGTCGGGACCAAAATAAATATAATCTAAAATATACCGCGACTGAATCCGTAAAAAGTAGTTTTATTTCAGTTCCTGTAAAATACTACTATTTAGCTGAATCCGCTGAGACTAAAAGCTGAGTTGATATACAGATGATTTTAAAATATACTGCTTAATTTTACATAAAACTTGCAATCATGACGGGCCTGTTGGTCTAGTGGTTGGTGACCCTGACTGCTATACCGGAGGTCGTGGGTTCGATTCCCACCTAGGACAAATCTTTGTGTTATGAGATCATTTGTTCTGTGTCTGGGTGTAATTTATTTATAATATGTATGTATTTAGAAATATACAAGCATGTTTTTCAGTTGTCTGGTTACCATAACACAAGCTCTGCTTAGCTTGGGATCAGAGAACCGTGTATGAGTTGTCCCGCAATATTAATATTAAAGGAATATTAATCTCTACTAATTTACAACTATAGTAACATTATACAGCAATTAATGGGTACATATTTTCCAGTTTTCAATTTAGTCCGTTTTAATTTTCAATAGAAAAACAATAGCTTTTGTTTCAGCAATCTTACATGTGTTCTCTAAGAATAGCTATTGTTCTCAAGATATTAAAAATAAAGATTTTTCTTACAAAATGCTAGGTAATCTATCGGGGGTCTAGATTTTTCTTTGTTCGTATAGATTGTTTTTCATTTGCATACATCTGTGCTCTAGTTTTTTAATTGCAATTTTTCTGTGAGAGGCTTTCTTTTGTTTTGTTTTAATTATTCTTAGGTCTTATCTTAAAGATTAACGATCGCTATTTCTAAAAATAAACAATAGACTTATAAACGATCGAAAGATCGTATACCTATAGGGTCAGGACTCAGCAGTAATCATTAAGTAATCTTGTTGCTAAAATACTGTGTGTGTTCAAATACTATTAATAAAAAAATTAAGAAATCCCAACTAAACAGATCGTCATAAATTATAGCTATAACCATCTCGTTTAAGTCAGATTTCAAACAAAAGAACCGCATCATAATTGGTCCATATGAGTAGGAGCCACAGACAGACTGACACGTAAAACTTATAACACCCCTCTTTTTGCGTTTGATGTTCAAGACTCTTGTGTTAATAAAATAACATAACATAACATACCATCACGCCTGTATCCCCGAAGGGTTAGGCAGAGGTGAACCAATGTACACCCACACTACCCACAGTTCGCCGGTATGTTTAGGTCCCATGTAATAGGGGGCGAGCCTATTGCCACTAACCTAATATTAACATTTAAATAATATTTAAAGGAACTATTTTTACCTACCATCGGAATAACCAATAGCCTGTTTTCCAAATACCATATGTACCTAAAGGACCTTCAATTTATTCTCCCATAGAACAAGTTCTCAAACCTTTTGGCACGTGTATATCAACACGTGTCTCAAACATAGTTTAGTTAAATAAACTCATGTTTTCGGCTCGGAAAGATTAGTTTCGTCGTCCAATTCTAAACAAGTTATATTTAGTTACCTACTACGTATTTATTGAATTTTTTTCACGTGTTATAATTTGTACGAAAGATTTTTAATTACATTTTTATTGCTACTAAATTAAAATCTCGTTTAAAAGTAATTAGTAAAGTGCGAAATGTGCTGAAATACCAAATAACCTAATTTGAAAAGATAGTATATTAGTGCGGGTGAAACCGCGAGGGTCATCTAGTTAATAATAAGATTTTAATAAAATAAACTAAGGGGAAATGAGTTATATAACATAATAGAAAAAGCCGCATTTGTTAACAAGGGTGATATGAATCCAAGGTGAATAAATTATAAATATATATAGGTTCAACAGATTCGGGAAGTGAGTCGAAAATTATTTCGCTCGGCAGGTTCTTTAAGAAGACTTCGCCACTTTTTACCCACTGCCACCAAAATTGCGCTTGCACAGTCCCTTCTTCTTCCCATCCTCGACTATGCTGATGTTAGCTACCTAGATGTTAATGAGGCACAACTTGATAAACTTGAGCGTCTTCAGAATTTTTGCATTAGGTTCATATTTGGTCTTCGCAAATATGATCATGTCTCTGATTATCGCCTTAAGCTCAAGTGGCTTCCCATTCGCTTTCGCCGGAATGCGCATATTCTTTCGTTAGTGTACAATATCCTTTTTAATCCCACAGCTCCCAATTATCTTAAAGAACGTTTCCAGTTCCTCAATGACACACACTCTAGATGCTTGAGATCATCGGAAAATTTGAGACTGAAGATGCCGCCACACTCTACAGGGTTCCTTGACAAATCTTTTACCGTTCAAGGTGTGCGTTTGTGGAATAAGCTCCCTGTGTCAATAAGACAAGCTCAGACTCTGAGTAATTTCAAAATACTGGTCAAGGAACATTTCTTGCAACAAAGTTAACTAGTTTATTAATTATGCAAGTATGCAAGCATTATTAATATTATTGTGTATGTATGTAATAGTATATACTTATGTAAGATATTTATGAGTATGTATGTAGTTTATCTTATATATAAATAGAATATATAATTGAATATATATATTATATGTATGTATAAATATATTTGTATTAATTTGGTTAAAGTACACTTGTTACTTTCATCTACCTCATCTATCTTTCCTGTCCATCCAAAGGTTGTCTGGAAGATATCGCTATTAGCGATAAGACCGCCATTGTACGCTTTACTGTTGATGTATTTTATTATTATGTTATTTTAGTGGTGTACAATAAAGAATATTCTATCTATCTATCTATCTAAATATAAATAAATTATAAATTATACTCATTTTGTCTCCTTATTTCACCTAGATGATATTACCACCTGAAAAGTTACCACGTTGAAAAAAGGAGACCAAAAATTTCACTCTGATCACCTAAGTGGTATCAAGGTGATCAAAATGGAACGTACCTAGAGAAGTATGTTTTAATTATACGAGATAAATAATATTGAGGTGTCACAGGGTTTTGTGAAACTTATTAAAACCAAAGGGCTGGAATTATCTCCAGTTAAGTATAAAGTGTGTCTGCATCACGTCAATATCGAAGTTATTTATTATTTATCAGTTAAAAAGTATTTATCTAAAGTGCTTATAACACTAAAATTATTATCCTCCTCCATTCCAATACAGGTCAAATAAAACAGGTAAGTAATTTCACCACCTCCACAGTTCCTTAATGATTTGCAAAAATAACCCAAAAAGTCTTATAATTGTTACCATCTTGTTTCCAACTTTTATTTTTGGTTTCCATACATTTGTCGGCGGAATGTAAAAACCTCTTGAATGACATAGTGTGCAGAGTTTGCTCAACGATGCGTGCTATCGTGAAGTCGATAGCTTTACAGTATCTAAGAAAGGTTGGATGCGGCTTCTTAAAATCATTTAAATGAAATATGAATCAATAATGTAATAAGAATAGCTTATATAACTATAATACCAGCCTATAAACGTCCCACTGCTGGGCACAGGCCTCTTCCCATATAGAGAAGGCACGAGCATTGATCACCACGCTTGCTCATTTGCTGATTGGCGATGTATCATCATCTCCCGAGCCTTTTCCCAACTATGTTGGGGTCGGCTTCCAGTCTTACCGGATTCAGCTGAATACCGTATTTTACATGGAGCGACTGCCAATCTAACCTCAACAATACATTTTACTGGGTATTAACACAGTATCAGTATAGTAAGACTGGTAGTCAGAATTGACTTAACGACTGCCAAAGATCATAGTATGATTGGCGATGTATATATTTATACAAAATCATTTTCCAAGCTAAATTGCCATTTGCTTACCGGATTCAGCTGAATACCATACTTAATATGAAACGACTGCCTATCCGACCTCCACATCCCATATTTCCAAAGTAATGCAGTCTCCCATAGTTAGAATATTTATACAATAGGTTCAGTCTATGTATTTTTTTTTGACTCTGTTCAAATTAGCATTTAGTTGCATTCATGTAAAATAGAATCTGGCTAAACTGAAATTTGACACCAACCATAGGAAAACGAAAAGTAGCACAAAAGGAGTAAATCTTTGTTTTCTCTTCAACAGACCTCTATTTAGCCAAAGGTGATGTTTGACAGATGTCATAAAAATCTTTGATATTCGTACATCGATGTCGGATGTACGTTCAGCCCTTGAATTATTCAGCTGTGAATATTCCGATAAACTCAAATAGACGCCGCATGTATCGCCATATTCAATCCGCGTTTAGTTACCGATGTATGTACACGATTTTAATTAACTGCGTTTTATTATTTGTCATGGTGAAAAGATTTAAGGCTTTGATTGATATGGCGTACCTTATTAGTTACTATATTTTCCTTTTAATAAAAAAAAATGAAAGTATGAGGGTGGATGTTTATTCCTCTCTTACAAGAATAGTATTAAATAGATTAACATGATATTTGTCTATAACATGGACAGACATAATTTGTTGTTTATCCTAAAGTTTTGACAAATAGAAATGTTATGGGCGAATCTTGTGTGCATTAAATCGTTTTACATAATTTTGACTGAACAAACTAAAATAATAATTTTACTATCATAGGAAATAATCTTCATTTATCCTGTCTTTTGACTTCTTTTTCTTTAAATGTCGTGGTGGTGTGTCTAGTGGTTCAATGAACGGATTTGTATGCACAAGGTTGCAGGTTCGAACCCAGGCAAGTACCAATGTGACTTTTTCAAAGTTATATGTACTTTCTTAATTATTCTAAGACACTTCTGACAAACGGTGAAGGAAAACATCGTGAGGAAACCTGGATTCCAAAATTGGGATCTGAAATCACCAATCCGCAGACAGCAAGCGTGGTGATCAATGCTCGCGGCTTCTCTATATGGGAAGAGGCCTGCGCCCAGCAGTGGGACGTTTATAGGCTGGATTATTATTATATTATTTTACTAGCTGTGCCCCGCGGTTTCACCCGCGTTAATACCTATATTCCGTTTCCGATGTCTTTATAGTTACTTTGTTATACGGGGCGGAGACGTATCCAAAAAATTAAAGATTTTGAAAATCGGTCTACCCGTTCTTGAGTTATGAATAGTGTAACTAACACCTCGCGGTTCCATACCTATCTCGTACTACCTCTTTAACCCCGTTACGTCATTAGTTCCTTTACTAATTTGTTAATAGTAAACTTACTATGGAATAATAAACATTAACAAACAACTTTTATTCCCGAAAGGCTAAATTGCTATTATTATCAATTCGCTTATTATTATGGTGCCGTATTTTTTAAATAACTTACATTTTCAAACTTGTGATATCTTTTGAATGAAATGTCCAAATTGAATAATTCAAAAAGTCATATAATGGTATTAAAGCAGACTTAAATATGAAGTCATTTATTTTGATAAGGATTAATTCCAAAGTATAAATAAAAGAGCTTTTAGAGCAGTAGCATTTATATAAATTTTGAAAAATGAAAAATACACTTATTGTGACATAACTATAATAGTTAGACATATGCTGTCGCGACATTTTTTCTAGATAATTATATGTTCTACAAAAACGTAGTACATAATTTTGTTCTATAATCAATAGTTTTCGCAGCGCACGCGATGTAAGAAAGTTTTTTGGTATTTTTTTCACACCTTGGGTTCACTTGGTTTCACACATTATAGGAGTTTTAGTATGGATCCCTAACTTTTTTGAAAATTTGATATAGCCTATGTTCACCGGAAATAATGTAGCTTCCCAACAGTGAAAGAATTTTACAAATCGGTCAAGTACTTTCGGAGCCTATTCAATTCAAACAAACAAACAAACAAACAATCAAATCTTTCCTCTTTATAATATTAGTGTAGATTAGTGTAGATATAATATATCCTTTCTTGATGAACTTACTTTCATACACCATAACATTATTACACAGCATACTATGAAACAAAACCATTAGGTACACAACAGTACTACAAGTAAAAAAATACAAAACCGGTTCCAACAAGCAGATTATATACTAAACAATTAAATATCAATCATTTTTATAACTACACACCATAAAAAGGCAGAATAGTTAATACCTACTGTCATTATTTACAGTGTTATTATATCAAGAAAATTAGATACAGGTGTGGTAATTTATACACGTGACTACGATAAAAATTCTAACAACAACCGACTTCAAAATATGTCTTATACGGATTTCTTATGGATCCCACTGTCAAAACTGGACCACACGGGAAGCACCAACTTTCGAATAAAAAAGAATTATCAGAATCGGTTCACCAAGTCGAAAGTAATGAGGTAACAAACATTAAAAAAATGCAGTCGAATTGGGTACCTCCTCCTTTTTTGAAGTCGGTTTATAGATGTTTTTCTTGTAACTATATGATTTCAAAGTAATAATTAGAGAGAAATTAATTTTGTGATGGACACATATTAAAAGACGGAAAACAATTTCACATATACACAAGACTAGAAAACTGGAAAGGAAAATTTCTAAAAAACTTGAAGTATTGGAAAACTGTTTTTCCCATACGGGCATCGAACCCGCAGCTAGGAGCGCCTTAGGAGGTAACACGTTGAAATAAAGAGAAAGTTATAAATTAGATAGTTTCCTCAAGTATAAAAAAATACCCTTTTATTATCTCTCTTTTAATTGAAAATTGATTATTCAGTAATTACAATTAAATTTGCCATAAAACGGATATATAGGCAATAAAAATAAACTGATAACATACCAAAATGCAATAACAACTTAACTGGTTTAGGTTTAACCGTTATCCTTGAAAATTAACGCATTCCGATAACCGTTTAAATTAGTTATTTATTAACCCGTTATTGTTGAAATGTGCTACTTTTCAACCGACTTCAAAAAAGGAGGAGGTACTCAATTCGACTGTATTTTTCTTTATGTTTGTTGCCACAGAACTTTTGACTGGGTGAACCGTTTTGATGATTTTTGTTCTGGTGCTTCCCGTGTGGTCCCATTTTGGTCCAGTTTTAACAGTATAGTCCATAAGAAATAAATATTAGACTTACTTTGAAGTCGCTTTTTTTGGTAGATTTAATTATTAGTCGTTGGTTACATGACTGGGAAAAAAAAAACAAAATAATATGTGAATATTCAGTCCATCAGTTACATAATTAAAAATATAATTTCAAAATAAGATAACATCAAGTAGATAAAGCGAATAAAAGTTCAGGAGTGTTGGCTAATGATGCCTTTGTCGAAAAATGCACGTAACTGTGACGTCATGAGCCATTTAAAATCAATATAATAAAAAATACTTGTCTAATATTTTATGTGAAGTGATATCTATGTGAAGGAACGTAAATCCTATTTAAAATTGTAGACAATAGGTCAGGACCTGGAGAATTGGAAAGAGGAAAGGGAGGCCTTTGCTCTGCAGTAGCTGAGAATAAATCATCATTTTGACGACCTCCGTGGTCGAGTGGCGTATGCACCGGTTTTCAAGGAGTCGCCAGCTCTGAGGTCCCGGGTTCGATCCCCGGACGGGTCAATGTAGAAAACCACTTTTCTACATTGTCCCGGGTCTGTGTGTTTGTGGTACCTTCGTTGTTTCTGAATTCCATAACACAAGTGCTTCAGCTACTTACTTTGGGTTCAGAGCAATGTATGTGATGTTGTCCGCATTTATTTATATTATTATATTTATCTAAGGATGATAAAAAAATGTAATCTTACCTATTTTAACAATCAGTCTTTCCATGAGGTACAGTGTTAGGTACCTAGTTAATGGGTTGTGGAGATCAGATAGGCAGTTGCTCCATTTAAAACTAGTATTCAGTTAGATATAGTTTCTGAAAACTCTGGGTAGAAAATGGTTTCATTTGGTGATGTGGAAGTGATGAAAGAATTGGAAATATATTTTATGCTCATGCTTATTGCTTTTATATAACCGAAATAAATACATGTTAACTATCAGTACAATCTTAATAATCTATTCCAAAGAATACTACGTCCAACAAACATCCGAATTGAGAACCTCCTCCTTTTTTAGAAGTCGGTTAAAAAGTAATTGTTTGCACCTGCGATTAATAAGACGCAATTAAACTATAATAACTGCACTATTATTATTTATATAACAATATGCTACTTTAATTCACAAACATAATAATAAATTGTAATTGCTCTAGGGTAGTAAAGAGATCTTCTATGGAAAAAAGAGGAATATTATCGTTTGCAAATTAAGATTTATTTTTAACTCCCGCAACAAAAACAGATTTGTATTAGTTTGGAGTGTCGAACTGTCTGTTTATCTTTGTGTCTGTCTGTGGTATAGTAGCTCCTAAACAATTGGGTCGATTGTGATGCGATTTTTATACAATTAGACAAGTAAACATTTCATCCAAGAACCCATTTTCTGAAAATATAAGTCTACAAATTATTTTCTGAAAACCACATCAAAATCGGATCTGGGTGTTTGTGGTACCTTCATTGTTTCTGAATTCCATAACACAAGTGCTAAATAGCTACTGACTTTGGGTTCAGAGCAATGTATGTGATGTTGTCCGCATTTATTTATTTAAATATAATTTAAGGATCATTGACTCAAAAAGAAGTAATTTTTCCTTTGAAATAAAAATTCTCTTTGTGGTTTAAAAATAAATGGAAATAACAAATGAACGGCCATTGTTCGATTTCTATTCTAAACAGCTCCGTTTTCAATTAGTAACGCAACTAATTAAAAAACGAGTTGCTTCTCATTTGAACTGTTCTGTTAAAACAAAAGGAAATTAACTTCTATTGGTTCGCAGTAAATGAGGTTTACATTACAAGTTGGTAGTTTTCAACCGACTACAAAAAGAGGTGGTTCTCAATTCTTCTGTTTATGTTTTTTTTTTTTTGTATGCAGCAAATGTGGTACATGTGGATCAGTTGCATAAATATTTTTTGGTAATGCTAGGGTACCTCAGAGGTCCCTGTCCCGTATAATATTTTCTGAAGAGTATTTGAAATTTAGTTTTATTGCTTAGATGCGCTTCGATTCTGCACTAGTATGAATTGTCCCTTACGTCCGAAAATAATACTTGCAGGACAACTATAAAATTAATTATTGCTTACGTTTTATTTTCATCGACTTCAAAAATAGGAATTTATAAGTTCCTTATTTTTTTGACATTTAAATCTTTGTCGAGACGTTTCCTATATTATTTTGATTACATTCCTTGGATGCCCTTCAAACGACCTTCAAGATAACCGTTATTTGGTTATTTCCTTATTTTTTCAGTCTTTCGTTTGTCTTTTCCTAGTTTTAGTATTGGTTTTAGGTATATTACACTTTGTTCACCTGGGTGATATCACCCAGGTGAACAAAGTAGACTTTTGTGTCTCCTCATTTCACCTCGGAATCAATTCACCCAGGTGAAATCACCTGGGTGAAATGAGTTGACTTTTTTAGTGTAATTTGTTCACCTTGGAATTGTATCACCCAGGTGAACAAACGCGACTTTTTAAATGATTTAGTCGACTTATATCACCCGCATATAAAGTGGCAATAAGTTCATTAAATTATACTAAAATTTATTTTTTATTACTCATTGTTAAATAATAATTACTAGAAAATATTTTATCTTCATTGTATTATAATTAAATGAAACATTGGTAACAATTAAATCAGAATATGCTAATAATTAAAAATAAATACGTGATTTTAACAGACATTGGAGTTTTTTATAGGAGTGATAATGTATCCAAAATTGTTTCCTTACTTTTGTTATTAAAAATGATTGAAGTATTTTTTAGCAATAAACCCGACTTTTTTTTACATTGTATATCGTTTTTGTATTTCAAGTATTATCCTGTATTTACTATAGGACAATCAGTAACATAAACATAAATTTTAAAATAATTTAATGAACATCTTGCCACTTTGTATGCGGGTGATATAAGTCGACTAGAATAATTAAAAAAGTCGCGTTTGTTCACCTGGGTGATACAATTCCAAGGTGAACAAATTACACAAAAAAAGTCTACTCATTTCACCCAGGTGATATCACCTGGGTGAATTGATTCCGAGGTGAAATGAGGAGACACAAAAGTCTACTTTGTTCACCTGGGTGATATCACCCAGGTGAACAAAGTAGAATATACCTGGTTTTAGTTTAGGACTGGCATTATCTAGCAACAATTTTTATTATCTTTTGTGGTAATTTAAAGAGATTATCTTGTTGTTAAAATTAAAGGTTATCTTTAATCTGATAGTTACAATAAAGAAATGCCTGATAACAACGTTAATCTTCGAGTCAATATAACTTTCGGCATGATATTTAGTTCCATAACTATACCTGTTGACGGGCCTGTTGGTCTAGTGGTTAGTGACCCTGACTGCTATACCGGAGGTCGTGGGTTCGATTCCCACCTTTTCACTTAGAAGAGACGCAAAGAAAATCTTTAAACACAAAATAGGTGCCAGGAAACATTAAATATGAATCAGATGATCTTCATCAGAACCTTACCGAAAGATCAGTGGACTTACTAAAAAGTATTATATATTTTTGTTATTATAATCTTTTAAAAAAAAAAAAAAGATTTTTCGAAATCGGTTCAGGCGTCTTCTAATAATCGGGGAACTACAAAATACAAAATGATTCCGAAGAATATTGTTTTTATTTTTTATATCCTGTGAAAAAACCTTTGAATTACTATACAGGTCATGGTACCCAAAAACCATTTTTTTATGTATAGGCAAATGAGGTCCAAATTTAATTATACTTACGCCTGAAAAAGAGCACTAAATTAAAACTATCAATTTAAGATATAACTAAAATAACTTAGGGTCAAATTATGACCTAAACTTATGTAGTAATAACAGTTTATAAGTCAAAACAATGTTATCGTCGGATTGTCAAGTTCTATACATAGCGGGCGGCGCGTGCGCAGCTCTCAGTCAGTGTATAACCGTGCATCGTACACATTGTTAGTTTTATTTTAGTTTTTTAGTTTAACACCGGATTTTTATACGTAAGTTTTTTTTTTATTATTAAGTTAACTGTATTAAGTAATTATCATTAATAACTGTAGAAGATTAGGTTTTTTTTAACTATATATTTTTTTTAATTTATCCTTTATTGCAAATAGGTGAAACACAAATAAAATAAAATTAGGAAGGAACGTGTACAATAGGCGGCGTTAATATGTTTGTAATACATGATTTTGAAATAAATGCAGATTGTATTTAGTTTTTGTGATATTTGATAAGGAAACGATAATGAAATCATATCAGTAAAATTTTACGATTACTTTAAACAATAACAATTTTTATATTTTAATAATTAAACTTTGAGAAAATAAATATTAATTACAAATTAATTTTACATAAGTATTAGTTTTATTTTATTCATATAAAATTACTGTGTTCTTTTTTTATATAAATAAACTGTTTTCATATTTAATTCCGCGAGTGTTTAAACAAGTGTTAAATTCAAGTAATTTATGTTAAGTCAAAGTATAATAAATATTCCAAATAAGTACATAATTCTGCAAATTTATATTAAGTATTTGGACCTCATTAAATAACTGTTTTACTTAAATAAGCAAGAAAACATTTTTGGCCATGTCGAGAGAATGAATGAAGAATGATTGACAAAAGAAGTGTATAAGACGAGTGTGAATGAAAAAAGGCCAGATCAAGAGTACCATAAACCGAACAGCATATATGAAGGGAATAATGAAAGTGGACGAAGCGAAACAAGTGTGTAAGGATCGTAGCAAATGAAAAGAAGTGGTCTCTGCCTACCCCTACAAGAGAGAAAGAGGCGTGATTATATGTATGTATGTAAAACATTTTGTTACTGAGGGGTAAGGCTAAACTACTCGACTGTTTAGCCCTAAGGGACGTAACGTGATGATAGCTATAACTTTTCAGTAACTTAAGTATGTAACTATATACCATTCTAATAAAAAAAAGCAAATAAGAATAGCAATCCTAAAGATAAGCATTTAACTTGCTAGAAACAATATCTTTAGTGGTAATATTAACAACATCAAATAATTTAATAAAACCATCTTGTTCAGATATATTTTCTTAACTATGCATAAATCGTTCTTGACACACTTATATCAGAGCTCGCTAATCTATCATTAACTAGCACGTATATATAAAATAACTAGTTATAACCAGATAAAAACGATATCTTAAATAAACTGATTTTTCTTGTGACATGGGCCACCCTATAGAAAAGAAGGTACCATCATTCATCAGTGGATGGGTGACCATTTTTTTAAACATACCGAGTCCTCCGTGCCTCGGAAGCACGTTAAGCCGTAGGTTCCGACTTTCATACGTTGATCTTCGGCAGTCGTTAAGTCAATTCTGACAACCAGTCTTACTATGGGATACTGTGTTACCCAGTAGAATGGGTGGTGGACGTCTGACAGGTCGTTATGTGCGGTATTCAGCTGAATCCGGTGAGACTGGAAGCCGAACTGACATAGTTTAGGAAAAAGGCTTGGTAGAGATTATCTATGTGTGTCAAATATCATTAAAATCCGTTGAGTCGTTTTCGCAGATAGAGAGAATAAACTATCTCAAGCAACATTTTTTTTTTCTTAGCCATTTCTGTCCCAATTCAGGGCAAAGGCCTCTCTACTAGTCTCTACCCTCCTTCCATTTCTCTCTGGTTAGGGAGGTTCCATCCACTCCTTATCAAAGGACTCCAGTTCGTCCCTCATATCCGTCTGGGCCTACCGCGATGTCTCTTGCCAATTAGAGGAACCCATTGGGTTGTTCGTTTGGCACATTGGTCGTATGACATGCGGCAGATGTGGCCAGCCCAGTTCTATAAAATTAATGAATGCTAACTTTTTTTTTTTTTTAATTTGACATTTTGTAATAACTCTCTTACCCATAAAGGCTCACTAAAAAAAAAGTTTTACATATCTTAATTGAATACGGCAATAATTAAATAGTGATAAAAAACAAGTTATACTTGTATCATTAACGGCACAGTTAACTGTAAGGTTAACCTCTAAGTACCTCGAGGTTAAGATTCAATAAAATTATTTTAAACTACAGTTTTTACTTGTTATATATAGTAATTTAATCGTTGCGTGTATTCTTGGTGTAAGAATAACTTACAATAATCAAGTAAAACTTAAAACTAAAATACTTTATTTATACATCAGCCACTTTAAAGAAATAATGACCGTGCTTTGGGATTATGAACCTTAATTCAATGACTAACAGTTCAGTTTCCATCACATTCAAATTACTTTTAGGCCCTTTTCGGTAATATTTAATTTTGTCATTCTAAAGTGACCTTAAACACATGTTGTCAAAGTTGATAATTGCGTAATTAGTAATAACGTTTAATTCTCTTTCCAGATTGGCTTTAGTATAGTTTATAATTTTTATTATTTGGGTGTATTTCAACAAATGCCATTTTTTTATCATATCGGTGAACTTTTACAATTGTAAGTTTTTTGTATATTTTTCTGGTTTTATGTAATCTTTAGGATATCAAATATCCCCAAATTTAATATCATCAACGTATCATTTAAGACTAAGGAGTAAATTCAGTTTGAATTTTGGTTTCCACCGATATGAAAAACCGGCACCGACTATTTTTCCTGTACACCGATATGATAAGTATATCCACCGAAATGATGTACATATCCAGCGATATGATAATCTATCCACCTTTGAACATCAAAAAGGAAATAGTAGGTACCTATACATTTTTACAAGGGTGACTTAGAACTGAAGACCTGAACTTAGGGTCTTATGTGGGTAGATCACATCCAAAGAGAACTGAGTTCTTAGAAATCTTAGACTCACCGAGATGATAAAATGATCTACCGATATGATAAAGCAATCCACCGATGTGACAAAACTGTGCGTTGATCATGAATCCATACACCGATATTAGACATAAGACACCGATTGATTTTTTCTTATCATTTCGGTGTAAATTATCACATCGGTGGTAATAAAGACCACCGATTACAGCGATATGAGAACACCGACGTGAGAAATAACACACTTTTTAGAAAATTAGAAAAAATGCATAATATCTAGGATAAATTCAATAACAGACAATGAAGCTAATTCACTTACTACATCTGTTAGAACCAGACAATAATAATAAAACTACTCATTACACTACAAAAATGGAACCACCGACAATATAAAATAATTGTCCGGGAGCAACTGAAATGGCGTACTTACGTTTTTGGTGGGCATATGCAGCGATTTGACACACTTCCATCCTGATTGCGCACTAGCACACACCAAGGAGGGATATACAATTGGGGTGTGGACGCTGTCCGACTCGTCGATGAAAAGTTATGTTTAAATTACTTTTATCCAGCGATATGAGAAAAATTTTCAGGACAAGTATGTTTGTGCCTCTCAGTAATAATAATCGTTAATTATGTAAAAAAATATGCTATATATTAATAACAAAACTAATATTCTATGAAATAGAATAAGTTATATACTTATATTACTTATTTTTATTAGTGTATAAGCTGTTTTGTTTGTAAAAAAAGTAGAGGGACAGCACCGATGTGAGAAAAATAGAGGTTTATGTATTTTATTTCTACCTTTGTAATAGTCCTAGGAAAATTATATTTTTGCCACAACCCAATAACTACCTATTGAATACTAAAAAAAATAATTCAGAACTATATTCCTATTTTCAAATACTAATTTCACCGAAGACAAAAAAAAAGTCATCTGGGAAATTCACCCATTTCTAGTGTAGGCTTAGTTTTTTATATTATTGTAAATATTTTAAGTTTTATTCATAATAATCAAGTGAAATCATTTTTAATCTGAGTTAAAAGAAACTCGCTCTGTTTATTGAAAGGAAATGTCAGACAAATACAAAAATACTATTATAATACAAATCTAATTTCTTCCCACATCTCTGTAATATATACATACTCTAATATATATTGGTTTCTTAGGTTTACGCGAATGTTAAACATTATAAAAAAAAATAAAAAAATGACAGCTATTTAATTACTTTAACAAAAAAAGAGAACCGCCTTCAAAAAGCCAATTTACTCAAAAGTATGAAATAATTTTAAATGTACTGCTTATCAAATAACCAAAATATTTGGATAATACAACATACAACTTTATCAATTTCTATCACATCATAACACCAAATAAAGTTAGGTCAAAAACAAACAAAAAGCAAAAATGAATACCTAAGGTGTCATCATCTTAAAAAACATTGCTTATTAGTATAATTAAACGAAGATTTTCCTGTATCGTTAAGTGGGTTTAATTCTACATGCAGAAACTCGATATAATATCTGCATCGTACAAAAAAACGTTTTTCCTTATTGTATTCAGTAAGTGTATATTTTTTACAAACTATCTGCTCCCCGCAATTTCCTTCATCTTTTTGTTTAGTTTTTAGTGCCTGACCTACTACAGAATAATAAATAGTATACTACTTGTAGTAAATATATTATAGAAACGGAGCTATGAGCTCTTAAAAAG
This sequence comes from Autographa pulchrina, assembly GCA_905475315.1. Taxonomy (NCBI): domain Eukaryota; kingdom Metazoa; phylum Arthropoda; class Insecta; order Lepidoptera; family Noctuidae; genus Autographa; species Autographa pulchrina. The sequence goes on from FR997775.1 coordinate 11,137,062, forward strand.
TACACACTTATTAACTTTTAAACTATCGCGCTGCTATAAACATTATAGTAATATAATTCACGGGAATAAGCGCGTACATGCATAAATACTCTGCTTGCGACCACGGCCGGTGTAACGTGGTCGAAACGTCAAGCCCAAAAAAGGTATTTATGCATGTACGCGCTTATTCCCGTGAATTATATTAAGTACACACTTCCTCACAAGTTTTGATGGCAGATTTAAATCAGAGGGGTTTTTTAAATCACAAAATAATTTATAACATCTCATAAATATCCCATAATTTAATATTCTTTGGGCCTCAACGACATTCTGTTGTCCTAAAATTAAATCCACGGGCCTTAAGTCAATATTATAAATAATAATAAATAAATAAATGCGGACAACATCACATACATTGCTCTGAACCCAAAGTAAGTAGCTGAAGCACTTGTGTTATGGAATTTAGAAACAACGAAGGCACCACAAACACCCAGACCCGAGACAATGTAGAAAAGTGAGTTTCTACATTGGCCCGTCCAGGTAAGAACTCGGGATCTCGGAGCTAGCGACACCTTGAAAACCGGTGCGTACGCCACTCGACCACGGAGGTCGTCAAATAATCAACAAATATAAGTGTTTGGGATATCCATCGTATTTACTATAGATTCATTATTATGCAGTTATTATCTGTTTAGTTTTATCAATTAATGGATGCGGGTGAGGTATTATGGAGGCTGTCATGTACCAATACTCTACATTCAATATATGAGCTGAAGGCCAATGTGAAAATGACATGTGTTATAGATACCTACTGAAATATAATGATAGAAGTTAATGAAAAGCCTAATTGTAATTTAATAAAAAAATATAGGTATGTCCTTCTTGTTATGTGATGTAATAATAAATCAGTCACAAATTTTAACAAATTCATTTTCACTATTTATAAATTCAAAGGTATGAAAGTCAGGGATGTCAAAGAAGAAGAAAAAAAACAGATTAAAAATATGAAAAATTAATCGATCCACATTTGTCAATTTTTTATTTTGTACATAATTTGTTAAAAGTTAAACACACGGATATTGAACCCACAACCCAAAGCACAGTGGTACACGACTGCTGCGCCTATATCACACCTTGCCATCAGAGTATTTTGACTAAATTACTAAAAGGGTTAGTTGGTTAACCTTTATTTAATAACACCCATCATAATTTCGTTGGTATTTGTAAAAAAATAAAAACAAAATAAGCTATCAAGCACAATTATGCTATGATTTGTTTAACTCAAATATGTTTAAGGATCACCTAGTTGCCATAGTAACCAATTATCACCATATACCTTTTGATGTGAAAACACAAGAAGCGTCCCGCGGTTTTACCTGTGTAGTTCCCATTTTCGTAAACAGACCGGTATAAAAAGTATGTTAGATGTTAATCTAGAGTATAGACTATCTATTTGCTAAATTTCGTTTCAATCTATTTAGTTGTTTTTGAGTGATGGAGGAACAAACATCCATACAACTTTGAAGTTTATGATCTAGTGAGATAATCAATTAAGCCTCTCTTGTAGAAAGTAGTCGCAATAATATATAAAAAAGGTTGTTTTTGTGTGATTATCTGTCATTGTTTTACCTTGAAAAGTTCTTACTCTTTTTATAAGCCTATGCCTATGGAATCTTTTTATCGGGGTTTTTGTTACGTTTTTTATGTGTTTGTTTTAAATTATCTCTTAAAATTATATGCGTAACTAACCTACCATACCTAAATTAAATAAATGTTTCCTGTTGTTCGACTTGAAAGTTTTTAGAGGGATCTAGAAATAAGAAACTGTGGTTGTGGCATTTTCCCTTAAACTTTGAACCATTTATAATATAATTACTTACCCATCTGAAATTTTCTGTACTTGCTAAAAAACATTAATTATCTCTGATAGAAAAAACAGGTAAATCATCATGTAAACTTAACTTGTACTCAGGTGCGAGAAATATAGTTAAGTTGCAGTACATTACCGTCTATGAACAATCACTTATGACACCATAGCCTAGCGGCTCCGCATTGTACTACAATTTGCAATTCGTTTCTCGTATCGTCTAAATCAGGCTTTAGTCTTTGTTACTATTGATGTTGTGCATTCCTGAACTAAATATTTTAGTATTTGCGACAATGTTCAACATAAATGTTTTGTATTGAACATCGACAAATACCTCGTTTATTGAATTCTCGTGACTTGTTTATTGCATAAACAATGAATTTCTTAATTATAACTTCTCTCATAGAAGAATTAGGCTCTGCGCAAACGAGCCACCGCCCCACCGGTGACCAAAGATAAACTTTTTCAGATATTTGACTGCTGTAAGATGTGGCTGCCACAAGTTACCCGTGTGTGACGAGCCTATACAAAATATATAAAAAAGTTTTTATGTCGCTGTTACTGGCCACCGGTGGTTGTGGCATGTATGCGCCGAGGCTAACACCCGGTTTCTGACAATTTGATCAACACAAAAATTTGCTTATCACCTGTCAAACCTCTTATGACGCACTGCGATTGGTTGTTAGTCTATTGGTTAGCCAATCACAGTCGTAACAACAGATTAAATTGATCAGCCTTTGAGTAACCAGGGGTTAGTCTTCTCCTATAGAAAGTCTGCTGGAAGTGTATTCTTAACAAACAAATAAATCTATCTTTATCTTTATCTTTATCTTTAAAAATAAGTAGTTCCCTTACATTTGTACTATTATATTATACAAATGTATACTATTATTTAAATTGTAAGATAATTGGCTACATAGCTTGTTAATTATTACATGCCTTTATTTAACTTCCAATGTATGTATATTTATATATTCAATCTTGCGAGTTAAAATTGGAATAAAAAATCGGATAGGTATAGGTAGAGTACTTGTTTTTATACAATATGACCTAGTTACTATCTTACGGACGTATGATATTACAACTGTTGTAATATATTACATAATGTATGCCCTTTTAAGGAAATATTACATTCGCTTGAGTTGGCATATTCGGTTACAGTCTCATAACTTATTTTGTATTGGTATATCACAAGTTTATTTTCATCATTATAGTATTCTCAACTCATTTAATTAACTTTCAAGACACACAATCTTTTAGTACTCGATATTTGTATTTTTTATTGTTTTATGCTTCACATTGCGCATTTCTTTCTAAGATTAATAATAATAATAATAAATGCGGACAACATCACATACATTGCTCTGAACCCAAAGTAAGTAGCTAAAGCACTTGTGTTATGGCATTCAGAAACAACGAAGGTACCACAAACACCCAGACCCGAGGCAATGTAGAAAAGTTGGTTTCTGCATTGACCCGTCCGGGGATCGAACCCGGGACCTCAGAGCTAGCGACACCTTGAAACCGGTGCTCACGCCACTCGACCACGGAGGTCGTCAAAGATTACGATAGCTACAACCCAAAAAGCATAATAATTGGTTCACAGTTTGGCAAAAATATCGAGCAAAATACATATATTTTCAAGTCGCTTAAAAACCGCGACTAAATGTGTGTTGTCCTTAACGAATCGCGTGTTATGTTACGGTCGCAACCAGATTGAATTCGATATCGTTCGTCCATTACACATAGTGGCTGTATTATGTAGTATACCACTAAATACAGAGAACTGTAATATATAGATATAGATCGAAAAAGAGATGAATGGGTGTGTGAAAGAAAGAAAGGAGTGAATGCTAAGATGGCGAATTAGCGAGTAGTAGAGATGAATGGAAGAAGAATACGCATTATGCCAAACACCTAATGAGATTCAATTTTAAACCGCGCTTACTATTCAAAATTTTTGAAAACAGTATTAATACTCTTCAATTAATTTCCTATACACTGTAAAAATAATATTATAGTAGCGAAACTTTTTTCCTAAAAAATACTGTCAAAGCGGAAAGCAAATTTTTATATTGTGTAATCTATACTTATAATAAATCTGTAGAAGTAAAAATTCTGTACATTGAAAATATCAAAAAAATAAATGGCGGGGGGTGTTACTAGACCGACACATTACCCTAAAAAGTGATGAAAAATTTTTTTGTCTGTCTGTCTGTCTGTTTGTTCAGGCTTCACGCAAAAACTACAAGTTCGATTACGATGAAACTTGGTATTGGTATTCTTTATTATCCTGGGCACCACACTGGGTAGTTTTTATCCCGGAAAAGTATATACAATAAAAAACAAACTTAATTTTGTTAAAAACTCATTGATAAGTTTCGTCATCTACGCGAACGAAGTCGCAGGCACAGCTAGTCTTAACTAAATTCGCCAAATGAGTAACAAAATTAAAATTGGCATTGTATAAGAATTTAAATTAATTCCAAAGTAACCCCTAGGCTAGGAATAACAAAACTAAGCACTAAATAGGGAGAAAGATTCTAAGTTATCTGGTCACTTATCTATTTTTCCTTAATAATTTACACACGGAAAAACCTCCATGTTTCTTTTAGCTGGCAATGGTTACAAGGCTTTCTGTATTGAGTACGTATGTTATCCTCAAGAGTAGGAAAGTCTAGCTGGAAATATAGACCAGAAAATTAAGTAGTGTTTCCAAATAATTGGAAACAGAGAAATGAAAATGAACAGAAAAACATCTTTTGGGTTTGTTTAATATAAATAATAAATAAATGCGGACAACATCACATACATTGCTCTGAACCCAAAGTAAGTAGCTGAAGCACTTGTGTTATGGAATTCAGAAACAACGAAGGTTCCACAAACACCCAGACCCGGGACAATGTAGAAAAGTTGGTTTCTACATTGACCCGTCCGGGGATCGAACCCGGGACCTCAGACCTAGCGACACCTTGAAACCGGTGCGTACGCCACTCGACCACGGAGGTCGTCATATGTATATTTTAATTAATATGATATGTATATTTCGTTTAAAATATTGTCGTTTTCATTTCATTAAATGTTATTTATACATTTAACACCTTTTATACATTTTGTCCTAAATTACATTTTTTTATTGACACAATTGACAATTATTGCGAACCCAGGTAGGTCGCTGTAAACACAATCTGGCAAAATGGGGGATCATAGACCCTTCCGATATCCGGTGTGAGTGCGGCCTCTCCGACCAGACAATGCCACATTTGCTAGAGTGCCCAAAGTGTCCGGACACCTGCACTTTGGAGGACCTAAACCTCGCCAATGACGCTGCAGTTAGTGTGGCCAACTAGGCGCAGCTTATTTAAATTTTAATAAACAAGATTACCATCGACTCGAAAAGAAGAAGAAGATTGACAATTAGGTACAGAGTGAACCGATGATCAATAATCATAAATTATTATGTAGATGACATAAGAGGCAGTTAACCTGCAGTTAGCGCAACAGACTGTTTTGTTTATAATTGAGTAACACCGATGCAATCTCTAACAAACACAGTTATCTTAATAGTAAGCTACGTTAGTATAAACAAGACGTTATTATTTATCAACAAATATGCGTAAACTAAACCCAGTTTCAAAATATAGGTATAACTAGCATTATTCCAATTATCATCAAGTGCTAATTAGAATACTTTTACTCAGTTTTCGGCATTTTTAACCAACGAAAAAAAAATATTGGTACCAATTTTTTGCATGGCTGCCTCGTTGGCCTAGTGGTGCTAAGCGCGACTGCTACGCTAGAGGTCTTGGGTTCGATTCCCAAGTCGACCAAGGTGTTATTGGGTTTTTCTACGAAATTCTCAGTAGCAGGTCGGAGTTTGGATTTGTGCCCGGTTAGTGGCAATAGGCTCGCCCCCTATTACATGGGACCTAAACATACCGGCAAACTGTGGGTGTACATTGGTACACCTCTGCCTAACAATTCGGGGAAACAGGTGATGATATATTATGTTATTTTTTGTATCAATTACTTGACACCAAAAATAAAAAATAAATTGCGTCCAGTGCCCATAATCTTAAATGAATTTTGGATTGGCATTAAGGTAGGAAAGCTAAGAAGATATTTTTAACCAACGAAAAAAACGGAGGAGATTCTCAAGTCGACTCATATATTTTTTCTAAGGGTAGTTAGGAAATCTCGACTCCTGCTAGCTTGAAAAAAAAGTCGCGTAAAAGTGTTTTTTTAGTCCTATTTACAAAAAAATATATTTTATTTAATGTCAGTATTTTAACCTTACTACTAAGAAAGGGTTATATTTTTCACGCGTATCTTGCCTAGCGGTTCAATGAACAGATTTGTATGCACAAGGTTGCAGGTTTGAACCCATTACCCGCCAATATAAGTCAAATAAAAAGATAACTTACTAATTAAAATGAATAAAGGCGTGTACTTTAAGATAATTTTAATTAGTACGTCAATAAGACGTCAAACTTTCTTTAATTATTTAGTATGATTCATTACGGTAATAGTGTTAAATCTAAACTCATTAATAGTAGGGTCGTTCTTATCTTATGGTCTTGTGCTGAGATATCCGGTTGCAAACACATGTGTAATTGTACATACATACATACATATAATCACGCCTCTTTCCCTTGTAGGGGTAGGCAGAGACCACTTCTTTCCACTTGCTATGACCCTTATACACTTGTTTTGCTTTATTCCCTTCATACATTCTGTTCGGTTAATGGTACTCTTGACCTGGCCTTTTTTCATTCATACTCACCTTATTTTTGCACTTTATTTTTTGTCTCAACACCCATCATCTGACTGACATACTTCATCCACCTTACCATCCATTCCTCCTCTTACATTCAACGTAGCGAAGCGGCTCTCCGTGGGCCACTTATACTGTACTAATTATGCATTAAGATAATTATCATTAACCGACTACAAAAGGAGGAAGTTCTAAATGGGACCGTGTTACGCAATATCTCCGGCAATTGAATCGATTTCAAAAACCTCTTTGTCATCGATAGGTTATTCCTTAGAGGTGGTCCCATATACATTTCATTGATCAGTTATTTTTTTTTTACCTTCGTAAAAACATTAGGTAATAATAAAAAAAAAAAAAAAAAAGCAAACAATTTCATTTCAAAAATTGTTTTCGACACCACAACCTGAATTCCAAAATCATCGTGACTTACAAAAACATTTGCAATAATTATCTAAATTTTTTGCTCCATATTATCTTGGGGTCACAATTATCTCCAGTTCATCCATTTCGAAGACACGTGCTGCCCACGACGATATGAATATTCGTTCAAAACAATCTAAAGTTCAGTGTATCGTTTCCTAGCTGCGCATGAGTCGATCACGTGATACAGTTAACATTATTGATAGTTCAGTTATTGATGTGTCAAAGGAGAGTTCGTTCGTCTTAAACGATAGCTTTTTTATAGATAAAAGGAGAATCATGAAGCACTTGCGTGGCCTCAATAGAACCGTTTTTTACACTTTTTACGCTCAAAGCAGACAAAAAACGTGCACTTAGTAAAAAAACCGGCCAAGTGCGAGTCGGACTCGCACACCGAGGGTTCCGTACAAACCTGTAGGTATCTATTTCTTTTGATTGCGTTTACATAAAAGTTTGATTTTGTTACAGCTTAAAGGTATTATAGACCTGAGTTTTGATATAAATTTCAAATTTTTAGGTTTTGAATCCCGTGGGAATTTCGAAAATTTGCGGCATAAACGGCTGTATCTTTTGATTGCTTTGGCTTAGATGTTTAATTTTTTCACAGCTCCAAGGGACAGTAGACTTGAGTATTAGATATGAATTTCAGTGATCCTATAAGGGTTCCGTTTTTTCCTTTTAAGGTACGGAATCCTAAAAATGCAATTATTCGCATCGCTCACTTTTAAATTGACGCTGTGTATGAAGTAGGAACTTTTGCCCGCAGCTTCCCTCAAGTTTCATTAGAATCAGTTCAGCTGTTCAGCCGTTAAATCGTAACAGACAGGGTTACTTTCATATTTCTTAATGTAATATCGAAGAATCATAATTCTAAATTATGATCGAAAAGCCATTCAATGTAACTAAATAACTACAAATTACGTTACTTTTGAAATATTGAAAAAAACAGGAATAACTTTCCCTAATCTGGAAATCCACAAAGCTTATCACATGCCATCCTTATCATTCAGGGCTTAAATTCTAGGAAATATAATTATTTGTCTATTTACAATAAGCAAAGTAAATAACAATATAATTATAAATAGGAGACCTTAACGCCTAAGCTTATCTGAAAGTCTAAATGTCAAGTCTGGATGACGTTCAGAAGCTAATCGTATGATACTGTCAAAATTAAGAACTGGCCAAAAGTAGTTTTAATTGGATTTGGGAGACAAAAGTGGTTTTGACCGGATTTCTATATAAAAAAAAAACCGACTTCAAAAATCGATAAAAGCACTAAAAAGTTAAAAATAATACTATAACCTACCTATATTAATAAACCTAACCTAAACTGCTATTAACCTATAATACAATTTAACAATTTTTTGGAGTTGGTGCCAAGCAATATACAAAACTTAAATCACTACTTATATACCTACAGACTAAGAGCAGAAAAAAAAAAACATAAATCCTTTTTTTTTTAAAGTCGGTTAAAAATGTATCGGAAATGAGTGGCTTTAATTGTTATACTGCTTTGGCTACTGTATAATTAATTGCCAAAAACGAGAGGCCTTACTATATAATATTATCACCAACTGATCAAAATTAGCACGGAATAATAATAATAATTATTATTATTATTATTATATCATCGTTTTAATTAGTTATTCATAAACAAATGCACTACAGACAAACTTTCAAATTCAAATTCAAATTCAAATGTATTTATTTGTGGAACATAGGTGTATATTACAAAGATGTTACAATATTTTATCGAACGCTATGTCCTGCCAATCTTAAACGTGCCATTCGTGCATTTATGATGTACGTGCGTTTATAAGTCTTTTCGTCATCTACATCGCTGTGAGCGTGAGTTCATGAGCACGCACGCGTAAAAATACGCCTTATACAAAGGCCCTTAGTGATCCTTGCAGTTTTTTAGTTAGTCTGGCCTACCCACTGTATTACAGCCCGTGATTACAGCTAATGTGTACTGATTATACATATAAAGACGATCTTGACGACCTCCGTGGTCGAGTGGTGTACGCAGCGGTTTCAAGGTGTCGCTATCTCTGAGGTCCCGGGTTCGATCCCCGGACGGGGCAATGTAGAAACCAACTTTTCTACATTGTCCCGGGTCTGGGTGTTTGTGGTACCTTCGTTGTTTCTGAATTCCATACCACAAGTGCTTCAGCTACTTACTTTGGGTTCAGAGCAATGTATGTGATGTTGTCCGCATTTATTTATTATTTATAAAAAAAAAAGAGTTTATATCATCAGTATACATCCACCCTGTTATATATAATTTCAATGCGTCACAATATGGTCAATCCAAAGGGACGTAACTTGAAATTACTAGTTTTCACCGGTACAGATATGCTATACATATGTATAAAAACAAGGTCACGTGACATCATTGGTTTTTTTAAACACTTCTTAAGAGGTCACTAAGATAATTTATCTTGCCGATTTGGAGTACAGTTAAAAAAAAGAAGATTAATTAACTGCAAAGCTTTTAATGATAATAAATAGATACCACACTGACCTATTGATTGACGGGATTGACGACATTCATGATATTATATAGGGTGTTACATAAATGCGTGCTCAAATTTACAATACGGTTTCCGCTTGAGAAATGTATGTGTTGTAAACTACTTTCTCTAAAAAGTAATAGCCTATTCCGAAAACTATTTTTGACTTCTTTTACCCTTCTGTTCGTAGCCATGCTTGCTCTAGTTACATTTACTACTGCTACTCTATACACTTTTCATCCCTTAAAACATATATATTTCTGAAATTAATGAAAAACTGATATTCCCTCTCCCCTTACAAGTCCTTTAAAATTCTTGTTGCTATCATAGACTCCGCGCATCTTTGGTCTTTCACAATAATACTTCAATCTTTCTAAGTATCATTAAAATTTAGATATGACACGTAATACGAGTACCTATATCAATAAAATAATCTCTGTATGATAAATAAGTCATATCTTTTAATCAGGAAACTGATAAGTACAAGATGGCTAACCGGATGTAATGACGTTATTTGTTATAGAATATAGAATTCATCATCATCTCCCGAGCCTTTTCCCAACTATGTTGGGGTCGGCTACCAGCCATACCGGATTCAGCTGAATACCGTATTTTACACGGAGCGACTGCCTATCTGACTTCCACAACCCATTTTACTGGGAAACACAGTATCCCATAGTAAGACTGGTTGTCAGAGTTGACTTAACGACTGCCAAAGATCCGATTAAGTCGAAGACGAAGTATGACAGTCGGGACCTACAGCTTAACGTGCTATCCGAGGCACGGAGGGGTCTCGGTATGTTTATAAATGGTCACCCATCCACGGAGCAACCGCGACGAGCGCGGCTTAACCTGTATTATCGGTCAAACCGTACGGCTTACACTTAGCCACGAGCCCCTCCAGCACATGCCTCCAGCAAAAAGCAAGACAATATATGTAACAATATATAGTACAGATACAAATTATACTGTGAACATATACTTAGTAGTCTAATAAAAATAATTGTAAAGATAACAAGGTTGCTTTGGTTCTATTATTTTCTTATATTAATAATATTAATTCGTAATCTCAAAGCTATCGGGACTATGTTTTAGTTTACTTTATTAATCTCTAATAATAAAATGTATGTTAACTAATATAATTATTTCCTGTTGAGATTATTTATATCTAAACATTGGCTTGTTAATTATTCTTGATTCTGGATCACGAAAAGAATAATATAAATAAACAAAATTTTCAGATTTTACTTGTTATCTAGCACATTTGTGATAATAAATAACCAATACTACTGATACTTAAATGGGGGGCTAGGGGCTCGTGGCTAAGTGTAAGCCGTACGGTTTGACCGATAATACTGTAGGTTAAGCCGCGCTCGCCGCGGTTGGTCCGTGGATGGGTGACTATTTATAACATACCGAGACCCCTCCGTGTTTCGGAAAGCACGTTAAACAGTAGCTCCCGGCTGTCATACATAGATCTTTGGCAGTCGTTAAGTCAATTCTGACAACCAGTCTTACTATGGGATACGATGTTTTCTAGTAAAATGGGTTGTGGAGGTCAGATAGGCTTTCGCTCCATGTAAAATACGGTATTCAGCTGAATCCGGTAAGACTGGAAGCCGACCCCAACATAGTTGGGAAAAGGCTCGGGAGATGAAATGTATCTAGACCTATTGATTTCTTGATGCGAATGTTTGACATTGACATAACACCTACAAAGGTGTTAAGTTTTAAAACCTAAATTTTAAAGGATTTTATAAACCGCGATAAAATCCGTCTTTTTTTTCAGTGTAATCTTTTTCAAATTATAATTGTCCATATAAAAATTATAAATTGAGGATGAAAATCCAAATGTAAATTATATTTTTAAGTTCAACTCTTTTATGCTTACTTCTTCTGCTTAGAATTTTGACAAGCTATGTTGAGGCTTCCAGTCTTATTTGTTTTTATTGACAACGCAAGCCCATTTTACTGGGTACCATACATTCTATAGTAACATTGATTGTGAGAATAACTGGTTCTAAAGTTTTTTACGTTCATATATGCTTTATACTACAATATCATCTCTTTTGTTGCAGAAAATGTTCCGGTATCTAGTCCTAGCATACCTGGCGGTCCTCAGCCACGGATCAGTGGCCAACCCTGTAATCAACGAAGTCTTGGAAGAACAAGAGCTGGTCTTCGCTTTAGTTGTAAGTTTTTCTACCTTTCAAATTAAAAGTTTCGTTTATTTATTATTTATTTATATTTAAAATTCAATACTTAAATCTAATATAACAACAAACACTTACAACTATACTAAAATTAAAACTTATATAAATAAATAAACGAGTATTTCTTGTTTATTTTCTACTTGAATTTCAGAAAGGCTTTAAAAAGTCATGTATGTATTACTATATTCACACCTATCGAATTTAGTTAGTGAAAAACTTAATGAAATAGTAAATGAAGTACTACTTGAAGAGCTGTATGCCACATAGGCACTTTTCTTTAAAGGTATTCTGACAGGAACCGTCCAAAGAACGATTATTTTCAAGAGAATTACACAATACAGGGTGTTAAGAAACCCCTGTCCGATCCGTTAAGGTGTTGTTAGGTATCGATATCTGATTACAAAAATGTGGAAAAAAATGGAAAAAAAAAACTATAACCTAAAAATTTTTTTTTCTCAAAAGTCGAGATAGAGTGTCGGCGTTGTCACAGATGATACCTAATTACCAAACAAAAGGCCCCCAAAAATACCGACGAAATTGGTGTTGTAGTTTTTATTTGTTTTCAAATTTAGGGAATTTCGGGGCAAAAAATGGGTATTTCAAAATCCATTATTATTGTTTCTGTCCTGAATTTTCCAAATTTGATATTTTATTTGGGCATGTGATTGTGAACCCTCTAGGACCCTTTCAGGTCGGACAGGGGTTTCTTAACACCCTGTATAAAAAATTCTAAGAAGAATAGAAATATCAAAAATTCTGATCCGGATTTCAGAACATTAATTGCAGAAAAAAATTATATCAGCCTGTTCCAAATAACCAAAGAAAACTGGATACATTATATACCTAAGTGAAAACACATTGACATTTAGATTAAAATAATGACGCATTAACCACAATATTGAATCACAATAACAATTAAAATCTAGGTACAAAACATGCTATTAGCATTGTTTTTCCCAAGATAACTTTATGCTAATTATTGGATAATTATAATTCCCAGAATAGGAAGAACGTAGAATTCCTAGATTATCAGTTTTCTATAGGTCATGGAAAATGGTTGTTTATGTGTTGTTTGTTACAACATATCTAATGACACGTGGCAGTTAGGCTGAAAGGTCATAAGGATAAACTGCATTATGAAATACTAGCTGCTTTTCGTGGTTTCACTCATGTTAGTGTTAGTTATCGCGGCAAAAAGTATCCTTGGGATCCAATGTTATCGCATACGAAATTTCACCAAAATGGGTTAAGCTGTTTAGACGTGAAAACGTTACAGGTAAACAGACAGAGTTATCTTCGAATAATTTGTATTAGTATGGATAAGTATTAAATCAGTACAATGAGTATATTAGATTTATTTTGATGATTTCAAGTGAAGATAAAATATAATTTAAATATGGATGTCACGCTATCGTGATTCGTGCGACATGAAAATAATTTGTGCGAATATAAAGTTTATAATCATGTAATTCTGAGAATAATAATTGAATAAATTGCATTTGTATTGTATTAACATATAAATGGCTTAAAAACAATAAAATGTAAAAATACAGCAAAAAAATCTTTTCTGTCCTGGCTTTCTCCGAGCAAACTTCAAGAAAGCCAACGAGGTAATTTTCTAGAGTTGGGACACATTTCATCTGAGGATATTTAAAACTCTTTTTAGAGGTTTATTAGTCGTACACATTCATCGATACGTTGGTAGTTAGATTAAGACATATTTTTAGCTGATCTTCAGTCAGACAGAAATCGTCTAAATCGACTTATATTATTTAAGTCTATCTATCGTATTAAGCCTACATATAGACTTAATTTTGCCCAAAGTATTTTAGCCCTATCAACTTGTAGGTATCCCTAAACATTTTTTGATGAGTGTTATCTTTTGCAGTTAAACAGACATGGGGAACGAGCACCGGATGCCGATGAGCTGTCCCTGTCTGACCAGCAGGAGCTGATCAAGAACCTCACTTATATTGAGGGGCCTGAAGGCCTGACTAATGTAAGTACCTACAATTTAGTATGTTTAGGATTATCGATTATAGTTAAATCTACCTACATGCATGATTCAAAACGCAGTCGGGTTAGCTACACCATGCATAACTCAATTTAATACACCCGGTATTAAATTTGAATTTGTCTACGTCCCTTCATCAAGGCCATCATCAGAATAGCAGAATAACTATAAAAACATCAGGATGGGGACTTTGTACTTACGTGGATAGAATCGCGGGGCACAGGTATATAAATTAATGAACGGTTAACTATAAAATTGTAAAAAAAATGTATATTACCTACTAGTAGAGCTGACTGCCTACCATCGCTAGTTCGTATAAGAAACTTACAATAAATAATTTAGTTTTTTTTTTTAGAACAAGAAAATATTTATTTTAAACTAGCTGTGCCTGCGACTTCGTTCGCGTGGATGACGAAACTTATAAATGAGTTTTTAACCGCAAAATTAAGTTTGTTTTTTATTGTTTATACTTTTCCGGAATAAAAACTACCCAGTGTGGTGCCCAGGATAATAAAGAATAATTATACCAAGTTTCATTGTAATCGAACCGGTAGTTTTTGCGTGATACCTGAACAAACAGACAGACAGACAGACAAAAATATTTTTTTCACACTTTTCGGTTCGGTGTCGGTCTAGTAACACCCCGCGCCATTAATTTTTTCAAATTTTCAATGTACAGAATTTTCACTTCTACAGATTTATTATAAGTATAGATAGATAATAATTTTAAGTTATTTCACACAGAAAATAGCATTTTCACTTCTATCTAAAGAATAGAGGCATCAAATTAAAAAATCTTCTGTGTCCCATGACAGGTCGTTCCCAAGAATCAAATTAGTATTTCTGTCCCTTCAAAAAAACCTGAATACAATATGAAATATTTCAGTATGATAAAGAATAGCGATATTTTTGTGACGTGTCCGTAACGACCTCGCGCCGACCGCTGTAATGAATGGTCCAAGGTTACTGGCGGGAAGTATTTACAGAGATTTACTTACTTGATAACTTCCTGCTTTATACATATAAGTTGGTCTTCTTTTTTGACGCAATTTTGTTTAGGTTAGAACGGAGTAAACCTTGGTGTTTCACTTTGGAGGTATCGAGCATCAAAAAGTGTTTGTCATTTACAAAATGAATAATTTAATTACGGTTCATAACATAGACCCTAGAGTTCCTAAAATAATCTGTTGGAGCTTGAAATTAATTATGAAAATAGTTTATATTTATACCCAACTAACTAGCTGACCCGATTCCTGTAAATTTTCTGCGTGTTTTTTTCAAATTTTCGATCATAACCTGGTCCTGACAATTGAAAAACAATATAAAAAAGCGGTCAAATTTGGTAAAACGCTCTGAAGTGATGCTCCGTCATACAAATGGCAATTATTATTAATTTACATAAAATATGCATTAGTAAAATACATGTATCATGGCGATGGAATGCCACTTAACTGAAAATAAAGTAAATATTCAACTCTATCCACATTCTTGCACACTAATTACATTCTAGAAGAATCATTTTCCTCTCTTAAACCAGAACGATGCATTCCACTTCTACTTCAGGCCATTTCATTTCCAAACTAAACTTGAAAACTCTTACAGGTCGGCAAAAGACGAGCATACCAGATCGGAAAATTCTACCGCCAGAGGTACGGCTCCCAGGGCCACAAGCTGATCTCCAGCCTGTACCTTCGGGACGAGATTGCCATCAGGAGTACAGACAAGGAACGGACTAAGATGACCATCCAGGTGGCCATGGCAGCTGCCTACCCTCCGGAACCTGAGCAGCAGTGGGATGAGGGTCTTGGGAAGGTCTGGCAGCCGATACCTTATACCGCTGTACCGCTAACAGAGGATTATGTAAGTTGAAAAAGTTTTTTGTCACCAGCTGATCATCCAAAGATCCAGGCTGTTAAAAAAACATTATTAGAGCCATTTATTTTAGACGGCTTATTTTAGATTTTAGGTATCATGGTCACGGGCAGACCTGTAAAGGTGCCGAAAAGTCGGGACATAAAATCTAACATTCGCGTAAACCTAAGACAAAATTTCTTTTATTAAAAAGTTTTATAACAAAACTGCTGTTAGTTGGATTTTTGAAGCAGATTCAACAACAAACAAAAAGTTAAATACATAGTTTAAAATTTACTTACGTACATTTTTTACCAGATTGATATAAACCACGTGTTATTAAAATGATTAGTAAGATAATAATTAAGTTAGATAAAAAGAACCATTAACTCATAAAAAAGCCCCGCGAAACATGTTAATTATCTCAATAATTATATAAATATAAGATATTGGTGTATTATCTGTTGTTTATACAAGTTTCAAGTTCATTGTTACATAAGTAACAACTTCATAAGTAATTTTACCGATATGGAAAGGATGATTTAATATCAGTTGTTATTGTTTGAAAAACACACGGATTTACATGTGACTTTTACAAAAAAACTTTGTGAAATTTCAAAACAAAATATAATTTAAAGTTGATAAACGTTTTATCGTACTCTAGTGTTTTTCATTCGAGTTATTTTGTTAATTATTTTGAAAAGAACTGGGGCCCGATACCGCTTTTTAAAAAGTCAGTGGGTGGCAGGTTAATGAACGTTACAGTGTACATTGTACCTAATTTTCGTATTCAGATAATTTTAGTTTAATGGCATCTGTACACCTACTTGCCACTGTTGTCGTTGTAGGATTGCCACTGACTGTTCATCGTAGGCTTATCTGTATACGACAATTAGGCACAATAATAAGTACACTGGAACGTTCATTAACCTGCCACCCACTGACTTTAAAATAGCGGAATCGGGCCCCTGATTGCTTGATTATTTAACCAAACCAAGCAGTGATCATTAAAAGCATTTTTTTTTAATATACGTTGTTCCACAACAAAAAACTCCTTACTGCAGTTGAAATATACCATTTTTACATAGAAGCAACTGTAAAATATAATATAATATTTTTCTTTAGATCTTAGAAAAATATATCTTACTGAAACAAAGACACTCTTTATAACGTTTTAAAACGATTTGTAATGGAAATCGGTAAAACTAAACAGACAGAAAGCGTCATCTTTTGTTTAGTACAGAACAATATTATTTTTAACCATTCATAATGAAACAGAAAAATTAAACATAACATACCATCACGCCTGTATCCCCGAATTGTTAGGCAGAGGTGTACCAATGTACACCCACAGTTCGCCGGTATGTTTAGGTCACATGTAATAGGGGGCGAGCCTATTGCCACTAACCGGGCACAAATCCAAACTCCGACCTGCTACTGAGAATTTCATAGAAAAACCCAATAATACCTTGGTCGACTTGGGAATCGAACCCAAGACCTCTAGCGTAGCAGTCGCGCTTAGCGCCACTAGGCCAACGAGGCAGAAAAATGAAACATCAGTAATATTCAAGCATTAGAGTAAGTGACGGGGTATGAAAGACAAATTCTATTTAGTTTAGTCCGTTACCTAAGTGATTAAAATAATAATAATATTCCGGGACAACTCACACACGGTTATCTGATCCCAAGCTAAGCAGAGCTTGTGTTATGGTAACCAGACAACTGATAGACATACTTATATATTTCTAAATACATAAATATTATAGATAAATTACACCCAGACACAGAACAAATGATCGTGCTCATCACACAAACATTTGTCCTGGGTGGGAATCGAACCCACGACCTCCGGTATAGCAGTCAGGGTCACTAACCACTAGACCAACAGGCCCGTCTAACTAAAAATATTGTACATTCACGTCATTCACACTCATTGTATATACATTTTACATTTTCAATATAAGAAAAAATCTTAGAAGATAAAGCGAATCAATGTTCAGGACTCCTGCAATTGGACAAAATATACAAAGTCGTGATGTCATGGGACATTTTAACTCGTTGTATTCTCGTCGGTTTTTAGTTACGTAAAAAAAAAACTGCTGAATTGAGTACATCCTCCTTTTTTGAAGTTGGTTAAAAATATAAAAAATATGTGTCTAATATTTTTATATTTATCTATGTAAGATACATTAAAAAAATATCTTGTGCCCCATTTTCTTTTCACCGTTTAGAAACAAAAAATGTATTTATACTTGATCGAGTAAAAGTTTTCCTAACTTGGAAAACAGAAGATCTAAGATCCAATTAGATTAACTTAGATTTATTGCGACCTCACAAAGGTCGATGCTTACTTTAAGTTCAGTTGGAATTTAATTTACGATCCAAGAGTTTCCTTCCTGAAATACCTGCTCTGACCTCTATTTAAAGATTACGTTTGTATCTGTTTTAATGGATTACTTATTATTTAAAGAACCCCATCCACTTCTTTCTTAATTTATAGCCTGTTTTGTAACCGACTTCAAAAAAGGAGGTTCCCATTTGACTGTCAATTAGTTGTGCGTTTCGGTAGTTTGTTACAAGATATACAACTAAAATCAATCGACTATTGCAGGACCATAGACGATTGATTTTAGTTGTATTTGTCGATGTATTCCTCAGAGGGGGCACATATTTCATAAAAAAATTACCGTTTTTAGGGTTCCGTACCCAAAGGGTAAAACGGGACCCTATTACTAAGACTCCGCTGTCTGTCTGTCCGTCTGTCTGTCGCCAAGCTGTATCTCATAAACCGTGATAGCTAGAAAGCTGAAATTTTCACAAATGATGTATTTCCGTTGCTGCTATAAAAACAAATACTAAAAACCACATAAAATGAATATTTAAGGGGGGCTCTCATACGACGATGGTACGGAACCGTTCGTGCGCGAGTCCGACTCGCACTTGGCCAGTTTTTTTATTATTATAATCGATTCTTCTTTTATACTAAGGTGTGTGTGTGTGTGTACAAAACCAAATATTAGAAAATTTTATTTTGACATAGAATACAGCAATTTCAGCCAGTCTAGTGAATAGGTACCTGGTATCCAAACACCTATTCTAATTAATGTAATTAGACGACAAACAACTAATGAGCTACCCAAAAAACTAAGCAAATGTTCTTCCTATTGACGTCATCACATCTCTCTTTCTATCTTCTTCCTCTTTTTCTAACCATCTCTTTCCCACAGCTCCGGTACTACTCGAACTGCGACCGCTTCAGCACATTAATGACGGAAGCCAAGGAGACATCGCTGAACAACGAGCTGGCGCCATACATGGACCTGATACCCTTGCTGGAGGAGAAGACTGGGAAGAACTTCACAGAGAATCCTCTGATGTTTGAGACGCTGTTTGATCTGTTTAGGAGTATGGTAAGTTAATATAAAGTATGGTATATCTACAAGTGGTATATAAACAGTCGTGGTGGCCTAGCGGTTCAATGAACGGATTTGTATGCACAAGGTTGCAGGTTCGAACCCAGGCAAGTACCAATGTGGCTTTTTCAAAAGTTATATGTACTTTCTTATTTATTCTAAGACACTTGTGACAAACGGTGAAGGAAAACATCGAGATTATTCCAAAATTTGGGATCTGAAATCGCCAATCCGCAGAGAGCAAGTGTGGTGATCAATGCTCGTGCCTTCTCTATATGGGAAGAGGCCTGTGCCCAGCAGTGGGACGTTTATAGGCTGGATTATTATATCTTGGGACAACTAACACACGGCCTCTAATCCAAATCCGATCCCGAACTAGGGAGAACCTGTATTTTGTTCAATCAGAAAACTGATATTTAATAAAATAACTACTTATATTATATTTCTAAATTCAAATACTGGGTGTCCAGTAAAGAGACTGACAAACTATGGGGGTTGATACCTTAGGTCAAGACCTACCCAAAGAACAAAACATACGTTCCGCGAATAGTTACCGGACACCCTGTATAGGCATTAAAGATAAATTACACCCAGTCAAAGAACAAATGATTATGCTCATCACACATAGAGTCCTACGTGGAAATCAAACCCAAGATCAATCAGGGTTACAAACTTACTAATTTATAAATAGTTGATACTTACCTCTAGAAAGAAGTATATATCTTTTGATTTCATATATTGTAAGAAATACCTAGACATAAACATACTAATTACTTGACCACTATCGCATAATGAGAAATATATCTAAACCTATTCAATTCTTTGAATACATATAACAAAAACACCTGCACAAACAAGTTGCAATCCAATGTCGTGATGTTAAAATAACAAAAACATTAAGCGATATCTCGCCAGTTAACTTTATTTTTTTTCCTGTACCTTTTATCTTTAAACGACCCTTAGAGGAGACATAAGAAGCTACAGAGTGCGCATACAGTGTGAACCGTGAGCACTAGTATGAACTAGTTTCGCCGTAAATATAGTAGCAAAACAGAGCGCGCCGCTTTATGAAAAGTATCTCAAAACCTAGCATTACCGTAATGATATCCCAACCATCGATATTTTCGCATAATCGTCTGTCTTTACATAAATGTACTACATACAGCCAAAAATTTACTTATGCTCGGTGCAATTGGCCTTTACTTGCACTCTATAGTTATAACTTTTTTAAACTCTACGCTGTGGCCTTATTTACTTTCAAAATATCAATGTCATACAATTACTTTTGCAGGTTGGTCTGGGTCTAGATATTCCGGATTGGGCTAAGCCTTTATTGCCTAGACTCAGTGAAGCGGCTAGACTGGCTTACAGGCTGTACTTCAGATGTGATGAAATGAAGAAGATTGGCGGTGGTAAGTTCATGTACAACTTCGAAATACATATCGAATTTCTTGCATAATCGTAGGGTTATCCCCGGTATCTGAAAGGCTGATCAACATAATCTGTTGTCAAATCAACTGATCACGACTGAGAATGGTTACTAAAAGACTAACAGCCAATCACAGCGCTTATCATGAGGTGTGACAGGTGATCAATTATTTTTGCAATGATCAACTTTTTAGAAACTGAGGGTTAAAGTAGAAGATATGCACAAAAAAAATGGAAGAATACCAACGAATTAATAAGTCATTTTGGACTAAAAAACTTTATCTTTTATACTTTGATATAAGTGTTGAAGTTTTTGCCTCAATCAAACTCAATTGAAACTGTTATTGTAGGTACCTAAGTCAAAGACCTTTCCAGCTAAATTGTTTTTCTGATCCTTAACATCCGTAATTAAATTCAATGTAGAGGTCAAATACCGTGCACGACCCACGGCAGATTCGGTCCTAGTATTTATGGGCCCCACAAGTTTTGGTTTTCTTTTTATTTGCTTTAAAAGTAGGTAATCATGCTAACAACTACTGCATTTTGATCAGGATTGTCTATTTGTCCGTGCTTTGAATGTTTGCAAAGAAACTACATTTTATAAACAACGAAAGACATATTATTTTGGAAGAGATCCATGTAGTAAGCCTGAGTGCAGGCTTCGACTGCTTTTCCAGTCATTAAGATAACACATTACTTTTAGTGTTGGAGAGTTTAATTTAAGTAAGAGTCAACTTAAAAACGTCCAAATTTAGACTTCTTCAAAACCTAAATATCATTCTTCTTGTTCTCTCCAGGAGTCCTTCTAAACCTCTTCACGCAAGTTGGCAACGATCTGATAGGAAACCGGCCAATAGGCCAGCGTCTCCGCCTGGTCTCTGGCCATGACTTCAACATCGGAGCCCTAATGGAGGTGGCCCACGTGAAGACCGACCAGTCCATCCCGGAGTATGGTGCGGTCTTCGCGCTGGAGCTGTACCGGTCCAGGAGTACGGGGGCTTATAGTGTGCTGGTGAGTGGCCAAGCTTATAAATAAATAAATTTAAGTGTCTTTTTGGTTTTCACTTAAACGAATTATGAAAAAAATATTTTTCCAAAATGGTTGTTTATTTGTTCCGGCTAATCTCCAAAACGGATGGACCAATTTGGACAGGGCTTTTACACGCAGACAGATAATGTTATAATGAGTAACTTAAGCTACTTTCACTTTATTCATATTCATAATATATCATATATCAGTTCGTAATTTTATTTTTCTTTCCAGCCTGTCTACCTACCACAAGCAGGCGAGTCTTCAGCCCAGGTCCTGAGGATCAAAAGCTGTGGCAGCTCTAGTCACTGCGACTTCGCCAAGTTCAAGGAACTAACACAACACTTCTTATTACAAGAGAGTGAGTTCTACTCCCTATGTAATATCAGGACCGAATTATAGTTTACTACAAAGTATTAGAAATAATTTATAATGTAGCAACGATTCGTATCGCTTTCTAGACATTTAACATAGAAAAACTGGCCATTTTCTCAAACACAATAAACGAAAAAGTGGCAAAAGTAAAAAAAAAAATGCATGCCACAATAAAAATATAAAAAATACTAACGAAAAAAACCGACTTCAAAATAAGCCTTATATTTAGATATTTCTTATGGATCCCACTGTCAAAATTGGACCAAAATAAAATGGAAACACGCGGGACAAAGCACCATGCAGCTTTCAAATAAAAAAAGAATCATCAAAATCGGTTCACCCAATCGGTTCATCAAAACTTCTATGGTAACAAACGTAAAAAAAGACAGTCGAATTGAATACCTCCTCCTTTTTTGAAGTCGGTTAAAAAGGAATAACGGCTACTTTGAGTGTTTTACCGTAAAAATATTTAAAAATAAAATTCAAAATTCAAAACACTAATTTTAAATAACGAATCCTGATTCTAATTTCGTATTCCTTACAAACGTTTATCAGCCAGCATGTCCCAATGTAGTTCAAAGGCCTATTTAAAATTAGAACTAATTAATTTGCACGTGACAGAGGGAGAGAGCGATATGATATCGGAACTATAATAATTTAAGTTACCAATTAGTATGTAAGGTTGCTACTTAATTATGATCACAGAACATATGGCCTTAAGGTTGAAATTCGTTGTTCTGTGATTGTAACGGATATAGGTTATTGTTGTGTCTATTTTATTATGTCTATCTGCCATTCTGCCTACTCTAAAGAGTTAACTGGAAAGTAATGTAAAAATGCCGTTTAAAATAACCCAAATAAAATGTAAACCGTATTAATTAATTACCTGTCAATGAATTTATTGTCCTAATTAAAACTGTGTTAAAAAAATAAGAAAAGTTTTGACATAAATGAATTCCAGTCTTCAGTAAAAAAAAACAGAATTGGATATTTCAGCCGAAAATCTGAGTCCTTGTAAATGTTGCGAAAGAAAAATCCCTGTCTTTGTTATAATAATACACTCTGTTAAAAAAATAATGTACTTGCTACTATAACCGTAAGTACTTAGATTAAGATTTTGATAAATGCAAAGCTAATTACGAATGAATTAATCATAGTTTTCCTTACTAGAAAAAAGATAATAATTACAAAAAAAAAAACAGTTTTGTTTCGCAGCTGGGCAAATTATATACTATGTTACTTCTTATTGTTATAAACAATATTAATATTATATAAATCAACTACGATAAAAATTATAATAATTTACGTTGAAATATTAGAAGCTAACGCACTCTATCGTCAAAACAAGAAACTTCTTTATACGTACGTACCAAGTAAACCTTTTTATATTCAATAGATGGCGTTGTTTCGAGTTATTGTATAACTTAGAACAAAATAATAAACGGGTCTGTTTACCCCTTGTGGGGTTGGCGTGAGGATTAAATACCTTTGTCTGTGATATTAATGAATATGAACGGATATTTGTACAAATACATATGTTTTAATACAGTTTTTGTGTTTTAATTTTAACTAGAGAAGACAAAAAGGTGAGTTTAAAAAAACTTTGATATAACAGGAATATACTAATTACTTATATACTTTAATATATTAAGAGCTAATATTTAAGTCATACAGAATTTATATAGCTATATGAATAAATAATTAAGTACCTACTCAAAACCTTATTTAATTAGAATTTTACATAGAGCAACTGCGGAGCGATAGCCTTGCAGGTGTCTTCTGAAACTTCTAAACCCCGGTATCTGGTAATTAGGTAATCAAGACATGTTTTGCACACAAATCGCTTCGAGACATGAAGTGCAGACTATTTCTCACAAAGACAGATTACAAAGAGGTGTCATAGTTTGTGTATACCTAACAAAATATAAAAATGCACCTTACTGCCTTGAAATAAAGGTCAAGCGCCTAAATATGCGGTAAACTATAAAAACTATTCCCCATTTTCCATATATTTCCCTAGTTTAGTTGAGATATTGTGTTGGGTACATAACACATTCGAGTATGTAAATACATAAAGAACATACAGCCAGCCTATTTAATAACAGGACCGTGACAAGGGTGTTACAGTGTTTTATTTTGTATCATCGAGGCCCGGATTAGGGGTGTCTCTTGTTGAATTTCTTCTTAGTGTTATATTTATTTGGGGAATTGGTTTTTGGGATGAAAATGCAGCGGTTGGTATTGTTCTTCGTTCGTTAGTCAGTAAGTACGACGTTATAATAAAAACGGATTTTTTTCACCAACAAGTCGGTAACTCACTCACTTAGTGACTAGGGGTGTCTCTTGTTAAATTTCTTCTTAGCGTTATATTTATATAGGGAATTAGTTTTTGGGATGAAAATGCAGCGGTTAGTATTGTTCTTCGTTCGTCAGTCAGTAAGTAAAGAGGAGATTTGTAACTGTAGTTACATAAGTTTTGTGCATTTCCCAACAATCAACGTAAAATATCGTACAAGTATGAATGCTGAAAGTAAAGCTAATAAAACCAGAAACGAGACAAGGAAGTTGCAAATTATAATAGCTTGGATATTAACATGACCAAACATCGATTCAATAATATATGAACAACGCACTAAAACGCTTAAGTCATTTTACCAAACTAAGAATTCTTTACGAGATAAATGTAAGTATTTCTTTATCCCGTAAATCTTGCGTGACAAAAGTGACAACCCTAGAGAGACACGCTAAAACAAGGATTTACCCTTCAAATAACCACAGAGCAACAATTTGGGATTATGCGGCAGCGGCTTCAAAATGAAAATAACATCTGTAATTATAAATCTCCTGCATCAGACTTTCCCTTAAGATACTAGTACAATCTACCACACAAGGATATTAACAAAGATAAACAAAAACCAACCTTACACCTTTGAAATAAAGGAGGTAATGATATTTAAGTTCCAGTACCACTCTGCGGTCGATTGTACAAGGCTGTTTGGATTTAAGGATTTGTTCTTTAGTAATGAGATACATTTTTTTAAGTCTTGTCTGGTTGGCCCTCAGTAAAAACAGACAATTTTGCATCCTTTTTGGTTTTATGCCAAGCTGCTGTTTATAGAATTTTCTGTCTTGTGGCAATATGTATTCCTGGGTACAGGTAGGTACGTAAAATGGGTGTAACAAGGAATAATGTCAATCCTCCTTTGAACTGAGACCTTCGTGATCGAGTGGAGTACACACCGGATTTCAAGATTTTACCATCTCTGAGGTCCCAGGTTCGGTTTCCAAACGGATCAATGTAGGAAAACAATTTTCTATATTGTCTCTCAGGTCTAATCTTAGTTGTCTCTGATTCCATAACAAAAGTATATTAGCTACTTTGGGTTCAGGCAATGTTTGATATATTGTATACATTTATTTATTTACCTGTACAACCTGTCAAATTTACATTTTATTTAAAGCTAAACCAATCAGCTTTACAAATGCTTGCAAAAACAGCACAAAACCACAAACTGCATAACTTTTTGTCGCAGCATATTAAGTCCAATACATAACAAAAGTACCATAATAGTGCCAAATAGTGCCAACGCTTGCCGCGAAACTGCATACACTGCCACTTAATGTTACATTCAACCATCTTGGACCGTACAGTGCTGAAATGCATGAATTTTATGTGTTTTCCCCACTGTAACTATTTTAAGTGGTCTACATTTTATTGCATTGAATAAACTTCTTTAGCTACCTATTACTGGCAATTTAAGATGTAATCTAAAAGTGTTTTCTGTTGTGACATTCCTAAGCGAAATATTTTGGAGGCTAAAATACTCTTACATTAAATATGCTCTGGACCAATTCGACGACGTCAGTTTTTAAACAAAGGCTGGCCACTGACAGGCTCACACATCAAACTTATAACACCCTTTTTTTCGCATCGTCGGTTAAATTAGGTATTACATAATGTATCTATATTAGGGCAACATGCTTACCAAGTGTAATAGACATTCAGATATTTAGATATAGCCTAGTTGGTCTTATTTGTAAGCGATAAAGGGTGCGATAGTCGTCCCATTGCTATTCAGATTCAGTTAGGCGTCGCATAATATTTTATGGTCGTCTGAATATCGATTGTAAGGCTAACAGTACATTGCGAAATAAGTAAATACAGTCACATAAACTATATCTTTAGACCATATCAAGGAACTTAACCCTTAAACAAATGCGAGCTGGTATGTATTTTTTACAAAGTTGAATTGGATTTTAAGTAATTGTGGGTCACTTATTTCATATTTTTGATCAAAATTTATAAAAAAATAGGGGAAGGGGTAGTTTTTTGGGTGGTAAATAATTTACCATTATCCATTCATGACTACAAAATATTAAATGTTGGTGGTAAAATAGTTACCATTGTCTGTTTTGGTTTATTTTTGGTTCTTGACTAGTGACTTCCTCTTGGTTCTACCTATATTGTATTAAATATTTTGGGAAATAAATAAAATTATTGTTTTTTTATGAAAATTATTGATTTCTAAAAATTCATTGCTATTCAGATTCAGTTAGGCGTCGCATAATATTTTATGGTCGTCTGAATATCGACTGTAAGGCTAACAGTACATTGCTAAGTTATAGAATCAGGCGTTACTTTGCGGAAATCCATGACATTCATATCATGTCATATCTTTCATAACATTTAGTACATTGCTAAATAAGTAAATACAATCATATAAACTATATCTTTAGACCATATCAAGGAGCTTAATCGCATAGTAATTTAAATGTACGTTCTAACTTTCCTGCCTTTTTTACACGACTTCCCAAAAAAAAGGAGTGTTATGTTTTTAGGGTTCATGTATGTATGTATGTTTGTGAGTCTCTTTAATCTACCATATCTTCTGAACGTCTCAACAGATTTTGATGTGTTTGGTAACGTTAGAATCCTTAAAAATAGCAATAGCGTAGCCAGGATTCAGGAATGAAAACCAAGATATTTTTTTTAAATTGTAAATTCAACTATTTGTTTACGATATCTTTTTTTATAATATTAAAAATGCCTAGTTTTTTGGAAAACTTATTTCAATTAATTAATAAGTTAGTAACATGGTTAAAATGGATTTTAATACTTATGCTTCGCTGAACTTAAGTACCATTAGGTATTATATTTAGTAGGTAACAATACTTACATAATTTTACTTGATTTCATTTACACGTTCTAGTTGTTAAATATAAAAGACTACTAATCTATAAAAACAGTAATTAACTAATCAATAGTCGATTTAGTATGTCTATGGATATTGTTAAAATAATAGTTTACTCTATACCTTTGTCTGTGGTAGGAGAGATTATAAAATAATAAAGAAAAATGTGTGTGATACTTCGCTTGGTATCATGTAACCAACAATGTGTATTTTTATTAAAGTAAAAACACTCTGCTATTAAAACATAATAAAACACATAAGATACAAAATAAAATCATAACAGGTTATGCGCCCAGAGCGTTTACTTGCAATAAAAGTTAAAAGTGATAATTTCGAAGTAGTCAAAGTGAGTGCACATGTTCACACGAGAAAACTCACAAAATGGAGTCGTTCATGGAATTACAAAAAGTAACTACACTTTATTGTGAAAACGAATTCCCATTATGGAAATTCCAAATTAACATATTATTCAAAAGCTCAGGCCTACAGGATGTCATAAAAGGAACTACAGGTACAAAAGCAATTAGTATGCCATCTAGAGAACAAAATTTAACCGATTACGAGTTGAAAGATGCCAAGGCGCAAAAAATCATAATGCTGAGCATTGATAAAAAACTTATGATACACATCATGACATGTGAGAATGCAAAATCAATGTATGAAAAACTTTGTGCTTTGTTTGAGAGGCCAAATGAACAACGTAAATGCGAAGTGCTACAAAAATTTTATTCATACCAGTATGATAAAAGTAAAAATATGGCTGAAAATATTAGTACACTAGAAAATTTAAGATATCAATTAAATATTTATGATGAAAAAAATATCAGACAACAGTTTCATTGCCAAGATAATTTCATTATTGCCGGAAAAATACAACAACTTTATTACATCATGGGAATCTTCCCCGCTCCATGAGAAAACAACTACAAATCTAACAAGCAGATTATTAAAAGAAGAGGAAAGATATAAATTGCAGAGCAAAATGAAAGAAGAACAAAGTGATGTTATTGCATACAAGGCTCAAAGAAAATTCAACAAATATAATAAAAAGGAAAAAACTTGTGAAATATGCAAAAAGACAAATCACCCAACAGAAAAATGTTTCTTTAAGAATAAAACTTATAACAAGAAGATAGAGTGTACCATATGTAAGAAAAATAATCACACAACAGAAAAATGTTTCTATAGACAAAATAATCATAAAAAGAATAATAATAATCCTAAAAACAACACAGCATTTATGACATATAAGGATAATAAAGATGATGATAATGAAACTATAAAATTTATTGTTGACTCAGGATCTTCAAGCCATCTTACCAACAAGAAAAATTTATTACTCAACTTTCAAGAAGAAAGTGGAAAAATTGGAATAGCAAAAGCTGGAATTGCCATGAAATCAAAAGGACATGGAGAAATACATGGATCAGAGTGCACACTAAAACAAACAATCTATGTACCAGATCTGACTAACAATCTTATGTCAGTAAACGCTATAACCAATAATGGCGGTAAAGTTATATTTGAAGGTCAAGAAGTTAAAATACTAAAAGAAGATGAGTTAATACTAAAAGGAAATAAAGAAGAAAGTGGATTGTATACTGTAAAAATTAATAACCTAAAACAAGAAACTTCCCTATTAACGGATAAAATAAATAAAGCTGAAGAATGGCATAAGAAAATGGGTCACCCTAGTATTGGAAAAATGCTTAATTTAAAAAAGGTTGCTAAAAACATGAATGTGAGTGAAGAAGAAATTAAAAATCTAAATAAAACTTGCGAGGTATGTATCATGTCAAAACAAGTGAGAAAACCGTTTAGCACAGAAAGACAAAAAGCAACGAGACCATTACAAATAATACACACAGATATATGTGGTCCTATTTCACCTAATACATATGACAATAAGAAATACATACTTACTATTCTTGATGACTACACTCATTATACACGGGTTTATTTACTAGAAAATAAATATGAAGTCTTTGAAGTGATAAAAACATATATAGAAGAGGTAGAAAGAGAAAAAAATCTAAAAGTCAGTACAATCAGATGTGATAATGGAGGTGAATACACAAGTAATAAAATGAAAAATTGGTGTCGTTATAAAGGCATAATATTAGATTACACCATACCATACAGTCCCCAACTGAATGGAAAAGCGGAAAGGCTTAATAGAACAGTTCTAGAAAAAGTAAGAGCTTTATTATTTCAATCAAAAGAAGAAAGCTATTTATGGGGAGAAGCTGCAAAAACTGCTGCATATCTTATAAATAGAACACCAGTTGAAACACTTAATAATCTAACACCTATAGAAATGTGGACTAATCAACAACCAGATCTTAGCAATATAGAGATATTTGGTTCTGAAGCATATAGTAAGAAACTTGGACATCTACAAAAACTCGAGTCAAGAACTAACAAAATGATCATGATTGGTTATGCCCCAACAGGCTATAGATTATTTGATAAAGAAAAACAAAGAGTAATTATCAGAAGAGATATAATATTCAATTTTAAAGAGAATAAAGAAGAGAACTGTGAAGAAAATATAAAAACGAATGAAGACTTAGTTAAAAATATTATAATAAATGAAGAAGACAAATACAATAACATGAAAATAGAAATAAATGAAGAAGAAAACATACAAAAACAGGTAGAAATCCCAGAAGAAATAGAGGTCGTAAACACTGAAGACAACAACATACAAGAGATTATAGAAGTTGTACAAGAACCTATAACAGATAATACAATAATACAAGAACTAACAGATAATGCTATAACTCAAGAAGTAACAGATAATAACCAAAATGCAAATTCTCAAAGACCTAGAAGACAACATAAAATACCAATAAGATATACTGATTATGCTATGTTAACATTTCAAGAAGCATTGACATGTCCAGAAAAAAATGAATGGATAAAAGCTATAAATGAAGAAAAGAAGTCTTTAGAACAAAACCAAGTTTGGGATATAACAGATAAAGTAGAAGCAAAAGGCAGAAAGATTATAGCTAGTATGTGGATTTTCAAAATAAAACCAAATGGAAAATATAAAGCCAGACTTGTAGCAAAAGGCTGTCAACAAATATATGGAATAGACTATGAAGACACGTTTAGCCCAGTTATGAGTAATAGTTCATTTAGAATATTAATAGCTATTGGTGCTTCAAAAAATCTACATATCATGTCGTTAGATATAAAAACAGCATTTTTATATGGAAACTTAAAAGAAGACATTTATATGGCTCTACCTGAAGGTTATGATGAATACAACAGAAATACTAAAGTCTGTAAACTCAAGAAAAGTTTATATGGATTAAAACAAGCTCCTTTAAACTGGAATGAAAAATTTACTTCAGTTTTACTTAAAAATGGATTAAAACAACTAAAATCAGATAAATGTCTATTTAAGAATTCAGACGGTACAATGATGCTAGGAATACATGTTGATGATGGAATATTATTAGGAGATAATAAGGAAAAGATGATGAAACTGATAAATAACCTAAAAGAAGATTTTGAAATGACATACACGGAGAATCCTGAAACATTTTTGGGAATAGAAATCACTAAGACTAAAAATTCTATACATCTGAAACAAAGAGAAAATGCTGAGAATATAATTGAAACATTTAACATGACAGAGGCAAAAATAAGTCCTACACCATTACTTGAAAACAATGAAATCAACCAAAATGATGTACCAACAAAAGAAAAGTTTCCTTACAGAGAAGCTATAGGTCATCTTATGTACCTATCAAATAAAACAAGACCTGATTTGACATACGCTGTGAATTATGAAAGTAGAAGCATGGAAAATCCGAATAATCAAGACCTAAACAATGTCAAAAGAACCATTAGATATTTGAAAGGAACCTTAAATTCTAAAATAAAATATAATAAGGATGAAAATTTAACAAAACTAGAAGCTTATTGTGATGCAGATTATGCTGGTGACAAAGAGACCAGAAAAAGTACTAGTGGCTACATAATGATGTACTGTGGAGGTCCAGTGCACTGGTGTACAAGGAAACAACCAATAGTAGCATTGTCAAGCTGCGAAGCTGAATATATTTCAGCAGCAGAATGTTGCAAAGAACTTTTGTATATCAAAGGATTAATTGAAGAACTTATTGAGACGAATATTACAGTAAATCTAAATATTGACAATCAGAGTGCAATAAGGTTAATTGAAAATGGAGTGTTTAATCGCAGATCAAAACACATTGATGTAAGATATCATTTTTTACATAACTTATTTGTTGAAGATATAATTAAAATATCTTACTGTTCTACTAATATGCAATTAGCAGATATCTTTACTAAACCCTTAAAAACTAATAAATTTTCTGAATTTAGAGATCTTATTATGCAAACTTAACTGTACTTAATAATATAATATTACTATAATGTTGATAACAAACTACTTTGTATTTACATGCAATTCTAACTACTATATAATTAAAACTACTTATTAATACCATAGCTACACTTGTAAAACTAATATAAAGAAAGTAAGAAAAATGTAAAATGTTAATACTTATGCATGTATAATAACTAAGTAACTAATGAATAAAAGTAAACTTAATTAATTTGATTTAGAAGTAACTAAAAGAAAAGTGATCGAACTACTGGTATGTAATATATATATTATAATAACTATGTATAATTGTAATACTGTTTCTATAGATTACGGGGGTGTGTTAAATATAAAAGACTACTAATCTATAAAAACAGTAATTAACTAATCAATAGTCGATTTAGTATGTCTATGGATATTGTTAAAATAATAGTTTACTCTATACCTTTGTCTGTGGTAGGAGAGATTATAAAATAATAAAGAAAAATGTGTGTGATACTTCGCTTGGTATCATGTAACCAACAATGTGTATTTTTATTAAAGTAAAAACACTCTGCTATTAAAACATAATAAAACACATAAGATACAAAATAAAATCATAACACTAGTTACCACTCGAATTGGCTGCTGGGACATGACTGGCCAATATTTGGTCAGGAGGAGATTATTCAGTCGAATTATTGATATCTGACTGAACAGGCACTCACGGAAAACCCCTGAATGTAATAACCACTCGATGTTATGCCGATGGCCGTAATATTGCTATACGAATTCAGTTAGGCGTTAAGGCTTTTTATGTTGTATTGTGCTAGGAGTTTTATTTCAATCGATTTTCCCTTTATTTGTCTATATTGTGATGTTTTATTATTCTATACGTTTTACGATTAGGTATGTGTTTATCCGCTTGAGTAATATGAAACTCAAGAGCTTTTTATGGTTGAAAGTACTTATTACTTTCTAACGTTGTATAAACGCGGATAAAACTTAGATTTTATTGAAATTCACACTTATAGGTGTCACAGACTTATACGTGTTTAGGTAATCGATGTATGTCCCTTTTCGATACAAAAAGAGATATTTGTTATAAAAGATACAAAACAACTAAACGCTAAATAACGATATGAAAAAAATGGCATGGAATTCAAAAAGCAAAATTCTAGTAACTGCGTTCGATTTGAAACCGTGTTCTATTTTTTTCAAACTCGACACAAAACAATCCTTGTATTGCACGCATTTCAGTGCATAAGCGTTCACGGCACGAACGAAACCTTTAATATAAACACAAAAAATATGAATGTCAAAATAAATTCCTTTTAATACTTTTGCGCATTCAATTCGTAAGTTAGTCGAACAATAAATCAGTTTTCATTCATAAGAATAATGGCGGAAACGGGCCACTCCGTACGAGACGCGAATTTAAAGTTTTGTTTTAAGTTCTATTGCCGTTTTTTAGGGTGGCAATCTCATCAATTTGTATGATGACAGAAATGGAAGGGAAAATCGGGGTAAATCAATTTGATAGCGCTTCAGTGGATAAAATAAGTGGAGTAGAGAAGTAAAGCTATACCGTATATACAAACTGAATATAAACCAATCACACGTAATCAAATGTAAATTAACAAATTTTAATTATATAATTTTCAACTGCAAAAATGTAAAAAGAATAAAGGATGACTCCCTTTCCTGCGCTTTTTAGAATTTGTTTAAATCTAATAAAATAATGGTAAACGAGATGTCCACCTCAATTTTGTTATTTTAGAACTTACCCTTGCTTCGTGAAATCTAAAAAAAGGCTGTATCTGTCATTTACCTGGTTCCATCACTGCTGGAGCAACGGTCAAGTGCGAGTCGGACTCGCGCACGAAGGGTTCCGTACAGTCTTACAAGCATGACTCACAATGCCGTAGTAAGGGCCTACGCATCACTAAGCATTTATTTGTCACGGGCAGAATTGGATAAAAAAATACGCAGGATAAATGTAATAGTACTGAGAAACAGCCGGATCCAAATCGCGCTTTAAAATCACACAAAACATGATACGATGCTTCTAATACGAAACGCCTGACATTTATAACATATCAATTTGTTTAACTGTGTGCAATGTCTTTATAAATTATAAGGCAATTCGTTTGCGGTTTGAATACATCAATGCAATGGGGACCTTTCTTAGATTTTAAGTTTTTAATGATTATAGTATTTTTTGTGATAGCGGCTATAGTAACAAGTATTTTGTGTTAATTTCAGCTGTCTAACTTTTACCGTTTGGTCTGCAGAGGCCTGTGACAGACAGACAGACATCGTAGGCTTAGTAATAGGGTCCCGTTGGTTCCCTTTGGGTATGGAACCCTAAAAACTATTCTGTAAATAAGTGCGAAATAATAACAACATGACAGCTGCTTATGACATTTCCTATCCCTATCTAACATATATTATTAGAAAGAGACAGAAAGACTAATTTAGTTTGTAAACAAGAACGTTGTTGCGTGGTATTTAGCTGATTAACAAACATGGCTGACTAATAAGGGTTGCCTTTTGTCACGTTTGAGTTAGATAAGTATTAAATTAGGCCATGGTTGGTATAATCTTTAGTTCCCATATAACTTTGACAAATACTTGCGAAATGACTCGCAATCTGTTGCATTAAAAAAAAATTGTTTTGCTTCAAAAAGGGGAGGGTCCTCAATATGACGGTATTTTTTCTTCACCGTGGTTTTGAATCACATTGAAATTACCATGAGAAACAGTTTTTTAATTGGGGCTGAGGTATAGTTTTGTCGCTGAGAGAATGCATTCCTAACACTGTAGGTACTTACACATGTCAGTTGGTCTTGACTCTTGATTTGTACTTTCGAATAAACCACCGTGTTATTTTATTCATTGTAACCTGACATTAATAAATAGTTTTTAACATAACATAACATACCATCACGCCTGTATCCCCGAAGGGTTAGGCAGAGGTGTACCAATGTACACCCACAGTTCGCCGGTATGTTTAGGTCCCATGTAATAGGGGGCGAGCCTATTGCCACATAATGTCAATAAATAGTTTTTAATGACATTATTCGTTTTTAGGACAAATAAGTAATTTTAATTAGGTATTAATATTAATTTTTAGGACAAAATAGTAATTTATATAAAAAAAAAATAGTAATTTATTAGTAGTCTGTAGTAAGTTCTTCGCCACATTAAAGTAAATTTTTCCTGTTAATCACTATTCACCACCTGTCAGGAACGCATTCTTCAGCGGCTGGACCATATAGGTTGTTTCGAACCATGTAAACAGAGGCCCGATGCCGCTATTTTAAGTCAGTGAGTGGCAGGTTAATAAACGTTCCAGTGTACTTGTTATTGGTTATCAGATAAGAACAGGCACTTGCAATCCTACAATGACAACAGTGGCAAGTAGGTGTACATTTGTCATTACACTAAAAATATCAAATACGAAAATTAGGCACAATAACAAGTACACTAGAACGTTTATTAAACCGCCACTCACTGACTTAAAATAGCGGACTCGGGCCCCAGAGAACCGAATCTGGTCATTGAACTATTAGACCAACAAAGAAAAATAAAATAAATTAACAAAATAAATACTTCATAATTAGAGCAATACTTTATCGAGCTAATAATTGCTTTTCACAAATTAATACTAAATGATTTATAATATTCATACTTAGTCGTTTTGCATATAACAAGCGTAAATTAATGATGAATGAAATATGAAACTAAATAATATGTATTTACTAGCTATCAAAATAATTAATTATGTATTCAATAGCTTCATCATTTTGTATTGCGATTTTATTTAAACAAATACTTTTGATTTTATATTTTTAATGCGAACTTTTAGATTTATTTACATATCATTAGTTGTTATAATAAATAAAAGGTACATAATTTGATATAAATATGGTTTCTTGGAAGTATTTTTGGGTAATTGGGATTCAGACAATTTCTTATCAAGGCAGTTTTGATTCTTATATTCAAGAAATGTGATGCTATTTTCGTTAATAATTCAATATAGGTAACATGTATGTATAAAACACAGAATAAACTGTAGTTTTTAAGTTATTAAGAAAGTCGACAGTGATGTTATTCTTAAAATAAATAATTTTGTAGGTTGCAAATAGTCAGATTCTACTTTACCGAGGTTGGTAATTATTAAATTATGGTCTAAAACCAATAACATCCTTAAAAAAATACAAACATCCGAATTGAGAACCTCCTCCTTTTTTAGAAGTCGGTTAAAAAACTATGAGTAACAAAATAAAATTAAAAAAAAAAAAAAAAACAATTTGAAACAGTTTTGTAGACCATTATACTTCAAGTGTTGTACCAACACTAAACGTTGTCGAACAAATTTATTCTGTACTTTTTAATAATTAATCATAATAATATTTATATTATAAACGAGAAAGTTAGTACGGATAAATAAAGGGATGGATATTTATAATTATTTCATGTGAGAACAAGAGTGGATTAGGACAAAATTTGTCCCCCATAAAGTTTGTTAACTGGATTAAGTACCTATCAGTTTATTAACTGGATTACATATAACAATGCTTTTTTACCTCTCAAATAAAATACATTGGCTCATTAATGAAAAACAATACAATAAATTGCAGTGATTAATAAGATTCTCTAATATCGACAGCCAGATTTTAAACCACTACGATAATATTAAAAATGATGCATGTTAATCACTACTGTATAATAATATTACAAAACCAATGTTCTCATACCTCAGTGGATACACTAAACTAAGGTATAGTACCTATAGCATAGGTTTTAATCAACTGAAGATAATAAAGTGGTCTAGACTGAAATGGTTGGCATATATGAACATAGTGTGGGTTGTACCTTTAAAACAGCGAACGTAAAATGTTCATTCACGATATAAGTGAAGAATATTAGAATAACTTTTTAAATGCGCTTATACGTATGAATAACAAAGCATGAACTTATTCACAATACTTTAAAAACATCTTACAAACCAGTGTGAGATAAACGTGTAACGTAATATATAGATTTATCAGCTGCCGTTCCGACTTCATTATTGTACAAAAGATCACAGTTAATTTTTTGTGTAAAAAAAACTCGACAAAAAACCGGTTACGCAGGTAAGTGTCCCCTCCCTAGCGTATAAAGTGAAGTTAGCAACACTTTCTGTGCGCCTAACAAGCGAATAAGTGCAACTTCAAGGCTCAAGCGCATCGACAAGCGAGCGCAGTGGTCTGTGTTGTGTTCGTGACTTTTAACAAAAACAAACCCTTTTATTGACGAACAAACCAAGTTTAAACACGCACAGCTCCGTAATTTATCAACAATACCTAAAACGAACACAATAACAGTGAATTGTAACGTTATAACACTCGAAAAGCAAACTTTTTCGAGTTTTGTTTATAGTAATCGGCGCGCCAACCTGGCCGAGTTCGGGAGAGCAACAGTTTGTTACGCGATTACACGCGCGTCGCCTCCTTCGATTTTGTTAGGTTATACTTCTATGTCAGTCGTGCAGTTAAAGACAGGGTGTTACGTCGCGTCGCTGCCGCTCGCGCTGCTATCGTCGAAAAGTTTTTGTCTCGTGTCGAATATTGTACAAAATTAACGCGAAATTGATCCGAAAAACGAATTAAAATCGAAAAAAGTGATGTTATAAGTGTTTGTGTGGTTTTCTGTGGTAGTTTTTGTGAGATATAGAGTGCATTCTTTGGTGATTCATCTCGTGACAAGAAATTGTGTACTGTGTCGCATTGTGGATGTATTGGTAAAATTATGTGGCGAGTACGAGTGAACTTATAATATTCATCGTTCTAACAAATATGCTGAGGAATTTTATTTGAAGGCCGTAAAATAAGGTAAGAAGTTTCTTTGGAGCATTTCTTTTGTTCTTTATTAATGGTTTTCTGTCAAAATTGTGTACATAGAATGCTCGAAACAATTTGTATCTTCAAGATAAGAGCGATAAATATTAGGTATCCACTTTGTTTATGCTTATTAAAATATTTACGACAATGTACATTGCTGGTTATTTGCGGCATAATACACAGTGACTCGTGTCTCGGCAACAAAAAAGCAAATTAGGGTGGAATGCCCAGCCGTTGGGTGTAATTGCTCTATAAAACGTTTAATTAAAAAATTGTGAATCTGACTTCCGTCAGACTCTCAGAGGTTAAGTTTAATTGTAAACAAGGCACTTTGTTCTTTGAAAGGACTAACTTAACGATGTCTTCAAAGTTCAAATTCAGAGAAATAAGTATTTATGTAAATTATATCCTGTCATACAATTTAAATAAGATTTCTGTTAGTGTTCTGACGAAACCTACCAAACAGGTTCTAAAACAATCCGCGGTAGGTAGAGTAGGCACTATAACTCGTTTCCCTTGCTTGATTCATTCAACTGACGCCGGCCACGCCGGGTGATTGGCAGGTGATGACTGTACCTACCTACCGAGACTGGGTAGGTAGGTAGGTATAAATGTGGGTGTTGACGATTTTTTTATTGACAGTTTTATGAATAACGATGATATTATGCTGGTAGGTACGTAATCCGTACTAAGATTTCTAAATTAATGATGTAATGAAAAAGTAACCCTGTCTGTTACCTACCTACATATTCGCGGCTAAATTGCTTAACCGATTTTTGTGAAAATTGATATAAGGTAAGCTTGGATCTCAAGAAAGGATTTAGGCTACTTTTTGCAGCGATTACTTACACTCACACGGGTGGAGCCGCAAGAAAAAGCTAGGGTTACATATATATTCTAATTTGATACCTACCTCGACTATCACATAAGCATTATTAACTTACAATTCGTTCATTAAAAAAAATAAATATTTGTAGGTCTCTAGGTATCTATTTTGCTTACCTAGAAAACGTAGACTAAAGTAAAAGAAAACAAACGCATTAAACCAGAACAGACTAATATCTAGAAAGTGTTTCATGGAATTAGTCTTGTTTTTTGTACCTTTTATTTCTGACCTTTTTACTAAACAACTGTAGATGTATATTTATC
The DNA here is from genome assembly GCA_905475315.1 of Autographa pulchrina. Lineage (NCBI taxonomy): Eukaryota > Metazoa > Arthropoda > Insecta > Lepidoptera > Noctuidae > Autographa > Autographa pulchrina. The sequence continues at coordinate 11,175,510 of FR997775.1, forward strand.
TAGAACAAATAACTGTCTAACTTAGTTCTTAGTCTGAAAAGTAGACTTTACCTAATTCGTATATTTACGATCGTTTTTGTCTACTTTTTCGAGTCTTGATTGACGATTCGAAATAGGTACAAAGTTCAGTCCACCGTGTAGAATAATTCATGTACTTACATTGAACTTATGCATGAAAAATTAAAAAATAGTAAGAAAGAAATTGCTGATAGCAAAATAAATAGCTGAATTCAAATTGCAGGAAAACTCGAAATACCTACGCAATTTTCTTTGTTTTTTTGTTATTTTATCCAGTCAGATGATTATGCCATCAATTGTATAACGCCCTATCGAATAATACAATATATTTTGTAAAAAAAATAGAGTAGGTAGATCCTTGAACCTCTGCATTCGTTCAATATAGAGTTAATTTCGTGTTTTCAAATCAGAACCAATGTTCACAATCTCATGATACAAACATACAAACAGTATATATACGAAACTCAATTTGTCCAACCAGAGAATAAAGACTAACATTACAGCGACCAAACAACGCTAATGTTTTGTATTTAAACTAAATGTCCTACATCCAAATATATTGTGCACAGTGCAGTCCTAATCTCATCTAGGTAACCTAGGTTCGTATAGCAGCTAGATAGTATCCTAGTCTAGATCTTGGCTTAGCCAAGCAAGAGTTTATGGACTATTCGCTTTTGGCTGAGAATGTTAGTTAGTATGTTTATCTTGCAAGAAACTGAGGTGTTTTAGTTATGTTTAGTTACCTATGTTTAGGCGCTGTAGACTCGTAGACTACGAGTCTACAGCGCCTACGAGTCGTAGTAAATATTCTAGTGGTAACTACCTGGGGCTCGATTCAGCTATTTTAAATGCATGTCAGTGGTCGGTCAGTGTACTTTTCATTGTGCCTAATTTTCGTATTAAGATAACCCTACGATAAAATCTCATTGAACACTCGAAGAGAATGATCTTAATCACAGTTAGCAGACTGCCAATTATCGTTAAAATGACCAAATGAAGCAGGTCATTCGATCAATTCAAGCAACTCCTAAATAACTGAATAGAGGCCCTGGTGTTAAATAGTTTACATCTAATAGAAGAAATAAGCGGCACCTGTGTACATCATTAATAAAATATGTTATTTCTTTTTAAACTTTTGTGTGTGTGCAAAAACTATTAAATAAATAAAAATAAATTTTGGTGACATATTGACTTACTTGACAAACTCTATTGGTAACCTTCCATCTTACGTAACTTTACATAAATGTACCCGATATTTTTTGGCCTATTAATATGACTCGTAAACGCTTGCAAAGAAATTAATTTTGCCAATGTAATCTGAGATCAGAGAGTATTATTTAATAACATAAATTATAAATTCCAAAACTGGAAACAAACTCAGGCCCTCACAATACGCAAATAAGTACATTACCTTATTTAACTTACGAAGCTATTTAATAACAAGTTTACATGGCAATAATAGATAAGTCAGCTTTGATATTTTATACCTAAACTTCGTCAGTTTTATATGACAAACAAATAACAATAGCTATAAAAGTTATGGCTACAATAAACTACTAAACTCTCTAAATCAAAATCAAAATGTTTTTATTTCTCATAAACCAAAAAAGGCGCTAAGAAAAGTTACGTAAAAATCTACTGACTCTAGTTGCTCGGTTCCAAAGTGTCATTCCTATGGAGAAGAGAGAGAGAGCTCTGAAAAATAATAATCACACATAGTTACATACGATCATACTTAGTTTTTGCATGTCGCAATAAGGTAATCTGTTAATTAGGTGGATTAACAAACACGAACTATAACAAGCAAAATAAACTAAAACTGACGCAAAAATCTAGGAAACAGTAAGATGTTTAATTTAATGATAATTTATCTATTTATTTATGTACTTGAAAGTATAAACATCACATCGTTTTAAGTACGACATAAATATACCTAGGTATTTATATACGTAGATAAGCACATAACCCATAAAACAATACCGTATTCGAAAACGCAAAAATAACCCTTTTATTATACCTTTGCAGAACTTTAAAAAATCTGATAAAAATAACCTTTTAATCGGATCTCTACTCGGAAACGGCAAGATTTATTTTCAAATCTAGGAATTCGTTAAGACTTAAGTTATTAAAATTAAATGTGCTGGTAAAACCGTATTTTTTGTACTAAAAAAAAACTAACATGTTACATATTATATTTTTATACTTTTTGTCAATTCAAAGAAATACCTTTAGTAGAATTGGCGGGTCAAATACACATATATTATGCATTGTCTATGATAAGTATGGAACAAATCCTTCTTAAGATTAATTGAAAACATTGCTGAAATTCTAATTCTTTATTAAATCAATAAAAAGTGCTTACAGAGTAATTGTACTTAACTAGCAAATCAATTATTCGCAAAACAGCGAGATTGATGAGTTTTCCATTTGAAGCAGGACAAAAACTGATTGGTACGTACTTAGAATAATGAAATTACAATCCGTACTCAAAGTATCCCAGGATCCATCGATTTAACAACGTTTCTTACGGAAAATTAGATTTTTTTTCGTTCACATTCTCAAACAAGATCGCTTGTTAAGCACAAATATAACAGAAGGTCAATAATCCTTTTGACGACCTCCGTGGTCGAGTTGCGTACGCACCGGTTTCAAGGTGTCGCTAGCTCTGAGGTCCCGGGTTCGATCCCCGGACGGGTCAATGTAGAAACCAACTTTTCTACATTGTCCCGGGTCTGGGTGTTTGTGGTACCTTCGTTGTTTCTGAATTCCATAACACAAGTGCTTCAGCTATTACTTTGGGTTCAGAGCAATGTATATGATGTTGTGTCCGCATTTATTTATTTATTAGTTATTGATAGTTACAAAAGTTAAAAAAAAAGCTGGAATGCTGATCTTTCTATCCTGTAAGACCTTGTCGGAAATCGCTTATTCAAAGACTAGTAGCGTTCTACAGCTTTACCCACGTAGTTACTGTTCCTGTAGACTTATTAGTCGATATAGAAATGTCTATGTGTTAATCCAGGGTGTGTATGATTGGTCTGCTAAAGCCATCGAGTAGTTTTTTCGTGGTAGAAGACCAAACAGATTTCCTTACTTAAAAATAGAAATAAAAGAAACCGGCTTATAAACGTCTTACTGCTGGGCACAGGCCTCTTCCCATATAGAGAAGGCGCGAGCATAAAAGGCACCACGCTTGCTTTGCGGATTGGCGATTTCATACTTCCTCCCTTACCAACTTTTTTAACGTTACTAGGTAGTTAATAACTAATAATAAATGCGGACAACATCACATACATTGCTCTGAACCCAAAGTAAGTAGCTAAAGCACTTGTGTTATGGAATTCAGAATCAACGAAGGTACCACAAACACCCCACAAACTTGTTTCTACCGAGACAATGTAGAAAAGTTTGTTTCTACATTGACTCGTCCGGGGATCGAACCCGGGACCTCAGAGCTAGAGACACCTTGAAACCGGTGCGTACGCCACTCGACCACGGAGGTCGTCGAGGAGTTGGTAAAGAAGCATTGTTTGTACTGAACCTTTTGTTTATTTCTTGTGTTGATCCTTACCCTATTCTAGTTGGATAGAGTTGGATAGCTCACGAGCAATGCTTGTATAAGTGGGGATAATTACGTGCCCTATGTGGAGCGTACAGCAATCTTACAAGTTTCTTCAGTCATGCGAAATGGGTACAATGTACAGTCTGTACTAGACTAGGTATTTGTTGAAGGAGCCACAAGCATCATCATCTCCCGAGCCTTTTCCCAACTATATTGGGGTCGGCTACCAGTCTTACCGGATTCAGCTGAATACCGTATTTTACATGGAGCGACTGCCTATCTGTCTTCCACAACCCATTGTACTTGGAAACACAGTATCCCATGGTAAGACTGGTTGTCAGAATTGACTTAACGACTGCCAAAGATCTATGTATGACAGCTGGGACCTACTGTTTAACGTGCTTTCCGAAACACGGAGCCACAAGCAATTCAAAGAAATGTGTTGTAAAACAGTAAGATTCTGTTATTAACATCGTAAGCACCTCTATGAATTAAAAAATAACATAAAATTATTTATATCTGAACACCATAAGTAATGTACTATCTAAAGACGAACGTAATTAAACTATGTTATGAAATCTGTGTAAAAAGCAGTTCATTTCATTTTCGTTTTTGGCTAATTTATTCATAACATAATATTTTCATGAGTATTATTTGTAAAATAACTATTAAATTTACAGCAGCTTACTATAAATCTTAAATCATAAGTCACAAGAGCTATTTTCGCATGTAACAAACATCAAAAACTAGCCTCTTCTATTAGTTCTCGACTAGTACTTTTACCTCTGATGATACTTAATTCTTTGACATAACATACTCACACGACCTTTGACCTTCAAGGTCAAATAAGAAATATTCCGTAAGTCACGTTTTTTCAATAATCTTGACCTCAGTCTAAAAACGTCAGCCCCTGACAGAGTTTTTTCGGTGCGAACCATCCGAACCATCGTTTGGTATTCTTTATAAATACTTTTTAAGTAGTTTTCGTACCCGAGGAGTTTAGTGATGTGCTTATATTTATAAGACTAAAAGACGGAAGGATCAGTAACTATCATTGTCTATACCTATTAAGTACTGGCCTAAGAATTGGGAACTATAACCAAACCATGAAAGTGATATTGAAATCCTTTTGAGTTTGAAACCTTTTAACCCACTTCCAAAAGAGGAGGTCCTCAATTCGAAGGTTTGTGATTCTTATTTTTTATGGGTTAAGCTGGTGCCACAATAATTTCATTCAAGTCGGTTTTTTTCATTTTTTATATGTAATCTTATTATTAACAAGTTCTATTAACCTCTTTATTATTTGTTTTCTTATATTAAAATACAACCCCGGTTTCTAAAAGACAGTTGATTGGTTTACCAACAGACAAATTTTGTTTCACTGCACTTGACGTGACGTTAATTGCTAGACCCTTCAAAACATTCAAAATCAAAATAAAAATATTTTTATTTCTCATAAACCAAAAAAAGGCGCTTAAGAAACGTTACGTTAAATCTACTGACTCTAGTTGCTCGGTTCCAAAGTGTCCTTCCTATGGAGAAGAGCCGGCAAGAAACTCCATAGGTTACTCTTTTAAAAAAAGGTTAACATCGATGTTAAGATTACACTGAGTTTAAAATATGCGACAACTACGTAAACAGCTGAATGTTTAGATAAATGTAGACTAACACATCCAAAATGGCATTGAAGGCAAAGTTTTTCAGCACACAATATTAATACCTATACCTGAACAGTTCTACTTCCTAGTTCCTAGTCCATATCATAATTAGGATATTCAATTGCATGTGAATGCAGTCGTAGTCTAGTGTCCCCTAGGGAGGTTTCCTGCATTGTCAACTCGACTAGAATATTATATTGAGCTGTAGTTCTGTGTATATGGTCTATGGTACTGCTTTCTCTCCCATAGGGATTGGCAGAGACCATTGAATTCAACTTCCTAGACTAGGTTTCTCCTATTCTTGTCAACTAGAGCCAGTAATTTAACGTTTTAAAAGAGCTTAAAAGGCCTACTTGAAATAAAAATATTTTGATTTTGATTTTTGATTTTGTCTTTAGTTTTATTGAATTTATTCCTGAATAAGCCAAGACATTACAAGGTTTTCGAAGAGTTTATTTTATTTTCTAAATCTTTTAAACAGAAAGACGATCAATCACAACCCTTAATTAAAAGATTCACAGGAGTTATTTTAAAATTAACATAACATACCATCACGCCTGTATCCCCGAAGGGTTAGGCAGAGGTGTACCAATGTACACCCACAGTTCGCCGGTATCTTTAGGTCCCATGTAATAGGGGGCGAGCCTTTTGCCACTAACCGGGCACAAATCCAAACTCCGACCTGCTACTGAGAATTTCATAGAAAAACCCAATAACATCTTGGTCGACTTGGGACCCAAGACCTCTAGCGTAGCAGTCGCGCTTAGCACCACTAGGCCAACGAGGCAGTTTATTTTAAAAGTCTTGTTGCTAATCGTTTTACTATAGCTTAGCTTTCGTAATTGGCTTACACGACGAGGGTTAGTATTAGCGATTATATTAATGATCAGTTGCCTTACCAATACTGTCAATTTAAACTCTCATAATTTAGCCTATTTGACTGAGGAGTTGAGTAAGTAAACAAACATTACATGTATACGAATATTCTAGGAACATATAACGAACCTAATTATCTCACCGTGCGGGTGTGCTGTGAAATAAGGAAGGAAAACTCTCAGTAGGGAAGCTTAAGGAAATTAGGCTCTTTTCTCATGCCCCACTTACTTGGTTATACTACACCTGATTAAACGCGACTAAGAAGTAGTTAAGTTCAGTGAGAAGTTAAAATCGACCTTAATGCTTCGTGATAAAGATGTCAATATCAAGACTGCAAAATCTATCCAGGTATAAAAATAGAGATGCAGTGACAAACGAAAATCGACCTTATTGCCTTGTGATAAAGACGTCAATATCGCGGCTATGCAAAATCCGTCCAGGTGTACGTAAAGATAGAGTAGGAGTGACAAACGATAATCGACTTTATTGCCTTGTGATAAAGACGTCAATATCAAGTCTATGCAGGTATAAAGCTATTGATGTAGTGACAAACGAAAATCGACCTTATTGCCTTGTGATAAAGACGTTGTTGAGGTGATATCGACTATGCATGTATTCTGGATAGAATTACACGTGTATCTAAGTGAAATAAATTTACTTTTCTTAGAAGTTTTAACGTCATGTCCATTATTTTAATGAGCTAGCGTTATTTATTGAAGTCTTTCATATTTACTGACTGTAAATTCAGCGTTTTAACAAATTTCAAATGATATAAAAATCTAAAGATGTAAACATTATTGGCATTTTTTTTGGTAGAGATCTTTGCAGTTAGCCTGAGCGCATGTTTTGATTGCTTCACCGGACTTTTGGCGAGGACCTTAAGGCCTCCAGCCAGAGCAATAGGAAAAACAAGCATCGTCCACTCAGGGCACCCCCTGCGGTGTTCGGACCTCGACTTAGTGCGTTGCTAACAATCTTAATAAAGCAAAACAACAAGGGATGGCTGGATCTAAGATTTAATTATTTAGGGACATATTTTTATTGCTAGTTTGGCCGGCTCGGGCCAGCTTCTTCTAGGGACAGGGACATTATTGGCAGTAGTATAAGTACTACTACTGACTTAAGTGCCTACGAAAAAGAAATAAAACAATGCCTATATTTTTTTATGGTAAAAATATATTTTAAAACGTATTAAAAATACTTGTTATTGTAAAATTATGGAATATTTCCTATAGATGATATTGTTTGTTATTTACGCGTACTGGCCACTAATAACTTGTTTACCAAATTCGATTTTGGAATATCTATTTTTAAGCATTTACTCTATCGATAAACAGGATTTGGTTAAAAATACAGGAAGGGAGGAACTTCTTTAACTGCAAATGTGCGTCGTGATTCAAGTTCGATTCCGCGATTAAGTATTCCACAAATATTGTCTGTTTGCTCTTTTTGTATGTGAAACCCTCACAACAAAATGATAATTCCTAGGTTTTTTTAAACTATTAATTGAGTTTAAGTTTAAAGGCCTCAACTAAAATTCTGTCAACAGGACATTTTATAATATGTCGTGCAATAACGATCATTCAAAACATAGTATGATATTGCGAAAATATAATTGTAAATGCGGAAGTGTCAGCCCGTCTGTAACGCTATAACGAGTAAATCACACGCCCGATTATGATAAAATTAGGTTTAACTTAAACTCCAGCAAAGGACATAGTCTATAGCCGATGTCTTGGCAGGCCAAGCCGCAGTCGAAAGCTAGTACATAAAGCACAATTTCTAGTCTATTCTCATTGACTCAGACAACATTACAATCTATACATCAGCCACTTTAAAGAAATAATGAACGTGCTTTGGGATTATGAACCTTGATTCAATGACTAATAGTTCAGTTTCCATCACATTCAAATTACTTTTAGGCCCTTTTCGGTAATTTTTGTCATTCTAAAATGAACTTAAACACATGTTGTCAAAGTTGATAATTGCGTAATTAGTAATAACGTTTAATTCTCTTTCCATATTGGCTTTAGTATAGTTAGGCCTGTTTAGATACAAAGTGAACTGGTTTTCCTAAAATAACTCCCCCTCCTAACTGGTCTTTCTAAATAAGGTGTGTGTATCGTTAGTAGATATCCATCAATGACTATTTAAGGAGGATTCTTACTCTTAGGGGTTGTGAGATTAGCTGGTTTTTTAGTAGTCTACTATTGGAATACCTATCTTAAAAATGTGGGAGTGAAGTGGGTTTTTAGATTGACGCAGGAATACTGCCATTCTGTTTGTAACAAGTGCAATAAAATGTTAGTACCTAATACTAGGTATATGATTTTTTATGATTTTGTCGTGTTCATTGGACAATTATGTCTTTTTAAAAAAATACAAATAATAATTATAAAAGTATAATTATTAAGGCAGTTGCCACGGTAACATTTTTATATTTTGAAGATTAGAGCATTTATTTAAAAGATTGTTAACGATTACTTAAACCATAGTATAAAGAGACTTTATACTATGCTTAAACTCTGTGAAATTCTGACACTTGGCTAAGTAATCATTAACGACTCTGAGTATGGCCGATTTACAGACAGACAAACTTTATTTACTATTTTAAACCGATTTTAAAAAAAGGAGGAGGTTCTTAATTCGGATGTTTGTATGTTTTTTTTTTTAAGTTTGTTCGCGCGTATCTTTGCTGCTTTCCAACCGATTTGAAATATTTTTTCTTTGTTGGAAAGGGTATACTTCCCAAATGGTCCCATAGTCACCAAGTCGGGATCTGATGATTGAATCTTGGCGAAATCCAAAAATTGTTAAATTGTATTATAGGTTAATCATAGTTTAGGTTTAATGTATTCAACAACTAAATTTTATATATTAATAAAACAATTATGTAATTACAATTCGTATTAAATTTTCGCATGAACATTGGACATTGACATTCCAATTAGTATCCCATTAATGAATTATTTTGATACGAATGTTTAATCAAATGTTACGTGTAATTTGATAACGTTACTAAAGGTAAGTAATTTTATTAGTATTGGTCATTACTAGGAAATCCGTGACGTCATTATGTATCATTGTATGACGAATAGTGAATCTGTATCAATGATTTCATTTTAAGTGATACCTAGCGTAGTAAATACCTACCTAGTTATAGCAAAATACAAAAAAATCTTGTTAAGGTTTTCTTAGTGCAATTGATGGAATTTGAAATACTCGTATCTCTTCCAGACAACTTTTAAATGGAGAGATGTGATCAATATGATGACGGGCCTGTTGGTCTAGTGGTTAGTGACCCTGACTGCTATACCGTCGTGGTCGTGGGTTCGATTCCCTTCCAAGACAAATCTTGAATCTTGTGTGATGAGCACGATCATCTGTTCTGGGTCTGTGTGTAATTTATCTATAATGTGTATGTATTTAGAAATACATATACATATAAGTATGTTCATCAGTTGTCTAAGCTCTGTTTAGCTTGGGATCAGACAACCGTGTGTGAGTTGTCTCAAAAAAAATAAAAAATAACGTAGAGTTAAAGAGTAGGTAGGTACGTACTAAACTTCCTAGTAAATAACTGGACAGATAACTGAAAAAAAAAATCATTATTACTGACGGGCCTGTTGGTCTAGTGGTTAGTGACCCTGACTGCTATACCGGAGATCGTGGGTTCGATTCCCACCCAGGACAAATGTTTGTGTGATGAGCACGATCATTTGTTCTGGTTGTCTGGGTGTAATTTATCTATAATATGTATGTATTTAGAAATATATAAGTATGTTTATCAGTTGTTTGGTTACCATAACACAAGCTCTGCTTAGCTTGGGATCAGATAACCGTGTGTGAGTTGTCCCGGAATATTATTATTATTATTATAATCTCAATTTACTGTACGATTTAGTTTATAATGACCTCTGTAGATAAAAGAAACCCAGTATGTGCCATATATACAGATATGACTAAGGCATTCGACTATGTCGATCACAATATTTTACTTAAAAAACTTAATAGTTATGGTATAAGAGGGAACATACTGAATCTTATAGAATCATATCTAAATAATAGAACACAATGTACAGAAATTTCTAGAATATGCCATAAAAGTAAATTAGAAACAGTATACACATCTGAACCAAGAAATGTTAAATATGGCGTGCCACAAGGCAGCGTATTAGGGCCGCTATTGTTTCTTATTTACATAAATGATCTCCCAAAAGAAATAAAGCAAAAAATGGTTCTTTTTGCGGATGATAGTACGGCTATAATTGAATGTAAGAATAAAAATAACTATGAAAATGATATTAATGATACACTATTTAAAATTATAAATTGGTTGAGTAAAAATAATTTAGTTATTAATTTAGAAAAAACAAAAGTTATGCATTTTCACCAGCGCTGCGTGACTTCAGATATTAATGTTATTTATAAAGGATTTAAGATAGAAGAAGTGAATAATGCCAAATTCTTAGGTATTACATTAGATAATAAAATGACTTGGAAACCACATATAGAAGAAGTTTGTAAAAGGTTAAGTAAGTCGGCATATGCACTGCATCAGTTATCAAAGAGTGTAAACACTGAAACCCTAGTGACGGCATATCACGGACTAGTCGCTTCAGTGCTGCGTTACGGTGTTGTTTTTTGGGGACACTCAACGGATAGGGAGATGGTATTTAGAATGCAAAAGCGCTGTGTGAGGTCAATGTGTGCTCTAGATACAACAGTTAGTTGTATACCCTATTTTAAATCTTTAAAATTGTTAACCTTACCAGCATTGTTCATACTTGAAACTGCATTGTTTGTAAAAATAAACTCACATTTATTTATAAAATTGTCAACAGTTAACAAAAACCCAATCCGTTCTCAATATGTCAACAAATTATGCCATGTTAAATGTAAAACTGCTTTAATGCAGAAGAGCTTTTTCGGTACTGCTCCAAAAATTTATAATAAATTGCCCGACGCTCTTAAAGATCTACCATTATTTAAATTCAAAAAAATATTAATTAAATTCCTGATTGGCAAATGCTATTATTCAGTAGAAGAATTCCTAAATGATAAACTGTAAAATGATTATAAAAAAAAAAAATACTTTTCTTAATGTAATTATTAAAATATAATTTTGTTAAGTATGTTTTCTATTTAAATTTTATCTTTAATTTTTAGGTTATTATTGATAAATTATAATTTTTAATGATATTATGTTGTATATTATCTCCAAATTTGTATGTCTAAATGGCAAAACATAGTGTACCTTTTATATTTATGACCATCTCTGTTCACAAAACCTATGTTTAACAAATAAATTTGATTTGATTTGATTTGACTTTATAAAATATCACACTAACTAAGAAATAATGACAATTTTTCTTAAACATGAAGGTACTATATTACTAAAAATACATTAAACTTCAAAGCCCAGTAACACTATCACTTTACAAAAGAAAGAACTACAAATACAATAATCTGGTGTTTAACTAAACAAAGAATTATAAGCACACGTGTTCGATAACCTTAACTAAACACGGTCATAAAGTAAACATTATTATTATTTAATTGCATTGTTCTTTAAAACTGCAGGTAGTAAAATTAAATTATGGCCAAGACCTCTAGCGTAGCAGTCGCGCTTAGAACCACTAGGCCAACGAGGCAGTTTTGACGTTTAAAGTTTATTTAAAATTGTATCCTTCTAAAAAAGCTATAATATAGAAAACGCCGTCAACCGCAGAATAAACGCTACTAATCTACTCTGTAAATAATTGGTATACTCTATACCAATTATTTACAGAGTACTCGGAGATCATCATGTTATTTATTACTTCTGAGAATTGCAAGGATAAGTATAACACAATAGGAGAGTGTCTATTGTTTGTTAATAATCTGATATTGACCTGTTTTTACTGGAACCTAGTTATTTTAATACTTGTTACTATCTATAATTACTATAGCTCTTTTAAGTTTGTGTTGTTTTGAAGGCAACGTGGTATTTTAGTACGAACAGGTGTGATATGTCGAAAGTCCGGTGAAGCAGTCAAAGCCTGCGCTCAGGCTAACTGCAAAGATCTCAACAAAAAAAAAAACAAACAAGTGTGATATATACTAAGATATAAACCTCTTTTCTCAGAAGGCACGAATAGGGGTCCTAAAAATGCACTTCATTTGTATGCTATGCAGATCTGTCCTTATTTTGATTTAGTTATCAAGTATACTCATTGGGTGATCTGTGAAAAATTATACACTATATCTATGTAAAAGAGTATTATTTTAGTATTATAGTTATAGTATTCGTGTAGGGCAGAAATGTCATTGAAAACAACCTAATACACACCTACAAAATTTACAAAAAGTCCTACAAAATATATTTAGTTGACTTAAATCGCATTGCAGATCAAAATCACGACGGGCATGAATGAATATTAAGCACAGTTTCCTATATTAGCAAAGAGAACAAAACATTCAATGCTCAGGCATCTAGACGCCTAGCTACGTGCCTAGTAGGTACACTAACAAAAACTAGCCTATTCAAATGTACTACAATGAATATTGTACAGAAGGTCAACTACATAATTCTAACAAAAAAAATCGACTCCAAAATAAGTCTTATATATTTATTTCTTATGGATCCCACTGTCAAAAATAGACCAAAATAAAATGGGAGGTACACTGGATGCACCAGCTTTTAAATAAAAAAAGAATCATCAAAATCGGTTCAACCACTCAAAAGTTCTGTGGTAACAAACATAAAAAAAAAACGTCGAATTGAGTGCCTCCTCCTTTTTTGAAGTCGGTTAATAACATAAGAACTAGGTATGTTATATTACTGAAGTTGATTGAATTTGAAATTGTAATTCCGGCAAGAAAGTACATTGTAGTGAAATATTCTAACGTGAGGTAATCAATGTTTGTATGTTTTTAGTTTCTGAACATTCTTAAAGCACAACTATACTTACTACCATAAAATTAATGTTGAAAATGAAAATATAAACTATGTGTTTTTCTAATTTCTCGCTTTCAGATGCTATTGTTCTGATTGTTTGTGATCCAATATAATAAAAAAATATAAATAAAAATCCTTTTATTTTCAGACGCCAAGGCCCATAAAATGTTAGTAACAAAAATAACTTAACCTATGTTAGCTACTTACAAACTATAAAATAATTGAAAAACAGTAAAAAAAAAAAATACATAGATCAAGCTCGCTCTTCTATTCTCTGATATTCTAAAGTATTTGAAGACCTTTAAATATTTTAACTGTTAAGGTTCTCACTTTTGTCTAAAAATTGGTTTTTGACGCACTAAGTTACAGGATAAATTGTAACGGTATTTTGTTCCGCATTTCAAGGACAGTTTCATATGAATTTTCTGTGTGTATAATACACATTGTACCAGATCATACGATAACTTGTTTCCTTAGTGAAATAGTGATTCGTGTTGTTATGGTGCCAAACTGGCATCGACTCTAATTCGGTCGTACACTTAACCACACATCTGTCTGTACCAACAAACAATTTTGAAATTGAACCTTACTGCTTTGAATTCAGAGGAAAGGGGAGTGGACTTTTCTCCATACAAACGATCTCGTCTGTTTTCTCGCTGGTTTCTGAACTTAGGGCTATGATTTTTTGCAGTAATATAAATATGAACTAGATCTATGCCCCTATTTTTTCCTTTTTTAAAATAAGTTATATTTAAAGAAACTAGAACCTTCTAAAAAGTGCCGATTTTGACCGCAGTTTTCAGAGGCGTTTTTTTTTTCAAATTTGGCAACGATTATTGAAAAAAGGAAAAAATAGAGGCACAGATTATTCTTTTCTTATGCAGTATATGAAATATCTTTAAAATTGGTTAAGAATTGGGGGAGAAAATAGACGAGAGCCAAACCTCGATTTTTCGTCTGTTTTTCGGTCTGAGCTGCAGTTGTCCTTATCGCACGAATTTGAGGGCGGGGGGAATAAGAGCGACAGCAATACTTTCTTCAAAAACCGAATTTTCAAAAGTCTCTCCGCTCCCCTTTCCTCTTAAAGACGTTTTGAAAGTTGAAGAGTGGTTATTAATGTGTGGTTGACTGTATTAGTGCATATTGTATATTTGTATACTTACAATATTATTTGGTTGACGTTATATGATGTATCGTTTGATAAATCACTTTGGTAAGAAAGGGTGCTTTGAAAGGGACTCGATTAACCCTTAACGACTAATGTTCTATAATGATCGATTTTGGCTTGACAGTTTTTAGTTATGTTGTTAGTTGCCCATTTAATTCTAGTTTTTTATCTGTTTCCGAGTTTTTATTACTTAATTCGTTACTATTAAGAAAAAAGTATTCTAAAGATCATATAATTTTAATTGGAGATTAGAGTGCAGCGAACTCTGTAAGGAAAATAAAACGTCAAATTTGTTTTAAGTATTTAAACAACGTTGAAATCCGATCGAAATATACAAGTATTGACGACCTCCGTGGTCGAGTGGCGTACGCACCGGTTTCAAGGTGTCGCTAGCTCTGAGGTCCCGGGTTCGATCCCCGGACGGGTCAATGTAGAAACCAACTTTTCTACATTGTCCCGGGTCTGGGTGTTTGTGGTACCTTCGTTGTTTCTGAATTCCATAACACAAGTGCTTTAGCAACTTACTTTGGGTTCAGAGCAATGTATGTGATGTTGTCCGCATTTATTTTTATTATTTATTTAAGTATTAAAATGTTTGGCCAACATAATAACACTCAACGACTGTTATATTGTAATCAAATATTACAATTTAAAACTAGTCGGTTACACCCCGTTGAACCCGTGCTCATTGTTACAATAATTTCACATTACACGAACCTTTCGACTATGTTTACCAGTAATTTCAAATCCCTCCAAAAACGTGACTTGTAATATTACTCTAATACTAACAACATTCAATCCACCACGGTTGAACAGTAAATATTATTATGTTCAAACATAATCATAGTCCTTATTACAACACCCACAATGTATTAGGGTGAAAACTAAGATGATAGATAAACAACAGAGTGCACATATGAGGTATGAACCATGAACACTAGTATGAACTAGTTTCGTCGCAAAAGTAGTATCAAAACAGAGCTCTTATGACTATCTCAAAACCTAATATTACCCTAATAATACAGGAACTATCGATATTTCTTATATCTTAGAGAAGGAAAACTCGAGACCAAACCCTATGCCAACCCGTCTGGCCAGCGTGGCATTAGTAGGCCAAAACCTCTGTATGAGCCCACACCACACAAAACGGCCCCCAGTTCCCGGTAGTCCCGCTATTCCCGGCCAAGGTAGCGGTCGCGGTAACGGCGGGACAGGGGGTGCTAGGAATCTCCGGGCTACGGGAGGCTACCACTACCTCAAAAAACTGACCCTGGCGACGTATAACGGACGAAGTCTACGGCTGGACCAACACCTCACCGAACTCGAGGTAGAATTGGGTCGCATAAACTGGCACATTTTGGGGTTATCTGAAGTCCGAAGACAGGGGGAGGACACGATAACCCTTGAGTCAGGTGACCTGTTCTACTACCGAGAAGGTGATAGGCCCTCCCAGGGCGGTGTCGGTTTCTTGGTCAACAAGTGTCTCACAAGCAGCGTTGTGGAAATCAGTAGTGTGTCGACAAGGGTAGCGTACCTCTTATTGAAAATCACCGACAGGAAGTTCCTGAAGGTGGTGCAGGTATATGCGCCGACCTCGACATACTCTGATGAGATAGCCGAAACCATGTACGAAGACATAGCGAAGGCACTACATGGTACCAGGAAGGCTCACTACAACGTTGTTATGGGAGACTTTAATGCCAAGGTGGGAGTACAAGAATGCGGCGAAACGAAAATCGGTCCTAACGGCGTGGGGCGCCGAAATCACAGAGGCCAAATGTTGGTCAACTTTTTAGAGTCCCAGGGGCTCTTCTTAATGAATTCCTTCTTTAAGAAGAAGCCCCACAGAAAGTGGACATGGCGAAGCCCCGATAATGTGACGAGGAACGAGATAGATTTCATCATCACGGACAAACGGCATATATTTAGAGACGTCTCGGTGATCAATAGGTTTAATACCGGTAGCGATCATAGACTCGTCCGAGGCTCTCTAAATATCAACCTTAAGGCTGAAAGAGTTAGGATGATGAGACCTACTCTCCGACCCACGCTGCCCCAAATAGCTTTAGGTTCCGATAAGTTCCAGTTGGAACTCCAAAATCGTTTCGCACTGCTGGAAACCACGGACAATGTTGACGAAAAAACCGACACAGTGGTCAAAACGCTACAGAATGTGTCTCGAAGGTTGTTCCCCGGAAAACGCGGTAATAGGGAGTCCAAGCTCTCACCCGAGACTCTCGAACTTATGAAGGAAAGACGAGAAACGCCGGACGCCCAGATGTCTTCGTCAGATAGGCGGTCCTTAAACCTGAAAATCAGGAAACTGACGCGACGTGACCTCCGACGCTGCAGCACTCGTAATATCGAGGCTGCGATTGAGCGAAATAGAGGCACCAAAGTCTTCGCTCAGCAATTAGGTAGACCCCATCTGGCGAAACTGAGGACCGGGGATGGCAGGACCGTCACCTCTAAGTTCGAGATTCTCGAGGAAATTGAGAGTTTTTATAGACACCTATATGCATCACGGGTGACTAAACCATCGAGACAAGGCGAAGATGACCACAGAGCCCC
Source organism: Autographa pulchrina (assembly GCA_905475315.1). NCBI lineage: Eukaryota > Metazoa > Arthropoda > Insecta > Lepidoptera > Noctuidae > Autographa > Autographa pulchrina. The sequence goes on from FR997775.1 coordinate 11,192,303, forward strand.
ACTCACGCGCCATTACACCGAGGACATCCCGGATGTCGACCCGGGCGAGGTTGAGGCAGCTCTCAGACAACTAAAGAACAACAAGGCGCCGGGTGATGACGGAATTACAACCGAGCTCCTTAAGGCCGGTGGGACCACAGTCCTGAAAGAGCTAGCGAGTCTCTTTAATTCCGTCATTCATCAAGGCTTAACACCACAAGCGTGGAGCGGGAGTGCGGTGGTTCTGTTCTTCAAGAAAGGCGACAAAACCTTGCTGAAGAATTACAGACCTATCTCACTCCTGAGCCACATTTACAAGTTGTTCTCGAGAGTAGTCACTAACCGCCTCGCTAGAAGACTCGACGAGTTCCAGCCACCAGAACAAGCCGGGTATCGAAAAGGCTTTAGCACCGTAGACCACATCCATACTGTTCGGCAGATTGTGCAGAAAACCGAAGAGTACAATCAGCCGCTGTGTTTGGCCTTTGTGGACTACGAGAAAGCCTTCGACTCCATCGAAACTTGGGCGGTTCTGGATGCTCTGCAACGATGTCGTATTGACTGGCGATACATCGAGGCGCTGAGATGCTTATATGACACCGCCACAATGACTGTCCAGCTCCATGACCATAAGACCAATCCGATCGAGCTGCGTCGGGGGGTGAGACAGGGGGATGTTATATCCCCAAAGCTGTTCACCAATGCGCTCGAGGATGTCTTCAAGACTCTGGACTGGACTGGACGGGGTATAAATGTGAACGGTGAGCACATCTCGCACCTTAGATTTGCCGATGACATCGTCATAGTGGCAGAGTCGCTGGACCAACTAAGCGAGATGCTGCATGGCCTGAATGGAGCTTCACGACGGGTCGGTCTTGGCATGAACTTGGATAAAACCAAGATCATGTTCAATGAACATGTCATGCCGAGACCGATATATGTCGAAGGATCGATGCTCGAAGTTGTTCAAGAGTATATCTACCTAGGGCAGGTCATCAAGCTTGGTAGAAACAACTTCGAGCGGGAAGTCGATCGGAGAATTCAGTTAGGCTGGGCAGCGTTTAGCAAACTACGTCGAGTCTTCTCTTCGCCTATACCGCAATGCCTGAAGACGAAAGTTTACAACCAGTGCGTCCTACCTGTTATGACTTACGGTGCCGAAACGTGGACATTAACGGTTGGACTAGTCCACAAATTTAAAGTCGCGCAGCGGGCTATGGAGCGAGCTATGCTCGGAGTCTCTTTGAAGGATAAAATTCGTAATGAGGTCATCCGACAAAGAACCAAGGTAACCGACATAGCTCGTAAAATTAGCTCGCTGAAGTGGCAATGGGCTGGCCATGTCTGTCGAAGGACCGATAGCCGTTGGAGCAGACGAGTCCTAGAATGGAGACCGCGACTCGGCAAGCGTAAGGTAGGACGCCCCCCCGCCAGGTGGACTGACGACCTGAAAAAGGTCGCTGGAGGGGACTGGATGCGGAGGGCGGAGGACCGGGTGTTGTGGCGCAAATTGGGAGAGGCCTATGTCCAGCAGTGGACTATGATTGGCTAAATGATGATCGATATTTGTAAGCAAAATTAATTTAAATTAAACTTAAATCAGTAAATAAATGTAATACATACAGCAAAAAATGTACTTTCGCTTAGCGCAATGTGATTTTAGCGACACACACGCTCTATACTTTAAACGTTTTTTACTCTATGGGTTTAATCATTACCAGTACGACGTATGAACATATTATTATGTAAAATCAACACTAAACTTGATTAAAATTATAACTTATGATTTATAAGTTAGGCGGAATGGCTGATTTCCTTAGATTTGAATGTTTTTGGAACGGCTGTGGATGTGAATATTGTTTTAAGTTAATTTTCTTGGTTATTATGTTGAGTGAGATAGTTATCATTTTTGTGGAGTTCTGTATTACAAGGATGTTCCATGGGTTAATAAAAACATGTTTCTTCAATCGGTAAACGTCTTCTTATAAAAGTTTATAAATAAAGTGTTATTAAGTTATATTATTTTAATTGCCTCGTTTGCCTAGTGGTTCTATGCGCGACTGCTACGCTAGAGGTCTTGGGTTCGATTCCCAAGTCGACCAAGGTGTTATTGGGTTTTTCTATGAAATTCTCAGTGCCAGGTCGAAGTTTGGATTTGTGCCCGGTTAGTGGCAATAGGCTCGCCCTCTATTACATGGGACCCAAACATACCGGCGAACTGTGGGTGTACATTGGTACACCTCTGCCTAACCCTTCGGGGATACAGGCGTGATGGTATGTATGTATGTTTGTATTATTTTAATTGAAATAAAGCTACTTTATACGATCGCGTTATATTTAGGTTTTAGTTCATTTTATGTAAGTTCTGATTCCACTACAAACATTTCCCTATCTTTGGGGTTTTAAGTACCTGTACCAGCTAAGTAACTTTGCGTCTGTTATTTAAAAAGAATAGAAGAATTATTGTGTTATTATATTATATTATGTACAGGTAACTAAACCCACAAACTTATCATAGCAACAAATTCTAATTCCAACCGACACACCTTCTCAGACGTGTTACGAAAGCTAAGAGGCCTTAAATCGAGACATTTTACCTACAACCTATACCTGGGGCCCGATGCCGCTATTTTAAGTCAGTGAGTGGCGGGTTAATAAACGTTCCAGTGTACTTGTTATTGTGCCTAATTTTCGTATTCAGATAATTTTAGTTTAATGACAAATGTACACCTACTCGTCACTGTTGTCATTGTAGGATTGCAAGTGACTGTTCTTATCTGAATACGAAAATTAAGCACAATAACAAGTACACTGGGACGTTTATTAACTCGCCACTCACTGACTTAAAATAGCGGCATTGGGCCCCTGTTGCTAAATAATATGCATAACGCGAATGCATTACATTAATAACTAATACATTTACTTTCAATGAAGTTCATCCAATAACAGTGTAAGTTGGCACGTCTGAAAAGAGATGAAAGAAAGTTAGAGCGAGATGACAGTATACGAAAACAGCGGGTGAGAAAGAGACGGCGATATTTTGTAAGTCTTCTCTCACGCGCCAAGTTATAATGGCCGTTCGTATAGGGCATACGTTGCATAAGTTGAAATTCTATTACATTTTTAAAGCATGGAATAGCTCTTTAGCGAGCTAAATTTTTAGGTAAATTGTGATTTATTTTTACTTTAGTGCAGGAGCTGAGGAAATGAAGGAACTTTCTTCACATTAAATTATGCTATACGAGTTCTGCTAGCTTCGCCCGGTCTTATTACCTTAACACTATTATGCTTTTACTTAACTTATTTAAATGTGACTTTTCAACTAATTTATGTGATAGAAAGAGATAAAATAAAACTTTTATTCTTAGTCCAGTTTTAGGCATAATTTTGTGCTAATCTTCTCAGTCTCTTGAGCAATCGATTGAGGTGCGTTTGATCGATGCAACTGTGGAAGAACTCCTCAAAAAAAGTTTTAGCTTAAGAGTAAAGAAGTAAGTACTCATCCCAAACAATAGTAACCAAATTGTACAGAAAAATCTGTCCCTCTTAAAATGACCGGAAATAAATTATTCAGTTTGATGGGGTTTTTTATGAAATGCTTTTCAACATAATTTTATTACGAATGGACGGTGCCGCCATTTCCTTTACCTTTAAGGAATAACATAACCAAGGACAAGAATATAGGTCGACATTTAAAAAGCTTTTTGACAGGTTTCTTCTTTATTTATTTTTATGAAATACTCAAAATTTTTCGGACGGGACTCTCCAACTAGCTTTGGTCAAATCGTTCGTAAAGACCTTAAAAGCACCTGTAAACTTAAAATAGATTTTACCTAAATGTTACCTAGGCTAGTCATTACAAAAAGACGCAGGACTTTTCTCATTTATTTGCAGAAAGTGATGGCGCATTTTAAAGACCTTTTGCATTTCAAACTGACAGGGGCGACAGTGTTCACTAACCATAAATAATCTGGATCATGTGTATGTTTCTTATGTTCATCTCTGGATGCTAACCAAATCTGTTTATATTATTTTAGCTTCACAAGAATTGAATTTCAGAAAATATCAGGATTCATACTACTTTTCAAAAAAGTCGTTCTAGAAAATCTAGATTTATATAGTAGTTGATGAATCCTTATCTTTTTATACGTTCAGGTATCGCCACCTCTGAGACCAGCATTCTCCAAGAGACAAAACAAATACACCCAAATAATGAAACTTTCATATATCTAGATATATACCTAGATAACAAATAAATAAGAACTGCTTATATATCATCCTCTTTAAGTCGCCAGTCTTTGGGCACACACAAATTTATAGGTTTTATTAAAATAAGTAGGTATTAAGTTTTATTTTAAATGTATGTGTAGTGAAATTTGCTAATACTCAAATTATGAATGTTCTTGCTCATAAACAGCTTGATAGCCACTTAACAACCTTTTTAAGACTAACATTGCAACTGCACTGCGCTAGCTAGAACAATACGTTGTCTGTGGTTGCACTAGGTATCCTTAATTGCAGGCGAGCTCTCTTTGTTCCTACTTCCCTGGTACTTTTCTGACATTTCGACGGGCCTGTTGGTCTAGTGGTTAGTGACCCTGACTGCTATACCGGAGGTCGTGGGTTCGATTCCCACCCAGGACAAATCTTTGTGTGATGAGCACGATCATTTGTTCTGGTTGTCTGGGTGTAATTTATCTACAATATGTATGTATTTAGAAATATATAAGTATGTTTATCAGTTGTCTGGTTACCATAACACAAGCTCTGCTTAGCTTGGGATCAGATAACCGTGTGTGAGTTGTCCCGGAATATTATTTATTTATTTATTTATTTAAAATTATTAAAATGGCTGTCGTAAAGTTTTTAGAATTATTTTTATCAAATATTTTCTAAGAAGTCGTGCATTAATTAATTTAATTTCTTAAGTAAGTATTTTCTTGGTTTTCTGGCTAATGGAGGGGAATACTGTCATAAAACTAGGAAGTCAGTTCGTTGAAAGATCTTTAAATCTCTGAACAATTTTCATCAAGTTTATTCTGCTAATTATTTTGCAAAAGTTAATCTGCCAGTTTTGTTTGTACTGCTAAACCACATGAACGATTATGATGAAATTTTGTATGGAGTTAGCTTCACGTAATGACAGTATTTTTTGCCGCAATAACAATATCCAACCGAGGGCCCCGTTAAAAACTATTTCTAGAAATATCTGACACTATCTCTTAGCAGTAATTGAGTAAGTTTGTTTATATTATACACAATATCAGAAAAATTTCTAGCTTGTATAAAAAGACAAGATTCCTTACACAATTGTAATTAAATTCCTTTGTAAAACAGTAGCCTGAACCACACACTAACTTAATTGGGTTACATGCAATCCGCAGATTGAATGTCTGCTCCGATTGAATCTGCAACTTAATTGGATAATTAAATGACTTGAGAATTGCGAGTTTCTCAGACAAAACATCGTGGACAATAATCGGTTAATGATAAATTACTATTAACCTGTAAAGATCTACATGATCTAGAAAGCATTCAGTTCTTCAATAGGTAGAATCTGGCCGTCATACTAATATTGGAAATGCGAAAGTAACCCTGCATTTAACGCTTTGGCTCCTAAACCGCTAAACTATTTTTGATGAAACTTAGTATGGACTAAGCTTGGCTCGTAGTAAAGAACAGAGGCTACTTTTTATCGCAATGGCCAACACCCACGCGGGACCGTGGGTATTATGTAATGTCTCCATAAATAAGTGTATCTTATATTAGAATTTTAATCATTTCGGACACATTGTTGTCACATTGGATTGGAATTTCGCCTTAATTTTGTGGATCTATTTTTATCTTCGGCTACGTCAAAAATGTCTAATTAGTTTTCTACTTTTAAGTTTCATTTAAATTAACGAATGGGACCTTTCCTTTTACTTTCCAAACCATATATCATGTTCATTCACTCATTCATTCAGTGAACTTTCAATCTCGATCCACCGTGACAAATTCCTTAGAGCGCTTTTACAGTATCCGATCGTAGAGACATCTACTGTCAAGACTAACGACATCTCAGTATAAAATCCAAAAATAAACCGCGACAAAATCCGTAAAACCTAGTTTTATTTCAATGTCTAAGGGTGCGTCCACATCTGACGAACGAGCACTACACGAGCAGCTCGCGAGCCGCTCATGACATGCTCGCGAGGCGCCCGCACGTCTGTCGGATGACGTAATTGACATGAGTGCGTTCGCGGCATGTTAGCGAGCGGCTCGCGAACGGCTCGCGAGCATGCCACGAGCGGTTCGCGAGCGGCTCGCGAGCTGCTCGTGTAGTGCTCGTTCTTCAGATGTGGACGCACCCTAACATTCGCGTAAATCTAAGAAACCAATAAAAATGTATGAATTTTACTCACCCGGATCGGATCGTATGTATAAGAGAGGTACATGGTTAATACATTCACTTGTCGATATCGTATCGATATCGTATCGGATAGTGTGAAAACAGTCTTACGGAAAATAATATGTTAATGACAACATGCCTTGCCAAATGTGTGTTGAAATCGAGTTGAAATTTGAAACTTATTTAAGTAAAATGAGGCCGATGTTAGCTGTTGATGTAACTTAATGATACTTATGTTTTAATTCAGATATTGATTGCTGCGTCATGTTGTTTTGTTTTATTTGATACTTTGTTTATTAATAAAAGTAGTGAAACGGTTGGTGGGTGACTGTTGGTCATGCTTAGAAACTATTTAAGATGTGTTTGGTGATCTAACGTTGTTTTTATAGTAAAAAATATTAGGTACCTAATAATAAAAATAATCTCTATTATTGTTGGGCTGAAGATGAATATGGACAAGACGAAAATCATGTGCAAAGATGACGACATTACCACACACATCTTAGTCCATGGGCAACGCGTGGAAAGAGTTGCCAAATACGTCTACTTGGGACAAATTACAACTTTAGATGGGAACGGACAGGAGCTGGAAATTGATAGGCGGATCCAACTGGGATGGGCTGCTTTCAGCAAGCTTTCGGATGTCCTGAAACATAAGAAAATTCCCTTATTTCTCAAGAGACGTATGTTCGAGCAGTGTATAATCCCTGTTATGACCTACGGAGCCGAAACCTGGACACTTACGAAGAAGTACGTTAGTCAACTTCAAGTAGCGCAGAGAGCTATGGAACGTGCTATGTTGGGCATATCACTCTTGGACCGCGTACGAAACACAACCATCCGGGAACGAACCAAAGTGATCGACATAGCCCTAAAAGTGTCCAGATTGAAGTGGAGATGGGCTGGCCATATTGCTCGCAGAACAGATGGCAGGTGGACCTCTAAGGTTGCTGAGTGGAGTGGACCCTGGATGGGACGTCGGAAAGTCGGGAGACAACCCACCCGTTGGGTCGATGACATCGCCAAAGTGGCAGGAAAGGGCTGGATGCGATTGGCACGGAACCGCAATACTTGGCGTGCTCATGAAGAGGCCTATACCCGACTATGGGTGACTACAGGCTGAAGAAGAAGAAGAATAAAAATAAAGCCGGAATATTTATTAAACGTACCAATACAAAATATCGTCGAACTGAGAAACTGCAGCACATTTCAATTTGCATTGAGAACCTGATAAATAAAACATTGAAAACTAATAAAAAAATTATAATTAAAAAACACGCCTGCCATGTCAAAAAAACTTAAAAACAAGTCAAATATTTGCAGTCGGGGGACCTGTAATGAATTGTTCCAAGTAATCGACCCCGACTGCAAATATTTGACTTGTTTTTAAGTTTTTTTGACATGGCAGGCGTGTTTTTTATTTTTTTATTTAACACCTTTTAGTGAACAACAAAAAAACATGACACAACACAAAAAAAAATATCGTTCGGAACCCTTTGCAGGCGATTTCGACTCACACTTGACCATTTTTTAATGTCCATAGCCTATGTCACTCGGGATAACTCAAAGCTTCCAATGATACCACAAACATTGAAATCGGTCAAGCCTTTTAGAAGTTATGGTGGAATAAAGAAACTCACAAACATACATACATACATACATGAACCCTGAAAACATAACACTCCTTTTTGGGCAGTCGTGTGAAAATGTGCATATTTTTTATCTGTATAAATCAGAGTAGCTTATAATAAATTTCATCAAAATACTTAGGCACACAGTATTTAAATAAGGGTTCCTTTAAGTAATATTTACCTAGATCTGCAACTTAATCTTATTGCTACTAATAAAACATCAGCCTGCAATTGCGATCGTAATCAACAGTAAATCCAAAAACTAGTTATTGCATAGCCAAAAGAACATGATTGAGCTACCGATTTCTGTAATAGGGGCTTATGTTCGCAAGGATCTTGTACGTAATAAGTCATTAGTCCGATAAAATGGCTGAAAGTCGATTAACTTTGTATAAGGTTGAATACACACTGTAAATGTATTATTAAAGTGCAATTTTCGTTTAACACTTTTTGCTTATAATGTCATTCGCCGAGGTACTAATAAAGTCCTTGGAAACAGCATGTTATGCACAAAAAATGTCTAATGTCACGAAAAAATTTAAAGCATCCGCCTTTCTTTAAAAAAACCATAAGGGCCTCTCAACACGACGTGTTTAAGTACCGATATGACGTCACAACCCACTTAGGTACCCCTTTCTTGTCCAAAAAACTTGACTTAATTTTGAATTCGGAAGGAAAATTAACATCTCGAGGACCGAACTTCTGAAACGAGTTTCGACTAAAATAGGCTGAAAAATCGTGGTACGAATCATGAATCTTAAATTCGTAACTTTTTTATTCAAAGTTGATGAAGATTGGAATTAAATCAAATGAAGTGTAAGAGTTTCGGTACCTTTTTTTCTTAGAAATTACAGTCCTACCCACAGCTTTCCTCACAACGAATAAGGAAAGTCAACCTTATTCTCTTTGAAATAAAAATCGCGGTATTTGGTAAATTGTTGAGCTACGTGCGGTCGACTGTACTTGAAACCATTTTTTGCTTGATCGTCCGATTTAACTTATAAATGTTTTCGAGTTAAAATTTATTTACGCAGAAACACTCGGCTTAATGGCATGTGTTAAATATTTTTAGCGGTAAAAGTATTTTTATTTACTAAGTTATTTTTTGTTGACAAACATTTCTCTGTTCATCTTTGTAAAAAGACAACAATGAATTAATCCGTAACTACTAGATGTCAAGATTCTGTTTAGTTTTTTTGAGATTTATAAAGTATAAAAGTACTTAACAAAATCGAGAGATCCTTGTTTTTTACCCCCGACGACGCAAAAACGACGGGGTGTTATAAGTGTGACGTGTCTGTCTGTGGCATCGTAGCTCCCGAATGCATGAACCGATTTTGAATATGTGTTTCTGTTTGAAAGGTGAATTAGTCGGAAGTAATCTTAACTATGTTTGATGGAAATATGTTAAATTTTTCTAAAGGTATAAGTAATTTTACTAAATTCGTTAGGGATTCCTTAAATTTTTAATTAAGTAACAAATATTAAGCGTAATAAGACACGAGAATATTCCGTGTTTCGGAAAGCACGTTAAACAGTAGGTCCCGGCTGTCATACATAGATCTTTGGCAGTCGTTAAGTCAATTCTGACAACCAGTCTTACTATGGGATTCTGTGTTTCCCAGTAAAATGGGTTGTGGAGGTCAGATAAGCAGTCGCTCCATGTATAATACGGTATTCAGCTGAATCCGGTAAGGCTGGTAGCCGACCCCAACATAGTTGGGAAAAAGGCTCGGGAGATGAAGATATATATTATATGAGTTGTATAAATATGAAGTATTACACGTAATTTGTTTATGTAAAGTTTCTTTGTCCGTTTCAGACACATGAAGGCTTAAACGGAATACCCACATCTAAATGTAGACGGCTCTGTAAATTCATGAATAATTTAAATTACATTTGGATTCGTATTACTATTATATGATAGTATGAATGTTAATAGGTTTGTTGGCTTCTAATGACCGTATTTTATGAGATATCTTTGAGCTGATTTTAATACGTGATGAATATGGATAGATAATTTAGTAAAACTATAGCAAAAAAAGTGGTTTGAGTCGTGTGTATCGCTGAATCTGTGTAGTCGTGATTCACAAACAAATGGACCGATTTTGATGCAGTTTTTTTTTGGTTTTAAAACTGATGAGATCGACCTTTTTCTTAGCTGTAATTTATGAAGATCTTTTTAGCGGTTTGAAAACATAGAACAGGTACATCATAATATTTTTATCATCTGGTAAATAGCCGTATTATCTGCAATGTATGTACTTATAAAGAGTCAATATTCCTTTAACACCCGAAATTCACTATCATAGAGAAAATAACCTTCAATACTCGAGTATTGGCAAAAGCCTATCTCGTAAGGAAAGTATTATGTAATAGATTTATGTTCGGAAGCGGCTCAGCATCCACGGCTTACGGGAGAGTTCTTTGTACCCTCACGATGATAGGATGAAGATAATAGTGTTTATTTTTAGACTTATTCAGAACCTATAGGATCTTATACCTGAGTTAAATGGTTTCTTGATAATGAAACGTATTTAACTATTTACTTAATTAGGTCAGCGGTAAATCTATTATTAGACTATTGACATAAATGATGACTTTGCTTAATTAAAGGTTTGCCTTTAAGCTACTTAATTTAAAGGACGGCGGAAATAACGATTTGGAAAGTCGACCTTATTCCTTTGGAAATAAAGATTGTTCCTGTAAATTTTGAAGTGTTACCTGTGTTGTTAAGCCGAAGAAGTTATTTTGTATAAATTTTGCATAATGTATTCGATTTTCCTGTCTTAAAAAAAAAACTGTCAAAAATTTTGGTAGACTCTACTCGTGATCAGAGAGCTGGTTTGTTCCTTGCACAGAGAATCGGCATAGCCATTCAACGTGGCAATGCTGCCAGCCTTCTGGGCACGTTTCCCGCCATTGACAAGGATGACGATGAGTATTTTGACGCGTGTTAGTTTTATTTATCTATATAAGATTTAATTTTAGTCTTTGTTTGTTCTTGTATTAGATTTAAGTATTAAAGAAAAACTGGTATAGGGTTAGTAAATGTTAAGATGTCTTAAACTACAAGATTAATTAGTTTTGCGATTGTGTTTGAAGTGTCGGTATTATCAATCAATTACCAATGGAGCTCATTTCTGTTGAAATACTGTATTTAGTAGATAATAACTTTTAAACTCAGTCATATAATTTCAATTCACTAGTAATATTATTTTAATTTCAGTTTACAGTAATATAAATTAAAATCAAATTCTAACTTCCCATTAAATAATGTATATTACCCACTGTAGTACCTAGATATTTTCTTTTTTTGTAACAGACGACCTCCGTGGTCGTGTGGCGTACGCACCGGTTTCAAGGTGTCGCTAGCTCTGAGGTCCCGGGTTCGATCCCCGGACGGGTCAATGTAGAAACTCACTCTTCTACATTATCTCGGTACTGGGTGTTTGTGGTAACTTCGTTGATTCTGAATTCCATAACACAAGTGCTTTAGCTACTTACTTTGGGTTCAGAGCAATGTATGTGATGTTGTCCGCATTTATTTATTTATAAATCTCCGCGCCTTATTACGTATGTATATTTATTTGACATATCACAGATTAAGGGCTAATTTATTAATATATTTATATGGTTAGTAGGTCAAACTTAAAATGTCAGGCCTATAATGTAAATTAACACGTGTCATATTAGCCAAAGCAAACTTACATTGAAAGGTTCACACCGTCATTGTTACCACCTACATTTAAAAATGTCATAGTTCATACCACCCACTCTAACCTACTACCTAGAAAACCAGGTACAAATGAAAATGAATATCATTTAATAACAACGGCTCCCAACTGAATAAATTTAGCTAAGTTTGTTGGTTAAAACTAGGGATGTTATGGATATGAATTACCGGATACGGATTGGATACGGATATTGAAATGATTTTTATACTGTATACGGATACGGATATAAAATTATTTCGGATTATCCGTTAGTTTCGGATAATTTCGGTTACGGATATTAAATTTTTGAGGAATTTCAGAAGTAAAATATAATCTCACAATACAAGTTAGTTACGTTACGAGTATGATAAGACGACAACAGAAGAAAACAAACAATGCGGCCGATCAACAAAATAACCTGTCATCACTTGTCGCAATTAGGCTCCGCCCCTATCTTATATTATCCGAAACTTTTATTTCGGATTCGGTTACGGTTATGGATATTATTTTATATCGGATATCCGATAGTTTCAGTTACGGTTACGGAGCTCCCTAACATCCCTGGTTAAAACAAACAATTTAGTGTGAATAGGCCGGTATTAAAACAGGCAGAAACCATATATCATTTAAGTTGTCGCTAAACTTTTAGGTAAACTACTGTGTTACTGGTTCCCTTGGGAATGTTTTGCTTTTCAACTTAAGATACGATGAGCAACAAGTGTGCTAATCGAACTCTTTATTTAGAACTTGTATTCAATTCGACAGAAATGCACATACAATAAGTACAGCAGATAAAGTGTATTTTATTTATTTATTTAACATTTAATGTACACAAACATGAAAAAAGTGGAACAAGACGTAAGATAAAAAAACTGGCCAAGTGCGAGTCGGACGCGCGCACGAAGGGTTCCGTACCACCGTCGTATGATAGCCCCCCTTAAATATTCATTTTATGTGGTTTTTAGTATTTGTTGTATAGCGGCAACGGAAATACATCATTTGTGAAAATTTCAGCTTTCTAGCTTTCACGGTTTATGAAATACAGCCTGGAGACAGACAGACGGACAGACAGACGGACAGACAGACAGCGGAGTCTTAGTAATAGGGTCCCGTTTTACCCTTTGGGTACGGAACCCTAAAAAACGTACAAAGGTACTGCTTGATGTACTTTGATTGAATGTATTGAAATATTGTTTATAAATTATTTAATTTGAGTCTGAACTGTCCCATTGCAAGGCAAAGGCCTCCCTTTCCTCCTCTACACATTTCTGTTGAGAGCAAGTTGAAATAAAAAATAAAATAGAATAGAATATTGAAATAAAACTACTTTTTACGGATTTTTTCGCGGTTTATATTTAGATTTTAGGTCCCGACGTTTCGACACCTTTGCAGGTATCATGGTCACGGGCAGACTGTCGTGCAAACGTCGTAAAAAGTAGTTTTATTTCAATGTCTAACATTCGCGTAAACCTAAGAAACCAATAGAATAGAATAAATAGAAATTAAGCATCATGAACTCGAAAAAAAGAAGATTAAAACACAATGGTAGCTTCCGTATAAGTTCTTTTTGCGAATATTGGTTTATCATCCTGAGCTTGAAAATAACCATGATATTCTCTAAAGTGTATAATCTTACATAAGTGAATAAGAATAGAACAATACCAATTATATCTTTATTATAGACGGAAATCAATATAACCTGTCTACTATAAAATGTTATAAATATCTAATAGCAGTTGGTTTAATTCTCCAAAAGAGTTAATGATATAGTTACCGTAGGAGGTTCTAGGATACACCCACATAATTAACATCACTATTAATAATGCGGGGCCTACTCGGAATTACTAAGGTCTTGACCTAACATGAATTAGACATTAGTCAGAATTCATTAATTCTTACTAATGTCAAACAAGTCGTCATTCTCAAAAATGATGGAATAAATAAAAATATTTTAATCAATTTTTTTTTATTTTTCTGCCTTAAAACAATAAAGTCTATAACATCGGCTACAGTACCTATTATCTGTACTTACATACTACAGGGAACTTGCAGTGATTAAATTCAGTATAATCAGCTGATTAGGCAGAAACTAGGACTGTATTAATACATTTAATAACAATAGATTCGTTATCTATTTTAATTATCTCAAAATGTTGTCAAACAAAACGATTACCTAGAAACACTGACACATATGAAATCTGACAATTACAACGAATTACAAAACATTCATTTTAGGCGAAAATATAAAAACAATATTATTTCTACGCCTAAAACAATAACAGTGTTTACATAATTAATTATCACAATCTCTAACATTAATAACAATATAAAACGTATATTATTATACGTCCCATAAATATGCTGAAACATTTCATTCAAATGTTTATTTATTCCACAGAAAACATAAACAACAGAAGGGTGTATAAAAGTGTGATCACAATTTAAAATTTATTGAAGGCATTTTACATACAATAAATAAAATAAATGCCTCGTTGGCCTAGTGGTGCTAAGCGCGACTGCCACGCAGGGACTGCTACGCTGGGAATCGAACCCAAGACCTCTAGTCTTGGGTTCGATTCCCAAGTCGACCAAGGTGTTATTGGGTTTTTCCATGAAATTCTCAGTAGCAGGTCGGAGTTTGGATTTGTGCCCGGTTAGTGGCAATAGGCTCGCCCCCTATTACATGGGACCTAGACATACCGGCGAACTGTGGGTGTACATTGGTACACCACTGCCTAACTCTTCGGGGATACAGGCGTGATGGTATGTTATGTTATTTAAGTTATTTTACAATTAACAGAGTCTGAATAATTAAGTTAGGATTTATTTGTAAGGTTTAGATCAAAGGATCATAGGTATTGGATGAATTAAAAATGATTACACTTCAATGTAAATAGAGAACCTACTACAGTGTTGATATGGGATCACCAATGAGATTATATACCTTATCGACAAGAAAAGGTATTTTGAAATCGAGTCACAATGTCCGCAGATGTGGCGTAAAAAACTTACTGTTCAATTAAAAACCTCTTTCATTTGAAGCCGGTTAGTAAGTCCCCTACATACCTCATCATCATCTCCCGAGCCCTTTCCCAACTATGTTGGGGTCGGCTACCAGTCTTACCGGATTCAGCTGAATACCGTATTTTACATGGAGCGACTGCCTATCTGACCTCCACAACCCATTTTACTTGGAAACACAGTATCCCATAGTAAGACTGGTTGTCAGAATTGACTTAACGACTGCCAAAGATCTATGTGTGCTTTCCGAAACACGGAGGGGTCTCGGTATGTTATAAATGGTCACCCATCCTGCATCCACGGACCAACCGCGGCGAGCGTCTTGTATTATCGGTCAAACCGTACGGCTTACACTTAACCACGAGCCCCTCCCCTCTCTCTCTCTCTCTCTATCTCTCTCCTCTCCTCTCCTCTCGGAAGTCCCCTACATACCTATATCTATATATTTTTTTCGTTATTTATTTTCCCAAAAAGAAACTCATGATGACCAAACACTTGCTAACGACACAACACATTAAATAATATAACATCGTACAAAGATATAACCAATAAAAAACATTTTCTATAATTTCGTGTTTTGTAGCGATAAAATACAATGCCCAATTCTATCTACCCCTTCGGGCAGCATACGTATATTCACAGTAATATTTATTTTACAAGTGGACATATAATTTATTGTTACAAATATCCAGGGAGTACTAACGTTCTATATTCTAGGTTCGCTGAGTATGTCAGAATAAATCACCCTTTGTCATATTATTTACCAGCTTACGAGGATATGAAAACCTAGAAATGTATGTAATAAAAAGGAATATTGTTTGCTATAATTGAGTAAGTAAGGTTTTGTCAATTGAGTAAATAACATCATCCACAGCCCTTGTCCTCCCACTGCTGGGCATAGGCCTCCCCTTTTTCGTGCCATATTCATATTCCATGTGTTAGGATACATGTATCTAATGTTTTTATTTAGATAGCGAGGTTTATTAATCAATACAAACGATTTATCACTCATATAAAGTAGGTAGTTCGATTACAAGCAAATATGAAATTGTAATTCTTGAATAAGCTGTATTTTTTCTCTTTACGAGACTATTCATATTTTGAACAGTGCAGCATGGACACCATACCTAGATAGGTTTCAATCTCCCAAATCCTGACGTCAGTTTTTCCAGAAGTAATGAATTTTTGCTATTTTGTTATCAGTGGAAATAACTAAAAAAAAAAGTTATTTTATCACTAACATACATAAATGCGTTACTTAATACATTGCTAAAATCGATCGTAATACACGAAAATATCTGCGATATGTTATCTTATCGACCTTGCGATGCTACCACGAATTGATAGCGTTTTATGGTTTGAATCTAAAAAGTAACGCCTAACTGAAATATCTAGAAAGAACCAGTTATCAGTTAACCGCCAAAATCGATGGAAAGGCAATTAAGTAATGTATACTTATTTTTTTCCCTGTGGTAGATTTTCTATGTCGAGAGAATAAATGAAGAGCGATTGACGAAAAAAGTGTATAAGGCGAGTGTGAATAAAAAAAAGGCCTGGTCAAGAGTACCATAAACCGCACAGCATGTATGAAGGGAATAATGAAAGTGGACAAAGCGAAACAAGTGCGTAGGGATCGTAGCAAGTGGAAAGAAGTGGTCTCTGCCTACCCCTACAAGGGAAAGAGGCGTGACTATATGTATGTATGTATGTAGCTTTAAAATGAGTTCACGCATGCCAAATGTTTCAAGTCACATAATAATACAAAAAAGGCTCCCAAATTATCCAGTTTATACGAGTTCTTCACAAATACCACGAATTTCGACAGTACTTACTTAAAGTATTTTAAAAATAAAGACCATACAGTAGATAATAATTATGATATTTTTCCATTTCATAAACAATCGTAGTCTTTCATACGCAATCATATCAATTGATAGTGAGTGCCAAGCCCATAACCAATACTGTGGCATAGTGGCCCAAATTCCTTTATCTTTGAAGATAAGCTTAAGTGGAACAGACACGACTTCATTCCCGGCTACTATGAAGTTTAAGAACTAACTATAGTTCTGAAACTTCATAGTTCCAGTAACAGTTCTGGATCGGAACTCAATCCGGTAAATTTGGAGCAGTTAGTAAGTATTTTTTCGAACAAATTTCCATTTGCGAAACTCTCATTCAGAGGTATACGTTTTATCGACTGTGTATCAGATCCACTTGTAATTAAATACAAGAAGAGCACAAACGAAAAATTTAAACCGCAGGCAATAGTCGCGGTTTAAAATTCTGTCCGAGTTTCAAACTTGCATTTCGGCTCGCAGTTTATGCGTTAGAAATAATATAAAGAATTATAAAAACCATGTCTTTATAAACTGTTATTCTTTTACAGCCTCACACCGCTGATCAGTCAATAACAAATCCGTAATGTCACCATTTTAAAATTAGCATCGATTTGAAAATCTAGAACACCGTTTTAAATATATTTTGTACTGTTACCATTTCCATTTAGTAGCTGTGACTGGTAATAAATGTTATTTCACAATAAAGCCTTTTTGCTCATCCCGCGAACAGGAACAGTACATGATATTCAGGTAATCCAGAGCTTACTAACAACTCTGTCTCCGAATTAATTACATTGGACAAACTACCAGTCGATTTGTGAGTCAAGCAGCTCAGAACTGGGGCCGTACCATGAGCTCTTAAAGCAGGACTGTTGCGGTTGAGTAAGCGGGACAGCGATATGCGCAGTGTAGTGCGCTGTCTCGCTTCCACAACCGCAACAGTATTGCTATAAGAGATCATGGTACGAACCCTGTTCCGGTACCTAAGTACTCAAGTTTGTGAGAATTTACCATGTTTAGGTTATGACTCTCACTTGTAAGTGCTGCCCCGTTTGTGAGCTGGTGTTCTTGGTGGAGTTTGTATAATAGAAGCCTTCCTAAATGGCGGAGTTTGTATTATAGAAGCCTTCTTAACTAAAGATACTAACTTAGGTATGTTCAGAGGAATTAGCTTCAAAGTTTGGACTACTTCCATCCCTAGGTCAAGCATTGAAAACTTTCTCTTCTTTTACTGTGCAGGAATTCAGTTCTTCAGAAAATGTCTTGAAATCCTTATTGCTATCTTTATTGTCCCTCAACTTGATTTCATATCTCGATGTGAATTTATTGCTAATAACTGTTTAGCGGTCTTACTAGAGTTGAATCTTTACCTTCCAGATTCCTCTTGCACTTTTCTTAAAAACTCAGTTCCCATAAATCATCCATCTCTCGTCTAGCGCTGTTTTACGACCCGATTAGTGATTTCAGCTGACTAAGCGTCTCTAAAAGAGCTTATGACAACTCTTGTTAACCAAGAAAATTAATGAAAGAAAAAACAAAAGAATGTTGAACACCGTTTTATGAAACAAGAGTCTCAATACTTGCTGAGCTGTCCATATTTACTAGAAGACTGACGTAACTTAAACCTTCAAAAATTTTATGATGGTCTGAATTTTTATGGTTTTATACAAGTTCAATAACCTTAAATACCTGAATACATAAAGGTGTTCTGAAGACGAAGAGATGGATTTTGTACATTCTAAAAGATTTTGTTCTTAAAAGCAATAACTTTAAATATTTCCATACTGGTGTACTGACGTTTACTCGATTGATTTTCAGTCCGTTTCATACTTGATTAAGTTTAAGCAAAGTCAGTCGTGTGCTCAAGTTTTAAATAAAATCACTGGACTTGACAGACATCGTTTCTGAAATATAGCCTTTTCAAATTCGTCCGTGTAGTTATCAAATATTCGGACTTTCTCAAGTCTGAAGATTGGATTTCATAAAAATAAGTAAAGTTTTCGGGGTCTGTTTCTTACACCGCTTTTTGGGATGCCTGATTTATTTTGGAACTTTTTGAAGTTATTAATACTGTTTTTTGAGTGGACGAGCAGACGAGTACTTAACACATCATTATTTTGTTTAGTTGGCTTATTGATGGAGTTAACTTATGGCCTAACCTTTTTCTTTTTAATGAGCGTTAAACGTTTATACCAGATAAATAAAAAAAAACATAAGATATCTATTTAATTAAAATCTCTACTGTGCAGTTGTGCAGAAATATGTAAAAAATGCTCTGTAAAAGTTTGGAAAATAAATATATCAGGTATAATTGTATGATTTGTCTATAAAAAATCAAGAAACTCACGATATCTAACACAGAAACAAACAATATCCTTTTTGCATCGCGCAGTCGGGTAAAAATAAAGTTAAGCCCCACAAAATCGTAGTAATGTTTACAGTATAGTCGTTATCTAGTGAAGTGGCTAATTAGCGATACCTTACCTTAGTGGGTCATGTTCTGAGAGGGACGGCTATGTTGTTGCAGATAACAATCCTTCTGTAAGTGTGGTCAATGTATGTATCAAAGTATCAATGCTACTTACTTCGATATGAGTAGATTTACGAATGTTGGTATTGTGCGGTTAACAATTATGAGTGTGCTATTTTTTGCCTTAAATGCATACAAATATAGGTTTCTTGCACAAACAATCTTAATACATCATTAAAAGATAATAACTTTTAAACTATCGCGCTGCATGTTTATAGTAATATTATAGAACGGGGATTAGCGCGTACATGCTTAAATACCTTTAGGGCTTGAAGTTTGAGTCTGCTTGCGACCACGGCCTGTGTAACCCGGTCGAAACGTCAAGCCCTAAAGGTATTTATGCATGTACGCGCTAATCCCCGTTCTATAATATTGTCATTAAAAGATAAAAATTTAAAAAATATTTATTTTTGATGTAACTTAAATATTTTTAAATATCATATGTGCGATTGAAATACCGTTAGTTAGTGACAAAAAAGCTAGACAAAATAGGTTGCTTAAAGATTTTAGAGTTTGAATACTTTTTAATTACTGCCAAAAAAAAACTTGTTTTTTAAACCACAATCAAGATAATGGATGTTTTAAATAAATTCACAAGTTCCACTTAAAAGGATACTTTAATAATAATAATAATCTTTATTGATAAAACACATTATTTTACGGATATTTTGAAGCCCTGACTCCCGTGCTAGGTTGAATACCTGTGTTACGGGAATCAGTGTCTTCGCCGCTTATGTTACAATAACAAAAATAAACATTTCTTGTAGATGAGAATAAATTAAAATTTCATTAAATTAGGATAATAATTTGTCTTAAATTTTTTAATCAGATTTACAACGAATCTCGTTATCACTTCAGCATTAATTAAAATCGATACACGTATTTTATAATTAGTATCCAATTTACAAGCACTTTAATTATATCGGTACTGGCGTTAAGGTCTCTGAGACCTCATTAATCAACGATAGGGTTAACAGGATTTTAAGTACATTATATTATTAAAGGTATTTGTAACAGTTTTCGTGTATGTAAGGTACAATGTCGTGGTGGCCTAGCGGTTCAATGAACGGAATTGTATGCACAAGGTTGCAGGTTCGAACCCAGGCAAGTACCAATGTGGCTTTTTCAAAGTTATATGTTTTATTAATTATTCTAAGACACTTCTGACGAACGGTGAAGGAAAACATCGTGAGGAAACCTGGATTCCAAAATTTGGGATCTGAAATCGCCAATCCGCAGAGAGCAAGCGTGGTGATCAATGCTCGTGCCTTCTCTATATGGGAAAAGGCCTGTGCCCAGAAGTGGGACGTTTATAGGCTGGATTATTATAAGGTACATATTAAAGTAAGGTTCCTATATGTATGTAAGGTTTCGGTTAGGGAAAGGGTTTTCGATTTCTCAAAGATAGGAAAGTAAGTAGGTTCAGGTACTGACAGGTACCTACCCACTTTTACTGTAGTAACTTTTAAAAAATACTTTATTTCCTGTATTTGTTTCCCTATATTTATGGGTACTTGTCTATGGTGGCTTAGATCAGAAATGTTTTAGTTATAGTCGCTTTTGGTGGCATTGTGTTACTATCTATACCTGAAAGTTTTTTTTTTTTATAATAATAAATGCGGACAACATCACATACATTGCTCTGAACCCAAAGTAAGTAGCTAAAGCACTTGTGTTATGAAATTCAGAAGCAACGAAGGTACCACAAACACCCAGACCCGAGGCAATGTAGAAAATTTGGTTTCTACATTGACCCGTCCGGGGATCGAACCCGGGACCTCAGAGCTAGCGACACCTTGAAACCGGTGCGTACGCCACTCGACCACGGAGGTCGTCAGTTAGAAATGTGGCTTTCAGACCTTCTAAGTTCTAACAACATACCTTGTAAGAAGTACACTAGACTGCAGCAGCCTACCTAAAGTAGTGTAGAACCTCCAATAAAACATTTGGTCGGTGACTGGTCGTTCTGCTGACCTTGGTCTCCACGTAGATACAATACTTTTCACTCTTAAATAGTATGATACCCATCTACCTTCACCACTTGTTCACTTTGCGCGGTCCCTTATTATTGTTATTATTTTTAATGTAATGACAGCGTGAGTGATTGATTGATTTTGATTTCATGTCTGACACCCGTGCCATGACAGATCTTGCCTTTTAACTTTAATCGATAAGGTATACTTCTTTTGAAACTTCCCAAATCATACTCAGTTACAAAATACATGCGTAAAATTCTCCAGTACCATGATATCTTCCATCATCGAACATTATTACTGTTGAGCGTACAAATTGCAATGAGATATGCGTTCACCTTTCATTTTTACGTTCGATAGAAAGTTACCAGGTTATTAGGGCATTGTTTATTTGTTTTGTTTGTTTTGTTATTGTTGTAACAAACTATCTTCAAGTTTAGAAGCCAATTTCGTACTTTGTAACTTCTTAAGTGGCTGCTTGATATTTTTGTGCGCAGAAGTAAGATAGATTATTTATTGCTGTTACTGGTCTGAGGGGCTCGTGGCTAAGTGTAAGCCGGTTTGACCGATAATACAGGTTAAGCCGCGCTCGCCGCGGTTGGTCCGTGGATGGGTGACCATTTAAAACATACCGAGACCCCTCCGTGTTTCGGAAAGCACGTTAAACAGTAGGTCCCGGCTGTCATACATAGATCTTTGGCAGTCGTAAAGTCAATTCTGACAACCAGTGTTACCATGAGATAATGTGTTTCCCAGTAAAATGGGTTGTGGAGGTCAAATAGGCAGTCGCTCCTTGTAAAATACGGTATTCAGCTAAATCCGGTAAGACAGGTAGCTGACCCCAAAATAGTTGGTAAAAGGCACAGGAGATGATTGCTGTTACTGGTCTACATATGCTTTAAATAGAGAAGAATGGAAACAAAAGAAGGAGGCCTTTTGCCAGGCGGGGCCATATAGGCCATATTAGGCAATGTTGTCTGCTCGCTCTCTCTCTACATGAGAAGAGGTCTGTGTCCAGCAGAGGGACGTTTAAAGGCTGATATTAATTTCACATTGTCTGATTAATTTAATAAGAAAGGTTTTTAAATTTAATTTACTTATCTGTTTTATAACAAAGTTAAAATCTTACCTTTAATTCCTAAGTTATTTGAAGTATTTAGCATAGAACCATTCTGTATGATAATTTAAAATCCTTCTTGACTATTCTGTTGTATAATTTTTATTCTTCTTCTTTTCGTGTCGATGGTAGATTTAAATTAGAGTAAGTAAGTCATCAAAACCTAAGTATTAATGTAAACGCTTAACATATCCAATTCAAGTACAAGTTTATTTAACTAAAACGTATGGAAACAGCTAGCCAGAGCTCCAGTAACTTCGTCAAAGATGAAAGCAGAGAATTTACGAGAACTCAAGTTAAATAACTCCGCGATTCAAACAACTTAGTTTAGTTTAAGATGTGATGTTAACTACGATATTCGCAGATGCAGTTAGTAATTCGGTCCTGTTCGTTTCGGGTTTGGATTTTAAACTGAGTGTTTTTTTGAATTATATTGTATTGTAAAATTAGAACTGATGTACTAAACATAAAAAAACAAAACTGAGATACACCCTATCGACGACGAAAATAATTTTAAATCGATCTACAAATGGTGGGATTATCGCGTTTCAAACAAATATAACCATAAAATGTGAATCTCCTCTTATTTTAAAGTAGGTTAAAATGTTCCTTTACATGCTTGTGATCCTTGCGATAGTTTGGTGTAAACAAAATACTAATTAACTTTTTCTTTTGGTTTCAGGTATGCATAATGACTAATGACAGAAGCGTATGAAGTAGAAGGTAAAAATTAACTTCAAAACTTTTTTTTTAATATCTACGCAGTTACCTAGTGCGCAGCCTCCGACTGCTTCATCGGACTTTATCTTAAATACCTAGACAGAACCTAATACTAGAAATCACTAAACGGCGTCAAACTTGTATGTCATTATCATCTGCCTAGCCTTTTTCCCAAACTATGTTGGGGTCGGCTACCTGTCTTACCGGATCCAGCTGAACACAACCCATTTAACTGGGAAATACTGTATCCCATAGTAAGACTGGTTGTCAGAATTGACTTAACGACTGCCAAAAATCTATGTATGACAGCCGGGACCTACTGTCTCGGTATGTTATAAATGGTCACCCATCCACGGACCAACCGCGGCGAGCGCGGCTTAACCTGTATTATCGGTCAAACCGTACGGCTTACAATTAGCCACGAGCCCCTCAAATTTGTATCTATTTATTTAAAAACGTAATGTTATTTAGTACAATGCTCCAATGCTCCAATAGACTAACCGTTGCATCAAAAAATACTGTGGGTTCAAACCTCGCAATGCAATGCAATGCAATGATTTACAAAAGTCTGTTCATGATTTGAATGTTCTGGCAAGACTCGCTGTTAGTTCATTTTCAACAAAAACTAGACTACACATAAAAGTGCATTTATCAGTACTTTTTATTATGAAAGCGGACAGTATCGATCTTTTAGTATCGAGATAACGATAGTTGAGGGGAGTGGTCTTATCGCTCGCTAAATAGTAAATACTGGACGCAATACTGACTCAGTGCTAGGTGTACGGTCAATGACTTTATAGTTCAAGAGTTGGTGATTGTTGGAGTAGATTTATACTCCTATACTTAAATGTAACTTTTCGAAGTTGTGTCTTTCGCTAAATTACATAATTAAACATATTTACTATTATACTTTATATACAAATCTACAAATTTATGTAATCTGCACATGTATAAAACAAAATCGAATTAGTTACACCATAACTCAAAGACGGATTGACTGATATTCATGATCTTTGATTTGTTGGAAAACTATAAAAACATCGGAAACTAAATGAAACTGCAGGTCACAGATAGTAAACAATATATTTTATAGCCAAGCGGTTTTTAATAATTTAGTACTTCATCTCACAAGATGGTCAGTAAATTGCTATTTAAAAAACGTAAAATGCTATTCTTGCTATGCTATTCTTCGTATACCGAAGAAACACAACAATCAAACAGAGCTAAAAGAAAAAATCTACCAAAATGACCGTAACATTCGATATATCACACGATTCCTGTAATGGCCGAAACATTTGCAGTCAAAACCACGCGTCTATCGTCCATACACTTCGTAATTGGTACCGTTTGCCTTCAGACGGACAGGAAAAACCAGGAAAAGCCAGGGAAAGTTGTTATAATGTTCTCCACATTTTCCTCAAGGACTTTAATGCGATAACTGCCTGCAAAGGGTCGGTAAATGCCCGCAGATTCTCAGATATGGGATTGGATTAACGTTATCACCGAGAATGATGGAATTTTTTGCAATTTTGAGGCAGAAGTGTTATTGTTTTTCGATGAAATTATTTGACATTATTGTCGTAACTATTCAAGAATTTAAGCCTACATTGCAGAAGGAACAAATATTAATCAACACTCTTGTTTCTAATGTATGACGACCTCCGTGGTCGAGTGGCGTACGCACCGGTTTTCAAGGTGTCGCTAGCTCTGAGGTCCCGGGTTCGATCCCCTAACGGGTCAATGCAGAAACTCACTTTTCTACATTGTCTCGGGTCTGGGTGTTTGTGGTACCTTCGTTGTTTCTTACGTTCAGAGCAATGTATGTGATGTTGTCCGCATCAAAAAAAAAAAAAATGAGATGATAACATACTGTTGGTTTGCGATTGTTATAATAATATACAATTTGAAAGCTAAATGACTAACTCGATTAATGACGGACTAAATTGGATAATTTTATGCATAAACGTCTAAATTATAATTATCTGCGGATGACAGTAACAATTTAGCTAAATTTTCAATTAAAATTACTCTGAAAATCTGGTGTACAAGCAAATAATTTCGTTAATATGTGACAAGGCTATGTAAAAGGATATTATAAACACACATAAAGCAGTACTTTACGCATTTCAAAGGAAAATTAGAATTTTATAGTCCCTACGTACGTTAGGCTGCATGAGAATAGAAGCAGGAATTTACGAAAATGGACTCTAGTGCTTTGAAATAAGGGTCCAGTCAATGTTTTGGGGTTGTCACTGATGTGTGGTTTACTGTACAAACAAGATGTGACAAATAAGTGGCACTTTTTATGTTATTAAAGCAGTAGTTTAATGAAGTTAGATTATGAGAAATAATGTTAATGTGCATAATTAAATCAAGGAATCGTCGGATAAATATAGGAATAGGGTCTTTTTTTACATAGTTTTAGTAAACCGAAACAGTAAGTACCTACCTGTACTACTGTATACATGATTTAGATGAATTATAACCATAGAATAAATATATAAATAAATAAATAAATATTCCGGGACAACTCACACACGGTTATCTGATTCCAAGCTAAGCAGAGAGCTTGTGTTATGGTAACCAGATAACTGATAAACATACTTATATATTCCTAAATACACACATATTATAGAGAATACCTTGGTTTAATTTCTGATTAATTGTTTTAGTCAACTTGGGAATTAAATATTTAACAGCGGTATAATGTTGTTAATACTTGTTAAGTATCGACCGATATATTGTAAAATTTCTGACATTCAAAATTGATTTACATACGACAATTTTTGCGATTATTGAAAACTAGCTGTGCCTGCGACTTCGTTCGCGTGGATGACGAAACTTATCAATGAGTTTTTAACCGCAAAATTAAGTTTGTTTTTTATTGTTTATACTTTTCCGGGATAAAAACTACCCAGTGTGGTGCCCAGGATAATAAAGAATAATTATACCAAGTTTCATCGTAATCGAACCGGGAGTTTTTGCGTGATACCTGAACAAAAAGACAGACAGACAGACAAAAATTTTTTTTTACACACTTTTGGGTTCGGATTTGGTCTTGTAACACCCCCCGCCATTTATTTTTTTGATATTTTCAATGTACAGAATTTTCACTTCTACAGATTTATTATAAGTATAGATAAGTACACAATACACATACAGCAGTCGATATCAGAAGGTACTACATACAAATCGAACATACCTCAACCACAAAAACTGTAATATCCGGCGAAAAATGAAAATTTATCAAAAAGATTTGTCATACAAATCGGTTTTCTTTGATGTGACGAACGTGTAAACATGGGTTTGGACCAACAATCAAGTGAACCTTTTGTAAGAAACCGTGGCAAAAGGATCAGTTTACGTTTGAGGTCTGACGTGTTATGTCTGAGTTAAAAGAGAAATGTATGTTATAGGATATTTTTAGTTGGAGGTATTAAAAAAATACTGGCCAAGTGCGAGTCGGACTCGCGCACGAAGGGTTCCGTACCACCGTCGTATGAGAGCCACCCTTAAATATTCATTTTATGTGGTTTTTAGTATTTGTTGTTATAGCGGCAACGGAAATACATAATTTGTGAAAATTTCAGCTTTCTAGCTATCACGGTTTATGAGATACAGCCTGGAGACAGACAGACAGACAGCGGAGTCTTAGTAATAGGGTCCCGTTTTACCCTTTGGGTACGGAACCCTAAAAGATAGCATTTCAATCGGTCTAAGGAAATAATGCGTTCAGGTTCTTGATACGGCTTTTTAATGGCTCCTACACACAGTGCCGGCGGCAGTGCCGCCGGGCGAGCCGCCGGCCAAGCCGCCGTGCGCCCGGCGGCATTCAAAGCCGCACAAAGGAGCCGCCGGCATTTGTTTGTGTGACGACGCGCGACGGCTTGGCCGGCGGCGGCTCGCCCGGCGGCACTGCCGCCGGCACTGTGTGTAGGAGCCATAAGACTATACTATATCCAAGATATTTTTGACAAGGCTGTTTTAAAAGGTGTGTAGGTAATGATTTCATGTATTTTTTTCTTTATTACACCATAACTTAGATATAGCTGAGCAGCTTTTGATGTCCTTACATCATTAAGAGTAAAGCTAATTGGTTTTAAGAAAAAAAAGCTCGCCTCTATTTGATGTTAATTTTATAATTAACATACGTTATCGTACAAAATAACCTTACTATCATACCTTCCTAAACCATGAATTTTGAATGTTCAATACCTGTTGATCATAATTAAATAGTTCAGTATAGAACCCATCGATATTAATTTAGCATGAATTAATATTAGTTCCATCTTCATAGCTTTATTCCCTGTTGGTTTAAGACAGAGCAGCTTCTAAATTAAAGCCTTCGTAGGTCGCGTCAATTACATCTTAGATATTGACACTTAATAACTTCGATGGGAAATTCTATGGTGCCTTACATCGAATACACATAATGATTATGAAACATGAACCAGTTGTTACATTATTTTTTCATTTTTATTTTTTTATTTATTCCTTTTTTCAGGCAACTAGGGCCCATAGAAAATACAATACATAAATAATAATAAAACAAAACAATACCTATAAACTAATACATACAATTATTAACATAAAACTAATTAAAGTCTATTTGACACGAGTAGGCGGTGTCGTGTTGCACTGCGTGGTGTCGCGTAGCCTCCCGCGGAAACGC
The DNA here is from genome assembly GCA_905475315.1 of Autographa pulchrina. Taxonomy (NCBI): domain Eukaryota; kingdom Metazoa; phylum Arthropoda; class Insecta; order Lepidoptera; family Noctuidae; genus Autographa; species Autographa pulchrina. The sequence goes on from FR997775.1 coordinate 11,219,891, forward strand.
CGGAAAACGACGCCCTTCGGCCAAAACTGTTATTATATGTTAGTACTAGCTGTGCCTGCAACTTCGTTCGCGTGGATGACGAAGCTTATCAATGAGTCTTTAACCATTAAGGCTGCACACGCGACGGAAGCTTAAAAAATTGAGTAACTTCTCCCGTTTTCCCAACATTTCCCTTCTCTGCTCCTATTGATTGTAGCGTGATGAAAAGTATACTATAACCTGCCCAGGAGTATGAAGAATAATTGTACCAAGTTTCGTTAAAATCCGTCGAGTAGTTTTTGTTTCTTTAAGGAACATACAGACAAACAGACAGACAAAAATTTTACTGATTGCATTTTTGGCATCAGTATCGATCACTAATCACCCCCTGATAGTTATTTTGAAAATATATTTAATGTACAGAATTGACCTTTCTACAGATTTATTATAAGTATATATAGATTACTGATAATGAACGCCTGTCGGTAACGGTGAACTGTGTCACGCCCTAACAACTTATTAGTTTTTAATGACTTCTCAAATGATGTCAAACTTCAATGGAAAAAGTGCATTGACTTGTTCTTGATAAGGGAATCTAACTTTAACTATAGATTGAATAATTAGTTTTTTCCACTCTGAAATACCGACCATTCATTATTTCACACTGTTAAGTGAATTGTGGTGTGTTCCTCTAATTCGTTATTTATACCTAATTTAAATAAATTAATACCTAGGTTACTACCAGTGTAAAGGCTGACTATTATACTGACTATTATTTGACGGGCCTGTTGGTCTAGTGGTTAGTGACCCTGACTGCTATACCGGAGGTCGTGGGTTCGATTCCCACCCAGGACAAATGTTTGTGTGATGAGCACGATCATTTGTTGTCTGGGTGTAATTTATCTATAATATGTATGTATTTAGAAATATATAAGTATGTTTATCAGTTGTCTGGTTACCATAACACAAGCTCTGCTTAGCTTGGGATCAGATAACCGTGTGTGAGTTGTCCCGGAATATTATTATTATTATTATTACTGGTTTAACTTTATACATATAAATAAATAAATAAATAAATAAATGCGGACAACATCACATACATTGCTCTGAACCCAAAGTAAGTAGCAAAAGCACTTGTATTATGGAATTCAGAAACAACGAAGGTATCACAAACACCCAGACCCGAGACAATGTAGGAAAGTTGATTTCTACATTGACCCGACCGGGGATCGAACCCGGGACCTCAGAGCTAGCGACACCTTGAAACCGGTGCGTACGCCACTCGACCACGGAGGTCGTCAAATATATTTTATATTTATTTTTATATACATATATTTTTTCAAACTGCATACTGAAAAAGAATATTGCTGACTTTTGTTATATATATTTTTCCCATGTAAATAATTAGAGAATAGCCAATAAAATGTCACTACCACCACTGCGGACCAAACCTGCAATAATAATGCGAACGGTTATTTTTATGACAGCTTAGTTACCTCTCAAAACTGCATCTGAAAATTAAAACAGTTTGCAAACACTAAAACTATCACCTTATTACGGCCTCACTTCTATCTAATGACAACGATTTTCCGTATCCCGATCATAACAGAAACCATTAAAATGCTAATCAAATTATTTCCATTTCAGCATAAGTATCAAAACCTAGCAAAATTTCTAGGAAGTCCGAACGCCAATTCTCTTAATTACCTTCAGCTTGAACCAATTAAATTTAACTTTACTTTTGTTTAAGTTTCTAATCGTGTTATGCAGTTCTTGTTGCTCCCTATCCTGTTTTCCTGGTACCTTATTACTTGGAAGTTTAAAAGGGTCAGTTTATCTTTTAAAATGTGTTCATAAATTAATGTAACGGTTTCTTCGTATGTTATCGTTTAGTGTGTTCGACGGGCCTGTTGGTCGTGGATACCGGAGGTCGTGGGTTCGATTCCCACCCAGGACAAATGTTTGTGTGATGAGCACGATCATTTGTTCTGGTTGTCTGGGTGTAATTTATCTATAATATGTATGTATTTAGAAATATATAAGTATGTTTATCAGTTGTCTGGTTACCATAACACAAGCTCTGCTTAGCTTGGGATCAGATAACCGTGTGTGAGTTGTCCCGGAATATTATTATTATTATTATTGTGTATTAAGATTATTTTTTGGTAGCTTTTATGTAGAATGACCTGCCCTCGAATATCGGGAACTAAAATCTGAATAATTCGCGGTAGAACCTACTTTAAAGTTTTTTCATTATAAGATGGATCTTAATTTAAAACCAAACATGAAATATTACTATTTTTCTTTTCTAAAAAAAAAAAAAAAAAATTATAACCTAAAAAAATATCATTAAAAAAAAACACTGTATTTATATACCAAACGACCAGTTTCATATTATTAAGATAATTTTCATCATATTCTTGTTTACCTTCAGTCAGTAAAGAAAAACGTGTTTCAAATTTCAAAGTTTTAATTAATATTCATCAAGCTTCAAAACCTTTGAAAACAGATAACTTTTCACAAACAGGTTTTCCTAGATACGGATACTTTTCAACCGCCCCGGTTACCCCGTGACCCGGGCTTAATACTATGTTACTTAGTTATCCGGTCTGTTGTATGTTTTCTTAGCTGTTGTACAATCACGAGCAAAAAATGTATACACAGCGAAATTGTTACATAAAATAAGCGATAATAACTTTCAAACTATCGCGCTGCATGGTTATAGTATTATTATAACGCCCAACGTCAAACAGTCTGCTTGCGACCATAGCCTGTGTAACCCGGTCGAAACGTCAAGCCCTAAAGGTATTTAAGCATGTACGGGCTAATCCCCGTTCTATAATATTCCTATAAACCAAGCGAGATTTTTGTGTTGAAATTCAAAAAGAAAAAAAAATGCATGATTGAGAAACTGTTTTCAATAATTTCTTCAAAACACGTTTAGCAAAACCAATCTAGAATTGAAGAGAAAACCAATGAAAAATTGCAGTGTATTACATACCTACATATTTTTATTCGTGACTGTACACGTTGGTCGAAAGGTACACTGAAGTTGTATGTATTTTAAATCTACTGCCAACATTGTTAGGAAAAGCAAGAGTGAGATCCATTTGGTCATGATTTATGGCAAGATTGAGAATATAATATAAGAATCATTTTCCAGAATAAAAGATTCCGAGTGATGCGTTTTAGATTCCGTCCGATTTTGAAGTGATGCCTACCTTCAGTATTAATAGGTGACATACCTAGATCAAGGTATAATACACATTTCTTTTAAATAGAGTATTCTTGCGTGTACGTATCCAGACAAAAAATCTCTTAGCCCAGAAAAACACGGTCATCTAGTGTCCCTCAAACAATAGACTTTCCATGGTATACAGGCAGTGTTTATAAAGGAAAAAACCCATCAGAATCTTTTAAAAGCATCCTATACATAACATAGGTAACATTATGTAGGTGCACCATTTTTGCTTCCATTGAAATGTGGCGTGATTTAGCAAAAAATATACAAGTTCCAACCGAGATGAATGAAAAGAATCACGACTGTGACCCTAAATAATTGGGGGCGACAGAAAACGATGATAAATGCGTTTTCTTATTACAGAAATGATTGAAAAAGTAAAACTTATCCTTAAAAATACTCCCACACTTTTTTGGAAATTCATTGAAGAACGGATTTGGAGGTTAAAACAAAAGTAACAAATTGTCGCTTGGAACAGTAAAGTTAAATAAGCTCAGGTGTTTAGGAGTTTGGGTCGCAAATTCGATTCCCTGTGGGGTTCTTGTAATTTGTAATCTCATTAGTTCATACTCTTGAGATTTGTTCAGTACTAAACAAACACTTTAGTTAGTGGATCTGGTAGACATTGTTTTTTGTTTCATAGTGGTCTTAATTACATTAGGTGGTAGTGCTTGTAAATATACTAAAAACTATACTAAATCCAATATGGAAAGAGAATTAAACGTTCGTCTAATTACGCAATTATCAACTTTGACAACATGTGTTTAAGTTCATTTTAGAATGACAAATATTACCGAAAACGGCTTAAAAGTAATTTGAATGTGATGGAAACTGAACTATTAGTCATTGAATTAAGGTTCATAATCCTAAAGCACGTTAATTATCTCTTTAAAGTGGCTGATGTATAGTTGTTAATATTGTATTGGGATGAAGAACATATTGACAAAATAAGATAGAGCTGTGTTACGTTTTATAAGAAGATTGCGAAGGCGCTACATTCCAACGGGGTGTCTAGTTTTAAGTTATCTTTAAGTCTTAGGATTAGATTATTTTTACTTTTGTTAATTTATTGTGGTACCTTACGAGGCTGTCTTGGCGCACCAGCGCAAAAAGCCTCATCAAATAAATGATTTAAAAAAAAAAAAATTATATCTTAACGCAGAAAACCCCTACACGAAATTAGTAGGTTTAATTTCGTTTTGTCTTAGGTCTTAAAACGCATTTATACGTTCCGTCGTAATAATAAAGGCGAAGGTGTATTACTAAGTTATTTTGGATTAAGATTTCATGGTTTACAAAGTTTATTGTTATTAGCAGAGAGCTATTAAGACCCCATAATATGGCATTATGGGCGTAATTTATGGATTTTATGATTCTCTAGAAATCTTGACGTTGCTCTTAAAACTTAAGTACTTATAATAAACTCATGATGGTGTTACCTTAATCGAAGTATAATTTAACGCTCATTTTTATGTTATGACTAGCTGTGCCTGCGACTTCGTTTGCGTGGATGACGAAACTTATCAATGAGTTTTACCGCAAAATTAAGTTTGTTTTTTATTGTTTATACTTTTCCGGGATAAAAACTACCAAGTGTGGTGCCTAGGATAATAAAGAATAATTATACCAAGTTTCATCGTAATCGAACCGGTAGTTTTTGCGTGATACCTGAACAAACAGACAGACAAAAATATTTTTCTCACACTTTCCGGTTCGGTGTCGGTCTAGTAACACCCCCCGCCATTTATTTTTTCGATATTTTCAATGTACAGAATTTTCACTTCTACAGATTTATTATAAGTATAGATATTATGATTTTGAACTTAATATCTACCGACTAACAAATATTTAGTCGAATTAGCAAACATAATTAAAACACTAATTTCAAATTAAAATATCCATAAAAACAAATGAAAGCTTATCTTAATCTCAACACTTGGTTGCCTAGCAACGGGAACTCGACTTCAGATTATAAATTGTAGCGAATTAAGAGAAAATTTATACAAATTTGGTATCGTTTCTTCTCGCATTTGTCGCTTGGTATCCGAAATCTCCTTTGCATAGCTGATGGGCTTAGATTTGATGGTAATGCGTGCCGCGGCACTTACCTGAATATCTAATGTTTTTCATTATAATTGCTAATAGGCTGAACAGTTAAAAAGTATATTTTTCATGTCTTCAACTAGATTAGGCGTCAGAAGATCTGTTCCAAAACGCTTGAGATTGGTTTAACGGAAATGAAATCTGTATTTTTTGTAATGTGTTCAAATTGTCTTCTAGTTTTACCGAATATAGCAGATTGCAACTGCCTATCAGAACTCCACAACCCACTACCCAATTGGTACCCATTATAATAATAATACCGACTTTTAAATGTCTCAGTGCTGGGCATAGGTCTCTCTTAAATGGATTGAATTGATAGTAGAAAAACGTTGCATGAAGCTCGAGACTAGCTAGACATGATTGCAAAACCTTCATTATCATCTGCTGAACATTATTCCAACTACTTTGGGGTCGGCGTCCAGTCTTACCGGATTCAGCTGAATACCGTATTTTACATGGAGCGACTGCCTATCTGACCTCCACAACCCACTTTACTGGGTAACACAGTATCCCATAGTAAGACTGGTACCTTATTCGACAACCTACGTGGTCGAGTGGCGTACGCACCGGTTTTCAAGGTGTCGCTAGCTCTGAGGTCCCGGGTTCGATCCCCTTACGGGTCAATGCAGAAACTCACTTTTCTACATTGTCTCGGGTCTGGGTGTTTGTGGTACCTTCGTTGTTTCTGAATTCCATAACACAAGTGCTTTATAGCTACTTACTTTGGGTTCAGAGCAATGTATGTGATGTTGTCCGCATTTATTTATTTATTTATTATTATACGTAAATGTATAGTCACCTATCCTTAATCGTCCTCATCAACTTTGCTCAACTATTTATTTTCCGTACTCCATTTTACTTAGCTAAGAGCCTTAGTACCTACTTGTGTAATGAGGTTGTATAAATGAGATGTAAAATTGCCTGTTTTCAGGTTTAAGTATTAAGTATGCGGGCTTACTGTTTACGATGTGTTAATTACTAGATCTATAATTTGTATGTATGTAAAGGCTTTTACTTGCAATAATGATAATGATAATTTAATGTTCAAGGTATATATTACAAACATGGATTAATTGTGAGTAGGTACTATATAACGAAATTTATTTTTTATAAATGCGAAGGAAATTTTTTTGGTATGTTACACTTTCATGGCTAAATCGATGAACCGATTTTGATGTAAGTTGGTATTGGATTTAGCTTTTGCCGACGTCAGCGACGATTAAGAGGGCGGAACCGCGGGCAACAGCTAGTTTTCTAATAAAAAATAAATAAATTTTAATAATAAATCCGGACAACATCACATACATTGCTCTGAACCCAAAGTAAGTTGCTAAAGTACTTGTGTTATGGAATTCAGAAACAACGAAGGTACCACAAACACCCAGACCCGGGACAATGTAGAAAAGTGGTTTTCTACATTGACCCGTCCGGGGATCGAACCCGGGACCTCAGAGCTGGCGACACCTTGAAAACCGGTGCGTACGCCACTCGACCACGGAGGTCGACTAATAAATTATACTAATTAGAAGGAATAGATTTTATACTACAAAGGAAACGTGTATAATGTTTATTGGAATGTAATAATATAAATTAGTAATTTAGCGTGTTAGTAAAATCCTTAATAATAAAGTCTTAATTAATTTAATTAATTACGATTTTAATATTTCGTTATAACAAATTTTATCAAAGGGAGTAAGTACTAATAAAGCTAATTACTGACAAAAATGGATGGCTTTAGTGAAAAATAATTTAATAGGTAATCGTTTGACATTGTAGTGAGTGAGATTAAAATATAAAAGAAAGATAAAAAGGTGAAGGTTAATTATTATTTTTAATTAGGTTGTTATAAGCTCTCTATAGTCAACTTGCATTTTTTAATATATTCAGAAAATTCTGATATTTTTCTATCCTTCCTTTACGCAAAGTTTAAATCCACTGTCTAGCGAATACCTAATGAATCTTTTATTTTTAACCGACTTTTTAAGTGTACTAACTTAGATACCCTAAGTGCAGGCTTTGACTTATAGACTTTGACACATACTGAAACTGTTTTTTACTCTTTTAGTACCTAAACCTAATTCTTTTTACCTACACAATGCACCTAATAAATCTTTTTACGTGTAACAAAGATAGATCAAACCTACGACAAGACGTTACAGTCGGACGGAGCCGCGGGCGGAAGCTAGTACTTAAATAACAGTGAGATAGGTCAGTGACCCTGACGTCTCAAATGAACAATGTATTGTCAGCGAAACCATGCGTAACCAAATTGTGTCGTTTGTATTTGTATTCACCGTTCAGGAAGATCAGTAAGACAACTTCGATAATTCTGCTGTAAGACTGAAGAAAAAAAAATGTTAAATTATCCAGGGTGTTACCGAAAGGGTATATGATGCGAATGTATGTAATGCGAGCAATTGGGTAACAATTTTTTAACCAACTCATTTTGAGATGTAATTTTGTAAACTTACTCTATGCCAAGAGTGCTCTTCACCCGTGTTGGATGAATATACCCTTTGGGTAACACTTAATGCCATGGTAGTGGCTCTAAACCACCTGACATAAATTTTGAGTCATGTATTTATGTCACATTGGATTCGATTGGTAAATGATATGTTTTATTGGAAATCCAAACATATGTTTCAATCTGGATCATCAATTCGTAGCATGCAAGCCGACCCCAACATACTTTCCGAAAATTGTAGATAAAAGCAGAAATAAATTTGTAGTGCACCTCTTTGAAAATATTTAGCTTCTGTAATTTAAAGTTAACCTTTTGTATTTCCTTGTACTATGAAACCACTTAATTTTCATCTTCAATTGAAGTCATAACGATGTTTGTATATGAAGAAGCCATTGTTTCAGAACCGCTAAGTGGTAATTTTTATAATCGAATCCTACCATAATAGCAGCGTTTGAGGCAGTAATCCAATTATTCAATATAGTACCTTGTTATTAAGAAATTTTCATTTTAAAAATAACTGTGATGCGTTTATTTCCGTATAAAATGGGAGGCGGAAATATCTGGTCTTTGAATGGACGATTTTGACTGAAATGGTCATACTTTTAAAAGAGATTAGGTATGAAAATAATATTATAGAAGACTGTAGTTATTAAAACGATACAAAGAAAAATTAATATCCTAGATACGTGTAAAATAATTAAAATAATTTAGTACAAAATTCCGTGAAACATCCTCATTTTGAAGCATTTAATAATGATATTTAGATCATGTAGCAAAGTTAACAAACAAAAACAAGCCTCAATTTTCCGTAGCAAAGCGAGTTTTTTTCAGGATTGAGTATCGAAAAACTTAGCGAGCTGAATTTAGGAGATATCTTGCACCAGACGGCCGTATATCGTCACTCAAGGACAAAATTAACCAGCTAAAGTGGTTTATTTTCTGAATAGAAAATTGTCCTTCACATCCATCGGTCTCTGTTTCCTAATAAAAAAGTAAAAAAGAGACTCCGAGTTAAATGACGGTGAAATGGATCCTTCGCTTCCTGTAAGAGAATTTAGAATGAAAATAAATGCAGTAGTGCTGATGTAAACTGTAATTGGTTTTGTGTTTTGTCCTCTTACAAATGCACTTAAAGATTGAATGCATTGGTCAACATGTAAGCTTATTGGGGTTACAAATTTCTGAACACATTTGTGTGTTTTTCATTTTCTTTAAGCCACATATTTATAATAAAGTATATAAAATATTAAGAAAGGTTTAGAACGAGCAGAACTTGCAACCTAATAAGTAATGGAATTTTGTCGTTTAATATCAAAACCACCGCAGCAAAACAGCGTTCAAGTGTCGCATATTTTTATGGTCAAGCACAGACATATTAAACCACCCGACTGAGTTATTGGGCCAATATCTGTACAACAATGGTCGCCAACAATGGCCATATACCACAATGGATAATAAATAGATGAAGGAAAAATGCTGAGTCCCAAAATTGTGCCGTTTTGTATCCCTTTATTGTGGCTATGGTGGCAATTATCTTTGGGAAAGTTGCTTTGCCCCACTTTTGGAGTATTTGTTCTGATAAATGTCGCAGTTTCTTGGGTCGGACGGATTCCTATCGGTTGCTGAGTGTCTATAAAAATGCGAAAGTGTTATGTTTTCCGCTGGGCATGTCGCGCGACTCTTAAACTGGTCGTAATCGTGACCTCCGAAGAATGTTTATGTTATCATGGCTTAGTTGCTCGAAGGGTAGGAAGTAACGTTACAAAATACTTATTTCTTCGATAACGAATCACATAACATCTATACTGATAATAAATCTGTAGAAGTGAAAATTATGTACATTGAAAATATAAAAAAAATAAATGGCGGGGGGTGTTACAAGACCAAAACCGAACACAAAAGTGTAAAAAAAAATTGTCTGTCTGTCTGTCTGGTTGTTCAGGTATCACGCAAAAACTACCGGTTCGATTACGATGTAACTTGGTTTAATTATTCTTTATTATTCTGGGCACCACACTGGGTAGTTTTTATCCCGGAAAAGTATATACAATAAAAAACAACTTAATTTTGCGGTTAAAAACTCATTGATAAGTTTCGTCATCCACGCGAACGAAGTCGCAGGCACAGCTAGTACATAATATAGGGACTTATTACTGCTTCTGTCATAGAACATTATTTATCAAAATGCTTCTGAGGATTTCGTGTAATAAATATAAAGTCATAGTTTTCCCACCACGTGAACCCGTGGGTGGCATTAAGGTCAAAAGTTAATTATCAAAATGCAGCTTATGTTTTCTTTACGTTTTTTACTTGAGCCTTGCCCGTAAAATTCTTGAAGGACACGCCACTCAATGGGTTTCCCGCAGATTAATGGTTCTGGTTATATCGATCCACTTAAAATTGAGTCTACCGCAAATTTGCCGAAAAGGAAATTGCTAACAAGCTTCTGTTTGCAGTATCGTTCCTTCACGAAATAACTACAGCATGAGAAGCTCTGCATCCCCAAACTGTACGAATTTAGGATGCAAGAATTAGTAGACAGGGATAGTTTTGACTACTCGTTCAGATCGGACAGTAGCTGAACTACAAAAAGAAGAGGAAAGAAAGCTAAAGAAACCCTTAAAAATGGTGCATGAGATACTTAATCCTAGTACCTACTTAATATAAAAATTCTTGTTATCTCAAAGGAATCAATAGCATTTCCGACCACAAGTAAAAATATGATGGTGTGTTGTAATCCCAGCGGGCGAAATCGCTGACAAAAGCTTGTAAAACCTACAAAACCCGAAATCCGAAGATTTTGTAAACAAACAAAACAGATTTGAATTTCAGAGCCTTAATCTTATCCATCGTCAAGTTACCGTGTCGAATTCAAGAGTTGCTTGACTTAATAATTTGCGAGTTTGAAGTTAAAATTTTCATCGAGATAATAATTCAATCAAAAATTCTTTAAGGTCATCAATTTTAAACAGATTCGTTATACTGTTTTAGTTAATTAGCAATTATGTTTGTAGAAGAAACGTTTTTTGTGATAGTAGTAAATTTGGATGCATAGTTAGCATACATACAAGTGTGTCATTCCGGTCAGTCTTCAAGAGAAGATCTTTTATTTTGATGTTTCCATATTTTAATTTCTTTAACTATCTCATATCAAATTATGATGCATACTTTAAATATATTTTTATACAAATGTCCTTTAATACCTCCTTTGTCTGATTCATTTCCTTTATCTACATGAGTCGATACTCTCAAATAAATTTCTAGCCCTGAGGTATTAGACCCATGAGTCATGTAACCGAAGGTCACCATAGAATTATGCCGAGCCGGTTGTTATTCGGGATTTACTAGTAAGCTCGTTCTTAAACTGATTTGCATTTGTGGACTCGACTTAAGCTGATTATAATTTTAATAATAATAGTACAAGCCTAACTTCAATGCAAAGATCTTCAAAAATCAAGGTATTAATGGCTATACCGATAGCTTTTGCGTTTACGGGTTTGGTACTCAATTTGGGTAGTAGGTATTCTGATATTTAGAAAAGAATTAAATGTTTTTGTGCCTGTTGTTTCTGCCAAGCCTTTTCATAGGATTTGTTGTGATCGATTTCGATTTACCTACACTAGATTCAGCCCGAATTTTACATGGAGCGACTGCATTTATTACAATCCATTTTTACTAAATAATGTGGTATTTATTCTAGTTTCTGTATCATGGGAATAAAAACCTTTGTGCTCACACTGCTCACCCTATGGGGAATACCGTGATGCTATACATTTAGATTCGCGTGAAAATGGTTAGAAGCTTAATTGTTTAATAAGTTTATTTATGTGAAACATTCCACTATACATTGTTTTTTATTCTACTGTAACACGCGACAATCAGGTTGCCTCTTAAACTAAGTAATTTATTATTTAAAAATATTTGAACATGGTTTGACTTTTCTACACCAGAATCGTGATCATTACTTAGTGGATTAAAATCTAGAAAGTTATGTGGACTTTTTTTTCGTTCCTTTTGTAATTTAATATTTTCTTTTTTTGCAGGTACACAAATCTGGGTCTACTTTCATCATATTCCTAAGACGTGGTAGGTTATATTTCTTTTGCCAAGGTTAACATTTACTGGATAACGTGATCTATAAAAATCTTGTATCTACACTATTTTATGTAAAACATTTTATGTAGTATAAATTTAGGGTTACAGTCATTGTAGAAGTACGTGACTTATGTAGGAAGCCTACTGTCTATAGTAGTATTCCGTTAAACAAAACAAGCTACTTTATTCAATTCAAGAAATCTCAATGCGTAGCCCTATATTAAAATTGGTGTTTGGTAACTAGCCATGAAAAATCCGACATCACTGTCTTCCTCTTGCAAAATATAAGCGTAAATAATGACGGTACAAAAACAAACCCAAAATGCGTAAACTTCTGACACTTACAAATTCCGAATTAACTTGAACGGAAAATGTAAAAACAAACCAGTAAAAGTTTCTTCAAAATTCTCAAGTCATCTACCAAACTATAAAAAAATGGGAAAGCGGAAACGCGATACTACCTCCAAAAATATACACTTAGCAACAGTAAAGTATTTTAATCCTGTTTATTAAAAGAAGGAACATAACTGAAGATTACTAGGGTGTCAAATACACCCGTACCTTTTTTTTTTACATTATCCTGTTAGAAAATGTAAAATAGCTTATAAGCTCTGATATAATCTGGAAAAATGTATTCCAAGTTGTCCTTTTTCCTTTTTAGCGTAAGTAAGAAAATTATGAAATGGTTTTTAGAAATGAAAACGAAGTATTAAGCTCGGGGATAGTATTTATTTAGATCTGTTGGGATTAGTAGATATTTGTAGATAGATATTTAACTTAATACCGACAGATGAAGATTAAATGTGTGTTCCGTGTAGATAAAGGGACATACAGATGAGGTATCGGTTTTAATCAATGTTCATTCCTTCTTTATATGGGAAGAGGCAGCATTGCACAGCGGTGGGAAAGTCTGTTACAGGAGGGTAATAATATTTTTAGTTTTTTTTATAATTAAACTTAGTTTTCTTTTTAAACATTTCTGTATGAAGCATGGGAATCCAAGTTAATTTTGTTCTATTTAAATAACCTCTGTTTAAATCATGACCGGAAGAAATTCTCATTAATGATTAACGCTACTAATCAGATTATAATAATATTCCTGAACTATAATCCTATCTTCAATCTTAAACTAGATTATAACAACGCAATACATAACAAATCATACAAAACCGACAACATAACCATAGGCTTACAAAGTTACATCAGTTACAACCAATCAAAACAAAACTGCAGCAAACATTTTCCAAACGCGCCATGACGTAACGAATCTCTCATCGGCTGTGCAGTTAATACTGTGCACCGTCATAACTTATACAAACGCCCCGATCAATCGTAACACCTTGCACCAGTTGCACCGCCCGCTGTTTTGTCGACCATTTTGTACGACAAAAATGTGGCAACAAAAGCTACAGAGGGAAGGAATAGAATGAATGAGGTAGATTATCCCAATTGTAGGGGATTTGATTTTTTAGGGTAAGGAATAAATCAAGTTCGATCGCTTTGATTTGTTTGTATTTTTGTTTGTATATATAAAGGTTGGTAGTAGTGAAAGTAGTGTAATTGGAACAGCAAAATCTGATATTTTAAACTTAAATAAATCGTCAAGGAACTCGTATAGAATTTCCAGAATATACTTCTTATGTTAAGTGCATATCATGATACAGCGTAGGTACTTCCCAAAGCCACTAGGTGACCTAAAAACATTTCACCAGCCTTTGTTAAAGAAAAACAAAGACAACGAGACCTAAAGAACTATTTTAAGCGACGTCACATTTTTTTGCGCCTCGCAAAACTGAGATAAAGCACGTTCTCCTTAGCGATTCTGAGATACCCAGAGATCGTTAGACGGAGAACCGATCATGAAAATGGGCGGTCTAATAAGCATTTGTGAAAAGTGTCGAGAATTCTGCGGAAGGCGAGAAACTAATTATGATTTGTCATCCTCCTGGCATCGAGGATACGGAAGAATATAATTGTGATTTACTGTAATTACGGACGGCAGTTGTTAATGAGATAAAGGACACCTTTAATTAAGTTAGGATTGTTGTTGAGAATATTTTTGTACCTTGTTAGGTAACGAGGTCCAGGTGGATAAAGGATGGAAATACGTGTTGCGGACTGCGAATGGGATTTTATTTTTACATCTTTGATTCCTTAAATGGTTTTATCAGATTTCTTTTATGGTTTTTCATATTAGTTTTTTCCTGATTACTATGAATACGAAACTTTCAAATCATTTTTCTGTATTAAAGGTTTTGGGATAACCGTAATTAAGTTTGACCTGTATTACTAGGAATAAGACGATATCATTCATTATAGGAACGTGATTACCATCCCTCCGTATTGACTTGCTAACAAAATTTTTCCTAAACTATAGCCTATATTTCTTTATAGGGCACTGACAAAAAACATAGTTACGATGTGGCATTTATGTGCCTAATTTTATGTTCCCTAGAGGGCACGTATGAGTCGGCCAAGGTCTCAAGGTAACGCCATTTTCTGTTCCTTGAACTTCTCAAGATTTCCACGGTTTGGTTGTAAAAGGTGATATATGGCGTTCGGAAGTCGTAAGTTGGGATGAAGTTAGATTTAGTGGGTTTGAGCACTTTGAGCTAGTTCCTTGTTTGTATTGTTTTGTCAGCTGGAGTGTAGAAGGCAATGTCAGCTTTTGGAGATGTTTGTTGGAGTTGGTTTTAAGTTTGATTGAGTGTGAAAAGAGAATAAAGCTGTAGATGATGGATGATAGATAATTTTTGTAGAAAATCTAAAGACCCAAGTAAACTGTGAAATGGCAATGTGTGTGATGTTTTTTAGTCTTTAGGGTTCAGTACCCAAAGGGTAAAACGGGACCCTATTACTAAGACTCCGCTGTCTGTCTGTCCGTCTCCAGGCTGTATCTCATAAACCGTGATAGCTAGAAAGCTGAAATTTTCACAAATGATGTATTTCCGTTGCCGCTATAACAACTAATACTAAAAACCACATATAATGAATATTTAAGGGGGCTCTCATACGACAGTGGTACGGAACCGTTCGTGCGCGAGTCCGACTCGCACTTGGCCAGTTTTTTATACATAAATTTTCTTTACACACAACCAACTTAACCAACACAACTTCTTCTACCAACCGAAGACATGCTAATTGCGAGGTAGAGTGGTGTGTTTACATTGACAGCATCAATATTGATATTGTTGGATTTTCCTTTACATTTTATATTTAAAATTGCAACATCTTTTGCAGCTAGCAAAATCTTTTTTTTTCCAATTTCTGGATACATATCCGCAATGGCTAAGTGATTGGGCTTGACGCGTTCGTGTTCGTCACCTGAAAATCGGAACTTCAATTCTCAAAATCTTCAAGTTTTAAAATAAAATCTGAATTCAACGACTAACTCTGATTCCAATATTCCTTGAGGCTACACTATCTAGAAGCCACAATCCTTTCTCAGCCATAAATCCCTCTGATCATTCACAATTCACACGTACCGAATTTAAACCTGCAGGAGGCACGTTTTGCAAAGTTTCTTAACTAAATTGTGTTTCCAGAATCCTTCGGCCATTGAACGTTACCCAAAGTTTACGGCGTACGGTCGAGATCATTGGAATTGCTCCCATGTTTTTTTTATTAGACCTAACCCTAAAAACAGGTGTGAAATTGTTGATACCTTTATGCGGTCCAGGTTAGAAGATGTAAGCTTTAGTAAATAATATAAATCTATACTTATGATAAATCTGTAGAAGTGAAAATTCTGTACATTGAAAATATCAAAAAAATAAATGGCGGGGGGTGTTACTAGACCGACACCGAACCCAAAAGTGTAAAAAAAATTTTTTTGTCTGTCTGTCTGTTTGTTCTCACGCAAAAACTACCGGTTCGATTACGATGAAACTTGGTATAATTATTCTTTATTATCCTGGGCACCACACTGGGTAGTTTTTATCCCGGAAAAGTATAAACAATAAAAAACAAACTTAATTTTGCGGTTAAAAACTCATTGATAAGTTTCGTCATCCATGCGAACGAAGTCGCAGGCACAGCTAGTATGTAATATTATTATTAAAATATAAACAATTCATCAACAAGAATCCGAAAGGTCATTTTAATGGCAAGAACAAGAAACATGTGAGGTTAATAAATAAAGGTGACAAAACTATAGGGTATCGAACACTACTAGATCTTGTCAAAGAATCTTATAGTTTGTACAAGTGAAATACTGAGTTTGCAACTAAAAGTATTTAACAAATAAAAATAAAATTCACAATCTTGGATAAAATCAATGAATATAATTCACGGGAATAAGCGCGTACATGCATAAATACCTTTTTTGGGGCTTGACATTTCGACCGGGTTACACCGGCCGTGGTCGCAAGCAGACTGAATTATGTTCTATAAACATGCAGCGCGATAGTTTAAAAGTTTATAAAATCAATGAAGTCAATTGGCTACTAATTAAAACAACATTCGCTAACCTCTTATCCTAAAAACAAACCAAACCTGAACCATTAATATCATTGGGACTGAACAATAAACATTTCCTTTTTATTAGTTATCCTTAACAGCCACAAATGCATTTCCTTACAGTATGTCTATTCTGTTAATAATTTCGGTGACAGGTGAAAGTGAAGTGACAATAAAGCTCACTTCAAAAGTGAACCCAATTGGCCTTGATTTAGAATTCAAATTCGAGAATACGTATTTGACATCTCACCGCGGATTCCGCTGTCGAGACATGAAAATAATGTTACAGAATAGCACGGCAGGTGTGAATTTGCCTGTTATCTATCTTCAGCACCTGTTACCCCCATGTTTTTATTATGTTCTACTAATATTTGTTTTGGAGAAAGCTTCTGTTTTCGAGCGATTTTTCTGTTAGCGTCTCGTGTTTGGTTTTGGTTCGGTTCGTGTTTACTTTCGAACTGTTTCTTGTGTGATCTTTGCTGTGATAAAATTGTTGTGTCTGTGGTTCTGTTTGGTATACTGCTTTATTTTTTTATGTATTTGCAGTTTCTTGTTTAAATATAACAATTAAGAATTGATATGTAAAGTTCATGGCCCACATTTTGGTACCTACTGTGAGTAGATTGTATCATCCTCAATAAATTACATAGGAACTGCATCATAGATATAATTCTCAAAGTCTTATCGTATTGTGGTAACATAAAGTAAAAAAAAAGTTGCTAATCTAGAAACTTAACAGTAACCTATGAATCTAACGATTTTTCTTCCTTAGCGACAAAAACAAATTAATCCTTAAAATATGACTCTTTTATGTACTCCTTCAGGGAGAAGCAGATGATACACAGACGGATAAGTCAAATGCCAAGAGTCCATATTTTTTAAACCTACGCATTTTTTAAGATTACCTTACATCTAACTTTTTACAGGATCAAATGTATTTAATACTTTATTTGAAAAGGAAGAAAGTCTAATTTCAATTAACAAGTCGCTTCTCTTTTCTACATCGATCTTCCAACAAAAATAGCTCGCATTTAACAAATAATACCATTTACAGTCAAGTTTTACATAAAATATTAGTATGGTATCAAAACATAAACAGAAGGACAATTTTATACAAAACCGAGTGCAAATCTCACGGGCTTGCAAACCACAAAATTGAAAAGCGCGTATTAACAGTATTGTGTCAACTTGTATATTTGTTGGACTGCGTTTACCATAAAAAATTACAAACACATGTCATGTTGACCATACCATATGAAACTTCAAATTAGTAATTATTTATAAACAATGATTTACGCACGCGTATTTTTTGAATTGGTCCCACAAGATTCGGATCTTGTCGCGGCAGTGGCCTGAGTCAAACTGATGAATCATCACGAAACCTATGAACAAAAAATATTTTATGTCAGTGTATATAAATAATATTATTGTAATAATAAATAATAATACCAGTCTACAAACCTCCCACTGCTGGGCACAGGCCTCTTTCCATATAGAAAAGGCACGAGCATTGATCACCACGCTTGCTCATTTGCGGATTGGCAATTTCAAATCCCAATTTAAATTAATAACTAAAAAATAAACAAAAAAAATATGTAAGTGTATACAATTGCTTAAAGACTAGAGTGGTTCTTCTGACTTTATTTCCATATGGTATTAATATTCAAGCGGTGCCAACATCTAAAATATTAGTATGCTCATTAAACAAGCGATCTTAAGAAATGTTTTATATTTAGCAAGAAGATGATTGTTATAAATTTGTTTTAGCAGTTTTTATAATACTAGATACAGTACCTATTCCCTGATTAAATTATAGTAAAGCTGTTTAAAAGAAATAATGAATATGACAGTTAATGGCATACATGCAGAGGAAGACCGACAAATAGATGGATGGATTGTGTGAAAGATAATCATCATCTCCCGAGCCTTTTCCCAACTATGTTGGGGTCGGCTTCCAGTCTTACCGGATTCAGCTGAATACCGTATTTTACATGGAGCGACTGCCTATCTGACCTCCAAACCCCATTTTACATTGTGTGAAAGATAATATGAGAAAAAAAAATCTTTAGAGTACCTAGTAGATAAATACACAATACGCCTTATTATTGAAAACAGGGCAGGAAGAAGTCGTAGAAAAAAATAATAACAATTGTTTTTTAAGGGTTCTTAAAAACATTACATGCCAATAAAAGTATAGTCTTTGATTACCTACGCTTGTAATAAATTCGCAATTAAATTATCGTTTTCCAGTTTCTCTTTATTCTGTTCCAATAACCAAGTCTTATTAAGACATCGGAACAAAATCGTCCATAAAAACGATATCGATGAAATATCACTTAAATACTTTACGGGCTCTTGATCTTTCAAACAAAACAAAGGAACTACAATAAATAACTATTATATTTCCTCGTTTTATTGAGAGTGAAGCATTCGCTTGTTTTTTATCTCTTCATTATTTATTGTTTGTATAACCGATCGTATTTCATCTCCATAATATTTTATTGCCACTAAGAACTTAATTGGTTCACACGGCCAACTTTCTTGGCTTTCATACGAAACTTCGTCAATTTCATACGTATCACCCAATTTTGCTCCCGAAAGATTCTATCTAAGACCATTGTTTGAGAAACAAAGACCCTTAAAATATGGTGTCTGATATTTTATGGACCAAACTTGCTTGTAGGAGACTTAAGTATGAGTTATAAATTAATTTCTGATAAATTTTCGCTTCAGGCCTCTTCTCATATTCTTTTGTTTGACTTGTGCGAAGTTTTTCTATTAAATATGTATTCTGGTATCTTTTAATCAGTTATGGAAGTGACATTCAAACTTATATTGGATAGTTGATGACTATCAAAATTTTCCATAATTTTTTTTTGTCCCTATTATCAATATTAGATGTAAAACTTTTAAGCTTTTGAAGCTTACTTAGGCATGTTTTTTAATAGAGAAGATCTGCAGATTAATTTGGGAATATAAGCCACTGACGTCACTCGTTACTATAATTCTTTATTATTGTATAAAAAGTACAATGATATAATATGTGTTTAATGTATTCTACTTCATATTTATGATATACTGGCTGTGCCAGCGACTTCGTTCGCGTGGATGACTTATTACTATTGATTGTAGCGTGATGAAAAGTATACTATAACCTGCCCAGGAGTATGAAGAATAATTTTACCAAGTTTCGTTAAAATCCGTCGAGTAGTTTTTGTTTCTATAAGGAACATACAGACAGACAGACAGACAAAAAATTTACTGATTGCGTTTTTGGCATCAGTATCGATCACTTATCACCCCCTGATAGTTATTTTGAAAATATATTTCATGTACAGAATTGACCTTTCTACAGATTTATTATAAAAGTATAGATATATAAACATTCAACTACGATATTCTGGATAGTAATGGTACAAGTTTGGTTATTTGTTCCACAACTGCAACACCTGGGCGGACAGTTAGCCAGAATTATGAAAATTGCATGGATGAACATTGAACATTGCAAGCGAAATGTTTCATTTTCGCTTCTGTATTACATTCTCAAATAGCATTTTTTTAAATAGATTCACCAAAATAACTTATAACCATTTTCCTCAATTAAAAATAATGGATGATGTTAAAGGGATGATCGATCTCCAAGCTACGTTATACTGAAATAAATTGATTTCTTATAATAATTGGCTTGTTATAATGTTAAACAAACTCCTTCATTATTCGGGCAGGATTATAATAATAATATTAATATTTCGGGACATCTCACACACGGTTATCTGATCCCAAGCTAAGCAGAGCTTGTGTTATGGTAACTAGACAACTGATAAACATACTTATATATTTCAAAATACATACATATTATAGATAAATTACACCCAGACAACCAGAACAAATGATCGTGCTCATCACACAAACATTTGTCCTGGGTGGGAATCGAACCCACGACCTCCGGTATAGCAGTCAGGGACACTATCCACTAGACCAACAGGCCCGTCATCATGCTTTACATTTATGCCTTTAAGGAAGATAGCTTCGTCAGCGTTCAGGATCTAAAACTCGCTTAAAATTCTCGAATTGCCTCAAATGTAATCTGGATTATGGCTCTTTTGCAATTTCAAGGCTTTCTAAGACTTATTTGTGACCGCTTAGTCTTCTGGAACATTCCACTGTAACTTTATTTTCCTATATTTATGCCTGGATCTCTTAAACGATTTCTGGTTATCGCTTTTACAGTTTTGTGAGAAATAAGATTTTGAATGTGTGAGTTTTGGAATTTATGTAGATTGAGATTGTAAGAGATATCCTAGATAATTGAGGGCAATTAGGCAAACATTTTTTTTGTATTATTTGGATTTTGGATTAACAAAAATTTACTCACCGCAGCTGCCATTGAGATAGATCAAAGAAACACATTTTTTAATAGGTTTACTTTACAAACTTATCAGAGGTGTTACGCATTTTCTATAAATAATAACCTCTTAACACCAAAAAGGTTTTATTTTATATCTTTATTTAGATAATAATGTGAGCAGTATCGTTACTAGTTCTCACATGATTAGTGCTCTATAATTACAGCAAACTAGATGTATAACGTGCATGCATCTTCTTGAGCTTAATTAATTAAGAACATGAGATAATAACTAGCTCAGGCACATTAAGGATGTTATATACTATGTTGAATAAATTATAGCAAAAACAACTAAGTTGTGTACCTAGTCACTATAGTGTTGATAATTTTATATTAACACCTGTTCTATTGCAATGATATAAAGTTTGTAAAAAAAAAATAATACGTACAATGTACATAGGTATGTGTATTGATTTAAAATGTTATTTTTTCGATAAAAGTTCTAAGATATTTTTATGTTTAGTTATTTTTTATTTATTTAATTTTTACATTTTGCTTAGAAAACCTATAAACTAAGCCCCACAAAACCGTAGTAATGGTTTGTCTGTGGGGTCACTGAGTCTCTGCATTACTTACAAGTTATACTTAACTGTACAGCCTATTACTTACATGTTATGTGTATTAAATTATATCAGGAGACATGAAATGTAACTGTAGGGTCTATAATTATGTGAAAATCAAGTCTTCTGAATACCAAGAAAAAGTGGCACTAACCTAAATGATTACCCTTTTTTAAACATTCTCTTATACATTTGTTTTCCTATAATTCACTAAAATATTAATCCTTGGAAAAAGACTTGTAGGACCAATTTTTTGGAATACTCAGACATTCTTAGAATTATTTCGTTATTTTATTCAAGCTATTTACTTTTCTTTTAAGAGCTTGACTTTTTCGAAGCTATTGGTTTTACTTGCCTATTAAAAGTAATACATGACTTGTTATGATATATCGTAAAAAATATACCGTTTACCTTATAGTTAATTATAAACGACCTCCGTGGTCGAGTGGCGTACGCACCGGTTTCAAGGTGTCGCTAGCTCTGAGGTCCCGGGTTCGATCCCCGGACGGGTCAATGTAGAAACCAACTTTTCTACATTGTCCCGGGTCTGGGTGTTTGTGGTACCTTCTTTGTTTCTGAATTCCATAACACAAGTGCTTTAGCTACTTACTTTGGGTTCAGAGCAATGTATGTGATGTTGTCCGCATTTATTTATTTTATTTATTTATTAATTATATCAAAAAACACAAGAATTCGGCTGCGGAACCTAGTGCAAATCTATGTACCTAAAATGTACCTAGGTAAATTGCAAAAACCGAGCGATGGTAAAACGAACAAAGAAAACGATACGGTTTCTCGACAGCTACCATTTTTAACCTACTTCAAAAGTAGGAGGTTCTCAATTCGCGTGTATGTTTTTGTTTGTCTCTTTGATACGCTTCGATACCTACGGAAATTTTCAATCGATTTTAAGTTTTTTTATGGACAGGGTTATACCTCAGAGGCCACAAAGGAGGTCACAAATTAAATTTTATTGTAGTCGGTTTTATATATTTTTATTATTTACTAGCTGTGCCTGCGACTTCGTTCGCGTGGATGACGAAACTTATCAATGAGTTTTTAACCGAAAATTTAAGTTTGTTTTTTATTGTTTGTACTTTTCCGGGATAAAAACTACCCAGTGTGGTGCCCAGGATAATAAAGAATAATTATACCAAGTTTCATCGTAATCGAACCGGTAGTTTTTGCGTGATACCTGAACAAACAGACAGACAGACAAAAAATTTGTTTTTTCACACTTTTGGGTTCGGTTCCGGTCTAGTAACACCCCCCGCCATTTATTTTTTTTATATTTTCAATGTTCAGAATTTTCACTTCTACAGATTTATTATAAGTATAGATGTGTACAATTTTCATCTATGTTTTCTAATTTCGCATTTCTAGAGGATCAATTAATAGCTTGCTCAATAGCCCTTATGTTTAAGTACCCTTTTAGAAACTTGATACAAAGTTGCCTGATTGGGAACCAACCTATTATGTTACTAATATTATTGGAACCTTTGTTTTGATAAAAATAGACTAATATCTCAGTTTCGTGGGTGTTATTGTAGAAGTTTGTTTTTAAAGACCTGAAAGGAGTTTTCCAAAATTTATGCTGATATCTCTAATATGTAAATTCTCTTAGAATTAAGATAATAGTAGAGCAATATTTACGTATTTTTGTAAATGAATTTTGTGCTGGACTTTTTCGTATCGGGTTGTTTATTTTGGCGTTCACTTTGTCTACATTTTTTCTGGTCTATAGTTCAATATAAATAACTGTAAAGGGACACGTAAAGATTTTAACTTCTTGACATTCTATCGATATACCTCGCATTTCTATGTCTCTACAATAAAGAATTATTAAAGTGAAATAAAGTTCTAACCCAAACAAGTTTCTGATTAAGAAATCTATTCGCTTATAGCCATAAGAAACAGATAGTTCAAAACGTTGGTTATTTTCGCCATGCAGACCGACAAACTCCGAACAGCCAGACACTGGTCTCACCGGTTTTCTAACAACCCATCCAAAACGACACAACTAAAACCTTCACACTCAAAACACAACCTTACACCCTTCACATAAAACTGAAATTTCTTTCAACACTCCAGAAGAGTTGAAATCTCAAACGTGCAAGGGATTTTTTGTTTTATGTTGTTTGGAATATGAGTGAGTTTCGGATGCTAGGTTAAAAACGTGCAATCGTTTATAGTGAGATTCAGATTACTGGCCTTAGGCTGAACGAGTACCTCGTATTTGGAGTTAAAGCAAAAACTGCGTAATATAAGTACATACGAGTAGGTTCGCAAATTGTACCATTTTCTATAGATTTTGATTTGCTTCGGCAATTGTTGGTACTTTCGTGACTATTGTTGCAGTTGTAGGACAAGTATACAGTTCATATTGATCGGTGATAGTGTAAATAATGTGTTTGCCCTGTGACATTTAATATTATTACTGCTATAGTTATTCCGACCCCGACGCTATGAGAATTTGAGTAATTTTTTTTTAAGGTCTGGAATTATGTGACAATCTTTCATAATATGGTCTTAGTTACTCAATAGTTCAATACCTAATATCTGTATTGTTTTTCCATAATGCACAAAAGTGGTGGTATGGTTAAAGCTAGTAGGGAAACAATTATGGGCCCTGTTGGGCACAACAATACAATAATAGTACATACCTACTAATACATAAATATTTAATTTACAATGGAATGACCAAAATTATATAAACTAGGTGTAATAATAACATAACACAAATACAACTATAATGACAATATTAAACTTATTCTAAATTATCTATCTGTAAGGAATTCGTTAATAGTGTAGTAGCTTTTATTATGTAAGAATAGTTTTAATTAATTTGAAAAACTTTTAAGTTAAAAATGGTACTGCGTTAAACGCACAATGAAAAAGATGTTTTCCTTTTATTAGAGGAAATAAATGTTATTTTGTGTATTGATCATTAATAACAACTTGTTATTAATGGTCCAAGATTTCAATAACTTTTAATGAATAGTGTTAAAAACATAATGAAAATGATGGCTTACTTGCAGAGTTTGTATATTGATCAACTTGTTATAATGATCGAAGATTGAAATTTGAAAACTTTGATAGGTAAAATATCAACTTTACTAAGAATATAAGTACCATTTAATTCAAAGATTTGTTGTTAGAGAACTCAGCTTCTTTATCTGTATAAAATTCTTTACTTCGTTTTTGCTTATAACAAACACAATTTACTCTGATGTAATTTTCTAGTAAGACAGACATAGCAAATAGCTATTGATCTAGATAGATAATAGCCACCTAATGGTATCAAGTGACCTGAATTATGCGCTCGGTAGGGTCTTACGTATGTCATTGAGATTATATTGAGTGACTCTAAGCTAATGTGACGTCGGACGGAAACTATTTGCCACTATAGGTACTAGGTACTCAGCTAGGTACTAGGTTGGTACCTATTGGTACTGAGCTGTGCTGTAAAGATTTAGGTTGACCAAGAGCTCATGTGAGATGTAATATAAATTGCCTAATTCAATCTGAGACACAATAATACTAAAAACCCGTCATCTGTATGAGAATGAGTGAATATATAGGGTCATGTACTGGAAATTTTCCTTAAGTACTTAAAACTGAATATGAAAAAGTAATAATAACAAATATTTGGTGTTCCACGTAACTATATAACTTAGAATGTTTGTTGTTATAACCTTAGGCGCTGGCCAGATAGAAGAGACGTAAGACGCAGACGGGGCGCGGACATTTGTCTTTACCGCGACGCTTTCATACAAAATGTATAGAAGCGTCGCGACGCAAAACATACAGAAGAGACGGGGCGCGGGCGCGACGGTTCTATACATTTTGTATAGAAGCGTATTATGTCCGCACCCCGTCTGCGTCTTACGTCTCTTCTGTCTGGCCAGCGCCTTATAGTGATTTAGTGTTATCTGTCGATACTACTATGTCTAGAATAATTGTGAGTTTTAGGTATAATACTAGGGCTAACATAACTAGTGTAATTCAACATACATCCCTACTCTATGAATTCAACCATGTAAAAAACAAAAGAACAGTTCTTAAAACTCTTAAAATGTGACTTTAAAATTGGATATGCTATATTGCTGACGCTTCCTATCGTATGACCTCAGCAGAAACTAGTTTAATAAAGTCTGAGGACTCTTTAAAGTCCAGACCCAAGATATGTGATATAGGTAATAGAGAAATGTCCTTAAGGATCAAACAATGACCTGTCACTATAAAACCTGGTGTATTTTTGATTCAAGCAATCAAGGCAAGCTATTTACCGCAAATCTCGAGAACAGCTGAACCAATTTCGCTAATTATTTTTTTACAATATTCCTTGAAGTACGAGAAAAGTTCTTACGGAGAGATAAATTAAAGAATCGACTGTTAGGCATTACGAAGTTCGCCGGGTCAGCTACTTTAAACAATAACAACTGCACATGAACATACTAAGAGGAAAGGGGAGCGGACATTTTTGTTTTTGAAGAAAGTATTGCTGTCGCTCTAATTCCCCCCGCCCTCTAATTCGTGCGATAAGGACAACTGCAGCTCAGACCGAAAAACTGACGAAAAATCGAGGTTTGGCTCTCGTCTATTTTTTCCCCCAATTCTTAACCAATTTTAAAGATATTTCATATACTGCGTGAAAAAAGAATAATCTGTGCCTCTATTTTTTCCTTTTTTCGATTATTGTTGTGAAATTCGAAAAAAACGCGTCTGAAAACTGCGGTCAAAATAAGCACTTTTTAGAAGGTTCTAGTTCCTTTAAATAAAAATTATCTTAAAAAAGGAAAAAAATAGGGGCGTAAATCTAGTTCATATTTATATTACTGCAAAAAATCATAGCCCTAAGTTCAGAAACCAGTGAGAAAACAGACGAGAGCGTTTGTATGGAAAAATGGCCGCTCTCCTTTCCTCTTAAGTGACAATAGCTATGACAAAGTTAGCCGTCGTATATACAAATAAGCATAATCTAGATTAATTCATATTCAAAATAGAGTAACCCTGGTTCTATTAGGCCTTAGCAACAAACGATGTTATAACGCATACCTCTATAGATGCCTTTAATCTAGTTTGTGAAGACCCTTAGACGGGATAACGGGATTTATAAGAAAGTCTATTGTACCTTTGAGGTTTTGCGGTCGTTATTTATCTAGTAATAGTACGATCGGATTGTGCTTGATATCATTTTGTGGATATTTTGCAGTATGAACTTATTTTTCTTATAAATTGAGTTGGTTTGGTCCACTTTCTTTACCTTTTTTTGCCTGTTTTGTAATTCAGAGTTAGTGGCATTGATCTTTTGACAATTTGAACTTATGTTTACTATTCTTTATTCTGACGGATTGATGAATAGTAATATTAAAATCTTTAAGAACTAATTTGTTTGTTTGCTCTATTTGTTCAATCATTGCCATGTTATTTAGTCAGTTTCTAGTAGTTCCTGTGTCAAAGTTATAAAATATTCACCAGATGATAAAAAAACTCTATAATATTATATAGGACGACCTCCTTGGTCGAGTGGCGTACGAACCGGTTTCAAGGTGTCGCTAGCTCTGAGGTCCCGGGTTCGATCCCCGGACGGGTCAATGTAGAAACCAACTTTTCTACATTGTCCCGGGTCTGGGTGTTTGTGGTACCTTCGTTGTTTCTGAGTTCCATAACACAAGTGCTTCAGCTACTTACTTTGGGTCCAGAGCCATGTATGTGATGTTGTCCGCATTTATTTATGATTATTTATTTATTTTGTTTTTTTCAGGTACTTACTACATTTTGGATTTCTTTTCTTTCTGCTATAAAACGAGGTATGTGAACATCTGTTTCCAATATTTCCAACGATGTAAATTATAACTACTGTCTTGTGATGTGAATTATGAGCACATTGTTTATAATAATATGTAAATATTATTAATATCTTGCATAACAAGTCGGCTTCCGATTGTAAGTTAATCTAAGTCTACTTGACCTTTGTCCTTAGTTCTACTTTATTGAGATAAGCTGTTATTATTGTAACTTAACATAACATACCATCACGCCTGTATACCCGAAGGGTTAGGCAGAGGTGTACCAATGTACACCCACAGTTCGCCGGTATGTTTAGGTCCCATGTAATAGGGGGCGAGCCTATTGCCACTAACCGGGCACAAATCCAAACTCCGACCTGCTACTGAGAATTTCATAGAAAAACCCAATAACATCTTGGTCGACTTGGGAATCGAACCCAAGACCTCTAGCGTAGCAGTCGCGCTTAGCGCCCACTAGGCTTTTATTATTGTAGGTTATGGATAATTAATATTACGAAATAATGAAGTTATCTATGTAAAGAGCAATGTTTAATTCAATAAATATTTACCGTCTTCCTTTATTTTATCAATTTCGTTAAGTTTGAGCTATAATTAATTAGCCTATTTTGAAAGAGATCCTTGGTGGCCATAATCATTTAATAATCCTGGTAAATAAATGACTCGTTATTAATATAAAGAAGAAATGAAGAGATACTCAGTACTTTATTGCATTCCATTGAGTGATTATTAAGGTGGTCACCTTATATCTAGACACAATTGATTCTGAGCACATTTAATTATCCATTCGGAATTTATAGCTTTATGATATACATACTTTATTCTTAACCATACTTAATCGTGTACAGAAATACTTATTTAGTTGCCTCTTACCGTTTCGAGTTTTGTTTACCCACTTCCAATCCCTTCTAAAGAACCTCATTGTTATTAAACAGCTACTCAGAAAATATAGTTAAGAATACAGAAAACAACTCAATGCTATTAAAATGCTGTTCCAACATTATTTCTCTTTATACCCACGATAAAGTCAGGAACCGCTTTAATTAAAGTAGCATTTTTTCTTATCTAGGACGAAGAAACACTTTCAAAGTAATAACTGCAGTTATCTACAAGGATTTCAGCTTTCATACTTTGTAGCCTAGACTTGGAACGTAATTGAGAAACACTGAATTTAGCTAAACTTCCGAGACCCGTCGCGTATTATAAATAATAGTAACGTAAATGTTATCCTCCCGTCCCTAGACCAAGCTGGCCCGAGCCGGCCAAACTAGCAATAAAAATATGTCCCTAAATAATAAAAACTTAGATCCAGCCATCCCTTGTTGTTTTGCCCTATTAAGATTGTTAGCAACGCACTAAGTCGAGGTCCGAACCCCGCAGGGGGTGCCCTTAGTGGACGTTGCTGACGTAGTTAGTTTTTCCTATTGCTCTGGCTGGAGGCCTTAAGGTCCTCGCCAAAAGTCCGGTGAAGCAGTCAAAGCCTGCGCTCAAGCTCCGGCTCAGGCTGCAAAGATCTCTACCAAAAAATATTGACTAAACTCCCAAAGGATCATAAAATCCGCCCAGAATATCTAAGATATCACCAAATTAATCTGGACCTTCGAAATTACGGTCAGCTACATATAAAAGAAGGATCTTATCCGAACAAAGGAAAAAGCCGGCAACACCCGATATTACCTAATTGTGAAGTATGAAGCTACCCTCAATATGCTTACAAATTGCTTAAATAGCCGCCAAAATTCAAGGACATATATAGCAAACAAAAATAAACTTTATATCTTCGCAACAAAATATGAAATCTAGAAACATGAATCTTCACAAAAATTTAAGGATTTTCATTGTACACGCGGCAAATAGGGTAGATGACTAGGTATGAAAAGTCAAAATTTATTTAGTCCGCCATTTAGATAATCAAAATATAATAGACACATATTTTTTCTTTTCTCAAATAAATTACAAAATACGAAGATAAACCGCTGTAAAGTTCAGGAGTGGGGGCTTGTGACGTCACGGCTAGGTACAATTTGTACTCAAACGTGACGTCACGCAAGAATTGTACTCGCTGTATCTTCGTAATTCTTTGTTTACGGGACTAAACAAAAAATATATGTCTTATATTTTTTTCTTATCTAAAAGATGGACATAAAAATAAAAATTAGTCATCATCCCTATTGCTCAGAAATAAAAAGTTATATTTACCGACAAATTACTTGTGTTCCTTAAAGCGTATATTATTCAGCTTTAATTATATTAATTAATAATTATATTAAAATCCCGGGACATCTCACACACGGTTATCTGATCCGACAACTGATAAACATGCTTATACATTTCTAAATACATACATATTATAGATAAATTACACCCAGACAGAACATATGATCGTGCTCATCACACAAACATTTGTCCTGCATGGGAATCGAACCCGCGACCTCCGGTATAGCAGTCAGGGAGACTAACCACTAGACCAACAGGCCGTCACAAGCTTTAGTTGTTAAAGTTTTAATAAGCGAACTATATGCTACTAAAGGCCAGTAAATGGAGGTGGAATGCTTTTAGCACTTAACTCATATTCGCGTATGGAATTCGTATTTCAGCATACAGGCGTTGCTTTATGAGTATATTTTGTGCGAATTCAGTTAGGAAATGATTTCGACCATCAATAATATGGATGAATATACTTGGAGTAGTATTGTGAGTCTGACATCAAGAATTTATTATTGGTTATTTGAGTTCAATTCTTAGAATTGTTTTCTTCGTGTCACTATGTTTTGTAACGTATTCTATTTGAAACTAAGAAGTTGTTAATAGGTATAGCAATCAACAAAGAGTACTATAAATTACATGATTTGTTCATTTTAATAGTAATTCTGTGATGTGTTTATTATGACATAGTTATCAAGACCTAATTAATAACTTAGTAAGTAAAATAATAGGTAGAAGGTAGAGTTTATGTAAAGTAGATTTTTGGCGACCAACTTTAAAGGTATTCTGTGGCACTGTATTTTAATTTAAACTCAGCGTTTCTTAAAAATGTTAGTAAAATTTGTGTTTTAAGTTGTTTACAAGTTGCTGTGCTGCCAACTTCCTGAGATTATACCGAGGATGTCCCACTTTCGAAATCTTTAGGATACACTTCTTTGTTATACGACTATTAAATGATGGAGGGGAACATGCAGATTTACAAAAGATAAACGGTTAATATAAAAAACTTCTAGTAATTTCACGTATACTTAGGTAGGAGCATATAATCTAAGCACATTATATCCAAGCACCAACATGATCACATCAGCTTTTAAAAATAAAATACCCGCATCAAAATCGGCCCATTGGTTTGGTAGCTATGGAGATAGACTGGCACACAGATTTACATTAAACGTTTAACAACTCTCTTTTTCTTTTCGAGTCTTAAGAATATTGGATTTATATCTTACAGGACCTATAGAGCTACCTTTAGCCTGACTAAAGGTAGCTCTATAGGTCCTGTCCTGTCCTGCAAAGTCGTTTAATGAACAATAGCCTGACATTAAGTAACATAAAAATGAAATATTAATTGGAAACAAACATTTTATGTAAAAACTTTAGACCCCTGACATCATCTTTAAAGCCTAAATCTATAAACTTTGAGAAAACATAATCTCATTAATATTCAGTATAATGTCGTGGTGGCCTAGCGGTTCAATGAACGGATTTGTATGCACAAGGTTGCAGGTTCGAACCCAGGCAAGTACCAATGTGGCTTTTTCAAAGTTATATGTACTTTCTTTATTATTCTAAGACACTTCTGACAAACGGTGAAGGAAAACATCGTGAGGAAACCTGGATTCCAAAATTTGGGATGTGAAATCGCCAACCCGCAGAGAGCAAGCGTGGTGATCAATGGTCGTGCCTTCTCTATATGGAATGGAAGATTCCTGTGCCCAGCATTGGGACGTATATAGGCTGGATTATTATGTTCTTGGCACCAGTCACTATAATATGACAAGTACAAAGTAACGTTGTTTCATAAATATAAGATACCCTTATGGGAAACATTTTCTTCGTACACAATATAGGGATCGGTTTGCCAATTTGTATTATTGTCATGTTTTCTTTATTCTTCATAGTACGGCTAGAATTCTTGATGTGATATAAGATTGATGAAAGCTTTGGACAAAACAATTCTTTGAAAAATATAAAGAGTTCTGTTCAAAAAACTTACTTAAGACAATAATTTTACTTATTTGTTTTAGAGAGACTTACTAATAATGCCAATTCGTTGTTTGTTACTATTGTTGTGGGCTCCAAAACATAATATCTGTTAAGACGTAGGTATAGCCTATAAATGTTCCTCTGCTGGGCAAAGATATCTGTTAACCATTTATTAATAAAACAATACAATGGGTCCCGAACTATGTATTTTTACTTCTATATTATTACCTAAAGTATCTGTTTATTGCCATCAAAATTATGTCTTTTAGTTTGGGTGGTGCTTCGCATACGGGATAAATGCTTCCAATTCATCAAAGTCATAGAATAAGATTCTCCTATAAGTTATTTCTATAGTTTTAATGTTGAACTAAAACACTAAACGCCTACCACGAAATATTTTGGATGCGTTTATGTAATATCAAAAGAGGTCTACGATCACTCCCGTCCAATCCCATTTGGAGTCTACACGATATCAAGCAACTAAGTCGGGTTCCCGATGCCGTTTTATGTACCCTGTCCTTTCAAACATATATATTTCATGGACCCTGGGACGCCATTTTGTGTATATACCCCGGTTTTATACGCTTTTTTGACGTTTGGCAGAGAGATTGGAGTGAACCTTTGGTAAGGATATTTTGTTTTATTTTCTGGTACTGGAAAACTATTTTAAAGGTAAACCATGATGTGGGACGATAGTTTAGGTTGATGTGTATTTAGTAACTAGACCTCAAACAGTTTTGAAGGTAATAACTTTTAAACTATCGCGCTGCATGTTTATAGTAAAATTATAAAACGGGGATTAGCGCGTACATGCATAAATACCTGCAGACTGCTTGCGACCACGGCCTGTGTAACCCGGTCGAAACGTCAAGCCCTAAAGGTATTTATGCATGTACGCGCTAATCCCCGTTTTATAATATTAATATAATTTTGAAGGTGAAATCAATGTACCCCAAGATTATAGATGAAAATGTTGGAGATGTTGTTATGTAGCCATGTTAACTGTCCACCAAATGAGGGGTTTGACCATTTTCTAACGATTCAAAGAACACTTTTATGGTAGGACTACAAAACTTCTATTAATTACAGAAGAAATGTTCGTGAATTATGAACTAACTTAAGAACAAAAACTTCCATACAATAATTGTAATCATTATCATATCCCAAGCCCTTGTCACCCTATTGCTTTGAATTAAGATCATACCCTATATTATGTACCCTAGACATTTTTTCTATACCATAACAGTGGGTTTTTAACTACCTACACAAGAGCACTACCCATATCATTGTGTTTTCAAAATAAAATTGAAGTACTAAACCGAGGGTTGGCAGAAGCCCTTGATCATGTTCCACATCTTGAATAATTGAGCTGATCCCATCAATAGTTGTTCGTCAATGTTAAGGGCGTTAGGAAATGGGTCCCTAATTACTATGGTTCTACAGGGTGTCCTTAGGGGCATGTACCTACTTGGGTTAAGGGTTTGGGTGGTCGATTCTGAGGTATATATTATAATTGTTAAGATCTATATTTTGATTGAGGCTTAGAACCTCAAATAAAATACGTTAGTTGGATTAATTTAATTTTGACCTTACAGTTTGCCAAATCATTTTGGGAATTATATACAGTGAACTTAGTATCTGCGAAAGCAGGGTAGGTACACATTAGTAGTTCAAATAGGAACTTCCAGTAAATGAAGACAAAATAACACATTTACATACAGTCACGAGCAAAAATATGTATTACGTAAATATATATTATTATATAAAATCTATATCCCGACACAGCGAAATTGTAACACAAATTTAGCGAGACTTGAGTTGAAACTCAAAAAGATGAACATATAGATGATTAGGTAACTGCTCTTAATCATTTCTTTATTACGCGTTTTAAAATACCAATTTAGATTTGAAGAAAAAAACAATTAAAAATTGGAGAGTGTATGCATATTTTTGCTTGTGACTGTACAGTTCTATTTAACCACAATTAGTTCCGTAACTACGTATCATCTAATGCTACTGTACAATCGGGGACACTCACGCCTTATCACCTTACCGTCGAGAAACGGTTCGAGTCGCTTGCGCTCTTTCTAACGTTAGCGACACGCGGCGACGCCTCCTTATTTCTGATTGTATTTTAATAGAGTGCCCAAAAACAGTTAACATATATATTTGCATCTCGTTACTGCAAGGTCCTAATTGGTTAAAGTCACACGGGGGCGGAGCTTCCGCGTTCGTCGCCTGCGTCGCTCACCAAGCTAAAAATTTTTAAAAGTGATAAGGCCTGAGTGTCCCTGATTGTACATCAAAAACAAGCCTACAAGCCTATAACACGGTATAACAAAATATTTCAGAACATTTTACGTTACACAAGCATATGATAAAAGGGAACATTTTCGTAGATTTTGTGTTCCGTTTCTCCCTGCGGGACTCTCATTGTTAAATTGTTTTCAATCTCTGCTTTTGTTTAAGGAAACCTCTGTTTTTTTTGTCCCTGTTTTCTCATGCTGTGCAAGTGATTGGGGAAGTGTAGAGGGAAGTAAAATTGATTTAAGAATATCGATCTGATGGTGTTGTTTTATCAAACACAACGAACCTACTGAGGTTCCTGTAACTAACTTTAGTAACTATGAAAATAAAATGGAAGTTTTGACCCACATCCCGTTGTCCGATTAAGCTGAAATTTTGCATGTACATACGTTTAGTTTTTTTACAATAGCTTAGTTAAAAAAGGGTTTTTTACTTACGTTTATAATACTCTCACTCATCCCTAATTAAAAAAAGTTAACATTATTACCTATTCAATAAAAAAATAATCATAGAAATCGGTATAGAAACACCATACTTAATCATGAAATACGCTAATAAGCCATCGCGCGAAAAAAACTCATTGATAAGTTTCGTCATCCACGCGAACAAAGTCGCTGGCACAGCTAGTTATGAATATTATGTTGCAAAAAAAAATAAAGAGAAAATATTATTCTTGATAAAGTTGTGAAAAGAAGATTAAGTTGCAAATTTTTTGTAGATAAATGAAAATTACATTACGCAAAACTGAAACACAAATAACGAGTATTCATCACCACGCTTACAAGGTATGATATCTGGCGTTCAAATCTTCTCATAGAAACAAACCTAACATACACAAGTAACCTATAAACCTTAATATTCAGCTAACATTGAAACACAAAGGTGAGTTTAGAATTAATTATACTCAGCACCAATAATTCGTCTGTTTAGTAGTCTACCCACTATCGGGCTGTTTGACCAGGAATGACTCATAACATAAATACAATATCAACACATAGTTACATGTATTGAACTGTATTACCGTAGACCATACAAGTTGTATGTCTATCGCGAAAATAAACCTTAGTACCTTGGAATAGAGGTGTGTTTCATGAAGAAGTGTTAGCAATGATGTGTGTACTGTACAATTTCTAAGTCTACAAATATTTATGTAATACCTACTAGTGTAGCTGTAAAATAATTGTAGTGTAAGATGTATTCTGTACAGTTGATGCTTAGGTTTGTTAATTATGGTCATTCTTTTATTATGAGAGAACTTAATAATTCTTACAAAAAAAAACCGACTTCAAAATAAGTCTTATATGGTTTTCTTATGGATCTCACGTAAGAATTATCAAAATCGGTTCACCTAGTCGAAAGTTCTGAGGTAACAAACATAAAAAACAGTCGAATCGAATAACTCCTCCTTTTTGAAGTCGGTTAAAAAATAAGCCCTTTGTATCGTTAATTCTACGAAGTTTAGTACGTTAGATATTTGTAATGTGTCTCCATAGATTTTTAGAATAGTTCTGTCGCTTCATATCGATCATACATAGAGTCGCCTCAGCGATAAAATATTTTATGGAGGAAAATATTTGCACTTTACATGCACTATTGTTTTATTATGATGTGCTTAAACGACATTAAGTTAATGTGTTTTATATAATACAATGTTACGTTAAGTGTATGCTATAACTAAAATCTAAGTTTCCTTCATAAATACAACCTTGCTTACTACAAACTAGAATTTCATAGAAAAACCCAAGGTGTTATTGGGTTTTTCTATAAAATTCTCAGTAGCAGGTCGGAGTTTGGATTTGTGCCCGGTTAGTGGCAATAGGCTCGCCCTCTATTACATGGGACCTAAACATACCGCTGAACTGTGGGTGTACATTGGTCCACCTCTGCCTAACCCTTCGGGGATACTGGCGTGATGGTATGTTATGTTTTTGTTTCCTTGCCTAAAATGAATGAGAAAGAAATTACACGAAATAATCATCATCTAAAGCTGTTACTGTTCCACTCCTGGGCTATTCGTAAATAAATAGATCATTTTAAAGAGTAGGTATAGTAAAAAAAACAACTTTCTGGTGGGATACGAAGAATCATCAAAATCGGTTCACTCAGTCAAAAGTTCTGTGGTGACAAACATAAAAAAAACAGACGAATTGAGTACCTCCTCCTTTTTTGAAGTCGGTTAAAAACAATCTTATAACAACATCCTGGCATCTTTATTGATGCTGAAGTTAAGAGGAAACGCAATGTTTAGTTAAAAGGAAAATTAATATAGAAAGGTTAACTTTGAGCGGGTCTTGTGGCTTCAAACAAGGTATACATGGTAAAGTTATGTGGTTACGTTGGTTTCGTGACAGGTTTGTTAGAGTAAGGTTACAGGTTCAATGTCTGACTGATGTAAAATGGGATATACCATAGAAATAAAAAATTGGTTGTTGTTATGTGATTGATATACGTATAAATGGTTTAGTCTACCAAGTTATAGATGAATCCGGTAAGACTGGAAACCGACCCCAATACAGCTGAAAAGGCTAGTTAGAAAAACGCAGAAGAGATTTACTTAAGAAACTATTTATTAAATCCCTATGTCTGGTATAAAAACCGTTGGATAATTTAAGCGAAAATCCTCAGTAACTTTGTTATGAAAATAAAAATTGCTAGGTAGGTATTATATGTTTTCACTGATTATAATTTCCTCTTTGTACCAATGTGATCTGCATTCATTCAATCCATTGTATTTAAAATATCAAAGAATGTTTTAATTTTCAGTGACATAACAACCTGCCATACATTATATATTCTTAATAAAGATATATTCAATATATTTTCACGGCAATTTTCCTTTTACGTTTAATATTTACGAAAAAACTGGCCAAGTGCGAGTCGGACTCGCGCACGAAGGGTTCCGTACTACCGTCGTATGAGAGCCCCCCCTAAATTTTAATTTTATGTGGTTTTTAGTATTTGTTGTTATAGCGGCAACGGAAATACATCATTTGTAAAAATTTCAGCTTTCTAGCTATCACGGTTTATGAGATACAGCGTGGAGACAGACAGACGGACAGACAGACAGCGGAGTCTTAGTAATAGGGTCCCGTTTTACCCTTTGGGTACGGAACCCTAAAAATGAGAAATATGAAGCGTGCATAAAATTTTCAGTTATAAGCGGCTTCGAAGAAATCGTTATTCCGTTGCTTGAGCCGATTGTACACATTATATTGCAGAAATATGTTGTGTAATGCTATGGCATTTATTGTGGTGTTCCATGGATTTTTGACAAAGGAAAGTACGAGTGGATTAGGTTTTGTAAAGTGCTAAACGAATAAATAGTCGATGAATAAATGTAAGAATATATATTTTTTTTATTAGCCTACGCTAGGTCCCACTGCTGGGCAAAGGCCTCCCCTTTCTTCTTCCAAACCTCTGTTTTTGCCGATTTCTGTCCACGTGCGCTCCGCATAACCACATGAGTAGATAAACGGAAATAACTGACAAGATCATCACACCACCTTCGCCGCGGTCGATCTCGACGGCGATTTCCTTAGAATATTTTAGTTCATATTATTTATCATCCATTAATTATGTACTAAATTGGTTTAAGGCGCACATGACTCATAAAATTATCATCGGTTACTAAAAATTATGAGCTATTTAGGGACATACAGGCTCTTGATATATGGAACTACCTTTTAAAAAGCAAAACAGCTTTGAACTTACAGTTCAATACTTAAATCTATATATCTATAACAACGAACAACTATACTAAATTTAAAACTTATATAAATACCTAAATAAAACTAACACGCGTCAAAAATTCATCGTTATCCCTGTCAATGGCGGGAAACGTGCCCAGGGGCCCGATGCCGCTATTTCAAGTCAGTGAGTGGCGGGTTAATAAACTTTCCAGTATACTTGTTATTGTGCCTAATTTTCGTATTCAGATAAGAACAGTCCCTTGCAATCCTACAATGACAACAGTGGCAAGTATGTGTACATTTGTCATTAAACTAAAATTATCTGAATACGAAAATTAGGCACAATAACAAGTACACTGGAACGTTTATTAACCCACCACTCACTGACTTAAAATAGCGACATCGGCCCCAGAAGGCTGGCAGCATTGCCACGTTGAATGGATATGCCGATTCTCTGTGCAAGGAACCAACCAGCTCTCTGATCGCGAGTAGAAACTTTTTACTAAATTTCCATCAAAATTATTCATTGTACCTACGCCTGATGAACCCTGACCTTTTCAGTAGATTCTAATCC
This sequence comes from Autographa pulchrina, assembly GCA_905475315.1. Taxonomy (NCBI): domain Eukaryota; kingdom Metazoa; phylum Arthropoda; class Insecta; order Lepidoptera; family Noctuidae; genus Autographa; species Autographa pulchrina. The sequence goes on from FR997775.1 coordinate 11,257,767, forward strand.
TGCAGATTTTGATTAAACCCTTCAACTGAAGCCCAATCGTATTTTTTACTGAATTAAAAAAAAATGTTATTTATTAGAGCTCAGATTTAAATTGGTACGTAAGACGGATTCAATTTATTCGCTTTGAACTCAAAAAATATCAAGATGAATCTTTTTAGTGGTAATATCCACTTTTCGCAATGAAAACAACATAAAAAGTTAGTTACAATTTTACTTATGTGATTATATGATTATATAAGAGATATTTTACTGATGTATGTGAGCGAGGAAACCTGGATTCCCATGTTTTGATTTGAAATCGCCAATCCGCAATGATCTAGCGTGGTGATCAATGCTCTTGCCTCCTCTATATGGGAAGAGGCCTGTGCCCAGCAGTGGGACGTTTATAGAAAGCATTATTATTATTATTATTATATGTGTCAAATTGATATACATAAATATAATGAAACCAATACAAGTTATTAAATTACCCTTTTATCCACCTATTTGGATACAATTTATACAAGCAAGAGTACATACATGTTATATATACTGCAAACAAAACTATACAAGAATATGATAGTTGATACATTGTAGGTTTCGTGATGTAACACGATATCAGCCAAAAACCGCTTAAAATTCTACGCGAAAGAGAAACGTGCTCATACATACAAGAACTGGCTGTTATTATTACTTATTCGAGCAAAAACACGCTCCAACTTAGCCCTTTTCAACCGACTTCAAAAAGAGGAAGTTCTCAATTCGTCTTTACGATTTTTTTATACTCAAAATACCTAATTTCATCGAAACCGATTCAATATATATATGTATTTTTTTAATTGATTTTGGTATCTTAACATTTATGTGCTGCATTTATATAATGCATTTATGTGCACTCAATATTTACTGACCAAAAATAAGTAAAAACTTCAGATTGTCGACTGAATTTTTTGTCTTTGAAATCTTTCGATGAATGTAAACAATTGGGGCAGAAGAATGGTGTTTTTTTTATATCGGTATCCAGATTGAGTCTTTTGTGGGTTTTTTTATTCGATATATCGGTAGGCATTATGAAACATTGGATTTTATATTCCGGCGTTTCCGAGCATAATTGTCGATTCTTTGCATTGCATTGTTTTTAAAACAAGGGATGTTTTAAAAGAGACAGTTATGGACTGGTGTTTTTTATTGTCAAGTTTTAATTCATGATTAAACATTGACGTTAATGTTTTGATTTTTTTTTGTACTTAACTTATTTTCTGCTCCTCATTTCATGAGTAGGAAGCAGAGCGAATTATACAAACAAAAATAACCACAACAGTAAAAAAGTAAATACCTATTCTTGATGTTATTTCACACATAAAAACTATTAGTATCAACAAACAGATCACGATACGAAAAGTATTACTGAGATGGCTATTAACAAAAAATACAAACTCAAAAATGCTTTACCAAACTTGCCCAATATACTCGGTAACAGACTGCACTCGCCAGGTGCACTAACATCTGTCTCTTGAAACTGATACCCTAAGAGGAAAGATTAGGAACTACAGAGTGCACCTATCAAGGTATGAACCGTAAGCACTAGTATGAACTAGTTTGGGTTTTTTTTAATTTTTAGTTATTCTTTTTTTTTCATTTCATTTCACCGATCAAGTTCTAGAGTGATTTATGTATGTTTTCAATAGCAAATGTTTATGTTGTTAATTAGATAATTACTGTGTAAAAAGGCGGAGTCCTGGTGTCCTGAAATACAGGCGTGCAGCCTAGTTTAGGCACCAGTCTCCCACAATACTAAAAGCCATTATGTTAACATGGTGAGAAATAAACATTTTTATTATTATTATTTATTATAGTTTAGTCGCAAAAATTGGATTAAAACGGAGCGCGCTGTTTTAATAAAAGTATCTTGAAACCTAATAATATCGGAACCATCGATATGTCTGTCGTTGCACGGAAAATAACTTAAATCAGTAAACAAAAGTACTACATACAGTCAAAAATGGGCATATACTCGGCGCAATGGGCTTTTACATGCACTCTATAGTTCTATTTTTTTACAACTCTATGCTGATACCAGAAACCCACAAGGGTTTGTCAAACAACGGACACCGAGGATGACGTCACATAGTACAATCCACCCTACGTTTGAAATAAAATGATTTTCGAAATCCAACCTTACGGTGTAGACTTAAAGGTGGTTTTATTGTAAAATTGTGGGGTTTTTGGAGGGTATAAGTACGTCGGACATGTCCAAATTTGTCTTTCTTGTAGACAGCTCAAATTGAAAGGCATTTGGGAATATATTGTCGGTTTGAAGGGTTAAATTCAATGTTCGGTTGGTATTTAGCGATCGAATAGGGTTGTCTCTTAGCTGGTGAAATATGACTATTTAATTGCAAAATAATTAACAAACATTTGTAATATTATATTCCTAGTAGATCACAAGTAGGTACTTTTTATTTAGAACAAAAGCTTACATTACATCTATACTTATAATAAATCTGTAGAAGTGAAAATTCTGTACATTGAAAATATCAAAAAAATAAATGGCGGGGGGTGTTACTAGACCGACACCGAACCCAAAAGTGTGAAAAAATAAATTTTTCTCTGTCTGTCTGTCTGTTTGTTCAGGTATCACGCAAAAACTACCGGTTCGATTACGATGAAACTTGGTATAATTACTCTTTATTATCCTGGGCATCACACTGGGTAGTTTTAATCCCGGAAAAGTATAATCAATAAAAAATAAACTTAATTTTGCGGTTAAAAACTCATTGATAAGTTTCGTCATCCACGCGAACGAAGTCGCAGGCACAGCTAGTATTATATATATTACATTTGAAACTCTGATCAATCTCAATATGTCACGAAGTTCTGTGAGGTTTGAGATTAACTTTTGCTGAAGTTTTGATGGCATACAAAAAATGTAATAAATTGTGATTTTCTCTTCTACTTTCTTACACATCTTCGTCAGTTATGTTATAATCACTTATAAATACATACATACATACATATAATCACGCCTCGTTTCCTGTAGGGGTAGGCAGAGACCACTTCTTTCCACTTGCTATGATCCTTACACAGTTGTTTCGCTTTGTCCACTTTCATTATTCCCTTCATATATGCTGTTCAGTTTATGGCCTTTTTCATTCACATTCGTCTTATACACTTTTTTCGTCAATCGTTCTTCATTCATTCTCTCGGCATAGCCAAACCATCTTAGCATACCTTTCTTAATTTTTGTCTCAACATCCATCATCTGACATACTTCATCCACCTTACCATCCATTCCTCCTCTTGCATTCAACGTAGCGAAGCGGCTCTCCGTGGGCCACTTTATGCCCCAGCGAGAAACGAGACGTGATGGGTGGCGAACCACATCGCCGCCATTTTGGATAATTAAATTACTTTTATGATTATCCATTGCGTTCCTGCGGGAACTTATAAATAAAGCTAAACTAACTTAACAGTAGAAATTTATGCAGTATTTTAACAATACATATTAATTGGCAACCCTATAATTTTGTGTAGTGGTAAGGGGTAACCACAGACAAAAAAGGTTTCGGCCAAAAATTCAACGGCTATCGATTTATTTTGAACGGGTGTATGACTGTATAGTATTATTTATAGAATAGTTCTAAGAGAATTATAATTACATGAAGTATTTATAGGGTTTAGATATAGTTAGGTTTAGGCAACCTTTATATATGTCCTACATGACTTTATAGGTGTGAGTGTGTGATCTTGGGTTGTTATTAGAAAAATATGTTTTCTATTATATAATGTATGAAAAAAATATTATGTAGATAATGCCCGTTGAAATTAAAATTAACATTATTCGAATAATGCATAACTTTAATATCATAATATTTGAACTGAAAAACTTAAATTTTCATCGACTTGAAATGTAACAAAATATAAAAATATTGACGAAAAAAACATCTTATAGAACTAAAAAATGTTAAGATAAATAAACAATTTCTACCTTATAAAAACACATTGGATTGGATTCCAGTACGCTTACCATGAGCTATTAAAGCAGGACTGTTGCCGTTAAGTAAGCGGGACAGCGCTATGCGCAGTGTAGTGCGCCGTCTCGCTTCCACAACCGCAACAGTACTGCTCTAAGAGATCATGGTACAGTTATTACCTTCCCTTTACAAAGTGTTACCCCTTTGTTTGGAGACCGACATGATTTATGTTAGCCAAGAAACATGGTGACTGACTCTGAAGAGGTAGATGCTATCTCAGACGAAGATGGATTTACTAAATATAGCTAGGAATATATGGGTATTTTAATTAAATTGTATTTTGTTTCAAGTGATTTTTAAGTTTGACGTTTGCAATCTAACTACCATTTTTTTTAAATGAACTCATCATAGGAAGCTTAATACTTTGTCGCAGGGGGTTTAATTTATTTTAAAATTATTATTTTCCTATTTTTGAGTAACGGGATATCTATGTAAATGAGTAGCGAATTTTGATATTCAACCCAGACAGAGTACATTAATTAAATGTGGGTAATGTAGTCTAAGAGTACGTGAAATGATGGCTTTGCCTATTTGTGATCGATTACTGAAGAACAAAAAAAGAGATGGATGGATTGAGTGAAAGATGATATGAGAAAGAAAGGAGTGAATGCTGAGACGACGAGTTGTAGAGATGAATGGAAGTTGAATACGCATTGCTCTGACCCCAAATAATTGGTAACAGGGCAGGGAGATGATGATGACTGAAGAAAAAAAAACAAGTTGGTGTAACTTGTGTTGCACTTCACTATAGCACTATTTATACACACAGTTTGTCTTTTATATTTAGTTGAGCCTCATGCTGTTACACAAGTTGCACACTATGCAACTAAATGGAAATATAAATGTGTTTCAGATGCATACGCTCATTAAAAGTTGTAGGAAATGTTTTGTATCCTAGTGCAAACTGTTAACTTCATAACCCAGTCCTATAACTCCTTGAGTATAAATAAGTAACTTTAGTGAGCTAAGTATGAACTGTGAGTACTAGTATGAACAAGGGTCGACATAGAATTAGTATTAAAACAGGGTGCGCCATTTTTAACCGACTTCAAAAAAGGAGGAGAGACTCATTCAACTGTATTTTTTTTGTTTGTTACCTCAGAACTTTCGACTGGGCGAACCGAACGTGATGATTGTTATTTGAAAGCTGATACTTCCCTTGTGGTCCCGTTTCAATTTGGTCTAGTTTTGTGAGTGGTATCCATAAAAAAACCATATAAGACCTAAAGTTTTTTTTTGTTAGAATTATATTAAAACTATTTCAAAACGTAATTTTACTCCCTTACAGATAAAAAATAGCTTACGATTGGCAGAAAGGGTTACCAGCGATATGCGCGCTTTATGCGTGCTTATGTATACTCTAAGTATAACTCCTACAAAACTTGATGTTTCTTTAAATTATTCCACAAAGACATTAAATAAAGTCATAATGTAGTTTCTTAGTACTTACATAAACTGTAAAAGCTAACATTGAGTTCTCTATTTCAGGTATGTACCGAGTTATGCTTCAGATTACAAAGTATGTAAGTAAAACTTAAGACTAAAAGTTTTGCGGAAAATCAGCGCAAGTGCTGTTTAATTAAACAGTAAATTTTAGTTGGCAGCGTTAAGTGCTTCTGTTTTGCGGTGAGGCGAGATTATTTTTACCCGACTTTATAAAATGTTGTAGTTTTCAATTCGGTTGTTTATTGTTTGTACTTATAATAATAATAATGCCAGCCTATAAACGACCCACTGCTGGGCACAGGCCTCTTCCCATACAGAGAAGGCACGAGCATTGATCACCACCCTTGCTCTCTGCGGATTGGCGATTACATACATACATAGTTACATATAATCACGCCTTTTTCCCTTGTAGGGGTAGGCAGAGACTACTTCTTTCCACTTGCTACGATCCTTACACACTTGTTTCTCTTCGTCCACTTTCAATATCTTCACCGTTGGATTGGAGATTACAGATCCCAATTTTGGAATCCAGGTTTCCTCACGATGTTTTCCTTCACCGTTTGTCAGAAGTGTCTTAGCTTGTACTTATATTAAGATATTAATATTTGACTCTAGAATCAGACTCAGAATCAGAATTTTATTCGTGAGAGATGTATTACACATATTTTACAGGCGTTAAAAATATAAAATAGTAGTTCTGTGTTTTGCCGTGGAGACAAATATCTAGGTTGGGAAATTGCAATTATTTGCAATGATATGACTTTTTAATTGTTTCTGTGCTTTTAAAATGGTTACATAATCTACGTTTCGATATATTTTATCTTTCTCTATTCATTTCGTTCAGAACAAATTGTACTTTATTTATTTATTTATCGGAGTAGGTTTCTGATTAAATGAATTGTTATCACGTCTCAAATAGGATGATCTCTTATAATAATATAAAGATTTCGTGAAGGACCTATTTCTTTTTTGAGACAGATATAATGGTTGTTTATTTAGGAGCTTTGCAGATTTCTGCGATCCGATTTGAGATTTAATGTATTTTTTTTTAGTATATAATATTTTTGACTGAATTAAAATCAAAGGTGCAGGTAATTTGTGTGGTTCTATGAAGGCAATTAGTATTAACTATTACATAATAATGTAATACACCAAAACTACACCAACTAGCGAGCTATCGATAGCGATAACGTAAACGTTCACGGTACTCATTTATTTATTTATTTATTTCTCATGGTACGGATTAAACCAAAAACCGTTCGATGCTCGTATATACGCCATCGACTGACGTAAGTTTTCGATGTCAACTCATGGTAGAGGTACTGGTTCTTATTTTGGGATTTCGCAACCTGTAGGTAGGTACGTACCTACAAGCGGTCCATTTTAGCATTACTTAAACTCTTCTGAAGTATACTTTTACAGGCACCCATATCCACTGTCCGTATATAGAATTGAATACTAAGAAACTAATCAATATACAATCAGTAATTTCCACAAAAACCTACCTTTCCACAAAATTCTTTGAAATTAATACAAAATTATAATTCCCATTTCAATATCTATCAACAAAACACCACACAGCTGGTTATTATTTACCACAATAACGTATAATGGAAGACCAGCACACCGAGGTGGAAATTTATTTTCTCGCAATTATCGAGGCGAACCCACAATTTTATTAAACCGCAGAAAAATATGGTTACTGCAGAGCATGCGAATTACCATACGCCTATGTCCAAGGTTTATACACCGGATTCTGAATTGCAAATGGGCGTTTTTAAATGATATTTTTATCCTTTAGGTTATATAAATTAAATGGTTCTTACTATAAGCGAATGAACAAATACACATGTAATGTAGATCCATACTAAGTTTTCGGTATTTTTACACGACTGCCCAAAAAGGAGTGTTATGTTTTCAGGGTTCATGTATGTATGTATGTTTGTGAGTTTCTTTATTCCACCATAACTTCTAAAAGGCTTGACCGATTTCAATGTTTGTGGTATCATTAGAAGCTTTGAGTTATCCCGAGTGACATAGGCTATGTGGAAATTAAAAAATGGTCAAGTGTGAGTCGAAAACTCCTGCAAAGGTTTCCGAACGATATTTTTTTTTTTTGTGTTGTGTCATGTTTTTTTTGTTGTTCACTAAAAGGTATTAAATAAAAAAACTATAATTAAAAAAATTAAAAAACACGCCTGCCATGTCAAAAAAAATTAAAAACAAGTCAAATATTTGCAGTCGGGGGACCTGTAATGAATTGTTCCAAGTAACCGACCCCGACTGCAAATATTTGACTTGTTTTTAATTTTTTTTGACATGGCAGGCGTGTATTTTAATTTTTTTAATTATAGTTTTTTTTTGATAAATTCGAAACTAATTACGTTGTTGGAACTTTATATATCCACGCAGCTAAAGCCTCCTGCGAAAGCTAGTAATATATATAAATAGGTATGATATACTATAATATTTATAATTATTTTTTCATATTGTTTGTTAGTTATTGTTACTGACTAAGCTACTAACAAGCGGTAATAAGCCTTAACTTCTGTTCCCATGCTGATTTATCAGTAAAAATGTAAGGAAAAGTTCTGCTATTGTAAGTCAGACTTTTAAAGGTCAAATCTAAAAAGTTCGTGTCCTATTTATAGCATACAGTATCGTACCTCCTTATTGCTCGATCTAGTTTTTTTTAGTTTGATATTTTTAAACCAGGAGGAATCCTGGATTCCAAAATTGGGATCTGAAATCGCCAATTCGCAGAGAGCAAGCGTGGTGATCAATGCTCGTGCCTTCTCTATATGGGAAGAGGCCTGTGCCCAGCAGTGGGACGTTCATAGGCTGGATTATTATTATTATTATTTTTAAACGGTATTCTGACTGTGACTTGGATAGAAAACTACCATTACTATTCATTAATTTACAATAACACACACAAAACTGGTTATTTCCTCTTTACAAATACGGAAGCGAATAGGGATGATGACTAATTTTTATTTTTTTTGTCCATCTTTTCGATAATATAAAAATTTTGGACAAGTATTTTTTCGTTTATCCCGTATACAAAAATTTATAAAGATACAGTGAGTACGAATTTTGCGTGACGTCAAGTCTAAGCAAAAATTCTACCAAGCCGTGACGTCACAAGTCCCCACTCCTGAACTTTAAAGCGATTTATCTTCGTATTTTGTGATTGATTTGATAAAAGAAGAAATACGTGTCTATTATATTTTGATAATCTAAATGGTGGACAAAATTGATTTTGACTTTTCATACCCAGTTATCTACCCTATTGTATTGTTTTGAATACACGAGATTTTTTTTATGTTTGCGGATCCATCTTCCTTTATTTCGGCTAAAGAATTTTATTTGCAAAATTAAACAGGAAATTAATCATCAAAAAACTCATATTCCGTTCCCTTAAATTATCTTTTAGGGTCCAGCCAAATAATATCCGCGGGTCAAATATACCGCAAAGGAAATAACCCATTAACACGCTGTTAACCTTGGCGACCATTCACAACTTATGGTATAAACGACCGACGTTTGAATTAATTAGTTGAGGTTTAACCCTTTTACCGCTGACGTGTGGATTTTGGATGTTAATATCTGATATGTATGACGCCTATTTATTATGGCTGGTTGCTGCGTATTTTCTTATGAAAAAGCTGGATATTTTTTGCTACTAAGAAATGATTACGACACTTAAAATTGATTACCTACATTCATGTAATGTATTAATAACATAACATAACAAACAGGTTAGGCAGAGTTGTACCAATGTACACCCACAGTTCGCCGGTATGTTTAGGTTCCATGTAATAGGGGGCGAGCCTATTGCCACTAACTGGGCACAAATCCAAACTCCGACCTGCTACTGAGAATTTCATAGAAAATCCAATAACACCTTGGTCGACTTGGGAATCGAACCCAAGACCTCTAGCGTAGCAGTCGCGCTTAGACCCACTAGGCCAACGAGGCAGTTCTTAATAATATACTTCTTGAGTCTAGTATTTACATACATAACACGTTATTCCTACGTACCTATGTGATAAGATCAAGACCATGAACTAAAAATATGCAGCCTGTACCTTAGTAGATAAGATCATTGATTCTCAAGTTTCAGAGCAAAGTAAAATAGACACTCATTTAATTCAATGTTAGTACTACTGATGTATGATAATATCATAAAAAGATTTTAGATTTAAGATTTAATATCTGTAATCCAAAAACCTACAAGTTACAAAAGCACCTGTTGTTTTTTAAGAAATAAGTAGTTTTTTACTTTTTAGTTACTTTTTTAGGTAGTTAGTTTTTTAAGAATAAAAAAGTAGAAACCAAAACTAAATCCAAAACTTATCTATATAACATCTCCAAAAAATAAAAGGAAATGCCAACCTAAAAATGTTGACCTTTATAATACCTATGTTATACTTCCATAACCTTAACTACCAGGAAAACCATTTATTATTTAAGTACATTTCGGTCACATAGCCACACTTTTTAAAAGCTCATCTCAACGCGGCAACGTTAAACTAGTCGGCCATTACTAAAATAAGCATTAAATGTTTGCACTTTCATACATACACATTCGCAAAAGATATTTTCGCAGTCCAATTTTAATTTGGCGCCGCAGTTACCGGGTTAAAAAAGCGTACAAGTGATCTCCAAAATTCGGTGGTATTTTTTAAACCCCGTCGACGCTTTTATAAATATTGTTTGTGTGTTAATTTCAGTTTTAGTAAACGTTACTTTAATAATTAATGGCTTGTTCAAAAAGCTTGTTTGTACAAGAACACAATTCTCTTTTTTTGGGTAGTCGTGTAACTATTGTTCTGTTAATTTATGTGAATAATCTCTGGTTTATTTCGCGATATTTTACTGTGTTACTTTATATTATTATTATTATAGTGATTTTATTTACAATTCAATACTTAAATCTAATACAAGAACAAACACTTACAACTATACTAAAATTAAATTCTTATATAAATAATTAAAACTAACACGCGTCAAAAAACTCATCGTCATCCTTGTCAATGGCGGGAAACGTGCCCAGAAGGCTTCATTTTATATTATTAACATGAATTCTTCCTACATATCAACGAGCAAAGCAATACACATACCGTATTAAATCTCAATCATTTCCCGTCTCAATTTCAAAGCTCAACACAGCTACAGTGCATTCCTCTACCGTATCAGAAACGGTACTTCGCTTAAATAAATCCACTGAGATATGATCTAAGTAACCGTGCTCTGATGCTTCGTGACTGCATACAACCAGACCTAGACCCACAGACGCGAGACTGACAACTCTATTCACAACCATTTAAGGGTTAAGTAACGAACTCTCTAGGTCTGGTCTGAGCTCGCGTCTACGAACGTGCCCAGTATTTTAACATCTATACTTATAATAAATCTGTAAAAGTGAAAATTCTGTACATTGAAAATATCAAAAAAATAAATGGCGGGGGGTGTTACTAGACCAACACCGAACCGAAAAGTGTGAAAAAAAAATTTTTGTCTGTCTGTTTGTTCAGGTATCACGCAAAAACTACCGGTTCGATTACGATGAAACTTGGTATAATTATTCTTTATTATCCTGAGCACCACACTGGGTAGTTTTTATCCCGGAAAAGTATAAATAATCAAAAACAAACTTAATTTTGCGGTTAAAAACTCATTGATAAGTTTCGTCATCCACGCGAACGAAGTCGCAGGCACAGCTAAATATGTTTTTCATATTCACAGACCGTTTTTTGTCGTGATGTTTTGTCGTGTGTAATTGTTGTTAAATATCGTGATAGGGTTATTTATTTTATTATTATATTGTGACGTTCGTGCCCATTAGGTTACGATGATAATGGTGGGTTCGTAATTATTGTTATTTAGATGGATTGATTGTTTTTAGATAGCATCGAGCTTTTATTTTTGTAAGGACACGCAGTTCATTACAAATAATTGTGTTTAATATTGAATTAGAGCTATTTATGAAGCTTAATTTGGAACCCTTTGCGGCTCTTAATGGTAAGCTTTTAGGGACTATTTGAGTCAAATTATATTAGAAGTACATAGAATGGTAAGACATACTATATTAAAACCTTGTACACTTAAATGGGCTATTTAATTGCTTGATAAACAACTTATCATGAAGAAACTTGGTTTCGGAAAATAAGTTAATAAAATAGTTTATTTTATATATTTTTAGGGATAAAAAAAATTGTTCCCAACACACAAACACACTTCCTCCAAGTTTTAAGCAACAAAGAGACATCTTATTTTAAGAAATAATACGTAAGCCTTTATTTCAGGCGTCATTTTCTCATGTAAAATGTAAGAGGCTTAAACAGGCCGGATTCATTTATCCGGCTTATTTTAAACTAGAAGTTTAAACAAAAGTCATCTGATGAAACAAGTTTAGTTTTAAGATAAAGCCCAGTCAAGGGAAAATTAATATTGATGAAGTAGGCATTTTGTTAGGCATATTTTGTAAAGACTTGAAAAGATTCAAGGCTTAACCAAGATCGTTCAAAAACCAAGACTTGCTCTGATTTTAAGGCGATATCCATTGCTAAAGTAAAGCAAAGTAGGCAGTAAAGCCTAGCAGGTAGTAGGTAGTAAAGCTCTGTAAAGTAGTTAAAGAAGACAGTATGCTCTTCTGGCGCGCAATGGATGTTACTAATGTTGAGTCAAGCTTCACTAATATTGTTATTATCAGAAATAAGGAAATTCTAAGAACAAATTTTGATTATATGTGTATTAGAATATTAGTACAATTTCAGTAGTATAAGCCGGTTCGTACACGATGCGACGCATGTCCTCGTTACCCGACGATTTTAGTAGGTATCCAACTTTTGCCGTACAAACTTATAGAAGTTCGTACAAAAGCACGCGTCGTTGGAGACTAAGGGTCCTTTCACACAGACCGGCTCGGAGAGGAGAGCAGATTCTTATCACATTGAAAACAGAGTTTTTAGTATTTGTAGTAAGGTTTATTTTTACGTGTGCACTGCTTTTGACATTAAGAATGCTTGAACGCGCTTGGTGTGAAATAATAAGAGGAGCCGTTCGGCTCCGATTGCATGCTCTTTCGCGCTCGCGCGCAGCCGATCGGCTCCGATTGCGTGCTCTTCGCATGCGCATCCGCTTCCAGCAGGTCTGTGTGAAATAGTTGGCGGCTCCGCTCCGACCAACTCCAAGCGTATACGATCCGGTCTGTGTGAAAAGAAAAATGCGCGCCGATGCTCTCCGAGCCGGTCTGTGTGAAAGGACCCTAAAGTTGTCGCGTATCGGGGACTTGCGTCGCCTCGTGTATGAACGGCTTAAGAAGTCGAAATTATAAGAAACAGGATTAGGTTTCTAAGAATAAAACTTAAGCGATTGTATGGATTATGTATCTTAAGGCTCGCGAATCTTGGAACTAATTTCGTTGGCTGTAATAACTGAACCACGAGGCAGTTGTTATTGCGAATAACGATTATAGCCTTCACGCTGCAATAATTATAAGAAAAGTTAAATATATTTATTTAGAACATTACTTTACATAGAAAGGGGGGCTCGTGGCTAAGTGTAAGCCGTACGGTTTGACCGATAATACAGGTTAGGCCGCGCTCGCCGCGGTTGAACCGTGGATGGGTGACCATTTATAACATACCGAGACCCCTCCGTGTTTCGGAAAACATGTTAAACAGTAGGTCCCGGCTGTCATACATGGATCTTTGGCAGTCGTTAAGTCAATTCTGACAACCAGTCTTAGGTACTATGGGATACCTACTGTGTTTCCCAGTAAAATTGTGGGTGTGGGTTGTGGAGGTCAGATAGGCAGTCGCTGTATGTAAAATACGGTATTCAGCTGAATCCGGTAAGACTGGTAGCTGACCCCAACATAGTTGAACATAGTTAGGAAAAGGTTCGGGAGATGATGATGACTTTACATAGAAAAATGTCTAATAACGCTTTTAGTAAATATTTTTTAAAGTCGCTTATTTCAATAACCACCGATATCTTAAATAGCATTTGATATAAAACTGCTGTAGAATTTATTTGCTTATCTTTGTGAGTTAAATAATAGCTGATATTTCAAAGCTATCAATCAATGGATGATAACCAAGGGGGAGTAATGCTCAGCTGTGGGGTATACAAGAATTATCATAAAAGGTTGAGTATTACAGCTAGTGGACGAATATCGGGTTTCTTGTCAACATCAATGACAAAAACAAACGAGCCGAGACAGGTGGCTTACCTATACCTACGTCTAGTATATTTTTTTGTATGAAACTAAACAATGAACGACAAAGCTCTTTTGTTGTCCGTAGTAAATACCTTATTTATTAAGTAAAGGACGAAATAATAACAAGGGTTTAATAAAACAGACTTGTAGATAAAATAAGAAATTTTGTAGTATATTATGTGTATCACTTAGAATCTTGACTGCTTAAATTTTACTTAAACTAAAAGTAATATTGGGCTGTGCTTGTCCATTTGCTGAGTTCAAGGCATCATTTGATGTAAAGGAAGGAGCATTGAACTTTTAACATTTTCTTTAAAACTCATAAACTTAAAAAAAACGTTTGATACACTTGTTCCATGTCTTTCAAATTCAAATATTCTTTATTCAATATAGGCTACACAGTAGCACTTATCGAACGTCAAACAAAAAATACAAAAAAAAAAAAAAAACTTTTTGTGACTTTCTCCCCCAAATCTCTCAAACATTTACCTCGTACAATTCGTCATCATTCCTTCACCGCTAGGTACATGCAGTTCCCTCTTAAAGCCTTAAGTGCCACATAAATACGTACGTATCGGCGATAAATTTGAATCTACCCTACATACAGAACCCTCTGTTGGGGTCCTGCACAATAAGGGCCGGACTCCACCAAAGCTGGGTCGAGCAGAGCGGAGTTTTTAAAATAACCAATACGTCGTCGCTCTAAATGGCAAGTGAAGTCGCGGTAGGCCCAGACGGAGAGTGCGGGACGAGCTGTACTCCTTTGATAACGAGTGGTTCACTACAGCCCTAACCAGAGAGAAATAGAAGGACGGTAGAGAGGCCTTTGCCCTGCAGTGGGACAGACATAGCTGAGTAAAAAAAAATACGCTACACTTTGATGTGGAGTCTGAATAACGCTCCGCTTGCTCAGCTCCGCTCAGCTCGTGTCCGCTTTGGTGGAGTGCGGCCTTAAGTCAAGTACTGAACAAAGTTGGGGTGCTATCCCTTGACTGTTAGATCTCTTGCAGTTATGAGGAGGGGATCAAATAGAGATATGAAAAATATTTTTTATTTGTTTGAGAATGCTGCAATTTGGATGGAAATGATGTGCCACGTGTGGTGTATCAATACAATTTTGAAGTAATACAGTTTTAGATTGATATCTCAATAATGTAGAATATCCTTGAGTAGAGACATAAATACGATAAACGCTTCTTTGTTTTCTTTTTCTTTTTAATTTCGTTGGTGAAAATTTGAGATTAAGAAACTTTCATTTTATTTATATTTTCAGTCAGTTTATTTCACTACAGCATATTTTGTATGTGAAAGAAAAACATTTCGCAACAAAAAATAAGATTACTAAAAACATTAGCAAAACCGATTTCAAAATAAGTCTTATATTGATGTCTTTTGGATCCCGTTGTCAAAACTGGACCAAAATGGGACCACATGGGAAGCACTAGCTTTGAAATAAAAAATAATTATCAAAATCAGTTCACCCAGTCAAAAGATATGCGATAACAAACATAAAAAAAAAATACAGTCGAATTGAGAACCTCCTCCTTTTCTGAAGTCGGTTAAAAAAATAGTTAATTTATAATTGATCCTCTACAAACAGCTAAAACAGCTGTTTCAAGCCTGATACTATATATTTAGCTGACCACTTTGGGGAACCACAAAATGGACAGTTGGACACACAATTAATTTAGTGCAAACAAATAATTGTTTTCTCTTCATAATCTGATTTCATTAATCATGGCACAGTAATCCAATTGGCTTAATTTAATAAAACACCGATGAGGTTATTGATTATTAGTTTATTTAACTTCATCCCAGTGATATGGGGAAATTGCACTTATGTTTCTAGCTTAGCGGTTTTTTTTAACATTGAGACAAGTTTATTATCTGTATTCGGTTACTAGACTTCTTACAAGGGGCCCGAGTCCGCTATTTTAAGTCAGTGAGTGGCGGGTTAATAAGCGTTCCAGTGTACTTGTTATTGTGCCTAATTTTCGTATTCAGATAAGAACAGTCCCTTGCAATCCTACAATGACAACAGTGGCAAGTAGGTGTATATTTGTCATTAAACTAAAATTATCTGAATACGAAAATTAGGCACAAAAACAAGTACACTGGAAAGTTTATTAACCCGTCACTTACTGACTTAAAATAGCGGACTCGGGCCCAAGATTGTCTATAAATGAAATGTGATATTATGTTCTGCGGTTTACTTCGTTGTCGCAAATTTAAACATTGATTTCAAGCTTTTTGTTTTAAACAGTAACCTATGGAATTTCGTGCCGGTTCTTCTCCATAGAAATTACATTTTGGAACATGCAACTAGAGTTATTTAACGTTTTAAATGAGCTTTTTAAGGCCAACTTGAAATAAAAACATTTTGATTTTGATAATGTGTACACATATAAATATCGTCCAAGAATATTACACGGCAGCTTTTTATTAAATTACCTGTTGGCATTCGAGCTTCAAGTTCCTGTCAGCAGAAATCTTTGTCACATATTATATCGTTTTCCACGAAATACAGACAAAAAGTCTCCTTGCTACCATTCTTTGAATAGGACCTTCCTCTAGTAAGCCAATTAGCACAATTTCTCCTTAGCTAATGATTAAAATTGTTCTAGTGATCATTAAAAAGCCAATTTCCTAGCTCCAACCAGGGCGATAAGAATTCAGAAAAAACACTCGTTTTTCGCGACGCCATCCCAAAAATGTCCCTCAAAATTTTTGTAATTAAAACAGAATTGTGGACCAAAACTTTTTGTTTTTAATTTTTAATCGTCCAAACGTCCATGGCGCTGTAATTAGAGGTCCCATCTTGACCCAAAAGTGGCGTAAATCAGATGTACAGAACATTTTTGTTTGAGTTAAAAAGGTTATGCGCGACTGAATTAATTAATTTGAAGAGGTTGGGAAAATGGACTTAAGGTCGGATGTACCGTTTTTAATAAAGATAAGCGAATCTTGTTTGTATGTGCGTTATGTTCATATTGTTACGCTTTGTGATTTTTAGTTTCGGAACTCGTGTTTAAATACATAATCACTTCATTAAAATCTTATGTTTTTTTTTAATCTTGTAATTTTGAAACTAAAAATCTTTCAACCTTCTATCTTTCGCCGAATCAGCTTTATTAAAAAACACGGTATCGGCTATATTCTTTAAAAATACCTTCACGATCATGACGTCTCTTCAAAATGAGAAAATAGAGTGCTCTCCGGGAACACAAAAATTCAAACAACGCAACAAGAAACTAAGATACATAATATACTAATCTAGCAGAACAGAACCTCCGAAACTCCATAAAACGTACTCACGTCTACCTTCCAAAGATTGGGGTTTTTTCGACCCCATCAAAATATTAGCGGGCAATTCCGACACTACCCACTTCCCCTGAAAACATTAGCATTCTTATATAAGGTACTCTTCTTTCCAGCACGTAATAATCATTGCATTCGCTTCGCATCCAGTAAATGGTTCCAGTTTGGGGTAAAACTTAGTGATAAGAGGAGGCGTCAGCGATTTGTCATTCCTTTTTTTGGAGTCGCATCTAAATAAATTAAATTTAAAACTGAATATATATATATACGAAAATGCTTTAACACATTATTTATATAACAAACTTACGTAATAAAGTTACAGAAAAATATAACACTAGTTTTTGCCCTTGGTTTTGGGCATCGCAGTAAAAGCGTACATTATGGCCTTTCTCAGAGAATACGTTAATTTCATATCAAAATTTAATCAAAATCGGTTTGTAGCTTGCCGTGAAAGCGAAATTGACATATGAATATACTTTACCACTACTACTATGGATTTGGGTACAAAGTACAACAGTATTAATAACTTATAACAATTCCTGCCAAGAAACCTGCAATAGAAGAATTCATTAAACAAAGTATGTAGCTATGTTTAAGAATGAACTGCAAAGTACAATAAAAACACAAAACTAATTAATATGTATGCAGCAGACACCTACACCACGATTATGTAAATATATCTATTTTTATATAAGACACGTGAGGATAGGCACGAGCGATTGCAAGACAAAGCGAGACGGTAAATGGAAAATGAACCAACCGTATAATAACTATGAATACTATAAATGTTTAAGATTAAAGAAAAAGAGAGAAAAGTGGTTGAGATTTTTTTTTTATCTATTGAAATACATATTTAATTGATAAAATCATGTTTAACAGTTGTAACGAAGTCCGAAGAACAAAAACTGTACTTTTAAGGTCTTTGTAATAGTTTTTTCAACCGACTAGACTCCAAAAAGAGGAGGTTCTCAATAAATGTGTATGTTTTTTTGTATTTCGTATGCTACGCGATAACTAATAATTAAAAAAAAAACGTCGCTAAGATATCCTCAGTGATGATTTCATATAATTTCAATGAAATCGATCTTGTAGTTATTTGTTTTATTTATTGAAGCCGGTTTATTACCGTCATGTGCTATCAATTATCCTCGCTTCCGCTCCGCTCATGAATGTAGTCAAACCCTAAAGTCCCTACAGATATCGAAGGGCCTTTATAGTTCCTTTGTAGCAATCCCTGCGAGCGAGGGTCCGTATTACCTATGTAGGGTATGTGTATTTATTGGTAACAGTTACGGATTTCAATGGTTATAGATTCCTCTGATCAAACGTTTGAAGTTCCGTTGTACAGCTTTTGTGGATTCTGTGGTGGGTTATTGAGATTAATTGGGAAGGAGATACAAAGGTTTGAGTTATTAGATTTGAAATATTATAGTAGAGGAGTAGTGGCCGGACGGAATTAGAAATACGTTGTGTGTTGAAGTTTTGACGTCTGTAAGGGAACATTGGTTGAGAGGTCAAAATAGGGGAGGAAATACGCTATTTAATGGTAAAAGTGAAAATGGAATACAACCCCAATGATGCTCGGGAAACGGTTAGGCAGAAGAAGAAACAAGGAAAACGGTTAAATAGGTGGTTCTCTTTTAAAGTCATTCAGAAAACAACAAGCGGAGTATAATATACAATGTTCCATACCATTAAGAATCGTCACAATACACCCATACATTCTTAAAAGCCATTTTCAGCACATTGTAGCATATTACTTTTGTTATGATACATTTCTTTATTCCTTTGAACCAAGAAAGTACATCGACATTTAAAAACTCGCTTCGTGCTTTGAATTTGAAGTCTGAATTTGCTCTTGCATTCTGCATTATAATAAGCTCTGTATTGGATTTAATTTTGGTTCATATAAATGGATATGTGTAAGCTTAAACACGTATAAACCTGTCTCTGTATTCTGGCGAACGTCCAATATTGCATTCTGAGTTGCACGATTAAGGTGCAATAATTTTTATTTTTTTGCAGTGTTATTTATAGAATATTTTTGGAAAATATGTCTCTACATTTATAGGTTTAAAGGTAGACTGTTTAACTAATTACTTAGGGTTATTTTAATATGAGCTTTCGTACAATATAGTACAGATAATATAGGTACCTACTACTACTGTAAAAGTGTACAATTTTAGGTACTTGTGTGTACTCTGTAAACTTTGAAGTTTTTAACTTAACAGTAGCGTTAAGTTAGTCTTTACTTTAAATTTAGGTTTTTATATTATTTGTTAATAATTGAATATTGACCAACCGCTGAATTAACGACTTTTATAACAAGAAATTATAAAACTAAACAAGACCCAACTACCTATAATAATTTTTTATGAAATAATTATTGCTGTATACACTTACGAGTACATACTTTATCTATTGTGGTGTACAAGTTGGTTTTACGGGCTTTACCTATCTATACCTATGCCTATACTACCTACAAGTTAAGTTCTACCGTGACTAACGAGGCGAGTAAGTAGACAGGCTCTCAGTTAGGACAAACTTTAACTACTTCTACGTAACCCGTAATATTTACATCTGTTACGTCTTGCATATCTTAACACTAACTTAGGATTTGCTTGCTTGGACTTCTACTGAAAGTAAATTAAATACTTCTGTAAGTGTAGTTTATTTCCTCGCATAACGAAAAAAATATGTTACAAATTATTCATTGCACATGATTGTAATAAGACCGACTTCAATTAATAAAACAACCACTGGATCGATTTTGATGGAATTTGACACATCCTACAGATAAACATACATTATAAGTTTGGATTTATTTTAGTTATTTGATCATCAGTAGCTCAATAAGCTAGCTAATAGTATAATAATATGCGTTTCATAATCCATTTACGTCTACAGTAATATAAGTTGACATTATTTTCCTTTTAACCCTTCAATCCAATTTAACTACTATAAAAACTAGTTCCCAACCATAATTAAACATTATTAAAGAAACCAGATCAAACGACCGCCTTAGCCTTTGACACAAATACTTAACGTATTTGGCAGATAATTAAAAAGCAATTAGATTAATTGGTTCTTTAATCGCTCGGAAGTAGAGCGTGCGATATATAAGTAAAGGTTATGGGTTAAGTAAGTAAGGCTGTCAAGGTGAAAAGGCAGCATAATTATGCAAGATGTCTTGAGCCATTCAAAATATAAAAGGCTTTGAAATTAAAATATGGTTAACTAAATTATAATGTCGTGGTGGCCTAGCGGTTCAATGAACGGATTTGTATGCACAAGGTTGCAGGTTCGAACCCAGGCAAGTACCAATGTGTCTTTTTCAAAGTTATGTGTACTTTCTTAATTATTCTAAGACAACACTGACAAACGGTGAAGGAAAACATCGTGAGGAAACCTGGATTCTAAATTTTGGGATCTGAAATCGCCAATCCGCAGTGAGCAAGCGTGGTGATCAATGCTCGTGCCTTCTCTATTTGGGAAGAGGCCTGTGCCCAGCAGTGGGACGTTTATAGGCTGGATTATGCCCGCGGCTTCGCTCGTCTAAATGTCAGTTCTAAAAGTAACCTATGTGCTTCCTTAGGATCCGAGCTTACTCCATACCGAGTTTCATTAAAATCGGTTAAGCGGTTTATCCGTGAATGCGTAACAGGCAAATAGACGGAGAATTTTGAATTCAAGTACGTAACACACCGTTACGGATACATTTTGGTTCATTAAAAACTTTTGGTGCTTCATAAGAATACTAAAATTTATCCTGTAGTTTAGTTCTTTATTTCTTCTTACATAAACGCGAATATAAGACAGTTATTAAGAGCATGTCTTGTTGTCATCAGAAAAATAGGTAGCTACTAATAGCAGTATTCCCTTGGGAATCCAGCACTAATTGGAAAGTGTCCAATTCTTGGAAATAAGCTGTTTCTATTTCTATGAAACGAGCTGAAACTAAGCTGTCTTGCAAAATGCAGGTTTGTCCAAAGGTTTGTTCCAATCTAGAATGCACCTGAGACCGGATTCGAAGAATTTTATTTTTATCGTAATTTTTATAGACGATATATTCTCATAATATCACTTAATAACTAAATCGATTTTTATGTCAAACCTCGTGCGCTATAAATAAAATTAAATATTATCAAAATATATTTTTTTATGTTAGAGGGTCTACTGTTAGCCACCCACAACTTTATATAGCCCTATAAAGCCACATGGGGGCCCAATTCCGACTTGCACAGGAACTAAACATTAATATTTCCTTCAAACTATCAAAAATATTATAAACTAGCTGTGCCTGCGACTTCGTTCGCATGGATGATGAAACTTATCAATGAGGTTTTTAACCGCAAAATTAAGTTTGTTTTTTATTGTTTATACATTTCCGGGATAAAAACTACCCAGTGTGGTGCCCAGGATAATAAAGAATAATTATACCAAGTTTCATCGTAATCGAACCGGTAGTTTTTGCGTGATACCTGAACAAACAGACAGACAAATTTTTTTTTTTCACACTTCTGGGTTCGGTGTCGGTCTAGTAACACCCCCCGCCATTTATTTTTTTGATATTTTCAATGTACAGAATTTTCACTTTAACAGATTTATTATAAGTATAAATAACCTCTCACTCTTGACTGTGGTTTTGATGAACAAGACCAATTACACGATTAGTCGACCAAAACTCACAAGAAATATATTTCCATTCATTCATGAATAAAAACTTTTTTATAGAATAATTTTCATTCATTTATGTAATGAGGCGTTCCGTTGCCTACTCAGTTAATGAGAAGGAAGTATTTACCACCCACTGATAAAAGTTTGAATGCCCACGTACTTTTTACACGACTGCCCAAAAAGGAGTGTTATGTTTTCAGGGTTCATGTATGTATGTATGTAGGTATGTATGTATGTATGTATGTTTGTGAGTTTCTTTATTCCACCGTAACTTCTAAAAGGCTTGACCGATTTCAATGTTTGTGGTATCGACGAATTTAACGAAATTTTTTTTTGTGTTGTGTCATGCTTTTTTGTTGTTCACTAAAAGGTATTAAATTAAAAAAATATAATTAAAAATTAAAAAACACGCCTGCCATGTAAAAAAAATTAAAAACAAGTCAAATATTTGCACTCGGGGGACCTGTAATGAATTGTTCCAAGTAACCAACCCCGACTGCAAATATTTGACTTGTTTTTAATTTTTTTTACATGGCAGGCGTGTTTTTTAATTTTTAATTATATTTTTTATAATTAAGTATTCAGGGACAGGGAAGTAAATATGACAGGTAAAGGCGGCTGGTAAATTTACTTCACGAAGGACAGAACCATTTATGTAACTAACTGTCCCCCGCGACTTTACGTTGTATGGTTTCGTGGATTTTCCACAAATTCCGTGGAACTCTAAAAAGTTGCTAGTAACATACACCAGTGATCTGTAAGTAAAATTGGTCTGCTAGTTCCAGTTATTAGCGAGTTGAATCCAACAAAAAACTATAGATTTGTACGGTATAATTGCGGCAAATATCCTTACTAATATTATAAATGCGGAAGCTTGTTTGGATGTATGGATGTTTGTTACTCTTTAACGCAAAAACTAATAAATAGATTTTAATGAAACTTTACAATAATGTAGCTTATACATCGGAATAACACATAGGCTATAATTTATAAAGATAGTGTATGAATTGTCATTTACGCGGGTGAAATCGCGGGGCACAGCTAGTAAAGCAATATTTTCATTATTAAAATGGAATTTGAGTATTCTATAATATTCCTGATAAGCTAAACCGGAATCTACTAAAAACTTAACTTTCTACATAGATCATAACTTTTAAACTATCGCGCTGCATGTTTATAGTATATTGAAACGTCAAGCCTTAAAGGTGTTTATGCATGTACGCGCTAATCCTCGTTTTATAATATTTCTACATAGATTTCTAAAAGCCCTCTTTAGGTCCTGTCTAAGGCTGTGGCCGCACTACGGTTTTTTTCCGCAAGCGGTAAACCGTGAAACCGCAAAACCGTCCGAGACGCACATACATGGTTAAAAATCAGTCGAAGTGCGGCATCCTATTGTTTATCTTAGAAAAGCTTATGGTATTTTCGGTCTAGAAAAGCAGATAGGTATGCGTAGTTCTTCACCAGCTTTCCCTGTTCTACTTCCTTCTTATTTATCAGGGACCAGGCCCCACACATACTCCACCGCTCCAGTTCCTACCCCACAAAGTTCCCATTAACAAAAGTACCTTAATTTACACAAATTCCTGGTAGTAAAACAAATTACATTGCATCATAATACTTCAAATAAATTGAAAGTTTATGTTCGACCGTCCTCGTAATTCAAATGTGCTGTCGTTAAAATACAGTATCTTTTTATTTTTATATCTTAACAAGTTCACTGTGTAATAGAATTTACGAATTACATTTAATGCTTTAAGAAGACTAGAGGAGTGTCTATAATCTATACTTATAATAAATCTGTAGAAGTGAAAATTCTGTACATTGAAAATATCGAAAAAAATAATGGCGGGGGGTGTTACTAAACCGAAACCGAACCCAAAAGTGTGATTAACAAAATTTTTGTCTCTGTCTGTTTGTTCAGGTATCACGCAAAAACTACCGGTTCGATTACGATGAAACTTGGTATAATTATTCTTTATTATCCTGGGCACCACACTGGGTAGTTTTTATCCCGGAAAAGTATAAACAATAAAAAACAAACTTAATTTTGCGGTTAAAAACTCATTGATAAGTTTCATCATCCACGCGAACGAAGTCGCAGGCACAGCTAGTTGTACCAATAAGAGCTAAACGCATAAACAGAGTCTATTTGGTTTTCAAAACTTGAGGCATTTCATTTACAAGGAGTGCCTGTATTTTTGAAGATGTGAAATGAAAATTCTAAAACAGTTTCTTGTATTGTAAAGTGTTCGTTAGTTATATTTAATCGTTCAAAAAGTATTAAGATACATAGGCGAGTTATTAAGCTGCACCTAAGTTTAAATTAAAAAAAAAAAACGTACAAACATCGGAATTGAGAACCTCATCCTTTTTTTTAAAGTCGGTTAAAAATGGGAGCAAACACATTGCGCCGACCCCAATCAATTGGGAAAAGGGCAGGGAGATGATAATAGCCTATGTTTAACAAAATTTCATTACATACACACTTGCCTGCATATTTATAATATAATATAATAATAATCCAGCCTATAAACGTCCCACTGCTGGGCACAGGCCTCTTCCCATATAGAGAAGGCACGAGCATTGATCACCACGCTTGCTCTCTGCGGATTGGCGATTTCAGATCCCAAATTTTGGAATCCAGGTTTCCTCACGATGTTTTCCTTCACCGTTTGTGTGTTTGCATATTTATTACCTTTAAATTATACCTTCTTTTTTTAATTACATAATTTGTTTTCAGACCTTTCAGAACCTTAATTAAAAAGTACCAAAAACAAAATATATCATCATCTGTCGACAAATGCAATTCAGTTTCATGAACTTAAAACGGTATTCATGCAAAATGGGGATTGCGAATTGATTGACACTAATTGGTACCGCGCTTAACTTGACTGGCGTTATCAGTGAGAACTACACAAACATGGGTTTTAATTAAAAAATATTTTTCTGTAATATAGTCATGGGTTCAGTATGTGGATTACTGGAGACAAGATAGGGAGACAGGGATGATTCAAGAGTAAGTTGAGTTCTTTTTTATTGCTGTTTACAGTAAATTATGTCTTGTCTAGAGAATTGTTTTGTCCATGTGTAATTTACTGCCTCGTTGGCCTAGTGGTGCTAAGCGCGACTGCTACGCTAGAGGTCTTGGGTTCGATTCCCAAGTCGACCAAGGTGTTATTGGGTTTTTCTATGAAATTCTCAGTAGCAGGTCGGAGTTTGGATTTGTGCCCGGTTAGTGGCAATAGGCTCGCCCCCTATTACATGGGACCTAAACATACCGGCGAACTGTGGGTGTACATTGGTACACCTCTGCCTATTCCTTCGGGGATACAGGCGTGATGGTATGCTATGTTATGTAATTTAGTACGGGACTTTAGAATGTGGCAGTTTACCTAGAAAAAATAATGGTATTTCAGTATTTGATTTTGTTGTGGACAATACATCTTAAATCATGCAGAATTGTATAAACGATAAAAGAAGCAAAAAATATTCACTTTATTCCTTGAAAATCATGATCAGGCTTAGAAATTTACACACGTTGTGGTCTGAAAGAAGATGTAGTGACAAAAATTGAGAAAGGTATGCTGAGATGGTTTGGCCATGTCGAGAGAATGAATGAAGAACGATTGACGAAAAAAGTGTAGTGTGTAGGAAGTGGTCTCTGCCTACCCCTACAGGAAACAGGCGTGATGGTTATATGTATGTATGTATGTAATTTACACATTTAACACAATAATAGTCAACAAAAATATTCTGTAGAGTTTATTAAAAAAAAAAAAACAAGTATTCTTTTACATTTCTTAAAGCCTGCAGTAAGCAGTATCTTCATTACCTAAGATTGCACGAGTTTCCCGCCATTTGAGACGGAAACATTAAGTGAAAAGTGTTTCCGATATAAAAGATACATGATACGCCATCTCACGCCTGCGAATGAGGACAGGAAAGTCAAAACAAAGATAACCTTGGATATTTTTACAGTATAGAGTTTAGTATTATATTTTGTAGAGGAAAATAATTAAGAGGAAAGGGGAGAAGAGAAACGTTCTCGTCTGTTTTCTCGCTGGTTGAACTTAGGGCTATGATTTTTTGCAGTAATATAAATATGAACTAGATCTACGTCCCTATTTTTTCCTTTTTTAAAATAAGTTATATTTAAAGAAACTAGAACCTTCTAAAAAGTGCCGATTTTGACCGCAGTTTTCAGAGGCGTTTTTTTTTCAAATTTGGCAACGATTATTGAAAAAAGGAAAAAATAGAGGCACAGATTATTCTTTTCTTATGCAGTATATGAAATATCTTTAAAATTGGTTAAGAATTGGGGGAGAAAATAGACGAGAGCCAAACCTCGATTTTTCGTCAGTTTTTCGGTCTGAGCTGCAGTTGTCCTTATCGCACGAATTAGAGGGCAGGGGAAATCAGAGCGACAGCAATACTTTCTTCAAAAACCGAATTTTCAAAAGTCTCTCCGCTCCCCTTTCCTCTTAAACGAGGACACAACAGTATGTCTGAACCCAAAGTAGCTAAACACTATTTATGGCATAGTTGAGTTGGTTTATGGTTTGGCAGGTATCAGGACAATCAAAGTACAACCAACATACAGACAAAGTATGTTCTTTCTTGGAAATTTATATTACCCTGTACCAAATTTCATCGAATTTTGTTTAGTGGCAATAAACAAAAGTGGATAGAGATAGATTTCGTATTTATAATATTAGTAATATGTATAAACATTTTCGCACCTTCGATTTGCCGATGACATCGTCATAGTGGCAGAGTCGCTGGACCAACTAAGCGAGATGCATGCATGCATGCATGGCCTAAATGGAGCTTAACGACGGGTCGGTCTTGGCATGAACTTGGATAAAACCAAGATCATGTTCAATGAACATGTCATGCCGAGACCGATATATGTCGAAGGATCGATGCTCGAAGTTGTTCAAGAGTATATCTACCTAGGGCAGGTCATCAAGCTTGGTAGAAACAACTTCGAGCGGGAAGTCGATCGGAGAATTCAGTTAGGCTGGGCAGCGTTTAGCAAACTCCGTCGAGTCTTCTCTTCGCTTATACCGCAATGCCTGAAGACGAAAGTTTATAACCAGTGCGTCCTACCTGTTATGACTTACGGTGCCGAAATGTGGACATTAACGGTTGGACTAGTCCACAAATTTAAAGTCGCGCAGCGGGCTATGGAGCGAGCTATGCTCGGAGTCTCTTTGAAGGATAAAATTCGTAATGAGGTCATCCGACAAAGAACCAAGGTAACCGACATAGCTCGTAAAATTAGCTCGCTGAAGTGGCAATGGGCTGGCCATGTCTGTCGATGGACCGATAGCCGTTGGAGCAGACGAGTCCTAGAATGGAGACCGCGACTCGGCAAGCGTAAGGTAGGACGCCCCCCCGCCAGGTGGACTGACGACCTGAAAAAGGTCGCTGGAGGGGACTGGATGCGGAGGGCGGAGGACCGGGTGTTGTGGCGCAAATTGGGAGAGGCCTATATCCAGCAGTGGACTATGATTGGCTGAATGATGATAAACATTTTAACCTGGTAGGTATATATATACCTGCCTGGCCTGTTGGTCTAGTGGTTAGTGACCCTGACTGCTATACCGGAGGTCGTGGGTTCGATTCCCACCCAGGACAAATGTTTGTGTGATGAGCACGATTATTTGTTCTGGTTGTCTGGGTGTAATTTATCTATAATATGTATGTATTTAGAAATATATAAGTATGTTTATCAGTTGTCTGGTTACCATAACACAAGCTCTGCTTAGCTTGGGATCAGATAACCGTGTGTGAGTTGTCCCGGAATATTATATTATATTATTATTATTATTATTATATATATATTATTTTTTTTTCCTTAGCCTGTACTGTCCCACTGCTGGGCAAAGGCCTCCCCCAATTCCTTCCATACTACCTTATCCCGCGCCACCTCGAACCAGCCCTCGCGGTATGCGACTAAGTCATCCCGCCTGCTCTTCCTGGGCCGGCCTCGGCGACGCCGTCCATCTGTTGGCTCCCATTGTGTATATATACTCTCTTAACAATCCTAGCTTTTAGGAAAACACTCGGAAGGAGGAAAATTGACACGCAATGACTAAATTAATAACAATAATACAATCAAAAAGTCATATCCAAACACAAATATGCATGTTTCTTTGTTATTATTATCCATCAACTATATAACTCCAATACTACCACATTATACCTGTCATTAATCATCGCTAGTATTTATCCTCAAGCAAGCCTGTTGTGTTAAGATAATGCTTGTTCAAACGTTATTAGCCGCGAGGTATCTTAGCTATAAAACCTTATATATTGGTATAACGATCGCTATTGTGTAGATAGATAGATCAAAATATATGCACTAAACTTCAAGGCATGTTTTAGTAGAAGTTTGAAAGTGCCTTCAGCATAGTCCGAATTTTATGTAGCCAAACAAGGTTGCCGTGGCAAAGCAGATTGTCGTGGTGGCCTAGCGGTTCAATGAACGGATTTGTATGCACAAGGTTGCAGGTTCGAACCCAGGCAAGTACCAATGTGGTTTTTTCAAAGTTATATGTACTTTCTTAATTATTCTAAGACACTTCTGACAAACGGTGAAGGAAAACATCGTGAGGAAACCTGGATTCCAAAATTTTGGATCTGAAATCGCCAATATGCAGAGAGCAAGCGTGGTGATCAATGCTCGTGCCTTCTCTATAGGGGAAGAGGCCTGTGCCCAGCAGTGGGACGTTTATAGGCTGGATTATTAAACAAGGTTAGTAGGTTCAACTAAATAATTCAGGTATAAACAGGACATAATGCAGGTACTTCTTTTTACAGAGCAGTAGATAGGACCTGGCTAACCTCCTGGTATCCCTGGTAACCTGGTATATGGAAAAGGAAATCACCCCGAGGAACCTTATCTAGAAGAGTCTAGCATACACCTCTATTTAAACCTCTAATTTTTCTAGTTTTTTTTTCTGCATACTTCCTCGGTCTCTCCGTCAGTTCCAAGGCCAATAAACCAAGTAAAAAAAATTCACTGAAAAAAAAAACTGATTTGTTTCATGTATTCTTAAAATGCCGTGGTGGCCTAGCGGTTCATTGAACGGATTTGTATGCACAAGGTTGCAGGTTCGAACCCAGGCACGTACCAATGTGGCTTTTTCAAAGTTATATGTACTTTCTTAATTATTCTAAGACACTTCTGACAAAACGGTGAAGGAAAACATCGTGAGGAAACCTGGATTCCAAAATTTGGGATCTGAAATCGCCAATCCGCAGAGAGCAAGCGTGGTGATCAATGCTCGTGCCTTCTCTATAGGGGAAGAGGCCTGTGCCCAGCAGTGGGACGTTTATAGGCTGGATTATTAAACAAGGTTAGTAGGTTCAACTAATTATGTCAGGTATAAACAGGACATAATGCAGGTACTTTTTACTACAGAGCAGTAGATAGGAACTGGCTAACCTCCTGGTATCCCTGGTAACCTGGTATATGGAAAAGGAAATCACCCCGAGGAACCTTATCTCGAAGAGTCTAGCATACACCTCTATTTAAAACCTCTAATTTTCCTAGTTTTTTTTCCCGCATACTTTCTCGGTCTCTCCGTCAGTTCCAAGGCCAAGTAACCACGTAAAAAATACACTGAAAAAAAAAAACTGATTTGTGTCATGCATTCTTAAAATGCAGCAGTGCCCATATTTGCTTCCGTCCACCGTCATTTACAATCAGAAAACAACTGCTATCTATGACGTTACAGAAACAATACTCAGTCATGTAGGTATTTATCATTAATGCTTTGTGTAAAACAACTGAATCAAAGCAGCTACACAAACACCGATATCGACCATTACTCAACAATGTCCTTCTAACTTGTGACTAACTGACCGCCTTATACAGTAACTGTTTGCTTAGAGTTAACCTACTTATGACTAACAAATTAGCATTACTATTGGAGAATTCTTGGGTAATACCTCTTTTGACCTGGATTTAGGTTATAAGTACAATGCATGGGTAAGATTGACATATGTATTGTGTGTTATGGCTGAAAGAATTATAACAAATACTAGCTGTGCCCCGCGGTTTCACCCGCATGAATGACAATTGATACACTATCTTTATAAATTATAGCCCATGTGTTATTCTGATGTATAAGCTACATTACTGTAAAGTTTCATTAAAATCCATTCAGTAGTTTTTGCGTGAAAGAGTAACAAACATCCACACATCCATTCTCACAAACTTTCACATTTATAATATTAGTAGGATAACCAAAGTAATGCATATGCGTCATTCTGTTTTATGTAAATCTAGCGATTTGCCCTGGCTTCGCAAGGGTAGACTTAACATAAATAAATTATTTTCTATAAAATTATTCTTTAATCAGTCTATTCATTGGTTATAACTAGAGATGCGCCGAATAGTGGTTTCACCGAATAACCGAATACCGAATACTATTCGGTTTAACCTTTACCGAACCGGATATTCGGCCGAATTATTCGGTTTACCATTTGATTGTTTTGCCGCGTAAACAGGTTCTTACATGAACGCTACGTGTTGCTGCTGGAGCGAGCCGTACCTCACCGCCCGCCACCCGCGCACACCGCACTGTCACTTTGCTTCAAAACATCGCACGATTAGGTTGTTATCATGACTTACGGCAGCGTCGTATTCTCTCACGTACCCGATTATCGACTCAAACGAATGCAAACTCTGCAAAACCGTTTCATGCGTAGAGCCACAGGTGCTCCAGGTTACGTCCGTAACTTGCAGTTGCACTGTGACTTAAAGCTGCCAACAATCAAGCAGTTCATGAAACGCGCCGCGATCCGATTCTTCGACTCCTCCGAAAGCCACCGTAACCCGCTAATCGTAGCGGCCGCGCGATACGTACCTTCCGTAATATCTAAGATTAAACGCCCCAGACATACTCTCTCCTACCCTGACGATAAAACAACGCTTCTCCAAGGAGCATTCGATTTAGCTAGCAGTAGCATTACACAACACAACCGCCGTATATTACGTCCTCGCCGGCGAGGCCCGTCGCGTATTATAAATAATAGTAACGTAAATGTTATCCTCCCGTCCCTAGACCAAGCTGGCCCGAGCCGGCCAAACTAGCAATAAAAATATGTCCCTAAATAATAAAAACTTAGATCCAGCCATCCCTTGTTGTTTTCCTTTATTGAGATTGTTAGCAACGCACTAAGTCGAGGTCCGAACCCCGCAGGGGGTGCCCTTAGTGGACGATGCTGACGTAGTTAGTTTTTCCTATTGCTCTGGCTGGAGGCCTTAAGGTCCTCGCCAAAAGTCCGGTGAAGCAGTCAAAGCCTGCGATCAGGCTAACTGCAAAGCACTCTACCAAAAAAAAAAAAAAACGATTAGGTTGCAAATAAAAACAGAGGAGCTTATTATTACAAAAATATTGTCAATATTGTCGATGTTGGTTTAAAGTTTAATAATAAAGGTATACAAAGAAATGTGGATTTGATTGAGGTTTAAAAAGAAGTTAATTTTATGTTAAATTGCTTTAAAATGTTTAAAAAAAGGTTTGTATTAGTTTAAAAATAAATGTTGATTTGCTTTATTTAACTCATCTTTCATAGTATTTCTTTGACTTATATTATAACATGAAAATTACATAAGAAGTTTTGACTTTTAGTTCTATACCGTGTCATGTAGCCAAGAAAATAGACATACTCGAACCGAATATATTCGGCACCAAAACCGAATAATTCGGCCGAAAACAAATAGTGAAAAATATGCCGAATACACCATCTCTAGTTATAACCATGTGAAAATCCGAGTTGCTTATATATAGATTGTAGCATGTTTAGATCTGACTGAGAAGTACAAAAAATATTTAAATGAATAAACACGGAAATTATGTACTATAATACATATATATAATTATATATATATGTATTTGTCCTTTGTCCAGCTATCCTAACAACAGGACACGTTAATTTGCTTCTATTTAAGACTTCTACCTCTAAGTAATTACTTTAAAAAACCCTGCTAAAATTGTCAAAATATAAAAGGTCCGTTTTGACATTTGTCATCGCGACGTAACTAGTAATGTAGTTTCATTCCAAGTTACATTCTAGGGTCTTTCTCAAATGTCAAAACGGACCTTTTATATTTTGACAACTATATTTTCGGTCATAAACTAGTACCTACAATTATGTCTTTATTGATTTTAGTTACTCGAAATTTTGATCATAAAGATAATGACATTCTCATATTCTAAAAAAGATTTCAATCTCTATTACTTATAAATATAATATACGAGAATATTAAGTATATCCCAAACGAGCAAACCAAACTATTTACTTAAAACACACATGAAACTTACCTGTTTCATAACAGAGCAAGCAACTTCTAAGCATAACATATATAATATAGTTTGAGCTAATGTCAAGGAAAAGCACGGAAGCAAACTCAAGTTGAAGATTAATTTGAATTTAACTTAGATCCGATTTCGATTTGTTTAATCATCATAAACATAACTGAGAATAAACTTTGTGGAATAACTTTATCTACAAGTAAACGTTAGCGCTTTATGATGTATCTTTACATTACATATGTACATATTAATTCTGATTTACACGTGTCGAATACACGTGGAGGTCCAAACTCATTAAATTAAGAAATTAAATTTTAGATGATATTATCATTTGGTTTATTACTTAACTCATTTTGCAATTCTGCTTAGGTACCTATACTAAAGCCAATCTGGAAAGAGAATGAAACGTTATTACTAATTACGCAATTATCAACCTTGACAACATGTGTTTAAGTTCATTTTAGAATGACAAATATTACCGAAAAGGGCCTAAAAGTAATTTGAATGTGATGGAAACTGAACTGTTAGTCATTGAATTAAGGTTCATAATCCCAAAGCACGGTCATTATTTCTTGAATGTGGCTGATATATAGAATTTTGTATGTGGTGTTTAACTTTTTCAACTTTTTGCAAACCTACTGAATTCGTTTATTTTATTTACCTATTGTAGCTTCGAATGTCAGCATATGTTTCTTGTAATTTTGAAGATAAAAGAATAGTACATAGTGTAGACAAAGTCTTCAGTGTTGAGTAAGACCCAATAATAACCAGACATCTTTCAAACTGACCAAATTACTTAATTTATTTACGCCTGTTTAAAACTAGACCTTGTCCAGAACTTTACTATAAATGTAGAATTGTAGAAACACCACTTTTACTGTATAAAATATTTTCTTCCTCAAATATACAAGGAAACCACAAGCACTTAAACGCCTCACCTCTTTAATCAACCATAAAAGAATAAAGAAAAAACGTATCTGTAATCTAAAAAGATTATTCCGTCAAGGGATACATGGCGTTTTCTTGCTAAGTTGTCACCCCATAACGCCACTCAATCCCCACTCATTCCCCACTTATTCCCCTCTCAGGCTTTGCATAATTTAACTTAAGACGACGGTGTTGACTTGCGACATTGCGATTGAAAAAGATAGCGGGAACGCAAAAAAATGCGTGAAATGTTTTTGTAAAATGTTCCGTCTTTTAATTTTGCACGTATTTTTGGTTGGAGATACCACTGAATTACGAAGAATGGTGTAATCTGTTTTAAAAATCTCAAATCTGTCTTTTTGGATATAAAATTAAGCTTTTTTTTCATGAAGTGTAAATACTAGTATTTTTTCTTTTTAACTTAATTTACCGCGTGGTTTTTCGGTTTGGGAAAAAAGTAGCTTATTTCCTTTCTTGGGTTCCCGATATACACCATAACAGATGTCATCAAAATCGGTTTAGCCGTTAAAGCATAACAGACAGGCAGAGTTATTTTCACATTTATAAAAGTAGTAGTTTTGTATTGATGAAAACATGTTTTAGTAAGAAAAATATTAACAACTTATAACAGACAATTTATAGATTTATAACTTACATCTTTGTAAGCTACTTAGTAAGAAAATAAACTACGTACAGTACCTATTCCATCCAACTACACTTTGCAGGATGCAAGTCGCACTGAGTTCCTAGCTTTTAAAGTTAGAGCGCGGGTTGTGATGTCAAAAGTTTACAAACTACTTGAATGAAAGCTCGTGTTTGTAACTAGGTATGTGCAAGTGATTAAATTAGTTTAATTGTTACCTTTTTAATACCTTGAGTATTATAATGGGCTTATTGCTGTTGTAATACCTAAGCTTATTATTTGTTTTTGTTGTTTGTTGACGACAATGACAATTGTTGACGTTGATAAGCGCTACTTTGGGAAGGTTCATATCTGACGGAACATGCGTCGCGTATAAACGCTTGACCGTTCACACTCAACCGATGATACGTTAGTCTGTTGAGTGTGAACGGTCAAGCGTTTTTCTATACATTTGTCTGTTCTGGCGTTACGCGACCGATAGATAATACGCGACGCATGTTCCTTCAGATATGAACCTTCCCTAATAAAGAATTTTTAATTTGAATTTAATATGGATATGTTTTTTTTTAGATGTTGACAGTTTATTTTCCGATGGTAAATATAGACACAAAGATGTACGACCCATAGGGCAATAGTATTTTTCAGAAAAATTAGTTGGTTAAAGAAAAAGAAGATAAACTGCCAGATTTTTATATAAACTTATAAAGTATTTCTTGTATAGTTATCTCGTTTGTATTGTGTGTGTTTACATAAATAATTAAATTAATATAGTTGTTTGCTTAACGAAATTCACAAGTCATTTCAAAGTAGTATTTATTATTCTGCGGTAATTGATGAATAATGAAAATAAACAGTGTAAAGTTACTCGTAGTTGCCTCCGTAATCTCTTAAGCCACAATTGTTTTTGCGGTCAATCCGTTGACCGCATCTATTGTTGAGAAATTTAATTATAAACTGTTATTCGACCTTCATAGGTCCCGACTGTCATACGTTGATCTTTGACAGTCGTTAAGTCAATTCTGACAACCAGTCTTACTATGGGATACTGGATTACCCAGTAAAATGGGTTGTGAAGGTCAGATAGGCAGTCGCTTCATGTAAAATATGGTATTTAGCTGAATCCGGTAAGACTGGTAGCCGACCCCAACATAGTTGGGAAAAGGCTCGGGAGATGATGATTCGACCTTCAGTGAAAACTATAGTTAGTAGTACAGTAACAACATAGATATTTATTCAAGGTCATTATTAAAATTATTCGATTCAGAAAATAAATAATTTTATTACGGGCTTCTAAAACTGTATTGGTTAGGAATGTAAATAAATATAAGAATTAAAAAAAAAAAACCTTAGAATTTAATACCTAATTCTTATTGTATCATCAAATTAATGATTTACAGTAAAAAACTACTGTCATTTTTATTTTACTATGGGTGTTAGTGCATTAAAATGTATTGTATAGGCGATAACATACATGTCACAAAGCTAAATCTTGTGTCACATAAACAAAGTTAAAAATCTTTTTAAATTCCAAATACCTCTAAATTACCTACTTGAACGACAATTAGTCATATGCTTCTCAGAAAATAATGA
The DNA here is from genome assembly GCA_905475315.1 of Autographa pulchrina. Classification (NCBI taxonomy): domain Eukaryota; kingdom Metazoa; phylum Arthropoda; class Insecta; order Lepidoptera; family Noctuidae; genus Autographa; species Autographa pulchrina. The sequence goes on from FR997775.1 coordinate 11,292,945, forward strand.
CTAATTAGACAAATTAGTCGCAAGTCTGTAGTCTTAATAAATTCATCAGTTCTGCTCACAGCTGCAACTTGCAAGTCTCTTAGGAATTTAAATGACATTCCAAGCATATACCTACCTACCTACCTATATCATTATGACTGTTTTCTCAAGAGGGTAGTTACATACAGGTGTTAAGCATTATTATAATAACTATCATCATATAAATAAAAGTACGCAACATGTCAGACATGTCAACGTTAAAAATGTCTTTAGTTGCACATCATGGTTGTGAAGTCCACTACTTTTCGATTTGGTGTGGTTTTTATCCTCAAGGTAACATGCCTTTGGCTAAACTCCTAAATCTTATTGTTTACAGTAAGTGTTTAACTCAAGGCTAAATCAATTACTAATTGTTGCTGTCCTCTAAGGCATGTCTCATGTTTGAAAGGAACATTTAAATATGACTGTGGGAGACTTAATTTTGTGGTTTTTGCTGGCTTAAGTAACAAAAAACCCTGGCTTTTCCTGTTGGAACCACAGACATAAACATTTATTACCTAACGTAATGACATACAAGGTAATCTAGATATAAGGCCGTAAAGATGATGCAAAAAGCCACATAACACATGACACGCCGTCTCCAAAAATACCAAATAAAAATCTATGGCCGTATTTCTTTTGTTTCGACATCAAGGATATTTTGACTCGTAAATTGAAATATATTGTTGTTGTTCAATTCAATTCAATTCAATTCTTTATTGCATACCATAATGTTACATAGGTGGTCAATACAGTAAGTTAACAGATCATTATGGACCCTGTCGGGCACAGCAAAAGTAGGAGAGAGGAGGAATATGCTATTTATTTTATGTATTATGATATATTCTAATATTATATACATTGTGCGTATTTTATATAATTATCCTTTAACTAGTGGTTTATTTTGTTATATTATTTTCATATATCTTAATTTATTTTGTACTATTTGCTATAACCTAGTCTATGAGTAATTACAATATATTGTATTATTGCACTTTATAACATCTAATTTTGATACAATATTCCTATTAAGCATATCTATTACTTACATATTTGTTACTTATAATTATTATATAATTTATTTATTCTTCTTCTTTTCTCTGGTTGTAGTATAGTACTTTCTTACTCTAGATATTCGTGTATAGTGTAATACGCTTTATTAATCAGCAGTTCTTTTAATCTATTAATAAATTTCGAATGATTTGTCTCGTTTTTTATATTATTTGGGAGTTTGTTATATATTTTAACTGACATTGCTAATGGTCCGTGAGAGTGCATTGCATTGTTGTTTGGCATATAGAAGATATACTCTAAAGACTCGGGATATTAGAAGGAGATGAGAATTTCCCTGTAGATTTCTTTCCTTACTATTGTAATAACATTTCGTATGTGATGTAAATAGAATTTGCTTTGATCTCTTTAGCCAGAGATTCCCTTGAATCGGTATTTTATAATATAAGTAGAGTAGGCGGATCATGTAATGTAGTTTACAAAGAGTTATGTATTTCACGAAATCGGTTTTATTTGGATGGTTAACTAGGTAAGTGGCCTTTCCAACTGGCTCATTTTAATCATGTCCAGTCTAGTCAATTTATTTATTTTGTTTTTGCCTAATAACACGCGACATGATGCGAGTTAAATCCCCGCAAGTGACAAACATTTGTGTGATCCACAATGGATTGTTGCAAGTTCGGGTATTCAATGTTTGGGAATCCTCACAACACAGCGATTAAAAAAAAATCGCTACCATGTTCGGGAACTTTATGTTCCTTTAAGTCTATAGCAATCTTTTTATTAAAAACATTTTCCATTGCCGTACAACTATTTCGTAATATACTTTGCAGTAATACCTGGTTGTAAACTACACCGTTTCACTCGTTGCACTTGACGCCCCAATTCTTGGATTCCTCACCAAAGTTAACAAGTTCCTTGGTATCAAAGCTTAAAGTTTCGTTGCTGTTAGAAACTTTTAAAAAGCTCTCTACCTTCGCTTGTGTATTCTGTAGTATGTTTGAAACTTGACCTAAAAATTAAATAGTAGGGAAGGTAAAGGTATTGTTCTTATGTAACCTGTTTGATATAAAATTAAACATACCATCACGCCTGTATCCCCGAAGGGTTAGGCATAGGTGTACCAATGTACACCCACAGTTCGCCGGTATGTTTAGGTCCCATGTAATAGGGGGCGAGCCTATTGCCACTAACTGGGCACAAATCCAAACTCCGACCTGCTACTAAGAATTTCATAGAAAAACCCAATAACACCTTGGTCGACTTGGGAATCGAACCCAAGACCTCTAGCGTAGCAGTCCATATATAGATATAGATATAAAATTAATTACTAGATATTTTCTTATTAGTATATCTAGAATTAGTACGGTGGACCTTTTGTCTTATCATAATTTAGGATTCAAAAAGAGGCCTTAGCCCTGCAGTGGGACGAGGAAAAAAAAAACAGGAAAAAAAAAAACAAATAAAAGATGATTCATTTTAGAACGAAAGCTAAAGGTTAATTCAGTCTTCCATAGAAAGTGAAGAGGCGTACCTTAGCAATATTTTCACAACATTTCCATATTCAAAGCTGGCTCATATCAGCAATTTATCTTCCCAACGCAAGGCTTTATACTTACCATATTTATCTCCACGCCCATATCCTGGGAAATATTAATCACTAGTCGCAACAACCCTTAGGGCTCCTATGGTTTACGGAAACCACTTATCAACCGACCGCCTGAAACCTGCCAGCCCGCCCCATAAACTATCTGGTTTTCTCATAAATTTCAGTAAGGAGGTTTCTGCATGGCTTTTGTTAAGCTATCGGTTTTGAGTCCGTGTCAAAACTCATTTAGTGTCGGTCGACGATTTATATGAATACTTAAGGTGGTACTCCTTGGATATATCACGCGTTTAAAATACAAGCGTGAGCAGTTTTGGGAGGATAAAATCTGAACGATTGGGTTCAAAATTTATCAATGGAATATTAATCTCGTTTTTTTTTGTCATTACAATAATGGGATGGATTCTGGATTCATGCTTCAGAGAAGATTTCCGGGATCGAGAACTGATAGGCTGTTCACCGCGGAAGTATTCTCCATGTTTTTATATTTTTTTATGTTAAGTTTACACCTTCTTGGAGTAGATGGGACGCAAAAGAATTATAGTAAAATTTGGAATGTCCAGTAGTTAATCGGTATAGGATGGGCTGATGAAGAATAAGAAAAAAACAATTTCATTAGATTAAAGGATATTTTATTTACCAATATCCTATTCATATGTAGTATAATAAAAAAAGATTACTAATACAGTGATGACATCTCTCTCAATGTCGCAGACAACGAGCCCATAGCGATAGTCAGTGACCTATAACAATTTGTTACAGAGCAAAATAAATCTAATAAAAAAGGGTTGTATGTTCGCAGAAACAATTGAATTATGTACCTATGTACTTTATTCAATACTAGCTGTGCCTGCGACTTCGTTCGCGTGAATGACGAAACTTATCAATGAGTTTTTAACCGCAAAATTAAGTTTTTTTTTTATTGTTTGTACTTTTCTGGGATAAAAACTACCCAGTGTGGTGCCCAGGATAATACAGAATAATTATACCAAGTTTCATCGTAATCGAACCGGTAGTTTTTGCGTGATACCTGAACAAACAGACAGACAGACAGACAAAATTTTTTTTTTTTCACACTTATGGGTTCGTTTTCGGTCTAGTAACACCCCCCGCCATTTATTTTTTTGATATTTTCAATGTACAGAATTTTCACTTCTACAGATTTATTATAAGTATAGATTCATATTTATTTTACTTACGTAATTTAAATAAGATTGCTTGAGATATCAATCATATTTTCTTCCTGCCTTGTACCTACTCAATTATTTAGGATTAAAGGGCAGAATTTTTATTATTTGTTTATTCCGTTTCTACTTGGATATTACTCGTGCTCTAGTAATAAAGAATCATTATTAATATTTATACTTTAGATTAGTAAAAGGCAAGTCATGTCATACCTGATTACGAAAGGCTTTCTTAGTCATTATGAAAATCCGTTTTTTAAAAGATTTTAAAAAAAGGAGGAGGTTCTCAATTCGGATGTTTGTGTTTTTTTTATGTTTGTTCGCGCATAACTCCGTTGCTTTCCAACCGATTTGAAATATTTTTAAGAGATAATGTCTGATGAAGCAGTCAACGCCTGGGCTCAGACAAACAGTAGAAACTGTCCCAAAAATAAATAAATAAGTTAAGAGTAATTATTTCCACTCACAGTCCTTGCAGTTAATCTACTGTCCAAATACTTACAAGCCTATTTATAGCATGTAAAAAAATATCCCACTCAGTACGTTTCTTTCATCCTCATATATAAAACACCCATTCACACCAAAATAGAACACTTAAGCTATACAGGATGGTACAGAAATGCTCGGTCATACTTGAAATACTTCTCCTGCCCATAGAAAGAACAACTTTGTTCAAGGACACCAAAGTAAAAGCCAAAAAATAAACAATAAATAAATAATATTAGTAAATAAATAATTAGGCTTACCATACAAAATTATCATCAGCTGATCAAAATCGGTTAAGGAAATCCTCTTTTTTTTTAATAGTCTGTTATACTGGACAATGCTGCAGAGTATCATTTTTTTGTTTAGTCCTGCGTGCTGTACGAAATAAATGTATTTCCTTGGTTTCTTTCCTTAGTGTCTTGGAGAAAGTAGTTCAATTCACCATAGAGACCAATCAGCCCAAGCTGAAACAATATTTTAATTATGAGCTTCCATTTCTCTAACACCTTGTATAACAGCCTATAATCCACAATAGACTTATAAATCGTGTTCCACTTAACATCAATATGTTGTATCCATTTAGCCGGTGGGCCACAGTTGACATATGTTGCAGAAGCACAATTAATTCGAAGAGTATATCCAACTTGAGTTACTGTTATAACCTATACTGTGGAGACACTCTAGTGCTCGTTTCAATCTAGGGCTGTCATCATAAGTTTTAAGTTAATATTGATAGATATTTTAGGTATGAAAAAAAAGTTATTGGTAAATAAGTGAGATTGTTATTTCAAAATAAGAGTATGTAAAAGGATCATTAAATGTTAACCATTTTTTTTTTCAAAAAGCAATTTTGTTTTTATTATTTTTCGTTCTCTCATTTTTCGGTCTCTCTCTTTCGTATCTCGTTTCTTGAAACAAAATTATAATATTGAACGCCGTAGTTATTTTACTAGTGCATGGAAGATTATGTTGTTTAGATACTCGACATTTGACAACCCTAAGCTGGACAAATTCGTGTGATATATTTAGGTTAGGTTACCAAAATCTCTCGTTCTGAATGAACACTGAGCAAAATACAGAAAATGTATTTTTTGGACTACTCCTAATGGCTATGATATTTCATGATGATTTCGTCTATGTATCCATTAGCAGACCTCGTTATCATTGGTAAAAACATCGGGAGATTTATTTTATTTTAGGTCCTGATAACATTAGCTGCTAGGTTTCACCCTCTTTCCCGATTGTTCCCTACTTATTAGACTCTTTCGGAGGATCCATATAGTGATATAGACAAGAATTAGCGCAGATGGATGTTCAGACTACTTTCGTAGGAACTTAACCGAATAGGAACCAAATTAATGTTAACATCGATACGAGAACTTTTTGCTGCAGGGTTCCTCCCCTTTCCCGGCTCTCCCCTTCTTAGTAGACCTGCTTACTCCAGACTCTTCCAGGATCCATATCAATACCAGGTTATTTACTTAGTATTGACGTCTAGTCAACATTCCGTACCAGGAAACTAACCTAAAACCTTAAATTTTAAAATAAAATTAATTCAACACAGGTCAATCGAAAAATCGAGAAAATCAAAGTCTGATAATGACAGAGAGAGTCAAAGCATTAAAAAAAATCCTCAAGCAGTCCTCTTACTCCAAACTCTGAGAAGCCAGATAACAAGAGACGCCTGGCTTTAAGATTTAAGAACCGACAGACAGATATTAAAAACGTCTCAAAATAAAATTACTTTTAAGTAATCAGGGTCATAAGCCTAAAACAACGCTATTAGTACTCATTATCTGGATAAACATTAACCGAATTAATGTACCTAAATGAGAACAAATTTCTACTAGGCTTTTCTGCTTAAGGACGCTAGAAATTATATTCCCGAGTTATGGTACAAACGATGTCATTTGTATTAATAAATGGGTTGCTTTTAGACAAAAAATACGGATTTCTTTTTACTTTTTTTTTTTTTTAATAGTATCACTTCTGTAGCTTACATTTAGTAATGATTTCACTTATTAAAAAATACCTTTAAACTAATGTAAAACTTGCCGTGTTTATAAGTGTATTTACAAGGGCAAAATGTAATAAAAACGAAAGGAAATAAAATAATAAAATAAACGACCAAAAACATCACGGCATTCCATTTAATCGTCACTCACTTTACTCATTCACTTTCATTCATTCATCAGATCAGCCTAACAGCTTCATAGCTTAGGTTTTCACTGTAACACGGGTTCCTAAAAGCATAGCTTTATTGGAAGTCGATGGGTTTATTCGAGCAAAAGCAACACGTTTCGATATACCGAAACTACCTACTATATTGGTGAGGCCGATATTTGGAACCCCAATACTATTGGCTAAATGTTGGCGTTTGACATACAAGACGGGTAAAACATGCTTCGGTAACTTCATCAAGTAAGATTTGCTCTTAAATAGGTGATCTGCAAAGAATAAGAACCATTAATTTGGCTAATAATTTTAGATTTTTATGACAATGACAACAAAAATACGTCACTAGAACTCACAATTTCGGGCCCCGGATAGGCTTGACATTAGTCGGGCATCTCTGCTTCGGCCTACAGTCCTATATTATGTAAAAAACTACTAGTGAATATATAATCTGTTGTGTACAAAATTATACTTTAAATTAATTCCTTGTATTTAGTCATTAACCTCAACCGCAACCTCCATACTTGAGTCTTCAAATTCCAAGTACTGGCAACCGTGAATTAGGTGTCAAATTAACGGAACACCCAAAAATAGATTGTACCCTAATCTCATCACAACCCACACCAGAAAGAAAATGGAGTCGTATTCATTCCCACATTCTTTTTCCAATCCAAGAATCCCTATAACAATTTACAACGTCGTTACAGAGTGAGACAAATTCTTTAGAATTACGTTTAGTGATTTAATTTACGCTTAGTGATGCAATGTAATGACCGTGATAATTAACTGTTCGGTTTCGTCATTTGTATTGTTGTTTATACTAACCACTTCCTTACGCACATTTTTTGAGATTGTTAAAAACAAAAAGTTTTTTTTTTAAATTCTGAAGTTACTTTACATATTTGAGGCACCATGGTTTGTTGTCTCTGTATAAGACGCAAACTTCGTTATTAGTTTAGGAACTTTATTATGAAAAACCGAATTTACGAAATCTGGGCATGCAAATTACCTGATCATAAACTGCTGCCTATAAACATACACTATTGTAGTGGTATTGGAAATAGGTTTGGTCTAAATGCATAAACGTTCAATGACTCGTCGTTTCACTAAGGTCGAATGTTCCATTGTCTTCAACATCATCAGAGGCCATCGTATTGATTGCAGCTCCCTTAAGACCAATTGCAGCATCCCTAGGGGTCGTGTGGACAGTGCTATATGCGTTTGGTACTGCAGGGAACAATTGCAATGACCTACTTTCTGGATCGAGGACAGACGCAATGTTTTTGTACCTTGATCGAACTAGGACATTGGAAGGTGAAAAGGATAATGCTATTAAGGATCTGGAATAGAATCAATATATTGACTAGTCTGAAAATTACAGAAATGCAACAAAAATCTGTAATATATAGGTCTTGATCTAAGACAGTACTCAGTAGTTAGGTGTCGGCTGTTTCAATCTCTTGCTAGAAACAAGCATTACAGGGAATTAATAATATTTTAGAAGAGCAGGCTCTAAAAGCTGTTTATTACAATTAGTTGTACAAGCCAAATATTAAAAAATACTTGAAACTGAGTTCCAGTTAACTTAACACACATGAACGCAATCAATGATTTGAATTTGGGTAAGGAATTGGCTAAAATATAAATTTTTATAATATAATTAATAAATACATTAAGTTAATAATTAAATCAAATAGCAGACACAAACACATCAAACTTCAAACAGAACACGCAAAAATAATTCAGCCGAAGCTGAATCACGTTAATCTGAGATTAGTATAATACCCTCCATACATACATGTATAGCATTAATGAGTAATATCCTGCGAGCTTACGGTCAATGATTCATGATCACAAATAGATATCGGATGGTAAGCCAGATGCTGGTACATGGAGATCCGAGGTGCATGTTAATTGGTCTATTTTGAGATTTGGGAAGTTCTTGTATATGGTGGTTCAAATAAGATTTTTTTTAGTCTAAAATAACAACTATGCAATTTGGTATGACAGGTTTTTTTGCTGGTTTTGATCATCTTGAAATGTCAGTCCTTTCCTTCAAAATCAATCAAAATCAAAATATTTTTATTTCAAGTAGGCCTTTTTAAGCTCTTTTAAAACGTTAAATTAATGACTCTAGTTGCAGGTTCCAAAATGTCATTCCAATGGAGAAGAACCGGCAAGAAACTCCATAATTTCTTCTACTTAATTATTACTTATTTATTATTATTATTAGGAGCCTGAAATGTCCCACTGCTAGACAAAGGCCTCCCCACTCTCCCTCCAATTATTACTTAATCCTAATTCTTTTAGGTATATATTTCGGTTGAAAGACCTATCATGTCCTGTTGATATTGCAAAACCATTGCTCATGCTTAGTAAAACCATCACTAAACTTGCGACCTTAGACACAATTCCATTCGCAGTAGTTGATTACTACAAATAAATAAAGACTGTACCAGACAGACGTCATAAGGCCACATGAGTATCATTAAACGACGAAACGTCACCACGTTAAATAAATACCTCGATTGTTCTATAAATTAAAACATGTAACATTCGTCGGATGCCTGTTATTGCGCACAATTTGTGGTCAATTGAGGGAACTGGGTTACTGGCGTTGACAAACTGGAAGCGAGTAATCACACTATTATTATTAATGGGAAAGTCGGGAAGTATGTGCTTAATCGTGATGTAAGCGATCAACGGTAGCTGAAATTTGACGCAAATTTTAGAGCTGATGGCAAAATTAACAATGATGGTGGGATATTGTTTCTCCAGGTAATTGAATGAGAGACTAAAGTTTGGTAAAGGCCGATTGATATTTACTGTTTAATTTTAAACCTCTTATAGTGTGCTTGAAGTGTCTTGATTTTAAATAAAAGAGTTCACTATACACTCCGAAGAGCTTCCTGATTTTCTGAAAATATACATTAGTGAATGATGTTAAAACATCTCAGGGCAGTTACATAAACATTTTTGCGACCTCTTTATAGAACATGTTGTTGCCAAAAACGAAAATAATATCTCCAAAAACGCATCCGGTAACTGCATCTCGTAAAACCTGAACTTTCGGAGCACAGCTGCACACGCTAATAAATAATAAACGTTTTACATTCATGCCATCAGCAGCATTCTGTGCATTGCTTTGCCGATGCGAAACACAAATTATATGCACAAGCACGCTGACTACTCGGAACTATCTGGCAACAAATACTTGCTTCAATGATAGAATTCTTGTCATACCAAGTCCGTGGTATTTTATCATGGCTTCACGAGCCGATTGCAGACCCTGACAAATTACCACCATTTAGCAATTGCCTTACTACTCTAAATTGTTCTTGTGAATTAATTACTTACTTCCTTTTAGCGACTGCAGATTAAAACAGCGATTTAATATGACCATTTTGCTTAATCTGAGATGGTAATTTGTAATTCTTAAATGGATTTATTTTTGTACCTTTTGGGGTATTCCTGTCTCAAAGTATGGAGTATGCTTTTTTATTTAATTAATACTAATTAAAATTGTTTTTTTTTTCAGGTAAATAATAAACACTTAATCTTCACTTATCATCGTGGTCGGTAAGTCAAACGTTTGTTTGGAAAAGTTCAACGAATGTATGAATGTCCCAATCAGATTTGACGTAAACATATCCTGCATAACTTCAAAGACGTAAACAAATATGGTATAGCCCGATATAGGTACACATCCGTTTTTAAAGGGCCAGGGGTTCCTTAAGCCAATTACCAGTCACTTGGAAAATTCGCTATTTGGAAATTCAGGGAAGAAGTCCTTTACCAAATGGTCTCCAAGAAATGACAATAAGCTCCCCTCCTATTATGAGGCTTCTAAAGTTTGTGACAAAAGGCTGGTGTGCATAGTAACCCTTGGTACTGAGAAACACATGTGGCACTTTGGAAGAAAGTGGGGCATTCACGGTAGCGCTATTTGGGGGTGACTCCAAATGGCTTGAGTTAAATTGAGGGGCAAGTAGTTTTTTCGCGATTAAATTATGGTTTGATAACTTCGATCAGATATTTTGAGGAATATCCGATGTTATATCCAACTATAATTGACTTTTTTAAAGTATGGATTTTACTTCGAGGAGGTCAAGTTAAACTGGGATCAGAAACGGCAGTAACTGTTTTAGATGGCTTTTTATTTGCAAATTTTGTTGCACCGAATTGAGTGGTTTTTGCGATGCATGAATAAACAAGGCCCCGTTATAGTTTAAAAATAGAGTACAATAGTCGACAAAAATCAAACAATACTAAAATGAAATAGTAATCTTTAGTATACTGACATAGAGTTGCATTTAAATCAAAAACTACAATGGTATTTATATAACTTTTTTAGCTTTTATGATCTGAATTTTTGATGATTGTTGCTTTACGATTATGGGTTTTATTGCAATAGTAATACAGATAGTTATGCCATAAATTTGTTTGTGTTTTTGAATAATATGCTCCACAGTAGGACAGGATGCGATGACTAAGCACTGAGTCAGAGATTGGGGGATAAAAAATGTCTTGGAAGTTGTGACTTACTAGGGTTGACACTGCCAACCTTTTATTACAGAATCGTGTGAGAATTTAAAGCTAATAAATATTATTTGATATGGATAATTGTGTTCAACAATTTGTTGCTTATGTTATTAACAAAAAATAAACACTCTTATTTGTGATAGCCCTCAAAGTTTTGTCCTATAATGTTTGCCAAAATTATGTATTACAGGTACCTTTGACCTATATAATTTGTTTATTTGACATCCTACACGTGTTTAACTAGTATCTAAAATTGTACATAAAAGGTTTGTTAGTTAGAATTCGTCAAATAGAGGGTAAATATTCTTCAATTCTTGCTCAAATAGTTTGTATCGTGTCTGTATTTGCCAACCCTACTTATAACGAATGTAATTGTGCGACACGATTTTCTGGTCCACGAAAGTTGTTAATATGGCGACTAATAGTATAACCAGACACAATTGTTTAATAAAAACTATCTTTGAAACATTCAGTTTGTTTGACAAATTATCCCACAGACCACAGTGTAGTAAATGAAATATAATACAAGTTTAGTTTGCTTAAGTTTTTCGTCTATTTTTGTAAGCAGTATTCAATTGAAATGTTTTTTTAAATAAGTTTTGCTTTTGTGTAGATATGTAATGTAAACTTATTAATGAAGTGTTCAAAAATCTAAGGGTGCGTCCACATCTGACGAACAAGCATGGAACGAGCGCGGAGCGGCGCGCACACGTTTGGCGGACGGCGTTTTTGACACTAGTACGTTGGTGGCATGCTCGCGAGCTGCCCGTGTAATGCTCGTTCGTCAGATGTGGACGCACCCTAATATATTCCTATTTTTCGATGTAGTAAAATAGCCTTATTTATTTTAGTATTCTAAAACAAGAGATATCAAAAAAGTAGATACGTGTATTCTTACTTATAGTTTGAAAATTTAACCGTAGAAAAATATTGGATTTCGTCATTGATATATTACTACATTATATTCCTAGTAAAAATATAGGCAGAGTTTATAAAAGAGAAGCTATACAATGTTATTTAAAAAAAATTGTTCGTTTTTTACATTGACGATACACAGGAGGCTAATCCCTGTTATATTTCATCCCCTTTTTTTCTTATTGCGTGTTCCGAAGGTATTAAAATGGCCGCTATCATCGCCATGTAAATGTTAACCTGATGGGGAAATATTAAGGGTTAACTTGTGTAGGAGCAGTGTAAGGGTTAATAAGTTAATATGCGAAATAATTGGCTACACTGCTAATTGTGTCAAGGGAAACCCTGCGAAAGCATTATAGTGAGAAATACGTAGATCACGTAACAAAAGGGTTGTTGTTCTCAGAATATAAAAATACATTATGTCAGGCGCCTAAAAAACTAACGAATTTACAAGAAACGAACCCTAAAAAGTCCAAATTAAATTTCCTTAGAAATTCACTTACACACGATTCGATCATGATAGATTCCAGAATTTAAAATCGACTTTACGGCTTAAAAAATAAAGTTTTTATTTGACTGAATTTTTTCTTCGGTTACTCAATGACAGATGGTTTGCGAAGACTTATAATTGCTTTCAAAGTTCACCAATTATTGAGTGGGGATCAGTGGCAAGCTCAAACGAACTATAGAAGTCTTTTAAGTTAGAAGTGCCAGGGCCAGGACCAACTAAAAGTAATAAGATTCAGTTAAAACTGTGTCAAAGAACTTTAAAACTAAGCTTCATGTTATACTGAAATCGATAAGGAACGTTTTAAAAGTACCAACATCTGTACTAATATTATAAAAACGAAAGTAACTCTGTCTATGTGTTACGCAATAACACCTAAACTACTGATCTGATATAAGTAAAATTTGGTACAGAGATAGCCTGGAGCATGAGAAAGGACACAGGCTTTTTACCTCGATATCAGACACCGACACGGGCAGAGCCGCAGACAATAACTAGTAATATTATAAATACAAAAGTAACTCTACTATCCGATGAAATGATTTTGATGCAACTTGGTATGGCGATTTTTTATAGCCAGGAAATAGGTCAACTGGATTTAAAAATCATTTCACAGGCCTTTGAGATAAAGCAATAACCGTATCTTGTGAGATTAAACATTATTCTAATTGTACGATGGATAAAAATATTGAAATGTGTGGGTTAATAGGTGTAGTAATAAGTGTCAGTTGTATTATTTAAAGATAATAACTGAAATAATTCTAAGTAAAAAAATACATCATCATCATCCACAGCCCTTGTCCGTTTAATGCTGGACATAGGCTAGTCTTTTGTCGTGCCAGTCTTTATAAAATATTTATACATGTAACTTAAGTACCTCTTTCTTCGACCACTTTTTTTTGTACTTAGGACAATAGAACGTAGACACTAGACAGTCTAGTCTAATATTTAACAAATCTAAGTAAGGGTAACTTAATGCACGAAACCGTGTTGTTTCGTGCTTCGTTACAATATATCTTCAAGGCGCGCCAATAGGGGGCGAGCAGACAGACAAAACTTTCGCATATGTTTACTATGAAAAGTGCAAGTTTTAAACTTTCCATCCAATAACCTTTACATTACTCACAGAATGTTAAAAATTTTTTAATATCAATATTTAGTATGTACCAGGATGAGTTTTAAATTACGTTATATTTTTTATACTTCATTATCATTAGCTGGTACGATCCCACTGCTGGGCAGATCTCTACACACAGTACCTACTACTAAAGAGACTATTTCTATTCCAGTTAGGTAGTCCCTTCCAATGAAAGTATTTATTTTTTTGGACGAAACAACTTGATCATTTATTCTAAAATCAAAGCAAAATAATAGTACGTCAACTAGGCCTTTTAGGCTCTTTTAAAACCTTAAAAGACTGAAGTTGCATCCGCTCAACTAATATCAATTTTGCATCGGCATCTTGGTAAAATTGATTGAACAGTAAGGTCACAGGTTATATTAAAATACTAAACTCGTCTACATAGTTGTAAGACTTATAAGATATACACGATATAACATCGGGACGGAACGGGGGCTGAATGCAAATTGGCGGCGCGACAGACGATTCCTGTCTGATATATAAATAACGTTGTACCGTGTTCAATAGCTTTATTTTTGTAGCCTCGACTAAGTTTCCAAGTGTTTATTAAACGGAGTGAGGTTTGTAAAGATTTATGCGATACGCGGCTATAAAATTGATTTGCTACATAAATAATTACCAAGTTAAATGGAAAAAGAGAGGAGGCTCTGCAGTGTGGCAATATGGTCTAAGATCTGATGAGGTATTGAGTTCTAAAGTTTACGCGAATGTTAGACATTGAAATAAAACTACTTTTACGGATTTTATCGCTGTTTGTATTTAGATTTTAGGTCTCGACGTTTCGACACCTTTGCAGGTATCATGGTCACGGGCAGACAACCATGACCATGTTACCTGTATTATCCGTAAAAGTATTTTTATTTCAATCTGATGAGGTTTAAATAGTACAAAACATATATGGATGCTACATTGAATAAACAACAACTATTCCAGACATTAATTTTCTTGATAAAGGTATTGCAAAAGAAAACCTTAAAAACAATATACATAACATACCATCACGCCTGTATCCCCGAAGGGTTAGGCAGAGGTGTACCCACACACATGCATGCACACCCACAGTTCGCCGGTATAAACAATAGATGTACCTATTTAAAAAAAACTATCTGACTTGTTTTAATTTAATCTAATGTAGTATTTTAAATATTTTATTTATGTAGTATCTGTCAAACAAATAAATATTTCTTGCTACCGTTTACCCTTCTTATTACAATGGAATTAATATATATGTATATTAATTCCATTGTAATAAGAAGGGTAAACGGTAGCAAGAAATATTTATTTGTTTCATATTATTCATATTTCATATTTGAACATAATATGTTATGTTCTCATTAAAAATCTTAATATTCACTGGTTTGAAATGTTTTCATATTTCAACTGTGTATTTCATGAATAAATTGTTCAAGCTCCAAGAAAACACGGACGAATAAAAACACATCAAAATAACAAATAAACCTTTGTAATTGGTATCAAAACATTTGTATTCGCTCTTCTGTAAGAACTTTGTTTTTTTTTGTTGTTATTAAAAATATTTGTATTATATTTACGCTTTGTTACTTACAATTATCAAAGGTATTATAAATGTCGTGGTGGCCTAGCGGTTCAATGAACGGATTTGTATGCACAAGGTTGCAGGTTCGAACCCAGGCAAGTACCAATGTGGCTTTTTCATAGTTATATGTACTTTCTTAATCATTCTAAGACACTTCTGACAAACGGTGAAGGAAAAAAATCGTGAGGAAACCTGGATTCTAAAATTGGATCTGAAATCGCCAATCCGCAATAGAGCAAGCGTGGTGATCAATGCTCGTGCCTTCTCTATATGGGAAGAGGCCTGTGCCCAGCAAGTGGGACGTTCATAGGCTGGAATTATTATCAAAGGTTTACAAAGGTTTACAAATATTGCCCATCCACAACTATTGTACTTTTAATTGGGAGAAGAGGTAATGTAACGGTAAATATGGTAATAAGTTATTTTGAAAGTTTGGCAAAACTTAATGTAAAGAAAGTAGTCTTATTTGCTTTTCCTTATGGAAAAGGCATGTCACAGACCGAAAATAATGCTAGGTACAGATGCAATAATAAAATTCACACAATGACACTGTATAATAAACAGTTTGAATTTATTGACACTAATGTCATCATTAGTTATAATTATTTTTTGACAAAAGATAACTATTATCTTTGTAATTATTATAAGGGACAGGTAGCAAATTCGCTATCATATTGTATTTTGAACGAAGCCAAATGTTTGGCTAACCAATCTGCTCCTATTGAGCAGATAGATAATAGTACCTTTTTTCAATATACCTTGGAATTTGTTCCAAGTAATTTAAATTAGATTTTAAGACAATAGAGTTGATCTCTGGCAATAGTTCCAGTCTTAGTTATTTATCGGGAGATCCATCAAATTCCTTGAATGTTATTAATAAAACAAATAATAAGCATATTTTTAATATAGTTCATCAGAATATTCAGGGTTTGATGGGTAAAGAACTGGAGTTGGAGTTGTTCATGAACTGTAATAACATTGATATCTTATGTATTACTGAGCATTGGTTGAAGGACCACCAGTTCATGTTCAGCTTCAATAACCATCAGGTAGCCAGCTCGTTCAGCAGAGTTAATTTAATACGTGGAGGCTCTTTAATTATTACTCGGAATAATCTTAAATTTAAGGAACGTACAGACATTGTGAGCCTATCTGTTGAGCGAGTTGCTGAGATAGCATGTATTGAGCTTGAGCGGTTCATTGTATTGAGTGTATACAGGCCCCCATGTGCTTTATATGATACTTTTGAAAAAATCCTAGAAGATGTATTATTAAAAATATCAAATACTAATAAAACGGTTGCTGTCTGTGGAGACTTTAATATAAACTTATTAGAAAAATCTAGTATTGTTAATAGATTTCTAATCTTATTGAAGTCATATAATTTATACAATACTTTCCTTGAGCCAACTAGAATAACTGCCACCAGTGCAACTTGTATTGACAATGTTTTTACAAACATGAAGCCAACTTATTATTCAATTATTAATTTGTTGGATTCAGATCACTGTGGCCAGTTGGTTTCATACACTAAGAACATTGTTAAAGCACATCGAAAAACTATTAATTTTGTTCCTGTAACCAGTTGTCGTTTAGAACTTTTTAAAAATAATTTAATTGAAAAATTACCTAGTTTGCCTTATCACAATAACCCTGACCAAGCTTACTCTTTATTATTTAACCTAATTAATTCTCAGTATAGGAAGGTTTTTACTTCTAAATCAATATCTGTAAGTGACCGAGTTTTGTTCAGTGATTGGGCAACACTGGGTATTTTCAAAAGTAGAATTAGATTATTTGAATTATATAATGAAAGGAGGCATGATCATAGTGAAAGGTTTAGGGAGTATGTTAAAAGTTACTCTAAGACATTCAAGAGAGCCTGCACTGTCGCAAAAGCTTTATACATTAAAAACAAAATAAAATCTTCTGCAAACAAAATTAAAACTACTTGGAATATTATTAATTCTGAAATAGGAAGAACCACGGTTAAGAATAATGATTTTCATCTTAAAATTAATGATGTAGATGTTAGGGCGGATATGGAGGTGGCAACAGAGTTTGAATCTTTTTTCACTAATATTCCTGTATTAACAACTAAAACTTTGTTGTCGTCTTCCAGCTCCGCATACAATATACTCAAAGACTGTGTCGCGGAATGTGGGACAAGTTTTGAATTTACAGTTGTTAGTGCTAAGGACATTCTAGAATCATTTAAAGATCTAGAAGTAAAAAAGTCCACCGATCTTTGGGGGTTGTCAGTTCAAATAATATCCTCAATAATTGAATCTATTTCCCCATTTCTGGCAATTGTGTTCAACTCTTGTGTCGCATCTGGTGTGTTTCCGGACTTAATGAAATTAAGCAAGGTGATTCCACTCTTCAAATCTGGTAGTACAACCGATCCTACGAATTTTCGCCCTATCTCAATTTTGCCCACTTTGAGCAAAATTTTTGAGAAAATAATTTTAAAGCAAATGCTAAAACACTTCAATAGACAAAATCTTTTTCATTCAAAACAATTTGGATTTACCAAGGGTCGGTCTACTGCAGATGCAGGTGTGGAGTTACTAAAAAATATATTCGAGGCTTGGGAGAATTCACAGGATGCTTTAGGCATATTCTGTGACTTGTCCAAAGCTTTTGATTGTGTTTGTCATGACACACTTATCAAGAAACTACACCACTACGGTATTAGAAATAAGGCTCTTAGACTTCTGGGTTCATATTTAGACAATAGAATACAAAGAGTAGATATTAATGGCCAAAAATCAAAAGGATCTGTGGTAACTATGGGTGTTCCGCAGGGTTCAATACTAGGTCCTTTCTTATTCCTTATTTATATTAATGATTTACCCTTTTGTGTAAGGGATGATCACAAAATCCTCTTATTTGCGGATGACACTTCACTTGTTTTTAAAGTTAAGCGTCAGCTTGAAAATTTTGACCAAGTTAATTTGGCATTATCTAAGGTTGTCCATTGGTTTAATGTTAATAATCTACTTTTGAATTCAAGTAAAACTAAATTAATTAAATTTTCTACGCCTAATGTGAGACAGTTAAGCACCAATGTACAACTGAATGGAGTAGAGTTGGACCCTGTGGAGTCAACTGTTTTTCTTGGCATTACTGTTGACGCCAAACTACAGTGGGGCCCACACATAAACAAATTGTCTGGAAGGCTTAGTTCAGCCGCTTATGCTGTAAAAAAAATTAGACAAATAACTGATGTGGATACAGCCAGAATTGTTTATTTTAGTTATTTTCATAGCTTGATGACGTACGGAATTCTCCTTTGGGGAAGCTGTGCGGATATTAATTCAATTTTCGTATTACAAAAAAGAGCTGTCCGCGCTATATATAATCTGGGTCCTAGAGTTTCTCTCCGAGAGAAATTCAAGGAGATAAACATTCTGACTGTAGCTTCACAATATATATTTGAAAATCTACTCTATGTTCATAAAAATGATTCTGATTTTGTTAAATTGTCTGATGTTCACTCCCGGAACACCAGGAACAAAAATAATTTAACAGTTCATGCTACTCGCCTCCATAGAATAAGCAACTCGTTCATGGGTCAATGTATACGCTTCTACAATAAACTTCCCATGGATGTTCGAAAACTACCCATTAAGAAATTTAAATTTTTTATTAAATCAAAATTATTAACAAAAGGATATTACAACATATCCGATTATTTAAATGATAGAAACGCCTGGGATTGAGCTGCTCGCTTATACAGCTATCGCTTGTGTTTATTTTTTAAGTATTTTTTCCTCGTTTTTTTTTTTGCATGTTGTACATATTTACAAACTGACATGTTTTGTGCTTTTGCATATGCATTTTTTTTATATTCTACTGACATGTTTGTGCTTATTGCATATTCATTTTTTTTTCTACATTATTGACATGTTTTGTGCTTTTGCATATAATATTTTACACTTTGACATTCAATAACGTTTATGTTATTATTATTTTTATGTTTTTCTATTATTATTTTTTTAATTTCCTTGCTCTAACCTTGTATCCATTGTAAGTGTAAACATTATGCAGGTATATCATTATAGTTTATATTAAAATTTATTGATATTATAGTTTATAGTTATTATTAGGCTGGCGATCTGAGTGAGTTGTTGCCCCACATATTTTTATGGTGCCACTGGCGGTATTGTTGTGTACCGGGTTGTGCAGCTCCCTCAAAAATGGTTGAGCTGCATGAGCTATTCGGGGCATGCTTGCCGTCTGCTGGCACAGGCTTGCTCAGATCGATCTGGTTCTTTCTTCCAAAGCCCAGTCCAGTAAATACACTGCATTTGTTTACACAAATTTATAAATTTATTATTGTATTATTTGGACTATAAAAGAGACTAAGACCCCTGAGTTTGTTTCGACATTTCTTCTCAGGGTAGTCAGTTAGGAAATGTCGACTTCATCTAGCTTAGGAAGACATTGTAAAAGTGATTTATATAGTCCTACTTACAAGAATAAAATATTTCATTTCATTTCATTTCATTTCATTTCATTAATAATTTGTGAATAATATTAGTGTTTTTTTACAAAAAGGTTCTATTGGTATTATGTATTTGGAAAAGGAAAGGAAACTTCTTCATTACAGTACCTACCTATATTTATTGATTCGTTCCTAATTACAAAAGAAGCAAAAAAAAATGCTTGAGTGTGCATTTAAGAATAAATTAGCAAGGAAAATTGCGTTAGACAAAACGATAGACGTAGTCTTTGAAAAGTGTTTGTTTGTCAGTTTGTCTTAAAACTACACATTGCCACTGATTCCCTTATATGCAAACTAAATCAAAATTAGACCATCGCTGTCTTTTTCTTACATACAGCGTGAGAAAAGGACGACAATAGACAACAACTAACTTAGACGTGTCAAACTAGTTTTCGCCTATAATATTACTGTGTTTTTAGTGCATACGTTTCTGCGTGTCGGTCAATTTGTATGAGAATTTTAGTCGTAACTTTTGACAGCTCTAATTTTCGTGTCCTTTTCTAATTTGAACAAGTGAAAAAGATACCGATGGCCTAAAATAAGTTTAATGAGTGTTTAACAGAATCGGAGGTACCATGTCTTTAAATAGCCTAATATGTACTATCTATTAATGATCTATTATGTAATGTAGATATAAATAACCTGTTTAATTCCTGGTAATAAGCAAAACATTGTAAATACAATTCGTAGAAGTGGACCAAGTTCTACGGCAAATTGACAGGCCTGTTGGTCTAGTGGTTAGTGACCCTGACTGCTATACCGGAGGTCGTGGGTTCGATTCCCACCCAGGACAAATGTTTGTGTGATGTGCACGATCATTTGTTCTGGTTGTCTGGGTGTAATTTATCTATAATATGTATGTATTTAGAAATATATAAGTATGTTTATCAGTTGTCTGGTTACCATAACACAAGCTCTGCTTAGCTTGGGATCAGATAACCGTGTGTGAGTTGTCCAGGAATATTAAAAAAAAAAAAAAGTTCATGTTCGCGTGATGATGTTATTCTATTAATCGCATCCAATTAATCGTCGAAGTGCTTCTACGAATTTTTTATGAAAATATTGACAAATAACCAGATTATACGACGGTAGTTTTTGACAAAGAAATTAAATTAGAATTTTTGACGAATTCATAAGCATTCTTAATTTCACTATTTTTTTGTGTGACGTGTTTGTTACGCGATATCTTCGGTAATTGTGAATCAATTTCATTTTTTTTTGTCATCGATAGGATTTACTTCAGAAGTATATAATTATACTGTTCTCAATAACAAATGGAAAAACACATAATATAAACAAAACCGTCCTTAAATTTTAAGACGCCCCAGGTCTGTACACAGCAGTGTTCACAACCAAATAAGCCGCTTGTCCATTTGTAAGTTCCACAAAAACCCTGAAAAAAAAAGCAATACACCCATAATGATAAACATATCTACAAGCTACATGGGGAGGAAATCCGACACTAATCCTATCGTACGTTATGGCCGAGTGTCATTGAACTTACATATATATATATTAGATGTATGGAGTATACTACAAGTGTGTCAGAAACAGTCGATACTTGACAAAATATATGTTAGGAGCAATTCGATCAAGTTCTCAAGATTATAATATGACCGTATGTGTTGAAGTATTTTGGTCTGAGGAACGAAGGGGGTGATGTAAGTGACAATTTCTTTGAAGCTATTTCAGAAATAGGGTATTGAAAGGTAGTTATGTACGTGAATAACGATACATATTCAAATGTATGTGTACTTTTGATTATCTAGAGGTCCTTGGAACGTTGTTGGTCAGGTATTATCGGGATAGGGAGTCGTTTGTGCCCTTTATTGGTACAATAAGTTCAACGTAGGAGAGAAAGAATATACAAAAAAAATCACCGGACAAATGTTACACATTATCATGCAAAAGCTGAAATAAACAGTATTATCTAGAAAGGGTTAAGGCCAAAGAAATTAGCAGTCGTACCCGTATAAATCTATACTTATAATAAACTAGCTGTACCCGCGACGTTGTTCGCTTATATACCTATCATTCATCTTTATGAATAATTATTTGACTGTGATATAGAGGGCCACTAACACGAACTGCCTACTGCCGAGTAAATTTTGTCACAAATGTTGCTGTTTGTATAAAGTCTCAAAATAAAAAAGTACCATCGTCATAATTATATAATTAGCTTACCTCTAAAAATTTTAAGGATTGGTTTTGATGCTACTTTGTTTAAAAATTTTAGATTTATCTTCCAAGTCCAGAACCGTGAGAAAAAAATATAATTTTCATGGTGGCTTTCGATGTCAATGTCCAAAATATGTCTACCTTGGGCAGTTTTGAACTGACTCTTTTATAAAGTTGGTTACAATAATTGAAGGTCAATGTTTTGGTATTGAGTCTACTGGCAGCGCCAACTCTGAGTTAAAGTGAAAGCAGCTGTCGCTCTAGGCAGTAAATGGCAAAGGGCACCCAAAAACCGAATCCATAAAAACAAATTAGTCCATTTTTTATGCTATAGTTCTCGTTGGTACCGTAGTCCCTAGTGAGACTACAGGACGCGAGGTTTTGGTGCGAAACCTCGAAATTGAACTACGCCGTTAAATTGAGAGTGGATATCAGATAGGCAGTGACTGACATGAGACCCATGAAACTGAAAGAGGGGGTAGTTACAAAAAGTTGACGTACGGTTTGAGAGGCGCAGTGGCAGAATTACCAAAACTGTGTTTAAAATTATTTGTTTGGAAAGATTAAGTAATAGCTGTCCAAGGACAATCTCATTCTACCCTGATTAAAGTCAGAGGCTGTATCCTGTACAATTCGCTTTATTAAGTGTAAGGTGCAGCATAAGGTGATGGGCTTAAATACCGTACGTATATATTTTAAAATGTAGAGAATGCGATAGAAAGTTTATTTTATTTAGGGTTTTGGCCCAACCTTCCGGTAATAGGGTACAAAAACTTTATGAAATTTAAACACATAAATAAAATATCATGTACGCATAAAAACCTACATGAGAAGCAAGCTACCTTTTAAAGAATATTAAAGAGGTAGTACATACTAAAGATTGTGTGATAAAAATATCATTGGGTTTTTGGGTAAAAGAAAATAAATAACAAATACAAAAAGATCTTGTCCATGGAATATTATATAGATGACCAATAGAAAGCATTACACATTATGTTGGAAAAATAGTTTAAAAGTGGATTAAAGTTTTTAACCAACTATAAAGTGATCTATGGGGAAGCTTACGTTTTCAAGTCAGCGAATGCGTAAATTTCCAAGCAAATGGCCAGGACATTTACGCCTGAATCACTTTACGGTATATGCCATGCACGTTTGTTCCTCCATGATCAGCAATGAGGAACAAACTTACCTACGGAGATTAGTAAATACAAACACTAAATAATTGTAAGTTTATATATCGGTTGAGAAAAAATTCACGACTTAAAGATGTCGTTTATTGCGACTAAAAATACAACAACATGTTACAAATATTTTTTTACTTAAAAAAGATACGTTAGTAAAACACAAAAAGAGTTATCTCTACTGAGATTTGAACTTGGGTATCAAAAAATTCAAAATTATATAAGAAAATGGACGCATGAAAAAAAATACAAACATTAACAACAGGATTTGAACTTGCAGCAACATCACTCATTTCCAATCGTTCAACCGCCAAGCTGTTTACCTCGACAGCTAGTTCACTAAAATATAGGTTCTAATCAAATTGAAGATTGCTATGGCTACCTCAGTCTGCCATGGTTACCCTCTTGTTTATCTTTTGATCTGTCAATAATGCCAATTTATGTGTGCAGTTGAGAAAATGATTTTGGAAATTTAAAGCTCCTCCCCTTATCAGCTAGATTCAATAGCATGTTTCAACATAGCTAACAACCATCTACGATTTCTTGAAAACCACCTCTCAATTTTTTACACCATTCGATTAAGTAGTTTATGTTTGATACTGTAACACGAAATCTGACCCCCGGCAAAAGACAGTTGTAATGCAAGTACTGTACTGAATTGCGTGTTGTAATATTTTACTTCTTGAACTCACTAAATTAATTATATCTTTTGATAGAGTGAACCGATTTCGATGAAACAAAAACTAAGTTATACCTCAAGTTGTGTATAATTTTTGTATATAAACATTGTCTGCATTCAATTCGTAGATTTTACGTGATGCGTGCACAAACAAACATATAATATAAACAGACAAACAGACAAACAGACAAACAGACAAACAGACAAACAGACAAAAATTTCAAAAATGATGGAAATGGGTTCTGTTAGTTATCCTTTAACACGCTGGCTATTTTTTTTTTTCAATTTCTTCAATGTACAAAAATGACTTTTCTACAGATTTATTATATGTATAGATCTGTAGAAAGGTCAATTCTGTACATTAAATATATTTTCAAAAAACCTATCAGGGGGTGATTAGTGATCGATACAGATGCCAAAAATGCAATCAGTAAAATTTTTGTCTGTCTGTCTGTCTGTCTGTATGTTCCTTATAGAAACAAAAACTACTTTACGGATTTTAACGAAACTTGGTACAATTATTCTTCATACTCCTGGGCAGCTTATAGTATACTTTTCATCACGCTACGATCAATAGGAGCAGAGCAGTGAAGGGAAATGTTGGGAAAACGGGAGAAGTTACTCAATTTTTTAAGCTTCCGTCGCGTGTGCAGCCTTAATGGTTTAAGACTCATTCATAAGCTTCGTCATCCACGCGAACGAAGTTGCAGGCACAGCTAGTTGATAAATAAAATAAGTGTTTTTTTTTCCTTTTATCCATAACGTCCACTATTCATTTTTATACTTAAAGCAACTGTTTGAAATACATAGTAGTTTTTCTTGCAAGGAAAAACGCGAAAAAAAGATCTGAGCAAACTAAAGTATTTTAATGCAAACCAAATTTATTTATATAGTCCTTGCATATTCTTGTCATAGCAACTGTAAATACGTCTTCTTAGCATATCACTTATAAATGCCATAATACTCGCTGACTCAGTTTGCATTGTAAATTAAATTATTCTCTTACGACTTCTGTTTACCTGGTACTTTTTGTTTAAATGAATTGGTACCTGCCATGTGTTTTATACTGCCTCGTTGGCGTAGTGGTTCGAAGCGCGACTGCTACGCTAGAGGTCTTGGGTTCGATTCCCAAGGCGACCAAGGTGTTATTGGGTTTTTCTATGAAATTCTCAGTAGCAGGTCTGAGTTTGGATTTGTGCCCGGTTAGTGGCAATAGGCTCGCCCCCTATTACATGGGACCTAAACATACCGGCGAACTGTGGGTGTACATTGGTACACCTCTGCCTAACCCTTCGGGGATACAGGCGTGATGGTAGTATGTAGGTATGTGTTTTATTATGGAATGTTAAATCTGTTACTGTATTTATAAAAATGATTTCTAGGAATTTGTGGCATCATGTTGTCACACACATAGTCAAACATAATATATATTTTCTTTAAAAAGGCTGATTTCTCCTGATCCTATTTTTCTTTGCTTTGTCTTTAGAATTTTACTCAAAAGACTCTTTTTTTGTTCACAGGTATGAGTCAGTGAAAAATCATTCATTCGAAACTAATATAAACGGATAAGCAGGTGGATTGTTAGGTAAGGTTTAGTTATATTAAGCTTTAAAAGCATTTACAATTTAATTACAAATTTATCTCACAGTTACATCAACTCTCTTCTTTCTCATACGTGATTTAAATACCAAGAACTTTTCCCTTAAATTGTAGTCAGCTATCTACGAATTTCTCGACAGCAAAGCCTACCAAAATATTAATACCCAAAACACTTTCTTTCACATATCTCTTTCAGTTTTACAAAAGACTCATTTGTAAATATCCCCCAATATTCACTCCTCACTCATGTTACCTCTAAACATTAAGCTGTTTAACATCACACCTGTACCTCAATATCCTCACATTTCAGCAGCTCGTCTATCTTGACATGTCTCAGTATTAAGGCTTTTACTTCAACGTGCTTCAAACGAATGAAAATCCTTCAAAAGACGGATTAAATTCGACTCGAGTCGCGATTCCCTTTGCCGTTTAAGGGTGCTTGACTTTTTTTTTTAGTTTTAAAGGTATGCTGTGGGTTAAGGATAGCTTGTTTGAAATAGATTAACTATGGAAAATGATTTCTATGAATTCTTAGTTAAAGTTGGGAAGCTTTGCAATCAGTTTACTAAGATCTGACGCAGAACTTAACTGAATGTGTGACAGTGCGCTTTCTTGCTTCCACAACAGCAGTAGTCCTTATTTAAGCTTATAGTATAGGCACATGTAATTGTTAATTTATTGCTGACCAATAATATAAATAAGCATTTTTTACGCCTGAAGCACAGGTTCTACCTAGTTCAGGCAAATTACACATCAGCATTTATTTAGAAGTAAGCAAATTACTGTAAAATGTTGTACAATTTGTAGTTATAATAATAGTAAATTGAAATAAAATAAATTGAAATTGACATGCTTGTAATGCATGTTTGTATCCTTACTAATATTATAAATGCGAAAGTTTGTTTGGATGTATGGATGTTTGTTACTCTTTCACGCAAAAACTACTAAATGGATTTAAATTAAACTTTACAGTAATGTAGCTTATACATTGGAAAAACACATAAGCTATAATTTATAAAGATAGTGTATGAATTGTCATTCACGCGGGTGAAACCGCGGGGCACAGCTAGTAAGTTACATATATGCATAGTTTGGTTATTTATTTGCTACATTTTTCTATTTCAAATTTTCATTATAATAACTTCTGTTTTATTTTGGAACTACGATTCAAATAGTATTTCATTTGAAGTATTATTATGTGGTTTAATTTCATCTCTAATTTACCAAACAATTTTTTTATTATTAATATTTCTAAAACGTAATTTTACACTCAGCAAACAACAATTATTTTAGGTTGACGAAAACAGATTCCAATTTCTAACTGGTCCGTTTCCTTCCGCCATACGTTAGGTTTGTCTCCAATAAGCTCATATGCCTCCAAAATTCACTCGATCACAGATTAACTCAGGCCATTGAACTTCACGGTACCTCAAATTACTGAACCATTAACTGATCAGTATCTACAGCTTAAGCCATAACTCTTTAACTACACGGTTCCTCTGATATTATAAAGGCGACAGTTTGTGGACATAATGTACCTATAGATGTTGCGCAAAAACTACAAAATAAATTTGGATGATGTGATGATACCGGATTATAATTCTTGCAAAAAAAACCGACTTCAAAATAAGTCTTGTATTTATTTCTTATAGATCCCATTGTCAAAACTGGACCACACGGGAAGCATCCGCTTTCAAATAAAAAAGAATCATCAAAATCGGTTTACCCATTCAAAAGATCTGCAGTAACAAACATAAAAAAAAATACAGTCGAATTGAGTACCTCCTCCTTTTTTGAAGTCGGTTAAAAACAGAATGCTTTTTATAACAACAGGGAACAGACAAAGCCACAGGTCCAGCCTGTTTATTTTATTTATTTTGATCCTGAACTCTCCCAATGCGGGCAAAGGCCTCCCTTTCTTCTTTCTACACGTTTCGGTTGAGAGCAAGCCCAGCCAGTATATACTAATATTATAAATGCGATAGTAACTGTGTCTGTGTGTCTGTTATATTTTCATGGCTCCTCCTCTGGACTTAGGATGAGGCCGCGCTATGGTTTTTTTCCCCAAGCGGTAAACCGTGAAACCGCAAAACCGTCCGAGACACACACAAGACAGTTAAATATCAGTCGCGGAAAAAACCGTTAGTGCGGCCGTTTCCATTAGTTTTCTTTACTTGCATAATCAGGCGGTTAAAATCCGCGGTGGTTTAGCCGTACTGCGGCCTTAGCCATACTTTGATGATCTTGGATCCCAAAGAAAAACATAGGCTACTTCCCTAAGGTAACTGACACACAGGGGTAGAGCCGCGGACAAAACCTAGTAATACATAATTCAGCTCGTATTTTATAAATAACAGTATAAACTTTCTTTGTTCCAAGAAATGCTTATTCAAACGCTAAGATTTGCTCAAGATTGTTTTATATTATACAAGATGAATGCGCAAACGAACTTACTTCACAAAAGTTTAAGTAACGGGATATGTTTTCACTTAGATGGTAATTGGATGACGGAGCTTTGCTTTTATCAGTACAATTGAGGATGTTTTCTGCGATCCTATGCTTTGAAAATAATTTAGTGTACTGTTAAAATATTATTTTAATGTTTTGTGGTCTGAATTAATTGATCTTCTTTTTAGCAGAAATCGGGGAATTTCTATTGCAGATCGGATTGCACAGAATTGTACCCTTTTAAAAAATAAGCCTTCCTGTATCATAGGAACATGTTTGACAGCCTTTTTCCCAAACTATGTAGGGGTTTGGCTTACAGTCGTATCGGATTCGGCTCGATACCGTATTTTACTTTGAGCGACTGATATGACCTCCACAATCCATTTAACCACAACACACCATCGCATAGTTAGACTCGTTGTCAGAATTGACTAAAACGACTGCCGAAGATCAACGTATGACAAATATATACCTTAAATTATATAGCATATGATGCAAAACTGCATACTTAAGTCATGACTAAATCTTGTAACGTTTTCTAGCTTACTCCTTTCGACAGCCGAGACTAACGGCTTAACATGCTCTCCGGGGCACGGAAATGGAGTGTTCGCGTTACAAATAAATAAATAAAGTGTTTCATGTTATTCTCGAGTTCACTTCCCCTACCTTTGCGAGCTCAAACAAACGCTGTTTTTACAAAATTTACATACCAACGGATGCCTAACAAGACCGAAGTAACTTGGTAACATTTTGAGTTATAAGATTTAATAATCTTTTGGGTAAGGGACCCTTTACAAATCCAGAATGTCGTGTTAACGTTAGTTAAATAAGTTTAGGTGTTAACGGCAATTTATGCTTTTATTAGTGTTGTTTTGAATGTTCGAAACTTTAGGTAACATAAAAATAAAATCGGTTTTTCTTACGGTATTGTTGATGTTTTTGACCTGAAATCATTGAGGCTAAAAGATGTGGTCCAGATTTTTAGCCTATTTCGTCCTAGTTTTAGTTGAGAATAACAGAAATCCTAAGCTTAGGTATGTCTAACTTTTTACATAAGTTGTTTACTAAGTAAGTAAATAAATAAAAAGTTAATAGGGATGTTGACTCGTTATGAAAAAGTAAAAACCTATTTGGTCTGTCAGTTAGATAATAAAAAATGTTTGACTCGTATTTTTGGTCAGCATCCATAATCTGTGTATCAAAATTTTGTCAGATCATATTTGCTAACAGCATAGACTTTAGATATAATATAGACCGCTAGTATCGCTAGTTTTCCTTCGTGCCAAGCGAGAGCACTTTTTGTCTGTATCTAGTACATTCGTTTACTGATTTAAAGTTATTTTTCGCGCAACGACAGACTTATATGCGAAAATATCGATGGTTTCGACATTGTTAGGATAATATTAGGGTTTTAGATAGTTTTATTAAAACGGCGCGCTCCGTCTTGATACAAATTTTACGATAAAACTAATTCATACTAGTGCTCACAGTTCATACACTGATAGGCTCACTCTTTAGTTTCTTATCTATTCTATACTCTAAGGCTAACAGTCTTATAAAGTCAAAGAGGCAAAAGGCTGAACTATACTAGTCTTGGAAACAAAATCTCTTTGTAGTACAAATCATTATTTCTGTATATCTAGTAAATCCTGTAGGATAGGACTGTGGCCTTCAGTCCAAGGTTATTATGTTATATCCGTACGTTATTTTTATTGAACTATATTTTTATTTGGATAGATATAGTGGTCGTAAAGTACCTATTGTATACATTACTAGACATGCAAAGAATGTGGATGTGTAATTGGATGACATTTAGACATGTATTAGATGTAGAAGTTGTAGTTTTTTTTCTTTTCGCCGCCATTGAAGTGTGGGTGAAAAAGTTAGAGACAAGAAACAGAAATAGGTTTTTTTTTAATCAATTAGGTTTGTCGACAAAAAAAATGTTTATTTATGAAGTTTGATATAAAAAAATAAAGACAGTTCACACAGCACTTTCCTCAGCTGTGTTATACCTATCCTCTTTCAACAAAATGTATCTGGTACATATTTACTTACTAAAATCAAATTTTCTACCAGAAAGCTATACAAAACTGCTCCGTCATCTTACAATATTTCGCCTACCTTGCTAATCCTGGATATTTCTTCCTGTACCAATACGGTTATCTAAATCCGTAGCGAACCATCCTGTTTGTAATACTAAACCCAAACTATGAATTTTGACAACTAATTAATTTGGAATTCCCGTCTCGAAACGAAATTTGCGTTAACCATAGTGAACGATGAGAAATGACTTATCATTATAGTAGTAATTTCGTGTATTAAAATTGATAGACATTCCTCTCTTTATGGCAAGGGGGTTAGAAAGAGCCCTTGTTCTCTTATATAGTTTTTTCTTAATTAATGTTTCTTGTCCCACTGCTGGGAAAATGTTTCGTCCAATTTGCGCCAATATATCCTGTCTTAAACTGCTTTTCACCCAAAAGTATGGATCATTTAGCTTTGAATATAACAGAAAATCCATTGTGAGAGATATCTTTGTAAATGTCTTTTCTTTTATATTCTTTGCAGGTGACCTAATTCTTTGACCTATTTCTTATTCCATATATCTATATTGTCCAGTAAATGGGTTATGGAGGTCATACCGTACTGGCCTACAGCTGCATCCGGTGAAACTGGAAGCAGAACAGACTTTTGCAACAAACTAAAAGTTTTATTGTGACACCACCAGTAATAATAAAATAAACTTCTGTTTTAAAGGATACTTCACAAACATTTCAAATCAAATATATTTTGTAGCATTATTTCCGAGCATTGGTCATCAAATTTCTTATTTGATACTAGGTATGGCCCGCGATTTCACTCGCGTTAGTAACTAGAACATAAAAAATCTAAAACAAAAGTAGCCTAAGTTATACCTTATAAGATTAGCTATCTGCTAGTAAAAAACGGAAAGTCAAAATCGGAATAAAAGACAGACAGACAGAACGAAATTTTTAATATTGTTTTTTTTATGTTAGAACCTTATATGCTTTCATATTCCTTTAGTAAAAACCTATTAAATCAAAATTACAAACAGACAGAATCCTATTTACATATTTGTATATACAAAAATGAACAGCAAAACACCCCGTTTCCAGAGGCGTGGTGCATTCTCAAAAAGGAATTCATAACGCTACAATGTTTCTGACACTGACAGCGAAGTGTGGTATCCACAAAACGGACCATTCGACCCACACTTTTATTTTATATGCCACGATGACACAGTTTCGCTTTAATACCTTGACTTGACCTTACATGAATAGAAACTATATCCATGTGCACCATGATGTGACATTTTTCTAAAGCCTTTTTTAACGATACTCTATATTTTTTCATTTTAGCTCTATTTGAAAGGATCTTGGAAGCCAGAAGCCAAAATGTGCGTTTATTTTACTTTATTAGCGAAAAATTGCAGTTGGATTTTTGTTGTAATAAACAAGAAAAATTTGGAGGGAGTTACTTACTGTAAATAAGAAAGGTTTTGAGCGAAGAAGTAATTAAATTATTGTAGGATGGTAGTCAATGATATAAAAAAAGAGACTGCGTAACAGTGTATTATAGATGAATGATGATGAACATTTCGTGCTGGCTTTTACTAACGAATTTTTTCGCCTTCCATTTTGCTTTAGATATATATTAACATCTAATTTTGAGGAAAAGTACTCGTTTAACAAGTTATTTAATAAAAAAAAATGCGTTCTTTCTTCACCATAGATATTGTATTTTAGCAATAGATCCTTTACATTTTTGGCAGAATGGTACCACGATTTTGCCAAATCGACTAAACAATAAGTCCACTCTAACATACTGCGGTAAAACATTACAACTACTTTTATATTTAGGTCAACATAGTAAAGTACGTCAGTTGCATTCTTATTCTGATATTCCTGTATGCGCAACATGGACATAATTTTGAAAGTTTTTCCTAGTTATACGGCGATTTTGGTTTGAAATCTGTTGTGTATGTTTCACACATATAGTTTTTTAAATGTATGCTTGTAACTGTAACACTGAAGTATGGTCTTTTCAGGCGACAAAAATATAGAAAAATGTATCATTAATCGTCAAAAATGTGGTGGTGGCCTAGAGGTTCAATGAACGGATTTGTATGCACAAGGTTGCAGGTTCGAACCCAGGCAAGTACCAATGTGGCTTTTTCAAAGTTATATGTACTTTCTTAATTATTCTAAGACACCTCTGACAAACGGTGAAGGAAAACATCGTGAGGCAACCTGGATTCTAAAACTTGGGATCTGAAATCGCCAATCCGCAGAGAGCTAGCGTGGTGATCAATGCTCGTGCCTTCTCTATATGGGAAGAGGCCTGTGCCCAGCAGTGGGACGTTTATATGCTGGATTATTATTATTATCATTAATCTAAAAACAATGACATGTCTAATATTAGAACTTTTCAAATCAACTAATTCATAAAAAAAGACAAAGCTCTACCATAAAGCTTTAACAAACGTGCTTATTGAAACCAAAACACGCAAGTTATCAACTCTACAATTCAATAACAATCTTTCGATCCTTGTAATGTCACCAAACAAAACTCCGTATTGAAATAACAATAACAAATGTCATTCTAACAAGCAATCAATTCCGGGGCCGAACCACTTGATAGCCGGTATCGTTCGTGACAATACTCAATCAACAGCTAGCAATTACACGCTGTTTTTTATCCCTACCGATAGTAAATTAAAAGTTGTGTTGTTTTCGAGTCGATGTAGGTTAGTTCTAAATGGGTTGTGGAGACCTGATTGGCAGATATGATAGTCCTACATACAAGTATTTAAGGACATTCGGTGAGAATGGAAGCTGACCGTAACAAAGCTAGGGAAAAAGTTGGAGTTTACTAGGAGTTAAAATTTCTAGTTAAACACAAATATTGGGTAAGGATTAATTATCTCATGTTTTTGGTTAGACGAAATTTTAGAGTACACTTTCCAAATTAAGCTTAGACTAATCCAGTGTTTTAAGAAATTATTTATTTACCAGAAAAAATGGCATACCGCGCTCAGCCAAGATTTTTTTCAGCCGTTCAGGGTTTCTAATCTATTAAACTACTAAGAGTGCTGAAAATCCCTGATTGTTTTCTATCAAATTCTATACCTAGTTAATTTTTTGTATTTCTTTATAAATCAACTTTAGAACCACAGCTTAGTTCTGTATCCCCTCACCCGCCTAAGGGGACACTTTTGAACATGACGATAATAGGGCCCTAGTAATGGGGGTCTTGTAGCCGCCCACAACGAACAACTGATTAAATTGCCAATTATTGAGATCTCGATTGAACTTGAGACATGTTCCAACGGGTTTTATTGACAATGCTAGCTTTAAGTGTGTCTGTGGGTTTCATAAACAATGAACCACTCAACTCTTTACTCCCAACCGTAAGCTTGATGCTGGATGATATATATCTATGTTTATCTACATATGGCTATACTTATGTACATCATATGTGCTAGGATATAGATCCTTGCACTATACTGAATTGCGCGGAAGAGGGAGAGAGGAGGCCTTTGCCCTGCAGTGGGACAAGACCATAACGAAATTTTGGTTAGACACTAACGTTTCACTGACGACTTTTATGACAGTTGCAGCAAGGTTTGCATATAAAACAAATTTTCTTTCGGTTTCAGGACCTCAGTATATAACTGTAATATAAAAGTGTTTTATTATAACTTATTTCAAGTTACAATCGACCCTAAATTTCACCTCAATTAATTTCTGAAAGGCGTCAATTACAACCATCAAAATTCACTCACAAAAAACTCAATAATATCAGAATCCCGAAAAAAGGTACAAAAAAAATAGAAATCCTAGTTAATGAATTAAATCCCAACGTTAACAAACAGCTCGAGGCAAAACGTGTATGTTTTAAGAACCGCAGTAATGCAGTTTGTTTTCCGATCAGCTGCATTCATGTTACTGGATCCTACTGCAGTTAGCTTTGATACTGGCCTAGAATAATAAGTCGAGATAACTTGTGTGTTCTTTGTTTTGCCTTTATTTGTCGTAAATAGATTCTGTTGTAGTTTTGTGCAGTGCTTTGTTATGTAGGTTTTGAAATTACGTTGTTTGTATGGGCACGAAATGGTATGATAAAACTCTGGAATTTGGAAGGTAAATAGCAGTTTTCTAACATATTAATTGTAATTTAAACCAATATTTATTGTAATAAGGTTCAAATATCCACAGTTTTCAAATATTTCTGATAGCAATGAATACCTTTTTTAAAAAAGCCTTCTCTTTTAAACAAATGTTGATGTATTTTAGTTTACAGCGCTTCAGTTCACTAATCCATTCAGTAAAGAAAGCTCTTAAGAAGCTCATCAAAACAATTACATTAATATTAATAACAAAAAGGCAAGTGTAAGTAGTATAAATTTCTATTTCCTGATAACTTTCGATATTAAAAACACATTAGATAAGTAGAGTTTCGGAAGCTCAAGTTAATATCTATAGAAACTTATCAAAGGTCAAGTAAAGGGCGTAATATTAGTTCCTGATTAGTTTGTAAGCTTTTATTAGGTCCCGGAAACCATGGTAAATTAAACTTGATCGACACCTGATTGGGGTCCAATTGCGTATGTAGGGAAGAGGATAATATAGATCAATGTGAAGCCAGAACAAACCTGAATATCTGACGGATGAATAGAATTAGATGTGTTGGGATAAATTGAAATGTTTCACGTGTTCTTGAAAATATTAAGGAGTTGGGTTAGTTATTGATCGAAAAGGTCGTAAGGGTTTGCGATGTTTGAAGGAAGGTGTAAAGCGCCCTGTTAACGTACAAACTTGCTTGACAAATTTGTTGTTCAAACTTCACGTTTTCATCAAAAATAGCTTAAACGTTCAAACAAAATATCAAACAAATTTGTTAACTTTCTAGTAGATTCGGGTTTCTCCTTTCATGAAGTGACGTCGTCGCCGTGCCGAGCGCTTACAATGAGTAATTGTAAAGAAAAAAAAAAGTAAAATACGTGTTTGTCAAACTCCACTTCAATCCAGATTTTCATCAAACTTCATCAAACACGACAAACACGTAGATTGTTTGACAAACGCCTCAAACAGCCGTACACTATCAATTAATTTGTCAAACACGTAAAATTTGACAAACAATTCGAGCGTTTACGGGGCACTTAATAGCATTGTAGCCTGTGGACTTGATAGTTAAAAATATAGCTTCTGGCTGATAGAGGGAGCACTTTAAGATGTTTTAAAAATAAAAAGATAATTTGTAAATAGGTTCAAGGATTTCATGTCAACACGCTAAATGATCAAAAACTATGAGTAAATTGCCGTTCCAACACTGCGACACAATATAACACATCCCCATTCAAGAAATTACATTCTAGCTTTAAAACTTTTAAATTCAGTTCTAAAGTCAACTAATTTAGCTCACAAATATATTCCTTTATAAAAGTTGCTTCACTAATGAATGCAGTTCACACGCAGACTCATTGCACATCAAAAGGCAGTCGCCATCTCGCTCCGAATGTAATTTTCAGGCATGTGATCAAAGTGCCGTCTTCATTTACGTTCACGCTTTCATACATTTTGGATTCTAAGAAACGTTCTGAAAAACGTTTTGGAGAATATTCTCGTAATTGGTGAGGTTCTTTTCGTTTAGGAGAAGTCGAGTAAAAAAAATAAGTTTTTGTTTGCAGGTTTTCTCATGCGGATTTTTTGAGAATGCCTGACTGGATTCGGACTCAATTGGAGATCTTTATTTAAGGGCACTAACTAAACTGTGGAATTTCAGATACCGTGTCTGTATAATAATGATACATTATGTTATTTGTTTGATTTGACTTTTACGATTCTTTTAGGATCACCAAATTGCGAATTTACTAAAACGCGTATCGAATTTCTTTAAGGTAACATAAACGCCATACTTCATTGTGATAACTTTTCTTGAGTTGGTTCATAAACTCTTTGTTCATTGTTTCATTTTTAAATTACTTCAGTCGCCAACGAAAGCTTCTTACCTTTTGTTCCGATTCCAAAGTAATAGAGCGAAAAATGTGAAACTTTTATTTCACAAGAAAGAATTTCCCCAACCTTTCCGATAGCCTAAGCTTCCATGAAATAAACTTAATTATTGTACCCTCATTAACTGTCCCATATAACTCAGGCTAGTTCCAACTTGTAGTCAGTCTGAGTCCAAGGTCTATTCATCAGTACGTAAGAAATTAACTTTCTTGAGAATCTAATAAGGTAGCAGATGTTTCTTTATCACCTAACACGCTATTCTCACCTTTATGTGGTGGAGATAAGGTGGGTAGTTCTGTGGGATGCGTACAATTAAGGATGCACCCCAAAAACGAGGGTAACGGCTGAAGTTCCAATGAAGGTAATTGGGGAAGTTCATGAGGATGGCATTTATCTTGGACTAAATGCTAGTTTTATTTGGAGCTTGCAATTCGTTCTTGGGTTTTTTTAATTAAAGTTAAGTAAAGAAAAAGACCGTTGGACCAGTTTGAGTTGACAAACATTCTCGTCCATTCTTATAATCACCAGCGTTTTAAATTAAAATTAATTATCTTAATTCTTAATTTTACAATATAAACACACTTACTCATCTATTTTATTATTGTGTTATCAATAGATATTGTATCATTGACATTCTTGTTAGTAGCTATGATCCTTTGTTTGAAATTACCGGCTTTTAAATGCCTCAAATTTCCATGACCAGTGAATAACTACGGAAATTAACCTAGTGAATCATTTTGCAACTAAACTAATGCAAGCAACAAAACATATATTAGTACACTGTCTTCTACTTAGCCTGCAAAAATAGAATCATGATGATGTTAGCACGAAATTACAGTGCGTCTGAGACATCATTTAAATCCATTTAAGTTCATTGCCCTTACACAATTAGTCGTAGACTCATGCTCCTTGTATGTACTTTATTTCTACGCTGAGTGAAATTAAAATTATCATTTATCTTTGCTCAGAATGATAGAATATAGAACCTTGTGTGGCCTTGAAGAAAAATATCAATTGTTGAAGTAAAAAAAAATCTTTTTCATCTGGGGTTTTAACCGACTAGAACTGTTAAGTATTAGGCGTTTAATATTCCAATAGATGCTTAATACATCGCACTGCTACTTCATAAGCAATTACATTTTTTCATGTAGGTAACTTTTTAGCAATCATTTCTTTTTGTATTTTCCAATGAAGCGAGTCATTACAACATTAGATAACTACTCGTTATTTCACTATCTGTCCAGGATTGTATTACTGATAAACCTAAAGTCCTTTTACAGTTAAAATTGTAATACTTATTTATGTTTATTATATGCTGTTGCTGCTGCATAAAAATGTTTATGAAATGCATTCCCGAAGTTTTCGTTTTATGACTGAATTTGTTGTAGATATTGCAAGTTTGCAACAGACTGCTGCAAACAGTGCAGTGTACCCATAAATCGAAAAAAAACCCCAATATTTGTCCTGTTTTATATTTATTTTATGGTTAATTGTTGTTTAGGATGTCAGACCAAACGTAAATAAGTATAAAGTCTTCATTAAGGCCAAAAATATTAATCGTGTTACTAATTATTTATGAAAAAATTATAATTAAATTTTGTTGATTAAACAATTTTGAATGCAGGATTTGTTTCAACATATTAAGCTGAGTTCATCCAGACCATTGAAATTGATGGTTTTACATTACATTTAGTCAATTTTGGTTTTATTTATAGACTAGCTGTGCCTGCGACTTCGTTCGCGTGGATGACGAAACTTATCAAAATTAAGTTTTTTTTTCCGGGATAAAAACTACCCAGTGTGGTGCCCAGGATAATAAAGAATAATTATACCAAGTTTCATCGTAATCGAACCGGTAGTTTTTGCGTGATACCTGCACAAACAGACAGACAGACAGACAAAAATTTTTTTTTCACACTTTTGGCTTCGGTGTCGGTCTAGTAACAACCCCCGCCATTTATTTTTTTGATATTTTCAATGTACAGAATTTTCACTTCTACAGATTTATTATAAGTATAGATGATACATTAATTATTGAAGTATAGATTAATGAACTGACAAAATATAAATATTTTGTAATTTAATACATTTACATACTTTACTATATGTTTATGACCAGCAAACGTTATAAACTTGAAAAATGAAAATGAAAAAATGAAGAAAAAAAAAATGAAAAGTATCGTTTATTGATAGAAAGTTAAACTTATACATTTTATTTGTTGTACTTAATATATCCGCAGACGATGAAGTTCAATAGGTGTGATTGAAATCATAATTCGCTCTAAAACTTTTATTTTGGTGCATTCATAATAATTTATCATTATACAAATCATCCTATACATATCCTATATAATATTCTATGACCCAATTTATTTACCATAACTTAAATATAGACTTCTCTATAACATAAGCTTTAATCCTATCTCAAACACATCTCACTACTGTTCAACGTTCTGCATTGTCTTTTACGACAAAATTCCTCCTTTGTGTAACAGCATTACGTTGCATA
Source organism: Autographa pulchrina (assembly GCA_905475315.1). Lineage (NCBI taxonomy): Eukaryota > Metazoa > Arthropoda > Insecta > Lepidoptera > Noctuidae > Autographa > Autographa pulchrina. Next base: position 11,331,229 of record FR997775.1, read on the forward strand.
AACCGTTTAAACTAATATACCAAAGCACATGTTTCGAATGTACACGACGTTACCAAGAAATGGCTTTTTGATACTTAAATGATAAGTTCAAAGAGAAATGTTTGTTTCATATTACGGTACGGTCTGTCGCAAGTCTGTTGCAACTGTTTTATGAATAATCGACCTTATTGCTATGGTTTTAAGGTGCAAAGTTTGTGTTAACACTGATGAGTGGATTGTACCTGTGTCACAATTGAAGGTCCTCAATCGTCATCAAATGGTTGATTGTCATTTGTTTTGAATAGATGATATGAGGTAAAAAGTAAAATTTTAATTAAATAGTGTAGATGATAATAATAATAATAGTCCGGGACAACTCACACACGGTCATCTGATCCTAAGCTAAGCAGAGCTTGTGTTATGGTAACCAGAGCAACTGATAAACACACTTATATATTTCTAAATACATACAAAGATAAAATTACACCCAGACACAACAAATGATCATGCTTATTACAGAAACATTTGTCCTGGGTGGGAATCGAACCCACGACCTCCGGTATAGCAGTCAGGGTCACTAACCACTAGACCAACAGGCCAATCAAATATTAATAGATAGCCCTTTTTAATTGTATATTCTTTTGTTCCAGGTAATTTTCTTAAAGTACTTCAAACGTTGGAAGCCGAAAATAATAAACATTTATGAGCAAGACTTCAACTAACAACACGTGTATTGATCTATCAAATGAATGTAAGTTTGTATGGCCGTGTGCCAAAATATATACAATGCCTGAAAGTGACTACTATTAATTTAGGTCCTCAAGACTTAAGTCTAGATGTTTGTCCATAATTATGTTTCTACAACACATTGTGTGCTAAATTCAGAACTTTAACTGACAGCTCAGAAAATCAAATATGATTAACGAAAAATATTTTTCATTAAAAATACGGTCCTGATGCCATTATGGCCTTAATTAAGAAAATCAAACTTTTTCTAATTGTTAAATCACAATGCGTACCATATCATCTCCATTCTATCCACAGAAACTTCAAAGTAATCCACAAACTAAGTAGTAAGTGCTCACAAAGTGAAGATATCGCTCGAACAACTCCAAAGATTTATAATATAATCACTTTGACATTCGCTTCGGGCTGTATCCGATTAAAACTAACGTCTTGTTAGGTTATGTGACCTCCTTTCCTAACTATAACAGCTATTGTATGAAGTTCTAAATGCCCATTATCCATTTCTAGACTGGCTTGTTGGTCTGGTTAGTGACCTTGACTTCTTAACCGTAGGTCGTGATTTCGATTCCCATCCAAGAGCTTTGTGTGATGAGCATGATCTGTTCTATCTGGGTGTAAATTATCTATAATGTATGTATGTATTTAGAAATATGTTAGTAAGTTTAGCAGTTGTCTGGTTGCCATATTACAAGCTCTGCTTAGTTAGGATCAGATGGCCGTGTGTACCTTGTCTCAAGATAGTATCATTCGGAATACTGTTTTAAGAACTTGGCTAAGAGTTTAGTTTTAGACCCTAAGAAGGGTGCATAGTAAATTCCTTCCCGCCTAGTTCCTGATTTATAGAAGGGAGAAACAGTCGGGTGATTTTACGTTTGATAAGAGTTTTGTATGGCACACCAGGGACGGAGGGAATCCATGAACTATTTCACCGGAAAAATAGGGTATTATAGACCCTTTGGCACGTTCTGTGACAGTCAATCTTTTAAGTCCAAATCGTAGATATGATAAAAGAATTTTGGAGGGAGAAGTATTGACCGTTGCATGTACAACTTTAACATTTTCTTAAAGCTTCCTCGTGTTGAAGACTAAAGGTACTTCTTGCAAAGCTTTCTCAAGTACATTAAGCTCTTGTTTTTTGTATTCCTAGAGAAATTAATATGGTATTCAGCTGAATCCGGTTATCCAAAAAAGGGAGGCAGAAGAAGAAAACCTTAAATAAAAATAAAAAATAAATAATCCAGCCTATAAACGTCACACTACTGGGCACAGGCCTCTTCCCATATAGAGAAGGCACGAGCATTGATTACCACGCTTGCTCTCTGCGGATTGGCAATTTCAGATCCTAATTTTGGAATCCAGGTTTCCTCATGATGTTTTCCTTCACCGTTGAAAACCTTACAAGAGCTATTTTTTTTATTATACTTGTATACCCTCGAAATATGACAATCTTATACAACCATTTTCTACCTTTTCAGCCAGTTCCTAATTCCTCAGTATTTATCTAAGAAACCACAATTTACAGTTCCTAGACTAATCTTGTGTACGGTATTAAGTATTCACAACCTCGATTCTGGCTCCATTACGTCTTGAATTGGGCCAGGCGGGATCCGAGGTCTTAATTAATCATGTAGCCTTTACGAGAGCTCGTAAAAACTCCGGGATATTGGCATTCAAGGATATGAGAAGGTCTGGAGATATATTGTAAATATAATTAGATTTATAACTGGTAAATAGGCAGCGAAATATCTCTGTATTGGATACAAGATGGTTTTCTATATTTTTTCATAAGACTAGAGTTTTTGTTTGTATGCAAAGATGTCTCATAAATAATACAGCAAATAAAATACAGGTATAATCATAAGAAGGATTATAGTAAAAATAAAGAATCATCATCATCATCATCAGCCGGAAGACGTCCACTGCTGAACAAAGGCCTCCCCCTAGAACGCCAGAATGAACGACAACTCGCCAATTGCATCCACCGAACTCAAAATAAAGAAGGTACTCTAGGTACTCTAGGTCCAAAGGAGCACTTGTCACTTTTAGTCCAAGGTAAAAGTGACAAGTGCAACCTATCCCTAAATTTATTTCCAATCGATTGGTATTCAAAACTCAATAGTTTGTTTTTACCTTATTCACAAGTTCAAACAGACGTTTCACAAAACAAACATTGCCATGTTTATATTTATGTTTTGTCTGCAAACGAAATACAAATTTCATTGGCACTCATCTCTCCCTCTTCAACTAAAATATTCACTTCCATATTCATGGAGTTTTTCATAGCAGATCATATACATTTTAAACACATTAATCCCGCTCCAGCCCTATTATTTTTTTTTGTTAATTAATTCTATTTGAGGGTAGTCAACTTACTTCCTCCCCCTTTTAGGTTGACTGGGTATTAATTGATGACACTTCAGAATAATGAGGAAGAATATTGTTGGAGCCATTTGCGAAAATATTGTCTTTTTTAAAGTTTGTAATTTTTTTCTTCCAATATTTATATTTGGCTCATCCGGGTAAGTACGTATATATACGTGTATCCGTGAAAAGAAATATATAATCTCTTAAGTCTTGCTACAAGTTACTAGAGAAATTGTAGAAATCATATAACTTTTTTCACAAAAGAAGTTTGTATTTTAGTTGCATTTGATACTTATTAAACGTTAACATGTTTCGTTCTTAAACACCATAACACATAGAACACCATAAGGTTTACATAACCTTATACATGAGCTATCAAAAACTCATAAAATATTTATTTTATGTTAACCTGCCAGCCAATAACTGCTTACCCTAAAACGATAAAACTGACATCTAAATCAGGTCTCCAACACAATATCCTCCAAATTTCATTCAAAATTGACTTAAAAAAGTATTATTTTTATGCAAGAAAAGAGTCGTTACTTTTCGAGGGCACGCCGTTGCCATAGCAACGTAATTCCCATATAATCCCCTTTATTTTACTTCATCCCCCTTCGTCTTGCCCCTGTATTATCCGTCAGCCCTTATTCCGGCGTGTATCACACCGAAACGGGCAAGCGAACACGAAATTTTATTATTCAAACTTTTTGTGTGCAACTTTTAAAATGGCGTGGATTGGACATGCGAGGTTCTTTTTGATGTAGTTTTAAAAACAAATTGTATTATCTATGTAACAAGCTTTTTGTTGTTCCATGAAATTTGGCTTTTTAGGTTAAAGCACAAAAAGTTTGCGAAATATATTGCGTTTTCACCTCTGTTTCGTGTAAATACAAAATCAAAGACTCTTAAAGTATTGATTAATTTAAATACTTACTTTTATCTATTTCCTTCAAACAAATCAATATTAGTTCGGCACATTTAACAACCAGTGCACCGATAAACAACAATTAAAAGTGCCATAATGACACTAGATAGTGTTGTTTGTGTCTTAATTAATTATCAAGCAATAAAACAGACATGGACCGTAAAAATTAGTAACTTATTGCCACATTTTATAACCTTTGACTTGCTTTAAATTATTTAGTCCAAATTGGTTTTGTCCGTGAATGATAAGTTTATATCGTAAATGATATGTGTATAAGGCGAGTGTGAATGAAAAAGGCCAGGTCAAGAGTACCATAAACCGACCAGCATGTATGAAGGGAATAATGAAAGTGGACAAAGCGAAACAAGTGTGTAAGGATCATAGCAAGTGGAAAGAAGTGGTCTCTGCCTACCCCTACAGGGAAAGAGGCGTGATTATATGTATGATATGTGATGTCGAGTTATATCACGTTGTTGTCGCATATTTGTATATTTATTAAAATAATTGTATTTTTAACATTGATGTTAACCTTTTTTTCAAAAGAGTAACCAATGGAGTTTCTAGTCGGTTCTTCTCCATTGGAATGACATTTTGGAACCTGCAACTAGAGTCAGTAATTTAACGTTTTAAAAGAGCTTAAAAAGGCCTACTTGAAATAAAAATATTTTGATTTTTTTGAGCTTAGTTTATTATACATTAAAATATAATATTATTTGTATAAATATTTTCCTTTCTAATATATTTCACCAAAGGAAATTACTTCAGTGAAAAAACTATTTTGTTCTAGTAGATATTTACTATAGTACATCTACAAACAACATTCTTCTAATCAAGCTAAATTAGGAAAAAGTATATCTTATGTATGTTAATAAGTAATTAAAACAACAGAAAAACAAGAAAATAAAACACAATATTTGAATATGTAATAATATTTTAATAAAATAATAATAAATAATAAAGGTATTAATAACTATAAAGTAATTAATACCTTTATAAAAATTAAATTAAACTGATTTTTCTTAGCAGAATAATGTTTCACAAAACTCTATGCAACGTATTATTTTCCTTCGTAATTATGATAAAATTTCACTGTTTAATTATTGTTAAAACAACACTGCCAATTGCAAACTAGAATAATTGGTCTATTTTGGTCCAGACTAATTGTTTGTTTTCGTCTAGTTTAAACAGCGATCGTTACTAGCCGATTTTAAGCTACCATTTTTATGAAAATTATTTTCTTATAGTATAGCCTAATCTTGAAGTATTTAAATATTTGTTTATTTTAAAATGTTAGATTCTAAATAAATATAGGAGAACAAATTCACAAATCTTTGTAAAAGTCAAAAATTCAAAAAACCTATAGAAAAAGTAAAATGGCATATAAAATTTTAATACAAGTAAATAAATATTTTAGTTGCAGTTTAATCTTAAAAATACTTTAAACACTCAAACAAATTGTCCAAAGTTTTCATCTATATTATAAATTAAGTTACCAAAAATACGCTTCGGTGTAAATGCATCCTCAACCATAAGTCCTGCACAAGAATTTGTCTATTGAAACGCTCCCTTACTTCGTGAACCACCCCATGTTACTATGAATGCATTTTATACCCCTACAATATGCAGTCCACTGATCGTAATTACGTTTTGATATTTTGGTACGTGCGTAGTTTGTATAGCTTACGACCACCTGGTGTCGTCTCATGGTTTATGTTGAGGCTATTTGTAAACATAAATAGAATAGTAAACTAGTATTATTGAGTGATTAGATGAAAATATCTTAAAATAAAATCCATCAAAGAAAATTTATGAAACGCCCGATCAATTTTATATGCTGATAACTTCAAAATTTTGACAGAGCTTCATAAATTATAGCGTAGTATAACTTGAAAAAAAAAACATCATAATCGCTCCATTTGTTTAGCAGTTACGATACTACAAACAAATTCGTCATACTCATAACCCCTTTTTTGCATCACGGATTAAAAACATAGATATAGTTATGGTCCTGTATCCTCAAGGCATTAAAGAGTTAACATAAGCTATATTCATAATCATAATCATTTATTGTGAAACATAGGTAAATTTTACAAAGATGTTACATTATATTACATGTCCACTATGTTCTACCATATACATGGTGTACAAATTTAATAACATTATCAAAAAATACAAATGAAGAATTTACAGTAATACAAATTAAAATACTGAAAATTACAATGAAATGTCAATAAATAAATATTACAGTAGGCTTTCAAATTACACAACAATGAAATAATCTATTCGAAACATATTACTTTTTATCGAGCTTTATTTAAGTAAACCAATATTGTTTCTCAAATATAATTAGATCTCTGTTTTTTTGTACCAGTTATTGGATATTGCTCATGTACACATCCTGTCTATGTATATCTCCTGTAGAAACCACCTAACTTAGGTACCACTATGTTATTGATTACACCTTTGCAGGGGCCCGAGTCTGCTATTTACACTCCGTGTCAATGTGCTCATAGTTGGCTCATAGTTAGCTCATAGTGGGACGATTTTACGATAATTGGCATTCTACTAACTTAGTAGAATGTCAATTATCGTAAAATCGTCCCATTATGAGCCAACTATGAGCACACTGACACGGAGTGTGAATAGCAGACTCGGGCCCCAGGTATCATGTCTGCCCGTGACCATGATACCTGCAAAGGTGTCGAAACGTCGGGACTTAAAATCTAAATACAAGCCGCGATAAAATCCGTAAAAGTTGTTTTATTTCAATACTACTATGTTAGTTATTTACACATTACCAAGTGTTATATACCATTATATTACGAAGGGAGCATGTATATAATCAATATAGGTATGTATACGTGTATAGTATAGAAATTCTCCCTAAAATAATCCCTTGTCGACGCTCTCCCGCCTGAACAAGCGTTCGCAAGGGGTGACGTAATTGACATGACTGATGCAGATCACAATAATACCGATGTACGACCTTTTAACCGACTTGAAAAAAGGTGGCATTCTCATTTTATTTTTGAAAGACTAGAGAATGTTTTTGAGGATAGCCCCTTAATTATTTATGCAAATATTTTCGTTTTTGTTCGTGATCTTAATAGATTTCAGAGAGATGTAGATAAATCACATCGCCTTGGGTATATAGTGCGAAGATGAAAGGACATGACGTCGCACCAAGTCAAAGATCTTTTTCATTATTTTGTACTTATAAAAAAAGCCGACGGCATTATAGGGACTTTTTAAAATCGAAATACTTTAACATACTCTAAAGTAAAACGGGTTGTATTAGTACCCACTTTACTTAAAGTATTGGCTAAGTTAGGTTAACTTTTAGAAAAAAACATACCAAGTCACTATTAATGTATTTTTCATGTACTTTTCCAGTTATTTTAAGAAATAAAACTTTGCATTTCTAGAACAAATAAATCTGAAATCGCCACCTTAAGCAACCTTGGCGATTTATGATTGGTCCTATTCTTTAGACCCTTGCTATGGGACAGTAAAGAGCTATTTTAAGATTATTACTATACATTTGTATGCAGCTGAGTCTTTTGTCAATAACATGCATTTAAAACGATCATAATTTTGTAGCGAATGCCCGTTAATAAATCAATGATTGTATTGTTGACTGCAACGCAATTACAATTGTTTGTGGAATGTCGTTTTGGATAATAAATCACTTTTAATTTAATGTTTGTGAGATTATGCGATTTAATTATACATATCGATAGTTAAAAAAAATATTTAATTTAGTTAATCGCCAATCCGCGTGATCATGCGTGGTGATCAGTGCTCGTGCCTTTTCTATATGGGAAAAGGCCTGTGCCTAGCAGTGTGATGTTTATAGGCTGGAATTTATTTATTAATTTAGTTGTTATTCTTTCAAAGATAAGTTTTTACGGATTAACGTTTAATTGTTTAGTTTTACGTTCCAACGTTTTGTCGCCTTTGAAGGTGTTATAATCATGGGTAGACAGTTTACTCGTGATATATTACTTATTTCCTAAAAATAACATATAATTATTTTTAGGTAATGTTTAAAACAAATTGAAGAATCTTGTAATTTTATCTTGTTTTTTTTTATGTTTTCGATAATAGTGTTTCGCTTGAAGTCTCAGCCTATTACAAGCCATTTACTGGGTAACAGTTCAATCTCTTGATCTCTCTCTGGTCATCAAAGCTGCCATTTAACAGTAACGTATAAGAATTCCGTTTAATACCGTAATTCCATTTGGAATGCACATGCATCAGGGTGTTTGACACGTTAAACGCACGTGCATACAGAAATAGCTTGCCGTTTCTGACCGATATTATCGCAGAATTGCAGTTAATACAATAATGTTTTGACTGCCGTATTGATTTAGTCGCAGGCGCAGCTGTATTGTTTGTTTTCGTGTTATATGAGTAGCTGTAATGGTATGATTTTTAGTTGGATTAGCTTGAAGTGATTGTGTTTTAGGAGAAATGGCTATGTTAGGCAGTGTAGGCAGTAAAGGCAGTTAGGTAAGCGCAAAAGTGCATGCCAGATTTTTTAAAGTTTATTTACTTTTGTAATACTACTATTTTGTTGTTCGTTACTTTATCTTTGGGGATATTTATCTACTCCCAACATAACGTTATAAAAAAGCTAAATAACAGTAACTATTTAAACATCATCATCATTGCCACATTTATACGGGGAAGACACTAACACCTGCAACACAGTTTTTACTAGTGCAGAGGTTAGAGAATTCTATATTGTAATTGTTTACTTATGTCAATAAAGAATTTTATTATTATCAGAGAGCAGAGTGAATACAACAAGAACGCATTAGCATTGCATACATTATATCCTTTATCATCAACTTCCATGTAGATTAAATCCAAACAAATCTTCCAGTAATAGTATTAGTTTCCAATGACGCTAATGCACCACAAATCTTTCCCAAACTAAATCGAACACGGAAGAACTAAAAACTATCAAGTCATTTGTACAAGGAATCAAGCAATAAATATCGTTGTTACAAACGAGGGAACTTCGTCGAGGTCCGTAACGAATAATTAACATAATATATGGCCCAAAATGTCCATTACCGGACATGATTTATGGTTCCCCAACTATGTTCTGATTACCGGTTTATCCTCATTAGGAAGACACTTTGTGGATTCTCGCAGATTTGGTTGTTGATGTTTAATCAATCATTATCTTTATTGGTTACAAAGAGTGACCGCTTTCCTTTTTCTTCTACTAATGTAGTTTTCCTTCTATTAGGACATTCGGCTGATTTAAATGTAACAATTTCATTAGTAAGAGCATACATTTGAGTTTGTTACCGCTCTGGAAATCCATGGAAAATTCCTGAAATTCCAAAAAGGTACCTTCATACGGACACAAACAACAAGTTTCTTATACAAAATAAATGAATGGTTTATCATACATTACAAAAACAATGTAAATGCGTTGACGGATTTGAAGTTGACGGAATTGACGGGCCTGTTGGTCTAGTGGTTAGTGACCCTGACTGCTATACCGGAGGCCGTGGGTTCGATTCCCACCCAGGACAAATGTTTGTGTGATAAGCACGATCATTTGTTCTGGTTGTCTGGGTGTAATTTATCTATGATATGTATGTATTTAGATATATATGTATGTTTATCAGTTGTCTGGTTACCATAACACAAGCTCTGCTTAGCTTGGGATCAGATAACCGTGTGTGAGTTGTCCCGGAATATTATTATTAATATTATTAAATAACTAAACGTAGTAATATTCCATAGAATGATGAATGAATTTAAAAAACGAATGGTTGAGCGCCTTACTGAAAATGTTCAATTTTTATGTGTAATTTAGATACCAATGTATTAGCTATTAGATTTAAGAAAGCAAAAAAAAAATGTATATTCTCATTCCCCACTGGTTCTAATTAATTTTAACAAAACTGTATCAAATTAAAACTAGTAATATGTGGAAACGTAGTGGATTGTACATTAACTTATAGCATTATGTGTATTTAGATATATTATACAATGTACGATTGTTTGTTTTTCCAAATAAAGTAAAATAAAAAATAAAATAAAATAGGAAAACAACACAATTCTACAAAAAGTACTCTAAACTGGAAATTATAATAACTTTAATACCCGTCACCTAACAATTCCTTTAAACATAAAAACAGAAATAAAATAACAATTTAGACGCCATTACTAATTTTTTTATTCTTACTTCGAGTGCCTAGTTTACAAAGCACATTTTTAATATGAGTTTCAAACTCGTAAAGTTTTCTGCTTCAGTTATCAGAGTACCTACAATCAACCGCATGAAAATGGCAAACGAAAAACAACCTTACTGCTTTGAAATAAGAAAGGAATTAATTTCAATGTGTTAGTATAAATGTGTGGGTTATAGATATAGTGTACTGTTTGTATGTAGATATTTTTACTACATAGCGTTAGGTTAGCGGTTACGGGCTGTTTTACTGAAAACGATTATAATGTTTGTACGCAGTTTCAGATTTCAATGTAGGTCTAGCCAGAATTTAGCTAATTGAAATGTGCTTGGTTTGGCCCAAAAAAAGGTCTGTGGTTTATTAATTAGTCTGGCCTACAATTGTGGTTTTGTACCTACGAAGTGGATATTTAGTGTGCTGAAATGTTAAATTCTGAGGGATAAAAAATATTTCACGAAACTGACGTTTTAATCTTGAAACAGGTAGATAAAATGCTAAATATTCTCTAAATTTATATCAGTTTATACATATTCATACACAAAGATAATGCTCGGGTTTAATCAGGGATTTTCATGCTAAAATATATCCCTGAAACCCGAGTTCACCAATCATGATACATCCAAAAATGATGTGGGTCTAATCTATAGCTGTTTTAAAGTCATGAATCCTACCATACATACATACTAATATTACAAGTATAAACACGAAAGCATTTCTGTCTGCCTGATACGTTTTCACGGCTAAACCACTGAACAGATTTTTATGAAACTTGGTATGCAGTAAGATTGAATCACAAGAAAGGACATAGGCTACTTTTGCCGCGATTACCGATGCACATGCGCGTGAAGCCACGCGTAAAAACTAGTTACCTTTATTATAGCGTTAAATTGAAGACCGAATACTGGACAATACCCTATGCCAAAAATAAATCCCTTTTATTGTGCCTAAAGGTCGGTAAGAAATCATTTAACGTTAGGTAAGATTCATTAAAGTAATAGGCCATTATCGCGAGTAATATACTGGCAGCTTACTCGGAAAAATATTATGAAATATGGGCTAGTTTTTGATGCTTACTATTTAAGTTAGGTATATGCATAACTTGCATTGTAGTTCTCATGACATACATAAAGACTATTTCGGTGTTTCAATTTACACTTATGCTGTTAGGGCCGCAATGCATCAAGTTTTCGTTTGTACACTTCGTTCATTGTGTTACACGGGTAAAAACAATTTTCTGATTTTATGCCCAAGTTCACATACATACGGATGTATGTTAACTTAGACATAAAATACAGGTAAGATAACATACTAAAAGATCTAGATTTTTCCTCATTAAATTATATTTTTCAAAGCACAAGTTTATTTCAAAATGTTATACTTGTAACTCACTGCAGTTTCTCGTGAGAAGTGCATTAGCAGATTGTAAAATAAATAAATTTATGTGTTAGTGCTCCTTACCTTTGTTCAAGATTTTAAAGTAACATACATTATACCTGCTTCCGTACCCGACTTTGTCTGTCTGAAATATTACAACAGATTTCTGAGGCCGTACCATGAGCTCTTTAAGCAAGACTGTTGCGGTTGAGTAAGCGGGACAGCGCTATGCGCAGTGTAGTGCGCCGTCTCGCTTCCACAACTGTAACAGTACTTACAGCTTTAAGAGTTCATGGTACGGCCCCTGGAGTAAAAAGATGCTTCGATTACTTTAGGGCACCGCTGATTTAAATTCAGCCCGATATCGTAATAAAATAAAAATATCGGAAGCCTGCCTAACTGATAGGAATCCTATTAACAGTTTTTCCCTTTTTCAAGGCTGAAACCAAAGTAACTTTTTATGGTTCCGTACCCAAAGGGTAAAACGGGACCCTATTACTAAGACTCCGCTGTCTGTCTGTCCGTCTGTCTGTCACCAGGCTGTATCTCATAAACCGTGATAGCTAGAAAGCTGAAATTTTCACAAATAATGTATTTCCGTTGCCGCTATAACAACAAATACTAAAAACCACATAAAATGAATATTTAAGGGGGGCTCTCATACGACGGTGGTACGGAACCCTTCGTGCGCGAGTCCGACTCGCACTTGGCCGAAAAGAATGAACAGATGATTTCTGGGTGGTCTAGACTTTTAACCGTTAAAAAAGGTATGGTTTGAGCAAATCCCTTATCAAAATATGCTAACCGAAGAGTATAGGGTGAAAGAGAAAGGATTGACTAAGATTTAAATAGATTTTAATAAGCACAGAAACAACCACACGTCTTGTGCACACGGCCATCGGAGTGAGAGAGAGATATATATTTTTTTAAATTCTACATGACATTACATGTGTCAAACTTTGTACTAGTTTAAAGAAGGTTTTCACACTAAGTTTGTTATACATTGGTTCGTTTACAAAAACATATTCCAACGCTAACAACTTAGACTGTGGCGTCAAAAAAATGCGACAATGTATTTAAAAAAATATTATACTGCAATAGAAATTAAACTGGCCAAGTGCGAGTCGGACTCGCGCACGAAGGGTTCCGTACCACCGTCGTAAGAGAGCCCCCCTCAAATATTCATTTTATGTGGTTTTTAGTATTTGTTGTTATAGCGGCAACGGAAATACATCATTTGTGAAAATTTCCGCTTTCTAGCTATCACGGTTTATGAGATGCCTGGAGACAGACAGACGGACAGACAGACAGCGGAGTCTTAGTAATAGGGTCCCGTTTTACCCTTTGGGTACGGAACCCTAAAAATACACCGTATCATTGACTCAAACCTTTTTCAAGTCACAATCCTACTACCCTACATCTTCCTACTAAATAATAAAGGCGAGAAACATACATACGAACGCGAGAGGGATTTGCGACAAATTTATACTATCTCCTCGGTTTCAAGGTCCCTATTTATTCAGCTTTTATTTATGTCCTGCCTTCGGATTGCTCTGATTATCCCGAAAAATGGAAATATATAAAAGGACTTTATCCTAGCTTAACATACACTAAGTAAGGATAGTGTTCAAAGATGTTTTTAGGGAAGACAGGAATGTATGTATAAATATATAAGTATGTTTATCAGTTGTCTGGTTACCAGTGACGGATTAAGACTACTTGATGCCCTAAGCAATCCACGTCTGTGGGGCCCCTCTATCCGTGTTCTCAACTAGTAAGTACTACAGTCATTTGGTGTTCAAAAAGAGAGTTACCCGGATAGTTTTCCGGGAGTTTGAAAATTGATGATTTTATAGAATACGACGTGCCCTTTTCGAATTTTTCACTTTGCCACCTCGTATCTTTGCCGCTTGCGTCATAAGGGAAAAATGGCGCTCAAAAACAGTACTTGACAACAATTCCTTTCCGGATTATTTTTAGGATATAAATAGTTATGTAATAAATTAAACTAGAGAAAATATCCTACAATATGTTAATAGTATTAACCTTTTTTGTAGAATCCATAGTTTTAGCGTATGAGCGCCACAAAGTCCACGCTTACGCTTTTGGCCAAATAACTAATTTCCCCACCACCATGAGGTGGAGTAAGGTGGTGTTATCTCCAGTAGACTTAATCAGGGGGTACGGCAGTGCTTTCGCCCAGTCGAGAAAACAACAAACGGCTAGGCTTCCATCCTTTACTCGAAAACCATTTTCGACCCCCTATAACTTAGTTGTGGATAAAACTAGAAGCCGAAACTTTCATTAACCAAGCAGGCATTATATAAATACGGTATATTGCAAATTTCATTCAATTTAAACTAGTAGTTTAAGAATTATTGTGTCTTAGAGTTTTGATAATCGGTCAGTAAGTGAGAGAGTGACAAAATTAACAAACTTTAACTATTTATTGAAATTAAAAAGAATTTGAAGTACCTTAGGTCTGGGGCACAATATGATAGGTACCTGATTTTTTTTTAATCACTAATCGCTACTTTATATAAAATAAATAAATAAATACGTTTTTTTAATCTTTTATTTGGTATATATGGTACGGCCGTGCCGCTTGTTTTTTGCTCGACTTGACGGGGGCACTGCCGTGCCCCTGAATTGGGCCTACCATCCTGTCTCCAAGCAGTTCAGACCATATTCGACCCCCTATAACTTCTTTGTGGATAAAATTAGTAGCCTGAACGTTTATTAACCAACTAGGCATTATATAACTACGGTGTATTTCAACATTCAATTTGAACCAGTAGTTTAAGAACTTGTCAAAGTTAGTTAATTTTGTCAGCCACTCATTTACTGAATGGCCGATCATCAACACTCTAAGACACAATTATTTATTCGGTGTAGTTTTTGGTGACGGGAGAGTGAGACGTGATGCCCTAAGGACGGATTTTATTTTGCTTCTTCTGGTGCCCCCCCTGACGTGATGCCCTAGGCAATTGCTTAATTTGATTAAGGGTTAATCCGTCACTGCTGGTTACCATAACAAGATCTGCTTTCTTTGGGATCAGATGACCGTGTGTGAGTGGTCCCGGGATATTAATTCTTTTATTTCTGAAAAAAACAATAATTCTAACAAGATACTATGCTATATTGACAAATTCAGTCAGTTTAAAAATACCAATATTTAGTATTTAATTTTTAATTTTATTGCATTCCATAATGTACATTTACAGGTAGGCTTAAAAATAGGTAACAATTATGGACCCTGTCGGGCACAGCACTATTAGGAGAATGGAGGATTTAGCTGTTTTCATATCAACATTTTTTTCCTGTTTGACCGATTACATGAGCAACAACTATTAACTCAATATGTTTTTAGGTCTTATGTTTTGTAGTAAACCTCTGGTCTAGCAGTGCCATTTAATTATTCTGAAATAACTTTCTACGCAAAATTTTGAGAAAACTCGTAAACATTAAACTTACATAATTATCTAATACCGATAATTTTTACACCCTTCACCAGAAAATTAACCCGAATATGATGTTAAAATAAGTTCAACAACAAGTTACACATTCAAGTATTGACACGGACCAATCCGCGTTCAAGACAAATTTTTTAATTTAGCTCTGACCAATTACGTTAGAAGTTTACTGTTTGTTCTCTGATATCGGTAACTCGTATCTATCATACTTTGTCCAGACCTCGTTTGCATATGAAGATTAAATCACATTTTATCCGGAATATTTAACTTTAGGTCAATGCACTTAGATAACTGGAGCCTTGAAATAAGTAGATACAGAAGAACCTACACATACTAATCTATAAGTACGTGTATGCAAATTTTTATCTAGATAATTTTAATGTGTGTCTGTCTGGGCTTATCTCGAAAACGGCTTAACGGATTTTAATACAACTTGTAAGATACAACAAGCTTATGTATAACTTTAACAAGCTGGTTTGCTGTAGTTTTCTCACTGTAATTGTATCGTTTAATGTTTATAGAAATTTATGATGGCGTTAAGAATTGTTACCGCATTTGTCGTTTGATACCCATGCGAACAGCGTAATCCATGTTCAATTGCTGACCCGTTTGAAACGAATTCAAACCCCAATTAGTTAGCAAATACTTTATTATACAACATAGAACCCGAAGGCCACAGATCACGCATTATTAAAAAAGTTTTACAAATGTGTACAATTTACTTTGTTTCCAATATGCAGAGGGTAGAACGAAATAATCAATTCGATCCCTTTTTCGACCATTCGAGATATTAACACTCGAATATGTCTGGCCCATAGACTTAAGATATACTATAGACTGCTAGTATCGCTAGTTTTATATCGTGCCAAGCGAGCGCACTTTTTGTCTGTATCTAGTACATTCGTTTACTGATTTAAAGTTATTATTCGCGCAACGACAGACTTATATGCGAAAATATCGATCGTTTCGACATTGTTAGGATAATATTAGGGTTTTAGATAGTTTTATTAACACGGCGCGCTCCGTCTTGATACAAAATTTACGATAAAACTAGTTCATAGTAGTCACGGTTCATACACTGATAGGCTCACTCTTTAGTTTCTTATCTATACTCTAAGCTCTGGCCTATGTAAATCTGGCGATTACATGCGCAATCCCTAGTCCGTTTGCGAATGTTCTAAGGCTGGAACTAGCCGTTTAGACCTTAGCTAATATAGATATTGTTACGCCAAGTGAATGTTAATGGCTGTTATTTGAATAGTTATGTGGAATAAGGTTTTTTCTTCTTGGTAGTTGAGTTAGTTACAAAACGGTATCGCTCTGATATTGATATGAATCTTTCAGCATAGAAAAATTATCTTCTGCTTGCGGCTTCGCCCCTATAGTCGTCTTTTTATTGTTATAAAACTTACCCCTTCAATTTCTCAGCATAATATATTGAATTCTGATGACTTAAAAACCCTATTGTACAACTTTAGACCAACTACATTTCTATTCGCTCTTAATCATGCAACACTAGTCTAGAAGGACTTTAGACAATTCTAAAACATTATTTTTGAGAAGTGAAAACATGGACAAAAAAAAAAAGGTTTTTGTAGTTTAGCGTACAAACCTGTGCAAAGGTAAACTATACAATTTTACCTTTATAACCTTCCGATAACTATTGTACCATAAGCTCGCAAATAGATTCCTCCGCTATGAGCTAAGGTCGTTGCCCCTATCTAGTAATAGATCGCTCAAGGGAATGTTGATAAAGATTCATTTCGATCAGCGGCTAAGATAACCGACCGGTTTAATATTGTTTTATGTTGGCACGTGTTAAAACCGGTAATGTTGTTGTAGGTATATATCTTAGAGGTTCTATGTATAATAGAAAAGGCAGAATTACGTATAGTGATAGAAAAAAAAAGAAGATCAACTTAGTACCTATATACATCTGACTGGCCTGTTGGTCTAGTGGTTAGTGACCCTGATTGCTATACCGGAGGTCGTGGGTTCGATTCCCACCCAGGACAAAGGTTTGTGTGATGAGCACGATCATTTGTTCTGTGTCTGGGTGTAATTTATCTATAATATGTATGTATTTAGAAATATACAAGTATGTTAATCAGTTGTCTGGTTGCCATAACACAAGCTCTGCTTAGCTTGGGATCAGATGACCGTGTGTGCGTTGTCCCGGAATATTATTATATTATTATTATATGCCTTTTTAATGCTGGACACAAGCTTTATTCAAAAGTATTGAGATAACTTGTGATTTCCAGTAATATTTAAATGAGAAAGATAGTGAGTATGGATGGACGTTTGTTACTCTTTCACGCAAACCCTACTTGACTGATCTGGAAAAAAATTGGCAGACAAATAATTTGTAACCTAGATTGAAAAATAGGATATTTTTATTAAGATAAATTTACTGGAACAGGAAAAGTTTAAGTAAAACCACGGGACACTGTTACTAATACACATACCTGGCAGTATAATTAATACAGATTGCATAAAAAAACAGAAGGATCTACAGATTTTCGAAGTTTTGTTTGGAGAAGCAATATAAACTTGAATTTTAACATCCTTCCGCAAGGTCCTTCTTTCCGCAAGGGTTGTTATATTTACAAAGGGATTATACAAAGAGAATGGTCAGCAGTTTCCTAAACGCTAATTACTTTAATAAACTGTTTATAAACGTTATAACTGCGTGTCGTCTTAAGACTAGTTCTTCGAATAGATAACCTATAAATATATTTCTATACATGAAATGTAAAAATAACACATAAATAAGAAGAAACTCACTTAAGTGCTATTTATATGGAACTAAGTCTGAGAAAAAAAATAAAATCGATCTACAATTGCTGGAAATATTGCGTAAAAAAAAATACAATCTAATTGAAAGAGTCCTCTTTTGAAGTAGGTCATAGTATATGAATTGAAAAAAAAATGTACTTAACGTGGTCGCAAACAGACGACCGGTGTAACCCAGTCGAAATGTCAAGCCCAAAAAAAGGTATTTATGCATGTACGCGCTTATTCCCGTGAATTATATTACTATAAACATGCAGCGCGATAGTTTAAAGGTTGGTAAGGTACTTAATATTTTGGAGTGTGAATTCGTCTTAAAAGTTAATGACCACTGGAATAAAACTAAAGAATTATGAGCTACACTTGAACCATGAATGCATAAGTTGGGTATGGTTAGCACAAAAGTTGGCGCATTACCACTGAAAGTTGCGCAGTATATTAGCAAAACGCCTCCGAACTATTACACTGTTACCGTTCTCATTATTACTGCGAGATTTTTCTCGTCCTTTTGCCCTTTTAACCGATTACAAAAGGAGGAGTTTCTCAATTCCATAGCTTTTTTTGTATGTTGGTTGAGCGATTTCTCTGGCAATTGTAGATCGATTTCAGAAAATCTTTTGTCTTTGATTACCTAGGACTCCTAGGAGGAGGTAGTCCCATCATATAGTTTTTATGTGTTTTCAATTATTACTGATGCTTTATTTCGATTCGGATTTTTTAAGGACTAGCTAGCTGTGCCCCGTGGTTTCATACGCGTTCTCAATAGTTTTTTTTACTGTTTTGATAATTTTTCTGCTATTAGTGATCCAACAAAAATTCTGAGTTATTTTGTAACTATTTATATAAAGATTAACATCGAAGTGGCTACATGTTAGAAGGTAAATGGTGATGTTATGAAGATATATGCTTATCTGTCTTAATATAGAAAGCGAACATGCGTGTCACCTGAAGTTAAGTGCTTGCGGGCCACCCATTAACATCAAATACAAAGGGGTCCTTTGTGCCCTTGCCTTTGCCGCAGCTTTATTAAGGAATAAGTGAAATTAGGCCTTCGTTATACTAACCGAAGCGCTGTAAAACGAAATTGCTATTTCTAACTTAGGTGTTCCCTTTTCTGATCAGTTAAATCAGAGGCTTAATAAAGTTTGTAAGATTTAAATTATGGTCAATGAGTATGTTTGGTATTATTGGACTAAAATAGTGTGCAGTGTTCTGCGTAGTATTTTTAAAGGTTCCGTGACTGAGAAAGAAGAAAGGGGATCACTTTGTTGTCCGTCTGTCTATCTGTTTTGTTTACTAAGGTCTTCCTGTTGAACACATACTTATTAATAGAGAATTAGAATATTTAAATGATTTTTAAAACTATGTAAAAGGCATTTTACGAAAGAGAATTAATATAACAATAATAATATTTATTTCATTTCAGACAAAAAATATCCAGTAATGAGGGCTAAAGCGTGTGAATTCGCCGCTAGAGGCGCTAGTGTAGCGTGAGGTCTCCAAAATGTCACTTGTCACTTAAATGGGTGGGCTGCGCGGTTTTATTTATTTCATTTAAGTTTAATTTTGAGGTATAACAAAATATTTAATTTAAAACATCCTTATTATGGCAAATACGAGTTACGGGTCAATGAATGTCAGTGCTTAAAAAGTGGAACTAAGAAAAAGAGGTGCAAAGTTAAGCGGACTGAAAAAACAGCTAATTCAGAGTTTTGTTTACTGTTTACAAACAAAATATTTTGTCGAAATTAAGCTTCTTTACCGAGTTTACAGCTATGTTTTTCTTTTTTCACAGACTTTAGATCTTTAGATCGGGACCTCACTCGCCAGTGGCGCCAACTGGTGAGCACTAAAACGGTAGGCCTCATTGTTATTAAAAAATTAACACTTAAAAACTAATGTTAGTAGCAGAAAATAAATTAACATACAGCACAGCATAGAATTAGCTGATTAAGAACTGATATTAAATGTCAAAAAGATACCATAAACTGATTTTTAAATAAAATATAAATGTCAATCTCTAAATTTAATAAAAATAATTAAACAATTATAAATAAATAAATGCGGACAACATCACATACATTGTTCTGAACCCAAAGTAAGTAGCTGAAGCACTTGTGTTATGGAATTCAGATACAACGAAGGTACCACAAACACCCAGACCCGAGACGATGTAGAAAAGTGATTTTCTACATTGACCCGTCCGGGGATCGAACCCGGGAGCTCAGAGCTAGCGACACCTCGAAACCGGTGCGTACGCTACTCGACAACAGAGGTCGTCAAGTAAGGTCGTCGTAATTAAAGTAAATCTAGCTAGGATTTCTAGAAGAGTTTTGTTGTAAAATATAATAATTCTAGCCTATAAACGGTCCACTGCTGGGCACAGGCCTCTTCCCATATAGAGAAGGCACGAGCATTGATCACCACGCTTGCTCTCTGCGGAGGCATAGAAAATGATTTAGTCCTTTCTTAGAATACCCAAAAACACCAATTGTGGTAACTTGACTATTTTCTTTCCTGTTGACTTTTGTCTTATCATTTCCCAGTACCAACATAATGTTTATTTTTCCTTCATTTCGTTATTATTGTTTATTTTGTATTTGTTATTTCAAATGACTTTTCGTTTGTTTGTTCATGTTGTTTGTTTTGGTGCCTAGTCATTTCTGACAATGTTTTGTCTATACTTTTTGTTTAGATGGTTAATTTCTTTCATCTTCAGAAAGTTGTAAGATGTAGCAAGAGAGAATTATAATAATAATAATATTCCGGGACAACTCACACACGGTTATCTGATCCCAAGCTAAGCAGAGCTTGTGTTATGGTAACCAGACAACTGATAAACATACTTATATATTTCTAAATACATATATAGATAAATTACACCCAGACAACCAGAACAAATGATCGTGCTCATCACACAAACATTTGTCCTGGGTGGGAATCGAACCCACGACCTCCGTCCGGTATAGCAGTCAGGGTCACTAACCACTAGACCAACAGGCCCGTCAATTATTTAATAATGTTTTCAGATATAAATGTAGGTTTTGGTGTAATTTATTTGGATATTCCAAGTGTATTTCTGCGTTTAATTTCCTCAATTCCGAAAACTTATGTTCCCTTAGGACCGCTAAAACTACGTACATATCTTATCAAGACAATTAGACAACTGTCTAACCTACATAACGTTAGACAATTTTAATAGTATCCTATTAGGGCCTTCAGCTCTGTCCCAACAAATCCAATTAATGCGTACATTCGAATACGAATCTATTAACGATTTACGACAGTTTAAACTTCTGCCTTGGTTTACGTATAGTTTTACTAACACGGTTTCAGTATGGTTATAATATTAAATACGGAAAACTTACTTAAAAGTTTAGATACGAGTAGAATGGCCATATGTCAATTTTAAACTTGAATAAATTTAATATAGATACAAAAAAGAATTGCGCAAATTCTTTGTCGCTTCTGTAAATAGCGCGCTTCAAGATAACACAAAAAGAAAACATGATGAATGAAATGAATTGATCAACAAAGATTAACGACTACCTACACTAATACCAAAATAATTTTACAACCAATGTAACCAATCCAGATTCAAGGGTAACTCACAAGGAACGTGTCCTTTATGACGTCATCGTCTCATATTACTACTCACGTAGAGCCTATAAACCTCCACAATATTTGTATTAGCCCAATAATAAGTTACTCCAACTACAGCAACTCGAGAGATATTCGTTTAGGTTTGAAGTTGTTAGTCGAAGTTAAGTGTAACTTTATTAAAATGTAAATGATTGAAATAGGTTACTATAACTTTAGTATGTAGGGAATTTTATTAAAAGAAAAAATAATTTATTAAAAATCATTTGTAATGTCTGTACGTTATATACCGGCTACGAAACAATCGATAACACATAAATGTAAAAAGGAAGATATAGAATAAAAAAAAACTATCTAATAAAAAAAAAAACAATCAAATTGATATGCGATCACCTCTGAGGTATACTAATTCAACGAAAATTTAGAAGAATTTTTGACATCGATCTACAATTGCCGTAGATATCATAGCATAAAAAAAAATCAAACAGGCAAATTGCGAACCTCCTCTTTTTGAAATAGATTGAAAATGACGTCCACTATGCGACGTCCAATTGATTAAAATAAAAATAATCATGATTTAAACATTAAGAAGTAAGTACAGCTATATATTTCCCTAAACCTACGAATTTCCAGCAAAGTTGCGAAAGCTAGTAAATAGGATAGTTTAAGCATCATTTATTCGCACAAATGGTAGTGTCCCAGAGCAATTAGACGTCCGCAATTAGCGACGCTGTCCAAAACAAGAGGAAAACTAAAATATACAGCTATGTTACGATGCTGTGAAACTAAGATTATCCGAGGAGTTATACGGTTATTGATTATTTTTAACCGACTTCAAAAAAGGAGGAAGTTCTCTATTCGACTGTTCTGTTTTATATTTGCTACCTCAGAATTTTTGACTGGGTTGGTAATCATGTTTTGGTCTAGTTTTGACAGAGGGACCCATAAGAAATAAATATAAGACTTATTTTGAAGTATTTTTTTTTTATTGTTATTTTAAATTTCCAAAGGTTTTACAATTGCTACTAGACTATACTCAGGAATTTAGTCCATTGCCCAGCATCACTCATATAAAAAGCAATGCACTAAAAAAGTATAAACTTCAAACACCAACCTAATAACTTAATACTAACTATCTCGCATTTCAAAATAACCATAACAAATATAACACAAACTCACAAAGAACTCACCACTCAAATACATTACGGAGCACAAGGCACTTCTGCATAGTGCCATGCCAATAAAACTTAGCGTCAGGAACTAAATCAAATAACCGAGACACTGCCGTGAACACAATAAATAAAATCACAATGAAATAACGACGCCAGAGGTCCTTCGAAGTGCAATCTTCAGACCCATTGAGGGCAATGAAGCTACAGTTTTTATTTTAGCTGTATTTTATGGAGTACCAGTTTTGTCGAGCTGAAATTAGGAGAAGCAACAATTTGTTCGGGTAGTTCACTAAGAATTTGTTTTATAGTACTGATGGTATGATAATTAAACATGTATGGAATCCTCATACAACCAGTAAAAGGATGATGATGTAAGTAAAAAAGATTATTCTGTGTGTAGGTGTAACTAGACCAACAGAAATGTAAGTTTTTGGATGAGATCACAAAATGTATATCAGACTTTCCGAAAAGAAAATACAATCTGTGTTCGATCTTCTGTGTGATTTCATGAGCCTCGCAAAGGATAAAAAACACCTTTCAACTGACGTAGGCGTAAACGGAATATTTTCAAACTGTGTCAACCATAATAGACATGACGCAGGCCGGTAACGAACCTTCAAAGATAAAAGCTAAGACATTAATAACCCATTACTTAGCACTTAGTGCAAACAACACGGGAAGCATCCTCCTAAAAGTTAGCAAAGACATTTCTGTATATCCGCGAAACGGGAGTCGCGGAATGCGCAAACTTCCAACGAAATATCCCGGAATGACCCAAAAGTTCTTTTTACTATCGCTATAAAACCTTAGCCCATAAATTGATATCTCTGCTCCAAACTTCCCAAGTTACACCGCAAAACCTCCTCGGAATTTAGGCTGGATACCTGTTCTGATTTTATAGGTGCCTTCCTAATTTACCCGAATCACCGTTTCATAGATGGGAAACTTTTACGGTACCTCAAATGGTCTGTTTTCTGGTTCCTATTCACAATTCAGAAGATTAATCGGCGAAGTATTGCTGGCAAATTCGTCTTTGTCCGAATTTGTTGAAAACAGAGTGAATATCGGTTCTCGAGTATTAATAATCTGCAAACTAGAAGTAATCAATTATATGAGATGTTTGATTGTTTCAGCTCCGCAAATAATTGGAGGTTAATTCATTCGACATCGGGAGCAAATTACGAGCAAGGTTGTTTCTTGATGCATATTGTATTGAGTCCAACAATTACTGTTGCTCTTTGGTTGATGGCTATGTTATTAAACATTCTCAGATAGTATTCCGGTCTTTCAAATGGTCGCAAACTCGCAAACTACGTGAAACCGTTACATATGTATAAAACTTGAATGAACACGGAAAATGCGAATAGTGTGTGAGTTCCGTTGCGTTCTGTAATTTCCGAGTCCCTATGGGAAAATTACAAGAATTTATGAAGGTGTTTTGTCAAAAAATACTATAAAGTGGGGTCGTTTTGTCGAGTTTTGCTTGAATGAGCTATTCAAGAAATACGAGTATTTTCATTTAACAAAATGCCTTTGACATTTCGCTAAAGGGAGCCAAATTACGAAGCTAAAATTGAGCTTTAAAACCACATCGGGGAGCGATTGGGGTCGTTCGCGACACGCACTGTGAGAAAACATCGTCTTCACGATTCACGAGTATTCAATAAAGTCGAATATATGGCATCGATCCCTCTGTTACCATAAACGCGGCGCCTGGGGCACATCAAATGTTAAATTCATTTCTCACATAACTTGACACCGGGTTAGGTAAAGATAACAAGGTGTATCGGTGACCTTCTTGATAACAAGCCTTTTGAATTTATTCCTATTAGGAATGTAAATTGGTTTTTGGTCCTTACGAACGGATTGTGGAATTTGTTCGGTCGAGACTGTTGGATCATTTTGTTCCTACTCTTTTAGAGCATCGAAAATTACAAAGATTTTGGTTAAATAAACAAGTGAACTTGGGCTCACTATCTAGTATCATTTGCTTCTCGATATATTTTTATCCTTTCTTTTATTATTCGCAAAACTGTAGACGCCATTTGCAGAACTTTTTAAAAGGCAATGTATCTTTGTCATTCATTGTTAATCCGGAATGTGGAAGGCTGATTGATAAATAGTATTCCCGATACGGTATCTAAATTTCATTATTCACTTCAAGTACTTATTTTCTATATTGTAAGTACTTTTAAGTAGTATTGCTGAAAGGAAATTCGAAAAAATAAAAATTCTAATGTTTTGTTTATGAAATCAACAAAAAGCAAAACCGTTCGTAGAGAATACATTACTAATACATTTTTAATGAGTGAGCATATTCTTTGTACTCTTCCTAAAATTCTTTTTTAAACCTTATTGCTAGGGTCAAAGCCTCTCAAAGAACCCGTAGAAGCCTCATTAGCATGCCTTTGTCCATCAATTATCAATTTTTCATCGAAATTTCCAATAATGGCATTTCATGCCATTTCGTGCACTTGAAAGAAGAAAAAATATTTGCTGATCTGAATGTAACTTATATCCAATTTCACTGTTCAGGAGCCAGGACTATATTTAAAGTTAGATAGGTGCTCAATGGGCTAGAAATGTGAAACTATGGAGTCTAGGTAGAATTTTGCATTTTCGCAACGGTATGTAAAGGTGACAGTTTATTAAATAGTTTTTGGTTCTTTTCTACATGAGTCCTTTAAAGACTCCGACGCAAGAAGAAGGGCGTTATAAATTTGTCGCATCTCTCAGTGCAACTGTGTGTCTGTGTCAGTGGCATCGTACCTCCTATGTGAATGGACAAATAATGATGCGCTTTTTTGTTTGAATGCTGATTCGATCGAGATGGATCATAGCTATAATTTATAAAACTTTGCAATTGCAATTGTCTATTATTTGTCGAGGGTTTCTATTATAGTAATATTTTATCAAGAAAGGATAATAAGAGGCCTGTATTAAAGACAATGTATTGAAAACACTTTATTTTTCTATGGATGTAAATACTACACTAGATATAAACTCTCGATCAGTCAAAGCTTATGTCCAGCGATTAACGAAACGTTTTTCAAGTAATTAAACTTCGTTAATGTCACCTTCACTAAAAAGGTTACTGCCACGTAAAACTGCAATTGACAGATAATAGTTAAATTAAGTGTCACTCCCTCTCAGACACCTAATTACCTATGTTTTATCTAAAAACCAATTTAAAAGCTTTTTATCTAAAGATTCTAATAAAAAAAAAACAATACTTCAATGACCTTAACAGAAATCTGAATTATCTTGTAAAAGAGAGGTCATTGTCAATTTGTCCTTTATAAAAAGTTCTGCTAAAAATGTAACAGCTTGTAATGGCATATAATTTAAACATGTCATTAATTTAATATGATAATTAAAATTGTAAGAAAATACCTTAATTTGAAAGAAAGTTCAATGCACTTTGATTTTTAGAAGGTTTCTTTTACATAGAAGAAAAAAGTGTTCAGTAAATCTCAATATTGGATTTAGACAAAATATTTTTTGAGAGTATGAAGTGAGTAAGGTCGGCCATCTTTTTTTAGGGTTCCGTTCCTCAAAAATAAAAATGGAAATAATTTTAGGATTATTATTTTGTCCGCCAGTCTGTCGAGTATTTTCTTTTGCGATGAAATTGTATCTTATCGTCTGTATTGTTATCTTATTAATTCAGAAGACAACATATCAACTTAGTAAGCTAGAAAATTATGTAAATCTTGACCCAATTCCCTTATATCGGTCTGCCATGAAACTGCACATACAAAAACCCATAGACATCGGAATTTATTCCCAACAATTTCTATATCAATAGCGACTCCATTCCATTGGGTATTCTACTTTCTATTAGAAATAACTAGCAAGCCCCATTTTGCATGATTTTCATATTAATATTCGTTATTATTTACTCTTTTTTTTATGTAAAAAGGTTTTTTTTTTCAAAAATCTTCCTCATTGAACTCTCTTTCCATCTTTAAAAACTGTATCAAAATCCGTTCAGTAGTTTAGGAGTTAACAGCATAACATACAAACACAAAAAGCGACTTTGCTGTTATTGTAGCGTCGATAAATCAGCCTATTGATCGCCAACGGCTAATAAAAACTGTGGAGCTGAATGCACATAATTATAGTGGGCATGATCCCGCATTAATTACTAAAGAGATCTCCAATGGCCGCGGGTTTTGTTTGTTCCCACGATCTATGGAGCTGTCACTGTAATATTTATAGGGTCTAACAGTTTTTGATAAAGATACGTAGTATGTGATAAAGCATTGTGTGTGGGTTATTGAAAGTAATCACCAATTGTCTGTTACAATAATAGTAATACTAGATTATTACTGTTTTAGAAAAAAAAATGAATTCCAAGTAATTTAGATTTACGAAATCGATGAAAATGTTCACGATATTATGTGTGATACAGTTTATTTGAAATTACATAATTGAATTGGTTTTATTTAAATGTTGTTCTGGTATATTTATACAAACCTGCAAATTAAATAAATAAAACTAAACGATTCTGAGAAAATATAAATTTAAAACGTTTTACGTTTGTGTGGAAAACCTGTTATGGAATACTGTGCTAAATAGTGAAATTATAAATTATAGCGGTCGCCCGCGGCTCCGCCCGCGTGGATGTCAGTTTCCGCTGCAAAAAGCCTACCCAGGAAAGACACGGTCAGCAAAATGATTCCCAGGTCAATTCACAGACACCGACACTAACATCGACGAAACTTTTCTGGTTGATTTTTACACCTTGTGTCCGAAAAACCCAAATATCTTACGGAACCCTATTTTTTTCCAAAATAAAAATTTTGCCTATGTTACTCGTGGATAATGTAGCTTTCGAATGGTGAAAGAATTTTTAAAATCCGTCCAGTAGTTTTTGAGCCTATTCATTACAAACAAACAAAGTTTTCCTCTTTATAATATTGGTGTAGATATAAACTGACCAGTACATACAATTTGTTGTGTGTTTGTTCGAACACGAATAATACAAAAACTAACAGGAAATATAATAATAATATTCTGGGACAACTCACACACGGTTATCTGATCCCAAGCTAAGCAGAGCTTGTGTTATGGTAACCAGGCAACTGATAAACATACTTATATATTTCTAAATACATACATATTATAGATAAATCACACAAACATTTGTCCTGGGTGGGAATCGAACCCACGACCTCCGGTATAGCAGTCAGGGTCACTAACCACTAGACCAACAGGCCCGTCAATATTTATTTATTTATTAGGTATACCAACAACATAACATATTATTATGTATATTGTAAACAAAATTAACAGTAATGACAACATTTCTTATATGCATTTCTTATATATATAGGTACACACAGCATTTACAACATAGGTGTACTAAGGATAATATACAATAAATACACTCATTCCTTCCACAGCTTCTATTGATTGCTGTTTGTTGCCACTCCTTTTTGTATGCGTCCAGTTCATCCCTCCATCTCCGCCTGGGTCTTCCACGCGGCCTTCGTCTATTAGGAACCCAATTTGTAGAGGCTTTCGCCCCTGTTCTTATGACATTCGGCACACGTGTCCGGCCCAGTCCCATTTCAATTTGGCAGCCTTCAGGGCCACGTCCGCTATTTGAGTCTTGGAGCGCAGTAGGGAGTTTCTTATAAAAACATAATAATACATAACAAGATCTTTAAAGTTTTAATTAATTCCTTGAATTCCTTGAAACAAAGAAGATTTTGAAACAGGTGGAGTATATTCTACTTCAAGCACCTTCAAGTATAAAAATTACGCACGTTCTCGGAAGCATGTTTTATTGTCTCTCATAATGTTTCTCTTAGTATTAACATAACATTAAACTGTTATTTCTTTTCAGATGTCAACTGCTGTCGTAGAGAAAAGAAAGCATCATTATTAATAAGGTAAGAGGTTTTTTCAACTATTAAATAGAACCTTATAATATATTTAGGTACAATATAGTTACATAAAAATAATTGTTTAAATTTATTTTAAGCTTAATTAAATGCTCATAATGCGGCCTAAACAAGTCTCAAAGAATTAAGATAATAATGATTAATCTGTGCTTGTCGTGGTTAGTCAATTTGTTTAATTGTGAGGCTTTCGTAACTTAAATCGTAACATTTCCTAAGAGTAGAATTCTGACAACCAGTCTTTCCTATAAATGGGTCATGGAGATCAGATAGGCACTCACTCCATGATAAGTATAGCTACTGATATTTATCTAAAAATTTTTAAACTGCAAGCCGACATAAAACTAATCAGGTACAGACAAGCAAGGCTTGGAACCGGTTTGAAAAATACCGGTTACTAACCGGTATATATCGGTTTTTTCGTTTTTTCGTTCGGAGTCAAACCGTTAAAAGAGCGTTATTGATAACCCTTATTAACCGGTATAATCCGCGAGCGCCGAGCATGGCTGAGCGGATGCACAATACAATTTTAAATATTGGTGTAGATTTGCACAATCCACATTACGTCCGTTTCACATGTGTGTTTGTTTACGAATGAATCGCGTTTGACCTTCAGCACTCCTGCGCATTGAAGGTAGACGGCAAAAACTGGTATTAACCGGTTAATTGAACAAAACCTCTTTACGAACCTTTAATTGCGGAAACCGGTTAATTGCGGTTAAGGGTAGAACGAAACCGAAATAAAATGTTCCCTACGTACTTAGGCGTTAACCGGTACGAGATTTAACCCGGTTTCCAAGCCTTGCAGACAAGGCATAAAACCAAGCAATTTTTGTAAATAGTTAGTATTTATCACTTTACTAAGTATACAGGGTTATTTTTTAATGACCGGCCAAATTTTCGCTGGGTGTTCTACCCATGAATATGAACAACTTTCACTACATTATACATTGTAGTCGAGTGGGTATTGAACTTTTGTATGAAACAGCTGTTTTGTTTTTCGTGATTCCAGATTCGGTCCCATAGTAAAAGTTGTTCATATTCATAGGTAGAACACCCAGTGAAAATTTGGCCAGTCATTAAAAAATAACCCTGTATATTAAATAAATGACATTAAAACTGCTACTTGTGTGATATAAAAACCGGAAAGCAATCTATGTGGCTTTCTGTTAAGATAACATTTGACTCGAGCCAACATGTACAAGGAAAACCTTATATTTCTCATAGCTTTAGTTTCTGCGTCTTGTATCGAATAAATAAACAGGATTGTTATTGTGAATACATTGCTATATTATAATGATGAAGTTTCGTAGAAAACCTACCAAAAATATTATACATTATAAGAATTTACTTATAGCTCAACTCAGCAGTAGGACACTGCGTCTAAAATGATTGGCATAAGGAGGTCGTATTTTGGCCTTTGTGGATGAAAATGTATGAGTCATGTGTATTACAGTCTTTTTAGTCCAGATTTTTACGGAAAGATTATGACATGACCCGGAAACTTCTTAGATAATAATAATAATATTCCGGGACAACTCACATACCTACGGTTATCTAATCCCAAGCTAAGCAGAGCTTGTGTTATGGTAACCAGACAACTGATTAACATACTTACATATTTCTAAATGCATATACATATTATAGATAAATTACACCCAGACACAGAACAAATGATCGTGCTCATCACACAAAGATTTGTCCTAGGTGGGAATCGAACGACGACCTCTGGTATAGCAGTCAGGGTCACTAGCCACTAGACCAACGGGCCCATCGAGATCCATTTAACATGGATCATCGAAGAATTTACAATCATTCAGTCTCAAAATTGGAATAAATCTTGGCAGCTCAATGTTTCTTTCGACCAATTTCAATAATTACATAGATATATTGTTTTAGCTATTAGTGATAGAAAACTTAAAAGCTGTGTAATTGATGTTTAGTTGGGACATGGTGGTTGATGAAATGATGGTTTGGCCTTGTCGAGAGAATGAATAAAGAACGATTGACAAAAAAAGTGTATAAGGCGAGTGTGAATGAAAAAAGGCCAGGTCAAGTGTACCCTAAACCGAACAGCATGTATGAAGGGAATAATGAAAGTGGACGAAGCGAAACAAGTGTGTAAGGATCGTAGCAAGTGGAAAGAAGTGGTCTCTGCCTACCCCAACAAGGGAAAGAGGCGTGATTATATGTATGTATGTAGTAGGGAAACTATCTACGGATACCTTATTTTATTGCAATTGGCAGTATAAAAACATATCAAGATATCTTCGAGTGATCGTTATTCGACATCACTCCCACGATCCCACGTTAATACAGATACATGACAATTTCGCTAACGTCTGCCATATAAACATACATTACATGAGTGAGTCATATTTTTTCATTTTCAGGAGTAACTCGTATATCTAATGACTTTTTTTATCTGTGACGGGATACCTGATTACCATGAGTGGGGTATCTAAATGTTACTGCACAGAAGCAGTAACATTTAGATATTAGGTAAAGAGGCTGCCTGATATTAGCCCACTGCTGGGCAAAAGTTTTTTCCATAGTAGAGAGGTAATTTCTTGTAAAATATTTGTCGGTAATATTTATTTTTTTGTTAAAAAAAATCTTTACCCGATTGAGCATTGATTTAGTACATGTTCTTGCTAAGTAAAAACTTCACTATTCAATCCATTATAGACACCCCTTAATATAATACAAAATGCATGCATTTCACATATGTGTTATACAACTTGCATTTTAGTATTTCTAGAGACGAATCTAATACACTCTAAAAATATTCTTGTTTTATTCTAAAACAGGTAGCATCTAGAGTTACATTAGAATAAAATATCTTACTTACGCTGCTTGCTTTCTGCATACAAAGCATTGTTGTATGGCTTAACAGAGAATTGGTGTTCAGAAGGTTCACTTCATACAACAAAAATACAAATATGTATAAAAGAAAATTATATTAGCTGGAAGCATGTTGTTTTCAATGTTAAATAATATTATAGCGCTATTAGACCCGATTTTTGACACTTGATAAATGTGTTTTGCAGGATGATGTTAAATGTAAACCTAAACCAGGTAAATACGCGTTTTCCTACAGTTCCTCCTACTAGATAAATGTTCAAAATATGCCTTAAGCTATACATCAGCCACTTTAAAGAAATAATGAACGTGCTTTGGGATTATGAACCTTAATTCAATGACTAATAGTTCAGTTCCCATCACATTCAAATTACTTTTAGGCCCTTTTCGGTAATATTTGTCATTCTAAAATGAACTTAAACGCATGTTGTCAAAGTTGATAATTGCGTAATTAGTAATAACGTTTAATTCTCTTTCCATATTGGCTTTAGTATACATAAATACATACTCGTATCGTGTAAATGTGGGTACAAGTTAACGTTACATAAAAACGAAGTTCTCACAAAACTAAAAACGAAAACCGGCACTTTAACATAACATACCATCACGCCTGTATCCCCGAAGGGTTAGGCAGAGGTGTACCAATGTACACCCACAGTTAACCGGCACTTTACGTCTGATTAATACAATTCTGGCCCTTATTTAATACGTCACGACTCATAATATCTTATACCACTTGACACCTTTAAAATCTTACGTAAGGACCAAGGAAAGTGGCAAACGACTGTAATAACTATTGGCGGAAGAAATTCTTGAGCAAAATGTAGACCGCCAACCTATTTGAGGACCTAAAAGCCTTTGATAGGCGTTGCCAAGCGATTATGAGCTTTATGGCGTGGTAATAATTATGTTTGGCGGTGTACAGTGTGTTGAGATCAAATTTAAGTGCTTACATGGTTAGACTGTACCTTAGTGCGAGATTTAGGCTAAAAAGTTGGTTTGAAGAAAAAATAGGAGATAATAATAATAATAAATAAATAAATGCGGTCAACATCACATACATTGCTCTGAACCCAAAGTAAGTAGCTATTAAGCACTTGTGTTATGGAATTCAGAAACAACGAAGGTACCACAAACACCCAGACCCGAGGCAATGTAGAAAAGTTGGTTTCTACATTTGCATTGACCCGTCCGGGGATCGAACCCGGGACCTCAGAGCTAGCGACACCTTGAAAAGGGAGTGATATGAAGATTCGAATGACGTTATTGCGACGCACGCTATTTCGAAAAAAAATAAGAGTGGTACGCCAGTTCGAAAACACATTAAGTCGAAATCCGCTATATCGAATGACGTTGTCGCGAACACGCTGATTCGAAAAACTGTTTGAATGG
The DNA here is from genome assembly GCA_905475315.1 of Autographa pulchrina. Lineage (NCBI taxonomy): Eukaryota > Metazoa > Arthropoda > Insecta > Lepidoptera > Noctuidae > Autographa > Autographa pulchrina. Next base: position 11,364,034 of record FR997775.1, read on the forward strand.
TATGCTAGTACAAAACTCTTGGTATCAAAATCCACTATTGCGAATAGCATATTCCAATCTGAATTTGTCTGGGGTTCTTAGCCTTATATGTATTTGTATTGGGTTTGGGAAACAAGAGCAATGAGAAGTATTATTTTAAGTTAACTTTATAATTTCCAGTAAGTATAGTAATCAACAAAGAAGTCAACGTCTATATTGAGTTGATTGAATCTTCCATTTTGTCATCAAAGTGATAGTATTGTTATTATTAGTAATGAGTACACCACCTATAATTTTGATTTGTTGACTTCTTTGTTGATTACTATACTTATTGGAAATTATAAAGTTAACTTAAAATAATACTTCTCATTGCTCTTGTTTCCCAAACCCAATACAAATACATATAAGGCTAAGAACCCCAGACAAATTCAGATTGGAATATGCTATTCGCAATAGTGGATTTTGATACCAAGAGTTTTGTACTAGCATACCATTCAAACAGTTTTTCGAATCAGCGTGTTCGCGACAACGTCATTCGATATAGCGGATTTCGACTTAATGTGTTTTCGAACTGGCGTACCACTCTTATTTTTTTTCGAAATAGCGTGCGTCGCAATAACGTCATTCGAATCTTCATATCACTCCCTGAAAAGGGAGTGATATGACTTCTTTGTTGATTACTATACTTATTGGAAATTATAAAGTTAACTTAAAATAATACTTCTCATTGCTCTTGTTTCCCAAACCCAATACAAATACATATAAGGCTAAGAACCCCAGACAAATTCAGATTGGAATATGCTATTCGCAATAGTGGATTTTGATACCAAGAGTTTTGTACTAGCATACCATTCAAACAGTTTTTCGAATCAGCGTGTTCGCGACAACGTCATTCGATATAGCGGATTTCGACTTAATGTATTTTCGAACTGGCGTACCACTCTTAATATTTTTCGAAATAGCGTGCGTCGCAATAACGTCATTCGAATCTTCATATCACTCCCCCTTGAAAACCGGTGCATACGCCACTCGACCACGGAGGTCGTCAATGGAGATGTTTCTTTCTTATTAATTTATTTAAGTGCATAGGTAGGTGGAAATTGATGAATATTGCAATAAAATAGTAAATTACGGTTGACAAAAGAGGTTATCAAACTTAACTAGATCTATTACTTTTTGAAAATACTACATAGATTTGAGAACTGCTTCGTTTTTTGAACTCTGTTAAATAAATTGCAAAGCTCAGCAAAATTTTACACAAAACTACTATACTTGATTTAATGACATTAAACAAAAACATACTATGGTTAAAATGAGTTTCATGTATTGCACGTATTGCAACAGCGTGAACAAACATTTGACAAACATGTTTATTTACATTACGCTATAGTGACAAGTTCCTGGTTTCTGTTAGAGCAGTAAACCTTTTTTTATTACTTTTTTATTTGACTCAAAACAGGGATAGTGTCAGTACGAATATATTTTCACACGTGTTTTTTGTATCGACTGCACACGTGTTTTTTGTTTGTTTTTATTGGAACCAACATTTGGGCCAATCAGACAATGCATTTAGGATATAGTTGCGTAATTTATTTCACATAGTATGTTTATTATGTTCGTAGCTTTTTAGAGCAAATAAAGAACATAAATATCATGATTTTGGGAAACTGCTTTGTTTCGGGGGCACTCTAAAATAAAATAGTTACCTTTTTAAAAAACACGGCTAATCGTTAAACTGATTCTATCGCGGTTTATTTATATTTAACTTCCCCAAGTTTTCTGGGGGAAGTTTTTCAATGTCTAACATCCGCGTAAAAATCAGAAAGCATAACGTCCAATCTAACAATATTGTTAAAATAATCTCAACAACTACAACAAGCCAATCAATATAAATCAGTATAACATTCCAAAAACTAAACTTTTTTGCAACCCTTGTTTATATTACACATGTCCCTTCTGACACGTGCGATGCACATGCAGAAACACGTGTTTATTAATGTTAACATCTCAGCAAGTGTAATAATGAACAAATCTTCATTTGGAATGCAGTTAGTAAATCATTCTGTGTAATTAGTCCTAAGGTAGGAGAGCGGTCTTGATGAATGTTTAGGAGATTAGGTACAAGTTATAAGCGATTAGCGGTTATAAATGGTTTTAATATTTAAGGGATAACAGGAGAACATGTCTAGTTATGAAAAGATGATTACGGGTATAATTAAAGTGCTATGTATTCCTGGAACCATTTAGGTTTTAAAACGTGAAAAGAAGCATTGAAAATCTGATTAAATAATATCATCGTACCTACACATTTCACTTTGATTTAAGATTGTATTTTATTCCTTCTAATAATGAGTACCTATAAGATTCATTCAAAAAAGAATATGACAAAAAATGTAAAGTAGGTATTTACTTAGTTCGTTATTTTCAAAGAAATACTTAAAACTACCACCCAGAAACATCACTTCCAAAACTTAAAATTCGCATAAAAAACCTTATCTCAACACATCTGCTGACTCTTGATCAGTTCAAGTAAAAGTTTAACGCTTTCTGTTATTCACTTCACACAATATCTACAAGTGGGTGACAGTTTTTTTGGGACCTCTGGATACCAATAGGAAGATCATTAAACTACTAACTGTGCCCCGCGTTTTCAAGGGCCTTTTTTTTCGACTTGGCCGTGTTCCCTAAATATCTTAGCCGTTAGTATTTTTTTAAATATCTGCTTCTAAAATTTTACTGAGTGTTAGAGAGATAAACAAGGTCTAGGACATTGTTTCCTAACCTGTGGTCCGTGGACCCCTAAGGGTCCGCGAGTAAATGTATGGGGGTCGGCGATGTCATTTCTGGACCATACATAAATGCCAATCTGTTTTGAGATTACAACTTATACTAAAGCCAATCTGGAAAGAGAATTAAACGTTATTACTATTTACGCAATTATCAACTTTGACAACATGTGTTTAATAAGTTCATTTTAGAATGACAAATATTACCGAAAAGGGCCTAAAAGTAATTTGAATGTGATGGAAACTGAACTTTTAGTCATTGAATTAAGGTTCATAATCCCAAAGCACGGTCATTATTTCTTTAAAGTGGCTGATATATAGTAGCAACATCAACCCTGAATATCAGTGATTTAGTTGCAAAAAAGCAACACTAACCTTCAAATTTTTTTTTTTATATTTTTCATAATAAACAGTTATTAGTACCTATTTTGTATCTGTAATAATTAAAATAAAAACCTAATCCGATTTTTTTTGCTGTTTTATTTTATTAAGGGGGTCCGTGAAAACTGTGCTTGATTTTCTAGGGGTCCGTGGCTGAAAAAGGTTGGGAAACACTGGTCTAGGAAATAGTCTTTAGCATTCTAGAATTTGTATAATTAGGCCACTTAATTTTAATTCTAAGAAGCCATTCTTAAAGGCATCTCATTAGAGTCAAGTTGAATTTTGAGATGGCGAATAGTAGACATGAATGAAAAATACCCTGACTGCTATACCGGAGGTTGTGGGTTCGATTCCCACCCAGGACAAATCTTTGTGTGATGAGCACGATCATTTGTTCTGTGTCTGGGTGTTATTTATCTATAATATGTAGGTATGTATTTAGAAATATATAAGTATGTTTATCAGTTATCTGGTTACCATAACACAAGCTCTGCTTAGCTTGGGATCAGATAACCGTGTGTGAGTAATCCCGGAATATTATTATTATTATTATATATTATTACTCACTGCGCCGACCACAAAGAATTTGGAACAGGGCAGGTGTATGTTGAACCGCTTCAGTCCCTACCTTGCGCCCAATCTTCATCTGTTTGTTAACATCTCTGTAGTCCAAAGTTATCTTGTTTCTGCGAGTGATTCTACACAAATGAAGTATTCTGGAGCCGATTAACGCAGGCTAAGTACTGCTTCTTGCAAATAAGATTGTGATTAATTTGCAGAATCTCCCCGCGGTTACCTAAGTAATGCCTATTTCAGTCAAATTATCGGTATTAAAAATATTGTAGTCGTGGTGGCCTAGCGGTTCAATGAACGGATTTGTATGCACGAGGTTGCAGGTTCGACCCAGGCAAGTACCAATGTAACTTTTGAAAGATATTTGTACTTTCTTAATTATTCTAAGACACTTCTGACTAACGGTGAAGAAAAACATCGTGAGGAAACCTGGATTCTAAAATTGGGATCTGAAATCGCCAATCCGCAATTGAGCAGGCGTGGTGATCAATGCTCGTGCCTTCTCTATATGGGAAGAGGCCTGTGCCCCGCAGTGGGACGTTCATAGGCTGGAATTATTAAAAATATTGTATTTTGAAATCTAGGTTTTGAGCTACATGTGTGTTAAGTTTTATCGAAATCAGTTTAGTAATTTTTAATTATTGCAGTATAAATATCTTGTTACGTATAAAATGTAATACGAGTATAAGTATAATAGTCTGACATTCCCAGTAAACGACAACTTCTTGGTATAACCTGCCAGGTGTTGTTCAAAATACTTTACTTCATCAGCATTCAAGTAAATATAACTACAAATTTTCTTAGAAGTTATAAACATCACACATTTGCAAGATAACCTTCGTCGTTTTCTTATTATAATACATAGGTAGATAATTAGGTATGAAATGTCAAAAATTATTTAGTCCGCCATTTAGATAATCAAAATATAATAGACACGTATTTTTTCTTTTATCAAATCAATAAAAAAATACGAAGATAAACCGCTTTAAAGTTCAGGAGTGGACTTGTGACGTCACGGCTAGGTACAATTTGTGCTTGTACGTGACATCACGCAATAATTGTACTCGCTGTATCGTCATAAGTCTTTGTTTACGGGACAAAAGAAAAAATACGTGTCTAATATATTTTTATTATCTAAAAGATGGACATAAAAATAAAAATTAGGCATCATCCCTATTGTTATGTTTGTGGGTAAGCATTGTTCAATATTATACAGGATGTTAAGAAAACCCTGTCCGACCCGAAAGGGTGATATCCCATCAAAAACATAAATGTGAAAGGCTGCCAAGTTCGATACTATGGGAATGCTTCGCCTATAAAAGAAGTGAGATCTGAATAAGTACCAAGTTCCATAAAAATACCTCAAATCATAAATAGTTATAGGAATGCACACTTGATTTCCAGCAGTTTTTAAGGTACATTTTGAATAAGTATCAAATTACATAGACAAACCTAAAATTATAATAGTCAGAGAAACGCACACCGGTTTTTTTAGCAGTTTCCTGATAACATTTATTATTTTCAGCACTTTTTAATGATGTTACTTGGCAAGTTTTTACACACCACACACCTTTTCAATGCAATGAATCGACACCTTTGGACTGCAATGTGTCAAGTATATAATTTTCTATTAAAACTTGCCAAGTTACATCATTAAAAAGTACTGAAAATAATAAATGTTATCAGGAAACTGCTAAAAAAACCGGTGTGCGTTTCTCTGACTATTATAATTTTAGGTATTTCTATGTAACGTGATACTTATTCAAAATGTACCTTAAAAACTGCTGGAAATCAAGTGTGCATTCCTATAACTATTTATGATTTGAGGTATTTTTATGGAACTTGGTACTTATTCAGATCTCACTTCTTTTATAGGCGAAGCATTCCCATAGTATCGAACTTGGCAGCCTTTCACATTTATGTTTTTGATGGGATTTCATTTATTTTTGTTAGGTGTAGGTTCTTTATTATTTTTTTATCACTTTTGCTTTAGGAAATGTCTCATTCCACTTAGTTGTAAAATTAGAAATTATTTAGACTATGCGAGAAAAAATAGTCTTTTCATTTTTGTTTGACTGATTTAGCGCACCTAGTGTACCTAGTGACCTGCTTTGCACTTCGTAAATCGTGGGTTCGGTTCCCGCAACAGACACACACAGAGTGGTGAACAATTTTATTGTTCTTGTCTTTAAGACAAACATGTATTGTCTTAAATTGGTATGTATCTAAATTTAAATAAGTCTTATCTCATTTCCACTCCATACCTACTTATAGTAGAACAAAATTACACATTCGTTATTTTCGAAACTGACTCACACTTGGCCGTTTTCAGATTTTTACTTTATTTCGACCTAAAGACGAACCTTCGAGCCAAATTTCAGGTCGGTACGACCATTGGAAGATAGCCCCATTTAGTTCATCATGACTTCATAGTAGAACAAAGTTACACCTTCGCTATTTTTAAAACTAACTCACACTTGGCCGTTTTCAGATTTTTCCCTTTACTTTGACCTTAAGACCTATCTCCATGCCAAATTTCAAGTCAGTACGACCATTGGAAGTGGTCTAGGTTTTTGATGAGTCAGTGAGTCAGTGAGTCAGTGAGTGTATAGTAAAAATAGCGATTTTCTGACGTCAATATCTCAAGAACTGCTATAGGTAGAATAATGAAATTTTGTATTCTAGACAATTAAGGGGATGTCAACAGACACTCGAAATTTCATATGCGTAGATAAAATATGTTTTGAGTTATAGGGTGGTCGAAATTGGCCCGAAATGGTTCGTGTAATATAACCCACGGCCGGTGTGTCGCCTTTTTTTGCTCGAACTTGGCGGACACACTGCCGTGTGTCTAGATAGGGTTCACAATCACATGCCCAAATAAATTATCAAATTAGTAAAATTCATGATAGAAACAATAATAATGAATTTTAAAACAACCATTTTTCGGCCCGAAATTCCCTAAATTTGAGATTAAAACAAAAACTACAACACCAATTTCGTTGGTATTTTTGGGGGCCTTTTGTTAGGTAGTTAGGTAGCATCTGTGATGACGCCGACTCTCTGTCTCGACTTTTGAGAAAAGTATATATTTTTTAGGTTATAATATATTTTTCTTTTTTTTCCATTTTTTTTCACATTGTTGTAATAAGATATCGATACCTAACAACACCTTCACGGATCGGACAGGGTTTTCTTAACACCCTGTATACACATATTTTTCTTATACAGCTTGGTCTTTACCTAAGTGTGCTCAGCCTAAAAGAAATAATTCTTAATACTCAGAAGAATCTTCGAACCCTTTTTAATGAAATTAGAGAATAGAAATTGCGTCATTCGATTTTGGAAAAAAATAATTCCCTAGCCGAGAATCCCGTCGATTTTCAAGCTATTATTAATTAGTACTAAAAATTCTTTGGAGCATCTATTTTTAACCAACTTCAAAAGGAAGGAGGACTTAATTCGATTGTATGTTATAATTCTTCTTTTTTCTTTGTTACGCAATAGCTCCGAAATTTTTGGAACGGTTTCAAAAAATCTTTTTGACCTAATGGGCTATAAATTAAAGAAGGTCCCATAAACATTTATTTAATTAAAGCCTGTTGCTTTTTACATTATTTCATGTGTAATCAACTATTCATATTCAAAATCTAACCTTTCAAACAAAATCTCTCTAAAACAAACCAAAAAGCTGGAATACTTTCCCGAGAGCGCTTTCCCAAAGCAAATTATGGGGTAACATTAAAATAATAACCCCAATTAGATATTACGGCCTGAACTGCGGACATTATCCCATGACAGTGATGTATGTCTATGGTCCGCTATCCCTTCACAAATCACAATGTAACCCATTCTCCATTTTGTATTTGAGGTACAGATTTTTGCCTAATATTGTGTTAGGAAAATGAGGGGAAGTGGAAATGTTGTGCTCAATGGTTTGTGTTTCCGGATTATTTTATACTTGGTGTTAGTTTAAAAGATATTATTTTTTGTCTGAAAATTCGTAGTAGTTAATGGTTTCCTTTGTATAACCTATTAAAAGTAAGGAAAGCTTTCAGTTAGTGTTAGCTCGTCTCATTGCCCTTCATTCAGGTCAGAAGAAAACCACAATGAATTTCACCAAGTTAAAAAATTATCTCAATTTAAATACCAGTATCAACACAAGAATATGTCTAGTCCATTGTGATAGACATAATAATTTCAGCGTTTAACAGCAAAACATAACCAAAGCTGATTTAAGATTCTAAACAATAATACCTGTCTAAATTGCTAGTTCAAAGGCTTTGATCAGTTCATTTTCCAGGTAAAACGTTAGTCGGTTCTATTAAATACACAGTGCCTGGCTTAGCTGTGTCCGGTAAATTGCTAGCTCACCTTTACGGGACTTAATTCCAGGCGACAAAATGTAGGTGTTGAATGACACCTACACGGTGAAGCTTAAATGGTAGGTACGGTCTATGTGGTTAGAAAGAATGGGTGAGGAAATACGACCTTATTGGTTGGGATTAAAGGTGGTGCTATTGTCGCTGTGTATTGTGAGTTGGTTGTTCAGTATAAAAATAACTGAAAGGTGAAGGGATGATATTGTTTCTTGAAAGCCTGTATAATTTAGGTAGAAAAATGAGCTAGAATTTTACGTGATGGTAGATGTAAGTTTGTCATGGGTTCAGGAATAAAAAAAAATATAAAACTGAACATGCAAGTTAAATGAGCAAGTTCAGGTGTTACAATAAAGTCTAGAATCCGCCCTACCTCTATATCCTAAATAATGATACCTTAACTTGAGGGTTAGATAGGTAGCGAATAAATTAATTAATTTCCACAAATTTTGTTGAACGAGACTTTTTGGTGTGAAAATACAACCCAACACAACCTAGATGAAACCTTCAACCCCAAAAATATGTTAAATTAAAAATACCTTTCGCCACTTTAAAACAAAACCCTAAACTACGCTACCTTACCTACCTTTAGTTTACCTACTCAGGTCACAATGTCATAGTTACCAAACATTATATGACGTAAAACCACAGAGCAAGCAACTACACAGTAATACTCTTAAAATTTTAAACCTAATTTAGTGTAACTCGTCGTTTCAAAGGCACGTTGTTGTACTGTGATTGTTTACACTACGTTAATATTTTAGGCTGTGGCAGATTCTAGTGGTTTTCATAACGTAATTGTGTTATCAAAGTTCGTGCTAAAACATACATAATTTTGTAAATGTACTGTTATTGTAATGTCGCTTTAGGCATAGTTTCAGGTTTAAATTAATGTGGCGATGAAAGGCGACAATGTTTGTCTGGAATATTTTTGCCATAGAGTTTATGAAGACTAGAATCTCTAATCTGGATTTTAATACATAAGGTAGACTAGTGCATAGTATATTACTCAGTTTTCCTGATCCAATTGACGAACAGAAAACGTACGATTGACAAGATTTTGTGACATAATATATGCTGAGTAAAGCAGCACGTTATTTGCTGTTGCAATAAAATTAGTACTTATTATCTATTGAAACATGGCCAGTTTTCAATGACCATCAATTAAACAACTAGCAATTTTTTCAATATAACTATGAAAAGTACGAACATTTTCTATTACGCTGTCAATACGATCAATAAATGTATCATAAAATAAAAACCTTACATAAAACCTAAACATTTTTTATAAAAGTAACTAAATTCATTTTCTTATACCCTACTCGGCCAGTAACCCGGTTAATATAAATATCCTTTTTATAGCATCAAGAAAAGGTCTTAAGTTTTTTGTATCGTTGGCACTGACAGGCATAATTCCGTGAAAGCCTGCCCCTACAGATAGGCTGGACAAATCGTCCTAAATTTTACTATCTTTGTCGTGGTAACCAAAAAATGTTTGTTGAATAATACCTAACAAACTAATGGATACTTCTTCGTAAAAGAATTTTGAATGTTAAGTTTTTTCAAGCTTTTACGCTGGTTCGTAGGCGTTGGCGGTATCTGAAAGTTATAAATTATTTAATAGGAAAGATATTAAAGTTGACTCATGTACTTTAAAATTTGCTGTGCCTAGGGAGGTTTGGAATACACAAAACTTTACAATTTGATAAACTAAATATTCTTAAATCTCTATTTTTTTAACCGACTTCAAAAAAGGAGGAGGTACTCGATTCGACTGTATTTTTTTTATGTTTGTTACCACAGAACTTTTGACTGGGTGAACCGATTTTGATGATTCTTTATTAAATTGAAAGCTGGTGCTTCCCGTGTGGTCCCATTTTATTTTGGTTCAGTTTTCATAGTGGGATCCATAAGAAATAATTATAAGACTTATTTTGAAGTCGGTTTTTTTTTGTTAGAATTATTGTCCAATTGACGTAGTAGCATTTGGACTAATTACCTTTCAGCCAATCTGCGATCATCCATACCAACATAATTTTCTCAAACCGTTGTCAGCAGTACAGTAACCAATATTATTTTCTCCGAGAGTGATAAAGTTACAAGCTTACTTAGTAAATACACAGAGAATATATGTATCTTATTTATACTAAATCCCCATTACCTTGAACCATCCAAAAACACTAAAACGGAGCTTTATAAACAAGTTCGCGAAGCACCCAATAGTTTCTATTTCTACCCCCATAAACTCTACAATCCCTAAACTACACATGATCATCATAAAAAAACTTTTTCTATCAGCCAAAGAAAATAAGAACTGTTTTGTAGTTTTGAAACTAGAAGCCATTTTGTTTATTTTAGGCTTTTTTCTATATTAAGGTCCCTAGGTAAAGGGTTTTGTAAAACTTTCATGTTTTTAAATTGTCCAAGTTTTTTTCGAATGAAAAGGAATTGGCAAAAACTTGCGTATGAAGAACTGAATTGCAAAAATTGGGCGTTGTAGAATTAATATAATAATAATAATATTCCGGGACAACTCACACACGGTCATCTGATCCCAAGCTAAGCAGAGCTTGTGTTATGGTAACCAGACAACTGATAAACATACTTATATATTTCTAAATACATACATATTATAGATAAATTACACCCAGACAACCAGAACAAATGATCGTGCTCATCACACAAACATTTGTCCCGGGTGGGAATCGAACCCACGACCTCCGGTATAGCAGTCAGGGTCACTAACCACTAGACCAACAGGCCCGTCGATTTAAAAGAATTATAAATAGGTAACTTCAAAGGATAGATTAAATCTTATATATATAAAATTCTCGTGTCACAATGTTAGTTGCCATACTCCTCCGAAACGGCTTGACCGATTTTTATGAAATTTTATATGCATATTCAGTAGGTCTGAGAATCGGCTACTATCTATTTTTCATTCCCGTAAGTGGTAGTAGGTAGGTAGTAGGCAGGTGCTAGTTAGAAAAAAATGCATTGCAACGCATGCCGGGTACAGCTAGTAAGATATATAATATAATAATAATAATAATAATCCAGCCTATAAACGTCCCACTGCTGGGCACAGGCCTCTTCCCATATAGAGAAGGCACAAGCATTGATCACCACGCTTGCTCTCTGCGGATTGGCGATTTCAGATCCCAATTTTGGAATCCAGGTTTCCTCACGATGTTATCCTTCACCGTTTGTCAGAAGTGTCTTAGAATAATTGAGAAAGTACATATAACTTTGAAAAAGCCACATTGGTACTTGCCTGGGTTTGAACTTGCAACCTTGTGCATACAAATCCGTTCATTGAACCACTAGGCTGCCACGACATTAAATAATATATATATAAATAAGATATATATTCCTTTTAAAAAGTAAGGTATAATTAAATGTCAAAACAAAACACATTTCGTTCACTTCAAACAACTTTTTTTTCTGTATTTGTTACAAAAGATAATCTTAACATTAAAAATTATTATGATATCCTTTTATCGCTTATCCATTATATTTTTCCAAACCTCTCCATCATTTACCACCACTCCGCCATAATTTCTCGGTACATTAAATAAAACCGCAGCATTTTGCGTCCCCTTTCAGTTTAGATTCGAATAGATATTATAAGTGACATTTCTATCCGTAGCAGGACTGCTGTGGGAACAAGACGGCGCTCTACACTTGTATAGCGGCGTCTCGCTCACACGACGGGATTAGTCCTTCTACAGCTCACGGTAAGCGCGATGGTCCCAGGAGACCAGATAACTTATCCAAAAGTGACAAACGGCGGGAAATGATATAAATATCAGGATTTTTGCTATTCAGGCCGTGACCATCAAAGGCGGTTGATAATGTTTTATTTTTTGTTTGATTGTTTGTCCGTACGGTTGATACAACTTAGTTCACTTCATTCGGGTTTATAGTAGCTATTAAATATTTTCTAAAAGGATATGTTTTTAAGTACAAACTTTGAAAGGGCTAGACTCAGAGTTCCTGGCGAGGACAAATTAAATAAGCCGAAACACGTAAATTACATAGTTTCAAAACAGAGTTAATCATTCCTTCATCTTTAGACCAGTTCGAAAATACTAATTTAGTATAATTATGTTTTTTGCTGCATACACACTTAATAATGTGATTTGAGAATTATTTTTAGTTATTGCCCTTAAATGGGCTTGTAAAATAGACATACCATAGTTTGCCCTTGGCCATCCGTTGAGAATAAAGGGCTGATGATACCTACACAAACATTAATTAATTAGAGTAACAAAACAAAGGTTGTTTGTCGGAAGTTAATCAAATGTGTGACGTCATTAAATCATGTTATGTTACTATATGTTTACTACGAAATATAGAGGATTTACTTTCAATTGCGTGGTAACTAAAGTAAATATGGAAAGAGAATTAAACGTTATTACTAATTACGCAATTATCAACTTTGACAACATGTGTTTAAGTTCATTTTAGAATGACAAATATTAACGAAAAGGGCCTAAAAGTAATTTGAATGTGATGGAAACTGAACTGTTAGTCATTGAATTAAGGTTCATAATCCCAAAGCACGTTCATTATTTCTTTAAAGTGGCTGATGTTTAGGTCTATTACATGTTTTGACAGCAAAAAAAACGTAAAGATGTTTTTTTAACATGTTACTTAAATATTCTAGTGTATACTATACTTTGTATGGCCATGTCGAGAGAATGAATGAAGAATGATTGACAAAAAAAGTGTATAAGGTGAGTGTTAATGAAAAAAGGCCAGGTCAAGAGTACCCTAAACCGAAGAGCATGTTTGGAGGGAATAATGAAAGTGGACGATGCGAAACAAATGTGTACGGATCGTAGCAAGTGGAAAGAAGTGGTCTCTGCCTACCCCTACAAGGGAAAGAGGTGTGATTATATATGTATGTATACTTTGTACACTAGTTTAATTTATGACTTTGATAATAAATTTATTTATGCAGAAGTTATATAGATCTTAAGATGTGAACAAGGTCGTTGGATGTAAATGCTTCAAACAAAATGATCAATTTAAACGTAAGTTAGCGGTTTTCTGTCGCTTTTTATGATATTACGAATAATTTGCTCAAAGTGAAAAGTTGGTCTATTTATAATTACAAGTCTAAGTTTGAATAAAATTAACAGTAGGCAATTAATAATAACATAAAATAAATATAAATAAATGCGGACAACATCACATAAATTGCTCTGAACCCAAAGTAAGTAGCTATTTAGCACTTGTGTTATGGAATTCAGAAACAACGAAGGTACCACTTTTAATAGAAGCGGACTATATTTATTATAATGATTATCTAGCTTGTCATGTGACCAAAACAATGAAAAACAAACATTCCTATTTTAGGCATAATAGCCCCAAAACTCGCGATAACACCGAAACGCATAAATAAAGATAGGAAGGGGTAGAAATATGCATATGTGATGAATATGAATTAGTTGCCATTCCTACACCGTTTCCATGGTAACGCACGCATGCGGACCCATGAATGGCAACGCACGTAAAATGGAAATGAACTGGCGGCATTACGGAACTTGCATAGCAAAGCGACAGCAATTAACAGCAAAAATTGTAGAATAATTACTGTCAAATTGCTAATTTTTTTACTAGCAAATTTTGATATCGATGCGTAATGCAAATATTACAGCAAAAATTGTGCAAATTCTGTTAGTGATTTGTTTTGTTTTGCTTCTGCTGGATACTTAATACCGCAGCGGGGTTTTTAGTTAAAACCTTTTTGAATCCGGTCACCCGTTTTGACCAGCTTTTTTTAACTGGTTCGCTGTTTTATTTCTTGTGGTGACGCGAAAGTAATGGATTCAACTGGTCCAGATTGAAACCGATGGATTTTGAATAAAACTACGAATGTCAGTGTGGATTTCATTCGGTAGAGTGGGTGGACTTATCAAAACTTCGGTAACTGACGCTGCTAACCTTTCACATTAGTAAAACGATGGGACTACGTTTTAAATCACAAAAGTAAGTTATAATGACCATATTACATATACAGTGTGTTAAGAAAACCCTGTCTGATCCGTTAAGGTGTTGTTAGGTATCGATAACTGATACCAGTAATGTGAAAAAAAAATGGAAAAATAGAAAAAAAATTATAACTTACAAAAAAAAAATCTTTTAAAGTGAGAGAGAGAGTCACGGGTGCCGCCAAATGATCAAACAAAAGGCCGTCAAATAATACCGACGAAAATGGTGTTGTAATTACTAATCTAATTTCAAATTTAGGAAATTTTGAGGCAGAAAGTCGTTATTTCAAAGTTCATTATTATTGATACTATCATGAATATTCCAAATTTAATATTTTATATGGGCATGTGATTGTGGAACCTATATCACCCTTTCGGATCGGACAGGGTTTTCTTAACATCCTGTATTTTCCTGAGTCTACAAGCTCAATTTACTGTCTCCCTTGGTCAATTACTATAAACATTAAAATAATCGAGAGAAATTGAAAAACACATTTAGATTTTACTGTGTTATTTTCTCTATTAAAATGTATTGCTTTTAAATAATTGGGCACCCGCCCACAACGTTCCGCGTTCGTGTGAAAATTTATCCGGGGTATAATCCGGATAAATGTAGAAGCACATGGCTTCTGACATTGTAATAAATGTTTATGAAAAATTGCCCTCTAAAATATTGAAACAAGGAATATGTAAACTTAACTAGCTTGTGCACACGATTTGCCTGCTTGAATGTTGTGTCGCAGTAGAAAAATAGCTTTCAGCTCTTTCCACCTTTAACTAATAATGGGCGTAAAGGTTCTCTATCGTGTCACCTAACTTTTTTATCCATAATTTAAAGTGACATAACTTTTTTTGTCCTAATCATCATTTGTCCGAATGATTTCTTACCCGAACTTAATATCACATAATATAAAATGCCATAAAATTGAAATCCCTAAATAAAATATAAGAAAGGGAGTACCGACCGTAAATCTTTTTTTATTTTTAAAATAATTACCTTCGGAGTTTCTTGTCAGCTCTTCTCCATAGGACGGGCACTTTGGAACCGAGGACCTAAAGTCAGGAGATTTTGAACATATCTAACGTTTCTTGAGCGCCTTTTGATATTTATAAAATCTTAAAACTTTTTGATTTGATTCGATTTGATCGGACCTAGCTGTCTACTTCTAATTTATATTAAAATTAGTTGTGTAGTTTACCAGTAAAAGGGTAACGAATAGACAGAGGGAGATGTAATCTCATTAAAAATGATAACTGTATTCATTTATTAAATGTTCCCTAATGTATTTCTCTAGTTATAGCTATAACAAACATACCGTGGGAATCATTTGTTAGGTACGTTCGTAATGTGATCCGTAGACAAAGCAGTGAAGCGATCAATGTTGTATGTTATTGTTACTATATAATATACAATAATATACTCCTCTAATATGTTTACTAATATCAGTGTTCTCTCGAGTTAGATCCTTTATATTTATAACCTAATAAATTGACGGGCCTGTTGGTCTAGTGGTTAGTGACCCTGACTGCTATACTGGAGGCCGTGGGTTCGATTCCCACCCAGGACAAGTTTGTGTCATGAGCACGATCATTTGTTCTGTTCTGGGTGTAATTTATCTATATCTATGTATTTAGAAATATATAAGTAAGTTTATCAGTTGTCTGGTTACCATAACACAAGCTCTGCTTAGCTTGGGATCAGATAACCGTGTGTGAGATGTCCCGGAATATTTATTTTAAATATGATTTTACCGACTAAAAAGAAGGAAAGTAAATTAAATTAATTGCTTGAAGAAAAAATGTCGCGTTGTTTTACTGACTAGCCTAAGGGCAAATATGCACTTTTAATATTTGGCAACTCTTGGTCTAATTCCCATGCAAGGACTTTGTACTTTTCCTTTATTTTTAGGGTTCCGTACCCAAAGGGTAAAACGGGACCCTATTAAGCCCCCCTAAGACTCCGCTGTCTGTCTGTCCGTCTTTCTGTCTCCAGGCTGTATCTCATAAACCGTGATAGCTAGAAAGCTGAAATTTTCACAAATGATGTATTTCCGTTGCCGCTATAACAACAAATACTAAAAACCACATAAAATGAATATTTAGGGGGGCTCTCATACGACGGTGATACGGAACCCTTCGTGCGCGAGTCCGACTCGCACTTGGCCAGTTTTTTTTTTCTCTTTTCTGTCTTTCCATTAACAAATTAGATTTAAAACATCTTTCTCGTTAAATTGTATGTTTATTGTATTATCCCTGAAACACTTATTAATGAAATTCGTAGGAAAAACAAACCTTTGTTATAATTATTTCACCATCATTATTTACCTTGTTCTTGTGTATAAGGTACACGACAAAACAAATTGGTTTAATATGATTCCTGGAATTAAAACATTGCTTAACAAATAATAAAGAAACTTTGATTACGTAGACATTACCAGAAATTGTTATTAATAGAGTTTTAATTATACAATAACTTCGGCTAACTTTATGGGCTACTCGGCAAAATAAGCTAACCTGTTTCATCATTTTAACTGACTCTAAAAAAAGAAGGACGTTCTCAATTCGTGTGTATTTTATGGGAAATATAAACAAACCTGAAAATTTGGATTTAGTTGGTCAGTTTTTCATTCATGAAGGAATAAGCATTGATTTTATTAAATACGATGTTATTCATGCATTGGTATTTAATTGACAGGGTGTCTTCTTTATTGTCACAAAGCATTTCAGTTATAATTGTGTCCGTTATCAATACGCAATTAAATTAAATTAAAAAGTTTTAAATTGACATAAAAAAAATACAGTACAGCATAAATGTAACCCTGACGCCTGTGCTAGGCTTAAAGCCTGTGTTACAGGAGCCAGTGTTCTAGCAATGTACTAAGTATAGAAGTTAAGGTAGGCGAGCTTTATCCCAGGATATCACAAATAATTTAATCTGTTTAAAAATACCTATATTACAAAAGACTCGCATGTAATCTCAAGTAAACATTTCGAAATATTTATTTAATATAAAGAGCCTTACGAAGAGGTTTACATTTTACTAAAAAAAATAAGATTTTTTCTCCTTTATTAATATATTTCTGGGTTTATTTAATCCCCGCACTTCCTTCCTACCCTCCTAATTAATTTTTGTCGAGAATATATTTCTTGGATTACCCTCCTTTCTATGGAATTATTCAATTTTACCTTTTCGATCCTCTTTTAATGCGGACCGGAGGTTTCAGAGGTTTTTAAGGATATCCAAGGAGATACAGGAGTGGTTTGGCTTATAAGTCATTTGTTTTATTTTGTAGCTTGTTTTTATACTGCGAAAATATTCGGGCTTTTTTTACTTTTATTAATGACTGGACATAGATCTATTTACTCGTTCAGTCAGATAAAAAATATATTACAGCGTATTTTCACTATTTAAAAATAAGAAAGCTCTAAGTAGATAATGTGAATTAAATTTAAGGTGTGGAATGCTCATTAACCTAAGTTTTTGGTTATGTAAAATCTAAAAATATATATGTTTAGTATTTTTTTTATAATCATTCTTGTGAACATTAAAGTAAAATAGCTATGTATCCTATTCATTGTTCTCAAGTTAATGCTCGTTAGTAGAGTACAGAGGTTTACAAGTACATCTCACATTTCACTAATGACTGAAATACAATACAAGAATTGTTCTCCTATTTGTCGTCATAAAACCTTGTTACTGAGAAAACCTCATTTGCACAGGTTAGCTGGAAATCAAAAGCTTGCTAAACAACAAACAATTCTCCGTCTAGTTGTCAAAGTTAACCGTTGCATTTGAGAGTAAAGTAACTATTCACTCGAGGTTTGAGTTTAAACCCTATTGTTTAAAAGTGGTTTAAACATTTTTAGAATATTTATGTTATACTGTTTTTGGTTATAAATGGTTTGTTAGGTTTTCTAGAAAACTAATAATCGTAAATCAAAAAACCTTCTTTATTTATTTCTTTAAACTATTTGCGACGTTCTTTGCAATTTTTTTTATAAAATACAGCCTATGTGTTACTCTGATGTATTAACTGTCATACAGCAAAGTTTCATCAGTTTTCGATCAGCAGTTTTTGCTTGAAAGAGTAACAAACATTAAACATCCTCACAAACTTTAAAGTAAAGGTAGGATAGTAGACTAGGTTTTTTGAAATATTCGATGGAGCATTTTTTTTTTTTGCAAAGTTTTCCGTTTTTCTTGTTATGCTCTAGCCCTCCTGGGTTCGTACAATGCATCCTTTTATTCTATTTTCCCTGTCCTACATCCGTCACAAATTTTACACAGTTTTTGAACTACACTTTTCTATATACAGACATACAAATTCATTCTCTCTTAGTAACTAAAATTCAAAGTCAAAGGCCCAAAATGTAACTTTTCGTCATAAAAATATTGCCGTACAATTTATGCTCGCGACAGTACATTTATTTTTAAGTAGGCGTAGTTGAAATGGGCTACAAAGGGCCGTGAGTCAAAACCTTGAAATATTAATGAAAACCTGAATATATTTTGCTTAGAAACTAACGTTGAATGGGCACACAATGACAAATTGGAAGTTTCCTATTTCTTTCATGTTTGTTTTCTACAGAAAGAAGATATATTATTATGTGTTTGAGCAAGGTAACAAGATCATTATTTGCCTCAAAAAATTCTGAAGTAATTGTGCGTATATTCACGTGTGTAGAGAGATCTCTCTTAGGGTGCGTCCACATCTGACGAACGAGCACTGAACAAGCATTACAGTAACAGCTCGCCAGCTGCTCGCGAGCGGCTCGCGCGCATGCCGCGAACGCATTAGTGTCAATAACGCCGTCCGCCAGACGTGCGCGCGCCGTTCGCGAGCAGCTCGCGAGCTGTTACTGTAATGCTCGTTCGTCAGATGTGAACGCACCCTTAGAGATCTACAAATCTATCTAACTATAGGTATATTCAGTTACACTTCTGGATAGTTCCAAGGACGGTTAAGGGCACTGCAGTTAAAGTATTTTGTTACTATACTAGTATCAGTCCCTTCAACTCAAGTGTATCATCTAAAAAAGCCGACGTTTTTTACATAAAAGATTTCGTGTTACTATTACTGGAGTAAAGTTTATGAGTTTTGCGGTAGTAAACACTTGATCTTAACGCTAAGGGTTATGGGGGTATTGACCTTGTTGAATACACAACTGATCGCTAATGTAAAAGAAAAGAAATATTTCTTCTTCAAGACCTCTAAATTAGCTTACCCAATAAGGCTCGAAACTAGCCGGGCATCTCCAATGGGATCCCCATTGGAGTTCCCGGGAATCAAAAGTCACTAGGGTCGCTAGTCAAACATCAGGTCCTTCAAATTCAACCAATCACAGGCCTGTATGTCCATCATAGATGGAGGGTGACTGATAAACCTGATGCGACTATCAAACCTAGCGAATTGTTCAATCGCAGTATTGGCCTTCGTAAAGTCATGTAGTATTTATAATAATCACAACATCAAAGCTTCGCATGGTTCGTTTTAAACCTTTTAACGTTGATATTAAGGCTATAATTTGGCACTAGGTATCTATGTAAATCATGAGTTTTATGGACTCGCCCGTAATTCCCTGCAAACAAGTGAGCGGTGTCGACTGTCGATACGAGAACGGTGCGTGTTTACATCAATGAAAAAATACGGTAGCTGGTAGCTGGCGTAAGTTATAAACTTATTCATGATATAAGAATTTAAATTATACATTTCCTGT
Organism: Autographa pulchrina; assembly: GCA_905475315.1. Classification (NCBI taxonomy): domain Eukaryota; kingdom Metazoa; phylum Arthropoda; class Insecta; order Lepidoptera; family Noctuidae; genus Autographa; species Autographa pulchrina. The sequence goes on from FR997775.1 coordinate 11,383,849, forward strand.
TAGTGTTTCTTCTGCGTCTGACTTAAGAAGTTCAGATCGGCGTGTTAAAAGGACTTCAGGACTTTTTTCTTATTGTATCAATGTCAAAGTTTTTTCACCTATTGATTGATTTTGGTCGACTTGGTGATTAAATAATAATACCAGCCTTTAAATTTACCACTGCTTGTCACATACCTTTCATGTAGAGAAGGATGATAAATAATATCCTAGTTCTTAGTTTTCGTGAAACTGTGGTCATTAGTTCCCCCCGCTGCCGCTTATAGCTTATGCCAGCCGCCCATGCGTGAACAATGGTATTATATCAACATAAACATTGCCAAATTGTGGCACGTTACACGTCAAATAAAGGACACCGGATGTCGCATGACATTTACATGTAATTGGGTTACATTTGTGAGCTATCACTTCGAGGGAGATGATCTTTTTTTGACGAGGCAACTAAGTGGGCTTTCTTTTAGAACTCTTCTACAAACTCGCTTCTCTAACTTTGAGAGGCGAATTCAAATTTCGTCGTATACAGGTAGTGAATATATTACATGGATTGAATATCAGTTTGTCCAAAAGAGTATATAGTTACGTAGTCGACAAAGTACTGATACATTTATAAATTCTGAGAATCTGGCATATGCAGAAGGGTTTTTAGAGTTATATGGAAACGTGGGTGTCGGAATATGTGTGTATTCCGAGATATTGTTCATTCACCATGGCAATTTTTTTTTTCTTTCTTCTTTCTTTTCTTTCTTTCTTTCATTGGTGGAAACATTGACAGTGGGAGAAGTCTTTATAAACGAACAAAGAAATAGATTGATTAGATTTCATGTCATTTCGAAAATAAGTTTAACTTTATTTGGTTTGAAATTAACTCTTTATTTTAGCTGGCAAATAATTTTGATAACCAGTAGTTATTTTAATATAAAATAAATAAAAAATGCGGACAACATCACATACATTGCTCTGAACCCAAAGTAAGTTGCTAAAGCACTTGTGTTATGGAATTCAGAAACAACGAAGGTACTGTTACGGGGTGGGTCTGAATAGGCTTTTTAAAAAAAACTTTTAATAGAACTAGAAAGTACTTTATTTAATAAAAGGTTTATAAAGAAAGCCTATGTCCGCGACGACGTTCAATACCACACTGACAATAATCATTTCTAAGTTACTGCAATATGAGTCAACGGTAAAACGTGGGAAACACGTTTTGCAGCGTCAGCTATTTATTATTATATTCTTATTAATGTTATTTAATATATAACAGCCCCCCGGATAAAATGGAGCATCTAGGAGGAAAAGATGCGAAATTGACATAAAAATTTACGAGATGATTTGAACGTCGTCTCAGACTTACAAACAATAGTAATTATATCGCTTGCACATGTTTAAAAAAAGAGTGAAATAATTATTTATTCATACGTATATAATCCTAACACAATTTAATTACCTCAAGCAAACATTAGTTACATTATCAATAATTAAAAGAGAGACTAAGAGCATTTAGTTAGATTCTAATTCATCTTAGATACTAGAAGGTTACGCTTAATTGGCGTTGGCCTTGACATTGACGTGTAAGTCTCGTCGGCCAAGCTGTTTTCATTCAAGACAGATAATTCAACAGTAGGTTGACGAGTTTCAGTAACTCTCTTAGTATTACATTGGTTAAATATCTGTATGCAATAATGATCTTTCGATTTTGGGCAAAAATATCTTCTGATCCTATAAAGTAAATATACAAAGAATACAATGAAAAGTACATAGGAAAAAGACATATAATGAATGCCATATTTTTTAAAATGATTAGGACTTTCAAGGCTATCTAAGTCCCTTTCGAATGAATCTAAATGTAAACTAGCTTGTAATAGAGAATCCAGATTATTTGCATCGTTTAATTTTAAATAAGGCAATCTGGTGAGTGTTTTGTTGACTCTACTTTTATCACAACAATCATCGTCTACAAGATTAAAGTTAGAAGCAATCTGTGAACTTACATTGAGAACAGCGTTTGACTGTGGCACGAATTGTAGAGTTTTATAGAAGGCTTTACAGGTTTTGGGTATAGACAGTATGCCCGTGCCGAACAAAGTTTCATCGAAATTATTTCCATCATTCTCACAGGAAATATGACACTTGCCTGGCTCAGACAGAACGAAAATCCAATTATTATGATTTATTTTATGAAATACTTGTACTGAGCCTTTTAGTAGCTTAATTTCACAAGAACTAGGTAACTTATTTACTACTTCTGTAATTAGGATAGTCTCACAAATTGGGTTAATGACACTTGAAAAAACACTTTCTAACTCACACACATGGAATTTATCCGGAATCACTTTGCACTGATTTACACTACGCAACAATGAATAGAACATATGATCGATTGTTATTGCTAGGTAAGGATGAGCGGGAGCGATAAGTGCAAACGTATCAGGTTGCGATACGTCATAAGGGACAGGCATTGGAATCACGCGGTACAGGGTATATGTTTGCGGAAGGACGAGCGGGATTTTAATGATGATAATTATTTTGTTATTATGAAAATAAGAAATGATTTTAGAAATATCGATTAGTTCATGAACGTTTTGTAACGACAGGGATACCGGGAGATCGTAATGCCTTGGCATATTATTCCTATTTTGTTCAAGTTCGTTATATAGTTGATGTGGACTAAGTATAGTCGGATGCAATACATTCATCTTACTGAATAAAATTGCATTATTGATGTCTTCTATATCAAACGATAATGAAATAATGATACTTTCAAGGGCACTTAGTAATGAATTAATGTTTGACTTGATTTCTAACTTATCGTTGGAGTTGGAAATAAGTTGAAGTCCTCTATCGATGACCTCGAGATTTTTATTAAAACGTTTCTCATTTTCGTTTAATTTAGAGATAGAATTATTGAACGTAGTAATAGTCGACTTAATGATATGGATATTATCTCTCATTAAATGGGCTAATTGTTTTTCATCTGTTTGTACTTGGTCTATCGCGTCAGAAAATCTAAGCGCGTCCTCTGAATCCAGGGTGCCGAAAAAAGTTTTTAATAAAGATCCGCCAGCGTCTATGAGGCCGCGTTTGTATCTTTTATTACTATTAACTAAGTACGAGACAGAGGAATACTTTTTAACGTTATTATCGTGTTGATTTTGTAATGCTGATAATGCATTTAAACAGTCCTGTTGGATTTTGGAAGAACTATAGTCTTTGCAATAAGTATTGACTCTAGAAAATAGCGATTCTACAATAGTAAAGTGAGAATGTATTTTACTAATATCTAGATAAGTTATGACGTTCCAGTTATCGTTGGTGAATTTTAGATTATTAACTTTATCGAAATATAGGCCTGGACTCGTAGTTATGGGCGTAACAATCTGATGACACGAAGTTGATGAACCAAAGTGCCTGTAAAGATAAGATCAAGTTATAGCATCATCTGACGCCAGCTTTATTTCGTCATAATGATGACGTACGTGTCTGCGATTTATTAATAAGGTGACGGTGTGATTACCGTTTATTTTGACTATTTTAAAAGGGCCTTTCCATACAGGGGATAAGGCTTTGTTTTGCTTGTGGTGACACTTGAGATAGACTGAGTCACCAACGTTATACGTAACAGGCTTAGCATGAGAATCATAAAGGCGTTTAGACCTTTCTTTAGATGATTGAATATTTTGTAGTGCTTTTTGCCTACTATAATATAATCTATGATTTAGTAATCTGACGTAATCCGTGTAAGTATTATTCTCTAAAGTATCTACAGATTTAGGAATATGTGGCTTAAAGCCGAATAGTAATTCGAATGGTGAATAATTGGTAGTCGAGTGAACATTTGAATTATAAGAAAACATAGCTGTATTTAGATATAAGTCCCAAGTATGGGCATTTTCGTTCACAAATGGTCTTAAATATTCTTTAAGGGTGGCGTGACTCCTCTCTAGAGCGCCACAAGTTTGAGGGTGATAAGGCGAGGCTAAAATGTGTTTTATTCCGAATAGTTTTGTAAGTTGTTTAATGACCTCGGAAGTAAAATTAGTGCCTTGGTCAGTGATGATCATCTTAGGAATTCCGAGATGAGATATAAAGTGAACTAATTTCTTAGCGGTTTCATCCGCTGAGCAGGTTAACAAGGGATAGGCCTGTGAATATTTTGTAAGATCATCCTGAATGGTAAGAATAAATTTGTATTTAAATTCGTAGGTCTCTGGAAGAGGACCGACAAGGTCAAGGAATATCTTTTCGAGCGGTTTTGTTGCGGTGGAAGTAATAATCATAGGCGCACGATGAATTTGACGTAGGGGTTTATTAATCTGGCAGGACTTGCAGTTTTTGATGTAATCTTCGATGTCCTGCCGCATATTTTTCCACCAGTACATGGATTTTATCCTTTCGAACATACGTGATACGCCAGGATGACCAGCCGTCGGTAGATCGTGATTGTCACGAAGTATCTTTTTGACTTCCTCAGGTGTCGGAAATAGAATAGAGTTTCTATAGATATTTACTTTAATGCCAGTATCATGGAATACGTAGCCTATAATATTGTAGATTTTTGTATAAGAGACTTTGGTGAATGGGTCGGAGAAGTCTGAAATCGCAACTTCCTTCTCCTCCAAATACCAATATTTAACCATATCTCTATATTCGACTAATAGTTTAAAAATATCCTTATAGGACATTTCATCGTAGTGATGAACGCGCACGAATAAATGGGTAAACAAATGCTTATCGTTAGAAGTGCTGTATAAGGTGTAGAGTTCACGTTCAATGTCACGAACGCTAGGTTGACTTGTAGATAAGTCTATAATGTCTTTGCAATAGGGGACAGAATCATCTAAATCGATTGAGGTAGGATATGCAATTAACTTGCACTTTGCCTTCAACAATGATTCGTTATATTCCTGAATGGTAGTATCAAAACCAAAGTTAGGCTGTTTAGATTGTTTTAAATATTTTTCATAAGTATCCGACGAGCAAGGCGAAGGATTTTCGAATAGTGAGTTTGGAGAACTAGAATCTGGAGGATTCGGAATATTTGAGTTCGGTGACTCATCCTCGATAGCGCATACCGGGCGATTTAAATTGTTATCAGGATCTTGCAATGGGAAACGCGACAGAGCGTCTGCGTTGCAATTTAATTTGCCTTGTTTATGAACTATTTCGTAGTTATATTCTTCTAATTTTAGGCGCCAACGTATTAATCTAGAACCAGGGTCTTTGACGTTGAATAGCCAAACTAAGGGCTTGTGATCAGTGACGATTTTGAACCTATAGCCGAACAAATAGGGACGAAACGTTTTAACACCGAAAAGGATGGCTAAGAGCTCCTTCTCGGTTGTTGAGTAGTTGCCCTCAGCTTTGTTTAATGTTCGCGATGCGTATGCGATAGGCTTATCCTTGCCTATTTCGCCTTGAGATAGTATAGCGCCTACGGCGTAGTTAGAAGCATCGGTAGTCAGCAGAAACGGCTGAGAAAAATCTGGATATTGTAATAGAGGCGCCGTTGTCAATTTATGTTTTAGTATATTAAAAGCGTTAACTTGCTCTGTTGACCATATAAAAGAAACATCCTTTTTTAAAAGGGAAGTTAAGGGTTTAGTAATCTTGGAAAAGTTTTCAATAAATCGCCTATAATAGCCGACTAGGCCTAAGAAAGATTTTATATCTCTCGGGTTTCTAGGAGTCGGAAATTGAGTGACGGCCTTGATTTTATCTGGATTGGGACAAACACCTTTATCGGTAATTATATGACCTAAATAGGCTACTTCGCGTCGTAAGAACTCGCATTTTGCGGGCTGTAATTTGAGATTGTATTCACGAAATCTATCGAAGATTAGTTTGAGCTTATCGATATGGGATTGGAGATTTTGGCTGTAGATGATGCAATCGTCTAAATAGATATAACAGTGAAGGCCTTGAAGGCCAGAAAGCACAGTATTCATGAGTTTTTGGAACGTAGCCGGGGCATTTTTTAATCCAAAGGGCATTCTTGTGAATTCATAATGCCCAGATATTTCGTTACCTACAACGGTGAAGCCGGTTTTAGATGCGTCCTTGGGATTTAATTTTATTTGATGAAAGCCGCTTACGAGGTCTAAAGTGCTAAAATATTTTGAGTGGCCCAGCTGGTCCAGGATATCTGTGATCAAAGGTATAGGATAAACTTCAGTGACTGTCACGTCATTTAGTTTCCTATAGTCAATGACTAACCTCCATTTCTGTTTACCCGTAGAGTCTACCTTTTTGGGCACTACCCAAATTGGGGCGCTCCAAGGCGACTTGGAAGGACGAATTATATTTTGGTCTAGCATATTCTTAATTTGGGATTCAACTTCACCTTTGTGGCACTCGGGAAAACGATAAGATTTCACATGAATCGGAGCAGCGTTACCGGTGTTTATCGAATGCTCAATAGCATTGGTATGCGTCAAAGGCTCGCCCTCGAGGTAGAAAATATCGGTATAATCTGAACAACACTCTAAGAGCATTTTTGTCTCTTCAGGATTGAGGTGTTCAGTTCGAATGAGATCTAAGACTTGTTGCGATCTATCATTAGAGATATTGAAAAGATTGTTTATATTTTGGTAATCGTCAATACTAAGAGACGCGGGTGAAACAACTTCGGGCTCGTATGAAATTAAATGAACATAGTAATCTTTAAATACGATTTCTGACTCGGTGGTGTTGAGCACCGAAATATTGATACAGTGGTTAGGCTTAACTGTAACAATACAGTTCGCTAAGTAGACTCCCTCTGCGTATATATGATCAAGGACTAGAGCATCTTTCATGTGCCTTAGCTCCTCTAAAGAATTTGAAATAGGGCATTCAACTATTATCTCAGAGCGAGGTGGAATGATGTAGACTGGACGATCGAAGTTTAGAGGTATAAAGTGACCTTGGATTAGTAAAGAATTTTGGGAGTATTTTACATCGCAATCGAGTTCCCTCAGGAAATCGTTGCCTAGAATACCGTCATAGTTAAGTCTAACTCTGTCGCTAACAGCGTTAAGTATATAGCTAAAATAAAATTTAGAATTAGTAGGGAAAGTATACTCGAAATCGATTTGGAATGACCCCAGAGTTTCGTAGTGAGAGTCATCTTCACTCAGTCCCTTGAGTTTGATTTTATCATTTGATAAATGTGGGGTTGTAACAAAATTTTGTAACTTCACAATACTAACACTGGCTCCAGTGTCAATTAGGAAACAGAGGGGTTTATTTGAATAATTTGTACTTAGAAATACGTAAGGTAGGGCTACGTTATAAGTTTTAATTTCATGAATCGGAATGCTTTTTTGCTCTTCCGACTGACTCAACGAAGCAGAGATTCCTTGTGGAATATGTTGAGATGAATCTAGTTTGTGTTGACCTTCGTTTCGGGGCTGGTTACCCTGCTGCGTGGCAACACGAGTTTGTAATGACCGACCTTCGATTTGGGGCTGATTACCCTGCTGCATGGTCGGGTGAAAAAGGGAAGTAGAAAGGTCTCCGTTTTGGGGCTGGTTACCCTGTTGTGTGACCGGTGAAAATTGAAATGACCGACCTTCGGTTTGGGGCTGTTTACCCTGTTGCATGATCGGATGTAAATTCGATTTTGTAGATTTAGTAAAAGACTTAGTAGATTTGGTAAAATAATTTGTAGAGTTAGTAATTAATGATTTTGTATTGTGAAATTGTAATGTGCCTTTCTCACGGTCGGGCGTAATACGGCACGAAAACGACACCCGACTTCTTAGTTTAAATCAGCATTTTCTTCTTCGTCCCACGGTTCTACGGAATCGGGTAACACCGCGACGTTATGTTGAGTTGCAGAATTATTGGAATCGGATTGTTTCTTTAAGTTGTTATGTTTTCGTTTGAAACATTGTGAAATATCATGCCCCGGGTTTTTGCAATATCTGCATATTATAACGCCCGGTGGCTTACTAACTTGGTGAGGATCATTTTTGGGAAGTTGATGTTGAGGCTGTGAAACGCGCTTTTTATTCAGACATTCACTCTCTAAGTGGCCTGATTTTTTACAAAATTTTCAATGCTTAGTCATTTTCGCAGAAACATTAAGGGCAAAGTTTCGTATTTTTTCTTCTTCGAGGGCTATATTTATGGCCTCGTTAAGATTTTTAGGGTTACGACACCTCACCATGTTGCCAAGCCCCGGATTTAAACCAAAGTTGAAAGTGTAAAGGGCAAGATCCTCTGTCATTGCAATCCTTCCTGATAAATCTTTCTTAGTAGTAACAGAGTTATGTATCTCTGTTTGCATATCTGTCAAACATGTTTCTAAACGTAACGCGAATTGAGATACTGATTCGTTGGGCTGCTGTTTACATAACTGCAGCTCAAAGAATAAGTGACTATAATGTTTCCTTTCTCCAAAGTTCTGGCGCAGGAATGATTGCAATGATTCAAAGTCTTCAAAGATTTTATTTGAACAGGCTATTTGAGCTTTGTCTCGTAATTTAGACAAAATGTATTTTAAGATTAACTTTTTTTGGCTCTCTGAAGCAAGATTTAGCGCATTTTGGCAGTTGGTTAAGAATGCCGGTAAGGTTTCACGATCTCCTCGATATATATCGATAAAATCACATAAAATTTTAAGAGGATATTGTTCACTAAGAGACACTTCGGTCTTAGACATTTTGAAAGATAGTTAGATTTAGGATTAGATTAGCAATAGGGGTTGTAAGATATTGAACTTTAAAAGAATAAGATTTGATAAGTTTGTTTTAGAGATTTGAATTAAGATAAAGATTTGGGAGTTGTAGGATTTGGAATTATCTGAATTAGAAATGGGATTAGCAATAACAAGCGACAAGATATTCTACTCACAGCAGCACGGCGAGTAGGAGTGTGGCGTACATCGCAGGCTTCGTAGAGATGACCAGGTAAGTTGAACACACCAGGCACCGGGCCAGTGACGGCAGCAAGACCAGACGGCGGCAAAGGTCGTGTGGTGAGTAGCTTCGAGACAGGACGCGCCGCAGCACGTCAGCGAGAGCAGAGGAGGCGTCGGCGACGTGATAAGTCAGCGATGATGGGCTGACAAGATTCACTTCCAGGTCGGGTAAGTTCAAGATACCAGAGTCCGATGTGAAGGAGTCACGACACTGTTCGCGTCAGAGTTCAGAGACTTCCACGTGAGATTACGGCGCAGTGATCAGGGACTTCGCGATGTCGATATAATCACTTCACACAAAAGAGGTTGCAGACACAGAGTTTGTAGACACAGAGTTTGTAGACACAGAGTTTGTGGACACAGAGTTTGTAGACACAGAGTTTGTGGACACAGAGTTTGTAGACACAGATTTTAGACTATCACTCGCGTAACACGTAATGGAATACCAGCACAATCGATACTGTATCCCACTTCTGACACCACTGTTACGGGGTGGGTCTGAATAGGCTTTTTAAAAAAAACTTTTAATAGAACTAGAAAGTACTTTATTTAATAAAAGGTTTATAAAGAAAGCCTATGTCCGCGACGACGTTCAATACCACACTGACAATAATCATTTCTAAGTTACTGCAATATGAGTCAACGGTAAAACGTGGGAAACACGTTTTGCAGCGTCAGCTATTTATTATTATATTCTTATTAATGTTATTTAATATATAACAGTACCAAAAACACCCAGACCCGGGACAATGTAGAAAAGTGGTTTTCTACATTGACCCGTCCGGGGATCGAACCCGGGACCTCAGAGCTGGCGACACCTTGAAAACCGGTGCGTACGCCACTCGACCACGGAGGTCGTCAATTATATTAACAGTCGAATATATTAACAATCACGTATCACTTAAACTTAAAGGGTAGACAGAGTTCTTATTTTGTCATATTTCTCTTGCAATTATTTTCCTTTTAGATATTACCATACAAAAACTTTCATATATAAGAAGAGAGGATGTTACGTTAAAATAAGCCACTCTGTTATTATGACGTTATAAAAAGTCTCTTATTTCTATAGCGAACAGGAAGGAGCGGCAATAAAACAACTCTTACAGATGTAACTTAACGTATATCGTATGCATACACCATCCGCCCGCGGCTTTGTTCGTGAACAAAACATTTGACTGTATAAGTATGTTTTAATATCCTCTCTTATATCCTTAAGGATCTCGGTAAAAGTATTGGTTTCTTAGGTTTACGCGAATTGCCCGTGACCATGATACCTGCAAAGGTGTCGAAACGTCGGGACCTAAAATCCCAAAAATAAACCGCGACATGATCCGTAAGTAGCGTCGCGTAGTTCTATTTCAATCTCGGTAAAGTATTTTTCTAATTTAGCCTTTTTCCTAACTGTCTTGAAGTTAGCTTCCAGGCTCACTGGATAAGTTAATATAATAACATGACATAAACATAACATACTATCACGCCTGTATCCCCGAAGGGTTAGGCAGAGGTGTACCAATGTACACCCACAGTTCGCCGGTATGTTTAGGTCCCATGTAATAGGGGGCGAGCCTATTGCCACTAACCGGGCACAAATTCAAACTCCGACCTGCTACTGAGAATTTCATAGAAAAACCCAATAACACCTTGGTCGACTTGGGAATCGAACCCAAGACCTCTAGCGTAGCAGTTGCGCTTCGAACCACTAGGCCAACGAGGCAGTTAATATAATAGGGAAAACAAATATTTATACAAGTATAGTAGGTACAAGAATATCTTAAATTGAATTAATGTGAATTTGTTAATATTTTAATTTCAGTCTACCAGTTTTTTTTTCATTCTCTGAATTTACGATAGAAATGAGTTCTCTGTGCTATTGGTCAGTGATCGGTAATCCCATTTTATAAATCATAATTTTATCGTCCAACGATTTATATGGAAATATCAAACATAAATAAAGGTAGGTAGGTACGGTCTATATTTCATGCGAAATCTAGAATTCCACTGTAAAATACAAACATAAATCCCTCGGGATATTATCTAACTCTAAATAAATATCTGTAGGTTTACACTCGTTTATTCAGTACTTAACTACGTAAATTTTTATTCAAACATTTGTCTTCAATTATTTTTGTTCAAAAGGCAAAGTTATATCATTAAAAATAAAGAAGATTGCTTTTTACGTTTCTTTTTCGTAAATAGCTCTTAAAATATGTCCATTGCATTGATACATATACAAATTATGTTGGTCCTTACTTTTTAGGGTTCCGTACCCAAAGGGTAAAACGGGACCCTATTACTAAGACTCCGCTGTCTGTCTGTCCGTCTGTCTGTCTCCAGGCTGTATCTCATAAACCGTAATAGCTAGAAAGCTGAAATCTTCACAAATGATGTATTTCCGTTGCCGCTATAACAACAAATACTAAAAACCACATAAAATGAATATTTAAGGGGGGCTCTCATACGACGGTGGTACGGAACCCTTCGTGCGCGAGTCCGACTCGCACTTGACCAGTTTTTCCTTACTTAAAGTGATTGTTGTTTTACTTTTTATTTCATAAATAAGTATGTTCTGCCCGTATAATTCCTTATCCCGTTGTTGTATGTGGTACATAGCCAAATTATTTTGTGCCTTAGGTACTATTTTTAAGTTGCATCAAATCTCTTGCATCTCAAATAAAAAGTAACTAACTCTTCAACACATATTCTTAAGAAACCATATATCATTATTAGTTATCTTTAACTCAGTAATCACAGGAAGCGACACAAATAGAACACTTAAAACACATCGACACGTGTACCGTGAGATTTAATGAGCATCATGACGTCATCAATATGGCGTCTGTACAATGTATTTATAAAAAAACAATAGAAGAATGACAGTTACAGATAGCCATCGATATGTATGTCACACGGGTATTATAGACAATCGTTGTTCATTTTGGCAAGTAATAGCACATACAGAGAGGATTAAATAAAAAAGGAAGCACTTTTTTCTTTGCTAAACATGGAAAATTATATAAGTACTTAGATTAATGAAAAAATATAATGTAACAGTTTATGGACTTCCTATATTTTCATGTTGTGCTAGAGGCTTTAAAAATTTGTCAATATAGAAAGTACATAAGTAAATAATTAAGTCCTGTTTGACTAGGATTTAACTTCAATCAAAATATTTGTGTTTCTAATTTCAGTCTCAAGAACTAACATTATGATGATAAAAAATGAAGAAAATAAGCAGATGTTTTAGTTAAATTGTAAGTGAAAATTATGGGTAATATACGTAAGTTTGTTTTGCTCTGTATTTTTTGTGTCCCATAGGAGTATGTGTGTCCGAAGTACACATATCAAAAAACAAAAGGGAATGAGATTGATGATTATTGCGTTTTCTGTACAAAAACCCGTATTATTGGCGATATCGGAAACATTATTGGTTTTTATTTATATAGGAACTTGCGACCCGCCCTGACCTCGCACGGTATCTGGAATTACTCGGCTTATTTGTAGTATAATATGCATGTATTATACATTTAAACCTTCCTCTTGAATTCACTTTATCTTTTGCTAAAAATTACATTCAAATCTGTTGAGTAGTTTATAAGATCTAAGCGAACAGACAGCGGAAGCGACTTCATTTATACTATGTAAAGATATATTCGGGTAAATACACAGGATGGTCTTGGCTGAATATATGTATGTTACATGTTCCACAACTTAGCATATATCTCTTATTAGGTCAATGTCTCATTAACACGGCCGAACTGATAATTAATCCTCATGTATACTATATCACAGCTACAAATTATTCCAAAACACATCACCGATTCTCCTTGTGAGCGTCGTCAAAGGCTTAAAATTATTCCATAATTCACAGGCGCACACAAAATCTAACCGAACCTGTATTTGCATACGTCATGTGCATAACTCCAAAAGGCTGAAAACATAAATTCTGGAAAGTTTTTCAAAGGAGTATTGTATACAAAACTCTGGCTGGTACCACGTTAGTACCGGATGGTCCAATTTCTGGTTGTTCGAGTGGCCTTAATTACGAGTTGTAATCAATCAGTCGTGCCGAGTTTGTTGACAGTGGTCATATTTACCCCTGCGACCGTTCAACGGGTTAGGCCCTGATTTGTAAGTTTTGGTCAGTGTTTTCGGGTTACTTACCTCGTGTTTTAGAAGTTGTGTGGGTTGTTTTTGGAATAGTACGTGGTCAAAGTATTTTTTACTAGGGTTTTAAGTTACTTTTGTTTGGTATATATTATATATCCTTACTAGTATTATAAATACGAAAGTTTGTGTGGATGTATGGATGTTTGTTACTCTTTCACGCAAAAACTACTGAATGGATTTTAATGAAACTTTACAATAATGTAGCTTATACATCGGAATAACACATAGGCTATAATTTATAAAGATAGTGTGATTTGTTATTCACGCGGGTGAAACAGCGGGGCACAGCTAGTTTATGATAATTTTCCAAATTTGGATTCGCAACTCCAAGAACAGAATTAACGTATAAGCCAAGCTGAAAGCTGAAAGCTGACGATTTTAGTATCCAAGCAACTATCACGATACAAATCATAGAAGTTCGTAACGCGTATTTGGCGACTAAAGTTGAGACTTGTGTCGCCTTGTGTACGAACAGCCTTTCTTTGAGTTATTATTTAATTCCTGTATTCAACTTTTTGATGTCGAGTGGCGTACGCACCGGTTTTCAAGGTGCCGCTCACCCTAAGGTCCCGGGTTCGATCCCCGGGTTTGCATTTCTACATTGACCCAATGTAGAAATCCAATTTTTTACATGGTCTCGGGTCTGGGTGTTTGTGGTTCCTGCGTTGTTTCTGAGTTCCATAACACAAGTGCTTAAGGCTACTTACATTGGGTTCAGAACAATGTATATGATGTTATCCGCTTTTATTTATAACTTAGTTGGTAAGTTAAAAAAAAAATGGGTTAATTGGTTTATAAAATATAGCTTGAATAAATTCACATTTGAGAACACTGTCTGTTGAGTATTTTTGTAAAAGATCTAGTAAAGTTAATTAAAATGTCTAAGATTTGAAGCTTGTTTCTTTGTACACTTCATTCATTATTTACACCCTATTTTCTTTGAGTACTGTAATAATGAAAATATGAACACTTACAAAATGTGATGTTAATATTTTACAGAAGACTTCACAATTTGAATATTACATATTTTATGTTAGAAAAATTGTTTGTGTTAGTAATTCTATATTTAAGTAAGTGGATTGAATATTTAAATAACTGTAGTTAACAAAATTCAAAATTGTTATGAAAAATAGCATTTTTGTATTATAATAACAGTTTACTCCAGTAAGAATAACAGAACCCTGATTTGCATAGTGTATTTATATTATTAGTTATTATTTAAACTGTAGCCGTAACAAGTGGAGCAATAAATGGACATATCGTTTATAGGTACTCTATGATGACGGGCCTGTTGGTCTAGTGGTTAGTGACCCTGACTGCTATACCGGAGGTCGTGGGTTCGATTCCCACCCAGGACAAATCTTTGTGTGATGAGCACGATCATTTGTTCTGTGTCTGGGTGTAATTTATCTATAATATGTATGTATTTAGAAATATATAAGTATGTTTATCAGTTGTCTGGTTACCATAACACAAGCTCTGATTAGCTTGGGATCAGATAACCGTGTGTGAGTTGTCCCGGAATATTATTATTATTTGTATCTCTTATCTTTCACGGGTTATCCTCAGCAATGAGAATACCCGGTCCTTTGAAAGGCTTACGTGGGGACACATGTCCAACACGCTAAGGCCTCGTTGAGAACTTTACTCTAATATGGGATGGGGCATCTACCAGGAGCCATTCATCCCTGCCCTATGAGAGAACAGACATGACCCAAGGTAGCTACAGAATTATTGTAAATTGTGGTGTTAAAACTAATTTGTGTTATGGGTAGGTATATCTTAAGTGGATTGGTTCTAAATGTGGAATCGGAAACTATGGCACCTGCCGTTTAACACATAGAAATGCTATCAAATGGGCAGGTGGTGACTCGCCAGCTCACTAGATGGGCCCCCCGAAACAGCCGCCACGATAGGCAGCGAGGGGCAACACCAGTGCGAGCGGCTTGGGGTGTCGAGCGGTGCGGCCCCGATTTCGCCATCACGGGTCACCGAAGCGGCCCGGAGCGGGTTTCCTCGCTATTATGCCATTAGACACTTCCACCCCCGAGCATATAGCTCTAGCGGCCCCTCTCTAGCCAGCCAGTTAAGGCAAGAAAGAGCTGGGAGCCCTCCTAAGGAGCGGCCCCCTGAGACAGTCAGGTCCGTTGTGTCGCTACTCACTTACTTATTACTACATGAAATATTAGTCTCCCGTATGAAGTTTATATTTAATAAAACTAAACAGAGGCTTTGAAGCTTTTTAGCCGATCTACTTAGCCGACAGGCTTTTATTAATCAATCTTATTTCAAATCTTTTTCTCAGCAGTGGGACAGCTTAGGCTAAAGAAAAATAACTTATTTCGCTAGTTTAGTATCTTATTAAATCACTTGACTGAAATTTTGAATGATTTCTGAAGCTAAGCTGTAACTTACAGTTCTTGTAAAACAATATAATATAACTATTTTTACTTGAGTTGTAATTTAATGAAAAACCTTTTAAAATCGAGAATTCTCTCGTTAATACAATATGTCGCAATCCAAAGTTTTAAAACCTAACAATGCTATTGTGTGTCCAGATAAAATAGCAAAATTTTCAACTCAAAGTGCAATTAGAGTTGCGCTTTCAAGCCAGCTCATCGCGCTGCAGCGCTGAATGCAGCTTAATTGAGTCTACTGACCTGACTTCCTTTTTTGTTAGTCCAGGATTATTGCCTTCTCACTCTTTTGTTAGGGTTATTATAGCGACAGTATTTTCTGTTGGAGGTACGCAATAATTTTATTCTGAAGGAGTGTAATTATGTATCGAGAGATAGAGTACAACTGAAGTATTTGTAAGAACCAATTATTTCTGAGAGCGATTAACTTTCCTTATTACGAGTTCTGCAGTTGGTTATAATCCATATTATGTTGGTATTATCGATTTTAAAAAGCGTGTATTTTTTCGATTACATAGCAACATTTAGAACACCTGTTTTGGAAATAGTGGGTTACAGTGAATCTCATCAGATAGTAGAATGTTTTTTTCTCAAACATTCTTATATTTCAAATTATTTTTAAAAAGCAAAACCCCCATTAATTCAGACATCTGTCTATCACACATACATACACAAGTGAATACCACGTTCAGGAACCAACAATTATTAGCTAACCTACCTCAATCGGTCCAGATATATGAGATATATCGGTCGAAAAGCCACCATTCCCTCGCTAGCCGACCGTATTTTACATATATGGCCCTTCTGAGCCGCTGAGAGTTCAATAAACCCTCTGCCTTGACTAACGAATAGTTTTGACAAATGGTACGGTCAATAGGATATCGGGTAGGCAATTTTTCGGTAAGACTATGATTTTTGAGATGGTTATTTTTTTGTAGAAGTTTATCAGAATAAACTTCTACAAAAAAATAACCATCTCAACAAACTCCTTCAACTTCTTCTGAGAGGTTGAAGGAGTTTGGTTTGATAAATGTGTTTATTTTTATTCATATACATCTTGTGACCCACCATCTAACAGCTAAACAAAGACATAATACTTGTTTTTTATGAAAACATAACGCCCCATTAAACTAGGTATATTTGAGAACTATAAAAAACTGATATTTAGTAGGAGTATCTTTTGCATTTCAGATTTCATATAATTTTGGTAATTTTCAGAGATAATATTTCTTTTTCCTTGGTTTTTTTACAACAATGAGTAACTAATAATAATTTATACCGTTCAATATAGCAGAAGATTAATTACACTGATAATCACTGAATAGCAAGGGGAAACATTCAATATATTCCTGGAACAATCAAGATGATCTAATTGTTTGAGTCTGATTGAGTTGTTTCTTCACGCTTGAGAACATTCCGATAAAAATATGTCTGGTTATTGGAACTGAAGCCGTAGTAAGACAATTAAGATCCATGATTGTTGGAGTGACAGCGATGGGGCTATATAAACAGATAGCGCTGTCTCTTTCTGAGAAAAATTGACGCAATAGCTTTGACACTTCACGATTGATCTACAATTGCTCGAGTGACAGGGATGGAGATATATAAACAGATAGCGCTGTCTCTTTCTAAGAACAATTGACGCGATAGCTTTGACACTTTGATTGAGTGGTTATTCCTTTTAGGTGGGACGCATTTCTTAGTATATACTTGGTTATAAAAGAAATATCAAACCCATGTTATACCTTCTGTATAACAAAGAAATTCTAAGAATCGTCGTTATGTTCAAACCTTTATCTTGACGGTTGGAGTAAAGCCTGATTTAGACGATGCGAGAAATGTCGTGTGAGTTGCGGTACATTGAGGGGCCGCGCGGCTATGGTGTCATAAGGGATGGATCGTAGACGGCAATGTACCGCAACTCGCACGACATTTCTCGCATCGTCTAAATCAGGCCTAATTGTCGGATTTACTTGAATAAATGCCTTTTGACGCCTATGTAAAGCCGTGCGAATTAGTAGTATCTGATACCTTTACACCAGAAAATGAAACTTAACAAATAGAAAGTAATGTAATAGAGCTAAATTGCTAAGTTGCTAGTTGCGAACAGCTATAATATAGTGTACAAAAATATGTCATGCAAGTTGGCTAGACTATGACAATGTTAGATATTGTAACCAAAATTCGGTCAATCATTCAGGAGCAGTCATCATGAAAGATGTTTCACCCCTTAAGTATTTTTTGTAGTAACGTTTTTAGATCTTGACGATCTCCGTGGTCCAGTGACGTACGCACCGGTTTCAAGGTGTCGCTAGCTCTGAGGTCCCGGATTCGATCCCCGGGCGGGTCAATGTAGAAACCAACTTTTCTACATTGCCTCCGGTATGGGTGTTTGTGGTACCTTCGTTGTTTCTGAATTCCAACACAAGTGCTTAAGTACTTACTTTGGGTTCAGAGCAATGTATGTGATGTTGTCCGCATTTATTTATTTAGTTCCATCCTTTGTATCCTTTACGGTTACTGTAGCCTGAGTTGATAATATAGTAGTAATAAAACATAATTTATGGACAATACTGTGAACATTATAGACTATAAAAGCTGCAGTGGTAAACGGTAAATACAGTATGAAGTTATAATGTTGCGGTATATTTAAAGGCCAACTTACTATGAACTTTTAAAGCAGGACTATATCCGTTGTGAAAGTGAGACGCCGCTATGTGCCTGTAGAGCGCTGTTTCGCTTTCGTATTGCCCACACTCCTACTATAAGAGTTTCATAGTACAAGCACAGTAATATGAACTAGAAAGTTTATAAATGAAACTGTAGCTTTTAATGTCATAATACGTATGTTCTAAGTAAATCTTAGTCCGAGGTAGATTAGTGTTGTTTATTATACGCTTTTTGTCTTGGCTCAGATTTCTTTATTCTGCATTTGTGTAATGCGCAGGATCTTGCCTGGCTAAATTATTGTCTGGTAAAGAAATTCCTTTTTGAATACAGGTGATATGATTGACATAGCGAGTTACAATGTTAGCAATATTTGTACCAAAGTATGTAAAGCCTTCGACAGAAAAAGAGAGGTGTTAAGATTGACGTGTCTGTCTGTGTGTCGGTCTCATCATCAAGCGGTTTTTTGTTTATTATATATTAATATGAAAAAAAATCCTTGTAAAAAAAGTTGATTTTTTACGATTTGAAATAACTATTATAATATTAGTTATTTCAAATCGTAAAAAATGGGCTAAAGATTTACCTGCAACTTACAGTTAGATTTCAGTAAGAACGGGACAGTTACAACTAAGTCGGCCATCTAATCTGTCTTAGATGCATGTAGATTGCACCGTGCATTATCTCCTAGGGCTAATATTTGCAGTACTCTCATACATAAATGTATGTAGTCTAGACGTTTGTGCATGTTATATTCATGTAAACGCATGACAATAATCTTGTGTTTTTGGCAATACAGTGTTTTTTTGTTTAGATGAATGCTTAGTGTTCATGCAAAGAATTTGTTTCTGTTCAGTTTAAAACCATTTTTTTTTTATATTATGGATATGAGTTTTGCATATATGTACTTTGTTTTTTGAGAAACTGATATCCTAGGAATGATACCTTCCACATAGATCATTTCTGTAAAAATAAAGAAAAGCCCAGACGTTGTGTTTAAAAGAAATGTAGACATGCCGAAGTTTAATGTATGTAAGACTTGTAAGTTTACGAATATGTAAACAGTTTTCTTTATTATTTGACTCGATCTAAAACGTCTTATATCTATATATCAGCCAATTTGAAGAAAGAATGAACGTGCTTTGGGATTATGAACCTTAATTCAATGACTAATAGTTCAGTTTCCATCACATTCAAATTAATTTTAGGCCCTTTTCGGTAATATTTGTCATTCTAAAATGAACTTAAACACATGTTGTCAAAGTTGATAATTGCGTAATTAGTAATAACGTTTCATTCTCTTTCCATATTGGCTTTAGTATAGTAAAGAATTTAAAAAAAAATTGAACTTAGTTAAAAACTAAATTACGGAATAAGTATACAAATAACAATTAGCGCATTAATTTTAGAATATTCTGATTAGTATTACTAACACCGTAGCTTTCAGCAAACAATCTAGTAGTTAGTTGCACAAACCCTGAAAATACGCAATAATGCAACAGACAGTCTCTAATCAGTCTGTCTGTGTTAGTTTCAGCTGAAATTACCTGCAAAGGTGTCTTTAATATTCATTAAACTAACTACAGAACCGTAATCAGGCCAAACATTATAAGATAAAGGCTATTTTCGATTGAGATCTAACCTCTTTTTAACGGCGATTATCAGCGAGAAATGTGTTGGTTGAACAAAGGATAATGACCCTTATTGCTTTTTAGACTAGCCTTTAGTACCTAAGACTAGTTAAATTGAAAGTTTTATATTTATGTTTTAAATAAGCAAAAAAATACGCACAATACTTTTTTTTTAATTATTATTATAAAATATAATAATAATAAAAATAATAATCCAGCCTATAAACGTCCCACTGCTGGGCACAGGCCTCTTCCTATATAGAGAAGGCACGAGCATTGATCACCACGCTTGCTCTCTGCGGGTAGGCGATTTCAGATCTCAAATTTTGGAATCCAGGTTTCCTCACGATGTTTTCCTTCACTGTTTAAAATACCTTACATAAAATAAATTATGGACCTACAACGTTCTGTAGTATGTTTGTCATAATGGTTAAAGTAGGATGCACGGAAATGAAATAAATAAGTATTGCATGCTTGTTTTACTTGTTTGGTTATGTAAATGAAGTAAGTTTCATTCTTTCTTAAATCTAATAAAACATACTAGTACATAATCTGAGAATATAATGTTTTGTTAACTCTCAGCAATACAACGATATTAAACCCAATAAATGGCAATACTACTATAATAACAAAAGATTTACTCCTCCAAGGAACAACACATGTTATTATTACAAATTTAATATCCTTACATGAGTTTTTACGAGCATAATGCCATCGCGATATTAACTAGATATAATAATAATATATAATCGTAAAGTCTCTCATAACACACAGGTGTTTGAGTAACATTAAATTTAGAAACACGATTAGTATACGCCACGCCAGTGACGTAATGTAATGGAGTCTGGACAGAACTAGTTTTAGTGTCAACTGTTACAAACGATGCTCTTGGTAAATGAGAACTAATCTTAGGATACGTTTAAAGTTTTAAAATGTGGTTTAAGTTAATCGTGTGTCATATATACATATATTGTCAACTGTCATTGGTTGGTGAAATTACTTATAAGCTAAATAATAATTTAGATATATTTCTACTTACCCTCCCTAAATTTACTGAAAGCGCACAGAGACTTATAGAAAATAAAATGTAAATATTTAATTGTCAATTGAAGTTGTTGTTTGTTTTTGTTTATCTCATTGTTTATATATGTATAGAATAGTTTATTATATAATGTTGATAATTTGTATAGCATCGCATTGGATTTTATGGATCTGTAATGGTGTTATATGTTTCAAATAAATAAATAAATAAATACTTACACGAAGCTTAATAAAATATGACATATTATTTGACAGGTTTGCCAGGTCATCTCTCTAACCATTTTTTATATAGGCTTTTTAGAAACCAGGCGGATACTAATTTAAGTTTGTTTTTCCTATTCCTGCAATGGAGAGATTTCAGCTTATACTTCTAGCAAAAACACAAAGACAGACTAAATAACAATCAGAAGCGAATAACAAGCGATAACCAGTTTAGGCTAGAACGAACTGGTTTATCCTAGAATCAGGTTTGGCTGGTAACACAAGACACAAAATTAGCCTTTGTGTACGATTATTTGCTAGATTTATTTCCTGTGTTTCTGAGTTAAACTATAGTTCCGTATTTTATGTGATTTTTTGTAATTACAGAATGCAATAATACCTAGGTTTTATTAGTAAAAGTTTTAAGAGATCATTTATTATGGTACTTAGTAAATTTTCTCATCTCAAAAAGTAACTACGATGGCATAAAAATCCTGTAGTGAATGGTTTCTTCTTCAGTCTTAAAACCTAACATAATATAATATATATATAATATAATATTCCGGGACAACTCACACACGGTTATCTGATCCCAAGCTAAGCAGAGCTTGTGTTATGGTAACCAGACAACTGATAAACATACTTATATTTCTAAATAGATACATATTATAGATAAATTACACCCAGACACAGAACAAATGATCGTGCTCATCACACAAAGATTTGTCCTAAGTGGGAATCGAACCCACGACCTCCGGTATAGCAGTCAGGGTCACTAACCACTAGACCAACAGGCCCGTCAACATAGATTCGGAACACAAAATACAAAGACTATTTATAACAATACTAATAGGTATTAATATTGCCGCCTTTTGGCTGTCGATATCAATTAATTCCTTTATGATACACGTCATAAAGTATAACGCAACCTAAGTGTGTTTCGTGGTTGGCTGATTTAATGCGTTTTATGATGTCCCAATAAAATTGACATTAAATATAGATCCAATACTGAGGTAAGATGATCTGGAAAATGTATTAGTAAGCTGACCTTGTGTTGGAATAAGATAAATTTAATAGGAGCCATAAATGAAAATACCTACCTATTTGTAATTAATGTTGGAATCGTGATATGTGTCGATTAATGGATAAATGTAATGTTTTAGTTTTTTACGCAAATACTATCGATCGGATTGTGATAAAACTTAAAAGTTATATTAAGTGGAATCTAGTTAAACACCATTCCGAAAGATATATGTAATATAGGTATCTAAAATACCGTAACTGGTAGGTACTTAAAAATATGAATGACTCAACAAAATCTTTGACTATGCAAAAAAAAAACATAGATAGTTTAATAAAAGAAAGGCGTTTAATATCCACGCTTGGTGAATTCTTAATACCAACAATAAATAAGGTATTTTATATTATATAATATATTCGGAATATTTCGGTATCCGTAAGCGATTTCCACCCTGCACTCCCCACAGAAATTCCTTACAGAGCATTTAAACAAAAAAATACGACAGTGTATAATTAATCCTTATTTATCTATATATATAAAAGAAAGTCGTGTTAGTTACACCATTTATAACTAAAGAACGGCTGGACCGATATGGCTGAAAATTGGTGGGGAGGTAGCTTAGAGCCAGGAGACGGACATAGGATACTTTTGTACATTTAAAAAAAAAAAAAACAATTAGGTAGTAGGTAGGTAGGTAGTAGGTAGGTAGGTAGTAGGTAGGTAGGTAGTAGGTAGGTAGGTAGTAGGTAGGTAGGTAGTAGGTAGGTAGGTAGTAGGTAGGTAGGTAGTAGGTAGGTAGGTAGTAGGTAGGTAGGTAGTAGGTAGGTAGTAGGTAGGTAGGTAGGTAGGTAGGTAGGTAGTAGGTAGGTAGGTAGTAGGTAGGTAGGTAGGTAGGTAGTAGGTAGGTAGGTAGTAGGTAGGTAGGTAGTAGGTAGGTAGGTAGTAGGTAGGTAGGTAGTAGGTAGGTAGGTAGTAGGTAGGTAGTAGGTAGGTAGTAGGTAGGTAGTAGGTAGGTAGGTAGTAGGTAGGTAGTAGGTAGGTAGTAGGTAGGTAGTAGGTAGGTAGGTAGGTAGTAGGTAGGTAGTAGGTAGTAGGTAGGTAGTAGGTAGGTAGTAGGTAGGTAGTAGGTAGGTAGTAGGTAGGTAGTAGGTAGGTAGTAGGTAGGTAGTAGGTAGGTAGTAGGTAGGTAGTAGGTAGGTAGTAGGTAGGTAGTAGGTAGGTAGTAGGTAGGTAGTAGGTAGGTAGTAGGTAGGTAGTAGGTAGGTAGTAGGTAGGTAGTAGGTATGTAGTAGGTAGGTAGTAGGTAGGTAGTAGGTAGGTAGTAGGTAGGTAGTAGGTAGGTAGTAGGTAGGTAGTAGGTAGGTAGGTAGTAGGTAGTAGGTAGGTAGTAGGTAGGTAGGTAGTAGGTAGGTAGGTAGTAGGTAGGTAGGTAGTAGGTAGGTAGGTAGTAGGTAGGTAGTAGGTAGGTAGTAGGTAGGTAGTAGGTAGGTAGTAGGTAGGTAGTAGGTAGGTAGTAGGTAGGTAGTAGGTAGGTAGTAGGTAGGTAGTAGGTAGGTAGTAGGTAGGTAGTAGGTAGGTAGTAGGTAGGTAGTAGGTAGGTAGTAGGTAGGTAGTAGGTAGGTAGTAGGTAGGTAGTAGGTAGGTAGTAGGTAGGTAGTAGGTAGGTAGTAGGTAGGTAGTAGGTAGGTAGTAGGTAGGTAGTAGGTAGGTAGTAGGTAGGTAGTAGGTAGGTAGTAGGTAGGTAGTAGGTAGGTAGTAGGTAGGTAGTAGGTAGGTAGTAGGTAGGTAGTAGGTAGGTAGTAGGTAGGTAGTAGGTAGGTAGTAGGTAGGTAGTAGGTAGGTAGTAGGTAGGTAGTAGGTAGGTAGTAGGTAGGTAGTAGGTAGGTAGTAGGTAGGTTGTAGGTAGGTAGTAGGTAGGTAGTAGGTAGGTAGTAGGTAGGTAGTAGGTAGGTAGTAGGTAGGTAGTAGGTAGGTAGTAGGTAGGTAGTAGGTAGGTAGTAGGTAGGTAGTAGGTAGGTAGTAGGTAGGTAGTAGGTAGGTAGTAGGTAGGTAGTAGGTAGGTAGTAGGTAGGTAGTAGGTAGGTAGTAGGTAGGTAATAGGTAGGTAGTAGGTAGGTAGTAGGTAGGTAGTAGGTATGTAGTAGGTAGGTAGTAGGTAGAAAAAATTGCATTGCAACGCATGCCGGGTACAGCTAGTTTATTATAAAAGTTAACCACTTTGATCGTAAAGTGTGTAAACGATGTGGTTATGTACAAAAACATTCGAGTAACGGAACTGGGGTTTTAAGCCTCTGTGAAATATACAGTAAGATACAGTGTGCAGGTTCGACGGAGTTTTTAGTGTCAAGAAAACTATAATGAATCGGAAGTATTGTAGTGTTATTCATGTATCAATTAAGAAGTAGAGGATATTGAAAGAAAAAAAAAACATTATTTTTAACCGACCTCTAAAACCGCGGAGTTTCTATCTTCGAATGTGTCTTCTTTATTTGTGTTGTTGACCGAATTTGTGAACTTTAACTAGTACTACTACGTAGTTAGATGCACAAACCCTGAAAACACGCAATAATACAACAGACAGTCTCTAATCAGTCTGCCTGTGTTAGTTTCAGCTGAAATTACCTGCAAAGGTGCCTTTAATATTCATTAAACTAACTACAGAACCGTAATCAGGCCAAACATTATAAGATAAAGGCTATTTTGGATTGAGATCTTACCTCTTTTTAACGGAGATTGTTCTCGATAAATGTGTGGATTGAACAAAGGATAATGACCCTTATTGCTTTTTAGACTAGCCTTTAGTACCTAAGTCTAGTTAAATGGAAAGTTTTTTTATTTAAATAAGCAAAATTATAATTTTAAAATATAATAATAATAAAAATATTAATCCAGCCTATAAACGTCCCACTGCTGGGCACAGGCCTCTTCCTATATAGAGAAGGCACGAGCATTGATCACCACGCTTGCTCTCTGCGGGTTGGCGATTTCAGATCCCAAATTTTAGAATCCAGGTTTCCTCACGATGTTTTCCTTCACCGTTTAAAATACCTTATATAAAATAAATTATGGACCTACAAGGTTCTGTATGTTTGTCATAATGGTTAAAAAAGGATGCACTGAAATGAATAATAAATAAGTATTGCATGCTTGTTTTACTTGTTTGGTTATGTCATTGAAGAAGGTTAAGTAAGTTTCATTCTTTGACAAACCTAATAAAATATACCAGTACATAATAATAATATGATGTTTTGTTAACTCTCAGCAATACAACGATATTAAACCCAATAAATGGCAATACTACTATAATAACAAAAGATTACTCCTCCAAGGAACAACACATGTTATTATTACAAATTTAATATCCTTACATGAGTTTTTACGAGCATAATGCCATCGCGATATTAACTAGATATAATAATAATATATAATCGTAAAGTCTCTCATAACACACAGGTGTTTGAGTAACATTAAGTTTAGAAACACGATTAGTATACGCCACGCCAGTGACGTAATGTAATGGAGTCTGGACAGAACTAGTTTTAGTGTCAACTGTTACAAACGATGCTCTTGGTAAATGAGAACTAATCTTAAGGATTATACGTTCATAGGTTTCTAAAATGTGGTTTAAGTTAATCGTGTGTCATATATACATATATTGTCAACTGTCATTGGTTGGTGAAATTACTTAGACGAAGCTTAATAAAATATGACATATTATTTGACAGTTTTGACAGGTCATCTCTCTAACCATTTTTTTTATAGGCTTTTTAGAAACCAGGCGGATACTATTTTAAGTTTGTTTTTCCTATTCCTGCAATGGAGAGATTTCAGCTTATACTTCTAGCAAAAACACAAAGACATACTAAATAACAATCAGAAGCGAATAACAAGCGATAACCAGTTTAGGCTAGAACGAACTGGTTTATCCTAGAATCAGGTTTGGCTGGTAACACAAGACACAAAATTAGCCTTTGTGTACGATTATTTGCTAGATTTATTTCCTGTGTTTCTGAGTTAAACTATAGTTCCGTATTTTATGTGATTTTTTGTAATTACAGAATGCAATAATACCTAGGTTTTATTAGTAAAAGTTTTAAGAGATCATTTATTATGGTACTTAGTAAATTTTCTCATCTCAAAAAGTAACTACGACGGCATAAAAATCCTGTAGTGAATGGTTTCTTCTTCAGTCTTAAAACCTAACATAATATAATATATATATATAATATAATATTCCGGGACAACTCACACACGGTTATCTGATCCCAAGCTAAGCAGAGCTTGTGTTATGGTAACCAGACAACTGATAAACATACTTATATATTTCTAAATAGATACATATTATAGATAAATTACACCCAGACACAGAACAAATGATCGTGCTCATCACACAAAGATTTGTCCTGAGTGGGAATCGAACCCACGACCTCCGGTATAGCAGTCAGGGTCACTAACCACTAGACCAACAGGCCCGTCAACATAGATTATGAACACAAAATACAAAGACTATTTATAACAATACTAATAGGTATTAATTTTGCCGCCTTTTGGCTGTCGATATCAATTAATTCCTTTATGATACACGTCATAAAGTATAACGCAACCTAAGTGTGTCTCGTGGTTGGCTGATTTAATGCGTTTTATGATGTCCCAATAAAATTGACATTAAATATAGATCCAATACTGAGGTAAGATGGTCTGGAAAATGTATTAGTAAGCTGTCCTTGTGTTGGATGATATAAGATAAATTTAATAGGAGCCATAAATGAAAATACCTACCTATTTGTAATTAATGTTGGAATCGTGATTTGTGTCGATAGATTAATAAATGTATTTTTTTTTTCACGTAAAAACTATCGATCGGATTGTGATAAAACTTAAAAGTTAAATTAAGTGGAATCTGGTTAAACAACATTCTGAAAGATAAATGTAATATAGGTATCTAAAATACTGTAACTGGTAGGTACTTAAAAATATGAATGACTCAACAAAATCTTTGACTATGCAAAAAAATATATACAAATTTAGTAAATTTATTTACAATTCAATACTTAAATCTATTACAAGAACAAACAAAGACTAAAATTAAATCTTATATAAATAAATAAAACTAACACGCGTCAAAAAACTCATCGTCATCCCTGTCAATGGCGGGAAACGTGCCCAGAAGGCTGGCAGCATTGCCACGTTGAATGGCTATGCCGATTCTCTGTGCAAGGAACAAACCAGCTCTCTGATCACGAGTAGAGTATACCAAACGTTTTGACAGATCTTTAAAAAGATTTCGTGCACTCGGACCCCATGACCCGAGCGTTAAAATTTAGTTGAATAAAGGAAAGACGTTTAATATCCACGCTTGGTGAATTCTTAATACCAACAATAAATAAGGTATTTTATATTATATAATATATTCGGAATATTTCGGTATCTGTAAGCGATTTCCACCCTGCACTCCCCACAGAAATTCCTTACGGAGCATTTAAACAAAAAAATACGACAGTGTATAATTAATCCTTATTTATTTATAATAAAAGTTAACCACTTTGATCGTAAAGTGTGTAAACGATGTGGTTATGTACAAAAACATTCGAGTAACGGAACTGGGGTTTTAAGCCTCTGTGAAATATACAGTAAGATACAGTGTGCAGATTCGACGGAGTTTTTAGTGTCAAGAAAACTATAATGAATCGGAAGTATTGTAGTGTTATTCATGTATCAATTAAGAAGTAGAGGATATTGAAAGAAAAAAAAAACATTATTTTTAACCGACCTCTAAAACCGCGGAGGTTCTATCTTCGAATGTGTCTTCTTTATTTGTGTTGTTGACCGAATTTGTGAACTTTAACTAAAATATATTTTGTTAACAACTAAAACTTTTGCCTAATTTTATATTAATATTATGTTTTCTTCTGTTACAGGTAAATATCGTTGGAAGATAGCTTCTTATTAACTGCTAAACATTACGAGGTATTTATAAATATTCAAAAAATCATCGAGATTTTTTAATAGTATTACTTTATGTGATATTAATTTTAATTTTAGATATTTGAGTCAACACGCATCACGATTGTAGCCATTCCTTGTTTTATGATTTTTAGTCTCAATTAATTATTTAAAGTTACGTAAGTACTGTTTTGAGCTGAAATTTTGTAAAATGACTCTATACCAGATGTACTCTTCACCCCTTTCGGATAGATATACCCTTTCGGTAACATCCTGTATAATAAAAAAGTTGTTTTTAAATCGCTAGTGTGCGCTGTTCCTTACAGTAATATCTATAGCGCCAATTACCAACAGCTCGCAATTAAAATGGCCGCTTATTGCCGCTTTTATTTAAGTCGCCAGGGGGCGCTAATGGTCATTGCTATATGTCATGACTAACCAATTTGTAACAGTTAAAACTTAACACTTCTTAATGGTGTAATATCAGTTCTTAATGTGTAAATATGTCCTATATTGGTACGAAATAAACAACTAGGAAACTGAAACAAGATGGCCAATCTTCCAGATTAATTATTAAGATTCTAAATTTTGAAATCATACAAAGCCTATATTATCCTTTTCTGTGTTCTAAAATAAATTAAGTAAAATATAGAAATGAATAAACTTTATCTGACTACAAAGCTAAACCCCATATAATATAAATAGGACAAAAATGTACGAATAACAAAGGCTAACATTTATTTAAGTCATTCTAATGGAATTTAAACTAAACATGTTTTTTCATGTATATATTCTATCATAAACTTAATCACAAAAACTGACAACTATATTCAATTTTCTCGATCATAATGGAACAGTTTAATCACCTATCACTGACAAACAACAATAAAAATGCGGACAACATCACATACATTGCTCTGAACCCAAAGTAAGTAGTTATTTAGCACATGTGTTATGGAATTCAGAAACAACAGGTATTTCTGACTTTCACACATAATATTAGTAGTATTTCTACCACATTCTCAGAAGTCACACACTTAAGTAAAAAGTCAGAAATAACAAGCAGAGCGAAAGTAAAAACATAATATTCTCTCAAAAGTTAAATGAGTTTATACCACACATGGAAGACGACAGTTGGCAAGCGAGAAACCAGACATTAAGTTGAAAATATTGCTGAGATCAAAATAAAAGTATTTGTACAAACGAACACAAAACTTTTCATTTTACAAATGTTTTTTTAATCAAAATATTTCGAGAAGATGAAGCAGTACTACTAGTATTTTTATAGCTTAAATAAATAATAATATATATCAGCCTAGTCTACTACTACTAGGTAAAAACTGCTTCTCATATAGAGAAGAATTGAGCATTGATCACCTCGCTTGGCCACTTGTGGTTTGGTGACATAATATTCTAAATTCGGAATGAAATGTCAATAGCTTTGACTTGTATAATTTTTGGCGATAGTCTCTGCCGGTTGCTTACTCGTACATAACATACATAACATACCATCACGCCTGTATCCCCGAAGGGAAGAAGGCAGAGGTGTACCAATGTACACCCACAGTTCGCCGGTATGTTTAGGTCCCATGTAATAGGGGGCGAGCCTATTGCCACTAACGGGGCACAAATCCAAACTCCGACCTGCTACTGAGAATTTCATAGAAAAACCCAATAACACCTTGGTCGACTTGGGAATCGAATCCAAGACCTCTAGCGTAGCAGTGACCTCTAGCGTACAATCGCACAAATACGCGAAACCTAGAAATGTTGGCCATTTGCTTAGAGTATAGATAAGAAACTAAAGAGTGAGCCTATCAGGGTATGAACCGTAAGCACTAGTATGAACTAGTTTTCTCGTAAATTTAGTATCAAGACGGCGCGCACCGTTTTAATAAAACTACCTAAAACCCTAATATTATCCTAACAATGCCGAAATCATCGACATTTTCGCATATAAGTCTGTCGTTTCGTGAAAAATAACTTAAATCAGTAAACGAATGTACTAGATACAGACAAAAAAGTGCTCTCGCTTGGCACAAAGGGAAACTAGCGATACTAGCGGTCTATAGTATATCTAAAGTCTATGGCCATTTGCAAATTATGATTATGTTGCGTCATGTATCAATTCCAAGCGGTTTTTGTCACATGAGCTAAGTTTGCAAAAGAACGTGACTTTTGTATAATATCCGAAAGTGTACACGTATTGCGTAGCAAGAAGAAAAATTATTTCATACTTGAATAAGGTAAATAAAGTACCTTTATTCAAGGTAACGTCAGTCCACACCCCATTCCTTAAATCTACATCATCATCATCATCATCTCCCGAGCCTTTTCCCAACTATGTTGGGGTCGGCTACCAGTCTTACCGGATTCAGCTGAATACCGTATTTTACATGGAGCGACTGCCTATCTGACCTCCACAACCCATTTTACTGGGAAACACAGTATCCCATAGTAAGACTGGTTGTCAGAATTGACTTAACGACTGCCAAAGATCTATGTGTGACAGCCGGGACCTACTGTTTAACGTGCTTTCTTATTCCTTAAATCTACATGAACAATAAAACATACAAGTGATAGCAATATTGAATTGATTCATCAATTTCCTTACAACGGTGCGTGTTATTCTTTGTTCGTCGAACTAGAAAAACATATATTATATTGCTTCCACTGGCTTATGATTCCAGTCACGACACACCAGTAAAATATGTACTCTCAATAATCTTGTGAATGCGGAACTCACTTTATTTGGTTATTTATTTCTTAATCATGTTGCTGTTTACTTCGATGATACATATTTCTATAATAGGCATCACGTAGCTTTCAACGACGTTTTTTTTTTCCATGAACTGAATTATGTAATGCTTAAAATATGGCCTTTATCATTCGTGTCAGATTTCCGATTTTCATGTGTGCAAAGTTTCAACGAAATTGGTTTAGAGGTTTACTAGATGAAACCGCAATGACATACGAAACAATACGATTTAAAACGTGCTTTTATTCAGTCAAGAACAATACAAAATCCACAATGCACTAAACTTTAAATTAAACGTTAATAAAGCGATTCTACAATAAATCTTAATCAGAATGCTGAATATCATTAGCAATGCATTTCAAGTAGTTACAAAACAAAATGGTTCTGCTTTATTTCTGAATACCAGATATTGGGAAGTTAAGTTCTTTAAATGTACACCGACGCTGGCTATAAATTCCCATTTTCTGTTCGCGCCGATATTTCGCGAGGTTCAACGAAAATTCAATTTTGAAATGGATTTAAATTCAGTTTCTTGCATTACGTAGTGTCGAGAAAGTTTTATTATACTTGTAGTAGAGAAAGGAAGTCGACTAGTTTTACAAAGTGTGAAGGTAGAACGAAATCATTATAAAAGACTTTATGTACCCCATTGTTATAAGCCATCTCTCCCAAAATAAGATATTAAGATTTAGAATTAGACGATAGATTAAAATTTAATTCGAGTTAATTATAAATCACGAATTAAAAAGAGTCCTTTACCTAACTGTGACAACTAGAGACTAGCTACATACATAATTACTGTTATGTATTGAAAGAAAAAAAAATAAGTAAAAACTCTGCCTATCCTTTATAGTGGTACCCAAGTCTTCATTGTAAGCTTAAAATGACTTATTGTTATAACCTTTGTCTTTATTATACAGAGCAATTAATCTTAATCGATTTAATTTATTGCTGTAGATTCTGATACTGGTGTCGAGTTTGAACTTATGCACCATTACTTGCAATTTACAAAGACATACGGTTGATTTTTTTAGTAAAGCTCAGGGCTCAAGCTCATCTTTAATTTAGTTCCGAATCGAAGGCATTAGTAATAACTAGATTCTTAGATTTCGTACAAAATATTCTTATAATAATACAGAAAAAATCTAATAAGGTTAACGAACACCATTACTCACCTAATATCATCAAGAAATAAAGAACGCAGACCAAAAGTAATCATTCCTCGAAATTGGCCCACAGAACTACCAATCGGAACACCTAAACCAATACCTTACTTAATTCCCGATCTTAATCACCCACCTTAAGGTTGCAAATCGCGTGGAAGGTATCTTTAATATTCTGTAATATAGGCGAACACCCCACCTAAGAAGTCTTCACTCATTTTGTATTAGTATCATCGGTTTGATGAATGAACTTTGGTCGCGACTGTACCGGATCCACTGTACCAGGTGTTTCCGCTCAGGTGTGATCTCATATACTTGATTATATTAGATGTGTATTATATTGTGTATGTATGTTTGTGTGTATGACTGACTTCTGAACGTATTACTGCGAAGTTTTAGATCTTGAGTTATTTTATAATTACAGTACTAATAAATTCCTTAATTGTTAATTATTGTTAATTACGAATACTAGTAATATCTTTTTTGCACATTTATCAAAAAACTTTATGAAACGTTAAGTTACCTTTATTTTGTTATATCTCAATACAGTCTATAAAATTGTAACATATATTTTTAAATAAGCGGTAGGTACATATTTTAGATTTGGGGATTCATTGTCTTAGCTGTTCTCGGTAACAATTATCATTCCATTTTAATGATATTCTCGTATAATTTAGAAAGTTCTAAATAAATCAGAACCTAGTACATATTTAAAGAATTTCTGTGAAACCATTTATGGAGATTACTCAAAAATTTGCCTCGACTCAACAAAGATGAATAAAACGTATATATGTGAGATTTTTTACTTTTTTTCAGACCTTTTTGTTCTGCTTGTTTTAGCTACGCTACACTCAGACAAAACGTGTAGGACTCATGTATAAATTCAGTCGTAATTATACAAATGCTTTTTTTGCTTTTCCCAAAAAAATTGCCTTGCTAGGAATAAAATTGGGATATTCTATCTTTGTGTTTGTAACACTGACCATTTATTTTTAAGAAATGTTATGATATAGTTGCGTGAGGTTCTGGATTTGTATATAATTATTATATTTCATCTATTTGGGATCGTCGTCGTAAGACATTTCAATGCAGTTTTTAACCGACTTTAATCCGACTGTTTTTTTTTTAATGTTTGTTACCACATAACTTTTGACAGGGTGAACCGATTTTGATGATTCTTTTTGTTATTTGAAAGCTAGTGCTTTCCGTGCGGTCCCATTTTGACAGTGGGATCCATAAGAAATAAATATAAGACTTATTATGAAGTCGGTTTTCTTTGTTAGAATTATTAAAATACTGTTTCAGCTCGCTATCCAAAGTTTTCCTTATGTTCCTCGACCTCACTGTATAAGATAATACTACATAAAATATACATTATATAAATTGCACAAAGATATTACATAAATACTCGTATCGTTGTCTGTCTATAAAAACATGCCAATATATTGCTATTTTCTGAGTATAAAAGGACTTATCATATTCGTATATTCAGTGTATAAGATAAATATTGTATGTGGCTTATTGATACTAATGTGTATTGATTCGATCTACTTAATACTGTATTGTCTGAGACTAAAAGTACTTTCACTAGAGTACCTACTTGTAATATTTATTTTCTGTTAATGTATTTTTAACCGACGAAAACGGTGGAGGTTCTCAATTCGACGCGTATATATATATTTTTTTTTTTTATTGTTAGGAACCAGTTATTTATACCAATAAGTTATTATCAATTATTAAAACTACGGTTGGTTGGTTAATCCACAATTAATGTCAATAACTTCGAATACTGAAACGCAATTTTGACGACCTCCGCGGTCGAGTGGCGTTCGCACCGGTTTCAAGGTGTCGCTAGCTCTGAGGTCCCGGGTTCGATCCCCGGACGGGTCAATGTAGAAACCAACTTTTCTACATTGCCTCGGGTATGGGTGTTTGTGGTACCTTTGTTGTTTCTGAATTCCACAACACAAGTGTGTTAGCTACTTACTTTGGGTTCAGAGCAATGTATGTGATGTTGTCCGCATTTACTTTAGCAAATAAAGATCTATTCTATTCTATTCTTTATTATTATTATTATTATTATTATAGTCAATTTACCAACACTATTAAATATAATACCCATATCTCATCATCATCTGCCTAGCCATTTTCCCAAGCTATGTTGAGGTCGGCTACCAGTCTTACCGGATTCAGCTGAATACTGTATTTTACATGGAGCGACTGCCTATCTGACCTCCACAACCTATTTTTTTGGGAAACAAAGTATCCCATAGTAAGACTGGTTGTTAGAATTGACTTAATGACTGCCAAAGATGTACGTATGACAGTCGGGACCTACGGCTTAACGTGCTTTCCGAAACACGGAGGGGTCTCGGCATGTTATAAATGGTCACCCATCCACGGACCAACCGCGGCGAGCGCGGCTTAACCTGTAACCGCGCGGCTTACACTTAGCCACGAGCCCCTCAATAATAATAATAATACCCATATCTATCACAAAGAAAAACATGTTCTAAAAAAATACCTCAGATAGTAATATTTCTCATTTTTATCCGCAGTAACCATAATAGGCTTTTATGGAAAGTACTTTATAGCTTTATGACCTAAGACTCAGTTCTTTACTAAAGTGGTTACATCCTAGCTATCTGAGACACGTAATATTTGGACCCCTTCCAACTGATACCAGGACATTTAGAGGCTGTAATAAATGCTTTGAATTTATTTTACAGTCCGCCTTATGTTCAAGCCTTCAAGGTAGTTGCGGTAAATTCTGAAGCGAAAGTAATAATATGAACAGGTGGAAAATAGTGCAGTAGTTCTGATTTATTTTGTTGGTTATTACTTCTGTAACATACTAGGAACATAAAAATCTTATTGCATCTAGGCAGCTTTAATCACAGATTTTTAAATTACTGCGCCATTTCCTGAGCAAGACCTTCCTTGTATACTTAAAAGTTTAAGTGTTTATTCCACTTCTGACCTGACAGGGTTAAGATGCAGGTGAAGACTCTTTAACTAATAAATAAGGAAATAATGAAAACTTGTTCGAATAGCCCACTTTGCTGTACAGGTTTTACTGAAAACAAGTGACAATCGACATGCGACAATCCAAACTAATACAAGTCAAGTCAAAATTTCGCCTCCCGAAATGGCATCCCAAAATCCTGTCATAAAACTCTAAAGGTATAATGTTTACCTTCACAAATCAGCTGAACTTATCGTATGTGAGGTGCTAATATGGAAATGCGATTCGCAAACCCGGGATTGGGAGGATCCAGACGAGACGAGGCAAACGGAATAACATATAGTTGGAGGCTCAAAAAGGATCTAGGGATCTCGTATCTGTTGCATACTTATTCTTTGGCTCTTGGTTTATTAAAATGTTTCGTTTCGATTCATATTGAATTTATTTGTTTTGTAATGGTGATGTTGGGACTGGAAATCGATGTATGTGGGATGTTGTTTTGTCTGGTATCTTTAGAGTCGCTTCAGTTAATGTTTTATTGCTTAAATCTGCTTTTCTTCTTTATGGAGCTAATGTTTTAAGTTAAAATATTAATAACACGAAATATTTTTTTGTGGAAACCCTAATAAACTCACTCTAATATTACTATTACGCTGTCATTACTACCAAGTTTATTAGCTCCTAATATAGTAATACATTACCATCGTCATTCATCACGCACTAATACCCAACCATTTACCGAAATAACCATCAGTTCTTTACCTTATAAACCCATTAAATTACAACCAAAACTGCCGAATAACGACGCTACATTTTCAAATTACCCACTCATTTCCAATAACGAAAAAACATGGATGAGTATCAAAAAACGTTGAACGCTTCCAAAACAGTTTTCGATCCTTCATCGGCAGGAATCTAGACTAAATATTCAGTTATTTAATTTTACCAGCGTATTCAATTTTGTGCGAAAAATCTCACAGATGTTTCCGAAGGTGCAATCAATCATTATTGCCGGAATTCGCGGAATCATTACGAAAACAGTTCATAATATACGTATATAATGGAAGCTATTTGTGTTTTTTTGGATTAGTAAGCTAATCCGTTTGTATACCTTGACGAAGGAAGTTTCATCAATCAACACTTGTGTATAGTACTATAGTTATTGTTACCGATTTTCTTTTAGAAATAGTGGGTTATCGTATTAGCGATCCGCCTGGGGCCTGATTTCGCTATTTTAAAGTCAGTGAGTGACAGGTTAATGAACGTTCCAGAGTGTACCTTATTTTCGTATTTAGATGATTTCAGTTTAATGACAAATGTACACCTACTTGCCACTGTTGTTATTGTAGGATTGCCACTGACTGTTTTCTGTAGACCTGAATACGAAAATTAGGCACAATAACAAGTACACTGGAACGTTCATTAACCTGCCACCCACTGACTTTAAAATAGCGGAATCAGGCCCACCCCTGTTGGTTAGTAAGACTTCTGTCGGTATATTTGGAACATAGAGGTTATGTTTGCGATAATTTAGAGAAATATATTATCATGAGTGTTAACATTTATACCAAAAAGTCGAATACCCGAGTCAAAAATGAAATAATAATTAAAGGTACCGCTTAAATTGTTCTGATTATTTTCCAAAAAACACGTTTCTATTAGGAGAGCTACTAGGAAGCTTATGGAGTTTTTTTCTTCTATAATGGTACGGAACCCATCACGCAAGTCCGACTCACACGTCGCCGGTTTTTTAACATCTTCATTATAAGTTATAACAAAAACGTGTCAGAAACAAAATATACACCATGTTTTATTTTTGGAAGAGATTAAAAGAATCTGGTGATTGACATGGGTGTACTATTTTAGAAATTCTGAAAACGGTTTTATTTTCAACGTTTCTAAATATATTCATCTATATTCGTGAGTTTTGCTGTTCATTGAATATAAATAAGTTCTAAGTGTACCTACCTACTTTTTGGACCCCGAGCAATGGTCGGTCTCGCTTTACCCTACCAAATGTTATTTTAAACAAAGTCGAAACGAATTCTGAAAACTAGTTCAGGTGAAATATTACGTCTATATGCGGTAGTTCTCAAGAAAGGTCAATCAAAATGATTCAACATTTACCGTAGGCAATGCATATAAAACACATTTATTTTTGGTAATTTTGAACTTTACAGAAAAGGTCAGTTGAATTACGTTTTTGTTATATCATCGCATTTTTTGCACAATTACAGCGAAAGACGAAGAATGTACTCTTGATCTGGGAAATTGAGTCTTAACGAAGACTGCGGTAGTTTGCAATGTCTTACCGCTTAGTCTTCGGTAAAAATAAAAAATCTAAGCACCCTGGTTTTATCATTTAGATGATAAAACCAGGAGAGAGATTTAGCTTAGAGTTCTGCACACTCCGTCTTCACCCTGGTGGAAATAGTCCATAAGGATATCCCCTGTTAAAAAGGGAATCAGCTCTATCCCATAAAATTTTCTTATCGTTATTTATCATAACATCAATATCCTGACTCAGAACTTTGTAGTTTTGGATCACTCGAATTTCCTTTTGTCTGCAGACGGTATCGATCCCCCAGGACGTAGCGCAATGGCATCTGGTGCAGTGATTTCTTACTTCAATCCTCCATCCATGAAGTCAAGCTACTAGCTTCTTACACCACAGTGTCATTTCAGACCTTACCTACAATTACAGCGTTATCGTGTGTGTCCAAGTACCAATTAAGAGTACCTACTGTCGAGTGATTAATGTCATTACCACTTTAAGCCTCATTCACCAACGTGATGCGATAAACCTTAGACTAAGGTACGTTTAGATTAATGGTACCTTTGTTTATTAGGATGTCTGTATGTAAGACACTAGCTCATCCTTTGGTTTTGTCTACGTACCTATAGCATATTCTTTTGCCTAGGATCATTCCCGTGTTATGTTGGGGTGGGCTACCAGTCTTACCAGATTCAGTTCAATACCGTATTTTACATGGAGTCACTCCCTTTCTGACCTCCAAAACACATTATTT
Organism: Autographa pulchrina; assembly: GCA_905475315.1. Classification (NCBI taxonomy): domain Eukaryota; kingdom Metazoa; phylum Arthropoda; class Insecta; order Lepidoptera; family Noctuidae; genus Autographa; species Autographa pulchrina. The sequence continues at coordinate 11,421,745 of FR997775.1, forward strand.
CCGAAGAATTATTTATATAGTTTTTTCTGACCATATCTACAGTTAATTCAGTAAATTAATCATAATGATTCTGCGAAACCTTTATCGCGTCTTAAGAGACCACATTCTGACCTTACAAGAGGTCCTTATACGTTACGACACGACTAATTTCGTTCATACCGTATGAGGTCCGAAGTGGGTCAGTTATCGTGAATGGCGACCTCTGTCGTTGCATATCAGTAACATTTATGTCGCGGGGCAATGACCTGTCAACTGAGGTTATTTGCGTTGGCTTGGTATGTGTCAGCTGTTTTGAGATTAAGTAGTGCTTAACTACAATACCTAGGGTTCGTGTAATATAGGGTGTAGAGGCTTTAATCGGCTGAATAAGGTTAATGCGTTTTGCATTGGAGTATGTTGAGAAAATATATAGGAGAATATATGGGAGACTTCTGACTAGCAGTGGAATAGTAGCAATACGTTAAAAAATGCATCTAAACATACTCGTACTTAAAGAACAAAGACATCCTATCATATTAATTTACTTATAATAAATCTGTAGAAGTGAAAATTCTGTACATTGAAAATATTAAAAAAAAAAATGGCGGGGGCTGTTAATAGACCGACAACGAACCAAAAAGTGTGAAAAAAATAATTTTTGTCTGTCTGTCTGTTTGTTCAGGTATCACGCAAAAACTACCGGTTCGATTACGATGAAACTTGGTATAATTATTTTTTATTATCCTGGGCACCACACTGGGTAGTTTTTATCCCGGAAAAGTATAAACAATAAAAAACAAACTTAATTTTGCGGTCAAAAACTCATTGATAAGTTTCGTCATCCACGCGAACGAAGTCGCAGGCACAGCTAGTAAATAAATATAATATAAGTTATACGGATAAAATATAAGTTATATTCTTAACATAACATAACTTCATAATATTCTTTACTAAGATAAACCAATACGTTCTATATTTAGACGTCTCTGTCGTTCATTATCCATGGAAGCAAAATTATTGTATAACGACATAATACTTAAAAATAAGTTGTTGAACATAATGGCTCCTTGAAGCGGTATCGAGTAGTAAATATAAAGAAATATTTTTCAAGTATTCTCATTAGGAATCAGTTAAAATAAATAAATAAAGACTATTGAAAATGGGCCAGTTGTAGACGAATGTAATTTTGTCTGTTTGTCTGTTACCCTTTGCAGCTAAATATCTTAACATATATTGATATTTTAAGCAAAATATGCACGAACTATAAATATTCAACTGCAGAGCAGTGACCTTTCTTTCATTCATTCTTAATTGTTTTCGAAGTTCAGATTTAAAAGATCAATATGTAATAATAACTTTTAAACTATCGCGCTGCATGTTTATAGTAATATTATAAAACGGGGATTAGCGCGTACATGCATAAATACCTGCCAGAGAGCAGACTGCTCTGCTTGCGACCACGGCCTGTGTAACCCGGTCGAAACGTCAAGCCCTAAAGGTATTTATGCATGTACCTACGCGCTAATCCCCGTTTTATAATATTACAATATGTAATACATAACTAAAGTTAATTTTATTGTGTACAATATGTAATTAAAACGTCTTAACATCACGCTTTATCTTATACTAGCTGATCCCCGCGACTTCGTCCGCGTCAATTTTTGTTATTATGACCGCGATTAAGAAGTTTAAAAAAAAAGTATTTCTGCGTAATTGATAATTTTAGTTAATATTATGTTGATAAAACTCTGTAGCAAATAATTGGCAATAATGCATTAATTTCGACCAAATGACTACCTTAAAAAAGGTTATAGTGAGTCAATCTTAAAAGATAGACATATACTGTCGCAGACATTTTTTTAGATCATTTAAAGAGGAACAATTCTTTCATACATATATTTTGGGTAGCTCGAACCGTTTACGCAGCGCACGCAACGGAAGCTTTCAAGTATGAATATTTTTCCCCGTTTTTGTGACATTTTTCACTGCTGCTTAGCTCCTATTGGTCGCAGCGTAATGTTATATATCCTAAAGCCTTCCTCGATAAATGGACTATCTAACACAAAAAGATTTTTTCAATTCTAACCAGTAGCTCCTGAGATTAGCGCGTTCAACCAAACAAACAAACAAACTCTTCAGCTTTATAATATTAGTATAGATTTGTATTATCCTTGTATAACATTTATGACAATACATCTCACTAACTCTTGTTCCGCGCCTCTCTTGTTAATATTATAACGAGAAACATTTCCATGTTTATTAGAGTGAACAGTTCTTATTCCATTTAATTATGACACATTAATTAAATATCAACGCTAATGTAGGAAGCAGTATGTCTGTTCTGTAAATAATTTCACCTGAGTGACAATAAAGCTCACTTCAAAAGTAAACCCAATTGGCCTTGATTTAGAATTCAAATTCGAGAATACGTATTTGACATCTCACCGCGGATTCCGCTGTCGAGACATGAAAATAATGTTACAGAATAGCACTACAGGCGGGTGTATACTAGCTGTGCGCTACGGTTTTACTTACCTTGATTTTCTATCAAGACAAGTAAATTGATATTAAATACTTATAGGTAACTTTCCTCGAGAATTGTGCTTATTATTATTATTATTAGGAGCCTGAAATGTCCCACTGCTGGGCAAAGGCCTCCCCACTCTCCTTCCATTTGTCTCTCTCAAGAGCCGCGATTGACCAGAATTGTGGTATTAAAGAAAAAAAATATTTACCAAATCTGACTTAAAACTTTCAAACAAACAAACAGTAGCTTTATTTTATAAAGTATAAATGATAACAACTTGAGCCCGTGGCTTCATCCGCTCTAGGTTTTTTTCGTGTACTAAGTAATCGGAAAAAAGTAATTTAAAGGTATATTCACCTAAATATACTATTTAATTACTTTTTTCCGATATAAACTCTCACTGATTTGTTAGTTTTCGTATAAAAGAACAAACATACATCCTCACAAACATTCATATTTAATATTTTACGACAATAAATTATGCTATGTACTCTCCACCGCATACTCGTAACATAGTCTTTATTCCAAAGCAATAAGGATGCTTTTAATGATGAATTCTTATCATTGACTTGTCGAAAGCTCGGATTAACCAATCGTCTTAATTTCCCCACAAAATTAATTAACACAATACACCAATTACGGTAAATAATTCCTTCGCTACACATTTCTTTGTGTAAATTCCCGCGGATTTATTATTTAAAAGGATTCCCTAGATATATTGTTTTCTACCATCGTTGGTAGAATGGTAGAAATGGTAGAAATGTTGATTAATGTATGGATTCTTGTAATTAATGAGTGTTAAAGAATTGACGGATTTGAGTAGTATTTGGTTTTTCAATGTGATTTGAAGGTTTTGTGGTTGGTAACTAGATATATTATGTTTAATTTTTAGGTTAGATAGTAGATAATAATTATAAACAGGTAAACCGTAAGAGATGTGTTTAAAAAATAGGTGGTTATATACTGAGGAAAATGAAAATTGAAGCGAGGGACGAAAGATACAGCATTGGATTATTTTTTACTTAAAAATAAGGGGTAATCAAGTACTTTAAATTTGTTGAAATCGACCTCTGTGTTTGCCGAAGATATCGTATAACAAACATATAGAAAAAAAACATAGCGTCAAACTGATGAACCTCCACCTTCTGGAAGTCGGTTAATAAATAATTTATAATATTACGTTCTCTTCTCAATTAGCCATTTTTAACATCACATTACAAAACGATTTCGGTGCTACCTCGAATTACAAAATAATTAATTAATTATAACAATGCATAAAACGAATTACTGAAGCTCCAATCCCAAACACAGCTATTTGCATTCACTTTATTTATTACACATACAGTAAACACAACATAATTGAAAACAACGAATCACGATTTTAAACCTTAACACTAAGGCATAATGGTGATTTTATTTTTAAGTGATCAACGTAGGCATTTGGTCGACTGTACATTTTCAATTACATTATAACAAATAAACCAGGTATGGACATAATTTGTGCTCGGAGCTAATCAAATTCGTATTTCCCTTTGGATATTATTTTAAGCAGTATATTAATGACAGTAATTAATGAATTTATTTATCTTCACTTATTGTATGTATATTGGCGTAACAATTATTATTTATTTCTGCGGGTATTGTATGCATGTACTATTCTGTAAATTAGTCTTAACAAAAATTAATTGCACATAATTTTAAAAAAGAAATTACTTTAATGACGTTTTTATGGGACCATCGTTGAGCATATCTACATGAATAATAAAAATATTGTATAATATAGTTAGAACGGATAAGCATTTCTAATAATACACCTACATTTGATCAAGAACAAACAAAGACTAAAATTAAATCTTATATAGATAAATAAAACTAACACGCGTCAAAATACTCATCGTCATCCCTGTCAATGGCGGGAAACGTGCCCAGAAGGCTGGCAGCATTGCCACGTTGAATGGCTATGCCGATTCTCTGTGCAAGGAACAAACCAGCTCTCTGATCACGAGTAGAGTCTACCAAACGTTTTGACAGTTCTTTAAAAAGATTTCGTGCACTCGGACCCCATGACCCGAGCGTTTCAACCCCAAACGGCTCGAAAATATAATTACCCATTAGGTTATTATACTTTCGCCGTTTAAGGGTCTCCGCTGCTCCAGCAGCAGCTCCAGGAGAGGCCGCCGAACTTAGAACGTGGGATGGCGCAAGGGTGTCGACGCACGTTGCGTCCCACACCAAAGGCCGACCCAATTTCCAAGGCAACAATGACATACCGTCAGGTCTCTTACCATCGCTGCGCACCAAACCATTGGGTTCCAAAACAGCTGGTACACCGGCAATGACAAGAGCACGACGAATAATGTCATTAATATTTGCGTGACGGGATATACGTCCTGCGCTCCTGCTGCAGGACAGGCCATGGTGACCGAGGCAATCGACTGTTTCACCGCATTGACACCGATGACATGCGACACAAGGTATACCTAAACGCAAACTGATGGCGAGCCGGAAAGTATTGTCATCCAAAATCGTACCAAGAGTGGTTGACGGAAGTGCCTGTAACCAGAGGCCCGATTCCCATTCTCCCACAGCCAGGAGACGCGCGCGCTCTGCAGTGTTGATTGACGTATTAATTAATTCTTTCCGTATCAAACTGCAAAGCGGCTCGTCCCACTGCCTCTGAGAAGAACGTTGCTCGGGTAGATCTGTGCCCGGGCAGGACAATTCCCAACTATTTACTGCCTCAGTCATGCACAGAATCTGAAAATCAACCAGAGAAGACCCTAAGATTTGCCTGGTTAATTTTTCAGTGCTGTGGACCGAAGACAAAAATGCTGGTAGGCCTAGACTGGAAACTTTACGTACACCAAGCCCACCAAATCGGATCGGCAGCGTGGCTTGGGTCCAAGCTCGGTCATCCAACGTTACGTTAAAAATGGACGTTAACGTGGAACGAATAATTTTATCGACTTTTTCCAAAAGCGGCAAATGTTTCCATAGTCGTGAAGAACGAATAAAATATGTAAATTTTGGACCAAAACAACAAAAACGAATTAAAGTAATAGCAGAATGTAAAGAGATTTTGAAAAGTCTATTCGAAATTGACTGAAAATTTTCAATTTTATCATCTATAAAATTTTCATATGATTCTTCTAAAATTGGGGACCCTAGAAGGCGAAGAGAGGAGTTATTGACTATGTTAATTTCAGGGGCTATTGTTTGGATTTTGATTCATATAAAGGTTTTTGTTGACTTTTTAACCAACTTCAAAAAGGTACTCAATTCGTTTTTTTTTATGTTTGTTACCTCAGAACTTACGACTGGGTGAACTGATTTTGATGATTCTTTTTTTATTTGAAGATGGTGCTTCCCGTGTGGTCCCATTTTAATTTGGACAAGTTATGACAGTGGGATCCATAAGAAAACCATATAGACTTATTTTGAAGTCGGTTTTTTTTTGTTATAATTATTGAGGAAAAAGTCAGCAAAAATCTTTCTCTTTCATCTTCTTGCCAGGTTTTCACAAAAATACCATGTAAATAAATGATATAAAAAATTACGAAAAAATCGATAATGGTCTCATGGAATTTTACCAACTTTCAATCCAGTTTTTCATAAATTTTGTTTACTCATTAGTTAGTTAAAACTAATAACCTTTGATCATTATTCTATATTACGTAGGCTGTCGTAATAACCATTTTTCCTTTTATAACAAACAATGTAGGAGGACGAATTGGAATTCCCGGAACATAATTATACCTTATTGATTTATTACAAAGAAAATATAGTCACGCACGTCTTCCCCCGGGAAAGGTGGAATTCATTTTAATAATAGGATAATCTCTGGATTTATTAAAGTCACATGTGTAGTTATCAATAATCTATCTATCTATGTATATAAAAATGAATTGCTGTTCGTTAGTCTCGCTAAATCTCGAGAACGGCCGGACCGATTTGGCTAATTTTGGTATTGAATTGTTTGTGGAAGCCCAGGGAAGGTTTAAAAATGAAAATGTTCGGAATGACATAAAAAATAAAGAACAATTTGTTTTAAGTTTATTTTATACTAAAGTTTAGGCTTTTATTTATCGATTGAGGCAGTACGAAGTCTGCCGGGTCAGCTAGTGACACATAAATGTAAAGAAGAACCGACTTCTATGATCATATAGGACCACTTCAGAGGTTACCCCAGCGATGGTATATTTTTTAAATCGGTCTGCAATTGTCTAAGAAACCGCGTGACAAAGATACAAAAAATCTTATCGTTGAATTGAGAAGACCTCCTTTTACAGTCGGTTTAAAAACGATAGTGAAACGTAGAAAAGTTAACTTCGGTTTTTTAAAGAAAATAGCAGCACGTTACTAAATCTCGGATCTAGGGCTTAAGCTTAAATTAAAAAAAAACATAAACAAGTGATATTGATGTTTAGGTTAAGACTTTTACTACTGTCGTTTTATAAGAATAATAAACTACTAATAAGTAAGTAAGCAGTAATAAAAAACTACTAATTGTAGCTTTGATCGCCACGTTTGCTTTTTGAGTTAGCGTTAGAGAAGTTTTAATTAATCCAAGTCGTAATTATATTTGGTTCAAATTAACCAGTTTCTATTTTGTTAGTCTATTTCTTAGAATAACTAACAATATAGATATTACCTAGAAAATAAAAGGTCACCTGTCAAAATAGACGAATATTATTTCGTTTCCATCATAATTGAACTAGTTGTTTGACCTGATGTCATTGGCTAGCCTCCTACGCAATTATTGTCTAGTTTTACCCTTTCATAAAGGCTTTACTTGATAGGCTATAAAAATACCAGACAGGCCTGTTGGTCTAGTGGTTAGTGACCCTGACTGCTATACCGGAGGTCGTGGGTTCGATTCCCACTCAGGACAAATGTTTGTGTGATGAGCACGATCATTTGTTCTGTGTCTGGGTGTAATTTATCTATGCTATGTATGTCTTTAGAAATATATAAGTATGTTTATCAGTTGTCTGGTTACCATAACACAAGCTCTGCTTAGCTTGGGATCAGATAACCGTGTGTGAGTTGTCCCGGAATATTATTATTATACCTAATAAATGTGTTATGATAAATGATAATTAATAATAATAATAATAATCCAGCCTATAAATGTCCCACTGCTGGGCACAGACCTCTTCCACCACTTGCCTACTGCGGATTGGCGATTTTGAATGATCATCTATACTTATAATAAATCTGTAGAGAGGTCAATTCTGTTCATGAAATACATTTTCAAAATAACTATCAGGGGGTGATTAGTGATCGATACTGATGCCAAAAATGCAATCAGTAAAATTTTTGTCTGTCTGTATGTTCCTTATAGAAACAAAAACTACTTTACGGATTTTAACGAAACTTGGTACAATTATTCTTCATACTCCTGGGCAGGTTATAGTATACTTTTCATCACGCTACAATCGATAGGAGCAGAGCAGTGAAGGGAAATGTTGGGAAAACGGGAGAAGTTACTCAATTTTTTAAGCTTCCGTCGCGTGTGCAGCCTTAATGGTTAAAGACCCATTGATAAGCTTCGTCATCCACGCGAACGATGTTGCAGGCACAGCTAGTTAATAATAATAATCCAGCCTATAAATGTCCCACTGCTATGCACAGACCTCTTCCACCACTTGCCTACTGCGGATTGGCGATTTTGAATGATCATTATTAATTAAAATGTGATTCTATGGAAAATAAATAAACAAATATTTACGTTAAAATAAACTCTAAATAAATAACTTTCGGTTATGTAAAGCATAAATCTAATTCATTCCTTGAACATATTTTCTTTTATGTTATTAAAATGCCACTCTATCAAAATGTATACACAAACAACGCTATACAGAAAAACCTTTACAATACTATACCTACTAAAAAGGTTAGTGTGTAAATCACGTACTAAGTTAAAACACACATGTAGGCAGAGTAAAGAGAAACAAAACAAATGCCTATAAAAATAGACGCCAGAGATTTGGCGAACAACACGCCTCGTTTGTTTTTCAGTTGCTCCGCAAGAAATATGAAAACAATGTTTGGAATTCAACTTCAACTGTTTTGTATGCATGTATGCATGATAGCTGACAGTTCTAATGCGCTTGTTTTATGCAGAATGTTCTAGATATTGAGCGATGAGGAACCAAACCATTGTGAAATGGTTAGGTTTTTGTTTGTACGCGCTTATCTGTGAAACTAATTGGCGGATTTGAAAAATATTTTTGTATTTTATACCCCAATTCTCGAGGAAGGTTATAGGCTATTTGAGACAAAAACACAAGTGAAACCGCGAAGCACAACTAGTCTAAGGATATATTAATAAAATTCCTTGCTGATTTTTTTACAGCCTGTAATTATTTACCCGTTTGCAGGCAATGAATATACATAATTTTCTAGTCACGCAATAAATAATTCGTATTTGTTTTTTGCTTTAGGATAGAAAGTTTTAGACCCATTTAGATTTAGGGAAAGCCTCTCCCAGCTGTTGACAATAGGTTATATAACAAAAAATGTTTGCTTAAACCTACAATACCTATTTTGTTGACGTCGTTGTTGTTTGACGACCTCCGTGGTCGAGTGGCGTACGCACCTATTTTCAAGGTGTCGCCAGCTCTGAGGTCCCAGGTTCGATCCCCGGACGGGTCAATGTAGAAAACCACTTTTCTACATTGTCCCGGGTCTGGGTGTTTGTGGTACCTTCGTTGTTTCTGAATTCCATAACACAAGTGCTTTAGCAACTTACTTTGGGTTCAGAGCAATGTATGTGATGTTGTCCGCATTTATTTATTATTTATTGTTTCCTTTGTCCACTCTCTCCACTATCTTTTCAAAAGAAACATATTTCTGTTTTCCGTCACTAGTCTGTCATCACAAAATCTATTCCGTGGCCGTGCTTTGTATTTGTCTGGCCTATTTCGCCTATTTTCGCCTATGTTCGCCTACACTCGTCTATATTCGCCGACAAAGGACAGACTAACGCCGTGTTTACTAAACTTCGGTTAACGGACTGCTGTCAAAACTGTTCCTATTTGAAGCGCGTTTATGCCCAGTTAACGATACGAGTATTGGAGTCATTTGGGGGAAACTGTTTTGAATGCAGCTAATTTGAGGCAAAGGAAGTCTTAGATTTCGTTTCTTGTTAAGCTCACAGCAAAAATAGGTAATGTTAAAAAGTTCTTATGATGAGATGATGATTATTTCAAGGGAATTAATTTATAACATTCATTACTTCGCAGGATTTATATTACTGGGTGTAGGTTATATTCTTAGGTTTTTTTTCTTAAACCCCATAAATAACTTCGTATAAGAACATTTACTATTTCTTATATTACTCATTTCAGATCTTTATTTAAATACCGACGAAATTATTTCTATTCCTGGCTTTCGCGTAGAATTGATAATAATATTTATAACATTCAATTACGTGAATATTTATCAAATGATATTTACCATACTGTCTTTATTGACAAGTCTATATCAGTTCACCAGAAATATAGGCATACAAATTTACCTTCCAAATGACACATTCTGGAGGTAACAGAAATAAAATCAGGCAACACAATTTGTTTCTATGTACCCAAGAAGCATCTCAGTGTCCTAAAACATTTTATTTGCTACCGTAATACAGACGTAGGTAGAAGTCGACTGGTGTAGGAATTTCCACCATAACTCATTCACTTGGGAGATTTGTTCTTATCAAAGTAAATTGGAGACAAATTGCTTAGAGAGTGTAGAGTGGTGGAGGTTATAAGCGGAAGCGGGGAATGTGGACTTCTGTGTGCTCCTTGGTAAAGAAAAAAGAGAAGAAAATTATGAAAGTTTAGGCCAAGACGGAGAACATTCTAGCTCCAATCAAATTTGCAGCAGGACACCAAATGAAAGTGTGATGATCATTAATGAATTTAAAGTAAAATAATTTTCCCTGACCACAAGTACGATGTTTCTTTAATTTGATGCGCTCAGAAGTGGCCATATTAAATGTAGCGTATTCAGCAACATTTAGATCCTCTATAGTAAGCTTTGTCTGTGAGCTTTGTTTAGGAATGTTTTATATTGCCTGAAATAGAAAACAATATAATAAAAAATAAACGATTTATTATTTATTATATTGTTAAAGTTCGGGTCACTTTGGTCACTCCCACAAGTGCGTCATTGTGTAGTCGTAAAGACCATGATTATCACAATTCGCTTAAAACTTGTACCACAACTCAACAGCTAACTAACAGATTTTTTCCCATTAAAATATATACAAAGGGGTTATCACCAGCCTCTTAGGGGAAAATTGTACATGTTTGTTATAATAGGTAATTTATTTTTCTCCAGACAGCCATAGTCCTTTAAATTACCATGTATATGTGGAGATGATGGGGATATCTTGTACTTAATGAGCTATATAACGGCTTGAGTAATAGGGTACTGAATATTTGGCCTTCCTATGGGCTTATTAGAGACTCGACTCGAGTATTTGTAATATGTTTCAGTGCATTTACTAAGGAAGGTCAAGGAAAATGTACTTCTTTTTCCGTATTTAGTGCTATACTTTTTCTCGGTGGAGAAATGAGCACAGTTCCCTATCTCGACGACCTCCGTGGTCGAGTGGCGTACGCACCGGTTTCAAGGTGTCGCTAGCTCTGAGGTCCCGGGTTCGATCCCCGGACAGGTCAATGTAGAAACCAACTTTTCTACATTGCCTCGGGTCTGGGTGTTTCTGGTACCTTCGTTGTTTCTGAATTCCATAACACAAGTGCTTTAGCTACTTACTTTGGGTTCAGAGCAATGTATGTGATGTTGTCCGCATTTATTTATTTATTTATTATTTATCTGTTTTCAAATTATTGATAGGGAAAAAATACCTGTTTAGCCAATTTGAGATTCGCCAAGTATAACAATAATAACTAGACTTAGGAAATACATTAGCGTCCATTTTAGGTTATTTCGTTTCCTTTTGTATTTCAGATATTGGTTTCAAGCGTTTATGATTCTGATATTACCTGCCTCAAATTGCTACCGTAAAAGATAATTTTCTTGAAAGCCTGATACATTTTTTTAACCTTTTTCTATTTTTCCGATATCTCTCGATAAAATTTCCGCTATTTTTATCTCCTTAATTGAAATAACTTGTAAGTGGGCGACATTTGCAAAGATTGTTATCAGCTGAAATTTTCTTTGATCATGGTTATGTTGTAATGATGGTTACCTGTAAGCCGTTCTTAATGTACTTATGGTCTAATTAACGACCTCCACAAAAATGTTTTTGAAAAGAAAAGCAGATATATTTTTAGAATTTCTTTTCTTCCCTGAATCTCTCAACCCACAAGCCACTTTAATTTTGATATGATATATGTTAAGTCTAGTTTATCTCGCTTCCACCCCCACACTGAGTTTTTCATCTTTTACTCCTCAAGTATCATTCCATATTTCTTACAAGATATCAAAGATCGAATTAAATCTCGAATAAAATACATTCTGAGCCGATAACCCAATAATTTAGGTTCCTCATTTCCTTCTTCCTTAGGTACTCCAAATACAGAAATCCAAATAATATTGTTTATTACCAAAAATATAAGATATCCACGTAACCAATCACGTACAAAGTCATTAACGTTATCGGGCCCTCCCAATTAATGACCAACTTTGTACCCTGACGACTTTCCGATATCCGCTATTAGACATTTTGGTACACAACCGACACTTAGGGACCAGAAAATATGATAATTTACTTGTAAATGTTTGCTGTAATGAAATAAAAATGGTAAGGAAGAGAATTGGGGGAATAGAGTCCTTTGGTCGGATTTCTCGAACCGATATGTATATTTGTGTAAGATATTTATTTGGTTCGTTATACCTTAAGAATAAAAACTCGATGGTTTTCATATTTTGCAAATGCCTTGGAATATCTACAGTACAAGACTGTTCCAATTAAGTAAAGGTATCATATTTATTCATAGAAATACTAAAAAAGAAATATCGCATTTATATTTATTGCAGACATTGTTATTTTTTACATATTTTCATAAACTCAACAATTGTGGGGTTCGGGGGCCTCCTAAGATTAAGCGGTACAGGGGTTCCAAATCTCTTTTAAAACGCACCATTGCACTATTACCCTGGGGCAAGAAACCGTCTTCCCCAGATATCTTGGCGGGATTAGGACCGGTGCGGTGTGCCACGTCGCTGTCTACACCAGGCTCATTTAATTATGCCCAGAGGATATTATCTAAATTCCCATGAAGAAAGCACGATTTCAAATGCACTTGTTTGTTTAAATTAAGTATCTCAGCACTTTAGTGGATCGCATCACACTAAGTTTCTTGATGAAACTTCTCAAACTAGATGTCACCCAGTTTCGAAAACTTTGACAATTACTCTATATTTGTTAACTACTTTGAAATAGGCTGTTCCAAATCTAGACTTCCTAAAGAAAACTGAGTCAAAGATTAAATCTACTGGAACGTCTTTGTTTATGGTGCTAAAGTTAAAATAAGTCAAAAGGCGTTCAAAGACGCGTTATGTAACTAGCTAATTTAGTTATTGGTGCGTGGCATCTCATGTTTCGGGAAAGTTAGCTTTCAGCTCTAGGCAATCGTTAGGCAAACTTCCAAAGACATTTCGCTATTTACTTTTTATTACCGTATTCAAATACAGCAGGCTTCAAAGAGAAAACTAAATGGTGAAGTCGAATTTGGCAATAATAATTAAAGTTACTACTGAAATGATGGCTGTATTCGTATTATGCTTTAAGGGTTTTAATGATGATCCGTTTTATAATGGAATATCTAAAGATAATAAAGGACTTTATGCTGGAATCGAAGAAAATGATAAAACTAAATTTTCTGAACAATATTTTACTAAAGACTGTGATACATTTATAGAAAAACTAAATGAATATCAAAAAACAATTCAAGTTACATATTTAACGGACGTATGACAATATGTAAAAATATATATTCAAAATATTGTCATAAATTTTATTAATGAAATTAAACTTAAAATATTTACAATATTATAAAAACTAAGCCTACACAAGAAATAAGAAGAATTATAAACTAAATGAAGCTAAGAACTAAAACAAGGCATCAAAAAATTCATCCACATCGCTGTCGACTGGGAGTGTGCCTAAAAGGCTGGCAGCATTGCCACGTTGTATGGCAATGCTTATTCGCTGACCTAGGTAGAAGCCAGCCTTTGGGTCACGCGAAGTGTCAACCAGGCGTTTAGATAAATCTTTAAAAAATCTGTGTGCACTCGGGCCCCACAATATTTCAAAATATTATATATTCAAAAAGCTCCCAATAAGCCGGATGCAAGAGTATTTCAATTTTTTCACATAAAATTGAATTGAGCCAGGGTGGGCATATAAATGTTTTATGTAGCATTCCGCGAAGCCTTTGGTAGACAATGAGCCGATATCCGCGGTGGACGGTCACAGACCGTGTAATCGAAGTTTGGTACAAGTCATAAGCGGTTGCTGTAACTGGTTCAACGGTATCAGGCCGTTTGCTCATGGTGAAGGACTCTTGGTGGTCTGAAACAAGTCGACTATGTTCAGAAATATCAGTAATTTAAATTCATAAAGCTTGACCCACTTGACTTTCTTTGAGATTTATATTAGTTTTTTTGAGATTTTCATGTTTAGTCTTCCTTGATGGTTTTTTGACTTAACATATCTGATCAGGACGAAAAGTGGTAGATGTGTACGTGTAGCTATAAAGCATTACAATCCTCCTTCAATACATGATGTGACAAAACGAAAATTCTGGTTACATAATATGATGGAGGATAATCGCTATAACTTCGTACTAGGACCAGCAGGAAACAATGTTAACACATTCGTTCGAAGGCGACCATGAAGAAAATAACAATGAACGATTTTGTGAGTCGTGCGATGAAAAAGGATTTTTTTTATCGCTTTTATTTGACTCTGTTCATATAACCGATGTATTTCATGTAAGATTATAATTCTATAAATAATTCCTTTGGAAATCTGCCATACTGAATATACGGGAAATTCTTGGTTTTTTCCGTTCCAAATTCAAAAAACAAATATCGGTATTCTATATATCTGCCGAGTCTAAAAAATCTGTGCGTTCCTTATTGGGTTGTTTAATGGAAATTTTGTGTGGCGGTATCATTTTCGGTTCAAAATAACAAGCGACTCAGTATTGTATGGTGAGTCAAACAGTATCAATGATGGGTATTCGTCAATATCCTACCTCATATATATTTAGGCCTATTCAAATTATTATTTATTTTTTCCTTATTATTCCTTTGAACCTAATGTTCATGTTTATTTTTACTTTACTTATTTTTATTTTTTCTATCTTAGCTTATAATATTACGCAAAACCTACTCCCATTTGAAAGAGATTCCATGTTTTTTTAGGTTCCAAGAAATCTTGTGAAACTCTAGACAAGTAATAGTTTACAAACGAAAACATAAATTCTAATGGACTATTCCTACCTGTACAAACAAATTCAAAGGTTTCAAAATAACCTAATTAACCAGTAGGTAAACAAAGCTTCGTCGCCCACGCCACCCAGAAGTCAAACAATGGAAGTTAGAATTTTCAGCATTCGGGATGCAAAACAATAGTCGATAATTAAATAATTCAGTTAATTGTGTTGACCGTGCGCGTGCGGTAATGGTGACCCACGTTATAGGCTTAGAAGCAGTTCAATGTGGGTGTATTTAATGGAAATAGAATTCGCGTTTGAGGTCTTTATTATAGAGTGTAGGTAGGAAATGGAAGGTTTGGTTGCTCGTTTTAATAAAGCTTCATTGAACTTACGTTACTAAAGCAAAATGGGTTCACATTGATGCTTATGAGTTATTGAACCAATATTAACAGTTGCGTCGGCTTTTTTAACCACTAACGTGTTTACTTCATTCATGTTATCGACACAGTCTGAAATATTAATTCCATTAAAAACAGTTATTCATTCGATGAGGTTAAAAGTGATACCACAGCAACCACGAGCTAGAATAAAGTCATTAAACACAAACCATTTGTTTGAACGACCACTCGTGTGGTTCAAAATAAAATTATATTTGCACCGCACCACTGGTCGCCCGTTTTTGAATGGAAATTTATTTTACTATTAAAATTATAAGCTTGTTCAGTTATTACATTTTGTATGAATTATCAGTGAGGTTTAATTAGTATTAGATTATAAATTATTAAAATTATTATATTAAAAAATTTACATAAAGCATAATGTAAATTCATTTTGTAATGACTGCTTCATAATGGGGATAATTAAATTATTTCAGCAAATACATCATTGTTAATGTATTTAATGCAGGTTAAATGTGTTAGGTACTACTATTAGGAAAGTATTCGTTTGGTGTAAATTATTGAGTTTAATTACAACCAAATATAAGCAACAAAATGGCATTTCAACATCATCTTACACTTTGTTCCTTTTGATAATTTCGGGTATCAATCTGATGTTATTTAAAACAAAATAGACTTTATCCTCATTCTCAAGTTAACGAACATTTCGTTCCAATATTTTTCGTGTCTCCGCTGCCATCGTTACCTACCCTCCATTTGATCGACAAGATACGCCCCAATCCCTTGACTCGACGTAACGGTGCGAGAGATTTCATGTTAAAATACAATGTTTTGACAGATTCGGGCAGACCAAATGTTTTCTAAGGTTTTTACATCGGGAAAAGCTCCGTTCTTTCTTATTTTATTTTGGTCTTGTCGGATACTTATTTTTAGTTCTGAAACAGCAATAACCTTGAATGGTCTTTAACTCACTATATCGTCATAGTAAAACTTACTATTGTCACACTCATCTTGTCTATATAAAAAATGCAAATTATTATTAAAATTTAAGATAACATTTGTATCTTAAACACTCGTCTTAACCACTAACACTCACCTTTCATCACTCGTCTTTCCTAAATCTAAATCAAGTAAAAAATTCTCCAAAACTAAATTTCAGTCGAAAAACGAAACCTCTTATCAGTTTTTTCGACATCATCCGTAATCTTGGTTCAGGATGCTGCCCCTCTTAAAGGTTGTTTATAGTTTGTTTTATGGTAATAGGCTTCGAAGCTGCAAAACAAACTGTGATAATGCGGTGATAATTCTGCGGGAAAACAAATATACAGGTATACGAACTTATTTATTATTGTAACGAAAGGTGATTTGGTCCAAGAAGCTATAGGAATTTTTGTGGGAAAAACAACGCACTTAAGTGTATATTTAATTGAATCTTCGATTGCTATTAGATTGTTTATTTCTATTCCACGTGTAAGGGCTCTAGACCTTTGTTTTCAATCGCAATATATTTTAGGAACCTAAAAGGTAACAATAATATCAATAAGCACTCTATCTATAGCTACTACAATATTATTGCGTCGATGTTATGTATAATATGAAATATGAAATTTCAATTTATGGGTTATTCGTCAACTCGACACAAAACACTGGACACATGTGTACACAGTTGAAGAATAACCTTAATTTATGGCGAACAGCTGATTTTAAAGGACGTTGCAAATGCAGTGACAGTTAATCAAAGTAAACCCACAAACGACACGACTGCACATGACAGCAACACCAATTTCATGATGTCAGTCAAAAATAATAATAGTGAAAATGTTTACACATTATTGTATCCTATAGATACATTTCATAATAGTGTATGTATCTAAGTTTATTATATTTCAGATTAATGTCTAATTGATACAGTAGGAAAAAAGGAAATCGAAAAACAAGGATCCCAGATTTGAATTTAAAGAAACTATCAAATCGTATCAACGACGATATAAGTTCAGCTTTTTGTACACCCTTACAAACTCTGTAATTTAAATTCTAATCAATGATTCATGGTACACATGACGGACGAACACACACGTTTCTATATTAATACCGCTTTAAATTTATAGAGTAGGTGCTGGCGGGTGCAATGGACCTGACAGGACCATTTCCTCCCACAGGGCCCCGAGGGTGGCTCGCCTGGGACCATACGGCATTTGTTTTTGCGGTATTTTGCGTTTCACGACGGAATTTAGAATATTGCAGAGATTTTTGGTATTTTTAGTTATAAAGCGGTATTTTATCATTACGCCTTTATACTTTGTAACTGACTATAAAATATTTTGATGTGGATGCTTAGGTAACTTTAAGTTTTTTTAGTATCATTAGAAAATTGCAGTTAGTTTAACTTTTTATTTGGAGAGAAATCTCAACGATCCTATAAAATAATCAGCCGCTTTCCGAAAGTACGTGTGAAATCCGCGGTGAAATTGATAAATCTATGGGATTTCGAAGGCATTACTTAACGCCCTTCGTTCAGAAATACCATCAGAGGACTTTTTGTCCTATTTCTATGTAACTGGATCACTAGGTCAGGTACGTAATGTGTTAGAGTTATTCCACGGATTTTTGCTTAGTTCGGCTTATTGGTATTCAAATTCGATTCCACGGATTTTCCTTAAATAATGTCTTTTGATGGAATTTCTGTCACGGTGTCTTACTTTGACAAAGTTGTTGGCATACACTAGTCTAGTGACTTTGCATTCTCTTACTCAACTTGTTCGACAAAAAACTCAGAGAGAATCAGATTTCGAAGTCTTGGACTCCACGCTTAAAAATCTTTCCAAGTTCTTCATTTCCGTTGAAAATTGCAAATTGGGTTTAGAACCTTTTACTTCACCGAACTGGTTCTTCAATAGTACGAACTACTCGATCGACTCTAACCAATGCCTCAAATATGAGTGCACTAATAAAAGCAAACGTTGTGCAAGTAACAATTATCACGGTACATTATGTACCTATTTACAAATCGTCAGAACACTTGCATCATGTTTAACACTACCAGCGTTAATCAATGCTCTGGTTTCGTAACGTTAGTTATTTCTTAGTTTTAGATTTTAGCTGGTTGAATGAGCCATAGAAATGCCAAAATTATTAAAATTACAAAATCCAAAATTTTCACTTCGAATTGAAGCAGAAAATTGAATTTATTTTTTTCTCCTCAAAATTTACTGTAACCAAAGTTACTCCTATTTATATGTTAAACAAAAATTCTTAATACAGGAAAAACAAAGCACAAAGGTATACATTTTGCGCGCATATCAAAGACATACATTGTTTTTTATCTGTTGCCAATGTTATCGAATTGCCGCTCCAATTTGGGCCTGACATCGAAAAAGGAAATCTGCCTTGCATTTATTCCATTCTTTGACGGTTTCTCTTTATTTATATTTACTTGTTCACCGAATATTGTAGACTCGGTTATTTCGGCGGTAAAATAGCGCTGAATATTTTAAGGGGCCAAAATTAAATGGCCGTTGTTAATAAGCATGTACAAGGAACTCTGGCTGCGTGACAGTTAGAATTAACTGGACTTGCTGAAAGTTATAAACTGTGTTTGATGGAGCTTGATGCAGTAATATGCATAAAATTAAATTGCTATTTCCATTTGTCTGTATTTGGAAAACTGGAGATCTTTAAGGAAATATCCAGATCAAAGTCACTTAAAAAAAAACGTGATGAAGAATAGAAAAATTTTGAAAGAGCATCAAAATCCTGTCTACTTGATATGTTTCCAAACTTATTTTAAGTAAACTGATGTAAAGAAAACACCGCTTAACTTATACTAGACGGCGCCCATTAACTCGTCCACTTAACTTTCAATATTTCAAAATTTACTTTAAAAAAAATTGCCTTCAATACTCATCGTATACCAACCCAATTTTCCAAATTGAACCCGTTACAAGCGTGTCAATATTTGTTGGATGCAATCGAACTTTAAGTATGATTTACACCTGACTGGCCCGAACGGAGCACACACGAAATTGAAATTTATCGATTATGTATAAAGTTCAATTTTCTTTGAGACACATTTTTATTTTCGTGTCAGTACTAATATTCGTTTTGTTCATCTAGTAATATGGTTTGAGCGCTCGGCTGCAATATTAAATTGACATTCGGTTGTTTTCGTGTGTGTTCGGTAATTTTCGTGCATGTTCGTATTTTATTCACGTTGGCTATTTTTTTAATCAGATATTTTAATTCTGAACTTGCTTGGTAAGTAAACTATGCATTCTCTTTTTTGAAAAAAAAAAAAATAACGTTGTAAGTTTAATCTTTCAAGCAGAGTAAATGTTTTAGTTATCCTTTTTTCGAACATAACATTTTTTAACGGTTGTTTTTTTACGGTTATTTCATATCTTAATATCTATCTCACTGTGTCACAGTAAAAACCATGTTATCTTATACAATAATGGACCATATTACTTGTTGTATATTAGCTATAATAATTATAATGAATGATAACACAATACAACAGGCCAGTAGATCGGAAACTGTAATGTTCAATGCCCCATTAGCCTAAGCCCTTGTATTGACAACCAATAAACAGGGAAATACAAAGGGCTTATTATAATAGGTTTATTCTTAAGGTGTTTTCTGGTTAGCCAAGACCAAAATCCGTATAGAAGGAGTATTTTATATCGATGACTGATATCTGACCTCCAGAACTTTTGTTTTAACTTTTTTACTAAAAGAAACCAGTGAAAAGACTGTATTCACTGATTCACCTGTTTTTGAGAATAATAATAAATAAATGCGGACAACATCACATACATTGCTCTGAACCCAAAGTAAGTAGCTAAAGCACTTGTGTTATGGAATTCAGAAACAACGAAGGTACCACAAACACCCAGACCCGGGACAATGTAGAATAGTTGGTTTCTACATTGACCCGTCCGGGGATCGAACCCGGGACCTCAGAGCTAGCGACACCTTGAAACCTGGCTTAAATACTCAAATAAGTGAGTAAGTAGGAAAATTATATATGATGATTGAAACTGCAATGTAAAGATAAAATGTCTTTGGTTTCTTTAGGTTTACGCGAATGTTAGACATTGAAATAAAACTTCTTTTTACGGATTTTTCGCGCCTCATTTTATATTTTAGGACCCGACGTTTCGACACCTTTGCAGGTATCATGGTCACTGGCAGACTCCTATATACTATATAACTATAATGCTTTTTTTTATAAATCGTTGAAATAAAACCTCTTTTGAAAAAGGCCTCAAATATAGAAAACAAATGAATCTCTTTTCGAAACTTGGTTTTATGTTTTAGTATTTCGTAACCAGCATTGACGTAGCGTGATGCAGTGGCATGGCATGTGTGTAAGACTAACGAGTTAGAATTGATTCATTTAACATATGAGCTTGCTTAATAGTGAGGGCAATCAGGCAGATGCATCACGAAAGAGTAACGTGGATACGCAAGATGGTGACGATAAATTTTAACAAGAGAATTGAATTGATAAATTATGTAACTTAATTATGAAGGATTTTGATAGAGAAATGAGAAATGAATTTACTAACCATCAAACAATGTGCCCAAGGTTAAATACATTAAGCACTTTAGATGAGATCTAAGAGTGGATTCAAAATGGTCCCTGAATTTCGATAAATAACTTTCTTTTCCACAAATTGTTTTGAATACCTGTGAGATCTTTTTTGATGTTTATTATTTCCAAAATGAGGATTCTCATCACTTTAGTTGAGCAAATCCTTAGCAATGACTCGGTTATTAAAAAACAGAAAATATTTTATTTTCTGAAATCATTGTTCAAGCTAATCAAAAATAGGACACCTCAAAAAAAAGTTGATCAAAATAATAGAAGAATTGTTCTTAAAAATAAAATAAAATTATAATAACACCACATCCACACAACTCAAAACCAACGTATAACCCGTAAATAACTCCGGTAGGTCAATAAAAGCGTAACCCCGGTCCAACAGGCCCTCATTGACGGCACTGTCCATTGTAGGGTTAACAAACACATCGGTTCATTGTATACCGCCTGTACAATCTATACATATGTATTCTTTATGGGGTATAAATTGTATAAATTGTACAAATTGTGCAACTATTCAATGTGTGTTAAGGTTATGAGTTTTAAATAATAATTTAACGGAATATAATTTTCGTTATTTATTGTAATTGGTTGTATAATGTATATGTTTTGTTTATTTTACCTCTACTTATATGTTATTAAAAGTACGTGAAGATTTGGTTTCGTATTTTTATTATTCAGTTTTTTGCAAATTAGACTTGCTCGACCTCATTGTATTGGCAGTAAAGTACTGTCAAAATACCTTAATTTAGACTAAAATTTTAAATTTTTAATCAAATCATTGTTTATAGCATCTTTATTTCGTGTCTCTGGACTGAACTCATTCCCATTAACTACTGACTTAAATGTGTACCTTCTTACCTTCTCTTTATACTTTTTAAAAGCTCTCCCTGTCTCTAGATATGCTGCTTTACCGGACTAAACATGAAAATTTCAACCCACACATAGCGTATTATATTATGCTTCATCATCTACCTACCTTAATACCAACAAGCGCGATGCTACAAACAATGGTTTACGTATATCCTCGCAAATAAATCGCTTGCAATCGCTAGGGTAGGTATTACATACGGGAACATAAGAAAGATGCCCATTTCACGGTGCTTAGAACATTACCAGACTCACTGTGCAATGTTATTGTGTGGCACAAGTTATAGGCTGAAGCGGTTTACACTAAGCGTTCCGCAAACGCCGTACATACTAAGTTCCTAAACAAGTGCAGTTTAAACGATTGTGGAAGTAAATACAGATCTAAAACGTACTTATTTTGTAGTTATGTTTACAGTTGAAATTATGGTTGAAAATGTGTGTCATCTATGTAAAATTTTAACTCATCTTTTCGTCAGTAAAAAGAAAAAGAGGAAAAGATTTGAGTTAATGTTTTTTGTATACTTGTTAAAAATGACGTTACGAGTCATAGTACTAACCGTCCCTAAATTATAGCTTAATCGTTGTTAATGTTGAAAAATACTTTTTCACTTTAAACATGCATTCAATTTTAAATAACTATTCCGCTTACAACTTGCGCCACACAACGCATTCAAACATAAGGCACAGATCACACTGTGGAACGCACTTACTTCCAAATTGCTCGCAGTTTATGCGCGCCCTTACTCTCACCGAGTGTAATTATCGCGAGCGACTCATATCGTCGCACTAACGAGAGACGACCTAGATAAATCTCACAAAAACATATTAAGTCATTAATCTTTATTTTTGCTAGAATATTTTAGGCAAAATTTTAGGTTAGACGCTAATGTCTAACACAGTCTGATCCTAAAATATTGCGGTTCTCATTGAAATAAATCAACCTTTTATTTTATAAGGGAATTGTTTTATCTTAAAAAGGATCTTTTATGTAGGTCATTGTACAATTTCGAAGTCTATAGTCTTTTAAATCTAGTCACATATGTTCCTTTTTATTGTGCCTTTAAAAAAGTTATAAAAGCAATTTATTTAATTTGTTTGCCGGGAAAACACCTATTTCTATGTAATAAAATTAATTCAAAATTATTTCAATTCCTGTTGTACCTAGAATGCCCTTACTAACTAGACTAAACCAACTAGCATAACATCTAATTTAGAATTTCATATTAAATTGTTTATACAATTTAGCTTGACATAAGAAAGCTCTAATTTCACGGCTTAGCTTCAGACAAATTAATATCCCTCACACCCTAATCTGTTTCTATCCGTGTCACCAACTCGGTACCAAGTTGGTACCAGCGCGGTACCAAGTTGGTACTAATGTGAAAGTTTGTGTTTACCACTCAACGCCGTTTATGACTTTATGTTCCGGTGATAGTTTTAATATTATAAGTGAATTAAGGGGTATTAGTCGTGGTGGCCCAGCGGTTCAATGAACGGTTTTGTATGCACAAGGTTGCAGTTTCGAACCCTGGCAAGTACCAATGTTAGCTTTTTCAAAGTTATATATACTTTCTTAATTATTCTAAGACACTTCTGACAAACGGTGAAGGAAAACATCGTGAGGAAACCTGGATTCCAAAATTGGGATCTGAAATCGCCAATCCGCAGAGAGCAAGCGTGGTGATTAGTTCTCGTGCCTTCTCTATATGGGAAGAGGCCTGTGCCCAGCAGTGGGACGTAAAAAAAAACTTAGTAGATGAAGCGAATCAAAGTGTATAAAGTTCAGAGCTAATGATGTCACGATAGTGTACAAAATGTACAAAATCGTGACGTCTTGCAACATTTTAAAACAAGAAATAGCGATATACAAAATACGGTATTTCAGCTATTACCTACACCTCTGTCTATCCTTCCAAAAAAACTAGCGTTATACAAACATAAATATTAATATAACCTTTCTTATTCCCAAACTTTATTTCTAAACACTTTCAGTATATATTACAACATTCACGAACACATGGTTTTGTTGGCTAAGTTATTTGAAAACAAGTCCAAAGTGAACCACTCGATTACAATATTCAGTGAATATTGGATGAGATGGTCTAAAAAAATGATGAGTGGAGCTCGTGGCTAAGTGTAAGCCGTACGGTTTGACCGATAATACAGGTTAAGCCGCGCTCGCCGCGGTTGGTCCGTGGATGGGTGACCATTTATAACATACCGAGACCCCTCCGTGTTTCGGAAAGCACGTTAAACAGTAGGTCCCGGCTGTCATACATAGATCATTGGCAGTCGTTAAGTCAATTCTGACAACCAGTCTTACTATGGGATACTGTGTTTCCCAGTAAAATGGGTTGTGGAGGTCAGATAGGCAGTCGCTTCATGTAAAATACGGTATTCAGCTGAATCCGGTAAGACTGGTAGCCGACCCCAACATAGTTGGGAAAAAGGCTCGGCAGATGAGGAGATGGCCTAAAATGGCTATAGAGATGAACTGATTTGATCTACAGTACGGCCGCTGAGAGAATGCGTTTCTGACAGATCGTGGTCAACAGGAAGAATCAACATGGCGATGAATTTACTTCAAAGAAATTACTTGACGACCTCCGTGGTCGAGTGGCGTACGCACCGGTTTCAAGGTGTCGCTAGCTCTGAGGTCCCGGGTTCGATCCCCGGACGGGTCAATGTAGAAACCATCTTTTCTACATTGTCCCGGGTCTGGGTGTTTGTGGTACCTTTGTTGTTTCTGAATTCCATAACACAAGTGCTTCAGCTACTTACTTTGGGTTCAGAGCAACGTATGTGATGTTGTCCGCATTTATTTATTTATTTACTCTCACTTTTTCGTCCTTTAAACAAATAATATCATTCAAAAGTATATGATTATGTCTGGTTACAATGAATAATATAACACGTTTTTTTTTGCCATACAAATCGACCAACTGACATGTGTAGGAACGCATTCTCTCAGCGGTCGCATTATAAACAGGCTGTTCTCAAGTGATTCATCAATATTGATCTGATCTCCATATTGTAGGGTAAGCAAAGCCTTCTATTGACACTGCGAACCCTCAGACCGAAGCACTTAAGATGGGATTGTGCTGCAAACATGGCTCCGTTAAAATTAGCTTTGAAGCTCAAAAGTCGAAAATATGACTTAATGTCTTCTATTAAGGGGTTCTATATGACTTATATTATAATTGTAATTTATATCTGTTTGTTTCCCAAATAAAGTAAAATAAAATAAACGCTGATATTAGATGTACATTTGTTACTTTTAGTTTTAGAAAATACTTAATGGATTTGGACAAAATTAGGAACACAGATGATGTATTACCTAACTCACCTTTTTATTTATTTATTTATCATTTCAAGACCAGTCTAATATTTTGACTATATTTTGGAGAAATCATAAGAAAATAAATAAGATTTCATTTACAATTCGATACTTAAATCTAATATAACAACAAACACAACTATACTAAAATTAAAACTTATATAAATAAATAAAACTAACACGAGTCAAAAAATTCATCTTCATCCTTGTCAATGGCGGGAAACGTGCCCAGAACTATATTTTGTTTATAATTTAAGGTTTAAAGTCATATTAAGCTAGATGTTTTTAGCATGATTCAAGCCCCTAGCAACCAAATCGGTCGTGTACAGCTTTAGGCAACATTAACGTTAAAAAAGTCAGGGGACCTGTAATGAATTGTTTTTAATTTTTTAGTTCACTTTTTTTATATTTTTTTGACATGGCAGGCGTGTTTTTTATTTTTTTTTATTATATTTTTTTATTTAATACGTTTTAGTGATAAATAATATTTTATAGAGCGCTACAACACAAAAACATGACACAACACAAAAAAATAATCGTTCGGAACCCTTTGCAGGCGATTTCGACTCACACTTGACCATTTTTTAATGTCCACATAGCCTATGTCACTCGGAATAACTGAAAGCTTCTAATGATACCACAAACATTGAAATCGGTCAAGCCTTTTAGAAGTTATGGTGGAATAAAGAAACTCACATACATACATACATGAACCCTGAAAACATAACACTCCTTTTTGGGCAGTCGTGTAAAAAGCGCCACCCACACAATTATATTAAGTCTTTTTCTACATCATTAAAAATAACATGCCTAAATGTAATTGCCGAAAAATACATGCTTCAAATGTTCTCATTTTAACTAACGTTTATTTCTCTGTTTTTCGGAGTGTAAATAATATAATAACAATAATAATCCAGCCTATAAACGTCCTACTGCTGGGCACAGGCCTCTTCCCATATAGAGAAGGCACGAGCATTGATCACCACGCTTGCTCTCTGCGGATTGGCGATTTCAGATCCCAAATTTTGGAAACCAGGTTTCCTTACGATGTTTTCCTTCATCAGTAGTGTCTTAGAATAATTAATAAAGTACATATAACTTTGAAAAAGCCACATTGGTACTTGCCTGGGTTCGAACCTGCAACCTTGTGCATACAAATCCGTTCATTGAACCGCTAGGCCACCACGACATCGGAGGGTACACTAGAATTATCTGTTCAAAACTACAAAGTGAGAAAACCATATACGCGTGAAATAAATTCAAAAGGGAAAATTACTTACAAAAAACTAAAAAACAAAAATTTCAAACTAGACTTTGTTTTTGTTGACTTAGAGAAGGGAATCTTTTATTTAATTAGCAAGAGTCTTGAAACAAAAGTTTTTGTTCGAACAAGCAGAATAACTCTTAAGAGGTTTAGTTGTAACAAAAGACGTTGCTTGTAATTATATTTTAAAAACTTTACTAAACAAATTTTGAGGCTGTGACTTTTCGTTATCTCATCTTGAAATTATTTTGTTTTATATGAAAATGCGAATCTATTTTAATCGTTTGTACGTGTCTATTTTACAATTCATAAAGCTTCAATTCTATTCTAAGGGTTCAAACATAGTCCTTTACATAGTTGTTAAGTTAACAAGCTTTGATACTTAATACGATACCGGCTGCATTCTTAATGTGGCCATTAAAGCTTAAGTGGCCAAACCCTTTCTATTTCAGTCCTCACAGTTTCCTGCACTTGCACACTTTTAATTCCGTTTCTCCTTGTTACAGGTTCACAGCACATGATCTCAGAATGGAGAAGACAGTCTGGATGGTCCTGAGCCTTTTCCTGGCTTCGACCCTCGCCGACTTCACAAGCAACTGTCCACAAGAATGTAAATGCGTCTGGGCGAGCGGTAACAAGCAGGCTGACTGCTCACACTCCCATCTACAAGACATACCCAAAAACCTTAGCTCAGAAATACAAAACCTCGACCTAACAGGAAACGACCTATATGAAGTAACCAGACATGCGTTCCAAGATGTCGGCCTAATTAACTTAAAAAAGCTCATATTGAAAGAGTGCAAACTTATTACCATTCAAAGGAACGGCCTAAGCGGACTCGCTATTATGATAGAACTCGATTTATCCAAGAATGATTTGAAGATGTTACATGCTGACACGTTCAGAGAAACAGCAAAGATAAGATGGATTCTTCTAAACGACAATCAGTTAGAAAAACTAGAAGATGGCCTGTTCAATAATTTGCCGTTTTTACAGAAAGTCGATCTCAGCAACAATAAAATACTTCAAGTGGGAATGAAGACTTTTATGAACGTACCGAAACTAAACATCCTCAGGCTAGATGGAAACAAATTGGAATACCTAAAAATAGACACCTTAAGTGCTTTAACATCACTATCAAATCTAGACGTTCACGATAACCCTTGGCGCTGTGACTGCTACCTTCAGCCCTTCAGAAACTGGGTGATCAGCAAAAACTTCTACACTTCACCAATATCTTGTGCAGATCCACCGAAAGTGCATGGAAAGCTTTGGAAAGAGCTGGACTCCAGTGACTTTGCTTGCAAACCAAGTATTGTGTACCCATCTGCCAGTACTACCTTACGCACATCAGATAATAATGTAACTCTCGCCTGCCAGGTCAACGGCAACCCTTTACCAGAAGTTAACTGGGTGCTAAACGCTCAAATCATAGACGGTGCTTATAGATATCAAGGTGAACTCAAATACTACATTGTACAAAATAACTATGAGAACAGTAAATGGGTTAATCTTACTATAGTTGATGTGGGTACTACTGACAATGGAGAGTACTTATGTGTTGCTAAAAACCCTGGTGGGGTTGAAGAGAGGAGTTTGACGTTAGCAGTGACTCAAACTCCTCCAGGTATTGTAGTTCCAACTGGAATGGATAATAACATGTTACCAGTTTTGATTGGTCTCTCGTGCACTGCAGCAATTTTCCTCATCGTCTTAGTCATAATCTGCTACTGCTGCTGTCGTAAGCGAGGGTCTGATAAAAAGAAGCAGGCTAATTCAAACGGGGAGGCTTTAATCGAAGGCTCTGTGATACCTGAGATGGAGAAGAGTCTGATCACTGCTGTGAATCCCGTGACGAAGCCACCGAGGAGGTACGACGTGCCACCATCGATAACGAGCGGAGCGACAGAAATGTCTGAACTGAATAAAACATTGCTGGACAATGATTCTGTTTTTGGTAAGTTTATAGAACTTTTAATAATTATTTTCATCTCGTAGACTTATGTATGTTATGTAAGGACCGACCTTATCACAGGCAATGCTTATTTATAACTTGATATTTCTTTACATATTTTTAACAGTCAGAAGCTAAAAGTGTCTACGTATAGTAAAATAACAATATTGTTATAGGGTTATACAAATCCAATAAGCCTGTAATCGCTAGGTATAGTTCACTATCAATATTTTAGATAAGCGAGTGAGCTTTAATATTTGCTTTACTGAAAGATAACTATTATCGCAAACCGTTGGTGTTATCATAAGTTGATTGACTACTTCACAAGCGGTTTCCTAGAAATGGAAGCAATAAATCATGACTGCATAGGGATAAGCAACAATATGACTTTATATTGCATTATGACTAATATCCTTTTTCTATTTCAGCTCACAACGAAGACGAAAAACGATCGCTAGGATTCGACCACCTAATGAAACAATCGCAAGATCAGCTTAACGTGGAATACGGCCGCACCGACGGGCGAGCATACCCTCCGGACCTGCTCTCGTTCCCTCCCAGAGCTGCCCAGATCTCCCCGGCGGCCAGCAATGCGTCCACCGTACCTGACACCACGAGGCTACCACCGCAACTCAACCCAATCAGTCCGATACATTCCCCCATATATGGCACGGCTAACCAAAACCTTTTCAGAACACTGCCATACTCGCGCTCTCAGTCGCCATTCACAGCGCCCATCACTCCTCCCGTCGTCACTCCTAGGCAGGGATACGTTACTATACCCCGGAGACCTAGAGTGCCGAGCTGGTCCAGCACCGCAAGCACGGCTATCCTACCAAGCTCTGAAGCACAGGAACCCTTATATGATAATCTTGGACTTCGAACTACAGCCGATGGCAGCTCAGTATTATCCTTAAATAAGGCGGGCCTAGAAACACAGTTTTCTCCGATGAGAAACCGACCCTTACCTGCCACACCCACGGCCTATCCTAACAGTCCACACCAAATTTTCTACGCGCCTATAGAAGAACAAGAACCAGCGCCATCTCCCGTTCCACCTCAACTCAATCCTCGAAACAGTATCTGCTCGCAAATGTCGAATCAACTCTCCACTCCGGGCCCACAAGAACCCATCAACCCAAGAATGAGCTGGACTGCGAAAAATACTTCTACGCCCCAACCTGAGCCAAGGAAAGTCTTGTTCAGCGACAATAAAAGCGATTCGCAGTCACACGTGTCAGACAGCAGTACTCTTAGTCGAAGAGGTAAGCCAGAAACCGGGTCTCTTAGAAGAATCCCAAGAGTGGACAGCAAGGAGGAGCCGAGCTCTCCATCCAAAGACGACACGAAGAAGAACGACAGTACAATGAACCAGTCGGGGACTTTGGGTAGGAGTGGAAAGATACCACCGCGACCACCGCCGAAGCCGAAGAAAAAGCCGAGTACAGAAGTGAACCCGAACGAGCCGCTGTTTGAGGACGAGGGGGAGGACGGTACGGAGGTGTAAAAATTAGACTAAAGGTTTACCAAAGTGCCAATGAGCTTTTAGTGAGATGAGAGACCTACACGGTAACAGTGAAAAGACGGGATAATACAATTAATTTTTCCGCGGTGCTCCTGTAAATAGACGTTTGTGCTAGATTTTTTACTTGTCGCGTAAATTTATGGACCATTTCTAATATTGTCATAGTAACGCAATTGGAATTCGCGTACACTGTTGATTTAAGTATTTATTGTTTGTGGTACTCTTTTGTTAGAACGGATGGTAACTGAATGATGCTAATTAATTTAGCGAGGATTTTCATCAATTTCCAAGACTGATTATTAATCTAAATTGACACGCTTTTGTGGTTTGTTAACAGTTTCAAGCAGATTACATTTAGCACTATAACATATTCAATTATATAAGATTGATCAATTCTTGATTTTGCGCTCGAAATTTATTCTCATATCATAAAATAAGCTAGTTATTATAAAATTCCATGTTTATTTCACATTCCCGAATCTAGAATTGGTTCTCGAAAGTCTGCTTAAAACTGTCGACAATCCTACATTTATTTGACATTCCTAAAAGCATTCTGTAGCAGCATTTCCTCCACATTGCTAGAATGATATTCACATAGATTATGGAAGACTGAGGCAATCCGCTTTTCTACTGTTGATCACGTCAATAGTTTGTTAAGCTTTATGTTTGTTTAGTTCTATGTTTCGTGTTGTGTTGCACATTTTCCCTCTCTCCCCCTTTTATGTTTTTGTTTCCTTTTGCAAGAATCATTTATATGAAAACTGGAACATCTCGAGGCCATAATATTGCTTCAATATTTGTACGTTTTTCTGATATATCTGAATAAGTTTATTTATGAAATGCATTTTGTACTTACACTGTTGACACTTAATGGGGTTCTTAGTAGATATTGTCAACTAACGCTTTATCTGAAGAATGAATAATTTACTAAGAAAGCAGCCTTTTAAGAAAATCCTTAAATGACATATAAGTTCTTTTAGACCATTACGATTGCAAAAGTGATCCTTCCAATAAGTATGCTTATTGTTTTAACTGTGTTTAAAGCTTTTGTGTTGTCTGCAATTTAAGTCTTTATTGCCAAGGTTTTCTATATTCAGATTTTCACCCATTAGATGTAGTACAATAGGAACTATGCAACCAGTAGCGAGGTACAAAATATTCATGTTTGGTTTGTGTATTTGATAAAATGTGCAATGCAACGCGTACGCCGGTCACCGTCTACTAAAATATTTAACTTCGTATACTCTAAGTTAACAACATTTTAGTTTTAACCCGAGGCTGTTTCTGCTAACCATTTTTTATGTATTTCCATTTGTAGACATAAATATTTTTGGCATACCTGCCGTTACCATGTATGGATTGGATTTGTTTTTAATGAAAGCAAAATGTTGCTTTAAATAATTTTAGCCTTACGTAGAAAGTGTATTATTAAATTTACATACTGTGCAGCCTGTAATAGAAACATAAAATTTTAGTCTACCTTCAAATTGTAGTGACTAAAACATTTTTACTCTTGTAGTATTTATTTGATTTTCTTTGCCCTTGTAATTAAATTTGTATATAATCAGTAGCAAAAACAAATAAATAGTTTTGCTCTGTCAATTACACTTAGCTTGTATATCTGTACAAACAATTTTGATACTTGATAATTTCATTTAGCGTCCAAGTCCTACAATTTGAAGATACACTAAGCTCATTTCAATTTACGAGAAATAGTTCCTAAACGTTTTAAACCATGTGTTAGCTTATATTAGTAGCTAATTTATCATTATGATTTAAGTATTCGCTTATTTTCTGGTGCATATTTTATATACATTTATTATGTGTCTATTTATTTTTTTAATTGTATACCATGGTCTCTTACTTAAAAATGCTTCAGGTAATCTATACATTTTAAACTTAATTTTATACCTATTTCGAAATGGGTGCTATTTTAATACATAATTTGAGAAAACATTTTTACCGTTTTTAGTTTTCATACAAGTATCAAGACATGTTCTGTGCGCTATTACCACTTTGTATGGCGGGGATTTTAATCATGAAATCATTTTTATTTTAACTTATTTTGTTAATTGATCAAGCAAATTTAAGTAGGAGGCAAGTTTTAATTAAGTTAAACAAGTACATGACAACGTTGTATTTTCATGAAATGTTGTAATTTGTTAGTTTCTTATATAAAGCATTTAGCAGCTAGGGCGTGTACAGAATCAATGATTTTATATTCATCATGGTTTATGTATTCAATTAAATGTTTTAATGCAATCACGATTTTAAAGAACTCATGCGGAACCGACATTACTACAAAAGTTACCGAAGTTAGAAATCGCTCAAATGACATTCAATGTATGGAATTGACAAGTCTAAGTCACGTGACTTAGACTTGTCAATTCCATACATTTGAGCGATTTTAACGTTAACGATTTTAGAAATGTGAGTTATCTAGAGGGCCTAGTTATTTTAACTATGTATGCGTCCTTTGTACAAATCAAATGTTTCACAAATTATCTTAACTAGCTGGTTAGAAACGTTTAAATAAGCGTTTTATTTATATTTTACTTGTGCTGCCCTACCGTCTCGCGTTATTCCACTTTTTATTTGTAAATTGTACTACGTACAATATTTTTACGATATTTACTGTAGAAATCCAGTTTTTTATAGTTTTAAGCTAATGTACATAGAAACATTATTAAAAGTGATTAAAGCTATATTTAATAGGGTTTTGTTTTATTTTCCAATATTTAACTTTTTTATTTAGGTATGCAGATTTGTGAATCTCTATCAAGGTTGCTATTACATGATCTATAATAATAATAATAATTTACTGTCGCAAAAATACAGCTTTGGAAACTTAAAACTATTACATGTTGCATCTAACATTAAACTAAAATAGGAAGCCTCTGCCGCCGAACTAGGTGAAATACCTGTATCTCGGCGTGCAGCGTCTTTCCCCACAGAAAAATTACATGAATAAGACAGAAATTATTTAAGTAGACAGAGTAGGTAGTTATTGACGCTTATTGACATTTAGTTACTTATTTTTTTTATTTTTTTTTTCTATATTTTAGAATAAAAAAGATGCAATTTATTTATACGCTAAAACACGTTAGGAAGTACGTGAATAGTATTCTTTGAAAGAAATAGCATCTTTATATCAATGCAGCAAAGTTGATTTTCGCTGCTCATTCTACACTGACGAGCAGTGTTCTTACAAAACATAGAAAAAAACTAACGAGCCTTTTTATTATGACTTTCGAAGTTAAAACATTCACAAACAAAGGGCCAGATAAATCATGACCTCTGTTCGACTTATTAGTTTTTATTAAAGTTTTGACCTCTATACCACAGATCAGAAACAGAGGTAGACGCGTCAAAATATCGCTGTGTGAGAAAGAATTAAATAAAATCTTAAATTTCTCTAAGTTATTTAGAATTTTAGTAGATTATTGGTTGCATATAGATGTAAAAAATACCCTATCGATACGAATTTTTGAAATCAGTCCACAGTTGTCGTAGTTATAACGTGTAACATACATACAAAAAAAAACAGACGAATTGAGAAACTACGTTGTTTGAAGTGGGTCGAAAAT
The DNA here is from genome assembly GCA_905475315.1 of Autographa pulchrina. Taxonomy (NCBI): domain Eukaryota; kingdom Metazoa; phylum Arthropoda; class Insecta; order Lepidoptera; family Noctuidae; genus Autographa; species Autographa pulchrina. Next base: position 11,455,195 of record FR997775.1, read on the forward strand.
TAAGGACTAAATGTATTAATGTTTAGACATCCTCATTTTGGTTTCGTTTTCAGTTCAGTTTGATGCTCCGTCTCGTTATTTTTCTGGTATCTATAAACTTAGATATAATAAATCTGTAGAAGTGAAAATTCTGTACATTGAAAATATCAAAAAAATAAATGGCGGGTGGTGTTACTAGACCGCCACAGAACCCAAAAGTGTGAAAAAAAAAAAATTGTCTGTCTGTTTGTTCAGGTATCACGCAAAAGCTACCGGTTCGATTACGATGAAACTTGGTATAATTATTCTTTATTATCCTGGGCATCACACTGGGTAGTTTTTATCCCGGAAAAGTATAAACAATAAAAACAAACTTAATTTTGCGGTTAAAAACTCATTGATAAGTTTCGTCATCCACGCGAACGAAGTCGCAGGCACAGCTAGTTTTACCTTAAATAAACGACTCTGATATTTTGATTCCAGTCTCTACACATAATGAGTGAAAACAAACGAAGATTTCGATTTTTTTTAGTTTTTTGTGTTCTTTGTTATTTTATTTAAGTTCCAGAGTTTCGAAATAAAAGTCCTTTAGTTTTTATTAGCTCTCGAGTTTTCGAACAATGGGTATTATTACGAAAGTAATATTTTGACGGCTCGGTCCGTGGCGAATTTTTGAAGTTCGTTTTTTTTAGTCGAAGAATAAAAATGAGATTTTATGGGTTTCTTGTGTTCAAGGTTACATGTCCATATGTACCTTCGTCTCTACGGTAAAAGGTCCTTATGAGTTGAAGGAAGATAATATATTGGTAAACGAGAGTGTAGGTTTGATTCCTGTTTAGGAAAAAAAAAAAGGTGTGATAAAAAAATATTAGTTTTATGTCTCGGTATAGTGTTTGTTTGTGTTATTTTTAAGTCAATTTATGTTTTAATGCAGTTACACATTATAAGGTAAACAGGGACGAAGTGTTACAAACACTTTTTTTATGTGGGTTAACGAATTTAGTTGATATCATTCGATGTTATAGAGACTGAATTTACAGAATTATTTTAAAACATCTAATATTATATATTTGTACCGTTACCTTTTACTGTCTACGGTACTGATGATTGTTTGATTTTTTTAAACATTAGCCTCTTAAGTCTAATGAACATTATGAACACGCGGTGAAAACCCACGCAGTCCTGCTAATCATTTAGGAGACAGAATGTACAGAAGTAAGTTGAACATCGTAGTCAAATGTTACTGGTACATAGCTTGATGTTTTTAATATAAAATAAACACCAAATAAATATGTCTTTTCTGTCCTTTTCAAGCTTTATTTAGATAAAATGAGATGATCATTTTTGTGGTCAAAAGTAATTAGCTTACCTTAAGTACTGCTTCTCTTGCCAAGAAGTCAAAAAGACTCCTATATTTGAACCTAACAAATTGATTATAATAAAATTTGGTACTCTAGTACACTTGTTAATCTGACACTAGTTTTCAAATATAATTGAGTGTCGTCCATCTGTCCGTTCGTCTTAACTTTGTTTCACGGAACAAAACAAGTCTTAATAAAGTTTTCATAGTTTAATATCTCTTGTAAACGTTAAGACACTTTAGTTTTGTATTTTGTTGTCCATTTTAATAGGTTTTCTTTTGAATAAGTAGATAGTTTGATAATGTCCGGCTTTAATTAATTTGGGACATTCCGTGGAAGTAATGCGTAAGTAACATAGATATTAATATATACATTATAAAGGCAAACATTTTTGAGTGCGTTAGAGATCCTTTGCTCCTAAACAACTAATTTATTTTGATGGAAAGTATCCAAGACAGAGTTTAGCTTACTTTTAAGGGTCATATGAACTCATATGCCATATCATACCCAACATATGCACTCTGTTACAAAATAAATGGTTTTTTATTTACCCTTTAGCCCATACACATGATACAGGGTGTATAAAAAGTCACGTACATTTAGTTAGCGCGCCATAAAAAAGCTGCAAGGATTTAACGGCTATCCCGGCACAAAAACAACGTGCTGTGTGTTTGGGGAATTAACCTATAAAATATTCAATGGTTACGTATTGGCTTCACGTGGTGATACATCGATATGTTCACGACTACGAGTTGGGGTCAGCAGAAATCATGATAAAGTTCAAACAAAAAATTAAGTTAGAAAAAATATGTTATAGTAAAAAAAAATAATTAAATATTAAATTTAGTAAGTAAGTAAGTAGGTATAACAGAAATCATGAAAAAGTTCAACCAAAATTAAGTTAGTTAAAAAAACAGTACCTAAATAGGTATACAATACAGCACACTTGGTACAATATGTACCTCTTTGGAATAGTGTCTGTGATAACTTGTATCAAGCCTCTTAATATAGGTAGTATTCGTTCTTTGATGTTATTGACATTCATACACATTGCTAGAAATATAATAAAACAAAGCGATTATTATTTATATTAGAAGAAAGGGGATTCCTTTGCCCATCAATGGGATCTAATACAGGCTCAAATAAGCAGTAACTTCAGTAAAATATTGTAATTTTACTGACATAGCTTCAAGGAAAGATGTTTTACACTTACCAAGCCAAAGTTAGTATCTAATATACCTTTTTACGAGAACTAACACATAATAAAAAAATATTAAAACCTCTTTATATAACACTAACACAATCCTATCTTCACTAACATTGGAATTTAAACAAAGCACCCACAACTAATACAGTCAACCGCACTCTACTAGAACCCCGCCGAGCCCAACTCGACCTTATTCCCTTAACATAGAGACGCTGTTTAGTTTAGAGGTATCAAAGTTGTGTTCCAGACTGTACTAGGATCCCGGGGTCCAAATTTTGCCCGTAGTTAAACGACCGTACAATTATGTTCACAAAAGGTATCTAGAATTAAATCTCGGTTTGTCTGATGGCTTTTTCTGGCCATGTTTACATAGTGGGCTATAACGAAGGATTTCGATAGTCAGAAAATAAATATTTGAGTTTACAAAAATTGATTTACTTTTTTGATCAAGTGCAGTATATTGGTTTCTTAGGTTTACGCGAATGTTAGACATTGAAATAAAGCTGTTTTTTACGGATTTTGTCGCGGATTAGTCTGCCCGTGACCATGATACCTGCAAAGGTGTCGAAACGTCGGGACCTACAATCTAAAATTAAACCGCGACAAAATCCGTAAAATGTAGTTTTATTTCAAGTGCAGTATATTATTAGTTTATTTTTTTCATAACATAGAAATTTATAATATTCAAATTGAAATTCTGCTTCTGTCCATAGATATTATATCAACATCTTTTTCAAGGAAATAGTAATAAAAATATTCCTTTTCCTATTTTATGAAATATACAAAAAGGCCTCCTTGAAACAAATCTTCAGTTTTCTCTTTTCTTTGTCTATTGTATATCACTTTACCAGCACACTTTTTGCTTTATTCACATACACACATACTACACAACAATATAAAATCCACATTTAATTAATTGCTTTTACAAAGTTAAATCGCCAGCCAACGTCAATTCCTTGCTCTACTTTAAACGTTAAAAATCAGTTACGGGAGCGAAATCTCCAAAGATTTAGCATCAAACGAGGACAGACTAATGGACGAACCGGACCATTCTAGTTTATCCCCAACTTGTTAAAATGGCGGCTCTAGTGCTGAAAAATCGGAGTATTCCGGTTCCGAACCGTAAAAAGCCGCTAATCTTAGTTTCGGTTCAGTAAGGCCGTTGAGTTATTAAGGCTATTCGTAGCAATGTCTATAAAATAACTCTCGAGGGATGGTTTCTTAGGTATTAAGGATATATCCTAAGGAAGTTACGTTCAAGACTATTAACGTGATCTTTATTTGATTAACATAAGCTTCATAACTATCCCATAAGTAATCTGATTTATTTCAAGTAATGATCGGTAGGGGTAGTGACATTTCTGTCTGACCTGACCTGGGCTTCGATTCAGCAATTTTAAATGCATGTCAGTGGTCGGTCAGCGTACTTGTCATTGCGCCTAATTTTCGTATTCAGATAAGCCTACAATAAAATATAATTTAACTCTTGAAGAGAATGATCGTAATGACCAATTAATGATCATAATGACATTTAGCAGAATGCTAATTAAAAATGACCAAATGAAGCAGGTCATTCGGTCAATTCAAGCAACTCTTAAATAGCTGAATCGAGGCCCTGGTAAAATAATGGCCTTAAAAATTGTACCGTAAGGTGAACATAAGGCTTCCGTAAAATTAGGCGATGGATTATCCTCAGCCAATCCGCTCGCTCTTGTTAGGTTAGGTTAGGTAGCTTTATATACGTCAATAATCCTCTTTAAAATTGTTAAATATTATATCCAAGATTTATTCCGCCCAAAAAAATAAATACGTTTTTTCTATACATATAGAAACGTGGAAAATAGCTACAAAGATTTTTTTGAAGTTAATTTCTAAGAAATATTGTCTGTAGGCAAACGTTCACAAAGGACCAGAAAAATAAACATTCTTAGAAGAAATTTACGATACCTCCAAAGTCCCAATCCATATGTAAGCCTCTGTTTGACGAAGTAGCCAAAGTGTATTATAAGTACGCCATAAAAGGTATTCTATCAACAAAGTCACTATTTTTATGATCGCCATAAAACAAGTGATATGACGATAAAATAGCTACTTCATGTTGATTTCAGAAAGAAAACAGAATTACTGCGGCTATGTTATTTCTTCATCACGAATAATAAAGCTGGTTGATGTACTACCTGCAAGTAGGTAATCATTTATAGAAATCCAAAAAATAGCAAACCAAATTTTCGTAACATTTTCAACGCTGATGGCATTTCTTTTAGTTAAACAATAGAAATGTTCATTTTTGACTTACGGGACAGGGAAATGGTTAATGAAAACTTGCCACTATTCTTGATAATTCCTTAACGCACTCAATTTTCGACCGAGAAATGTTTTAAAATCTTTAATTTTAGGCGTATAATAATGCGTGAGGGATCAAACTACTCCAAACTAGCGCATCAATTTAACATCCGGCAGAATAATTATGAACGAACTTCTTAAATAATCTTAAGTATTCTATCCACTATTTTGACGGGCCTGTTGGTCTAGTGGTTAGTGACCCTGACTGCTATACCGGAGGTCGTGGTTTCGATTCCCGCCCAGGACAAATGTTGTGTGATGAGCATGATCATTTGTTCCGGTGTCTGGGTGTAATTTATCTATAATATGTATGTATTAAGAAAATAAGTAAGTTTATCAGTTGTCTGGTTACCATAACACAAGCTCTGCTTAGCTTGGGATCAGATAACCGTGTGTGAGTTCTCCCAGGATATTATATTATTATATTATATTCACTAGTAACTATTTATTTATAACCACATCTACAAATCAGCAAAAAAAAATTTTAATTCCCTCGTTATAATAAATAGAAATTGTGGATCGTCAACCTTACATCCTACTTAGAAAGAAAATACCTGACACAGACATAAAAACAGCTATTTTATATGCAAACAAAACATTCGCAATTGATTGACATTCATGAGGTAGCTGGTCCCAAAACAGGTGCCTTGAAGATTTATAAGTATCCAAATATCCCTTGGGAAACAGAGAAAGGAGTCCTTTCCTTTCACGACAATCGACTAAGCCTAAGGCCCTATGGGACGTTTTAAAATGGTCTATTTATTACCTACAGGCTTTTGAGAAAATTTTCGCTTCCGAATTTCAAGAAAATTTTGAGTGTATTAGTAAATTTTGGGGAAATTGTGGTGATTATTATTTGTTTGGTGTAACGATATGACGCCTTGTTCCCAAGGGAAGGCAATGGTTATATAATTTGGATGGGGAATGTTGCGATAAAAAAATATTCTCTTCATTTTGGAATTGTGTCGCGCAATATACTCATGTAGAAAATTAGCTGATGAAATGGCAATTCTGAATAATTCTTGAAACTTTTTGCAATCCGATTGCATATTTGCAAAGTGTTTCTGTGGTTCCCAAAAATATTCGGAGAGGTTTTCTGGGCCCAAAGAGGGCATATAATTACATATAATTTCAAATTTCAATTTTCAAATTTCAGTTTTCAAATTTCAAATACATATTATTTAAAAAACACTTTATCTATTCCCACTACTTTTACTAAGCGACATGATTCTATACAGCCTACTCCTCAAAGATATAAGCGTGATAATACAATACATTTATCTATCTAACCTCCTGACGCGCTGAACATAAAGAGGTGAGTGAAATATCACGCGCCTTTATAGCTCAGATATATCCAACGGAAATTATTTTTGCGCCATTCCAGAATGGAAGCGGAGAATGGGACATATAATGCTTTAGCATCTATGTATAAAGGGGGTCGTAAGTAAATAATAATAATAATAATAATAATAATAATCGTTTAATTCAGGTATACACCCATATTACACATTACAAGAAATTAATATATAAACAACAAAATCTTAAAACTATTTAGGTACAAATCAGTCTACAATATCTAAAGTTAACAATACAATCTAAATAAACAAACAAAACAATTATAACTATGGAAGGCAAGTCAAGCTAGCGGCTCGGTCTGCTTTGTCCTCCTCATCAAATATACATTTCGGAACACGGTAGCCACAAGCTCATTAGTGCTTGCTGCTACTCGTGAGTAAAACGATGTTCTAAGCTTTTTCATTAGCTCATAGAAGTCGATAACTCCGCTCTCAGCGAACATATCAGTCGCACTACACCGCCAGGGCAGGTTGAGCATGGCCCGGAAAGCATTATTGTATTGTACACGAAGAGTGTTGTAAGCACTCTTCGTGAAATTGTACCAAAGTTGGCAAGTGTAGAACGACTGACAGTATGCCTTGAACAGGGTCATTTTTACTTGCTTTGAGCAATGGTAAAAGCGCCTATTCAGCATATTGCTCCTACAAGCAATACTACGTCTCTGCCTTTCTAGATCGTCATCATCTTTTAAATGTTCGGTTATTATGTGACCAAGGTATTTAAATTTACTGACAGTTTTTACTCGAGTGTCATTTAAAATGATTGGCAGCATTTCAGTTGGACTATTCTTACATTTAAAGACCATTATTTCGGTTTTTGTAACATTGTACGTTAGGTAGTTCTCTTTCGCATAATCCTCACATATCTTAACTAGAAAAAAGCTGTATGAATCCTCACATATCTTAACTAGTAAAAAGCTGTATGAATCTTAGATGGGTAAGCAACGCCTATCTAGGATGGTCCGTTGATGGGTCCAAGTCCGGTCCAAGCGGACAAATATTTGACGGTTGTAAGTCCCCGAAATTCTGACTAATTTCCTGGATAGGTACTCGAAAATAGTTGATATACGGATGGGAATAACATTTATGACTTGGTCAGTATTTTGCGTATTTAATTTTATCAACATAACATACAACATACATACCATCACGCCTGTATCCCCGAAGAGTTAGGCAGAAGTGTACCAATGTACACCTTCAGCTCGCCGGTATGTTTAGGTCCCATGTAATAGGGGGCGAGCCTATTGCCACTAACCGGGCACAAATCCAAACTCCGACCTGCTACTGAGAATTTCATAGAAAATACCAATAACACCTTGGTCGACTTGGTAACTGAACCCAAGACCTCTAGCGTAGCAGTCGCGCTTAGCACCACTAGGCCAACGAGGCAGTTAATTTAATTTTATAGATACAAAAAATCTATCTTCTTAATTTATTAGGTTCCGATTTTTTATTATCAAATGAGAAGTGACAAGTGACAATCATTTGTTCCAATAAGCATCTTCAACATGTTATAAAATGTATTTGCAAAAAATAGTTTGCCTTATCGTGTGTCCTTATTACCTTATAAACACACACACACACGTAAAGCACCCCATAATGTTCTAGCGAGCTCCCCACGCAATTAGCAAAGTTGACGAAATTTCAATAAATTAGTTCCTTAGTTTAGCAACTAGAAATTAAAAGGAAATTACCTCAAAGTTACGGCTGGAGTTCGTGGGAATAATATTTTTGTTTTCAGCTGTTCAGGATTATTCATAGTTTGTTTGTGATGGGCTTTTTCATGGGTTTATCCCTGATACCATTGTTTTCCCTGCACTTATTACCAAATTATATTTTATACAAAAACCGAGGAAAAACACCTGACTTGAAATTTTAAATTGAATTGAAGATGATTTCTAATACATTTGAAGAAACTGGCTTTTACAGATAAAGAAAAAGAAAATTACATAAGATTTTTGACTTTCGTGCAAGATGCAACGCCATTACAGAAAATATTGCACTAATTCTATAAGAGAGTGACTGCATCATCATAATTGGCGTTATACAATCCAAGCCTCCTTGAATACAAGCCTCCTGTCTGGCTTCCAAACGCCACTTAGATCTGTTGCCATGTAAAGTAACAGTCATCATATGACCTGACTTTCTGTTCATCCCGCTTAAAAAACTTATGACTACTATGCAAATGAACCGGCAAGAAAATATTAGTTTGTATTGCAAAGAAATCCTGATCCATCAATCCACATACATTTCTAACACGCCTGAAAACCGATCATTCTTTCCAAAACCTCGTAAATAATTCAGGTGAATATTTTAAAGTACTTCTTTAGTTAGAATAGTAAAAAGTCTAGGATATAGCCCGGATTATTTCGAGGCGAAAATGTTCGTTGCTGCGTGAAATGGAATGCCTAAGGCTTACATTCTCACAAGGCTCTGCACATGTTTTATAGATGTAGCTGAGAACTTAAGTGGATTAAGGTGTTTTAATAGATACACAGGTAATTAATCTGTGGAAATTCTGTGTTTTGAGTTTGAGTAAATTTAGGGTTTTCAACAACTAAGTACCTTCTTGTTAAATAGGCTCTAAAAGTTTTAAATTTAAATATTTACTTTGTTCATATGAAGGTAATCCAGGATTAGATATAATCACTTTTTAATGGACAAAACTAGGCTATAAAAGTCAAAACATTAGGCAACTAGAGGTAGGTAAGTTGTAAGTTTTTCAGGTAAAAATAATTTCGGGGGAAAATATTTTGTTACACGAGTTAACTAGATTATGATAATATCAAAGCTATGATCAAAGTATGATTAAAACAAAACTTTTGATTAAAAAAAGGGGTGGGTAACTTTTTCTCTGTCAACAAAAAGAAAATGGGTGACAAATCAAAAGAAAACGACATTTTTATGGTTGGGGTTACTTGTCAAAACTTGTGATCTGTCACAGAAAACTTAACAAAAGAAGGCATTTATATTTTATTTAATTCGTATTATAACTCAACGTGTTTTTGTTATATACTTGAGAGAGGCCTATATCCAATCATGGATAGCAGATTTTCAGTCTTAAAAACTGGTATGTGTATAAATCTATACTTATAATAAATCTGTAGAGAGGTCAATTCTGTACATGAAAAATATTTTAAAAATAACTATCAGGGGGTGACTAGAGATCGATACTGATGCCAAAAATGCAATCAGTAAAATTTTTGTCTGTCTGTCTGTCTGTATGTTCCTCATAGAAACAAAAACTACTCGACGGATTTTAACGAAACTTGGTACAATTATTCTTCATACTCCTGGGCAGGTTACTTTTCATCACGCTACAATCAATAGGAGCAGAGCAGTGAAGGGAAAAGTTGGGAAAACGGGAGAAGTAACTCCATTTTTTAAGCTTCCGTCGCCGTAGCACTTTACACAAAAAACTTATTGATAAGCTTCGTCATCCTCGTGAACGAAGTTGCAGGCACAGCTAGTATTAAATAATTTTGCATGCTTAAGGCAAAATGTATCGGGACTATAATTAAAACTACCATCTTATTTGTATACCTACATTATTAGCAAATAAATGATTTCTATTTCTAAACAGCTTTAACTATATTGTACACCTAAATAAATGACCGTTCTGCTTGTTTTGTCTTGTTTTGTCTTTATAGATCAAGAAAATAAACTCTACACAGAATTCAATAACAAGTCTTGAAAAATATACTACTCAATTGAGACTTACGTAAGTACGTTACGTTACGTAAGTACCGGTTCTACAAAATTCCAAAGGAATTAATGTTTCAAACCAAACATCTAGAATCAGCTTGATGTGTAAATAAGTTGACTAAAAATCAAACCACATTCAACTAATTTGTCCGAGATAGTCCAAGTAAATGACCGAATTCTATTATTTATTCCCAAAGCACTATTGTGACGCTAAGGTCCGAAATCAAGGAAACTATTGTGTAAATACTTTGGTAGAGGTCTAATACAAGGTATTTCTCCGGGGACCGAAGGTGCATCGTTGTCGAACGCTACGATGGCAAGTAGTGATGGGATGATGTCGATATTTGTGTCGCAATAAACGATTTCCATCTATAAGAATATTACACAACGGGGATTAGCGCATACATGTTTTTAAAATACCTTTAGGGCTTGACGTTTCGACCGGGTTACACAGGCCGTGGTCGCAAGCAGACTGGCGATGTGGTATCATGCCCTAAAGGTATTAAGCAAGTACGCGCTAATCCCCGTTCTATAATATTACTATATACATGCAGCGCGATAGTTTAAAAGTTATGATTTCTATCTACATAGGGCATGTTAAACCCCGTAGTATGTCTATACTTCCGTATACGAAGTAATCTCGAAAGGATTTGTTAAACGATTTCTGTCATATCTCCTACGTTTTGCGGTACCAACTTTATGGTGTGTTATTTGTTTTATTTTTGTTATAATTATGTATGTTCTTTGTTCATGATTATAATAATAATCCAGCCTATAAACGTCCCACAGGGCACAGGCCTCTTCCCATATAGAGAAAGCACGAGCATTGATCACCACGCTTGCTCTCTGCGGATTGGTGATTTCAGAACCCAAATTTTGGAATCCAGGTTTCCTCACGATGTTTTTCTTCACCGTTTGTCAGAAGTGTCTTAGAATAATTAAGAAAGTACATATAACATTGAAAAAGCCACATTGGTACTTGCCTAAGTTCGAACCTGCAACCTCGTAACTACAATTCCGTTCATTGAACCGCTAGGCCACCACGACATGTGTTGTTGTTCATGATTATTTGTCTATAATATTAAACTTTTAAACTGCATTGACGCTGCATGTTATATTTCAATTAGATAATAAGGACTACAGTAAAATCAATTAACTTATTACAGTCATAAATTGCATTACGCTTGCTTCATCTAAAAGTGCATTTTTTATCGATATCGACATATTAACTGTGTACATCACTAAAAACCACTTGTCTGCACTGCGACGATTTCTTTTCAAGCATTCAGGTAACAGACTAATGTTTATAGGAACAAATCGAAGCATCTAGCATGTTCTAGACTATTCTAGAATCTAGGCATTGTCTTGCGATACGTCTTGTTTGATGCCAAAGGAAAATTGATTTTGCTTTCTTGAATTCCTTTGAAATATAAATGGTTTTCTGTTTGAGTATATATGTTAACAGAATTATTTGAAAGTTCTGGAAATTGTCAGTCCATTTTATTATACTTTTTTTAGTATAGAACTGGTCTGAAAATTAGTAAGATGTACAACCAAACCATTGAATCAGAAAAACAAAATATTTAAATAAAATATTTTTTTCTACTATTTTTTATCAAAAAATACAAAAAAAAAACTGTAACACAGCAACATTGGCACCCTAATTTCAGCTTCATTCTGAGCGTACTATTTTCTATATTATTTATGCCTTTATTTTATGTAAAGTCAGCTCATTTTGTGTCCTATATTTGAATTGTACTATAATTAAAAAGTTGCTACAGAATAAACTACATTTGAATATTCCATTTCATTTTTAATTTTTGGCAGAGTTGTCTGCCAAGTTACTATAAAGTAAATTTAACGCAAGTTGTAAAATTTAACCACACAGTAATCATCTTTAATGTGTTGGAATGAAAATAAAGTGAAGATACAAAATTATTTAGACTAAGTATTTTAATTACTAGATTTGAATTTCAACCTTACTCCATACAAAATCTATCTAGTCGTGACAGACTGATATTATTTTTGGCATTTCATGGATTGTCTCTTAGTTTGAGTCTGTTTTGGCTTTTAAATTTTAAAATCATACTTAAACTACAACATTATTAGATTAAGGATTGAATTGTAAATAAATAATTACTGTAAAGTAGTAAAATAAGTATAATTAAAGAGTAACTAACTACAACATCCATAAAAACAAGATTGACAGTTGTCTGCTGAAACTGAGCCTAACATTCCAAAAACAAAGCCTGGGCTTGTCCCAATCTCTGTTGGTCCGTTTCCAGACTCATCAGATTTACAAATCATAGAATTAAGCAAAAATAAAACACTACAAAATACAAAACAATCATGTTCTATATTTACTCCTTTCAACCAGTCAATGCATGTAAATAATTCAAACGGCCGTACAAAATAATAGCAAAGGCGTTTTCTGAACACAAGTCCTTTTGACGCCCTTTGAGTCAAAGACAACTGTCTTGTCCTACCTATCAATTATAGTATCGTGTCGTACAAAACTGTTATTACTCGTAAAATGATTTTGTACAATCAATGATAAAAGTCAAAACCTTTTTTCATTGTGTAAAAGTACAAAATGTGTTTAACAAAGTGGGAACATAATTCTAATTATGTCAGTAAAATACATTTCTTGGAAGTTAAAATAATTATTTAAGTCATAGCTACAAATATGTAAAACTGTCTTCTCGTTTCACCGGTTAATGGCTGATATGATTTTCTTATTGGATTGTGCTTTTTGGTGATTTCAATGGAATAACTTCAGCTCTTAAAGTAATGTAGGAGATTCTGTTACACCCTGTATTTAGTAAATTATTATTTTATTTTTATACTAGCTTTGCCCCGCGGTTTTACCCGCGTTAACGACAATTCATACACTATCTTTATAAATTATAGCCTATGTGTTATTCCCATGTATAAGCTACATTATTGTAAAGTTTCATTAAAATCCATTCAGTAGTTTTTGCGTGAACGAGTAACAAATATCCATACATCCAAACAAACTTTCGCATTTATAATATTAGTAAGGATTAAATGCTTTTTGTCGATCGCAGTACAATACAGAAATACATTATTTATTTGAAAAGTCAAGCCATTTTTAGATCTAAAATTAAAGGCTATTTGACCAGAACACTTACAATAAACTGTCGTTATTTTAGTCAGGGAAATGACATCGGTTATAGGCCAGGAGACAAAAAAAATACGAATTTAATTCATGTTTTTCTTACGTAGGTTTGAATTTAAATTATAGTTAATACGTGTCTTATTACGAAATTATTTTGAACCTAGCTTGTGCTGTAAGTTGTGTCGAATATGCAATATCAATATTTTTGTGTAAAACCATCAATTTTGTTTCTTTACTTCTTAAAAAATCTTTTAAAAATTTGAACTGTCACATACCACATAAAGCATACCATACCAACTTACGACGTATCATTTATATAACTTTTATATATATATATTTAATGTTACTGTTATTTTCCACTAGGTACTGTTTTTTTTTTCACGTTTTAATTTAGTAGTTGTCGATTGTTATGTTTTCTTTAAGTGCCAGTTGTATAATACTGTTCCTTTTTTATTTTCTTAAGATTTTATAGACGTCTGTTGTTTTGTTTTGTTTTATAAGAGAGCTAGTAGTTTAATTTTGTTTTTGTTATATCTACAACAGATCACGGATCTAGGACTATGGTTACACACATTTACATACGAAATTGATAAACTCACTGATATGGGTAGGTACAGTCGGAAACATACTTATTGAAAGTATGAAGAAATGTTTGATTTTAGTTCCCGACGTTTTGAGACACCTGCAAAGGTGTCAAAACGTCAGGACTAAACTCTAAATAAACCGCGAAAGAATCTGTAAAAAATAGTTTTATTGCAATGTCTAGCATTCGCGTTAACCTCAGAAAGCAAGAAATGTTTGAGCTGAGTCTTTTAGTCTAGATAACCTTTTTCTGGGTCAGCTTACAGTCTCACCGAATTCCGCTGGATAGAGTTAAATTTATATTAAGCGATGTCCATCTGACCTCCGAAACCTCACGATGTCTGGGAAGTATATGAATCATGGATATAAGGTGGAAAGAAAGAAAAATGATTTATTTACCACATTGACACATATAACGATGACGACCTCCGTTGTCGAGTGGCGTACGCACCGGTTTTCAAGGAGTCGCTAGCTCTGAGGTCCCGGGTTCGATCCCCGGACGGGTCAATGCAGAAACTCACTTTTCTACATTGTCTCGGGTCTGGGTGTTTGTGGTACCTTCGTTGTTTCTGAATTCCATAACACAAGTGCTTTATAGCTACTTACTTTGGGTTCAGAGCAATGTATTTGATGTTGTCCGCATTTATTTATTTATTTATATAAATTAACAAATTAATAATAACATAAACATATAAAACGTCAACCGCGAGAAATAGGTGATCACTCAGCATATTGCTGCGCTATGGCCTGGACCGCAGCACGGCGCTGATTTTCACCGCTGTGTTCACCTAAGTGACGGACGGTAGATTTTTGTTAAGCAGCAGTTGTTTAGTTTACTCAAATTTAGATTTGATAGTGTCTGCATTTTCTAATTAATTACAGACTCGAGAGTTTCATATGAAGTCCAGACAAATGAAGACATGATGAATGCTGTGTACCCTAAAATAGGCATTAGGCATGTATATAGAAAATGTTGTGATTTACAACTTTAATTTAGTACCTACATATTATTTTTTTTTGTGTTTGTTACCTCAGAAATTTGACTGGATTTTTTTATTTGAAAGGTGATGCTTCCCGTGTGGTCCCATTTTAATTTGGTCCAGTTATAACAGTGGGATCCATATGAAAACCATATAGATAGATAGATAAAGCTTTTATTCAGTACAAAACAAGACACAGGTTATTTACAATTAGAGAAAAAGAAAAATAAGTGGACACAAAAGATTCAAAACACAAAAATTAAAAGAAGAAAAAGAAGTCCACAATATAAAGGAATAAAAAAAAAATGAGACATGAAGTAACATCATAGAGAAAAGTAATAAGTAGGGTAAGTGACATATTTATAAAGTGACAAACTCATGACAAACTTGTCGGTAGTACATAATACTTTTCTCGACGGCAGAAAGTAAAGAAAAATAAAATGACGGTGTGGTGCAGTGTGTCTTAAGTTTGCACCGAATGGGAGTCCAGCTCAGCATGTGTCAGATAGAATACCTGACGCTGGTATTCTGCTGGAACTCAGCAGTGACGTACGGACGTCGAGTAAACCAATGTGAATATTAAGGCGTAATAGTGCTCAGTGCTGTGTGCAGTTATAACAAGGTAAGTGTTAGGAAGAATAAATAAAAATAAGTGTTCAATGTATTATGTATTGTGTTTAAATATTAACAATTAGGGATGAGTAATGTGTATTTTGTGTTTTTGTGGAAGCTTGCATAGTTTTTTTTTATAAGACTTGTTTTGAAGTCGGTTTTATGTGAGAGTGTAAGAATTATGTGATAGTTAAGTCTGCGTCCGAGTGTACGATCATGAATATATAATTGCGCTAAGCCCATAACAAGCACTACACAGTACGGTCAATGTGGTCACTGTAATACCTAACTACATATAGGCAAGGAGCTGGGCGTTATTTTGCGCAACAAAATCATCTTAAAAAAAATTGCATTTTTTTGTTTTACGTTCAGGGTGATATTCTTACACCCCTAATTTAAGCTTCATTATTAGAGAATGTGTCTAGGCACTTTCAGCTAAATCCGGTAAGACTGGAAGCCGACCCCAATATAGTTGGGAAAAGGCTAGGCAGGCAGTGTCTGGGCACTTTTTCTTGTTCTTGTTTTTAGACATATCACTTAATAGAAACATTAAATAGACAACTAAAATTAATATACCGAATAACAACCATAAAATCTAATTTGAAATCATTATAGCCATCGTTTAATTTATCCAAATAGTCAATTAAAATTTATCTGCATTTAAAAAGCTATAAATAAAATCTCCCTAAATTAGTCTATTGCAGTGGTTCTCAAAGTTGTAAGAATAGAGTATCTTGTGTGGATACGGTACAGTATTAACAGCTAGTGTCAGTCTATCTGTTCATGTTAATCTCCTAAGCGGATGCAACGATTTTGGTGAAAGATTCCACACATGCTGATGCATGCTGCATAGCATGACATTAAATAAAATTATACAAACTAAAAACACTATGATTTAAAAGTGTTTTTCTTTTTTAAATATATTCTAAATATTTAACGGTATTATTTTAAGTAGTTTAATATAAACTAAACTTTGGGAATCTCTGAATAATAACAAAAAACAGACACCCCTCTTTTAACAGAGGTAAGAAACCACAGGCGAACCGAAATAGATCACGTGGCCTGTGATATCTATAGTCATTAACTACTAAAATAATAATGGGTAATTATAATACATATATATTGAGTTTTGAGGTTTACACGAATGTTAGACATTGAAATAAACTTGGGAGGCCTTTTTCGGAGCTCAGAGTATTGAAATTTATAAATTTGTAAAGGGAGTTTTTTTAAGGAGGGTTTGGAAGTAGGGTCTGTAGTTTTCTAGCCTCAGTGAGTGTAGAAGGCGTTACATTCCAACGGGGTGTCTAGTTTTAACTTGTGTCTTAGGATAAGATTATTTTTACTTTTGTTAATTTACTATTTAATATATTGTGGTACCTTATGAGGCTGTTTTGGCGCACTAGCGCTAAAAGCCTCATCAAATAAATGATTTAAAAATAAAAAAAACTACTTTTACGGATTTTATCGCGGTTTTTTATTTAGATTTTAAGTCCCGACGTTTCGACACCTTTGCAGGTATCATGGTCACGGGCAGACCATATACCATGACAATATGTAATATATCGAAATTGTAATAAAACACTACTTATTTTGTTTAGTAGAAAATGATATACAAAATAAATATCATCATCATCATCAGCCTATAGCTGTCCACTGCTGGACATAGGCCTCTCCAATAGCACGCCACTTAGTTCTATCCTCGGCGTCTCGCATCCAGCTCCTGCCAGCCGTCTTGCGCGAATCGTCACTCCACCTTGCCTGGGAAATAAATATATTATTAGATATTTTAAAAGGAACAGAAAAAAGAAAGGGTAATGATGATTCAAGAATTAATTATAACTAACATCTTTTTAAAAAGATGTAGCTGGTCTCGTATAATAAAACAAATATTTTAATAGATAATTAACTTAAGATAGTAGTAATTATATTAGTAAACTAAAAGATTAAGTTTAAAATAACCTTTTAGTCAACTAGTTAGCTTTTTGTACCACCCTATATCGTTGGGAGCACGGCAGTGTAAGAGCCAAGTTCGCATTCGGTGCATGTGAATCGATTTGCAAAGAGTTGTCACTGCTCTTATTTACGGACTTTGAAACTCTGTCGCTTGGCTGCGGTTCCAAACTAGTTTTCCAATGGAAGTGAACTTTAATTTTGTAGAGTGCTCTTCATGTGATACGTTTAGAATGATTTTTACGTCATATCTGTACTAATAATACAAAGTATTTTTTTTTGTGAATGTAAATGTGTTAATCTCAAAAACAGATTTTGATGAAATTTCCTAAATGGATAGTTTAAAGCTTGGAACACATAATCTATGTTATGAAAGCAGATTTAACTACTAGGTATACTAAAAATAATGTAGAATTTAAATGGTATAAAACACATTTGACATTAAACAAATCATTTATGTGCTATGACACGAGTTTATGCGATAATAAATAATTATTAACATAACATAACATAACATACCATCACGCCTATCCCCGAAGGGTTAGGCAGAGGTGTACCAATGTACACCCACAGTTCGCCGGTGTTTAGGTCCCATGTAATAGGGGGCGAGCCTATTGCCACTAACCGGGCACAAATCCAAACTCCGACCTGCTACTGAGAATTTCATAGAAAAACCCAATAACACCTTGGTCGACTTGGGAATCGAACCCAAGACCTCTAGCGTAGCAGTCACGCTTAGCACCACTAGGCCAACGAGGCAGTTTAATAAATAATTATTAAGAAAGGTAATCTTCTGTCAAAACACATTAATATTAATTAGTAGATCTGACAATTATTTAAGAGATCTTCTCATCTTCCACAGCTTCCTAAATAACTCATTAAATCAGATTAATGTCACACAAATAAGATTAATTCATTTTAAAATTGTAAATATTTAATTTTGTAAGCCATAAATCTACAATGGGGTGACATTATAAGTTAAATAATATGTAATGCGTTGTTGTGACACATGGTTACACTAGACGGCAAACGTAGTTTATTTTTATGATTAATTTATTCCTACGATGTGTTAGAAGTTGAGATTGATGTGTATTATTTTATTCAAATAGTTTATTGAATAATGTTTCTAATTTACTTACGATATACAGGTTTTTACCGAAAGGATATATTCAGAAGGGGTGAAGAGTACATCTAGTATAGAGTCTCTTTATAAAAATACCCATTCAGTAACACCATGTATACATAAGTATTTTGACTTGAAAAATATTTGTGTAAAACGACTACAATTTCTTTTTAAAACGTCTTTAGATGTATTACTACAAACAGAAAACTGGACTCATTAACAGTGCTTATGTTTCCCTTCTGTCAAATCTGGAACAATTCAAGTGTACAAATTACTAACACATAACTTTGACTAATTGAGTATTGATAAAACTGTATTATTACATCCTATTTATAGAGTAATCTTTTTTCCAACGATATAAAAATATTACTGGTGTTTATAAATCGGTAATTAAGTGTAAGTGTTTCTGTATGAGTATTTGTTTAATGGTGAAATTTTCGCTTATCATTGATGTTAATTTAAGCCTGATTGAGACTTTAAAATATATTTTTCTGTTGCACATCCTAGTCGACCGTATATCACGTACAGCGGTGTTAATAAGGAGTTTCCACATAAATCATACACGCGGCATAATTAAATGTGAAATCACTTTTATTCAGTTCACACGTAAATCACCAAGTTTTCTGTTATGAGAGTACTATCCTTTTATACCGCAGATATTTCTAAACCTGATTAGCATAGAAGAGTTTTGGTGGCGTTCTAGAAGAATAATAGAGTATAATAAAAAAATATAAAATTCTCGTGTCACAATGTTAGTTACCATACTCCTCCTAAACGGCTTGACCGATTTTTATGAAATTTTATATGCATATTCAGTAGGTCTGAGAATCGGCTACTGTCTATTTTTCATACCCCTAAGTGGTAGTAGGTAGGTAGTAGGCAGGTGCTAGGTAGAAAAAAATGCATTGCAACGCATGCCGGGTACAGCTAGTAGAGTATAAAATATATTTTTTTCAAAAGAAATCATGAGTTAGATGAATGAAAATAGTTTAAATTAATGTGCGTACTCGTGCACATAATAATAGTTGTTTTATCGAAATCGGGCCAGATCATCCAAAGTTACAAACCTAGGAATCTAAGTCATGGAATGGCCATCCACAGACCACCTATCCAAGTAGAAAAATAAATAATAATAATAAAAAGTGTCTATTTCTCACCACTGAAGCCAAAAAACAAACGATATTTACAAATGAGCAGTAGCCAACGATTTTTGGTTGTGGATCGCTGGTGCCTGTGGTAGGTAGTACCTTTAATACAGGTCACCAGCTATACATATATATAGCTTGTGCCTGCTTGGCTTATATAATTATCCAGCCTCGTCCCACAGCTGGGCACAGGCCTCTTCCCATATAGAGAAGGCACGAGCATTGATCATCACGCTTGCTCTCTGCGGTTTGGCGTTTTCAGATCCACATTTTGGAATCCAGGTTTCCTCACTATGTTTTCCTTCACCGTTTGTCAGAAGTGTCTTAGAATAATTAAGAAAGTACATATAACTTTGAAAAGCCACATTGGTACATGCCTGGGTTCGAACCTGCAACCTTGTGCATACAAATCCGTTCATTGAACCGCTAGGCCACCACGACATACATAGGTAAAAACTTACCTAAGTGAAAACGAAAGTACTGAATTTAAGGTAGCAGCCAGTCTAAATATGAGCCTTCCTACTGAAACCTAGTCGGAAGTTTTAGTAATAACTACTCCTTTACTTCAAAACTTTACCTTTAGTATCGTAAAGGTATCCTAAATGAGTTCCGCACTCTAACAATATTTAGGTTATATACCGAGGCACCGCTGTATCGCTAATCAAAGTAGGTAAACTCTATTCGGACCATATTGTGATTGGGAAGCAGCCCACCAGTTACTTTGAAATGTTTTATTTGGGCGGGACTTACATGACGCGGGTTTTTTTTATAGTAAAAATATAATTTGGGGACTGTGGAACTAATAGAAACCCCTGGATATTGTCTTTAGTAAATAGTTTTAGTTAAAACAAGGTTTCTAAGAAAAACCGGAGGCCGATCTAATATGCGCTAAAAAAACGAGTTTTAAATTAAAGTCTCACAATTCCTTTCTGCAGTATTTTTTTTTTTTTTTTTTTTTTCCTTTATTTTGGCATCAAACAGTCATATACATGAATTTTACTTATAAGATAAAGTGGTTCATTACAATAGACCTACAGTGCCGAAAATCGATTACAGTAATAAAAAAAAAAACAAATCAAGTTCTTATTTTGAAAGGACGCGCCGCTATAAAAATTCAAAGTTACAGTTGTATCTAAAGATAGGTGACATGCATTCAAAATTACAACTTAGTGTTCATTAAATCCAAGTGTACAGGTTAAGTCCAAATTAATTAAACTAAATTAAACTAAACTACAGTTAAAACACAAAAATATCAATTGGTATTAACATATCTATGCTTCAGCTGCAATTTAAGACTACTGAGAGTATTATTAAAAAGAT
Organism: Autographa pulchrina; assembly: GCA_905475315.1. Lineage (NCBI taxonomy): Eukaryota > Metazoa > Arthropoda > Insecta > Lepidoptera > Noctuidae > Autographa > Autographa pulchrina. The sequence continues at coordinate 11,475,996 of FR997775.1, forward strand.
CTATATCTGTGTATTCCCTATTATAATTGTTGGTGGAACGGTATAAAAATGAGTTGCGGGTGTAGATTTTACAACGCCTTGGGGGAATAAAAAGTGTCTTAATACGTGAGGGACGCATGGGTAATCGAGCTTTAGCCTTAAAGGATATTTTTGCCAATAGTGTGGGTGAATCTATTAAGGAGTTTAAAATTTTGTACAATTGAATAATGTCATACATATTACGTCGGTTATGGAGACTTGTTAATTTATGTCTACGCAATGTGTCTTCATACGTTTCGTCATAAACATTACTACGGTAGTTAAGCGATTTTAAAAATTTCTTTTGAATTTTTTCTATACGATTTATATGTATTTTAAAGCATGGGCTCCATACGGTGCTACAAAAGTCTACGATAGAACGAACGAATGAGAAATAAAGAATTTTTTGTGTGTTAATATTTCTAAAAGGTTTACTAATTCGAAGAATAAATCCCAGACGGCGGAATGCGGAACTTACTATTCGGTCAATGTGGTTGTTAAATGTTAATCTGGAGTCCATTATCAAACCGAGGTCCCTAATATTGGAAACTCTTTTAAGAACTGAGTTATTTATCGTATAATCGAAATTAATTTGATGAGTTTTACGAGTAAAAGACATTATAAAACATTTATCTGTGTTAAGGAACAGCTGATTTGCTGTGCAGTATTGATGTAAATTTGATAGATCTCTTTGCAATTTAGTACAATCATGTATAGATTTAACTACTATAAATATCTTTGTGTCATCAGCATAGAGTAGGTGATTGCTATGATTGAAAATGAATCCCATGTCATTTATATAAAAATTAAAGAGCAATGGTCCTAAATGAGACCCTTGTGGGACTCCAGATGGTACAGGAAGAAATTGGGACGAGTAACCTTTGAGATAGACCGCTTGACTCCGGTTTTTTATGTAAGATTGAATCCATCTAAGTAGATTGCCGTGCACACCGGCCTTCGCTAGCTTTTCAATTAGTTTATCATGATTTATTTTGTCGAACGCCTTCGAAAAGTCGGTGTACACGACATCTACCTGTAGATTCCTATCCATAGCTTCCGCTAGAAATTCGGTAAAGTTTAACATATTACTGTCGACACTTCGATTTTTAAGAAAACCATGCTGTTGCTGAGATATATGACAACGAAAAGCAGCTGAAAGATGAGTTGTAACAGTTTTTTCTAATATCTTCCCTAAAACACACAATTTAGAAATCGGCCTATATTCTGCAATCATGTTTTTGTTGTTGTTCTTGGGTACCGGGGTAATAATTGTTTTTTTCCATATACTGGGAAATACTCCAGTTTTAATTGAGGTGTGGAATATCAAAGTTACTGGTCTCGCAAGAACTTCGGCACATCTAGAGATAAATACTGGGTGTAGATCATCAGATCCAGCACCCTTTTTAGTATTAACTTGTTTTAATTCTTTTAAGACACAATCTAATTTTATTTCAACCGAACCTATATTCACACTAGAAGACGTATTGGAACTCTGAAAGTTGGTTTGAGGTGTATCTGTAACAAAAACCGAATTAAAATACTTATTAAAGGCATTACAGATCTCACTACCCGAGGAAAGTATTTTACCCTTATAGAGCATCTTTTCTGGGATTTGATTACATTCATTTTTCGACTTAACGAAGGACCAAAACGATTCAGGGTGCGTCTTGATATTGTCTTCAGAATACTTGATAAAATTTTGATAACATTCTTCGGTCATTTTTTTTAATCTATTACGTAGTAACGAGAAAGTTTGGTAATCATGAAGATTACCATAGGTTTTCCATTTTTTGTGATACTTACACTTTTCTTTAGATAATTTGATTAGAGGTTTTGTGTACCATGGGGGATATTTTTGTTTAGAACTTAGGTTATAAGTTGGCACAAATTCATCAATTACGTTATTGACAATACTGTAAAAGCAATCAGTCATAGTGTCTACATTTGAAAATTTAGTTAGGGTGTTTTCCCAGTCTACAGAACCAAGAGCAGTTTTTATCGAGTCGTAGTCGGCCTTGTAATATTGTCTTTTTTTTGTGGATGAAAGTTTGAGCATAGGATGAAAATTCAATCTCATATCAATCTCTAATGATTTGTGGTGAAGGTCTTCTGGTACAAGCGGAAGTCCACACTGTGAAATATGGCACATTTCATTACTAAAAATTAAGTCCAATATCCTGTTGTTGTGGTTAAATTGATTATTATACTGTGATAAGAAAGAAAAATCCATAAAATCAGCTGTTAGACAGACTAAGTTATCTCCATTTGTGCAAATATCCATAGAGCCAGAACTATAGTTGTAAGACCAATTAGCATGACTAATATTGAAGTCCCCGAGTATTATAAATATGTCGTTCGAATTACTTAATATAAATTCACTAACGCGGTCGTAGAAAGACGTTAATTACGATATATGGTGAACGCCGTGTGGAATATACGTAGTTATAATGTGCAAGTTACGATAACAACTAGTTTTGTTTCGCGCGGGCGGAGCCGGGACACTCGTGCTCGTGCGCAACGGCAGTGAGACCCATACCTCGTCCGACAGCGGCGGCGCGCACATGTCTCCGCGCTGCCAAGGACAAAGGTCGCGGCGCACGGCTATCATTACACCTCCGCCGCGATCGTTGCCAGTTAACAAACAGTTACGATCGCAACGATATACTTCGTATCGGCTGTCAAAATATTCGTTGTTGTGGAAGTTATCAGTGAGCCAAGTCTCTGTAATACATATGACGTCAAAATTGTTATTCAGAACTTCGTTAAGGAAAGAATGTGATTTAGTGCGTAATCCCCTCACGTTTTGATAGTAAACAGACAAGTTAGTGTTATCGAATTATAATAATTACATGTACGTCGAGTAACCAAGTTCCACCAACATTTTCGAGAACACAAAATACACACACAATTGAAACGCAGTAGTTAATCTTATAAGATACAATGTTTTTGTAATTATTGTTTACGTTATAACAACATGATACACGGTAATATAACATAGGTATAGAAATTAACGGTAAAAAATGCATGTAAGAGAGATAATAAGGTAGTCACTTTATTTTTGCTAAATCAATCTCACTGGAAATATGTTGTATCTTGGAGGTATCGGTCTTACGTATTAAAATCTTACATTCAGACACCCACACATATTTATAATTCTTATCTTTTGCGAGGAGGCGAGCTTTTTTGTATAACTGTTTGTTCTGGGGCGTTAAATGGTCATTAATAAAGATAGGTTTCGCTGGTCCATCCAACCCGGCATCGGCTGTGGTCAAACCTCGTCGCGCGCGGACTGCTGCCAGCATGTCGCTTTTACGCTTCCTCTGGGTAAACTTAATAATGATATTAGGTATAGATGAGGCGTTGGAAGTTGACTCACCAGTTACTCCAATTGAGCTATTGGTTATATTTGTGTTGAAGCGTTGAACTCGGTGAATATAATCGATGTCAGACATTTCGATGGGAAAATTAATCTTTTTCGCTATGTTGTGTGCGATGTTAATTAGATTTTCACCTTGAGTGTAGGGGATTCCTGAGATTTCCAGATTATTAATCCTACCCTGCTGCTCCTTGATACGTAACTGTTCAGATAATTTGGACACTATCTCCTGTAACTGTACGACATCATGAGACACGGTTTGTAGCTTGCTATTATTGACAGCATTTGTTGCCCGGAAATCACTCATATCCCTTTTTAGAATAGCTTGTTCTTCTGACAGTTTTTCAACTTTGCCAACGACAGTACTCAGTTCATCTTTAAATCCATTTATATCTTCGCGCAAGGCCTGCAGGGAACCAATTATGTGTTGATTTTGGGCTTCAAGGGTAGACCTTATACTATCCATTATTTTATTTTGGAACTCGAGTAGAACCTCCGAGTGATCGCAATAACATTCAGGTTGTTTACGTTTTCTTAACGTGACACCAACAATAGGATTATCACGTAATTTTGATAAATCTGGTTGTGAGCCAGTACACATCAACGGAGAGGCTGGGGGAGATCTTGTTACACTCATGATGCAGCTTCAAAACAATCTCCAGATACAGGTAAATTGTGGGTATCGGTGAAAAATATCCGGTGCCGACGAGCGTTCACAAGCTACGCCTCGACGAAGATAAAACAATTTGACTTCGCGGTCAACAAAGCTCAAAGCACAGTTAAATTACGTTTACAACCAAAAGGCAGGGGAATGTTATTATTTAATCAGAGTTCAAAATGCAAACTTCGATTGTCAGTTTAAAGATACTAAAACAAACGCGCGTCCGACCGTATAAGGGCTCACGAGTATTCAAAAACAAATAATTTTAGTTTCAAAATGATCTTACAGCATTGGTCTATCCTAATTTATTAGTTATTTAAGTATAAAAAGCATGTTATTTGTTTTGATTTACAGCCAACCTAACCTCTCTTTGTATGTTAAAGTTAACCTGAAGAAATATACCTAATAAACTTTTATAATATCCCCGTCGCCATGTAAACCAATCCAACAATTATCGCGGCTCAATATTTGAAGTTAGAGGTCTGCTGCCGTGCAAACACTGTAATTGGTACTGTAAGGCGAAAATATACGGACAATACTAAACTACAGGGGTTTTGTAGAATACGATTCGTAGAGAAGAAGTTGTCTATATAACAATAATATAATAATAATAATATTCCGGGACAACTCACACACGGTTATGTGATCCCAAGCTAAGCGGAGCTTGTGTTATGGTAACCAGACAACTGATAAACATACTTATATATTTCTAAATACATGTATATTATAGATAAATTACACCCAGACAACCAGAACAAATGATCGTGCTCATCACACAAACATTTGTCCTGGGTGGGAATCGAACCCACGACCTCCGGTATAGCAAATATATCTCCGGTATAGTCAGGGTCACTAACCACTAGACCAACAGGCCCGTCAATAAGGGTCAGATAGAATATGTGTCCTTAATGAAGAACTTAAAGTGGATTTTAATGATATTTTAAAACTGTTATGGGTTATCATGCGTAAATGACGAGACGGATTTTATTGAGCTTGGGGTTTTGGGCAAACGGCCGATAGCCTCTTAATAAATATAATGACAAAATGACATAGGTATGTGTTTATTGCTTTGAACCCGAAGTAGCTAAATCACTTGTGTTTTGGAATCATAAACAACGAAAGTATCACAAACACCCAGACTCGATGTTGAAAAGTAGTTTTCTACATTGACCGGTCTGGTGATCGAACCCGGAACCTCAGAGCTGGCGTCGCGCACCGCCTTGAAAACCAGTGTGTATAACGAACGTTTTCTATTCATCTGGACGAAGCCAAAGCTACTAAAAACTATTTATTGGTCTAAGTACTTACTAAACTTAATTTTCAAAATCTAAACTACGAAAATAAATAACATAAATGTTAGTAGTTATCTTTACAACCATAGAACACCAAAAGTCTACCTATAATCATAAATAAAAGCGGTTTTAGTTAAGATTACTTAAACCCAAGTTAAATATACAAAACTATTTAACCGTTAACTGGAATACATCTGTCGACTTCCAATTAAAGGTATCGTTAACCGCTTTAGTTAACGTTAACACGTGTCAATTAGTCACGTTAAATTTATCTGTGATATTAATCGGTTGGTTTCCAAATCGGTTACAGCTTTAATAAGATGTTTCAGGATATGTAAGGATTTAAACCAACATTTAAATATTAGGCTATCAATTAAAAACATTTGTGTAAGGTGATTTTTTTTAAATATTTTAAATCGACTTCAAAAAAGGAGGAGTTGTCGCATAGCTTTCGACTGGTTGAACCGATTTTGATAATTCTTCTTTTATTCGAAAGTTGGTGCTTCCTGTGTGGTCCCATTTAAATTTGGTCCAGTTATGACAGTGGGATCCATAAGAAATATATGTATATAAGACTTATTTTGAAGTCGGTTTTTTTTTATAGAATTATCGTATAACGAAGCTTTTTAAGTTTTATCAATTTTTATATAATTATGTATATGTTTATTAAACTAACATAATTTATCAACAATACTGTAGTTGCTTATGTTTTTATTTTTATTTCTAAAATTTTTCCTCAACTTACAAGTTGGTTACAATCAAAGTGGAAACTCAATGTGACGGGAATAATAAAAATCGGGCATAATTACAAAAGTCCGAAAAGTTTCAACAAAAGAAGTTCTGTTATTGTGCTGCCCTGTTTTGTTACTTTGTTGTTTTGCCCGTTTTGCATATTTATCTGTAACGGTTATACACAGTAAAAGTAAAAATAGTTTTAACAATTCACAAGGGCTTGTGAAATTGATTTTATAAGCTTTGTTTTAAGCGACTGCTACGCTAGAGGTCTTGGGTTCGATTTCCAAGTCGACCAAGGTGTTATTGGGTTTTTCTATGAAATTCTCAGTAGCAGGTCGGAGTTTGGATTTGTGCCCGGTTAGTGGCAATAGGCTCGCCCCCTATTACATGGGACCTAAACATACCGGCGAACTGTGGGTGTACATTGGTACACCTCTGCCTAACCCTTCGGGGATACAGGCGTGATGGTATATATATATGTTTTAAGCTTCAAATAGGAACGATAAATAAACATTTTTAATTTTACTATGACACTAGGTTTAAAGATTGGTTTTAATAGTCAATTTCTAGACCATATTAAAAACGGTAGGTATACCATAGAACTCAGTTTATAAAAAAAGTGCAAAAGTCACGCCAAATAACCTAATCCTCCCTAATACCTTCAAAAACAGAACCTCCCCCTTTCTGCAAGTCGATATAAAAATGCAATCAGACGCTACTCCACAGCAGGGTGTGAATAATCCTGCTTATAACCTCCTTGAGTGAGGGATAAGAGGGCCGACAGAGGGAGTCACACACACATGTACAGCTCTCTGTAATCAGTCAAGAGAGGATTTGAAGTAGGTGTAGAAAGATTTAAACCTTAGAGCCATGGATTTGTTCAAAGGAACATCGTTTTATCCTCATGAGGCTTTTTAACTATAAAAATACCATACAATAAACGTCCCACTATTTGCGCAGGCCTCTTCCCATATAGAAGAGAAGGCACGAGTATTGATCCCCCCGCTTGCTCAGACTACAGACTTTAAAAATAAGTTGTGTACAAGTACGAGTTCCTTGGGTTTTTACAAAAGTTCAGAGTATAGAACCATAGCTACCGTGCTGCCATCTAGTTGTGATTTTGAAATAAACTTTAAACATGGATGTAACTGTATTATATATTTAAGTGGGTACATAAATTGTATATTAATGTAATACTTATCCATAAAACTTTTTTTTTCTGGATGTTCAAACACAATACTCCTCAAAGAACCTTTACTGTATATTTTTAATTCAGAATTGATAAAATCCAAAATAGCACTGTGCCAGCATCACTTGCTTCTTCCATAAATACGTTAATATTCTGACAATCCAACATTGTTAACACCTGGTATAATCCCCTCCGTAAATCGATCGATTTCAACTTAACTACAACACAATCTCGTTAACTGATCCCTAAAACACAAAACCCCTCTCTTAAAGACCCTACGGAACCCTACGGAAGTGACCAGCAATAAACCAAGTTACCCTAAACGTGTTTATTACATCAAACAACGCGAGGGTAAACTCTTATTTAAACCAAGTTTATTTAGTTCTTATTTAAGTCAAGAGATGGCGCTGTTCTCACTAGAAGTAAATATTGAATAGTATTTCGCTTTGTGTAGTTACTATGAATAAAATTAATAGATTTTTTTTTGTTCTTTTTTATCTTGCCGCCCTTACGTCATAAAAAAAGAAGTGAATTTATAGTTTCCAGTCAATTTATTCGGCATTAAAACAGCTCTACCAAAACTCTACACGCATCATAGAAACTTTGACCCACATATAACAACGTTCATATCTCCGAAATTGATAAGTGGAAATTAATAATTTTTAACTTGCTTGTTTCACCTTTATGATTGAAAAAAAAATGTAAATTGAATCTGCCAACGTTGCGTTGTAGAAAAATAAATGTGTAATGTAGGTAACTGTTTATTGATAAAAATAACTTAAAAAAAACACAATGTTTCACTTCTTTATTTAGATATCTTATTTACCCATAAAAACACAAACAATTTACACAAAGTACATTACTTTAATCCAACTGGCTGTTAACTCTTTAAAAAAAATTTGACTGTCGCCTCAATAGATGGCGCTATTTCAACCACGCTGAATCGCGCTATGGTTTCGTTACACGCGTTTGGTTGGGTCGGCTTCCCGCCCCTTTGCAATTCGTGCCTCAATCTATTGAGTAAGGAAATTATTGGGCCTTGGTAACGCTTGGCAATGTCTTATAGGGCGAAACGATTTTTGAAGGGTACAGGTCGTCCCCTGAGTTGTTCGCCTACTTTGCGAGCGATTCGGGTGAAGCGATCTGCCTTAAGAATACCTTGAAAATAAATAATGGCACTAATTAATTAACAGTACATGAACTGAAAAATATCTTTCCTTAGTTACTGTATGTCGCTATTTCGTGTTCGACATAAATATTTTAATTAGGATAAGAAAAACTAGTGTTTTTTAGTTTTTCTTGCCATGTAATAATTTTAATTTTTAAGGCGTAAATCATTTAATTGGTTTAATTTAAGTACTTTTGTATTTTTTTGTTATGAAACGAATTACGAGTGACAGACTAGAAAAAACTTTATCGTCTTCGTAATAAAAGGAGGCTGTTTTTTTAATGTTTAGTTTCCATAGTATGCTATGATTGATTGTTTAGGTAATGTTGTCACTTTACTCGGCTTATCTGTGTATTTTTTACTTGAATAAATAAAGTATTAATCAAATTATTAAAGTATTAAAACTAGTAGTAGAGCTTTCTTTTTCGTTTAGCATTATGAAAATGACGGGCACTAAATAAAATTAAAAAAGCAATGTGTTTTGGTATCTATATCCATCAATAATCATTTATCTATAATATGTATGTATTTAGAAATATATAAGTATGTTTATCAGTTGCCTGGTTACCATAACACAAGCTCTGCTTAGCTTGGGATCTGTATGTCTATTCTGTTAATAATTTCGGTGACAGGTGAGAGTGAAGTGACAATAAAGCTCACTTCAAAAGTGAACCCAATTGGCCTTGATTTAGAATTCAAATTCGAGAATACGTATTTGACATCTCACCGCGGATTCAGCGCGGATTCAGCGCGGATTCCGCTGTCGAATGTTACAGAATAGCACGGCAGATAACCGTGTGTGAGTTGTCCCGGAATATATTATATCCCACCAAAAACATTCAATGTAAAAAAAAGCCAAGTCTCTCTATGCAATTCTTCCATCGTAAAAAGTTTTGAGATCGTATAGGAGCCAAGTCCTGTTCAACTTAATTTGTAATAATAAATCAGTATTTTGTGACTATATCAATAGTTTTGTTTACATTACAATAACAGCGACTTGGCCATGAGCACAAGTTAAAGGTCGTTTGCTCCTTGTAATTACGTGCAAATACCGTTGAATTTATATATTATATGTAGGTATTATGGACATGATTTTGTAACTGATTGGAATTTGAGATCACTGGACTAAACATGCGCCATAGTGCATGTGCAGTTCACTGATCTTGGATGATACCGACTGTCGGTTAAGGTGTCCTGATATTATTTATTATTTACTTGCAACTCCTCCAAATATGCTGTTTTATATTTGTATCTTATTGTGCTCATGGCCAAGTCACTATTATTGTAATGTAAACAAAACTATTGATATAGTCACAAAATATTGATTTATTATTACAAATTAAGTTGAACAGGACTTGGCTCCTATACGATCTCAAAACTTTTTACGATGGAAGAATTGCATAGAGAGACTTGGCTTTTTTTTACATTGAATGTTTTTGGTGGGATCTCATTTATTTTTTGTAGGTCTCTTTCTTATCTTTTTATAAATAAACAAAATTGCTATAAAAAATATTTGCTTTTTGTACATAAACAAAGAACAAAGTTAACAATGCAGTCAAAATTCATATACCATGTTCTTGTAAAACCGCAAATATAAATTTGTTTCATATTATTTACTAAGGTATATAATTTATTACCGTTTTTATAATTTTCCCTTTACATGTAGCAAAAAACCTATCTTGGTGCCAAATTTGAAGGTTCTAAGTTTGCTAGAAGTACCTTAGATTTATGATGATCGGTCAGTGAGTGAGTCAGTGAGTGACAAAATGGTGTAACTTTGATCGCTCATAAATCGTAAACTATTGGTTCAAATGTCATGTAATTTTGAGGCTGAGCTTGTTTTAATACTTACTCTAGGTCATCGAAAATCTAAACCCCTAGCTTTGTCCGTATCGATGATACAGGGGGGGTGAAATAGCCGCGAAACGCTTCGAGAAAAGAATGGTACGGCCGTGCCCGTTTTGCTCGAGACTTGGGTGGGGCACTGCCGTGCCCCCAGATATTATTATTTTTTATTTTTCATCCAATAGCATTCTAGGTCACACCAGTGACGGATTAAGACTTCTTGATGCCCTAAGCAATCCACATCTGTGGGGCCCCACTATCGTTTATCAACTTGTACTGCTACAGTCATTTGGTGCCGGGAGACTGAAAATTGGTGATTTTATAGATTTCGATTTGCTCTTTTCGAATTTTCACTTTGCCACCTCGTATCTTTGCCACTCGGGCCGCCATATGGGAAAAATGGCGCTCAAAAACTGTTTCTTGACAACAATTCCTTTCCGGATTATTTTACGAGAAAAATAGGATTGTAATTAATTAAACTAGAGAAGAATCAATAGTTTTAGCGAAAAGCGCCGCAAAGTCCACTCCAACACGCATTTTGACCAGTAACTAATTTCCGCACCACCATGAGGTGGAGTAAGTGGTGCGTTTTTTTTGTGTTATCCCCAGTAGACCTAATCTTGGGGCACGGCAGTGCCCCCGCCCAGTTGAGAAAAAACAAGCGGCACGGACGTACCATCCTTTTCTCGAAGACAATTTCCGACCCCCCATAACTTAGTTGTGGACAAAACTAGAAGCCTGAACTTTCGTTAACCAAACAGGCATTATATAAATACGGTATCCCACCAAAAACATTCAATGTAAAAAAAGCCAAGTCTCTCTATGCAATTCTTCCATCGTAAAAAGTTTTGAGATCGCATAGGAGCCAAGTCCTGTTCAACTTAATTTGTAATAATAAATCAATATTTTGTGACTATATCAAAAGTTTTGTTTACATTACAATAACAGTGACTTGGCCATTAGCACAAGTTAAAGGTAGTTTGCTCCTTGTAATTACGTGCAAATACCGTTGAATTTATATATTATATATATTATGGACATGATTTTGTAACTGATTGGAATTTGAGATCACTATGGACTAAAAATGCGCCATAGTGCATGTGCAGTTCACTGATCTTGGATGATACCGACTGTCGGTTAAGGTGTCCTGATATTATTTATTATTTACTTGCAACTCCTCCAAATACTTATGCCGCTTTATATTTGTATCTTATTGTGCTCATGGCCAAGTCACTATTATTGTAATGTAAACAAAACTATTGATATAGTCACAAAATATTGATTTATTATTACAAATTAAGTTGAACAGGACTTGGCTCCTATGCGATCTCAAAACTTTTTACGATGGAAGAATTGCATAGAGAGACTTGGCTTTTTTTACATTGAATGTTTTTGGTGGGATCTCATTTATTTTTTGTAGGTAATATAAAAAATATTTGCCTTTTGTACATAAACAAAGAACAAAGTTAACAATGCAGTCAAAAATCATATACCATGTTCTTGTAAAACCGCAAATATAAATTTGTTTCATATTATTTACTAAGGTATATAATTTATTACCGTTTTTATAATTTTCCCTTTACATGTAGCTAAAAACCTATCTTGGTGCCAAATTTGAAGGTTCTAAGTTTGCTAGAAGTACCTTAGATTTTTGATGATCGGTCAGTGAGTGAGTCAGTGAGTGACAAAATGGTGTAACTTTGATCGCTCATAACTCGTAAACTATTGGTTCAAATGTCATGTAGTTTTGAGGCTGAGCTTGTTTTAATACTTACTCTAGGTCATCGAAAACCTAAACCCCTAGCTTTGTCCGTATCGATGATACAGGGGGGGTGAAATAGCCGCGAAACGCTTCGAGAAAAGAATGGTACGGCCGTGCCCGTTTTGCTCGAGACTTGGCTGGGGCACTGCCGTGCCCCCAGATATTTCAAATTTCATTCAACTTAAACTAGTAGTTTAAGAATTATTGTGCCTTAGAGTTTTGATGATTGGTCAGCCAGTAAGTGACTGACTGACAAAATTGACTAACTTTGACAAGTTATAATTAGGTACTACTGGTTCAAATTGAATCAAATTGGAACAGTAGGTACCGTGTTTAAATAATGCCTGTTTGCATAATGAAAGTTCAGGCTTCTTATTTTATCCACAACGAAGTTATAGGGAGTCGAATATGGTGTGAACTGCTTCAAGAAATGGATGGTGGGCCCAACCACGCACGGCACGGCAGTGCCCCAAGTCGAGCAAAAACAAGCGACACGGCCGTACCATATACCTAAGATTAAAGAAACGTATTTATAAATTTATCCTTCTACCAATCCTTTTTCTATAATGATCTGTACCTCCACGCTTTCGCTTCGACTTCTTTTGTTTTTATATTTCCCCAATGTTTGCAATAACAAAATAAAAGATATGGGTAGGATACTTACCATTCATTAAAAGTAAGGCGGTCTTACATTAAAACATTTTCTTTCTTCACATGCTTTAACAATCGTAGACATAACGATCTGACGACGAATATTCCATAGTTGATCAGTCCTGTCGTCGAAACGAACAAATGCATGGTTCGCATTTATACGTTTCGGCGACAGGACTGTCGGTGAAACGTTCTATCGACGAATATCTTAAAAACGAAACGGAAATTTTCTAGGGTTTATTAAACCCTAGAAAATTTCCTACAATTTATGTATTAACCTTTTTTTGTAGAATCAATACTTAGTTTTAGCCGCAAAGTCCACTCCAACACACTTTGGTCAAATAACTAATTTCCCCACCACGAGATGAGTAAGTTGCGCGTTTTTTCCTGGTAAGCCTAATCTGCAGGCCCTGTAGTGCCCCCAGACCTGGTATACTTCAAATTTCATTCAATTTTAACCAGCAGTTTAAGAATTATAACTAGTCAAAGTTAGTTAATTTTGTCACTCTCTCACTTACTGACTGACGAGTGAGACGTAATGCCCTAAGGACGGTTTTTTTTTTTGCTTCTTCTGGTGCCCCCCCAGACGTGGTGCCCTAGGCAATTGCTTAATTTGATTAAGGGTTAATACGTCACTGGGTCACACCATAGACCTACACATGCAAATATTTTCCCACACGGTAATCCGTTAGGGTATAAATGTTTCCTTATTGGTAAAACAATGCTGCACCGTTATGCATTAAGATTCTAGACTGCACGCTTAAACCTATATATTATAATGCTAAGTTAGGTTTAGGAATGGGAATGAATGATAATAACTTTATTAAGACCTAATTTGTGGGAGGATGTCAATTAGATTTGGGCCTCGATTCAGCTATTTTAAATGCATGTCAGTGGTTGGTCAGTGTACTTGTCAATGTGCCTAATTTTCGTATTCAGATAAGCCAACAATAAAATCTCATTGAACTCTCGAAGAGAATGATCGTAATGACCAATTAATGATCATAATGACAGTTAGCAGAATGCCAATTGTCGTAAAAATGTCCAAATAAAGCAGGTCATTCGGCCAATTTAAGAAACTCTTAAAAAGCTGAATTGCGGCCCTGGACGTATGTAAAATTAAATTGTTATAGTTAGCACATTATTTGTTTCTGTTATCCGTTCTAAAGAGGTTTATAAATTTCCTAGGTAAATAATTCTGTATGTGGAACAAGAAATCATATTAGGACAATTCAAACGTAGGGAGAGTTATGCCATTGTAGCTTATTCAAAAAAATTTCTTTTGGATTTGGATAGTGAATGAAGATTTTATTAAAAAAGTTGATCTATTTTTTTACCATATTTTTCTTGTTTTTGTATACAATGATTTATCGTTATGGGTATTGTATTGTTAGGTACTTAGATATTTAAATATGTATGCGACTAGTAGGTACATTGTTTACTCATTGTATAATAGACCTCAATTTAAATTAACATAACGACTATTTCGACCATTTAAGGGAAATTCCGCGATACGTAAGGTGCCGTGTATAGTTGTAATTTTGCTGAAAATGCCTCCAACAACAATTAAATTCATGAACTCTATGATCTATGGCCATGAAATACGCGATACAAGTAACTAGAATATTCTTAACATAGAGTACCGTCTCATCTCAAAAACTCATATTCTTCTATCTATTGTTTATTTCTTATTCAACTCTGAAAATACGTTAAATTCGTCCCAGCTTGCAATAGATCCGGAGGTCCTTAACCCATATCAAAGGTCTATAATACATAAAACTTTTGGAGTTGGGACTCTTAGGAGGAATCCATACTCAAACAATCAGATCGTTATTAGGACATCATCAGGTCAGTGGCATCAAAGGCAGCTAGTTAAACGTGCCGGTTTGTTACCTCTACCATAAAAGTATCAAAAGCTGATTAAATTAACTACGAAGAATCTCGGTTTCAATCATAAACTAACCCTCTCTATAACGGCCCGCGGTATTTCTAGCCCCACAGCGGGTGCCAACCGGCCGGCCACGGTTAATTAGTACTGCCCGGTCCCCGGCGGCCGCGCCGTGAGTATACCTTGCAATTTGTGCTGTAATGACGGAGCAGCCGGGAAATTCCACTAAGTCTAGAACTGGTTAGATTTTCTACGAAGGTATTGTACTGCAATGACGGAAATAAAGGATGGATAATTGGAATCTGAAATCGCCAATCCGCAGAGAGCAAACGTGGTGATCAATGCCTTCTCTATATGGGAAGAGGCCTTTGCCCAGCAGTGGGACGTTTATAGGCTGGATTAGATAGATAGATTATTGGATAGACCTATGGTGTTGATGTAGACATGCAGTGACATCAAGTATGGTGTTATACATACGATACTGTATCTCTATTAGTAATTAATAATTATTCATATCATTAATGTCCATTACCTCATTTTCGTGAATATCGTCCATATAATCAGTTTAATATTATTTATGCGAGTCACGATGGCTGGCAATAACCTTCCTTTTCCCTACAATGGATGACCCACGTATTGTGTGCTGCCCTATATTATTACCCTGAATATCAATATTTTTATGCTTTATGTACGTCTATTATGGATAACCCAACAAACAAATGATGACTGTTTTATTGGCTGTTGTAAATATAACCTTAAAACTTGTAACATTAGGTAGAATTTTCAATAAACAAGGTATAAGGCAATAAGGCTGCTTATTTTGATAAAGTAATTGCAGCTGCCTCGTTGGCCTAGTGGTTCTAAGCGGGACTGCTACGCTAGAGGTCTTGGGTGCGATTCCCAAGTCGACCAAGGTGTTATTGGGTTTTTCTATGAAATTCTCAGTAGCAGGTCGGAGTTTGGATTTGTGCAAGGTTAGTGGCAATAGGCTCGCCCCCTATTACATGGGACCTAAACATACCGGCGAACTGTGGGTGTACACCTCTGCCTAACCCTTCGGGGATACAGGCGTGATGGTATGTTATGTAATTAGGTACTTCCTTAGCCATTCTTAAAATTTTCCGTTGAAAATAAGTTAATACTAATATTTCAGATGACAAAATGTGTAAAAAAGTTTGTTACCGATTTCCGTTTCGTCAAAAATCAAGTTTCTTTCCATTTGCTATTTATTAAAACATAGGTAGCTATTAAAATAAAAGGATATACCTATTATGATAAAATAAATTATTTGATAAAAAAAATAGACGTTGCATAGAATAAATACGTAGTCATAGATAAGAGTCTATCCTTTCAACACTATTTACAGAAGAGACAATTCAAAAACTTATACTTTTCTATAGTCAATGCAGGCAACAACGAAAACCTGTAAAAATATAAAAAAGTAATCCTGAACAAATCGAAACCTCTAGAATTTTCATTATATCCTCGGCAAGGCGAGGCAAGGCAAGGCAAGGTGAATGTTTTCTATTCCGCAGCAAAGGACTCGATTGCTTCGACCGATGCCCGACGATTGCTTCGCGCCGCTCCCGAAGTTAGGACTGGCTTATATGGTACTGACTGCTCTAATAAGACAAAATGAAATTGAAATAAAAAAAAATGTTTATTTGTTTTTATACTAAAACCAGAGTTTAGAAATACAAGATATTTTGTCATTGTTTGTTTATTTTTTTATACCAATCGTTTTTATAACCGATATACAACCTGTAATGGCTCCTACACACAGTGCCGGCGGCAGTGCCGCCGGGCGAGCCGCCGGCCAAGCCGCCGTGCGCCCGGCGGCATTCAAAGCCGCACAAAGGAGCCGCCGGCATTTGTTTGTGTGACGACGCGCGACGGCTTGGCCGGCGGCGGCTCGCCCGGCGGCACTGCCGCCGGCACTGTGTGTAGGAGCCATAACAGAATAAACGCATTTCCTTTAAAGGGGTCATTGTACTCATCATTATGAACAACTTTCACTATGGGACAACAACGAAATCGCGAAAAAAAAATCAGCTGTTCAGTACATTTTGCCTAGTTATGCCGACAAAAATGTACTGAACAGCTGATTTTTTTTTCGCGATTTCGTTGTTGTCCCATAGTGAAAGTTGTTCATAATGATGAGTACAATGACCCCTTTAAAGGAAATGCGTTTATTCTGGTACAGGTTGTAGAGGTCATCGTATGTAGTACAACTACAATAGAATCACCTTGTATAGTACACATAATTGTTTATTATATTTTCTAACTTAGTTATTATTTATAGTCTTACCCCTTGCATTATAACCATAACTTTAACAATACCTGTCATATACCTAGTTGGCTTCAACAACTTGGCTCAAGCAACTTCCATCTACTGAGCTTATCACAACCCATCTGTCAAATGTTACAGACTCGGATCAATTTGATGGAATCCATCCAATATGGTTACGAGGTACCGCGGTTTGTAATCTTAAGTACGAGAGTTAAAGTGGAAAATTGAATGTGCTTTTTTGATCTTGATATCATCCTAAAATGTGGATAAAAAGTATGTATGTAATATTTAAAGAAAGTGTTTAGATCAATATTTTGTTACTTCTTTTAATGGCTTGGACGAATCTATTGGAAAACTTATTAATTATAATTAAGAAAATTTAGTTTTATATATTTTTTTTTTGTTTGTCACAACACGCTAATCTCTCTAACTACTTGTATTGCTTTTACTAGCAGAGAGTGTGTATGCATTACCATTGTATGAAGCATAATATGGACTACTTTAAAAAGGGTTTCACCCAAAACATGAAAATAGATAAAACTCATTCATGCGAACAAAGTCACAGGATATCTACAGTTAGTGATGTAATAAACTTAAATTTTTTTTAGCCTATATTAGACCCCACTGCTGGGCAAAGGCCTCCCCATACTTCTTCCAAACCTCTAACTTTCATTAAATAAGTAAATATTTTTTTATAGAAATAATTGGGTATATTTTTATAGTCATGTAAGCCAGCCATTTTAGATCGGACTGCACAAACACCGTTTACACAAAGTCTTGTCCGAACGCGATTTCTGAGAGGAAATAGTAAATTGTTTGAACTTATTGAAAAGGAAGACCAAATATTGTCTCACCTTTTACTCTGGGGACCAAGGTGATTGTGTTATCGATTTATAAACCAATATGACCGGTATAGATTTTAATCTAAGATCTGATGAATGGTGAATCTGAAGACTGCCTCGTTGGCCTAGTGGTTCTAAGCGCGACTGTTACGCTAGAGGTCTTGGGTTCGATACAAGTCGAGCAAGGTGTTATTGGGTTTTTCTATGAAATTCTTAGTAGCAGGTCGGAATTTGGATTTGTGCCCGGTTAGTGGCAATAGGCTCGTCCCCTATTACATGGGACCTAAACATACCGGCGAACTGTGGGTGTACATTGGTACACCTCTGCCTAACCCTTCGGGAATACAGGCGTGATGGTATGTTATGTTATGTTAGATTTTAATAATTGATTGCACATAAATGTAGAAAACAACCGATTTCGAATTGATATGGGAGGTATATCCTATCGATTACTACAATAATTTTTGAAATCGATTCACAATTGCTTTAGTTATCGGGTAAAAAACATACAAAAGAAACAAATCATACAGACGAATTGATACGCTCCTCCTTTTGAAGTTGGTTAAATCGATAGATATTGGAAATTTGACAAACATTTTTTTAGGAATAAGGTTAGAAACGACAAGCGCACGAGGATTCCAAATACCATATCAGTTCAGAACCCCAAAAACACAGCGTTTACTAAACCAATTTAAAATATTAAGCTATCAACCCTCACAAAATCGGCAATAAAGACTTGTCCTGAAATATATATAAAATGGTTTAGGGGAGCAGGGTATCGAGTAGGCACAGGGGAAATGCAGGTAATGCACTCGACGAGGGTTGCAGTGGGGTGCAGTGGGGTCACAAATTTATAGCGCCGTAAACGTCGTCTGTAATCCCCTCAAATTGCATGCAATGCAGCTAGATGGTCATTTGTTTTGTATCGGTATAATTAGTTTGTAGCGTGGGTTTATATTTTAAGGTGTGAATTTTAGTATCTGTAAGGTCTTAAAAAATAAATTTTCTTGACGGTAATGAAACTTAGATGCTCTGATGACTAAGATTCTCTCATGAGATAACTTGAGACATAAATGCATATTCAAAAGTTAACTGTACTATTCGAAAGTTAGTTTCAAAAGACTAAAAAACCCATATTAATGAATTTTCTGTTAACCATGCATTGTCAACGAAACCAAACATGTATGTAGGTATGCAAAATTTCAGCTCAATCGAAAATCGGAAAACGTGTCGAATTCATCTTTCAAGATTATTTTGCATGAACCGGTGAAGAAATTGAAATCCTTTTAAAAATCAAACAACAATTTTTTCAACAAAACCTTTCTGAATTAATTAATTAATTTTTTGATGCCTTATTCTAGTTCTTAGTTTTATTTAGTTTATAATTTTTCTCATTTATTGTGTAGGCTTAGTTTTTATACTTATCTATACTTATAATAAATCTGTAGAAGTGAAAATTCTGTACATTGAAAATATCGAAAAAATAAATGGCGGGGGGGTGTTACTAGACCGACACCGAACCGAAAAGTGTGAAAAAAAAATTTTTGTCTGTCTGTCTGTCTGTTTGTTCAGGTATCACGCAAAAACTACCGTTTCGATTACGATGAAACTTGGTAAAATTATTCTTTATTATCCTGGGCACCACACTGGGTAGTTTTTATCCCGGAAAAGTATAAACAATAAACAACAAACTTAATTTTGCGGTTAAAAACTCATTGATAAGTTTCGTCATTCACGCGAACGAAGTCGCAGGCACAGCTAGTTGTAAATATTTTAAATTTAATAATTATAATTTAATAAAGAAAAACCTTTCTGAAACAAAAACATATCTGTGTGTTTTAAGAACGTATGCAATATAAACACACTACTACCTCCACAACGAAGTATGAAGGCATACAATAAGTTTCCAAACTCTGTAATCGGTGTAACTAAAGACAAAAGCTATTGTTTAAACTGGAGATCGTAAATAACAAGACAAACAAGCAAAGTCGGGGCACAAACTACACCTCGCTAAGTTTAAGACAAGTAAACTTACTTAGATTGAAGTTAGCTTCACGTATTAAGTTACTTGTTTTAGCTTGATTGGGAGAATGCGAGCTGCCGCAAGATATATTAAAACTACCCTCACAAAGGTAAACTTGCTTATAAAATAAATAAATATATCTACAGAAAAGGCTTAAAAATAATGTATATAAATAAATAGAAACAACAATTACTCTCAGAAAAGAAGTATTTATCACCACGCTTATAATGATTTGGTTTTCAGCATCTTACTTACTAGGTAAATGGCACATAATCAAAATATAAGTTTGTCTGTTTTTATTAATTTATCATTCATATATCCATTCTTGTAATAAATTTAAGTAAAAATAACGTGTTTTCACTAAAAAAGTATAACTTAAGGTCTGTATAGTCAGCTTTTTTTAAATTGTCTTACCTACTTACAAATAAAAAAATAATATAATTAGATTTAAGAATCTTATTATAGTATTTACCAAAATGAAACATCAAACGTTACGTTAATTAAACAAAAAGTCACTGTCAAAGCAAACTTCAATAAATCTGGCATGAATGATGTGAATCCCGGAAAATTTTAATTTTTCCGAATTAAAAATACCGGAAAAGCATTTCCTTTTTAATATAACCCAAAAAGAAATTATACAGAATAGACACGTCAAATATCATTTTTTCTCCCTCAAATTCCGCTGGATTCAATTCCAACTGAAGAGACGTTCATAAGATTTATTGGTGCCCAACGTTGACTGCGCTTCCATGACCCCTATTCCTTCGTATTAAGGTCGATTTTGGTTTAAATAGATAAACAAGCTCAGGGAATGGTTAACGCGATCTATCAAAAGTTGACTTGGATAAATTTACGACGGCATATGTTACTAATCTGTTGCCCCACGGTGGGCGCCAGAAGTCACAACTATTTTTTTAAGTTAGTTGTGTGGGTATGCTATGGTAGGGTGTGGGTTCGAGTTTTGCATGCGAATCAGTTTCAGAGTTATCGTGAGGTTATTTCCGGAGATAGGATTGAATGGAACCTGTCTGTATGATAAATGGATGAGTATTTGTATTGCATTTTGCTAGACAAAATAGTTTAATGAAAGGTAAATATTGTATTATTTTGAAATAAATACTAACATTTTTTTAAGCTGGTTAGGATAAAAATACTGCTAAAAAGTCATTTATAACCTAACAAAACGAACCTATAACGAATGTAATTAAAGCTGGCATAAATTAATGAAGAGATAGTGAGTTATGGCGTCTGGCAGATTGCCAGGTGGTCCGTGTTCCGGCAAAATTAACGTAACACCTGCATAGCCGGAGGTTTATTGTTTTCAAACACGACTTGCCAGATTGCCAGAGTGCCAGACTGCCAGACACGCTATTGTGATGTTTGAGTTCGAATGGCACTAATTTAAAGATGGGATATATCACATAATCTGCAAACAAAACACGTCATAGCAATATTTTTAATATTTGGTTTCAGGGTTATAAATAAACTTTAAATATCTAAGCATATAAAACAAATTCGGGTTAGTTAGAACTTTTATAATTAAAAGAATTGTGGACCAATTTTCATGATTCGTCGCCACCCCGACTAGCAGAATAACTAAAAAAATATCAAAAAACCGAGAACAGGGACTACTTGCGCAGGCAAAATCAAAAAATTAAAGCTACATAGAACAGCAGGTTGCACAAATATGTTTTATTATATGTTAGCTCCACACGAAAAAAGTAGGTATAAAAATGTATATAATGAATTAGTTTATTTTAACACACTACCTGCTTTTTGTTTTAAATCAAACCTTCTTTCCTGAGCATTGGAACGCCATCATTCAACCACTGAGCTACTCACCATAATACAGATTATTATTCAATTTTTGTTTATGATTTATAAGCTCATGTACCGGAAGCTATAGCAAACAAATTCCCTTTTAATATAACAACGATAAACATAAAATATTGTTAGCAAAACGCAAATTCGTTCATCCATTTGTGTCCGATGTAAGGTCGAGGTCGCTTTGCAAGCAGAGCGTCAATAGTATTTCTAGTATATTATTTCTCGGAAACTACCGCGTACTGCATGTACGCGCTAATTTCATACCCAATAAATTACTAATTTGGTTAACTAACTTAATTAAATACCTAATTTGGCTTGACGTTTCGACTAGGTTACAACGGTGTTTTAATAGTTCGCAGAGCGTCAAACTTTTTTATTGTAATAAACTTGTTAATTGACGGGCCTGTTGGTCTAGTGGTTAGTGACCCTGACTGTTATACCGCAGGTTGTGGGTTCGATTCCCACCTAGGACAAATCTTTGTGTGATGAGCTCGATCATTTGTTCTGTGTCTGGGTGTAATTTATCTATAATATGTATGTATTTAGAAATATATAAGTATGTTTATCAGTTATCTGGTTACCATAACACAAGCTCTGCTTAGCTTGGAATCGGAATGTGAGTGAGTTGTCCCGGAATATTATTATTAATTATTCTACTTAAGTGAAGTAAGACAAAATAGGTTTTTGAATATTCTAACGTTGCGGTTATCGTTTTTGCAAAAACTATGTATGACCATTTGAAGATACAATGCAATATATAAATAATAAAATGAAATACTGCATTAAAATAAAGGCTCTGCCCAATTCATAGTAACTGTTTGAAAGAAGCACGATATTGTACCCGTTAACATCAAAATCGCTCCGCTTGTTTCCCCGCTAATCGCCCACACTATTACATACAAAAACAAGCAAAAATGTATATTTTCCGCTCAATTATTCGGCTGGGGCCGTCACGCAAAATCATTAATTCAAGAGTAGGGACGTTGAAAAATTTGTCAAATGCTAATGGACCTCTCAACTTTAAGCGGGAAAATGCTATTGTTTATAACGTGATGTTTTTA
This sequence comes from Autographa pulchrina, assembly GCA_905475315.1. NCBI lineage: Eukaryota > Metazoa > Arthropoda > Insecta > Lepidoptera > Noctuidae > Autographa > Autographa pulchrina. The sequence continues at coordinate 11,498,624 of FR997775.1, forward strand.
AATTGTTAACCCTTATCCTAACGTAAACAGGTAAGGCGACTAGTAAGGACTTAAGAACTGAGGGGTGTATGTAACCCCGATGTCCTAAGTACGGGTTATAGTATAAAGGGGATATGTTTGTCTACCTGTGGCATCGTAGCTTCCAAACGAATGGACAGACTTGATAGAAATTAGTTGTCCTTACTAAACGTAAAACGATTGCGCGAGAGGCGCGGGCGGCTAAAAATATATTTTCGTCAAAAATTAAGACCTACTTTCAATGCCAGGATTTAGAAGCCCATTCTGAACCAACTACTTTCAGGAATTGCGTTTATTCTTTTACACATTGTATATATAGTAATAGCGATATAATAATAAATAATAATAATAATATCCTGGGACAACTCACACACGGTTATCTGATCCCAAGCTAAGCAGAGCTTGTGTTATGGTAACCAGACAACTGATAAACATACTTATATATTTCTAAATACATACATATTATAGATAAATTACACCCAGACACCAGAACAAATGATCATGCTCATCACACAACATTTGTCCTGGGCGGGAAACGAACCCACGACCTCCGGTATAGCAGTCAGGGTCACTAACCACTAGACCAACAGGCCCGTCATAAAAAATTGTGGATCAGATCTTGACTTATAATGCAAGCTGACGTCTAACTGAAGAGTGACAAAATCATTTAAGCTTGGTGCTGCCAAGTGGCCATTACATGCAACTCTCCTCTATCAAAAAAAAAAAGAAATGGCAGTGTTACCCAGTCTGAACCGTCTATTTCCGCTGAAAGCAGATCTTTAGTTTCAAAACCGTATCCTAATAGTTCTCAATTTAACGGCACATCAAAGTAATACGCATCAAATTAAAGCCACAAGCCTGCGCAGTGTCAGAAATCTTCAAAGAATTGAGTTAACGTTTATTACCGGTCTGAGTGCTGATCAAATGACGGGCAAAGATTAAGAAAGATTAGGAAACAGATGTGATGTTTCTTCAATCACATTCTTTTTTACGATCTCCGTGGTCGAGTGGCGTACGCATCGGTTTCAAGGTGACGCTAGCTCTGAGGTCCCAAGTTCGATCCCCGAACGGGTCAATATAGAAAAATCACTTTTCTACATTGTCTCGAAACACCCAGAGTGTTTGTGGTATCTGCGTTGTTTCTGAATTCCATAACACAAGTGCTTCAGCTACTTACTTTGGGTTCAGAACAATGTATGTGATGTTGTCCGCATTTCTATTATTCAAAGAAGTGTAGGTTAGGCTAATTTCACTTTAAAGTCTATTCAAGACTCGTCAATTTAATAATATTGCATTAAAATCGAATCTAATCGATCTTCAAAGGTAAGGTAAAAGTCTTCCTATCTCTCATTGTAGGAATAACTAAAAAAAAGGCTCGATTTCATGATAGACCTGGCAATATATTATGACTCAATAGGCTTTCTCAATTATCTACTATCAATTAACGGGCCTGTTGGTCTAGTGGTTAGTGACCCTGACTGCTATACCGGAGGTCGTGGGTTCGATTCCCACCCAGGACAAATGTTTGTGTGATGAGCACGATCATTTGTTCTGGTTGTCTGGGTGTAATTTATCTATAATATGTATGTATTTAGAAATATATAAGTATGTTTATCAGTTGCCTGGTTACCATAACACAAGCTCTGCTTAGCTTGGGATCAGATAACCGTGTGTGAGTTGTCCCGGAATATTATTATTACTTAACCTATGAAATACAACCTTAGGGTAAAGTTCTCTCTGATTTAGTCTATGACAAATAATAAAACTTATAAATAACATCGTACGGCGATCCCCGCATATAACTGGTAACAACAAATTAAATGAATCTTAATGCCTTGCAATAAAGATGTTTTGACGATCATAGACTTACCGCTGCTGTGTAGACTGTTACATCGGTGCATTAAAACTTCAGTTTTATAAACAAATTGATCTGAAATGCATTTGTATGTTTGAATTAAAAATAACTTTAGTTTCTTCCCTTTTGAAATGAAAATAGAAATTCATGAATCTTGTTTTTCATTTACATTGTAATTTTGTGTTGAATGAAATACTGAACAAATGATTTCATTCATCTTGCTATTTATTACTGTCTAAATTTTGAAATAAAACTACTTTTTATTACGGATTTTGTCGCGGTTTATTTTGATTTTAGGTCCCGACGTTTCGACACCTTTGCAGGTATCATGGTCACGGGCAGACTGGTCAGACATGGTCAGTCTTTGTCATTCAAATCAATACTGTCTAAATTTATTGGAATACTAAAATAAAAAATAATTTGATGCCAATAGTATTCTACTTTTAAATGGAGCTGATTAGTAGTTTCAAAATTCTAGATCTCTGGGTGCTCTATCTGTGCGGTCTCCTCATTTTTTGAAGTCGGTTACAAAACCAATAGATATAGGATTAAAAATTTGCCATAAACTTTACCGCACAGAACAGTAAAGGTAAAATTTAGCGTTTTACATTAATATCATGAATTTTTACCGGCGCTGTAAAATGAAGTACTTTTGTGATATTATGTCGTAACATAACTGAAACTCTTATTGACTTCGTTTTGGAAGATAAATCAGAATTGCTTAAGGTTGTATTTTTCATTCAGGATTCACAAAACAAAGAAATGAACAATTTCTGGACCTCTCATTTTAAATTATATTTAAAACTAGCTGACCCTGCAGACTTCGTACTGCCTCAATCGATAAAACGCCTAAACTTTTGTATAAAATAAAATTGTTTTTTTTTTTTTTTAATTCCGATCATTTTCATATTTATTCCCCTTTTAAACCTTCTCTGGACTTCCACAAATAATTCAATACCAAAATTAGCCAAATCGGTCCAGCCGTTCTCGAGTTTAAGCGAGACTAACGAACAGCAATTCATTTTTATATATATAGATAATATTCTGCGTGTATTTTTATAAAAACAATTTCAAGTCTTCTAATATAGCGCAAAATTGGATCTAACGACACGTCTAGCTACAATACATCAAACCGTACATACATACACTCTGAACACATAACCTTCCTTCGGGCGCAGTCGGGTACAATAAGAAATACGAAACAACAAAGTAAGGCCATTCAATGCCATTCATACACGAGGCTACCCTAGTCTCTGTCATCCAAAGATTTGTGACTTGAAGCAATTACAGCAATCTGTATGGCATACAGATTAAAGAAATTAGTAATGAAGACTAAAATTCCTATCATGACATATGGTAGCGTTGTGTTTGCACACGTACCAGACTCCAGACTCCGTAGGATGCAATCCCTTCAGAACCGTTTCCTACGCAAGGCCACGGACGCCCCGTGGTATATGCGTAACTCGCAGCTTCACTACGACCTCAAACTGCCTACTATCAAGCAGTTTATGAAACTAGACTAGATTCCAAACAGTCCCTAAATATCCAATTATTGATCCAGCCCTCCCTTGCTGTTATTTGTATATAGTTTATACACAACCCTTATATTTTGTAGCTTCTGGCTGGAGGCGTATTAGTAATGTCTCGCCAACTTAGTCCGGTAAAGCAGTGAAGGCCTCCATGAGGGTAACTGCGGCAGCTCTTACAAAAAAAAAAAGAGACGAAAGTCGTCGGGTATTGGAGACTTGTGTCGCCTCGTGTATAAAGGGCCTAAATGAGAAAGATAACAATGTTTTTATATCCGCAAACATTTCACATGATTGTTAAATTGGTATCAGTTAAATGTCTTAAAACACCAATATATTTGTGTGACAGGAAATGCAGTAGGTACTTTCTGTTATCAATTGTCGATTTACTGTGTAAAAATATTGTTATGGTCTTGAAAATAGATATGAATCCTGTATAAATTCGGATGCAAGGAATGTTTTTACATACAATTGCAACAATGGCGTCAAAGGTAAGAATTAATATAATAAATATAAACTGATTTAAAATAGGTTTTTTATGTATTTTTAACTTTGTTTGTTTGTAACGCCAAATCCTTTCTGTTTTTAACCGACTTCAAAAAAAGAGGTTCTCAGTTTGACCTGTATGCATGTTTGTATGTATGTATGTTTGTCCGCGATTTGCTGAACCGATTTTGATGCGGTTTTCAGAAAATAATTTGTTAGATCAAGGAGAAGGTTATTAGATCAATTTTTGAGATTATTTTTAAACATAGCCCGTAAACATTTTAGGTTTTTTTTTCAGTCCTACAAAAATGTGGGATGATTTTATGATAAATATTTGAAAATATTTGAAACATTTCCTTTTAATTTTTTGAAGTACACTCACTACTCACCGTAGGCTACTTTTTTTTTCGATGCATGCTTGCTTGAATCTTTCCCCTGGTCTTCGATACACTCTGTGTCTTCCATCGTGCTTGTAGAGCATAAATTTTGATTCGTCGGAGAACATAACTTTTGACCAATCTTCAATACTCCAATTTACGTGGCTCTGGGCATATCTTAGTCTTGAAATACGATGCCCACGCTCCAGTTTAGGGCCGTTTGCAGGTCTAAGGGGTTTTAAGTTAGATTCAGCAAGCCGACGTCTTACTGTCCATGCACTTGGGTTTCTTCCTCCGAGGCGTCGAAACTGATTTGTGAGTTCAGTTCCTGTGAGAAAGCGATTTCGAAGCATGGTGTTCACCAAGTATCGGTCTTCTCGTGCTGTGGTACACCTGGTTCTGCCCGTTCCTGGTCTGCGTAGGTTAGAACCAGTTTCTTCGTAACGTCGGAGAACTCCTTGTACTGTTGACAGCGACACACCGACAGTCCTGGCTGTATCGCGCTGACTCCGGCCGGTTTCCAGCATTGTAAGTATTCTGGTGCATTCTTCAGGCGTAAGCGACATAATTTCAGCTTGAATAATGAATATAGAGCACTATCAACATGGTTTATGTACCCACATAAATGACAGATTACAAACAAAAGCAAAACCAAATGCTGTAATTTCGTAGTTCCATCTTCGAAAGTGGCCCTTTTTCAAATTTGATTTTTTTATGATATAACTTTACAATAACTAAGAAGTTTTAATACCTTCATTTAAGGAGTATTACATTGTCTATTAAATACAATTTATTGCATTAACCTAGCATTTTTAGTTTCCGAGATTTTTAGGATTCTTTAAGTGACCCGGATTCATTGCTCTCGAGTGTATTTAATTAGGGTTTATTTACGCCAGTTTAACAGGTTTTTCATTAAGAGGTTACGATTATCATTATGTCAGACACTAGATATAGCCTGATTGTAACCATTGTCATTTGAGTGTCTCTCGATGAATGCCAATAGCACGTCAGTATTAGGTACTTGGGAATTATACCTTACTTTCTTTACAGATGCAGTTTCTGAGAGTCTTCTTTCTCATATGTCTCTTCGGTTCTCTGAACGCTATTCGCCAGAAACGAGATGATGAACCCGAAGCCACCACAGCCAAAGCCGAGACAGCCACCACTGAGCCATCATCTCCAGGCTCCACAAAATCTCCCACTGATGTCGACATTCAAGGCATGGTGGAAAATCTAGCACAAATATTCAATCTGAATAATGGTCCCAATTGGTGGCAAACTGCTAGTAATTGGTTCGCAAATAGACCTAATTTTGGAAAGAAATAATTGTCAATACAATATCAGTTTTCCATCTCCCCTAGCCAAGTGACATTCAGACAAGCGCTAATGAAGATAAAAATCTACCATGTTTGGCAATGACATCTTTTTTCGATAAGTCACAACGTATACTGGTCACTTCCATACATTTGAGCGATCCGATCAGCGTTCACGCTTGTAGAAATGTCACTTGTCTTGGAAGAAAATCGTATGTAAGATCAAGGCTTAGAATAAATTGTTGATTATATGAAACTGAAGCTATTATTTGATTGACGGGCCTGTTGGTCTAGTGGTTAGTGACCCTGACTGCTATACCGGAGGTCGTGGGTTCGATTCCCGCCCAGGACAAATGTTGTGTGATGAGCATGATCATTTGTTCTGGTGTCTGGGTGTAATTTATTTATAATATGTATGTATTTAGAAATATATAAGTATGTTTATCAGTTGCCTGGTTACCATAACACAAGCTCTGCTTAGCTTGGGATCAGATAACCGTGTGTGAGTTGTCCCAGGATATTATATATTATTATATTATATTATATTATTATTTCAAATCCAAAACCCCTTTTGCCGACACGAAAAAGACTTAATTACAAAGCAATAAGGTTGAAATCAAATTGAAAAGGTGTCGATCCAGTGCAATTTTCAAGGGTTTTGGAAATTTTAGGACGGGGCCTAAAAAGATTAAATGCTCCATGAGTTATGCATATCATCACATGCACTGTCAACATTTGATAAAGATGGATTATTTCGGACAAAATGCTCGCTAAAAACCCTAAACAACCTCCACAATGCAATTTGGAATCTAAGTTTTAAGCCATAAGGTACGTTTAGCTTTGCAGGTCTTCCAGGACAATAAATTTACAGGTGCTTTTCATGGTAGATGCAGAACTCAGAATGGATTAGTTTGGACGTTAAAAAATAATAGGAGAGTACGGTTTGTATGTGAGTAAGATTAATTAGGCTTTCATTGTGATATGGAAGTTTTCTGTAAAATCTGTTATCAAAAATCTTTTGATAAAATTGTTGGGATATCATTTTTGCATCCCTCTGGTGTTATACCTAAGTTATAAAAGTATCGTCAGGATCTAAATATCAGGCACAACTTAAAAATAAACTTTGTTATTACTCTTGACTAAATTGCATTTATGGCTTGGTATCTCAATGATGATTGGCCAATGTCTGTCAGGACTAAGCAATTAAATAGTAAATTGTTCAATTGTGCACTTAGTATTCCTTCATTCTCATATAAGGGCTTTTATTTGAAGTCATGGATCTGCAGCAGTACTCACAAACTATCGATCGAAATCATTAGATAGGTACCATACCAACATAATTAGGCACAATAATAACACAATCAAACAAGTCGTTAACACGTTCGTGTATTAATTAATCTCAGTAATTATATGTCACAGAGACAATTAAATTCTAGCAACATGGCGGCCACATACTAATTCGAGTGTGAAACCCATATCAACTGTCATTGACAAGCCTTTGCATTTGACAGTTGCATGACATAATTTAAAGTTACATTGCCGCGTCTGTATCCAATTGCCTCTCATACCCACTTAGCAACGCCACAATGGACATTGCGCGTAATTATTGGATCAGATATTGTATTTATAAGCTGTGGTGTTTGTTGCGTAATTTAATATGGCGGCTCGATTTTCGCGGTTTTTTGTGTGGCATAAAATGCAAATGTTTGGGTTACATTCAGTTCATTTAATTTCGCACGTTTGGATAAATAAATATTTCCGAGGTTTTCTCGATTTTTTTTCACCTGTCTACCCGAGACTGGTTTACAGGGTTCTATTACCATATATTATCATGTGTCAATGATCGGACGATACAAAAGCATATGGTCCGGCCGCTGAGAGAATGTATTCCTGACAGGTGGAGGCCAACAGGATGATATAACCATATATAACTAGCTAGTAGCGAAAAATTTACTTAACATAAAACACTATCACTTTTTTTTTTTTTTATTTAGCCTGTGCTGTCCCATTGCTGGGCAAAGGCCTCCCCCAATTCCTTCCATGTGTCTCTATCTTGTGCCACTTCACTTATTAGTCCTATAATCATTCAAAACTATTCACTATACCAGGTTGCAGTAAAGAATGTAGCACGGTTTTTATTTCCCCATAAAAATCAAGACCAACTGACATGGTGTCAGTAACGCAGTCTCTCAACGGCTGGACAATAGGTAATCAAATTTCATTCTAAATCTTTTTTTTACTTGAACTTAAACTAAGTAATGAGTTCTTTGGCAATGAATTGGATAACAATGATCACCTCGATCAGGGGCCCGATGCCTCTATTTTATGTCAGTGAGTGGCAGGTTATTGAACGTTCCAGTGTACTTGTTGTTGTGCCTAATTTTCGTATATACAATAGGTATGTTTCATAAGTGTGGGTAGGTATAGACTATTTTTTTTTTGTCATGTGAACCTCGTTTATGAGCCAGCCTTGCATCCCCAGGGGCAGTGCCGGTTTTAACACTACCAGCGCCCTGGGCGAGATTTCTACGGCGCCCCCAACTGCAATTCAACTCCATACAAAAAAAAGGAAAGGATTTACTGTATAACAATACCCAATTATTAAAAAAATATATATTTATTATAAAAACAACCCTTTATTAGAAAAATCTAAAAGAATTCAATTTTTCTATGTTCTATATACATATGTATATGTATACGGATGTCACCTGCCAAGTATTGAGTCCTAAGGTTGTAAGGGTGTGCGCCTGCAAAGACCTTCGAAGCCAGGCGTATGTCGCTGCAACGAGTTTGGTGACCGACCCGGCAAAAACTGTGATTTGTTGTTGCCATTGCTTGATATTTGATTCCCTGATGATATGGCTCTTAGCTGGCATAGGAGAGAGAGAAACTTTCGTATACTGGCGCCCGCTTGTCGTGTATGGCACCCGTCTTTGCGAGCTCATCAGCCAACTCCGGACGGTACCCCCCTTGGCTTCGATAGCCAATAACTTTGGACTTGTTTGTCGTGTCGGGTTACTCGTGTTACACGACACGACCGTCGCTTTCCGATGCCGTGTGAATCCCCCATCGTCCTCGCTGACTGAACGTCTGAGACGTTTTCGGTCCGTCCTCCTAGTGGGGCTGTCGCGGGACCCGCAAGGCATCGACACCTTGAACTTCATGGCCTCCTCGGGGCGACGTCGTACATGACGAGCCCCTCAAGCACCACTCGCGCCTCCCTCGTCATTTTCTCGTGGCTCAGCTTGCTTGCAGACCGAGTCACCCTCTTCTCTCGTCCCGTCCCCAATTACGTCGGTCGTGGGTTTCCCCACTCCCCGAGGCTGATGTTGCCACCAGAAAATTCGTACGCCTGGATTCTGTTCTTCTGCGGGATTCTGTTCCGCCAGTAAGCCTTGTGACTATCTTTTCCATTGTGGTTTTTTCCTTTTTAAAAGGTCGGTCTTTGTGCTTGATTTTTATTACAGTTTTGTTTCACGTTGTTCCACTTCTGTAAAAGAAGACGGCCACCGGACCCGTCCTGAAATCGACAGGGTTACCAGTTCGGCCGACGGTGACCGAACTCTTGCCCGACAAGCCCGCGTCTCCCATCCTTCAAAAAATATTTCTTTGGGAGAGGAGGAAGGAGAGGTAACAACGCCCGTCGCCACGATTCGGAATATGCCCGAGGCGAGGTCTATTTTCTCAAGATGTGGTCAGTGCCATTTCTTTAGCCTTACTCCATATTGACCGCTGGTAGTGGAATAAACACCCGGTGACTTTTGCGTTGGGGTTTACTTGCATCCAGTACCGCCGCTTATCTAATTCCTTGTATCTAGTCCGAGCAGATCTTTGATTGTAATGAACTAGCTGTGCCCCGCGGTTTCACCCGCGTGAATAAAGCTAGTACACGTTCCCGATGTCTTTAATTTTTAAATTAATATTTTTTGATCAGCTGTAATTTTGTGCTAATTTTTTATTAATAATCTTGTCTGATTTGTTTTATATTTTTGTACATTGTTTGTGAAATAGTTGTTGTTTTCATAATCAGCGAGCCGATAAACCATAAAAACGATACTCATGTTGATTTTCAGAATTTAATTGTCACCCCTTTTCTACCTTTAAGGGGTTGATATCTGAAAGAGCTTGAAACAGTTGTTTACTCATTTATTGATAGGAGTACTACTGTGAAGAATCAAATAAAACAGTTTGACTAATCTTGTTTCCCCATACAAACTTTCAACCCCTTTTTCACCCCCTTGGGGAGTGAATTTTCAAAAACCCTAGGATACGTAATTTTTTATTTCAAATTTTTAACCTTAAAACAAATTTTCAGGCTTCTAGCTCTAAAAATGACGGACTTACATTCAAAATTTTAACCCCTTTTTCAACCCCTTATAGAGTGAATGTTCAAAAATAATTTCTTAGCAAATGCTTACCTCACTACGTATGCTAATTTACAGCAAAATCCGTTGAGTAGCTTTGGCTGTGCGTTGATAGATGAGTCAGTTAGGTTTGCCTTTTATATATTTAGATAGTAATTGTGCACAGGATTTTTAAGAGTAACTAGACCTAGAACTTTGAGAGATGGGCAAGAAAGGGGCGCTTGCGGCGCCCTTTTATTATAGATAGTAATTGTGCACAGGGTTTTTAAGAGTAACTAGACCTAGAACTTTGAGAGATGGGCAAGAAAGGGGCGCTTGCGGCGCCATGTTATTATAGATAGTAATTGTGCACAGGGTTTTTAAGAGTAACTAGACCTAGATCTTTGGGAGATGGACAAGAAAGGGGCGCCTGCGGCGCCCCTTTCTTGCCGGCGCCCCGGGCGGTCGCCCAACCGCGCCCTGCCCTAACGCCGCTACTGCCCAGGGGGTTGAAGATGCAAGAGTCCGGACTTCCAGAGCCTTGAGAAAGGCTCCGACTACTCCGGCAAAACACCTGATGCCATCCTTCGCCTTAGTAGCGGCGGTAGGTATAGACTATGCGTATGTACACACAACCCTTATAGGCTTCTCCGCTCTCCCCATTCACAAGGATTTATTCATAAGGAGGAATCACACATGGATTTATTTTATGTGGATTAAAATATTTAAAACATTAATAATGAATCCTAGCGTAGAATGCGCTGGCTGAGTAATTTACCGCTACATATTTAGGTACGTAACTTCCATGCGACTTTGTAAGAAAAATTAAATACATAGAACTAAAATAAAAGTATAAATGTAAAGGACATTTCATTATCTTTGTTTTAAATGTAAAAGTTTATAGACTTTTTTGTGAATTCGAGTCAATATTTACAAATTAAAACCAAACAGCGCAATTTTTTTGTCAATTCAAGGTTAAATCGCATACCGTGTTTTATTTGCTAATTTAGAAATTATGACCAACATTTTTACCAATCAAATGTATACATTAAATATGTATAATAATCAAGTATTAAAATAGTACAATACTTATTGTTAATGTATTCATATACAATTAATAAAAAATAAAAACTAAGAAAACACACACATACGCTCACTTAGAAAAACAAAATGGCGATGTCAAGCTTTATTTCGTATCGTGTAATAAAAATTAGATCTATTATGATGCCAACTTGTATTTGAAGGTCGGATAATATATTAATCTACAGTTTAAAAACGTTTTACGAGGACTTTATGGCCACTATAATAAAGTTTAAAGTTGTTTAATAAAAACTGGTTGTTGGAAACGATTGTTGCCAGAAGCAATCACGGGTGTTCAGTTTTGGAAACAATCGTTTCCAAAAGCAAGCGAGCGGATAAGTTATAGGGCATCATAAAATCCGTTATTACATCCGTAAAAACACACAACAATAATTCAATATTTATCAGCGCTCAAAATACCGTGGCTTTTCGGAAATTCACTGCATTTCAGTTGATACGAATGGATGCCAAAATTACGTAATTTTCATGATTGATAGCGCAAATACAGGGTTTTGTTAATACCAGTGCGTCCTCTTGTTTAAATACTTTTATTTACCGGTATTCGTAAATAATAATTAAAAGGGTGCAATAAAATTCCATATTTTGAATCCATTGAAAGTAATTTATTATTTGATTGCGTTCTGTTTTTTTTATTAATGAGGAAGATGGCCGGCGATTTACGAGATTCATTTATTTAATCCGTTTGAGGTTTTTACCGGCTTTTAAATACTTTTAAGCTAAGAGGCATTGATAATCACCAGATCTTATAATCAAATTATGTAAACCTTTTTGTTTGAAGAAATCTCAAAACCATCTTTTATACGTAGGAATCTACAATATCAACAATTTAGAATGTGGCCACCGGTTTTACCTATCCATCTAATCAATCGTTTAATTTAAAATAGGTACAACACAAGACAGTATTTAAGTTTTATGTAAAATCTGATGATATAAACCTTTTTATTTTAGTTAATTCATTGCTCGTCCGCATTATTACTTTCTATAAATTTTCTTCTGTTTCGCTTGTACTACGTAAGTGTGTATATAAATAAATTTTAAAAGCCTTTGCGTTTTCCTTGTCCCTACTTAGAAAAAAAAAACTCTACAGCTTTATTTATAGTAAGGATATTTATATAAAATGCGTGTTAATAATGATGTGATGTACCTACCTTAAAAATCCTATTTATTTGGTATCCTTCTTTACTTGATTTCATGTAATACTAGCGCCACCTGGTAAAACCTGTATGAACAACATGATATATTGTTTAGTTAATAATTCAATAGATGTCGCACAAGGACATCACAAGCGAATTGTTTAAAATAGTAAGTAAAGGAATGATAAAAGAAATAATCCGCTATTGTTTATTGCACACATACATAAAATAATAATTTTATTGTAAACTACTTTAGTAATAAAACAAAAGTAAAAAAACCGACTAAACCGAAAACAATTTCGTATACCCTTGCGTCGCGTTCCTACATAAAAAAAGTTATACACAAACAACATGGTGGATCAGCTGTTTTCGTTTTTCTCAAATCTCAATTTGTTTTCGTAAAACGACGCATTATTATGGTATCATAGCCATGTGTGAATTAAAATGGGCTCAATCGCATCGGTGCTGCAATGGCATTGTCAGACGTGCGGCCAGATCAACCCAACAGAGAGTGTGAAGTGTTTAAAATGTGGTACAAAGCGGGTATCAAGTCATGACAGTGGTATTTATAAAGAAAATTGCAGAGATTCTTCCCCGGAATATACATCGCGGACTGGAAAAAGCGAGGGAACAACGCCCGGTTCGGAACCGATTGTCATACCAACTGAAAATTGTTTTAACAGGTGTGTTTTTTTTCATATAACTATGCTCGTCACTCAGATTCTGTCAGCAAATATCGATTTTTCGTTACTCGTATTTAAGGTTATATTTCTATTGTATTTCATTGTTGTGCGCAGTCAAAGCGAGTTCATTAGCTAAATTAGTCGTTAGCGTGCAGTTTTTGGTATCATTGTGTCAGGAATTGTGTTAAAAATGTAATTGTATGTGTCGCCTGTTAGCGATGTATGTAGGTACGTATCGAGTAGTCGAGTATTGAATTTGTTCAGTTCAATACATTATTGCTGTCATACGTATTCATATCTGAAATATTATAACAATTTTGTGTCCAATTTAATCATAAACAGAGCCAATATGTAAGTAATAGTTAAGTTGTTAACAAAACTACTAATAAAAAGCAATCATTGGTTTTTGAGCTATAAAATTAAAAATCTTAACTAATATATCGTTAGTCATATATACAGGTGTTAAGTAACATCTATCTATTAGTAAGTAAGGTATTGTAAGATAATTTTCGTGATTAATTATTAAAGAAACACTGAGACAAAGGAACTGATCACAATAAGGTGTCAATAACCCCAGTCTAGTATCATTTTTTATGTTAATTAACATGATAATATTATTTTCTACTCTTGTTATAACATTCTCTCCATCTTTTGTTTAATAAAAACACTTGTTTATCTTAGGCACTTACTACCTATTAGCACAGAAATATTTAGTTTTCTAAGAAAATATCAAAGAAATTAATTGGTTTTATGATAGAACATAATCAAGTAAAATCCCTGTTTTAACATACTGTTGTCCCTTTCACAGAATTTTGTTTTTTATGCTTCCATTGCAGGAAAATTTATTATCTTTTAAAATCAAATTTAAAATCCTAAACATCAATAATAAAATTACTTAAGTAAGTAAATAAATAAATAAATGCGGACAACATCACATACATTGCTCTGAACCCAAAGTAAGTAGCTGAAGCACTTGTGTTATGGAATTCAGAAACAACAAAGGTCCCAAGGACAATGTAGAAAAGTTGGTTTCTACATTGATCCGTCCGGGGATTAAACCCGGGACCTCAGAGCTAGCGACACCTTGAAACCGGTGTGTACGCCACTCGCCCACAGAGGTCGTCGAAATATATCCTTCCTACCACAGTTCTGACAAAAAATTACTAGTTTTGTCATGCAAATATCATCAGGTGCTGCGGTAGTTGTCTTTTCATCTTTATTTAACACTTAGGTCAAATAATCAAACTACTAAGTTTTTCTATCATAGATAATTTGATAAAAATTATGTGGTTCACCATGAAAAAAATATATTTTTAAATTAAAACAAAGGGAACTGAATGAAAGGAAACACTGTTAAAGTATGTGTTATCTAATTAACAGTCCCCGTTAATTACATATTTCCTAACAGGATATAAAATGTTCTGGTCCTGACATTATAGTTAGCCCGTGCATAGTGATACAGAATTGATGACATTTGCTAATAAACAATGTTGCTGTTTTACTAAAGAATGGTGTCTAAATTCTTTTTAACTTAGACTGATTGCGCTAAGAGTGTGTATTTCGCTTAGAACAATAATTTGTATGATCTACAACTATTTAGAAATACGTAGACCCTTTTGAGTCTTTCTGCATGCCAAACTATCCTGACTAAAATATAATAGGTATGATCACAAACACGGTAGGTCTAAATAGGTGTTAGGTGGTAGTAGTGCAGTGAATCACTGATGAAAAATAATATTATTAATTGAGGAAAAACAACTTGAAGGGCTTGGGGCCCTTTAAACATAGACTTTAACTTTCTTAATTTGGGTGAAACACTTGTGTTACATGCTGCTGTGCCAGTAATCTTGTTATTTCAAAGAAATTTCAGGAGCTTTGCTGGTAATAATATAATAATAATAATATTCCGGGACAACTCACACACGGTTATCTGATCCCAAGCTAAGCAGAGCTTGTGTTATGGTAACCAGACAACTGATAAACATACTTATATATTTCTAAATACATACATATTATAGATAAATTACACCCAGACAACCAGAACAAATGATCGTGCTCATCACACAAACATTTGTCCTGGGTGGGAATCGAACCCACGACCTCCGGTATAGCAGTCAGGGTCACTAACCACTAGACCAACAGGCCCGTCAAAACCTTCCTGGTGTTGAGCCTTCTGCTGATATTGTCTTTTTTTATCCATAATAAAAAAAACTAAGTACACACACTAATAACAACACTATGTTGCTAACAATTTTTATAAGGCAAAGCAACAAGGGATGGCATGATCTATGTTTATTATTTAGGGACATATTATTTTGCTAGTTTTGCCGGCTCTGTCCAGCTTGTTCTAGGGAGCTGATATTGGACCCATTTAATTCTATGTAGGATCTTTAAACTCAACATGCACACATTTTCCTATCACAACAGCAACCTTTAGTCAACTTGTTTCCCAACACTACAGTATTATAAACAAAAAGAGGCCTCACACACCTATATTACTATAATTACATGACTATACCGGTTTCTGTTCGCACAGCGGATGGTCGTGCGTGGGCTCGGCCCCGGAGGCGTCGCGCGCGTGGCGGTGCGCGTGCGGCCTGCACAACGTGTCCGCGGCGTGGCGCTGCGCCGCATGCGACGCGATCGCACCACACGCGCCTGTCTACAGGTACTAGAGTTATTTGCGATTGGACCATTATTGAATCTTAATACATTCAGTACTCAATATTTGTGCTTCTAGGTGTCAGGCTATGTAGGTACACAATGAATCTAGCAGTGCCCCTCAATGTATCGTTTTGATATAACATCTATACTTATAATAAATCTGTAGAAGAGAAAATTCTGTACATTGAAAATATCAAAAAAATAAATGGCGGGGGGTATTACTAGACCGAAACCGAACCCAATAGTGTGAAAAAAAAAATTTTTGTCTGTCTGTTTGTTCAGGTATCACGCAAAAACTACCGGTTCGATTACGATGAAACTTGGTATAATTATTCTTTATTATCCTGGGCACCACACTGGGTAGTTTTTATCCTGGAAAAAAACAAACTCAATTTTGCGGTTAAAAACTCATGATAAGTTTCGTCATCCACGCGAACGAAGTCGCTGGCACAGCTAGTTAGTAATATAACTGCTGAAATTCCTCATGAAATTAAATGGACCTTACAAGGCGAAAAGATGTATACTAAAGCCCTTAATGACACCTGTAGTTTTTAAGACAAAAAAAAAACAAAACTAGTACATATTTGTATTGACTATAAAACACGGAGCGTGATACCTAAGTTTTATGTAATTTCGTATACCAATACAGTCAAGAGCAGTGTTTCGTATTTATCATTACTAAAGTAAGTAAGTATAATTACTAAAGTAACTGTAATTTCGTGATTGCAGGCTGTCCGATGATGAGGATCAAGCTTCAGGGATGACGGACAAAGAAAAGTCTGTTCCAGGTAATATTTATATGCTTAGTTACTTCTTGATTTCAAAATTGTATCTTTTATTAAATGAGTTACTGATGTTCGAATGTTCTTCTTTCAGACAACACTATGATAAGGTCTAACACCCTGGCTGTCCCATCATATAAGCCTACAGCGAGTTACTCAGACGGCCGGCGGCTGAACCTTGACCTGCAGTCTCTCCGCCTGTCTCCCACACAGCTGTCAGACCACGCGCATGGAGTCACCAGGTCCCTCTCCCACGGCTCCGTCATCAACTCCCAGCACAAGTGGTGGAAGGTCGACGAGACCGGCCGGGGCACGATCAATAGACCCAGCAGTTTAATGGTCTCGGAAAGATACGGTCAGATTAACCCCAGAGAGTCGTTCCTTAGAAGCCTCCACACTGTCACCCGAAGACCGAAGAAGTGTAATGAAAGCAAGTCCAATTGGGAGCTCAATTATATCAAGGAATATCAGAGAGAACAGAGTAAAGGTTTGCATTTGAAGACTTGGTCTTGCAGTAAGTGTACCCTTGAGAATTCAGGGATTAGGACGAACTGTGAAGCGTGTATGTCGCCTAGAGTGTCTCCCTTTGCAAGGATTCCTAACGCTAGAGGCTTGAGCGTGACGACACTAGGGAGGCATGAGAGTGCCCTCGGCAGGGATGGCGCGGCTTCGCTCCCCACGTCGGGAGGCGTCATGATCACTGTCCCTGACTGGCCGACTGGAAGGACAACCTTAGGAACCTCATTTCGAAGGTCAATAAGCGCGCAGAACTCGCCAGAAATCCGCCCAACGTACCGACGATCGTTCTCCGAGCAAACAAACGCCGATCGACCGGTCGGTAAAGTGATATCGAGTAGAAGAAGTCTGAACGACTACACGAAGTCTTTAGCGAGTTACTGCGGTAGTCTACCGAAGACAGAAGTTAAGAAAGACTCAAGAATAGACGAGAATAGTGTTGAATTGATCGATAAAGAGTGTAGTTGGGACACGAACGCCGAGGGCGTGATATACGCACTGCCAAACAAGGGGAAGTACAAAGATTTGAACTTGCAGCTTCAAGTCAACAACAACGGGACGAGATATTCTTATGTATCTGTTCAGGATACGAAGACAGTGATGAGTAACTCTCAGAACGAAGCTTTATACTCTAATGATATAAGTGACGGTGATTACGCTAGGATAGACGAGTTGTTGGGCACTGAGAACTGCATTTCTCCTGTGAATGATGTGGCGTCTAACATAAGGACCTCGCATATAGGCGTGGGGAGGGAACCGAGGGTGTTTAACATGCTGCCATCTGTCGGGAAAGTGTCGCATAATCCGAGGGAGCAGACGAAAGTGCCTTCACCACAGCAGCTAGCTACGTAAGTTCATTTTCTTTATATTTACTGGCAAAGCTATGATGATTTATCAGATTGCAACGAAAGATTTGCTATGATGCCTTTATGATGCTATGATGCTTTTTCCTAGACTATGTTAGGATCAGCTTCCATTCTCACCAGGTTCAGCTGAATATCGTGTCTTACTATGGGATACTGTGTTACCCAGTAAAATGGTTTGTGGAGGCCGGATAGGCAGTCGCTTCATGTAAAATACAGTATCCCACCAAAAACATTCAATGTAAAAAAAAGCCAAGTCTCTCTATGCAATTCTTCCATCGTAAAAAGTTTTGAGATCGCATAGGAGCCAAGTCCTGTTCAACTTAATTTGTAATAATAAATCAATATTTTGTGACTATATCAATAGTTTTGTTTACATTACAATAACAGTGACTTGGCCATGAGCACAAGTTAAAGGTTGTTTGCTCCTTGTAATTACGTGCAAATACCGTTGAATTTATATATTATATATATTAAGGACATGATTTTGTAACTGATTGGAATTTGAGATCACTATGGACTAAACATGCGCCATAGTGCATGTGCAGTTCACTGATCTTGGATGATACCGACTGTCCTCCAAATATGCCATTTTATATTTGTATCTTATTGTGCTCATGGCCAAGTCACTATTATTGTAATGTAAACAAAACTATTGATATAGTCACAAAATATTAATGTATTATTACAAATTAAGTTGAACAGGACTTGGCTCCTATGCGATCTCAAAACTTTTTACGATGGAAGAATTGCATAGAGAGACTTGTCTTTTTTTTACATTGAATGTTTTTGGTGGGATCTCATTTATTTTTTGTAGGTCTCTTTCTTTTATTTTTATAAATAAACAAAAATGCTATAAAAAATATTTGCTTTTTGTACATAAACAAAGAACAAAGTTAACAATGCAGTCAAAATTCATATACCATGTTCTTGTAAAACCGCAAATATAAATTTGTTTCGTATTATTTACTAAGGTATATAATTTATTACCGTTTTTATAATTTTCCCTTTACATGTAGCTAAAAACCTATCTTGGTGCCAAATTTGAAGGTTCTAAGTTTGCTAGAAGTACCTTAGATTTTTGATGATCGGTCAGTGAGTGAGTCAGTGAGTGACAAAATGGTGTAACTTTGATCGCTCATAACTCGTAAACTATTGGTTCAAATGTCATGTAATTTTGAGGCTGAGCTTGTTTTAATACTTACTCTAGGTCATCGAAGACCTAAAACCCCTAGCTTTGTCCGTATCGATGATACAGGGGGGGTGAAATAGCCGCGAAACGCTTCGAGAAAAGAATGGTACGGCCGTGCCCGTTTTGCTCGAGACTTGGCTGGGGCACTGCCGTGCCCCCAGATTCAGGTGAATCCGGTAAGACTGGAAGCCGATCCCAACATAGTTTGGGAAAAGGCTATGCAAATAATGATGAAGATGTATGTAATTGGAAATATCGGTAATGTGTATCAGTTGTCTGGTTACCATAGGATCTGCCTAGTTAATTTATCGGTCACAATTTTGTTTGATTTTAATATAAGTGACGTGTCAACAGTCGCGAGAGCCGCATGTGGCAATGCAGCGAGTGCTGGTTCGCGTACAACGCGTGGTGGGCGCGACACTGTGACGTGTGTCGCAGCGGCCGGCCCCCGCACGCGGCCGTCACCTTGGCAACCAGGGATGTGCTGGATGGACCACATAATAGGTAATACTTCTAGGATAGGTTTGGAAGAAGGGTTTTGGTATATAGCAGTGATGGGAGATCACACCTTTATGGCGTTGTATAAAGATATATTTATCCAATCATTAATAGGCAAAATGCTGTATTGTGCAGGATAGACTACCTAAGTATAGACAAAAAAAAAGGAACGACGTGCTAATTACTTCAGCACCGACCTTAGTTATTATTATTATGAGCCCAAAATGTCCCACTGCTGGGCAAAGGCCTCCCCAGTCTCCCTCCATTTGTCGCTCTCAAGAGCCGCGACTGACCAGTTTGGTAAAATTAATGTAGGTCGTCCCGCCATCTCCGCCTGGGCCTGCCTCTTAGATATAATGAAAAAAAAATGTTAAGTTGCATAATAGAGATTAAAGCGTAGTCCATGTCAATAACTTAAATAGGTTCATTAATTATCACTTTAATTTTGGTTCAGGTGTGAGAGCCGGAAACTAGTCAGATTACAAAATATATCCATATATGTCACACTTTAATATATCTCTATACTTACACTAAAAACCCAATACAAACTCTATACCCACTAACATAAGATTCATTTTCCAGTACACGGCCCAGCAACTCCGAAGCTTGCAGTAGTAAGGTGGAAGTGAACAGGGAGCCAAAGAAGCTGACCGTACCTATCGCGTCACTGGATCACGACTTGAATAGTGATGAACTGTTGTTTGCTGTTGGTAAGTTGTAATAATACTATAGGCCTTGTCTTGCTTTGTAACTGTAAATAAGAAATGAAATGAAAAAATATAGTCAAATTATGTATTCCGCGTGGTGTCAGGTATCGCAGCATGAAATTCACCATCCAACAAATTCATATATTATAATCTATGAATGAAAAACAGAAAACAGAAAATGAGAGGGGCTCGTGGCTAAGTGTAAGCCGTACGGTTTGATCTATAATACAGGTTAAGCCGCGCTCGCCGCGGTTGGTCCGTGGATGGGTGACCATTTATAACATACCGAGACCCCTCCGTGTTTCGGAAAGCACGTTAAGCCGTAGGTCCCGACTGTCATACGTACATCTTTGGCAGTCGTTAAGTCAATTCTGACAACCAGTCTTACTATGGGATACCTACTGTGTTTCCCAGTAAAATGGGTTTTGGAGGTCAGATAGGCAGTCGCTCCATGTAAAATACGGTATTCAGCTGAATCCGGTAAAACTGGTAGCCGACCCCAACAAAGCTTGGGAAAAAGGCTCGGCAGATGATGAATCCATCCATCCTCGCAAATCATTTAGTACTTATTATGTGTTTTAATATTTAAGTGTTATTATCATCATATATTTCCTCTAACAGACTCTACCCCAGCGTCCAGCACATCAGTAACAACGTGGTCGTGTGGTCGCTGCACGCTCGTCAACGACGGCTCGGCCGCCGCCTGCGCAGCTTGCGCTGGCTCTAGACCGCAGCCGCATAACTTCTGGTATGTATAACATTGTAATACCAAGTAAAAAGATGGTGCTATAAGTTTTATGTGATATCAGCCTGTGGTACAGTAGCTCCTAATGGAATGGATCGACTATGATGCGGTTTTGTTTTGTTTGCTGGCTTAATTGAGATGGTTCTTAGCTTTTGAAGACCTGTTCAGCATTTTGATATAAAAACTGGTTCACCGATTTACATTAACAAAACTAGCTAGCTAACTTAGTTTCGGCCTTGACTGCTTCAACAGGTCGTGATGAGCATTTTCTACAGTGCGTGTGAGTTGTCTCTAAATACATATTACATTGTCTTGCAGGTCGTGCAGCTCGTGTACCCTGCAGAACCCTCAGTCAGCGAGCTTATGCCTCGCGTGCAAGACGCCGCCCGTACCCAAGCATGGCCTCACCGTGCCCACCAGCGATGCTAACCACGGTGCTTGTGAGTATATAACTCTTAATTCATTATTTATTATCGAAAAACATTTACGTTGATGTACAGAAGTGAGCTTAACTCGAAATTGAGTTTTCTTCCAGCTAACCTTTGAGTGATAGAGATATTACCTATTGTGATCTCTGTATGACTAGGTGTAATAATAAATAATTCTTTATTTCACCAAAAGCCATCATAAAAACAATATCCGTAAAACTAGGAACATAAATTATAGGCTTATTACTAGGTCATACTAAGTAGTAACTCTGGCTCCTGCCTGTGACTTAGGAGTCAGTGATTCTCCGTAAGCATCAAAGAAAGCTATAATTATTGTGGATCAGGACGTTTCAATAAAAAAGCAATGGTGACAAAATAAAGATACAGATCTAATCTGTTCTATAGGCCGACCGTTTAACTCGCGTATCGCCTGCGCGGTAAGAAAGGGGGTGGGTAACGCTACACACGGAGTCAATAATCCAAAGATTTATCTCGAGATAGACATTGTTGGTAAAGAGTAAAATAATAAGTATCTTTTTTTAAGTATTTATTTTTAAGTTTCAAAAATATTTTATATTAGCTTCATAGGTACAAAATCATAAAACAATAAATAAAATATAATTAAAAGATAAATAAAATATAATTATTAGAAAAAAATAAATAATTAAAAGAATTATGATCTTGTTTTCTGGCTTTAAAAAAGGAATATACATTGTATGCTATTTGTTTAGCTTGCTTGTTAATTTTGTTCGCAAAACTGGAAGAGCGATTCATCTTGGCAGTCGTATAACTTGTGCGTTAATGTCCAAGCGTCCGTAACAAAAATAGCAACCGCTTGCTGCGAACACAGCCAGCGCACGAGCGCACTGCCGCACTTGACGTAAGCTCTCTGCTCCGCGCACCCCGCGCACCTATCCGCTAACATCTTCCCCCGCTCCCGCGCTTACCGCGCAGGCGATGCAAGAGTTAAACGGTCGGCCTATAGTTTATGGAAGAAAAGACAATTAAACAAAACTAAAAAGGTTTAACGGTGAGGTAATAATAATAATATAATAATAATATTCCGGGACAACTCACACACGGTTATCTGATCCCAAGCTAAGCAGAGCTTGTGTTATGGTATCCAGACAACTGATAAACATACTTATATATTTCTAAATACATACGTATTATAGATAAATTACATCCAGACAACCAGAACAAATGATCGTGCTCATCACACAAACATTTGTCCTGGGTGGGAATCGAACCCACGACCTCGGGTATAGCAGTCAGGGTCACTAACCACTAGACCAACAGGCCCGTCAAAGGTGAGCAATAAATGTAGTGTAATTGTGAGAGTAACTGTAGTGATATAGTATGGGGTATAATATAGAAAACGGACCACCCGTTCTTGAATTAAATGTTGTTAGTTACACCCTGAATTTTATATTATTAAGCAGATAATTAATTTTAACTTTGACTGGCCTGTTGGTCTAGTGGTTAGTGACCCTGACTGCTATGCCGGAGGTCGTGGGTTCGATTTCCACCCAGGAAAAATGTTTGTGTGATGAGCACGATCATTTGTTCCGTGTCTGGGTGTAATTTATCTATAATATGTATGTATTTAGAGATATATAAGTATGTTTATCAGTTGCCTGATTACCATAACACAAGCTCTGCTTAGCTTGGGATCAGATAACCGTGTGTAAGATGTCCCGGAGTATTAATATTATTAATATCCCACTGCTGGGCGCAGCCCTCTGCCCATATAGAGAAGGCACGAGCATTGATCGACACGCTTGCTCATTTGCGAATATAATATAATCATTATAATATTCCGTACAGCGGGTCGCAGTCCTTCACCGAGGAGGAGTTCTCGTCAGACGCCGGCGTTGCCGCGCCGCAGCTCGCGCCTCAAGACGCCGCCGCCTGAACCCAAATATGTTAACTTGAGGTAAGCTGTCATTAATTTTGGGTTCGCAATTTATGTTCCAAAAATGTGCTCTCACGAGTTTTACTAATCATATTATTATATTAGCTGTACCCGGCATGCGTTGCAATGCAATTATTTCTACCTAGCACCTGCCTACTACCTACCTACTACCTACCTGCCTACTACCTACCTACTACCACTTAGGGGTATGAAAAATTGATAGTAGCCGATTCTCAGACCTACTGAATATGCATATAAAATTTCATAAAAATCGGTCAAGCCGTTTCGGAGGAGTATGGTAACTAATATTGTGACACGAGAATTTTATATATAAGATTATATTCAGTACATCAGTTTGCACTAAGCCTTCATCTTCAACTATTTATTTCAACTGTATACGTATTAGTCAATCTAAAATATACTTTAGTTACACTTGTGTAAAGTTGATGTTTGTTAAAGTGGTAATAACATAATTTAGCGCAAGCGTTAAAATATATTACAAAACTTAAATTAAAGCTTATAAGTGAAGCCTTTTCAAGTTACAAGAGAATCAATTCAAGAATTCATATGAAAAGAGAGACGTAAGACATTTCCGAAACCACCCTCGAGGTATATCTTATCGATGAAAACGAGAATTATGAAAAACGACTCACATTTGCTCACAAAATAAATTACATACATACATAATATAATCGCGCCTCTTTCCCTTGTAGGGGTAGGCAGAGAGCACTTCTTTCCACTTGCTACGATCCTTACACACTTGTTCCTCTTCGTCCACTTTCATTATTCCCTTCATACATGCTTTTCGGTTTGACCTGGCTCTGACCTGACTCTTGACCTGGCCTTTTTTCATTCAGATTCGCCTTATACACTTTTTAGTCAATCATTCTTCATTCATTCTATCGACATAGCCAAACCATCTCTGCATACCTTACTCAATTTTTGTCACGACATTCATCATCTGACATACTTCATCCACCTTACCATCCATTCCTCCTCTTACATTCAACGTAGCGAAGCGGCTCTCCGTGGGCCGCTTTTCGCTCCCGCGATAAACGAGACGTGATGGGTGGCGAACCACATGGCCGCCATTTTGATTAATTAAATTATTTTTATGATTATACATTGCGGGAAAAGGGTTTTATTCTTCTAAATTATTAGTTTAGATTATTTATTAGTTTTTTACATTATCTTTTCCTAAAACCAGACCGGAGAGCATGGAGTGGCCATGCTCGGAGTGTACGTACGTGAACAGCGGTTCAGCCGCGGCGTGCGAGATGTGCCAGTCGCCGCGCGCGCGTCTGCTGCCCGCCGCGCCCGACCAGCCCTCGCTAGACGATGACGACTCCCGTGAGTATACGTTGGCTGTTAGTCCCACTGTTGGGCAAAGTCTCTATTTGCTCCAGACTCTTCCGTACTGCCTGAGCTTTTTCCCAATAATCCAGCAAAAAGTCGTCTCGCCGGTGTCTTCTTGGCTTACCCGCAAGTTCCGGCTCAAGGTCTCCGTAAGACTTAAAAAACTATCTGTGCCTCATTCTATTAGTATTCGATTATGATTAAGAATATTTTTTTAATATGATAGAATCGAAACGTCTGGAAGTTTTAATTAAAAATTCTAGACGCTTGCTGTCATTAATTTATGAATGACAGATTCATATCAAGCAGGCGTCCCACCGCTGCCCAAGAACATTTCCAATTTATCCGAAGTTATATCAACAACTAGCTGATCCCCGCGACTTCGTCCGCGTCAATTTCTGTTATTATGACCACGATTAAGAAGTTAAAAAAAAAAGGATTTCTGCGTAAATGATAATTTTAGTTAATATTACATTGATAAAACTCTGTAGCAAATAATTGGCAATAATGCATTAATTTCGACCAAATGATTACCTTATAAAAGGTTATAGTGAGTCAATCTTAAAAGATAGACATATACTGTCGCAGACATTTTTTTAGATCATTTAAAGAGGAACAATGCTTTCATACATATATTTTGGGCAACTCGAACCGTTTACGCAGCGCACGCAACGGAAGCTTTCAAGTATGAATATTTTTCCCCGTTTTTGTGACATTTTTCACTGCTGCTTCGCTCCTATTGGTCGCAGCGTAATGTTATATATCCTAAAGCCTTCCTCAATAAATGGACTATCTAACACAAAAAGATTTTTTAAATTCTAACCAGTAGTTCCTGAGATTAGCGCGTTCAACCAAACAAACAAACAAACAAACTCTTCAGCTTTATAATATTAGTATAGATTTATGAATCGTCTCTTTTTTCAACAAATACGCTTATGTAAACCTGCTACATAAATCTCAGTATATCCTCAACTAGCTGATCCCCGCGACTTCGTCCGCGTCAATTTCTGTTATTATGACAGCGATTAAGAAGTTTAAAAAAAAAGTATTTCTGCGTAAATGATAATTTTAGTTAATATTATGTTGATAAAACTCTGTAGCAAATAATTGGCAATAACGCATTAATTTCGACCAAATGATTACCTTAAAAAAGGTTATAGTGAGTCAATCTTAAAAGATAGACATATACTGTCGCAGACATTTTTTTAGATCATTTAAAGAGGAACAATTCTTTCATACATATATTTTCGGTAACTCGAACCGTTTACGCAGCGCACGCAACGGAAGCTTTCAAGTATGAATATTTTTCCCCGTTTTTGTGACATTTTTCACTGCTGCTTCGCTCCTATTGGTCGCAGCGTAATGTTATATATCCTAAAGCCTTCCTCGATAAATGGACTATCTAACACAAAAAGATTTATTCAATTCTAACCAGTAGTTCCTGAGATTAGCGCGTTCAACCAAACAAACAAACAAACTCTTCAGCTTTATAATATTAGTATAGATAAGAATTATTGTTATCAGCTGAAGGTTCAGACGGTGAGCGACAAGAGAGCACGCCAATGGAAATTCTACGACTGAGCGAGGAGAGTCACGCGTGGACGCAGTGGCAGGAAGTCTTAGCACAATGTGCTTCTGTAAGTAATATTATATACTAGTTTTTTGTAAAGTGACCATACTCGTTCTACAGTACGGCCACAGAGAGAATAAGTTGCTGACATGTCGTGGTCAACAGGAAGATATAACTTTAATATGGCGAAGAATTTACTACAAGTATATTATTATTAGTAAAAGGAGTGTCAACAAACAGCAATCAATAAAAAACTGTGGAAAGAAGGAAGGGAGGAGGAGTTTGTTGCGTCGTTTTTTCTTCACAGTCATAACACTAGAAGCGGAGGAAGTGGTGAAGAGGGTGGGAATTAGCGTCGGTTTATTTCTGGCGGAGGGCGCGTTGCGTGTTGTCGGTTGCTTGGCGTCAGGGTCGACGCGTGGGGCATTCGATCTTTCACACTAAACTGATGATACGTTAGTGCGTCAGGTGTGAGGACTGGGTGTCTCATTGCGTGTTTGTCTGTTCTGTCGTTGCGCCTTCGATGATGTACGGTGCGTTTTCTGCCGGATATGAACCGTCTCTTAGGTTGCTGTCCATATAATATCGTACTATTGACGTTGATAAGTGCTACTTTGTATCCTAAATCGTGAATTTTGTTTTTTATTCGTAGACCGGCGAGCCGTACGTAGACTCGTCGTTCCCGGCGTCCACCCGCTCGCTGTATTACAGCGGCTGCGGCGAGGGCGCGGCGGCTCGCTGGCTGCGGCCGCACCAGATACACGTGGAGGCCGACCACCGCCTGCCCTGGGTCGTGTTCCGGGACCCCAGGCCTTCTGATATCTCGCAAGGTACTATCATCATAATTATATTCAAATCTATATTAAAAATTTTAAATAATCCGCATCGGTATTACCTAGTGCGGGCTCTTTCACAGCAGATGCAAAGTTTTGCTGTCAAAATGAAAATACTTAATATTTATCGCCATAACATCGTACAAATTACAAATTTGACTGGACCATAGATTTCTTCTGTTACATAGCAATTACCAATATATCGATAATGGCTTATATAAAAAACATACATTTCGCATCGTGTAACGTCTATGATTTACTTGATCTACTACTAGTTCTTCGACGTTAGACGTTATTTTCATTAAATGAATATCGCTTACGTCGTCAACGAAATTGACTGGCGAAAAATCTCGCCAGTCAAATCAAATGTGAATTCACTTTGCCATAGTACTTTTACTTTTTCAATTTCACCTATTATGTGTACCTAATTGCGAAAGCCAAACGTGGCCGTTCTATGCTTTGCAATACAGTAATTTTAAACTTATGCTGAGTACTTCCTGCTTTTACTATAGCATGATTTCTCCCAGGTGTGCTCGGCAACTGCTGGCTCCTCTCAGCGCTAGCGGTCCTAGCCGAGCGGTCCGCGCTGGTCCGCGGCGTGGTCGTCCGCGGCGAGCCGTCCGTGGGCGCGTACCAGCTGCGACTGTGTAAGGACGGACGATGGCTCACAGTGACCGTCGATGACCTGTTACCAGCTAATAAGAAGGGACATCTTGTTTATTCACAGGTAACTTATAGATTACAGGGTGTTACCAAAAGGGTATATTTATACGAAAGGGCTGAAGAGTACATCTGGTGTAGAGTCAGTTTACAAAATTTCAGCTGAAGTCTATTTAATAACTGATATCCAATTTTTTGTATCAGTTATTTGATACCGAAAATCATAACAAAAGGCATCGCAAGAGTCAATATCTTATAATGTCACTTGCTGAATGGTTGCTTGCTTTGGTTATAATTTTTAATGTCAAATAATTGAAGAATATATAAATCGGTTGTGTGGTTCAGCCCTGACAGCTTAACAGACAGACAAACAGAAAGACAAAGCTACTTTCACATTGAGAAAATTAGAATGTATGTAAGTTTAGAATAGTAAATAGAGATGTTATAAGTTAAATATACGTATGTTTTCGTATTTAGCATATAAATAAACCGTATTTTTTTTCTATGATGATTACACAGCTCTCTCAATGTACAGTTTTGTTCGAATATTTAAAATTCCGGGACAACTCACACACGGTTATCTGATCCCAAGTTAAGCAGAGCTTGTGTTATGGTAACCAGACAACTGATAAACATACTTATATATTTCTAAATACATACATATTATAGATAAATTACACCCAGACAACCAGAACAAATGATCGTGCTCATCACACAAACATTTGTCCTATTGTTTTATCTTAATCTTTGTTTTTGTTTCTGTTACAGGCTAAAAGAAAACAGTTATGGGTGCCGCTCATAGAGAAGGCGGTCGCCAAACTACACGGATGCTACGAAGCTTTAGTGTCGGGGCGAGCTATTGAAGGTAAGTAATTATAATTGCTCTGAAACCAGCGTATGGGTTTGGTCAGCTATATTTAGAAGAGTGAGAAAAAAATACCGACTTTAAATGGGGTTTCTCAATATGACTGTACTTTTTTTGTTTGGTTGTTACGCGAACTTTTGCCTAGCCTTTTCCCATGCTATGTTGGAGTCGGCTTCCTGTCTCGCCCAATTCAGCTGAATACCATGTTTTACATGTATCGACTGACTATCAGACCTCCAGACATAGTAAGACTGGTTGTCAGAATTGTAATGACTTAACGACTGTCTAAGATCAATGTATGAAATTTCAGTGCGCCTACGTCTTTAATGTGCTTTTCGAGGCACGGTGTGATGTGAATGATGAGTATTATAAATATGAATTGTGTTACGTAGGGTTGTGCACGCTGACGGGCGCGCCGTGCGAGTCGGTGTCGCTGCAAGCCGGGGGCGCGGGGGGCGCGGGCGGGGGCGCGCCGCTGGAGCAGCTGGACCGCGACCTGGTGTGGGCGCAGCTGCTGTCCTCGCGCCAGGCCTGCTTCCTCATGGGCGCCAGCTGCGGCGGCGGGAACATGAAGGTACACCATACTCTGCAGGCGGGGGGGGCGGGGGGCGCGGGCGGGGGCGCGCCGCTGGAGCAGCTGGACCGCGACCTGGTGTGGGCGCAGCTGCTGTCCTCGCGCCAGGCCTGCTTCCTCATGGGCGCCAGCTGCGGCGGCGGGAACATGAAGGTACACCATACTCTGCAGGCGGGGGGCGCGGGGGGCGCGGGCGGGGGCGCGCCGCTGGAGCAGCTGGACCGCGACCTGGTGTGGGCGCAGCTGCTGTCCTCGCGCCAGGCCTGCTTCCTCATGGGCGCCAGCTGCGGCGGCGGGAACATGAAGGTACACCATACTCTGCAGGCGGGGGGCGCGGGGGGCGCGGGCGGGGGCGCGCCGCTGGAGCAGCTGGACCGCGACCTGGTGTGGGCGCAGCTGCTGTCCTCGCGCCAGGCCTGCTTCCTCATGGGCGCCAGCTGCGGCGGCGGGAACATGAAGGTACACCATACTCTGCAGGCGGGGGGCGCGGGGGGCGCGGGCGGGGGCGCGCCGCTGGAGCAGCTGGACCGCGACCTGGTGTGGGCGCAGCTGCTGTCCTCGCGCCAGGCCTGCTTCCTCATGGGCGCCAGCTGCGGCGGCGGGAACATGAAGGTACACCATACTCTGCAGGCGGGGGGCGCGGGGGGCGCGGGCGGGGGCGCGCCGCTGGAGCAGCTGGACCGCGACCTGGTGTGGGCGCAGCTGCTGTCCTCGCGCCAGGCCTGCTTCCTCATGGGCGCCAGCTGCGGCGGCGGGAACATGAAGGTACACCATACTCTGCAGGCGGGGGGCGCGGGGGGCGCGGGCGGGGGCGCGCCGCTGGAGCAGCTGGACCGCGACCTGGTGTGGGCGCAGCTGCTGTCCTCGCGCCAGGCCTGCTTCCTCATGGGCGCCAGCTGCGGCGGCGGGAACATGAAGGTACACCATACTCTGCAGGCGGGGGGCGCGGGGGGCGCGGGCGGGGGCGCGCCGCTGGAGCAGCTGGACCGCGACCTGGTGTGGGCGCAGCTGCTGTCCTCGCGCCAGGCCTGCTTCCTCATGGGCGCCAGCTGCGGCGGCGGGAACATGAAGGTACACCATACTCTGCAGGCGGGGGGCGCGGGGGGCGCGGGCGGGGGCGCGCCGCTGGAGCAGCTGGACCGCGACCTGGTGTGGGCGCAGCTGCTGTCCTCGCGCCAGGCCTGCTTCCTCATGGGCGCCAGCTGCGGCGGCGGGAACATGAAGGTACACCATACTCTGCAGGCGGGGGGCGCGGGGGGCGCGGGCGGGGGCGCGCCGCTGGAGCAGCTGGACCGCGACCTGGTGTGGGCGCAGCTGCTGTCCTCGCGCCAGGCCTGCTTCCTCATGGGCGCCAGCTGCGGCGGCGGGAACATGAAGGTACACCATGCTGTATACAACCATAGCTTTATATAGATCTAGTAGACCATTAAAAAAATTAATTCCATAGCAATTTATTCAAAATAATCACTGCCCCCGTTCCCAAACGTTATTAACACAAAAAAAAAAAAAAACAATTGACAAATCTCATGTTAAGCGCTGTGATTGGCTGTTAATCTTTTGGTTAACCTATTACAGTCGTGATCCTGAGGTGATTTGACAACAGATTGATTGGTTGATCAACCTTTCAGTAACCAGGGAGAAAGCACTTTTCGGACCACAAAATTACTATGGTGCAACCTGATTCGTCTACTTTTCACTGTTCTTTAAGTGCTTCTATTTTTACCTAGGGCTAGGTGCAAAAATAAACAGGATTTTCTACCAACAACAATGTTAAGTACCTACTACAGCGAGATGCGTTTTGGATCCTATCTTCATTGATCGCAAATGCAATAGTTGGATATCCATTTTGCAAGCTATATCTCAAGTTCGTCACCCACCAGGTCGACGAGGAAGAATACCAGCGGCTCGGGCTCCGCCCCCGGCACGCATACTCCGTCCTCGACGTGGTGGAGGTGTGTACGTCCAGCCCGGGGGCCCCGACGCGGCTGCTGCGGCTCCGCAACCCGTGGGGGCACTACACGTGGCGCGGGGCGTGGGCCGGCGGCTGCGCGAGGTGGACCGACGCCGCCAGGGCCGCACTGCAGCAGACGGCCCCCGACCCACACGCGGACAGGGATCACGGTGTCTTCTGGATCAGTTTTGATGATGTGCTCAAGTTAGTAATATGCTCACAGTTTTATGCTGAGCTATTCCCTAGATATATCTTTTCGTATAAATTCCCCGAATTGGCTGTGATGATAAATTGCAAATTAGTGTTTTTCTGTCAGTGTATTAAAATTATAGGAGAAATATACATTTAGATTTTTCATATTGTTTAGTAACTAAACAAAGTCTAATACATGTCATGATTGTCATGCCTACATAAAAATCCTAATTTTATATTTTTCATCAGTTATAATATCTCAGAATTAAATAAAGTCCACAGGTTTACTGTGACATTTATACAACTATAGGAAGTTCACCTTAGTTTAACTTGTTTTTCCATGTCAATTTGCAGATATCTTATTTAATTTTTCATATTTACATGACGACGGAGCCTCCGCTGTATCAATTGACCAGCTCCTCTGAGTCAGAAAACACCACTTACACTTCTATATTTATATCTATATAATACATATATACAGGTACTTCGACTGCATAGACATATGTAAGGTGCGAGTGGGATGGCACGAGGTGCGTCTCGCCGGCATCCTGCCTCCCATGTCCTCGACCAGACATCTCACATGCCTACTTCTTACCGCGACGCAGCCTACTGAGGTCGACTTCACGCTGTTTCAAGAGGGACAGAGGTAAGAGTTATAGAGTTGACTGACCTGTTGGTCTAGTGGTTAGTGATCCTGACTGCTGGTCGTGGGTTCGATTCCCACCCAGGGCAAATCTTTGTGTGATGAGCACGATTATTTGTTGTGTCTGGGTGTAATTTATCTATACTTATAATAAATCTGTAGAAGTGAAAATTCTGTACATTGAAAATATAAAAAAAAATAAATGGCGGGGGGTGTTACTAGACCGACACCGAACAGAAGTATGAAAAAAAAAATTTTTGTCTGTCTGTCTGTCTGTTTGTTCAGGTATCACGCAAAAACTACCGGTTCGATTACGATGAAACTTGGTATAATTATTCTTTATTATCCTGGGCACCACACTGGGTAGTTTTTATCCCGGAAAAGTATAAACAATAAAAAACAAACTTAATTTTGCGCTTAAAAACTCATTGATAAGTTTCGTCATCCACGCGAACGGAGTCGCAGGCACAGCTAGTCTATAATATGTATGTATTTAGAAATATATAAGTATGTTTATCAGTTGTCTGGTTACCATAACACAAGCTCTGCTTAGCTTGGGATCAGATAACCTTGTGTGAGTTGTCCCGGAATATTATTATAGACCTACCAACTTTAAAACCAAAGAAAATTGGTCGTTAAACGCAGGCGGCGAGTCCCCGAATACGAGATGACGACTAATGAAAGTGTGCCGTCATGTCAGTCGTAATACCGCATGCGGGGAGCTCCGCACTGCTGCTTTCACAAAATCTCCCGCACCCCGAATACGGGCCCTGACGACCGAAGAAAATGAGCCCATATACATATCGATTGCTATCAAACAGGAACATTAAGATTTAGCGTATAGGAATGAAGGGGAGATTTTCCATTGATCATAAATAATAATTAGAATGTTATCATAAAATTATGTTATTTACAGAAACTCTGCCAAAAGTCAACGTTCACAATTGGATCTGTGCGTTGTTGTGTTCAGAACGAAATCGGGACCAAGCGCGCAAGTGGGGAAACTTGTTGCGCATAGCAAAAGACAAGTACGTGCATTTTATATTTAAATGTTTTCTTAACTTAAAATAAATATAAAATTATCTATTTTTCTGTAAAAAATTGGGTATTTACTTTGTGGATTTCTATTGAGATTTTTTGTCATCGACTAAAATTATTGTGACATCATGTAACACAATTTTATAAATATGTATTTTTTTATGTTTACTAAAAATAGCCATTTTGTCCCAATAATCTAAAAAAGGAACGACCAGAATTTATCTACAATTTCGAGCGCATAACAAATACCGTCATATTCTCGTCCGAACTCGATAAAAAAATGTTTTTCGTGACCAACTAACAAACATATTTTTTCCTCAGGTCCGCGGCTTCGTCGGTTGCCATAAAATGCTAGAGAAAGGCTTCTACCTAGTCGTATGCCTAGCCTTCAACCACTGGCACACCGGCCTCGAACTAGCCGACAGTTCGGCTTGGCCCCGCCACGTGCTAGCCGCCCACTCGTCCAAGCCGCTGTCGGTGGAGCGGCCGTCCTTGCACCCGCATATACTAGCCGACGCGATAATAGGTCTAACACTGGCTAGAGGACAGAGGCATGAAGGCAGGCAAGGCATGACGGCGTATTACTTGACTAAGGTATTTACTATTCTTTATATGAGTCTAGCCTTTAAACACTGGCTTGAGCCTACTCGTCCAAGCCGCTGTCGGTGGAGCGGCCGTCTTTACACCCGCACATCCTAGCCAACGCAATAATAGGCTTGACGCTGGCTAGGGGTCAGAGGCATGAAGGCAGGCAAGGCATGACGACGTATTACTTGAGTAAGGTATTGTATTTACTGTTCATATTAGTCTAGGCTTCAACCACTGGCTTGAGCCCACACGTCCAAGCCGCTGTCGGTGGAACGGCCATCCTTACACCCGCATATACTAGCCGACGCTATCATAGGGCTAACGTTGGCTAGAGGACAGAGACATGAAGGCAGGCAAGGCATGACGACGTATTACTTGAGTAAGGTATTGTATTTACTGTTCATATTAGTCTAGGCTTCAACCACTGGCTTGAGCCCACACGTCCAAGCCGCTGTCGGTGGAACGGCCATCCTTACACCCGCATATACTAGCCGACGCTATCATAGGGCTAACGTTGGCTAGAGGACAGAGACATGAAGGCAGGCAAGGCATGACGACGTATTACTTGAGTAAGGTATTGTATTTACTGTTCATATTAGTCTAGGCTTCAACCACTGGCTTGAGCCCACACGTCCAAGCCGCTGTCGGTGGAACGGCCATCCTTACACCCGCATATACTAGCCGACGCTATCATAGGGCTAACGTTGGCTAGAGGACAGAGACATGAAGGCAGGCAAGGCATGACGGCGTATTACTTGACTAAGGTTTGTTAGCTGTTTATGTAAGTTTAGCCTTCAACCACTGGGCTTGAGCCCACTCGTCCAAGCCGCTGTCGGTTGAACGCCGACATACATACTGACATACACTTTCGATAACACCCTATATTCATAATATTTTTCTGATACTTTGAAAATATTTTGTTGATTATTCAAATTTTGTCAAACAGCATAAAAATACGATTGTTTTGCTTAGACCTAACTTATGTTTAATCACTTTTAGTCTTTTTTCCAATAAAAAATAAAATAAAAAGGTTTATTGCAAAAACATGTATGACTTTTACAGAAAATCTTACACATTATTTTAAGTTAAAGCATTACCTGTGCCTATGGCCCCGCTCTTCAATAACAAAATAAGAAAGTTGTATTTTCCTGGCAATCGTTGTTTATAATTTAATGCATTCTTCCAGGGCTGGGCAGGCCTAGTGGTGATGGTAGAAAACAGACACACAGACAAGTGGATTCACGTGAAGTGTGACTGTCAAGAGAGCTACAACGTCGTCTCGACCAGAGGCGAACTCAAAACAATCGATTCTGTACCACCTTTACACAGGTAAGTGATAGTTTTTAATGACTGGTTTTAGGCATATATTTAGAGCCGTTTAAAATACATTACTATTATATTATATTAGAATGTCGTGGTGGCCTAGCGG
Source organism: Autographa pulchrina (assembly GCA_905475315.1). Lineage (NCBI taxonomy): Eukaryota > Metazoa > Arthropoda > Insecta > Lepidoptera > Noctuidae > Autographa > Autographa pulchrina. The sequence goes on from FR997775.1 coordinate 11,533,468, forward strand.
TTCAATGAACGGATTTGTATGCACAAGGTTGCAGGTTCGAACCCAGGCAAGTACCAATGTGTTTTTTTCAAAGTTATATGTACTTTCTTAATTATTCTAAGACACTTCTGACAAACGGTGAAGGAAAACATCGTGAGGAAACCTGGCTTCCAACATTTGGGATCTGAAATCGCCAATTCGCAGAGAGCAAGCGTGGTGATCAATGCTCGCGCCTTCTCTATATGGGAAGAGGCCTGTGCCCAGCAGTGGGACGTTTATAGGCCGGATTATTATGATTATTAAAATACATTAGCGGCGATGTGGTTCGCAACCAATCACGTCTCGTTTCTCGCGGGGGCGAAAAGTGGCCCACGGAGAGCCGCTTTGCTATGTTGAATGTAAGAGGAGGAATGGATGGTAAGGTGGATGAAGTATGTCAGATGATGGGTGTTGAGACAAAAATTAAGAAACGTATGCTGAGATGGTTTGGCTATGCCGAGAGAATGAAGAACGATTGACGAAAAAAGTGTACTTATAAGGCGAGTGTAAATGAAAAAAGGCCAGGTCAAGAGTACCATAAACCGAACAGGTATGAAGGGAATAATGAAAGTGGACAAAGCGAAACAAGTGTGAAAGGATCATAGCAAGTGGAAAGAAGTGGTCCCTGCCTACCCCTACAGGGAAAGAGGCGTGATTATATGTATGTATGTTAAAATACATAAAAATTATTTTCAAATTAAATCCTGTTGTTGACTTCTGCACGACCAATCAGAGGCGTGCAAAACTAACGATGTTGTATACACAAGGTTATAAGCTGTAGTGTTGGGAAATGATCGCCGCGCCGCAACTAGCGCGCTGGCTAACAATGACCTAAGTTTCGGTATGAATTAGATATGCGCTCGGTCTGTCTTAAATAATGCGTGTGAAGTTAGTGGTGGCTTAAATTAGCTCGTCATATATATTTGTTTATCATTTTTACAGACAAGTTATCATTGTGCTTACCCAACTGGAGGGCAGCGGCGGGTTCTCAATAGCACATCGTCTAACACATCGGCTGGCAGCGGGCGCGCGGCTGCAGGACTGGGCGCCACACGCTGAAGACGAGCCGCGCCACCGGCCGCCACTCGCGCGCCGGCTGCACGGCCTGCACGCGCCGCGACTCATCACCTAGTACCTCACCACCCAGCTCCCGCGCCAGGACCTGCCGCCACCTAGCGCGCTGGCTTCACTAGCGCAATGACTAACTAAGCACAAAACGACTTAACGCGCTCGCAACTAGAAATGAAAATGCGCTTTTGACATTTTAGACATTGACAAATTAAATGCATCTATTCGACATCGGACGTAGACTTCTTTTGTATAACGCGTATTGAAAAGGAAAATTTATTGAAATTAAACTACTTTTTACGGATTTTTTCGCGGTTTATATTTAGATTTTAGGTCCCGACGTTTCGACACCTTTGCAGGTATCATGGACACGGGCAGACTGCCCGTGTCCATGATACCTGAAAAAGTAGTTTTATTTCAATGTCTAGCATTCGTTTAAACCTAAGAACCAAGGAAAATTTAGCCGTTCGGCTATCATGATTAACGGTGGTACAGAAAAGACATTTAGAATCTCATAGTTCGTTATTTTCTGGGAATTCTCGTACAGTTAAATGTACATGTTGTAATAAAAATATATTGGAAAAATCAATTAAAAACCAGTGTAAAGACGAGGCCCGTTTTGATATGAAGTTGAGTATGTAAGCACAATATTGACTCTTATTCCGTTAGAAATAAAATACAAAGTAAGTTAACGTTGTAATTACTGAGTGAGTTCGACATGGTACCAAATGTAACTAAGAATAAATTTTATGTTCCTTAATAACCAGCTTATAATTTCCCCACTGCTGGACAAAGGTCTCTTTCCATAAAGAGAATGAATGAATGAACGAGCAATGATCACCACGCTTGTTCATTGATGATTTTTGAACAACAATTCAATTTTTTTCGACAAACCTGACGGTAGATACTATGTCATACTTATGTCTTGACATATTCTTAAAACCTTCTAAAATATTTGCTAAAATCGTGTTTTTATAACTAATGACACCCACTACTTTTTTTAGAAGCAATTGAAATGTTATTTTTTCTGCTGCTCTGAAATGTGCATTAACTTGTTTTTAAATTAAAATAATTCCTAAAGTTACATTTGGTATTGTATGCCTTAAAGCGCGGGTAGGTAGGTACTAGACCTATATCGCTAACGACACATAAATAGTTATTAATATTTTTTCTACTACACTAAATATACTCGTAAAATACACGTCCGGCCGAATAAATGTAACACGTTTTGATTAAAATTTTTATTCAGCTGGTCAAAATTTAATAATCTGGATTTTGTCGCGAAAACGCGCACCGAGTGTTATTTTTTAAAGAAATAAAAGTAAGACACTAAAAATTCTAATTTTAAGCTAAAAAGAAAATGTCGATTTCGCAAAAATGTTCGCATTTTTTCATATTTGGTTAAGGATTATAGGATAAAAAAAATAAAAATGTGGAAAAAACAATTGTAGGTGTTATGAATTTATAACTTGTTAGTTTTTGACATCGTTTTGCGAAATTCACATGTCTGCTAGAGTTAAGAATATATCACGTAGTGTACATTTTAAGGTTAACGTGTAAAAATCTCTTGTGCAATGGTTTTTTAATCTTGGGCCCGAGTCCGCTATTTTAAGTCAGTGAGTGGCGGGTTAATAAACGTTCCAATGTACTTGTTATTGTGCCTAATTTTCGTATTCAGATAAGAACAGCCCTTGCAATCCTACAATGACAACAGTGGCAAGTAGGTGTACATTTGTCATTAAACTAAAATTATCTGAATACGAAAATTAGGCACAAAAACAAGTACACTGGAACGTTTATTAACCTACCACTCACTGACTTAAAATAGCGGACTCGGGCCCCTGTTATATGGGGTAGCAATTTAGCTGTTACATGTATTTTAATGAAAACACCTTTCTCAGTATCAGAGTCTCATCGCCCAGTAATTATAATTATTACGACTGATATTAGATTTTTACAATTCATTTACAATTTATAATTTTTTACTACGATTCTCGGCAAGAATGTGTTTGTCTAAAGTAAAAGTTTTTTATAAATGTTGAGGATATTGTTTAGATGCGAAATTATTAATAAATGCTCTTAGGATTTTTGTATTGTTTTTAGAGGCTGAGTTATCTTCTTCTGTATTCTTTAAATAGTAATTAAACGTTGGCCTAAATGTTTGTGTGTAAAAATTCTGTGTTTGTGAGAATTTTTTAGACTGCCTCGTTGGCCTGGTGGCGCTAAGCGCGACTGCTACGCTAAAGGTCTTGGGTTCGATTCCCAAGTCGACCAAGGTGTTATTGGGTTTTTCTATGAAATTCTCAGTAGCAGGTTGGAGTTTGCATTTGTGCCCGGTTAGTGGCAATAGGCTCGCCCCCTATTACATATGACCTAAACATACCGGCGAACTGTGGATGTACATTGGTACACCTCTGCCTAACCCTTCGGGGATACAGGCGTGATGGTATGTTATGTTATGTTTTTGTGAGAATGATATGTATTAATTTATGTAATACGGACTCACTGTTTTAATGGAGAAAAATAACTAATTCATTTAATAATAAAATATGGTTAGTTATTGTAATTTAAATTGGGATACTCAGTCTTTAGCTTGTAATTAATTAGAAATATAAAATTTATAGTTTTAGAGTTAATAAAAAATTGGTTTGTTGTGGGATAAATCGCATTCCTAATGATTTTAGTGAAGTGACATTGTTAATGAATATTAAAAGTTCGAAATCAATTGATTTGAATAATAAACACAAATGAGATAATAATTTCTCAATTAAATAAAAAAAAAGAGACTTTAAAATAAAGTTTTGCGCTCATACAATTAGTTATCAAATTCTGGAACTATTGAACTTACATAAAGCTCTGTGACAACACATTGGCGCGCTTTCTATGAGCTCTTAAAGCAGGACTTGCCGTTGTGGGAGCGAGGCGCAGCTACCCGCAGTGTAGAGCGCCGTCTCGCTTCCACAATGACAGAGCTCATAATAAAGGCACTGGTGAAAAATAAATCGCTAAGCGTTTCAATCCACAATCGCTATTTTGGTACATCGTAGCATAAAAATATCTTGTAAATATTTAAATTGCTTTTAATTAATTTAGGTGTAAAGAGAACGTCTAATTTTTTGGCACGAAGTGTAACAAAAAAGACATTCTTATGAAAAGTACTTTTCATTCCATTAATACTCATTATTTATTTAATTTTATTATTAATTGATATGATTAATTGTTGAATGTTTTGACACGAGTCTAGTGATGCAATTTCTTGCCATTATTTTGCTTTACAACGATTGTTTAGTTTATTTAATTTTGGTATTGTAGGCTGGCCTATAAGTAAGATTCGTGCAATATTAAACAAGGATATTTTCTCACGTTATATTTTATATTAGTGAGATGTTTACACCGGCTAGCACAAATCTGCACGGAGAGTGTGTGAACAGAAAACATTTTTTTATGTATCTATACAGAAAATAATCGCGGACAAACATACATACATACATACAAACATACAAACATACATACAAACATACATACATACAGGTCAAACTGAGAATCTACTTTTTTTTGAAGTCGGTTAAAAAGGATTTTTTTTTTCGGAAATTGAAAATGACATTTAATGAAAATAAATATTTAAGTTTTGTGCTTATCGCATTCTACTATATATATCTGGTTTTTATTTTCTAGAAATTCGAAATCTTAGTTCTTATTGTGTCCAAAATAAATGAATACAAAATTTAAAAAAATCCTTTAATTTATACAGAGTGTTGCGAAAAATTACATATTTGAAGTACTTCTTCTGCGCTTAAAAATAAACTAATTTCTCCAAGAAAAATATATTTTTCTCGAAAAAAAAAGTTAAATTCTGTGGGCAGTAGTATTTTTTTCAGGTATTACGATATTGTTGCCTGTTCACACATTCTCAAATAATGAAACATGTAACATTTATAACATAATTTTGACCGGCCTGTTGGTCTAGTGGTTAGTGACCCTGACTGCTATACCAGAGGTCGTGGGTTCGATTCCCACCCAGGTCAAATCTTTGTGTGATGAGCACGATCATTTGTTCTGTGTCTGGGTGTAATTTATCTATAATATGTATGCATGTAGAAATATATAAGTATGTTTATCAGTTCAGTATCAGTCTGGTTACCATAACACAAGCTCTGCTTGGCTTGGGATCAGATAACCGTGTGTGAGTTGTCCCGAAATATTATTATTATTATAATTAAGTTATTGATCGCATAGTGTATTATATTATGGTGCGAAACCACGCTATAGTTGACGACTGTATATTTTTACACTTATTAATCATTAATATGTATACATATACACTAATAAATATGTAATGAACTTATATCATCTTCCATAGATTTCTTACTACCGAACACTTAAATGCCACTTAATTTTGAGACCCTCTTAAATATATTTCTGTCGCACCTTTAGGCTCAATTTACACCGCGGCGGAATGGAACAGAAGCGACTTTTTGCAACGAAATTGTACATAATAATGCACTTTATGTCAATTGTAAATTAAATATGAGCAAAAACTTGGGGAATTCTGGAGATTGGCGCGAGGATTCCGCGGAAGACGCGTTAATTTTTTTTGGCTGTTTTCTAATTTGTGTCTAATACCATTGACATAAAGTTCATTATTCTATGTACTATTTCGATGCAAAAAGTCACTTACGGTGTAACTATATACTGCACACTACTGTTCCCATCTTTTTGTTTGTTTCTTTAGCCTTTGTTTAATTAATCAAGTCTTTGTGAAGTCCTGAAACACGTTTTTTGATTGTTAAAATCTAAACTAAATATTTACATGTGGAAGCTTGTAATTAGCAAATATCCCTATGTACTTTGTTAATTAATTGTTGTAATTAGTCTGTAAGCTTTCTTTAAAACTAAATAAATAAATTCAGCCTTACAACTTAAAATGAAAAGGACAGCACGAGTCTTAACGACGGCTTAATATTAAGTTCCGTTTAAGTGTTCGGACATTTATCTTACAGATTTTGTAACTTTCAATTATAGTATTTCTTTTTTATAATAAGATAGTGCCATATTTATTGTAATTTTATATCGGCAGCCATTTTGTTCTTTTATAGGATTTTGATACGCTAACTGCGCAAATATCTGTACTAGCCGTTTACCCAAGTTTAAGGAAAAAAAAAAATCGTCTTCACATGCCATGTTTCGGTTACACTAAATGCAAATTTTCATACACAAAGGCCGATTTACACCAAACGAGCGAATGCTCATTCTATCCCCACCCCATCAAATTCTTTAAAATTGTAAAAGGATTTGATAGGGTGGAGATAGCATGAGTATTCGCTCGTTTGGTGTAAATCGTCCTTAATACGAAAGTTTGCATGAATGTGTCTGACGTTATATTTATTCGCTCAATTAATTTCATGCCACCGAAAACGTTTGAAAAAGCACGAATGCTGAAATAAAATCGGATAATTAATTCTTGGGTAAACAGGTAAGTTATGAGTAAAGTATTAATTATAAAAAATGTTTGTAATTACACCATACAACCCCGGTTACTAAAAGACCGTTAAACTGATGAATTCGTTGCTCGCTGTAATTGGTTGTTAGTCTTATGGCCAACCAATCACATTAGACGACGGATTGAATTAAAATCAGTCAGAAAGTGGGGGTAGTGTCATTTACAGGGTGTTGCAGATGTGCGCGCTCATATTTGATATACTGCTTCAGCCCATAGAAAAGAAAACTTTCTTTTGTAAAAAAAAACAGCAAAAGAACAAATGGCAAAAACAGCAAAAGAATTAGTACAGGAGGTACTATTTTTTTTTCTGTCATGCAGAAAGTTGTTTTTTACTAGGGCTGAAGTAGTATTACAAATATGACTGGGGATTTCTTTAGCACCCTGTATTCCTAAAATTTGTGAATAATTATACTTATTAATTTTGCGGATCCCTTTTCTTTAATATTGTGAAACTAAAACGTGTTGAATGCACTGAAAGAAAACTTTTGATGACTTTTATTTTAACATAGGTTTTTATGTTTTGTAGCATAAATGACGCTTATTTTACACGTTAGATGTACGTGGATGCATGTTAAACTATTTATGATAAGGTTAAGTAAATAAAATTATTTAAATTTGATTTTTATGTTTTATTGTTTAAAAATCCTGTCGAAATTGTTGATTTCATGATCAAAATAATCGTCATATCGATTTATAGGTAAGACTGATAATCGTCATAATCCGGTCAATACTTATGGATAAAGGGGTGGGCAAACATACACGTATTTAATTGTAAGAAAAATATTATTATACTCTAATTTTATTCTTCTACTTCTAATAATTACACAGTGTTGAATAATTGAGTAGCTTTTCCGAATTTATCTTTTTGTGAATTCACTTGTTTCAAAGCATTATAAAACCGTAGGTCACAACAATGCTAAAATTGCATCTACGTTAATTATTATAATAATTTCAGCCTATAAACGTCCCACTGCTGGGCACAGGCCTCTTCCCATATAGAGAAGGCGCGAGCATTGATCACCACGCTTGCGCATTGGCGGATTGTTGATTTCATATGACTTTGTTACTGGTACATATGACTTTGAAAAAGCCACATTGGTATTTACCTGGGTTCGAACCTGCAACCTTGTGCATACAAATCCGTTCATTGAACCACTAGACCACCACGACTTTACTATAGTCTACTTTAAATATTTCTCAATCAATCAATCAAAATATTTTTATTTCAAGTAGGCCTTTTTAAGCTCTTTTAAAACGTTAAATTACTGACTCTAGTTGCAGGTTCCAAAATGTCATTCCAATGGAGAAGAACCGGCAAGAAACTCCATAGGTTACTCTTTTAAAAAAAAGGTTAACATCAATGTAAAAAATACAATTATATATAAAAAAATATACAAATATGCGACAACAGCGTAAATAGCAAAATGTTTAGTTTATTGTAAATGATAACATCCAAAATGGAAGAAAAATGAAAAGGGACACGCAACAAATTTACATTGTTGTCACATTTACAAAGGTCGCCTATGCGAAAAGAATGAGAATAATAAAAAAAGACTAAACTCAATAATTAAAAAAAGAAAAAACAAATATCTAATTAAATAGCTTTACATACAAAAGATATGTAGTCCTAACTAAACCCTAACAGGAATGTCAAGGCATGTCAAAAGGTTTCTACGAATAGAGACCGTGGGGAAGCTAATCGAGAAAGATAAAACAACAATATGAGGCAAATGAACTAACGGACCGCCAGGGAGGCCACATGTGCAGAAGGTCCTAAATCCACGCGCTTTTATCCTCTACATAGTCACTGATTTTATAAATTCCTAGTCTGACCTAGTCACCCGATGATCTCAATACTTACTACCTACTACCTATATTTAATTAAATAATCAAAGTAGGTATTGTATACAGTTTAGTCTAAGCCGTGTGAAATAAACCACAATGGCTGTCATAGATTGTTTAAGAGAAAGTGAGGAAATGGATATTATGGCCAATTTTCTCATAACTAGTGACCTATTTAACTAAATCTGACCTCATAAAGTTTTGGGTGTATAATAAATATTTTTTAGTCATATTAAATTTTTGGTTAGGAACTAGGAATCTATAGATAGTACCTTATTTTTTCTAAAAGTTATTTTAATAGCAAGACTGCACTAGATCACACTATATTTTATAAAATTCGTGTTTTATAGATAACTTTTTCAAGGCCCACAAGGATACAGAAAAAAGGTTTTTAAGTTTAATGTCTTTTTAATCACCTATTTTTTAAACACAGGGGTGAATTTCAACAAATGCCGTTTTTCTTATCATATCGGTGAACTTTTACAATTGTAAGTTTTTTGTATATTTTTCTGGTTTTATGTAATCTTTAGGATATCAAATATCCCCAAATTTAATATCATCAACGTATCATTTAAGACTAAGGAGTAAATTCAGTTTGAATTTTGGTTTCCACCGATATGAAAAACCGGCACCGACTATTTTTTCTGTACACCGATATGATAAGTATATCCACCGAAATGATGTACATATCCAGCGATATGATAATCTATCCACCTTTGAACATCAAAAAGCAAATAGTAGGTACCTATACATTTTTACAAGGGTGACTTAGAACTGAAGACCTGAACTTAGGGTCTTATGTGGGTAGATCACGTCCAAAGAGAACTGAGTTCTTAGAAATCTTAGACTCACCGAGATGATAAAATGATCCACCGATATGATAAAGCAATCCACCGATGTGACAAAACTGTGCGTTGATCATGAATCAAAACACCGATATTAGACATAAGACACCGATTGATTTTTTCTTATCATTTCGGTGTAAATTATCACATCGGTGGTAATAAAGACCACCGATTACAGCGATATGAGAACACCGACGTGAGAAATAACACACTTTTTAGAAAATTAGAAAAAATGCATAATATCTAGGATAAATTTAATAACAGACAATGAAGCTAATTCACTTACTACATCTGTTAGAACCAAACAATTATAATAAAACTACTCATTACACTAGAAAAATGGAACCACCGATAATATAAAATAATTGTCCGGGAGCAACTGAAATGGCGTACTTACATTTTTGGTGGGCATATGCAGCGATTTGACACACTTCCATCCTGATTGCCCACTAGCACACACCAAGGAGGGATATACAATTGGGGTGTGGACGCTGTCCGACTCGTCGATGAAAAGTTATGTTTAAATTACTTTTGTCCAGCGATATGAGAATTTTTTTCAGGACAAGTACGTTTGTGCCTCTCAGTAATAATAATCGTCAATTATGTAAAAAAATATGCTATATATTAATAACAAAACTAATATTCTATGAAATAGAATAAGTTATATACTTATATTACTTATTTTTATTAGTGTATAAGCTGTTTTGTTTGTAAAAAAAGTAGAGGGACAGCACCGATGTGAGAAAAATAGAGGTTTATGTATTTTATTTCTACCTTTGTAATAGTCCTAGGAAAATTATATTTTTGCCACAACCCAATAACTACCTATTGAATACTAAAAAAAATAATTCAGAACTATATTCCTATTTTCAAATACTAATTTCACCGAAGACAAAAAAAAAAGTCGTCTGGGAAATTCACCCACAGACAAAACTATGCAAATGGCCTGGATGTTTTTCTATACTTAACTATAAAAATATAATAAAAAGTTGGTATCTCAGTTGTATCTAAATGACAGGGAAAATAATATCTTTAATTAATCTAGTATTTGGCTGCTGTCAGCGAATAGTGCTCCTTTGATAAGGGTTCCGTGCATAAATAATTTATTTCGGCCTTATTTAATTTATTTCCTTAGATAACAGGACTTATGAAATTATGATTGTGGCATTTTTGCAATATAACAACTCTATTCAAGAAGAAACACGAGAAATATATACGGACAATATATATAATACAGCACTAACACATAAACTTTGGTTCATCAATGTCGGTCTATTCGTTTGTGAGCTTTGATGACACGGACTTGAAATGTTCAACTTATGATAGAAGTATTTTCGTCGTGGGCGAAGTTTGCGTCTTTATAGCAATTAGATATTAAATTTTGTTCAGAGAAGTTAATGCCATGATCATCATCTCCCTGCCCTATTCCCAATTATTGGGGTCGGCGCAATGCGTATTCAGCTTCCAGCCATCTCTACTACTTGTCTTCTCAGCATTCACTCGCAGGTTTATGTATTATTTTAATTATATTTATTTCTAAATCAAGTAAATATGTGACTAAGTATGTTAATTTGAGATTCCTTCACCTACAAGTGGCAATGACACCTGAAAATATATTATATAGGTAGTCTACACTTAAGGGATTTCAGTCTGAATGAAACAGGTAGCTACCTAGTTACCTAGGTACAATAAAGTGAATCCTACGCCTCCAGAATGACAAATAAAGGTGCTTTGAAAAATCTTTTGCTGAAAAAATCAAGGTGGCGTTGGATTAACATTTCTTTGAAACTCAAGTCTAACAGATAAATGTGTTCTTGTCTGTATGTCTGTCACGTAATCAGTTGACGATACAACACTATAGGGAATAGCGACGTACCTATTTTATTAATTCAATATTCATAATAGTTTTTTTCATGATGACGAACTCGTATAAGAGTGAATTGTTGTTAAATTAATATCTGATTAAATATAAAAATAAATTAACTATGCAAACTTCAAAAAGTGTTAAATTTAAACGGTTTTTTTTAACCACTTCTCTGCCTAGTGAGTCACATATGAACATTCCTATTATTTACTTACTGGCGGGCAAGTTGTTAAAATCTACATTTTATTTCATGAAAATTCAGTATATGTAATATGTCTACCTTATAATATTGCAGATAAATTCAATATAGCCAATGCATTCCCAATGCGCGTCATGCATATGCAATATGGACATCGGACTGGTCCCTTAGGAAATTACTGGAGATATGCATTGAATACTTGAATTATATTGTTATAATCTTCATATACGTCTAAGCCTGCAATAACTACATTTATTTATATGGACGGAATATCGCGAAAAACGAGAAATTTTGATAAATTAAATACAGGTTTTTTAAACATATTTACATCTACATGAAACTTGGATAATATCAATTATTGTAAGTAACTCATTTCGAGCTAAATTTTCGGAAACAGACTCTATACCAGATGTACTCTTCACCCCTTTTGGATAGATATACCCTTTCGATAACACCCTGTATGCATCGTATTTATGGACACATTATTGCAGTGTTGTCGGACCAGCTAATAAATAATAAAAATAAAAGTATACTTGTTTTTTTTTGTCAAAAATTATGACGCACCTACACAACCTTTAAATGGCGAGCTATACTTGATAACACGGATCGATAAATATCGTAAAGATAGGCCTATAGGAGCATAAATCAAATAAATAACAATAAACATAATATATATTCGATAATCTTTACAACCTCCGGTGTAGGGAAAATTTACTTAATTTATATTTTGGTTTGCTCCTAACCTGGGGCTCGTGGCTAAGTGTAAGCCGTACGGTTAGACCGATAATACAGGTTAAACCGCGCTCGCCGCGGTTGGTCCGTGGATGGGTGATCATTTATAACATACCGAGACCCCTCCGTGTTTCGCAAAGCACGTTAAACAGTAGGTCTCGGCTGTCATACATAGATCTTTGGCAGTCGTTAAGTCAATAAAATTCTGACAACCAGTCTTACTATGGGATACTGGATTACCCAGTAAAATGGGTTGTGGATGTCAGATAGGCAGTCACTCCGTGTAAAATACGGTATTCCGACCCCAACATAGTTGGGAAAAAGGCTCGGGAGATGCTCCTAACCTAAATTTCATGAAAATGGAAAAACTGCACTCTGGTGACTTCATCATAGATTCTCTTAACGCACATTTTTTTAAATGGTTTCATTACTCTGTCGTTCTCAATTTTCCTGGAAGTTATTTTAAACCTATTCCCGGTTTTCGAAAAAGCTGAAATTTAGCAAACTCCTTTAGTTTGGATGACAACACATGTTAAGCATTGCTTTTAGTTTTTTTATAACTAGGTATATTTTTAAGCCAAAATGATGTATTTCCTATTCCCCATTGGCTTATGTGTGCGTAACATCCGTTTATTATTTATTTTTGTCTGTTAGGTCTTTATTCTCTATTTACACGTGACTACATCTTGAAGCGGTGCACTAAAGTATGCTCTACAACTCGTTTGTAACACAAAACTCCAGTTTCATAGCGACCATTCAGTTTATCTTGCTGTCTAGAACAACAACAATCAGAGGGAACCAAGATTCTTTGCAATATTTGTACGATCTTAAATGTATATTTTATTAAATGAAGTACAATCAAGTTCTGCATGCGATTCATAGAATTAATCTGCACGAATGCAGAAGTTATGCAAAAGATAAAGTCACACATAAAGTTACAAATTAGAGGAATTGTATGTGTTTTGTTAACATAAAGTTTTACTATTACCTACTTTATTTTTCAGGTAATTGATGTGTAGTCTTAGGGCTGCTTTGTCATGTGTGGTCTTAAAATCGAACGGGATCCAAGTCAATTATTTTATAACCTGTCCATTAGTACAAGTGCTTTGTGCATCCCTAAACTAAATACTTATTTCGATCTTTCACTTTTGTTATTATTATTTAATTTAAAGTTTTTTGGCTGCTTTAGATTTCAAGACTTACTTTCTTAACACAGAATTGCACTCAAAAACTTTCTAACTTATTTTTTTAACTTGTTCTCTCTTCTATAAAGCCGTCCTTCTCGGCTCATCGGCAGGGCATCAGATAGCTGATGTCTCAGTAACGCTACACTTACTGCAGTGGCCACCAGATATAATAACATTTTATGGTACGATCCGACCGTTGTTACACTTCTGTAACATTCCCGTGCGTAGCTAACTGCTTGTGGTATAGACTTGGTGGAGCCTGGTTAATAATTAAGTAACATTGATATGGAATTCATACTTTTCTCACTTAAATAAAAGGCAATTGCCTGCCTTACAAGTAAGGCTGTAATTCGGCGATATGTCGGTAAAGCATTAGCAGAGCCATCTCTTTTTGCTACTGTTTTCCTCCTGTTTTCCTCTTTCTGTCACAATGTTTTTAATGGCAATATCTTTAATTATATAATGTCTAGATGGACTGTCAAGTGCGCGCAGACGTGTCAAAACCACCTACCAGTCCACCTAACCGCCAACCAGTACAGATCGTGCCGCTTTCGTGTGTGATTTATGTGTATATATATTTATGTGTATGTGATTTATGGGAGAATTTGTAATAGCTGGTATCACTATTTACGCACACAGAGACATTGACGTATAGTGTAAAACGACGCCTGCACGCACACATACTTAAAATGGCGGTCTCGTTGTCTTTGTTATGAATGTAGGGCGACGCTCCATCTAGACATTATATAATCAAAGGGCAATACATAATATCTTTTAATGATTTACTTAACATACTTACTTTTTTAGGGAAAGGAGTTTACCCTACAATGTGACTTAAAATCAAGCCCCAAAAATACTTCTGCTTAAAGTTATTGATGTCAAAACACTTACAGATATTGCTAAGTTTTGGATCTTGAAACCAGCAGTATGTTACCTCATAAGCTGACAATAAGCCTAGGTAGGCATGTAGTTGGAGGTATGTATGGCATATACATAAGTAGGTACCTAATGCACGTAACTACGCTGCAAGGCTCTTGTCCTATCACAGAGTCATTTCCTGAGCCTTTTCGTTCTTCTACGCCTTACAACCCACACAGATGTATAAATGTGGAAGAGTTAAGAGGAAAGGGGAGCGGAGAGCCTTTTGAAATTCGGTTTTTGAAGAAAGTATTGCTGTCGCTCTAATTCCCCCCGCCCTCTAATTCGTGCGATAAGGACAACTGCAGCTCAGACCGAAAAACTGACGAAAAATCGATGTTTGGCTCTCGTCTATTTTCTCCCCCAATTCTTAACCAATTTTAAAGATATTTCATATACTGCATAAGAAAATAATAATCTGTGCCTCTATTTTTTCCTTTTTTCAATAATCGTTGCCAAATTTGAAAAAAAAACGGTTCTAGTTTCTTTAAATATAACTTATTTTAAAAAATAGGGGCATAGATCTAGTTTAAATTTATATTACTGCAAAAAATCATAGCCCAAAGTTCAGAAACCAGTGAGAAAACAGACGAGAGCGTTTGTATGGAAAAATGTCCGCTCCCCTTTCCTCTTAACTTTCATGGTGTACTGAGATTTCAATACAAAAATATGCACAGATCACCAAATGTCTCTTACAAAATGGTTTCCTGATTTTTTTTTTTAATATTTACCGTGAGCTGATTTCGTGTTCAGTGCTCAGCTCATTCTATGCTCAGTACAGATGAAATTGCGAGCAAAAGTTAAACGAAGAATAAGTCACGAAAATCTTTAATATTTATGTATGTATGAATATGTTGGTTGCGTCTCAAATCCGATTAAAGATTGTCTTACAGGAACGAAAACTACTTACTCGCGTGAAACTGTAATTTCAAAATCAGTTTACCCTTCTTACCTACCTGGATACTACGATGACACTGTCAGATTCACTGATTCAAACAGATTCAATAAAATAAAAATATCAGAAAAATAAATGGCAAATTAAATAAAAATATCAGAAAAATAAATGGCAGCGGGTGTTACTAGACCGACACCGAACCCAAAAGTGTGAAAAAAAAAATTTTTGTCTGTCTGTCTGTCTGTTTGTTCAGGTATCACGCAAAAACTACCGGTTCTATTACGATGAACCTTGGTATAATTATTCTTTATTATCCTGGGCACCACACTGGGTAGTTTTTATCCCTGAAAAGTATAAACAATAAAAAACAAACTTAATTTTGCGGTTAAAAACTCATTGATAAGTTTCGTCATCCACGCGAATGGAGTCGCAGGCACAGCTAGTTATAAATATAAATATCCTCTCTTTTTCCATAAGAAGCTCAAAAAAGCTCATCTAGAAATTCAGTAGTTCCATAACATTAGAGGTGCCTTTCCAGTCTCATTACGAAGGCACGGCAATTCATTCTGGCGGGAAATTGTAAGGTTTTGCTGTCCAACGCTATCAAACCAAAGAAATCGTAGAAATCATTTCCGAATTTAATTAAGGACTGCTTTGCCTGAATAGGTAAATAAGAGTGTATAAGGTATGAAAAATAGCTTCATTTTAATATTCAAGTGATGATTAAAAATAAGTAATATTTTTTTGATAAGAGATGAGATAGAAGGAAGGTGGATGTCATGGACCGTTTTGGTTTTATTTTTAATTCCGATACCTACATCCACCCAGCCAGTTTCACTTTCATAATTGAGACGAATCTAAACGAATTTAGACGACCTCCGTGGTCGAGTGGCGTACGCACCGGTTTTCAAGGTGTCGCCAGCTCTGAGGTCCCGGGTTCGATCCCCGGACGGGTCAATGTAGAAAACCACTTTTTACACGACTGCCCAAAAAGGAGTGTTATGTTTTCAGAGTTCATGTATGTATGTGAGTTTCTTTATTCCACCATAACTTCTAAAAGGCTTGACCGATTTCAATGTTTGTGGTATCATTAGAAGCTTTGAGTTATCCCGAGTGACATAGGCTATGTGGACATTAAAAAATGGTCAAGTGTGAGTCGAAATCGCCTGCAAAGGGTTCCGAACGATTATTTTTTTGTGTTGTGTCATGTTTTTGTGTTGTAGCGCTCTATAAAATATTATTTATCACTAAAAGGTATTAAATAAAAAAATATAATAAAAAAAATTAAAAAACACGCCTGCCATGTCAAAAAAGTATTAAAAAAGTGAACTAAAAAATTAAAAACAAGTCAAATATTTGCAGTCTGGTTTGGTTACTTGGAACAATTCATTACACTTTTCATGCTAAAATTCATCATACATAATTACACATACACATACTGCTATATACACAGAGAGAACATTATTATTATAATGGGAATACATATAGCCTTTCTTAGGAATCAAGCTAACACCTTACCAAATTTCATTACAATCGAGTCAGCAGTTTAGCCGTAAAAGGCAAACAGACAGTCAGACACTTTCGCATTTATAATATCACCTTCCTACTGGCTCAGTTAGGTAAACAGGTCACGAAGTATCTAACCTACATTTCATGTCCATAATATTATTGTCTTCAGTTGTCCTGATGACCGATCCAACGTACCTAGTCTAAATGTTTTATATTTTACAGATTTGTCTGAAGGAGTGTGAGAAGAAAATACAATGGCTATCACTGATTGTTTTAGTGAAAGAAACATAATGGCCTATATAATAATAGTAGGTACATTTAACATAATGTACTATCAGTGACTTATATTCACACGGACAAACTCACCCACAAGAGACGTCCCTGAAGAATAGTGACATTTATAAAAGACGATGATACAAATCTCTCAAATGTGATGTGATAAGTCTAAGTCAAGTGACTGATCAAAAGACATGTCTTTCCATATTTTGAGCGACTTCTATCCTAGTATAAAGATTGCGCGAGCTGTCGACCGCTCTCGCGCGTCACGTGCGCTTCCTGCCTGGTTGCTTTTTGTTTTGCCAACCGCTCGAAGCAGTGGAACTGTTACGAGCACTCCAAGTGCGGGCTTCAAATGAGGTTCTTGCTTGTTGGCGTGTTATTTACACCTAGCATTGCGACTATTTTGAACAATAGCTTTTACCCGCACTCCAACCGCGTAGGTGTTGATAATCGCTCGAATAAAGTATTCTACATCCTTTTTTGGGGTCCAAGCTTACAACCTCCCTACCAAGTTTCATTACAACCAGTTCAGCGCTTTTGACGTGAAAGTGTAATAGGCAGACAGAGACTTTCGTATTTAATATTACTAGCGACCAACCCCGGCTTCGCACGATATTTCACTTTTCCTTCCTCTGGTTCACTCTATCTATAGCTCAAAACAACATAACAATCTGTTGAGTAGTTTAAAAGATCTAAGCGAACAGACAGCGGAAGCTACTTTATTTTATACTGTGTAAAGATATTGGTATGGCTTATTATTTAATAACTGACCACACGTCCAATAACTTACGATAACGTATTGTTTATCAAAGTGACCCGCTTCCTATCTCCTGTTTAATATATAAGGCCCTAAAACACTTGATTCTGTAATAAACTACCAGTATTTATTACTACGATAGGCTTTCATCCTGTTTACTGATAAATCTATACTAATTTATTTTTGTTATAAATCATCACGATTCAATTCTCTAGGAAAAATACAGAAATTTGTTTTTTATTTTTAACTGACGTCAAAAGGAGGAGGTTCTCGATTCGGCTGTATGTTGTTTTTTGTATGTTTGTTTGTTATATTTCTTCCGGCCATTGTCGATTAATTTCATAAAATATTTATTTCATCGATAGGTGGTGAACCTATCAGAGGTGGTCTTATATTTATAGTTTTTATTTTTTTTTTTCTTTTTAATATAAGTTTTAAATTTTCATTAGTTTTTTTTTCACATTTTATTGCAAAAATCTACAAGTTCTTGAGTTCTCGTCATAGCTCCGACCTATCTTATTCAATTGTGTAACCTTAGAGAGACCTGACACCCATAATACAAGTTTGATCTTAGTTTGGGTGTGAGAGATCAGATATTGTGAATTTTACAATTTAGAGAATAAGTAGATATTAAGAAACTCATGTATCCACTAATTTTAAAACTGTGAATTAATTATATTATTATTATCTACTTTCGCGTAGAATGTGTTGTGTTTTTTATGTTATCGCGCCAATATAATAATTATTATGTGAAATTGTGTAGTTTCTATTATATTTCATTACATTTTATCGATTTGATAACCTCTCCTTTTTTGTCAGTCAAAACCGTATCAAAAACAGGTGACGATCGTCCCCCAAAACTACATGCCAATAAAGCTATCAATCAAATTGATTATCATAAATTCTTATTTAACCAATTTTCTACTTTAACTTTAAGAAATAAGGTATATTTTAAATAAACACTAATAACTCTTTATGTTTTATGGGAAATAGGACTCTTTGATGTTAAGTTTAAAGTTCATAATTGTATGGTAAGCTTTAAAACAAACATTTTCAGAACTTAACAGGCAGTCCTTATTAATTTGAATTATTTCATGCTGCAAACGATTTCGATCCTATTGGTACATATTTTAAAAAGTGGGCCATAACTAATTATTAGAGGGAAAGTAATTTGTGATACAAAAAGTATGGAGAATTGTTGTTTATTGATAGCAAAATGGCGTAACATGCACACAATGAATTGCTAGATAAGTGCGTCTCACATTTGAGCGCCGAAGATTCCGTAGAATCATAAAAAATACTATTTTCATGTCATTGCATTAAATACATCTTTTACTCTCAAGTTATTTGGGTTAAAATTATATTTTTTTTTACATATTAAGGTGCTATAAAAACATCTGCCACGGCTTTAATGGGAGGTAGTATTGTGTTTATAGATTACAATAGTATAGATAAATTATTGATTATTTATCATATTTTTTTTCATACAAAAAAAATAACGTATAAATTTGAATTGATTTATTAGTATAAAACCATCCCGTGTCCTAAGCTGTTGCCGCTCCGCACCGAATTCACGTAATTTGTGAACCACGTTACGCAGAATAGAGTCAATGTTAATTTAACAATTTTGTTTTCTAAAATTTAATTAACTGTTCCGGGGTACGAAAGTTCTTCACTATTGTAATCTATAAACACAACACTACCTCCCATTAAAGCCGTGGCAGATATTTTTATAGCACCTTATATACGCAGATATTATTATATACATAATAAATCTGTTTAGTAGATGTCATAACTCGACACATACTAATACCGTCAAATAGTGAGAAAACTATAAGCGAAGGTCGAATTAAAAACCTTAATTTACTAAATTACCTGAAAAATTAGGAACAACGAAAAAATCTAGGTTACTCTTATACAAATAGTCTTTATCGATAATAATGACAAAATAAATTATATTTTACGCATAATTAAACTAGTACAAAAGACATTACGTTAGAAAACATTATAAATGGTCGCAATAAAGGTGACAAAAGATAGACTACCACGAAATGCGTTTAGGATCAAAGATCAATTACATTGCCTTGCTTAAGAGTTCTAAGTAATTCTAACACGTAATATCTAGTCATTATCTATTAATTTAATTAGTTAATATTGGTTTTAAAAGTAACTTGAAAGTTTATGAGGACTGAGGGAAAAGGATTTTTTTGCTATCAAATACTGCATTGTTTTTTGTGAAAGTTTAGATATTATAGAGACACACTCATAATATATACTTTGTTAATATTTTGGGATAAACACATGAAAGACGATTATTTTATCTCGATAAAAGACTACGGGCGAAGTCGCAGGAATAGCAAGTATCTAATTTAATGTATACTTTTTTGATATATCGCACACTTTGTTAGGTGCCGTTTTCAGTTTCAAGGAACACTTCTGAGTATATAATATTTTTCTTTTTTACATTTATAATCTTTAACTAGATTATTTATATCTAATAAGGAATCAACATTGGACCCATATATGTACCAAGAATTTTCTCGGTTTAAATTTAAAAGGGTTTTCCCTAAAAATATGTCCAAAATGTAATCTAAATTTACCATAACTTGGAAGCTTAACTAACCGGTAATATCGCGATATAATTATTAATTATTTACGCAAGACCCCGCCAAGGTAGCTAATAATTAAGAACCTGAGAAATTGACGATACACCTTTAGTTAATTTAAAACTCCTGGTTCCGTCGACTTAAAAAATCAATTTGCATATTTTGTAGTTTTGAGTTTGAAATTAAAATTGGTTTAAGGTTTTTTAGTTTTTTTTATTGGAAGCAAAGGTGAGATAATTTTTTGTTATTTTAGTCTGGTTTATGAAATATATATTATTATAATCTGTTATCAAATCTTATGACAACTAATGATTTGTTAACTACAGCCGACCGGTCAGTGAATGCGTTTCTGACGGGTCGTGGTCAACATTCACATATAACTTTAAAGTAAGTTAGTTGTTATTGCTGTAGGTAGTTAGTTTTGTTTTTATGTTACGTTTAAGTTTTTTCTTTGTGTTGTATATATATTTGTTGTTTTTATAGAACGATGTTGTCGCTAAGCGACAAAGTTCTTCATTAATAAATTAAAAAAAAAAAAAAAAAAAAAAACTTTAAAGTGGCGAAGAATTTAAACTACAAATAAACTACTATCACTTATTTTTCCTATAAACGAATATAAATAATATATATTTCAAAACTAACGAATATAATTCAAAACTATTTAATTATGCTAGATTACAATGAATAGTATAACACGGTTTTTATTTACCCATACAAATCAAGACTAATTGTCATGTTGGGACCGCAGCTGAATTATAAAAGATTGTAATATAATAATAATCCAGCTTATAAACGTCCCACTGCTGGGCACAGGCCTCTTCCCATATAGAGAAAGCACGAGCATTGATAACCACGCTTGCTCATTTGCGGATTGACAATTTCATATCCCAAATTTTGGAATCCAGGTTTCCTCACGATGTTTTCCTTCACCGTTTGTCAGAAGTGTCTTAAGAAAGTACATATAACTGTGAAAAAGCCACATTGGTACTTGCCCGGGTTCGAACCTGCAACCTTGTGCACCTTGTGCACCTTGCTTTTATTAAAGAGTGACTTAATATTTACAATATTTGACTTAAGAGTTCATTGGCTAGTATTGTCTAATGTTATCTTGATCGGACTAATATAAACCGGGGGTTAAGTGGTTAGTTTAATATACATATTTAAACATTAAGATGTCGATCTTCCGGTGCCAAAAGATTCACAAAACATGCGTATCATAATATCCGTTAAATTGAGACTGTGCCTATTATCTGTTTCACCTATCTATCATTCAATCAGTTGTATCATTACATAAATATATGTACTACGCACTTTAATTATAACTATTACGGTTACAATTGTAAATTATTTTGCAGAGAGTAAATTTAGTAATTCTTCTGCACAACCTTTTTTTCAATATATCTTCTTCTTTTTAGCGTGTCAATCAATGGTACTTATTTAGTTTTAAATATATTCGACCAGTTGTCAGTTACGCGGACAGCATTTTAAGTAGCGTCGTACAGGTCCTCGCGTGTACAGGTGGTAGGACACGCTGAGCAACTCAGCAATTGAGCCATGGTCTGGGGAGAGATAACACACTCACAAGGCTCGTTTGTGCTATAACCCCACCAGTGATACTATTCTATGAGGTCAGCTTCCAGTCTCACCAGATTCGGCTGAATAACGTGTTTTACAAGGACCGACTGGTCATCTGACCTCTACAACTTGGAAATAGGATAGAACCGCAAAGCACAGCTAGTTAATAAAATCCGCTATGGTTCTTTAATCTATTTTCTTAAATAGTCAACAATGTTCTTACGTAAATAAACATTGTTTGATCGTAAAGAAACCTTGATCCCGCATTTGTTTCGAGGTTTCATCTCTTAGTGGTTATGAAATCAGAACCGTTGAGATTTGTCAAACGTTGTGATGATTTGGGAAATTAGCACCCTTTTTATGAATATGATTTAAAAGTTATGGTAATCTAGTGTTTAAATAATAGGAATTGTAAGCACTAGGTTACTGGCGTAAGTAAGGTAATTAGTACCGATTACTTTCTCACATTTGAACTTGACTAACGTTGAAGGTAAATATGGTAAGGAAACAGGGATTTGAAATTGAAATCTGTAATTAGCAACCCATAGAAAATGAGCCAAAGTGGATATATAAAGAATGAAAGTTTTTTTGAAATATATGTACTTACTAGCTGTACCCGGCATGCGTTGCAATGCAATTTTTTCTACCTAGCACCTGCCTACTACCTACCTACCTACTTCCACTTAGGGGTGTGAAAAATAGATAGTAGCCGATTCTCAGACCTACTGAATATGCATATAAAATTTCATAAAAAACGGTCAAGCCGTTTCGGAGGAGTATGGTAACTAACATGGTGACACGAGAATTTTATATATAAGAGATATTGAACTTATATAGTCCTATCCTTCGATATTGACTTAATGGCAAAACTTTATAATACTGTATACTCACATAACAAATAGATGATTTCAAGATTCGATTACTATTATATTCTTGGAAGGTTTTCACGATTAGGGACAAACAACCACCTAAAGCTGGACGGGGTGAACCGTATCAAAAACCAATGTAAACAAAAACAAATAAAAAGGCTATGTTCTCGTTTCTGGTGAGAAGACGACCTCGTCTGATGAAGAAAGAATTACCGGAGCTGGTCGTCACACGAGTTTCATCAGGTAGCCTTGGACGGTAGACGGGCGGGCGAAACGCTGCGTTCGGAACGCGCGGTAGTGACTGCGGCTTAAATAAAACTGCTATAAAGGAATGACAGTGTTAAATAGTCAAATGCCACCTTGTGATATAAGATCACCTAACGAAGAATGTGCACTGACAATATACTATGTATAAATAAATTGGTAACTAAACGACCAAAACAAACAAGGAACTTTTCAAAAAATTACACTTCTCGCATCGATATTTCCGAACTGATAACTCTGAAAAGAAGTAGACAAAAATGTATTTACTTCAGTTAATTAAAAACTTAAATTATAAAGCTTTAATTCGTAACCTTTTGTCTAATAAATAAGTTTTCGTTAATAAACGCCCGTCTGTATAGAATATTGCACTGATAATTGAAGATTTCACGGCGCTGTCTCCGCATTAGCGTCGTTAACAATAGTATGGATCTGCTACTATGCTAATTATATACATTTTTATATAAGAAATGCTATAAGTAGTTATAGATTTAAAATTTTATTAATTTATTGTATTGATTTTGTCTTATTTGTTAACATAAAAAAACAATATTTTTGGAACAATTTTTCTAATTTTATTCATTTTTCGGTAACCGGTATTTAATTATGCTTTTAACAATACAAAATTTATAAGAAAATGCTGCATGTGGACAGAACCCGCACCTCCTAAAACAACAGGCACGGTTAACCGACAACCAAACTATTCAATCTTTACTAAGGTGTTTATCTTCCCCATTTTTTACCTGGAAAGGGATTTAAGCAAATAGGATCACCGTTTTTTCCTATTTTTCTTACATTAAGATTATAAAAAATGTACTTACTGTTGAGAAAAAAGTCAGAAGATATTATGATATTTTTTTACATTTAAAACTACTCTACTTACTCTAAGAGCATTGACCTAAAATAGTTTAGATAGGATTTAAATAAAATAAAAATAATTCCTATATATATATATGACATGCTAAGTTAAAAATACATGATATCACAGTGCCTCGATCGTAAATGCCACTGAGAAAATAAAACTATTATCTGAAGTTCAATAAACGGTTTCTCGGAAGCTAGGTAAGGTCATATTGAGTCAAATCTAGTTGAGTCCAGTGCCACCCATTATTCCATTTAATATTCTCTTAACCATGGGATTTTCTTCTATATTTATAAAATAAATAATTATAGAATACCGTCATGTTATTTATTTAATTATTAACAAAAGAAAGAGAGAGCGGCTCACTATGCATTATGACGATATATGAACCATAACACACAATTCAATAGATCTTAGAACAGTAATTAACCTCAAGACAGATCCATACAATTCTCCAAAGTCTATAGTTATCGGTAGCGAGGAGAATCGTTTTACAAACAATATAAATAATAGTAGTTTTAACTAAGACGGACAGTTGGCCGCGCGCAGCCGCCGCACATTCACCTCGGGCTGTGATCAAATCGAGTTATGCTTCACTAGACACGGAAAAATGATTGCATTACAGCTAACACTAATTTCTCTTATAATAAGTACCAACGCGGTTAGTATAGGATCTGTGAGTGAACAAAATGTGACCAAACGTGAGGCGAGCGTGGGTGACCTGTTCCCAGACTGGGTGCCGTTCAAAAACAAACACGGTGAAGAATTAGGAGAGTTTGTCCAGGTAACTAAGAAACCTAAGAAAAGGTTAGCACCGCCTGTTAATTTTATACTCAGAGCTGTAGCTGAACCCGAAGGAGATGATTACTTCGATAAAGGACAAGGCGAGAGTGACAGTGATGATTATTATGAAAAGAAGGAATGGTCAGACACCAACAGGCCTGCACACGCTTCTGATAATCAAAAAACAGAAAATCACACTGAAATTTCTGAAATAGACGGAGTGGTTAACATTATAACAAAAACAAGACCTGTCAATCCTATTGTAGAAGCCCTCAAAAGAGCTAAAAATAGAGAAGAGAATTATGAAAATAGAGAAAAAGAGGAAAAGAAGCCACCTGAAGACAGTGAAGAGCAAAAAGCTGCTGCAAAGAAGCGCCACGACTTAAATCATAAATATGAAGACGACATAGATTACGAGGAGAGTAATGCAGACAAACTCAAACCTGAACCAATCGAAGAAGATCAAAGTGAAAACGAAGCTAAAAAGGCTCTTATATTAGACAGTGTTGACGAATTAAAAGCTCGACATGCTAAAGAACAAGTAGCAATATCAGAAAAAGCTAAAGAAGAAGAGATATACAAAGAAGAACGTGAAAGGGAAAAGATTCAGGCACAGCTATCTATTGATGAAAGTGATAAATATGATGACAAACCGAAGACAAAAAAATCTTTTATGGATTATGAAGAGTATGAGAATAAGGATGCATCTCTTGAAGAGAAATATAATATAAGCCCCGAGCGAACGACTAAAACGCCTTTAACGACTACACGGCCACCGAAACGAACAAGCAAACGGAAGGGGAAGAAAGACAAGACAGTTGAAAGTGGAAAACTCTCCGTGTTTAAGAACCCTCAACTGTATATAGTTTATGATGAAATGGAGACGACAACGACAATCAGGCCTAGAGTCAGACCTCCAGTGCCAATTCGCGAGAAATTTTCAGCAAAATACTCATCAACGCCATCTTTACTTGATGATGCTGAGAGAATATCTCTAGTCCCTGAAGAAGAAGGAAAAGAAGGAGAACCTACCTTATTCTTCCCTAAGAAGAGAAAAGGAAATAAAAAACGAAAACTGACCACAGCATCGGATGCTGAAGAGACTACTTACGACAGGAAGCCGAAGTTAACATCCGCATTGCCTGACACGACTGGTTCTGATACTATCATTGTTGACACCACTGCGGATACTGGACCCTCGGCTGATGGGTCTACCTACAGCGATGCTGTCACTGATCCTATACCTTCGTCGACGCATCGTAAAGAAGAGAAGAAAGACGAAGATTATCACAAGGAAAAGGGTAAGTGACATTGAATTACTATCGTATAAAATAAAGATTATTTTGTGTCATCTATTTTAATGCAAATGCAATGGTGAGAAGGTATCATTTAAAAAACACTATCTGTTTTTTAATACTTTCTATTAATCACTTTTTTCGGCAAATGAAAGCAATTTTAGTATTTTTTGGACAATACTTGTCCTGATAAATCTTGAATCTTAATATAAATTAATATCATTTACACGTGCCCCAATAACCTCATTAGATGACGCGTTCAATTGACCTGCAGACAAATATTTAGCATTGTTTATTTGTTAAACATAGGTGTATTATGTATTCAGATCATTCATTTAGATAGCACCATACCTTTCTTATAGAAGAATTTACTGGTACATATGAAACAACCAATAAAATTGGGATAATTGTTTCCCTGAGATACACCGAAGTTAGGGTGTCGGTGATATGCATTGGTTATTATTGTAGATCCTGGCTTACAGGAGTTGCAATGATAGGCAGTTGTAAAGATTAGGATTCTACTTCCTGATATGTTTTAAATGTGTATCTTTGTTTTCTCTTCCCATGAACTAATCTTAATTTTTGGTATACAGTCCATAGTAAATACATTTTAAATGAGAATTCTTAAGATATAATGAAAACACTCCATGCTTTAAAATAAGCGAATTCCCGATAGTATTGTGTTTTTGGATTTAGGGGTGCCTTATCCCTTGGGTAAAGAAAATACGTCAAATTCTTTAATTACATTATGCATTTAATACATTATACAACTTTAAAAAATAAAGTGTCTAAAGTTCTCATTACACCATTAAAATTTTCAATTTTTAAATTTGGCTCAAAACATAATTTTGGGTTACCCATTTATCTACATCGAAGCATGTCTTCCTATATTTAGTCTAGATATTATCGCAGACAATCCAATCACGCTCTAATGACACATTAACGTATTGTATACAAGTTAAGTTTCCCACACGAGTTGAGATTCAAACATCAAACACAAGAGTTACCTTACAATGTTTTTCATCGCATAGACAATGTTTTAAAAAGGAAAGTATCGAGATACTAGGTTCACGTTTATTTATAACTAGATTTTGCAATCGACTTTGGTTGTAAAAACTATGGTAACACTGATCCAATGGAACAAACAGCTGCAATAAAAGTAGCCTGGTTTTAATCCTAGCTTTAAACTATGCTAGATTTGAATGTGCGTGACCTCTGCGTGCGAAATTGTCAACAGATTTTACGTACATTCATAGAACATCATATTCCAGGACATTTAAATGTGACAATATCAACTTTCATTATTTATCATTTATGATATAAATTATTACAGACCAACAAAATTTTAGGATCTTATATCCGTTTGACGAATTGGAAAAAGTTTATAAAAAGGTAACCGTCAAACTGATCCCAAGCGACCAACCTACAAAAAAATTTAACGCTTACGTTCCTCTTTTTTCATAACCCTTATACCCTGCTTATTATGCAAGCATATGTAAAAAAATCACGAAAAACTTTAATTCACGCATAAAATATTACATTGCACTCAGCATAGTGGGCAAAATTCTTTACACCTAGGGAAAAACATAAAAACTACACTTCCGACCTTTCCGTACATCCAATTTACATCAACGAAATATTGATACATTTCACCTTGCAGAAACTTATCTCTCTATATATAAAAACCCCACTTACTAAGAACAAAAAAAAAATATTTACTCTTGGTCAAAAATTTTGTTCCAGTTTGAACTCTATTCTACTTAAGATAGGGTATGTTTTTGATTGTTTACAGAATATTAGTTACAAAATACTCTAATTCGTTGGACAAGGTTTTTGTTTCAGAGATGGGTCCAAGGTTCGATATTTTGATAGTTATCCTGACTTTTATTGTGGAAAATACGAATTGTCTCAAATAAAGATATTTCTTTTGATCAATTAATCTGAAGTAAGTCTTAGTATGAACGATTGATTTCGTTTACTATTTGACAAATCTTTGATTTGTGTAATTGGGTATAAGAAACGTAGAAAATACTTATTATTAGGAGTTGAAGATCTTTGATCTTTTTTCCTATTCTTTTTTGCTAGTTAGTTTTATTCTGAATAAATTTATTTTTGTTATTGCTATCATTTAGGTCTTATCTCTCTGAGATAGATATGCCGATTGCCTAAAATTCGTGTTTTACAGAACTACCGACTCGCATTTAGAATTTATTGTGATGTTCCAAAATACTCTAAATTATAGTATATATTAACAAAAAATCACATTGTAATTTTATCAACAAAGTCGACTGGCGTCAAAATTTACATAAACCTCAAAAAATATCAAAATTTTCTATTATCACACTTTTTACACTATTACCTAAACGACCGTTCAAAATTTCGCAAATTGAGTTTAAAATAATCACTTAATAACACGAAGTATTGTACAGTAAATCGCACTTTATTCGTAACGCTAGTACTTCAAAATCGCTTTTATTACGAAGCAGTAAGATCGATTTTCTACATTCATTGTAACCATTCTCGTGCGGTCGACTGTACGCCGGAATTTTGTAACTCTTTTAATATTACAAATTTTGTTAGCACAGTCATGTTTGATTTTTTTGACATTGCCGTGTCGAATCACTTTGATCTAATTATAATATTTTTTTAACAATCTATTTTATGTACTACGAAAATAAATATGCTACACAAATTCATGGATTATTAAATGCAGTAGGTAATCTATCTAGGATATACAGTAATATTATGTACAAGCTGTGCCCCGCGGTTTCACCCGCGTGAATACTCATATCGCTATATTTTGGACAATTCATACACAATCTTTGGAAATTATAGAGTATGTGTTATTCCCATGAATAAGCTACATTATAGCAAAGTTTCATTAAAATCCATTCAGTAGTTTTTGCGTGAAAGAGTAACAAACATCCATACATCCAAACAAACTTTCGCATTTATAATATTAGTAAGGATAGTGCGTCTTACTGTAGGGGTAATAAACCTCTAGATCCTCTCTTCTCCTAAACACAAAAAAACTCCTAAAATAAAATAAAATAAAATAAAATAAAAATAAAAGATTTGTTCTAAAGGGAACTATTTTGCTGCTCTAATTATATAATACAGGCTTTAATAAGAATCTTTTTCTTTATAGTCAAGATTTTAAAGTGTGTTTGAGATTTCATTAATATTTTTCTAGATTTATAATAATAATAATAATAATAAAAACTTTATTCATAAAAAGAGATTGTAGTACATGGGACATTAGCAGATTCTACAGTTGGGTTTGTACATTTATTACAAATCAGGTGGGTGAAGTTCTGTACTCCTAGCTAGATTTATTAATAAACCTGTATTAAGGAGTAACAGTCCCGTTCCCCTATATGTATGTTTCTTCAAAATTTGCACAATATGTTTACCTTTATGATGATTTTGACAGTCTAAGGCTTATGATATTTACGGTCTAAGGCTAACTTATGGTCCTCTAAGACATATCATAGTTTCTCATTTCCGAAATTTTGAACCCTTTTATACGTCCAGATCGCCTTGAAAACTCTTACAGGTCTGACATTTTAGAAAAAATATTTTAAGCATTGTCTAGTAAAATCTATGGTTACAAAAAACTGTGTGACTAACTCAATTTAGTTTAGGCAATGGATTATAATGGAATCTAACTATGACTAATTTTTAGTTTTATTTTGTCCCACTTAGTGAAGCGTTTCGCACACTATGCTGGTAATATTTACTGCCCAGTGGACCGTTTTATTGCACCTTTGATCAAAATAAATTCGTTGTTCATAAAGTAAATGAACAAACAAGTTTTTAATGTATGTATGTACTTGCAAGTGCCTTTGTAGTCTATATCACCAGAGGATGAAATATGTATGATATTCTGCATGCAACTAAACAGGGTTAGCTATAAACTAAGCCTATAATATTTGAAGCTATAAAACCTGTGCCCATTACGGCCTATTTCAATAAAATATCTGTAGATTTTTTTCCTGCTAGAGATTGGAATGTGACGTAATTTGTAAGTCGCTTATGTCATAATTCTATGATCTATCTCTAGTTGGGAAAACGATCTCCAGATATGTTATTGAAATTGGCAGTATTCTGATAATACTAGAACAAGATGGTATCGAAATAATATCCGTTGCAACCGGAAATTAATTTTATACTTTCGATTCTCCGGTTGTATCTTATATCCCATCAAAAACATAAATGTGAAAGGCTGCCAAGTTCGATACTATGGGAATGCTTTGCCTATAAAAGAAGTGAGATCTGAATAAGTACCAAGTTCCATAAAAATACCTCAAATCATAAATAGTTATAGGAATGCACACTTGATTTCCAGCAGTTTTTAAGGTACTACATTTTGAATAAGTATCACGTTACATAGAAATACCTAAAATTATAATAGTCAGAGAAACGCACACCGGTTTTTTTAGCAGTTTCCTGATAACATTTATTACTTTCAGCACTATTTAATGATGTTACTTGGCAAGTTTTCACACACCACACACCTTTTCAATGCAATGAATCGACACCTTTGGACTGCAATGTGTCAAGTATATAATTTTCTATTAAAACTTGCCAAGTTACATCATTAAAAAGTACTGAAAATAATAAAAGTTATCAGGAAACTGCTAAAAAAACCGGTGTGCGTTTCTCTGATTATTATAATTTTAGGTATTTCTATGTAACATGATACTTATTCAAAATGTAGTACCTTAAAAACTGCTGGAAATCAAGTGTGCATTCCTATAACTATTTATGATTTGAGGTATTTTTATGGAACTTGGTACTTATTCAGATCTCACTTCTTTTATAGGCAAAGCATTCCCATAGTATCGAACTTGGCAGCCTTTCACATTTATGTTTTTGATGGGATTTCATTTATTTTTGTTAGGTGTAGGTTCTTTATTATTTTTTTGTTACTTTTGCTTAAGGAAATGTCTCATTCCACTCAGTTGTAAAATTAGAAATTATTTAGACTATGCGAGAAAAAATAGTCTTTTCATTTTTGCTTTGCACTTCGTAAACCGTGGGTTCGGTTCCCGTAACAGCCACACACAGAGTGGTGAACAATTTTATTGTTCTTGACTTTAAGACAAACATGTATTGTCTTAAATTGGTATGTATCTAAATTTAAATAAGTCTTATCTCATTTCCACTCCATACCTACTTATAGTAGAACAAAATTACACATTCGTTGTTTTAGAAACTGACTCACACTTGGCCGTTTTCAGATTTTTACTTTATTTCGACCTAAAGACAAACCTTCGAGCCAAATTTCAGGTCGGTACGACCATTGGAAGATAGACCCATTTAGTTCATTATGACTTCATAGTAGAACAAAGTAACACCTTCGGTATTTTTAAAACTAACTCACACTTGGCCGTTTTCAGATTTTTCCCTTTACTTTGACCTTAAGACCTATTTCCATGCCAAATTTCAAGTCAGTACGACCATTGGAAGTGGTTTAGGTTTTTGATGAGTCAGTGAGTGTATAGTAAAAATAGCGATTTTCTGACGTCAATATCTCAAGAACTGCTATAGGTAGAATAATGAAATTTTGTATTCTAGACAAT
Source organism: Autographa pulchrina (assembly GCA_905475315.1). NCBI lineage: Eukaryota > Metazoa > Arthropoda > Insecta > Lepidoptera > Noctuidae > Autographa > Autographa pulchrina. The sequence goes on from FR997775.1 coordinate 11,564,917, forward strand.
TAAGGGGATGTCAACAGACACTCGAAATTTCATATGCGTAGATAAAATATGTTTTGAGTTATAAGGTGGTCGAAATTGGCCCGAAATGGTTCGTGTAATATAACCCACGGCCGGTGTGTCGCTTTTTTTTTGCTCGAACTTGGCGGACACACTGCCGTGTGTCTAGATTCGCGGTCATACACCTTTCCAGCTGTTTTTAATGTGTTTGATATTTTGCTGAAAAGTATGGCTTTGTGTTACTATAATTATATAGTAGACTTTTCACTTGGGTATGGAAACCTATATCTAGGGATATGGGTAAATGTTTAAAGGGTACCTAAAATTTGATTTTAGTTGTAGCTAAAATGATTTTGGATTTATGTTACATTTTGCATATTATTTCATATGTATATTATATCCAAGTGAAAAGGGGTTACTTAACCTTCAGACCTAATATTCTGTTACCAAAACCTAAATATTGTCCCACATCAAAAGCTTAGATCCTAGATACCTGTCAATATTTTAACCTAATTCTCAAGCAATATGTAGCATTTTTGTAATTAGACATAATTAATAACACATAAAAGTGTACAATTACTGACTTTAATGAAAATGGTATGGGGCTACCTTTAAATTTCGATCCACGATTGCCGGATATGTCGCGCAACAAACGCACAAAAAAATATACAGTCGAGTTGAGAACTTCCTCTTTTCGAAATTGGATCTAAATAAAAACCAAATAAAACTCGGTATTTGGTAACTAGTTGAATGCCCAATTTGCTCTAAATTATACCTACCTTGTTTAGTAGTTTAAGTAAACTTACGTTTTTCAGGTCACTCTGAAAAAACTAAACGAAATCTCATTACGTGTCATCATTAAATTTAATAATACTACGTTACATAAAATTAGTTTACAAGTTAAAACAGGTCTTGCATCATTGCACTTTATAATGTAGATTAATTTTAATCAGTTAATTTAATGGATGTTAATATGTGGTACATTAAAAAAGGAATTAAAACAGTGTTTTAACATGGACATCGTTTAGTAACAAAGAAATTAAGGAAAATAAAAACTATGTATTATTCAATATAGGTTTGGATTATTTAACAAAACATATCACACTAAAACACACAACTGAGATAAAAAATAGGTATCCTATGTCTGTGTGTCAAATGCGATTAAAAACCGTGGCCTCATTAAACGAAAGGTGTTACAAACATGCAAACGCACAAACCCGTAAGTAGTAGTAGTTAGATCATCATCCCCCGAGCCTTTTCCCAACTATATTGAGATCGGCTACCAGTCTTACCGGATTCAGCTGAATACCGTATTTTACATGGAGCGACTGCCTATCTGACCTCCACAACCTATTCTACTGGATAACACAGTATCCCTTAGTAAGACTGGTTGTCAGAATTGACTTAACTACTGTCAAAGATCTACGTATGACAGTCGGGACCAACGGCTCAACGTGCTATCTGAGGCACGGAGGGGTCTCGGTATGTTTAGAAAAGGTCACCCATCCACGGCTTACACTTAGCCCCTCGTAGTAGTTAGTTAGATAACATTCTTTAATTGTGTTTTAATTTCAGTGTCATAAATAAAGCAAAAAGTATTTTTAATACACCAAAGAAGGACTGATAGTCGTAACTAATTGCAATTTCACACTTTTTCTGTCGATTGTTGACTTTTAAATCGAGGCGGTTTGTTTACTTTCAATTTCAATACATTTAAGTTTGACAATCAATATAATTATGTGTTTAGTAATCTTAACGTTACGAATAAGGAAAAAGTATTTTAGAACACGCTGTTATGTAAATCTAAATACGAATGGAAGTGTAGGTAGGTATCTCATTGAAAGGCGGATCAAAATAAAATGTTGTCATGGATAGATTAGTTTTAGTCACCACATTCACATTTTATTTGGTAATGTACTAAATTGACCAAACTTTAGTAAAAGGGGTTAAGGTAACTAGCATGAATCAAGTAATTGTAATAAATAAATATACTTAAGTTGAAAGAAAACTACTTTTTACGGATTTTATAGCGGTACATAATATATTTAACTGCCTCGTTGGCCTATAAGCGCGACTGCTACGCTAGAGGTCTTGGGTTCGATTCCCATGTCGACCAAGCAAGTCTCAGTAGTAGGTCGGAGTTTGGATTTGTGCCCGGTTAGTGGCAATAGGCTCGCCCCCTATATCATGGGATCTAAACATACCGGCGAACTGTGGGTGTACATTGGTACACCTCTGCCTAACCCTTCGGGGATACAGGCGTATGTTATGTTATTGTTATATATTTAGGTTTTAGTTCCCGGCTTTTCAACATCTTTGCAGGTGTCATGGTCACGGGCATAATATCAACAATAGATGAATATACTCTTAAGTTTTTTATATCATGGGTAAATGGCATTATTTCAAATATGACCACGCATTTACGTAGCTCTCTGCATCGTGGGCAAAGGAGTGCTTGATCCTCCCAATATACACAAATTATTGCATCAATTCAATCAGGAGTAAGAAACGTCACCATATTGTCAATCGGTCGAACTTAAATTTAAGGGTAACCCAGGTGGGTAACCATTTCAGATTTTCCGCGGTATGTTGAAATTATTGCAGTAGGTTCCTTATATTAAAATTGAGAAATATCAATTAACATTTTTTGAAGAAAGCATTTTATCTGTTTTTAACTTTATGGAACCTTTAACACGTGACATTAATTAGTAATACTTATAAATATTTACAGCGGTGCTTAATTGGATTTAAGCCATTGTTAAATAATAAGTTTTATTTTATTTTATTTACAATTCAATACTTAAATCTAATACAAGAACAAACAAAGACTAAAATTAAATCTTATATAAATAAATAAAACTAACACGCGTCAAAAAACTCATCGTCATTCTTGTCAATGGCGGGAACGTGCCCAGAAGGCTGGCAGCATTGCCACGTTGAATGGCTATGCCGATTCTCTGTGCAAGGAACAAACCAGCTCTCTGATCACGAGTAGAGTCTACCAAACGTTTTGACAGTTCTTTAAAAAGATTTCGTTATTTTATTTTATTTGATGTTGTGCTTTTTCACGTGGCTTTCTTGCCGCTAATTCTACAGAACGATGGTTGTTACGGAGTTTAGAAAATCACTTAAATTAACTGAAATCTTTAACCCTTATTTCTGTAAGGATGTTTGACATAAAACAAGGTAAACATCCGTCAAACTTCAGAGCCTCGAGTCAGCTATTTAAGAGTTGCTTGAATTGACCGAATGACCTGCTTCATTTGGTCATTTTTATGATAATGGGCATTCTGCTAACTGTCATTACGATCATTAATTGGTCATTATGATCGTTCTCTTGAGTGTTCAATGAGATTTTATTGTAGGCTTATCTGAATAGGAAAATTAGGCACAATGACAAGTACACTGACCGATCACTAACATGCATTTAAAATAGCTGAATCGAGGCCCTGGTTGACGCACAACACTCAAGTGTTGTTTAACTTGTCTATTGGTCAACCAATCACATTTAGTTAACAATTTTAAGTTAACAAGTTTATCTTCTCAACTCTACATAAGAAAAGGCCTTTGCCCAGCAGTGGGAGAATCACAGGCGGATATTATTATTTTGAGTTTAAATCTCACAAATTTTTTAATTCTTAATTCTTAATTCTTTATTGTACACATACACGTATAAACATTACATTTATTACAATAAGTAGAATCTAGAAGTATATCAAAATAGTTACCGCTTGTCACTGCAATCTTCAGATTAGCTAGGCTTCTATATTACAAAAACTACGTTCAAATAGATTGTCTTTCGAAACATAACCTCTTGGCACTTGTTGCGTTATTCCCATAGAAATAAAGTCTAGCAGAACGAATTCTGTCAATGTTTCGTGTTTGGTTAGCTTTAGTTCTGGGCCGATGAAAACTTAACATTTAGAACGACTTTATTGAAGGTAGACGTTCTCTATAAGTATTTTTTTATTTATTTTACTATAATTCACCGCGACCACGGCTGGTGTAACCCGGTCGAAACATCAAGCCCAAAAAAGGTATTTATAATAATAATAATATTCCTTTATTTCAGGCAACTAGGGCCCATAGAAAATACTATACATAAATAATAATAAAACAAAAAAATACCTATAAACTAATACATACAATTATTAACATAAAACTAATTAAAGTAAAGTATTTATGCATGTACGCGCTTATTCCCGTGAATATAGTACTATAAACATGTAGCGCGATAGTTTAAAAGTTAATATATAATATTAGAATATTGTAGAATGTCTATGGTTGCTATTGTCGCTTCGGTGTATCTGTTATCTGTCATTCTCCACCAAAAAGAGACTAAATACTGGTTTGTGAATGGTGGAAATTGACGAATTTGACAGTCAGCAGGGCGTAAAATGTGCCAAATATTTATGTTTGTCCGTCTGTTTGTTCATGTTTTCCTCAAAAGAAAAAAGTCAGCATACATTTTTTTTTCATTTGGAGTATGTATCTTAGAAATTAGTGCAATTGTTATTTACTTTAGTTTTGGTATTTCCAAAGATAGGGACTGTTAATTCTATATTTATACTATGGCAAAGACTAGTAACTATGTACATATTTGATTTAGTCGGTATTACGGATAGAAAAAAAATCGGGGATTTAGTTTACAGCACATTCACAGTAATACTTTATTATTGACTGTGCCTTATTTTAAGGTGCTAAGGTTGCTTTTTGTAAATCATTGTATAACCATATCGAAGCATAAGGAAAAAATACGTTATTTGGATTCAATATTTTCTTACCCATTTTCCCTTTGATCTTTAAATTAATGTTTCAGAGTCGATCCTTTGTAAACAAACTTTTCTATAAATGATTGTAAGTATTTTTTAATTTTAATATTTTAAGTTTTTTTATACCGTGGTTTTGTAGGTAAAACGTGACTGCTTAGTAAGATTTCGATTTGTAATTAACTGATTATTTATGTGAGTCTGTGGATGTTATTTACCTCGTTTCTTATGTTTTAAAGCTTGGAATTATGCTGTATAGGTAAATGTATACTTTTGTGCTTATCTTCTTAGTATGTTAGGCTCTTGCTAGGCATAAGTCTAGCATCATCATTTGCCTAGGTATCCTTCTTTCGGTCAGTGGGTCATCTTCAACTATGTTGGGGCCGGCTTCCAGTCTTACCGGATTCAGCTGAATACCGTATTTTACATGGAGCGACTGCCCATCTGACCTCCACACTGGGGTACTCTCCATAGTAAGACTGGTTGTCAGAATTGACTTAACGACTGCCAAAGATCATCGTGTGACAGTCGGGCGTGCTTTCCGAGGCACGGAGGGGGGGGGGGGGAGGGAGGGGAGCGGCTTTAACCAGTATTATCGGTCAAACCATCGCATGACAATCGGCTTACACTTAGCCACGAGGCCCTCCTAGACATAAGTCCAGCATAGCATTAAAATTAACAATAAACCTGTAAGCCGTAGATTGCAAAGAGTCTTGCATTAACAACCTCCATCGTTTTTGGTTTAGGATTCCTAAATTAATTGCTTGTAATAAGTTCACTCATTAGAAAATACGCCTATCAATATAGATCATATCTATAAATCAGTGAGTTCCTCGTTTCATGTCTAATACATTGAAATAAAATGGTTTAAAACATTGAAGATATTATTGCAACACACAAAGAAACAGTCGAATTGAGAACATCAACAAAAAAGGCACATTAATGTCATTTTTAACCAGAACTATTTTTAACTTCAACAAAGGAGGAGTTACTCAATACGACTGTTCTTTTTTAATATGTATTTGTTACCACCTAACTTTCGACTTGGTGAACCTATTTCATGATTGATTTTTTTTATTTGAAAGCTGGTGCTTCCCGTGTTCTCCCAATTCGGTCCAGTTTTGACGGAGGGGTCCATAAGAAAACCATATAAGACTTATTTTGAAGTTGTTTTTTTTTTTTAGAATTATCTAACATCAATCCACTTCCTACTTTCGAATAGTACTTAAATAACATAATTTCTTAACACCCAGACTAACATTAGATCTTACACAAGTCTGGTCACGGGCGGTAGCCGACCACAATGGTTCCGTACAATGACAAAACAAATTGATTTCAGTACCGCAAATTAAAAGAAATTGTTCAAATATCGCATTTGTTCGGAGATTGCGAGTTTGTTATTTAGTTTAATTCCGGGTGTGAAATGTGGCTTAGTCATTCTCGTTACGACTTTTACGTGGTGAAAGATAAGTTAGCAAGATTGACCAAGTGTTTCGGGAACGTTGATCAACACAACAATTGTTAAACACCTGTCGTATTTCGTGTTAAGCGCTGTGATTGGCTGGTCTTTTGGTCAGCCAGAGTCAGTCGTGATCAGTTGATTTGATAACAGCTTAAATTGATCAGCTATTCAGAAAACGAAAAAGTAGATATTAATATTATTATTTGTTTTAAATATTTTTACTTATGTCATTTTAAATCCGTAATTAAGTTGTTGTAGATAGGTACTTTATGTTTAATTGAGGCGTAAAATACTTACATTCCCTTAATTTTTCCAACATTTGGTTTGAAATTTCTTAATATCCTACTTATAAAAGACGCTGAGGTTAACGTGTATGTTAACTTTTTCAAGCAAAAACTTATACAGGGTGTTAAGAAACCACTGTCCGATCCGTGAAGGTGTTGTTAGGTAGGTATCGATATCTGATTACAAAAATGTGGAAAAAAAAATTATAACCTATTTTTTTTTTTTTTTAAAGACAAGAGTTAGTTTCGGCGTCGTCACAGATGCTACCTAATTACCAAACAAAAGACCCCCAAAAATACCCCGAAATCGGTGTTGTAGTTTTTGTTTTAATCTCAAATTTAGGGAATTTCGGGGCAAAAAATCGGGGCAAAAAATTTCGGGGTTTCTATCATGAATTTTCCAAATTTGATATTTTATTTGGGCATGTGATTGTGAACCCTATATCACCCTTTCGGGTCGGACAGGGGTTTCTTAACACCCTGTATATCTTGATCTTAGATAGCTTGTCTACGGAAAAAAGTCTTATTTAAATCCTTCTTTGTAGGAGGCTTGTCTATTTTATTTGCCCAGCATTAGGGCAGTAACAGATTGATATTATTTAAAACCAACCTTAAAACATTAAATAAATGTAAATCTACCACAGTAATCACAGTAAACAATCGAAGAAAACGAAAGTGTTTAGAAAGTATAATTATCGTGAAATCAATTATACTGAAGATATTTGAAGCGGTGACTTATGGTGGCCGTTATGGTTTTACTAACCATGGTGGTTCTATGGTGAAAGTTAATGTTTTACACCGTGAGAAAATTACGCAATTGTACGCAATGCTAGAAGATTTGTAATGTTAGGGCTGATTAAAGTTAAGTCATTGTTTGTGGACACTAAATGTACGATCACGTTATTTAAATTATAATTAATAAAAAACAAAAAACGCCTGCCATTTAAAAAAAAAAAAAAACAAGTCAAATTTTTGCAGTCGGGGTCGGTTACTTGGAACAATTCATTACAGGTCCCCGCCCGACTGCAAATATTTGACTTGTTTTTATTTTTTTTTGAAATGGCAGGCGTTTTTTATTTTTTTTTTTAATTATAATTTTTTATTTTATACCTTTTAGTGAACAACAAAAAAACATGACACAACAAAAAAAAAATATCGTTCGGAACCCTTTGCAGGCAATTTCGACTCACACTTGACCATTTTTTAATGTCCACATAGCCTATGTCACTCGGGATAACTCAAAGCTTCTAATGATACCACAAACATTGAAATCGGTCAAGCCTTTTAGAAGTTATGGTGGAATAAAGAAACTCACAAACATACATACATACATACATACATACATACATACATACATACATACATACATACATGAACACTGAAAACATAACACTCCTTTTTGAGCAGTCGTGTAAAAAATATAGCAACTTACTGAAAGTTCAATAACCCTTCGAACCGTTATTTAAATATAAAAAAAAAAGAAATACTTTTTGTATCATCTTAAAACATTGTGAAGAGCTTATTATTTACAAGTGTCTAGCTAGTTATTTAATTTGCTTCCGCGTACAAAATTAAGTTTTCGAATATTTTGTTAATTAACCGACTTTAAAAAAAAGGAGGAGGTTCTCAATTCGGATGTTTGTGTTTTTTTATGTTTGTTCGCGCATAACGAAAAAGATGTGTTAAGATTATGTAGTAAGTATTTTATATAGGATAGATTTCATTGATTAAACAGCTTCCTCATGTTTACTTGCGTTACATTCGAAGAGAAAAGAGGCTACATATTGACAGCTGTAGGTAAAACTAATTACAAATCCTTACTGCCTTGACATAAAGGCGATATCTTAGTCAAATTGTTACCACACTTGTGTGGTGGAGTGTACAAGTTAGTAATATTCAATTTAAGATAAAACTTGGCAATGTTAAAAGGCGGTATCATAGACGTATATCGTATACAAGTAAATAAAAGAAGTATTAACGAAATCCTTACCATAGACAATAATATTGAAAATACTATTATTTTCTAACCTATAAAAAAAGGAGTTATAAGTTTCATGCGTATCTTTGTCTGTCTGTCCCAACTTAGCTCCCAAACGTATAGACTTATTTTGATTTGATGAAGATATATCCGATAAAAGTTTATATAGATATTATAAGTTTTTTTATTATATTGATTGAAATCATGTCTTATTTAAAAAACAACAAAATGCATTTATTATCCAATGCATTATGCACTTGTTCTAGAATTATGTAATATAATAATAAGAAGATGAGAAGAAGATGAAGAAGAGAAACCTTCTGTACATTTTCTGTTGCTTGTTTTGTGGTCGCCTCAGTGCAATTGGATTGCGTCTGTCACACCGTCACACTGCCTGACTGTTCCATACTATGTTTTATTTTTATTTCTCTGAAACGTACATTTTATTATATATTTTATAGTTTTACCATAAAACTATTGGATTTAACTGTTGAATATATATTAGAAATTAGAAAACAATTGCGGAAAATTAACGAAGTGTCATTTTGTTTACAGTATATTGTAATTTATATCTTCATCATTTTCACACCTAATGATAGGATTCATGAAACTGAAATAAAAAAGATCACGAAATTGAGCATAACCTCTTTCAAGGTAGTTAAAACAATTATTTTTCAATAACGAACTTTATTTTCTACCATGATTTTCAATGTTTATCTGCCAAGCCAAGCGTTTCTAGAAAACTTATACTTGTCTATTACTGTGTATTCTTCTCACATTGCAATTGGATTCCCTCACAACTATGACACTACAGCTCACATCGCATTTAATGCTTTTGTCACACTACTTGAAATGTCTTGTGATATAAAGGAGATTAATCTTTAATAGTATCCAACAACAAACTTACTTTTAACCACCGACGGAAAAGGAAGGATGATATCCGAAATGGATAGAACGAAATTGATATTTTTTGCTGACGTGATTCAGAAATTTTATTTGACATATTTAAAGATAAAGCTGAAAAAAGGATTTTGAAATTTTAATGTTATATAGCCAATTAACAAGTAAGCAAGCGTAATTATCGCCAGTGCACGTTTCCTCTCATATGAAAAGAGACTCTTACTCCTTTGGGAATTGTCCCAAATAGTATCATCCTGTAATTGTACAGGACGATATTATTATTTTAATTTTGAGGGATTCCGTAAATTATACCATATTTTTTGTAAAAAACCCGTTCGTTCAATTTCTTTTGCTAGTTTTAAGTTATGCACTAGCAAGCTTACTTAGTAGTCTAGAAAATGAAGTGAAATACTTCATAAAAAGTCTATAAATCAGCCCCTCAAATCAAGAACATCTATTTATATTCTACACATCCGGCCACATGTATTTAACCAAGCTTGTATTTTTTTGTTAACATCACGTATATTTTTCATGTCATTTACTTACAAATAATATATTTAAATAAGTAAGTATTTACATCAAATCAATAAGATTTAAAATTTTATTTCATTTCACTGTTTACTCATTGCGCTGACCCTAAATAAATGGGAACAGGGCAGGGAAATGATGTTTACTATGTGACTATTTAATTTTATTTCTAAGACCACTATTTAATTAGATTAATACCAAGACATTAAACATCTTAAACATAGGCTGGCTCGATTTATTTGTCCGACAGTGTATTCAGATATTCTAATCAGATGGATTAAAGATTTTAAAAAGAAACGCAACAGATGACGTAAGTCGAAAAAATGTTGCAAACGATGAAAATTTAAATGCGAATGTTAAAAACTACTTATCTAATGAAAGAGATGATGTTATTAGCAAAAGTAAAATAGATAGTACTATCTATTTTCTAAAACTTTGTTAAAACTTTACTAATAATTAGGTATACCTACTAGAATCGCGAAACTAAGGAGTTTTTTTATTTTACGACGCAACCTGACCTTTTTTGTGACCTTTGGAAAATGTCTACTTTGATATCTATAAGTTCACCAAGGAAAGAAGAAGGTAGAACCATGGCATTGCGGCTATTAGTAGTATTATTTAAAAAACACTATACAAAGTGGTGATGACAATACGACAATAAATCAAAACACGGACAGTACTAGTTCATAAGAATAATCCTAAACGGTAAAAAAACCGTTGCATCAAAAAAAAAAAAATTCAAACTTACTATAAATCGCATAAAATTGGAAACGCAGGAGAACATAATTTTTTTATTTTTGATGCAACGGTTTTTTTACCGTTTAGGATTATTCTTATGAACTAGTACTGTCCGTGTTTTGATTTATTGTCGTATTGTCATCACCACTTTGTATAAGATGGATTTTTTATTAGTGTTTATTAGTATATAAAACCTGAATCATACTATAAATATAAACTGAAACTAAAAATATGAATACATCTATTTAGATCAAAACCAAAGTATTTATTTAGACTGCCTGAACTTTCTAAATACACAAACAAATCAAAATGACGGGCCTGTTGGTCTAGTGGTTAGTGACCCTGAGTGCTATACCGGAGGTCGTGGGTTCGATTCCCACCCAGGACAAATGTTTGTGTGATGAGCACGATCATTTGTTCTGGTTGTCTGGGTGTAATTTATCTATAATATGTATGTATTTAGAAATATATAAGTAAGTTTATCAGTTGTCTGGTTACCATAACACAAGCTCTGCTTAGCTTGGGATCAGATAACCGTGTGTGAGTTGCCCGTCAAGAAAAATAAAAAAAATTTTTTGTTATATTATTAGTAGGTCGCAGGGTAAGATATTTATCTTTCCCTCTACACGTATGACATATCTTTAAATGCTATTGTTTGTTTCTCAGGTGGCGGAAAACAACACCACTCAGAGCAAGAAGAATCCCACAGCGAAGAGGGAAAGAAAGCTTACGAGGTAAAACCACAAGTTATTAAAACTATACTTTAAAGTTAGGTAGAATAAAGTCTATTTTCCTATGAGCATCAGTCATTAAACGTGGTACAGTCAACCACATAAGGGGTGATACTTTAAAATTGACAGCGTCTTTATGTCAAAGGCTTAAGGTTAATTATTCAAGTGTATTGTTGCCCCTAAATGCTGTCGATTGTTAATAGAGAGTATCTACTCACAAAAGCTATTTTTTTTTTTAAACCAACTGTCGTGAAACTCTGGATTGCAGATGTTTAATGAAACTGGTATTTAATTAATATCAGTGGTCATCAGTTGAAAATCTTGCTTATATATCGGATATATAAAAAAAACTTTGGGAAAAATCATCATCGAAAATTTTGCAATTTTGTGCTATATCCTATCAAGTCCATATACAATGAAGTTATAGATCATAATTAAACAGACAGGACTGATTGTAAAATATTCGCTGTCAAATCTTTTCGTTTTGCTATCGCTGAAAACTGCTATATAATCGGTTGCGTTGCAACAAAACTTAGTTACTTTGTTATATCGATGGGTCCTATGTATAAGGGCCAGACTGCAAAATCACAACTTTACAGGAGGGGCCCACAAAGTATCAATATGGTATAACTTATAGATGGTTAAAGCAAGTTTAATGAAACTTTGCAGGCTTACTTTGCAAGCTATTCTCTTTATGTAAAACAAAGTCATTTTTTTTATGTTTAAGTTTTATTTTACTACATTTTGACCCTTTTACGTGAGTTTCGGTCTGAATTTATTTTACGCGAAACTACGTATAAGTCTCAATGTGACATACTTATTACAATGCCTAGATATTTTGGATAAATACCAGTTAGCTATAATTAATATTGTTTAACTGTCTATGAATTTAACGAGTAAAAATAAAAAATATAAATCTAAAGAAATGTAAATATATTTGTAGGCCCTTAAACGCGTCGAATGCTAACTAACAATGTTTTGAGTTTCAAGCGTATAACGGCCATTAAACATATTGGCCATTTTACGTTTAAAATCACGCTACATAGGCCTTTCTATTACAGAAAAAAATACTATTTCCGTGTATAAATTGTAGATTTTTTTAAGCTCACATTATGAACCATAATAATAACATGCGTTTTCCATAAAAAAGTAAAAATGGCCAAATTGTTAGTTTGGCCCTTTTACATAGGACCCATCGATATACTATGTAAAAATAATTATAAAACAATTTAGGTTACGTACACCCTGGTTCTAATTAGCAAATATCCTCATTCCTTTTAACAAGAGACAAATGACTGTAGGCAGAAGATGAGTAGAAGAGGGTTCAGAAGTGAGAGCTTGTGACGTCATGGCTAGGTACAATTTTTGCTAAGACGTGACGTCACACGAGAATTGTACTCACTGTCACTGTATCTTATTTTTTTTTTTTTGTTTACGAGACTAAAGAGCTGGACAACAAAAAATAAAATCAGTTCTCATTCCTATTGACTATGTATGGCCATAGCCATGATAACTGGGTCCAATGAATTAGGGTAATTTAACACTGGAGTGATGGTGATATTTTTTGATCAGATAAAGGTCAAGGAGAACCAATTAAAGGATTTAAAGAAAAAGCAATTTAATCCAAACTGGAAATTGATGAAGGCAAAACCCTGGTACTATCTTTTTGTCGACGTAAGTCATGTGTATAATGGTTTCGTTCTAACAATGTACTTAAAATTATAAACGACCAGTTTATCTTGATCCCTCTGAAGTAAGAAATTGATTGACTAACATGAAATATTAAAAAGTATTATTTTTGTGGGAGGTTACTCTTGAATTGAATTTTGATCGATTGAAACTGGAATTGTGATGTTTTGTTCTCCTAACCTGAACAATAGCTACAAATTGCTTCAATATTATGTGTCATTTGAAGAAAGGAACTGGAATTAAAATGTTGAGATAAATATTTTCAAGAATACTGTATACTTAAATTGTATTAGAAACAAAATAACGATAATGACAAAAAAATAACTCTTTAGCAAAGTTAAATTCTAATAGCAGTATTTTTTGTCGCAATAATAAGCTTATTAGTAGCCAACTTCAGAGGGGTCAAGTTAAACTGGTCGATCGAAATTCGTTTTTACAAAATGTATAGTTTTTAGTGATAAGATCCTTAACAGTGATTTAACTACGTTAATAATAGACTGTGTATTGTATATCTAACTACTGAAGGTAACCTCCATCCATTATTTTTTTCAACACAGTTAAAATTTTTCTAAACTAAACTGCCTCGTTGGCCTAGTGGTGCTAAGCGCGACTGCTACGCTAGAGGTCTTGGGTTCGATTCCCAAGTCGACCAAGGTGTTATTGGGTTTTTCTATGAAATTCTCAGTAGCAGGTCGGAGTTTGGATTTGTGCCCGGTTAGTGGCAATAGGCTCGCCCCCTATTACATAGGACCTAAACATACCGGCGAACTGTGGGTGTACATTGGTACACCTCTGCCTAACCCTTCGGGGATACAGGCGTGATGGTATGTATGTATGTATGTATGTAAAATTTTTCACGTAAGGGAAACAAGGTCACATTAAATTTCTATCTCTTGCGTAGATAAAAAAATAATAATTAGATGCGAAAATCGGTCCAATTTAATAGATAAATATTAAAGAACAGACGAAAATAAGAGCAGTCAATTCACTTCCGACTAAAAATCTCACACAAATTGGTCGACACGCAGAAACCTGTGCAGAAAATTTGATGTAATTTATTAGTAAACATGAAGATTGAAGAGTATTGAGTTCTGAAGTTTTGAAATAAACATTGAAATAAAACTACTTTTACGGATTTTATCACCTGCAATGGTGTCGAAACGTCGGGACCTAAAATCTAAATACAAATCGCGATAAAATCCGTAAAAGTAGTTTTATTTCGATTGAAGAGTAAATGTAAAGATAACAATTGTATATTTAAAACTACTGAAATAGGTTTGTATTTTTATTGTCATGCAAACAATGACAAAACACTACTTTTATGTTGAGTTTGTGTTTATAAACATAAAACTTTGACGAAATTATCTAAACTGTCATCTTTTAATTAGTAAAACAAACGAAAATTAGATACAATAGCATTACATACATGACAAGCATTGTTTTTCTCGTTTATTGAATCAAAACACATTTTCTTGATTTAATAATTTATAATTTGTAGACAAAGTAGTAATCAATGAACTCAGCCTATCGCGGTCTACTGCTGGAAATAGGCCTCTCGCGTTACGCCACAATACCCGGTCCTCCGCCTTCAGCATCCAGTTCGACCCAGCTACCTTTTTAGGTCACAAGTACATTCGATTTGGTTCTATACCTATGAAATGCTTTATGTTGAAATCAAAATATAAATTACAAATTGAAATAGTTTTATAAGTAGGACTTTTAGGAGACAGTACCCCAATTCGCCTTTTCACCACTTCATAAGTGCTCTGGTAATGGAGAAGAAACGGTGCAACAAACTCCCCAGTAGCATGTTGTTACTCCGTTTTTCTAAGCATTGAACTATTTAATTTTATCAAACTTACTTAGTTATTTTAGCATATATAGAGAACACATACATACAATCTACACATTTATTATGTCAGTTCCGTTTTATAAAACACGTTTTCGTTTTTATTTTAGAGATTACAACGACATTGAGTGACATGCATTTCCACATATTTTGTTTCCATTTAAAATCCATTAGGCTCCGTATCCTAAACAAAAATCCCTTACAAAAACTGACATACATCTCTCTGCCTTACTCTTCCTGCCTTTGTTTTATATTTTAGGCAAATATGAATAGAATTTATAAAGTATTTATTACGAAACTATGACGAATGCTTTCTTTGCCATTCAGTAGCAATGTTATCAAACATGGAACAAAATTGTTATGAGTACGACATCCCTATTGTCCGAATGCTTTGTTTATATACATTTCTAAAATATGTTTTGACAATACATCTCTTACTATAGTATAGGTTAGTTACGAGAATGATGTTTTTAATAATTGTTTTGGTCCTGGAAGATAGGTATGGTTTAGATTCGCTCGTTCGGAACAAAAATACGGATAGATCTCGCATCCTGTTACGCCGCGTCAGGGCGCGTTTCCACTTTGTCGTGACGACAGATAGTCGTGTAATTTTAAGTGTTGTGGCTTATATGTTTAAATGGAGGTGTCCACATATAGAACGACACGACTTACTGTCGTCTACGACATGTTTTGTAGTGACGACAGATTGTTATAACAGCGGGAACGGCTAGCACGACAGTCGTAAAATGATAAAAATTCGTTACGACTAAATCGTGACGGCAACTCTATCGTAGCCAAACGATAAAATGTCGTCGCGATCCAATGGGAACGGCTAGATACGATAGTCGCTAAACGATAAAAAATTATGACGACAAACAATCGTTATAATGGGAACAGCTAGAGACGACAGTCGTCCAACGATAAATTAATCGTTACGACATAGTGGGAACGCGCCCATATGCTTAAGAGATGGAATGTTGCAAACACAACTGGAAATTTATATCAATAAGTAATTATGCTAAGTGACCATAGTAAAAATTATGTCAATGTAAATCATCTGTTAACATTATTTGTATAACTTTAATTGTTATTCGTTGTACTGTGTCAATTTTAACCTAATTTAAATGTTCGTAAAACTGTAACTATTTATGTGAAATGTATTAAGTGTTACCTATTAAAATGAGATGATAATGTTGTAAGATACGTAAAGGACTTTCAGACGACCCGATTTAATTTGTCTATATTTTTTTCGAATTAACTTTAATGTATTAGCATATTCTAAAGTATAATCCAGTAATACTAAATTATTAAAGGTATTCTAAGACTACTACGAGACATATTGTACTTTTGTTTTTTAAATAGCTGTATGCATAATATGTACTGCACTATCTATCGACTATTGTCTGTATAAAAACAAATCTTTGTAGTCCAGCAATCTATTACAAGCATACTAACACACATCTTACTTCTAGGGCATACACAAGGAAACCAAGTCTGCTAAAGGTCACCACGATAAAGAAGACCACTTGGGCAAGTACGATGACCACGGAGGAGTCGAGAAGAACCACGAGGAGGAGTCGGGTCACTACGGCGGGCACCACCACGAGGAGCATGGCAAGAAACACGCCAAGGTAACGTTATGACATATACAACATAGTTATAGTGTAAACATACTTACAGGGGAAAAGAGTGAAAATGTGGAATGTAGGTAACAAAGGCATAAACACGTCCAGGTTTACAGTTAATGGTTTAAAAATACTAACAGGTAAAATAAGAAAATTTTGGAAGCCTACGACAATGACGTTACTTAGGTAAAGAATGCCGTCAAATTTAAAAATCTAGGTTTATTTATTATAAAACTCTTCATAGCAAATAGATTAAATCAATTCTTTTGTAGCTATACGCATTCCTAAAAAATACATTCAAAATTGGTTTATCTATTCTGTAGTTACGATGCTTCGTTTACATAAAGAAACACTCTCATTCATCATACATCCCCCCTGTTCGTGTTCATCTTTCTGACCTTCATGGAATCTTTATAACCATTTACCACCGAAACTAGAGATGAAGTAATGAAAAGCATAACCTTATCGAACGTTCAAAACGAACTAATCAAAACTCTTAAAAAAACCTGTTCGCAGTATGAGGAGTCAGGCAAGCACTCCAAGGGGCACAGCACTAAAGGGAGCCACGACATCCATAAGAAGGAGGAGTACGAGAAGAATGTGGAGTTTTTCGAAGAAGAAGGAGATTCCGCAGAGGAGGAAAAGCATGGAGGGTTTAATGAGGAACATGGTCATGCAAAGGTAAGGTTTAATTAATATGTAAAAGGGTTATGTTCCATTAATGGTTTGTTGATCAAGAACATAATTATCTGCCGAGCCTTTTCCAAACTATGTTAGGTGTAAGGTCGGCTTCCAGTCTTACTGGATTCAGCTGAACACCGTATTTTACATAGAGCGACTGCCTGTCTAAACTCCACAACCCATTTTACTGGGTAACACAGTATCCCATGGTAAGACTGGTTGTCAGAATTGACTTAGCGACTACCAAAGATCACAGTATGACAGTCGGGACCTACGGCTTAACTTCCTATCCAAGGCACGGAGGGGTCTCGGTAAAAATATTTTGCAATAAACATAATAATTATAAAGGTCTCACACAAGGCCGCTGCATGTTGGACTTGTCCCCATGTAAGCCTTTCAAAAGACGGGCTATTCTCGTTTCGGAGGCGTAAAAGATAAGAGATACAATAATAATAAATATATATTTATTTAAATAGATAAGTAGGTACAGTTTTGCATTGAGCCACAAACTAACCAAAGCTTGTATCTTATGGCTCTATTTCTAAAAATAAATATGCCATGTTGTGTTTTGCTGACATGTGGCGTAAGCGTTGGTGAAATGGTAAATATGGAAACAACGAGTTAAAAAAAATTGTTTACTTGCTTACGAAAAAATGTTTAAAAGAAATTACAGAAGAATAAAATTAAAAATTGGGTTAAAAATCATAATTTACAATGAAACTTTCACCTAAGCGATTGCCACAATCATATTAATTACAAATCAAAATACCACCCACATAAAATGGTAACCAAACACTAATTAACTAGCTAACTTAAACCTCAACATGTGACCAACAAAATTAATTATGAGTCACAAATATCGTAATTAAACACAACACACAATCTAACCCTTAATTACCTTTAATTAACCATTTAATAAGATTTCCCTGTAAACCTGAGAATTAGGGTTGCCCAATAGTTTCGCGATTTGAAGGTTTCTAATCAATTTTCTCGTAGATTTATTTGACAGACAGGTAACGCAATATGGCTTATTAGAGATAAGATAAAGGGCGAGCGGTATTCAAATCAGAGTTAATAAGGGTTCAAAGATTCTGAGAAATATCATGACAAGTATATTATCTTATTATAATACCTTGGGGCTTTGTTTAGATGTTTTTGAGGAGCATTTGAAATGAAATAAGAAAAGCTATGGAATTGTTGTTCATTAAGAGTAGGCCATGCTTACTGCGTTTGGTCAAGTGATAGGTAGTACATTTTTTTTAATCTTAGTAAAAATATTATTCAAAAAATACCAAGGGAAACTTTCTATTGGATTAGTTTAGCAGTAGCTAAATCCATGTAAAAAAAAAAACATAATGAAAACGAAGTCACATATTAACAAACATTATTCATACTTATAATTTATTTTAAACCAAAACGTTCTCCAGGATATTTTCGAAGTTTTTACCGAATATTATGTCAGTTATAGAATCAGGCGTTACTTTGCGGAAATCCATGACATTAAATGTTATAAAAGATATTTAGCTTTTAATTCCGCTAATAAAATCCAAGCTTGGAAGCAGGATGCAGTCCCACCCTCCCGCCCTCATGCAATATGCGCATGCAGGAAAGCTCGACAACCGCTCCCGAGCGGTTGTCGAGTCAACATCTCCTGAGGATGCCCCGTGTAGGGGCGAAACACGTGTCGAGTTTTGGTTTGGTTGCATGGCATGCTACCCCCTTTTGTCTTACTTTTCGTGTATTTTTGCGTATGCATGCGCGCGGGAGGGTGGGCTTTCCTGCATGCGCATATTGCATTTTTAAAAGAAGAGAGAGAGAGAGAGAATTCAGTCTAATTATTTGTCCAGAAATTAATTAGGCTGAATTCTCAAAAAAACCTTAAGGTCCAAGTAAATGGCCGTAAAATTGTCCATTAAAATGTTTACTAAACACTAAAGTAATAGGGACAAAAAACGGAACTGTTTAGTACAAAAGTGACGAAATGGTTCAGCAGATGAGATGTCAAAATGCTTGAACAGATGTCATTGACTTGCCATCTCGCAAAAACAGGTGCAACGACCTTCTGCTGAAATCATGTGTCAATGTTGGACTAGATGATGACCAAGTCCGTGAGTTGGTTTCAAAAGTGTCTAGATTTCGATCTAGATTATGAAAGCTAGCTTAAAAATAGAAATTTGATCTAGATTAGGAAAGGCTGTAGCTTTCTTAATCTAGACCGAAGTCTAGATGGATGATGAGATAGGTTCCGAGTTGCAAAATATATCTCAAACCTGGATTGTCTTATATTGCCAAACTGTATTTAATAAGTGAGCAAGCGTGGTGACCAATGGTCATCACTTCTGTTTACGAGAAGAGGCCATTTCACAGAAGGGTAGCCATTTACGGACTGTAAAAATTAATTGAAGTGCTTATAACTCAGATATTATTTATGAAAAAAAAAAACAATCTTACTAGTAATATCTAGATTATATTCGCCTACTTTATAAATACTGTTTTTCTTTTAATAACAGTTCAAGGTTTTATTTAAATTCGCTTTTGTCGGCCTAATTGTACAAGGTAGGATCGAATCGCAAGAAAGTGTAGCATTTTTTGTTTTTCAATTACTCGGTACTCTTGCGCAATGTTGACCTTACACGACTGATTAAATTGAAAAGAAGCAATATTGATTGTTGCATAAATTAAAAAGAGTTAATTCAAAGTTGAAGTTCTTTCGTAGAGAGAAAAAAATATAACATCATAATATCGACTGACCTATTGGTCTAGTGGTTAGTGACCCTGACTGCTATACCGGACGTCGTGGGTTCAATTCCCACACAGGACAAATGTTTGTGTGATGAGCACGATCATTTGTTCTGTCTGGGTGTAATTTATCTACAATATGTATGTATTTAGAAATATGTAAGTAGCTTTATCAGTTGTCTGGTTACCATAACACAAGCTCTGCTTAGTTTGGGATTAGATGACCGTGTGTGAGTTGTCCCAGGATATTATTATTATTATAATGAAAATCTTCGTAAACAAATAGGCACTTACATGAACGAAACCTTTTTTTTAGTTCGTGTTGATGGATAGAGAGGTATGCTATTAAAAGGTGATGGATTGCAGGAGAGATGATAATACATTTTCTATTATATGAAAAAGATTAAATGATTTATTATTAAAAAGGATAAAAGGGCAGAATGGAAGGCTATAAGAACTAACATTAGATACTTAAACAAATAACTAAGCATAAAGATAGACATACTACATTAAGACATACTCATTTAAAACATATTAAAAGTATTAATAGCCATAACTGAAAACGAATTCCTTGTACTAAAATAATAATAATAATTCCAGCCCATAAACGTCCCACTGCTGGGCACAGGCCTCTTCCCATATAGAGAAGGCACGAGCATTGATCACCACGCTTGCTCTCTGCGGATTGGCGATTTCAGATCCCAATTTTGGAATCCAGGTTTCCTCACGATGTTTTCCTTCACCATTTGTCAGAAGTGTCTTAGAATAGTTAAGAAAGTACATATAACTTCCTCGTAATATAGAAGTAAAAATGTTATCCCTTCCATAATATTCTAATAATTTTCATTATACATCCATCATTTAAGAGCTAGGCCCTTGTCGGTGTAGCAATTTCCATCTTTCTCTGTCCAGTGCCAACTCCTTCAGCTGCCTGTAGGTTTCCACTTCTGCCTTTTCCTTCAATTGGTCTGTGTATTTTCTTCTCGGCCTTCTACGTCCAAGAAAACGTGGAATTTTCATTATAAACTTTATTATAATAAGAAAAACTAACTCTCTAAAACTACTCCAAACAATTAACTGCGTTATGAGAACAGAGTAAGCTTTCATTAAGTTTATATATAAACTGTAATTAACTATTTTAATTACTAACAGCAGTAACTTAATGCATTAAAGCTGGGATCAGTAAAGCAGTTAGTTTAATCTTACTGTAGTTAAGGTACGTTCATTGCAAGCCTTGTTGTTAGAGTTAACTTTTATGAACTATGGATAATAGGGAAAAATGCGGTTACAGATTTTTTATTATAACTGGAGTTAGTTAAAAGATTGACTGTATTTTTATGGTTTTCATTGGGAATATAAACAAATTACCGATTTGTTTCTTGTACATCCTGTATGTACAAGAAACAAATCGGTAATTTGTTAAGAAAACCCTGTCCGATCCTTTAAGGTATTGTTAGGTATCGATAACTGATACCATTATAGTAAACAAAAATTAGAAAATAGAAAAAAAATATATAAACTAAAAAAAAACAATCTCGAAAGGCGAGAGTGAGAGTCACAGGTGATCAAACAAAAGGCCGCCGAATAATACCGACGAAAATGGTGTTCTAATTACTGTTTTAATCTCAAATTAAGGGAATTTCGTGTCAAAAAATCGTTATTTCTAAGTTTATTATTATTGATACTATCATAAATATTCCAAATTTAATATTTTATTTGGGCATGTGATTATGAACCCTTTCGGGTCGGTCAGGGTTTTCTTAACACCCTGTATAATCAGGTTTTGTATAAATATTTCAATACTTTAATTGAATACAAAGAAGTAAGCTGCAAGGTATTCGCTAGATTTATGAATTAACAAAAGGCAACGCCATTGTCCTGACGTAGTATGACGTCAAAAACTAATTTTAAAAGAAAATGCCGTAGCTACATGTGTTTTTCTAAACAAACTAAAATATCATAGATATCATTGAGAGAGGTAATTTGTTTTAAGTAAAATAAATAAACACTACTGTTTTGCACATAAACTAAAATGAAAACAAAATTTAAAGCAAATAGATGTCTTCATATTATTTGTCTGAGCATAAGACTACTAGATCGTGTACTAAAATATAATTTGCATAATCTGAGTCTTAGCTTTTATCGAGTTAACACAGTACTGAAATATATGAATATTATTACTCATAAAACAACTTACAAATGTTAACGCCGAGCGAGTGTACACCAGATCTTTATTTGAGTGAAAACATAATGTAATTTAAATTGTAATGTATTTTAACCTTTTCATCATGTCCCTGGAAAAGTAGTTTGATTGATTTTTAAACAATTAAAACAAATATTATCAAACAAACAATTATTTCAAATAGTTCACTCTGATTGGTTAAAAAGAACCGTATTTATATAACTTCTATCGACGACATATTTTTTTAATCAAGGTATGCAAAACTTGCGAAGTTTTCGCGAACCTTTTGAAATTGGTTAATTACCTGGAGTCGCTTTAAATTATTCGTTGTTTTTTTTTCTAAAAAAAACTACGCAACCAACTTTTATGTGATTTTGTCAGTATTTACAGAGCTATATATATATTACTAGGAAGCATGCAATGCAAATAAGTGTTGTGTGACCAAAAAAGGTATTAAATAAAGTTACCAAACTGCAATTCTGTGGTAATTGCAGTTTGGTAACTTTCAGTAGAAAGAAAAGTTAGTGCAGAAATAGATCCTGTCCGACCATCACGTTTTATGAATGCAATTTGAATGTTACAAACTGCATCCATTGCTAATAGTTGCAAAGTGCAACATTACTAAAAAGTCTCGTGGTAAAGTTAAAAAAGTCACAAAGAAATAGATTACTTTTGTGTTTTTGCAAGCATTTTCACATTAATAGGAAAATGATAAATATAGCTTTATAAATCATCGTTGCATCTCAAAAACTGCATAGTGTCATAAGCTTTTTGGCATTGCAGAATTTTTACTTGTAACTATAACTTTGAACTCAAGTAAATATATTATAATATTATAATCATTGTATATCAAAATATATAAAATACTGTTTTGGTGTTGAATCGAAAGTTTCGATGAAATTTTCGTCTCCGTATAAGGTTATTTTGTGGATATCGACTTCGGACTCTAATACATTATATACTTGTTGATAACTTTGTTGTGTCTTTTACCCGATAAATTTTATTTTCAGTTGCTCTTTTCAGTACTAAATATAACGAATGTTTTTTCTTTCTTTCAGGGGGGACATTTCAAAAATGGAGACTATAAAGCGGGCCACGAGGAGCACGCCAAAGGCGAATCCGGTCATTTCGAAAAAGGGGGACATCTGCACGTGTCCAAAGTAACTACAACCTTAAACCTTACTTCATAAAGTTCAAATTTGTACTGCTAGATTTAAATACCTTCGTGTTGCTTTTTGCTGGCTAAGTCTTCAGAGAACCAGCTTTTTGTGGACTTAAGTAGTGATAATTATAGTGAGTCGCAAAGACAAGGTTTCGTGGTTTTAAGTCGGATTATATCTGGAAGTTCTCATATGACTGGGAATGAGCTGATTGTAAATTATATAATGTATGGTACTCTTAATAGGATATTGAAAGCAGCGTACATATGTCAAAGAGTTTTTCATTTACGTCAAGTAGTATTTATTTGCATCATGACTATAATAATGGTGATGAATGTAATTGTATAAAGTTCTCTTTATACCATTTTTAAACAAACCAGATATCAGCTTTTAAAGTTCGTTAAAAAGAGCTATTAAAAAGTCAAAACTTAAAAAATAATGGTTATCGTCACATTTAATCGATATATTCGGAAATGGTCGATCGAATAAAAAAAATGGTTGATCGATAGCATATTTCAGAGGCTCAGATATATATATTTTTTTTAACAAAATCGATTGAGCAGTTTTGTTCTTTTACTTTTTTTGTAGCTTATCAATTATTTAAAGTCTTTAATGAACCTGCTTGTATTTCAGGGACACAAAGCCGCAGCGGGTCACGACCAGCATGGGAAGCACGGAGTCAGCCATCACCAGAAGGAATCGAAGGATACGGGGAAGAAGTGGATTTATCATCACGGGTACCCGCCAAAAACGGCGAACCTCGTGCTGATTGACAGGAGAACCGACCAGCTATACCACGGACCACAGTACTACGGTTAAATGGACTGAAAGAACTGATAGGACTTGACTAGGACCAAATACACTGATTCTGCCTTTTTAAAAGATATCTTGGAGTCGACTACCAGTTGCACCGAATTCAGATGTGCGACTGCCTATACCCATTAGTGGGTTACGATATCACATAGTAAGACTATTTGGCACACTGACTATTAAGAAAAAGTTTTAGGATATGATCTGGTTTACATTGTGGCAAGTCAGCGCTGACCGAAAGCGGCAGTCCTGACTTCAATATCCCTGATTAAATATATTTGAGTTACTTAAGGGCATCGGTCCAATGACGCCTCTATTTAACTCAAAATATATCAGCTTTGACAGTTGTACAGTCATAAACAAAATGTAAATAAAATGTAAATAAAAATAAATAATTTTAGTTATTGAAATAAATTATAATTTAAATGGTTATTGTCTTCTTGCTGCAAGTGACCTTAAAGTGAATGGTATTTCATTTGATTCCATTAGGACAGTGTTATTATGTTTTTCGGTAAGAAAACTCTTAGTAGCAGTCTGGGGTTGGTAAATATAAAGAACAGGCTAATGATCTGGTTGCTTGTGGTTTTTACTGTTAAATATGAATGTATGCAGTAATGCACCTCTGCCTATTCGAAGAATACAGGCAAGATGGTATAAAGGCATATGTACTATCACATAATTAAAATAAACACATGACAAAACTGTGATTAACGTGCTCTCAAAACTTAACGCCTGCATAATAAAAACACCATTTATATTTTTTGGCTGAAGCACTTTTGGTAATGACTGTATCTAATGTTAAATCCAAAATGGCTGCTATAACTGTCAAAATGTAACTCCTGATAATAATTGTCAGCGATTTTCTTAGTCAGTGTGATCACAGGATTGGTCACTAAAATGACTCAAAATTGGTTTTGATTAAAAATTCAACAAAACTTCTTAAAATTATAAAAATAATATTTTCTTTCAAGTAATTATTATACATACACATTTTTTCCAATTTTGAAATAATATGATTCAAAACATATTTTGACTTATGAAAAAAACTCCTAAAGAAAGAAGTGAAGGCTATATAATATAGTATATACAATATGAAAACTGGAATAACTATTGTGTATTTATGCGATATCCAAAAAATGCTTGTTTGGGTGACAAAGCTATTAATTTAGTTATATTAATACTTTGGAAAACTACGGGTTTATCGAAGGTGAAATATATTTGGAATCTCAGGTTTAGAGTAATTTTTAGTTTAATTCAACCTTAGAGTATAAATTAGACTTAGAACAGAGCACTTGGGAAATCATCTTCATTAATTGGTCATTAAACATACTGGGGCCATACCATGATCTCTTAAAGAAGTACAGATGCGGTCGTGGAAGCGAGACGGCGCACTACACTGCGCATAGCGCTGTCCCGCTTACTCAACCGCAGCAGTCTGCTTTAAGAGCTCATGGTACGGCCCCTGTACCTACTTGACTTTTGCTCTATGTCTTATTTATACTCAAAGGTTTTTCAAAGAACGGGCCTTAGTAAGGTTTGTAGTTTAATTAATAGTTATAAGTGTTTTTATTTTAATATAATTATATGTATTTATTGGCTGAAGACTTGTGAAAAGTTGATTTAAAATTACAATAACAAAAAATAAAAAGCCTTGTTAATGAAAAATGCGTCGAAAACGTACCACATTGTTTTTAAATTCCTTAATTTATTTGTACCTTATTTAAACAATCTCTACTAAATTATGTACTAAAATAGTTTTGAAAACAGATTTTTTGTTTGACGTAAGATTGAACTTTAATATTGTTTTTATCTACTTGTAACTTGTAATTCATAACTTTTTGTTGTTTTCTGCAAAAGGTACGTTAATATGTTCTGCTTTTTTAACCTGGTATAACATATTTGTTGACTACCAGTAATGCTATATGATTATTGAGCATCGAAATGAATATTAAAAGGCTAAAATGGCAATTGTATGTACGTTTAGCACATAATAACACTTGTAAAGTTCTAGCACGAAATCCATTGACAAGGTAAACAATTTAAGTCACGATTTGCATGAAAAACGATTTTCCAAAAACAATTTCTCTGTACTAATAACGTAATTAGTCGATAGTTTCATCCTAGGACCTCATTCAGGATTATGCATTTAAGAATTTAAAAAGCACTAGCTTAGATAAAACCCGCCGCGCGCATACGGACGGCTTGAAGCATTTCGGTCGTCAAAACATAAAGCAAGCGGGCGGTAGAGCGGTCGACAGCTCGCGCAGTCCGTGTACGAGCGGCCCACTTCAGCTATTAAAACTACACTATATATATTTAATTGTTATTATTTAATTAATTAATCTTTGTAATAGAGTTACGTAATTAATGTTATTGTAAATACTCTCACTGTGATTTATTGACGTTTTGTAAATATTTTTTCATAATTAAATGTATTTTTTTTATATCTGTGTTTTCTTCATTCAGCATGTTGTGTTTAAGCTAGTTTTTTTTTATCCTATGTAAGATCCCATTGCTGGGCAAAGGCTTCCTCTTTCTTCTTCCAAACCTCTCTGTTTCTCGTGATTTCTATCCACGTGCGACCCGCATAACTGAGTAGGTCATCACACCACCTTCGCTGCCGTCAACCTTGACGGCGATGTCCTTCCGGCGTCCAGCTAGTAGTATTTAATCTTTTTTAAATACAGATCTTAATAATTACAATAATTCTAGGTAATCGAAAATATGTTTAGAGTGGTGGAATGGAGTAATAAAAATAAGCTCTATTTCAACACTACGAAATGCTCAGTGATGACATTTACGCGCGCGAAGTCTACCTTAGCCTACGATTACAAAGTAGATGAAGAGCCGATGCAGCGAGTATCGCAGGTACGAGACCTAGGAGTACTGCTTACCCCTGATCTAACTTTCCGGGAGCACATAGTTAAGATTTGCAAGAAGGCGTACAGAAACCTGGGTTTCGTGTTGAGACAGTCGCAGGGTTTCACCAACATCACTACCCTCAGGGTGCTGTATGACGCATTGGTAAGGAGTCACTTGGAGCACAGTGCGGTGATTTGGGCGCCTCATGAAGCGAAATACAGTGTCATGCTTGAGCGAGTACAAAATAAGTTTACAAGACACTTGTATTTTAAACTGTATGGGGTGTACCCATTTTACCCGCTGATGTATCCTACACTTTTTGTACTGGGTATGGTGGGGTTCAACGAACTCAGAGTGCGCAGGGAATTTACACTCGCGGTGTATGCGCTAAAGCTCCTGCGTGGAGTAGCACATAACCAGGGTGTGCTGCGTCACCTGCAGCTGTGCGTGCCGGACGGGTACGTATGGAGGCGGCGGCGGCCGCCACTGCTGGCCGTGCCGGTAGCCAGAACCAATCTGTTGTCAAAGACACCCCTCACTCGCACAATACGGGTCCTAAACGAAGTGCATGAGAGAATTGATATATTTTCGTGCAATTTGAGTGAATTCGCAATAGTGTTGTTAAATATTGTTAGTTATAACTAAGTAAATATATATATATAGGTATTTTTGTGTTGTCTAATAAATTGTACATTTAAGGTTAAAAATTGTTAGGTTAAGAAGTTATTGTTATATAAGTTATATTTGAAGTTAGTTTTTGTTTTTTTGTTTTTGTGTCTTAGCTGTAAGTTAAATTTTATTGATCTTGTATGTGTATGGCTATGGAAACCACTATTGTATTGGATCACTCTGTAATGATAGTGTGTGTTTGTTTAATAAATAAATAAATAAATAAATAAATAAATAAATAATGTTCTAAGTATACCTTGCACGTTTTACTGAGTAGCACCTAGTATTTTGTTTATATTTAATGGTATTATGTTGAAAATAAATCTATCAAGTAAATACTCGGGCAAAAATAAGGCATAGAAACAATAATGTATCTTCAGGGATGAAATCCTCCCGTTATATGTTATCTTGAGAGATCGTTGGCTTGTCCTAACGTTGTCAATCTGCCATATCTTTACATTAAGATATCAAAATGGCTTCTGTTTCGAGGTTAGAAAGTAAGTAAGATAAAAATATTGTGGTTTTGAAGTGATGCGAGTATCTAAACAGTTTTTTTTTTAATATCACATCAAATGCACTTGGCGTTTTATGATAAACATGTTTTTTTTTCATGTTACATTCGCCTTTGTAGTTTTTGACGTTGTTTTGTTCAATACAGAAAAAAAACACGTCCATACGTCAAACATCATGTATGTTTTGCTGAGCAACTAAGTCCACTTCAGAAGTCCAGACTAATTAAGTTAAAAAGGATTGTTTATAAAAAAAAAAAATTCTCAAAGCACTACAAAATTGACAATTAATTATTAATGTATTTTTTTTATTCAAACCCCCTGCTTTTTGAATCGAAGACATACAAACAACCACTGACCCTTCCTGTGTTTCGTTCAGGAAAACAGAAAAGTTGTAAACACAGAAATACTTTAAATATTTTAATACTTTGATGAAAATGATAAATGGGTAAGAAATGCGTTTTGTTAAAACTTTTTTCCACCTGCTCTAGTGACACTGAAGGATGAATGTTTTATTCGTTTTGTTAAAAATATTTAAAGGTCAAGTCTCTTGGAAGATCTAAGGTACTTAATTGGTAATTAATCAAATAACAAAATCTTACGGGATCGGTTAGTGTTATATTCCAGAGAAGGCACACCATTACAGTATTTATTACTGAAATTCTATCTATTTGGAAGTTATAAAAATATCTATCTATGATATAAAAATGAATCGCTGAATGTGTTGCTAAGCGCAAATCTCGAGAGCAGCTGAACCGATTTCGCTAATTCTTTTTTTATAATAATCCTTGATGTATGATGGTTCTTGATGGTTTTCTTGATGGTTGTTACGGAAAAAGAAATAAAAAAAAAATCGACTGTTAGGCGGTACGAAGTTAGCCGGGCCAGTTAGTTATTTATAAATATTATTTTATAATTAGGTAGCTAAGTGCTATAGAGGTGAGATGAGGTATTTTAAACCACGACGGAAAAAGAGTGGTCTTCTAAGTTTAACGTGTCGGTTTGTCTGCGGCATAGTGGCTCCTTCATAGTTAATTATTAAGAAATTTTACTTATATTTCTGCCGTAAGTAGTATATTACATATACATCTTATATATACACTTTAACAAGCAATTATTTGAAGTCCAGTCCATCAGAATGTTAACTGATAAAAACACGAAACACTCAAATCGAAATAAAATTTTACTTTTGGAAAAACGACCGTATTTATTCAACTGTAGTTCTTTTGTAGAAAAAAACTCTGAAATTTTAAATCGAGTTTAAAAAGTGGAGCGTATTAATTTGACTGTACGAATCCCAAAGGTTTTACAAAATATTAAAAGTTAAGTATTCTTTCGTTGTTAGTTCTTCGCTAGTTTTTTATCAAACTTTGAAGACTCGATTAGATTTTTTTAAGTAAACTTGCCTGTAGCGATTACATACCTCTGTGCCAGTCGACTTTGTAAATTAATTTATTCTTGTCAACGAGAGGTAATTTTAAACTGTTTTAATCGTAACATTAACTACTATGTAACATTCCTACTTATTGTAAAAAAGACATAAAGTAAGACATCTATTATAATTAACTTTACCTATTAAACACGATACCGATAAATGATTTCTTATCTATGGATCTGTGTACCGTTCTGAGGCATCTTAGCTCCTAAAAGACTTTACTGATTTTGATGTGGTTTTTTTGTATAAAAGCTCATGTGATCGAGATTGTGCTAATTTGTAAAGCAACGCTCAGCGGTTTAAAAAGTTACTTTTTACAATTTGATAAAAAATTTACAGGGTCTAACAAGGTCTATTTTTTGTATATAATAATCCAGCCTATAAACGTCCCACTGCTGGGCACAGGCCTCTTCTCATATAGAGAAGGCACGAGCATTCATCACCACGCTTGTTCTCTGCGGAATGGCGATTTCAGATTCCAAATTTGTGGAATCCAGGTTTCCTCACGATGTTTTCCTTCACCGTTTGTCAGAAGTGTCTTAGAATAATTAAGAAAGTACATATAACTTTGAAAAAGCCACATTGGTACTTGCCTGGGTTCGAACTTCGAACCTGCAACGTTGTGCATACAATTTCGTTCATTGAACCGCTAGGCCACCACGACATCTTCAATTTCAAATCATCAATTTTTGTATGTCACCAGTGAAATTGTCTCGTCATATTTTCTCTCTTTCCCTGCTAGAGTAAACTGTGGATAAGTTATTAATAATACCAATAAAACAGATACCCATTCTGTTATCGATGTAACGTGATACAGCTATTACTGTTCCGAAGTATTTTCCTTGTGAATACAGTTGAGTGCGTCACTTGATATCAATGTATTTGAATAACATGAACTAGTAACCCGTTTTAGTTTCTTTATTTGAGGTTATTCGTGGTTGGTTGGTAATGTAAAAAAATCGAGAAGAAAACGAATTTAAAATGAAACACAACACCAAAAAAAGTCTTGAAAAAAGTATAAAACGCACTACATACCAGAAATCATCCTGATCAAATGCAAACGACTGATAGATTTCATATATAATTTTTTAGCAGGCTCCAAACTGCAAAACTGCATCCTAATCGGTCCATTCTTTTGGGAGCTTTAATGCCAGAAACTTCAAACTTATAACACCCTTTCCGTAGGGGGTTAAAAAAAAGAATAGTGTCGAAGTCTAAATCTACGAAGCACAAAGCAACAAAACTAACAAACAGCACTAGTTTATGAGGTTTCATATGTTCACATAAAAAAGAAACCGTATTGGAAAAAAGGTTAAAAATAGTGCAAGTGCAACGTAGTGCGTGGGATTCATAATAATGTTTGTATCAAGCTGGTACCGCGCTGGTTAATATGCCAGTAGAGTCGGCACAAAAACATTGTGTGTTTATTGGATTAACTTTGAATATTGAACTATCGATGGGGTTTATTTGTAGCTATAGGTTTGGTTATTGTTAGCTGTAGGTTTTTGAGGCATTGTTTTGTATAATATATTTTTTTTGTTGTTGAAAATATAGGTAGATAAATTCGAATTGTTGGGTTATTTTTTATTGACGCTTTAATCAACAGTTTATTAGATTAACTACTATTGCTCTACCACGATAGCTACTAGGCAGGTGCTTAAAAAAAAACTTATAACCTCATGAAAATCATAAACACTCAGTTACTTTGCAGTAGTAGGTAAAAGTTTTGTGTCGAATAATGTCAAAATGGCCTAAAAAAGCAAAAAAGAGGCTTAGGCAAAGAGGACTTACATATTCGGGACTAGCTGTGCCACGCGGTTTCCTACCCTTTCTTTTATCCCAAGGTCAAAAACATGATGTTAAATAGCCTAAAATCTTAATCTAGAATTAGGCTATTAAACACTACAACATTCTTTTAAATCTGACTGACGGTTTCAGAGTAGCGCGTACAAACAAAAATCTATTGCTTTATTATTTCCAGATATCTAAAGAAGTCATTCTCCTAGTTAACCTACCTATCGTAAAAAGTCGTTCAGTAAAAATCTGTTACTCCAACATTTTCCATCATCTAAGTTGCAAAACTTCGGAAGCTAATACATACTAAGGCTTTTTCAAACACGACGCGAATAAAATTACAAACTTGAAACAGATCGGACGACAACATAACATCAATACTGACTCTTATTAAACTGCGATTACGTATAATAAGTAGATAAACTTAAATACATTTTAACATAAAAACTTGGACAGAATAACTAATAGATATGGAAAAAAAAATGCCGTCATTTTGTTCAGTATAAATATTTTGATTTCAAAGTGAATGTTTTGGGTCGGATGGATGACGACTGGATGACACTGGTACAGTTCTGTAGAGAATGGCTTGAGAAAAGAGAGGCCTGGGCATACCCAGCAGTGGGAGGACAAGGGCTGTGGATGATGACGATTTTATTTTTTAACAAACGGACTAAATATTTTTTTTACTTTTTATACCCGGTCAAGATCCCTATTATGTATTTTTGATGTGAAACATCTATAGCCGCACGTAAAACCGATTTCTGGCGTGGAGACGCATGCCGTGGCGCGAATGCGCGAAAAAAAATCGTAATATTTTATTTTTTGTTTCAAGCTTTATTTCTATTAGATTTTGTCTACAGCTTTACCTGAAAGTTGTAAGTATAGCCTAAAGGTAGCCAGTAGGCTAAATTCATCAAAATCGGTTGAATTGTTCAGTATTAAGGGTTTATTCAGCAACTTGTACAGCTTTACAATAAACCTTACTCAGATTCATTTAATATTTAGTAGCGGTGAAAGCATCACAAATAAGGATTTACTTTTACATTTATGATATTAGTATGAATGTATGTAAGTACGTACACTCGTTCTTGTAATATTTACAATTCATATTTCCACATTAATGTAAAAATATAAATAAAAATAACTCTCTTTTTTTGTTTTTCAGTGTGTCAGTCAGTCGGTTACAATTTCACTTTACAGCTATACTTTTTTTATGAAATTTGCTATGCTGCAGTATGTATCCTAAAAAAAGAAAAAAGGCTAGTATTTGACATGAAAACCAACACACACATGGACGGAGCCGCGGTCAAAAGCTAGTAGTAAATATTTATAAAACCTTCCGCAAAACGAGATTTTGTTCCGTGAGAGATGTTTTATTTTCATTTTTTTGTGAACTGTATTTAGCGATACGCTGTGCCAGCGTCCAGTACCAAGCTAACCCTTGTATTGTTTCATAGTGGCTACATATGGATGGCAAAAGCAACGAACTTTTAGGAAAAAATAAATAAGGTTTGTTTCCAACCAAAAAGATGGGCCAATCGTAGGATAGGCCAGAAGTGAGTAGCAAAGAGAGAGAGAGAGAGATACTTTTGTCGGACTTTTTTTTTCAGATTATGTTCTTCTTAGAACGCTTCTAGATTTTTCCACGCGGATCTTAGCAAAAATACCATGTAAATTTAAAAGGCGGTTAAGCAGAAGCCTATCCTCGTTACTGTGTGAAGTCTTGCATTCGCAGCGTTCTAAGGTGTGAAGTGAGAATTATGCAATCAACATAACCTATAAATTATTTGTCCCTTGATGTACCAGCAATATTATTATTCACCCTTTACAGCAACGTCCCTCTCTTGGTTCAAACCCTTACCGTATAAAGTCAACAACTAAGGTAATATTTACCTAATGAATGCATTCCAGTTTTAAAGAACTATTCTCCACCAAAACTGCAGTCTCATCCATTTAATATTCAATTATATTGCTTCTTGCACTAACTAACAACATTTTATACATAAATAATGAATGTCAAGTGAACTTTAGAACTTAAATCTCTAATTTCTTCAACTAATTTCCCAAGTGTCAGAGTGTTCAGTGTTCACTTTGCTGTCTGTTCGCAAGTGTCGTGTGTCTCGACACAAGTAGCTCATTATTGTGACGGTGTGCCCACAAAATCTGGTGAAATGAATTCTGAATGACGTCACCGGGATATTAAAATGAGTGGTTTTTATGATGGTATGTTCTTGAGCCTTTAATATAGTGTTTTGTTTTATATGGTTGATGTTATGGTCGGTAGATCAAGGTTAAGCAACGGTTGTTGAAGATGGGCCATTGATTTCATTTTTCACTAACTGTGCCTTGCAGTTTTTAACCCTCGTAAGTAGCTCAAATTTTACGTATTGTGATAGAGATCATGTTATTCGAGTCAAATCAAGCAAATAATTTAAATTGCATCTTGACTTAGAAACATGTAACTAACCCGAATTTGTTTTTTATGTATATTTAGATGTTTTGTATGAAAATATGGAATCACGATATACATGAAATGTTTGAATACATTTCAAACTATATATAAAATAAAAATATTGATACAACTACCTTGGACCTTGGTGTTTTGTTGGGATTAGATTATGTGACCATAAATTTTATCAATAAAGCCTTCGTACCACGCCGAGGGCACGACGTGGATATATGTCAGGCTTTCATCGACCAACAACACCTCCCGTTTATGCCTTGACCAGGTAGTAATGTAGCTACATGATTTTCAAGCGTAAAGAAGTGGTCTCTGCCTACCCTAGAAGCCCCTACAAGGGAAAGAGGCGTGATTATATGTATTTATGTACTTTACATATTTATGATCGTGAAACGTGTGAATTGTAGTTTTATACTACTGCGCCGTTCAAACACACATATTTAGTTCACAATATTATTTCCAATATTTTTTACTTAGTAATATCTAGCAATTGCCTGCAACAAGTTTCTATTGATAAGAGTCGACACAAGATTGTCATAACGTTCCTCTTGAGTGTGTATCGTGTTGTTATTGAAACTTATAAGTTAGTTAGTAACTTTAAAATTGCTTTGTCTTGTTCAACGATGGTATTGACTTAGTTTTTGATAAGTTTTGTATTGGTTGATAGCTGAAGATTGGACTGTGTTGGTTAGGTATACAGGGTGTTACCGAAAGGGTATATCTATACAAAAGGGGTGAAAAGTACATTAAGTATAGAGTCAGTTTACAAAATTTCAGCTCAAAATGAGGTAACTTAATAATTGATATCCAACTTTTTGTACAAAATATTTGAAATAACCTGTATATTCCATGACTTCTCTGTACAAGAGTTTCAAAAGTAATAGAAAAAGAATACATATTTTAATATCAACGCAATAATAAATAGCGATATCATTATTGAGCCTTTTGTATAAGTTAAACATAGCGTGAAAATGAAACATTCCTTCAACATCAAATAATATAATTGGAATTTGAATAATAAGGAAAAGATTGCTCGGACATCATTTTAAGGCGTCAATTATGTTTTATCTGAAAATTATTACTTTGCTCAGTTCTTTTTCCAAGGTATAACAGCAACTGGCCTTTTGGCTCAGTGGTTAGTATCTCTGACTGGTAAACCGAAGGGGTAGTAGGTTCGATTCCCACCGACGGCTAAGCTTTGCGTAAAGAGCATGATCGTCTAATTCGTGTCTAGGTGTTAAAACGTATTTAAGTATTTAGAAAAATATAAGTATTTTTATCAGTTGACTAGTTATTATATACCAAGCTCTGTCTAGCTTAGAATCAAGATGACGGTGTGAATTGTCCCAAGATATTATTAATATCCAATTTTT
Source organism: Autographa pulchrina (assembly GCA_905475315.1). Lineage (NCBI taxonomy): Eukaryota > Metazoa > Arthropoda > Insecta > Lepidoptera > Noctuidae > Autographa > Autographa pulchrina. Next base: position 11,600,142 of record FR997775.1, read on the forward strand.
ATATAAATACTTATAAAATATATATACTTTCCCTTGTAGGGGTAGACAGAGGTGGTCTCTGCCTACCCCTTCTTTCCACTTGCTATGATCCTTACACACTTGTTTCGTTTCATCCACTTTCATTATTCCCTTCATACATGCTCTTCGGTTTATGGTACTCTTGACCTGGCCTTTTTTCTTTCACACTCGCCCTATACACTTTTTTCGTCAATCGTTCTTCATTCATTATTTTTCTTTATTAATAATGATAATACTTGACATGTATATGACCGAACAAAAGAGCATAATCCCACCCGAAATCAAAACCGGTAACCGAAATATAATCTGATTTTTTTATAAAAAGGTATCTTATACTCGGGACGGATTTGCATCGACGAGCAAAGGAAAAACAATAGCAAATTGACTTAACTGAGTATTCCATTATATTTGTTCAAACATGTTAGGTAAATGGATATGATATGTCTCAACAAGATTATGTCGAAATAAAATAAATTTGCTTAAGATTATGCTTCTACACTTATTGTTTTATGATTTTATAAAAAGATGAAGATTTTTTTTAACATTATACTGCCATAACCTTCCTTAATTGCAAAGGGGCTCAAGGCTTTTTAATTACATATCCATCAATATTATAAATGCCAAAGAAACTCAGTCCTGCTCTACATTCACGACATGTAAGTGGTATGGTATGGGTTATGCTCGTATTCTAAGAAGGCACATATGCCTCTATAAGCCGCGAAAACCGACACCCTCGCGGGCGGAGCTGCGGGTAACAGTTAGTAATATCATAAAACTAAATTCGTACCTCGGTTTCTCCTGCATAAGTAGTCCTCGTTCCCAATGTATTTTAGTTATTCTGCTATTCGGGATGCGAGTCTAACAAATAAAATATCATGTAAATTGGTCCTCCCGGTCTTGAGTTATAAATGGTGTAATGGTGTACCGCGAGGGCTGGCGAGAAGTGGCGCGGGATAAGATTTAATAAAATGACTTGGGAGAGGCATTTGCCCAGCAGTGGGTCAGTATAGGATAGAAAAAAAACCCGACTTTGTTTTATATGTATAGCAATATTTGTGGTGAACTCTGTTCGAAAAATCGTGGTTCTAATACGGTAAATATAACTGACTGGTTTGTTATTAACTTTATGTCAGACAACAGCCTTTGGCGTATGGTCTGTTAGCTAGCGCTGTCCGATAAACCTGACGTCAGCTGTCAGTGGGAGAAACGGCGATAATAGTGCTTCAATATATTGGCCAAATGTTGGTGCTGCGTGGAAAAGTAGTTTTAAAATGTTGGCCAAATTCTGTGATCGAATTTGTAGGTACTTCGATTCAGTGGCGAAATTATTTTAGTTGTCAATATTAACAAGAACGTAAAAATACATTGATAGATAGGCGTCTCAAAGATTCGTGGGACTTAAAATTAAGTTTGTAATCTGTTTGTCTGTTTGTGACTACAATATACTAGAACACTAGACTAGACTAGAATACAAGAAAAAACACGAGGTAGATAGGTATTCAAAGGTACAATAAAAATAATAATAATCCAGCTTATAATATAGCCTATATAGAGAAGGCACGAGCATTGATCACCACGCTTGCGATTTCAGTTCCCAAATTTTGGAATCCAGGTTTCCTTACGATGTTCTCCTTCACCGTTTGTCAGTAGTGTCTTAGAATAATTAAGAAAGTACATATATTTTTGAAAAAGCCACATTGGTACTTGCCTGGGTTCGGACCTGCAACCTTGTGCATACAAATCCGTTCATTGAACCGCTAGGCCACCACGACACTTTCAAAGATTATATACCTTTCAAAGAAATCAAAGATATTTTATCAAATAGATGATGTAACTTTAGGACTTTTCCGAATCCCTTTCCAATAAGTATGCCAATCATGATTAAATGAAAAATAAATAAATGATTTGATTTGAACATTACTGTTGTTTAGCATTGTATTTCGTCTTAAAGGAAAATTAAACTTTAAAATCGTTGTACAAAAAATCTAACAATTTTAAACCAGAGAAAAATATTTAAGACATAATTTTACGTCAAAAAAATCTGCATACATTGAAGTAAAAAATTCGCAACATAAAAATATTTTAGGATTTGCATGTTTTGTGAACACAATCCGTAAACTAAACATTACTACGTCACCCACACGTGAATTCACGTAAACCCACGTATGTTACGTTATAACATTTACACGTTAGTTAAACGAATTAAATCTTAATTAATTATAGGGGTTAGTAAATGAGTTAGTTGTTACAGTTATCAAAATTACATTTCCTTGTTTATATGTCAAACATGTAAACAAACACGAGTTTAAGGAAAAACGATCGTAATGTTTAAAAATAAGGTTCAGTTTCCGCTACAACATGACATGTTTTATGACCTTTTTCAACAGTACTAGTTAAACTAAAAATAACTTTATTCACACTAGCTTAAAGATGATGTTTGTTTAAATAAAAAATAAAATCAATAATTGCAATAAAATAGATTAGAAGAGATTTTCGTAGGTATTTTTTTCCGCCCAGCCTTTTCCAAAACTATGTTGCGTTCAGTGCTTATAGTACGCGCGTTATCATCTGAGTCGTCAAGTCATAAAAGTCAAAAAAGATCGGAATGTGCAGCGCGCCGGACCCTAGTTATCGATAAATGGCTACCTGCACACGTGCTAACGATGACTACGATGAGTCACTAATGATTTGTACGATTCTAATTGGTCAGTTTCCAATGTAATTGCAGTGCGTTCAAATATTGTTATTTTTTTAATTTTGTGAACAAGGTACTATTTACCTATACAGGGTGTCCGGTAAATAGTCCGACAAACTGTGGTGGCTGATACCTTAGGTCAGGTCCTATCAAATGAACACAACATATGTTCGCCGAAAAGTTACAGGTTTCGAGTTACAATCGATTTTCGGAAATTTTAGATTTTTCTACCTTGCATCACACTTTTCCATTTTTCTTGCTGATTAATAGCTTTCGTAATACTTTTTGTACATCAAATTAATCTTGAATAGTTACTCTACGCTTTAGTAAGTCTCATATTTATCTAAAAGAAGAATGTATTGACAAAAAAGTCACTCGCTTAACAATTTTCACTTTTCGTTTTTCTTACTGCTTAACTTTGAACTGTAGTGGTGAAAAATAAATGTATGTAGGAGTTTTGTACAACAATCTTAAAAACTTGCTTGAATATTGGTGATTTTGGGAAGGTACAATACTTGCGTATTTTCCTTACAAAATTTGACAAAACAAGCTGCTGAAGTTCACATGGGCTTATTTGTTGAAATATTACTAATGTAAATCTAAGGAAAAACGAGACGTAACTTAACGCGGATCGTCATTGTACAATGAAATTAGGTTTTTCTTCTCGCCATTAACTCTCTATGCCACATTAAAACATGTTTTAGTGTAAAGTTACCTTTTCCTTCAGTACTTTCTTACTAGATGAATCAATTTCACACTAACATACCATAACATAACACTTTATTTTTCATGGAACGACAATGAAATAGCTGGTTTTGGACGCCCAATCCATCTGCCCTAGTATCCCTTATTAGAGGAGGCTCTTACTTCAGGCCCATACTGCACTTAGCACCCATTTTCCCAAACCATATTATGTATCTTTCAACTTGCCAAGAATGTATTTACGAAGAGTGGGTCTTCTAAGAAACCGGTCATGGATGGACATGTTTACGAAGGGTTCCGTAACTTTGCAAAAAAATTATCAGAGCATTTTTTTTTTCATTTCCATATTTTACAAATTGAAATTGGCCACAATTATTTTGTGTAACTAGTTAGTCGCTAGAAGAAAAACCTTATTTCACTGGACAATGACGATCCAAGTTAAGTCTCATATTTCCTCAGATTTACATTAGTAATATTTCAAAAAATAAGCCCATGTGAACTTCAGCAGCTTGTTTTGTCAAATTTTGTAAGGAAAATACGCAAGTATTGTACCTTCCCAAAATCACCAATATTCAAGCAAGTTTTTAAGATTATTGTACAAAACTCCTACATACATTTATTTTTCACCACTACAGTTCAAAGTTAAGCAGTAAGAAAAACGAAAAGTGAAAATTGTTAAGCGAGTGACTTTTTTGTCAATACATTCTTCTTTTAGATAAATATGAGACTTACTAAAGCGTAGAGTAACTATTCAAGATTAATTTGATGTACAAAAAGTATTACGAAAGCTATTAATCAGCAAGAAAAATGGAAAAGTGTGATGCAAGGTAGAAAAATCTAAAATTTCCGAAAATCGATTGTAACTCGAAACCTGTAACTTTTCGGGGAACATATGTTGTGTTCATTTGATAGGACCTGACCTAAGGTATCAGCCACCACAGTTTGTCGGACTATTTACCGGACACCCTGTATATAGGTATACAAGATAATAAACGTTTCTTATCGATAATATGTCTATAATTGTTACGCCCTTCACTAGACGACTCCATAAGACCAATAAGTGCAAGCGAGATAGATATAGAGAAATGATTTATGGCCCTAAGACTCGGATGATAACGCGCGTACTATAGTATGATCGGCTTCAGCTTATTACCTTTATTTACATAAAGTATGTATGTCTGCCTATTTGTCCTCCACAACCTATTTTAGTGGGTAACACAGTATCAGAGTAAGACTGGTGGTCTAAATTGACTTAACGACTTTCAAAAATTCAACGTATGGCAAACGGGACCAGCAGCACAACGCGCTCCCCGAGGCACGACGGAATCTAAGTATGTTCATAAAATGTCTCCCATCCACGGACCAGCAGCGGCGACATCAGCTTAACCTTAACTGACGGTCAATTCATAAGGCTTTCACTAAGCCACGACTCTTTACATAAGTCAAACTTGTTTATATAAATAAAACTAGCTGTACCCGGCATGCGTTGAAATGCAATATTTTCTACCTAGCACCTGCCTACTACCTACCTAATACCACTTAGGGGTATGAAAAATAGATAGTAGCCGATTCTCAGACCTACTGAATATGCATATAAAATTTCATAAAAATCGGTCAAGCCGTTTCGGAGGAGTATGGTAACTAACATTGTGACACGAGAATTTTATATAAAGAAAATAAATGTCGAAATCTAGAATTACCAATTCACAGTAAATAAACAACTTTTTACACGTGTAATTTTTTTGGTACTTTCTAATTAATTAATCTGAATTGAGTGTTGAAATAAATTTCAGAACCTTTGAAATCTTATAAGAGTTTAAGAACTTACACAACCAACTTATATTTCAAAGTATTGTGTTGGCATTAAAATAATTAAAACACGTTGCGTAAATCTAAAAGTTTGGTAGAAATGTCGAAAGAAAATTGTATTGGGTTTTTATATCCTATCCTTGTATCCTTGTCTTTCAGTGGTAGCCAGCTGATGTAAGAAAAGGATAGAGTAACATTTGAAGTAATAATAATAACATTGCGTGACAACTCACACACGGTTTTCTGATCCCAAGCTAAGCTCTAAGAGAGCTTGTGTTATGGTAACCAGACAGCTGATAAACATACTTATATATTTCTAAATACATACATATTATAGATAAATTACACCCAGACACAGAACAAATGATCGTGCTCATCACACAAACATTGTCCTGGGTGGGAAACGAACCCTCGACCTCCGGTATAGCAGTCAGGGTCACAAACCACTAGACCAACAGGCCAGTCAGCCAGTCATATGAGTCACTTTTTGTTACTGATATTTACTACTAAATTTTTGACCATAATTACCATATGTGGTAGAATCAATGAAGTATAAATAAGTAGCTTAGTCCTTTATGTTTTTATTAACGGCGCTGATCATTATTTACTTACAGAGTAATATCTTAAACGAAGTTTAATTCTAGCTGGGATTAGCCATCTGCACAGATTATGTATTTCAATGCACCATTGTAGGCAACTACAACGCACGAATCCTTCACTCTCATAGTCCGAATGAACAGTCATCTATCCTATTTTGAGATGTTTTCTGAGCTTTTGTGAATGTGACGTCATTGGAATGGTCACCCATCTAGAGACAGACCGCGGCAAGTGCTGCTCAACTTCAATCGATAAGTTTGAACAACTAGGACTTAACTTCAAGCCTCAATGTAGACTTTAGTAGTATCATTCAATTATCTTTTCCTAACCAATAGCAGCTTACATCCCACGCTTATGACGTCACACGCTATGTAACTGTGTTTCGAGCTGAGGTAGGCTGTTTGTCAGGTCAGCGAAAAGAAATGGATGCGTGGGAAGTCACCCACGCTCTGTCCTCCTATTGGTTGGAATTTATGACGTAGGAATGGAATGGGAGGTGTTCGAAAATCAAGATTGTAATTTTATTGAAGTGCATTTTGTATTTATAATCTGCTTATTTTATTATTAGATATATTAAGTTTTTTACTGCTTATTTGGTATAGTGCAAGCAGTCACAATCATGACTGATGAACACGGGGTTTGTATCCCGGGTCGGGTAAAAAAAGTTGCTACAACTCATTGAAACAAGGCTCTGTAATTAAAAAATACTTTTCAATATGCTTCCTATATTAAATAGTTATTTAATTATAGAAATAGTCGATGAAAAGCATGAATACTGAAATAACATAACATACCATCACGCCTGTATCCCCGAAGGGTGTACCAATGTGTACGTTGCAGAGGTGTACCAATGTACACCCACAGTTCGCCGGTATGTTTAGGTCCCATGTAATAGGGGGCGAGCCTATTGCCACTAACCGGGCACAAATCCAAACTCCGACCTGCTACTGAGAATTTCATAGAAAAACCCAATAACACCTTGGTCGACTTGGGAATCGAACCCAAGACCTCTAGCGTAGCAGTCGCGCTTAGCACCACTAGGCCAACGAGGCAGTCAACTGAAATGATACCTTATTTACCTAATTAGGACAGTGGTCAGTGCGTAATTCGATCCATATCATATCAGAACTATAAATATGATTTTGTGATTTATTATTATAAAATATTTTTTTTTTGACATTTTAGTAAAGGATTAAAAAGCTTCATCATCCCTCAAAAAACTGGTAAACAATACTCTTAAAGATTTCTTCGGAAAAGATAAATTCTACTTCATTTCACCATACACGATTCCCGTTATCCAAATAACATGCAAAGTGCTTCTAAAGCATATACCAAGAAATGTGTGTTTCTAAGAAGTGTGACGTAATAAGCGTGACGTCATGACGATCATCCCACGCGACCCGCTATTGGTTGATGGTATCTATTCTATACTAAGACTAGAGATTTCTAAGAGGACTTTTATTTAATGGTTCCGTATGTTTTTTATTTGTTTATGTGGTATATTTATCTCTAGTTATAATCTATACTTTTTCTTGAATATTGTTTTTTTTTAATTAGACTAACTCTAATAAAGAAAAACAATTCTTACAAATAAATTCATTTTTTTAATTGATTAGTTTTACGGATATTTATGTAAATCAATCACAGAATGCATGACAACATGCATAGATTTTAATTTTTCCAATTACTAAGCAACAGTTTTTTTTTCAAATTATTAGATTATTTAAAAAAGAAGCAATTTTAAGTAAGCATGAACAAATTGAGTAAATAGCCGAACTGCCATAATTATTATAAACGCGAAAATAACTTCGTCTCAACAAATATCGACTAGTAATAATGTTTCTCCATACATAATATAATATATATTATTATGAGGAAAACAATATTTTTGTAAAATTATAGAATATTATTTTGATACTTACAATTAAATACTTAAATCTAATACAAGAAGAAACACTTACAACTACACTAAAATTAAATCTTATATAAATAAATAAATAAAACTAACACGCGTCAAAAAACTCATCGTCATCCTTGTCAATGGCGGGAAACGTGCCCAGAAGGCTGGCAGCATTGCCACGTTGAATGGCTATGCCGATTCTCTGTGCAAAGAACAAACCAGCTCTCTGATCACGAGGAGAGTCTACCAATTTAAGTATTGAATTGTAAGTATCAAAATAATATTCTATAATTTACATTTTTGTAAGTACCTAACCTACCATGTACCAAGAAATAATTTTATGTAAAAAAAAAACAAATTGTTCCATATTAGTACTTTTACTTATGAAAACAATTAAGCCTTAAAGAGTTATCAGAAGTCTCTGTTACATACTGTATAGTAAAAAAAACAACTTTTCAGAAACTAATCTCAGTAGGAAAAAGACAATCAGGTTGCGGTTGCAGAGTGTCGGGTTCTGTATAAAAATAGCGGCCATTTGTATCTTAGACATTTGAAGCATGTATCTTCGTTAGTTTGATGAAACTCCTTCTTCTTATATATAAAATTCTCGTGTCACAATGTTAGTTACCATACTCCTACTCCGAAACGGCTTGACCGATTTTTATGAATTTTTATATGCATATTCAGTAGGTCTGAGAATCGGCTATCTATTTTTCATACCCCTAAGTGGTAGTAGGTAGGTAGTAGGCAGGTGCTAGGTAGAAAAAAATGCATTGCAACTCATGCCGCGGGTACAGCTAGTTTTTTTAGAAATTTGTGTTTTGTCTAGCATGAGATTTGAAATTATTTATTTCCATGTTTTTAAAAATTTGATGTAAATAAATATAAAATTAAATTATCTGTGTCTTATTGTCATACACAAAGTTTTTCAGGGATGTTATCAGTTGTAAAAAACAACAAATGTAAACATTTTTAAAATCTATACTAAAATTTATTAATCTTTGATCGACTAAAGTTTCTCGATCCCTTCTACGGAACCCTAAAAAAATCGATTTAAGTATTTGTAGAAAGAAGCGCTGATATCATTTCCTAATGTTTAATCGAGTTTTATGGAAATATCGTGTTAATTGTGAGTGGTCAGATAATGTCCGAAGCCGAAACATTATCTCACTGTTAAGGCTCGCACACATTATGCGGGCTATAGCCGATTTGCATATGTATTTATTTATTTGTAATCTTGAGTCTATTATAACCGGCACGCCTAACACAATAGACAATTTACTTAAATCTATGATAATATAAATATGTAGTTTCAATAATTCATATTTTTAATAACATGTAATCGAAATAATTACTATTAATGCCCTTCGTCTATCTATCTAAAAAAAAGCTATTCTAATGAAAAAGGTACTGTAAGGTATATCGTCATGTAGCAATGGATTGTCGCACCAGCTGGTAATCTAAAATAAATTTAATTATAAATTATTCTTTATAATAACGCGCAATCTTTATAATACTGTGTAGTTTGCACGGCAAGCCGGCCCGCATAGTCTGTAGGAGCCTTTATATAAAATTTGACTCATTAAAAAAATTGTAGCGATTTCCAATAAACTCGGTGATACGCGATAAATGATAGATAATGCACCTCTACATTGACTAATTTGCCTGACTAGGCAACTACTTTAATTTAAGTATGATTGTGCACCTTTTATGAAGGGATATCTGTTCATTCCTAAAGTGAATGCTCGTGAAAGAAACAGTAAGTATAATAATATATTTAAAAATGATACAAAATAATCGTCGTATTCCAACTGATTGAAATATGTTTCATTGATATTGATTTTATATCAACTACTTATCTACCTATTACAAAATGTTTATTTACAGCAATACTGTTATTATACAAATATTAATTCAACATATAAAACCTCATTACGTTGACTGATTCTTACTGGCAGTCAATAATCAGCCAATACTTCATTGTTCAAACTTATTACAATGCTTCATAGAGAAAAGTAATTAAGTAGACTTGAAATAAAATATGGTTGTCGCGAGTTGCTGTTTTACTTTTTCCAAAACCCATTTTCCCTATTTCTAATAAATACAATTACAAAATAAAAATTCGAACAGTAAATAATAATAATAGTTAAATAATTATTTAACAAAAAGATTATCTATTTAAGAACTAATTATGTAACAACTTCAAACGATAATAAGTATAAAACAAATTACCCATTGAATACTACTTATCAGTTAAACCCATTATTTTGCATAAAATGACATTACATATTTTATTTAAAATTTTTATTATACCATTAAAATCTAAAAACAACCAAAAAGGAACTAGATTTTAAACTCGTAATGCAGCCGATTACAATCCCATGCCCGATGCGTCTTATCTAAGATTTCCCATGGGGTAACGGGGGTCACGGGGGTCATGGATTTTAAGGAAACTACTCGACAAAATACTTTAATGATGCTGGGATTCCTTTCCTCAAATTATTTGGGTTGGCTTTAAAAGTAGAGGCTTTAAGTCAGTAGTTAGTTTGGTTAATGCAACACGAATGGTCAATTTTAGATAATAAGATAAATAAAAAGCCAGGATTACTAATTACCTATAATTTGTTGTGACGGGCCTGTTGGTCTAGTGGTTAGTGACCCTGACTGCTATACCGGAGGTCGTGGGTTCGATTCCCACCCAGGACAAATGTTTGTGTGATGAGCATGATCATTTGTTCTGGTTGTCTGGGTGTAATTTATCTATAATATTATGTATGTATTTAGAAATACATAAGTATGTTTATCAGTTGTCTGGTTACCATAACACAAGCTCTGCTTAGCTTGGGATCAGATAACCGTGTGTGAGTTGTCCCGGAATATTATTATTATATTAATTAAATAAGTATTATTTTTACTTCATTGTCACAATTCTGAAACCCATCTTAGGTACCATAAGATATGTATTCTTGAAACCAAAAACATAAACTTTTTAAATCTTGCCTTAAATTAGGTTAAAAATAATGTCCTCTCGGAACTTGCTTATCTTCACGCTTTTTTGCACTTATTGAGTGAGCAAAGAGCTAAGTTAAATTATGGGCACAAAAGTTTATTTGTTTAAAAATTACCACTTTACATGCACCGTCAAAATTCAAATTTTAATAAATTGGATTAATATTAATTTATTATCTCTAGTTTTTTTCCAAGAAACCTTATTTAACTGACCACATTTTAGTGTGATATTCCTATAGAAATACAAGAAAAACTCGGTCCGCTAAGTTTTGGAGTTTTGATGGATTGATTCCTAAAGCTCACATTGTTCTTATACACGGTCTTGAAAAGTATAACATTGGCCTTAAATAATACATTTTATATATAATAATAATAATAATATTCCGGGACATCTCATACACGGTTATCTGATCCCAAGCTAAGCAGAGCTTGTGTTATGGTAACCAGACAACTGATAAACTTACTTATATATTTCTAAAAACATACATATTATAGATAAATTACACCCAGACAACCAGAACAAATGATCGTGCTCATCACACAAACATCTGTCCTGGGTGGGAATCGAACCCACGACCTCCGGTATAGCAGTCAGGGTCACTAACCACTAGACCAACAGGCCTGTCCATATACCAGTCACATACTAAGATGCTGTGCTATCCAGTAGGTTGAGGAGGTTGTTGCTGAAGAGCTGGCATTTAACTAAATTCAATGAGACTGGAAGCCGACTCCAACACAGTTCAGAAAAATGAGATTTAATGAAAGATTAAAAAAAAACAAAAAAAAAAACTATTTTATATAGATATCCAGTGTCACTCTTACAATCAAGACGAATATAAAATACCTCAAAATAAAATGTTTTGTTTAGGCCACAGGGCAAATAAATCCCACCAAAAACATTCAATGTAAAAAAAAAGCCAAGTCTCTCTATGCAATTCTTCCATCGTAAAAAGTTTTGAGATCGCATAGGAGCCAAGTCCTGTTCAACTTAATTTGTAATAATAAATCAATATTTTGTGACTATATCAAAAGTTTTGTTTACATTACAATAACAGTGACTTAGCCATGAGCACAAGTTAAAGGTCGTTTGCTCCTTGTAATTACGTGCAAATACCGTTGAATTTATATATTATATACATATATTATGGACATGATTTTGTAACTGATTGGAATTTGAGATCACTATGGACTAAACATGCGCCATAGTGCATGTGCAGTTTACTGATCTTGGATGATACCGACTGTCGGTTAAGGTGTCCTGATATTATTTATTATTTACTTGCAACTCCTCCAAATATGCCGCTTTATATTTGTATCTTATTGTGCTCATGGCCAAGTCACTATTATTGTAATGTAAACAAAATTATTGATATAGTCACGAAATATTGATTTATTATTACAAATTAAGTTGAACAGGACTTGGCTCCTATGCGATCTCAAAACTTTTTACGATGGAAGAATTGCATAGAGAGACTTGGCTTTTTTTTACATTGAATGTTTTCGGTGGGATTTCATTTATTTTTTGTAGGTCTCTTTCTTTTCTTTTTATAAATAAACAAAATTGCTATAAAAAATATTTGCTTTTTGTACATAAACAAAGAACAAAGTTAACAATGCAGTCAAAATTCATATACCATGTTCTTGTAAAACCGCAAATATAAATTTGTTTCATATTATTTACTAAGGTATATAATTTATTACCATTTTTATAATTTTCCCTTTACATGTAGCTAAAAACCTATCTTGGTGCCAAATTTGAAGGTTCTAAGTTTGCTAGAAGTACCTTAGATTTTTGATGATCGGTCAGTGAGTGAGTCAGTGAGTGACAAAATGGTGTAATTTTGATCGCTCATAACTCGTAAACTATTGGTTCAAATGTCATGTAATTTTGAGGCTGAGCTTGTTTTAATACTTACTCTATGTCATCGAAAACCTAAACCCCTAGCTTTGTCCGTATCGATGATACAGGGGGGGTGAAATAGCCGCGAAACGCTTCGAGAAAAGAATGGTAAGGCCGTGCCCGTTTTGCTCGAGACTTGGCTGGGGCACTGCCGTGCCCCCAGATACGCGGATATTAACTCGAAAATCATATCTCTCGTTAGGTAGTCGGGTAAAAGGCACGACAGAAGCAAAAGCCCCATAAATATACGAGAAAACTCATCGAAATCACTTTCCTCGTTTCCGAAGTAATTAAATAGTGACACTTACCTGTCAAACTTAATAAAAAATATCCAAACCCAAAAGGAAAGTAAAAAAAATGTCAACTTCCTTAAAAAAATGTCTATAAAATGTTTTAAAAATGTTGAAAAGTGTCACATTGTGTTAGGTTAAAACACCCTATAATTGGTACAAAAAAAAACAAAAGGAAATCATTTTACAGTTTTGCCAAGACCTTAACAAAATATTTAATCATGATGGCTCAGTGTTATAGAAGAATAATAAATAAATAAATGCGGACAACATCACATACATTGCTCTGAACCCAAAGTAAGTAGCTAAAGCACTTGTGTTATGGAATTCAGAAACAACGAAGGTACCACAAACACCCAGACCCGAGGCAATGTAGAAAAGTTGGTTTCTACATTGACCCGTCTGGGGATCGAACCCGGGACCTCAGAGCTAGCGACACCTTGAAACCGGTGCGTACGCCAATCGACCACGGAGGTCGTCGAGAAGAAGAAGCTGACAATGATTGCGTGACGTACAGCTTTCTATCCCTGTACGGCACAAACAATTGTGGGCTAAACTACAATTTCGATTTTGTACTGTAATTTAAATGGAGAATTTACTCAGAAATATTTTTAATTAAATATTTTTTGTTATTTGACGAGAGTATTCTGAAATACTTTTTTTTAAAATAGACTTACAATTTTTTTTCTTTATTAATTTATAGTGGGTTTAATACAAATAAACCCCTTATCATGGTAACATTTATAACAATCTTAAGATTGACTAACTAACTTCAACAATCTAAACGATTTCTACGTATTAAGCATGAAATAACACTTATAAAGTAACCTGGCTGCATCAGGCCCTTGGTGCTGCCAGGAAACAAGTAGCATAAGACAGGTCTCTCAGACTCACAAATAAACATTTTGAAGATCAATTCTTCAGGTATATAGGTAGGTGAACTAGTTTAATTATAATTTATTCCACATAAATGTAAAAACACTATCTCTGAAAAATAACCAATCAACGACAATAAGTTATAATAATATTGAAATCGTGTAAAAAAAAATACGAAAAAAAAAATACAGTTGACTTGAGAACCTACTTCTTTTAAAGTCGGTTAAAAGTAAAACAAAGATTTATTTCTACCATAATCATATTTATTTTAGCTCAAGGTATATTGAATCCCACGAGACACAACCCACTAGTTAACTGAATTCAACAAGTAATGTAAAAGTTTAGCTCCTTAGTTTTTCTTTATAACAATAAACTTGAAAGAGGAAAATTGTGATGGATAGATGTACCTACCTGCGAAATGAAATTATTTTTTCAATGAATTTTATATAAAACACCCTGTGAACATGGCTTAAAATAACGTTAATTAAGACATTAGGCATCATAGAAAAAGGTTTACTTTTCAGTGAGCAGAAGGGACAAAAAACATTATTTTTTAATTATGTAAAATTAGAATGATTCTCTATTCTTTTATACCAAACAAGTTCTAGACGTGAAGACTTGTAATTGGCTGTTAGATTATCATACTGTTTATTATCACCATTGTATTTAGCTTTAAGTCTTCCATAGTCTTTAAATAAATAAATAAATATTAAATAAAAAAACTGATTCAGCATGAGCCAAACAACAATTCTAAATAACTAATTTTTCAACCAATCACAAATGTTAGATTAAAAGCATAACAAAAAATCAATCTAACACAAAAACAAAAAAAATAAAATCACAAGAAACTGCACCCTGTATCCATAACTTATCAATTAACACCCATAAAATAGGAAATTCCTATTCAATTGACCATTGGCTTCCCATAGGTATATTTCCCGCCCGCCCATCGCCATTGGGCAGAGTTCGCTTATAAAAGCGGTGAGCGAGCGTTGAGCGCACAGTGTTAGGCGGGCGCGCGCGGGTATTGCCGGCTTAGTGAGTGCAATTACTACGAGATACCAAGGTAAGTTTTAAAGTTTTTAACTTAATATTTTACTGAGGAAATATTTACGGGAATTGTAGGAGAAAATTTTGTCGTTAGTTAAGGTTAATTTTTTTTTGTAGTACGTTTCGTAATAAATTTTGAAAAATAATCATTTAGATACTAAATTACGGATTAAAAATTCGTACCTTATGGTTTTTATTGTAAGAAAAGTATAATAATAATATTAAAAAAACCGCTTAATTAAATTATTATATCAACTTATTAAGCATGTTGCAAGTTCTACACATCACATACCTAAGCAAAATAAAAAGGGTTTATTTTTAACTATAAAATGCCTAAAACAAAACATTTATTAAAACCCGAAAATTCAATATATAACACGAAAATGCTTACATTTTTTATCGAAACGCTCTTTTACTTTTTAACATGAATTAAGTAAAACCTAAAATTTAGGTAACTAACCAAAATCTTCAAAATATCTATGATGTAAATAGCAAAAATACAAACAGAAAAATATATTTTAAAATATTACCATAGCCTACCAATTTTTATCCATTGAATTAGACATATTGGTATTCGTTGAACTTATTAAATTCAGATTATATTTAAAAACCAGAAGTTTCAAGAAGTAGTGGGTATAACAATAATAGGTACAAGACGTTTGAGACCATACATTTGGAGATAAAAGGTTTTTAAATACTATTATTATAAATTATAATATTTTCTCCTCTTTATTCCTTACTCTTAAAATTATGTCTCGGAAAGGATAGCAACGTTTGGAAATTAAAACAAAAGATCTATCTTTAAAATATGAATATTAAATTGAAAATCAATTTCTATTTATTTTCAATTCTTAAACAAAATATGTCCTCATTTATATATCGCAATATCAAGACATAAAATATTCAAAGGCAAAATTAACTATAATAGATAGAATTTTTACTAAAAGAGCTTTTTCCTTATCAAAGTAACGCAATAAAAGAGCATATATTTTGCTTTAAGTAATAATTTTATTTTACAGAATACTATGTACAAGTAACAAAAAATAACTCATTTATCGAAATGTACATTTTATCGCGATTAAATTTAAATTTCTATAATAGATATAATTTTTACTAAAAGAGCTTTTTCCTTATCAAAGCAACACAATAAAAGAGCATATATTTTGCTTTAAGTAATAATTTTATTTTACAGAATATTATGTACAAGTAACAAAAAATAACTCATTTATCGAAATGTACATTTTATCGCGATTTATTTAAACGGAAAAAAAGACAGTCGCGACTAGGCCACAATACGTTTTTTTTTCAATTAACTTAGCAAAAAACATTAACAGAAAGTATTAGGTAATTATTGTTATAATAACCAGCGGTAACAGAATTACATCACTTAATTGCTATAAAACTCACATAAAATTTTAAATTAATTAATGTATACCAAACTGGTTAATTAAAGAAACATAATTAACTCAACCTATTGCGATGTCGAATTACGGATGCCTATACAGGGTGTAAAGAAAACCCTGTCCGACCCGAAAGGGTGATAGGTTCCACAGTTACATGCCCAAATAAAATATTAAATATGGAATTTTCATGATAGTATTAATAATAATAAACTTTGAAATAACGATTTTTGGCCGCAAAATTACCTAAATTTGAGCTTAAACCCTAATTACAGCACCATTTTTGTCGGTATTATTTGGCGGCCTTTTGGTTGTGACGACAACGACACTCTCTCTCGCCTTTTAAGAAAAAAAAATATGTTAAAATCAGTTATCGATACCTAACAACAACTTAACGGATCGGACAGGGTTTTCTTAACACCCTGTAGAGTTAGATTAATATTACATTGAGGAATCATCGCCTAAGATTTAAATTACAGATTAGAAACATTCGTATTTATATATCCAGTTGATTAATAATACGCTTTTGTTAGAAATATGATTGATTTTGCTTAAGACTTATATTTTAATCGGAATATCCCAGATTGATTGACAATTGTATTCTGTAAATTAGTTAAAACGTTTTCGATTTATAAACAAAAACCTTCTCAACGTTTTTCAAAGGTTACGCAATACAAATATTATACAACTTTAATGTGTTTTAGAAAAAGACCGGTAAGACTGGTAGCTGACCCCAACATAGTTGGGAAAAGGCTCGGGAGATGATGATGAATGTGTTTTAGAAAAACATATTTTTATATTTCGGTATTTTGAGTTGTAAATGCAAAACTATCGAATCTAAAACAAATATATACTTACTCTATGTGCATATTGGTGAGAAAGATAATAACGGGCGAATTAAAATCTGACATTAAACTTGACCAAAAAATCATTTCATCATTGTTTCAGAAATAATACTAAAATTAAATTGCGACGACACAGAACTAACTATGGTAAAAAAACTATAACATACGAAGGAGCACAATTATATAATAACCTACCTAATAATATAAAGGATAGCAAATCACTTGCTGTATTTAAAACAAGACTAAAACAACATATTTGTGAAAATGAAAAAAATTTGAAAGAAATTCCATTTTAATCAATTATCTATTTTTAAGCTCATTATTAAGTGAACTGTATGTTGTTCTTTATGAGTAATAAATTCGTTAAACCTAAACCTAAATGGTAGTAATGGTAAGTACATTTCGGAGAAAGAGCTTTTACACCAGACCTGAATTTTACAAATTCACGTTTGTAACATTCAGGTTTTCTCATTAAACTTAACTAGTACCTAACTATCAGAAATATATGTAGATAGATAAACCTGTATATCAGATATATAGTTTGAAATCTATATATCTGATCGGGAATAAAGAGATTAAACATAAAATAAATTAAATAATCCAGCCCAAACGTCCCACTACTGGGCACAGGTCTTTTCCCATATAAAGAAGGCACGAGCATTGAGCACCACGCTTGCTCTCTGCGGATTGGCGATTTCAGATCCCAAATTTGGAATCCAGGTTTCCTCACGATGTTTTCCTTCACCGTTTGTCAGAAGTGTCATAAAGAGATTAACACATAGCAATCCTAGTGATTTTTTTTTTGAGTTGGCTAACATAAAGAAACATACAAAAAAATAAAATTCATTTTTTCTTATTCAAAATAATTGACTACACCAGTGGTTTCCAAAGTTGTTCATTTTTAATATAAGTTATAAAATCTGGTTAAAAGTTACTTCCTTACATTGAAAAAGACTTGTGAAATAAATTCAGGAAACAAAGAATGAATTCAACTGGACTAGCATCGAGTTGGTTGTTATTTACAATTTCTTTGATAAGAACTTTGATAGATACCATTTTAGACATCATGAAATTATATAAAGCATTGATCATGATGATTGATTATTGAATCAATATTAATTGAGCAGAGGTTTTTCTGCAGTTTTAGGATCAAACAAGCTAAGTATTCTAATGTTATTTATACAAATAAGTCTGATATCTGCATATTAATATTAAAATGAAATACTTATAATTATATTCAAAACTAAAGGTGGTGAAGCTTTTTTGTCTCTTTAAATTAATCTTCTGATATACCTACTTGTATAAATGGGTATTACAAAAAAAAAAAATTCAAACAAGCGTTACTGATTAAGCTATATATTATCATAACAATGATAAAAATGGCCCTTTTTTCTATATTAGTCCGTAGATCATACGTAACGAATGATCGGACATCGTGTTACACACATATTCGTAATTTAAAGGTATGTGTTTGAAATTGAAAATTTAGGCATGCTCAAAAGGACAACATCAGTTTAAATCATTTATAATACAAAACATTTTATAATTTTACAAAGTATAAATTAAAGTGTAAAGTCACTTCCGCTCTCTGTTCGCTTAGATCTTTTAAATTAATTAACATATTTTAATGCAGTTTCCAGCAATAGATAGAGTGATTCAATAGAAATGTTTATATAATAATATGTATAATAAATGCATATATAGTAAGTAATATAATTTAGCGCGAGACATAAAATACCTTTAAGGGCTGAGAAATTATATTACTGTAAACATGCAGCGCGATAGTTTAAAAGTTAGTAATGCATATAAATACAGAAAAGCCGAAAATTCCGGGTCGCTAGTCTACATAATCATCATCTCATCTCCCGAGCCTTTTCCCAAATGTTGGGGTCGGCTTCCAGTCTTACCGGATTCAGCTGAATACCGCATTTGGTCGCTAGTCTACATATAAAAAATAATAATCAATTTCACACATCTTATCTTAAAACATTGCTTATTTCATTAACTTTGTAACTGTTCGCGACTGAACAACTTCAGTGACTCAAAAAAGTTACGAATGATAAAAAATTTGCTTATTATAAAAAAAGTTGCAAAGATATTTCTCGACTGAAAACATTTTTTGCGTTTTTTACAGCAATTTAAAGTTTTTATGATACGTACTTATTCTCTTTTTAATTTATTTAAGAACACGTGTATAATTGAACTCTATAATAATTGGAAAATATATTACATTATAAATATATGTTTTGCTAGTAGTTTATTAGTACTAGGTAGATAACTTTAATTTTAACAAAATAACTCCAAAAGCGATGTTTGGTTAGCAATCTAAGAATTTATTCGTCTACAGAAATTAAAGTTCGTTTCCTTAAAAAAATTGTCATGTCGGTACGCGAAAATCCTTAGAAAAGAAGAAAAAAACGTCTTTACTTGATTATAATCTGATTTTATTCGGGTATCAGTTTTCTCTCTCAAAAATTAGAATCAAAGCGACAAAGATAAAGAGATTACTTCTTCTTTTATTTTATCGTCATCAACGAAATCTTAATTTGAGAAGCTGTAATCTATCTATCCTTATGTTAGGAAGTAAGTACATAAGGTATAAAATACTTATTATACCTTGGTTAAATATTAACCGTACTTTTATTAACTCACGCATTTAAAATGGTTAAAATTGTATTCACTTACCTACTCAAAAAACTTCATAAAAGGCTCAACTTTACAAAAAAATATTTCAGCATCACCCATTTTTTTTTATTCGGGATCGCACCATTATACCACTCTACCATTCGAACATTTTTCAATATTATTAATAAATAAATCATTTTGTTCCAATTCTATAATCATTAGTTTCAAAATTTTGTACTTATCCAGCTGCCAAAGTAAGACCGCTTGTCTAAATCCAAAAACACTATAATCTAGTAAAGTTTTAAAACTTTTTGAGCGATCCAAAGTTAGTCGACTATCATTTTTATACCTCAGAATAAACGTCCCTAGTAACATAATATCCCTGACTCCTTGCCTATGTCATCTTTGTCTTATAAACAAGACCCTGATATCTAAGTTCAAGACAAACTTAAAGTTTAAACGATTTTTCTATTTGAGCGACCCGAGTTGAATTACAATGCAGTAGTTCTTTCGAAGTGGGGGCTTATCCAGTTATTATGTCACGTGTAAAGAGGTCTAAGAAGATGCAGTGTACTGACTAGGAAGCAAACTTAATAGAACTTAACTTGAGATTTTAATGAAACTGAAAAATACTCGAAAAATACTGGCCATTT
Source organism: Autographa pulchrina (assembly GCA_905475315.1). Taxonomy (NCBI): domain Eukaryota; kingdom Metazoa; phylum Arthropoda; class Insecta; order Lepidoptera; family Noctuidae; genus Autographa; species Autographa pulchrina. Next base: position 11,620,511 of record FR997775.1, read on the forward strand.
TTGCTCAAAACGCTGTGGCGCCAATTAGTATTCTTATTATGCAAAATGTGTGTCATTACAAAAAGAGTAACATGTGGCAAAAAGGTTAGGTATCTAAACTTGTAAATTGCCACAGTGACGTAATATATGGATGGACCCTATACGTATAAGTTTTAATTTCTATTCAGATAAAGGTATATATGCTAGGTTTCCATTTAACTTTTTTGCTAGGAAATTATTTTCCCGTATCTGTTAGGTGTTTGACACGTGATACAAAAAGTACTATAACTCTTTAATATACTCAGTTTTTTTTTTCTTCTTGAAATATATTTAGAGTTACAAAAAAAAAACAGTATCAAAATTCGGTACAACATTAAATTTTCCGCATTTCTTGTTGGTTTACAGACTCTTCAAACTGGGTTACTCTGCCTACCCTTAAACAAAGTAGTCGTAATGATAGTTTATTTATATGATTGAACCCACCTTACCCTAATAGCAGGTCGTTTGTAAAATGACCTAATCCCTGCCCTTGGTAGTTTTCCTTATTTGGCATCAGGTAGATCAACTTTCAATTACAATGTTTTTAAGTCCAGAGATAAGCCTTGCTTGTTTACCTACTATAAGATAGGTACAAACTTGTTTATAAACGTAGTTTTTATTGCGTTGTTGACGCATATATTTAACCAATAATGTACAAATAATTGTAACAATTTAGTTTTTAAAATAGTAACCTGTGGAGTTTCTTGCCGGCTCTTCTCCATAGGAAGGACACTTTGGAACCGAGCAACTAGAGTCAGTAGATTTAACGTAACGTTTCTTGAGCGCCTTTTTTTTGTTTTATAAGAAATAAAAACATTTTGATTTTTGATATTTTAAAATATGTACCTACGCCTAGATTTCGTGCCTCGTTCAGCCAGATTTTTATGGAGCAAATATCTGCGGCTGGCATGAAGATTTTTTTTTCACCTTACTTCATTGGCCTCTATACCCAAGGGTTGACTAGCGGAAAAAAGACAGCAAAATTAGGTATAGTGCATATTTGCTTACAGTTTATAAATATGAAGAAACTCCTTAATCTCATCATAATTAAATGAAATCCTATAAGTGCAAAATTGGTACATCCGCCTCCAAAACAAAAATTATGAATCCTTAGTCGGCTTCTAAAGTTCAATGGATGTCTCCCATTTCCCAATTTACATCAAGAAGAGCATATTTGACCTCCACAACCTATTTATTAGATTGTACAGTATCCCTTTGGCCTATAAGAATTTTAGTGACTTAACGACTAAAAGATCAGATCACGCAGCTGTGCTAGTGTGCGGTCCCAGCTGTGAACCCGGGACTTTTTTACTGAAATACCGCGCACTATGGAGTAACTGTACATATTATGTTCTTACTAATAGCGACATTTTGAAATATGCTGTTTGTATAGTGAGGTTTACGCAAATGTTAGACATTTAAATAAAACTACTTTTACGGATTTTATTGCGGTTTAAATTAAGGTTTTAGTTCACGTTGTTTCGACACCTTTGGTGTCTTGAAAACGGCCTGTAAAGACGCTGTCTTATTATGCTTTTTACTAGCAAAATGAAAATATATGTAGAAGAGTTACTTACTCATTGAATATCTAAATTAGTAGTGAAAATGGAGAACAAATAAATTAGGTTTTATTTTTGTGATCCATCATCCATACGTATCACTTTTTATTTTTTTTTCAACACTCCGTTTCACTTACAGACAGTAATATAATTGATAGAAACACGAAAAAATCTATCACAATCAGTCTAAATGCATTCAAAACACATACAAAAACAAATACAAAAAGAAATCAAGATCTCGCCTTCAGAATATCAATCGACAAACATTTCGTATTCGTCACTCGACGCTCGTAGATACGCAGAAACAATTTTAGAAGAAAACTCTGTGTCTTAAGGCGCTCCCCCGAGCAAATGCCCTTCAGCGTTTGACCTCTAAACCCCCCGCATTTCCCCTCTATATATACATCGCTACTTTTTATGAAAAAACAACGCCATCTGTTGATTTACTTACGTACTAAGTAGTGAAAATAGTAGACTTATGAATTTATAGACAAGAATATCTTCAATCATGACCGCAAGATTAAAAAAAAAAGATAAGTGAAATATATTTTATTTTTCTCTAAAATTGAATATCACCCAAGTAATTGAAAACTTCTGAGTGAATAATTTAACGATGTAAAGTTATTCAGTCAGAAAGGTATATCATGTCGTTTACAAGATTTTTTTTTTACCTTTGTTTAGGTGACTTGGTATTGACTACGATTTTTTTAATTGATGAAAAATTCGATATTTTTGGTGGTAATTTTCACAATCAGTCGATTTGATTAGGTTGTTTATCTCAAAAATATCAATCTAACAAGGCACGTATTAAGAGGAAAGGTGGGCAGAGAGACTTGAAGAAAGTCTTGCTGTCTCTCTACCGCATGATTTGTGAATGTGTGCGTAAGTTGATAGTGTGTGTGTCAAAGTGCGCTCGCATGATGTAGTTGTCTACTTCTACCATAGAGAAAAGTAATACTTCTACTACCACCAAAATCATTTTCTCTTCGCACCATGCTTTGCACACGTAAATTGGTAACTGAACTATAAACAAGGGGTAACCATGACAGTACAAAGTAGCCATATGATTAACTTTTTGAGTACGTAATCGTTGTGGTAAACAGCTTGGTGGTAGTGCGATTGGACATAAAATTTTTGCTGCAAATTCAAATCTCGGTTGAGCTACCCTTTTTGAGTTTTAAAACATATCTTTTTAGTTTAAATCTTCATTACATTTAGTTGCTTTTTTTTAAATAATAATATACATTGTTTATGAAAATCTTTTTATCTAAACCGCGACTAAATCCGTAAAAAGAAGTTTTATTCAAGAAATACCTACTTATTGGTATATTTATTTGTGTGCTAAAACTTATTATTATTGTTATTAGACCTTTATTTTGCATACTGAATAAGAAAATTATAGACTATGCTTCTGTGTTTTTACTTTTTCATGAAATGTTGTCATGAGTTTTGAGTAAAAACAATAAGTAAAAACAGTCACAAATAAATATACCATAAATTATTTATTTTCAAAGGAATACTATAAATGATGCCACTGATATAACATAAGTAACATATTTTTTCTTACGGCATATCACACCCTTGGTCTGCAATGGGCATCAAACTTACCACGGAAAAATAGTAAACACTAACACAAAATAATCATTGTTTATGCAATGCACGACAAAAAGATAAACAATCAAAATTATTTTTATGTCGTAAAAAATCAACCAAATTTTACAAAATAAAAAACTATAAAAGTCATAATACACAAAAAGGATGTGTCGACTGAGATTCGAACTTACAGCCAGAATAATAATTTCCAATCGTACTACCACCAAGCTGTTTACTAATACAGAAAATTAATCAAAAAGTTTATCATATGGCTACCTTGTATTGTCATGGTTACCCCTTGTTTATATATCAATAATGCCAATTCACGTGTGCAGATGGTAAAATAATTTTGGTGAGTAAGTAGACAATTACACGTAGCGAGCGCGTTTTGACACAAACACTGTCAACTTACGCACACATTCACAAACCGTGCGGTAGAGCGACAGCAATACTTTCTTCAAAAACCGAATTTTCAAAAGCCGCCCGCCTTTCCTCTTAAAGGGTAGGACTAGAATTCTATTAAAATCCAGGCATCATCCTGTTATAATCGTGTTCATTGCCATCGAAAAATCAAGGTTTTAATTTAAACCTCAAATTCAGAATTAAAAATCCCATTAAATAAATTTTGATAGTTGTACATAATTTAACATAAACATACATAAATACATGTAATTTAAACAAATATGTAATTTGACATTTATAAGTTATCTTATAACATAAATATATTATGTATTCCATGCTATTTGTATTTCATCACCAGTGCCGTGTGTAAAACTACATAGTGCTAGCAATGACCTTTTGACAGTTGTCATAATATTAAATTGTAAATGACATTTCAAAGAAAAATGAGACGTGCTCTCACGTCGAGAGCCTACGGCTGACTGCCGCCTCGCCTCCGCGAGTGTATTTTTGTTGTGAATTTGACAATTTTTAGGAATAATTTGAATTATAAAATAAATTGTTGGCCTTTTTGAAAATCAGAAGCGTAGAAGATGTTTAGATTTAAATTCTCTATTAATTGGTATAAGTTACATTCAAAAAGCACATGTACTTCATGAGGTTACGCAAGAAATAAATTTTGATAGACCATTTTTAAAATGAGTATTACCTTAAATTTGCTGCATTAAAAAAAAATATATCCGGGTAAATTAAAGTCGACATGTTAGAGAATGATTTGGTATAACAATTAATTTGATATGTGTTTTAAATATCGAGTTTATAGCTTAGTAAAACACGGCTTTTGCGCATTTTGCTCGGGGGAGCGCCTTAAGAGATAAGTGTGAAAGAATATTATTTAATTGTGTATGACGGGATATATTTTATGTTTTAGAATATAAATAAAGCTGTAATTTTTTACATGCTTCTTTTGTATCATTGTTAAGCAATAGTAGACATATTTAAAAAAAAAAACCTTTTTTTCATCGATATTTCCCCCACCAGCAGGTATTTTTATTGAATTTGATTCTTTTCATTTACTTATGTGGTATCAATTATCCTTTTCGGGTCATGGGGTCCGAGTGCACGAAATCTTTTTAAAGAACTGTCAAAACGTTTGGTAGACTCTACTCGTGATCAGAGAGCTGGTTTGTTCCTTGCACAGAGAATCGGCATAGCCATTCAACGTGGCAATGCTGCCAGCCTTCTGGGCACGTTTCCCGTCATTGACAAGGATGACGATGAGTTTTTTGACGCGTGTTAGTTTTATTTAGTTAAATAAGATTTAATTGTCTTTGTTTGTTCTTGTATTAGAATTAAGTATTGAATTGTAAATAAAGAAATATATAGATTATCCTTTTCAAATTAATTGAAATAGTGGCACTAGAAGTCAGATAGGCAGTCGCTCCATGTTAGCTATACTTTTGCATATTTTTTGCCTGTTACACATTTTTTATACATTTCAATTGTGAACTCAATTGAATAATAATACTCATGAAATTTCATATCTACTTAGACTTTTCATGAACTTTAAAGTTTTTTTCAAGGTGTTCTTAGTTTTTTGGAATTATTATAATTAATATCATGTACATTGTATAGGTAACAAGCTAACCTTTATTAACAGAATATCTAAGTCTATTATATTTCATAATAACTCGGAATTTTAATAACTTCGCGGTAAGAAAATTAAAACCCGCTGAGATTGTAATTAAAATAATCATTATTTAGACCTACAGGGTGTTTTATGAAAATTTTAGAACATGCTGTATTAAGTAAATTATTGCGTTGTATAGTTTTTAGCTTGATTAACATAAAAAAATGCGTACACGCTGTAAAGACTTTTCTGCCCAAAGTTGAGGACATTTTTTCTACGTATTTATAATTTTATGCGAAATTAAACTGGATCTCGTAAAGAGACATTTTGAAATTTCGTTTATATTTTTAAGGTTAAAGTTAGTAGAAAGTGTTGCCGTGGGTATAAACGGAATTTTTGACATTGTTGTTAAATGAAAAGGCAACACTCAATTTTAAATCCGTTTTAATAACAAAGTCTTTCAGATTTCCGATTAACACGAAGAGGTTAATCTACATTTTAATTATGCTATACTAGGCGGATAATTTAAGTTATTTTTTATATGAAATTAGTATGTTATGTGAAAATAATATGGACAATAATATACAATTTATTATTTAAAAATATTTACTTGTATTTTTTTTTGTTAGGTTATTAAAATTGATAAATATTCTTTACCAAAGTAAATAAAGGTGCAATCGTCTTTAATTATTTTATTTATGTATACCTTTAAACATAGCTACTTACTATATATGGTATAATAAATAGGTAATTAATAGGTATATAAGTAGGTAGGTAGAGGAGCTCGTGGCTAAAGTGTAAGTGTAAGGTTTGACCGATAATACAGGTTAAGCCGCGCTCGCCGCGGTTGGTCCGTGGATGGGTGACCATATATAACATACCGAGCCCCTCCGTGGTTCGGAAAGCACGTTAAACAGTAGGTCCCGGCTGTCATACTTAGATCTTTGGCAGTCGTTAAGTCGTGACAGGCAGACGTACTGTGGACGTTTAGTAATATTTAGATATGTTTGCTACACATAGGTATATCTCACGCCGTTAAAGAAAAAACATCTGTCTGCCTTACAATTTATAAGATAGTTATATTCATCGAAAGACAATTCTAGTGGAGGCTTAGTAATGCCCATTGCGTAGGGCAGGGACCCCAAGAAAGCCCTATATTTAATTTATTTAGTTTATTCGAATTTTATTAGCTCAATATATTAGGTTTTTTTATCACCTGATGGTATTCCTTATGGAATTCCCTTCGCGGTCACCCTTGGGAGGACGGAGGGATCCGAACTTGAACTAAAACTGCCGTTTGCTCCTTTCTTTCTGCTAGCAGTGGTCCTGCAATATACAGGGTGTTAAAAAACGCTGTCTGATCCTTGAAGCTGTTGTTAGGTATTGATATCTGATTCCATGAATGTAAAAAATGAAAAAAAAAAAACTATAACCTAAAAAAATAATCTCAAAAGGCAAGTGAGAGAGTCGGCGTCGTCACAGGTTCTGCCAAATGATCAAACAAAAGGCCGCCAATAATACCGACGAATTTCACGGCAAGAAATGGTTATTTCAAAATTTATTATTATTGTTATTATCATGAATATTCCAAATTTAAAATTTTATTTGTGCATGTGATTGTGAACCCTATTTCACCCTTTCGGGTCGAACAGGGTTTTCTTAACACCCTGTATTGACATTTATAAAACATATGCATATACTACTTAAGCCTTTATACCTCTTTCTATATTATATTTGTAGGTTTTGCTGTAGGTACGAGTATCTATAAATTGTAGCCCGCTGCAAACTCAACAATTTTGTTAGTTTAGTAACCATGTGGTAAATAATGACAGGCACTAGATTAGGCATACCTACACGTAACAGACTGCCTCGTTGGCCTAGTGGCACTAAGCGCCACTGCTACGCTAGAGGTCTTGGGTTCGATTCCCAAGTCGACCAAGGTGTTATTGGGTTTTTCTATGAAATTCTCAGTAGCAGGTCGGAGTTTGGATTTGGGCCCGGTTAGTGGCAATAGGCTCGCCCCCTATTACATGGGACCTAAACATACCGGCGAACTGTGGGTGTACATTGGTACACCTCTGCCTAACCCTTCGGGGATACAGGCGTGATGGTATGTTATGTTTATGTTTACACGTAACAAAATATTTGCATATCAAAAAGCAACATTGTCTATAACAAAGGCAATTGACTTTCTACGACTACTTTACATATTCAGTCACAAATATGAGGAAGCTATATATCAGCCACTTTAAAGAAATAATGACCGTGCTTTGGGATTATGAACCTTAATTTAATGACTAACAGTTCAGTTTCCATCACATTCAAATTACTTTTAGGCCCTTTTCGGTAATATTTGTCATTCTAAAATGAACTTTAACACATGTTGTCAAAGTTGATAACTGCGTAATTAGTAATAACGTTCTCTTTCCAGATTGGCTTTAGTATAGATATTAATATTAAAAAAAAAATAATGTTTATGTTTGATTTTAGCTGCATTCACAAACAACCGACGAGCCTCTTATCTCCCAAAAGGTTTACAACAATATTACTTCCGTGTGGTGACCCCACAATTAGCCTGGGGTCATAAATATGCCCAGGATATGGTCAAAGGTCACCGCCACTTTGACCAGACGATTAACTTCTAATACGGCTGAGTTGTGTAATGTTTAGGGAAATTACGCAAGTGTTTAGTTTTTGGTTATTAATTCCTGATTCACTCAAGAAAGGAGTTTAACCGACTTTTTAACAGGAAGCTATGACTTCTATTCGTATAAATGAAATGCAAAGTGTTTCCATTGCGTTTGTCTATAACGTATGTTAAAACTTTTTAAGAAAAAAATTAAACCGCCGAAAAAACTGAAAAGCAAAAAATAATATTTGCAGTCGGGGGACAGTTACTTGGAACAATTCATTACAGGACCCCTGTTTTAATTTTTTTCTTAAAAAGTTTTTATTTTATATTTTTTGTGGCTACTTCGAGGTATACCTATCTAATAAAAAAACAATTATCAAAATCGGTCTACTCTGTAAAAAGTTATGCGTGGTCTAACATAAAAAAAAAAAATACGCTTCGAGAACCTCCTTCGTTTTTTTCGTCGGTTAAAAATAGATGTGCACACATTATATATAAATCGAAAAAAGTTATTTACCATGTTTTTAGTTTTAGGGTAGCCTCTATGGAATTGGGACAGAATAATCTGGAGTAAAACAAGTGGGAAAATAAATAATAATAAAAATAAATATTACCGGCCTTAAATGCCCTCTCCAGGGCCTCTTCTCTTGTAGAAAAGGAACGAACATTGATCATGTATTTAAGTCCCGATATATCTCAAAAAAGTACCTTAAGTTAGGGAAAAGTGCAATTCCTTGAAAATTACTTTTCAGTGGTTTTCAAGATATCCTCGTGTATCTGTTCTAAGAACTTCAATGAAATTAATAATCAAGAAATACACAAGCCATAGTAACCAGTTCTCCCGATAAACACGAATCATAAGATAAAAACTAAATAACTTTAGTTTAGTTAAGTTTAGTTCCTTTTGTATAGTTTAAGGTTAACTGGCAATCGATTGTTACAAGTTGTTTGAAAGAGTATCAAACGAGGCTTCAGTTTTCAATGAAGGTTCTGATAGACGGTTGTTTGTTATATTTCTAAAGGTTCAAGCAAGGCTTTAAAATTAGTTTTAATATAATACAACATAAGGAAGCGCTTTGAGGCTAAGTGTACGTACAGTTTGGCCGATAAAACAGGTTAAGCCGCGCTTGCTGGGGTTGGTCCGTAAATGGGTGACCATTTGTAAACATACCGAGACCTCTCCGTGCCTAGGAAAGTAAAGCCTTTGGTCTCGGCTGTCAAAGTAAACGAATACAAGGTAAGAAAGCGTAAGATGCCAGAAAAATAAAAAAAATCTTTGGAAATAACATTTCAAGCTCAAAGCAGAACTAACAATCAACAAACAAAAAATTTGCATCAAAATCGAGCTGTTCGTTTAGGAGCTACCCCTATTTTTTACCAGAGGTTAAGAAAAAAGCCTGTGTGAGTGACGAGACGAGGGTAGTAAATAATGATGACGGTAATTAACCGCAACATTTAACCGACTCCCAAAAAGGAGGAGGTTCTCAATTCGTTTTTTTTTTTTGTTTTTTACGCAATGTATTATTGTCGCCGATAGAGTATACCTCAGAGGTGAGCCCATATAATTTTTTCTGAAGTCTTTTCACATTGTGTGTTATTATCATAATCTTCTTTGTGCATTTAAACCGCTATTATAATCTAGAATGCAGTTGCATTGATATGTATACACGTGCAATGTGTCGCTCGAGACATATGGATGACAAAGCGAACACATTTCCTCGCTGTTGCCGCTCCATCCTATTATGTTATAAATTTCATCGTTGCACGCGTGTAAAATAAGGCTTTGTTCCTGTAAAGCAAGTGGGAATATCATACATGCTATCTACTTGAGGATAATACTATAAAAGTATACATCAGAGTAATTTGTTTACAAGGCATGGTTTTCGTCTCAGTAAAAACCAGTTAAAAATATTATCCTCCTCATAAGGAAATATTTTACATAAACTGAACATATTACTAGAATATCATTAATAATTAATTTACGATACTTCTTAGTTCACTTCACCATTTTTTTACTTTTTCTATAGAGTGGGTTTTTTATAAAGAAATCAATCCTCATCATCATCTCCCGAGCCTTTTCCCAACTATGTTGGGGTCGGCTACCAGTCTTACCGGATTCAGCTGAATACCGTATTTTACATGGAGCGACTGCCTATCTGACCTCCACAACCCATTTTACTGGGAAACACAGTATCCCATAGTAAGACTGGTTGTCAGAATTGACTTAACGACTGCCAAAGATCTATGTATGACAGCCAGGACCTACTGTTTAACGTGCTTTCCGAAACACGGAGGGGCCTCGGTATGTTATAAATAGTCACCCATCCACGAACCAACCGCGGCGAGTGCGGCTTAACCTGTATTATCGGTCAAACCGTACGGCTTACACTTAGCCACGAGCCCCACAAAATAATAACTAATAAAGAAATCAATCCTAAAAGAGAATAATTTAATTTGTTTACATTTGGCAAAGATATCGCGTTACACTAAAACCAAACTTTTTAAGTCTTATTGAGAAGATCCGTTTTCAAATCCAAGTACAAATCGAAATGATAGCAATTCAAATCAAATCATTTATTTGCCTGAAATATGGTGGTACAAAAGATGTTAAATTTATGTAGCTACAGTACATGACATATTTCACCCTCATTACGGGCATGCAAAACATTATAAGTACTCAGTAAATTTACAGTTATACGAATGCTATTACAAATTATTAGATCTAAGTTTTACAAGGAAAGTAGAAGTAGCGGAAAGGTACTTACTCTCCTTAATACAGACACGAAATTTTAGTCTTTTAAATTCTTAAATAAAATAACAGTAACTTAAACATTTCAATATAAAAACTACATAATGATAGTAATTAAAATACTTATGTATACCTGTTGTGACGTCACCTTTATGAACTTGATTGAAATTCGAGATAAGACTTATGTCAACGGTTCGAAGTATCGAAATTAATATCACGTAGACATTTAATAATTTATAATTAACTGTGGCTTTTTGTGATCCACAGTATTTGGTATTTATTTACTCTTGATTTTTTCCACTCGAAAGGTTCATCTAACCCCAGTTGAATAAATATTTAATTAACCTGTCTTTACCTAAGAACAGTTTGCTAAGACTCATTAAATATATTTAACTAGTACTGATATTTGGGGAATTTTGTTTTTTTTTTTTAATTAATATTTTTAGACCCTTTTACCTTAAAACATACTTTTGACGAGCATCTTTATTTTTGGATCTTTTTACGTAAAAATGAAAAAGGTCTAATTTGTGTAACGACTGTGAACGAGGTTGTGGATTCGATTCTCGATTAGACGTTTTGTGAAAACTATACAAAACTTAATATGATGGTCCAAATTTTAGTTCTAAACCAAAACCCCAAGGCTCTATATAAGGCTTACAAGTAAACAAGTACTATAAACTTTTAGATAGAGTAGGCCTATGCCCTATATTAATAGAAATACGATATTTTGGGAATATCTAAGGTTACAGAAGGCTGTATAGATGGGATGTACTCCTGTCAGAAAAGGGTATGCAAATAAAATCTTTGACATGTTTGTTTCGGACCAAAAGTATAATGAATAAATTTATTTTTTTCTTTTTGATAGTTGACCCGTCTGATTCGCTCAGATTGACAATATTTGTTTGATTCTGGACACAACATTCCTCGATTTGGGAAGGAGAAAAAAATAAAAATGCTTGTTTTGTGCAAAACCTTCTTGACAGAATGAAAAAAGAGCTCATGTTTGAAAATTTGAAAGAAAGAAGACTGTCTGGGGTAAAAATTGCATGACTTAATTAATTACAGGACAATATTCTTCATACTAATATGATTAGGCTGACCCATTAGCGAGATAGACTTAACTAAAAGCTAACATTAATTATAGCCAATACTGATGAGTATATAGCGATCTCCAGAAATAATCTCTGTACTTTTAAATTATGTTTTAAATTAAATGAATAATATAAAAATATGATAAGTTACACGATACCGAATTACAAAAAACCTACCGTACACAGTGCTTTAAATTAATAATAGTGAACTTATTATTATTTTGAGTGAGTTCTGAAGTCTCAATACATTTAAGATAGTGGAAAGATTAAAATAAATTTTCTACTACTGTCCTAGTCAAAGCATTAGGTTTTCCAACTTTTGAAAACGAATAAATCAATCTCACAAATCAACTTAACATAATTCTCCTTTTTTAATCGGTTAAAAAATACGAGCCATAAGTGTTAACTGTTGCATTTCTTTCGTTTTGAATCTCTGAATTAGGTTCGTAGCAAGCGTAGCAAGCCATCGTAGCCGCTACGATGCTCTACGCCGTAGTCAAGCTACTAGCTACGATATTCAAGTTTCAATTTGTAGGACAGAATAATGTTAGCAGCAGTTTGTTTTGACATTAATTTTATTATTATGATCCCTTGTTGCAAGGAATTGAGAAGACAAGGTGTATAACATTCTTCTATGTTTTCTGTGTTAAACTATGTTAAAACTAATTGGCATATTTTGTTACTCAGACAAAACAACTTTTCTTTTTTTTTAATAACCGAATTTAAACTAAGTAATTTTTAATTTTACTTTTAACTCATACATGCTTTTACGCACTATCAAAATCAGTGAAATAAATCTAAACATTTCACAGAATACTTTTACAAATGATTTTTATTTAATTTTAAATAACTCAAATGCTGTTCTGATTAACCTATTACTCCTTGTATTACAAGAGCAGTTATTAATCACCTCACGTATGTATAAAATCTTAAATACATGAATAATGTCAAAGCCTTTTCTCACATTACAGCATACAAGCACTCAAACAAGCCTCCATACATCCTAGATCTACGTCACGCTCACACTTACAAATAAGGCTTTTAGTGATAGAGCCTTCATAAAACGTAGAATACGTGACCCTCATCCGTGGTGCTTAAGGCTTTCTTTTTTTATCTTTAATTTAATTTGTCTGTGTGAGCCTTTTCACCTGAAGGCTACATGATTGGTTTTTATTTCGTTACTGTTGAAAATAGTGAAGAAACCAATAAAAAGGAGGCTTTTATTTTCTGTTCTTGATGTGAAATGAAAGGTTTTATTGGTTAACGAAAATGTTAGAATGTTATGAGATTGTTCCTTTAACGGTTTAGTTGAGTGCGTTTTAATCAATCAATCAGCTAAAGCTATTGACAGCCCTGTTGGTCTAGTGGTTAGTGACACTGACTGCTATACCGGAGGTCGTGGGTTCGATTCCTACCCAGGACAAATGTTTGTGTGATGAACACGATCATTTGTTCTGGTTGTCTGGGTGTCGTTTATCTATAATATGTATGTATTTAGAAATATATAAGTATGTTTATCAGTTGTCTGGTTACCATAACACAAGCTCTGCTTAGCTTGGGATCAGATAACCGTGTGTGAGTTGTCCCGGAATATTATTATTATTATACTCATTTCTATCTGAAGAAAAGTCTCTAAAAAGAGGCACCATTATTCTGGCTTTCACCTCTAGTGGCCAAGTTAGTCCATTAGACATTTGACCATTATCTTTGAGGCATCTATAAAGTTTTGGATTACATTGAGATATGTAAATCAAAGATGCATAAACACTGGTACCCAAAACCATCTAAACGACTCGTGGGATTGCCTTATTGATAACTACGCTACGTAATGTACACATATGTCTGATTACCAACAAACAAGTCTGTACCATAGAACTCCATACTCTCTATACCATAGAAATAAATCCACGCCACTCGAACGATACATATATTTTTCACACATAAATATATAAATAAACCCGAAAATTCAAAAAAATCGTCAATTTTTTTATTACAAATTTCTAGCTCCACATGCAACAAGTTACATAGCTAGCGCTCCCGTGAATCCGCTCAGGAAGCCTTCTTCCAGACTATTCCTGTCGGGGAATTCCGATATCCGTTCCCGGAGTAATGGGATTTACTATACAGTCTGTTCAACGTTTAGATCAAAGTGACGACGATAATATTTTTATAGGACTTTAAAATAAGTTTCTGAAGTCGTCTATTTTGCGAAAAACCTTGGCAGGTTTAAACCGATTTAAAAGAGGAGGTTTGTTTGTAACGCGACATCTCCGACGCGACGTGAATCAGTTTCAATAAATATTTTGACATCTGTAGGGTATGTGTTAGTTCTCGTCCCTAATAAATTACATAGTCGACTCTTTTTTACATTATTATATGTGTAATTAAATACGAGCATGACGATTCTTATTTTTGGTAGGTATCTCAAAAATTGTTACATATATTATATATATACAATATAAAATGTGTTGCCTTAAAAAAAAGATATTTATTTAAGTTTCTTATATATATATAAATTTAAATTTAGTTATAATAATTAAATTTACATAATTTATAACATATTTTAATTTAGATAAAAATATTGAGATCTCAAAACTAATCACATACGGTCAGTTCCACTTTGCCACATATTATGCTTTCAACCCCAAAAAATCGAAACGTCAAAATATCGAGCCTTCCGACATGCTACGTCACAACACATTATCCTCTTAAGGTAACTCCAAAGGTCGTGTGTCGACGTCACGAGTACCTATTACACCCTCGACCCCTTTCAACTTACCTTTATATTGTCCGTATTGTCTACCCACTTGCAAAGAAAATAAAGCTTTTTGACTTGTACTTCAAAAACAGGATTATACGTTTATTAGCAAGGATTAGGTGTAAAAAACAAGAAAAAGAGTATAATTTGAATTGAATAACTTTAACGTAGAATCCGTTAAAAATAGTTTTATTTCAGCGTCTAACATTCGCGTACGCTTCATTTTTTTAAAGCATCATAGATTATATAACACAACATTTGACGACCTCCGTGGTCGAGTGGCGTACGCACCGGTTTCAAGGTGTCGCTAGCTCTGAGGTCCCGGGTTCGATCCCCGGACGGGTCAATGTAGAAACCAACTTTTCTACATTGTCCCGGGTCTGGGTGTTTGTGGTACCTTCGTTGTTTCTGAATTCCATAACACAAGTGCTTCAGATACTTACTTTGGGTTCAGAGCAATGTATGTGATGTTGTCCGCATTTATTTATTATTTATTATTATTATTTATAACAATAAAAAAAAACGGAACAATTTACAGTGAATTGAATGTAGATTTAAATTCATTTTTAAATCTACGTAAAGTGACTACAAAATAATTAAGACTAGGTACTTTAAAACCAAATATACATACCTACCATTGGCCTAAAATTCAGTAAACTTATCAAAACCTTCTTGAAAATGTAAGTGAAATTACAATTCCATTATAACATCTTAAAACACTGGATCATAATTGAAGCAATTCAAATTAAAATCAACAACTGTCTGATAATGAATGATCGGTGCCAATTAGAACAAACCTTTGTTTGGCCAATAATAGAATTTATATTATACTGATTGAATTAAAATACAATTTCCAATGTATTGATTTTGAAATAATTAGTTTTCTTTCAATATGTTAGTATCATCGTCATTTGCCAAGCCTTTTCCATACTATGTATATGTCGGCTTCCAGTCTTACCGGATTCAGCTGAATACCGTATTTTACACGGAGCGACTGCCTATCTGACCTCCACAACTCATGTTTCGGGGTCACACAGTATCCCATATAGACTGGTTGTTAATATAGTAATATTATAGAACGGGGATTAGCGCGTACATGCTTAGATGCCTTTAGGTTTAAAAGTTATGGATGTTAATATGTTAATGAAAAATTATCACTATGTCAGAAAGTTATTGTGAAAATTTCAATTAAAACTAGCTGTTCCCGGCATGCGTTGCAATGCAATTTTTTCTGCCTAGCACCTGCCTACTACCTACCTACTACCACTTAGGGTTATGAAAAATAGATAGTAGCCGATTCTCAGACCTACTGAATATGCATATAAAATTTCATAAAAATCGGTTAAGCCGTTTCGGAGGAGTATGGTAACTAACATTGTGACACGAGAATTTTATTTGTACAGATTCGAAGTTAAGTAAGGTAAGGCCGTTTGTCCACCGTCTCCGTCACTAGGACGACCGTGAACGATATTATTTTTCGTCTGGACGTCTGACGTGACGGGCTTGCGGTGGACAAGGGGCTATAGTAAATGTATGAACCTCGAATGACGGAACCTTGTTTCTCGTTTACGTCCCGGAGGACAAACGGCATAAACATGCCTACGAAAAACAAAAAATATAATCCACAAACACTTGTCTCAAGTTCATTCGTCTTTGTATCAGAATTAAATGCTTTTGTACCTCCTACTGCAAAGGGATACAAAGAGGAAGGAATTTTTCTTTAAAAAACAGCCTTTAATACTCATTGATCTAATACAACATTTCAAGGCTTTTCGACTTCCAACGTCACCCACGTAGACCTTACATTGTAATCAAGTATTTATTTTTACGACAACACCCACACGAGAAAAATATAAAATACTTTATGTAAAATGGGAGGGATAATTCCACAAAAAAATATGGTGAGCTAACCAAAAATTAGATCGACCCGTCGTGTTTTGCTTCGCTGTCTACATTGCCTATTTAAAAAAAAAAACATGAGGGTTTGATATGTGTTGCTTACACCAACATAACTCTTTAGATAAGTTATAGAATCAGGCGTTACTTTGCGGAAATCCATGACATTAAATGTTATGAAAGATATTTAGCTTTAATTCCGCTACCAAAATCCAAGCTTGGAAGCAGGATGCAGTCCCACCCTCCCGCCCTCATGCAATATGCGCATGCAGGAAAGCCCACCCTCCCGCCCTCATGCATATGCAAAATACACGAAAAGTGAGACAAAAGAGGGGTAGCATGCCATGCAACCAAACCAATACTCGACACGTGTTTCGCCCCTCCACGGGGCATCCTCAGGAGATGTTGACTCGACAACCGCTCGGGCGCGAATTCGCGCCCGAGCGGTTGCTACCCCTCTTTTGTCTCACTTTTCGTGTATTTTGCATATGCATGAGGGCGGGAGGGTGGGCTTTCCTGCATGCGCATATTGCATGAGGGCGGGAGGGTGGGACTGCATCCTGCTTCCAAGCTTGGATTTTGGTAGCGGAATTAAAGCTAAATATCTTTCATAACATTTAATAACTCTTTAGCTTTTACGTATGACACTCATCATCATCTGCCGAGCCTTTTCCCAACTATGTTGGTATCGGCTACCAGACTTACCGGATTCAGCTGAATACCGTATTTTACATGGAGCGACTGCCTATCTGAACTCCACAACCTATTTTACTGGGTAATACTGTATCCCATAATAAGACTGGATGATTGCCCTGGAACTTTATACTACACTTTTTTCTGAGTTCATATTTACTTTTCGCTGTTAATATATTACCTAGCCCTCAAAAACAACACTATGCTAAATTTTAGGTTTCAAAACCTCTGCCCACGACTTTTGAAGGGATTTTGATTTGAAAAGCTTTTAAATAACTAGACTAGGTATATAACTAAATAGTTGTACTAACTTATTCAAAACCGAACTTTGGATAATATATTATAAACCTTGGGTTGGTTTATAATATCCCAAAATAGAGCAGAGTGTTCGTCGTTCCATTGTGATATGCCTAAATAGTTCCTTAGGACTTGTATACTTATACTGGGTGATGTAATATCAATAGTTCAAGACATTATAACATGCCTTTTGGAAAAGAAGAAGTTTCTATACAAGTTTAATGCCTAGTCACGGGTAGTTGTTGACTACAAACATTATAAATGTGAAACGTCTGTTAAGCTATCACGGCTAAATCTCTGAACCAATATTGATGAAACTTGGTATGGGGTCCCAAAAAAGGAAAGGCTAGTTTTAGCGATGTTAACTGACATCGTTTAATAAAAAAAACAACAAATTAAAATAGATTAAGTGATACCAACTTTTCATATAACGGGAATTAGCGCGTACATGCTTAAATACCTTTAGGGCTTTAAGCATGTCCCCGTTATATAAGATTAAGTTATAGTTGCCAATTACTTAAAAAATTACAAGTCTATAAAATTGCATCTCAGAACTTCTAAGTTTACAATACAAATAAACAACTAAGTACATACCCAAATCGTTATACAGTTAGTGATTTCAGGTACAAAAGAATAGAAAAGGCCAAAAATTTTCCACTTTCCATACCGCCAGGCTTATCAAAATTTACAAGGGGCAGTAACAAAGGGCTATTTAACTCTACTATGAATAACATCCCCCTTTGTTTGGTGTATTATTACGGGAAAAACAATTGACGGTATGCAGGGCCATTGAGCGAGGTTTGAGCAAAACTCAAGACGTTTGATAAACAGCCTCTTAACAATTCAGGTGAGATGGTTAATTGTTAAAAATATTTGAGGTTCTAATTAACAAAAGGTTATTTTAAGATGTTTCTTGGTTTGCTATGCTCTCGTTTTGAATGTAGGTGTTTCAAGTTTTCCTACTCATTACTATAAACGCAAAAGTTTGTGGGATGATGAATGGATATTTGTTACAATTTTACGCAAAAACGATTTAATTTTGTTTGTTTGAGACGAAATGCGCACTGATAGATTTTGTCGCGTTAGGTTTATGTTAGTTAGTTCTCACACTGGAAGGCCTGAATACTGGTATTACATGGAGGGACTGCCCATCAAAACTTCTCAAATTCTGAACCAATCTAAGGGTATTAATAGTTATCCTTTGGTTAAAGTTTTCAGTATTATATGATGTTACAGTATATTTTATTGACAAACTAGGTATACATAGAAAATTATTTATAATATTATCAAACTAGGAAAAAAGAAATCGCGTATACATGAAAAATCGACTGTGTAATGAAATCAATTTGACATATTTTTCAATTTGAAAGACGATGAAAATAATACCTGATAACAAACACAAACCTCTAACAAGAACACGTAAAAACACTTCATTACATTCATTATTTGATCACCGCGTCTCATTCTAAGATGGCGTCACGAATTCGTCGTCTGGTGAGACAAATCTCATAAAATTTAACGATTTAATTCCGTTACCAATGTACAGTCAGCCGCTAAAGGACATACACTTAGCAACTTTTAATTTATTTTCTCAAAACATGTTACAATACCAATCTAGAATTTAAGGAGAACAAGTAATATAAAAAAAAACAAGTATCAAAAAATTTCGTGGTGACCTAGCGGTTCATTGAACGGATTTGTATACCTACACAAGGTTGCAGGTTCCAACCCAGGCGGGTAACAATGTGGATTTTTCAAAGTGAGATGTACTTTCTTAATTATTCGAAGACTGACAAACGGTGAAGAAAAACATCGTGAGGTAACCTGGATTCCAAAATTGGGATCTGAAATCGCCAATCCGCAGAGAGCAAGCGTGGTGATCAATGCTCGTGCCTTCTCTATATGGGAAGAGGCCTGTGCCCAGCAGTGGGACGTTTATAGGCTGGAATTATTATTTTGACAAAATGTACTTCCCATTTCCCTATGTGTATCCAATTTCTGCTCGTGACTGTACTTTGAGCATGTGAATACGTTAGACGTTGTTATTGATCGTTATATGTGCGACGAGTATGTTGTAACAAATAATAATAATAAATGCGGACAACATCACATACATTGCTCTGTACCCAAAGTAAGTTGCTAAAGCACTTGTGTTATGGAATTCAGAAACAACGAAGGTACATCAAACATCCAGACCCGGGACAATGTAGAAAAGTGGTTTTCTACATTGACCCGTCCGGGGATCAAACCCGGGACCTCAGAGCTGGCGACACCTTGAAAACCGGTGCGTACGCCACTCGACCACGGAGGTCGTCTACAAATATTAATATTCTTGTGATATACAAGACTAGCTTTTGCTCAACTATACCACAGATTACTAAATAGTTACTACGTAAACTATACCTAGAATAAAGCTACAGATTGACTGAACGCGCTTATCTTTTTAACTATCACAATCTGTAGGATTTAATTATTATTTTTAGCTTTTGATAGCCTTTAGGGAGAATAAGGGCTATTAAATATTTTGTCACTTGCCTTGTGAGAAAAGGCAAGTGAAACCGCGGGGCATATTTAGTTTTCTATAAATCAATTTGTAACCGTGTACTAAATCACGAAATGAAACGTGACATGAATGAAAAAAATACTATGTTTTTTTGAGTTCAAATCAATATATTCATACTAGTAACTCCCATATGATATTTTTAAGTTTTAATTGATGATGAGAAATTTATAAATCATTAAATAACTCATTAATTACATTACTTTTACGAATAGATTAAAAATAAGACATTGTAGGTTGCAAAAATAATCCTTATCAGGAGTCGAACCAATTTGAATTGAAGAAAAGTAAGTTTTCAGGTCACTGTGGGGTTAATAAGTCCCACAACAATTCAAATTATTCAGATTCATAATTCACTAGAATTTACTACCTACACAGTGCTCAGTGCTGTAATCAACGTTACAATTAGAGGCTGACGATTAAATTCAAAACGCACCTCAATTTGGCCCACTTTGCGTTGCTACTGACATTTTGACGAAGCGATGTGAGATTTGGTGCACTGTGTATTGTATAATGGTTGCAAGGGGTGATTAGTATGTTAAATATTAAGTAATCTGTGAAGGTTTTAGCCCTGTCTAGCTTTATCTTTCGCCAAGTAATAAACCTAACTATAAACAGTAAAAAATAACTCTTTACTTAGTCTGCCCGTGACCATGACACCAGGGGCCCGAGTCTGCTATTTACACTCCGTGTCAGTGTGCTCATAGTTGGCTCATAGTGGGACGATTTTACGATAATTGTACTTAGTAGAATGCCAATTATCGTAAAATCGTCCCACTATGAGCCAACCATGAGTGTAAATAGCAGACTCGGGCCCCTGCAAAGGAGTCGAAAGGTGGGACCTAAAAAAAATTCTCGATTAAAAAGGTTAAAGTAGTTTTATTTCATAGTCTAACATTCGCGTAAATTTCAGAAAGCATGACATCTAATCGTTAATCTATGTTATTAACTGTACTTCTGAGCTCATCTGATAATGGAACCAGAAAATAGTGGGAGGACCGTCACATTCATTTCCATAGATATCGCGTAACAAACAGCCAGCAACAAAACTACAGACCAATTGAGAACTTCTACTTAAAGTCATCATCTCCCGAGTTTTTTCCCAACCAGCATAAAATACGGTATTCAGCTACCAGTCTTACCGGATACAGCTGAATACCGTATTTTACATGGAGCGACTGCCTTTCTGACCTCCACAACCCATTTTACTGGGAAACACAGTATCCCTTAATAAGACTGGTTGTCATAATTGAGTTAACGACCACCAAAGATCTATGTATGACAGCCGGGACCTACTGTTTAACGTGCTTTCCGAAACACGGACTTCTATTTAAAGTCGGTATAAAAATATTTTTAATGAAATCTTATTTTTATACAAGTAGGTTTATGACTTCAGTATTGTAAGAGACGTGGTGGGTGGCCTTTTATGACGTGTTTATTGCTAAGAAACAAATGAATGGAACTTGAATGAATATCAATTAATTTGCAAGCATTTGATTCGGGCGATTGGCTTTTATGAGCCATTATACTTGACGAGCGAGTTTGTTTACGTTAATAGCTATTGTTATTTTGATTGATTTAGGTATTAGAGTTATTATTATAGGTAGTTTTTATAACAATATATTGCCAATCCATTCTGTTTTTTTTTGTTCTTGAATATCCTATGATATTCAAGAACGCGTACATGCATAAATACCTTTAGGGCTTGACGTTTCGAGCCCTAAAGGTATTTATGCATGTACGCGCTAATCCCCGTTTTATAATTAATATATTACTACTAGCTGATTCCCGCGACTTCGTCCGCGACAATTTCTTAAAATTGCGACTATAATTTGAGATTTAAACTATCCTATCTCTCAAGTTGGATCGAACTGCACATGGTGTGCGAATTTTATTATAATCGGTTAAGTGGTTTAGGAGTCCATTGAGGACAAACATTGTGACACGAGATTTATATATATTAAGATAAACATGCAGCGCGATAGTTTAAAAGTTATTATCCTTTGATATTTTTTTATCTAAATCATAAGAGATGAAATATAACACGCTAAAACGAACTATAGACAAACATCTTTCAGCAAATAACAAAAAAAAATGTCCTAAGCAGGCATCGAACCTGTCACCTTCAGCGCATAAATATATTTTCAAAATCCCCAGAGATATACCTACTGTTCATATATTTAACTTTACGAAGTCATTTGCAAACAACAGTATTCCATTAAGAACATGCTCTAATGCTACTGTAAATCTTCATATAACACAGACAATACAAAAGTTTCTAAAGATAAGTATCTAGATTAGTGCAAAGATGCTGTGCTGCAACAAATTCAATATCTTAGGAACTTTTACTAAGTATCATACTTTGTACTAGCCATGCTAGGGAGCAGGGATGTTATGGATATATAATTTCGGATCCGGATATGGATATGGATATTGGTAAAATATAATATCGGTTTCTGTTACGGTTATGGATATTAAATTATTTCGGATTATCCGATAGTTTCGGTTACGGATATATTTTTTTTAAGGAACTGTATGTACGAATAGCTGTGCACCTCGCGCTGTGACGTCATTAGGTTAGCGGGAGAGGTGTCGCATTCCAGCGGAGTGCACAGTTAATTCGTACGAGTGTAGTATTTAGTTAGACTCCGCCCTAACCGAAACTATCCAAAACTTTTATTTCGGATTCGGTTACGGTTACGGATATTTTTTTTATTTCGGATATCCGATAGTTTCGGTTACGGATATGGATATCCTAAACAACACTGCTAGGGAGGCGACTATTCAGTGATGACTCGGTTCTGAAGAGTAGGCAGTAGTGTCTCTACACATACAAAGATATCCTGCAGTATAGACTTAGTTTATTATTATTATGTTAGTATAATAATTATTATATCCTAGGACAACGCACACACGGTCATCTGATCTCAAACTAAGCAGAGCTCGTACTATGGTAACCAGACAACTGATAAACATACTTATATATTTCTAAATACATATGTACATATTATAGACACATTACACCCAGACACAGAACAAATGATCGTGCTCATCACACAAACATTTATCCTGGGTGGGAATCGAACCCACCCAGGACAAATTCTAGATAGAATAATTCTTAAGAAATAATTTTGTTAGATTCTAATATATTTTTTTATCAAAATATATCACTCCACACTGCTCCATATAAGTATAGAATCACCTACATTGCACCTGTGCGAAGCCGGGGCACGTCGCTAGTTTACTATATTCAGGTTAGAGACAGCTAAAACAATTAAGTAATATAGTTCTAATATAGTATCTATTAATTAAATAAATTGCTAAGCTGCTAGGTATTGTGTTTCGAAAAAAAACATATTATAATGTGTGCCATATAGGAATTATGGTTTCACACTCGTAGTCGGAAAAAAAAAACTATTTACACGTCCTCAAATAACCCACTTTTCAGGCAGAGTAATCTGTTTCACTTACCTCCGAAAATAGATCCTTTCCTATGTTACATTCGCCTAAGTTTAGCTCTAACATCAGAACAAACTACTTAGGTTAGTAGATAGTTCTCTCAAACGCACTAATAAAAAGCCGATACCGAAGCCACTTTACTACAATCTTCTTATTTTTATCCGGTGTAAGTATGGACTGAACAACTTATGTTCAAGTTAGATCTTTATAGAATTAAATTATAATAGACTAGACTAGCCCACGGTTTTGCCCGTAATATAAATAATATTAATTCTCTTAATTATATTAAGTTAAAATTGTTACTAACACTATATGGGCTATCTGAAATAAATGCTTATTATTATTATTATAAAACCTAAAAGGGAATTCTACTTCCAACTAATCTATACTTTTACTTATTGACGGGCCTGTTGGTCTAGTGGTTAGTGACCCTGACTGCTATACCAGAGGTCGTGGGTTCGATTCCCGCCCAGGACAAATGTTGTGTGATGAGCATGATCATTTGTTCTGGTGTCTGGGTGTAATTTATCTATAATATGTATGTATTTAGAAATATATAAGTAAGTTTATCAGTTGTCTGGTTACCATAACACAAGCTCTGCTTAGCTTGGGATCAGACAACCGTGTGTGAGTTGTCCCGGAATATTATTATTATTATTTATAACCTAACATAGTAAAATTCTACTTCCAACTAATCTATACTTATCTTATGAATGCGTACGTATACATGTCTGTTATGCTTTCACGTCTTAAACGCTTATCCGATTTTGATGAATCTAGGTGTGAAGTAAGCTTGAATCTCAAGAAATAACATGGTTACATTTTCCCGTAAACTAATGTTTACTGTAGGCAAAAGCCCAGTTTTTATATAGCTTTTGCTAGTACCTATTATAAGGAGAATTGTTAAAGCAAAAACCACAAAAATCGAATGAAACATTATTTTAAAAATAATCATTCAAGTTTATTGAGTTTTTACATAGTGTACTACAACTAAAACAATTATAAAACCATATTAAATAATAACAAGACGAGCCCACAAAATAAATCTCTATAACTATATTATTTGGTTTCAACAAGAATAGGTTACGGGGCTATGAATATTGATTTATGATACGCAATAGTTTATAATCTACACGATAATATAGGTATGGTTCCAAATAACCCATGCAATTAAACCCCCTCTGATATTTTGGCAAGGATGAAATAGTCCGTAGTTTGACCATGGAGGATTCTACACAACTTTATGAACGTAACACTAGCCTTTGCTCGTGGTTTCGCCCGCGTGGGTACTGGTATCATACGTTTTATTCCTTGGTCTATTGCGGCAAAAAGTAGCCTATGTTCTTACTTGGAGTTTAAGCAGACCCCTTACAAAATTTTAACAAAACTGGTTTAGCGGTTTAATCGTAAAAACTGATCGAGATAGACGATGTTACCTTCGCACTTTAAATATTAGTATAAATATAGTATAGATTTTAATTATGATAGATTTGTTGTTCTATCCTATTGCAAATACAACTTTAATATTTTATGTGTGTAACTAGTACGGTTCATGAAAACTAACTGCTAACTAACAGGGGCCCTAAGTCACATCAGGAATAGGACCTTTTTAAAGTTGATTCATAATAGGCTCAGCTAAAAATAGGTCCACTTTCAAAAAGAGGTCTGTACCTACTTGACAACCATTCGAAATAGTAACGAGAGCCTGAAATGTAATATATTAGTGGGTAACGTGACAAAATAATGTTACATTAAAGTCACGGAATAAGAACCTCGTGTTAGCTTAGAAGTGTCTGTGTGAAGTCTTTAACTTAAATTGTCTATTTTTGTGTCTGAATTGTTTTAGATTTTATTTAAAAAGGTTCAGGTCAAACTAGACCTTTTCAATAAATCGCAAAGGTAGGTAACTAGACAATAATTGTTACAATTACCTAAATAATATTGATTGTCAGTATATTTAAACTTTTAAATGTCGTGGTGGCCTAGAGGTTCAATCAACGGATTTGTTACTTTTGACAAACGGTGAAGGAAAACATCGTGAGGAAATCTGAATTCCAAAATTTGGGATGTGAAATCGCCAATCCGCAGAGAGCAAGCGTGGTGATCAATGCTCGTGCCTTCTCTATATGGGAAGAGGCCTGTGCCTAGCACGTTTATAGGCTGGATTATTTATATATTTGAACTATTAATTTTTTGCTATCCTACTAATATTATAAATGTGAAAGTTTGTTTGGATGTTTGTTACTCTTTCACGCAAAAACGGCGGGACCGATTTGGTTGAAATTTGGTATGTAGATAGGTTATACCCTGGATTAACATATAGGTTACTTTTTATCCCGGTCAACAAGGGTGAAAGCGTTTTAAATTTCCAAAATCATTTTCTCAACTGCACACATAAATTGGCATTATTGACAGATAAACAAGAGGGTAACCATGGCAAAGTGAGGTAGCCATAGCAATCAAATAACTTCAATTTGATTAGTACCTATATTTTAGTGGACTAGCTATCGAAGTAAACAGCTTGGCGGTTGAACGATTGGAAATGAGTGATCTTGCTGCAAGTTCAAATCCGGTTGTTAATGTTTGTATTTTTTTTCATGCGTCCATTTTCTTATATAAGTTTGAATTTTTTGATACTCAAGTTCAAATCTCAGTAGAGCTAACTCTTTTTGTGTTTTAATAACGTATCTTTTTTAAGTAAAAAAATATTTGTAACATTTTGTTGTATTTTTAGTCGCAATAAACGACATCTTTTAACGTGAATTTTTTCTCAACCGATATAATTATAAACTTACAATTATTTAGTGTTTGTATGTACTAATCTCCGTAGGTAAGTTTGTTACTCATTGCTGATCATGGAGGAACAAACGTGCATGGCATATACCGTAAAGTGATTCAGGCGTAAATGTCCTGGCCATTTGCTTGGAAATTTACGCATTCGCTTCTGACTTGAAAACGTAAGCTTCCCCATAGATCACTTTATAGTTGGTTAAAAACTTTAATCCACTTTTAAACTATTTTTCCAACATAATGTGTAATGTTTTCTATTGGTCATCTATATTATATTCCATGGACAAGATCTTTTTGTATTTGTTATTTATTTTCTTTTATCCAAAAACCCAATGATCTTTTTATCACACAATCTTTAGTATGTACTACCTCTTTAATATTCATTAAAATGTAGCTTGCTTCTCATGTATGTTTTTATGCGTGCATGATGTTTTATTTATGTGTTTAAATTTCATAAAGTTTTTGTACCCTATTACCGGAAGGTTGGCCCAAAACCCTAAATAAAATAAACTTTCTATCGCATTCTCTACATTTTAAAATATATACGTACGGTATTTAAGCCCATCACCTTATGCTGGGCGGAATAAAACGAATTGTACAGGATACAGCCTCTGACTTTGATCAGGGTAGAATGAGATTGTCCTTGGACAGCTATTACTTAATCTTTACAAACAAATAATTTTAAACACAGTTTTGGTAATTCTGCCACTGCGCCTCTCAAACCGTACGTCAACTTTTTGTAAATACCTCCTCTTTCAGTTTCATGGGTCTCATGTTAGTCACTGCCTATCTGATATCCACTCTCAATTTACCTGCGTAGTTCAATTTCGAGGTTTCGCACCAAAACCTCGCGCCCTGTAGTCTCACTAGGGACTACGGTACCAACGAGAACTATAACATAAAAAATGGACTAATTTGTTTTTATGGATTCGGTTTTTGGGTGCTCTTTGCCATTTACTGCCTAGAGCCACAACTGCTTTCACTTTAACTCAGAGTTGGCGCTGCCAGTAGACTCAATTCAATCATTGACCTTCAATTATTGTAACCAACTGGGTAAAGCACAAAAGAGAAAACATACGACATATATATAAACCAGAAGATAAAAGAGTCAGTTCAAAACTGCCCAAGGTAGACATATTTTGGACATTTACATCGAAAGCCATCATGAAAATGATATTTTTTTCTCACGGTTCTGGACTTGGAAGATAAATCTAAAATTTTTAAACAAAGTAGCATCAAAACCTATCTTTAAAAGTTTTAGAGGTAAGATAATTATATGACGTGGTATGGTACTTTTTTATTTTGAGAATTTATACCTACTAACAGCAACATTTGTGACAACATTTACTCGGCAGTAGGCAGTTCGTGTTGGTGGCCCTCTATATCACAGTCAAATATTTATTCATAAAGATGAATGATAGGTATAAAAGCGAACAACGTCGCGGGTACTGCTAGTAATAATATAATCTTAATTTAGTTAAACATGATTTCTCCGAATGAGTGACGAAAAATATTCATATGTATTTTTATGAAACGATTTGTGATCGTATAAGTATGAATAAATAATATTTTGCGATCGCGTGATATCGAAAATATCTTACAGCTGGGTTTTTGGCTTGTTCAAATACGTACGTAATATTGGTTTTGTCAGTGCAATTAACTGTGACAGTGTGAAATGTATAATATTTAGCTTATAAGATTAAATATTTTTTTAACTTCTTCAAAGGGATCCATTTAAAAACAAACTATTTACACTTTTCAATGCATACTATAACAACCTCAAAAACTTTTAATAAACACAACAGAAACATATAAAAAGTACTAATTTTTTCGTCTACGAAAACACTTGACTAAAATCGCAAAATACAGTTAAAATTAAGACCCAACAGCAAAAAAAAAAAAAAACATTTATTCTCTTCTCACAAATGGTTCTTAAAAATATGTTACATAGCAAAAGAATTTAAACACCCATTAGCAAATTACTAAAATCAACAAAGTTATATTCGAAATGCATGAGCTTCGTATCTTTTTTGGCGATTTTTAAAACGATGCTCATACTACCTCACTTAGCACTTAGCTTAATTACCTTTTTATTGTATATGGATCTATTATAAGTTCCCATAAGTATAATTTATTAATGGTTTAGTACTTTTACACGTGTCTCTAAGGATTAAAAATAGGATAAAGGTAGGTTTACACAAATGCGATATAATATTGTGAGCTATATAAGCGATATTTCTGCTTTTCAAGATTTTAAGGCATCTCAATTGTTTTGCTCAAACGGTCTGTCCATCTGTTTCGAATTTATGTCTATACTGCTGAACTGATTTTAAGACACTAAATCTAATTAGTAATTTTTCTCGGGATATCCCACCACGCGGTTGGAGAGACAGCCATCAGCTAGTAGTAAATAATTTCTATAGTAACTAACAAGTAGAACAGAATAAAAAGTTAAACCTAAAAACAAAAATATACACAAAAGTTCCTACCACTTTTGTGCCTACCAAGTTTAAATCTTGTAAAAGCAGAAATATAATTTAACAATTCGGTTAAAATCATTTTTAAGAGCCCAAATTCGTTTATAAATCCAAACACGTTTCGTGTCAGATGAGCTGTAGCTCCATTTGACGGCTTAAAAAAAGTATAGCTCCGACACAGCTTTTAGTGGACATCAATAAAACGGCCAACAATTTTTTGTTAATATAACATTAACAAAAAATTACGTGTATTAAAGTGCTATTAACAGTTTAGTATTACGTGTAGTTAATATACAACATGTTATCTAAATGTGTTTACATCGTCGCGAAACAATTGAATTAATGAGAAACAAACTGACGCTCGAAATACTGAGTAAATATAGAGAAATATCTTATATATATGTATAAAAATGAATTGCTGTTTGTTAGTGTCGCTAAAACTCGAGAACGGCTGGACCGATTTGGCTAATTTTGGTATTAGTTTATTTGTGGAAGTCCAGAAAAGGTTTAAAAGGTGAATAAATATGAAAATGTTAGGAATTAAATTAAAAAAAGAAAAAAAGTTTATTTTGTACAAAAGTTTAGGCTTTTATTTATCGATTGAGACAGTACAAAGCCTGCCGGGTCAGCTAGTATTTGATAAAAAAATATCAATAACTAACTTTAGGCAAAGAATCTGAGAAGCGGTTATAAAACTATTTATAATTAATAGTAGGTAAACTTATTCATATAAAAATCAAGTTTAATCAGCATTTATAGAGTATAAAAATGAAATTATTAAACCGTAACTTTAACTTAAATTATAGTTAAGTCCTTCCCATAGAGAGAAGGGCGTTTATAAACTGGTATTATTATTGGTTTCTTAGGTTTACACGAAAGTTAGACATTGAAATAAAATTTACTGATTTTTTGCGGTTTATTTTTAGATTTTAGGTGCCGACGTTTCGACACCTTTACAGACTGCACGTGACCATGATACCTGCGAAGGTGTCGAAACGTCGGGACCTAAAATCTAAAAAACAACAGCGACAAAATCCGTAAAACGTAGTTTTATTTCAATGGTATTATTGTTATATTAAAGTACCTCACCACTGGGTCTCCTAAACCCTTCCATTCATCCCTAAGTCGAAGGCTAAATTAAACAGCAACCTAATATTTTAAGGTTATATAATAGCCATATACTAATTATAATGAAAACCCTCCCACGCCAGTAAATTCGTTAATACCTCAACATTTTCTATCAACATCTGATTGGTCTTAGACAGCACATTTGCATGTTAATGGCCAACCTATAATGAAGTCCGTCGCAAGGAAATGAAAATAAACCGGTTTATTTTTAGACTGTAAACAAGGAAAGCTATGTCTGTAGTATCATATAAAGATTTAAAAACATAATCACATGTATATTTTAAAATCAGAAACAACTGACAATTTTTTGGAAATTTGTGATATTTCTAAAATTAGTAAATTATAGCTAATACCCAATTCGCTGAAGTAAGCTTTAAACAAAAAAAAATGTTTAAGGGTACGATGCCACAGATAGACAAACAGGTCGACACGTCACACTTATAACATCAAAAATGACATTGGGATTGGGTGACATTGGGACATTGGGACGTCATGCGACATTTCTTTTACAATATGACTATTAATGTATTAAAATAATATTTTACTTGATACTTTGTAGTTGAATAATGTGTACCATAGCCAGGTAAAAAAGAAATATATAAAAAATTGATTATTCTCAACTGGCATCCAACTTGTTTAATTCATTTCTAATCAATTTATTGTCAAAATTTGGTTAGCCAAAAAAGAAACATGCGAAAATGTAAATGTAGAGATATAAGTAACATTATAACAAAAAAAAACGACTTCAAAATAAGTCTTATATGGTTTTCTCATGGATCCCTCTATTAAAAGTGGACAAAAGTGAAAAAATAATACAGTCAAATTGAGTTCCTCCTCCTTTTTTGAAGTCAGTTAAAAACCACAAAGTTATTTGCAAGTTTGTTCCACCTACATAAAAAAATACTAAATTATCAGCATCATAATAAGTTAAGTCTACAATATCGTTGTAATCTATAAAATAATCTCTGGGCATGTCGTATCTGCGATCTCGTGCCTTCGGGAACAGGTACCGGTGGGTAAATTGTCCGGTCAAAATGGCGGATAGATTGAAAAAATATACGCTGTTCTGCTGTGAACTTATTTACTGAAATCCACATGTCAGCATTTCAGCAAAAAAATAATTATTAATTTTGTGAAATGCTGAAGTATTTTGTGTATAATCTTATATATAAAATTCTCGTGTCTCAATGTTCGTTACCATACTCCTCTGAAACGGCTTGACCGATTTTTATGAAATTTTATATGCATATTCAGTAGATCTGAGAATCGGCTACTATCTATTTTTCATACATCTAAGTGGCAGGTGCTACGTAGAAAAAATTGCATTGCAACGCATGCCGGGAACAGCTAGTTAGATATATATAATTTAAAATATTAGATATTATTATAATTTAAAAAGTTTTTTATTTTAAGTGTACAACATGAAAACAAATAGATGTTTTGTATAATGTAATAATACAATATTCCCGGACAACTCACACACGGTTATCTGATCCCAAGCTAAGCAGAGCTTGTGTTATGGTAACCAGACAACTGATAAATTATTTATTATTATTTATTTATTTTTTAAAACATTACATAATATGTTGCACAATACAATATCCCACAAAACCAGTTTAGTGGTTTGACTGTGGGAGCGCCGCTTTAGTTTTTTACTTAATTATATTATTAGTAATCTTTATAATAATATATGTGTAGTATACATTATTATTTTAGTATTTTTTACAGTAATTGACAGCTTTACATTTATATATTTTTTATATTAACCAGCTATGTGTATTTAATAAATATTTAAGTAAATATTTATTTTATAGTCTAGATATAATGTAGCGTTTAAGATTCTTTTTAAATTTCAGGTGATCTTTTTCAAGCCTAATGTCCGCTGGCAAGTTATTTAACATATATGGCACACGTTTTTTGAGTGTTCTATCACCAAAGTAATTACTAATTTTAGGAACATTAAATTTACCAGCGGTCATTGACCGAGTATTATGACTATTTGTTATCAGTGATAGGTTATGCTCGTTTTTGCCATGTTGGTTTAATAAAAGGAGGTATTTGTGTTTTATACTAGCAGGTAATATGTTACATATTTTAAACAGTTTTCTATAATCATCTTTACAGCTTGCTTTAGTCTTTTTTGTAACCAATAATTTAAGAAATCTTATTTGTAGGGTTTCTATTTTATCAATGTAGGTTTTAAATGTTAGTCCATAACTGTCGAGAGCATAACCTATTACCGATTCAACTAGAGCTAAATAAATACATCTTAATATCTTGATAGGGACCCGGTAACTTAAATGATAGAATTTGCTCAACAATATTCTTAACTTATTACAAATATAATTTATATGATGAGACCATGAAAAACTTTCGTCTATTTTTACTCCAAGGTAGGTTACAGATTTAACACATTCGATAGGTTTACAATTACAGTCTTTTAAGTTTTTATGTAGACAATAATACTCATGAGTAAATAAATTAAGTGGTGAGATATTTAGTTGTGAATATGGAGAACGAATGATTAAAAGTTTTGTTTTCTCGGAATTGAGGATGATGCCATTGTCGTGCGACCATTTCACAACTGCGTCTATGTCATGTTGAACTAACTGACAAGTTTCATAAATGTCAGTGCCCGCGCGCAGTACACATAGGTCGTCCGCGTACATGTAAGCTGAGCAATGCTGCAGCACTCCTCGTAAGCGGTTCACGTGCATGAGAAATATACTTATATATTTCTAAATACATACATATTATAGATAAATTACACGTTTACTATAGTAAAGTTTACAAGTTCTTTAGAAACTTAACAATTAGGTCTGATATAATTAAAGTTATTAAAATATTTTTCCTTTGAAGAAAACTAGAAGAGTGTTATAATTAAATAGTCTGTTGACAGTTTGAATTTGATATTAATAATATATGGCGTAAATTAGACTGGTCATCCTTTTCGTAATGTATCACTTTTCATTTTCTTACTTGTTTAAACCTTTACACACATGAACTTTAATGTTATTCTTTACTTTAACTCTGAATTATATTCTTGTTAATGATTTTAAAGGAGTAATTTTCAATTTTGTTTTCAACTTTCGGGTTCTGTAAGATGTTAATCTTTAAAGGTAAGTTTAAAAATAATTTGCATAACTTTCTTTTACCTTTACGTAAACTTGAATTTTCGTTTAAATACAAATAGGCTTTGTGTCAATAAGCGGGGCCTTATCTATTCGTGTTTTATAAGTTCATTAGTTATAACCACCGGCCCTTCTCAGGGCCCAATCAAAAGCCTTTTAATCGACACGATAAGAAGAAGAAGATAAGTTCGTTTGAACGGACTAATGTTTAAAAAATATTTTTGTCAGAAGCAAAACACGTCTAAAGAATCTCATAAACAAGTACCATAAAAATCGGGTAAGGTCTTAAGACATAGCTATTTATTGATAACAGAACAACTAACAGTATTGACCGTATAAATACAAAGAAATTCCAAATATTTTATTCTATCGTATGGCGGTCAGTCAAACGGGTTCCGTACAAAGGCCCAAGTTTTTCCGGCGGCCATTTACAAAAATATTCTCCCTTCAACAAATAAACAGACTTTGTCAAAGGATGTGAATGTTTTTACGAATATTAATATTTGGGCTTTGTAGAGTAGCATACTATGATTCTAAGATGTATTGAATTAAGAGAAGAAAATATTCAATGTATCAAAAGTACAAACTCACTGAATCTCTCACAAAATCTTGAACATATATCAATAAGCTAAGATTTATGTTGTCATGAAATCCTAGAAATATTGGGAATACTAAATTTTACAGAAGCATAATAATACAAGATCAATTTATACAGTATTATAGATTGAAACTAAAAGAATTAAGGATGATGAATACCGAGACAAAAAAAAATGGAACAAGTTGTAATCTAATTTAAGTTCGTGCAAATCATCTTTAAACATTTCATTTACATCCCACAAAATGAGTAAATAATGGTTTTTACATCTCCACATAATTTTTGTTCTCCAGATAAACTTCACTTCTGGCATTTTTCGTATTGAAAAACTATTAAAAATACAAATATATTTCTCATATAAAATTATCTGGCTGTGGAAAAACCTAAATCAAACTAAATCTCAATTAATTATCTAAATCAACACTCACACCAATTAACCAGCTCAAAAGGCAAAAAGAATCAACAGATCAGACCCCGGGAGCGTATTCTAAATTAATTTCTCACCCTAACATAGTTTAGTTTAGACAATGGCCCGGATTCGCCCGCGTTTACGATCATAATTACTGGGATGTGGTCGTGCCTTATCTGTTGCGCAGCGGGATCTAAGAACCCTGTAGTTATAAGTGTGGACTTATTAGCTCGGTAAAGTATTTATTTAGTTTTTGCTGTACGTCATTGTGTTTGAACTGGATTTGCGGAAAGTTTCGCTTATAAATAGGACTTAGATTGTATTAGATCCATATAATATTATGTAGACAAGCAGAATGGGATTGGAGTATATGTCAATATTTTGATAATGGCCGTCAGATAATAATAATAATCCAGCCTATAAACATCCCAATGCTGGGCACAGGCCTCTTTCCATATATAGAGAAGGCACGAGCATTGATCACCACGCTTGCTCTCTGCGGATTGGCGATTTCAGAACCCAAATTTTGTAATCCAGGTTTCCTCACGCCGCCGTCAGATAGTTAAATAAAATATTAGACACGTAATTTTTGCACAACCAAACTCTCCTAACAATACATTGTCGTAAAATGTCGTGTGACGTCACAATTTTGTTAATTTTGCGGTAAAGCATAAAAAATTACATTGCAACCTTATTATATTGTTATTATTACAATTTAGTAGAACATAGTCAAGGTGTGTGGTTTCGAAAAGAAAAAGAGGTGTTTTAAAATCTCGACAACGACGATAATGACGCCACTTTACATAACAATGGCGTGTAATAATATCGTCTAGATATTTTTCCACGATTTATATCAAGCTGTCATCATAGTACTTATGGGCGTTGATGGCTGATTGAAACTTTTCTGAAGATTAAAATAAAAATATTTCAACAAATAAATAAAAATATTACTATGTTGGAAACGATTTGACAGATTACGATGTTGTTTTGTGTCTGTACCTTAAATATAAAAAAAAAACATTATGTCAACAAAATTTAAATAAAAAGCGACTATCATATTTTTAACTGAGAGATTATAATATTTTATTTGTTTCGTTTGTAAAGTATAAATAATTTATTTACGGTATTTGATAAGAAATCACTTTTACCTACATAAAATTATCAAGATCGGTCTTTACTGTATACCTACTCTTCATTTTCTTATAGTTTACAGAACTTATTTTACCTTGAGTTAGTTTGTTCCCTAGACTTAGTCGAGCGTTGTTACAAAAGTTATAACGGTTCCATAGCAAGCTTCTTCTTGTATATTGATTCTATTCAGTAACTTTGTGCATTGCAAGGAAGCCATTTCAAACAAAAAAATTGAATGAACCGGGTCCATAATGTATCTCGAAATCTAAACGTAACATTACTTCACAAAATATTTTAGAAAAGTAATGAACAATAAATAAAAAAAAATATAAAACCGAATGCATTTTCATTAATGCTAAAGAGATATAATTTACTCTTGAAAACAATTGACCCGATTAATTTCCGAAGTATATGGGCCTGTTGGTCTAGTGGTTAGTGACCCTGACTGCTATACCGGAGGTCGTGGGTTCGATTCCCGCCCAGGACAAATGTTGTGTGATGAGCATGATCATTTGTTGTGGTGTCTGGGTGTAATTTATCTATAATATATAATATATGTATTTAGAAATATATAAGTAAGTTTATCAGTTGTCTGGTTACCATAACACAAGCTCTGCTTAGCTTGGGATCAGATAACCGTGTGTGAGTTGTCCTAGGATATTATTATCCCACCAAAAACATTCAATGTAAAAAAAAGCCAAGTCTCTCTATGATATTCTTCCATCGTAAAAAGTTTTGAGATCGCATAGGAGCCAAGTCCTGTTCAACTTAATTTGTAATAATAAATCAATATTATGTGACTATATCAATAGTTTTGTTTACATTACAATAACAGTGACTTGGCCATGAGCACAAGTTAAAGGTCGTTTGCTCCTTGTAATTACGTGCAAATACCGTTGAATTTATATATTATATATACACTTCTCATCAAAAAAATCGAAACACCTCGCAGTTCATGATTTGATAAGGATTATCAGAAAAATGTGTATATTTAGGAATAAATGTAAAATGTCATTTAATAGTGAGTAGTATGAGGTTTTAAAATCCTAATGTTAATGTTCTAAATTCAAATTAAGTCTTCATAGGTTTCGTATTTTGTATAATGAGTAATTTTTACCCTGTATGGAATATGAAGGAAATGGGTAAAACAACACGCGTAAATGAAAAAAAATGTAAGAAACGTTTATTTAATAACTTGTATTCCCTCCGCGAGCTCTTATTACTGCTTCCATACGGTTCTTCATCGATCGGATGAGAGTCACGATCACATGTTGTGGTATATTATCCCATTCCTCTTGGATTGCATTTTGCAGCTGGCTAAGTGTTTCTGGGGCTGGATCTCTTGCTCGAATTCGTCTCTTTAATTCATCCCATAGATGTTCAATGGGATTCATGTCCGGGCTTCTTGCTGGCCATACCATAATGGAGATACCGACTTCGGTAAGATAATCTCGTACGACGCCCGCGGTGTGAGCTCTAGCATTGTCGTGCATGAATATGAAGTCGTTGCCAATAAAATGTGCATAGGGCATCACATGAGGTTCAAGACACTGTTCGATGTACCGATGAGAGTTTACTGCAGGCAGCCGTGGCCCAGACACAAAGGCAAGTTCTGTCTTACCGTCGGCGCTGATTCCTCCCCAAACCGTCCACGAACCGCCACCATAGCTGACCTTTTCTTCAATGCAGCATTGTGCAAAGCGTTCTCCATCTCTTCTGTAGACCTTGTTCCTTCCGTCGTTACCATACAGCATAATTTTACACTCATCAGAAAACAGTACTTTGCTCCACTGAAGGTATGACCAAGTTAGTTGCTCGCGTGCAAAGTTAAGGCGCGCTCTTCGATGGTCTGCAGTTAATTTCGGCCCATTCGCTGGCTTATGCGGTGCCAATCCGCGTTCCTTCAACCTTCTTCTTATTGTAGAGTCACTTACAGCTACTCTTCGTACAACGCGAAGCTGCTGCTGCAGTTGAAAAGCGTTAAGGCGTCGATTTCGTAAAGAAGTTGTTACAATAAATCGATCATCTCGCTCAGAAGTGACCCGATTCCTGCCAGATCCTGAACGGCGCGTGAACGAACCAGTCTCCCGATAGCGTTTGTAGACTCTATGAACAGATGATAAGCTTAGATGCAATCTTGCAGCCACAACACGCTGACTAAGTCCAGAATCCAGCAATGCCACCACTTGGGCGGCTTCTGCGGGCGAAGTATCCATATGTTTTAGAAAAAAAAGTTTTTTCAGACGTCCCAAAGTCACAGTAAATGAAATAAGAAACAAAAAGTTTAAAGACAAGCGCTAATTTTTAGTTTTTAAACGAGAAACGTACTCCAACCCTAAATACACGTTTGTCTCAAAACAGTGATTAATTTCATTTAAAGGATAAACAAATGAAATTCTAATTTCGAATTTTGATTTTTTTCTTCTTACTGTAATGACCAAACTGCCAGCTACACAATAATGTTTTTTTTTTTCATGGAATTAATTCTCTTTTGTAAAAAATTAGGACAAAAACAATAAAAACGAAAGTGTTTCGATTTTTTTGATGAGAAGTGTATTATGGACATGATTTTGTAACTGATTGGAATTTGAGATCACTATGGACTAAACATGTGCCATAGTGCATGTGCAGTTCACTGATCTTGGATAATACCGACTGTCGGTTAAGGTGTCCTGTGTGTCTATTCTGTTAATAATTTCGGTGACAGGTGAAAGTGAAGTGACAGTGAAGTGACAATAAAGCTCACTTCAAAAGTGAACCCAATTGGCCTTGATTTAGAATTCAAATTCGAGAATACGTATTTGACATCTCACCGCGGATTCCGCTGTCGAGACATGAAAATAATGTTACAGAATAGCACGGAAGGTCAGATTCGAAGTGAGTGTGAGAGTGAAGTGAGTTGCGAGTTGTTGTGTGAATTTTACAGAATCGACAAGCTGATATTATTTATTATTTACTTGCAACTCCTCCAAATATGCCGTTTTATATTTGTATCTTATTGTGCTCATGGCCAAGTCACTATTATTGTAATGTAAACAAAACTATTGATATAGTCACATAATATTGATTTATTATTACAAATTAAGTTGAACAGGACTTGGCTCCTATGCGATCTCAAAACTTTTTACGATGGAAGAATATCATAGAGAGACTTGGCTTTTTTTTACATTGAATGTTTTTGGTGGGATCTCATTTATTTTTTGTAGGTCTCTTTCTTTTCTTTTTATAAATAAACAAAATTGCTATAAAACATATTTGCTCTTTGTACATAAACAAAGAACAAAGTTAACAATGCAGTCAAAATTCATATACCATGTTCTTGTAAAACCGCAAATATTAATTTGTTTCATATTATTTACTAAGGTATATAATTTATTACCGTTTTTATAATTTTCCCTTTACATGTAGCTAAAAACCTATCTTGGTGCCAAATTTGAAGGTTTTAAGTTTGCTAGAAGTACCTTAGATTTTTGATGATCGGTCAGTGAGTGAGTCAGTGAGTGACAAAATGGTGTAACTTTGATCGCTCATAACTCGTAAACTATTGGTTCAAATGTCATGTAATTTTGAGGCTGAGCTTGTTTTAATACTTACTCTAGGTCATCGAAAACCTAAACCCCTAGCTTTGTCCCTATCGATGATACAGGGGGGGGTGAAATAGCCGCGAAACGCTTCGAGAAAAGAATGGTACGGCCGTGCCCGTTTTGCTCGAGACTTGGCTGGGGCACTGCCGTGCCCCCAGATTATTATCATTATTTATGAGATTGATATTGTGCAATCGTGCAGTGTAAATAATTTTACACAAATACATATCAAAATAGATCAGATCCTTTTTTAAGCTTTTTATATATTTTTAAAAATTTGCTATTTAAAATACTCACTTAATATACTTTGAACCACAACTAGAAACGGCCAATAATTTAGACGAATCGGTTTACCTACTAGCAACAGTTGTTTCTGCAAAAACTTATCTTTACTAATATTATAAATGCGAAAGTTTGTTTGGATGTTTGTTACTCTTTCACGCAAGAACTACAGACTGAATGGATTTTAATGAAACTTTATAATAATGTAGCTTATACACCGGAATAACACATAGGCTATAATTTATAAAGATAGTGTGTGAATTGTCCTTCACGCGGGTGAAACCGCGGGGCACAGCTAGTAATTCATATACAGAATGTTACCGAAAGGGTTTTTTGTAAACTGACTCTGTTCAAGATGTACTCTTCACCCCTTTTGGATTGACATACCCTTTCGTTAACACCCTGTATATGATGGGGATTGACTTTTTTTTGTGATAGCTAAAAAATGGCTAGTTTACATAGTGATGACTCATTTTAATTGTTTTTCCGAGAATGAAGCTTGTCTTGGTACATAATGCAGCAAATAATATGCAAAAAGATGCAGAGAATTTTAAAATGGTCTCAAAATGCAAGGAAAACTGACTTTCCAGTGAAATTGCAGCTACTTTCATTTAAATTTAATTTATAACAGGCGGTTCACAAGGTTTTGTTGTGTCAACAATGAGTTTAAATTAGTTTTGCAGACAATGGAGAATGTCCCGCTTACCACATCATACTTTTTGAATTAAATGTTTGTATTTTAAGCAAAGAGGTTTAAATTGTTTATAGTTGTTTTATTACATACATACCTGTATGTAGAGATGGAATACTTTTTGTAAAACGGTACAATTTTATTTTTGCATTGACATGGACAAAGTCGCGGGATTAAGCTTGTTCAACTAATTTGAATATCTGTCGATTAAATAAATATTATATTTTAACATTATTATAACTATGTACCAAACTACTTAAATATTCTAAACGTTGTGCATATGTATGTTCTTTATCTCTTACGCAAAAATGGGACATGTTTTGGTGAATTTTGGCTCACTGGTAGTCCATGATTTGGAAAAGGATTTAGGATACTACTTATTTCATGGAATTGTTCAATATTACCTAACCCAGGCTGGCAAAAATCTTTTTTTAATATATAAAATTAAAGTGTCCTGTTTAAAAATTCATAGCATCGAAAGGTAGTCTACATTTTTATATAAAGATTGACCTTTATAGCTGAATAAAATTGCCGTGTCACACAGTTTTCTATTAGCAGTTAACTTAATACGGGCAGTTATCTTTTAACGTCCGATTAAATGAAGTTAAGCTATTGTCGCTAAGGTTTTTATTATGATCGGTGAGCTTTACGTGTTTTATAATGGAAAGAACTTGTTTTATAAGATCAGTTCAAAGTTAGGTTTTCTTTTTCTTTTTTCTTCTACGGTATATATGCTCGAATCAAATTTTGCCTAATGTTTTCCCAAACGATATTTTACATAGTGTTCTTATGAGATATAAGAACACTGGCAAATTGCTTTCTGAGATTTCCGATACCCGTGATATAATCCGTAAAAAATCGTTTTACTTCAATATCTCGAGACAAGTCTGGCTGTCAAAAGTGTTTTTTTTTTTTGCGACTACTTATAGACACAAAAGTTTATTTTTATTTTGATCATTCCCAGAAGACTGCGCTGCACATACGTAGTAAAACTTTAACTACAACAGGGTCTCTATCATAAAGCAGTAAGGTTCAAAATATCTTTTTTTTTGTTTCCCAAGTTCCATGTTTCCACTGACCAAGACACAGAAGGTGTTACTATAAGTAGTCCCTTAAGGGCTGACTCCTATCCTCCATAACTTGCCTGTATTAGATTAGCTACATCCGTAAATAGTATATTATTATATTACACATTTTTCCCTAAAGGTTATCCAGACGCAACTACGTTAATATGTTTTAGTCCCAAATGATATGAGTCGTGATAATGGAAGTGCAAGAAAACTTAAGTTAACCTAAATTAGGAACTCTCTGAACATGCCAGATGTAGCATAAAGTATATAATATAAGGCATACAAAAGGTCACTGTATTTACAAAACTTCATCAGTGCTAATTCCAATCTTGACAGCTCCTAAAAAGTTTTCACGAGAACTAATTAAAAAGATATTATGTTTTGTCAATGCAGTTCTAAAATTACATTTTGTAATATGCACTAACGTAGAAAAGCACTGTGCCAAATTTCGTGTATAAACATCGAATCGAGAACCTCCTTTTAGGAGTCTGTCAACACAGAGAAATAGATGGAAAAAATTCTCAATTCCAAACGAATCGAAACATCATTCTGTATTGGTCTGGCATGTGGGCTTGTGAAAACGGCTGAAACAACACGTTAGCTCGTCCCACTTTGAAAACATTCCCTCTAAATGAAGAGCAACTTCACAACAATGTACGTGGTGCCATTGTCAAGTTGGTGCCAGTCTATTGTAACAAGATTGCAACCAACTGGAGAAGCAATATAGATGCTAGTACAAATGTCTAGGCAGATGTTATAAAAACTAAGTAGGAAGTCCCTCAAGTGTATTACAAAATTATCTTAATTTTTCGAGGTTTAAAAAGAATTAGCTGACTTCAAGAGGTGGAGGTTATCAATTCGACTTGTAACCGACCTTACCATGTTTTTTTTTGGTGTGTTTGTTACGCGATATCTCCAAAAATCCATTATGGATCGATTTCAAAAAACGCTTTTTATCATCGCAAGAGGATCTAAGAGATGGTCCCATTATTTTTATTGAAGTTGGTTTATATTAACACCTTTCGGATTTATTTGGGATCACATTCAATAATTAATAATTTAAATCGGTTCAAATTATTACCAGCAATGAAAATGTTATTAATTTGACTGATAGAATGTAGAATGACATTGACCATGTTATTTAAGTATCAAAACCATGGTAAAGTAATAATGACTTTATAACTATATCAGATTACATCCAAATAAAACAAACTGTAGGTCATTTAACATTCAAAGTGTAAACATATTCGTTTCATTAATTCATT
This sequence comes from Autographa pulchrina, assembly GCA_905475315.1. Taxonomy (NCBI): domain Eukaryota; kingdom Metazoa; phylum Arthropoda; class Insecta; order Lepidoptera; family Noctuidae; genus Autographa; species Autographa pulchrina. Next base: position 11,662,398 of record FR997775.1, read on the forward strand.
AACAATCATTACAGTTGTACTAATTAACATGATGAATATGTAAATTAGCGATTTGCTTTAACTATTCAGTTTTGCACGCAAATAGAATTAAGCTCTAAACAAGGATTAAGGTAATTTATTTTTGATTAATTGTTTTAGAAACATGCATTTTAGTGTAAAACATGGAGCCACTTTTTAACCGATTGCAAAAGGATGACGTTCTCAAATTACCGGTAGAGTTCTTTTTTATGTTTTTGTGTGTTTCTTACATGATATTTCCGGCAATTGTCAATCGATTTCAAAAATCTTTTTGTATGATAGGTCATAGGTCCCCAGAGGTAGTTCTATAAAAAAATCATAGAAGTCATTTTTTTTTATGTTTATATATTTTTTTATCTTTCTGAGACTGAGATACTCCTGAAGAGGATTATAGCTTCACTTTTAAATGTCATATGAATTATTAACTTTCTTTGTGGAAACCTGGAACTAATGAGTCAGATTACGAACACGCGGGGAGTGAGCGTTGATGAATGCTTGTTACTTGCGAGTGGCGGATATATACCTCAAGTGGGAGTTAAGTGGGGGCCATCAGGTACTTAAAAAATACATAGAATTATTAAAGTATACTAAAAATAATACATAGCGTTAAATATTTTTAGAAGAGTACGCAAAAGACTGCTTACCTTCCTTACCTATTTTAAAGTCAAATTAAAGGACAATATTGTAAAGATATCTGAATTCAATATTTACGTAAAATTGACAACCTAAATTTAGCGAAGAATGCAGACTATTAATTATCTGTACAAGAAGAGCACTAGCCTGGCCACAAGACAGTTTTGTATACCTTCTTTAAGGCGTAAAAAAAATTGAGCGTTTAAACACTACTTAGGTCAAATTATAATAACATATCCATATTTTTAGGGTTCCGTACCCAAAGGGTAAAACGGGACCCTATTACTAAGACTCCGCTGTCTGTCTGTCCGTCTGTCTCCAGGCTGTATCTCATGAACCGTGATAGCTAGAAAGGTGAAATTTTCACAAATGATGTATTTCCGTTGCCGCTATAACAACAAATACTAAAAACCACATAAAATGAATATTTAATATGTTTATGGCTCTCATACGACGGTGGTACGGAACCCTTCGTGCGCGAGTTCGACTCGCACTTGGCCAGTTTTTTTTTCTATGCCAAGTATAGAAATATGGCAAAAGCCTAGCTCTAGTAGGCACAAAAACAAGTACACTGGAACGTTTATTAACCCGCCACTCACTGACTTAACATAGCGGACTCGGGCCCCAGTTACACTGTTACCATTAACAGCAAACAAAACCTCTGTCCCATATTAAACTCCGGAAATGCTTTGGAATAAAAACTGTTTTTCCCTCTACAGTTAAAGTATGGTATTCCAATATAAGTGCCGCGAATAGCCCCGGATTGTTTACACGCCCAGCGATTGAATTTTAAATGAGCCGTGCATTCCTTTTGAGGGAAAACCAATATATCTGACACTTTGCCAAGGGAATACAACCTTTATTGCGTTGTAATAAGAGCGTGGTAGATGAATAAGTATAGTGGTTGTGAATGTTGGAAATGCGGGGAGGTTGGTTCGTGGCTGCAGTTTGTGAACTTTTTGACGGTAACTGAATGTTATTGAGTTGTTTTGACCGAGAAGTTTGCTGTTAGATTCGCGGTATAAGTAAAGAATTTAAAAGTTATTTTTTCTGTACAACTATTACAACACTATAACAACAAGAGGAGCTCGTGGCTACGTGTAAGCCGTACGGTTTGACCGATAATACAGGTTAAGCCGCGTTCGCTGTGGTTGGTCCGTGGATGGGTGACCATTAATAACATACCGAGACCCCACCGTGCTCGGAAAGCACGTTAAGCCGTGGGTCCCGACTGTCATACGTTGATCTTTGGCAGTCGTTAAGTCAATTCTGACAACCAGTCTTACTATGGGATACTGTGTTACCCAGTAAAATGGGTTGTGGAGGTCAGATAGGCAGTCGCTCCATGTAAAATACGGTATTCAGCTGAATCCGGTAAGACTGGAAGCCGAACCCAACATAGTTTGGGAAAAGGCTCGGGAGATGATGATGACATTTGTCGCAGATTACCTAAGTGTGGATTTTGAATGTAATATTTTTATTTAATCTATGATCATATGTATGTAGCTTGTATTTTACACTCAGTAAATAAATATAAAACAATTCTAAAGATAGCTGGTCGGCCTATAAATAGTTCTATAGATAGCTGGTAGGTCTATCAAAGATTCCAATTTTGGATAAACTCCCACATAAGATGATCCGTGTTTCCTTTATATTTAACGGAGGGTAAATAATATCCTCTAGTACAGAATACAAGAAAATCATAGCGTCGAATAGTTTTTTATAACTTTTCTTTTATTTTCATTATCACTTTTTTATTTTTAGGTTCTGAATACACATATGAACCGGTTTTCATTTAGATACCCTATGGTATATTTGTATTAAGTGATTTTTTGACAATATTTTAAACAAAACTTTGAAAAGTTTTATTTACTTACACACATTGAGTTCTGAGGTTTACGCGAATGTTAGACATTGAAATAAAACTACTTTTACGGATTTTATCGCGGTTTGTATTTAGATTTTAAGTTTACACACGTTTTTATTCATGTTGCATGTAGTTTAACACAACGTAAGTGTTGTGTCAAAAATGTTAATTCCAAACTGGATAAATATTCAGAGAAGGTTCAAGATTTTCTTTTATTAGCAAAATTGTGTTTTTGATCTGAATTTCCTGATACACATTATCTCTTATTTAGTTTCTGTACCCAAAATAAGGATAAAATAAATATGTGTTTATCCTGACAGAGACAACACTGAGTGGCGTGAAACTAATTATTTGTTACAACCATTGTCTACATAATTATATTTATTGTATCTATATAGTATATGTGGTAGTAAAAAATAAATATAACAAATACAAGAATATTTCTACTTCTTCCTTGTCGGAATCACTCTTGACAAAGTGGTCGTGGTCATCACTTCAGGTGGCAAGCCTCACAACACGCTGACTGGAGGAGAACTGACCAAATAAAAGCGGTAGTAAATGGCTCATCATCACTACATGAATGCACGAGAAAGGCGGCCATCAAATATTTCTACTACGAATATGTAAATAATAGAATGCCTCGTTGGCCTAGTGGTTCTAAGCGGGACTGCTACGCTAGAGGTCTTGGGTTCGATTCCCAAGTCGACCAAGGTGTTATTGGGTTTTTCTATGAAATTCTCAGTAACAGGTCGGAGTTTGGATTTGTGCCCGGTTAGTGGCAATAGGCTCGCCCCCTATTACATGGGACCGAAACATACCGGCGCGGCGAACTGTGGGTGTACATTGGTACACCTCTGCCTAACCCTTCGGGGATACAGGCGTGATAGTATGTTATGTTATGTTAATATATAAATATTCATAATATTATATTTGGTTTTCTTTATTTTTTTGTTATTTTCTTTAAACAATTTTTAGCTATTCTATTAGAGAGGTTCAGCCGCTCTTGTCCAGTTTGGTCCGTAGATGGGAGACAAGTATTTTCAACGCCAACGCCTTCTTGTGTTTTAAAATACACGAAAATTCTTTGGACATATAGTACCTACAAGTGTTATTATTCATAGTTAGTACAAATTAGTCAAACAACGTACAATTTTACAAGATTTGATAGAGTTTGATCGAGTATTGTGATCCATCATTATTGATCCATCATTATTCCGATGTGACGTTATTCTTTTTTGTAAATTATAGTATTTCACCTGAAATTTAAATTCTAAACTTTCCTTTTTAATATTTTACATTGAAATACTAAATTAAACTTATACAATTAATGTTAAGTAATTCTGTCTGTCTGTTACGTTTTTAAGGCGGAACTACACTATCAGTTAGCTATAGGCTAGGCTAGTTTATTTAGGCTGCAGGCGTAATTGTTGGCATGATACACTACAACGCGGTCCGTTGCATGTAAGCCAATGAAAGCATGTTTGTCTTAACGTACAAAGAACTATAGTACGGCCGCAGAGAGAATGCATTCCTGACTGGTCGTGGTCAACACGAAGATATAACTTTAATGTGGTTATTTGTCCTATAAACAATATCGTTCAAAACTATGTCATTAGGCTAGATTACAATGAATAATATAACACGGTTTTATATTTCCCCATAAAAATTAAGAACAACTAACATCTGTCGGGAATGCATTCTATCAGCATCTATACTGTAATTATGCCCATCTTGCACAAAATTACTATAAATTATTATTTATAATTCTATTAATATTTATCATCATCTGCGGAGCCTTTTTCCCAAACTATGTTGGGGTCGGCTACCAGTCTTACCGGATTCAGCTGAATACCGTATTTTACATGGAGCGACTGCCTATCTGACCTCCACAACCCATTTTACTATTATATTATTTTATTTTTAATATTTATGACTTAATATTATTTTACAAATAAAAAACAGACCAGAAAACATGGAGAGTAAAGTTCAATGCGAACTTCTTTTTTATATCTATGCATAACACTCGTATGTTTTCTATTCAGAAAGGATGCGATTCCTATGGCTTCCCCATTGAAATACAGGCTCTGATATATCGATACCAGAAGTATCAATTAATGTAAGGGACAAAACACTGTTTTTCAGGAGAGCCAAAAAACGATTTTATTTTTTTAAATCTCTTTATAACTTTTTACTGTTGTTTCCAATTTTAATTGTGTCTAGAGCAAAGTTTCTTAGAATTTTTTCTTCTTTCATGCTATAAAGGAAAGGTTTAGGAATACCCAGCGGTTTAAAATATAGCTTGTCCCTTACATTAAAAAAATATGTTTAGTTGTCCCTTACGTTACTAATATTTTACGTATAAACCGTCAAGCATAGCGTAAGCAGCAAAAGAAATAGAAAATGATACGAAATTCTATTGTAAATAACTTTTATAGTATTACAATTTGATGTAACTCTAGATTATCAACTAAAATTTTGGTATTTTGACACCAAGGAAATAGGTTGTTTGCATGATTAATGTTAATTTCAGCTTAGCTGTCACATATTTAAATGAAATTTAGGGATGCAAAAATAAAACGATTTATTGTTAATATTCTTTTCGACTTTTATGTCTCTCTTATTATTATAAATTCAATGCACTAATCATCTATAACACTTTATTAAGTGTAAATAAATGTTCTAAAAGTAACAGTCTTCAAATTAACAGTCTTACGCACCTTTTAATCAATAAAAAAAAAATCTATTTAACTCCATGATCTCATCATTTAACAAATCAAGGCCTTAATTGACACTTATACAAACTCTGTACTTTTAGTAATTAAGTTAATAATAAAAAAAGGCTTTATAATAAAAAAATAATCTTATCAGACTTAATCAACAGTCTTATTTCTTAAGTACTTGTATGAATGTACTGGGAAGTAAGAACTGTAAAGACAGATGACAATATGAATTAACTGAAAAATATATGAATAAAATAATATAAATTATATGAATATTAATGTAATAAATATATATATTATTACAAGAATAAATAAATAATAATTAGGAAGGGGCAGACAGATTATAAATAAATAAATGCGGACAACATCACATTGTTGAAATATTTTTTTCTATTTAGTTTTTATCTAGTTGTCATCCCATCTTCATCGCCAAATTTCATTTAAATATGTGACAGCTAAGCTGAAATTAACATTAATCATGCAAAGAACCTATTTCCTTGGTGTCAAAATGCCATAATTTTTGTAGATAAAAAGTTTAGAGATTTAAAAAAATAAAATAGTTTTTTGGCTCTCGTGAAAAACAGTGTTTTGTCCCTTACATTAATTGATACTTCTGGTATCGAAATGCGAATTTGATTTCTAGTTATTACGTAAACGGCATATTGTAGTAAGGAGCTTAAAATAAAGAAATAAAGATAGTTTTGCGAGATAATAATATAAGAGAATAATTAAAAAAAAAAACTATAATCTTGAATTGAAGTAAGGGACATGTTATTTAAATCGACTGATTTAAGGTAAGGGTGTAACTTATTAAACACTATGACTTACTTTATTTTTCAGAGAAAAAAAAATGAAAATGTCTGTTACATCAATTTTTCTGTCATAAATCGTTTTACGCAGGCCAAACATTTTTACTGTAAGGGATTTTTTTTAAACGATAGAATTTTTTTAATAATACCAATCGATAGAGCAGAAAATTCTGAATCCAATGATATATATAACTCATTTTCGCCAAAATGTCCCTTACGTTAATTGATACTTCTGGTATCGATATTTCTGACTCCTATTGCACACCTAGGGGATGTTAGGCTTCTTGTTACAGAGATATGAAATACTAAACTTATTTATAAATAACAAGCTAGGTAACAAACATTGGTGAGCAAACGCAAAGAAAAATAGTTAAAACATAACATTAATAGAAATGTAAGTCGTGATGGCCTAGTGGTTCAATGAACGGATTTGTATGCACGAGCTTGCAGGTTCAAACCCGGGCAAGTACCAATGTAACTTTTCAAAGTTATATGTACTTTCTAAATTATTCTAAGACACTTCTGACAAACGGTAAAGGAAAACATCGTGAGGAAACCTGGATACCAAAATTTGGGATCTGAAATCGCCAACCCGCAGAGAGCAAGCGTGGTGATCAATGCTCGTGCCTTCTCTATATGGGAAGAGGCCTGTGCCCAGCAGTGGGACATTTATAGGCTGGATTATTATATATTATTATTAATAGAAAACAATTTTGAATTTTCAAGAAAATGGTAAAACTTTGCTAGGATAGTTTGTCAGTACTAAAGATGTGTCCGTCAGTGATTTAAGATTGGGTTAGTAAAATTCCACTGGTCGTTTTTTTTATATTTATTGACATTGGTTGGCTAGCAATGTAGTTCCTTTAAACATCTAACTTTCGAAAAATTTTGTAAGAAGATAAGTTACAATTAAATGATCCGTAAATCAACGTCATAGTCATACATGGGTTAATATCTTTTCCCATTAGAAAAGATCAATTACCGGTATTCCTAAGGTCTCCATCGTTTTCTGGTCACGTCCTATGAACCTTACGTTTGAATACATACTAATTGAGTTCCAAAGTCGTCAGCAACTAATCGAGACGGCTGCGAAGAACAAAAGCGACTCGCCTAACTTATACACCTGTAGTAATAATATGCAATGTTAGATGGTAATAAACTTTGAACCTTATACCATATACTTAAGGTTTATATTTGAATGAGTGTTTAAATTTCTTTGAGAAGCCAATCGTACCTGGTTTTGGTTGTATTTATAGCTAGAACTATAATATTTAATACTATGCAATATGAAAATGATTTTTAGGCGTCTGACATACTCCAATATAAATTAAGTTTTTTTTAGTCTACCTTGTCCTACTGCTGGGTAGAGGCGACCCCAAATCTTTCCATACATCCTAATCGATGAAAAATCAATAATAAAATAACTATTTCCTAATTAAAACTTATCTAAAAAACCATGTCCTGTCTTTCAAATTAACTACTATTAACCACTTTACAACACAATTACAAGCCAAAAGTAACTTTATTCAATGATGCTCAAAAAATCATTCTTAATTGACACTTAGCAATCAAAGAAGAACAATTAAAACATTCGTCACCTAATTAAGCGGCGCTTAAACTCAGTTCGTTGGCAACTTAAACTTAAGGCGCTATTAACTTAGCTAATGAAGCTTCTACAAAACAGTTCTTGATAATTGTTGAGAAACTTCTTCTGTAGCCTTTTCCCAAAATACTGTAGATTCAGCTAAATACCGTATTTTTAACCGACTTCAAAAAAGGAGGAGGCACTCAATTCGACTGTATTTTTTTATGTTTATTTTGGTCCAGTTTTGACAGTGATTTTCTTAAGAAATAAAATATTTATACCTAAGACTTATTTTGATTGATTGATTTTGTCGGTTTTTTTTCTTAGAATTATTTTATACTAGGAATAACTATTTATACCTATATATGATCTCTACTACCTATTTCCAGTAGGTAACTTACTAGTTACCTTCCTTCCTAGCTACCTGGTTGGATACATCCAATAGTATATGTCAGTAGAGGTGAAATTTACTATGAATTAAACTTAAAATATTAACATTTATTTGACGACCTCCGTGGTCGAGTGGCGTACGCACCGGTTTCAAGGTGCCACTAGCTCTGAGGTCCCGGGTTCGATCCCCGGACGGGTCAATGTAGAAAATCACATTTCTACATTGTCTCGGGTCTGGGTGTTTGTGGGACCTTCGTTGTATCTGAATTCCATAACACAAGTGCTTTAGCAACTTACTTTGGGTTCAGAACAATGTATGTGATGTTGTCCGCATTTATAATATGAAAACTAAGCCTACACTAGAAATAAGAAAAATTATAAACTAAATAAAACAAAAACCAAAATCAAAAATATGTAAGTTCTAACGTAATTTCCGAGGTATGTGTGTAAATACCGCCAAACATCCAAACTCCCAGCTCATAAGTATTACTATTGTTTTATTAGTTGTATGTGTAAAAAAATATTTTGAGTATTAGCTTTACACCTCACAAAAAGTTAATAGCTAGCAAGGTTAGAACGAATTTAAACCTTTAACTTATTAACCGAAAGTGCCTTTTTTAATAACACGTGCCTCGTTGTCAACTGAACCACGTTACCTAACCCGTAATTTAACTGAAACTTTTCAGAGAATTCAGAAGGTTAACAAAATATAGATACGAGTAAATTTTTATATTACTGTTTATTTACCGAGCTAAATTACCTTTTCAAAGATATATGTTATGTACTTTCTTAGTTATTCTAAGGCTTCATTTAAATTAGGATAAGGAAAACATCGTGACTAATCGTGAGGAAAACTGGATACCAAAAATGGGTGCCACAAATTGCCAATCCGCAATAGGAAAGCGTGGTAATCAATACTCGTTCCTTCTCTACATACGAACAGGCCTTTAACCAGCAGTAAAAGGTCGTTATTATTATAAAAATACCTTACTTTTGTCCAGACTGGCTTTTCTGCATTTTCACATGACAATGGTTTACAATAAAATTGTTCGAAGAAATGAATCCGATATCAAATATTGTTTTTTTAGGACGAACCTATTAATACGGTAAAATTTAAATAATATTGTTGATATTTGCTATAACCTGAGCCGTGCTCGTTTCGATTTAATTAAAAAATTAATTCAACGTGAGCCCGTGAGTAAATTGGATCACCTTTTTTTGCTGTCTGGGATATGTTACAAAGATATTTATATGGAGAATGGGATGTCGACTGAATACCAATTAAAAATAACGATTATAAAAATTAATTTAATAATGTTTTACCTCTAATTAGCTGATGTGGTGGAATTGTGGTTATAGTTGCTGATAAATGAGATATTAAAAGTAAAATCCGAGTTTTTAGTGAGTATAATATGACTATGAATAGATCTTTTTGTATTCAGCTTTTACTTTTTGGTACTTAACGGTTATCTTTGCAAACAATGGTTTATATTCCTATTAATTGTTTATTTTTTTTTAGTTTTAAGAAACAGTAGTAAGTAGGTTTATTAATTTCAGTCCCCGAGATACAAACTTTAGCTTAGTTTGGGGACCACTGTAATCTACTAAGTTAAACGTTGAAATACAAAATAAAATCATCTAATTTGTCCTAGTGCTAAGAAACAATGTACTTACGAACAATACAATACAAATAAACATTTTTATAAAAATGGACAGTGAGGGGTGTACTTACTGCATTAAAATTGGAGCCTTAAAAAGTAGATATACGACCGACTTACTGTGCCTACTAAAGATTGAGTAGCAACAGTCCTTAAATCTTTCTCAAGCCTAAATAAACGGATTGCCTGACTTCTAACTTTTGTAGGCAAACCCCGGTAATAGTTCAAAAGGACCACTAAGTGTGATACGAGGAAAATGCTCAGCAGAAGTACAAATATGGTTGCGCATTCAAAAAACTGTTGCTTATAAGGATATTAATTATTATCTTAATTAAAATCAATCATTTACTTTAACTGTCTGTTAAACCTAAATGCTGATTTTTCCAACGCCAGATAATCTTATTTTTTGACGTGAATTTTTTTCTCGAATATTTTTTTATTTGTATTTATATCAATACAGATTGAAAGATCGGCCTTAAATAAGTAAAAGTATATCACAAAAATCAAAATGTGTTCTCATTTTATAATGAATTTAGGTTAAATAATTGTAACCCTGTAGTAGCTATGAAATGGCATCATATGAAATCATATTAAATAAACTTTACGCAATATAAAACAGAACTGTTGTTAGTGAACCTACTGATTTATTTTCTCGGTTTAACAGATAATTGCACTAACGCGGTCCCTACTTAAGTGAAACATATAGAGCCTTCCGTCCTTATTCCACTTTGTTGTCCTTTTTAGTTTATTTATTGCTTTTAGCCTTTCTCTTAACTAGCCCTTTTATATTATAGAGACGACACTTTATAAAGTAAATAAGAAACGAAAAAAAAATATCGATAACTTGCAAGTGAAAAATGCAAGTGACACCTGGTACTAAGATATAATAAACTTCAGGCTTTCTACCAAAAATAACATGCAGAAATCTTGGACCTTCGCATAATATTTATTTAAAGAATATCTGAATTACAACTGTGTGAGAGATTAGCTTGTCTATAATTATAATTGCTATTGCTACGATGCTATTACTTAAATCTGAGAAGTCATGTCATACTTCATTCCAAGATAGTATTTTTATAACGAACTATACTTATTTGTTGTTATGTATGCGATATATAATTATTATTATAACTAGCTGTGCCTGCGACTTCGTTCGCGTGGATGACGAAACTTATCAATGAGTTTTTAACCGCAAAATTAAGTTTGTTTTTTTTTTTGTTTATACTTTTCCGGGATAAAAACTAACCAGTGTGGTGCCCAGGATAATAAAGAATAATTATACCAAGTTTCATCGTAATCGAACCGGTAGTTTTTGCGTGGTACCTGAACAAACAGACAGACAAAAATTTTTTTTTTCGCTCTTTTGGTTTCGGTGTCGGTCTAGTATCACCCCCCGCCATTTATTTTTTTGATATTTTCAATGTACAGAATTTTCACTTCTACAGATTTATTATAAGTATAGATAACATAGTTTCTTAGTCGTAAGGAACTAAAATCGTTCAAATAAAAAATTAATTCACTATTTCCCAACATTAGACATTTTAGGCTAATTATGTTTATGTAAACTATTACATATGAGCACCCCATTCCATGCCAATACAACAAAATGATATATGAAACTTAGTTGATGGGCGTTTGTAACATGGGCAGTACCTACAGGCAATAAAAATTAAAATGTATTTTTTATCAAAATGAGTCTTAATGACATAATAATAAATCTCATTTCCCTCCACAGAATGATGTACACATCTCTCCCCGTCTGTTTCCTGGTGCTCGGCGCAGCTCTATGCGCGCCAGAGAGGATGCAGAGCGACTCCGACCCCCACGAGACGCCCCAAGTGGCCCACGAACCCCAGGACCATGTGGCCCTCGAGAAAAGATCCCCGCACTACGACTTCGGACTCGGCAAGAGAGCCTACAGCTACGTCTCGGAATATAAACGACTTCCAGTCTATAACTTTGGATTGGGCAAAAGGTAATTAAAAACTTTATACCATCAATTTTAATATAACACATACTTATAATGTTTTAAAGGAAAATATGTAAATACGTCGCAAAAGAAACCGCCGAAACTATAAAGTGGGAGTTGAAAGGCTTCTTGGAAGACACTTGGCCACTTGTTACTTATGAAGTCAAAAAAGGGTCGGGACATCACACACACGGTTATCTGATCCCAAGCTAAGCAGAGTTTGTGTTATGGTAACCAGACAACTGATAAACATATATATTTCTAAATACATACATATTATAGATAAATTACACCCAGACACAGAACAAATTATCGTGCTCATCCCACAAACATTTGTCCTGGGTGGGAATCGAACCCACTAGACCAACAGGCCCGTCATATCATCCGATTTGAACCTTTATAGAAAACTTTCGAGTTATTATATACGATACGTTTATTTGAAAAGCCGTTGTATAATAGAACTAGAAATAGAACAATTTGACGGGCCTGTTGGTCTAGTGGTTAGTGACCCTGACTGCTATACCGGAGGTCGTGGGTTCGATTCCCACCCAGGACAAATGTTTGTGTGATGAGCACGATCATTTGTTCTGTGTCTGGGTGTAATTTATCTATAATATGCATGTATTTAGAAATATATAAGTATGTTTATCAGTTGTCTGGTTACCATAACACAAGCTCTGCTTAGCTTGGGATCAGATAACCGTGTGTGAATTGTCCCGGAATATTATTATTATTATTAACTGGGATGAACACAATGTATCAGAAAAACTGACAATTAACTAGCATATTGAAGCTACATTTCTTAACCTCTGTACTTTAAATTGTCTATTCAGGGCACGCAAAAGGCAATATAGATGTTATTATCAACACACTGACTGCCTCGTTGGCCTAGTGGCGCTAACCGCGACTGCTACGCTAGAGGTCTTGGGTTCGATTCCCAAGTCGACCAAGGTGTTATTGGGTTTTTCTATGAAATTCTCAGTAGCAGGTCGGAGTTTGGGGAATTTGTGCCCGGTTAGTGGCAATAGGCTCGCCCCCTATTACATGGGACCTAAACATACCGGCGAACTGTGGGTGTACATTGGTACACCTCTGCCTAACCCTTCGGGGATACAGGCGTGATGGTATGTTATGTTATGTTATCAACTTAACTGTCCAGTATACACAATGGTTGAAAAATAGAAATGTTCATATGTGAATCATTAGACAAGGAAAATATGGTTTATGACTGTTTAAAAACCTCTTTTGCACTAGGTCCAGACCCTACTCGTTCGGGCTCGGCAAGCGCTCGGTGGACGCCGACCAGTTCGATGAGGATACCTTCGATGAAGACTCCCTGGCTGAACTCTTCGATCAATATGATAATGCAGGTGACTATAACTTTCACATCTTACGTATTGTAGGTAGTATGATCATAAAAGTGTAGATGACTGGTTATTGAAAAGACGAAATATGTGACGCACATATTTTGCTTTTTCAATGTTAGATTTAACAAAAAATGTCAGACAGGGTTTCATTTTACTTTAAAAAAATTGAAGTTCAATTCTCGTTTAAAAAGAGTTATTAAAATGGACGTTCTGTAACGTTTGACCAAATGATCTGAAAAATTCTTCGGTGGTGATTTTTATCTTGAAAAGGAAAATGTAAAGAAAGTTTTTTGAAAAACTTGTGATATGACATTAAAACGAAACTTCTTTTTCCACAGTATACGAAAACAAGCGCGCTCGTCCCTACAACTTCGGCATGGGCAAACGTGAGGCCGAGGACGAAACTTCCGAAGAGAAGCGAGCCAGGGCCTACGACTTCGGCCTAGGAAAGCGACTACCGATGTACAACTTCGGGCTCGGCAAGCGGGCTAGGAACTACAACTTCGGCCTTGGCAAGCGACTCAGCAGCAAATTCAACTTCGGCCTAGGCAAACGGGAGAGGGACATGCATCGCTTTAACTTCGGCCTAGGCAAACGGTCAGCCGATGACGCTTCGCCCGAGGATAACGATAATTATTTTGACGTTTAATTTCGTTATTTTATACTAAGGTTTCGACAATGGGAATTTACGTGGAAACTGTTTCTTGAAACGTAAATTATTATTTTAGTTTTAAGTGCTTTTAGTATGACTGTTTCATTTATTACATTTATAAAACAAAAAGGAAAAGATTGCCATGTGAAAAAACCAGCCAATTTTCACATGGGAATCTTAAAGATGATTAATAATCCAATTTTTTATTACTGAATATATATTTTTTTTCGTACTTTTCCACGAAAGTTTCCATACAAACAGTTAATTAATAATATTAAGATTTTTGACTGCATAATTCGAGTAATTTAGACATTTCAAACATTTAAAATTTAATTAGAAATGAGAATGTATTTTTATGGTATTTTTAAATATTTATTTATGTATGATTATAATAATGTATGATATTAGTTTATTATTATTTGTAAAATTTATTTTGTTTGTTTTGTATATTATTGTTATAAATAATAATATGGTAATTTATGTACTAAATAAAGAATCATTGTAAGTCATACTAGTCACTGTGGAGTTACGAAAGCGAGTAAACTCATAGTATAATCCTATAGTAATATTTATGTTGTTGAATAAATAATGAAGAATACGATGTTTTGTTTTTTTTAAGGAATTCTCTTAAATAGATGAAATACATTATTTCTACCTAAATAAACGTACGAAAGTAAGAAATTAATTAACCTTTATTATATTAATTAATTTCGTCTCATTTACGCAAGATTTTAGAACATAATTATACCTACCTCATAATTACCTCATTAGGATTTTCTTTAATATACAGGAAAAGAATATATTTTCATATTAATAGCAGAATTTATTTATTTAAAAACTTGCCATTTTCCATAGCAACAAGAAGCAAAAATAAATATATTATTATAATAAATTGTTGGATTCAAAATTATTTGAAAGTACGCGATTAATTTTATAAAATAAGTGAATTAATATATAAATCCGTATATTCACATAAATTATATTGTTATAGTTCATATTTGATTTTTATATTTATTTATAAAAACCTTAATATTTTAAGAGTTATTTTTTTTAAATATAATCATGAAGTATATTAAATATACATATTTAAACTAAATATACAAATAGAGGCATTGCATCAGCTGATGTATATTTATTTTTCCTTTTATTAGTTAACATAGCTTAATTTAAAAACATTCATTCTGTTAGAAAACCTCCTCTTTAAATTAATTATATATAAATAACAGGACAATCCACAGCTATACTTATTAAAATTATAAATTCTAAAGTTTAACTCTGTCTTTCTCTCTTGTTGTCTATCTGTTACACTTTCACGGCTAAACTACAAAACCGATTTTGATAAATTTTGGGTCTGTGTAAGCCTGAACAATGAAGCTACGTAGGTTTTCTTTGACGCGATGACCGAGATCCACGCGGACGAAGCCACGGGCTAAATTCAGTATTATATATTTACCTAAAAGGAATGATAGTACTAGTATTAAAAGAAATAGGTCCCAAAAAGCATGAAAAAAGCTGAAGTATTTAGAAGCTGGTAATTCTCAAGGGATACACGGTGAAAATCTATTAAAAGTTAAAAAGGATTAAGTGTTAGACGCCTCTGAAGACTTTCCTATCTTTCTGTTCCTTAAATAATTTTAGTAAATGATGACTGTATGTATAGCCGAGTGGTTTAGGTGCCTACGCTACAAATCCCTGCGCGGTTTGATGCAGGTTTGATTGCCGCACAGTACAAGCATGTACAAGTATGAATATAAAATATTCGCTGTTATCTAGACTGTCCCTGCAACACTCATTCTTTCAAATACCATAATCTATTTAGAAACTAGGCTGTTGTTGAAAATGCTTCTTTGAACAACATCACCTATCAAAGGAGAATCGTACCTCCCTATGGTCTTCAGGATGGAGTTGGAACCCAATACACATAGCCCAAGGTTTTTTTGTTTATGTAATGTATGATAATGTAATAATCTCGAGTTCAAGTCGAGAACTCGTCTAATGTGACAGATTAATATAAGCCAGTCAATCACAACCCACACCGAGGTAGGCTGTAGTGTTATGTTACGTATATCTCACTTAAACGGCACTTAAAGTACCACAGTTAATCTCGTGTTATGTAACCAAGCGTCGTGCGCGTTTAACCAGTACCTAGTCGCGGGTTTGAGTCCTGCATGAGGATTTTTTTCCTTCCTACGTTTGTGTAATGGTTGCACAGGCGTTGATACGTAATAATTAAATAGTGGACAGGGTTTCTTAAAATACGATATAAAAATGTTAAGTACCGCAATCTGACAGGCAGATTTAGTCAATGTACCTACCCGTAAGTAGATACATAGATAACACCTATAAAAGATGTTTACTACAATTACTACTGGCTGGACGAATCCATCAACAAAGATCTTCGAAATGATGTCTTTCTTTTTTCTCTCTAACTCCTACGAATCTCTCAGAAATCTCTCTGAATCAAATATGGAGCCGCTACCTTAAATCCGTACTAAATGTCAGAGTAATAATGCGATTGGGCCTACTTTGAATGCAACCTGACAAATGAAAGACTCATGTAGGTACTGAAAGGGTGTAAAAAAGTTTTGTTAAATCGGGTTTGAATCACATATTAATATTATCTGGCTGATTTAATTATGCCTCGTTGGCCTAGTGGGTCTAAGCGCGACTGCTACGCTAGAGGTCTTGGGTTCGATTCCCAAGTCGACCAAGGTGTTATTGGGTTTTCTATGAAATTCTCAGTAGCAGGTCGGAGTTTGGATTTGTGCCCGGTTAGTGGCAATATGCTCGCCCCCCATTACATGGGACCTAAAACATACCGGCGAACTGTGGGTGTACATTGGTACACCTCTGCCTAACCCTTCGGGGATACAGGCGTGATGGTATGTTATGTTATTTAATTATAAAGTCTCCTGGATACAAGTAATAAATAAAATATTTACAAACAGCTTTGATAATAAAAGGCACGAGTGTCAGAAAAACGCGGCTTAACGATAACGTTTACGTTTCGACTACAATTTATTACAAACGAATATTGAAATACATTTTCCTTGTAAATAGAAATATGGTTTATTATTTTATTACCAAATCCACACAATAAGCTAAGTACATAAGAAGGTATATTTAATTGGCGTTTTATCTATCTTTTTAGCTTGTGAATGGAAATACAATGGTTATGATATTTCAATATTATAGTCTATCTCCGTGGTCGAGTGGCGCACACACTGGTTTTCACGGTGTAGCTAGCTGTAGAGGTCCCGGGTTTGATATCTGGATGGGTCAATTTAAATACATATAAACATACATTCTTTGGTTGTGTGTATTTGTGATACCATCGTTGTCTTTGAAAGGAATTCAGAGACAAAGTAACACAAGTGCTTTAGCTACTTACTGGTTCAGAGCAATGTTTATGATGTTGTCCACATTTATTTATGTATGTAGTGCGCTTACAACTTCAGTTGCAAACTCTTCGTTGCGTATTTTGTACGGACTCGTGGGCACGCGAACGAAATCGTGGGTACAAACTAGTATTACAGCAGACATTTGTGTCATTTTTAAATGTCAACATAACTAAAGACAGCCTCAACTGTAGTGCTATTCTGTAACATTATTTTTACGTCTCGACAGCGGAATCCGCGGTGAGATGTCAAATACGTATTCTCGAATTTGAATACTAAATCAAGGCCAATTGGGTTCACTTTTGAAGTGAGCTTTATTGTCACTCAGGTGAAACTCGATACCGAAATTATTTACAGAATAGACATACAGCACTCGTCGCCATCCTTAGGGTCACTGCACACGGACTACTTGCACCCTCACTGTTAAACGACCGACGATGGGACGTAAAACAATATGTTTGAATGGCGGCATTTTTCTATTTAAATTCTGCATCCATACTAATGTCTATAAATACAAAAGTAACTCTTGTGTCTATTATGTATCTGTGCCTGTCTGTATCTGCTACGCTTTCATGGTTAAATCACTGAACCGATATGCAAGAAAGTTCGTATGGGGTACCTAAACTTAGATTCTCATAAAGGATAGGCTACTTTTGCCTTGATTATTGTGACGTTATGTATAAAAAAATAGTAAAATGGGTTGTGGAGGGCAGATAGGCAGTCGCTCCATGTAAAATACGGTATTCAGCTGAATCCGGTAAGACTGGTAGCCGACCCCAATATAGTTGGGAAAAGGCTCGGGAGATGATGATGAATGTATAAAAAAAAATACTTTAGTACTTGATAATTGTGAAGTTATGTATTAAAATTCATACATTGTCAAAAGTATTTGGGCCTCTTCTTGACCCCTAGTGACACAATAGTTCATATAAATAGGTTTCTAAAATTGCCATCTGCACACCGGTGTCGTTATTAATGGTCCGTGTGCGTCGACCCTTAGTCCCAAGCGGGCGGTCTAGCCGTCACGGATTCTTAATGTTTTATCTAAAAGGAGAAACGGCGCAAACTCCCAAGCGAATGTTCCTGTCCATCACTAAATTAAATTCTTATATATACCTGTGAAAATTTAGGCAAAAAGCGATCAAATCACTGAGATAGCTAGTAGCTGGCTAGAGCCTAATGACGCGTTGTTAAGTGTTTGAAATTAAATGAATAAACTTTAGACTTTTTACAACGACCTCCGTGGTCGAGTGGCGTACAACACCGGTTTTTAAAGTGCCGCCAGTTGAGGTCCCGGGTCTGATCTCCGGACGGGTCAGTGTAGAAAACCACTTTGCTACTTTATTTCGGGTTTGTGGTTCGTTCTCTCTAATACCATAACACAAGATTGTACTTTTAGCTACTTACTTTGGGTTCAAACCGTGGTTCAAACAATGTGTCTTATATTAAAAAAATCTACAACAATATTTAACTGTGTTAAGCGGGCCATTCACTAGACGGACATGCCCGCGGACAGTCTGTACGGGCTGTCTGTCGCCACAATACACTACACAGACTCATCAGTTTGTTGTCTGTGTCTCAACCGGCTACACGTGTTGTTACGATGTCAACGAGACGAAGAAAAATCTTAATTGCTGGTGCCGCAATTATACTCTTAGATCAAAAGAAAAAGAAAAGAATTTGGTGCAAAGAATGGTTGAAAAAAAGAAATCATTATAGCCATATTAATTTGCTCCAAGAATTAGAAATTGATGAACCAGGAGACCTATACAATTACTTGCGCATGGATCAAGAATCATTTGAATTTTTATTAAATCTCATAGAGCCTAAAATTACTAGACAGAATACTAAAATGAGACCGTCAGTGACTGCAAAAGAACGATTACTTGCCACGCTGAGATATTTAGCTACAGGTAGAACTTATGAAGACATGAAATTTTCTTGTGCTATATCACCTCAACTACTAGGGAAGATTATACCGGAGACTTGCAGAGAATTGTTTAAAGCATTAAAAGACGAATTTATTAAGGTAAGTGTTTATAATGTTAAAAACATATTAAAAAATTAACAACATCAAATCAACTAATTATCGTTTCAACTGAACTTAACAATAATTTGTACTTCCCAATTTTACTCAATTATTTTAGTTATTTCTTATCATTAAATTTTATGTATTTATTTATATCACCAAGATTATTCATACTAACGTCTTCGATGATGTTTATGTTCGGAAGATACACTTGCTCAGATAATTCTTCATGAGTTACATATGGTTGGCGTTGGCGATCTCGTGGATATAACGTAATCATACTTGGTGACTGCATAGAAGTTTGTTGGTAGTTTGGAACATATTCTGGGCACGAGTACGACGTTATGTTTTGAGCTTGTACAGATATGTTTGAATTGACATTTAAAAGGCCCATTCTGCCATTATACATAATTTCAGATATCATTTTTTTTGCGATGATGCATTGTATGTCATCCATCTGGTCGAGGTCAAAGGCAACGCTGTCCCCAAACGCTTGTTCTTTATAGCGTTGCTGCAGTTCGTTGCTGGCAATGTCTAAAAACTTAGCTTTTTTTTGTGCTAAGTTAATAGTAGTTTTTTTATTTTTTACGGTAGACGCACCTTGGTGCGGTGGTACATCCGATGAAGTGCTTGGACTGGGAAGCTCATTTGTCTGAAAATGAAAATTATTATGTCAATATAATTATTTTTTTTTTGTTCTAGTTTCCGTCGACTACTGAAGATTGGTTGGAAGTTGCACGTGGTTTCGCAGATTCATGGAATTTTGAAAATTGCTGCGGGGCTATGGATGGCAAACATGTTGCTATTAAAC
The DNA here is from genome assembly GCA_905475315.1 of Autographa pulchrina. Lineage (NCBI taxonomy): Eukaryota > Metazoa > Arthropoda > Insecta > Lepidoptera > Noctuidae > Autographa > Autographa pulchrina. The sequence goes on from FR997775.1 coordinate 11,682,304, forward strand.
AGCCTCCGAACAGTGGCTCCTACTACTTCAATTACAAGTCCTATTACAGCGTTATTTTATTTGCAATTGTCAACGCTAATTATGAATACCTGTATATATATACTGGGACAAACGGCAGGGTATCTGATGGGGGCGTGATACAAGAAACTGATTTCCATGACAAACTTGAAAACGGACTGTTGAATCTTCCACCGCCGAGTATCCTTAGAAACTCACACATTCGAGCTCCCTATGTTTTTATAGGAGACGATGCGTTTCAATTGTCTGAACACCTAATGAAACCATATCGTAAAGATATTAATACCCCGAGACAAGAAAAAATCTTTAACTACCGTTTGTGTAGGGCACGCCGAACTGTTGAAAACACTTTTGGGATAACAGCCTGTCGGTTTAGAGTATTATTATCTACTATAACTCTAGAAAACTTGAATAATATTGATTCTGTTGTATTGGCTTGTTGTGCTCTACACAATTTTTTGCGACGAGAATCTTCTAACTATATGACAATTCGATGCATAGACCACGAAAATCATAATAACACAGTTACTCCAGGAGAATGGCGACAAGAGCAATCACATCAGCTTGATGGGTTGTTGAACAGAGGACGCAATTGTGACGAGAGAGCTAAAGCTGTTAGAAAAATGTTTACAAAGTATTATAATTCTGAAGGTCAAGTAGCATTCCAAAACCACTTTTCATAGTTACGTACATTATCAAATGATATTACTAGGTAGGTACTTCAAATAAAGTCAATTCTATTATAATATTGTGTTTTATTAAAAAAACCTATACATACCTACACAAGTACACACCTACCTAAGTTATCTACCTACAAGATAATAAAATGTGAATGTATTAACTGTTCGAAAAGTCGGCATAATGAGAAAGTTGGCAAAAGTCCTGAAAATTCTACCTATCTACTTATTAAGTACCAACATAATATTATGTTAAATATCTAATAAGTTTAGAATAAACTGTGAATGTAATGTATACTTACCAATGAATCATCTGCCAAAGAATAAGGCGGAGAGCTTATGGAAGACGTTCCAGCTCGAGCTTCCTCTTGATCTGAAGTGAATTGGAGCAGATTGAAATACCACAAACTAGGCACGTACACATCATCTGATGATGAACCCGTTCTAGTTGACTGACGTACTTTACGCAGTTCACGCCTGTAGGAGTTCCGTAGGGAATCAATTTTTTTCTTGACATAGGCTAAATCAGCTTCGGGGTGTATTTCCTTACATTTTATAATTAAATTTTGGTAGGCAGCATTGCGTAATTCTGAGTTCATAAACTCTTTGCTTTTTACCTTCCATAAGCATTGGTAATTTTTATACTCTGCTAAAAATTCTTCCCAGAATAATTTATTTTCATTAAAACTCATTTTCTTTTATTAATACTTATTTTCGAAAAAAGAACACGTGAAGTATCGAATTTACGGACAAAGAAAATCAAATCCATTGCAGGAGCGTTTTTTGAATTTGGAACATTACAACGCTCCAGCAATGTTGTATGAAACGGCGTGCTGGGGTTATTAATTACATTGCGTTCACGTGGCTGTATAGCCATAAATGCGTTTGCCTTTCGCCACAGATGATAAATAGAAAATTGGCGGCAAAGCTGAAAATTCGTCTTGATTAATTATTTACATACTTAATAAATAAGATTTAATAATTAAAATGAGTTTCAACGGTTCAGAGAGTAAAATGGAGATTGATTGTACTCCACCAGATTTAAGATCAGAAGCCAAATTGGCAATGGAAAACCTGCTTCCAGCGAAGTCAAAAGAAAAATACATGAAAGTACTTATATGAAAATTTTATACTATAAATCATAAAAGACGTCTGTACTGGGTGCTGTCGCTCTCAGGTCTGAGGACAGGCGGCCCGCGATGAGCATTCACGTACGGACATGTCTGTACGGACTTGTGCCCGCGCAGACAAAATGAGATCGCGCGGACGAGCAACGGGCAGTCTGCCAGACTGACTGCGACGGTCCTACACTAGCAAACATTGCACAGACCTGTAGTAGCGAGGTCCGGCGGGCATGTCTGCAGACTTGCCCGCGGGCATGTCCGTCTAGTGAATGGCCCGCTTTACTCTTTCAAGCATGAAAGACTTCGGATGCAGACAGTTGACACACAGATAATTTATTATCTTTATGAGCAAATAGGGTAGACTTTATCCCGAAAACTCTATAAAACGAGACATAAGCCAGCAAAACTGCGAGGTTTTATATAAAAATAATATATTTTGAGATGAGAGAGAACAAAATATATGTATTATAGAATTATATATGTTATAAAGTTTACTTAGATAACTGCTAATTTATTCCACACACAATAAAAATGAATTACAATGTGGCGAGCTTTAATAGACCATAACAGTTTATCAGTTACGGTCAGGCTTACGAAAAATATTATTTTACATAGCAAAGCATTTACACACCTTTAGCAAAATTATTTAAATAACTATTAGTTACTATTTATCGATTTAATTTAAAGTATAATAACTACCTTTGCTTTCGCTGTAATTATTATTAAGTACGATTCCTATAATAAATTTAAAGTTTTATTAGATACTTATATTTATACCAAGCTGTAAGCTTTACAGGCTAATAGTAATTAAATTTTAATTATATTTTATTGAATTAAATAATAATTATTGTATAATTAAATAATTGAACAAGAATACACTTGGGTACTACTGCCTAGCCTTTTTCCCAAGCTATGTTTGGGTCGGCTACCAGTCTTACCGGATTCAACTGAATACTGTGTGTATAGACAGTCGCTCCATGTAAAACATCGAGCGACTGTCTATCTGACCTCCACAAGCCATTTTACTGGGGAACACAGTATCCCATAGTATGACTGGTTGTCAGAATTGACTTAACGACTGCCAAAGATGTACGTATGACAATCGGGACCTACGGCTTAACGTGCTATCCGAGGCACGGAGGGGTCTCGGTATGTTATAAACGGTCACCATCTCCTTAATATGATGCCTTTTGAGTACTATATTAAATTACAATCGGTATTTACTAGAAATTTCAATTTATAGTAAAACAAAAAATAAAGTTCAGCGAACCATCTGAAAACAATATTATTATCCATACAAAGCATTTTTTATTAGTAGAAAATAACGAAACAAATAAAAATATTAACTTAACATAAAATGTCAAGAATGTACAAAATGAGAAATGTATAAAAAAAGTAATAAATAAAATATATTTATATATCTTTAGGTTTTATATAAAGGTCGGTACTAACAAATTACTGCAGGACAAAAACGATGGCTGGCACAAATTAGGCCAATACTTTGGGCCACAATATCTATATTTTCTTCGGGATATGGACCTTAAAAAGTTATTTGGTTCATTACCATTACTCTTATCCTTTTGGGCCAGGATATGTTTAAGTAAGTGAGACAATTAGTTTTAATTTGAGGGCAAAAGTGACTATATATGTTTTGGTTTGCTTTTATGTTGACTCTTTAATTATTATTATTGTACTATTATGGTTCAGTACTAGAATTGTGACTATGGGAACCTACTTTCAAGTCTCAGCTATCCGCCCGCCTGATGGTCAGCGGGGTGTAGTTATCTCATGAACCCTAACAGGTTGAAGGTTAATTTTTTTCAGCGTTGATCTCAGTCCAGTTGTAGCTATAACGACTACTAATAACAAAAATACCTAAAGTTATATCTTGTACGATGGTATGTACTATGCGAGTCCGACCCGCATTAAATTAGGTTTTTTTGTAGCACTAATTTATGTTAATCAAAAACCTTTGGGCAGATAGGCAGAAACCATATAACGAAAGTAAAATTTAAAGTCCTTTACATAATTTTAAATAATTTCAGCGTGCATAAAATGACAAATAGTCAGTAACATGAAATTGTAACGTACAAATATTTACATTCATAATAAAATCCGACGCCTACAGTTCAAAAAGGATAGAGTAGTGTTAGCCTATCATTCCTGTCCTTTTGAGGCAAAATAAAATGATGTTATACCTATTTATAATAACGTACAAAAAATACGAATCATTTATTTTCTAACATTTAAGTACTTTACAAATATTTTTTTAATGATGGGTATAAACTAGTAGAGGATTACAATTAAAGTGTCCTTAGATACGCAGACCTGGTGCCTAGTGCCTGGTCTTTGATGAGTATACTATTTCAACACAGCCTATCGTAGTCCACTGACATAGGCCTCTCCCGCGTTGCGCCACCACACCTGGTCCTTTGCCTTCCGCATCCAGTCCCACCCAGCTACCTTCAGCGCCCTAATGGACCGACGACCTATACTACTCTTGCTGATCCAAGATCTACAATCAAGGTTTCAAGGTGATCTACCTCATGACGTCCACACAAGTCCTCCCCTATTCTAGTATAATAATATATTATAAAACGGGATATAGCGCGTACATGCATAAATACCTTTAGGGCTTGACGTTTCGACCAGGTTACACCGGCCGTGGTCGCAAGCAGACTCGTCTGCCGCGTCTATCCTGTTATATAATCTTATATATAAAATTCTCGTGTCACAATGTTAGTTACCATACTCCTCCGAAACGGCTTGACCGATTTTTATGAATTTTTATATGCATATTCAGTAGGTCTGAGAATCGGCTACTATCTATTTTTCATACCCCTAAGTGGTAGTAGGTAGGTGCTAGATAGAAAAAAATGCATTGCAACGCATGCCGGGCACAGCTAGTCTTATATATAAAATTCTCGTGTCACAATGTTAGTTACCATACTCCTCCGATCGAAATTTAAACCATCACGTAAACCAGATGAGTATCTTGTTTTATTTAAATTATATTAGACTAATTATAACTTAAAATTGGTTACTTTAGTGCCTATTGCTCTCAGATACCATATTTTTGCAACATCTAGGGTCCGCTTTTTGACAGGTCAAAGTTCATCTCAACTTAAAAACTAGTTTAAGTTAAATCTAACAGCCAGGCTAATAACACATATTTATTTCATTTTGTTTTGTCTTATTACTGCTCCTCACGGTAGCTTAGGCAAAGGAAATAAAATCCTTGTTAAAATTCATAACAGAAGAGTAAATCAAAGTATAATAAGTTACCCTCTAAGTTTTATTTTTAATTAGTTAAGTGTAATATTTATAGTTCTAAACATTATAATCCTTTTTTCTTACTATAACTATTAGTAAACAGTAATTATTCAAATTTTTTTTTCCATTTCCTCCTATTTCTTTTAACTATCGCTCCCATTTCTCTGTAGTGCTTTCCATACCTACACTTAACTCCCTCTCAACACCTTCCAGGATCAGCTGAGGACTGCTTGTAAATATGCAGACCCGCAGAGCTGCATCCATGGAAGAGAAACTAAGGGCTACGCTGAAGGAGTTAGAGTCAGCCAAGAAACTATGTGATGACCTGCTGAGGGAAAGGGACGAAAGTGAAGTTGAAGTTAAGAAAATTATAGATAAGAACACAAGTTTGAAAAATGAATTGTCAGAATTGCACATTTATCACACAGATATCCTTGACGAACATCAAAACCTCCGTCAAATAGTTTTAGAATTTCAACAGTGTATGGGTACACATGAGCAGGCTCTAAAACGCATTTCTGAACTTGAATTAGAATTAAGTGTGGCCCTTAGGACTATTACTAAATTAGAATCTGTTACTGTTCAGGAACAGGCTGCTAAAACCTGCAGTCTTTACAATGAATTAGTTGACGGTAGCTCTGCACTTGTTAATGATAGGAAAACAATAACTATTGATTTGACCGGAGAAGATTCTGTTACTGAATATCCTTTGTTTAGCAGTCACAATAAGATTAAGAAATATATTAAACTTAATAAAATCATTAAAAAGTACAAAAAGTGCATACACCAGCAACAAATTAATAGGAAAACAAATAATATTAGGTTTAGATATGTAAATTTAACAAGTCAATTAAATGACTTGAATAATGAATTAATTCAGAGTAGGTTTAGTTATGATCAGGACACAGTTTTGCTTCAGAAACAGCTTCAGGCGAGGGAAAACACTCTGAGGGACATTTTTAATAAATATCAAGCGTCTCAAAAAGAACTTAGTGAACGCATGGTGGAGGCCGGTGAGTTGGCTGACTTGGTTAGGTGCAATGCGGAGAGATATGAGTCTCTGACCAACAATCTGTGTTGTACCTGCTCCTGCTCTTCACCTCCTGCCAATACCCAGAGTGTTGAACCATTGCCTTCACTTGCTGAACCACTATTAGAAGAAACTGTTAACATTCAATGTTCAGATTCAGTTAAAGTTAAAGATATAAGTACTTATATATTTTCTGACAAAATAGGTCAAGGTTTGAGTAGTATGATAAGTTCCTTTTCCCAGCAGTGTTTATTTAATACTTGTTTGCCAGGGGCTAGTTTTAGTAGGTTATTAAATCAAATTAGTGTGTCTCAACTTAAGTCAGGTTCTACTGGCATATTATTATATGGTGATGGGCTGACCGTAAGTAAAGCAAATATTATTGATTGTGTGGAATTAATGTTAGATTTAGGTCACAAAAATCATTGTAAATTCATCTTCTGTGCCCTACCTTATTCTAAGAATTTAACTAAAGAGCAGAATAGGTACATTTATAATTTAAATTTGTTAATTTATAATACAACAATTCGCCATAGTGAAACTATTTTGTATTTTGAGACAAATAATTTCATTAGCAAATTTAAACTGACAGAGTACAGTATGTATATGTCAACTATATGTAAGCGACGAATTGCTAAGTTGTTAGCATATAATTTACATGATAAAGGTACTAATATTGTATCTAATGTTTTTGATAATGTTAGTAATAGTACTAACAGCTCTTTTACATCTTGTAATTTAAACTACAAGACAGGACAACGGGAGAGCTGCATGAATTGAATGTTGTTCATCAAAACATGCAGGGTCTCTCCGGCAAAGAACTAGAGTTAAGTTTATTTATTGAGAATTACAGTGTTCAGGTGTTATGTTTAACCGAACACTGGTTAAAAGCCCATGAGTTAGTAGTATTTAATAGTGTTTATCATTCCATACAAAGTGCGTTCGTAAGAAAGACCGCTATTCGAGGAGGGTCACTTATTATAGTCTCAAACAATTTAAAATGTAAAGAACGTCCCGATATTGTCAACCTTTCTATCGAGCGCACTATTGAGCTGTCTTGTGTTGAATTAGAACAATTTATAATTATATGTGTATATAGACCCCCTTCAAGTGACTATAATTTATTTGAATCTGTCATGGAAGATTCACTTTCTAAGATTAAAACTAGTAAAAAACACGTAATGGTATGTGGGGATTTTAATGTAAATATTTTAGAAGTAGCTCCTATGTCTATGAGACTTCTAAATCTATTTAAGTCGTATAATTTAAAAAATCTTTTTGGCGAACCAACTAGGATAACGGCCTCTTCTGCTACATGCTTAGATAATATATTTAGTAATTGTAAAGCGAATAGAAAATTAATTTTAACTGATGTGTCTTCTGACCACTGTGGTCAATTTGCAAGCTTCCCACATTTAGTTGTGAACAAACCTCTAAAGGTGATAAGTAGGCCATACACAGCGCACCGTTGTACTCGCTTTAAAAACAACATCATGTCTAAAATACGGCCATCTATTTTGGAATCTAATAATCCTAATGACGTTTATGGAGAATTTTTTGATGTTGTTAAAAATGAGTTTGAGTCAACTTTTAAGTGTAAAACAATACAAGTCAAGTGCACTCCTGCCCCATTTAATCAATGGGCCACGGCTGGTATTTACAAAAGTAGAACACGTCTTTATGAGTTATATGGTATGAAGAAATATAGATTCGATGTAGATTTTTTAAGTTATGTAAAAAATTATTCTAAAATATTTAAAAAGGTTTGTATCATGGCCAAGTCTAAACATATTAGTGAAAAAATAAAAAAATCATCAAATAAAATTAAAGCTACTTGGAATATTATTAATCAGGAAACTGGGAAGGTTAAGAAACAGGACACCGACCTAGAAATTAATTCCAGAAATGGGCTATTAAAAAATACTGATGAAATCGCACTTATTTTTAATGAATTCTTTGCAAACATACCAATAACTACAACTTGCTCTTTAAAATCCTCATCAGTTGATGCAGAAAACTTATTACGTGATAATGTGCCAGAATGTAATGCTAATTTCAGTTTTGAACATGTGACTGACTCCCTTAGATATAACAAATGCGTTCAAATCACTTAATCAAAAAAAAACCGAAGATTTTTGGGGTATTTCTGTGAAGCTTGTAAGTAATATAATAAGCATTGTAGCGCCGTCTTTATCGATCATTTTTAATAAATGCGTGGACCTCGGTATCTTTCCAGACCTCATGAAGTATAGTAAAGTCATACCGTTATTTAAGTCAGGCAATAAAAGTGAAATCGGCAATTACAGACCAATATCAATTTTACCAGCATTTAGTAAAATATATGAAAAATTGATATTAAAACAACTCGCAAAACATTTCAATATGAATACCCTCCTACATAGCGAGCAATACGGTTTTACAAAGGGACGTTCAACTACCGACGCCGGAGTAGCTTTGCTTAGACATGTTTATAGTGCCTGGGAGAACTCGCAGAACGCTATTGGAGTATTCTGTGACCTTTCCAAGGCTTTTGATTGTGTCCAGCATAATACACTAATACGCAAACTTCAGCATTACGGGATAAAACATAAAGCACTCGATCTGATTCATTCTTATTTAAGCGATAGACTCCAATGTGTGGATGTTAAAGGTAGTAAGTCCACCGAACTACCGGTTAAGCTAGGCGTGCCCCAGGGTTCAATATTGGGCCCATTCTTGTTCTTAGTTTACATCAACGACCTACCATTTTTTTTAAAAGACAAATGTGATGTCGTATTATTTGCTGACGACACTTCTTTAATTTTTAAAGTAAATAGAAATAGAGACGAATTTAACGATGTAAATAGTTCACTCGCTCAGGTTACACGTTGGTTTTCAGCTAATAATTTAGTTTTAAACGCGAAAAAGACTAAATGTGTAAAGTTTGCGATGCCGAATGTTAAAAATCTTGGTCCAAATGTTATTATGAATGATGAGGTATTAGAAACTGTAGACTCAACGGTTTTTCTAGGCATTACAATTGATTCCAAACTAAAATGGTCGGCGCATATAGCATGTCTTGCAAGTAAGCTTAGCTCTGCAGCTTACGCCGTTAGAAAGGTTAGGCAGATCACTGATGTAGACACAGCTCGTCTTGTTTATTTTAGCTACTTCCATAGCATTATGTCCTATGGCATACTGTTGTGGGGTAAGGCAGCTGATATAGAAACAATTTTCATTTTACAAAAACGTGCGGTTAGATCAATATACCAGCTAGGTTCTAGAATTTCACTCAGGGAGCGATTTAAGGAAATAGGTATTTTAACTGCAGCGTCGCAATTTGTTCTTGCGAATATATTATTTATTAGGCAAAATATTCACTTGTACACGAAGAATAGTGATGTCCATACCATCAATACGCGTAATAGACATAAGTTATGTTCGGCATCACATCGGCTACACAGGGTGCACAACTCATTTGTGGGACTTGGTATTCGTATGTATAATAAACTGCCTCTCAGTTTGCTCGAGTTGCCCTACAACTCATTTAAATCGAAAATTAAAATTAAACTCTGTGAAAAGGCCTATTATAATATTAACGATTATTTAAATGATAAATATAGTTGGTCGCCGTGAACAGATAGAAACACGACGGTTCTGTGTGGAATGATGTCTTATTGTACTACCGTATTTATTTAAATTTATAGGCATACACTCTGTATGTAACAATGTGTTACCTATTTTGTTTTGTTTTTAATACAATTATACGTATGTATAATGACATATATGTATATATAGATATATACTTATTTCTTTTTTAATTCTGTACATTGTTTTGAATGTATAATTGTATTGATTATGAAATTTAATAATGTACCAATTATAATGCCTCTTTGTTAAGGGACTGTGCAATGAACCAGTGTTTAGGGTTTCTTTTTTGTTTTATTATCCATTTAATTATTATTATTATCATTTTTATTAAGTCGGCAGCAGTTTCGTCATGCTCCCTTAGTTGTCACTGCCTGTGGTGGCGTCGGGGGTCGGGTCACCTCTTTCCCTCTAATATGGCGAGGGGGGTGATGGCTGATCCTTGCGTCATACTCGTGAACGGGTGCCGCTTGTGGTGACTGGTCGTTCTGCTGACCATGGTTTCACTAGAAAATACTTTTAATTCTGTTCATAACCCTCTAAAACTCTTGTTCATCTGGCACGGTCTCTAATTATTTTTTGTAATTATAAAGACAGCGTGCTGTTGTGGAGTTTGTTGCGCCGTTTCTTCTCCACAGCCAGAGCACTTAGGAAGCGGTGAAGGGTGGGCGAATTGGGATCGGTTCATTTCTGGCGGAGGCGCGTCGCGTGTTGTCGGTTGTGTGGCGCCGGGGCGGGCGGATGCGTGGTGGGGCATTTGACCTTTCTCACTGAATTGACGATGCGTTTATGCGTCAGGTGTGAGGGGTTGGGTGTCTCATTGCGTGTTTGTCTGTTCTGGCGCTGCGCGGCCGGTGATGCGCGGTGCGTCTTCCGCCGGAAATGAACCGATCCTTAGGGTGCTGTCGTTTTTGTATTTTTTTGTGTTGACGTTGATAAGCGCTACTTTGTAGCCTAAGTCAAATAAAGAATTTTGAATTTGAATTTGAATTTGCCTCCGAAACGGCTTGACCGATTTTTATGAAATTTTATATGCATATTCAGTAGGTCTGAGAATCGGCTACTATCTATTTTTCATACCCCTAAGTGGTAGTAGGTAGGTAGTAGGCAGGTGCTAGGTAGAAAAAATTGCATTGTAACGCATGCCGGGTACCTACAGCTAGTATTACTATAAACATGCAGCGCGATAGTTTAAATTATTATTGCTTCCCCTATTCTATTATAAAAATCTTCTTTTCGTGTCAAAGATCCTTAAATTCTAATGGACCTCTTTTGGGTCGCTACCATCTCTCAAAATTATACCCCTGAATATTGTTCAGGGGTTTGAGGTCTGATTATAATATAAATACATAACAGTATTTCCCTTGGGTTACCTAATTAGAGAGTTTCTCGTTACCCTTTGTAACATATTGTTTTCTATATCTTTTGTTTTTGAACTTGTTCCATCAATCAATCACCGGTAACTAAAGAGTATCGGAAACACGTCTTTAGTAGGATATAACTTAGTTATTATTATTTATGTACACTTTTATAATATTTGCGAAAAGAGACGCCAATTAGCAGATGTCAGATAGAAAAAATACTGTTCCACACGTACCGTATGCTGAGTTGGGGACCTTTTTTGGTATTTTATTGATTTGGTCAGAATATATTTTTTGCTCTGTTTATTTTTTTTATTTTAGGTGCCTCTAATTTCACCATAATACTAAACCCTAGTTTTTTACAGTATGTGGCTTTATATTTGTATTTATATCTTTAAATACTAAACGCAAAAGTCTACAGCACACAAATTTATTACACTAATACGTCTATGTGCATAAAAAAATGATCCCACATATTTTTTCTGGCCAAAAATTTATAAAAGAGCGAAAGGTAGCATAGCGGCGGCAGGGTTAATATTTTATTCAGAAGATAAGCTTATAACGGTATTAGTCGGGATGCCTTACTGCGGGTTAAGTAATCATGTCAGCTTCTGTAGCATTGCGTGAGTATCGTCAATATGACATGAACCCATTAGGCCTTCAACTAGGCTTATATAGGTTAGATCTTGAATTTAAGACTAATTTTGTATGTAGAGCTAGTGTTTATTAGTAATGTCTATTTTAAGCTAGTGTACCTACATTTTATAGAAAAGATACTGATTTTGGGGACGCCGATGCCAGTTATGGGTACAATCCTCCTGTCATCCAAACTAATATTATAAATGCGAAAGTAACTCTGTCTGTCTGTCTGTCTGTCTTTCTGTCTGTCTGTCTGTCTGTCTTTGCTTCACGCCTAAACTACTGAACCGATTTGTGTGAAATTTGGTACAGACATAGTTTGGAACTTGAGAAAGGACATAGGATAGTTTTTATTACAAAAAATAAAATAAAAAATAAAATTTATTCCGGACATACAGCGCCATCTATTGGTCAAGCGTCGGCATCAATTCAGTACTGAAAATTCATCGGAAAAATGTAAATAAATAGTTTTTTTCTGAAATTCCACATTTCATTTTTGAAGAGATCCCGCGAGATCGGGAACTATGTGGGTAAAACCAAAAATCTGCCGGAAGTCACTATTCCACGCGAACGAAGTCGCGGGCAAAAGCTAGTAAGTATATAATTTGTTAAGAAATGTAAGTGGGTAAGTATAATGACGCAACTGTGGGATTAGCCTAAAGGTGTTTATGACCAAAATCTAGAAATAATTCTTGTGAAAGCGTATCATAGTAATTTATTTAAGTGGATAAGTATAATTATTATTATTTATCTTTAACACCTATTATTTATAGCACTTGTAAGGCATTGTGATGTGGTCCCTATTTTATTTATATATTTTCTTTATTTCATAGTATACAAAGAAAAAATATTTTTAAAAAGATCCCAAATAAAGAAAATATACATTTACAAATATTGAATATTAGCTATTTTATTTTTTTACACTTAATCATGCTAAAGGGCAGAATATGATTAGATGTTACTAAAATCTGAAGAGCTATGATATCTCTTTGGATTTTTTTTGTCTATCAAACTGTGTTTCTGTTGCCTCATTAACTAAATAGAATAGAGTCTGATGACAAGGGCTGGTACCCAACAAGCGCCGCACATACTGTACGAATATTAAACTGAAACAACCTGATTTAGTGACGATGTACAATATTTAGAATGGTTCCGTATGTTATTTGTGAAAGAGATTAGGAAATTGTAATAAAATAGTACCGGCCTATAACTGTCCCACAGCTGGGCACACGAATTTTCTCATAAATAGTTAATATTGGAAATTAATTATTCTTATGAATACGGTTTTTCACATACGCTCAGAAATCATTTCACTTATACCCTAAAACTGCAGAGGTAACTTACTACTCAGGCAAGCAGCAAGTATCAACACAAATATTTATACTTTTGTGTAGTTAATCATTACATTAAGTGCAAAACATTGAATTTTTTATTTGCCAGGCAACAAACCCTCTAAAAATAAAGTGTTGTTTAAATATTATAAAATATGTAACGTGTAATAATGATGGGCGAGTGTTACCTGTCTGCTGGCCGACGACCCACGCCCTCTGATGAATTATTCTGATAAATCAAAGGTTAAAAGCCCTCGATCAAACTTTTCCCGCCCTTTTTTCTGTTCCTGTGACGCAATTATTTTGTTTATGCTTCTCTGTATGAGTTAGAAGTGATACTTTTGGAAAATTTCATTTCCTTTCTACAAAAATGATTACAGAAAAGTGTGTGAATACGACAAAAATATTATTTTTTTACAGGTTACTACGTAATGATTTATGGAATAGACGTAGTCTATTTCAATATGTTTTTTTTCAACGTCGGAAAAACATATTATTATCATCTTTAAACAATCATAAAAAATGTACAATATATACCAATACATTCTTACGCGATTATTATTTACAAAGTTGTCAAACAATCAGCAAAATAAACCTACGAGCAGATTATATTTAGATCGTGATATTATAAATGAACTATTTCCCGCGGTACCCTAAATTATATCGCATTTGACATGCGTGTCGCGTTCAATTTCAAATTGGCATCCGTGGACGGGCTCAAACAATCGCTTTTACATAGTTTGTATTTATAGGGAGTCCTTAATTTTGGTTCAACGAAACGAATAGTGTACAATAGAATTTACTTGATTGTTCCGCACATACCTGCTTGCCTACTTTTTATGTCAACGCTAATACTTTTACATTGGGATAGCAGGTTGTAGAAAAAAATGCAGTCTGGTTCCAAAATATTTGATCGAGAATAAACAAGGCGACGCGACCTCGGACAGCGCTGTATTGCCTTAAAACTAAGTCAGTAAAAAACTTTGAAACTGATTTTAAAATATCAAAGGATATTCTAGTAGGATTTTCCCCCTTATTTTCGCCTTAATAACATTAACTGTTTTTTAATTAAATACGTCTTTGCAACAAAAGTAACGAAAGGTCCGGTTGACAGTTTTATTCAACAGAATTTACTAAAACAAAGTCATAAAGTGTCAAGAACATAAGAAGTCGTGGCGAAATACTGTTGGTCCTTGGCTCCTAAGGAAAAGGACCGCATTTCCCATTAAAACCTTCCATCCATTAACGGGGGTAGCAAAGAAACGTGTACAGACACTTACACATTAAGTTCTGTTTTGTTTCTCTGCCTTCCGTAAATTCGCTTAAGGAGATCTTTCCTTCTAAGCGAGCAAATAGAAAAAATAAAAAAGACATTTGCAATATAGCTACATAGATTTATTTATTGTTGTTTTGTTGAAACAGCAAAAAATTACTAACATAGAAAAAAAAATATGGTAAGGCAATAATATACTTATGTAGCAATTAATTTACATCTTCTTATATATAAAGTTCTCGTGTCACAATGTTAGTTACCATACTCCTCCGAAACGGCTTGACCGATTTTTATGAAATTTTATATGCATATTCAGTAGGTCTGAGAATCGGCTACTATCTATTTTTCATACCCCTAAGTGGTAGTAGGTAGGTAGTAGGCAGGTGCTAGGTAGAAAAAATTGCATTGCAACGCATGCCGGGTACAGCTAGTTTTCATATATTTTGTTCAACTGACCTTGATAGACATCGTCTCGGACGACATCAAAAGGAGCAAAAAAAGTATTAACAAATCATGAAGACCTGTTTGAAATAGTTTTAGTTTAGAAACCCCTATTATTTATTATTCTTAATCATTATACAACAGCCACTTGGCTTAGGCTCTAAACATTGACCTTAAAAAAACTTAGCGTAAAAGCTATAAATAAAAATAATATTTTTCCTTTCTTTATAAATAATTAATTAGCAGTTGTTTTTAAAGTTGTGGCTGCAGAAGACGTACAATGGTTGGCAATTAGGCACCAGCTTCAAATCAAATGGAAATTAATAAAAACGACGGAAAAAGTAAGGTTTGCGCGACTTTCGTGAATAACTTCAGTTTTAATTAGTTTCCACCATTTCGTTTTGTGCGGCTTTGAGGAGAGTAGGTGTTTTTATTTAGCATCCTTGTTTTTTTATATTTCTCAATCTACAGTAGACTTCATTTTAAAAGCACCTTTATGTCAAAGCATTAAAGTTGTATTTTATGTATATCAACGACCTCTGTCGTGGTATGGCGAACACAACGGTCCTCAAGGTGTCTTTTAAAGTCTCGGCTTCGATCCCTGGACGGGTCAGTGTAAAAAAAATACTTTTCTACTTGTTCTTGAGTCTGTGTATTTGTGGTAACTTTTTTGTCTCTGATTCAATAACACTAGTGCTTTAGCTAATTACTGAGCTCGGAGCAAACTATGTGATGATGTTTAGATTTTTTTTTTTTTTGTTTTGGCTACTTTCTTGCTGTCCATAGTTCCTACATAGGTACCTATATTATTTTGCATTTATTTAATTTTATTTCACTATTGGTTCAAACAGAGACCTGGGTTGATATATGGAAGATGAAGTGTGTCGTATATTACAAGGAAATAGTTCTCAACTTGTCCTGAACTGTTCATGAAATGTTTGTGGAATGTAATAATTACAGACATTTGCGTGACTGTAAACTACAGTAACTGTTTATTCAGTTATAATGATGATTCATACTTGGGTTTACTTAGTTTAATTCACAACTAATCGATTAAATTATTTATCTATCCAAAGACTAATAAGATACTTTGCTTTACTGAAAAAAATCCAGCAATAAATTCCATTGGCTTTTCGGTCGCCACTTCCCGAAGCATCGGTTTCTGACGTGACTACTTGTCGCCACTACGTCAAAGGATCATGTAGGTTTGTTCTATGCAGATTCTGTTGTACCAACGGACCAAGATTTGTCCGAGAATTAAGTCCCAAATTAAGGGTTTAGAAAGACATGATTTGGGAGGAGTTGTGCAACTAGTTTAAAGAGCATAAATTACTTTTAAATTTTATTGAAGTCTTGTTAATTAATTAGTGTGGGCAGTGTTTTAATTTATTGGCGGCAAGTTTGTGACCTTTGGGCCTTTCGGAGGGAAAAGTTTTCAAAATTTACCATTGGTAGGTACAAGAATAAGGTTTCATTGCGTTTAATAGTTATGATATAATTCCACCTTTTTGAAGCAAAATAAACTTAATAAATAACACTCAAAGAAAGAACTGCGTCACAGAGCAAAGTAATAAGTAGAACTGCGTGAAGATATAATAATAATATAATATTCCAGGACAACTCACACACGGTCATCTGATCCCAAGCTAAGCAGAGCTTGTGTTATGGTAACCAGACAACTGGTAAACATACTTATATATTTCTAAATACATACATATTATAGATAAATTACACCCAGACAACCAGAACAAATGATCGTGCTCATCACACAAACATTTGTCCTGGGTGGGAATCGAACCCACGACCTCCGGTATAGCAGTCAGGGTCACTGACCACTAGACCAACAGGCCAGTCAAGAAGAAGAAGATCCGAGTATCTACATAATAAAATAATTCGACGAATAGAAAACCTCCTCTTTCTTAAATCGTGTAAATAACGTTACCATTTCGAAGCACCCTTCTTAAAATGGTGACCTTAGACCTTAAATATGGGCTTCTGAACACTTTGATTTGTAGCTTACGGTAAATGTAAATGCAAGTAACCAATACAAAATTATGTTAACAGATTAACCGATTGCAAAAACATGGTTCTGTCCTGCATACTAATAACGGATGGACTTCAGTCAATTTTGCGCTGAAAGGACAAAATTACATTTGCATCCTTCCTGAATAATTCATATGAATAATATACCTATTCACTTTTTTTATTTAGGTAACTATTTAGCTAGAGATATTTAGTAAGCTAGAGGTAGGTAGGTAATTGTCAAAAATAGTCATGACTGTTTTTACAGTTTTTTTTAATCATATTTTCTGTGCTTATTTATTCATGTTGACAGAATATGTACCAAAATAATTTTAGTCGAATAACACAGAGTACTTTTTATGTCGAATAACTTGGTACTTACATAGACTCAACTATAGGGGACTGCTGCCAATGCCAAGAGATTTTGCGTAGTCTCTTTAAAATATAAATGTATAAGGAGAAAATAAGCATCTAGAAATTCAAGTTGTGAAAAGATTCAGAAATCGCATGAAGTCAAATTCCGTCTCTCGAAGGTTGGCATTCGGTCTCCGTACCAAACGGTAGGTAAATATTGAAGTGACCCGCAAATACTATAGCGACTGAGATGCGATACAGTACCTACTGGCTGATATTATATTACTGTATGTTACAACCTCAACTTATAGAGGATTTTACGGAAGACAAGTTTAAAAAGTATAAAATGTATATCGGAATAGAATAGAATAACATTTATTTAGTACAGTACACAAGACAACACACAGAACATAAACACAAAACAAACAAGAAAAAAAACAAGGAAAATTAAAAAAAAGAATACACAATACTAGTTGAGTTGTCCAGCATACAGCACCAAAAAGGTCACCAACTCAGCATATGCTAGGTGTAGAACACCCAGCGCTGGTTTTCAGTTGGCACCCTACAGTGACACACGGACGAAGGTAAGTATATTGATGACACATAGATATTTGAAGCATATGAATAATGTACTTAAATAACGATACAAAAATAATTAAAAGTGCTGTATAAATTAAATGCAGCTATCGGAAAAATAAAGATATGACACGTAAAAATAAAAAATAAAAAGTGGCAGATGAAGGTAGTATAAAACTATAAAAGTATAAAAAGATAGTTGGAGCGTATGTTGAATCTAAGGAAATAAAAGCGACGAGTTATGTGAAGCAGATTATAAAAGCAGATTATTATAGTAGGTATATAAGAATAATTATAAAAAAAATGCGTGTATTTATTGTTTCAGCAGTGGAAATCAATGCTCGTACCTTCTGTATATGGGAAGGGGCACCCAGTAGTGGGACCCTGATGTTAATATATTTAATGCAGATTATTATCTTAATAAAAAAAAATATAATTATAAAAATTAAAAAACACGCCTGCCATGTCAAGAAAAAATAAAAACAAGTCAAATATTTGCAGTCGGGGGATCTGTAATGAATTGTTCCAAGTAACCGACCCCGACTGCAAATATTTGACTTGTTTTTATTTTTTCTTGACATGGCAGGCGTGTTTTTTAATTTTTATAATTATATTTTTTTTTATTTAATACCTTTTAGTGAACAACAAAAAAACATAATACAACACAAAAAAAATATCGTTCGGAACCCTTTGCAGGCGATTTCGACTCACACTTGACCATTTTTTAATGTCCACATAGCCTATGTCACTCGGGATAACTCAAAGCTTCTAATGATACCACAAACATTGAAATCGGTCAAGCCTTTTAGAAGTTATGGTGGAATAAAGAAACTCACAAACATACATACATACATACATACATACATACATGAACGCTGAAAACATAACACTCCTTTTTGGGCAGTCGTGTAAAAACAAACACAAATGTCATCGGTACACTACCTACTTAAATTCTGGCAACTTCGTTTCGAAGTAGTTCTAAAAGCGTGGGCATTTCTTTATACTTTTGCGATCCATAGTTGCAAGAAAGTTAAAACAAAGCTACTTAGCAATGATTTTACGTAGAAAATTACCTGGACAGTCTTTTAAGAGAAATGCAAGTACCAGAAATAGCAAATGGACTAAGTTCAGTTGCCAGGAGAGTAATTGTATTAAATGGAAGACGACGCTCTCTTGCGCGCGCGAATTGGAGCAAATTGTTGGGACATTTGTCAGGCACTTGATAGTTTTTAGTTTTAAACTTCTGTGACTAGCTGTAGTGCTAGATTGCGTGTTTAAATTATATTAATTAAAGAAGTAAAGTAGTTGGAAGTGCTGCTTGATTTTAATTAATTGGTTGTTGGTGCTGGTTGTATCATTTTAGTTGCTGTCAAAAAAAAAAAATATTACTTAGTGTTAAACATACTTAGACGAAGAACACCCAGACTTTAGATCATTTTGTAGGTTACAAAAATATATATATACAAGGTGTATTAGTTTATTAAATTATAATATCAAAATGAGGTCTATAATTAAATTTAGTCAAATCAAACCTAGTAATTTTTAATTTAATAGATGCCCTGACTTTACGTTGAACGTTGGTCGTATTAACCTACGCACGCACACAGTCGCGCTCACTCGATTGTTCGTCAGCTGTTTAGGTATAGGCGCTAGTTCAATGATCGAACATTTTCAACTACTCTCAAATTATCTCTAATAAATACTGTTCACACTAAGCTGGATATTATCACGGTAAAAGTTATTGATAGTTTTATAACTAGTAAAATAGGTAGTAAAGATTCTGTGTTTTCATCACACTTCCAGGCTGATCGGACTGGCATGTTTGATGATATTTGTGTTTAGTAGCAACTCAAACTTAATAAATTAGACATAATAACAGTATGTTACTTTAATCGGTGTGCGACTTTCAACCGTTTGAGATGTAGGTACCTATCGTCAATAACGTAACGTGGAGGGGTTGGCGCCCGAGTCGCCGTATTACACTCGTAGTAATTAAAGGCGCCATAAAAGGAATTAGAACAAATTTGTACTTACAAAACTGAACATTATGTAGAAACACTAACTTTCTTTGTTTCTTCGTCACATTCACAACAATAGCTCAAAAATCCGCCGTATTTTTTGATCCACTTTAGGTATTACCCACTTTATCAAGGTATTTTTAGTTAGTTTAGTACTTGAGTATCACTGTTCACTGTCACAAACGCGAGTTCCATTTTACTTTTGAAGTCATCGACACTTGTTGCCTAATTAGTGTACCTACACCAGCGACTTTATTGACCCTTATATAAAAATCCTTTGGCGTCAAGTCGCCCGATCAAGAAGACAAGGCATGGGTCCCCAGCGACCTATCCATCAGGGTGCAATACTTCACGTCAAGGTCACAAAGTTACAACATAAATAACGAGACAATCATAGCACGCTGCCGGCGTATGACTAATCGTCTTTGATGTTAGGCGGGTGGTTGCCGCTCTTGGCGCTGCAGCAGAGCGAACGGCCGCGGCGCGTGCGGCGCTCATAGGTCAGAGGGTGGACCGAGAAATGATTGCGTCTCACTCTTTTGCATTATGTTTACATTAGCAAATGACGTACAATATTTTTTTCGGAATTCGCGTCTAATGACACAAAGTAAAATGCCGACTACAAACTCCGAAGTACATTTAGATAAGCTTTATTTCGTTGCAGTAAGATCCAAATTTCTTTGAATATTTATTATTCGCGTTCTAAAAAGGTAAATATTTAAAATGTTTTTATTGTTTATGTGTGTGTAAGAAAAGCTAGCGACGTAAGAACTAAACACAAATTGGAGTTTATTTCTTTGACATAAGGTTTAAATTACTTTAATCTAAAGATTAAAGTAATTTAAATTTATTTGTTATGAGGTGGTGGTTCTAATTCAAGACATGTGAAGGGTGTTTTTCTGAAAAATTAACATGTATTTTTTATTTAGGAATTCGATTATGAAGCCTATTTTGAACCGACTACTTTCTTAACTTGAGTAAAATGTGTTACTCGTTGTATATTTGTCCCATATATGCTGTGGCAAGTTGCGTAGTAGAATCTATAGACCCCTATTTTATATGACTCTGTACCTATCTGCGTGCAAGTGGTTAATTAGTAGTATAAAATGAGCATTGTAGATATGTACATACAGTAAATGTCACTAAAATTTGTCTAGGAATTCCTAGTCAAGCCACAACCAACTTAACCCTATTTTAGACTCATTACAGATTACGTAGGTGTGTCAATTACTCACCTGCCTATCTACCTACACCCGTAGCCTACATCGGTGTAGTGCGAGGTGTGCTAAAATAGTACTCATTTGTAAGCATGACATTTTGAACAATGGAGTTCGTTTGTCAAATATTCACTAGGTTACCTTGTGTTAGTAGTGTCAGGAATGTACATACTATAGTTTTTAATTAATATACCAGTAACGACGGTAGTAAGGCGTTTAATATTTGTTACATTGTTGTTACTGGTAGCTATATAATTATCTATATTTGTATGATCATTATTTTCTATGCGTTAAATGCCTAATTTTTACCTGTAGTATGTTTTTTGGCTTATTTTATTTGATTAGATTGTCTGTTCTGTGTATTATGCCGGCCACACAATTAGGTTATGTTATAGGTATTTGTGAAAGTCTGCCAAATGTCTTATCTAACACATTTGACTGCAAAATTTGCAATTTTTGCTGTCTATGCTTTTGTTAGATACGTCATAAAAATGTACTCCGTCCATTACTATATTAATGAGCTAACATTAATTAGTTCTCACCGGCCGGACGGTCCCTTTACAACTAGGCATCAAATTAGCACTTCTTTCAAACTTCCTCTAATTAACTCATTCTTTATTTATATAAAGAGTGAAACAGTGTTGTATGTACTACTATGGTACTTCCCTAAGGGGAAGGCAGAATAAAAAGGTAATTAAGGTCCAGGATTTGTAAAACCAAACATCAAATTTATTTAACCATTTATTTCTAAAATATAATAACAACGAAATAACAATAATTGATTATAATTATAAGTAACAAGACGACGGACGTCTACAATTATTTATTAATAAACGTTTTAACAAAGTCATGTCCAGTTAAAAGGCTAAAAGTTTGAGGGCCATTGATATATTAAAAGGAGGAAGATACGTTACGCGCTAACATTGCAATCAAAAAACCTGGACTCGGTCATTACAGTCGCACACCTACAGTCACTGATAGACAAGGACAGAGTTATGAGCCGGCGCTGTCGTGCGAGCGAAATCGCATTAGCCGCCGAACGTTGCCGAATGTTTACGATTTAATAAATGACGTGTGGCATGTGGTCTCACTCTCACAAACATGGCGAAGCAAACATTAAATATTATTGTAATTTTCAACAAATTAACATTTTTGGCTGTACTTATGAGTGGTAAGTAATCCCATGTGTCTTATTTTTCTTCCTTGTATTATTGAAACACTGTTTAGCTGCACAAGAAGTCATTTTGATGCGTATTTATCAGAAAAACTGAAATTATTGAGGTGTGTGATCATAACGACGCCGCGACGTTCCATGCGCAACTGAGTGCCAACCATGTGCCAACTACGGGCAATCACTTAGTTGAGTAGGACCAGGCGCTGTGACTAAGTAACGTATCTACCGCTTTTAAATACATCAATGTTGAGGGCACAAACTTTTTTAATAGCAATATTGTTTGCCTAGCGGTGCAATGACTGGATTCGTATTCAAGTGCTTACAGGTTCGAAGCCAGGCTAGTACCAATGTAATAATACACATTGAAATAAATTGATGTATTCTGAAATCGCCAACCCGAAAGTTAGTAGCTTGGCCATCAATACTCGTTGCATCTCTATGCGAAGGATTCTGCCCCAGGCCTCGATTCAGCTGGAGTTGCTTGAATTGACCAAATGACCTGCTTTATTTGCATTTTGCTAACTGTCATTACGATCATTCTCTTCGAGAGTTCAATGAGATTTTATTGTAGGCTAATGTGAATACAAAAATTAGGCACAAAGACAAGTACACTGACCGACCACTGACATGCATTAAAAATAGCTGAATCGAGGCCCTGTAGTCCCAATGCTTTCCGTTTACGTTTGTCATAATTAGTATTAATAGTCTAGAGCACAGAAGAGCGCGACCCCCCGCTTGATCCAGTGCACCTGCGGCTTGTGCGTCTGCAGCTCGATGGTCATCACGTAGTTGGTGGAGTGGCCCGTCGTGGACAGCGTGCCCGCGCGGAGGAGAGTCTTGTATGTCGGACACTCGTACAGGTTCGGGAGGAGACGGTGGTTCTGCTCCGGTCTCATGTAGATTATCGCCATTTCTGGATGAACAGAGTAATTAGTGACAGGCTTTTCTGATATGAAAGATCTTGACAGGCAGACAGACAGACAGACGGACTGACAGACAGACAGACGGATTGACACACAGACGGACTGACAGACAGACAAAAAAGTGATCTTAAGAGGGTTATACTTTTTCCTTTTGAGGTACGGACCCCTAAAAAGCGTACAGACCAGTATGCAGTTCCTTAGGCCGGCTCTCCTCCAGCGACATGTCCCCCGCGTTCCACCGCGCGCCCTCTAGGTACATGCCGCGGACGCAGCATCCGTCCTCCGGCTTCTTCTGCGGGGCTGCGTTCAGTGCCTATAGCAGGGTTACGCTAGTCAAGTTAACTGGAAGGAGCTTTGAAATATATGCAAAAGACGTATAAGTGTGGAAGGTATTGATTTGAACTAAAAAAAGTTCCTATTTTATACTTTTTAGTAATTCCCCAATGAAAGTAGACACAAGATAATTGTTTCATAAGAAAGCATGTCCTTTCAGCCATAACCGTGTGTGTGTGAGTTGTCCCAGAATATTATTATATGAAAGCTCCATATTACATTTTATCAAACTCTGTTTAGTGGCGAACCCGTGGAAGCAGAATATTACACGTTGCAGATCCAAAGTCCAAAAGCAGAATATTACAAACTTTAGCCAACGAAAAAAAACGCATGGTTGTCCCACGGCAAGAAATTGGCTATATTTTTCTTAGGATCCAAACTTATCTTGTACAAAGTGTCATCCAAATCGGTTCACTTGTTTAGCTGTGAAAACATAACACACACAGTATATTAGATATATATTTATAAAAGCCTACCTCAAAAGCGTAAGCCACAGTATCGATAGCTATAACATGTTTCCTGGCGTAGTTCTGCAGCGCGCCGGTGAGGAAGGCCTGCGGGAAGTAGAAGCCGGAGATCCAGAACACCTTGGGGATGCCGTTGCTCTGCCAGTCCTGCATGAACTGCACGCGGAGGCACAGGTCCTTTACCCACGCCGCTGGGTGAATGCAGCAATGATAGAATATAGTTAAGTGAAGATTTCGTAAATTGTCTGAACTTAGAGTATACATAAGCAAGCATAGAGGGCGCGCATCGCTAGTGGGTAGTTGTGTTTGTCTCGAGCTTAGAGCTAGCTACACAAAGCTTGTTTATACAAAAATATTGATGGTTTCGATATTATAACGTTTTCCAGTACTGGTACACACTCTGTTTTGACATTAAATTGATTTGACGACGCTTGTTCTTACTGGTTTGCAGTTCATACTTTACTAGGCGCGTTCTATAGTACTTGTACTACAGAATGCTGGAGAATTTTACCTATTAAGATATCATGTAAACTTTAAAATAGCACAGTTGAGATCCTTTGTAATACTTTTATATTTCATTTATCCATACATCCATCGTACAGGACGAAAACGAGATATAATTGTACTTTACTATACAAGAACAGCTTACCCAAGGGTTTCAATGAAGGATAAGCCTTGGAGCTCCACATGAGCGGCACGAGGTTCTTGGCGAGGCTGCCCGTCATGTTCTCCAGGGCCTCCGACATCACCACCAGACCCTTCAGGGCTTTCAGCAGGTCCCTGTATGTTAGCTTATGTTAACTACTGTTATTTTTGTAATGTTATATATCTCACGCAAAGAAACGTACTACAAAGAGAGAATTAGCCAATGAAATATGCTACTTCACATGTTAGCCGATTAAAAAAAGGAGGAAATCATTAATAACCTCTTCCTCCTTTTAGACTTGTTTTCTTTTTGCATATTTTGAGCTAAACAGTTTTTCCAATTGTCAACCGATTTTTAAGAATACCTTATTCATAGATAAATGTTCTAGGAATGAAAATGTATTAATTTTTCTTTTTCATGACCTACTTTTTCTTCCCATATACTTACCTACCTAGATAGGATTTATTTATTGTTTAAACAATAGCCTAAGACATATAAACTAACTTTAAGGACTGATTGATGACAGCAATCAGTTTGTTGTAGCGAATCGCTTCTTGTATCAGCACCGTGTTTAGTGACTCCTTGTATGATACTGGGTACCTGTACAAAAAACCATGTACATTTCTAATTTCTACAATCATAATTTTTTTTTCTTGTGTATGAGCTTAAACGCCAACGTAGTCACGATGTAAAAAGTCATGGTGACCGGAAAATTACGTCACGACTTGTTTTACACGGACACTATTTTGCTCAGAGTAAAAAGTAACAGAAAATCGTGATAGAAATTTCGCAGTGTTAACATGCCTAACATAATATACCAATAGTAGTATTATAGTAAATCTTACGTGGCTGCAATATGGGCAGCGTCGAGTGGCTCCGGCAGCACGTGGAGTATATCCTTGGCGGCCAACTCTGTCATCTGCTCGATGGACATGCCGCCCGCCACCGCGATCTCCTTAGGTTGTAGGTCGCGGAGAGTGGCTAAACGAAGTCCCGAGTTAGTATAAAGTTACAAAATTTACACAAATTAAGCCCCGGTTTTAAAAGGCTGATCAACTTATACGTCATTATTAACAGCTATTCAGTATTGTAATCTGCGGATAACGTTGTGGGTAGTATGTTTATTATTATAGCAATTAAGTACTTGAAATGTAAACCTTAATATACTGCTGTTTGTTGTCCCAATAAAATAAAACTTAATCTGTTGTCAAGTTAACTGATTACGACTGTGATTGGTTGACCAAAAGTCTTACAACCAATCACATGGCTTATCAAGAGATTTGGCATGTGATTAACTAATCTTTGTGTTGCTTTAAGCCTTTGATAAATTAGAAGCAAATTGAGTAACATGTTGCGGAACGTGATCCATGACATGGTCTCGATCTCACAGCAGAAGCAAGCAACATGATACAAGTCACGTAAAATGTTGCGAGACATGTAGTGGGTTTCAAAGATTATAGCGTTGCGCGGTATAAGGAATATTTCGTCTCCTAGTGTATCCTTGGCTTTACGCTAGCTGCGTCCGACTCCTACTCGCGTTATTTTAGTTAACTTTGACTATTTCGGACCCCGAAAGAAGAGAGCGACTGTAACTATTTTTTATTGTACGTTTTAGTATGTTCATAGGGATGTTTAAGAAGGCTTTTGCTGTAAATACCAGTTCCATATTTTTTTTACTTCTTGTCTTCTTCTTGTCTTACTGCACGGAAAAAGTCTCTTTACCTTCTCTGCGCTGAGCTTCAAAATGTGTGAAATTAAAAATCCAAGGAAAAGTTCTTTTAAATAATGTTGTCAGTGTTGTAATGTTATTGGAGTGCTCACCGATGCAGTTGCTGGTCTCGGACATGGCGTAGCTGATGTTGGCGTTGGTGTGCAGGCCAAACAGCGAGGGGTCGTCGTTGAGTGGCAGCGTGCGGATGTAGCGCGTGTAGTCGTCGATCGTCGATGTCGGTTGTTGCTGGTCACAACAAATATAAGATTATTAACCGACTTCAAAACGGAGGAGGTGCTCAATTAGACGGTATGTATCTTTTGTATGTCTGTTACTATATCTAAGACAATTGTGCCACTACCAATAAAGGTGGTCCCATATAAAGTTGAGCTACAACACCCAGTCTTGGCGTTCCGCATCCAGTTTGGCCAAGCTGGTCGAATTTACAATTGCTCGACACGGAATGTTCTTGGGAAAGGTCTTAAAACGACACACACACACTCGCACGACAGTTACCTATAATATGTAGGTTCTTACAAATATAAGCTTACAACAATAATTAATAGCAAAAGCCTACATTGTATCATCAAGTGATCATCACTGACCTGTCTATAAGCCCCGCTCTCATCGAATATGTACCGTTCAGTGAGCACCGATATCGTGTAGTAGTCGCCGAGCAGGCAGAGCAGACAGCGGCGGTCCCAGTCGTCGGTTACTCGCCCGCCGTAGTTGATGTGGCCAGCGGTGTATGTTAACATCTGTATAGTAATACAAATAAAGAAACTTGGTTATTTTAAAACGGAAAATAAATATATCGTGAAGAAACCTCGGGGTTCGAGCCTTGAGTATTTTTTACTGGCCTTAATAAATGAAGACACTGAAGTTAATGATTAATTTGCAATCAACCACCTTAGTAACCCTAAAAGATAAAAAAAATACACCAGTCCTTGACATCTTAAAGGTGACAAACAAATGTTTTTATTTTATATTTGCGGTGATATTTAGATACGTGTGTTTAAAAATCAACGGTGCGGGCGAGTATATGTATGCAGCCTTTTTTCAGTGAGCATCCCTACAACACAGGGCATTCTATAGTAATATTATAGAACGGGGATTAGCGCGTACATGCTTAAATACTTTTAGGGCTTGACGTTTCGACTGGGTTACACAGGCCTTGGTTGCAAGCAGGCTAAGCATGTACGCGGCTAATCCCCGTTCTATAATATTACTATAAACATGCAGCGCGATAGTTTAAAAGTTATTACAGGGCATTCTAGTCTAGGGTTTTTCAACGTATGAAACATTGGAATTTGTGGCACAATAAAGATGATTTTATTTATTAAATCCTCATGGGTTTACTCCTAAAACTCTTTTTTCCTTCCTGAAGAAACTAACCGGCCAGATCTCCGATAGCTACCTATAAACTTTACTTATTCACGTGTTATAATAATATAATTATTCTCACCCTGAGAGGTACTTCAGCGTACTCATTAAGGAACATGTGCAGCTGTGAGATGCAGATGCGAAGGTCTCCGTCCGTGAACTCGTAGGGGATGTTGAAGCCCAGCGGCCCGAACTTCCGCCGCTCCAGCACTACCCCGTGGAATAGGCACAGCGAGAATAATAGCCACTGGATGGGGAGGGAGATAGTGGTTTTATTAAGGAACTTGGTTTATGGATTAGTCATTTATAGGTAGGTACTACTACTGGTTAGCAGTACCTACTGGTTAGATACAATGGTCTAACCAGTAGTTGCAGGTACGAGTGCTGATAGATTCCTAATTTTTTTTTCAGGTGTTTTTTCCATGAACCAAAACCATATAATTCGATTTTTGTTATTATGTTCCTGAAAGACTAAATATATTTGTTTTTTCGTACCCTGGCTTTTCGTACGTATCTATGACTGGGTAAGAAAAACGAAAATCTATAGGGTAAACTACAAGGGAAAGATCTATATAGTGGTATTACTTGGTCAAAAAACATTTTCCAAATATATATTTTTTGAATACTTACATGATTAACATTATGTAACAATAAACTACAGACTGATTCTACACACATCTCTTCGCATAAATCCATCTAAGACTGACACTAACAGTGTATGTAGATATAACGAATGATTTACCAATGAATGAAATATATTAACAATGATTAACCTTGAAATTAGGAACTTTGGCATCCTGAGAGTTGAAGTATTCTAGGAAATCCGGCACTTGGTTCATGAAGGCTTTAAGTAGATTCGCTTTTATGCCTCTAGGGGGCTCCACTGTCATTTTGTAACCTGTGCCATTAATATATTGGTAATATTATACGGCGTTCCATTGCAAATGCGTCCCTGCTTGGTCCTTGTACTTAGAACCGAAAAAGACCCAGATTGGTTTAGGTACCTAAATAAATCTATATATAGGTTGTTTATAAACACGGCGTTAAAATGCTGCATCGATTCGTCAAAACGTGACAACGCTGAATAAAATCGCAGCGTCCGGCCAAAAAAGCGGGTTCGCCTGTTAAAAATGCGGCATCCCCTAGAAGAATCGCAGCATCGCTTTGTAAGAACTCGGCGTCACTGTTTAAAATCGCGGCGTCAGGTCGGAAACCCGCAGCGTCGCCGGAAAAACGCGGCGTTGCTTTCTAAAACGCGACTTCGTTACTTAAAAATGCGGCGTTTTCTTGCACCCAACAGCTTTAAATTAGTTCTTTTTTATATTATGGTTTCTTACCATTCTGCAGCAGCGCGACGGGGAAGTGCGGCGAGGGCGTGGAGGTGAGCCACAGCCGGAAGTCCTTGTGCACCAGCTCCGGCGTGATGTGTTCCACGTTCAGCTCCAGCACCGGCATCCACGATGGAGACAGGTGGCAGTTCTGTACCAGACAGTTTAATTTTTTAGTATAGACGATACAGATACGAAAAAGTTGAACTGATTATCATGCTTTGCTTGAAGGAGCGGTTTCTCCCGAACTTGTACGCGTTATCATTTTTTTTTTGGGGGACACTCCATATGTTATTGTTTTTCTGCTATTCGGGGTGGAAATGAACCCAACAAAGAAAAGATCATGAAAATCAGTCCACCCATTTTACGAGTTATAAGTATAACAAACCCAATTTATTTTGTATATTATAAGATATACTTTTGCTGGAATAACTAGTGTACCTGGAAGAAGACCCAGTTGCCGAAGTCGCAGCCGACCCGCATCATGGCCTCCGCCAGCGGGCCCTGGCCCTGCCCCAGCGAGATGCTCTCGAAACGCTTGCCCATCTTCATCTTATCCGCGAACTTTAAGAGATCTGGTACTCAAAACAAACACAGTAAGTAATATGAAAAAATATAAAAAAATATGTTGCAGAAAAAAAAACAAATTATTTACTAATCGTCATAATGATCCTATATTTACCTTTCACTTTAAAATAAATAGTCTACAAGTTAGGTACCAAGTGTAACAAGTGTCTAACATTATGCGAAGCCAAATAAAAACACAAAAAAAATCAGTCTACTTTGGAGTACGGCATTAAAGTAAATAACATGTTCTGCAAAAAAACAGCCACCACCAAAACACAAGAAAAATTTTCATGAAATTACTTGTTCCATCATAAGAACACAAAATAGGCTCAACCACCCTTTATGACCATTCCTTCTTATTAAAAAGTCTGAGAACTCGTAAAAGATATATTTTAAAGGTGTATAGACACTGCGGGAGTTCAAACGATTACCCACATTAGCTTTGAGTTTAGCTACATCCACATTTGCCCTTATTACTTCCCTTAAGACTCGTGAATTCACACTTTATTAAAAATATACCTACCTGACTGTCTACGGAAAAAAAGGATATTTGATTTTAAAATCTTCTAGGTTTTTGTTAAGGACGTCAAGACTGAATACCTATTTAAGAGAAAACGTATCAATTTTATAGAAAATAAAGGGTTTTTTTTTTTGTTCAAAGGCTATATACTCGTATTAGTCGTATTGTATCACAAATTAATAAAATAATTTCAATATCTAGTTTTATCTATACTTATAATAAATCTGTAGAAGTGAAAATTCTGTACATTGAAAATATCAAAAAAATAAATGGCGGGGGGGTGTTACTAGACCGACACCGAACCCAAAAGTGTGAAAACAAAAAATTATGTCTGTCTGTCTGTCTGTTTGTTCAGGTATCACGCAAAAAATATCGGTTCGATTACGATGAAACTTGGTACAATTATTCTTTATTATCCTGGGCACCACACTGGGTAGTTTTAGTAGTAAAGTATAAACAAAAAAAAAAACAAATTTAATTTTGAGTTTAAAAACTCATTGATAAGTTTCGTCATCCACGCGAACGAAGTCGCGGGCACAGCTAGTTTCCTAAATAAGAACCCTTTTTAGATAGTAACATGATATTTTTGACTGGCCTGTTGGTCTAGTGGTTTGTGACCCTGACTGCTATACCGGAGGTCGTGGGTTCGATTCCCACCCAGGACAAATGTTTGTGTGATGACCACGATCATTTGTTCCGTGTCTGGGTGTAATTTATCTAAAATATGTATGTATTTAGAAATATATAAGAAATGTTTAACAATGGTCTGGTTACCATAGTACAAGCTCCCTTAGTTTGGGATCAGATGACCGTGTGTGAGTAGTCCGAGGATATTATTACTATGTACAACTGTATAGTTCCACACATTTTGTTCTAATCAGATCACAGTAATAAGGTCAGAAACGTTCGTCGCTTTGTATAAAAATAGACATTTGAAACCGACACATTCAAAAGCGACCCGAGATTTTCAAAGGCTTGATAGATAAACCTTAGATAAAGCTTTATGTCACAATCTCAAAGGTTACAAAGGGTTACATAACCCATATACTTGTTTCAAGTCCCAGACTAAAACTGTCTAGATTAGAAAAGTGACAGTCTACAGTCCGGCCGCTGAGAGAATACGTTCCTGACAGGTCGTGGTCAACAGGAAGATATAAATTTAATATGGTAATTAATATACTAAAAATAAATTAATAAATAAATATAATAATCCAGCCTATAAACGTCCTACTGCTGGGCACAGGCCTCTTCCCATATAGAGAAGGCACGAGCATTGATCAACACGC
The DNA here is from genome assembly GCA_905475315.1 of Autographa pulchrina. Lineage (NCBI taxonomy): Eukaryota > Metazoa > Arthropoda > Insecta > Lepidoptera > Noctuidae > Autographa > Autographa pulchrina. Next base: position 11,713,623 of record FR997775.1, read on the forward strand.
TTGCTCTCTGCGGATTGGCGATTTCAGATCCCAAATTTTGGTATCCAGGTTACCTCACGATGTTTTCCTTCACCGTTTGTCAGAAGTGTCTTAGAATAATTAAGAAAGTACATATAACTTTGAAAAAGCCAAATTGGTACTTGCCTGGGTTCGAACCTGCAACCTTGTGCATACAATTCCGTTCATTGAACCGCTAGGCCACCGCGACATCAAACAAAAATAAATGACTATCACTTATTTGTCCTATCAACGAATAATATCATTCAAAACTATATCATTATGCTAGGTTGCAATGAATAAAATAACACGATTTTTATATCCCATTAAAAAGACCCACTGACATGTGTCAGGAACGCATATTTTCAGAGGCTGAAATTATAGTATAAAAATATAGTTTAAAAAAAACTAAAAAACACGCTTTTAAGCGTGGGGCGCTCTGTGCCATATTTTTCGTCTATCGAGCAACCCACGCTGTTTCACAATAATACTAGTGTTTTTTGTTCATTACCAATTTCAGCTTACATTAGGAATAATTATTTTTCAATTTTTTAGTTAGAAGTATTTTAAAAGCGTGTTTTTTAGTTTTTTTTTAAACTATATTTATTTTTCACTTTTTAGTCCTAGCTTCAATACGTGTTGTCTGAATTCAAACGTATTGATTTGTGGACTTAAATTTTTTTTATTGTTTTTTTTTATTTATTTAATCCTGGTGATCCTTATCAGGATAATGAGATAAACCTATGAAATTATTATATTGTCGCTGATTCTTGATAAGTGTACAAAGTTTGAATTAAATCTGTCCGTTTAAAGTGGGTCAAAATCGAGTCCAAAGGAGTCGGTTACATACATACATAGTATACATACATACATAGTATACATACATTCATAGTATACATACATACAAGTGAAGCTAATAAAAGCGTGTTAAAAATTGTTAAGATTTACAACACAATATGAAATGCAACGTCTAAAGCAGTTTTGCATGGATTTTTAAATAATTTCAAAGGGAGAAGGTTCTTAAAGGCGCTGTTACTGTCGGTATTCTTGATACTTACAGATTACATAGAATAGGAATATGGACTGAGCTATAAAGTAAATGCTTGCAGAAAAGTGTCAGAGCATCAAAGAAAACGTGTGGCCTTTGGTTGGTCCACGGCATAGCTAGCAGACTTTGACGTGTCGGTCTGTGTCTGCGTATCTGTGTGTCAGCCTTTTATATCGTAGCTCCTAAACGAATGGGCCGATTGTGACGAGTTTTTTTTTTGTTAAGTGCTTTTAAATATTTTTTTAAATATAAAACTTTATGAATAATGTAATAATAAAAAGCTGGACTTACCGGCAGCAGGGTCGGTGCCGGTGGAGAGCACGAAGATGATGGGCGCGAGCGGGTCGGACTCGGCGTACAGCGCGGCCAGGTCGGCCGGCTGCGGCTCCACGAAGCGTGCACCCAGACCCAGTACCACGTAGTCCTGGTTGACAGGAGTTGTGTTATACGCTAGCTTTCGTGTGTAGCTCCAGCGTGTGGGTAAAGATTAGCAAGGCAAAAAGCTGCCTGTCATTTTAGGGATCCAAACTTCATACTAAGTTTTATCAAAACAGATTTGGTGATTTCTCTAGAAAAGAGTAACAGGCCGATAATTTCTTTTTTATATATGTAGCCTATTCATGCTCCTGCTAGACTAAGTTCTTCCCATATAATAATAATAATAAAATAATAATAATGATTTATTTCTCTCAAAAGGTACAGACATTGATTCATAACATATTATTTCAAATCAAATTTGTAAACTTTGTGACTCCAGACTCTTGAGTTCAGAGCAACTTTACACCAGTAAAATCCCTTGACATGAGTTTTGCGACGGTGTAAATGAGTTTATTTTAGAATGAAAACACCGTTGGAAAATTCATAAAAATATACAGTAGCAAGGCTAATGGAACCTTACACGTAAGCAATACAGTTTATTATCCTAAAATTCTTGTTTATAACATTTTTGGCATGTCGAAATAGTAAACTGTATAGACAAGCCCTATCATCCTTCGAACAGGTAGGAGAGGTACCAACCTGTAGGCCAGGTATTAACTTGTCGGGTCGGATGCACTTCAGGACGAGCAGCTTCTGGAACGGGTCCAGCTGGGTGTCCAGGGGTTTTGGGTACGGCAGCCTGGGGCATAGGGGTTATATTAATAAAAGACCAATAAACACATCTAAATGTAAAATCATATTATTTATTTACAATTCAATACTTAAATCTAATATAACAAGAAACACTTACAACTACTTACAATTAAATGTAAAATAATAATAATAATAATAAATAATAAATGCGGACAACATCACATACATTGCTCTGAACCCAAAGTAAGTAGCTAAAGCACTTGTGATATGGAATTCAGAAACAACGAAGGTACTAAAAACACCCAGACCCGAGGCAATGTAGAAAAGTTGGTTTCTACATTGACCTGTCCGGGGATCGAACCCGGGACCTTAGAGCTAGCGGCACCTTAAAACCGGTGCGTACGCCACTCGACCACGGAGGTCGTCAAAAAGAATAGATTTATACGGGACCACCTGAGTTTTCGCTTATGTGTAACAAGACAAAGTACATGTCAAATCTTTTTTATTTATTTATCTATCGGACACATAAATAATATAATTGATTGCACATGCATAAAAAAACTGACATCTCTTAAAAAATTAACTAATTGATCGATTTTGATAAACTTTATATGGGACCTCTGAGGGTGTACTTCAGAAATAGAATAACAAAAATACAGACGAATCGACAACCTCCTTTTCTTGAAGTTGGTTAAAAAATAATTATTTACCTTATTATAAGTATTTGAGTATTATACGTACTTGTGCGGCGTATAAGAGTCGTAGAAGGTCTTGAAGTATTTGCTGTGATGTGTGAAGTCCTTCAGGAACGAGGACATGGTGGGCACGGTGGCCAGCTGCTGCATCTCCAGCCACATACGAGGCGAGATCCACTTGGGTTCGGGGTTCTCCAGTTCCTAAGCAAAACATTATTCTATTTTGTATGGTAACTTTCGTGAGGATTTAATATTATTTATTTTTTGTTATCTTATATATACAATTCTCGTGTCACAATGTTAGTTACCATACTCCTCCGAAACGGCTTGACCGATTTTTATGAAATTTTATATGCATATTCAGTAGGTCTGAGAATCGGCTACTATCTATTTTTCATGCGCCTAAGTGGTAGTAGGTAGGTAGTAGGCAGGTGCTAGGTAGAAAAAATTGCCTTGCAACGCATGCCGGGTACAGCTAGTTTAATATAAAGATATCTTATCGCTCACAGTAAAATCCACGTCGTATATTGATATATTTTAATATTTGTGATAAACTTCTGATGAAGTTTATCACAAATATTATGTTGAAAAAATATCGTAAAATGCAAAACATTTTATTTAAACAGAAAAATGTGTAAGATAATAATATAAAAAATGTTAAAAAAATACAGACATTACGTTCCAAACCGACAATCATAATCGAAACAAAAATTTTTTATACTGCTGTCAATGGTCAACGAAGGAACAAAATTTATCATCCCGTGGTACACAAAATAAGTTTTCGTTGTATGAAGCAGAAGTCAAAGCTTGCGTTCAGGCTAACTGCAGTAGTCTTACAATAAAAAAAACCCCTTTTTTAATTAGTAACTAAACTGCTTACATGATCCAGTTTAGCACCATTCAAGAAGTAATTAAACTCGGTGTGTCTGATAACGCCCTTGTCCAGTAATATGCGCGCGCAGAGCAGGAAGGCGAACAATAGCTTGTGACGTTCGAACAGACTGCGGCATACGTTCTGGTAGAGAAGGAACGTGAAGTGGACGATAATCACGTCTACGCGTTCTACTATGTCCTCTGTATGGAGATAAACGGTTTTTATTAAGAAATTATATGTAAATACAAGCTTCGAAATAACTTAGGCTGAAAGTACTCGTGAAGACAAATCGAACAAGACCAAACACGATGGAATTGTGTCCTTTTGTAACGGAGTTTTTACAGACATCTTCTGATTCCATCATCAGAACAGCTCGAATGTACCATATTGTACTGTCACCGAATTAATATGAGAACGCAATCGATCGGATGTCTAGAAATGGTAATAATTTAGATTGAAAGATTTTATTTATAAATACATTGCTAGGTAGAACAGCATTATTTTTCTTAGCCTAAACTGCCTCACTGGGAAAAAGCCACGTCCAAATCCTCCTCAAAAAAAAAAGCTTGGTAAAAAGCGAAATTAGTATGAGTTAGCTCACAGAAAATCTTCTTCATATTTTTCAAGATACCAAATACGCTGGCTTATGTTTAATACACCGTATTTCCTTACCATTGGGTTCCGTCTCCGCCATGGACCTAACAAACAGCTTGACGAACCACTCAAGCGAGTACTGGTACATGGGGTCCACGTTGGACATGTCTGAAAGGCAGAAGAACAGGATCTGGCCGCGGTTGGCCACCGGCACGTAGTCGCTGCGGGCCTCGTCGATCTCCAATGTCGTTCGTTCTATGTCTTCTACTTTTATCTACGACAATTGTACAGTAATATTATAAGGACGATGAGGAATTTTGTATAAAAAGAAAGAATTAGGGGTTGATCTTGAATTCAATTCCGACAAAGACTTTTTAAGTTTTCAAATTACGTTGCAATATTACATTTTTTTTTATTTGAATTTAAATGATGGTCCGGCCGCTGAGCGTATGCTTTTCTCACACATGTAGGTTGGTATTGATGTGTACGGGGAATAAAACACCATGTTTTGTTATTCATTTTAACCTGACATAGTAAATTCTTCGCCACATTGGTATTTTCCTGTTGACCACCACCTGTCAGGACGCACTTTCTCAACGGCCGGACAACAAGTTTGTTTATGTTGCTACTAACCGGGTAAAAAAATAAGTTCTTTTTGTTATTATACTCACAAGAATCTCCGCACTCTTAATCTTGATAGCCTCTAGGGTGAGAATAAGCGGCAGATCATCGACGGGCGAGCCCTCGCTGTTGGAGAGGCCGTACAGTATGTCGGCCTGCATCTCGGCGAGCTGCGAGGCCATCTGCGCGCGCGACACGATCAGCTGGCCGCGCAGCTCTTCTAAGTCCGGCCGCTCTTGTGCCACCACGATTGATAGGAGCTGTTCCGCTAGACCACTGGTGTAATAGGTTAAATTATTATTAAGTGTTCCTAAATTAACTTTTAATTGGGTGCAGAATAAAAAGAATTTTTTTTTTGAAGCATTAAATTATAAAGCGGGGTTTTATGGAATTCACAAACATTGAAGGTACCACAAACACCCAGACCCAAGACAATGTAGAAAAGTTGGTGTTTACATTGACCCGTCCGGGGATCGAACCCGTCCGGGGATCGACCTCAGAGCTAGCGACACCTTGAAAACCGGTGCGTACGCCACTCGACCACGGAAGTCGTCACTTTATTCACTTTTTAAACACAGCTTGGCAGTTTCCGCCATCACGATAATAAACTTGAGGTAGATTCAAAATACTTTCCAATGATATGTTATACGTTTTTTTTTTGTTTCTATGCTGCCTCCATACATTTCTGCCCGTTCTCCTTTCGAAAAATGCTTTACTTTTGAAATAACTATTTTTTATAAACTATAGGTATTTATAGCTATTCTTTAGGAGCAACGGCACCACAGACAGACACACAAACTATATGAAAAACTTATAACACCCTTATTTTTTCGCCGGGGGTTAAAATGAAAACTTACCTAGGCACAAGCGCGAAGTTGACCACCATGACCTTGACGGAGGTCTCCGGCGTGTACTTGGGGTTCGGCAGCTTGGTGGTGATGTAGAGCCGGAAGCCCGCCATGAAGGGGATCAGCGAGTCTCCCAGCTTGAGGACCAGCTGGCCCGCTTGGCGGAAGTATTGACGCTAGGGGAGATGACGAAAATACTTTTATTTTTTGTTTTACTTAGCCTGTTTGCCTAGAAGTTAGTGGCCCTGACTGCTTAACCAGAGGAGGGTTAGATTCCCACCCAGAGATCACTGATCATGCAAAGACAAGTCTTTGTGTGACAAGAATGATCATTTGTTCTGTGGCTGAGTGTAATTTTAGTTTTTTATGGATTTAGAAATATATAGGTATGTTTATAAATTGTCCATGGTACAGGCTCTTCCTTATAAGATCAGATGGTCGCGTGTGGCTTATAAAACCCTTCTTTTTCAGGGGTTAAAAACTATCAATTGTCTATAGTTATATTCCGTTATTGCCTTGGCCTACCCACAATGATCTGCCGACACATTCATATTCGTTTTCTGTTATACAAACTAACTAATCTTATATTACTTACTTTGAGCACGGGGTCTAAGGCCGGGTCCAGTTCCTGGCCCACGTTCTCCAGGAGTATCGGCTTCCCGAACCGGAGCGCCGACTCGAAGTTCCTCAGTAGGTCCCGGTCGTTGGGCTTGCATACCACTAGACCTTCCAATTTGCCCTAGAAAAATAATTACTAATATTATAAATGCGAAAGTGACTCTGTCTGTGTGTTACGCAATCACGCCTAAACTAGTGATCCGATTTAAGTGAAATTTGGTTCAGAGATAGTTTAGAACCTGAGAATGGACATAGGCTACTTTTTGGATATCCGACAGCCAAGCGGACGGAGCCGCGGGCAACCGCTAGTAGTTTATATACCAGCATAGATAATGCAGTAAGAAGAAGTCATAGATGTTGATCGAAAGTTCTTCCTTTTTCACAAGTATCCTTGAAACTGCTACTTTAATTTCATGAGTACATGGTTGAATTTACCTAAACAGTGATTGTTGATCGGTTTTTTTATTGCTTTTCGCAGAGATTTTTGTACAAGATACTTTGACGATTGAAATTACTTTTCTGTGTGATATTATTATTATTTTTAGTCTTGGAGGCGTCAGTTTTAGGTGTATTTTTTACCGTTCATCTATGGTACATTTGATTGGTACGTACCATGGCTCGTATCCACTTGTTGGCCTGCGTCTGCGGGTCGATGATGAGTGGCCAGCGCCGCGAGTTGGACATGAGCACGGCCGACTCCACCGACATCGGGTCCCGCGGCAGGCCGTACATCTGCCATGTCCTGTGACCAGTTACGGAATAGCTGATTACAGATACATACAAAACCTTTTAAGGTCAGGTAATAACTATAAAGTTGACTGTCCACCGCCAGCTAAATTGAGTTAGTTTAGTTTAGCTCGCATAGTTGAGAGTTTTTTAATTTCGTCCACCGCAAATCAAGCCAGTTAAGAGATTTTTTTTATAGTAAAGTTAGTTATTATATATATTAGTTATGTGGACTGAAATCGCAAAAAAACAGAGAGATTTGGAAGAAGAAAGGGGAGGCCTCTACCCAGCAGTGAGAAATAACGTAAGGTTTGAATTTCAATATAAAAATAAAAATTTACGGCCTTTGTTTCCATCCCACTCATCACGCCACACATCGCAATTTGGAAATTCATAATATACTACAAGTTAAATTTTGCCTTATTTTAGTCTTGTTTTTCAGTTAAGTTTCATATTATTAGAATATAGTAAATTTTTATATAATTTAAATTGTGAATGAACATGACAGTAAAATATACCTACAAGTTATATAAAAGTTCATAGATAAAGTAGTTTACCTTATTTGTACCGCGTCACCCAAAACTGAGAGAGGTGTGGCGCCCGGCGAGTGCGGGAGTTTCACTTTCTGAAATAATCCGCAATTAAAACCAAAGAACACTATTTATTATGTGTATTCCAATTATTATTAAAAAAATAACATCATAATAAATGTGATATAAGATGTATGTATTTTCTATTTGGTTTTTACATGTAAATCTTATATATAAAATTCTCGTGTCACAAAGTTAGTTACCATTCTCCTCCGAAACGGCTTGACCGATTTTTATGAAATTTTATATGCATATTCAGTAGGTCTGAGAATCAGCTACTATCTATTTTTCATACCCTAAGTGGTAGTAGGTAGGTAGTAGGCAGGTAGGTAGGTAGAAAAAATTGCATTGCAACGCATGCCGGGTACAGCTAGTGTTTTATAAAAGTAAGATGATAGTTTTACCACCAAATGAGAAATCCAGTGACTGAGAAGATCTCTTCTAAACTCGTCGGTAAACGGTGTTATGTACCCCACAGCACCTTAAACAATGTCAATACTAAGAATGGCATAGGCAGAGTTGTTATAAGGTCGTATAACTGCGAGAAGAATACGAGTTTATATAAACGACCTAAATTACCCGTGACTGAAGCGGATCTTTTTTCATAACAAACTTTTCTTTCACGTATTTCTATTACTATGTTTGTATAGGTTAAATTTTAATGGAGTTTAAAGTAAGTTTTTAAGCAATTATTAACCGACTTCAAAAAAGGAGAAGGTACTCAATTCGACTGTTTTTTTATGGTTCTTACCTCAAACCTTTTGACTGGGTGAACTGATTTTGATAATTCTATTTTCATTCGAAAGCTGGTGCTTCCCGTGTTGTCCAGTTTTGACAGTGGGATCCATAAGAAATAAATATAAGACTTATTTTGAAGTCTGATTTTTTTTGTAAGAATTATTGTAAATAAATTAAATATTATTATTATTATTATTGTATGAACTCACAAGCACTGAGAAGTATGTCTCCGATCAAGTTGACGATCGCGACGCTCAAATCTTTGATAGTCTTGATCCAGCGGACGCGCTCGCTTGATAGCCCGTTCAGCAATCTACGTTCAATAATAAAATTAATCTATTATTACATAGAAGAGTCTATTTAAATTCTTACACATAAACAAATATCAATTTTATGTAAGTGTAAATAAAGTTTATTTTACTGTTAAAAAAAGTCCTGAAATATATGAAGATGTAACGCTAACTGAATCTTATATGTAAGCATTACAGTAGTTTTTCCTAAAACATGTAGTTCTGTTGACTGTGTGACCTTTAAAATACTAATGTATAAACTGGATGCTCGAAAGTTTTGACCTCAAACACTTGTTTATTTGTCATGGCCCCTAATTTAATTCGTTATTTTGAAACCTGAGAAACAGTACAGTGGGGAGTTGGTTGCGCCGTTCTTCACAGCCAGAGCACTTAGGAAGCGGTGAAGGATGGGCGATTTGGGGTACTATCTATTAATGTGATTGATATAAAAAAATGCTAATTATATTATGGCTGTTGACAGAATGAGTTCCTGACAGGCCGTGATCAACAGGCAAGCATAACTTGAATGTGGCGAAGAATTTACGACGTTTAATTTTCCCTTGCTAATCAAAACCAACTGACATGTGTCACATGTATCAGACACGCATTCTGTCAGCGGCCGGGCTATAATAATAATAACCTTTATTTTCAGGCGACTAAGGCCCATAGATATATACCTTATAAACTAACATACATATTTTATAAATACAATTTGTGTTAGTATATAGACTTAAACCTATGTTAGTAAACACTTCCTTATGTACGTTCATGTGGTATCTGTCCGCGGAAGCGACGGAACACCACGCCAGCCGGCCAAAAGTCTTCTACCATCACCAGGTGCAGGTAACATGAGGGTACTCGCACCACAAACTCGCACTATAGCCACCTGTTAGCGCGGTCCATCCTGGCGAGGCAGAGGTTGATGTCCTCCTCCATGCGCTTGCGTTCCTCCTCCTTCTCCACCAGGTACGCGTTCAGCTTGGCGATGCCCTCCAGTAAAGCTATCATCTTGGCCTTCGCGTTCGCCAACATCGCTGAGAAAACAAAACACGTTAAACGTGAGAAAGAAACAAACTTTTAAACTTTACAGAATCTAAGCACCGAAACAATGTTAAGGCATGATTTTTGATCATCGGTCTTACATTAATAATTTGTCACATTTTGTGAATGAAGCAAACACGTCATTAAATTTGAATCACGTCTCAATCTATATCGCTCTGCTATTTATTTAAGGGAAGTAGGACAAACTATAAAATCTGGGTGGAGGACGTCATCAGAATGACGCTTCCGTTAAACTATTCGAGACTCAGCGAGCGTGATAGCCCTGCTGACCCCCGTGCTTGCATGTAAGGCTATATCCAGCAAACATTGACTGGTAAATCGTATCGAGTATTTAGTACTCTGACATTTAATTTATTTAGTTTTGTGCTAGCTGTAGGTAATTTATTTTCATGAAATGGATTAGAAATGGTCTACAGTGCCAGAATTCTACGCAGACATAATACATTATTTTATACTGTTTCATATTACTAGGTGTAAAACTTAACAATACGCTACATACCCTCGACGATGGCGAGGTCCCTGGTGGCCCTGGCCAGAGCCTCCTTCTTGGGCGCGACGCCCTTGTTCACGTGGTAGAACTTGTACATCGCGTGCACCCACATGCACAGCGACTGACACGCTTTAGATACCTGACGACCAAAGAGAGAGTATTAACCTGTTAGTTTATATAAAAATAAGAATACACCTAGCGCCATCTAGTATTAAGTATGTGAATTATATGTTATAGATATTTTGTCCGATGTGGCAGAAGACACCACTCACTGCTTCATTTGGATAGAAGTCAATACCAAGGAGCAACAACCTCGACACTAACGAAACCTGAAGATCAGAGTCAAGAGACGATTTCAGAAAAATCTGTAGTAGCGCATTTTGCAAAAGAGGAACACCAATCAGAAGTGTTATTGGCTACGGCATTAGTCAAGGTCGAATCACCAAATGGCTACTCACAAATTATGCGAGCGTTAGTGGATCAAGGTTCGGAAGCATCATTCGTCAGTGAAAACACAGTACAATCGTTAGGATTAAAGCGAATTCCTGTAAACGGTCTTATTTCTGGTGTTGGTAACGGTCAGTCTAGAACTAGGAGTATGGTTTCGTTTAAACTGAAGTCTCTTCATAATTCTAGTTTTATGATTACAGTCAACGCTTTTGTTTTAAGTTCACTAACATCCTTTCTTCCATCAAATAAAGCTTCCATCTTGAACTGGCCTGAGATTAATAACCTACCTATTGCCGATCCAAAGTATGGGCTACCAGGTAAGATAGATATTATTTTAGGCGTAGATGTTCACAGTGAGATTTTGATAGAAGGATTACTCAAACATCCGGAACAATCAGGTCCTATTGCTCAAAATACGCACTTAGGCTGGATTCTTTCTGGAAGAGTATCCAAGCAAACATCATGCAGTCCTAGATTAATCAATTTACATCTTCAGGTCAAGGAAGATCAACTTTTGAAACAATTTTGGGAAATAGAAAGAGAGCCTAATATGATTCAAAAGAAACTTACGAAGGAAGAAAATATTTGTGAAGAATTGTATGAAAAGACTACAGTAAGAAACAGTGAAGGGCGCTATGTAGTCAGATTACCTTTTAAGGAACTAGATCCAAAGTGTGTCTATGGAAGAACAAAAGAAATTGCATTGAAACGATTCCAACTTCTAGAACGAAGACTAAATAAAGATTGTGCACTAAAGGACGAATACATTAAAGTCATAGACGATTACGTTGAGCAAAAACACATGGAGAAAATTGAAGACCAAGAGGAAATAAACAATCCCAAAGCTGTTTATCTTCCTCACCATGCTGTTGTCAAGGCTGACAGAGAAACTACAAAGGTTCGGGTAGTTTTTGACGCATCCTGCAAGGGTTTAAACAACGTATCTCTCAACGATACGCTATTAGTGGGACCAAAATTACAACAAGATTTGCGTCACATTTTGATGAGATGGCGAATACATCGTTATTGTATTGTGTCAGATCTAAAACAAATGTATAGGCAGGTTCTTGTAAATAAGCACGATGTTGATTTCCAAAGAATTTTATGGCGTTCTGACCCTGCGCAACCTGTTCAACATTATAGAATTACGAGGCTTACATTTGGGACCGCGTGTGCTCCATACCTAGCCGTAAAATCTCTGCAACAGGTAGCAAAGGATGAGAAATCGAAGTATTCTTCTGCAGCAAACATTACTCTAGAAGATTACTATATGGATGATCTGTTGACAGGCTGTGAAAAAGAAGACGAGGCTATAGAAATATACAAACAGATGCAAGAACTAATGAGTAAAGGTGGATTTCAACTTCAAAAATGGTGCAGCAATAGTAGTAAACTGTTAGATCATATTAAGAAGGAAAATCAAAGAAGCAATGCATATGTGTTTAAAACAAATAATATGATTAAGGTACTCGGGATTGCTTGGAACAAAAACTCTGATAATTTTGAGTATAATTATAATTTATCGGAGACAGATGAACCAGTTACTAAGCGCAAGGTCTTATCAGATATCGCCAGACTGTATGATCCTATGGGATGGATAGCTCCAATAATTATTGTAGCTAAAATATTCATTCAAACTTTGTGGAAGTCTGGCCTTCAATGGGATGAGAAACTACCGCCCAATCTCTTAAAAGAATGGCTAACTTTTAGACAGGAACTGAAGAAAATCAACCTTATTGAATTGCCAAGATGGTTAAATACGCATAGAAACGATTTACTAGAATTGCACGTTTTTGCAGACGCTTCACAAAGAGCATACGTAGCAGTAGTATATTTAAAGGTAATAAATAGCGATGGTATTTATGTAAAACTGTTGTCTGCTAAAACGAAGGTAGCCCCGGTCGAAAAGGAGATTTCATCCCGCGACTGGAACTCTGCGCGGCTTTGTTAGCTGCCACGTTGCTTCATGAGGTGTCACAGGTGATGAAGATACCTAAAGAGCAGTTATTTGCGTGGTCTGACTCAACGGTGGTACTGGCTTGGTTAAACGGAGAGCCCAGTAGATGGACAACATTCGTCAGCAATAGAGTGTCGGAGATTTTAACAATATTAGATCGTGAGAAATGGCATCACGTCAGAACAGATCAGAATCCCGACTGTGCCTCGAGGGGTACCTCAGTGATGGATTTAGTAAATCATAACCTTTGGTGGAATGGTCCGGAATTTCTACATACTCAGGGAAATTATAAGATGGATTCCGAATTTGACACAAACGAAGAGGCAAGACCCATAAAGGCTTTGACTGCTGCAATTCAAATAAAAGAAGAATTCATTTGGTTAAGATTTTCAAATTTACAAAAACTACTTAGAGTGTTATCTTATTGTATAAGATTTATTAAACTAAAGTTACCTAGAGAGGAAAGGAAGTTCAACAAATCAATTTCTGTTGAAGAGATGAATTATACTTTAAGATTATGTATAAAACTAACACAAGACTTACATTTTGCGGATGAAATCAAACAGCTAAAGTCTTTAGGATATGTATCTAAACGTAGTCAACTACACACTCTTTGCCCATTTTTCGACGAAAATGAAGTTTTAAGAGTTGGAGGCCGGATAAATGAGTGCGAAGCTGAGTTTGGCAAAAAACACCCTATCATTATTCCTAGTGATAGTAAAATCACTGAGCTAATAGTGCTGGATGCTCATCACAAGACTTTACACGGTGGACCGCAGATCATGACTAATTTTTTAAGATCCAAATTTTGGATTATTCGCGCCAGGGACCGTGTTAAAAAGTGCTACAGAGAATGCGTCACCTGTGCAAGATATTCTCGTCAACAAAATAATCCTTTTATGGGGCAGTTGCCCAAGGTTAGATTAACCCCAGATAAACCATTTAGATCATCTGGTGTAGACTTCACTGGATTTGTTCATGTACGATTTTCCCCAGGAAGAGGATCAAAATCATATAAAGGTTATATTTGTGTTTTTATTTGTATGGCTACTCGAGCTATACATCTCGAAGCAGTTTCCGATTTGACAGCTACTGGATTTATAGCGGCATTTCGAAGGTTTGTCTCAAGAAGAGGGTCCTGTCAGAATTTATATTCTGATAACGGAACGAATTTCGTGGGAGCTGAAAAGGAATTACGAGAGATGTTATTTCGTGCCAAATCACAACTCCACGACGAAATTTCTCATTTGCTTAGTAATGAAGGGACAGCTTGGCACTTTATACCACCTCATGCTCCAAACTTTGGTGGGCTATGGGAAGCAGCTGTCCGGTCCACTAAAACACACCTCAAAAGAGTAATAGGAGATGCAACATTGACATTTGAAGAACTTTCAACAGTTCTAGCTCAAATAGAGGCGTGTCTAAATTCGCGTCCATTGTCTGTTTTAAGTGACAATCCAAATGACCCATTACCATTGACTCCTGGGCATTTTTTAGTAGGAGAACCACTGGTGACGGTTCCAGACGAGAATTTCCAAAACGTTACTAACATCTCAGGTCTTCAAAGGTGGAAGCTTACTCAAAAGATGATTAGTGATTTCTGGCGTAAATGGTCAGATGAGTATTTGGTGAATTTGAATCAAAGATATAAATGGACGATGAAACGATCTGAACCTGAAATTGATGATATAGTTATTATAAGAGACTCAAACATACCACCTGCGAAGTGGTTATTAGGTAGGATAATCGAAAAGCATCCGGGAAAAGTTTGTATAACCCGTGTAGTTTCTATAAAAACTAAAAATGGCATTTGTAAAAGACCATGTAATAAGTTATGTTTCTTACCTAAAGTTGATGTTAGCAATTAAGTTATTTTATGTTAAGACTATGTCTTCTTGTATAAAAATGATATTCGCACGGTGGGCGGCTTATCTCTTAAATATTTTGTTAGTTATAGAATAGATGTTTATTTTGTTAATTAAGTGAAAGAACAAAGTTCTTTGGTGAGCGGAATGTTTAATAATGTAAATATATTAAATGACATGACGAATGTATTACTATTTGACAAGAGATGGCACCACAGGTAAAATTAAAAGTCGCAATGGTTTCGTTACATGGCATAGTATATAAGGTGAACAGTTTTTTGATTAAATTACTTCTACCAAAATAACAGTGAGTTTAATTACGAAACGTGCAGTGACATCTTTTACTCATGTAAGTGACAGAAGTACAGAGGTGTTGAATATTATTCACACGGATATCTGTGGTCCTATGGAGTGCAATTCTATTGGAGGTTATAAGTACTTCATTCTAATTGTTGATGATTTTAGTAGAATGACGGCGATCTATTTTCTGAAAAACAAGAACGAAGCCTTGAAAAGCTTCATAGAATACAAAGCATTAGTTGAAAATCAAACAAATAAGAAGATAAAAATTATTAGAAGTGACAACGGAAGAGAATTCTGTAATGCTGAGTTTAATCATTATTTAAAAAACATTGGAATAGTTCATCAAACAACATGTCCATATACTCCTGAACAGAACGGACTATGTGAACGAATGAACAGAACCTTAGTCGAGAAAGCAAGGTGCATGCTTTTTGATGCACAGTTAAGCAAGAAGTTCTGGGCTGAGGCTACAAACACAGCTGTATATTTACATAATCGTACAGGTTTGTCAGTATTACAAAGTAAAACACCTTATGAACTATGGCATGGTGTGAAGCCAGATATCAGTCATCTGAGAGTTTTTGGCAGCTTTGTAATGACACACATAGCTAAAGAAAAGAGACAAAAGTGGGATAAAAAGGCCCAAAAAGGTATTCTTGTTGGCTATGCTGATGCGAGTAAAGGCTACAGAGTGTATGATCCAGTTAAGAATATGATAATAACCAGCCGAGATGTGATAGTTGTCGAGAAAGAAAACACTACTATAGAAGTTGTAGAACAGAAGTTAGTAAATGAAACAATTAAAGGTACAGACCAGACACCTTCAGTGGGGGATATGAAAGAAAGCTTGTCTGATACTCTAACATCCCAAGAAGAGTCTACAAATAGTTCTGATTCTGAATATGTACCAAGTGAGTATGAAGATGTAGAAGAAAGTTTACAGGAAACTGTAATCACCACAAGGGAAGCTAGAGAAAGAAAACAACCTGATAGATATGGTTTCAGTAGCCAACAAAATGTTTGTCTTCAAGAAGCTAGAGTTTTAACTTTGCAGGAGGCTTTGACCGGACATGAAAAAGAATATTGGCAAAAAGCAGTAAAAGAAGAACTTCAATGTTTTGAAGAGAATCAAGCTTGGGAGTTGGTTAAAGCTCCAAATAATAATGATTGTGTGGTTCAGTGTAAATGGGTTCTAAAGAAAAAGTGTGATGTGGATGGTAAAGTTATATATCGTGCTCGTTTAGTGGCAAAAGGTTTTACTCAGAGACACGGTGTGGACTACAATGAGACATTCTCTCCAGTGGTAAGATTTTCAACATTAAGATTATTGTTTGCCTTGACTGCAAAATTAGATTTTAAAACAACACACTTAGATGTAAAAACAGCATTTTTAAACGGATACCTTGAGGAAGAAATTTTTATGCAAAAGCCAGATTGTTTTTTAAATAATGATTAAACTCAGCATTACAGAATTCTCTTCCGTTGTCACTTCTAATAATTTTTATCTTCTTATTTGTTTGATTTTCAACTAATGCTTTGTATTCTATGAAGCTTTTCAAGGTTAATCCATCAACTGTATTCTGCATTACATTCAGACATTCACTGTTAACGTGTCCCAGCCTGCGATGCCAGAGTTCACCCGATATGACCGCTGCTGCAGACACGTTAACAGTGAATGTCTGAATAAAATGCAGAATACAGTTGATGGATTAACCTTGAAAGAGAAAGTTGACATCACGAAATCCAACTGTGCCATTTGCTGTGAAGGTAAACAAACTATCACATCTCGGCTGGTTATTATCATATTCTTAACTGGATCATACACTCTGTAGCCTTTACTCGCATCAGCATAGCCAACAAGAATACCTTTTTGGGCCTTTTTATCCCACTTTTGCAAAATTGTCGTCCGAGGATGATGCAAAAACAAAAGCGAAGCTAATTCTCACGATTGACTCGTCGTTGTATGTGCACATTAGAAATGTTTCTACTACAAAGGAGTTGTGGGAGAAGCTGAGGGCTTTGTTTGATGATTCCGGATTTGCAAGAAGAATAACCTTACTTAGATATTTGATTTCTATAAGACTCGAAAATTGTGTATCCATGATAGCATATGTGACACAAATTATAGAAACAGGGCAAAAGTTGTGCAATACAGGATTTCAGTTAAATGATGAGTGGATTGGTTCTTTGTTATTGGCAGGGCTACCTGAAAAATATGCCCCCATGATAATGGCCATAGAACATTCAGGAATTCAAATAACAACGGACGCCATTAAAAGCAAATTACTTGACATGGAATCGGAAAACGGAATGAACGGAATGAATGATGAAAAGAATGGTGCTTTGGCCAGCGGTTATAGAGGTGGTCAACACTCATCGACGGCCAGGAAGTCTATGGTTAGTAAAAATCATGGCGGCCAACATGGCGGCACAGTGTCAACAAAGGCTAAGAAAGAAATTAAATGTTATCGATGCAAACAGATAGGCCATTTTAAATCACAATGTACGGCTGAAGTATCGAATAATAAAGGCAACGAACATAAGCAAACCAATGTGTTCAGTGCAGTCTTTCTAAGCGGAAATTTCAACAACCAAGATTGGTATGTCGATTCTGGAGCCAGTGTGCATTTAACGCCAAATAAACAATGGCTCACGAATATTTCAAATGAAAAGAAAGGTCAGGACATTACAATTGCTGACAAAACGCAAGTGCCGATTGAGTGTTCGGGCGATATAAAGATTTCTACCGAAGTTAATGGCTGCAATTTCGATGTGGACGTGAAGGATGTGTTTTGTGTACCGAAATTGACAACTAACTTACTATCAGTTAGTCAATTGATTCACAAAGGGAATAAAGTTGTGTTTACTACAAATGCCTGTGAAATATATAATGGGATAGGTACACTGGTGGCTTACGCATTGTTGAAAAATGGAGTCTATAAGCTAAAACTTCAAGAAAACATGTCTGCAGCAGCGGTCATATCGGGTGAACTCTGGCATCGCAGGCTGGGACACGTTAACAGTGAATGTCTGAATAAAATGCAGAATACAGTTGATGGATTAACCTTGAAAGAGAAAGTTGACATCACGAAATCCAACTGTGCCATTTGCTGTGAAGGTAAACAAACTAGATTACCTTTTACTCATGTAAGTGACAGAAGTACAGAGGTGTTGAATATTATTCACACGGATATCTGTGGTCCTATGGAGTGCAATTCTATTGGAGGTTATAAGTACTTCATTCTATTTGTTGATGATTTTAGTAGAATGACGGCGATCTATTTTCTGAAAAACAAGAACGAAGCCTTGAAAAGCTTCATAGAATACAAAGCATTAGTTGAAAATCAAACAAATAAGAAGATAAAAATTATTAGAAGTGACAACGGAAGAGAATTCTGTAATGCTGAGTTTAATCATTATTTAAAAAACATTGGAATAGTTCATCAAACAACATGTCCATATACTCCTGAACAGAACGGACTATGTGAACGAATGAACAGAACCTTAGTCGAGAAAGCAAGGTGCATGCTTTTTGATGCACAGTTAAGCAAGAAGTTCTGGGCTGAGGCTACAAACACAGCTGTATATTTACATAATCGTACAGGTTTGTCAGTATTACAAAGTAAAACACCTTATGAACTATGGCATGGTGTGAAGCCAGATATCAGTCATCTGAGAGTTTTTGGCAGCTTTGTAATGACACACATAGCTAAAGAAAAGAGACAAAAGTGGGATAAAAAGGCCCAAAAAGGTATTCTTGTTGGCTATGCTGATGCGAGTAAAGGCTACAGAGTGTATGATCCAGTTAAGAATATGATAATAACCAGCCGAGATGTGATAGTTGTCGAGAAAGAAAACACTACTATAGAAGTTGTAGAACAGAAGTTAGTAAATGAAACAATTAAAGGTACAGACCAGACACCTTCAGTGGGGGATATGAAAGAAAGCTTGTCTGATACTCTAACATCCCAAGAAGAGTCTACAAATAGTTCTGATTCTGAATATGTACCAAGTGAGTATGAAGATGTAGAAGAAAGTTTACAGGAAACTGTAATCACCACAAGGGAAGCTAGAGAAAGAAAACAACCTGATAGATATGGTTTCAGTAGCCAACAAAATGTTTGTCTTCAAGAAGCTAGAGTTTTAACTTTGCAGGAGGCTTTGACCGGACATGAAAAAGAATATTGGCAAAAAGCAGTAAAAGAAGAACTTCAATGTTTTGAAGAGAATCAAGCTTGGGAGTTGGTTGAAGCTCCAAATAATAATGATTGTGTGGTTCAGTGTAAATGGGTTCTAAAGAAAAAGTGTGATGTGGATGGTAAAGTTATATATCGTGCTCGTTTAGTGGCAAAAGGTTTTACTCAGAGACACGGTGTGGACTACAATGAGACATTCTCTCCAGTGGTAAGATTTTCAACATTAAGATTATTGTTTGCCTTGACTGCAAAATTAGATTTTAAAACAACACACTTAGATGTAAAAACAGCATTTTTAAACGGATACCTTGAGGAAGAAATTTTTATGCAAAAGCCAGATTGTTTTGATGATTTAAATGATGGTAAAGTTTTAAAGTTAAAAAGGGCCATCTACGGGCTAAAGCAATCTTCAAGAATGTGGTATAAAAAGGTTGAAGACTGTTTATTTAACATTGGTTATATAAAATCAAAATATGAACCTTGTTTGTTTATTAAGAGAACCAAGAAATGTATAACTGTAATTGCTCTGTATGTCGATGATTTTTTCATATTTAGTAATGATTCTAATGAAGTAATAAAGTTAAAAAAGTCGTTGGGAGACAATTTCAAGATTAAAGACCTAGGATCTATAAGACAATGTTTGGGTATGCGAGTTGTGTGCAATAAAAATTGTGTAACATTAGACCAAGAAAGTTATATAGACCAGTTGTTGGATAAATTTAATATGTTGGATTGTCACAGTTCAAATACACCAATGGAATGTAAATTGAACCTTAGTATAGGCGACAAATGTGATGTTAGCTTACCATACCAGCGCCTGATAGGTAGTTTAATGTATTTGTCTGTTTTAACTCGTCCAGACATATCATTCTCAGTTAGTTACATGAGCCAATTTAACAATTGTTTTACTAAAGAACATTGGCATCATGCAAAAAGAATTTTGAAATATTTAAAGAAGACAAAACATTATGGTTTAAAATATGACTCAAAACTTAATTCTGAAATTATTGGTTATGTTGATGCTGATTGGGGCAGTGATGTAATTAGTAGGAGGTCATATACAGGTTTTGTGTTTGAATTATCAGGTGCTGCAATATCTTGGGAAAGCAGGAAACAAAAGGTTGTTGCACTCTCTACCACATGAGTAGATAAACGGAACAGAGGCAAAGCTTCGAACAACCGCTCGAATCGGTTGCACGCACACTAGCGCGCGGGGCATGTGTGCGTGACCACTGGCCGCTTGTCACATACGCGGCGAGACTGGAAAAAACCAGTTTACGCTGGCACAGCCAGTGTACAATCTAAGGGTCAGTCCGACGCACGCTGTTTGTTTTGTTAGTTGCAAGTTTAAGTTTTTATAAGTTTAGTTGTAAAAACGTGGTATTATATTAATAATAATGGTTGTTTATTGTACCGTGTGTATGAATAATAATAGAGAAAACAAAAATATATCATACTTTAACTATCCCAAGGAGTACAATTAGGTAAGTAAATATTTGGTTATTACTTTTTCAAGCAAGTACCTTTATTTTATTGTATGATCCTTTTTATAATAAGAAGAGAGTAATTTGTACAACACGGTAGGTATTTTTTATTTTTAAAAAACAAAAATTATAAAAAGAAAATTCTTAGAGTAAGTAATTTGTAAACTATTCTATCATACTATTATATATTCTATCATACTGACTATTAAAACTATTTAAAAAACGTTTTGTTTGATTTGTCTTCACCTATTGTGACAACCCTGACAAAATAGGTAACAATTTTGCACGTTCTTAAGAAGCTTTTCCTCTGTTCCGTTTATCTACTCATGTGCTCTCTACTACAGAGGCGGAGTATATAGGTATCTCAGAATCTTGTAAAGAAGCTGTTTATTTGCAAAACTTACAATGTGAAATAACTGCCAGTTCATATACTATTATTCTGTATAATGATAACCAAAGTGCGCAAAAATTGTTATTGAATCCTGTCTTTCATAATAAATCTAAGCATATAGATATAAGGTTTCATTTTTGTAAAGAAATTATTGCTAAAAATTTGGTAAATGTTCAGTACCTATGTACAGCTGATATGCCAGCTGATTTGCTTACTAAAAGTTTAAATTCAATTAAGCATAAAACTTTTGTTAAAGCTATTGGTCTAGTAGAAAAATAGATAACTTGTATTATTTTTATATAGTGGGGGTGTTAGTTTATATAAAAATAAGAATACACCTAGCGCCATCTAGTATTAAGTATGTGAATTATATGTTATAGATATTTTGTCTGTGCCTCAATAAAGATTATTCTGTTCAAGTCAATTCCGTTGATGCGTCGTTTTATTTTCAATATAACCGACTTTAAAAAAGAAGGTGGTTCTCAAATCGTTGGAACTTTATGTAAGTTCTTCGATAATTCGAAGACGTACACTAACCATGCGTTTTAATCAACCACATACATTATACTGGTCACTGTCAATTGATGCCTTGAAACCTGCCACATTTTTTTTTCTTGTTTCCTCTACTTTTCGAACTATGAAGTATGAAACTCTTTTAATCATATTTTTTATACATAAATAAATGCCGCCGAGGTAGGCCTAGGTAAAAATAGCGGGACGACTTAGGAGTTTGATTACCGACGAAGGACTAGTTCGAGTTGGCGCGGGAAAAGGACCAATGAAGAGACTTTGGGGGGGCCTTTTCCCATTTAATTTAGATATGTTAATGACGTAAAGAAAATAGTTAATTTTCGCGGGTCGCCCCCAGAAGCAGTCAATAATTTAAGTTACTTAAAGTTTTAGGTTTTTTAGTAACCTTTTATGTGGTCCCACAGCTGGGCAAAGGTCTCCCTCAATTTGCTCTAGGCTTGTCTGAATTAAAATCTTAGTTAATTTAAGTTTAAGAATTACCTTAACAATCTTAACAGGATCGTAATCAGGGTTAACGACGAACCGCTTGAGCTTCTTAATCATGTCTTCGGTGATGGATTCCTTGTCGAACTTGAGCAGCGAGTCGAGGAAGGCGGTGGGGTCCGACAGCATGGCCGAGCCCGGACGCCAGTAGTTCAGGACCTTCTCGCCGTACGCTGCTCCTTGCTCCTGTAGCGAATATAAATGGAAATTGGAATCAAAATGGGATAATAAGGTAAAAATAATCAGTAAAAACTAAATATATCATGTACACGTGTTTTGTTGATGTACACGTGTTTTATACAAATAAATTACTATCTTTATCTCTTTAAGGAAATGTATTTTTTATGTCCGACAAATTAAATAAATAAAAATATTAGACATGATTTTCTAGGTAACCGAAAACTCACAACATAACATACCATCACGCCTGTATCCCTGAAGGGTTAGGCAGAGGTGTACCAATGTACACCCACAGTTCGCCGGTATGTTTAGGTCCCATGTAATAGGGGGCGAGCCTATTGCCACTAACCGGACACAAATCCAAACTCCGACCTGCTACTGAGAATTTCATAGAAAAACCCAATAACACCTTGGTCGACTTGGGAATCGAACCCAAGACCTCTAGCGTAGCAGTCGCGCTTAGCACCACTAGGCCAACGAGGCAGGCACCGAAAACTCACGAATTGAAATATCATATGACGCCACAATTTCGTACATAGCGAAAGTATGACGTCATCAGGTCCTGAATTTTATTTCGCTTTATCTACTTAATGATTTCTTATTTTGAAAACACGTACCTATCTAAATTACTTTATTAGACACAACAGAAGTCAATTGCATCATGCACGAAATTTTACTATCGCTTTGCAAAACTAAAACAGTTACTTCTTGGACTCGATACAAATATGTACAAAATGTTAATTTTATTGAAATTCGTACTTTAATAGGCTTGATATCGAAGACGACGCAGAGCGACTCTATGACGAGCACGACCCCTGCCGGCGGCTTCTTCATGGCCTTCACCTCCACCACGTCGTTGCGGTTCAGCTCCTGCAACGCCTTCTCCGCCGCACGCAGCGCCGGCAACGCTTCCTCTGCACAGTACAATACCATAACGTTTAGGTTTTTTATAAAATTAATTTGAATAATATCACATACATTGATGTGTACCCAAAGTAAGTGATTTAGTCACTTACTTTGGGTACACATCAATGTATGTGATATTATTCAAATTAATGTCCTGGGTCTATTCCATAACACTAGTGTTATGGAATAGACCCAGGACACTAGTTTTCTCCATTGACCCGTCCGGGAATCGAAACCGGGACCTCAAAGCAGGCGACACTTGAAATTTATATTTTTACCACTCCTAAACTTTATATTTTTTTTCTGATTTGATAAAATAAAAACAAAACGGGCCTATTGTTTTAGTTACCTAACTGGCACTATACTTTTACAGGCAACATTATGTAAGTTAGTCGCTCGGAAAGCACGTTAAGCCGTTGCTCCCGACTGTCATACGTAGATCTTTGACGGTCGTGAAGTCAATTCTGACAACCAGTCTTACTGGATATTATTTTTCCCAGTAAAATGGGTTGTGGAGGTCAGATAGGCAGTCACTCCATATTAAATGCGGTATTCAGCTGTATCCGGTAAGACTGGATGCCGACCGTAATATAGTTGGGGAAAGGCTCGGCAGATGATAATGATGATATGTAAATCGGTATCTTTAACCTAAGTCCCTCTGCGCGTCTTCCGTCATGGCGGCGTTGATGGCGGCCATCTTCTCCGCCATCACCGTCTCCTTCTCCACCTTCTCACGGGCCTCCTCAGCTATGGCCTGCAAAGAATTAACATCACAATTTGAGAATTATATCATCATCAAGTTCATTTTGTTTAAAGAAGAAAAAAAAAAAATACGCGCGAAAAACATAACCCTTCTTGGCAGTCGGGTAAAAAGTTATCACATTATTTACAGTAAGCAGGAATTAGCGCGAGACATGCAGAAATACAATTTTGGGCTTGACGTTTCGACCAGGTTACACCGGTCATGGTCGAAACGGTGGTTGAATCCTGAGTTAACCTATACATATACTTGTCTACATAGTATGATTATTTTTACCAGCATAATCTGTATACAGGGTGTTAAGAAAACCCTGTCCGACCCGAAAGGGTCATCAAAGGGTTCACAATCACATGCCCAAATAAAATATTAAAATTGGAATATACGTGATAGTATCAATAATAATGAACTTTGAAATAACGACTTTTAACCGCGAAATTCCCTAAATTTGAGTTTAAAACAATAATTACAACACTTTTTACAAAATTTTTTTAGGTTATAATTTTTTTTCATTTTTTCCAATTTTTTTTTACATATTAATTATCAACAACAACACCTTAACGGATCGGAGGGTTTTCTTAACACCCTGTATAAGCGTTTTTTACTCCCGTCCTAAAATAAGATACTACCTTACCCAGTTTAATGGGTTGTGGAGTTGAGATAGGCAGTGTAGCATGTCGGAGAGTCATCATCTCCCTGCCCTGTTCCCATTTATTTAGAGGTCGGCGCAATGCGTACCCAGCTTTCATTCATCTCTACTACTCGTCATCTCAGTTTTCACTCCTTTCTTTCTCATATCGTCTACGGAAAGTGCTACTATACATCAGCCACTTTAAAGAAATAATGAACGTGCTTTGGGATTATGAAACTTAATTCAATGACTAATAGTTCAGTTTCCATCACATTCAAATTACTTTTAAGCCCTTTTCGGTAATATTTGTCATTCTAAAATGAACTTAAACACATGTTGTCAAAGTTGATAATAGCTTAATTAGTAATAACGTTTCATTCTCTTTCCATATTGGCTTTAGTATAGTAATATTTTTTTTTTTTTTTTTTTTAATCTTTTTTATTTATCCGTTTTTCGTGGTTTCTTGTATGCTGCATCCGCTGCTACATGGGAAGGGAGATAGAGTAAGAGCTCACGGTGTCGGTGGCGATCTGCGCGATGACCTGCCTGGTCTCCTCGGCCGCCTTCTCCATGAGCGGCTTCAGCTCGGCCAGCTCGATCTGCAGCTGCTTCACCTCCACCTCCGTCTGGTTCAGCTTGTCCAGACCTACAGGGAATTAAAAACGAAATAGTGCTAGGCCATTAGGGTACAAAACTTTCAAGATAATTCGCTGATTTTCTGAGGTTTCCCCGTGACCATGATGCCTGCATAGGTGTTGAAATGTTGTGACCTTCAATCTATCTACATATTTCAATCACTGATTTTCATAAAATTTGCTAAGGACCACCTCGATCACGTCGGCTTTAAAAAAATTGCGCATTGCAATAAGTTTTAATTTCACACACATTCTCATCATCACATACACACATAACGAGTCTTCTAACTTATGACACTTCTCTGTTTCGTGGTGACTAGTTCACTTAGTACCAATTTCAATAACATATCAACAGATCATTTTCAAAACCCGGTATTTATATTTGTGGAAATTTATATAGAACTATGCTATCTTTAGTAGCGAAAACTATCTACGGATATGTTATTGGAACTGGTTAAAGGCATATAATGGTAACTCACCAGTCTTAAGCGCGTTAGATTCCTTGAGGATAGCCTTCTGTTTCTTCTGGAACATCTCAGCGTAGGCGCCCAGCATCTCCATGTAGGACATGGGCGTGACGTAGTTGATGCGGTTCAGCTGCTCCTTGAAGTGGGCGCTCGCGTCTACTACGGTTTGGTGCACGAAGCAGGTCATCGACTGGAAGAATAACATTTATATGATTGAGGCTTACCTGTGCGGTTTCATCCTCGAAGTTCTCGAAAGACATTTTTCTTTTGTAACTTGTCCTACATTTTGTATAGTTATTCTGCTATTCGGTTACAGACGAAACCAACATGTCAACGGTCGTAGAACAAATCAATTTTCATTTATGAAAAAAAAACTGCTAAGTAGTATTTGTAACGGTCAATCACATTACTAGATAGTACCCCAAATCACCCACACTTCTCTGCTTCGTAAATGCTCTGGCTGTGAAGGAGGAACCGCGCAACAAACTCTTTAGCGATCTCTCGTCTTTCTCATGAAAATTGGTTCACCCGTTCTTGAGCTAAAAATTGTGTACTTTAACTAACTTTTATATAAATAAATTAATTTCATAATTAATGTTAAAACTGTTATGAACGTAATCACGAATGTCAATAGAAAATGCCGGTTTTAGTTTGACCTGTCGCTTGCTTGGAGATCCCAGTTTCGATCCCCAGAGGGTCCATGTAGGAAACTACTTTCCTACATTGTTATTACACAAGGTTACAGGTTTAAGTATAGACTGACCACCATAGCATGCAGTACTTCATCTGTAGCCGTGGTGAGCTCGCCCATGCCCTCGAAGAAGTGGTAGGCGACGGACTCCAGCGCCGTCTTGGGCCACTCGCTGAACCAGTCGATGGTGCAGCAGTTCACGAGGGAAGGGAACTGACGCAGCCGCGCGCGGAACACCTGGGATATGGAACATGGTGCATCTGATGTAAGCATGGAAGTTCTTTAACGTTTTTCTTAAAAAAGCAAAATACTAAAAAAAGACATTTTAATTCTGGCAATCAGTCCTATTACTAACAGGACACTGTATTTCCCAGTAAAACTGGGTTGTGGAGGTCAGATATGCAGTCGCTCCATGTAAAATACTGGAAATCTTCCCCAGCATAGGTTTGTAAAAGGTGGTAGTTAGGCAGATAGTACTGACCTCGCCAATAGGGCTCATGACGATGACGATGTGCAGGTTGCTGCGCACCCGCCGCTGGAAGCAGGCGTACAGGTTGGCCTTGGTGGCCGTAAGGTTCATCTCCATGACGGCGTGGCGCACCGCCTGGTAGATCTTGTCCAGGTCCTCCACCTCGTAGATGTTAGGCACGTCGCCCGAACTCAGGATGTTGTTCAGGTCCTCGAGGAATGACTCCATTTTTATCTAGGGGTTAAAAATACGACTTAAATAAACACAAACAACACGGGGCTCGAACCCGCAGCACTTCGCGCACTGTCGTCATTGCCACTTGACTCTACACGCAGTCGTACACTCTTCCCAGAAACATCTGTTGTAAATAAGGATGTCGACTATTTGTTCCATGTTTTGAATCATGTTACATGTGGGTAATCTTCTGTTACGTCACAAATACTTTAATTTGCATGTTTCATGTCGTCACACGTTGGCACAAATGTGCTTACGTGTCATCAGCCCCATTTCTGAACTGTGAATTGCTCCATCTCAATTTTATTTTTTTAAAGGAAATAAAGGCTTGTCTAATTCCTTTTTTACGGACTTAACACATTTTACTCGTCATATCTAGTCATCATTACACAATCCAGTGCATATATTGTTGTATAACCTGTGCATCAGAGAACAGGAACACGATGCCCCTGTTCTCGGCCCCAGCCTTCATCATGGTCTGGCGCAGGTCGTCGCGCCACTCGGCCACGCCGTAAGCTTTCGTGATCTCAATCTGGAAGCACGCCAGCTCCGCCATGTTCGCGGCTAGCCGGGAGAGCGACTGACGACCTGGGAAGCAGAAATAATAGTTATTTCTACAACCCATATATTACATGCGTGTGCGGTTACGTGAGCGTGTCTGTGCGTGTGCATGTGCGTGTGTGTGTATGTGCGTGTCAGTGTGTGTGTGTCGGGTGCGAGGGTGTGTGCGCGTGTATATGTGCGTGTGTGTGTCGGGTGCGTGTGTGTGTGTGCGCGTGTGTATGCGCGTGTATGAAGGTGTGTGTGTGTATGTGTGTGCGAGTGCATGTGTGTGTGTGTCACTCACCCGAGCCGCCCATGCCGAGCAGCAGCGCGTTGGCCATGGGCTGGCGCATGATGCGCGCCACGCGGCACAGGTGCGCCACGGCGTCCTCGAACAGCACGAGGTCCAGCGGCGCCGTCGTCGCCATGTTGTACTCCTCCAGGTAGTGTGCCAACACCTCGCTCAGCTGACACAACATCACATACATTGCTCTCAGTACAAAGCAAGAAGCTAAAGCACGCTTGTAAGACAGCAAAGGTACCACACACACAATGCAGAAAAGTGGTTTCCCCAGACCTAGCGACACCCTACAAACCAGAGAATGCGCCACTCATATGTGATATGACCTTTATAAAACGCCGCTTCGCGGCGTCCGGCCTATCTATCAAAGTGTGACAAAGGCAACTGCAGAACCGACTAAATTTTAAGTAAAAAGGTAAAGTTCGAGATGCGAGAAAGAAGCCTCGCCTTTTGTCAAAAAGAATAGCAAGCCACCTTCCCTCTTAAGATTTCATCATCATCATCCTTCAGCCAATCATAGTCCACTGCTGGACATAGGCCTTTCCCAATTTGCGCTACAACTCCCGGTCCTCCACTCTCCGCATCCAGTCCCCTCCAGCGACTCCAGCTCGTAAAAATTAAACCGCCGAAAAAACTGAAAAGCAAAAAATAACAAACCTTTTTTTATTTAATCTTAATAACTAAGTTCTTAAACTAATGTAAGTATACCTAAGTAATTTTGAGTCGGCGCCAAACAGGCAAATTAATTAATGACATATACTTACGTAAAGCTTGATGCGCGGCGGTACAATACAGTCTCTATAATATTTATCTCCTACCAATAATATGTAATCTATGTCGTTTTTGCACCAATTATTAGGATTGATCAGAGAAAATGCCACAGTAGCAACAGTTGCAATGACGGTTGATAGTTTGGCGCCGACTCAAAATTACTAAGGTATACTTACATTAGTTTAAGAACTTAGTTATTAAGATTAAATAAAAAAAGGTTTGTTATTTTTTGCTTTTCAGTTTTTTCGACGGTTTAATTTTTTTGTTAAAAAGTTTTTATTTTATATTATTTTTGTGGCTAAAATCTACTAATTACTTTATTGCTATTACATGCTTAATTTTTTATTATTATTTACGATGAACGAGCTTTAGCAGAGACAAAGAGGTCTACACACAAGAGACTGACAGGTCTAAAGCTCATTCATCGTGAGGTTTTTCTTGTAATACACAACTCAGCATTAAAATCTGTGAGTGAACAATAAATCACCCCTATTTTCCCACCCTTAAGGTAAGATTATATGGGGCCAGCTTCGAGGTATACCCTATCTAATAAAAAAAGAATTATCAAAATCGGACTACTCTGTAATAAGTTACGCTTGGTCATATATTACAATCAGTTAGTGAACAATCAATATATCCCTGTTTTTTCTACCCTTAGGATTGGAATATTTTTTCCAAATTTAAATGGTACCAACTTCTAGGTATAGCCTATTCAATAAAGAAAGAATTATCAAAATCGAACTACTCTGTAAAAAGTTACGCGTTACCCTTAGGGTGGTAATTCTTTTTCCAAATTTATATGGGACCAACTTTGG
The DNA here is from genome assembly GCA_905475315.1 of Autographa pulchrina. Classification (NCBI taxonomy): domain Eukaryota; kingdom Metazoa; phylum Arthropoda; class Insecta; order Lepidoptera; family Noctuidae; genus Autographa; species Autographa pulchrina. Next base: position 11,742,945 of record FR997775.1, read on the forward strand.
AGTATACCCTTTCCAATATAATAAGAATTATCAAAATCGGACTACTCTGTAAAAAGTTATGCGTGATCAAACAAAAAAAAAATATATACGCGTCGAATTGAGAACCTCCTCCGTTTTCGTCGGTTAAAAAGATCATCCAAAATGCCATGTAATATATGAATTTTTAAGACGTCCTTAAGACTAATTGTAAGATATACATACCTCTTCCTTGTCAACAATCTCGACGTACTTCTTATCATCAGTGCCGAGGTCCATGAAGTCTCCGAACAGCATCATTCTACCCGCTAAGATGTCTTTAGCGCTCTTACCGAACTCCGACCGAACCTTGTTGTTGATCAGGCTACGAGTCAGAGGCAAAATTTAAGCTAAATAACTGCTTTACATCTTTTCTTATTCTTGTTTTAACTATTTTGACACACAGTAATGTTTGGTAAATTATTATTTATTTATGAACACGGGGGACATTCAAGAAACAAAAAGGCGTATTTAGCTGGAGATCCCAAAATAGGAAGACCTTCAAAGCAGTTATAATTTAAAATGCTTCAAATCGGGGACTCTCTTGGAAGGTAATATGGAATGTGCTACGAATCGGGGACATTTGTGACTGATACTCTGGAACACGCTACGAATTGGGGACTTTCGGTGCACGAGTAATGGAATGTGCTACTAATCGGGGACTTACGTAGCAAGTTATTTGTTTAGTTATCTTTAAATGGCTACGAATGGGGAACATTCGTGGTTGATAACATCGAATGTGCTACGAATCGGGGAGTTTCGTAGCAGTTTGTATGGAATGTACTACGAATCGGAGTCTTTCGTTACACGGGTTGTGAAATATAAGAAACTTTAATTCACTGTATCTATTTCATTTTTGAATATAATAATATAAATACGTGTCTAATATTTTTTCAATACATAACAAGAAAATATGTCATCATATTGAGATTAATTGTGAAGGTCGAGCGAACTCGGGTGCAGTCTATTGTAACGTATTGACGCTCGATAAGTGAATGAGATTGAGAGGACTTACTTAACAAACCATTCGCGATCCTCATCGTTAACGAGACGGTCCTGGTACACGCGCTGGTGCTCGTGGTACCACAGCCGGATCGCGTCGTCCTCATCCTACACACATACAACATTTACTAGCAAGCTCGCATAATACCGTGCTGATTGTCACTCGTTCTTCGTCGTATGCAAGTCTTTGCCAAAGGGTAAAAACGGGTTCCTATTACTAAGACTTCGCTGTCTGTCCGTCCGTCCGTCTCCAGGCTGTATCTCAGGATCCGCGATAAAGTTGAAGTAGAAATTTTCACAAATTAAGTATTTCTGTTGCCGCTATGACAAAAAAGACTAAAAACAAAATACAATAAAATATTTAGGGGTGCTCTTGTACAATGGTGGTACGGAACCCTTCGTGCGCGAGTCTGACTCGCACTTGGCCGGATTTATTTATTACAGATAGAACATTTTTTACTGTACACTACAAAAAATACAGCGTCACTACAACTTTATTTTATTAAAAAACTTATTTACTTATTAAAATCGTATGTCCATCACATGTCCACGTATTTTTTGGCGTTTTTTATTAAGTCTCTTTATTTTTTACTATAATAATAGTGATAAATGCAAGTATTTTAAATTGTTGTAACTATTTTCATATGATGTTTAGATGTAGGTTGAAATCTTAAACCTATTATTGGCAACTGTCTAAGTCCAACTCGTGTAATCCTATACCTATTCATTCATGTAATAGAAGCTGTTGGAGAGCTTTTTTAATAAATAAACATATAAAAAAATCTTATATTAATTTCTTACATGCACAGCCTTGGGGTCCATCATCAGTATCCCCTGGAAGACCTTGCTGAGGTCCCGAAGGTTGAAGGTGTAGTGCGACTTGGTGGGAGTCGGGAGCAGTTCCTCCACCAACGAGTTGAAGATCTCGATGGAGCCCTTCAGGAAGGGAGGCTCGCGGATCGTGACCTTCGGGTCTATGTTCTTGGTCCAGGACTTTAGGATCACCTCGAAGATTAAGTACTAAAGGAGAAATAGGATAAGGTAGAACACTAAACGATGTCGAGATATAACCCCTATTCTTGAATTTGATCTTCAAGATCTGAATAGAATAAGCTTCGAAATATGAACATCCAGTTCGTATTATGCGGTATTTTTTTTAGATTTTCTTAGCTTTTTATTAACCACTTCCCTGTCCTATGAGTCACATATGAACATTCCCATTGTTTTCTATTGTGTCTTCCGGCGGGACAGTTAAGTTGTTAACTTTGTGGGGTCAGCTACTAGCTTCAGCTGTTCAAAGTCGTGCAGGACGTAGAGAGCTATTGTTCAGCAGTGTGTTGACAGACCGGTGTTATCTTTTGCCTGCAGGTTTAGTGGTTAGTGGTCCTCACTGCTAAATCGGAGGTCGTGGGTTCGAAATCCACGCAGAACATATTTTTGTTTAATGAGCATGACCATTTTGTGTCTGGGTGTAATTTATTTATAATATGTATTTATTTAGAAATATGTAAGTACGTTTATGAGTTGTCTGGTTGTCATAGTACAGGCTCTGCGTAATTTGGGATCAGACGTCAGTATGTTTGTCAGTTTGGTGCCAGGTGGCCATACCTTGCTGGAGTACTCCATCTCTGTGAAGGAGATGTAGTGGAAGTGTCGCATGAGTCGCATGGTGACGGGGTTGCGGCCGCCGCCGGGGGGGCCCATGGCCGCCACGATGCCAACGTCCACCAGCATCTTGAACTCGCCGATGTTGTCGCGGTCGTACCAGCCTATACCAAAGAAATCAAAATATTAATATTTTAAGTAGGCGTTTTAGGCTCTTTTGAAACGTTAAAGTTAAATAAAAAGACTCTAGTTGCAGGTTTAAAAATTACATTTCTATGGAGCAGAACCGGCCAGAAACTCCATACAACACACAACACATATTAACTATTACAATTTATTACTTATTATAGCCATGCCACTTAAATACAATAATGCACTTAAAAAACTCAATATAAGGTTTTTTTACTGCATAAAGCTAAAAGAAAATATTTAAGAAAACCTGGATCCTTAGTAAAATCTTAATTCACCGGCAAATGAACTAACCCAATGTATGCTCATTAATTCATGAGCTTTTATATAACAGTGTTGTTAATAGTGTAAGAGTTGTAGCTACCTCCAAAGTCCATGAACTGCCTGAGCAGTTCGATGGGCGGCTGCGCGCCGAAGACCTCGAGCGCGGGCATGTTGAGGTCGTCGATGAAGAACACCTGCCGCTTGGTGGGCGGCGGCCCGAACACGCCGCGACGCCGCCGCTCCAGCTTGCCGTCTATCACGTCCTGGGAGAGGTGGATGGATTCTTAGAGCATATATAAGTTAAGTATAGAGTGTGCCTAACGGAGTATGAACTGTGGGAATAAGTGTGAACAAGTGTCGTCTTTATGCTCACATTAAATTAGTGTCATTTAAAGTATTCAAACAATCACTGGTATGGAAGACGTTCATTCACAGTAGTTTCCTACGCAGGCATCTTGTTAGTTCATGATCTTGCAGCCAAGGAGAACCTAAGATTCAGGGCTAAGTACAAGCTGTATAGTGCAGACCGAGTGATCAATCCTTCCCTGCTTAGCTACATTTCAGCCGTTGGTGACCCGATCTCTTGTCATGCATCGGACTTCAAAAGCACTGAAAATTTATATAGCTCGGTTTAGTACCTGGGTCTGGTTAGCGGAGGTCCTGGCGGAGAAGACGAGGAACTCGCAGATGAACTTGCGGTGCAGGCCGCGCGACAGCTTGGCGTGGATGGTGACCGTCTTGCCGGTGCCGGTCGGGCCCACGCAGATCACGTGGTTGTAGTTCACGATCTTGTAGCCCAGGATCGCGGCTGAACGGACGTTGTCCATCGTTGGCACCTCGATGTCTAAATAGTTACATTTAATAGTTAGATTGACGACCTCCGCGGTCGCGTGGCGTATGCACCGGTTTTTAAGGTGTCGCTAGCTCTGAGGTCACGGGTTCCCGGATCCCCGGACGGATCAATGTAAAAAACCAACTTTTCTACATTACCTGGGGTCTGGGTGTTTGTGGTACCTTCTTTGTTCCTGAATTCCATAACACAAGTGCTTTAGCTACTTACCTTGGGTTCAGAGCAATGAATGTAATGTTGTCCGCATTTAATTTAAACATAAAGCACCTAAAAATTCATACAAGTCTTTATCACTAAATTTCACATCAAAAACAAAAAGGAACATGAGAAGTGAAAATTCATATTAGGTGATGTTTAATTATTTGTCTATTTGCACATTAGTCATAATAACCAACAGATTACTGACTGATGATTTCTTTGAATGTATATTGGTTTGTTATAAACGGAAGCAGTGCGTAAAATGATAATGTTCCCCTAGTTGACTTCGAACATAGCGTACCCTTTATTTACTGGCCTTATGTTTTTAGTCACCTTTGAATTTTGCCTAATTTTCGTATTCTAATAATTTTAGTTAAATGACAAATGTACACCCACTTGCCACTATTGCCATTGTAGGATTGCCACTAACTTTCTTATTGTAAAATTATGTGAATACGAAAATTAGGTACAATGACAAGTACACTGGAACGTTCATTAAACTGCCACCCACTGAACTTTAAAATAGCGGAATCGTGCCCCTGGCCGATAAAGAGAGGCTTATCTTTATGATGATAGATGGTAGGTGTAATGCCGATGTCACTGACCGGCGTACTGCCACTCGGGGTCGACGACGTAGGTGGGCAGCTTGGCCATCCAGCTGTACCAGTACGGGTTGGCGGGCTCGCCGTCCTCGGTCGGGTCCGTGAAGCCACCGTCGTGGAGACTACACACATGTTATACTATAACTCGGAATTCAACTAATTTGTTGGAGCTAAGTCTAGCACTGGACTGTGCGGGCTGTATATAACAAGCAACGGATTTTATCTCAATATTAGGTCAATTCCATCCAGTTCTGTCCTTTTGATTGTTTTGTAAGAATCATGAACAAGAGCGGGCTCTATATAGAAAAATAGGCAACATTGAAAAAAAAAATTATGTGCATAAAATAATAACCGCGGAACCCGACTATTATTAGACACTATCAGTCCTTATTTATTAGCTGACGAGGAAGTTTTTGAGTTGAACTCATTAAAACTGTATTCCACATAGATTTTTATGAAATCTTCTTACGAAAGTAAAAATAAATATATATCTAGTTAGAAATATAAAAGATTAGTAGACTCACGTGTAATCGTAGACCCTGCCCTCGTCAGGGAAGAGAGGCTTGAGGCCAGCCTCGGCGGTGATCTTGCGAATGAAGTCGGAGAACATGACGCGGCCGTTGTGGTCGCACGTCGCGCCCACCGACCAGATCACCGCCCACACCACCCACAGCGGGGCCAGGCGAGCTAGACATGACACGTTAATATATAAACATACCTTTATTTAAAATCGGCAGTTTAGGAATACGAAGATCAAGGCCCAGCTTTCTTACAATGTCATTAGGCTACAAGTATGATATTTTTACTACAAGTTTGAGAATTTTCTGCATTAATCCATCTGTATACTCACAGAAGTCATTATATTGACTGCAACTATGGTACCTAATATTTTTGCAATAAGAGTGCAACACCATCATAAAAATGTCGCCAACTGATACTACCACTAAATACACCACTAAAAGGTGACTGTGTCTTTAGTCTTTATGTGCCCATCTTTTGATCAAACCAGATCAGCGCAATATCTGATTTACTTAAGTGCAATGAGCAGTGTAACATAAAAATTTACGTAAATGTCCAAAAACACCCACTTCAAAAAAATGTAAGCATATGGGTCTACTTCCTCCTGTAGATCCCCAATAACCGTAATATCGCGTAACAAACATACATAAAAAAACATACAGGTGAAATGAGAACCTTCTCTTAATGAAGTCTGTTGACAACGTCATTAAACAGTAGAACCTTAGACTATAGATAACTATAGACCGATAGTATCGCTAGTTTTCCTTCGTGCCAAGCGAGAGCACTTTTTGTGTGTATCTAGTAAATTCGTTTAATGATTTAAAGTTATTTTTCGCGCAACGACAGACTTATATGCGAAAATATCGATGGTTTCAACATTGTTAGGATAATATTAGGGTTTTAGATAGTTTTATTAAAACGGCGCGCTCCGTCTTGATACAAAATTTGCGATAAAACTAGTTCATACTAGTGCTCACGGTTCATACACTGATAGGCTCACTCTTTAGTTTCTTATCTAGACTCTAAGAGTAGAACGCACTGAGTTGAAGGATCCGTCCCATTCTTCTTCTTTCCTAGATAAAACCTATAACTTACGCATGAGAGCCAGAAAGTTAGCAGGTGGTGGGGGCCTATCATCCTTGCCCGTAAGAGGCCGGAGCCTGTAGTCCAGGAGCTCCAGGAACTTGAGCACCAGCGCGCAGTCGATGGACACCACGATCTCCACCAGGTGCGAGCGCAGCAGCTCCAGCGCCGGGTACAGGTACGTCTGGATGAGGGGCAGCAGGCCCTTGCGGATGGGATCCGCTATCTAACGGACGAGTAGACGGATAAATGTTTTAGAAATTCGTGTTGTGATAAGTATATAATTGATTGTAAATATATAAAAAAAAACTATTAAAATGTATACGAAATTACTGGATCGATTTTAATGAAATTTATATGTATATCTATGATTATCGATGAAAAATAAAATAAAGTTATTCTTAAATCGGTTTACATTTGCGTGAATATCGCGTAACATACATACAAAAAAACATACAGACGCATTGAGAACTTGCGAGTTGAAAAAGACATTGCTGGCTAAAAGACTTACATATTTGAGCAAGTTAATTAGTCCTATACAGTGTGTTACAAAAACCCTGTGTGTCGACGTATAAAGGTAATATTATATCCATATACTAACCATTAATGAAGATGCTATAAAATAAAATTATAGTTTTAGAACTTTTAAATATAGTGTTTAATAGAAACAGAAATAATAGTTTGAATAAAGTCCTTTTGACGGGCCTGTTGGTCTAGTGGTTAGTGACCCTGACTGATATACCGGAGGTCGTGGGTTCGATTCCCGCCCAGGACAAATGTTGTGTGATGAGCATGATCATTTTTTGTTCTGGTGTCTGGGTGTAATTTATCTATAATATGTATGTATTTAGAAATATATAAGTAAGTTTATCAGTTGTCTGGTTACCATAATACAAGCTTTGCTTAGCTTGGGATCAGATAACCGTGTGTGAGTTGTCCCAGGATATTATTATTATTATTATTTATTTATAGAGAAAGGCTATTTAAGTGTAGACTACATATAATGTAGAGCGTGCTAGTTGTTGATGATCCATATCTTGTTTACTTAGATCGCAGGGAAGTAAAATATGAGAGCGAAGTTTTCAAAATCTGAAAATGATTAGTTAGTTATGTTATGTTTATGTTTGTTTTGTTTGAATTATATGTAAGGTTTAATTTTTAATTTTAAATCAAAGTGAAAATCGGAAAGCGGTTTAAGCCGCTAACGTCTAACTGAAGGACAAAAGATCTTTTTTTACAAAGTAGGTATTTACAAGGACGCTCAGGGTTTTTGCAACACACTGTAATTGGTGTAACTAGCCCGAATTTCGTCGATTCCTGCTCCAAGAAGACGACTTGAAAGTGATGTTATATCCTACATGCTACATAAATAATTTCAATTTAAATATTAATTTTTGTATGATACATTTAGCGCTCATGCACGCGACGCCTGCGCCGTTCTGCCGCCGCCTCCTCGCAACGCTTCTGTATTTTGATTTTAATTTTACTATAGCGCGGCCGCTGAGAGAATGCGTTCCTGACAGGTTGTCAACAGGAAGGTATGTCTTTAATGTGGCGAATCACTTTCGTCAAATAAATTGCCATCATATTTTTTTGTAATAGATGAATAATAACTTTAAAAAGTATATAATTTGTCAGGTTACAATGAATAATATAACACATTTTTTTTTTCCGTACGAATCAAGACCATCCAACATGTGTCAGAAAGGCATTTTCTCAGTGGCCGGATGATATAGCGTACATACCGGCGGCAGGTTGCTCTTGATCCAGGCGTTGACGAGCGGCGGCAGGCCCACGACCTTGGCGTCCAGGTACACCATCCCGCAGCGCGACACGGTGGCGGGGCTGGCCACCGCCAGGTCCGCCACCTCGAAGATCATGCGCTGCCGGTCCGTCAGCTTCATGATCTCCCCGCTCGACAGACACAGCTTCTTGTTGTCGTCTAGCACCTGCGTATGACAAGATTTTTCTTCGTTATCTCGTGGAAATTCGTAAATATTTTATACATTTCCGCTCTGTGGACTACACTGCAACTACACCCGGGAAAAGTTGTAATTGAGAGCAAACGAGCATCAATCAGAATGCGTTTTTCTAGTTTGCCAAGCTTATCAGCATATTAGAATCTGTCCAGGTGTCCATGGGTAATACGAGAACATACATAAAAATATACAGACAATTTTTTAAGTCAGTTCATAGATCCAGTCCGCCTTGACCAGTAACCAAATGCTTGAAGAGCAGTTTGTTATTGTTTATTGTACGCGGACTAACAAAGATAAAACAACAACAAACTGCTCTAGCATTCCGAGTTATGGCCTAAGTTATATAATGCTTGTAACTCACGGTGTTCATATTCTCGATCCAGACAGCGTCGACGGGTCCGTCGAACACGTACCAGCGCTTGTCCATGTCCTCCACCGCGATGCCCGCTCGCACCAGGCTCGACAGGATGCCGTCCGTCCTGGACATACACATTGTGAGGTACTGTAAAATCTATATATATATAAAAATGAATTGCTGTTCGTTAGTCTCGCTAAAACTCGAGAACGGCTGGACCGATTCGGCTAATTTTAATATTGAATTATTTGTGGAAGTCCAATTAATAAATACTTATATTAAAAAATAAATGTATAAATCCTAATTAATGTAATTTATAAGTTTAGTACTAGTCCTCATATTTGCTACGCCTTAAAAAGGTCGTTAAGCTGTGCCTGTTATTTCATTAAGACCTGTAAGACCTTAATTGCAAATAAAGATTTTGAGTTTGAGTTTTGAGTTTTGGTTTAAAAGGTGAATAAATATGAAAATGTTCGGAATTGAATTTAAAAAAAAAACAATTTATTTTAAGTTTATTTTGTACAAAAGTTTAGGCTTTTATTTATCGATTGAGGCAGTACGAAGTCTGCCGGGGCAGCTCGTAATTAAATAAACGTGCTCCTGCGACTCGCCCGCGCGGCATGACGTTGACAGCGGTCAAAGCGAGTGGACGTACCGCACAAACTCTAACATAAATATAACTGTGTTTAATTAAATCACCCGAGAGTTAAGGTGGGCATAACACACATACTTGAGTCACGAACCATATCCATGTAAAAACATTAAAAGTTAGGCGAAGAAGTATGTGAAATAGAAGAACTTAGAGAAGAAGTCTTTATAATTTATATAATGATAAAATAAGATAAAAATGCTAATTGAATGGAAGTAAATAGAACGCAATTTTTATCTATTTTAATTTCGACGTCCCATTTTCTGATTCGTTCCGTAAACAAAAGTTTAATTTATCTTTTTATGTAAGTTTTAATCTATAAGGGATACTGGAAATATTAAGTTTCATAGTTATTACGGAGATGGGCAATATAACAAAAAAGATATCCTATTAATAAACTATTGAGGGATTATTTATTACTTTTAAAATGCGACTAATTAATCTTATTTTAAGAAAGAAAGAAAGAAAAATTTATTTGTCAGAATATAGTATAATAGGTGTTAAAAGTATTGAGTCTCTTATATTCTACCGAATCGGTGCACAAAATTATTATTATCAAAAACATATATTATTTACTACTATATTGTCATATAAGGCGTCCTATTCAAAACTGCTGCACCACGAACGTCTAGTGTACGAAGTCGAGGGTTAGACACTTACGAACCTCATCAACAATCATTGGAAACTTTTCCAGGTGTAACCTAGATAGCATGGCGTCAAGCAAGGCTCACCACTCGTGCGTCTGCAGATCAAACTCCCCGTACAGCTGGCCCATGGTGATGGACTTGGGGTTGACGACGAACGTGTGCACCGGCGTGAACGGGAACCCGTCCGGGGCCAGCTTGCCCTTGATCGCGGTGAGGGCGTCGCGGAGCGTCTCGTAACACTATACATACAAATAATTTATCAATAAATACTCATAGCAATACATGTATCACAAATTAAACAATAAATACAAAAACTTTTTTTTAACTTTAAACTAGACTCGAAGCCGCTTTTTTAAATAACTTTTTAGTCACCTCCGACCACGGCCGGTGTAACCTGGGGCCGGTGCCGCTATTTTAATACAGTGAGGGGCAGGTTAATGAACGTTCCAGTGTACTTGTTATTGTACCTAATTTACGTATAAATTTCATATAGGATTTAATTTTAGTATAGTTGTAAGTGTTTGTTCTTGTATTAGATTTAAGATAATTAATTTTAATACATGTCTCGTTGTAAAATTTTCGTAGTCAGATAATTTTAGTTTAATGACAAATGTACACCTACTTGCCACTGACATGACAACAGTCATTGTAGGATTGCCAGTGACTGTTCTTATCTGAATACGAAAATTGGGCACAATAACAAGTACACTGGAACGTTCATTAACCTGCTCCTCACTGACTTAAAATAGCGGCATCGGGCCCCAGGTCGAAACGTCAAGCCCAAAAAGGTATTTATGCATGTCTTGCGCTAATTCACGATAAATAATTTTCCCGCTTAAACGCCCCAGACATACTCTCTCCTACCCTGACGATAAAACAACGCTTCTCCAAGGAGCATTCGATTTAGCTAGCAGTAGCATTACACAACACAACCGCCGTATATTACGTCCTCGCCGGCGAGGCCCGTCGCGTATTATAAATAATAGTAACGTAAATGTTATCCTCCCGTCCCTAGACCAAGCTGGCCCGAGCCGGCCAAACTAGCAATAAAAATATGTCCCTAAATAATAAAAACTTAGATCCAGCCATCCCTTGTTGTTTTCCTTTATTAAGATTGTTAGCAACGCACTAAGTCGAGGTCCGAACCCCGCAGGGGGTGCCCTTAGTGGACGTTTCTGACGTAGTTAGTTTTTCCTATTGCTCTGGCTGGAGGCCTTAAGGTCCTCGCCAAAAGTCCGGTGAAGTAGTCAAAGCCTGCGCTCAGGCTAACTGCAAAGATCTCTACCAAAAAAAAAAAAAATATATATATATATATTGTTCCCGCTACTACTGATTCTTATTACGACTTAGTTACGGGTTGAAGTCCCGTCTGAGATTTTAATTTTTCCTTTTTTCTACTTGTATTTTAGAGGTTATTGCATCATGAATAATGGAAGTCAATAGTAATACATATTTTTTATCTACTTATCATTATTAAATTACTATTTTTCGCCCGTCACATCATTTTAGGTTAAACATTGAACCCAGAGAGGAACATTACTTGTTTATAAATAATAAGTTGACATTAAATAAATTTTAAACGCCTATAATTACGTATAGGTCTTTTACCCTAAAAAGCGACACCTTACAAAATTATTTATGATAATATTTTTTTTTGTAATATATCTGTTGGGGCTCAACAAAACAGAGGGGCTCGTGGCTAAGTTTAAGCCGTACGGTTTGACCGATAGTACAGGTTAAGCCGCGCTCGCCGCGGCTGGTCCGTGGATGGGTGACCATTTCTAAGCATACCGAGACCCCTCTGTGCCTCGGATAGCACGTTAAGCCGTAGGTCCCGACTGTCCTACGTTGATCTTTGGCAGTCGTTAAGTCAATTGACAACCAGTCTTCCTATGGGGTACTGTGTTCCCCAGTAAAATGGGTTGTGGAGGTCAGATAAACAGTCGCTCCATGTAAAATACGGTATTTAGCTGAATCCGGTAAGACTGGTAGGCGACCCCAACATAGTTGGGAAACGGCTCGGGAGATGATGATATCAGTGTATACCTTGGTCTTCCCCGCGCCGGCTGGCCCGACCACCATGAGTCCGTGTCGCACCACCGTCGTCTCGTACAACTGGATCACTTTGAATATGAACGCTGCAAATATCAAATATTGGGATTAACATTTATAAAACCATCCGTACTAATAAACTCACACTAGGTAATATTCTTTATGTTTCTGTCTGTTTGTCCGTTCGTCTGTGTCACGGAACCTTATAAATGATTAATTTAATAATTTTTATATCTTCTTCTCGAGACGATCAATCACTTCAGATGTGTCCAACAAAAAACAAATCAACAAAAAACATTGCTCTTTTCTTCAAATTAAAAATCAAATTTAGCGATTATCACATACTTAACTAACTGGTAATTTAATGCTGACAGATTTTCCTGTATAAACTTACAATACAAGTCGTCGTATCCCTTCTTAGTGAGCATGATCCTGATGGACTGCTCCATGATGCCGTAGTCCACGATGGGGATCTCCACGCGTGGGAACAGGTCAGATATAATGCCTAGAGGAGAAACAATCTGTCTTACCAAAGAGGTTTACTTTACCAAATAATTAATTAAATATAGGTGTAAAAATAATCGACCATCAATTAAATTTATTTGGGGCCAACTCTGAAGAGGACCTTCGAATCTCAACTGCCGGACATATCACGTAAAAAAATTTACACTGATTGGTTATTTTGTAATTCCCTGTAATTTGTTCTTTTTAATTGATATTTTACAATAGCTTTTATTGAAAAATATCAATTTAGAAATATCTTTCCATCAAATTTTCTTCCTTATCGCCATCATACATTTTAAACCTCCCGCGTTGCCCGCATCCTGATTATTTGAGAGTCTATTTATAAGTAGGTATTTAAATAAATTAAAACTAAGTTCAACTGCGTATCAAATAACAGTTAAAATTTTATCATTTTCTTTCTTACACTTACTTCAATAAATTATTTTCATTTCATGACTACACTATGAGCCTATACCTCGCATTACCCTCACCATTGAACAGCACCAGGTCATCGGCCAGGAACTTGGGCACGTTGACGTCCCTGAGCGCGCGCAGCACGATCTGTCGCTCGTCGCCGTCCGGCATCTGGCGGATCAGGTTGCCGGCCACCGTGATCACGGTCTTCACTGCTCGCATGCCGAAGTCGTAATGATCCTAGTCAGTGAAACAAAACAAATATGTTTTAAACCTTCTGCCCGAGGCCCTACCCGGGTGTCGGAAATCGCGGCAAAAAGTAATAATAATAATAATATTCCGGGACAACTCACACACGGTTATCTGATCCCAAGCTAAGCAGAGCTTGTGTTATGGTAACCAGACAACTGATAAACATACTTATATATTTCTAAATACATACATATTATAGATAAATTATACCCAGTCACAGAACAAATGATCGTGCTCATCACACAAAGATTTGTCCTAAGTGGTAATCGAACCCACGACCTCCGGTATAGCAGTCAGGGTCACTAACCACTAGACCAACAGGCTTGTCAAAGACAGCAAAAAAGTATGTCCCTACATCCTTTCTCAGGACTATCTCTGTACCAAATATTCACTTAAATCGGATCAGTAATTCAGACATGATATAAATAATAAATAAATAAATGCGGACAACATCACATACATTGTTCTGAACCCAAAGTAAGTTGCTAAAGCACTTGTGTTATGGAATTCAGATACAACGAAGGTACCACAAACACCCAGACCCGGGACGATGTAGAAAAGTGATTTTCTACGTTGACCCGTCCGGGGATCGAACCCGGAACCTCAGAGCTAGCGACACCTTGAAACCGGTGCGTACGCCACTCGACCACGGAGGTCGTCAAATATCAATATCTCAACACACTGAAAGACTTTTGCATATATTATATTATAGAAAGGTTTTGGTGACCACGTCCTGTCAGGAAAGCATGCTCTCAGCGGCCGGACCATAATTCATATAACATATCCTATTATGGTCTTTTAGTTAGCTTGTCGATCAATGCCGTAGAGGTAGATTTATTCAGACCAGTACTCAATATTATGTTCTAGAATCTACCAACACATAATGTCATAAACTAGATTAACCTCTCGTATGCCGCAATAAATAAGAACAATAGAATTCAATTGTGTCTCGCGTAGATCTGCGCTTCCGGCATACAACAGGTTAAGTATATTATGTTTAGTTCCATTTAATATTAAACTATAACTTGTATGTGTAGAATAATGCTATAAGTTTAAGTTGGTTACTAAATTATAAATACGACCTTTGTGGACGAGTAGCGTACACACCGAAGGAGTTCCAACCCTGGACGGGTAGGAAATTAATTTTTTCATATGTTTCTCTTTACTCCAGTCTTACTATGGGATACTGTGTTTCCCAGTATAATGGGTTGTGGAGGTCAGATAGGCAGTCGCTCCATGTAAAATATGGTATTCAGCTGAATCCGGTAAGACTGGCAGCCGACCCCAACATAGTTGGGAAAAGGCTCGGGACATGATGATATTTTCCTCTTTAAATATTTAAATTCTATAAAACAAGTGCTTTAGCTACTTTGGGTTCAGAGCAATGTATATGATGTCGTCCACAGTTAATAAAACTTAGCTAGACAGAAGACGATTTACCTGTGCGGACAGCTGTTCGGAGCTGAGCCTGAAGGTGGTGGTGATCTTGCCGGCCAGGATCTTGGCCTCGGAGAAGCCGAAGGAGAAGAGCGAGATCTCGGCGATGAGCGCGTAGTCCGGGACCATCATCGCGATCGGACGAAACAGCGCCTTCAGGTTGTCCGGCAGCTCCGTGCGACCTGGACAAGTATTAATAGGTTAACTGTTTGTAATTGCTATCTTTTCACTAAATGCACGTGGTATACAAGGAAACCAAACAAAAAAATAATTAAAATTTGTTTTTTTTTCTGTTCTCCCATAAGGCAGAGGTGAATGGCCCCTGGTAGATGCCCCATCAAATATTAAAGTAATTTTCTAAACAGGGCCGCTGCGTGTAGGACCTGTCCCTACGTTAGCTTTTCAGAGGACCGGGTATTATCATTACTATGGCTAGCCCGTGAAAAGTAAAAGATACATGATAATATTTATTTATTTCTCACCACATAAAAAGGTTATAGATTAAAAACGAATACTTATTTTTATTACTAAGGGAGGGGTTGTTACCTGTTCATTATATTTACATATTGTAATGTATTAGGGAATGAGACACGTACGTCGTACAGCCAGTGCAACCGTTTATTTTCTACTGCGCGGGCCCGTCCGTCACAGCACTCACACATGCATGAGCGCATATATGATTTGATCATATATGAGAGCATATAGTGTCTATACAATAACGGTACTCAGTGGTTTTCACCTGTTTATTGTATTTACATAAATGTGTAAATTGCCAAATCGGTTATACATAACCCATTTGGCAACTAACTTTGGTAACTAGGACCAGTCCTAGTTCAGGACATGTATGGAGTAGGTACCGGCGTATCCAGGGTTCATGGTGATGAAGACGGAGCAGGAGGCCTTGAGCGGCAGGTCCACGCCCTCGAACATGAAGCGGTCCTGCCGCGCCAGCTGCGCCTTCTGGATCGTCGCCACCTGGGACCAGCTCGGTGCTTACGTATGGAAGTGGATCAATATAAACGACATGCAAAGCTAGAAATTAAGAAATTTAGAGAGCCCAACAAATTTTCTAAAGTTTCTAATAACTTTCAAAATATTTTGTAGATTTTCACAAATTATGGCTAAGAACCATCTCGATCACATCTTGATCATGACAGCTTTTAAACAAAAAAAACTGCATCAAAATCGGTCCATTCGTTTAGGATCGATGCCTCTAACATACCAACACCTAAAACTACAAAGTTTTGATTTTATATCTAGGAGTTATACTAATAGACAAACTATTCAT